>CM077636.1:43008804-47808804 GCA_039660915.1 Euphorbia tirucalli
TTTTTGGGTCTTGGTGTTTTGGTTTTGAAAACGGGTTTTAATCTTTCTTAGGGAAACCTTTCATTTTATTGAAAAAGCCTTTTTGTAGAAAACTTAATTTTAGGCATGAATTTTAGAAAACAAGCTTTTTAAAAAATCCCATTTTAACGTAAAGGTCTCGAAATGCGAATTTCGAGATTAGATACAGAGTCGCCACCCGGATCAGCTCATCTGGGAAATTCCGGTACAGCTCCCTACCAAATGTAGACGCAGTACCTAATCCAGAGATTCGAGGTTCGGGCAACATATCTACTAATCCTCACTAATTTTTAATTATTATTTCAAAATATGACATTTCATTCACTTAATTCTACTCATTTTATCTCTTCTTTTATTATTAGCCAATGCTCATACATGTGACATAAATATATAAAAATAAAATAAAGTGCAGAAAAATAAAAGTGCGGAAAAGTAAATCAGAGGCCAAATTATACAACCCAAGAAAAAAGAAAACTCTCATCCTCACCTTTTACAATCGCCTATTATACACGATAATCTAAAAATTACAATCGCCTAGATACACGGGGATAATATATAAAATACATTCAAAAATAAAAATAAAGCAAAAATAAAAGCTGCATCCAAATATGGTTAGCACAAATAAATAAATCACACTAAGGACTCATATAGGACAGAATAGGGGTATTTTAGGAAACGGGATCATGTAAAGGGGGTAACCAAGTCGACCCGATCGGTCGGTTCGGTTAGACCTGGAAAACGATTTTTTAAACGCCCTGGAGCTTTTATGGATTAAAAATCAGTTTTAAAAGCGGTTTGGCTCATTTACATGCACTTTTCCAACTTTAGCGGGCCGGATATCCCGGGAACAGGGGGTCCCGTTCGTGTGTGGACCTAAATCAAACATCCATCTAGGGTCCAAAAATATGCAAACACGCCAAAATTCATTTTTGAATGAGAAAAGAATGCAAAATTACAAGTTTGGGGCCCAAAAGGGCAAAACTGTAATTCTGCCTCCATTACAGCCGCGCCCCTGTAGGCTACAGCCGCGCCCCTGTAGCTTACAGCCGGGCGGCTGTAATGCCCCAGAATCGATTCTAATGTGTTTTCTCGTTTTTGAAAATCGTTTTGCATATTTAGTGATTTTGCCTTAACTACAACCGCGCGGCTATAGGTTACAGCCGCGCCCCTGTAGATTACAGCCGCACGGCTGTAGGTTACAGCCGAGCGGCTGTGATCATGAGTGAGGCGGCTGTAGCTGAAAAACTCCCAAAAATCGTAAAAAAACTCAAAACATGGCATTACAGCCGCGCCCCTATAGGTCACAGCCGCGCGGCTATAGGTCACAACCGCGCGGCTGTAGGTTATAGCCGAGCGGCTGTAGCTGGAAAAATTCCCAAAAATCGTAAAAAAACTCAAAACATGCAATTGAATCACAACCAAGATGAACAGAATAGATTTTTAAGGCCTCTCAGAAAATTACCTTGTATGTGTTCCAACGCTTGGACCACAAAAAAAAGATTTTTGGATGCCAGGAAACGTTCCACAGTCACGGACGACCTGAGCAAAGCGTGTTTTCCAAACCTCGAACGGAACCACGAGGAAAATTCAAGGATCGATTTTTGAGTGTTCCCTCTTCTTCTAACCTTTCTTTTCTTTCTTTTTAGCCTAATTCTTTTTTTTGCGTTGTTGTATTAAAAACCTTAATAAAAACTCTGTGATTTCTTTTTTCTTCTTTTTCTCTAGGTTTTCTCTCTTTTTTTTTTCTTTTGTTTCTGCCTCCTTGTTGCCCTAATTCCCGAATAGCAACCTTAAATATCTCCTGTTTTGGTATTAAATCGGAATTAATTGCTGATTTTGTCAAAAAAGGAAAACTGAAGATTACAGCCGCGCCCCTGTAATATACAGCTGCGCGGCTATAGGTTACAACCGAGCGGCTGTAGCGACCAAAATACCTATTTTGCTTAAAAACCGAATTAAATGCTGATTTTGACCAAAAAAGGAAATATGAAGATTACAGCCGCGCGGCTATAGGTTACAGCCGCGCCCCTGTAGACTACAGCCACGCGGCTGTAGGTTACAGCCGAGCGGCTGTAGCGACCAAAATGCCTATTTTGCTTAAAAACCGAATTAAATGCTGATTTTGACCAAAAAAGGAAATATGAAGATTACAGCCGCGCGGCTATAGGTTACAGCCGCGCCCCTGTAGACTATAGCCACGCGGCTGTAGGTTACAGCCGAGCAGCTGTAATGTCCAGAAAAGGCCATTTTCACTTATTTTTTGTTCTTTTGCTCAGTTCTCTTAAAATACTCACTCGAATTCTTCGGGGTTCCGTACTAGGACTTGTCACACACCTTCGGGCTATCCAGGATATTTCCGATGTTATCCCAGTTGGTCCAAATCCGCTTCACGTTTATCAGTGAAAAAGATAACAATAGCTTCCATCACCGAGGTCGGGAAAAAACCCGTGCTCACAGGCTGCCCCTCGTGTGACCAAAATCGACTTGAACGGGTGCTTGTGCCCGATTCGAGTTTGGTCTCGCGATAGGGAGCACGGTGAGAAGGAAAAGAGAACATACCTAGGGGTTTCCTTCGCTTTGACTCGTTTTGATGTTTATAGGGACTTGTCTCGGTTGCTTTTGAGACAGTGGTCTTGCCTAAATTGGTTTGAATCTTCAGGGTCTTACTTCGATTCTGATACGAAGCCTAGGACTTTGCCCGAATTGTTCTGATGTTATCTAGGGTCATGCTTAAACTCCATTGCAAAGCAGAGGACTTTGCCCAGATCTTGTTTGATTTGCCGGGGATATGCTTCGACTCCATTGTGAAGCAGAGGACTTGCCCATATCGAATTCTCCTTGCCATTCGGTGCTTACGAAAGGGAAGGGTATTTTGGTAATTTTGCAACTTGGGAAGTTTGCATTCCTTGAAGTAAGGGTACTTTGGTCATTTGGTCTTTCGTGTAGCTCGTGTCGCTAAAGGAAAGGTGTTTTGGCCATCCGATAATGCGGTTACTGATAGGAGGGCATTTTGGTCATTTCACTTCTAGTGGAGCTTGTGCCACTGAAGGAAAGGATGATTGTGTTTCCCGCGAAGCTTTTATGGCTGGGGAAAGATGCTTTGGTGATTTGCGAAGCTTGATGATCTCCTTTGATGTTTTGAAGTTGTTTCGGGTACGTATTCGTTCCTTGATCGATAATTTTGGAAACAAAAATTTTTGCCCCTTCGATCAAGAATGAATATGGACTGAACATCTTGCCCCTTGATATTGTAGAAATCGGCTCTCTGTGGTGGAGCAATACCATTAAAATTGGCTCACTATGGTGGAGCAATACCGTTGAAACCGGCTCTCTGTGGTGGAGCAATACCGTTGACATCGGCTCTCTATGGTGGAGCAATACTATTGAAACTGGCTCTCTGTGGTGGAGCAATACCTTTGAAGCTGGATTGGGGGTACGTATTTATTCCTTGATCGATAATTTTGGAAACAAAAATTTTTACCCCTTCGATCAAGAATAAATACGGCTTGATTGTTTTGCCCCTGGATACTTGGGATTTGAGGATGCCCCAGTGTCAGGTTATTTCCACTTTCGGAGTAGTCATGGCTCGAGACAGCCTGATGATGACAACATGTACCTGTACTTGAGTACACATTGATGCGTGTATGCATGTGTGTGTGTATGTTTTGAGTGTATGTGTATGTGCGTGTCCTGGATGCATATGCATATGATTATGGTGCTTTTTCATGTTTTGTTTGTTGCAGAAGACGATTGGGATCGAGTGCCGTGAGTCCGCTCGTTTGAGAACAGAGGTTGATCAGTTGCTTCGGCGGGTCACCGAGCTGGAGGTCATGAATCAGACTTTCAGGGACCGGACGGACGATTGGGATGCCCAGATGGGTTTGTCCTTGGTGGGATATCGCACTGAAGTTTGGTTAATTGACCTGATTGCTTGCTCCACGAGGCGTGGGCATGAGGCACTGGCTTTGATGTACCTCGGTTTTTACAGGATTAGAGTTGTTTGAGCTTGATACTACTGTATGACTTTTGTTTTATTTTCATTGCTTGTCCTAATTTTTGCATAGGTCGCCCTTTTTGGGGTTTCGGCCTATCGGACTGTCTTTATTTTTGCCTGAACCGCCCTTTCGGGTTTTCAATTCAGCAGACTTTATTTTATGCCCTAGCTTTTGCATAGACCGCCCTTTTCGGGTTTTCGATCTATCGGGCTCTTTTTTTTATTTTTCTTTTTCTTTCTCTTTTTTTTTTTGAAGTGAGATGCATGTAAACAGAAAATCTGCACATCCATACGAATTCAATTTCAAGTAGACTTGGGACATTTAACCTGAACATAAAACCGGCATTCATTCATTCACTCATTTATAATGTTTTAACACAATGCACATCAAAGATGAAATGAAGCTAAGGACAGAATCAGTAATGGTATCCGTCTCGACTGGACCTATGCCTGCCACCAACTGGTCTTTGCAGATTTTCCCGCTGATGGTGCTCGCCTCTCTGTCCTAACTTTTGCACGGACCGCCTTTTCGGTTTTCGATCCATCGGACTGTCCTGATTTTTGCATGGGTCGCCCTCTCTGTTTACGACCCATCGGACCCTTTTTTTATTTTTTTTATTATTACTATTATTTTTTACACGTAATAGTGCCTGGGCTTATCTGGGTTGATGGGGTTGACGACTTGGTCTCTGTCTCCCCTGGTGGAACCGCTTCAATCCTATAGGCTAAGGAGTATGACGTTTCTTCAGTGCCTGCTCTGATGCTAGTTTTGTGCCCTTGCAAGACAAATGATAGCATATCGGCCTATCCTTTGTAGGTGATTGTCTTTTGGACGGAACCTTATGAGCCGCTTCTACCACCCCATTGGCTTGTGGGAGATGCTAAGATAATCTATGATGCTCCATCTTTGCCCTTTCTAATTGTAGGCCATTATTGGTCACGACATGATAATGCTTTTTTTTTTTTGTTTTTTTTGTTTTTTTTTGTTTTTGGTCGGTGACATTCATATATGACTCCGCTTCTACCCACTCTGAGAAGTAGTTGGCGGTTGCGACCATGGAGCCATGCCCAATCGAGTCTACAGAGCTCCTGCTTGATTAATTTCATCTTTGAATCCTTTGGAGCTTGGTGTTCAGTAATTTCCCCGTCAACCCCCATACGACACTGTACAGCCAAGCAAAGATTTCCATGCACTTTTGTGGTACTTTTAATTTTTCTTTCCTCTCATCAGGCGTGAGGTCTTTTGAGACGGATATCATTTTTGGGTCATCATCTGTCCTTAGATTCATTTCATGCATTGATGCACTATGTGTGTTAAAGGCATTAAATGAATGTTTGGATGCATGCACAGTTCCATCCGAAAAATATCGCACAAGTAATTGAAATCAAATTGTATTGAAGTAAACACCGAGAGGTTGAATTGTTCACAGAATAAATTTTATAGATAAAAACTAAAGACATAAAAAAGAATATCGTCCTCCACATGCGGAGGGTCTTCCTTTATTGCTGCAACATGATCCTTGATAGCTTGTGCACCCGAATCACCCAAGCTTGGGCAAAGGATTACTCTAAATACTGGGCTTCAAAGCCGGCTCGATAATCTTTCCATCAGCGACCAACTGTTTGATGGCCTTAATTAGCTGGCTGCACTCGTTTGTGCGGTGGCCCGTCATCACATGATAAGAGCAGAAATTGTCTTTATCCGCCTCAGCTAGAGGTGAAAATGGCTTCAAGCTCTGTAATAACCCAGCCTTTCTACACTTAGCAAAAATTCGGCTTACTGACTCAGCCCATGGACTGGTGACCCTTTGAGGAGTCTGTCTTCCCAGGTTCACAGCGGCTACATCCTCCCATTGCACTTGGATCGGGGCTACATTCTGAGTCGAGTTAGTACTGGACCCCACTGGAGTAACCTTAGAGCTATTGCCTTTGTACCCTTGAGAGTACCCCTGATTGCTTCTGTAAGAGCCCGAACTCTGTCTGCCCCTTTGTTCCTCTTCTTCGTATCGCTCGATACGTTTGGCAAACTCCACCACCTCATTGAAGGAGTGGAATCTCTTCAGCTTCATCTTGTCCTTATATTGGGGCAGACTACCATCTACCAGCTTCACAATGAGTGACTCTAACTTTGGTGCCCCATCCACCAAAACTTGCACATCCATCCACCGCTTGTAGTAAGCCGGGAAAGACTCATTTGGTTTCTGACGGATCCTTTCTAGATCCTCAAGAGTTGTCTCAGTCTGGGTGTTGTAGGCATACTGCTTCACAAAAGCATCAGATAAATCCTCCCAGGTGGAGCGAGTATGTATGGGCACCTTCATGTACCACTTTGCCGCAGCACCCCTCAGAGTAGTTGGAAACAAGTTCAACAGATGACCCTTTCCAATCCCCATACTAGTCATCAACCTCACATAACTATCCAAGTGAGCTTCCGGTGGGCCCTCTCCAGTGTACAGAGGCAGGTAAGGCATCTGAAAACCAGCTGGGAGCGGCTCACCTCCATCAGCCATCAAAGTAGTCGGGTCGACATACTTAACAGGGTTATAGTGGACTATCTCCTTCAGCTTAGGCAGCATGGCTTCAATATCAGAAAATTTCTGATTGAGGTGCTTCTCTAGCATCGTCCCAATCGAGGCTTCCCTCGCCTTCTCAAAAGCCTCATCCTCTTCGTACTGACGGTCCAGCTCTCTGTGATTAGCAACTCCGCCAATGCCGCTAGGAGTATTCCCCCCAGTTCCATGAGTGGCTTGAACAGGCTGTCGTCCTTCGTTCCCAACCGATGTCTGGGCTGGTTGGACAACTGGAATAGGGAGGGTAGTCATCACCGCCTGCACCTGCTCCCTAAGGGTAGCCCTGAACTCATCTGAGCTTAAGAAGCTCCTCATAAAGGCAGCCATGTCGAAAGGCATGGTTCCACTGGTTCCACTGTTTCCACTGTTTCCGTCATCCATGTCTGCTCTGTCAACCTCTTCTAACAATGCCTGACTGTCAACCGGTAGAGTAGGCAACTGAACTTCGACTTCCTTGTCTGAATCCGACCTTGAACTGATTCCCTCCACGGTGACCGGTTCTGATCGAATTAACTGGACTGGTGTGTTTGGTTCTGATTCAACTCGAATTAGCCTTCCCGAGATGCGACTCCAAACTGCACAATCAGTATAAGGTTAGAGTTTCGGATGGATGTCGTGGTCCTAGACTCGACACTCTAAATGGTACTTTTATGCTCATGTTTGGATGATGTCTCATGGATGTGGATGATGCTAAAGATGGTTTTAGTGCTTTTCTTTCTTTTGCTTTGGATGTTCCAAGAATACCCTATGCTATACACAAGACAATGCAATAATGTCACGTGCAAGCCTTCACACGGACAGAGGTTCGGTGCCTTTGGGGCACCTAGGGGATGTCGTGAAATGGTCGCATGTGTACCGACACATGGACAAAAGTTTGACACTTTGTAGGTCAATGTGATGACATGAAATGGTCTTGAGGGAACCATCCCACTGACAGATGTTCGATGCTTTTATGGCATCTAACATGAAGTGATGTCACATACAAGTCACGTGCGAATCAAAACACGGACAACATTTCAGTGTTCGTGGAACACCTTACATGATTTAGGAATGCTATGAAATGTCTTAATATGAAAACTAGCTTGGCACTCGTGGAGTACCTCCAATGGGGTGTCGATGTTATGTAACAATCTGATATGGATTGGGACACGCAAGCAAAACTAAGGCGTCTCCATGACACCGAATGTGAATGATCAAGATGTGATGATTTCGTGTGGTCCATCACACAAACGCGAGCCTAAGACCGTTGTGGTCTTCTAATAATGTAATGGGATTGCCAAATGCAAGCCAGTGCACAGGCGGAATACGGGTAGCCTTGGGGACTCCCAATATGTTATGATATGAAATGGTCTTGAAGGGCATACTTAGAACATCCTTACATTTTTAATGAAATGATGTGGATGTCTATGTCATACAGAGATGCAAATGGCTGCACAAAACATGGTTAGAATGTATGACACGCAAGATGATGTCGTGTATGCTTTATGAATCCATGAGCACACAAAATGAATGTGGCATACGGAAAATGATTATGGCTGCACGAAAATATGGTTAGTATAACACACACGTATGAGGATGCTAAAAAATGGCTGCATAAAGAGAGTGATTAGAATATGGCATACGTATGATGCGTGTTTATGTCGTATGAAAAGGTCGAAAATAAAACAACCATAGAGCAAACGTTAGCACACACACAAAAATATGCTCACCCTTCCAACCTTATTTCTACATTCGATTGGTCTCGCATTCTTCCTAGGTATTGGGTCTCTTTGGTATCAACGGGGGATACCAAAGGCATACTCTCAATGTCCATTTTCAAGTATATGGTTTTGGTAATCCTAAAGGGAAGTTGTTAGGCCATTACATGAAGGTATGAGTCAAGCCAAGGGTCGTACAGGTTCCCATAGCGAATATATACTCCTCACTTCTCCCCACTCAAGGGTCCAAACGAAGGGGTTCGTACAAGGCTATGAGTGGTTTACCTCCTCGGGTGCCTCCAATCCTAGCGGAAGAGGTAGGTCACCTTTAGAAATAAACCGGGTTTAAATGAGTGTTGGAGGGATTTAAGAAGAGAAAATGTCATGCTTTTTGCAATGTGAATGAAATATTGAATTACGATTTAATAATCAACTATAAGTGAGGATATACTTCAATTGTTGCCTAAGTTCCTTAAGTTTTTTGTGAAAACTCTTTTGAAGAAACCGTTAGTCCCCAGTGGAGTCGCCACTGTGAGCGGACGACCTTTTTCGGAACTCGTGGTGAAGCGGGAACCGGGGATTTTCTTTTTGGGTCTTGGTGTTTTGGTTTTGAAAACGGGTTTTAATCTTTCTTAGGGAAACCTTTCATTTTATTGAAAAAGCCTTTTTGTAGAAAACTTAATTTTAGGCATGAATTTTAGAAAACAAGCTTTTTAGAAAATCTCATTTTAACTTAAAGGTCTCGAAATGCGAATTTCGAGATTAGATACAGAGTCGCCACCCGGATCAGCTCATCCGGGAAATTCCGGTACAGCTCCCTACCAAATGTAGATGCAGTACCTAATCCAGAGATTCGAGGTTCGGGCAACATATCTACTAATCCTCACTAATTTTTAATTATTATTTCAAAATATGACATTTCATTCACTTAATTCTACTCATTTTATCTCTTCTTTTATTATTAGCCAATGCTCATACATGTGACATAAATATATAAAAATAAAATAAAGTGCAGAAAAATAAAAGTGCGGAAAAGTAAATCAGATGCCAAATTATACAACCCAAGAAAAAAGAAAACTCTCATCCTCACCTTTTACAATCGCCTATTATACACGATAATCTAAAAATTACAATCGCCTAGATACACGGGGATAATATATAAAATACATTCAAAAATAAAAATAAAGCAAAAATAAAAGCTGCATTCAAATATGGTTAGCCCAAATAAATAAATCACACTAAGGACTCATATAGGACAGAATAGGGGTATTTTAGGAAATGGGATCATGTAAAGGGGGTAACCAAGTCGACCCGATCGGTCGGCCCGGTTAGACCTGGAAAACGGTTTTTTAAACGCCCTGTAGCTTTTATGGATTAAAAATCAGTTTTAAAAGCGGTTTGGCTCATTTACATGCACTTTTCCAACTTTAGCGGGCCGGATATCCCGGGAACAGGGGGTCCCGTTCGTGTGTGGGCCTAAATCAAACATCCATTTAGGGTCTAAAAGTATGCAAACACGCTAAAATTCATTTTTGAATGAGAAAAGAATGCAAAATTACAAGTTTGGGGCCCAAAAGGGCAAAACTGTAATTCTGCCTCCATTACAGCCGCGCCCCTGTAGGCTACAGCCGCGCGGCTGTAGATTACAGCCGCGCCCCTGTAGCTTATAGCTGGGCGGCTGTAATGCCCCAAAATCGATTCTAATGTGTTTTCTCGTTTTTGAAAATCGTTTTGCAAATTTAGTGATTTTGCCTTAACTACAGCCGCGCGGCTATAGGTTACAGCCGCGCCCCTGTAGATTACAGCCGTGCGGCTGTAGGTTACAGCCGAGCGGCTGTGATCATGAGTGAGGCGGCTGTAGCCGAAAAACTCCCAAAAATCATAAAAAACTCAAAACATGGCATTACAGCCGCGCCCCTATAGGTCACAGCCGCGCGGCTATAGGTCACAGCCGAGCGGCTGTAGGTTATAGCCGAGCGGCTGTAGCTGGAAAAATTCCCAAAAATCGTAAAAAAACTCAAAACATGCAATTGAATCACAACCAAGATGAACAGAATGGATTTTTAAGGCCTCTCAGAAAATTACCTTGTATGTGTTCCAGCGCTTGGACCACAAAAAAAAAAGATTTTTGGATGCCAGGAAACATTCCACAGTCACGGACGACTTGAGCAAAGCGTGTTTTCCAAACCTTGAACGGAACCACGAGGAAAATTCAAGGATCGATTTTTGAGTGTTCCCTCTTCTTCTAACCTTTCTTTTCTTTCTTTTTAGCCTAATTCTTTTTTTTTTTTTTTGCGTTGTTGTATTAAAAACCTTAATAAAAACTCTGTGATTTCTTTTTTCTTCTTTTTAAAACCTTAATAAAAACTCTGTGATTTCTTTTTTCTTCTTTTTCTCTAGGTTTTCTCTCTTTTTTTCTTTTGTTTCTGCCTCCTTGTTGTCCTAATTCCCGAATAGCAACCTTAAATATCTCCTGTTTTGGTATTAAATCGGAATTAATTGCTGATTTTGTCAAAAAAGGAAAACTAAAGATTATAGCCGCGCGGCTGTAGGTCACAGCAGCGCCCCTGTAATATACAGCCGCGCGGCTATAGGTTACAGCCGAGCGGCTGTAGCGACCAAAATGCCTATTTTGCTTAAAAACCGAATTAAATGCTGATTTTGACCAAAAAAGGAAATATGAAGATTACAGCTGCGCGGCTATAGGTTACAGCCGCGCCCCTGTAGACTACAGCCGAGCGGCTGTAATGTCCAGAAAAGGCCATTTTCACTTATTTTTCGTTCTTTTGCTCGGTTCTCTTAAAATACTCACTCGAATTCTTCGGGGTTCCGTACTAGGACTTATCACACACCTTCGGGCTATCCGGGATATTTCCGATGTTATCCCGGTTGGTCCAAATCCGCTTCACGTTTATCCGTGAAAAAGGTAACAGTAGCTTTCATCACCGAGGTCGGGAAAAAACCCATGCTCACAGCAGCATGCCTAATACCTAAACCATTCCAAACTAAAGGCTATTGCTAAAATTCAGAGTCAATCTCCAAAATAAAGCTTCAAGCCTAATTCCATACCCAAGAAAGTACATTGTACCAAAAGCCCGAACCTGAAATTCCAAACTCATCGAAAACACCAACCCATAAGAAATTCAAATGACCTTCATCACTTACCATGTAGTAAAACTCTAAAGCAGTTCTTGGTTATAGTGCATGCATAATCTTGTTTGTATGACATTCATGTGCACATGACATTATGCATGGATTGTTCATCTGAAAGACATATTAAACACACATGACATGCATGAATTTGAATGCAGTGGGAAAACCAAGAGGTGGCTGTGGCTTGGATTTAGTTCTTTCAAAAAAAAAAAAATCAGCACAAACAGAAGAGTCTTTCTCTCTTATACATGGCTGCTACGGCTAACACTAGAATGTCTCACTATCCCAATTTCCATCACAATCAGATTTTTACACCCTTCCTACGAAAGATTTTGACTTTATTATTTTCAAACAACCTGTGAAGAATTTGGGCCTTCCTGTCTTTAGACCCGAAGCACTTCCCTTCTTGACCTCCGTCTGTACCTTCAACACCCTTTCTTTTCCGAACATTTGTTCCATGAACTACCCCTTTTATCTACCACCAATGGCTTCTAACAAGAAATTGAACCCTAATGCTGCCCAATATCACATTTTTCCACATCATCTAATCACCAGAAAAGTGACGGAGCAAGTGGTCATTGCATTGTTTCAATCAGTCTTTGTTTATCATTAACCTGTACCAGATTGGGAATACCTACTTATCCCATGACACTCCTATTCAATCCAAACTCCCAGACTAATTGTTTTGTACCCTTGGACTGCCGGAGGGGTTTTCACTCCATGGTAGAGAGAAGATTTAAATATAAGTTTGCTTCAAGCAAGCTAGATAAGGAATAGCAGAAGTTACCCAAGAACTTGACTGTTGAAGGGGCAAAGTTGAGCAAGAAACAGATGGCAGTCAACTTTGATGGAAAGGCAAGCCTGATGATAAGAAATGTACCCAATTTCTTATGCCTTCCTATTGTTTTCAAAAACAAAGTGAACAAAGGGTATGCATTTGTAAATTTCACAAATCCAAAGGCCATATGCAAGCTTCAGCGAACAGTTCACAATAAGAGATGGCCACTTTTCTTGCCCAGCAAGATCTGCACTATAGCTTATGCTAGACTTCAAAGCAAAGAGGAGCTGGTGAGGCACTTTAAGAGGTCAATATTTGAGTGTGAAAGGGATGATTGTTCACCAACAACGTTCATTCCGTCAAAGGATGGTACAAAGAGTTGAGTTGAGTAAAAAGTGATAAGGAGAAAGTGGAGATTGGTACTTAGTCCCTTTCAAATTGAAAGAAACCCTGGCAGTGCACTCATGAACTTCATCAACAGTGTTGGAGCAACCAGGTATTACAAAGATTTCAACAATCGAGAATGGGAGGACTTGCAAAGCTTGTTGTGCTAATAATCGGGGGAAAGTTGCATTTACCAACCATTTCAAGAACTCAGTCTTCAGTTGCTGTGAAAGTGACTACTTACCAGTGGTTCTTTCACCTCTTAGGGATGATACGACTTGCTCCGGAGTCATTGTGATTTGCGGGCATGGACAAACCAAAATTACTAAAGTCATTTTGAGTCAAGCTATACTTTGAAAGGCTAAGAGATGTGTCCATCTTTGGGAACTATGCGCGAATTGGAATCTGGGGTGAATTGGGAAAATGCATATGGGTTCAAACTCTTAGAGGATCTAGTGGGTAATCAATTGATCCAGTTCAATGCTTAGTTGTACACTTTCATATATGTTAGCATCGCGCCAAAAAAAAACCTCCAATGTGGAAAATCGAAAGGACATATTGGTAATTTGAAAGGGCATCAATCAAAACCAGAGCCACAATTTGGATTTTCCTAATGCATCCACATTCACTATTTCATAGATGTTTTATATTCCATTTCGATGTTCAATATGCATTCTTCATGTCATTGCATGTCAATGTCCATATGCAGATTGCAACATGCAGCGAACCAGATCTAAAGAAGTGTTTTACATCTTAAATACAAATCTCTAATATTAGGGGCAAGTAAAGGCCAAACCACTGGATTTCATTGACAACAATATTCTCACAATTTTCGATGAACGTATCGAGGTACATTTTCCAATCCTAAGACAAGTCAGTATAAGGAGATCAACTTGGACGAAATGCTCACACAAAATTTTTGGGCCATTCATTCCTAAAAAGAAATCAAAAAAGGGAAAATTTCTGACACGACAAACCGAGAGGACATGTTGGCAATAAGAAGAGGGTGATGTTCATAGCCAGAGTCATCTTTGATCTTCCTATTGTATTCATTCTGATGTCATCATGGTAATATTATACATGCTTGGATTTCTGTTTAGATATTCATCTTGCATGCATCATGCCATTACATATAAACACCCATTAGTAGGACATAGCATCCAAGACCATGCCGAAGAAAATGGAATTCATGCCATTACATATAAACACCCATTAATAGGACATTGCATCCAAGACCATGCCGAAGAAAATGGAATTCATTCCATAAGTGACAACATCCGACCAGAGTGTCATGTACGAGAATGCAATACAGAATACAAGATCCAGCTCTCATCCTTCCTCTCAGATAAATGGTCCATTCCTTGGCGAAACGGGTAGCAAAGTCTGTGGTACCGATATGCCAAGCTCGCTAGCACTTTGGGGGCATGTCGCGGATAAAATAGAAGGATATCCAAGAGGCACAGCTTCTCTAGGAACCAACCTTATGTAATGGTTAGTTGATTAGAAAAGTCTGGAGAGTACCAGATTGAGCAAGCGCAACATGGAAACATGCTCCAAGCTGGGAAGAAACATCCGTCGGTCTCAATGGGACAAATAAAACAAACAGAACTCAGAAAAATCAAAAGCTCAACTGAAGTAAACTCCCACGGGCGAAACACTGTAAACCATTTGGACCGCCACAGAGGATCATCGCAAGCTGCGAATCCCATCCCCAGCCTCGAGCGGATACCAAGAACAGCAGCGTAAACATCATGTTGCATACTTACATACATTCAAAACATACGCATATTCATGCATACATGCATCACAACCAATCCAAGGACAGTTACCCATCACCACCATCGGGCTGTCCCGGATTGAGATCGCTCTCAATGCAGAAATAGTCCAACACTGTGGCATTCACCAGGTCCCAAGATACGAATTAAAGTTACGCAGACCTAAGCCTCAACATCTCAGTATCCAGGGACAAAGCAATCAAGCCATATTTATTCGTGATCGAAGGGGCAAAAATTTTTGTTCCCAAAATTATCGATCAAGGAATAAATACTCATTGTCGACCCAATCTCAAAATTATCACTCCTAGAGCCAACCACATTCAATTCAAGCAAGATTTCGAATCCTTGAATCCAACTCAATTAAGTCAAGGCCGCCGTTTCATACAGACATTGAATCAATTCCCTGAACCAAGAACTCAACACAGTTCAATGCCTTGGACACAGATAGATCCGGCACAGGCTCATCTCATCCACTCAGATATAGATAAATCCGGTACAGGTTCATCCCATCATCACTTCAAATCAGCAGATCCACCTCGGGTAACATAAACCCGGTGTCAGGTCCAGATCGGCTTCACTTCAAATCAGCACATCCACCTCGGGTAACATAAACTCGGTGTCAGGACCAGATCATCTTCACTTCAAATCAGCAGATCCACCTCAGGTAACATAAACCCGGTGTTAAGTCCAGATCGGCTTCACTTTAAATCAGTAGATCCACTTCAGGTAACATAAACCCAGTGTCAAGTCCAAATCAGCTTCACTTCAAATCAGTAGATCCACCTCGGGTAACATAAACCCGGTGTCAGGTCCAGATCGGCTTCACTTCAAATCAGCAGATCCACCTCGGGTAACATAAACCTGGTGTCAGGTCCAGATCGGCTTCACTTCAACCTCGGCAGATCCATTCGGGTAACAGAAACCCGGTGTCAGGTCCAGATCGGCTTCACTTCAACCTCGGAAGATCCACCACGGGTAACATAAACCCGGTGTGAGGTTTGGATCAGCTTCATCTCAGAACTTTAGCAGATCCACCTCGGGTAACATAGACCCAGTATCGGCTTATCTCACCATCAACCTAGCCTCGGGAAACATAGACCCAGTATCGGCTTATTTCACCATCAACTTCGCCTCGGGTAACATAGACCCAGTATCGGCTTATCTCACCATCAACCTTGCCTTGGGTAACATAAACCCGGTATCAGCTTATTTCACCATCAACTTCGCCTCAGGTAACATAGACCCGTATCGGCTTATCTCACCATCAACCTCGCCTCGGGTAACATAGACCCAGTATCGGCTTATTTCACCATCATCAACTTCGCCTCAGATAACATAAACCCGGTATCGGCTTATTTCACCATCCACTTCGCCTCGGGTAACATAGACCCGGTATCGGCTTATTTCATCATTAACTTCGTCTCGGGTAACATAGACCCGGTATCGGCTTATTTCACCATCCACTTCACCTCGGGTAACATAGACCCGGTATCGGCTTATTTCATCATCGACTTTGCCTCTGGTAACATAGACCCGGTATCGGCTTATTTCATCATCAACCTCGCCTCGGGTAACATAGACCCGGTATCGGCTTATTTCATCATCAACCTCGCCTCGGGTAATGTAAACCCGGTATCAGCTTATGTTTGATTCATCCTTTCAGCAGATCCGCCTGTGATATATGTAAATCCAGTATCGGCCCAGATCAGCTTCGCCTCTGGTAATGTAAACCCGGCATCGGCTTATGTCAGATTCATCATTTCAAATCTCAGTAGATCCACCTTGGATATATGTAAATCCGGTATCGGCCTAGATCAACTTCGCCTCAGGTAATGTATACCCGGTATCGGCTTATGTCACCTAATTAGCTCAGATCATCATCTCAACAAGGCTTCAACAAGTCAGGTATGTCTTTCTTCCTTTGTGTTTACGGTGCTTCAATTCACGTTCTTAAATTTATCACCTCAGGTATTTTAAACCTAACGTCAGGTGTCGAATTTGATCACGCGAGGGGTAGCTGTAAGAGCCGGAATTTTCCAAAAAAAAAGGGACTTGAGTCACATGACTGTAATAAAAAATTACAGTCGTACGACTGTAGGTTTGTAGCAGGTAGCAGAAGCCCATAAGCGAAGAAGCAAAAAGTGAGGCGTGATTTGAGGGGCATTTAATGCCTCCTGGAGCCAGAAAAGAGAGGGGGGAGAGCCAGAAAACAAGGGGAGGCAGAAAAGAGAGAGAGAGAGACATTAAGGAAAAGAGAAAAAGGATTAAGAGAAGAAAAAGAAAAATGAAGAAAGAAAAAACCACCATCTCTTTCCTCTTCTTCTTCTTTCAATTCTTGAGTTTATGAAGTTAAAATCAGATAGAAATCATAGGTTTGGACTTGACAAACACTCATAGACCCCTGAGCATGCTCAAATCTGTAACTCTTGAAGATTTTTGGGCTTACTTTGGAACCTTGACACACAAAGGAAGAGAAGCTAATTGGAGCTAATTTAAGGCGTTTCCAACAGTCAAATCCACGGTGGTTCTGCGCAACAAGGGTAACTACACTTAAAGCCTTTTTTTTCCTTCACTTTCTGGGTGTTTTGGTTCATTTTCGTGTACAAAAATCCATATTTTCGGGCTGCTGTTTCTAGGTCATAAGAACAATCGTACGACTGTTCTTGTGGCTATGAACGATCGCACAACTGTAATTATAGTCGTGCTACCGCAGCTACAGTCATACGACTATTTTCAACTCCCATGATTATTTATTTTACTTGAACAAATTTTGGCGATTTTACAGTCGCACAGCTATAATCACAGCCAGGCAACTGTAATTCTCTTCCAGGAGCAGAAAATTCAGAAAAATCCATAAGAAATTAGAAAAAATCATAAAAATTCAGAAAAATCAGAAAATCATCAAAAATGAATTTTGTTGTGTGCATTCACGACTTTAGATTTAATTTTTGAAGTTATTGCACTCAGAACATTACAACGACGGAGATCCAACTCTCCCGAAAACCGACCCACCTCACATGCTAAATGAAAGTTAATCGGAAAAAGAAAATATTTTCAAAATGAATTTTCCCATAAAACAAAAATATAGGGACGTTTCAAAATAGTTTTCTAGGTCTAGTCGGACGAACTAGCCGAGTTCACCCAACTATCCCCCCTAAATTCATGTGCCCAATCTCTAATTTCCTAATTCTATCCTATTTGAGTCCTATTTATGGTGTGCTATAAATTGTGCTAACCATCTATTTTGCAGCTTTTAGTTTCTTTTTATTTTTGTTTTTAATGTAATTAATAGTTTAAATCGTGTATTCTAGGCGCTTGTAATGTGAGGATGAGAGTTTTTTTTTATTCGATTGGGTTGTAATAACTTATTTATTTACTGCTTTATTTTTATTTGTGTGTACGTTGCATGATTCAATTAATAAAAATCAACTTTAGAAATTTAAAATATCATCAATGAACATTGGCCGAATTTATTTTTATTAGACATGAAATAAGGGACTTGTCCAGACCTATATCTCTGGAAAGTGTAGTGGCCTTCATCCGGTTTAGCTACACTATAATTTCCCGGTTGAGCTAAGCCGGGTAGCGACTCTTACACTCTCTATCGAGACTTAGGTCTCGGTTCTTTTACAAAATAATTTTGTTTTTTAAAATCAAATTTCCATTCCAGAAACCCCCGTGAGGGAGGGTTGCCCGATATCAAGGTTCCCTTTCCGAGAGGTTAAAACTGTCGCCCGCTCATAGAAGTATAACGCTTAACAGGAAGAATAGCGTCATTAAATAGATTCCTCTCTAAGTCAGCTGAAAAAGGCCTTCCTTTTTTCAAAACTTTAAGAGCAGTGAAGAATTCTCAATCGATGTTAGAATGTGAAAAAGATTTTAAAGAGCTAAAAGAGTACTTGAAAAGGATACCCCTTTTAACTAGACCTGAGCCTAGGGAGTCATTGTTCGTATACTTGGGTGTAAGCAATGTGGCATTGAGTGTAATCTTATTAAGAAAAGAAGGAAAGATTGATAAGCCGATTTACTATGTTAGTAAAGTACTCCAAGGTGCAGGACCTCAATACCCATTTGCTGAAAAAGTTACACTTGCATTGGTAATGGTGTCTCAAAGCTATAACCCTACTTCCAAGCTCATCCTATACTAGTATTGACAAATCAGCCTCTACGTCAAGTTTTACAGAAACCAGAATGTTAAGGGCGCCTCATTAAATGGGCAATCAAGTTAGGAGAATATGACATTAGCTTTTAGCCTAGACAAGCAATCAAAGGACAAGTTTTAGCTGATTTCATTGTAGAATGCACTGGAGAGAAGAAATCATTTGAAGAAAGTACATGCATGTGGAAGTTATTTATCGATAGAGCATCCAGCTCATCCGCATCTAGCTCATCCGACAGTGTTGTAGGCATAGTGCTAATATCTCCTGAAGGGGATCCATTACAGTGTTCCTTACATTTTGCTTTTACAAACTCAAACAATATTGCTGAATATGAGGCTCTCATCATTGGAATGAAGCTTGCCAATCAATTACAGGTAAAAAAGTTGATAGCTCTCAGTGATTCACAACTGGTAGTTCAACAATATCATGGAGAATATGAAGCAAAAGAGCCTGTCATTATCCAGTACCTTCGCAAAGTCAAATCCTTATGAAAGGAGTTTGAAGAGTTCCAATTGTTACAGATCAATAAAAACTCCAATACTCAAATAGATGCATTATCCGAGCTTGCATCATCAATGGAAGCAAAAAGGAGAATGGTGCATATTGAAGAACTTAAAAGGCCAAGTATAGAAGAGAAAGTTATGGCATGAATCATTGAAGGACCAGATTGGAGAACACCCTTTATAAAATTCTTGAAAATAGGGGAGCTACCTACTTAGTCAACAGAAGCCAAAAAGTTAAAGATAAGAGCAGCTCGTTTTACTCTGATTGGAGATGTTCTATACAAGAGAGGATTTTCCATGCCACTTCTTAGATGCCTCACTTCAAATGAAGCAGCATATGCGCTGGCTGACATACATGAAGGAATATATGGGCAACATCTAGGAGCAAGAGCATTAGCAACCAAGGTGCAATGATCTGGATTCTTCTGGCCTTCATTGAGGGATGATGCATTGAAAAAGGTTAAGGAATGTGATAAATGTCAAAGGTTTTCTCCTATGCAATATGCTTATGTTTCAACTTTCAGAAGCTCTATTGAGCCAACTTCTTTTACCAAATGGGGATTAGGCCTCTTAGGACCTTTCCCTCAAGCAACTGAAGGAAGAAAATATTTGATGGTAGCTACCGACTATTTTACTAAAGGTGTAGAAGCTGAAGGCTAAGCTACCATCACCGCAAGGAAGATCGAAGGCATCATATGGAAGGATATCATCTGTCGATTTGGGCTCCTAAGGTTTCTAATAGTAGATAAAGGAAAACAATTTGATTATGACTCACTGAAGAAATTTTGTGAAAATCTTTATATCCAGCTTAGCTTCACATTGGTAGCCTACCCTCAAGCTAATGGGTAAGTAGAGAGAACTAATCAGACCATTAAGAAAGGCTTGTAAATGCATTTGGACAAAGCAAAAGGGGCATGAGTTGATGAGCTTCCATCAATCCTCTGGGCATATAGAACTACAAGTAGAATTTCAATTGGAGAAACTCCTTTCAGCTTGGTTTATGGAACAGAAGCTTTGATCCTTGTTAAGATAGGGGCAACTTCTCTAAGAATGATCGAGTTCAATGAAGAAGCCAATTCTGAAGCAATTAGTGCTAACTTGGATTTTTTAAGATGAACATAAAGACCAAGCATGCATATGAATAGTAGCATATCAACAGAGAGTGTCTCGATACTACAATTCAAGGGTGAAAGAAAGATCATTAGTTTAGGGAGATCTTATTCTAAGGAAGACAATAATAACCAATTCCCGTCTTGAAGAAGGAAAGCTTCGCCCAAATTGGGAAGGACTCTATCAAGTCAGAAGGATAATTGGTCCATGAACTTGTAAACTTGAAACTTTAGAAGGAAAAAAGATCAACAAGACTTGGAATGCAAATCATCTTAAGCTTTATTTTCAAAGCAGTTATATTTTGTAACTGTTATTATAAATTAATGAAGATGATGGAGCCGTAATTGTGGTCCCGTGGTTTTTCCCCTTATTGGGGTTTTCCACCTAAAAATATCATATGTTATGTCTTTATTTTTATTCTTTATTTTCTCCACCAAGAATCCCACTTTTATTTTACAAGATCATGATGAAGAAGCAATGACTTTATATAACTTGAATCTTCTATGAGGGAAGACCAATCTTTAAAAATTGTCTTAGCAATCTTATGAAATACCCTTCCATGAAGGAAAGCTTTTAACATGATATTCTATATGGGAAGACATGATGCTCATACTCTTTAAAACTATTAAGACACATGGTACAAAAAAAGGCTTATCTTTTATGAGGGAAGATAGTTTGCTACCATGGTGCACGCAGTCACATTCTCCAAAACTGTTAAGAAACTTGAAACTTTAGAAGGAAAAAAGATCAACAAGACTTGGAATGCAAATCATCTTAAGCTTTATTTTCAAAGCAGTTATATTTTGTAACTGTTATTATAAATTAATGAAGATGATGGAGCCGTAATTGTGGTCCCGTGGTTTTTCCCCTTATTGGGGTTTTCCACCTAAAAATATCATATGTTATGTCTTTATTTTTATTCTTTATTTTCTCCACCAAGCATCCCACTTTTATTTTACAAGATCATGATGAAGAAGCAATGACTTTATATAACTTGAATCTTCTATGAGGGAAGACCAATCTTCAAAAATTGTCTTAGCAATCTTATGAAATACCCTTCCATGAAGGAAAGCTTTTAACATGATATTCTATATGGGAAGACATGATGCTCATACTCTTTAAAACTGTTAAGACACATGGTACAAAAAAAGGCTTATCTTTTATGAGGGAAGATAGTCTGCTACCATGGTGCACATAGTCACATTCTCCAAAACTGTTAAGACATGTGGTATGCAAAAAAAAAAGGCTCATCTTTTATGAGGGAAGATAGTGCATGTAGTCACATTCTATAAAACTATTAAGACACGCCGTATGTAAAAAAAGGCTCATCTTTTATGAGGGAAGATAGTCTACTACCATGGTGCATGCAGTCACATTCTTCTAATCTGTTAAGATTCTAATAACAAAAAGGTTCATCTTTTATAAAGAAGATAGAGGTTTCTGATCAAGATGTACACAAAAGTAAGTGTATTTGCATAACAAAAATCACATGTAATTTAAAATAAATTACAAGCGATTGGGGAGCAGTAAGTATAGAAGAAAAGCAAATATGATAACAAATAGTTTATAGAGCTTTATAAAAGTTTATAAAAAAAATCACACAGCTAATCTATATAAGATGTGAAATATAAATCTAAGTTGCAGGAGCAGAAGTAGGGGCAGAGACATCATCCATGGTAGGCTCCTCCTCAAGTTCATGATCCTTGTTGAGACCCTACAAGGCTGGTATCTTATCATCACAAGCAACCTCTTCTGAGGAGGATGGCATCTTATCATGTTTAGCAATATCTTCTAAAGGTGTATCGATCCCATTTTTCCTATACAACTCCCAAGGGCCATTGAGATTGTCTAAATCATCAAAAAGGCACTGTTAGCACTGTCATCCTCATTGGGATCAAAACTTTGCCAAGGAATAGATTGAGCCTTTAAAAAGACCAATTCAGGATAAGCATGGCCATGCTCTTTTTTAAGGATTTGTCGAGTAAGGTAAAAACCAATTTTAGAAAAAGAGATCCCCACTGCACATTTCTTTTGGTAACATTCTTTAGATTCTCTATACTCACGAATAGCAGTAAAGCAGATCGATGCATGCTCATTTTGAAGTTCTTGCACAACTCTCCTTTCATCATCTAACTTTCTCTTAAGTTCATTGAAGTCTTCATGAAGATGTGTATGATTATCGGCCAGCTTATCATATTCTCACTAGAAGAGAGTACTTGGAAGCACTCGCTTTCAAATTATCACGATCAAACTCCAATGATCAAACATGCTCTTGAAGCTTTTTATTCTTCTGTTATACTTCTTTGTTGCTTTGGTTTATTTCACACAGCTTTCTCTGAAGATCATCAATGGTACGATTCAAAATCTTTTCATGATTAAAAGATTCATCAAGTTTTTTTATAGATTCATGAAGCCTTTTTATCAATGACCTTACAAATCCAAGAGGCAATGAAGCATGTTGAGCCCCCTATCATCCAAGTAAGATAAATATATGAGATTTGTATATAAAGTTCATGTTTAGAGACACAAATAATGATAATAAAGGATAATAAAAAAGGTATATACCTCAACAATTTTACATTCAACATTGATGTTTTCATACATATTATTGCACTATGTAGGGGTAAGCATGGACTGGTTCGGTTCAAAAACCGAACCGAACCAAAAAACAAATTATTTTATAAACCAATTTGATCCAAACTAAATTTTGGTTCGGTTCTGTTTGGACCAGGTCGAACCAAAAACATCAACTTCTTTAAAAAAAGATCAAAATAAAAATTTTATATAAGTAGTTTATTTCAAAAAAAAAAAAAAAAAGAAATACAAAAAAATTAACTTAAAAAATCAATAGTACTAAATAATACTATTACATCACAATAAAATACTAAAATTCTCTACTTTTAATTTTTTTCGACTCTCAAGTTTTAACAACTATAAATTAGCATCCAAAAATCACAATATAAAACTATAAAGGAATATAATGTCTAAAATTCTCTACAATTATTATATATTAATTTCATAATTAATTTTAGTATTTTACCAATTATTCCTTTTTTGGTTTTTTGGGTTTTAAATTGAACCAAACCGAAGTCCAAACTTCTTAACAGCTTAAAACCAAACCGAACCAAACTATAAAATGGATCGGTTTGGATTTTTGGTTTTTGGACACCGGTTCGGTTTTTCTCACCCTTAGCACTATGTTTCTTCATCTCGAGGAAGGATAGAAGAAATCATCAACCTTGAAGCTACTCCAGGTTGCTCAATCGAATTGGTGTCCACCAAACCAGGATACACGCTAAAGTCTTCACCTTTGAGAGAAGTCTTCAAGGATGGCTTATTCTTGTATATGTTCCAAAATGACAAAGGTTTTTCCAATGAGAGAAAAATAAGATGATGTTCGAGAAGAGATTCCAAATGAAGCTCCCTTCTATCACGACGTGAAATTACACTGAGAAGGGGACTTGAGCCACGCTTTCTAGGATGAAGATTACTTTGTGTTAAGTTCAAACCACCCCTCTTAACTCTTTCTGAAGGAAGAATGTTTGGTGTTGAACTCGAATTAACATTCCTAGCTTTGATAAAATAGTCGACTTTAGAAGATGTAGATCTCAATGACATAGAGGATTAAAAGAAGTAATAATCTTTAATGAGTTAGCATCAACACCTTTAAAGGAATCAGTCGATGGAGCTATAGGCTTAGCCTTTTTAAGAGCTGAAACATCATCTTCAGAAGGCTTTGGATTAAAAAGATTGGTTTCTTTTCTAGGACGTTTTTACTGTCTAGCCTTGAAAGCAGCAAGACTAGAATTTCCAGTGGAAGTCATACCTGAAAGATATATATATTAATAAAAATCCATGATTAATAAAGATATAGATGAACTATATCATTTTGAACCATTCACCATGCTTTTGATGAAGAATCGGTATGATTAGATAAAGAGTTTATATTCTTAGAGGGACGCATAGACGAAGCATCTGTGTCATTAGCGCTATGATCAGGTGAAGAGCATGCATGGGCTGATGAAGAGTTCATACGGATGGATGAAGTATCCTGAGATGAAGAGTCTGCATGATTTTTATGCCTAGATGAAGAATTTTTTATGGTTAGATGTATGGTCAGAAGAAAAGTTCATTTTAAAAGAGTCTGAGCTGAGTTTTTCAGCAACCAAATTACAAGAGAGAAGGTAGATAAGCTTTGAGAAAAATGGCATATGCAAGGAAAGCTTGAATCTTTGCATATATGGTTTCTTCTTTATTAACTTTAAATTGTCTTTGAAGAACACTTTCAAAGACAATGGATAGGTTCTATGAGTGCTTGGTGATGTCGTTAGGATGAGAAATGCTTCTAGCACATTTATAAGATTTAACGAACCTAGTGCTTCGCTTAGTGGTGATTAAAATTGTTTGCCTATTTTCAATATATTCTCATGAAAGTTAATAATTACAGTATCATATGCACAATTTTATTTAAGTTTTTGAGTTATTAAGGGAGTATGAGATATATGCTAAACTAAAACAAGGATATTAGGAGTTTGAATAATGATTCTCATTCTCTTAATTAGTCGAGACTATAATTATATTTTTATACAATGGGAAATACATACACAATTAGTAATGAAGTACTTACAATAATTACAATTAAATACAATTGTTGACCAAATCAATTCCTTGACTAACACTCTCCCTCGAGTTGAGCGTGGGGGTTCAATCACAACCAACTTCCCACGCAAGGATTGGAATTGATTTTGGACGACGGCTTAGTGAGAATTTTTGCCACTTGGTCATTAGTGGAAATATAGCAAACATAGAGTTGTTTATCGTTGGGCCTTAGCATGAAAAATAGTCTAGAAAGTGGACTAGGTCAGCAAGTAATAAAGTTGGATATAAGTCCGAATATTGTCCCATAGAGATTTAGGTTTTAGTATTAGTCAAAATAGAAATGGTTCTCAAACTAAAACAGTTTATGGCAGAAAAATGGTCAATTCCATAAAGAATTGATTTTTATGGCTAAAATCTACTAGACTGAACAGATCTAAGGTCTAAACAAGAAAATGAACAAATTTGATATAAATCTAGGAAAACAACATGGAAATAGTTAGTATTTCTTCCTAATCTAAGGATCTTTCAGTTTTTCATGCAATATAATTTCTCTCACAATTTTCACCATGGCCAACGTTCGTTCTGCCAAGGATTTTATGTTCTAGAGCAGCTAACCAAAGCATTCTCCGCAAATTAGAGACTAAACAGGCATTAAGCTTAAGAAAGCATCAAATAAAGCTTGCATACTAGATTAAACCCCTAACATACAACTTAAAGCCATTGCTAAGTAATTATATGTGTCATTTCATGCATTTCCACATATTAAATCAACTTTCATTGCATTTAACATACTACTAATGAGTTAGCTAGGCTCATTTATCATAACACACACATGAAAGACATGCATTAACTGAAAAATACCTTAAATTAGTTAGAAAAACTTACTAAACCAACCATTGCTAGCTTACACCAATAGTGTAACACCCCCTCTAAATAAATATAAACATGCGTGGCACATTTAGATTTAGTCGAGGGTGTTATAAAATTATCACCATATATTTATTATAACCTGCTAATCTCCAAAAAACATCTATTAATTTAACTCATCCATCTTTTTATTTATACTTCTTATATATATATTCCAAACATTTATAATACTTAGATTAAATATTCACAACTCCAAATCTTTAGTTAAAATACTCCAAATTAAACTTCAATTTACACATTTATCCATTTAGTACATGCCATACTATTACCAAAAAAATTCACCAATACATTTCTACAAAATATCTACCTTAACTCGCTTCCACTTCCTATGCTGCACACTTGATCCACTTCTACCACTTGGTCCAGAGTATCTACTGTGCTCCAAAACTGTGTATAGAAAAACAAACTACATGCTAAGGAAATTTACTTAGTATTGTACACTAACTTTATTTCATAAAAATTCATTCGCTCAATTTCCTTTAAAAACATCACTTAAATATATAAAAGTATAAATAAATGAAATTTACTCAAAAACCATATATAAGTATAAATAAATAAAATTTACTCAAAAACCATATATAGCTCCATAAAAATGTCATAACTTTTATTTATCCTAATATTTCAAAATAATATCAAATATTATTGCCCAAAGTAATTCAAATAGAATATAACAGGAATTGGATACAGGAGCGGACAAGCCCGAAGCCGAAGCTCCAATAACAAATAATATCGGCTAAGCTGAAAGCCGAAGCTCCAATATCAAATATACATGATTATTGGACAAGCCTGAAGCTGAAGCTCCAAAAATCAAATATTCATAATCTCAGTATTATCGGCCAAGCCTAAAGCAAAAGCTTCAATTTTTTTGTGCAATACTACACCCCCTTTATTGGTGCCAATCTACCCGAACCCATTCTTTACTTGAATACTAGGGGCAATAACATATAATTAAAACTTAACAATAATATCAACATATACTTCATAATACTCTCACTTCAAGTATCAAAACATATTTTAACCAAACAACAATATTTCACACAATTTTCTCAAAACATAAAATCAAGATTATAACTCAAAAATTGGACAGCTTGTATCAACAAATTTTCAAGCCAAATTTAAAATCCAAGCCAGA
This sequence comes from Euphorbia tirucalli, assembly GCA_039660915.1. Taxonomy (NCBI): domain Eukaryota; kingdom Viridiplantae; phylum Streptophyta; class Magnoliopsida; order Malpighiales; family Euphorbiaceae; genus Euphorbia; species Euphorbia tirucalli. The sequence continues at coordinate 43,035,605 of CM077636.1, forward strand.
CCCAATAGCCCAAATAAACTTAACAAACATGTTCCCCTACATCTTAGGTTTACTAGAAATTTTGAATCATGAAATTCCAAGCTATACACACCAAGTTATAGCCACATAAACACATCATACTCAATTAATTTCTGCCCAAAAAAAGAATTCGTGACCCAAATTTAACCACAAATTCGAGCTAGAAAACACATGAATTTGATAGAACTTTCTTCTAAAATATCTTGGTCTATGTCTTAAGATTCCATAGAAACTTGAATCACCTCAATTGGAGTTGAAAAACATGAGAAAAGTTACAAACAATCAAAAGTGTTCAAATCTGAAATTTCCAGCAAAACATAAGGAAATAAAATTAGTGTACACGAACCTTTTAAGGTCCTCACTTGCTTTCTTCTACCTCATTTTCTTTTCCTTTACTTGAATTAAGTTCCTCTACAAATAACCATAGTTGATTCAATGTATATAACACATAAATAAGCCATCAAATGCTTACAACATGCTTAACTAACCTTAAATCCTAACAAAAATGCTTCAATTTCATCAATGTCTACTTACCTCAAATGCGAACTACTATTCACCAAGAACCCTAACTTCTTTGAATCTCTCCTTTCTTGGCTTAATAGATGAAATTGATAAGCATTTTGGATTCTTAAAAAAAATGATGAAAATGTGTTAAGAAAAAGAAGAAGAAGAAGAAATAGGAATAGTATACGTAGAATATCAGATTATATTTAGGTTTAAAGGTGTAAAATTATAATCCCTGAAGAAAATTAAATCATCATAACACCCATCTTAACTTAATTCGTTATCCTTTCTCGTATTTTAATTCCGTAACCGAATAATACATACTATAATCATAATTTCCACGATAAATTATATCATCATGCTTCCTCATGTATTTAATTTAGAAAATTTTAGGTCTCAATTTTACCCATTATGGGTCAAAATTTGACCGTTGGTCAAACTTGCATTTTACTGTCTCACACCCTGCTTTAAATTTAAATTTACCATCTCAAAGGAATTGTTTTAAACCAAAATTTATCTCCATTTATATCTCAAAATTTTATTTGAGATTTTCCTAAATTTCGGGTCATTACAGATAGTTTATTCCTCCATGGTCAAAATAGGATCTGCCATGGAAGGCATATGAGAAAAACAAACTATACTACTGAAACTACTATAATAAGAACTAGGTGAAGGTAAAATGAAGAAGATGAACTTCCAGGGATGTCCTCAATACTGAAAAGGAGCAGTATTTGAAGGAGTTCAAAACAAACTATAGGTAAAGACCCCAAAATGGTTACACAAAGGGTGTCTTTTCAAAGACAACAATATCTGGCAGTTAAAGACCCAAAAAGTACTAACTAAAGTTACTTTTACAAAACATCTCCAGCTCCAGCCAAGTAGAGTAATGCTTTATACACCTTTGCAAGAAATCTTCATAAAAACATGTTGTTTTAGCTGCTTTTCCTCTTTTTAAGCCCTTTTTGCTATTGATGTTAACAGATTTGACATCTAGACGACTCCAAAGCATGGTTTTAGCTTAGATATCCACAATTGGCTGCAAATAAGGTTCACTCACATAATAAGTCATAATTATCCCTATTTTAAATTGTTTTAATAATGAAATTAACAAAATTAATTCTTTTAAGCCCTAATCACATGGTAAAATATCAAGATATTTTTCCCTTATCATTTATGTGCAACATGCTCTCAAACAAAGTGGAAGTCAAGTTCCAAGTGTTTAGATCTTGAATGAAAAATGGGATTAGCGGTTAAGTAGGTGGCACTAAGGTTATCACACCAAAGTGTTGGAGCTTAAGAAAGAGGGAATCGAATGTCAGCTAGTAGCATACCAATCCATTTCACTTCAGACGTGGTGATGGCAGGGGCATGGTACTCCGCATTAGTGAATCGAACCCTTTTTTTCTTTCTCTAAACCCATAAAATTAAATTGGTACCACAGTATACACCATATCATTTTGTGGAATGATGATCATCTCGCCTCCCCAATCTGAATCTACCATGCAATGTCAAAAAATTTGCTTCTCAAACTGTAGTGAGTGTGAAGATGAAGCTTATAAGTAGCGTAATATTCCCTTGATAGCTTGCTAATGTAGAGAACTAGGTGCATGCATATATTGAGCTACCTTAGGGACAAAAAACACAATGTTTGGTCATGTTATTGTCAGGTATTGTAGCCCACCCACCAAGATGCGGAATTTAGAAACATCAGCAAGTGATTTACCTCCATGAAAGGAGTATTTGCCAGAGTAGAAATCCATTTGCAATCCATCATACCATCCCTTTGTAACAAATTTTTAATTGCAAACTGGGATTGGAGATATTTGATTATGTAAGTTATACAAATTGATCTTGGTTGAAAATAAGGAGATCATCGACATAAATTAGGCAATATAAGAAGTTGACCCCCTTTCAGAAAATATATAATTAAACATCGGCCTTGGAGCCTTAAAACCTGTAAGCTATTAAAGATTGAGTAAGTCATTTGTGTCACATGCGAGGAGATTGTTTCAACCCGTACAATGGTTTCTTCAAGGAGCAAACATAGTTTGGATGCAAGGGATCAACAAACCTTTGAGGTTGCGTCATAAACACCAGTTCATCTAATTATTTATAAAGAAAGGCATTAGGGGCATCCAAGTGTGTAAAAAACCAATCATTAGAGATATCTAGGGATAATAGTAACTAGATTATGGTAGGTTTAGTCACAAGACTAAAAATTTCATTAATTATGCCTGGGCATCAATGGAAGCCTTTGACATCTAATCGCACCTTATATAGATCAATAAAGCCATTCAAATGTAATTTGGTCTTAAAGACCTATTTACACCCAACAACATTTGGTGCCTAGGATTCCAGCTAGTTCCCATGTGCCATTTTTAATCAATGCATTGTACTCCTTTATCATTGCTTTGTGCCAATTTTTGTTTTTTACTACTTATGAATAACATATATGATTGGGTTGAATGACGGCTGTAGTAAGTGCTTGAGGTTAGAAGGACCACATTTGTGCCCTAATAACCATACAACAAAACAATGGAGCTCATTTTGTCATAGGGGCAAATTTGGACCTGCATTGTTTAAGATCAACCACTAATGAGAAACCCGAGCTTGGTGGTGTAATGGAATTACTTGGGGTGGGTTGTATGAGCTCAGATGTTATTGGTAATAGGATAGGAGGTGACAGTGTGGTTGTAACTATTGGTAATGGGGCTAATTGTGTGATTTGTAATGGTTGAAAGGGTGAGGCCATAGGTTGTGAAGTGCAAGGAGGGTTCATTGGAAATGTAGGAATGGTAAGGACATTAAATGTGAGAGGAATATCCAAGCAATGGGACCTGGAATCACGGATAGTTGTGGTACTTAACTCCTCAAATGGGAAAACATGTTCATCAAATATAATATGATGTGAGACAAATAACTTTTTGGAAATAGGATTGAATCAATGATATCCTTTGTGAATTCAATTATAACAAAAAGGATAGATTTACGAGACCGTAAATTCAACTTTATTTTATGAATAAAGACGCAACCATGGGTAATATTGTTGGTTATGCCCTAGTCCCTATATGATGTACTTTGAATATTTTGTGTATGAGAACACATTTGCTCTATATTAATAAAAGGCATAATCATATTTATTGAATTACTTGTGCAATTAATAAAATATTGAGAATCCACAAACTGGTGTTCGCTTATGTTTGTTAGTAGCATGTACTGAACGAGCAAGACCATGAGTTTAAAGGAACCAGTTTTAAAGTTATCCCTAGTTTATTATAATCATAGGAATGAATATAACTAAAGACTAGTATGTTCCTTGTGGGATGGGTGGTGTCTTGCTCACCATACGACTTGGAAAGTCTATCAAGGGCATAGATACATGTTAGTGAACAGTGTACTAGATCGATTCGCTTGTGAGAATACTATGTGGTCAAGTGTCATAAGTGTTTCACACGTATTATTTATATTGGATACTGTTGGAAATGCCCTAGTCCCGAGGCATTGGTCCTTGTATTTGTACTATACATTTATTGGATTTATGTGTTGTACTCATTTGTGTCATTAATAAAGGCATCAATTCATTTATTATATCTATCTTATGCAATATATTAAATGAAGTATCCAATGGACATATCTATATCCATGACGACTAGTGTCATGCACTCAGTAGTAAGACCATGGATAGGGTTAACGATATGACCATAAATACATCCGTAGTCTGTTCCAGTCATAGGAATGAATGGAACAATAGACTATCATTAACCTGGTTGTATGGCGGTGTCTTACCGGTCATTGGATATGGAATGTCAACCAAGTTAATGGGTACATGCCTGGAAGCATGGTACTGGATAGATCCGCTAAACGAGTAATCCACATGGTATGGTATCACAATGGATTCTCGTGTAGTACTTGTATGGATCCTTTGACCTGACCATATGATGGTGTTACATGTGAAGTCGCATGCTTAGGGGTACGCCTAAAGGGCCTGTAATAGGGTGCCAAGTATGGGTGCTTTCGGGTATGTCACTGAACATGGTAACACTATGGATATGCAGAAGGGATTTGTCACTCAGCAACCAACTGAGAAGATATCACCGGCCTCTTGATGAATGTGACTGATAAGAGTGTGGCCACACCCAAACAAGTTGGAACTTGTTTGTGAGCATCAGTACATTCGGGATCAAGTTAATGTCCGAACACAAAAGAGGGTGATCAATCCATGCCTCTGTGTTGGACACTGATATCAATGACATGGGATGTACAAGTTTAAACTACAGGGCTATGATAACAGTTAGACTGCCATCTCCATCTTAATTGGGGGCTGCAGTGGCTTGCTAGAGCCCAACTGCAGTCTGCGGGCCAAAGGCCCGCTGCCAACATAAAGATGGGCCCACAGGATCGTACACATAGAACGATAGAATGCAGACTTAAGGAATCACATGTGTACTTGGAGTATACACAATGGAGGGAGAAGCGTGTATATATTAATTATATTATAAAGATCAATTGGATTGATCATAATAATAAAATTAATATATATATATATATATATATATATATATATATATATATATATATATATATATATATATATATATTCAATTGGCTCTTCATAGTTAATTGGATTAATTATGAAATTATTTCCTAGGTGGAAATATTCATATGTATGGGTTTACATATGATTTTATTTTGTGTAGATTTAATTTTAATTTGATGGATTAAATTAATAGTCAAACTAATTTTAATTTGGATGTAAATAATATTTTACTTGGAGTAATATATTAAATACATGGGTATATTAAAATTGGGCTAGAAATTAATTTAAACCAGAATAATTAAAATTAGACTGGGCCTAAATTAAAACATGGAAGCCCGCACAGAATAGAAAGGAGCCAAGATGGGCCTGAATTCCCCTAAGGGAATTCGGCCAACCCTAGGTATAAATACCTAGGGTTAGAAATTTCGGCTAGACCAAGGAATTACACACCTAGCCGAAATTTTCTAGCCCTCTCCTCTCTGTTGTTCTGTTTTTCCGACGCTAGCACGGGTTGCATTCGTCAAGCGTTCGTGTACGTGAGAGTGGAGGAATTCTACCTTGAATTCTGCAGTCATCATCCATCTCAGAAAGAGATTTTTCTGGTAAGAAATTTATCCCTTTCTATTTAATTTTAAGTTTTTTCAATTTCCACCTCAATTGCTCCTGGGACTGGATTTGAGGAAATCACCGCGTTCTTCCGCTTTTATCGAGTGATTTCCGGTGACAAATCCCAACAGATCCTTAAACTCGATATTACTACATTCCTAGATGTGACCTTGTATACTTTAATATGCACCTAACTGGCCCGTAACTAGGTGCCAAGTATGGGTACGTTGGGTAAATCGGGAAGCTTGTTAGGACTGGGAGTAATGTGAAAGAATTGCTTATCTCTTCACCAAAGAGATGATATCATTGGCCTCTTAGCAAGTGAGACTAAGTAGTGTACAGCTGTACTCAAATAGAATGATTATTGGATAATCATTTATTTGATCTTTTCAGTCTACTTGGATGCCAAGTAAATGTCCTAGCACTTAGAAGGATGACAATGACATGCCTTGTGTAGGACACTGATATCAGATGTACAAAGGATCATATAAGAATAATATAGGTGTATGTCATTATGATTTTGACACCTCCATCTCAATTGGGGGTTGTAACGACTTGCTAGAGCCCACTTGCAACTTATGGCCGAATGTCATTTCGGGTCCATGGCCAACATATAAATGGGCCTACAGGATCACACACTTAGGAGTTTAGACGGGCTTTATGATGGGCCAATTGATGTGTATTGGATACATATTAATTATTGATTATTGGGTTATATATTTCATGAGATTATTGTTAAGTCCAAATAAAATAAAATAAACTATGATGAGATAATGGTATTGTGGTTTTACAAAGTTACCATATGGTGACTTTGGTTAAATCAAAATATGTGTAAATATAGTGGATATTTACATAAGGGTTATTTTGGGCATATTACCATTTTGTTTCATATATTAAGGTAAGGAGGAAACCTTAGACCCTATGGTTAATGACCTAGCCTCCATATCATCTTCCTCCTTTGAGCAAAAAGGTTTTGGCACAAAGGTAGAACCATTGGTCTAAGATCTAGCACTAGATCCCGGTCGACGAGACTCCACGTGTGGGAACATAGAGGGGCAACACGTGAAGCCCTTAGTCACATCAATCTAGTGCGGGGACGGCTTAGGTGAGAAATCCTATTTCTCCCTCTTTGATTTGTTAGATCCATAACCTAGCTTTAGGATTTTAGGCATGAACCTCAGCTTGAAGCATTTAATTCCGCAAATTTGTTTTATTTTCAAGCAGGGATAGGTTTCAACAAACATAAACAACGAAACATGCAATAAAGAATAATTTGGAGTTTCGCCAAACAATTTTGCATAAGTAGAAGAATAATCAAGTAAACGAGTAGGCATATGATTAATAAGATAACTTGTAGTCTCAAAAGCATGTGACCAATAATGCATATCAATTTTAGCACGATGTATAAGGGATAACCCGATTTCAACAACATGGCAGTGTTTCCATTCTACATTGCCATTTTGTTCATGTGTACAGGGACAAGAGAACCTATGCTGGATACCATTAGAAGCAAGATATGATTTCATGGCAATATATTCTCCTCCCCCATCAGTTTGAAAAACCTTAATGGGTCTTCCAAAAAAAATTTCAACCATAACACAACATTGAATAATTTTATCCAACATTTCAGATTTAGATAGCAAAAAATAAATCCAACAATTTATGTTGTAATAATCATAAAACAACAAAAAATATGTAAAATTATCATGAGATTTCAATGGGGCAGGACCCTATAGGTATGCACAAATTAAATCCAACTGTCTAGAAACAATAAAATCATAAAATGACAAATGGCAAATAGTGACTTTTGCTAATCGCATAACTAGGGCAAACTGTTTGATTAGCATTATTGGCAACATGAATATTAAGAGAATGCAAAATTTTCTTAACAATAGGAGACGTCGGATGTTCAATCTTGTCATTTCAAGCGGACAAAGATGTATGATTGACACAAACTAAAGATTTGAATGAAACTGGCATGTTGTAGAGTCCATCTTTATTTTGGCCTCAAAGAATCACCTACTTGGAATTCAGGTGCTTTATCACAAAAAAAAAAATTTATCAAAAAGTTCCACAGAAACTTCATTAGTGTGAGTCAAAGCGCTAATAGAAATTAAATTGGACATAGACATAGGAATATGCAAACTATTGGATAACTAGAATGATTTACTAGACACAAGAATACTAGAATGACCAATATTAGAAATAGCACGATGAGAACCATTACCAAGATGTACCACTTCAGGTCTATTGTACTCTAAATAAATATTTAGGTTCCCATTGTCAGATGTGAGGTGATAAGTCACTTCGCTATCCATAATCCAAGGATGGGATAGGGTGGTGGTGGTTGTGTAATTGGAAATGGATGGGGTATTGTTTTTGAAATTGATCTTAGGAGATGGACATTGGTGAGAATAATGCTTGAGCCTCTACAATTATGGCAGATAACAGTCGATATATCATATGGGGTGAACTGAGTATATTGCTAGTTTGGACTCATAGGCTATGCGAAAGGTATAAATCCTAGAGGGGCTTACTATTGTTGTTATTGGCTGAGATAGGGCTACCTGCCATGCCTTTTATTGCTGTGCTGAGTTTGTTGCTACAATTGTTTGGCTATGTAATGAACAACCAGCTCATATAATTCCGACTCAACAGGTGGTGTCGAATTTATGTGCTTTAATTGTTGGGGATTAATCATACAAAACAAAATACGCAGCGGAAATAAAAGCGGATTAATCCCCACCAAGGACCCATGTACATTGCATTGAATTGGAAGGAGGGTTAAAGAATTACCTTAATTCTTTGCAGGTTTTGAATCAATTAGGAACCAAAGTAGCTTCCCTCTACGGTTGATCCACACGGAGCAATTCATTCACCGCGTGCTAGCGCCGGGATTGAAGAACGATTTCTTCGAATGGAAAAGCCAAAGTTTCGAAAACCTTGGGTGAAGGAGAAGGGTGAAGTCGGCTGGCTCCATGGAGGCTGCAGAAAAACTGCATCTTATGTGTAGGCTAGGGTTAGAGATTTTAGGTTATAAAACTTCCTTTTATATCCATTAAACTTAATTATAATTATAACTTAATACCCTTATTAGTTATAATTATAAATTAACCCACACAACTTAATATTAATTCTCAATTAATATTAAATCAATTCCATTCTCCATCATACACATATGTATATTGATATTATAATTAATTATATCTCTATATAATTAAATTATAATATGTAGCATACTTTATGCAATATTAATCATATTAATATTTATATATACATATATATATATAAATATATATATCATTATATATATATTTATTCTCTTTCTCATTCATAAATTATTATCCAATAATAATTTATACCCGAAAAGATGAACTTCATTTTGCTCTTTGTGTGTGACCCCATAGGTTCATATTAATTGGCAATAAGGAAATTACCATAATGTCCTTATAGGTCACAAGCGGACTCTAGCAAGCCATTACGACTACCCAATTAACATGATTGGAATGATCCAATACCTATTTATAGAATGTCATATTCCCTTTTGTCTCTTTGATATCATGATTAATCATAAGACATGGTACACTTGTCAATCTTATATAATTAATCATATGCTTTCTCGATCTCAAAGTAAACTGTTTAGACAAATCAATTGATACTCTATCAATTATTTGAGCACGGCCATGCATTTAACAGTCTTACTTATCGAGGGGCCCAGTGATATCGCTCTCTTGATAGAGAGGGACAAAATCCCATATCTGTCACTCACATCCCTAAGCATGAGTCATATTGTACCCAACCACAGCCTTTATAACTACTCTGTTACAAGCAGCGTTTGACTGCGTCAAAGCACAACATGAATTCATCCCGGAATCCATGGTGACCTCAGGTCAAAGGAATCAGCTAATGACACTACTATAATTAAGATCAGTTGTGACACATGACCATAAACTTGATCTCATAGTGGGTCTCCAGTAACATGTTCTCTAACATATTACCCGTGAGTATAATCTGTATCTGTATACACTATATTCATCTTATGAATATCCATTATCACTCACACTAGTCTTAGTTTGTTATTATTCCCATAATAACAATCGACTAGGGATATTTAGAATAACACGATTTATTCATGGATACTTATCATAAATGCTAACATACAAACATAAATGATAATATTAATCTACACTAGATTAATCTTAGAAGTCAAATTACATAATCCAATATTGGCCTTAGGGCACAATCTCCAACAATCTCCCACTTGCACTATGGCCAATCATACATGTATCTCATACCCATTGACCTACATGACTTTCATGTATTCACTCGTGCAGGAGTCTTTGTCAATGAATTATTAATTTTCGCTTCCGTTGCTACTTTACACATATTCACTCTCTCTTTAGAGACAGCCTCTCTAAATTAGTGAAAAACGCCTAAGTATATGCTTGTGTTATACAAGGTTCTTACGCATTGAACTATTGTCCCTACAATAGTCTCACAGGATAAGCAATGCTTAGAACAAAAACATAAAATTTTGATGAACTTCTTCATCCAAAATTTCTTTACATCACATGTAACTGTATACTTTGGCTGCTATTATAGATATTTAGCTATAACGTTTTATTTTGAACCTTTCAAAATCATAACTTCTCTTTTTAAGAGAATACTAGATCTCGACTGATATATTGCAACTAATTGCAATCAGTTGTATATGTGCAACTATTTACACAGTTAACATAAGCAAGCTTCTATTAAGTCTTTTATATTGAACGCTTTCAATGCTTTGACTTAAGCCAAAACATTCTTTTAGATCTATCTGTATAGATTCCAATTTCAAGAATACAGGCAGTCATGCTTATAACATTAACTGAAATTACTTTCTTAGCCAAGATTTTACTTCTTGCAAGGTAAGAATGTTATTTCCAACAAGCCATATGTCATCCACATATAGCATTAGGAATACCGATATGCTCCCACTGATCCTTTTGAAACACAAGATTCATCATCCTTTTGATAAAATCAAACCATTTGATTTCTTTATCAAAACTATGATTCCAACTATTTGATGCATGTTTCGATCCTTATGAGAATCTTTGAAAACTTGCATACGCTATTTGAATTCTTTGGATGCTCAAAACTTTGGATTGTGTCACGTACACATCCTCAATCATGTTTTCACGTAAAAAATAGATTTTGATATCCATTTGCCATATTTTATAATCATATTATGGGGATATGGCAACAAGAACTCAATATGACTTGATCATGAATAATGACTAAAGAGGATTTCATCATAGTCCTACTATGAATTTGTTCGTATCCTTATAGTCACTAGTCGTGCTTTATAAGTTTGAAGATCACCATCCATATCGGTTTTCAATTTGAAAACTCACTTGCAACCATTGCATATGCATCTTCTAAAATACTTATCAAAGTCTATACTTTGATTGTCAGACATGGACTTATCTTCAACCTTTGTAGCATCAAGTCACATATTAGATTCAAAATCTAACATTGCTTCTTCATAAAAGAAGACTTACTTCATCTAGTAAAATTACATCATGATTTTGAGAAATCCATATCTCTCCTAATCATGTCGTATTCCACTAGACTTTCATTGGACTTGTGTAATTTCAACAATGATCATGAAACCATTTCCACGTTCCTCTTCAACGTTAAATGTCACTTTTGTGAATTACGAGTTTTGTAGGTGTACTTTACTCCCACTAACTCTACTAGAAATTAACTCCCTCTTCAAGGGGAAACCATTTCTAGCTACAACTACTTTGTATCCCAAAGAAACACAGGAGTAACAACTCCTACTTTCCTTTTGAGTAATCCACAATACGATATTTAAATTTAGGTGCCAACTTATTCGAAATAAGCTTTACAGCCCTAAACTTATTCAATGAAACAATTTGGGTCTCTTACCCAACCATATCTCATATGTTGATTCATGAATTGTTTTAGACGGAACAATATACACAGCTGCTTTAATGGCATATTTTCGAGAAAACGATGATCAACTTGACTTCATCATAGATTGAACTATATCTTTATAGAGTTCGATTACTCCCTTTTCGACACAACATCCTTTGTGGCGTACTTGGAGGAGTCAATTGTGAGACAGTCCCACAATTTCTAAGATGATTGTCAAAATCTTGACTCAAATATTCACCACTCGGATCATATCTAAATGACTTTACTATCTTGTCAATATACTTCATACTCCTTTTACAAGCTTTTGAACACTTCAAAAGTTCCAAACTCGTGTTTAATTAGATACTCTTATCTAGAGAAAAGTTCCATAAAGGTAATGAAGTATTAAAAATTTCCTTTAGCAGTTGATTTATAATTCATATACATCCACATGTATAATGCTTAATAAATCGATTGTTCTTTGACTACTTTCAGCAAAGAAAACCCTTTGTCATCTTTTACAATAAACAACATTCGCATGATTCAAGATGATTCATAATCTCATGAATCCAAAAGTCCATTCTCATGGAGTTTCGTAATGCGACCTTGCTTATGCCTCCAAGATGATACTGCCAAAATAGGTTGAATCAAACTATTTGATTCGATCCTTACAGTATTTATGTTACGGATGGGCTCCACATATAAAGACAATTATGTAAATCTGTATTTCATAATCATGTCTTTATAAAGTTTATAATTCACAATTATAAAATAAACAACATTTGTTCACTCAAAACAACGAGCCCAATAGGCAACAAGAGTTCGTAACTCACATGCAAAAGTTCATAACCTTTAACCAAAGTTCATAACTTTTATGTAAAAAGGTTCATAACTTTTAACTTGAAGTTCACAACTTTCATGTAAAAGTTCAAAAACCTTCGAGTAACAACCTTTGCTTCTTTTGCCTATTCGCATTCTACCTTTCACCTTCATAAGGTTTCTATTCAAGTTGTGATTCTTCATATTCTACTAATATGAGATTCACAACGATATCTAATACCTTTTGATATAGAAACAAAAGTAGAATAGTTAATAAATACTTAAGGTAGCAGTCTCACTGCCTTTCATCTTCTTATAGTTCTCCAAACAAAGTTTGCTATTTCTATTCTAATGAACGATTCATCCTAGAAATGGCAACACCCTTCTTTTGGAGATCTCTCTATGCCAACAGCTTTGGTCTTTAAAACATGTTTCACCCGAACCTTTCGGTCTTTATGCTTTTCGACCTTCCTTTTATCCTTTTCCTTTTGAACCTTAAGCACACAATTCGAGGTGGGCTTATCCTTTATGGATAACTTAACATTCTTTTGCATCCTATGCAACTAATTCACAATTTTCTCCATGTCATTCAAATGATAGTTCATCACCAATGACTATCAATTAATGAATTCAAGATCACATCTTAATGCCTTTTGGAGGCCAATGAGAAAATGTTGCCTCAAACACTTATCTTTTCTTTCTCACTAACTGATGGAACATTTCCATTTGTGATGTATCATATATCTCAAGTAAAACTTCCACGTACGGAAGAATTGGTGGCAAGTGTAAGATAACAAAATTTAACAGAGTCCCTTCGATGCTTCAAGTAAGCATCTTTTATACTCATGTTACAATTGCTAGTGGTTCATTGGGCAAAAGGATTATTGAGAACATATGATTCCTTTTGATTTGAGAACAATTCTCAATGTTCAATAACAATCGAGATCAAGGTAATAGCAATTATAACTATAATAAAACGTGTAAAGATTTTAGTTAAATGCTCCCACTTAAATTATAAAACCCTTTAAAATATTTAAGTGGGTGAAGATCCAAAATCCATACTTAACCATAGCACTGCTTTGGCATGTCCCTATGATTAAATATAATTTCGGTAGGCAAAGACTCAAAATCATGCTTTAAACCATTTAAACATATTTTGGATGTGCACTTCTTTGCCAATTGCATCATTATGCAACTCTTCTAATTTATGAGATGCATGATATCATATATCATATTTAATTGCATGTTACTCATCTCATCTTTGCCTCGGGCTCAAACACCGTTTTGATTAACCCTTTGTTAAACCAATTACAACACAATGAGAATCACCATTTCTCATATTATCGCTTCGCTAAGGTCACAACATGCGTACCCGCTTTGGCGTGGCTACCATGATGCGAACATAGTACTTGACTAGTGTTATACGTAATTGGGTGGCAAATATAAACTTCATAAGTTTATTTAGGGTCTGTTAAATCCTGTGATTTTAATTGTATCATATACAATTCATGGCATTAATATTAAACATACTCTTGTTAATACTAATTAGCATGGCATCCTATGTCATACATATGTTAAGCATGCAATCTAGCATGGCATCACATGGCATCTAAAAGAAACAAAGCATGCATTTACATATATATATTAACATTTTGCATCACATGCAAAATAATTTCTAACATGCATCAATATTTATTAACATGGCATCTTATGGCATAAAATAAATACAACATGCATAAGACTCAAAACCGTGTTATGGTATGGTTTAAATCTACATTGATTTTCATAGGCCAATATGAAAATCAACAAGGTCATATCCTAGGTGGTAGCATCCATCACATGGTCATTGCACCGCCTCTTGGATCCGCCTCCACGTCTTTGCTTCTAAGCACCATCTCATGGATTTATATTTTACAAAAAAAAATTGCAACCTATACAATTTTTCTAGTAAAATAAATTTTACATATCATAAATTGCATCCTATACAATTTATCTAGTAAAATTAAAAATTACATAAATACAAACGACTCGCAGGTCGTATTTATATAAAACCATAATAAATAAAATAAAGCATCCACGGGGTCCAAAACCATACCATAACACCATGCATAAAATTATCAACAATAATTTTATATCTAAAAGATTTAGGGTTCAAAGGCAAAATACAATCTTATTGCATTGAGGAATTGATTTGAAAAGGCTAAATGTGTAGAAACAATTTCTACACGGCAGCACCAAGGGAACACGGCGTGCAAAACCGGTTTGCACGGCGTGCAGCACCTGCACGCCGCCGTGTTCCTCGCTGTGTCTCAGCACACACGGAAACAATTTCCGGTTGCACGCCGTGCCAAACCATCACACGGCGTGCACTTCATGTTTGCACGGCGTGCAGAGCCTGCACGCCGTCGTGTTCCGAACTGAAAGCCAATACTGGAAACAATTTCCAGTTGCACGCCGTGCAAAGACAGCACACGGCGTGCACAACATGTTAACACGGCGTGCAGCACCTGCACGCCGACGAGTTCGGAACTGAACTCATATCTGGAAACGATTTCCAGTGCACGAATGAGCAAAACAATTGAAGAAACACATCATTCACAATGATCAATTCCAAATCAATTCAAAATAGTTATTCACAATAACAGAACAAATCCTTCATAATGATCAACATTGAAATCAAATTTCAATTTGTTATTCACAATAACAAAAGAACCCTAAATCAAAACACACAAACCCTAACATGCATTTTGATCTAATCAAAATAACAAATCCAATTCAACCAATGCACAAGTGGCTCTGATACCACTGTTGGGGATTAATCACACAAAACAAAATACGCAGCGGAAATAAAAGCGGATTAATCCCCACCAAGGACCCATGTACATTGCATTGAATTGGAAGGAGGGTTAAAGAATTACCTTAATTCTTTGCAGGTTTTGAATCAATTAGGAACCAAAGTAGCTTCCCTCTACGGTTGATCCACACGGAGCAATTCATTCACCGCGTGCTAGCGCCGGGATTGAAGAACGATTTCTTCGAATGGAAAAGCCAAAGTTTCGAAAACCTTGGGTGAAGGAGAAGGGTGAAGTCGGCTGGCTCCATGGAGGCTGCAGAAAAACTGCATCTTATGTGTAGGCTAGGGTTAGAGATTTTAGGTTATAAAACTTCCTTTTATATCCATTAAACTTAATTATAATTATAACTTAATACCCTTATTAGTTATAATTATAAATTAACCCACACAACTTAATATTAATTCTTAATTAATATTAAATCAATTCCATTCTCCATCATACACATATGTATATTGATATTATAATTAATTATATCTCTATATAATTAAATTATAATATGTAGCATACTTTATGCAATATTAATCATATTAATATTTATATATACATATATATATATAAATATATATATCATTATATATATATTTATTCTCTTTCTCATTCATAAATTATTATCCAATAATAATTTATACCCGAAAAGATGAACTTCATTTTGCTCTTTGTGTGTGACCCCATAGGTTCATATTAATTGGCAATAAGGAAATTACCATAATGTCCTTATAGGTCACAAGCGGACTCTAGCAAGCCATTACGACTACCCAATTAACATGATTGGAATGATCCAATACCTATTTATAGAATGTCATATTCCCTTTTGTCTCTTTGATATCATGATTAATCATAAGACATGGTACACTTGTCAATCTTATATAATTAATCATATGCTTTCTCGATCTCAAAGTAAACTGTTTAGACAAATCAATTGATACTCTATCAATTATTTGAGCACGGCCATGCATTTAACAGTCTTACTTATCGAGGGGCCCAGTGATATCGCTCTCTTGATAGAGAGGGACAAAATCCCATATCTGTCACTCACATCCCTAAGCATGAGTCATATTGTACCCAACCACAGCCTTTATAACTACTCTGTTACAAGCAGCGTTTGACTGCGTCAAAGCACAACATGAATTCATCCCGGAATCCATGGTGACCTCAGGTCAAAGGAATCAGCTAATGACACTACTATAATTAAGATCAGTTGTGACACATGACCATAAACTTGATCTCATAGTGGGTCTCCAGTAACATGTTCTCTAACATATTACCCGTGAGTATAATCTGTATCTGTATACACTATATTCATCTTATGAATATCCATTATCACTCACACTAGTCTTAGTTTGTTATTATTCCCATAATAACAATCGACTAGGGATATTTAGAATAACACGATTTATTCATGGATACTTATCATAAATGCTAACATACAAACATAAATGATAATATTAATCTACACTAGATTAATCTTAGAAGTCAAATTACATAATCCAATATTGGCCTTAGGGCACAATCTCCAACATTAATTATCTCTCCTCAGTTAAAAAAAGTCCATACAAGTCATCATAATTAACCAGAGCACTTCTAACAAGCAATGAAAATCATGATCTTATCTAACCCATCCAAAATTTCATCAATGAGATCATCCTCATAAATATTGTATTGAAGAGTTGTTAATTGATCATAAATCACCTTAGCCCATTGCATATATGCTGAAATTCTTTCATCTGCTTTCTTCAAGTTATGCAATTGATGCTTCGAGCCTCTCACTTGAGCTTTGAATCTAGATTCATACACAAATTGAAGCTTCACCCAAGCTTCACTTGTGATTTGAACACCAACAGTCTGTGGCAAGATTGGTGGATCAACAGATGAGATAATCCAGCTTAACACTTGCTGGTCTTATCTCTCCTAAATCTGGTTAATCAGAGTTTTGCTTTCATCAGCCATGGTCTTGGCTAGAGCAGCAACACATCCATCAATATGATGAACTAGCTCACATCCATAGAGCATTGGTAACAACAAGGTTTTCCATAACACATAATTTGTAGAATTCAGTTTTAAAGGCATTTGATGAGTAAAATTTGGTGTGATGGACACCATAATAGGTGCAGTTTCAATGACAGTAGTGGTGAGTGTGGATTCAGTGTTTGTTGCGATGGTCATGTTGGTGAGTGATTAAGAATAAAGAAAAAAATGATGGGAGGCAGATAAGTTTCGTTTGTGAAGCCATTACTTCTCTAATACCAAATAAAACAAGGATATTAGGATTTTGAATAATGACTCTCACTGCCATAACTAGTGGAGGAGAATATGATTATATTTATATACAATCAGAAATACAGACACAATTGATAATGAAATAATTACAATAATCACAATTAAATACAATTGTTGAACAAATCAATTCAGTGCCTCATAACTAACACTAATAAATATTGTTTTGTGATGGAGTACTTGGTATTCTTGGGTTGTGCGAGTGAGTGGTGATGGGATTTGTATGGACGAAGATAAGGTGAAGTCCATTGGGAATGGCCTACTCCTAGGGGTGTCGGGGATATTAGAATCTTTTACCTACTTGCTACATTCTATATGAGATTCATAAAGAAATGTTAGCATAATTGTTGCACAGCTTACTGAATGTCTGAAGAAGGATCGATGTATTAACTATTAAGTAGGGTACATACCAAGAGAAAGCCTTCAAACTTAAAAGAAAATTATAGCATGATAGCCATATAATTTTTTACATGTTGGTATCATTTCAAATTGATGTAGATCCTTTGTTTAGACTAGGCTAGAAATGCCTATATTTTTATATTTACGCATAATTTTTTTTTTTATTTTGACAAGTTGTTTGTAGTAGAGTGTGATTGTGACAACCCTAACTTTTGCAAGCATGCAATGGCGGAAACATTACATAAAGTTTAGGTCATCATTTTCAAAACTTCCTTTTTATCTTTAAAATAACATAATCATAAATGAGTACTCGAAAATTTCCATTTCAAAAACAGTAATTTAACATAAATAGGTATTTCAAAAGGTAATATAACGGAGTAAAAAAAAAAAATAAATAAATAAATAAATCTTTGAACATCCATAACTACGAATAGATGATAAAATAACATGACGGAAACTCTCCACACAATCCCCGAGAACAGACATCAGGCATCTCCTATTCTGCACCGGCAAAATCTGAAAATATCAACAGCGCCACTTAGTGACGAGTAACTAATAAATCCCAAACATCAATTCAAAGTTCACATAGGAAGATGACAGATCATAAATTTCATATTACATTACTTAAGTATACTTCATCATGATTAATAGAAAGCAAATTTATCAATTTATACAAGCATGCATAATTCTCATAGTAACAATCATGTATCAGGGATCTTACCCTTATTTGTTAGCTGCATCACATACAACATATAAAGTTCAAGTTCAGCATATCACATAATTATCTATTTCAAATAATAGTACAAAACATTCCAAGTGGATAATCAATATCATCAAAATTCAGATTTCCAAGATAAGTCATGTACATACAAATACATACCAACATCCCAAATCAAAGTACTTCATCACAAACTTGACATCAACTCAATTATACCTTAACCTTTATTAATTTTGTGGTATACGCGTATAAATCATTTGTATTGACCTATACACCTATGTCCTTAGAGAGTTCGGCTCAGACGCTTCGGGGAACCACAACGGGACTTACCCCCTTATCAATAAGAAAAGAGTACCACGAAGGGATTTACCTCAGAGTGCCAACGAAGGGACTTACCTCACAGAGTGCCAACGAAGGGACTTACCTCAAAAATAAAATAAATTAGAGTACCACGAAGGGATTTACCTCTCTGAGTGCCAACGAAGGGACTTACCTCGAAACAAAGGGCGCTGTCCTAGTGTCAACCAATCAAACATGGAAAACACTTAGCCAAACTAACCAAGACACCAGAGTATATGCCACTACAAACACCAATTTAATTATCATAATTATATCAATATTCAAAAGGTGCCTTTAACATAGGACTTATCCCAACCAATTCAATAACCATAAGGTGCCATTAAAATAGGACTTACCCCAAAACATAATCTGATACATCAATAAACACATGGTGCCATAAAAAAAATAGGACTTACCCCAAACTCGATTTCATAATTCCAACATGTATTAAATTTACCAAACCATATATGTAATTATTAGATTTCATGTCAAGAGTTCTAGCATAAATTCCTAGAATCAAATTATGCTTTGCACACATTAAAAAAATCAGTTCAAGGCCTAAGGTGAAAATTTCAGAATTCATAGTTCATGCCTCAACTTGCATATAATATTCCAGTAGGTTAGACTCAGAATTCAGCATGGCAATACAAAGGTGAATTTAGCCTTACATCTTAGGAACACACGCCAACTTAAATCATGCAATTCGGATTCCTATAGCAAAAGATATTAAGGAAACACTAAAAACATGCAATCTGTAAATTCACTTCAGATCACTGCACATAGTCTGACTTCAACAGACAAAACAGATGTGTTACTCACTGATTTAGCAAAAATAATATAAAGCAACATTGAACATCAGAATTTCAGGAATACATAGAATTTTGTTTCATGGCAAACGGAGCTACAGAGAGAAAATAAAGCCATAATCAACACAAACTGTACAAACTGAAATTCAGCAGTTCCAGGAAATCGGCACAGTGCACATAAGGCAGTTTCAACAGGGAATACGAGCACTTTACTCACAGAATTTGCCAAAATAGTATAAAACAACCTTGTACATTTATGTCTCAGGAAAACACAGAAAGTTGAATCATGCCAATCGGAGTTATATAACGAAAATAAAGCTAAAATTATCACAACCTGTACAATCTGAAATTCAGCAGTTCAAGAAAAATCGGCACAATGCACATAAGGCAGTTTCAATAGGGAATATGAGCACTTTACTCACGGAATTTTCCAAAATAATGTAAAACAACCTTGTACACCTATATCTCAGGAAAACACAGAAAGTTGAATTATGCCAATCGGAGTTATATAACGGAAGTTATGCCATAATTACCATAAACAGTCAATTCTGAAAATACAGCAGCTTACCAATTTCGACTCAATCACATGTATTTTCATATTTCTACCAATCTTTTAACCTAAAAGCAATTTCTTACACCAATATCATATACATTCATGTCTCAACAATAATTTCAGTAATAATACAACCTAGGATCAAATTCATCTACCATACATCCTATATAAATTTCGAACCGACATTTAGGGTTTAGTTGTTACCCTGTTTGCAGTGAAACCAACTGAGGCAATTAACTCGGAATGGAGAAGAATGAAGCAGAGTCTGAATGAATGAAAGTGAGGGAGAGAAAGTTAAGAATTTCGGCTGCACTGGAGCTCCACACAATGGAATGGCCGAAATTTTAACCCTAATAGAGATGAAGAGATTGCCTTGGAGTGAAACTTGGAAAGTGGAAGAGATTAAGGAGAGATTTTCTCCTTAGGTTAAGGATTCCTAATTTTTTTTGAATTGGTCAACTGAAAAATGGGATATTTATCATGGATTTTCGGAATTCCAACCTTCCCAACACAAAAATAAAAAGGCACAAAAAAAAAATAAATTTAAGCCAGGTAAGGTTCGAACTCTAGACCACTAGCTATTAGTCAGGACTATCTACCGCTAGGCCAAAGCCTACGAATTGTTATAAGCATACAAAACATCGGTTAAATGCAAAAATGCTCACTCATATGCACACATCACAACATAACTAAGTCAACTTATATCTGGGGCGTTACAATCCTCCCCACTAACAAAAAGTTTCGCCCTCGAAACTCAAGGACAAAAGAGTAAGCTAGGTTCTAACCTTGATTAGTTGCAAACAATTCCGGATATTTGGATCTCATGGTCTCTTCTAGCTCACAAGTAGCCTCTTCAAACTTCTGGCTACGCCAAAGCACCTTTACCAAAGGCATCTCTTTTCTCCTGAGTTTGCGAACCTGACGGTCGAGGATCTGAACAGGCTTCTCCTCATATGTCAAATTGGGTTCCACCTCCACCGAATCCACAGCAATAACGTGAGAAGGGTCGCTCACATATCTTCGTAGCTGTGAAACATGGAATACATTATGAACTTCTGCCAATTCCGGTGGTAGAGCCAACCGATATGCAACTTCCCCAATCCTTTCAAGCACTTCATATGGACCAATATACTTGGGACTGAGCTTGCCTCTCTTGCCGAACCTCATCACTCCCTTCATAGGAGATACTTTCAGCAATACCTTGCTACCGACTTCGAAGGTAAGAGGTCTTCTCTTGAGATCTGCATAAGACTTCTGACGATCCTGGGCAGCCTTCATATTCGCCTGAATCACCTTCACCTTCTCAACTGTATCCCGAATCAATTCCGGACCCAACACCAATGTGTCACTAATGTCGTCCCAGCATGTCGGACTACGACATTTCCTCCCATAGAGGGCTTCATACGGGGCCATACGGATACTAGCGTGATAGCTATTGTTATAGGAGAACTCTACCAAACTCAGACCTTTCACCCAAGATTTCTGGAAGTCAAGAGCACATGACCGCAACATATCCTCTAAGGTTTGGATTGTCCTCTCCGTCTGTCCATCTGTAGCAGCATGAAAAGCTGTACTCAACTTCAACCTAGTGCCCAAAGCTTCTTGCAATGATGTCCAAAAATGTGACAAGAACCGTGGGTCACGATCTGACACAATCTCCCTAGGCACACCATGTAGCCTTATAATTTCACTCGCATATGCCTCAGCTAACTGCTCCGTAGACCAGGTCTTCTTCATAGGAATAAACCGAGCCACCTTGGTCAAACGGTCTATAACAACCCACACTGTGTCTAAACCATTAGCAACCTTTGGTAAACCCGACACAAAGTCCATAGAAACCGAGTCAAACTTCCATGCTGGAATAGCCAAGGGCTGCAATAATCCCCCA
Organism: Euphorbia tirucalli; assembly: GCA_039660915.1. Lineage (NCBI taxonomy): Eukaryota > Viridiplantae > Streptophyta > Magnoliopsida > Malpighiales > Euphorbiaceae > Euphorbia > Euphorbia tirucalli. The sequence continues at coordinate 43,057,840 of CM077636.1, forward strand.
GGCCTCTGATGCTCAATTTTCACCTTTTGACAAGTCAAGCACCGGGCCACAAACTCAGCTACCTCTTTCTTCATTCTAGGCCACCAAAACTGCATCTTCAAATCTTTGTACAATTTCGCACCTCCCGGATGCACAGAGTAGGGAGTGCAATGAGCTTCACTTAAGATCTGCTCTTTCAACATTGAATCATTAGGCACACACCATCGGCCTTTAAATTTCATACTCCCATCTGCAAGAATCTCGAAATCTACAGCATTACCCTGCTCCTTCGCTGCACGAATCTTCTGAAGTACAGGATCACTCAACTGCTTCTCTTTCAATTCTACAAACAATACTGGTTCCACACTGATTGCATTTAAACTCGCCCGAACCACTCCTCTCGGGACCACTTCAATTTCCAACTTGCTAAACTCCTTGCAAAGATCAATAGGAAGTCTTTTCATGAAGTTCACCGAATGGATGCTCTTTCTGCTCAATGCATCTGCGACTCTGTTTGCCTTTCCTTCTTTATACTCCAAGGTTAAGTCATAATCCTTGATAAGCTCTAACCAACGTCTCTGTCGCATGTTTAGTTCTTTCTGGGTGAAAATATATTTGAGGCTCTTATGATCGGTGTATATCTTGCACGGCACACCATACAAGTAATGGCGCCAAATTTTAAGAGCAAACACCACCGCAGCTAACTCCAAATCGTGAGTCGGGTAGTTCCTTTCATGAACCCTCAATTGCCTTGAAGCATAGGCAATCACTTTTCCCAACTGCATAAGTACACACCCAAGTCCGTACTTGGAAGCATCACTGAACACTTCATACTCTACTCCGTCAGTCGGCAATGCAAGAACTGGGGCTGAAGTAAGTCTCTCTTTTAATATCTGGAACGCTTCTTCACATTCTGCAGTCCATTGAAACCTACAGTCCTTCTTCATCAACTGAGTCAAAGGTCGTGCAATAATTGAAAAGTTGTGCACAAACCTTCTGTAGTATCCAGCAAGACCAAGAAAACTTCTTACTTCGGTCACATTAGTAGGACTGGACCATTCAAGAACGGCTTTAATCTTCGCCGGGTCCACCTTCACACCTTCTTTGGTAATCACATGGCCTAGAAAAGCCACCTCTCCAAGCCAAAACTCACACTTAGAGAACTTGGCGTACCACTTCTGCTCTCTTAATACTTTCAACACCATTTTGAGATGCTTAGCATGCTCCTCTTCATTCTTCGAATATACTAAGATATCATCAATGAATACCACAACACACACATCAAGGAGCTCGTGGAAGGTTCGGTTCATCTGATCCATAAACACTGCTGGTGCGTTAGTGAGACCGAAGGGCATTACTTCGAATTCATAGTGCCCATACCTTGTCCGGAAGGCAGTCTTCTGAATGTCGTCTTCTTTTACCGGAATCTGATGATAGCCGGATCTCAGATCGATCTTAGAGAACACACCTGCACCCTTCAATTGATCAAACAAATCTTCAATTCTTGGCAGGGGATATTTATTCTTGATGGTCACCTTATTCAACTCACGGTAGTCAATACATAATCGCATGCTTCCATCCTTCTTCTTGACAAAGAGTACCGGAGCACCCCAAGGTGACACGCTGGGTCTAATAAAACCCTTATCAACAAGTTCTTGCAACTGGGTCTTCAATTCTCGCATCTCCGAGGGAGCCATCCGATAAGGAGCTTTAGAGATTGGAGCTGACCCCGGAATTAGGTCGATGGCAAATTCTACATCCCTTCCTGGTGGAATCCCTGGCAGTTCATCAGGAAACACATCCGCATATTCTCGAACAATAGGAATATCCTCGATCTTCAGTTCTTCCGAGGTATCCTTTATTCTACACAGAAATACTTCTTCGCCTTTCATCGCCATCTTTTTCAATTTCATAGCCGAAACTACCTTCACTCCTGGTTTCATCTTAACATTTGAATAAGAAACCCTCTTCCCTTTACCGTCCTTCAGCACAATTTTCTCATCCCTACAATAGAACACCGCTTGATGCTGCTTCAGCCAGTCCATACCGAAGATAACATCAAATTCGGTCAATGGAAATTCCCTCAAATTCGCCTTCAATTCAACTCCCTCGATAACTACGGGAACTTCGGGGAAAACACGACAGCAAGCAACACTCTCCCCATTAGGGAGGGAAACCACAGAATTAATTGGAACAGATACAGATAAATTCAACTTCTGAGCAAAAGTAGTAGAAATACAGGATATAGACGCACCAGTGTCAAATAATACATAAGCAGGAAAAGATTTGACAAGGATGGTACCTGCAACGATGTCATTCCCTGCCTCGTCAACTTCGGACTCCATCATGTTATAGACTCTGTTGCGAACAGGGCCTCCTGAGCTAGAATCGGGCTTCTTACTTCCTGACTTCTTCGGGCAAGATTGAGAGTAGTGACCCTCTTCCTTACAAGTGTAGCATCGGACAGGCGTCCCATCACAGTTCTTCCCATAGTGCCACTCTTTCTTACACTTGAAGCACTTCTTCTCCCTAGTCTGAGCGGTACTAGCAGCTTCCTTTGCCGGAACATACTTGGGTTTCTTGGAAGTCGGATGAACATACGAGGTAGGCTGAGACCTCTTTAAGAACATGGTCCGCCTCACCGCTTCATCCTCCTGAACGGATGCATAAACTCCTAAAGCCACTTCATAGGCTCTCTGGAAAGTTGTTGCTCCAGACATAGGACATGTGTCCTCACTTTGGGACTCATCCGCTTGATATAGAACTACACCTTCTCCTCTTCAGTGGGGATGACTGAACCTGCAAATCTGGACAGTTCAGTAAATTTGTTGGTGTACTGCTGAACAGACATGCTTCCTTGAGTCAAGCATAGGAATTCCTCTCGTTTCTGCCACCTCAACTCACTTGGGTAGAAACGATTCTTCAACCTTTCAGTGAATTGTCCCCATCCAAACTCAGCCAATTCCAGGCACTCGGCCTTAACCATGCCCCACCAGTTATCAGCCTCGCCTTTCAAGTAGTAGGCTCCAATCACGACTTTCTCGGCGTTCGGACAGCCGGTCACATCAAAGAGTTTCTCTATCTCCCGGATCCATCCCTCAAGCACCACCGGGTCGGAAGATCCTTCATAAGTTGGGGGTCGGTGACGAGCAATGCAATCGAAGACAGTTTGGTTATTTGGATTTCTTTGAGCCATAGCGAGCACGGCATCTTCCAACAGCCGCATACGTCGCTGAGGAGAGTCATCGCGAACGGAATCTCTACGTGGAGGCATTCTAAAATTTTTGTTCTAGTTAGGTCTAAGCATATAATACATACAGCTAATAATAGAAAACAAGTAATCCAAAGCAATTAAACCCGTTCTACCTACCCATGCACCTCACACTATGTTCAAATCTCTATCCTAGGATTCTGAGTTTTGGTTCCAAGTGACTTATGCTACCAAAGCCTTGGAACCAACGCGGGCTCTGATACCAACTGTGACAACCCTAACTTTTGCAAGCATGCAATGGCGGAAACATTACATAAAGTTTAGGTCATCATTTTCAAAACTTCCTTTTTATCTTTAAAATAACATAATCATAAATGAGTACTCGAAAATTTCCATTTCAAAAACAGTAATTTAACATAAATAGGTATTTCAAAAGGTAATATAACGGAGTAAAAAAAAAAATAAAAAAAATAAATCTTTGAACATCCATAACTACGAATAGATGATAAAATAACATGACGGAAACTCTCCACACAATCCCCGAGAACAGACATCAGGCATCTCCTATTCTGCACCGGCAAAATCTGAAAATATCAACAGCGCCACTTAGTGACGAGTAACTAATAAATCCCAAACATCAATTCAAAGTTCACATAGGAAGATGACAGATCATAAATTTCATATTACATTACTTAAGTATACTTCATCATGATTAATAGAAAGCAAATTTATCAATTTATACAAGCATGCATAATTCTCATAGTAACAATCATGTATCAGGGATCTTACCCTTATTTGTTAGCTGCATCACATACAACATATAAAGTTCAAGTTCAGCATATCACATAATTATCTATTTCAAATAATAGTACAAAACATTCCAAGTGGATAATCAATATCATCAAAATTCAGATTTCCAAGATAAGTCATGTACATACAAATACATACCAACATCCCAAATCAAAGTACTTCATCACAAACTTGACATCAACTCAATTATACCTTAACCTTTATTAATTTTGTGGTATACGCGTATAAATCATTTGTATTGACCTATACACCTATGTCCTTAGAGAGTTCGGCTCAGACGCTTCGGGGAACCACAACGGGACTTACCCCCTTATCAATAAGAAAAGAGTACCACGAAGGGATTTACCTCAGAGTGCCAACGAAGGGACTTACCTCACAGAGTGCCAACGAAGGGACTTACCTCAAAAATAAAATAAATTAGAGTACCACGAAGGGATTTACCTCTCTGAGTGCCAACGAAGGGACTTACCTCGAAACAAAGGGCGCTGTCCTAGTGTCAACCAATCAAACATGGAAAACACTTAGCCAAACTAACCAAGACACCAGAGTATATGCCACTACAAACACCAATTTAATTATCATAATTATATCAATATTCAAAAGGTGCCTTTAACATAGGACTTATCCCAACCAATTCAATAACCATAAGGTGCCATTAAAATAGGACTTACCCCAAAACATAATCTGATACATCAATAAACACATGGTGCCATAAAAAAAATAGGACTTACCCCAAACTCGATTTCATAATTCCAACATGTATTAAATTTACCAAACCATATATGTAATTATTAGATTTCATGTCAAGAGTTCTAGCATAAATTCCTAGAATCAAATTATGCTTTGCACACATTAAAAAAATCAGTTCAAGGCCTAAGGTGAAAATTTCAGAATTCATAGTTCATGCCTCAACTTGCATATAATATTCCAGTAGGTTAGACTCAGAATTCAGCATGGCAATACAAAGGTGAATTTAGCCTTACATCTTAGGAACACACGCCAACTTAAATCATGCAATTCGGATTCCTATAGCAAAAGATATTAAGGAAACACTAAAAACATGCAATCTGTAAATTCACTTCAGATCACTGCACATAGTCTGACTTCAACAGACAAAACAGATGTGTTACTCACTGATTTAGCAAAAATAATATAAAGCAACATTGAACATCAGAATTTCAGGAATACATAGAATTTTGTTTCATGGCAAACGGAGCTACAGAGAGAAAATAAAGCCATAATCAACACAAACTGTACAAACTGAAATTCAGCAGTTCCAGGAAATCGGCACAGTGCACATAAGGCAGTTTCAACAGGGAATACGAGCACTTTACTCACAGAATTTGCCAAAATAGTATAAAACAACCTTGTACATTTATGTCTCAGGAAAACACAGAAAGTTGAATCATGCCAATCGGAGTTATATAACGAAAATAAAGCTAAAATTATCACAACCTGTACAATCTGAAATTCAGCAGTTCAAGAAAAATCGGCACAATGCACATAAGGCAGTTTCAATAGGGAATATGAGCACTTTACTCACGGAATTTTCCAAAATAATGTAAAACAACCTTGTACACCTATATCTCAGGAAAACACAGAAAGTTGAATTATGCCAATCGGAGTTATATAACGGAAGTTATGCCATAATTACCATAAACAGTCAATTCTGAAAATACAGCAGCTTACCAATTTCGACTCAATCACATGTATTTTCATATTTCTACCAATCTTTTAACCTAAAAGCAATTTCTTACACCAATATCATATACATTCATGTCTCAACAATAATTTCAGTAATAATACAACCTAGGATCAAATTCATCTACCATACATCCTATATAAATTTCGAACCGACATTTAGGGTTTAGTTGTTACCCTGTTTGCAGTGAAACCAACTGAGGCAATTAACTCGGAATGGAGAAGAATGAAGCAGAGTCTGAATGAATGAAAGTGAGGGAGAGAAAGTTAAGAATTTCGGCTGCACTGGAGCTCCACACAATGGAATGGCCGAAATTTTAACCCTAATAGAGATGAAGAGATTGCCTTGGAGTGAAACTTGGAAAGTGGAAGAGATTAAGGAGAGATTTTCTCCTTAGGTTAAGGATTCCTAATTTTTTTTGAATTGGTCAACTGAAAAATGGGATATTTATCATGGATTTTCGGAATTCCAACCTTCCCAACACAAAAATAAAAAGGCACAAAAAAAAAATAAATTTAAGCCAGGTAAGGTTCGAACTCTAGACCACTAGCTATTAGTCAGGACTATCTACCGCTAGGCCAAAGCCTACGAATTGTTATAAGCATACAAAACATCGGTTAAATGCAAAAATGCTCACTCATATGCACACATCACAACATAACTAAGTGAACTTATATCTGGGGCGTTACAGTGATGCTGGTGGATTTAAAGTTGGTTAATTATTAATGCAAGAAATGAGGTCAATTTGATAATTTCTTAAGAAGCTTTGTCACTCTAGGCTGAAATGGCCTACTTAACATAAAGATTTTTATGATGAGAGCTTTGAGGACATCGAAATGATATCTCATTGGGCAATATTCATTATTTACACCGACCACCAAGCTTTGATGTATTGGTAACCAAAGGTAACTTAGAAGCTCAATACATGCAAGATGGTTACTTTTGTTAATAGGCTCTCCTATAAGCTTATCCATAATGTCGATCACCAAAATTCAGTTGCAAATATTTGAGTAGAAAGGTATATTTGCTAATAATTTTAGCACTTAAAATTGATACTTTTTGAGCATTTAAGGAGTGATTATGACAATGACATAGAATTTGGGTAGTTTGGGAGAGTTATTGATCCAAGGAAAAAAAGGTCATTGCTACTTCTTTGATGTGTACCTTATGAAAGGAAAAAAATTATGTCTTCCAAGTACTTCTACCTAAGAAAAAATGACCAAAGATTTTCATGGAAGAAGTCTTGTGGGAAACTTCGAGAGATATGAGACATATGAAGCCATAAGAAGATTTTATGTATGTCAAACCCTTAAGGGTTATGCTAAAAGCGATGGCTCTACATTTTGTTATTAATTTTAAATACCATTTGGTGGAGATTTTTCAATGGGCTTTATTTGGACCTCAAAAGGATGGTAAAAATACCTCTTTGGGGCTTTACCTATCTACAATATCCTCATTTGGTACCTAACCCATTGGTTTGGTCCTTTTGGTATACGACTTATAGAAATTGAGAACATTTAATACATGAACAACGAAATTTAATGAAATTGATGATATTGGTGGTTTAAAGAGTATAAGTGAAGAGAAAGAATGATTTGTCTATTACGATATCAATGAATATGAAAGTTATTATAGTGATACTGATAATTTTCTAAGGACTAAAATATTCTTGATTTATATATGTCAATTACTAAATGTTCTTAATTCCGATAGGTCAGGTACCAAAAAGACAAAATTAATAGGTCAAGTACAAGTTGACAAATTGTGAATAGGTTATGCCCTAAAAGGTCTTTCTTTCTCTAAAGGACTCAAAATGAGAAATTCTAACTTTGTCGCGGTTGATATATTTTCCAAGATGGCGAACTTCTATCTCTTTAAAAAGATGAATGATGCTTCAGTTATTGTCATACTAATCTTTCAAAAGATGGTGAGGTTGCACAAAGTTCCAAGAGTATTGTTTTTAATTATGAAACAAATTTCCTCAGTCACTAATGAAGAAATCTTTTTGTGAAAGTTTTTCTTTGACTCATCCTTTAAGTTTTAATATAATATCTCCTATGAAATGGGAAAATAATGGTTGTAAACTAGAAATTTGGCAAATTCTTAAGGAATATATGCAAAGACAAAATACAACTCATCAGATTTGTAATATCCTAAGTAGAGATTGATAACAATGGAGATATCCTTTAGTTACATGGAATTATTCATACTACTTTGTATGTTCCAAGGTGTCAAACCATGTCTTTGATTTATGGGTAAGAAGCATAATATTTTAAGGTGATAAATTAACCTAAAGAGTTAATCAAGTGCATAAAGCTAGAGCCAAGTTATCAAAAAAAGGGAATGTTGACAATAACAAGAGAGATCTTCAATGTGAAGTTGGAGATTAATTCACAATTTATTTGGGTAAAAAAACACATCAGGGCTTCGAAAGGGGTGGTTCTAATGACTATTTGTTGGAACTTTCTAATTGGTTAGTGAAGACTTCATCAACCTTTAGTGTTAAGGATTTGAATTTATGTAAGGCAAACACTTCTATATTTGTAAAATAACTTAGGCTTGAGTTCCATTCAAAGGGTGAATGATGAGCACATCGCACAAGTGAAAGGAAAGAAATTGAATGTTATAAAAGAATGAGTTAAGAAATATGTTGAAGAAGCTAGATTTGTTGCCCTTGTGATATCTGTAGCTAAAGTAAAAGCTCTAATAGGTTTAGAAATAATGTTGTTGCAAGTGCAAAGATTGTAGAAAAAAGATCCAAGTTTCATTTTTAATTTTTCCTTTTTTACCCTTTGGTGTCTTTTTAAAATTAAAATGGGGCATATTTTTTATTGGCTTCGGAAGAGGAGTATAAATACATAAACAAATAAATGTTTACTCCAATAATGCTCTTGGAGATAAACTTCATCTTTTTTTTTTAATTTGTGATTTAGGGTTAAAACAACTTAAAATTTTTCACTCAAATGTCTTCATATGATTCATTATATATGTATATATATAATGGAATGCTAAAGCCATAAACCTTAATTTTTTAACTTAAAACCCATCAAACTTCGAATTTTGTTTCCCCTGTGGTCCTTTTGTCCAAAATTCAGTAAACCCTTTTGCTAGAGATGCCATATGTTTGTCACGTCATCTATTTGTTTCCATATCATTAAAATTGTAATGCATATCCAAAATTTTCCTTTCTTTGAAAAAATTAACATAGGGCATAATTTTGTTATGATGTGTACGTTCTTGTAGGTCTATCTTATATTAGGAGTAGATCTAATACCCTAAGGCCCACAAGTTGTAAGTGAGTTCTAGCAAACCATTACAGCTACCTGAATAAGATAGAAACATCAATCCTATTGACAACATAAACCTCGTATTTACTTATATATCCTAAGCTATTGATATCAGTGTCCTGCAAGAGGCATGGTAATGTCACCCTCTCTAACTTCAAGGACATTCCTTAATATGGAGTATACTACAGTGTTTACTCTACTTAGGCATGGCTATTCTCTTCTCAGTCTCACTCATCAAGTGGTCAGTGATATCTACTCTCAATTAAAAGAGAGGTAAGTCCCATCGCATCACTCACATCCCCAGCATATGTTGGGATTCATCATGAAAAATTAACCAAATAACAGCGGAAGCCGATTAAGATTTTCTAGAATCCGTGTTCCAGGAACTTATGAAAATGAAATCAAAAACAAAAACAAGAGAACATGAAATATGATCTCACCTTACAAGCCTCTTCTAGAGATGGCTGGAGAATTCAAAAGAGATCTCCTCCATATTCACGTACACGGAATGCCTAACAAATGAGCACCCACGCTAGCGTCGGGACAAGAACAAGGGGGGAGGAGCAAAGGGGGGGGGGGCGAAATTTTCTTGTTGAAAATTAGGTTAGGGTTTTATTCTCTTATATAGGTTTATATATTGCTTTTAACCTAGGTCTAATATATATAAACCTCTCTCTCTCTCTCTCTCTCTCTCTATATATATATATATATATATATATATTATTTCCTTCCAGGAAATAAATACATAAAATTAATTCTATGAAAACCAATTCCTATTGATTATATTATCTAATCAATCCAATTGATCAATAATTTAATCAATAAAGTCCTCCTCTCTCATCAATATACTTAAGTATATAATTGACTCGTTAAGTGCTAGTTCAGACGTTCAATGTGTATGATCCTATGGGCCCATCTTTATATTGGTAATGGACCTATGGCCCACAGACTGTAGTTGGGCTCTAGCAAGCCATTACAGCCCCCAATTAAGATGGAGACTGCAGTCTAACGGAAGTCGTAATCCTGTAGTATAACTTATATGTCCTATTTCATTGATATCGGTGTCCAACACGGAGGCATGGTATTATCATCTTCTTTTATGTCCAGACATTCACTTAATGCAGAGTGAACTGATGCTCACAAATAAGTTCCAAATTATTTAGGTGTGGCCACACTCTTATCAGTTGCACCCATCAAGGGGCCGATGATATCTTCTCAATGAATCACTGAGTGACATATCCCTTTTGCATATTAATGGCTTTGCTATGCTCACTGGCGCACCCAACTGTACCCATACTTGGCGCCCTGTTACAAGCCCTTTAGCCACACATCAAAGTGTGTGAGTTCACATGCAACTCCATAATATGGTCAGGTCGAAGGATCCAATAAAAGTACTGTTGGGATTTTCAACGGAAATCATCCGAATAAATGCGGAAGATCGTGACAATTTCCTCAAATCCGTGCCCAGGAGCAATTGAGATGAAAATTGCAAAATCAAAATTTTATCAAGAAGAGATTAAACTCTTACCAGGAGTATCTCTTCTAGAGATGGCTATAGAAATCAACGTAGATTCCCTCCTCGTTCACATACACGAACGCCTATGGAACACGACCCGTGCTAGCGTTGGAATCAAAGAACTTTTTTGAGAGGGAGAGGTTGCAAAATTTCGGCTAGAAGGAGACATGTACTTCTTGGCCGAAATCCCTAGGTATTTTACCTAGGGTGGGCTGAAATTCTCCTTGAGATTTCGTCCCAATCTTGCTTCCTTGTCTCATGTGGGCTTTTCTCCTTTTAAAACCCAGTCCAATATTAATTTGCCAGGTCCAATTAATTACCAAACCCTATTGCATTTAACTTATATCTTTATATTATTCTAAAATAATATATTTGATATAATTAAATTAAAGTCAATTTGATCAATTAATTATACCATGGAATTAATTTTGACATTCATAAGACAAAGACACATGTAAACCTATACATGTGAAATATTTCCACTTAGGAAATAATCTCATAAATTAATTCATTGAATTAATTATGAGAATGCCAATAATAATATTAATTTTATTATTATGATTAATCCAATTGATCTTTATAATATAATTAATATAATCCTCTCTCTCTAGTGTGTATACTCCAAGTATACCGGTGATTCCTTAAGTCCATGTTTAGACGCTCAATGTGTACGATCCCGTGGGCCCATCTTTATGATGGCAGTGGGCCTATGGCCCACAAACTACAGGCGGGCTCTAGCAAGCCACTACAGCCCCCAATTAAGATGGAGATGGAAGTCCAACTGTAATCATAACTCTGTAGTTTGAACTTGTATATCCCATGTCATTGATATTGGTGTCCAACACAGAGGCATAGTTTGATCACCCTCTGTTGTGTCTGGACATTTACTTGATCCCGAATGTACTGACGCTCACAAACAATTTCCAACTTGTTTGGGTGTGGCCACACTCTTATCAGTCACATTCATCAAGAGGCTAGTGATATTTTCTCGGTGGACTACTGAGTGACAAATCCCTTCTGCATATCCACAGTATTGCCATGCTTAGTGACATACCCAAAAGTACCCATACTTGGCACCCTATTATAAGCCCTTTAGGCATACCCCTAAGTATGTGACCTTACATTCAATACCATTATATGGTTAGGTTAAAGGATCCATACAAGTACTACACGAGAATCACTTGTGATACTATACCATGTGGATTTCTCGCTTAGTGGATCTATCCAGTACCATGCCCTTTTTGCATGTACCCATTAACTTGGTTGACATCCCATGTCCAATGACCGGTAGGACACCGCCATACAACCAGGTTAATGATAGTCTCTAGTTCCATTCATTCCCACGACTGGAACAGACTACGGCTCTCTTTATGGTCATATCATTTTCCCTATCCATGGTCTTACTGCCAAGCGCATGACACTTGTCATCATGGATATGGATATGTCCATTGGATACTTCATTTAAAATATTACACAAGATATATATAATAAATGAATTAATGCCTTTATTAATGACACAAAATGTGTAAAATACATAAATCCAATAAATGTACAATACAAATACAAGGTCCAATGCCTCGAGACTAGGGCATATCTAACAATCTCCCACTTGCACTAGTTCCAACTAGGCATGGGCCTAATTCCTATAGATCTAGTATGACCCTCGTGCTTAGGCTGAGCCAGCGCCTTGGTCAAAGGATCTGCAACATTATCCTCAGTGTCCACTCTATGCATTGCAATGTCACCTCTCTCCACTATTTCTCGTATGAGGTGAAACTTCCTGAGCACGTGCCTTGTGTTCTTGTGTGACCGGGGCTCCTTAGCTTGTGCAACGGCCCTATTGTTGTCACAGAAGATATTAACTGGGTCTTGGATAGTTGGCAGTACTCCCAACTCAGTGATAAACTTCCTTATCCATATAGCTTCTTTAGCTGCATCACACGTTGCGATGTACTCAGCTTCTGTTATAGAGTTCGTAATGGTTGGCTGCTTTGAGCTCCTCTAGCTTACAGCACCATCATTTAGCAAAAACACATACCTAGACTACGACTGGTACTCATCCTAGTCAGTCTAGAAGCTTGCATTAGTGTACCCAGTAACTGATAGCGCTTCCTGACCGCCATACACTAAGAAGCTATCCTTAGTCCAGTTAAGGTACTTGAGAATGGCTTTGACAGCCTTCTAGTGATCCTCCCTGGGATCCTGCTGGTATCGGCTCATCATACTTAGTGCAAAGGTGACATTAGGTCTCGTACATAGCATGGAGTACATAACTGACCTATAGCCGAAGCATATGGAACCAATTTCATATTCTCACTGTCCTCCCTTAACTTATGATAGTTCTTCTTACTAAGTTTAAGCCCATAAACCATTGGCAAGAAACCTTTCTTACCCCAATCCATGCTGAATCTTTTCAGAACTTTGTCTATGTATAAGGCCTGACTTAGACCCAAAAGCCGATTTGAACTATCCTGTGATCCTGATCCCTAAGATCATCTCAGCTTCGCCTAAGTCCTTCATTGCGAAGCACTTACACAACCACTGCTTTACTCCTTACAGTGTAGGTATGCCACTTCCAATGAGTAGGATGTCATCTACATAAAGTACCAGGAATGTGACAATGCTCCCAATAATCCTCTTATACACACAAGGCTCATCTTGATTCTGTATGAAGCATATTCCTTTATAGCTTCATTGAATCTAAGATTCCAACTGCGAGATGCTTGTTTCAATCCATAAATGCACCTTTGAAGTTTGCATACCCTCCCAGGATACTCTGGATCGACAAAACCCTTAGGTTGTGTCATGTACACATCCTTGAGTAGCTTTCCATTAAGGAAAGCAGTTTTGACATCCATTTGCCAGACCTCATAGTTGTACCATGTGGCTATGGCCAGCAAGATCCTGATGGATTTGAGCACGGCTAATGGTGAGAAAGTTTCATCATAGTCTATTCCATGGACTTGTCTGAAACCTTTCGTAACCAGACGCCCCTTGAAGGTATTATCAACTTTTAGCTTGTAGCACCACTTGCAACTAATTACCTTAGCACCTGGAGGTGGATCAACCAAGTTCCAAACTTAGTTATCGTACATAGATTGCATCTCTACCTCCATGGCTTTACGCCAATTTGCAGACTGTGGGCTTGCCATAGCCTCCTGGTAGGTTTTGCGTTCTTCCTTATCCAAGACGAGAAGAGTTTGATCATCGGTGACGAGGAAACCATACCTCTTTGGTTCCCGACGATCCCTACCAGACCTTCTAGGTCCTTGTGTGGCCTGGGTAGGTGCTTCCTCCTGTGGAAGCTCCACCCGGGCCTCCGAGTTATCCTCTTCAGGAGCTTGTGAACTTTGAACTTCCCTGAGTTCAACATTGCTCTCACTATCTTTCTTGGAAAGGAATTCCTTTTCTAGAAAGACCCCCTTCCTTGCCACGAACACCTTGTTCTCGGTGGGGTTGTAGAAGTAATATCCTTTGGTTTCCCTAGGATAGCCCATAAATAGGCATTTATCGGTTTTGGGCTCTAGCTTACCACTAGTCCATCTCTTGACATGTGCTTTGCATCCCTAAATCCTTAGGAAAGACAGATTGGGCTCCCTGCCCATCCATATCTGATATGGGGTCTTTTCCACTACCTTAATCGGAGTATTATTTAAAATAAGAGCAGCTGTCTCGAGGGTGTGTCCCCAGAAACTTATTGGGAGAGAGGCTTGACTCATCATCGAGTGGACCGTGTCCAACAGGGTCCTATTCCTCCGTTCAGACACCCCATTCCACTGTGGTGTTCCTGGAGGAGTGAGCTGTGCAACTATTCCATGCTCTCTCAAATATAAGTCAAACTCTAGGCTCATATACTCACCTCCTCGGTTCGACCGAAGGGTTTTGATATTTCTGCCTAGCTGGTTTTGTACTTCATTCCTAAATTCCTTGAACCTATCAAGGGTCTCAGACTTATGTTTCATCAGATAGACATAGCCATATCTGCTGAAATCATCCGTGAACATGACAAAGTACAGATGTCCACCTATGGTCGTTGCACTCATGGGCCCACATACATTTGAATGTATTAGGTCCAATAAGCTAGTGGCCCTTTCAGCCTTCTTGCTAAAAGGCGCCTTAGTCATTTTGCCTTGTAAACATGATTCGTATGTATCAATTGACTCCAAGTCAAATGACCCTAGGACTCCAGCCTTGTGAAGCCTACCTATGCGCTTCTCGTTTATGTGGCCCAAACGACAATACCATAGGTAGACAGGATTAAGTTCATTGGGCTTAACCCTTTTAGTGTTTATGTTATAGACATGATTGGTTTCTTTTAAGTCCAGGATATATAGGCCATTATTTAATAGAGCTTCTCCATAAAATAATCCCTCTCTAGATAAAGAAATTCTACCATTTGAAATAGTAAAACAAAATCCAGAAATATCGAACATGGAAACTGAAATAATATTCCTGCACATAGTAGGTACAAAATAACATTGTTCCAAAATTAAAACCAATCCACTAGGCATCATGAGGTGATATTCGCCGATCTCTATAGCAGTAACCCTTGCACCATTACCGACCCGCAAGTCCAGCTCCCCCGATCCCAGTGACCTTCTGTTCTTAAGTCCCTACACATTGCAACAAATGTGAGAACCACATCCAGTATCCAATACCCAGGCTGTTGAAACAGTAAGGTTAATGTCTATGACATAAATACCTGATGAGGATGCACCCTGGGTCCTCCTCTGCTCTCCCATTAGCTTGGGACATGATCTCTTCCAATGGCCTGCCTGCTTGCACCCGAAACAGACATCCTCGGGATTTGCCTTCTGCTGGACCCTGGGCTGGGCCTTAGCCTTCTTGGCCATTTCCTTGGCCTTGCCCTTCGCAAGAGGAGGGTTCCCCTTGTTGACCAGCAGCACCAGCGGACTCTTCTTGATCGACTGTTCCGTGAGCTTCAGCATCCCATGCGGCTCAGTAACAGTGCGATTCATCCCTTGCATGTTATAGTTTAGGATGAACTGATCATAAGAGTCCGGTAGGGAAGCAAGGATTGTGTCCACCGCCAGCTCCTGTGAGTTGGGCGATCCAAGACGAGCAAAAGTGTCCAAATAGCCCTTCATCTTGAGCACGTGTGCGCTCACAGATGTCCCAGCCCCCATCTTACAGGAGTGGAATGCCTTATTGGTCAGGTACCTTTCTTGACGAGCTTGCTCTTGAAACATCTCATTAAGAGTTGTTATCATAGCATAGGCTTGATGATCCATGAACTGATTTTGCAGCTCAGGGACCATGCAGGCCAACATAAGGCATGTCACATCCCTATTATCCCTCACGTGCACCTCGTATTCCTCCAGCTGGGCAGCTAGTGGATTACATCCCTGAGGCGCAGCTGGCACAGGCCTTTCCAGTACGTACTCTTTGGGCTATTATCTTAGAACTATCCTTAAGTTCCTAGACCAGTCTAAAAAGTTGGGATCGGAAAGCTTGTCCCTCTCTAGGATAGATCGCAGTGAAAGTGTGTTGTTATTTGCCATTTTAGAGTTTCTACACAGAAAAATAATTTAAGAGTGTTAATAAAGGACTTTACATTGTTTTTCCCATATATATAATTAATAATGAATCAAGTTATTAATTAATCCGAGTTGTTGGGCTCATGGGCCGAGATCCATATTTCATTAAGATATAGCTAGACGAGGGCCTGGTACAACTATACCCTAATTATGTAGGTAGGAACGCCGTCCAATCCCAACCTAGGGACTCTCGGTTTGATGGGCTTGTTGGCACTTACCCATCTGTGCTTAGGGCCAGGAGAATCCTACTACCCACGCTAAGTCAAAACCTCCATCCAAGTGTTAGAGTATCCCATACCCTAACCCAATACAAAATGATGATACTCCAGTGTATCCTACGAGGGCAAGGTCTACAACTGGCCTATCCCCACTTTGAGCTGGTTTTGAATGAGAGAAGCACTTTTAAGCGACTTAGTAATTTTCATTAGGTTGTTAGATTCATTTAGTAACGGCATACATGCATAAGGCGGGTGAAATGTGGCTGTTGGATGATACATTCACACATGCAAATAAATATAAAGCATAATTAAATAAATAAGTAAAATGGACTGCTATGGGCCTATATTACATCCTAATATTATTCTAGTAAACCTATACTAGAAATACATATCAGGTGGGCCTCCTTCATTTCCTTCCTTCTGGGCTTGCTCATCCACATGGGCTCACCACTCCATTGGGCTTCTTCTTTTACAAATTTTATAATAAATAAAGAAAATAAAATTACATTAAAAAGAGAAAAACAGCGCACAGGCCGTATTTACCAAACAAGAAAACACAACTCATCTTGAATAAGGCCCAATAGCATCCAACCATACAAATATTTAATTACACATATGCATCCAATATATAAATTCATAAGCATGTTATAATGCATGAATTAAGCCCATTTTAGTTATGTCTAAGCCATTATTTTGAAATCGCCAATTTTGGCCCACCGTGGTTCTAGCCCTTAACGGGCTTTGGGCCTCCAGCCCAGGTAGTTAACTGCTCCCACTGGAATTGGGAAACCATGGGTCCATATCAGCCATCCAGGTAATTATGCCAAAATTACCCGAACTAATTTCAATTAACCGTATTAATTTCCAAAATTAATATCCAATGAATAAAATTAAAATTTCATTCAAGAAACCATGCGCATTTAAATTGCAAAAATTTAAACGCACGAAAATTTAAAACCAATTAAAAGTTTAAGACTGGGCCCTGGGCCCGAACCCGCCTAATCCAAAAATACTGGGCCCGACCCGCTGCAGCTAGGGCAACAGAGTTGCCGTAGCAATAGCTGCCGCTGTTTTCGCCTCCGGCAGTCCCGCATACGTGGAAACAGCCCGCGATTTTTCCAAAAAATAAAAATAAAAAATGCAACCAAACCAAAATAGTTCACCAAGAATCACATCCAATCAATAAAATAAAATTAAACATAAACCTATATGCAAATTTAATTTCAATTGCAAAAATCAAAGGGGAAAAATCACAAACCCCAATCCAAGAATCCCAAATAAAAAATCCAATTTTAAATCCAAGGATTCAATCCAATTAAGCAATTTCCACGGATCAAAAGCCTGCTCTGATACCACTATTGGGATTTTCACCGGAAATCATCCAAATAAATACTGAAGATCGCGACAAACAGCCCGTGATTTTCCCAAAAAAAAAAAAAAATGCAGCCAAACCAAAATAATTCACCAAGAATCACATCCAACCAATAAAATAAAATTAAACATAAACCTATATGCAAATTTAATTTCAATTGCAAAAATCAAAAGGGAAAAATTACAAACCCCAATCCAAGAATCCCAAATAAAAAAATCCAATTTTTAATCCAAGGGATTCAATCCAATTAAGCAATTTCCATGGATCAAAAGCCCGCTCTGATACCACTGTTGGGATTTTCACCGAAAATCATCCGAATAAATGCTGAAGATTGCGACAATTTCTTCAAATCCGTGCCCAGAAGCAATTGAGATGAAAATTGCAAAATCAAAATTTTATCAAGAAGAGAATAAACTCTTACCAGGAGTATACTCTTCTAGAGATGGCTGCAGAAATCAATGTAGATTCCCTCCTCGTTCACGTACATGAACGCCTGTGGAACACGACCCGTGCTAGCTCTGGAATCGAAGAACTTTTTTAGGAGGGAGAGGCTGCAAAATTTCGGCTAGAAGGAGACATGTACTTCTTGGCCGAAATCCATAGGTATTTTACCTAGGGTGGGCCGAAATTCTCCTTGAGATTTTGGCCCTAATCTTGCTTCCTTGTCTCATGTGGGCTTTTCTCCTTTTAAAGCCCAGTCCAATATTAATTTGCCAGGTCCAATTAATTATCAAACCCAATTTCATTTAACTTGTATCTTTAACATATTATTCCAAATAATATATTTGATACAATTAAATTAAAGTCAATTTGATCAATTAATTATACCATGGAATTAATTTTGACATTCATAAGACAAAGACACATGTAAACCTATACATGTTAAATATTTCCACCTAGGAAATAATCTCATAAATTAATTCATTGAATTAATTATGAGAATGCCAATACTAATATTAATTTTATTATTATGATCAATCCAATTGATCTTTATAATATAATTAATATAATCCTCTCTCTCTAGTGTGTATACTCCAAGTATACCGGTGATTCCTTAAATCAGTGTTCAGATGCTCAATGTGTAGATCCCGTGGGCCCATCTTTATGTTGGCAGTGGGCCTATGGCCCACAGACTGCAGGCGGGCTTTAGCAAGCCACTGCAGCCCCTAATTAACATGGAGATGGCAGTCCAACTGTAATCATAACCCTGTAGTTTAAACTTGTATATCCCATGTCATTGATATCGGTGTCGAACATAGAGGTATGGATTGATCACCCTCTTTTGTGCCCAGACATTTACTTGATCCCGAATGTACTAACGCTCACAAACAAGTTCCAACTTGTTTGGGTGTGGCCACACTCTTATCAGTCACATTCATCAAGAGACCGCTGATATCTTCTCAGTGGACTACTGTGAGCGGACGACCTTTTTTCGGAACGCGCGGTGAAGCGGGAATCGGGGATTTTCTTTTTGGGTCTTGGTGTTTTGGTTTTGAAAACGGGTTTTAATCTTTCTTAGGAAAACCTTTCATTTTATTGAAAAAGCCTTTTTGTAGAAAACTTAATTTTAGGCACGAATTTTAGAAAACAAGCTTTTTAGAAAATCCCATTTTAACTTAAAGGTCTCGAAACGCGAATTTCGAGATTAGATACAGAGTCGCCACCCGGATCAGCTCATCCGGGAAATTCCGGTACAGCTCCCTACCAAGTGTAGACGCAGTACCTAATCCAGAGATTCGAGGTTCGGGCAACATATCTACTAATCCTCACTAATTTTTAATTATTATTTCAAAATATGACATTTCATTCACTTAATTCTACTCATTTTATCTCTTCTTTTATTATTAGCCAATGCTCATACATGTGACATAAATATATAAAAATAAAATAAAGTGCGGAAAAGTAAAAGTGCGGAAAAGTAAATCAGAGGCCAAATTATACAACCCAAGAAAAAGAAAACTCTCATCCTCACCTTTTACAATCGCCTATTATACACGATAATCTAAAAATTACAATTGCCTAGATACACGGGATAATCTATAAAATACATTCAAAAATAAAAATAAAGTAAAAATAAAAGCTGCATCCAAATATGGTTAGCACAAGTATATAAATCACACTAAGGACTCATATAAGACAGAATAGGGGTATTTTAGGAAACGGGGTCATGCAAAGGGGAGTAGCCGGGTCGACCCGACCGGTCAGCCCGGTTGGACCTGGAAAACGGTTTTTTAAACGCCCTGTAGGTTTTATGGATGAAAAATCGGTTTTAAAAGCGGTTTGGCTTATTTACATGCATTTATCCAACTTTAGCGGGCCGGATATCCTGGGACCCGGGGGTCCCGTTCGTGTGTGGGCCTAAAACATACATCCATCTAGGGTCCAAAAGTATGCAAACACGCCAAAATTCATTTTTCAATGTAAAAAGGATGCAAAATTACAAGTTTGGGGCCCAAAAGGGAAAACTGTAAGTCTGCCCATATCACAGCCGTGCCCCTGTAGGCTACAGCCGCGCCCCTGTAGCCTACAGCCGGGCGGCTGTAATGCTCCAGAATCGATTCCGACCTATTTTTCGTGTTTTTGAAGATCATTTTGCAAAGTTTGGTGATTTTAGGCAATCCGGGACTTCTGGAAAAATACTAAAGCCAACAGAAAAGATCCGAAATGGACCAAATCGAATCCGGAAGTCCCTAATCATCCAAAATCACCAAATTCATCACATCCGATCATTAAAAAAGAAAGAGAACATGGAATCGAAGCATGTACAGATGTGATTAGATCGATAACAGATGCGCAAAACACATTTAATTGAAGCGTGGGAGCGTTATCGATCGATTTGGGCCGATGGAGCTTCGGCCCCTGTAGGTTACAGCCGCGCCCCTGTAGGTCACAGCCGTGCGGCTGTAGGTTACAGCCGGGCGGCTGTGATCACATGGGGCGGCTGTAATCACAGAAAAACCCTAAAAACATAAAAATTCCACTAACAAGTATTACAGCCGCGCCCCTATAGGTCACAGCCGAGCGGCTGTAGATTACAGCCGGGCGGCTGTGATCTAGTGGGGCGGCTGTAATCAGAAAACTCCCACAGAAGAGAAAGAAAATGGAAAAGAACTACAGCCGAGCCCCTGTAGGTCACAGCCGTACGGCTGTAGATTACAGCCGGGCGGCTGTGATCTTTGGTGGGGCGGCTGTAGCCCAAAAAAATCAATCAAATGCGAAAAAAACTCAAATCATGCAATAGAATCACAACCAAGATGAACACAATGGATTTTAAGGCCTCTCAGAAAATTACCTTGTATGTGTTCCAGCGTTTGGACCACAAAGAAGATTTTTGGATGCCGGAAAACGTCCCGCAGTCACGGACAACCCGAGCAAAGTGCACTTCCCGAACCTCAAACGGAACCACGAGGAAAATTCAAGGATTAGTTTTCAAGTGTTTTCTCTTCCTCTAACCCTTTCTTTCTTTCTTTCTCTTTTTCTTTTCTCTAATCCTCTCTTTTTTTTTATTGAAAACCCTAAGGAAAAAAAACTCTATGATTTTTTCCTTTCCCTTTTTCTCTCCTTTTTTTTTCTGTTTTTTTTTTCTGCCTTTCTTCCCTGTAATTCCCGAATAGAAGGTTTAAATATCTCCTGTTTTGGAATAAAATCGGAATTAATTGCTAATTTTGTCAAAAAAGGAAAACTGAACATTACAGCCATATACAGCCGGACGGCTGTAGCATGAAAAATTCCTATTTTGCTCAGAAACCGAATTAAATACTGATTTTACCCAAAAAGGAAATAATGAGATTACAGCCGGACGGTTGTAGATTACAGCCGGACGGTTGTAGATTACAGCCGGGCGGCTGTAGCTTACAGCCGAGCGGCTGTAATGTCCAAAAATTACATTTTCACTTATTTTCTTTGGTTTACTTAAATATTCGCTCAAATTTTCCAGGGTTCCGTACTAGGACTTGTCACACACCTCTGGGCTATCCGGGGCATTTTCGACGTCATTCCGGTCGGTCCGGATCCGCTTCACGCTTATCCGTGAAAAAGGTAATAATGGCTTTCATCACCGAGGTCGGGAAAAACCCGTGCTCACAGGCTGCCCCTCGCGTGACCAAAGTCGACTTAAATGGGTGCTTATGTCCGATTCGAGTTTGGTCTCGCGATAGGGAGCACGGTGAGAAGGAAAAGGGGACGTACCTGAGGGGTTCTCCTCATGCCGACTTGTTTGGGTGTACATAGGGACTTGTCTCGGTTGCTTTTGAGATAGTGGTCTTGCCTAAGTTGATTTGATTTTCTCTTTCCTTTCAAGGTCTTGCTTCGGTTCTGATACGAAGTATAGGACTTTGCCCGAGTTGTTCCGACATTATCTAGGGTCATACTTAGACTTCATTGCAAAGCAGAGGACTGTGCCCAGATGTCGTTTGATTCGCCAGGGACATGCTTCAACTCCATCGTGAAGCAGAGGACTTGCCCGGATCATGATTGACTTGCCAGGGACATGCTTCGATTCTATTGTGAAGCAGAGGACTTGCCCAGATCGGATTCTCCATTCCATTCGGTGCCTATGAAAGGGAAGGGTATTTTGGTAATTTTACAACTTGGGAAGTTGACGTTCCTTGAAGTAAGGAGACTTTGGGCGTTTGGTCTTTTGCGGTGCTTATGTCACAAAAGAAATGGATTTTTAGTGATCCGGTGTTCCCTTTTTGTGGGAAGGGGTATTTTGGTCATTTGATAGCTTGGTGGCCGGCAGAAGGAATCTCGGCCATTTCGCCCTTAATGGAGCTTGTGTCATTAAGGGGAGAAATATTTTGGGTGACTCGGTCTCTCATATAGCTCATATCGCTAAAGAGAAATTGTTTTGGCCATCCGGTGGTGTGGTCATTACCCGAAGGGCATTTTGGACATTTCACTTCTTGTGAAGCATGTGTCACTTGAAGGAGAAGATGATTATGTCGTCACGGGACTATTGTAGCCGGGAAGATGGTTCTTTGGTGGTTTGAGAATTTTGGTTGACACGTGTGGCTTTGAAGTCGTTTTGGGTGCATGTTCGTTCCTTGATCGATAATTTTGGAAACAAAAATTTTTGCCCCTTCGATCAAGAATGAATTTGAGCCCAAGATCCTGTTCTTTGATGCCTGCAAAACAAGAAAATTACCTTTCTCGGGGTCAAATGGACATAAAATAAATTTCGGAAAAGAAAAACGAAACAAATTTTAAAGGAAAGGGTGCTACAGCCGGGCAGCTGTGTTACAGCCGCGCGGCTGTAGTAGCTACAGCCGCTCGGCTGTAGTGGTAGGTGGGGGTGAGTTTATAAGAACCACACAATGTGGCAGCCCCCATTTACCTATTTTGGCCGAAAATACTCTCCTTTCTGGCGATTTCTCTTGCTCCCAAGCCGAAACCATGAGGTGAAAGATGCGTAGAGTCCTCCGTCCCGTCCCGGCTGCTCAACCCGTGTTTCAAACTCGGTTTTCTACCCCGGATGGAAACTTTACTCTACCCTTTGAACCCACCGAGTGTATTTATGGGTTAAAAGAGGAGGATGCATACTGTGGAGTGAAGATCGACGACCCGGTGCCCATTTTACTCCAAGTTTCGAACCATGCTTACACAAATCCGGTTAGTTTTCTCAAACTTTCCCACTTTTTCCAAGTTTCCAATTTCTACAAAATTGAGGAAAATATGTGAAATTGATGCATGATTTAAGTAGATTATGCCCCTAGGATGATTAATTGTTGGTTTGGCTTGAGTTAGGACGAGATTTAACCGAAAAAGCGAAAAAATTTGAGTTGGGCCGAAAAAATGCAGCTACAACCGCCCCACCTTTGATCACAGCCGCGCGGCTGTAACCTTACAGCCGGGTGTCACGGGGATAGCCTAAGGCAAGGCTATGGATCCCGTGTGGCGCCAAGTCTTTGGCCAGCCAACCCGCATCATGGGGAATCACCCCCGATTGTCCATTCCTTGGTTGCCCTCTTAGGTATTGACTCTCGCATACCGCTCCCGCATACCGTCCCCTGTGTCAAACCTCCCCACATTAGGAGCGCGCACTATAGGCCCCGTGGCCCAATAGTGTCCGTAAGGCTCCTCCCTTAACGGAGACACCCGCCTTCGCTTCCAAGACCGGATGCCCGCCTCACTAGTCTATCCAAGACTAGGGTGGATCACTTAAGCCATAGTGCCCATTCACTAGGCCCAGGGGTGGCGGAGATCCTACGCCCAGGTCCATGCGGACTACTGTCCCCCCCCTATAGTAGGGCTTATACCAACTTCAGCTCCTGGAGGAAGAGACATCAATATGTCTCATTGGCCACACCTTTTTATAGCGTGCATCGACATGCCCACTGGCGTGCATTGACCTGCCCACTGGCGTGCATTGACATGCCCACTGGCGTGCCTCCCCCTTACACTCTCCCCCACTCGGATGATCAACGTCCTCGTTGATCGCACGTCATCATCACCTCTGGATCACCTTGTAGCTGTAACTCACTTGATTCTCTCTGGATCTCCTTGTAGCTGTAACTCCCTTGATTCTCCACTTAATCTCACTGATTCCCATTTGCTCGGTCTTCTTTGAAAACTTGGTCTTTAGCTTCATCCACATCCTGTTACTTTTGCCATTTTTCTGCAATTCTCTGTTCTCCATGAAAATTTCGGACAATCACTTGAACAATAATGAAAAATTGTGTCTGTATCTGTGTGTTTCCTCAGTGTGATTCTTAGTCTCTAGGTCTTCTTTCTACCACTCTTGTATACCCTATACGGGTAAGTAGCCCACCCTTCTATATTTCTGCCTCATCTATGGCTCGCCTCCGGCTCACTTCTCTATACTTCATGCTTCTCTTATCCTCGTTTAGGAGGATATCTCTTCATATAACCATGCCCACCCTTCATATATGGCCTATACGGGTAATGTGTACTCTCCCCCACTTGTGCCATCATCGTCCCCGATGATGGGTGGGAAAGAAGCATGCGCCTCGATTGCTTTGTTCTTGTGCTTGGTTCCTGGTGGACTCCGCTTGTAATCACGACGATACCTCGCAAAATCACAAGAAAGAATACAACAGCATCCATAATACTAAAAAAAAAAAATTTCGCATATTGCATGCATATATCACATATACATCAAATAAATAAAGAGTAATTCTCAATATTAATATGAGAACAGATGACACTTACACCGCACATACTCATGCCATTATCACCGTCTTCACTTGTACCCCCACTTCCTTTTCCCTCTTTTCTTGTTTGGGTCACCACGTTGTGGGAAATTTGGTAGCAATCACCTTTAACTTCTGACTCTCTACATAGGTAGTCCCTTCTTGTCCACCTCTTCGTTTGATCACTTCGTGGTTGCACCATGTTGCCTCAGGCTTTACTCCGCTTTGGCCTTGCTTCTTCTCTCATCAGGTCCTCACATGATGTCACTCCCCTTTTCCTCTCTAGGGTGGGGTAAAAACTCTATCCCATCTTGTAACTCGCACCTACACTCGAAAATGTGGTCTTTCTACACAAGAGTTTGGAAGGGCGTCCCCTAACCAGATCTCTTTGTAGACAAGAACCAAGACAATGACTTAGCATAGGCGTCCCTACCCAAGTCCATTGCCAACTCGGTTAACTCATATGGCCTCATGCCAACATAGAACACATGTGATCACAGTCTCGCGTTCCCCCGGGGTAAATTCACATTGCTCAGTTTGGCCAGGGGTCTATCCCCATACTCGGTTCTCATTCTCACCCAGTTTGAGAGAGAGGTCTATCCTCGCCTCTTCAACTCATTTGCCACACTTTCGCACTTTGGGTTTGCCACACCCGTTTCAAAGGGGGGTCTATCCCCACCTTCTTGCATTTGTCAATTCTCGAGCAAACATCTCAATTGCCCATTACCTATAGCATCAACTGCTTTTGTCAAAAATTTTTGGTTATTCGCCAACCATTGTGTTCCATCAATGTTGAAGGAGAGGGGGTCTATCCCCCTACCTTTTCCACGTTACCCACTCTTTTGCCTTTTGGGTTTCCATTTTACCCAATTGAGAAGAGGGGTCTATCCCCGTCTTCCGTCACTCGCTTGTCTCCACGCATCTCGCAATATAAGGCCCTGTTCACCTTACACAGCTCGTTAGCAAATATCTCGTTTGCTTATCTCATTTTAGGTATCTACCGTTCCCATCATACTGGTATATTTCCCACTATTGTTCCATATGAATGACACCTTGGTCTCATTGAGGAGCTTTCACTAGGATGCCTACAGGTGCACTACAAACTACGCCTCAATAGTTTGCACGCTGCACTCAGCCATCCAAAGTTTACTACCTCAACATCCCACATGGTGTACACTCACAATCTGTCTCAATACGCTACTAGGTTTCTCCCCCACTTGAGGGGTTGGCCAAAGTAGCGCTCTGCCTCAGGGTCTCATTGTACATGTACTAGCGCTTATGACTATTAACTATGTGAGGTTGTGGCGTGATACAAGTCACGCCTCAATGACTTGATCTACCACCCACCAGCACAAGCTCATGTCCACATGCGCTCTCCATTACAATGTCAACCGCCTCGTATCTTAGCTACAATGCTTCTACCCTACTCAAGGGTTCCGCCATTATAGCCCAACCACCGTTCACGCGTATTCATAGGCATTCGAACTTGGGCAAACTCGCATGCCACTTTATCTCTGTTCCCTTTGTCACAGCATCCGCACTCTTACTTAGTGGGGTAGGCTTGTCCTGCCCTAGCCCACAAGCTCAAGCTTTCACTGTGTTTCTAAAAGCATCCGTATTGTCACCTTCGTGAGAGTGTTGCCATGTCAACTCATTTTGGTGAACAAGCATCACAAGCCCGCATCACGTAGTAGGCTCTTTTCGAGCTCTGATACCACTTGTCACGGGGATAGCCTAAGGCAAGGCTATGGATCCCGTGTGGCACCAAGTCTCTGGCCAGCCAACCCGCATCATGGGGAATCACCCCCGATTGTCCATTCCTTGGTTGCCCTCTTAGGCATTGACTCTCGCATACCGCTCCCGCATACCGTCCCCTGTGTCAAACCTCCCCACATTAGGAGCGCGCACTATAGGCCCCGTGGCCCAATAGTGTCCGTAAGGCTCCTCCCTTAACGGAGACATCCGCCTTCGCTTCCAAGACCGGATGCCCGCCTCACTAGTCTATCCAAGACTAGGGTGGATCACTTAAGCCATAGTGCCCATTCACTAGGCCCAGGGGTGGCGGAGATCCTACGCCCAGGTCCATGCGGACTACTGTCCCCCCCCTATAGTAGGGCTTATACCAATTTCAGCTCCTGGAGGAAGAGACATCAATATGTCTCATTGGCCACACCTTTTTATAGCGTGCATCGACATGCCCACTGGCGTGCATTGACTTGCCCACTGGCGTGCATTGACATGCCCACTGGCGTGCCTCCCCCTTACACCGGGCGGCTGTAGTCCTACATTTTCAAGGCAACCCCATTTTTTTCGATTCAAATAATGTTTCTTCGATTTTTATGGTGCGTATGCATTCTAAAAAGCTCATAAACTCCCTGATTATTAATTTTGCAGTCAAGATCCGGCCATTGTGGCAGCGGATCCATCACAGAGGCTTTAAAGTGGTATAGGCATCTCCCTCAAGGGGTGAAAGATATTGTGAACTCCACCGGCCTGCACCGACTTGTTCGCAGCATGTCGATCACCACTCCTCGCACGAGTCGGGGGCTTTTGGCTGCACTATTGGAGAGGTGGATGGACTCTACCCACACATTTCATTTCCCTTCCGGGGAATACACTGTGACCCCGGAGGATATCGTTGCTATTACGGGTCTTCCCTTCTCGGGCCAGATGATTCACTTCAATCAAGTCTTCGTGCAGGGCGATCATCGTCAAGAGTTGATATCCACGTTGATCGGGATTAGTTCTCCCCAGAGTCGGATCCAATGTAGTAGGCTCCACGAGTACTGGCTCGGGCGACAGCGTGCGCTTCCGGAGGGAACCACCTTTGATGCTGGTGATGAAAGGAAGTACGCTAGAGCGTACCTGTTGCATGCTCTATCCACTACTCTTTTTCCCACAGGCCGGAGTAATGTGAATCTGGCTCTATTGCCTTCATTGATCGACTTGGAGGCTGTGAGGACCCTTAATTGGGCTCGGGCTGGATTGGCCCAACTTTATTATGCTTTAGATCTTTGTGCCCGGGGCTCCCATAAAGAGTTGAAGGCCTTTTGGATTATGCTGCACGTGAGTGTCTTGAATTTTTTTTTTGTTTTTTTTTTTTTTTGTTTTTGTTTTTGTTTTTTGTTTTTTTTGTTTTTTGTTTTTTTGCTGACTTCCTTTAAATTTTCCCTCGCAGATTTGGGTCTATGAGTATCGCTTCGTCCCTCCCCCGATCGTGCAGATTCCTGAAGGGGTCACTTTGGTTGAATTCCCCCGCCTCCGCCGTTACATGGGGTACGTCTGGAGCGAGGTGGATAAGAACCAGGAGGAGTGCCGGCAGGCTCTGAGAGATGTGACGTTCGAGGGGGTATGATAATAAATTTCTTCTTCTTTTTTTTTTTTTTTTTTTTTTTTTTTTTTTTTTTACAATTGACGAGTTCCTAAATTTCAGATTGTCAAGGCCCCTTGGAGCTGGGAAGGGGAAAATTTGCCCCAGCAGCTTGCTGATGCGCAGGCACTCGCGAGCAGGCGCTTCGTGATGGAGTGTCCCTTTGGCCAGGAGTGGTTCTTAGGGGAGAGGACTTGTGACTGGCGCTCTGGTCCTGGAGCGCGTAGGATCCCGGCTGCCCTGCCAGTAGGGTTATTCTGGCCTCATCTGCTATCCCTTGAGTCGCACCCGAACCTCTATGGTGTCGGATACGAGGCCGGCAGTGTAGATGGTGATTATAGCCGCTTCATCACCGTCCACTTGCTCCCACCATCCGCTGATGCTGGTGCTGGCACTGGGGTAATGGAATTTCCTCTTTTCTCTCTTTTTTTTTTTTTTTTTTTTTTTTTTTAATACTGTGGTGCTTGATTGACCCCAGCCATCTTCCCGGGGTAGACGGGCACGCGCTTCTTCATCAGCTAGGGGAAGAGGAGGTAGGTCACGTCCCGCTGGTACCAGGGCCACTGGTGTGGATTCTGCTGCCATTGCGGAGGATATTCCAATCCCTGATTTCTAGGCTCCTCTGGCCCCCGATCTCGGATACGTGCATGGTCGGCTTGAATTCCCGATCGAAGACTCCATTCAGCTGTATGATGACTTCCAGCAATCTTATCGGGCTGATCTGCATCTGCAAGACCATAATTTTCCCCCGGCTATTCCTTCTGACACCACACATGTGAGTATCTCTTTGTTAATCTATTTTCCCCTTTTTCTGTCATTAGCTGATACTCTGAATCCCAACTTTTGTTTTTGCAGATTCCAGTGATGCAGGGTATGTACATGGGTCAGGCCATTAATGCGCTGAGGGCGCTCTCTTTCCGAGACAATTCTGCTAGGACAGTAAGTACCTGCACAGAATGATATGCTTATGTCTGGATGTATACATTGTATGCATGGGTGCATATACGATGTTTTTCATGTTTTGTTTTAATGCAGACGGCGATCGGGATGGAGCGCCGTGAGTCCGCTCGCTTGAGGGTCGAGAACGATCAATTGCGGCGTCGGGTCACCGAATTGGAGGTCATGAATCAGACCTTCAGAGACCAGGCAGGTGACTGGAACGTCGAGATGGGAGAAGCAGACGATGACGACGACGACGATGATGATGATGAAGCAGAAGATGATGAGGATGACGATGATTCTTCTTAGCACATATCGGGTCCTGGTGTGGATCTGTTTTAGTCTTGTATTGGATATATCTGATGTATATAACTTTTGTATGACACTTGTACTTCTCATCCATGTATTTTCTCGCCTTCTCTTACATTTTATCACTCTTCTGTTCAATTTGGTCCGGACAGGGACGTATCTTGGCGCCTTTATACGTCGTTTTCCTTGAAAGGCAACCTCTAGAAACCTTATTTTTGCAATCAGAAAACATAAAAGGCCACAGAAAAAAGATCAGCTGAACTACAGCCGCGCCCCTGTAGTAATTACAGCCGCCCCATATACTACAGCCGCCCTACATACTACAGCCACCCCATGTCAAAAGGTCCATCCCACATCGATTTTCAAGCTTTCTTCAGCACAGCCGAGCCCCTGTAGACATTACAGCCGCCCTATGCATTACAGCCGCGCCCCTGTAGGCTACAGCCGCCCCATGCCAAAAAATTGTCCCACATCGGTTTTGCAAGCTTTCTTCAGCACAGCCGAACCCCTATAAATATTACAGCCGCCCCGTGTATTACAGCCGAGCCCCTGTAATGCATTACAGCCACCCCACATACTACAGCCGCCCCACTCATTTTTCAGCCCTTCTTCTTCTTTCGCTTCTCTTTTAACATGGATCAGCTTAGAGGACGACTCCGGGGCTACTGGAGTACGCTCCGCTCTTCTAATTGGGCCCTGCTTGCACCCTTTAACTTGCAGTATCTCCGATATTACATCGCTTTGGCCCCGAATCGGGTCTTCTTGGACGCAGGTGTCAGCTTTTGGGATCCAATGGATCATGTGTTCCGTTTCTCAGGTCAAGAGTTATGCCCCTTGATAGAGGAGTTCAGTGCCATTCTCTGTGTTCCTTGCCCCCGGGGGGTCCGGTTAGCTGTTCCTGACCCTGATTATGATGATGCCCGCACATTCTTAAGCCAGTTCGCTCCTTTTGTGAGCGGCCTAAGTCGTGCACTTACTGGTAGGTCTACCTCATCCAGACTTAGTCTTTCTATCGTTGCTGACTTGTGTTTTGCTTTATCTCCCACTGCCCCTGGGTGGGCTCCACTGATGAGTCTGTTACTGACGGCTTGCTATCTGTGCGAGTCCCAAGTTGATACTTGTAGTCTTAGGCTGGCTTCAGTGGTGATTCAGGTGTCTCAGGGTGCATCTTTCATGGGGGTTGTTCTGGCTGAGACCTTGATATACTTAGACTCCATCCATTCTGATTCTCCTATCGAGAGTCGTGGATCTTCCTTCCTGCTTCAGGTATTTTTTTTTTTTTTTTTTTTTGAACTCAAGCATTCATTGCCCCTTCATCCTGACTAAACCGTGTGCAGATTTGGCTGATGGAAAAGCTATGCCTCTTGAGTCCTCCCCCACCTCATCCGAGATATGCTCCGAAGCGCTATTGGTCTCGGCACGTCGAGCTACCAGATTTTGGTTTCATGTCCATGGAGCATTGGTTTGATTGGCTAAGGAGGCGATCTGACGCCTTAATCTGATGGGTCTGCCCTTGGTGGGATATTACTGATGTGACTACTGAGACCTGGGCCGGAGGTGTTCAGCTGCTTGGGTTAACCCATGTGACTTTCTACTCTCCTGCTCGCCTGTGTAGGCAGTATGGGCAACTGCAAGGGGTTCCTCGGTCTTTGTGCACTACTGAATGCGGGGTGTTTACGTCACCGTGGCCTCGGCATGTGCAACACCAGTGGATGCATCCTACTCGTGCTGAGGTCCTGAAGTATGATAATCTTGCCTCTATAGAGACAGATGCTTGCTATAGAGCTTGGCTGGCAGATCTGGTTGGTTGTCCCACCCGGCGAGGACGTGAAGCGCTGACGCTGCGGTATCTTGGCCTCTAGATGATTAGGATTGATTACAGCTGTATGACTTTTTTTTTTATTTTTTTTATTTTTTTTATTTTTTGTTTTTATTTTTTTTTTGTCCTAATTTTTGCATACGTCGCCCTTTTTTGGGTTTTCGGCCTATCGGACTGTCTTTATTTTTGCCTGAACTGCCCATTTTTGGGTTTTCAATCCAGCAGACCTTATTTTATGTCCTATCTTTTGCATAGACCGCCCATTTCGGGTTTTCAGCCTATCGGACTCCTTCTTTTTTTTGTTTTTGTTTTTTTTTTTTTGAATGCATATGTTCAATCTATGGATGTGAGATATGTGGAAGATATACAAAGATAAATATGCACAGAATAATCTGAATTGCAGATGAACTTGGGACATTTAAACGAACAAAACCGAACATTCATTCATTCATTCATAAATAATGTTTTAGCACAATGTACATCGAATGATGAAATGAAACTAAGGACAGGATTATCGATGGTATAAATCTCGACTGAAGCCACGCTTGCCACCAACCAGTCTTTGCAGATTTTCCAGTTGATGATCCTCACCTCTCTGTCCTAATTTCTGCATGGATCGCCTTTTCGGTTTTCGACCCATCGGACTGTCCTAATTTTTGCGTGGACCGCCTTTTTGGTTTTCAATCCACCGGACCCTTTTTTTTTTTTTACACGTAGTAGTGTTTCAGCTTGTCCTGATTGATGGGGTTGACAAATTCGTTTCCGTCCATATCCATGATTTTTACAGCACCTTTCGAAAGCACCCTCTTAATTACATATGGACCTTCCCAGTTTGGCTTGAATTTCCCCCGCACATCTGTGTTGGTCTGTTTCATTTGCTTAAGTACCAGATCCCCTGCCTTAAATGGAAGCTTCAGATGGCGAACCTTGTTGTTGTATGCCCTGGCCATCCGCTGTTGGTACATTTGCAACCGATCTAAAGCCTGAAGACGCTTTTCGTCAATTAGTACTAGCTGTTCATATCTTGACTGAAGCCAATCAGACTCCGGTAACTGTGCTTCCATGACCACTCTTAACGATCTGATTTCCATCTCCACCGGTAACACCGCTTCCATCCCATAAACCAGTGAATACGGAGTTTCTCCAGTAGGGGTTCTGATGCTTGTCCGGTATCCCCACAAAGCCAATGGTAACATGTCGGCCCAATCTCTGTAGGTTACCACCATCTTTGACAGAATCTTTTTGATGGACTTATTGGCCGCTTCCACCGCCCCGTTGGCTTGTGGGCGATACGGGGATGACTTGTGGTGCTCGATTCCCTTCTCTTGGAATAATTGTGCTGTTACCCCTTGGAATTGTACCCTGTTGTCGATCACGACATGATGAGGGATCCCATATCTTGCGAAGATGTTCTTTTCTATAAACCTGGCCATTTTCTTGGCAGTGATATTCGCAAATGATTCTGCTTCGACCCACTTGGAAAAATAATCTACAGCCACAACAATGAATCGGTGCCCATTTGAAGCAGGCGGCCTTATCTCTCCGATTATGTCTATACCCCAAGCTGCGAACGGCCATGGAGTCAGAGATATTTGAAGTTCAAGTGGGGGAAGATGATTGAGGTCTCCATACACTTGACATTCATGGCATTTCTTGACTTCCTCGATACAGTCGGCTTGTAGAGTGAGCCAAAAGTATCCTTGCCTTAGTATCTTCTTTGCTAGAGCCAAACCATTCATATGCGGGCCACAAACACCGGAATGTGTCTGTTTCATAACCACGACCGCTTCCTCCTCTGTGATACACTTCAGAAAAACTCCGTTAGCTGTCCTCTTGAAAAGTTGATTCTCAAATATCTGGAATTGTGCTGCTAACCTCCTGAGGGAAACCTTATCAGATTCATTGGTGCCTTCAGGATATTGACCGTTCTGGATGAACAATAAAATATCATAATACCAAGGGCGTGCCTCAATAGTTGCAACCGTATTGACTGATAAATAGCATGGGTTTTGAGCAATTTCTAGGATGACCGGCTGTATTGGTTGTTTTCGGGGGCCTTCCCACATTGATGAAAATGTAGCCAAAGAGTCTGCCATCTGATTCTCCTCCCTCGGTACATGTTGGAATTCACATTGACTGAATACCTTTGCCCTTTCCCAAACCAACTTGAGATAAGGTCGCAGCGATTCTTCCTTTATTTCCCAGTCTCCGGTTACTTGCCGAATCACCAAAGCCGAATCCCCGATAACTAGTACTTCGTTTGCCCCCAGTGTGATCAAGGCATCAATACCAAAAAGACATGCTTCATATTCGGCCCCATTATTGGTCACTGGAAAGTCAAGTCGCCTTGCTAGAGGAATGATTTCTCCTTCGGGCGTGGCAATGATTACCCCCAAGCCTGCGCCGTGTTTATTTACCGCCCCATCGAAGTACATCACCCACCTATTCAACTCTTCTTCCACTACCGCCAGCTGTTCATCGGGAAATTCTAAGTTCTCCACATAGTCTGAATTTATCGGCTGGTTAGCTAGGAATTCCGCTACGGCTCTTCCCTTGATTGTCTTCCTCGTCACATATTCTATGTCAAATTCTGACAACAAAAGCAACCACCTCGATAACTTTCCCGCTAATACCGGAGCTTGGCACAAGTACTTCATGGGGTCCACCTTGGCCACCGCCTGAACCTTGTATGACTGGAAGTAGTGTCTTAACTTCTTTGTCAACCATACCATAGCAGCACAAGTCTTCTCTACTATTGTATACCTACTCTCATACTCAAGTAGCTTTTTGCTCAGATAATAGATCACATGCTCATGCCCATCCTCTTGCTCTTGCACTAGCATGGCTCCCACGGAAGTTTCTTCGATGGCCAAGTACAGAATCAAAGGCTTGTCTGGTATTGGGGGCTTTAGAACTAAGGGATTCATCAAATAAGACTTAATTCTGTCAAAAGCTATCTGACACTGTTCGTTCCATTTCACGGGTT
Source organism: Euphorbia tirucalli (assembly GCA_039660915.1). Classification (NCBI taxonomy): domain Eukaryota; kingdom Viridiplantae; phylum Streptophyta; class Magnoliopsida; order Malpighiales; family Euphorbiaceae; genus Euphorbia; species Euphorbia tirucalli. Next base: position 43,092,067 of record CM077636.1, read on the forward strand.
GGTTCTTCTTCAGCAGTCTGAAAATTGGCTCGCAAACTGTCGTCAATCTCGCAATAAACTGACTGACATACTGTAGTGACCCTAGAAACGACCTTACCTCCTTCTCTGACTGTGGTGCCGGCATATCCCTGATGGCCTTAATCTTGTCCGGATCCATCTCAATCCCTTTCTGGCTGACTATATGACCAAGCAACTTCCCTGAAGTGACACCAAATACACATTTCTTCGGGTTAAGGCAAAGATTGTACTTCTCGATCCTATTTAAAAATCTATCCAGGATGGCTGGGTGCTCCTCCCGGGTCATCGATTTTACCAACATATCGTCCACATAAACATCGACCTCTTTATGGATCATATCATGCAGCAGTGTCATGACCGCCCGTTGATAAGTTGCCCCAGCATTCTTCAAACCAAAAGGCATAACTCTGTAGCAGTAAACTCCCCATTCTGTGATGAAGGCTGTCTTCACTTTGTCAACCACATTCATTAAAATCTGATTGTATCCCGAAAACCCATCCATGAAGGAATACATGGCAGCCCTGGCGGCACTGTCAATAAGAACATCGATATGCGGTAGTGGAAAGTCGTCTTTGGGAGACGCCTTATTCAGATCACGATAATCCACACAAACCCTTACTCGACTGTCTTTCTTTGCGACTGGTACGACATTGGCCAACCATTCTGGATATTCTACCACTTCTAAGAACTTGGCTTTTATTTGTTTGGCTACTTCTTCCTTAACCTTTTCAGCCCATTCTGGTCGAAGTCGTCTAAGTTTCTGCTTAACCGGTTTCATCTTCGGATCTGTCGGGATTCTATGCTCTGCAATTTCTCTGTCAACCCCTGGCATGTCGTCGTAGGACCAAGCGAATGCTTTGACGTGTTTCTGCAGGATTTTTACAAGTTCTTTTCTCTCATCAGGCGTGAGGTCTTTCGAGATGGATACCATCTTTGGTTCATCATCTGTCCCTAGGTTCATTTCATGCAATGATGCATCATGTATGCTAAAGACATTAAATGAATGTTTGTATGTATGCACAGTTCCATCCGGAAAAACATCACACAAGTAAGCAAAATCAGATTTTATTGCATTGTATGCCTTATAGGCAGAATTGTTCACATCAAAAATGGAAAAAGCAGATACATTCAAAAAATTTCCATCCTCCACATGCGGAGGGTCTTCATCAACAGCAGCACAGTCGACCTCTTCGAACAAGTATCCTAGGTCTCCTTCCAGGTCTTCTTTCTGTCTGTCGTTCAGCTCTTCCTCCGTCATTTGAGCCTTGCCTCTCATGACCAGCTTGGTGAGTTCCTTTACCGCTTCTTCCACCAGGTCTTCCTGTGTTTTTCCCTTAGGCGATGTCTTCTCTTCAGCACCCTTGCTAGGTTTCATTAAGGTGGAGAGTGCTCTAGTGATGGCCTCCATAGCCACTCCCATCTCACTTCTCACCAGATCCGTCTTCTTGAAAGCTTCTCCCTTATCCCCAAATTCAACCCCGACTTGGTTAACAGCTTTTTGATTCTGAACCCCCTTGTTTCTAGCTCCAGCTTCGCCACGCAGCATGTTCACAACCGATTCTACTCCATACTTGCTGAAATCCACCACATCAGTAAATATTTCAAACCCAGGGAGCTGACCTCCCTCTATGATTATCGGCTCAAGAGTCCCATCATATACTGATTCTGTGGCCCGAACAAAAGTATCCACTAGATTCACACTCTTCCTTTCTCGCTTGGTCCTTCCTTCTTGATACCCCAGCCCGAATTGTCGGTACTTCCCAGCCTCTATGTTGAATTCAGGGATTCCTTGTTGCTTAGCCCCTAATCCCTTTCCCGGCTCATAATTCTGTTTAGCAAAATACCTATGAATCCAATTTGGAAACTCAGGCTTGTCAGCAATCACAGCAATTTGAAACCCAGTCATCGGCTGTTCGGCAACACTCAATGCGGCCACCACAGAAGGCTCATCCGCTTCCACCGTTACTACTTTCCCCCCGATTAAGAACTTCACCTTCTGGTGCAAGGTCGATGGGACTCCCCCCAAAGCATGGAACCATGGTCTTCCCAAGAGTAAGGAGAAGGTGACAGGAATATCAATCACGGTAAACAACACCTTCGATTTAACTTCCCCTACTTTGACTTCTGCTTCGAAGGTCCCCAAGACAGCTCTTTTGCTATCATCATAAGCTCTGATTACAGTGTTGGACCGGCAGAGAGCTTCAGGACTCACCCCCAGGAAAGGTAGGACTTGAGAAGGACAAATGTTCAAGGCCGAGCCATCATCCACCATCACACTCGGCATTATTTTATCCATGACTTCCACCCTTAAGTACAAGGCCCTATTGTGATTCACACCTTCGGGTGGGAGGTCTTCTACCCCAAAACTGATTTCCGGGGCCTTGTTAACCTTCAACTCTGCTCCCCTTATCATTGCACACACCTCATCGGGGGACATGGTGGGGTTAGCATCCATCTCCATCAGTTGCTTCACCACCGCCTCTCGGTGTCTCTTGGATTCCATAAGCAAGTGCCATACACTGGCACGGGCTGGTGTCCTCTTCAACTGGTCCACAACCATATCTTCCTCTTTAACTATTGGGCTATTGTTCTGCACTGGTGTTGTGTTCCTTCTTGGGGGTGCTGGAAGTGGTGCGCTAATGGGTTGATAAACCCTGCCGCTCCTAGTGATGTGCATCACCGGCCCATCTTTCTCTATTACCGTCCCTCTTCTTGTCTCCACCGGGTAAACTGGCTTCGACTCTTGCACCTCAAACTCATCATACTCGTCTTCCGCCTCAAAGTCATCTAAGTCAATCGGACCCATCTTGTCCTCTACCACAGCAGTCTGTTCTTCAAACACCTCTGGCTCTTCTTCCTCTTCTACCAGTACAGCTCGCACACTTGGATTCGCCTTAATGATCTGGGCGAACACATAATTGGCCGGCAAGTCTGACTGCACCATGTTTACTTGACTACCAAAGGTGGGGAGTGGATTTTTCTGCACATTCGGCTTCAGAGCCGGCTCTACTATCTTGCCATCTATAACCAGCTGCTTGATGGCTTTGATCAATTGGGTGCACTCGTTCGTACGGTGACCCGCCATTACATGGTAGGAACAGAAATTATCTTTATCTGCATCTGCCGGAGGCGAGAATGGCCTCAGACTCTGCAGCACCCCTGCCTTCCTACACTTGGCAAAGATTCGGCTGACTGACTCAGCCTATGGACTGGTGATTCTTGGAACATTTGCTCTCCCTTGATTCACAGCAGCTACTTCGGCTTCCTGAGTTTTAATGGAGGCTGCCTTTGGTGTCGTCCTTGAACTAGGTCCTGCCGCAGTGGTCTTAGAACCTCCACTCTTGTATCCTTGGGAGTACCCATGGTTGCTTCTGTAGGAGCCCGAACCTTGCTTGCCCCTCTGTTCCTCTTCTTTGTATCGCTCGATACGCTTGGCAAACTCCACCACCTCATTGAAGGAGTGGAATCTCTTCAGCTTCATCTTTTCTTTATATTGGGGCAAGCTGCCATCCACAAGCTTCACAATTAAAGATTCTAACTTCGGCGCCCCATCCACCAAAACCTGCACATCCATCCATCGTTTGTAATATGCCGGAAAGGACTCATTCGGCTTTTGGCGGATCCTCTCCAAATCTTCAAGAGTTGTCTCGACTTGGGTGTTGTAACATATTGTTTCACAAAGGCATCAGCTAAGTCTTCCCAAGTGGAACGGGTGTACAACGGCGTCTTCATGTACCATTTTGCTGCGGCGCCTCTCAGAGTGGTAGGGAACAAATTCAGGAGATGACCCTTCCCAATCCCCATACTGGTCATCAATCTCACATAGCTATCCAAATGAGCCTCCGGTGGTCCTTCCCCGGTGTATGGAGGGAGGTATGGCATATGAAAACCGGCCGGGAGCGGTCCTTCCGCATCAGCAACTAACGTCATGGGATCAGCACACTTGATAGGATTAAAGTGGACCATTTCTTTCAACTTGGGCATCATAGCCTCTATGTCTGAAAATTTTTGATTGAGCCGTTTCTCCAGCATCGACTCAATCGAGGCTTCCCTCGCCTTCTCAAAAGCCTCATCTTCTTCAGACTGACGGTCCGGCTCTCTGTGATAAGCAACTCCGCCCATGCCGCTAGGAGTAGTCCCCCCGATTCCATTAGTGGCTTGAATAGGCGGTCGTCCTTCGTTCCCAGCCGAGGCCTGGGCTGGTTGGACAACTGGAACAGGGAGGGTAGTCATCACCGCCTGCACCTGCTCCCTAAGGGTAGCCCTGAATTCATCTGAGCTTAAGAAGCTCCTCATAAAGGCAGCCATGTCGAAGGGCATGGTTCCACTGGTTCCACTGTTTCCACTGCTTCCACTGTTTCCGTCAGCCATGTCTGCTCTGTCAACCTCTTCTAACAATGCCTGACTGTCAACCGGTAGAGTAGGCAACTGAACTTCAACTTCCCTGTCTGAATCCGACCCTGAATTGATTCCCTCCACGGTGACCGGTTCCGACCGAATTAACTGAACTGGTGTGTTTGGTTCTGATTCAACTCGAATTAACCTTCCCGAGATGCGACTCCAAACTGCACAATCAGCATAAGGTTAGAGTTTCGGATGGATGTCGTGGTCCTAGACTCGACACTCTAAATGGCATTCTTATGTTCATGTTTGGATGATGTCTCACGGATGTGGATGATGCTACGGATAGTTTTAGTGCTTTGCTTTCTTTTTCTTTGGATGTTCCAAGCGTACCCTATGCTATACACAAGACAATGCAACAACGTCACGTGCAAGCCATCGCACGGACAAAGGTTCGGTGCCTTTGGGGCACCTAGGGGATGTCGTGAAATGGTCGCATGTGTGCCGACACACGGACTAAAGTTTGACACTTTGTAGGCCAATGTAATGACATGAAATGTTTTTCAGGGAACCATCCCGCAGATAGACACTCGATACTTTTATAGCATCTTAACATGAAGTGATGTCACATACAAGTCACGTGCGAATCAAAGCACGGACAGCATTTCGGTGTTCGTGGAACACCTTACATGATTTAGGAATGCTATGAAATGTCTTAATATGAAAACTAGCTCGGCAGTCGTGGAGTACCTCAAATGGGTTGTCGATGTTATGTAACAATCCGATATGGATTGGGACACGCAAGCAGAACGAAGGCGTCTCCATGACACCAAATGTGAATGATCAAGATGCGGTGATTTCGTGTGATCCATCACACCAATATGAGCCTAAGACCATTGTGGTCTTCTAATAATGTAATGGGAAGGCCAAATGCAAGCTAATGCACAGGCGGAATACGGGTAGCCTTGGGGACTCCCGATATGTTATGCTATGAAATGGTCGTGAAGGGCATACTTAGAACATCTTTACATTTTTGATAAAATGAAATGATGTGGATGTCTATGTCATACAGAGATGCAAATGGCTGCACAAAAATGTGGTTAGAATGACACGCGAGATGATGTCGTGTATGCTTTATGGATTTATGAACACACAAAATGAATGTGGCATACGGAAAATGATTATGGCTACACGAAAATGTGGTTAGTGTAACACACACGTATGAGGATGCTCAAAAATGGCTGCATAAAGAAAGTGATTAGAATATGACATACGTATGATGCGTGTTTATGTCGTATGAAAAGGTCGAAAATAAAACAACCATAGAGCAAACGTTAGCACACACACAAAAATATGCTCACCCTTCCAACCTTATTTCTCCATTCGATTGGTCTCGCATTCTTCCTAGGTATTGGGTCTCTTTGGCATCAACGGGGGATACCAAAGGCGTACTCTCGATGTCCATTTTCAAGAATGTGGTTTTGGTAATCCTAAAGGGAAGTTGCTAGGCCATTACATGAAGGTATGAGTCAAGCCAAGGGTCGTACAGGTTCCCATAGCGAATATATACTCCTCACTTCTCCCCACTCAAGGGTCCAAACGAAGGGGTTCGTACAAGGCTATGAGTGGTTTACCTCCTCGGGTGCCTCCAATCCTAGCGGAAGAGGCAGGTCACCTTTAGAAATAAACCGGGTTTAAATGAGTGTTGGAGGGATTTAAGAAGAGAAAATGTCATGCTTTATGCAATGTGAATGAAATATTGAATTATGATTTAATAATCAACTATAAGTGAGGATGTACTTCAATTGTTGCCTAAGTTCCTTAAGTTTTTTTGTGAAAACTCTTTTGAAGAAACCGTTAATCCCCAGCAGAGTCGCCACTGTGAGCGGACGACCTTTTTTCGGAACGCGCGGTGAAGCGGGAACCGGGGATTTTCTTTTTGGGTCTTGGTGTTTTGGTTTTGAAAACGGGTTTTAATCTTTCTTAGGAAAACCTTTCATTTTATTGAAAAAGCCTTTTTGTAGAAAACTTAATTTTAGGCACGAATTTTAGAAAACAAGCTTTTTAGAAAATCCCATTTTAACTTAAAGGTCTCGAAACACGAATTTCGACATTAGATACAGAGTCGCCACCCGGATCAGCTCATCCGGGAAATTCCGGTACAGCTCCCTACCAAGTGTAGACGCAGTACCTAATCCAGAGATTCGAGGTTCGGGCAACATATCTACTAATCCTCACTAATTTTTAATTATTATTTCAAAATATGACATTTCATTCACTTAATTCTACTCATTTTATCTCTTCTTTTATTATTAGCCAATGCTCATACATGTGACATAAATATATAAAAATAAAATAAAGTGCGGAAAAGTAAATCAGAGGCCAAATTATACAACCCAAGAAAAAGAAAACTCTCATCCTCACCTTTTACAATCGCCTATTATACACGATAATCTAAAAATTACAATCGCCTAGATACACGGGATAATCTATAAAATACATTCAAAAATAAAAATAAAGTAAAAATAAAAGCTGCATCCAAATATGGTTAGCACAAGTAAATAAATCACACTAAGGACTCATATAAGACAGAATAGGGGTATTTTAGGAAACGGGGTCATGCAAAGGGGGGTAGCCGGGTCGACCCGACCGGTCAGCCCGGTTAGACCTGGAAAACGGTTTTTTAAACGCCCTGTAGGTTTTATGGATGAAAAATCGGTTTTAAAAGCGGTTTGGCTTATTTACATGCATTTATCCAACTTTAGCGGGCCGGATATCCCGGGACCCGGGGGTCCCGTTCGTGTGTGGGCCTAAAACATACATCCATCTAGGGTCCAAAAGTATGCAAACACGCCAAAATTCATTTTTCAATGTAAAAAGGATGCAAAATTACAAGTTTGGGGCCCAAAAGGGCAAAACTGTAATTCTGCCCATATCACAGCTGCGCAGCTGTAGGCTACAGCCGCGCCCCTGTAGCCTACAGCCGGGCGGCTGTAATGCTCCAGAATCGATTCTGACCTATTTTTCGTGTTTTCGAAGATCATTTTGCAAAGTTTGGTGATTTTAGGCAATCCGGGACTTCTGGAAAAATACTAAAGCCAACAGAAAAGATCCGAAATGGACCAAATCGAATCCGGAAGTCCCTAATCATCCAAAATCACCAAATTCATCACATCCGCTCATTAAAAAAGAAAGAGAACATGGAATCGAAGCATGTACAGATGTGATTAGATCGATAACAGATGCGCAAAACACATTTAATTGAAGCGTGGGAGCGTTATCGATCGATTTGGGCCGATGGAGCTTCGGCCCCTGTAGGTTACAGCCGCGCCCCTGTAGGTCACAGCCGTGCGGCTGTAGGTTACAGCCGGGCGGCTGTGATCACATGGGGCAGCTGTAATCACAGAAAAACCCAAAAAACATAAAAAATCCACTAAAAAGTATTACAGCCGCGCCCCTATAGGTCACAGCCGAGCGGCTGTAGATTACAGCCGGGCGGCTGTGATCTAGTGGGGCGGCTGTAATCAGAAAACTCCCACAGAAGAGAAAGAAAATGGAAAAGAACTACAGCCGAGCCCCTGTAGGTCACAGCCGCGCGGCTGTGATCTTTGGTGGGGCGGCTGTAGCCCAAAAAAATCAATCAAATGCGAAAAAAACTCAAATCATGCAATAGAATCACAACCAAGATGAACACAATGGATTTTAAGGCCTCTCAGAAAATTACCTTGTATGTGTTCCAGCGTTTGGACCACAAAGAAGATTTTTGGATGCCGGAAAACGTCCCGCAGTCACGGACAAAGTGCACTTCCCGAACCTCGAACAGAACCACGAGGAAAATTCAAGGATTAGTTTTCAAGTGTTTTCTCTTCCTCTAACCCTTTCTTTCTTTCTTTCTCTTTTTCTTTTCTCTAATCCTCTCTTTTTTTTTATTGAAAACCCTAAGGAAAAAAAACTCTATGATTTTTTCCTTTCCCTTTTTCTCTCCTTTTTTTTCTGTTTTTTTTTTTTCTGCCTTTCTTCCCTGTAATTCCCGAATAGAAGGTTTAAATATCTCCTGTTTTGGAATAAAATCGGAATTAATTGCTAATTTTGTCAAAAAAGGAAAACTGAACATTACAGCCGCGCGGCTGTAGCTCACAGCCGCGCCCCTGTAATATACAGCAGCGCGGCTGTAGTTTACAGCCGGGCGGCTGTAGCATGAAAAATTCCTATTTTGCTCAGAAACCGAATTAAATACTGATTTTGCCCAAAAAGGAAATAATGAGATTACAGCCGGGCGGCTGTAATGCCCAAAAATTACATTTTCACTTATTTTCTTTGGTTTACTTAAATATTCGCTCAAATTTTCCAGGGTTCCGTACTATGACTTGTCACACACCTCTGGGCTATCCGGGGCATTTCCGACGTCATTCCGGTCGGTCCGGATCCGTTTCACGCTTATCCGTGAAAAAGGTAATAATGGCTTTCATCACCGAGGTCGGGAAAAACCCGTGCTCACAACTACTGAGTGACAAATCCCTTCTGCATATCCACAGCATTGCCATGCTTAGTGACATACCCAAAAGTACCCATACTTGGCACCCTATTACAGGCCCTTTAAGTGTACCCCTAAGTATGTGACCTTACATTCAACACCATCATATGGTCAGGTCAAAGGATCCATACAAGTACTACACGAGAATCACTTGTGATACTATACCATGTGGATTTCTCGCTTAGTGGATCTATCCAGTACCATGCCCTTTTTGCATGTACCCATTAACTTGGTTGACATCCCATGTCCAATGAAAGGTAAGACACCACCATACAACCAGGTTAATGATAATCACTAGTTCCATTCATTTCCACGACTGGAACAGACTACAAATCTCTTTATGGTCATATCGTTTTCCCTATCCATGGTCTTACTGCCAAGCGCATGACACTTGTCATCATGGATATGGATATGTCCATTGGATACTTCATTTAAAATATTGCATAAGATATATATTATAAATGAATTAATGCCTTTATTAATGACACAAAATGTGTATAATACATAAATCAAATAAATGTACAATACAAATACAAGGTCCAATGCCTTGGGACTAGGGCATATCCAACAAGTACTACACGAGAATCACTTGTGATACTATACCATGTGGATTTCTCGTTAGTGGATCTATCCAGTATCATGTCCCATTAATTGTACCCATATACCTAATTGACAATCCATGTACTATGGCCGGTAAGACACCGCCATACAATCAAGGCAATGCTAGTCTTATGTTCCATTCATTCCCATGACTGGAACAGACTATGGATGGCTTAATGGTTATATCGTTTTCTTATCCATGGTTTCACTACCAAGTGCTTGACACTTAACAACATGGATATAGATATGACCAGTGGATACTCTATTTACATTTATTGCACACGATATAAATAAAATAGATTATGCCTTTATATATTAACACAAATGTATGATACATTAATCCATAAATGGTCTAACAATCTATGATACATAACAAGGACCATGCCTTGGACTAGGACATTCCCAACAGCATGATCACTAGCATACCTAACCGTATCCATACTTGACACCCTGTCAAAGGCCTGTTAGACATACATCAAAGTATGTGAGTTAGCATCTAGGTCTGTAGCGATATCAAGTCAAAAGATCTGATATAAGTAGTACTAGAGAACCATCTATGACATAGGAACCATATGGTGTTCTCATAGCGGATCGATCCAGTACTATGTAATCTGATATATACCCATGTTCTTGATTGACATTCCACATCCAATGGTTGGTAAGACACCACTATACAATTAAGACACATGCTAGTCTTTAGTTCTAAATCATTCCTATGACTTTAACAGGCTAACATGTGTTCTTTCTCTATTCATGGCCTTACTACCCGAAGAACGTTACCAATATACATGAGTAGAACAATAATTAATGGATTCTCTTTATTTTATTAAATTGCAAAAGAGATATAATAAACAAGATTATGCTTTTTATTATAACAAATCATCTGGTTATATAATACATGGATTCGGGCATACAGTACAGTATATATATTTATATATGTTTGAGGGAGCTAATTTTTAAATTATAAACTTTGGAGACGATTTGAAATAAAATTAAGGGAAGAAAAATTTGAAATTGTCAAATGAAAAAAAAAAAACATATGACTCCTCGTTAGACCACTATTTTTAAATTTCTTTATATTGAAATGATGTTGTTGAACACAAGTATAAGTCCATGTAAGTTTTAAAGTGAGGTTTTGCATTTTTTAGAAACTATTAGAGCAAGAAATTTTGTTCTAAGTTGTCCTTGCAAATTCACCACCTTCTACTCATCTTTTTATGAATCTAACACCAAAAATGGACTTAGGAGGCAAGAAAACCCTTGAGTAGGATGATGAACGGAGCATGTAAGGGTATTATACTGGTGATCAGACCTTCACCGGAAAATTGCTGATTATGTTGATCTTGAGATTTTGCAGTAGATTTAAGGTGTTTCAATGCTATATTTGAGCTCATGGAGTTACAAGGAAGTCAGTGGTGCAATTGCTTCCTCCAAATGTTGAATTTTAGTTTTTTGGGCATGCAGATTCTTGCAATAGCTACTAATTCTGATAAGGTTAGAAACTATTCAGAAAGTTCTTCAAATTTATACTAAAATTCTCTAAGTATTATTTTAAGAAACATTAATTCTTGTACCTTAACAAATTTCTCTATGGATAATTTATAAGAATTAAGAAAGTTTCATAATTCTGTGAAAATCATACAATTGATTTAGGTAGAGCCTTATTTGCATTACTAAAGCCTCATACTTATATTTTGGTTTTATTAATTTAAGAATTTTTGATTGAATGAGAAGTTGGGGTGAAAAATTGGATTTGATATGTTGCTAAATAGATTACTGAAGAAAGTGCGTGTTATTAAATTATTGGTTTAAACTTATGGAATTAAAATAAGCTTGTTGTCCAGTTAGGTAGTTGAATTGTAGTTATGGAGTTTCAACTTGGAATGTGGTTGAATGGAATATAGAATGTATAATTTGTGCAAGATTGACCTTAATTATAACTAAGGGCCGAGGCATCCCTTTTATAGGGAAAACTCTACTGAATTAAAATGTAACTAATTATACTTATTTGGGTCTCACATTTCTTCAACCAAAGATTGCTGCTAAATTCTAAATATTCTCTTCTGTTTAGACAATTATCCAGTACACATAGCAATAGCATTAGAGAAATAGGATTTGTCTAGAGAAATTTATAAGTTAATTATATGTTGTGCATTTTCAATTTAGCATTGCATTCATATCATAAGGTTTCCTTATGGTTTTCGAGTTACATGTTTAATTTGAGAAGTATAAGTGCATATATATGAGAAAATTTACCCTATACGTCGCATGCCACTCTGATGATATTAAGTGTGCCAAGCCAACACTTAATTAAAAAATGACAACTCACCTCATCACTAAATTTATAACAAAACCCTAACTTAATAAACTTTATGCTTTTGGGGAAAAAAATGTTGATGCTCCATTTACTTTTTCTCTTTTGGCCGCACATCCTAAGAAACTACCAATCTTCTCCTACTTGCAACCTTTTCATCTCTCTTCAATTATTTGTCTTATTCTCTCATAAGGTACTTATTTTATATTGTAATTCATTCTAATTTATTCTTATTTATATTTGTAGCGCAATCTGGAACTTTAGTTTATAAGTTGAAATAATTTGATTAACATGTTCTATATATAGTTAATGAAGAAATTTATAAGTCCTTTAATTTGTATTTGGATTATATATGTGATAATCATGGAATATTGGCTGCTTTAATTTGTATTTACACAAAGTACAAGCCATGAAATTTCAGTACTACAAAAAACAATCGGAAATAAAAAAACAATCATAAGTTTACTTTTTATTCAGCTAATTAATTGGACCATTTTGTCAAATTGAGGGGGCTTACTACACTTTTTGTAAATTGGGTGGTGATAGTAGACGTTTAGTACCAACTTTAGGGATCAACATATGTATTTTCTATTAAATATGATATAACATACAACTAGAAGAACAAAGGTGCTATAATTCTCAGAAATCGTTCTCTAAATAATTTTAAGAAGGTTCATGTGGCAATTTACATAACTATTCTCAACACTATATATAAAGCCCTTTTTAAAATGTACCAATATTACATGTAATTTCGAAACAACTACTGAAATAAAACAAATAGATTTTTGCTTTTCAAAGGCAGAGCTTTTTTGTGTTCTTATAATTGATTATATATATTGGATAAAACACTAAAAAACATTGTAATAAAGAGAATACGACTTGTAGCTAACTTATCTTAGAAATTTATCATGTCTACAGAATATACAATAGGCTAGAGTTTATGTAAAATCAATGGAGCACCATATTGTGGCCGAAGAGTTGGAAATGAATAAGGAGCATGAGAATAGGATGGGGAAAGCGCAAAAGTGAAATTTTGCAGAATTAGTGCCAAAGCCATCTTTGCTTCAATTAGAGCAAAGTTTTGACCAATACATATTCGAGGACCGAATCCGAAAGGAACAAATGCACCTTGATACTTTATTGCTTTTGAAACTCCTCCAGAAAATCTTTCTGGTTTGAATTCAAATGCATCATCACCCCACATTTCACGATCTTGGTGTATTAAAATTACAGGCAAAGCAACTTGCACTCCTGCTGGTAATACTAAATTGCCTAGCCTTATTTCTTTATCAATTGTTCTACTAAGCATACTCACCGGTGGATAGAGTCGTAAGACCTCAAACAAAATCATACTTACCTGTATATCATTAAAAGTAAAAGAAAATAAAGAACATATCATTTGCATATATAATGATTGGTAAATAAAATATGGCATATGTGCTTTTAGAAAGAAAAATTGGATAACCAATTACACTTTCTTTCGTTTTTCTTACTTTCATTTTTTTTAGTCAAGTTGGGTGATAATATAAATGTTAGTTCAAAGAATGACATTAACAAGTATGATGGGATGGAATAGAAGAATTATTTATTAACCATTCATGAACTTTTTAATATGTATAAAAAATGACACAAAAGTCTAGTTCATATTAACCAACTCCCTACGTTCGATTTTTTATATAAACAAAATGATTTAAACTATAATCTGACAATTAAGTTGTAGGAAATGAGGATGTGCATCCACATGTTATTGAAATAAACAACATAAGTAGATGGTGAAAAATGTAGAACCCATAATCTTACTAGGTAAAGAACATATCATTTGCATATATAATGATTGGTAAATAAAATACGGCATATGTACTTTTAGAAAGAAAAATTTGATAACCAATTACACTTTCTTTCGTTTTTCTTACTTTCATTTTTTTTAGTCAAGTTGGGCGATAATAGAAATGTTAGTTCAAAGAATGACATTAACAAGTATGATGAGATGGAATAGAAGAATTATTTATTAACCATCCATGAACTTTTTAATATGTATAAAAAATGACACAAAAGTCTAGTTCATGTTAATCAACTCCCCCCATTCGATTTTTTATATAAACAAAATGATTTAAACTACAATCCGACAATTAAGTTGTAGGAAATGTGGATGTGCATCCACATATCATTGAAATAAATAACACAAGCAGATGGAGAAAAATGTAGAACCCATAATTTTACTATGTTAAAAGTTACTTGTTTTCTTTTATAATTTTTCTTGCAGATTGATCATTAGATTCTAACTTAATTGAATGCCTTTATAAAAATATAATGGAAGCCTGAAAAGTCATATTTTACCTTAGAAATAGTAGACTCATATGTATTTAACATATCATTTAGAAAGTATTAGGCATATATATGAGTATATAAACATAGACAAGGAAATACTTACAACTTTAAGATGGTTCAACCCTTCAAAATCTGGTTTTGCTTTACCAAAAACTTGCAAAACCTCTTCTCTAGCACTTGTCTGCCAATTTGGATACTTGCTCAGTAAAATCATGGTCCACACAAGTAATACAGCAGTAGTCTCTTGGCCAGCAAAGTAAAAAAGTCTACACTCTTCCATCACATCATTAATGCTCATCCCTATACTCTTGTCACTTCCCTTTTCCTTAATTTCTTTCAAGTTTGATTCAATGAGTAACCCTAATAAGTCATCCTTCATTGCTTCACCTGTTTTCATTGCCTTTTCACGTTTCTTGATAATATTTTGAAGTGAAGCTTTTATTTCTCTATCAATTTGGTTCATCCTCTTGTTAGCCCGAGTTGGCAAAAACCTACATATAATTAGGACATTGATTTACCATAAATGAAAAATGCACTTTTTTGGTTGGAGAGGGAATTTAATTAATAAGCTCGAAGTTGGCCATACACTATTTGGTGACCACTCTACCTATTAAAGTTTAATTGTTATTCACTAGGATTTGTACTCGAGTCCTATCTAGGTTAAGTGACTAAAAGCCTTTTAACTTGAACTAATCTTTATTGGTAATTTAATTATAGACCTTTAATTCATCTATAAAATTACTATGTAAAAAAGTGTAAATTGGTCTATAAATTGAAAATAAAAACAATTAAGGAATATTAGCAGTTCTTAGCTAGGAAAATAAAATCTAGAACCTAAAACAAGATTAATTTCTCTTTCCAGGTAAATTTTAAGGTCAGACATAGTAAGCTATACTCTCTTCGACAAAAAGGTACAAAAACAAGAATTATTTTAAATAGCATGATTGACTATGTATGCCTAAGCATTGTTAGAAATTAACACTAAAAAAATCTACTTGGTAGTTTGTAGTACTCTTTGTCTAATGAACAACTAAAAATATGATCACCAATTACCTCCGACCAGGAAT
Source organism: Euphorbia tirucalli (assembly GCA_039660915.1). Classification (NCBI taxonomy): domain Eukaryota; kingdom Viridiplantae; phylum Streptophyta; class Magnoliopsida; order Malpighiales; family Euphorbiaceae; genus Euphorbia; species Euphorbia tirucalli. The sequence continues at coordinate 43,107,269 of CM077636.1, forward strand.
GTAAATGGATTGTAGCATTGGCATAAGGAGTTGAGCAAGCTCTGTGAGACGATCAAATATAAGTTTTCCTTCTTCATAATTACTTCCAAATGCAGATCTAGAAATTACATCGCACGACAAGTTTTGAATATATGGCAAAACATCGATCTCACACGACTCTTTTTTGGTCATCAACTGGTTCCAAATCTCAATCATGACATTGCAGCTTTCATACATTTGAGGTAACATAAACTATAAAAATCGAACTCATGAATTAATAAATTAATTAAATTCAAGAAAATTAATTCATAAATAGATAAGGAATCAAATTTTCATAAATTTAATTACCTTTAACTTCTCTTGATGAAATGCTGGATTAATAATTTTCCTGTGTTTAGCCCATTTGTCTCCTTCATAGCTAGCAAATCCTGGTGCTAAAAGCTTAAACAAAGGATTTGTCTTCACCTTTTGAAATTCATATACCTTCATAAATACATCTTTTATATGTTCTGGGTTCATAATAGTTACCCTGGGTATAGGTCCTATCCACATAAATGAATTTTTACCTACATTATACAATTTTCAATTATATATACATGTACCAACACTCTCAATCAAGACAAAGTAGTTCTAGATTTTTTTCTATTTAAAAAGTAAAGAACTTTTTTGCAACAACCAATTCAAAATACAACATAACAAATTAATGATTCATAATATAAATTAAATTATGTATGCTTGAAGCACATAATATCAGCGGAACAAACATGGTGTGTTGAGAATGACTCAAAATTCTAATTTAATTTGAAGTATTAAAAATCAAGAATTAAGCTCGAGTCAAACCATTGTGTTAGTCACAAAAGAATTTGGATATAATTAAAGCACCAAAAGAGATGAAATAATCTAAATTGGAGTTAAAGAATAAATCTTTGTTAAGTAGAAAATTGTGAAATGAATTTGGACTAAAAAGAAAATTGTGCAAGGAATTCAATTAAGTTCGCAGCAAAGAATGCGCAAGCATGATTTGAAAGAATTGATTTTAACTAGAAAAGAATACCTCTTTAATTCTTATATTTTCGTTTTCCCATTTAACTTGTAATTTATAATTAGTTTGGGTTTTGGTTGAAATATAGCCTATATAAAGGTATTTGAAAAATGATTTCAGTGCGAGATTATTGTATGAACAATGGTGGGTCTTCGAGAGACTAAAGTAAAAGTTATTTGAGAGAGTTCTTGGACATCAAAAAGGGTTTGGTAAGTGTTCCAATGAATCTTATAATCTTGTTCTCATAAATAAATACTTCTCATATCCCGTGGACGTATGCGTAGTTGGCCAAATCACGTAAATATTGTATTTTGTGATTGCACATTGTTGACTTCGGTTTTGATGATCACAAGTTGACATTACAAAATAAATGAGCATGTTAAATCTTTATGTTAAAGAGCTTTATGAGTTTAGAATTAAGTATCATGAGTAAAAATGTTTTAAAAGTACTTCATGATGTCATAAGTAAGATAAAAAGCTTTATGAGTTAAAGTCCAACTCTCTCGGCCATATAAAGTTCTTATATTGAGGTAAAAGATACATGCTTGATATATGCTTATAAGGTGAAAGATATTAAAAGATATATGCTTATTAGTTGAAAGATATTGGTTTACGGGTTGAAAAGATATAAGATTAAAATGCATATACTTTCTTACTAATTGAGAAAACTTGGCATATTTATGAAATAGTCTAACGTGACTTTATGACTTGAGATTGAGAAACACTTAGGACCTAAGCTGAAAATGCTTTTGACTTGAGATCACTTATGGATTAATATCAACAGATATCTCAAGCCTTGAAATCAACAAATGTTTCTCTTTGTTAGAAAGTCAAACAGCTTTATTACTTGAGAAACACTTACACTTCTCATTGCAAGATGAGTCACATGGCTTTATTACTTGAGACCCATATATACTTTTCTTTATGATGAAATTCAAGGCTTTATTGGTTGAGATCATCTCTCTTTATGAGATGATTCAAACCACCATAAATCCTTTATTACTTGAAACCAACATCTATCTCTCTTTATGAACAAGATCAAATGGCTACAGAAGTGCTTATTACTTGAGATCAAAGTACATCTCTCTTTAAAAGCTAGTTCAAACGGCCATCATTCCTAATGAGTTGTATCAAACGGGTATAATGACACTTTTTCTTATAAAAGGGATGAAGATGAAGACTTGAAGGTAAGGAAGACAAATTAGCAATTCGTACATTCTTAAGCATACACTTCTAGTCTTCTAAATTCCCAAAGAAAGCAAAGAGAAAAGAGCTATATTTAAATATTTGTACATTCAGGAATTGTATTTTCACACAAGACTATGTGAAGGGGATTTTACTTTGTTGGTGGTGTGATCAACAAAGACTATTAAAGTTTGGTGCTTGAGCTTAGAAAAAGCATCGGTAGAGTTTGTTACTTAAGCTCTAAAAAGTAACGGTAGATGTTTGATACTTAGCCTGCAAAAATATTGAGTTTGTTACTTGAACTCATAAAAAATAACATAGGCTTGTTTCCTGCCCGTAAAGGAAACGTTAGTGGAAATTTCAAGTGGTTGGCTTGGGGGCTGGACGTAGACCGGTTAGGTCGAACCAGGATAAAATTCGGCATCTAACTTTTTTCCATCCCTACTCTCTTTATATTTTATGTTATTTAAATTCTTGTAAACTAAATTAACCGCTTTAGTATTTAAAGTTATTTTTACAAAAGCAATTTTATATTCACAAGTTTTATTATATTAATTAATTTCACATTTTTAATAAAACTTGTTTTTGAAAAAGAAATTTGTGTTTCTACAAAAAGTATTTTTAAAGAGAGTCTGCAAATATTTTTATTCGTCTTACAGTACTATTCATCCTCCTCTAGAACTGTGACTAGCTATTTGGGACAATCACATATTAATTTCATTTCCCCATATAAGCTTGTTTAATTAAATACTCGATCTTTCTTAGTTCCTAACACGTGGTACCCTAGCTTTTGATTCGGTGTTGATTAAACCAAGATAGGAACTATGGTTTCATCAATGAAGTTTTGTATTTAGAAATTTGATAGATGGGTAAATTTCAATCTATAACAACTCAAGATGTGGGCAAATCTTATTCAAAACAGATGGGAAAAGGTGTTGTTAAAGATACATAAAAAAAACCTAGGTCCATTATGGCAGTGTTGTGGGGAGAACAAGATCAAAAGCTATTTTGACTCGGCTTCCTTGTTTATCGAACGAATGAGGGAAGTCACAAAGGAAACTGCCGTCATCAATGTTTAGCTCTATGTGTAGTAGCTTTATATGACAAGATCAGTGAAAAATGGATTGTTGTTGAGGAGCAGACTTAAAGAACTGATAAGTTTTTTTGGAAGAGTAATAATTAAATACCAATTAATTAAATCCATAGAACTCCCTAATATACACATATATTTGGAGCACTCATCTTTATGATTATTCTTTAAATTTGGCGCTCACACACAAAATGAGAATCCCATTGCTATTTATAGTTTACAATGTCGGTTGGTAAAGTATGTAGAAATTCCTAGGAAATTGTTTTTTAGATTAATTATTGTAGAGATATCTAGAAACTATTCATAGTTGGAACCTTACTCAAAGTCGGTTACAATACTCCCCTCAACACTGACTTCTCTTACATTATTTTCGAGCATAGTATATGCAACCTAGAAGTCCCAATCATGAGTGTAGTGATCTCGTTTATCACACACGTAACAAAATCTTTTCTTGCGCCATCGTGCCTAATTCTCCGCTTGAGTACGATAGCAGTAAGCTCCCTCTTGCTGCCAACTACCTCCCTATTGTTAACCTTTTATGTGGTTTGTCTGGTTTTGAATCTTCCTCCATCGAAATTATAGGACAAATCTGTGGCATCTCTGTGGCATCCCTGATGCGCTGCAACATGTCGTCCTTTATTAGAAACTGTAAACTCTACATCACTTTACCGATCTTGACCTTCCACTTTTTAAGGTGTTCTCATTTGTTAAAGGTGTCATGTCACAACAAGCTCCCGTAAATCTTGGTTGAGCAAATGATCACATTACTCCAGAATGCTTAACGAGGTTGACATATTTGCCATATCAACTTAATTTTCTCCTTTAATTAAGCCAATTAATGGTTTAGACTAATAATCTCCACATCCCCGGACTGTGTACTAACAAGACCTCATTCCACCCATGATTCCAGATCACGTCTCCCAAAGCACTCAATAGTGAATCCCTAACCTCTTGCTTGTACTCAATAACCGATCCCTAACTACTGTTCTTACTCGATAATCGATTCCTAACTGCCTACTCTCAGATGATAGTTGGTCCTTAACCACTATCTTAGGACTCGATAATCTATCCTTGATTGCATGCTCACATTTGACAGTCGGACTCCAACCATCGGCTCTAACTCGATCATCGATCCCAACAGTAGGCTCTAATCGGTCCCTGATTGAAACACTAATTATTTTATTAGTATGAAATTGATACTTTACGTAATCAATTTTTCTCTTCCTCATTCTACCCACTTAATTGCTCACTTAACATATAATCCCCAGTATAAGTCTGTGGTTAGAAACAATATTAGCCACACAATTTTTATTTATTCCTTGATTCTTCTACAAATATTAATTGGTGAAAGTATCTCACTAATTAGTCTAGATATTTCTTTCGATTTCCATAATTTAAGTTTAGAATATTCCCTCTTTTAAGCTGGTTATGATATTCTAATAAGAACTTCGCTTGGAAGAAGGAAAATCAGTTAAACCCTATTTGGATGAATTTTGTAAGATTATTATGGATCTACAAAATGTTGAAGCTGTGATGGATGATGAGGATTTAGCCGTAACTTTGCTTTCTTCCTAACCGAATTCATATAAGAGCTTTCGTGGGATTATGTTGTATGCATGTAAGGAAATATCTTTAGAGGAGATTAAAAATTCTTTGTTACAACTAGAACTCATTAATGATCAATTAGCTAAGATAGAAGAGCCAACGGGATAAGAAGACCTGATAATCCATAGTTATAGAAAAAATTCACAGTCCTAATTGAAGTCCATAAAGAGTCTCATCTGTCGCTTCTGTGATAAGAAAGGGCGTGTAAAAGCTGAGTGTCGGTATTAGAAAAACTGGAAAAACAAAAAAGAGAAAGAAAATCTAGAACATAAAGATGTGAAATCAGAGAGGGACATGATACATATGCTGATATCATTGCTAATGTAGATGCGTTCAGAATTACCACAGAGGAAGAGACAAATGGTCTACACTAGATATTGGACTCCGCTTGTTCCTTTCACATTTGTTCAAATTGAGATATTTTTTAAGTGTAAGCCTTGGTGAAGGTGGAGTTGTGTTTGTGGGTAATGACGACCCATGTGAAATCTCTAGAGTTGGAATAATGAAAAACGAAGGTTTGACGGAGTGATAAGAACACTAAAAAATGTTCGATATGTTCCAAATTTGAGGAATAATTTGGTTTCTTTATGCACTCTAACAGAAAAAGGTATAATTTTGATGGGAGAAGAGGCCTAGATGTAATGTAGAGTTCTTCTACTCCGATGTTAGCCAAAAAGATTGGTGTCTTATTTTTCATGCTAAGGGTAACGTCCTTCGTGAATATGTCTGGCTAGCCTGAGGAAGCTAGCGGGGAGAGAGAAGGAAGGTTTCAGAAATTTTGAATTATGGTGGAAATTGTTGAGAATGACTTAAAACTCCAATTTAATCATAAGTATTTAAAGTCAAAAACTAATCACGGATCAAACCATCATACTAGAGACACAAAAGAGTTTGAACAATTGAAGCACCAAAAGACATTGAAGAAGCTAAAAGGAGTTAAAGAATAAATTTGTATAACTACGAAGTTGTGAAATTAATTAGAAAAAACTACCTATTTAATTCTTCTAGTTTCTGTTTACTATTTAACTTGTAATTCCTAATCAATTTGAGCTTTGTCGAATTGTTGCCTATATAAAAGCATTAGAAAGATGATTTTAATGTGAGATTGTTGTAGAAACATTGTTGAGTCTTAGAAAGACTAAAATAAAAGTTCTTTAAGAGTGTTTTTAGGCTTCAAAGGGGTTTCGTGAGTGTTTCAACGAATCTTGCAATCTTGTTCTCATAAATAAATACTTCTTTTCTCCTGAGAATCTCAAACTGAATACCTGACAAGAAAACTGAACATGAGTTACAGTGAGAGAAGACTCGCCGGTCTTTGTCCTCTCAATGCAGTAGAAATGGCAAGGTAATATAGGATAAATTTCTCATTTCAGGATTTTCTTGGTGGGTTGTAATATTGCAGGCTTTAAAAGGCTTTAAGGGTAGCAAGAAATGCGTGGATATACATTGCAGGAGGAGAGCCATTTGGAGGTGTTCAGGCTCTGCATCCTCTTATGAGAGTTTCAGAATCTAGTAACTAGAGACTTGTTAGCAAAAGAAGGAGAAATCTCACCATTTCTAAACAAATCCTCTGCTTTGGCTGCCATTGACTTCATTGTCTCACTAAGCAGCAATGTGTTCATTCCTTCGCATGGTGGAAACATGGGCGGAGGGATAATCGGCCGAACCACATAAACACTGTGTTTGCAATTACATGATAATTTTCTTTCTAGCTATCAAGTTTGACTAATTAATGTCCGATGTGTTCTGTTCTAATTCCTAATATAGTGTTTAAATGTTTGACCATTAGACTTTGATACTACTTGAATCCATGCCCAAATCATGCCACGTACGTGAGTTTCTATCATAGTAAGGAAAAAAAAATCTAATTTCAATTATTTTTATAGCACCATAATAGACGATATTAAAAAACAATTAGTGATTGCGGTGGTAATCAATTATTACAATTGACCATGAGCTTTAATACATAAATTAGAAAGATGAGGCAGTCAACAAGAATTAGGTCTTTAAGTTATGAATGTGAAAGGAATAAAGTTAATTAAATCCATAAAACTAATATAAGAAAAGAATTAACCAATAGGTCATGAAAATTAATGAAGTACCGTAGCGACGGATGAGGCGACGGAGAAAAGGAGCAACACGAGAAGCAACATCGTGCGAGAAATCATCGAAAGGCTTAGATACAGCTGCCTTGATCATCTCCATATTCTCCTTCCAGTCACCGTGAAAAAATCTATACGGATTTCCCAAAACGCCTTGTCGTTTGAGGCACCTTTCTAGCTTCTTCGGCCTAAACCATAACCAATTTCCCAATCTCAAAAACAATGTCGCAATTGCAAGTAATAAAATGGATACTGCGATTGAGCTGCTGCTCCATATTTCCATTTCATTCAATAATTTCATCACGGAGGACAGAGAGAGCAAATGGATGGATTTGGAAGTAAAGTTTTATTACTTTACATTGTGAAGCCACGTATTCCCTCTCCTGCAGCACTTGTTGCCACGTCCTACTTTACGTGTTTCTTTTCTTTCTCTTTGGACATTTCAACCAATTATTACATCCCTTTCGCTTTCTACATATTACATAATTAGTTTACGGCCTGTGCCAATGCAGGATGCTTTTAATAATTTTAAAAAATACAAAATTTATAATATAACCTTTTCTCTTTTTTTCCCCATCAATTGAAACTAAATTAATAAATTATAATATTTAAAACATAATAAAAAAAGTAAAATTGTAAAAGTATACTTTTATGATCGTTAATTATAATCATACAATCCATTTTATGAGTATTTTTTTTTTAACTGTATGTCATTAATTAAGATCAGTAACTAATATAATACTGAGAAACGATGGACATCCAAAAAACCATATCCCTCTATATGTTGAAGAATCAGCTGCTTGATCTAACACATGAGCTGTTTGATTCATAAACCTACGAACAAAAGCAAATTTGAACATTCCTACTTCCTTAGTTAACAAACGACAATCCTACACTAGACTACCTATAGGTGATAGGATAATAGTTGAATCATTTAACATATTAACTAAATTAAGGGCATCCAACTCCGTTCTCACCCAATAAATATGTAAATTCTTCAACCAGCTAAGGGCCTCTTAACAACTAAGCGCTTCCACTAATGCGGGTCTCCACTCCTGATCAACAAAAGACTATGAGCTGCTACAACCATGCCAATTGAAGATCAGATAGTACATTCATGGCCTAGTCTTTCCCTTTCTGCAAAAACTCCGGCATCCACATTGCACTTGAACCAGCCTGATGCCAGAGGCAACCAATGGACTGCAGTAGCACGACTCTACACAAAACCAATCCCCCCATTGCTGTTGTCGCACGTACTTTGTGCTGCCTGCCACTGTAGCAAAAATCCTTTAGCTCGCAGCACTACCTGAGACGGTTGCTGGAACTTTTCTTGCCACACGAACAAATTCCTTTGTCCTCACAAAGCCCATAAAACCACAACTGCTACCTCCTGCTTTCTAGCCGATTGCACCATCAGCCAAACCCACCAACCGTATAAATCTGTGAGCACGGATTTGTTGGAGATTGTGCCCTAAGGCCAATATTGGATTATGTAATTTGACTTCTAAGATTAATCTAGTGTAGATTAATATTATCATTTATGTTTATATGTTAGCATTTATGATAAGTATCCATGAATAAATCGTGTTATTCTAAATATCCCTAGTCGATTGTTATTATGGGAATAATAACAAACTAAGACTAGTGTGAGTGATAATGGATATTCATAAGATGAATATAGTGTATACAGATACAGATTATACTCACGGGTAATATGTTAGAGAACATGTTACTGGAGACCCACTATGAGATCAAGTTCATGGTTATGTGTCACAACTGATCTTGATTATAGTAGTGTCATTAGCTGATTCCTTTGACCTGAGGTCACCATGGATTCCGGGATGAATTCATGTTGTGCTTTGATGCAGTCAAACGCTGCTTGTAACAGAGTAGTTATAAAGGCTGTGATTGGGTACGATATGACTCATGCCTTGGGATGTGAGTGACAGATATGGGATTTTGTCCCTCTCTATCAAGAGAGCGATATCACTGGGCCCCTCGATAAGTAAGACTGTTAAATGCATGGCCGTGCTCAAATAATTGATAAGAGTATCAATTGATTTGTCTGAACAGTTTACTTTGAGATCGAGAAAGCATATGATTAATTTATATAAGATTGACAAGTGTACCATGTCTTATAATTAATCATGATATCAAGAGACAAAAGGGAATATGACACATTCTATAAGTAGGTTTATTGGATTATACCAATCATATGAATTGGGTAGTCATAATGGCTTGCTAGAGTCCGCTTATGACTTATGAGGGCATTATGGTAATTTCCTCATTGCCAATTTATATGATCCTACGGGGTCACACACAAAGAGCAAAATGAGATTCACTTAATTCGGGGATAAATCATTATGAGATAATGATTTATTATTGATGAGAAATTAAATATATATAAAGATATATATTTACATGTATATGTATATACACATGAACATATTAATAAGATTAATATATTTATGGCATAAAGTATGCTATATATATATATATATATATATTATAATTATATTATATGGTGATATAATTAATTATAATATACATTTACGTATATGTGTATATATATATATGTGTATGTATGTATGTAAATATTAATAAGATTAATATAGCATAAAGTATGCTAATTATATTATATGGAGATATAATTAATTTTACATACATATGTGTATATGATGGAGAATTGACTAAGTTTAATATTAATTGAGAATTAATAAAACTTATGGGGGCTAATTTATAATTATAATTAAATATAGTATTTAATTACAATTATAAGTTAATAATAAAAGAAAAAAAAAAAAAAATAAAAATATAAAACCCTAGAACAAGGGCGTGTTGCAGGATATGCATGCAGCCCCCATCTCCATCAAAATGGCCGAAATTTTGGTTTTGGCAAAAGTGAAAAATATCAATTTTTCACCTTCTCATTCGAAGAACTGTTCTACGATCCCGGCGCTAGCACGCGGTGAGTCAATTGCTCGGTGTGGATCAACTGTAGAGGGAATCTGCTTTGGTTCCTAATTGATTCAAAACCTACAAAGAATTAAGGTAATTCTTTAACCCTCCTTCCAATTCAATGCAATGTACATGGATCCTTGGCGGGGATTAATCCTTTTCTTTCCGCTGCGTATTTTGTTTTGGTGATTAATCCCCAACAGTGGTATCAGAGCCACTTGTATTTTGATTGAATTGGATTTATGTTTTGATTGGATCAAAATTGCATGTTAGGGTTTGTATGATTTTGATTGGATCAAAATTGTTGTTAGGGGTTTGTATGTTTTATTTAGGGTTCTATGTTATTGTGAATAACAAAATAAAATTTGATTTTATTGATTAATCATTGTGAATGATTTTATGTTAATGATTTGGAATGTTTAAGGGGTTTTGGAATCATGAATTTGATTCATGGGTTTTTATTGAAATTGTTTCAATTCAATTTAAAAAAAAAAAAAAAAAAAAAAAAAAAAATATATATATATATATACTGTTCGTATTCTGGGCATAATGCCCAGAATACTTTTTTTGGCCAATTAATTGCAATTGCAAATTTGCAATTGCAATTAGTTGGCTGCAATTGCAAATTTGCAATTGCACTTGCTGCTTCTTGCGCAGCATGGGCTGCGCGCAGTATGCGCAGCCCGTCCAGCCCGCTGTCCGACAGTTTTTTAACCCCTTTTTCGTTTTAAGTGTGGAAAATAGTTTTCTGCATATTTACGAATTTTTCCAAATTAATTAATTCTAAATACAATGTGATTGTATTTTACCACTTTGAACCCTAAATGTTTTTAGATATAAAATTATTGTTGATAATTTTATGCATGGTGTTATGGTATGGTTTTGGATCCCGTGGATGCTTTATTTTATTTATTATGGTTTTATATAAATACGACCTGCGAGTCGTTTGTATTTATGTAAATTTTAAATTTTTAATTTTACTAGAAAAATTGTATAGGATACAATTTATGATATGTAAAATTTATTTTACTAGAAAAATTGTATAGGTTGCAATTTTTTTTGTAAAATATAAATCCATGAGATGGTGCTTAGAAGCAAAGACGTGGAGGCGGATCCAAGAGGCGGTGCAATGACCATGTGATGGATGCTACCACCTAGGATATGACCTTGTTGATTTTCATATTGGCCTATGAAAATCAATGTAGATTTAAACCATACCATAACACGGTTCGAGTCATATGCATGCTTTATTTTATTTAGATGCCATGTGATGCCATGCTAGATATTTTATATGCATGCTAGACAATTGTATGCCATAAGATGCCATGCTAATTAATATTAACAAAAGTATGATTAATATTAATGCCATGAAATTGTATATGATACAATTAACTCACAGGAATTAATAAACCCTAAATAAACTTATGAAGTTTATATTTTTGCCACCCAATTACGTATAACACTTGTCAAGTACTATGTTCGCATCATGGTATACCGCCAGGGCGGGTACGCATGTTGTGACCTTAGCGAAGCAATAATATGAGAAAAGGTGATTCTCATTGTGTTGTAATTGGTTTAACTAAAGGGTTAATCAAAAAGGTGTTTGAGCCCGAGGCAAGGATGAGATGAGTAACATACAAATTAAATATGATATATGATATCATGCATCTCATAAATTAGAAGAGTTGCATAATGATGCAATTGGCAAAGAAGTGCACATCCAAAATATGTTTAAATGGTTTAAAGCATGATTTTGAGTCTTTGCCTACCGAAATTATATTTAATCATAGGGACATGCCAAAGCAGTGCTATGGTTAAGTATGGATTTTGGATCTTCACCCACTTAAATATTTTAAAGGGTTTTATAATTTAAGTGGGAGCATTTAAATAAAAATCTTTACACGCTTTATTATAGTTATGATTGCTATTACCATGGTCTCGATTGTCATTGAACCTTGAGAATTGTTCTCAAATCAAAAGGAATCATATGTTCTCAATAATCCTTTTGCCCAATGAACCACTAGCAATTGTAACACGAGTATAAAAGATGCTTACTTGAAGCATCGAAGGGACTCTGTTTATAATTTATTATCTTACACTTGCCACCAATTCTTCCGCACGTGGAAGTCTTACTTGAGGTATATGATACATCACAAATGGAAATGTTCCATCAGTTAGTGAGCAAGAAAAGATAAGTGTTTGAGGCAACATTTTCTCATTGGCCTCCAAAAGGCATTAAGATGTGATCTTGAATTCATTGATTGATAGTCATTGGTGATGAACTATCATTTGAATGACATGGAGAAAATTATGAATTAGTTGCATAGGATGCAAAAGAATGTTAAGTTATCCATAAAGGATAAACCCGCCTCGAATTGTGTGCTTAAGGTTCAAAAGGAAAAGGATAAAAGGAAGGTCGAAAAGCATAAAGACCGAAAGGTTCGGGTGAAACATGTTTTAAAGGCCAAAGCTGTTGGCATAGAGAGATCTCCAAAAGAAGGATGTTGCCATTTCTAGATTGAATCGTTCATTAGAATGGAAATAGCAAACTTTGTTTGGAGAACTATGAGAAGATGACAGGCAGTAAGACTGCTACCTTAAGTATTTATTAACTATTCTACTTTTGTTTCTATATCAAAGGTATTAGATACCAGTTGTGGATCTCATATTAGTAGAATATGATGAATCGCAACTTGAATAGAAACCTTATGAAGGTGAAAGGTAGAATGCGAATAGACAAGAGAAGCAAAGGTTGCTACTCGAAGGTTCTGAACTTTTACATGAAAGTTGTGAACTTCAAGTTAAAAGTTACGAACCTCTTTTCATAAAAGTTATGAACTTTTATATGAAAGTTATGAACTTTGGTTAAAGGTTATGAACTTTTACATGTGAGTTACGAACTCTTGTTGTCTATTGAGCTTGTTGGCTTGAGTAAACAAATGTTGTTTATTTTATAATTGTGAATTATAAACTTTATAAAGACATGATTATGAAATGTAGATTTACATAATTGTCTTTATATGTGGAGCCCATCTGTAACATAAATACTGTAAGGATCGAATCAAATAGTTTGATCCAACCCATTTTGGCAGTGTCGTCTTGGAGACATAAGCAAAGTTGCATTTCGAAACTCCATGAGAATGGACTTTTGGATTCATGAGATTATGAATCATCTTGAATCATGCGAATGTTGCTTATTGTAAAAGATGACAAAAGTGTCTCTTTGCTAAAAGTAGTTAAAGAATAATCGATTTATTAAGCATTATACATGTGGATGTACATGAATTATAAATCAACTGCTAAAGGAGGTTCTAATACTTCATTACTTTTATGGAACTTTTCACTAGATAAGAGTATCTAATGAAACACGAGTTTGGAACTTTTGAAGTGTTCAAAAGCTTGTAAAAGGAGTATGAAGTATCTTGACAAGATAGTAAAGTCACTTAGATATGATCCAAGTGGTGAACATTTGAGTCAAGATGTTGACAATCATCTTAAAGATTGTGGGACTGTCTCACAATTGACTTCTCCAAGTACGCCACAAAGTATGTTGTGTCGAAAAGGGAGTAGTCGAACTCTATACAGATATAGTTCAATCTATGATGAAGTCAAGTTGATCATCGTTTTCTCAAAATATGCCATTAAAGCAGCTGTGTATATTGTTCCGTCTAAAACAATTCATGAATCAACATATGAGATATGGTTGGGTAAGAGACCCAAGTTGTTTCATTGAATAAGTTTAGGGCTGTAAAGCTTATTTCGAATAAGTTGGCACCTAAATTTAAATGTCGTATTGTGGATTACTCAAAAGGAAAGTAGGAGTTGTTACTCCTGTGTTTTCTTTGGGATACAAAGTAGTTGTAGCTAGAAATGGTTTCCCCTTGAAGAGGGAGTTAATTTCTAGAAGAGTTAGTGGGAGTAAAGTACACCTACAAAACTCGTAATTCACAAAGTGACATTAACGTTGAAGAGGAACATGGAAATGGTTTCATGATCATTGTTGAAATTACACAAGTCCAATGAAAGTCTAGTAGAATACGACATGAATAGGAGAGATATGGATTTCTCAAAGTCATGATGTAATTTTACTAGATTGAAGTAAGTCTTCTTTTATGAAGAAGCAATGTTAGATTTTGAATCTAATAAGTGACTTGATGCTACAAAGGTTGAAGATAAGTCCATGTGTGACAGTCAAAGTATAGACTTTGATAAATCTTTTAGAAGATGCATATGCAATGGTTGCAAGTGAGTTTTCAAATTGAAAACTGACATGGATGGTGATCTTCAAACTTATAAAGCACGACTAGTGACAAAAGGGATTATAAACAAATTCATAGTAATGACTGTGAGGATACGAGCAAATTCATAGTACGGACTATGATAAAATCCTCTTTTGCCATTAATCATGATCAAGTCATATTGAGTTCTTGTTGCCATATCCGCATAATGTGATTATAAAATATGGCAAATGGATATCAAAATCTGTTTTCTACGTGAAAACATGATTGAGGGTGTGTACGTGACACAACCCAAAGTTTTGAGCATTCAAAGAATTTAAGTAGCGTATGCAAGTTTCAAAGATTCTTATAAGAATCAAAACATGCATCAAATAGTTGGAATCATAGTTTTGATAAAGAAATCAAATGGTTTGATTTTATCAAAAGGATGATGAATCTTGTGTTTCAAAAGGATCAGTGGGAGCATAACGGTATTCCTAACGCTATATGTGGATGACATATGGCTTGTTGGAAATAACATTCTTACCTTGCAAGAAGTAAAATCTTGGCTGAGAAAGTAATTTCGGTTAATGTTATAAGCATGACTGCCTGTGTTCTTAAAATTGGAATCTATAGAGATAGATCTAAAAGAATGTTTTGTTTTAAGTCAAAGCATTGAAAGCGTTCAATGAGAAAGACTTAAAAGAAGGTTGCTTATGTTAACTGTGTAAATAGTTGCACATATACAACTGATTGCAATTAGTTGCAATATATCAGTCGAGATCTAGTATTCTCTTAAAAAGAGATGTTATGATTTTGAAAGGTTCAAAATAAAACGATATAGCTAAATATCTATAATAGTAGTCAAAGTATATTGTTACAAATGATGTAAAGGAAATTTTGGATGAAGAAGTTCATCACAAAATGTTGTGTTTTGTTCTAAGCATTGCTTATCCTGTGAGACTATTGTAGGGACAATAGTTCAATGCGTAAGAACCTTGTATGACACAAGCATAATACTTAGGCGTTTTTTCACTAATTTAGAGAGGCTGTCTCTAAAGAGAGAGTGAAAATGTGTAAAGTAACAACGGAAGCGAAAATTAATAATTCACTGACAAAGACTCCTGCACGAATGAATACATGAAAGTCATGTAGGTCAATGGGTATAAGATACATGTATGATTGGCCATAGTGCAAGTGGGAGATTGTTGGAGATTGTGCCCTAAGGCCAATATTGGATTATGTAATTTGACTTCTAAGATTAATCTAGTGTAGATTAATATTATCATTTATGTTTGTATGTTAGCATTTATGATAAGTATCCATGAATAAATCGTGTTATTCTAAATATCCCTAGTCGATTGTTATTATGGGAATAATAACAAACTAAGACTAGTGTGAGTGATAATGGATATTCATAAGATGAATATAGTGTATACAGATACAGATTATACTCACGGGTAATATGTTAGAGAACATGTTACTGGAGACCCACTATGAGATCAAGTTCATGGTTATGTGTCACAACTGATCTTGATTATAGTAGTGTCATTAGCTGATTCCTTTGACCTGAGGTCACCATGGATTCCGGGATGAATTCATGTTGTGCTTTGATGCAGTCAAACGCTGCTTGTAACAGAGTAGTTATAAAGGCTGTGATTGGGTACGATATGACTCATGCCTTGGGATGTGAGTGACAGATATGGGATTTTGTCCCTCTCTATCAAGAGAGCGATATCACTGGGCCCCTCGATAAGTAAGACTGTTAAATGCATGGCCGTGCTCAAATAATTGATAAGAGTATCAATTGATTTGTCTGAACAGTTTACTTTGAGATCGAGAAAGCATATGATTAATTTATATAAGATTGACAAGTGTACCATGTCTTATAATTAATCATGATATCAAGAGACAAAAGGGAATATGACACATTCTATAAGTAGGTTTATTGGATTATACCAATCATATGAATTGGGTAGTCATAATGGCTTGCTAGAGTCCGCTTATGACTTATGAGGGCATTATGGTAATTTCCTCATTGCCAATTTATATGATCCTACGGGGTCACACACAAAGAGCAAAATGAGATTCACTTAATTCGGGGATAAATCATTATGAGATAATGATTTATTATTGATGAGAAATTAAATATATATAAAGATATATATTTACATGTATATGTATATACACATGAACATATTAATAAGATTAATATATTTATGGCATAAAGTATGCTATATATATATATATATATATATTATAATTATATTATATGGTGATATAATTAATTATAATATACATTTACGTATATGTGTATATATATATATGTGTATGTATGTATGTAAATATTAATAAGATTAATATAGCATAAAGTATGCTAATTATATTATATGGAGATATAATTAATTTTACATACATATGTGTATATGATGGAGAATTGACTAAGTTTAATATTAATTGAGAATTAATAAAACTTATGGGGGCTAATTTATAATTATAATTAAATATAGTATTTAATTACAATTATAAGTTAATAATAAAAGAAAAAAAAAAAAATAAAAATATAAAACCCTAGAACAAGGGCGTGTTGCAGGATATGCATGCAGCCCCCATCTCCATCAAAATGGCCGAAATTTTGGTTTTGGCAAAAGTGAAAAATATCAATTTTTCACCTTCTCATTCGAAGAACTGTTCTACGATCCCGGCGCTAGCACGCGGTGAGTCAATTGCTCGGTGTGGATCAACTGTAGAGGGAATCTGCTTTGGTTCCTAATTGATTCAAAACCTACAAAGAATTAAGGTAATTCTTTAACCCTCCTTCCAATTCAATGCAATGTACATGGATCCTTGGCGGGGATTAATCCTTTTCTTTCCGCTGCGTATTTTGTTTTGGTGATTAATCCCCAACAGGATTCTTGTCCGACCTCTATAATGATGATTTCTTATTATCCTTTATTTTAAATTGTCTGAAATACAGCCCCAGGAACAAAGAACGGATTGTAACTCGTGTCAAAACGAACTGAAAAATTACCGAAAATCGAAGTAGGGTTTGTCATCATTACAGGATAGGTTGTATGGTCTAATTCAGAAGAAGGCACGGCCCAACTTTCAAGGGTTAAGACGTGGAAGAGAGCTGCTTAAAGTGGGTACATATGTGATTTGAAGATGAGCCGTACGGCTCAAAAGATAGGTCGCACGGCCCAAATTGAAAGGCAGATGGGCTGTACAGTCCATCTCTTAAGAAATTGGTTGGCCAAATTGCCCACTTGCACAGAATAGAAAATGATTTGTTAAGGAAGATGACGTCAATTACGGAGAAGGAAAATATATTACAGAAGTTTAAGATAGGGATAAGTTTAACAACAATCACACTTACCAAAGGGAGCTCTAAGGCCCTTCTCTCCATTTCCCAGCAAGTTCATCTTCTTCTTCAACTCTTTCATCTTTTTCCTTAAGCCATTAACAACACATACAAACCTCCAAGGACCAAATCCAAGACAAACACAACCATTTCAAATACTAAACCACATTTCCATAGGTAAAGAACTCCGATTCGAAGCTATACACAGCTACGTTTCGGTTTCTCGGCTACTTTCGGTTCGTATTCATGAGTTACACCGGTTTAAAGCTCCAAGGAACGGATTCAGATTATTTTCCCAAAAATCTGGATAAACAAGCTAAAGATAATCACTAAGAGGCCATCAAATCCTATCTCTCTACTCTTGCATTGTTTGATGTGTCTGTGTTGTGCTAAAACGAAAGAACATTTGTTGTAATTTTATGAATAAGGCCGTATGACCTATCTTTTGGGCTGCACGGCTCATCTTAAGGAGAATTTGAGCCACATGGCTCATCCTGGCCCATGATCCATGCGGTCAAGTTTTTCCTGTTTTCTGTGAATTTTAATTTTACAAATCCAGGGCAAAATCTCCAATTTCCAATCTAATCAATCGATAGACCCCTAATGGATCGTGAAATTCAAAAGGAGAAAACACTAAAATGAATTTCTATGTTTTAAATACATAAAAATGAAAATTTTTTTATTGTTAGATCCAGAACCCGAGATCCAGATTTAACCCATTTTCAAACCCCTGCGATTCCATAAATTCATTTCATAGCATAGCATTTATTTTTGTTATTATTCATCATGCATACTTTTTTATAAAATTGATTTTGGGTGTTTATGGCTTTATTGACCTAGATCTAATTTTGAAGAATCTTTCAAGACCAGCACGAAAGAGGTTTCTGGATAATCGACTCGTATTTGCCATGCAGAATAATAAATATGAATTGGCAAAACTGTTTTCCAAAAATTATTTTTCTAGATATAAAAATACAGGGCATTTATATAATTTTTTTCCAGGTCTAATCGGGTAAACCTGTCGGGTTTTTTCCAATTATCCCCTAAATGCATGCCTTTGAGCTATCTAGATATCCCAGTCTGTCATACCTGAGTCCAAGGTGCTTATGTTTATCTGTATCACTAACCTCTGTTTTGTAAATAGATGTATATTAGGTTAGATGAATGTTAGATGGATGTTAGCTCTCTATTTTTAGATATTTTGTGTAAATGATGCGATAGTAGCCCTATCCCATTTTTTTTATCAAATGTATCTCATAGGGTAGTTTATTTGATTGGGTTGTAATAATTTTATTTCTATTTCTTGAATTTATTTATCGGTTTCCAAATTTATTTATGGCTTTCCGTGTGAGCATATAGTAAATATCTAGGGTTGAATATTGAATAGGAATAAAATAACAAAAAGGGAAAATTTGGTTATCTGGACTAGAATCTCTGTCTTAAAGGTATAGGAGTCCCTATCTGGCTTGGTTATACCACAATTTCCCAATAAGAAGTGAGTTGGGTGGTGACTCCTATCAACCTTTAAGGCACGAGGAATCGGTTTTGTATGTTCCTTTGTTTTGCCTTATTATTTTCCAAATCCGAAAACCATGTTTTCTATTCTAAATATTAAAACCCTCTGGGCTGGTCTCGCGGCCAGTAAAATATCATTAAAAGGATCATCCGCTCACATCTCCCAAACATCCCTTGAAGCTTGACACGTAATAAACAAGTGATAATAGCTCTCTGAATATTCCCCACAAAACGGATATGAATCATCAAGGATAACTTGCTTATCCTGGAGCCACATCTTAGTAGGCAAAATATTAGTACCAACCTTCCACTAAAAATGTCTTGTGGAGGAACATTTAGATCCCATAAAAAGCTGCCACCTCTCCCCAAGAAAGTTACAGTGCAATTGGGAAATATTTGATTGTAGCAACAATTTATAATAGGTGTTTTTCATTGAGAAAATCCTATTTGCCTCCCATTGCCAATACAACTTGTCTTCTCTATTCAACCATGAAATTGGCATCCTTAAAATCGGGTAAATTACACCTATGGTACACAGACTTTATCTAATTTCACAGTATGGTACATAGACTTCATTTTTTCTCAACAAAATACATGAACTTAGTGGTGACCTAACATTAAAGTACATATAACCTGTAATCAACGGTAAAGTAAAAAAAAAATTGCTGGTAAATTACACCTATGGTACACAGACTTTATCTAATTTTATAGTATGGTACACATACTTCATTTTTGCTCAACAAAATACATGAACTTAGTGGTGACTTGACATTAGGGTACATATAACTTGTAATCAATGGTAAAGTAAAAAAAATTGCTGATGAACGACTCTCTGATTCTCAAAACCGGTGAACGACTCTCTGATTACCAACTCTCTCTCTCTCTCTCTCTCCAAATTTTGATAACTTTCGATCCAATTCTGAGATTTATATGTCTTTCGCTTCCAAAATGTCCAACAATTTCATCAAGAATCTACTTTTTCATATACAAAAACGCTTTATACTATCTTCTGAAATACATTCTGCTACTCCTCTATTAGGCACCAGCGGAGCATCATCTTCATTAGTAATTTTTTACTTTACCGTTGATTACAGGTTATATGTACTCTAATGTCAGGTCACAACTAAGTTCATGTATTTTGTTGAGCAAAAATGAAGTATGTGTGCCATACTGTGAAATTAGATAAAGTCTGTGTACCATACTGTGAAATTAAATAAAGTCTGTGTACCATAGGTGTAATTTACCAGTAATTTTTTTTACTTTACCGTTGATTACAGGTTATATGTACTTTAATGTTAGATCACCACTAAGTTCATGTATTTTGTTTAGCAAAAATGAAGTCTGTTGTAAGCGCCGGAATTTTCTATACTTAAAAAAAAAAAAAAAAAAAACGGTCGTCACGACTATCATTACAGTCGTACGACTGTAATGTCGGATAATCTGCAGAGGCCCATACCTCTGCAGTAAAAATGAAGGAGAGAGAAAGGGAGCATTAATTGCTCCCTTGTTGCAGCAAGCAAGGGGAGGAGGCAGAGATAAAAAGAGAAAAAGGAGGAAAAAGGGGGAGGAGATTTCTGGTGAAAAGAAACTTAGAGAGAGAAAAAGAAAACCACAAAAAACTCATTTTCCTCCTCTTTTATTTTCTTTAATTTCTCGAAATTAAGGTTAAAATTTGTTAGAAATCCCTAGGTTAATCAATTAACTTCATAACCAAATCAAGAACTCGGACTTAAACCATCAGAAACCCTTGCAATTTGGATTTTGGACAAAAAGCTCTCAACTTCCATTCCAAAGGGGAAAGTGCGAATTTGTTGGGATCGGAGCGACGCCAGGGGTCAAAACGACTTGGAATAGCTTCTAAAAAGGTAGTCACTTCTTTTCCTTACACTTTTTCTCGCTTTCTGGGTGTTTGAAGTGAGTTTTGTGCATTTTCTGTTGCATTTTCGTTTTCCTGTTTCTGGAAATTAAGAACAGTCATGAACAGTCGTACGACTGTATATACAGTCGTATGACTGTTCTTAATTTCCAGTTAATGTTCCTCAAGTTTTTGATTTAAAATGATTTTTGGCGAAATTCTGATCCTAGACTGATTACAGTAGCACGATTGTAAACTACAGTCGTACGACTGTAATCCTTGTTCCAGAATCAGAACTTTAGCCTCATCCCAAAAAAATTCCCAAAAATCCAAAAAAAAATTAGAAAACCCCAAAAATCATCAAAATGAATTTTATTGTGTGCATCACGACCATAGATTCAATTTTCAGTAATTTGTATTTAGAACAATTCAACGATGGAGACCCAGTTCTCCTGAAAACCGACCCATTTAACATATGAAAAATTGCATGTAAACCGGTAAAATTGTTTTCAAATGAGTTTCCCACAAAATCAAAAATACAGGGACGTTTCAAAATGTTTTCCAGGTCTAACCGGGCCGGCTAGCCGAGCCAACCCGGTTATCCCCTCTATGCATGCCCCCCCAATTCCTGATTTCTCATTCTGTCTATTTGAGTCCAACTTGCAGCGTGCTGTATATATTGTGCTAACCCTCTGTTTTGCAGGTTTTAATTTCTTTTTATTTTTATATTGGATGTAATTTAATAGATTAAATCGTGTATCCTAGGCGGTTGTATTTTTCTAGATTCTCGTGTATATAGGCGATTATATAAGTGAGGCGAGAGTTTTTATTTTTCCATTCGATTTGGTTGTAAGCCAATTAATATTTATTCCTTTTCCTTTTTTTTGTATTAAATATTTTGTATGCACGCTGTATGCCTATTATATTCAATAAAATGGACTTTAGATTTTGAAATACCATTTGAGAACATTGGCAATATTTATTTTAATTAGACACGAAATAAGGGACTTGTCCGAACCCAAATCTCTGGATAGTGTAGCGGCCATTCGTCCGGTTCAGCTACATAAGAATTTCCCGATTGAGCTGAGCCGGGTGGCGACTCCTACAATATTCATCGAGACTTAGGTCTCGGTTCTTTTATGTATTAATTCCATTTATTTTCCAAAACGCAGATTTCCATTATAAAAACCCCACGCGAGGGAGGGGCCCGCCCGAGATCGTGGCGCCCCATTCCAAAAGGGAGTCCCGCGTCCCGTCGAAAACGCGTCGTCCGCTCACAGTGGCGACTCTGTTGGGGATTTCTTAAAAAAGTTTTCTTAAAAACTTAAAAGAATTTTGACAAGCCCTGAAAAGTGTCTAATTAAAATAAGGCGGATGATTCTCTTTTGGTATTTTATTTGCATTTTTTTTGTTGTTATTAGCCATTTCTTGCATTAGATTAGGTATCCTTTTATAGCCCGGTGGATCGTTGAAGTGTCGCCTAAGTTCCTCCTGGTCTTAGGGGCACTAATACGAAACACCACTCATAGCCTCGTACGAACCCCTTCGTTCGGACCCTTGAGTGGGGAGAAGTGAGGAGTATATTTTGCTATGGGAACCTTGATTTTTAACCCGACTTGGACCGAACCCATATAGGCAGCCCTAGTTGGATTCCCTTAGGATACCAAGATAATTGTGTGAATAATAATAAAATCGCGCCTTCATCACCCCCGGTTGGTGATTGAAGTGAACCCCGCCTAGGACTCGGTTAGAAATTTTTGAGACCGACCACGTTGGAGGAATAAGGTTGGAAGAATTCGTTTTTGCTTGCTATGTGTTCTTCACCGTTTCGTGACACATCGCCGACGCATGCATAACATACCATAATCACCATTTTCCATACACATGACATACCATACACAAACAACTTTGTGTGATACTAACCCACATTTTATGCAGCCATTTTGCATTTTATTTCGTGTGCAAAACATTAATTCATTCGCTTGTCATCCATACTAACGATTTCTTTTTCAGCCATAACATTAAACTTGTGTGATTAGCATTTTATTTTTGACATAGCATACATAACATCATTATGTATGTCATGCATTCTAACCCACGTTTTTGTGCAGCCATTTGCATATTGTGTGACATGTTCATTCACTACATTTCACTTAAATTAAATTAAGGGGCATTTCAAGGACGCCTATCATGACCATCCCATCCTATTTCATAACATATCGGGTACCCAAAAATTACTTGTGTTTTGCCAATGCACCGGATTGCATTCGGCCATTTCACCAATATCATTTCATTTAATAAAAGCCACAACGGCCCTAGGCCCATTTTCGTGTAATAATTTACACGACGCATTTCATGACATCATACCCATCTATCATAGACATCATATAACACTGTGGTCCACATCCGACCACTTCATGACATTAATTCACCATTTAAGGTACTCCCCGAGTGCCCGATTAGTATACATATAGGCCCATAACATCACCAAATCATGAAAGGCGTTCCTCGAATGCCGAATCTTTGTCTGTGTCCCTGTTACACATGACTTTCTCATAACACCATATCATGTGCTCAAAAGCATCAAAACCTTGTCCGCGGGCCCGGCCCACGCGACCATTTCATATCATCTCACAGACCTGTAAAGAGTCAAAACTCTGTCCGTGTGCCGGTATACACGTGACCATTTCACGAATTCATTAGGTGCCCCAAAGGCGCCATAGTTCTGTTCGTGTAATGGCCCACACGTGACGTTTTTACATAAACATTGGGTGTTCTTGGGATGCCTAACAAAAATAATAATAATAATAATGAAAGGAAACCATTCATATCATTATTCCATACATAATTCCACTCCATGCATCTCAAGCATACTCAATGCCTTAATTTTCATGTCATACCACGTCATTCATTCACGACCCTAATACCTCCTGTCTACCCCCAAGCAGAATACACTGGAGCGACCTTGGACAAGATCCCAAGCTTCAAGGGCGGCTAGGAGACAGAGGGTAGTCTAAAGTGACAGTGATTCTGAGCCTGGGGAAGGAGTGAATATGGCAGAACAGACACCGAGCATGGCTGATGTTTTGAGAGATTTCTTCAGGTCGCAGGATTTCCGCGACATGTTAAAGGAAGAGATGAGGGCAGTCGTTAGAGAAGCTGGTGAGACCGGTGGTAGTGGAGCCGGGAAGGAAAAAGAAGCTGAGTCATCCCAACATGGTGGTGACACTTCGGCTAGTCTTGAAAAGCTGCAGGAGATAGAGGCAGCTATGGAACAGAGGATGAAAGCCAAGTGCTCTGAACTAGACGAGGTCATGGCCCAGTTGAAGAAGGGGGTCGGGATCAGTGCTGAATCCAAGAAAGGTGTGAACGTTGATACCATGATCAGTAGGGGCATCGAGACATTTCCTATTGGCTTCCAAGTGCCGAAAGTCCCCACTTACAAAGGAATGGGCTCACCGGAAGCCTATGTGAATTTATATGCCCGGGTTATGCTGACAGCAGGCGCTACAAAGCAACAATTGATTAATCTTTTCCCCACCACACTGGAGGGAGGTGCTTTGGGATGGTATAACTCACTGTCAGAGGAGGAGCAGTCTGACTGGGAAGTATTTTTCAGCAGCCTTCATCAAATACTACAGCTTCAACACCAAAATCCAGGTGAAGCTGTATGATTTGGAGAGGGTGAAGCAGAAATTCAATGAGCCCTTTGACGAATACTACCAGAGATGGATGAACAAGATGATCCTCCTAAAGAACCGCCATGATAAAGATGAGCTTATACAGAAGCTCATTGATGGCAGTAAGGATATTTTCAAGAACAACATGAAATTCCATCCCTTCAAGGAGCTTAGTGAGGTCTATAGCATGGCCATGAAGATAGAAAGGGATGAAGAGGAGAAGCCAGCTGGTCAGAAAGGGGGAAGAAGTACAGGGTATAGTTCAAGGTATAGATCAACCACAGCAGCCGGGTCTGGCAGTGGGTCTGGTTCAGGTGCCAGTGGCAAGCAGGGTCAATCATCGGAGGTGAAGCAGGTTGAGGTGGCTACTGTGAATCAGCAGTAAGGCAACCAGAATAGGGGTCCTGGAGGACAAGGCATAACACCCTGGACTCTTACTTTGGCAAAGATATTCGCCAAGTGTAGGAATGGTGGCTTACTACAGTCCTTGAGGCCATTTGAGATCCCACCTGAAGTTGACAAGGATAACTTCTGCACTTACCATGTGGTGACAGGCCACCGGACCAATAACTGCTATAAGCTAAGGGATGCTATCCAGAAGCTTATCGACGAGGGAAAGCTGCAAGAACCACCTAAACCTAGCACTAAAACTAACCCACTACCGGCATTCGAGAAGCGGGTTAACATGGTTCAGTCGGGGTTACCGGCTAACTTCATATTTGCCCAAGTTCTGCAAGCGAACCCTACGATTCAGGCAGTGGCGGTAGGGGAACCCGAAGTGGAGCCCAAATGTGAGGAAAAGGAGGGGTGTAAGGAGATCAAGCCCATAAGTCTGGATGACCTTGACTCCGAAGATGAGTACGAGGAATTTGACAAAAGAAAAGCAGTCAAACTCCCAGTTATTGAAAAGCTGAAAATTCAAGAAGTGCAGCACGTGACCCGAAGTGGAAGGGTATATCAGCCGGCAGATCAGACAAAGGATAAAGCGCCGATAAATGGGTCAGGCAGTACTTCAGCACCGAAAAGAGTCGAGAAAGAAGACTTGGTCATTTCCCAACTGAAGAAGACCCCTGCGCAAGCTAGTTTGTGGCATCTGCTTATGACCTCCAAAGAGCATAGGGAGGCTTTAGTGAAGAAACTATCAGAAATTGAAGTCTCCCCTATAGCTTCGCCAGAGGCTATGTGCTGCTTGCTAGACAAAGTCCATGCTGGAGCTCCTAATATTATTTTCTCTGAGAAAGACCTACCAGCAGAAGGAAAGGCCCACAACAAGGCTCTTTACGTTAGAGCCTATATCATGGATAAGGTGATGCCGTGCGTTATGGTGGACAATGGCTCGGCTCTGAACATATGCCCGCTGAAAATGTTACCGTTTCTAGGCATGAATGAAGAAGTGTTGAAGAGGTCCTCGACAGTCATTCGGGCGTATGATGATTCTAAAAGAACAGTGATAGGGACCTTCGAAACAGAAGTGGAGGTTGGGCCCATTAAGTCCATGGTTGTCTTCACAGTGATCGATATCCCAGTCACATTCTCCCTATTGCTTGGAAGGCCCTGGTTCCATCCTTTGGGAGGTGTTCCTTCCACATTACATCAGAAGATTAAATTCTCTATGAATGACAGGATTGTGACTGTTGGGGCAGACGCTCAGTCGATGGTAGCTGCAGTGGATGAAGGAGTAGTTCCTTTTGGCGGATTTCAAGTTGCTGTCATTAAGGAGGAAGAAACCACAGATGCCCCTATGGTCCTTTATGAGAACTACATGCCGGGGTGGCTATCCCGATATCTGTACAAGCTGAACTTTGTCCCGGGAATGGGACTCGGGATTAATTTGTAAGGTGTGCCAGAATTCAAGATCGACTCGGGAAAGTCAAAGCAGTACGGCCTTGGTTATGTAGAGGGGTCATCCAAGCAGAAGAACCTGAAAAAGGGCATGAATGGCAGGGCCATGATGAAGCCATTTCTGAAGGCGGGAGAAAGCCTTTACAAGGGCCAAGCTGAACCGGTGCTGGTCAGAAATGTCGAGTACCCTGGCTTTGAGATCTTTGCAAATGTTGTGGATTTTGAGAAAAGCCAGGAAGAGCCAGTAGCCCCTGTAATGATGGAGGAAGCTAGTGCTGAATCTGAAATTTTAAAAGGAGAATCATCTGAGGTGACAGCAGAAACCATAGAGGTGGCCGAGGAAAAAGATGAAAAGAAGACCTATGCCGAAGCTACAGAAGTGATCTCGGGAGCTTTGACTGCTGCATTAACCAAAGCTTTTGGGAAATCCAAGGGAGGATTTGGTGAAGAACTGATGGCCAAAGTGAACTTAGACTCTGTGGTTGCTGAAATCGCCAAGATTATGGAGAAAGCTAAGGCACAGGTGGCCGAGAAAGCTACAGTCCTAGATGATGCTTTGGAAGGGAAGATGGAAGCTGAGGAAGAACAAGGCCCTCCGCCTGTGGGGGATGAAAATGATTTTGTTGTATCTATTTCTTCCATTTTCAATATAACTGATGTACTCTATGATAAGTTCAATGCAATGAAATCCCAGTTTGCTTACTTGTGTGATGTTTATCCTGATAATACTGTGCATGCATTTAAATCACCATCAAGCATATTTAGCATACATGACACTACATTGCATGAAATCAATATAAGTACAGATGAAACCCCTAAAATGGTACTCATTTCACACGAGCTTAAATCTGAGGAAGAAAGAGAATTAATAAGGATACTCCAAAAACATGTTAAAGCTTTCGCCTGGTCGTATGAAGACATGCCAGGTGTGGATACAGAAATAGCAGTGCACAAAATCCCAACGGACCCCAAGTTCAGACCGGTAAAGCAGAAGTTGAGAAGACTAAGACCGGAATGGGCTACGCTGGTGAAAGAAGAAGTGGCCAAACAGATAGACGCCAAGTTTCTCGAAGTGGTGGAGTATACAGAATGGCTAGCCAATATTGTCCCTGTTCCTAAAAAGGATGGAAGGGTCAGAGTATGTGTCGACTACAGGGACTTAAATAAAGCATGCCCAAAAGATAACTTTCCACTGCCACATATTGACGTCCTAGTTGATAGCGCAGCAAAAGCGGCAATGTACTCCTTCATGGATGGCTTTTCAGGGTATAACCAGATTCTGATGGATGTGATCGACAAGGTGAAAACATCGTTCATCACAGAGTGGGGTACCTTCTGTTACAGAGTGATGCCTTTCGGGTTGAAGAACGCCGGTGCCACTTATCAGAGGGCTGTCACAACTCTGTTGCACGATATGATCCATAAAGAAGTTGAAGTGTATGTCAATGATATGCTTGTTAAATCAACAACCCAGGAGGAACACCCTGTTATCCTGGATAGATTTTTAACACGCATTGGAGAGTACAACTTGCGACTTAACCCCAAGAAGTGCATATTCGGGGTCACATTAGGGAAGTTGTTGGGCCATGTAGTTAGCCAAAGGGGGATAGAAATGGACCCAGATAAAATTAAAGCCATCCAAGATATGCCAGCTCCAAAGACTGAAAAGGAGGTCAGATCATTCCTGAGTTCCTTGCAGTATGTCAGCCGCTTCATAGCCAAGCTAACTTCCACTTATGAGCCAATCTTCAAGCTATTAAAGAAAGATCAGCCAATTGTGTGGGATGACAAGTGTCAGCTGGCATTCGAGAAGATCAAGGCTTACCTGGTAAAGCCACCAGTGTTGAGCCCTCCAATTCCAGGGAAGCCCCTGATTTTGTATTTGGCAGTTGAAGAATCCTCTATAGGGGCAATGCTAGCACAGGAACAAGATGGCAAGAAGGAATATCCTATCTATTACCTTAGCAAGAAATTGCTGGAGTATGAAACCAAATATACACTGGTGGAAAAGACATGTGTGGCGATGATCTGGCTGACCAAGAAGCTGCGCCACTATTTCCAATCTTACAAAATACAAGCCATGGCTAAGGTCGATCCAATGAAGTATCTCTATGAAGCACCAGCATTGGTTGGGAAACTGTCCAGGTGGTTGTTACTTTTGTCTGAATTCGACATCGAGTACATCACGAAGAAAACCATTAAAGGGCGAGCCGTGGCAGAGTTTTTGGCAAACCAACCCCTAGAATCGGATTACACAGAGAACCTGGAATTCCCCGATGAGCAACTAGCCATGGTGGAAGCGAAAAGGTGGGTCATGTGCTTCGATGGGGTAGTGAATAGAAAGGGCGCTGGAATCGGGGTACTTATAGCAACACCAGATGGTGAGGTCATTCCTCTATCCAAAAGGCTAATCTTTCCTGTAACCAATAATGGGGCGGAATATGAAGCATGCTTGTTTGGAATGGAAACTTTATTAACCTTAGGGGCAAATGATGTCTTAATTGTTGGTGATTCACTTCTAGTGATCAGGCAAGCTCAGGGTGAGTGGGAACTAAAAGAAGAAGCCTTACGACCTTATTTGGAGCTACTACAGTTCAGAAAGGGTTTATTCGGCCAGTGTGAATTCAGACATGTCCCCAGGGATGAGAATAAGATGGCTGATGCATTAGCTATTTTGTCCTCCATGTGGGAAAATCCAGAAGAGACACAAGCTCAACCACTGGTCATAGCCACTTCCAGGCATCCTTGCTTCGAAGTGCACGAAGTAATGGAATTATCATCCGAAGAAAAGCCATGGTTCTTTGACATTTACCGGTATCTTAAAGAGGGAAAGTACCCAGAAGAGGCCAGTGCTGCTGATAAGTTGACACTGAGAAAACTGGCTAATCAATTCAGAATCTTCGAGGACAAGTTGTATAAAAGAACAGCATATGGAGTCCTTTTGAGTCTAACTGAGCAAGAAGCAGAAGAAGTGATGCAGCAAGTACATGCAGGGTCCTGTGGGCCACATATGAATGGACTTGCCATGGCAAGGAAGATCATGAGGCAAGGCTACTTCTGGATGACGATGCAAGCAGATTGTATAAGAAAAGTGAAGAGATGTCATGAATGTCAGATCTATGCAGACATTAGTCATCTTCCTCCACTTGAACTTCAGAGTCTAGCGTCTCCTTGGCCGTTTTCAGTATGGGGGATAGACATGATAGGTGAAATTCATCCAGCTGCATCTAATGGGCATAGATTCATAGTTGTGGCAGTTGATTATTTCTCCAAATAGGTCGAAGCGGAATCCTTCACTAATGTTACAGCCAAGCATATGGTCAAGTTCATCCAGAAGAACATCTTCACCCGGTATGGGATTCCTCACCATATAGTAACTGATAATGGAGTACAGTTTCAAGGGGCGACAGCTGAGCTATTTGCAGAACATGGTATTGAACACCATAAGTCTTCCCCATACAGGCCTCAGGCTAATGGTGCAGTAGAAGCAGCTAACAAGGCAATAAAGAAGATCTTATCAAAGATGGTAACCACTTACAGGGATTAGGCTGATAAACTGCCTTATGCTCTTTGGGGTTACAGGACCAGTGTCAAAACACCGACAGGGGAAACTCCTTATGCCTTGGTATATGGCATGGAAGCAGTGTTGCCAGTGGAGATAGAACTCAAGTCACTCAGAGTTGCCTTGGAAGCTCAGTTACCAGAGACTGAATGGGTTCAAGCTAGGTATGAACAGTTGGCAGCGCTAGATGAAAGGCGATTAAGGGCACTAGATCATCTTCAGATGTACTAGCGCAGAATGGCTAGAGCCTATAATCGAAATGTGAAATACTCCAAGCGTAAGGCCTTCAAATGTTGATGTTAGGGGCAAGTTCAGACCTAACTGGGAAGGACCCTATGTGGTGAAGAAGGTGTTATCAAAAGGCACTATCAGCATCATGGACATGGATGGAAACGAGTTCACCAACCCGATCAACCAAGATAGACTAAAGCTTTATCATGTATAAAAAAAGAAAAAAAAAGAGGTCTGCTAGGCTGAAAACTCGAAAAGAGCGGTCTAGGCAAAAGTTAAGACACAAGAGAAAATAATCAGTCGGAAAATCTGAAAAGGATGACTGGTGACGGATTCTGCCACAATGTGAAATGTGTATCATTTAGGAACCAATTTGTTTCAAATGTACTCATTTTGACTTCATCAATAAAGTGAAGTGTTTGTTTAAATATATTTGCATGGTTATGACAAATGCACAAACAAAGTTGTCTTGCATAAACACACATTCAAAGAAAGCACTTTGCATTCAACTGATCAATATCATCACATTATTTGGCAAATGAAAATGTATTAAATACATGCAATTTAAAATCTTTTATCATCCTCTAAAGTCCAGTTCATCTTCCCAGACGAGTAATAAAGGGTCACAACACCATTTTAGTCAAATCTAAAAAAAAAAAAAAAAAAAAAAAAATGCTCTCTGAGGTGAAAACCGAAAAGGCACCTCAGGCAAAAATTAGAGCGGCCCGCTAAGCTGAAAACCCATATCGGGCAGTTTAGGCAAAATTAGGGCATATGAAAAGCTCGCTAAGGCGAAAACCGAAAAGGCGCGTTAGGCCAAAATTAGAGCACTTAAAAAAAAAAAAAAACTCAAAAACTCATAACTTCCCACGGAGCAGGAAAAACAGAACATCCTCAGTATTCCCCGCAGAATTCGTCACATCACTCCCCAGCGGAGTTTCCCATACTATTCCCCAGCGGAGTCTACATAAAGAACACCATCAATTACTTCCCCGCAAAGTCGCCATGTTACTCCTCAGTGTAGTCTACACAAAGAACACCACAATTGTTTCCCAAGCCAAGCTGTCACACTCTTCCCCAGCGGAATCTTTACAAGGAATACTACGATCATTTCCCCAGTAGTCATCTCACTCCGTCGATAATCACCAAACAATGCCCCAAGAAAAGCAAAATCAACCAGGGGCACAACATATCTCCCCAGCAGAAGATAGAAACGTCCAATAACAGAAAATACATACGTGTACATATACATCAACT
Organism: Euphorbia tirucalli; assembly: GCA_039660915.1. Taxonomy (NCBI): domain Eukaryota; kingdom Viridiplantae; phylum Streptophyta; class Magnoliopsida; order Malpighiales; family Euphorbiaceae; genus Euphorbia; species Euphorbia tirucalli. The sequence continues at coordinate 43,138,750 of CM077636.1, forward strand.
CGCCTCGGATAACCTAGACCCGGTATCGGCTAATCCCTTCATCAACTCGCCTCGGGTAACCTAGACCCGGTATCGGCTAATCCCTTCATCAACTCGCCTCGGGTAACCTAGACCCGGTATCGGCTAATCCCTTCATCAACTCGCCTCGGGTAACCTAGACCCGGTATCGGCTAATCTCTTCATCAACTCGTCTCGGGTAACCTAGACCCGGTATCGGCTAATCTCTTCATCAACTCGCCTCGGGTAACCTAGACCCGGTATCGGCTAATCTCTTCATCAACTCGCCTCGGGTAACCTAGACCCGGTATCGGCTAATCTCTTCATCAACTCGCCTCGGGTAACCTAGACCCGGTATCGGCTAATCTCTTCATCAACTCGCCTCGGGTAACATAGACCCAGCATTGGCTTATTTCCTCCCCCAGCATCGCCTCGGGTAACCTAGACCCGGTATCGGCCTATCTCCTCTGAAGATTCATTCTAGTGTTCGCGGCGCATTAATTCACGCTCTCAAATTCATCATCACAGGTATGATAGACCTAGAGCTAGATGTCGAATTTGATCACGCGAGGGGCAGCTGTAAGCGCCAGAATTTTCTATACTTAAAAAAAAAAAACGGTCGTCACGACTATCATTACAGTCGTACGACTGTAATGTCGGATAATCTGCAGAGGCCCATACCTCTGCAGCAAAATGAAGGAGAGAGAAAGGGAGCATTAATTGCTCCCTTGTTGCAGCAAGCAAAGGGAGGAGGCAGAGATAAAAAGAGAAAAAGGAGGAAAAAGGGGGAGGAGATTTCTGGTGAGAAGAAACTTAGAGAGAGAAAGAGAAGAGAGAGAAAAAGAAAACCACAAAAAACTCATTTTCCTCCTCTTTTATTTTCTTTAATTTCTCGAAATTAAGGTTAAAATTTGTTAGAAATCCCTAGGTTAATCAATTAACTTCATAACCAAATAAAGAACTCGGACTTAAACCATCAGAAACCCTTGCAATTTGGATTTTGGACAAAAAGCTCTCAACTTCCATTCCAAAGGGGAAAGTACGAGTTTGTTGGGATCGGAGCGACGCCAGGGGTCAAAACGACTTGGAATAGCTTCTAAAAAGGTAGTCACTTCTTTTCCTTACACTTTTTCTCGCTTTCTGGGTGTTTGAAGTGAGTTTTGTGCATTTTCTGTTGCATTTTCGTTTTCCTGTTTCTGGATATTAAGAACAGTCGCACGACTATTCTTGGTTTTCATGAACAGTCGTACAACTGTATATACAGTCGTACGACTGTTCTTAATTTCCAGTTAATGTTCCTCAAGTTTTTGATTTAAAATGATTTTTGGTGAAATTCTGATCCTGGACTGATTACAGTCGCACGACTGTAAACTACAGTCGTACGACTGTAATCCTTGTTCCGGAATCAGAACTTTAGCCTCATCCCCAAAAAATTCCCAAAAATCCCAAAAAAAATTAGAAAACCCCAAAAATCATCAAAATGAATTTTGTTGTGTGCATCACGACCATAGATTCAATTTTCAGTAATTTGTATTTAGAACAATTCAACGATGGAGACTCAGTTCTCCTGAAAACTGACCCATTTAACATATGAAAAATTGCATGTAAACCGGTAAAATTGTTTTCAAATGAGTTTCCCACAAAATCAAAAATACAGGGACGTTTCAAAATGTTTTCCAGGTCTAACCGGGCCGGCTAGCCGAGCCAACCTGGTTATCCCCTCTATGCATGCCCCCCAATTCCTGATTTCTCATTCTGTCTATTTGAGTCCAACTTGCGGCGTGCTGTATATATTGTGCTAACCCTCTGTTTTGCAGGTTTTAATTTCTTTTTATTTTTATTTTTATATTGGATGTAATTTAATAGATTAAATCGTGTATCCTAGGCGGTTGTATTTTTCTAGATTCTCGTGTATATAGGCGATTGTATAAGTGAGGTGAGAGTTTTTATTTTTCCATTCGATTTGGTTGTAAGCCAATTAATATTTATTCCTTTTCCTTTTTTTTGTATTAAATATTTTGTATGCGCGCTGTATGCCTATTATATTCAATAAAATGGACTTTAGATTTTGAAATACCATTTGAGAACATTGGCAATATTTATTTTAATTAGACACGAAATAAGGGACTTGTCCGAACCCAAATCTCTGGATAGTGTAGCGGCCGTTCGTCCGGTTCAGCTACATAAGAATTTCCCGGTTGAGCTGAGCCGGGTGGCGACTCCTACAATATTCATCGAGACTTAGGTCTCGGTTCTTTTATGTATTAATTCCATTTATTTTCCAAAACGCGGATTTCCATTATAAAAACCCCACGCGAGGGAGGGGCCCGCCCGAGATCGTGGCGCCCCATTCCGAAAGGGAGTCCCGCGTCCCGTCGAAAACACATCGTCCGCTCACATCTGTATACCATACTGTGAAATCAGATAAAGTCTGTGTACCATAGGTGTAATTTATCCCCTTAAAATCAAATCAACTTCTCGATCATTGAATAGTTCCCACACCAAATCTTCATTCCACCTCATCCTGGCCTCGTCAATTAAAACTTGTACCTTATCATTTTGACGGCCCGGAAAAATTGGAGAAGTAACCGAGGATGATCTCTATCTGGTAACCAATTATCTATCCATATGGATATAGACTCCCCGTCTCCCACCCTCTGACGAATCCCATCCTTTAAAATAGCTTGTGTTGCCAATAAACTTATCCACACATAGCTATCATTCCTTGATGCAGTAGCTTCAAAAAATGAACTTGAATGGAAATATATTGCTTTAAAAATTCTACTCATCAAAGCTTCAGGGCAAGTAAGAATACACCACAACTGCTTACATAACAATGCTAAATTAAAGCATTATAGATCCCTAAAATTCATGCCTCCCATTTGTTTTAATTGACACAAAGCTTCCATCTCATCCAATGAATAGAATTCAAGGAACCCCACCAAAAATTAGCGAACACTTTTTCCAATTGAGAAATTACCTGCAATGGCAATAAGAAGATATTCATGGCATACATCAACAAAGCTTGTGCCACTCATCGCAAAAGTACTTCTTTTTTGCTTTGAGATAGTAACTTTCTATGCCACCCTTGACACTTTCGACTTGCTTTATCCACCAGGAAACTAAAAGCTTGTGTCTTTACTCACCGTATCAAAGATGGCAATCCCAAATACATTCCCAAATCATCCACTTCCTGAACCCGTAATAGCTCTTTCATCACTATTCTATCTAACAACGGAACATTGGGTCTAAATATTATCGCTGACTTGTCAAAATTAATAATTTTTCCCGATGATTTCTCGTACAGATGAAAGCATTTTGCCAAAACCGTTGCTTCCTCCAAGTTAGATTGAAATTAAAACAAGCTATATTAGCAAAAAGATGTGATATTATTGGTGCCGAGGTTGCCACCCGACAACCATGAAGAGCCTCACCCACCACTTATGTTGCAATAAGCTTGATAAAGCTTCTGAGCACAGTAGAAAAAGGTATGGCTATAGAGGATCACCTTGCCGTAACCCCCGTTGAGGAATAAAATTCTTAAAATTACCATGTGGATGGGAAATTTGATAAGAAACGGAAGTAACACACCCAAGAATCATTTGTACCATTAAACTTGGGAAGCCCAATTTTACCATCGTCATCTCTAAAAAGGCCCATTCCACCCGATCATACACTTTTGAAATATCCACCTTCAAAGCAGCTAAACCATTATACCCCAATCGTCTCCTCTTTATTACATGTCCTATCTCAAATGCAATTAAAATATTATTGGTAATTAACCGTCTAGGAATAAAAGCACTTTGCATAAGAGATATAACATAATCCAAAACCATTTTAATTTTATTAGCTAACATCTTTGACACAATACGCATTAAGACATTACATAAGGAAATTGGTCTTAATTGAGTAACATAAGGAGTTTTCACCTTTGGGATTAAAATGATATGTGTCAAATTTGCCTTTGCTGGAAATCTGCCCTCATGTAGACTTTTCAAGCAAAACTCGACCACATTGGCTCCCACAATATCCCAATACTTCTAAAAAAAACTCGTGTTGAAACCATCCGGTCCCGCTGCTTCATCCGGATGCATCTCAAACACAGCTAGCTTCACATGTTCTGCTTCATACGGGCTAGTCAATAATGCAATATGATCTTCTTGCAACTGTGGCTGTACTATATTTAGGATCTCTGAAAAATCAGCTCCACGGGAAGTATATAGATCAGAATAAAAATCCTGAATGAGATGCTCTAACCCGTGTCCCCATTCCTTCCACTTACCATTAGTATCTTGCAACCAATGGAACCCGTTCTTCCTTCCTCTAGACTTGGCAAAATTATGAAAATATTTCATATTACTATCCCCTCGCTTTAGCCATGACACTTAAGACTGTTGCTGCAAATAAATCTCTTGTTGTTTTAACAGAACCCTGATGGGTCCTAGGCGAAGTAATAAAACTAAACCTAGAAACGCACAACTAAGGCAGTGTACCTATCGTTGACAAGTAATAATTCTGGTTGGTCCAGGTATCGATCCCACAAAGAAAAATATTCTGCAAACACTAAACTACTCGGGTTCCTTGCGTGTCCTAGGCAGAACCTAGTTTTGGGTTTGATTATATTAACAACTAAATTATCCTACTTCTAGTTGATCTATTCCAACTTACTTTGCACTTGAATTTTGTGTTATCAATTGGCGGTTTACCGACCTATGAATGCTAATGGGGATGGCTTTATCAATTAACTACAAAAGATGAATTTAACTCAACAATTAACCCTAATTATGCTCTTTCGATAATACAACCTAGCGTATCTAGATCTTTTAGGTCCTTAGCCGGTTTCCCTTGTTTAGAGGCGGTCTAATTCGAAAGCTCAGAAAATAGGGGCACGAAAGTTCCACAGTGTCGTCAATACTAATGGTTTCCTAAGCGTCAATCTAGGTAATGCCATAAATATGAACTTAATAAATTAAGATCTTATGAGACTAGATATTCATTAAAGGAATTGCATAAAGAAAAGGAATAAAAATTGAAATTAACTTGCAATCAATTGTATTAATCAAGAAAGATGAAACGAATTCAATGTTTACAACCAAACACAATCAATTTGCGGAATCAAAACTAACTTAATCAAATTACAAAAGAGAAGAAGAAAAACTTATGCCCTTTTGGTTCGATTAACCAGATTCCGACGGTGTGAAGATGCTTGGGGTGTACCTCTATAGACGAACTCAAGCTGGAACTAAGAACGTCACAAAAGGGGAAAGTTCTATGTAAAGCTACGACCAATCGAAGATTCAAAACTCAAAGAAATCAAATAGTTCAAGCTCAAAACCTCACTACAAGTTTCTACTCTTACTCTAAAAGTCTGGAAAAGATCCTTTCCAACATAGAAAATAACCTATTTATACGGCTAGGTTAAAACCAGGAAAAAGAAGAGATGAAAGTAGGGCAACAGCAGGATTTCGGGGCTCGGCACACCGTGCTGGTGGAAGTGGCATGCCGTGCTGTGCAGAATTAAAGGCGGCACGCCGTGCTGCTGGAGGTGGCATGCCGTGCCGTGTGGTTTTGGGGCTGGCATGCCACGCTGGTCTGAGTGGCACGTTTTCGTGCCACTCCACTGGATTGCTTCTGTTGGCCCGCCAGATTGGCATGCCGTGCCCTAATTGTGGCACGCCGTGCCACCCTGATTTTTAGCACTTCAAACTCTTCCTCGCCGTCGATGCTCCAACTTCCGGTCCGGGTCATAATACCTGTCCAAAACAAGCACAAAGAAACATAACCGCACCAACGCCACGGACCATAAAAATGACAAATTACAAAAATTACAAAAACAATCCTAGAAAACACGAAAAATACTAAAAGTTATAAAAATCTATCCAAAACATAAAAATCACAAAATACTCAAAAACCACACAAACATTCACACAAAAGACTCTAAAAATTACCGTTCAAACCATGAAATTGCCTAAAAGATAAGGTCAAAAACCGACCTTATCAAACCCCAAGCTCCTCTTGCTTCGAAACATACTCATTAGAAACATCCCATCCACTTTGTTGCCGAAGTACATTTAATTCCTATCTGCATTGCCAAAGATGATATTTAAATTTTGGTCGTTGATATCATCCCCATGCTTCTAAAGCTACTGCACAATACTGCAATTTTAACAAAATGGATTTCCCTTGATGATGCTGCCATACCGAACGAATGACTTCTCAACATTCTGGGTTTGAACACCATGCATTTTCAAATCTAAAGTGAGGTCTCAGTTTGGTACCGACGTACTACAGTGCAATAGTAATGCTGAATGCTTTGAGTGAGCAGTAGCTATATTTTCAACATTCGAATCAGTGAACAATTCCATCCAATCCAACGATGCCACAGCCCTATGTAACTTCTCTGCAATCCAATTTTCTGTACCTCGACTCCGTTCCCAAGTCAACGGATACCCTACCAAACCCAAATCATGTAAGCCACTTATAGTCAACACTTCTGAAAAACCCGTCAGTAAAGCCACCGAATGCGGATTTCCCTTTGCTTTTCAGTTGACTTCATGAGATCATTAAAATCACCTATAATGCACCATGGTATCGAACTTTTTAACATGTTCCACGAATCTCATCTCCATGATCGGTCTGGATAACCATAACCATAGAAACCCGTTAATCTCTACTCAGAACTCTTATCCCTCACAAATACAACTATGAAATTCCTCGAATACTTATTTAGCTGCAACAAATCTCTCTCATAGCCAAACCGCCTCCATGATTAACATGTGACATAAAAAATAATCCCTTGAATTTAATCCTCCACTTCAACTCTTCCACTGCTACAAGGTCAACCTTCACCTCCATTAAGAACACTACTTCGGGCTGATATGAGGACATTAGTGTTGGGATTCGTCATTGGAAAAATAACGTGGCGCAGCGGAAAATACACCGCTTAAAATTTTCTAGAATCCACCTATCGTGTCCAATTACCATTGATTAGAGTAAAACCAAATTGAATCAAGAGAGATTAACTCACCGGATTCGTCTCTTCTAGAGACTGCTACAGAATCGTTTCTTGAAACTGCGATCTCCAAAGTCCGGTGCACGACCAACTATTGAGCAAGAACCGGTGCTAGCCGAAGATGCGAAGGAATGGAGGTTTAATGCTGGGATTTTCGGCTGTTTTGGGGCTACTCTTGGTGGCTGAAAGTTCCATCAATTAATTAGAGTTGAATTAGGTTTTTCCTCCTTAAGTGTGCCCTTATATAGACACCTTGTCTAATTGGGTTTTAATTAGGTTAATTAAACCCAAGCCCACTAGGATTATAATTACATAAATAAACTTTAATTAAAAAGTATATACTATGTAATTTAATTCCATTTGGCTAAATTTAATTACCCCTAAATAAAATTAAATCACACTTAAGTTACTACAATACATGTATTTAATTTTCCTACTTAGGAAAATTATTTAATTAATTGTTTACTTTATGTAAATCAATTAATTGATAAATTAATTAATTACATTATGTAAACTTATTAATTAAATTAAATTCAACCCAATGTCAATTAATTACCTTGACACCGAATGTCAACTAATTAATTAATGCATTCCTTCCAATGTACATTACATGTACAATTTCTATAAGTTCCAGCTCAGTTGATCTATGTGCACGATCCTATGGGTCTGTCTTTATGTTGGCAATAGGCCCAAGGCCCATAGATGTAAGTGGGTTCTAGTAAACCATTACAGCCCCCAATTAAGATAGAGATGCAGCAGTCTTTAGAAGACACTTACCCGGTAGTAATCTTATACTGTCCTTTGCCTAACGATATCGATATGAATAAACAAGAGGCATGGTGTCCGTCATCCTCTTATGTTGTTTATTATATTTCTTGATCTTGAGTTGACTGACTAATCAAATAAACAACCAACTTATTTGGGTATGGCCATACACTTATCAGTCCCACTCATCAAGTGGCCAATGATATCATCTCGGTGTTACCTGAGTGGCAATTCCATCACTTCATCATCAATATCAACATGTTCACTGGTCCACCCAATCATACCCCGTATTTAGCATCCTTTTACAGACCTGTTGGGCGTATGTCAAAGTGAACCGGATTCCATATCGATATTATAATGAAATCTGGTCTGAGGAGAAAAGATACCTACTCAAGAAAGACCTATGATGGGACAACCATGTGGCTTTCTTGTGCGGATCGATCCAGTCCCATGTCAATGACATGTACCTATATTCATGACTGACTATACAAGTACTATGGCTAGTTAAGAACTATCATATAGTCATTGAATATACAAGTCTGTGGTTCTATTTGTTCCCACGATTAGAACAGATCTGGGATAGGTTTTATGATTATCAATCAATGGATACTCTACTCATATTATAGCATAAGATATAAATGAAATAGATTAATTGCCTTTATTAATGTGACATAAATAATGTATTCATACAATGAGTCTTAATGTATAATACAAAATACAAGAATCCAATGCCTTAAGAACTAGGGCACACCAACAATCTCCCACTTGCACTAGTTCCAAGTGGGCATTGCCCTAATTCCTATAGATCTGGTATGACCGTTGTGCTCTATCTGCAGTAGCACTTTGGTCAATGGATCAGCGACATTATTCTTGGTGTCAACCCTCTGCAATGATATGTCACCTCTGTTCATGATCTTCCGAATGAGGTGAACCTTTCTGAGTACATGTTTGGATCTCTTGTGTGACCGGGGCTCCTTAGCTTGTGCGACGGCCTCGTTGTTATCACAAAAACATCAACTGGGTCTAGGATAGTGGGTACTACTCCCAACTCAGTTATGAATTTCTTGATCTAAACGGCTTCCTTTGAGCTTTGCATGCAGCTATGTACTCAGCTTCCATTGTAGAGTCAGCAATGGTGGCCTGCTTTGAGGACCTCCAACTAATGGCACCGCCATTTAGGAGAAAAACATAACCAAACTGTGACTGGTTCTCATCCTCATTGGTCTCAAAGCTTGCATCAGTGTAACCTGACATTACTAGCTCATCTTGACCTCTATACACTAAGAAAGCATCCTTAGTCCGGTTAAGGTACTTCAATATTGCCTTGACTGCCTTCCAGTGTTCCTCACTGGGGTCCGACTGGTACCGGCTAGTCATACTTAGTGCAAACACAACATCAGGCCTCGTACATAATATGGAGTACATGATAGATCCAATAGCAGATGCATAAGGGATCTTTTCCATGTTCTCCCGGTCCTTCTTTGTTTTAGGACCATCTTTCTTACTCAGCTTCAACCCATGGCTCTTAGGAAAGAATCCTTTCTTTGCCTTGTCCATGCTGAATCTTTTCAGAACATTGACAATGTACGTGACCTGACTTAGGCCTTGAAGCCGATTGGATCTATCTCTGTAGATCCTGATCCCTAAGATCGTCTCAGCTTCACCTAAGTCCTTCATTGCGAAGCATCTACTCAACCACTGCTTAACCCCTTGCAGTGTTGGTATGTCACTTCCAATGATAAGGATATCGTCAACATACAGCACTAGGACGGTGGAAACGCTCCCACTAACCATCTTATACACACAGGGCCTTGAACTTGAAACACCAATTGCAACCTATCACCTTAGCACCAGGAGGTGGATCCACCGAGTTCCATACTTGGTTATCGTGCATAGATTGCATCTCAGCCTCCATAGGTTTACGCCATTGATCTGAGTGTTGGCTTCCAACCGCCTCCTGATAGGTCTTGGGCTCTTCTTGGTCAACGACCATAAGGTCCCCATCATCAGTCACGAGAAAGCCGTACCTCTCTGGCTGATGACATGTCCTACCAGTCCTTTTAAGGTCCTGTGCAACCGATTCTGGTTCCTCAATTTCTTGAGTAGTCAAATCAGTTCTCGAAGCATCCTCAGCAGTAGCTGCAGGAGTTTGTGAGTCTTGAACTTCTGAAAGTTCAACATTACTCCCATTGTTTCTCTTGGAAAGGAATTCCTTCTCCAAGAAGACTGCGTTTCTGGCTATGAAAACTTTGTTTTCGACCGGATCATAGAAGTAATAACCCTTAGTTTCCTTAGGGTAACCCACAAACTGGCACTTGACAGATTTGGACTCGAGTTTGCCACTTGTCAATTTCTTAACATGTGCATCACAGTCCCAAATCTTCAAGAAGGAAACATTGGGCTTTCGGCCTTTCCATAGTTCATATGGTGTTCCCTCAACTGCCTTGCTTGGTGTATTATTAAGAATGTAATCAGTTGTCTCTAAAGCATATCCCCAAAAAGGAGACAGGGAGTATAGCATGACTCATCATCGAGCGGACCATGTCAAGTAAGGTCCTATTCCTCCTTTCTGACACTCCATTTCACTGGGTTGTACCAGGAGGAGTGAGTTGGGATATAATCCCACACTCTCTCAAAAACAAGTCAAACTCTTGGCTCAAATATTCACCCCCTCGGTCAGACCAAAGTGCTTTTATTTTCTTGCCAAGTTGGTTTTCTACTTCATTCTTAAAGTCCTTGAACCTTTGGAGAGTCTCAGACTTATGCTCCATCAGATACACGTAACCGTATCTGCTGAAGTCATCCGTGAAGGTGACGAAGTACAGAAAACCAGATCTAGCACTAGTGCTCATTGGGCCACATACATCGGAATGTATTAGCTCCAATAGCTCTGAGGCCCTTTCAGCAGTCTTGCTAAAAGGCGCCTTTGTCATCTTGTCTCTCAAACAAGATTCGCATGTGTCATAAGGCTAGGGGTGAGCATCGGTCGGTTCGGTTACCGAACCGAACCGAATTTTCGGTTAACCGAACCGAATTATCAGTAATAATTAAAACCGAACCAAACCAAACCAGGATGAAAACCGAACCGAAACGAAATTTTTTTGTTCGGTTCGGTTCGGTTATTACCGAAATTTGGTATTTTTACAAAAAAAATAAATAAAAAAAATATTTGAAATGATTTTTAGGGCAATTAATTGAACCATTATATATTATTTTTGTAATTAATTGTTATTTAGTCATTTTATATTTTTTAATGAAATATAAAATTCAATTAAGTAAATTAGAATATTAAAAACCTAATATATATATATATATAATAATTCGGTTCGGTTTCGGTTAAACCGAATTTTTTTAAGGAAAAACCGAACCGAACCGAATTACCAAATATATATATAATTGTTACCAAACCAAACAAAAAAAAATTCGGTAACCGAACCGAATTTTTTTTTCAGTTTGGTTCGGTATTGGTATTCGGTTAATCCGGATAGTGCTCACCCCTACATAAGGCTGGATGTCAAATGACCCTAGCACTCCACTAGAGTGAAGCCTAGCTATGCGCTTCTTATTTATATGGCCAAGTCGACAATGCCAGATGTAAGTAGGATTAATTTCATTTTGTTTAATCCTTTTAGTATTTATGTCATAGATTGAACTTTCATGTTTTAGATCAAGGATATATAAGCCATTTTCAAGAAATGCTGTTCTATAAATAATATTGCCACATTGCATAGAAATTCTACCATGTCCAATATTAAATACAAAACCAGAAATATCCAACAAAGAAACAGAAATAATATTCCTGCGCATTGCAGGTACAAAATGACAGTTTCTTAGTTCCAAAACAAGTCCACTAGGCATCTCCAAGAAATAATCTCCGATCTCCATGGCCTGAACCCGAGCACCATTTCCGACTCGAAGATCTAGTTCTCCAGATCCTAATAATCTCCTATTTCTTAGACCCTGCACATTTGAACAAATGTGAGATCCACATCCAGTGTCCAGGACCCAAGATGTAGAAATAGCCAGATTAATCTCAACAACATAAATACCTGAAGCAGCAGTTTTGCCCTTCAGTTGCTCCCTTATCTTTGGACATGAGCTCTTCCAGTGCCCCTTCTCATGACACTCATGGCAAAAATCGTCAGGAGAAGCAACCCTTGCTTTAGGTTGGGCCACCACCTTTTTGCCCTTAGCCTTGGCCTTTTGGGCCTTAGCCTTGGCCTTAGATTTGGCCTTTCCCTTAGCAATGGGCGTATTGCCCTTGTTCACCAGCAATACTTCAGGAGTCTTCTTAAGAGACTGCTCAGCAAGCTTGAGCATGCCATGCAGCTCAACAAACGATTTATCCAACCCTTGCATATGGTAATTCATGATAAACTGGGTGTAAGACTCAGGAAGTGACCCGAGAATAATGTCTGTTGCCAAGTCCTGAGGAACTGGCGAGCCGAGGTGGGCAAGTGTATCAATATACCCCTTCAACTTTAGCACATGAGTGCTAACAGAAGTCCCAGCTGCCATCACAGTTGTGCAAAGTGCCTTAGTTGTCAGGTAACGTTCCTGACGAGCCTGATCTTGGAACATCTTTTTAAGCTGATCCATCATCTCATAAGCATGCTCGTCCATGAACTACTTCTGAAGATCACAAGCCATGGTACCCAGCATGAGGCACGAGACATCTCGGTCATCCCTCACGTGCCGGTCATACTGCTCCACCATCGCTGTGGTGATGCCTCAACCTGCGGGAGGGCCAGCTGGTAAAGGAGCATTCAGTACATACTCCTTAGATTCTTGTCTAAGAACTATTTGTAAGTTCCTAGCCCAGTCCAGGAAGTTAGTCCCCGAAAGCTTCTCCTTCTCCAAGAGTGACCTAAGTGAGAGTGAGTTGTTGTTTGTTGCAGCCATTTAAATTGCTTAACTGAAATGGGATTATCTACATGGAGGAAATGTTGCTTGAGTTAGAAATAAAGGACTTTTAAGCCAATTCAAATTAATAATCCAATTTTAATTTGTTTGTTGGTGTTGTTAATTAGCTGACTTGACCAAGATCCACAACTTATCGATGACTGGCCGAACTAGGGCTTGCTAACCAACCATTGATTCGTTTGGTAGGACAACCTATCCAATCCTTCCACGAAGGACTCTTGGTTTGATGGGCTTATTGACACTTTACCCATCTATGCTTAGGGCCTGCTCTGAGCTAATGCTACCCATGTTGAGTCAAACCACCATTCACATGTTAACCATACCAAGTATCTTAACCCTCAACGGCCCACCGAATACTACAATATACCCAGCTAGGGCATGGCGCACATTGCAGCATCAATGGGAGGAAGAGGTGTGAATGTGGGAAGCACTTTTAAGCGACTCAATATTTTAATTTCCGGATTATAATTAAGTGATACGGCTTAGCATGCATAAACGTGGGTAATAATTTTGTGATCCATACATCCATATTATATGATAAATGCAATAGCATACTTAATTTAAAATAAATGAGATCTTATAGGCCTTTAATTACAACCTAATGAAAAACTAGATGTCCTATCTAATTCTTCATGAGCCGGACTGCAATCCTTCTTGGGCTCCCACCACGGGCTTTCTCCATGTGGGCCTTCCTCCATACTTGATGAAATTACAATAATTTTGTAAAATAAAATCTATTCTAAAATTACATCGAAATAAAAAAAAATGGCACGCAGGCCATATTTCCCAAAATTAAATTACAACCGATAATAATTTAGGGCCCATAGAACTCAACATAACATTTCAAACAAAGTACCTGTCGTGCACATACATACCAATGTGATGCATGATCATGGCATTCCAAATTATAAATATAAATGTTAAGCCGAGTTACTTAGGGTGAAATCGTCAATTTTAACAAATGTGACTAAGGCTCATAAAGACCCAATGGATAACATCCATAAAAGCAAAATTAACAATTTTGCTCCCACTTGTATTTGGGTTGTCACAAATTTAAAATTTAGCTCTCCCAATTTTAACCGGTGTCACGGTTTATTGGGCCAATTTCACAAAGTTCATATTCAATTTAATATGCAAACAATTAAATAAAATATGCATGCCAATAAAATAAAATAATTTAAATACAAATTAATTAAAAAAAATTTAACTTTATTTTGTATTAGGGTCCGGGATAAAAAAAATACCCGCAAAATCCAAAACCGGACCCAAAACCAGCGCACGGCGCTGCTGTCCCTGCGGGGAAACAGTGCCGCTGCGCGGCAGCCTGCCGCGGCAGCAGCAGCCAGCTGCTGTATGCCACGCAGCAGCCTGCTGCAGGTGAGGGAATCGCAAATTTGCGATTCCCTTCACCAAAAATCATTTTTTTTTAACTTATTAAATCATTAAAAAAAAAATCCATCAAAATATCCAAATAAAACCAAAACAACTTTAGATGGAAACCAATTGGGGAAAATAATCAAAAACTCCAATCCAACAATTCCAGGGTTAATCCAAAAAACAAAACCAATTGAGCAAAAACCCTAAAATCACAAACTTGAAACCCATTCTTTATTCAAGAACGCTTTCAAGAATCAATTCCAATCAATCTAATGGACAAAACCTAGGCTCTGATACCACTGTTGGGATTCATCATTGGAAAAATAACGTGGCGCAGCGGAAAATACACCGCTTAAAATTTCCTAGAATCCACCTATCGTGTCCAATTACCATTGATTAGAATAAAACCAAATTGAATCAAGAGAGATTAACTCACCGGATTCGTCTCTTCTAGAGACTGCTGCAGAATCGTTTCTTGAAACTGCGATCTCCAAAGTCCGATGCACGACCAACTATTGAGCGGGAACCGGTGCTAGCCGAAGACGCGAAGGAATGGAGGTTTAATGCTGGGATTTTCGGCTGTTTTGGGGCTGCTCTTGGTGGCTGAAATTTCCAGCAATTAATTAGAGTTGAATTAGGTTTTTCCTCCTTACGTGTGCCCTTATATAGACACCTTGTCTAATTGGGTTTTAATTAGGTTAATTAAACCCAAGCCCACTAGGATTATAATTACATAAATAAACGTTAATTAAAAAGTATATACTATGTAATTTAATTCCATTTGGCTAAATTTAATTACTCCTAAATAAAATTAAATCACACTTAAGTTAATACAATATATGTATTTAATTTTCCTACTTTGAAAAATTATTTAATTAATTGTTTACTTTATGTAATTCAATTAATTGATAAATTAATTAATTACATTATGTAAACTTATTAATTAAATTAAATTCAACCCAATGTCAATTAATTACCTTGACACCGAATGTCAACTAATTAATTCACGTATTCCTTCCAATGTACATTACATGTACAATTTCTATAAGTTCCAGCTCAGTTGATCTATGTGCACGATCCTATAGGTCTGTCTTTATGTTGGCAGTAGGCCCAAGGCCCACAGACTGTAAGTGGGTTCTAGCAAACCATTACAGTCCCCAATTAACACAGAGATGCATCAGTCTTTAGAAAACACTCACCTGGTAGTAATCTCATACTGTCCTTTGCCTAACGATATCGATATGAATAAACAAGAGGCATGGTGTCCGTCATCCTCTTCCGTTGTTTATTATATTTCTTGATCTTGAGTTGACTGATTAATCAAATAAGCAACCAACTTATTTGGGTATGGCCATACACTTATCAGGCCCACTCATCAAGTGGCCAATGATATCATCTCGGTGTTACCCGAGTGGCAATTCCATCACTTCATCATCAATATCAACATGTTCACCGGTCCACCCAATCATACCCGTATTTAGCATCCTTTTACAGACCTGTTGGGCGTATGTCAAAGTGAACCGGATTCCACATCGATATTATAATGAAATCTGGTCTGAGGACAAAAGAGACCTACTCAAGAAAGACCTATGACGGGACAACCATGTGGCTTTCTTGTGCGGATCGATCCAGTCCCATGTCAACGACATGTACCTATATTCATGACTGACTATACAAGTACTATGGCTAGTTAAGAACTATTATACAGTCATCGAATATACAAGTCTGTGGTTCTATTCATTCCAACGATTAAAACAGACCTGGGATAGGTTTTATGATTATCAATCAATGGATACTCTACTCATATTATAGCACAAGATATAAATGAAATAGATTAATTGCCTTTATTAATGTGACACAAATAATGTATTCATACAATGAGTCTTAATGTATAATACAAAATACAAGAATCCAATACCTTAAGAAC
Organism: Euphorbia tirucalli; assembly: GCA_039660915.1. Taxonomy (NCBI): domain Eukaryota; kingdom Viridiplantae; phylum Streptophyta; class Magnoliopsida; order Malpighiales; family Euphorbiaceae; genus Euphorbia; species Euphorbia tirucalli. Next base: position 43,154,751 of record CM077636.1, read on the forward strand.
TAGGGCACACCAACAATTAGGTCCCCCACTTCTTGAACTGCACATAGCTGCCCAAGGCCATGACAGTTCCGGCTTAACATTTTCATGGTTGTAGGAAGGCCTGGTCACCGGTACCCGCCTTTAAATTTATTGCATTAATCCCATCACTACCATCACCCATCTACAAATCAGTACTCAATTGCTTTTGTTGGGCGTCACCATGAGTACGTTTACGTTTTGCCTCAAGCAGATTCACCTCTAACACCAATCCATCCTCCAGATTTGAATTCTTTAATTGTAGAACAGCTCTAGAGACATGTTGAGTCACCTCCGACATAGATGACCCTACTTATTTTCCCCTTGGCATTCACAAACAACTCCCATCCTCTTCCCTTAACTATCCATAATCCTCCATCACTAGTTTGCTACGCACAACTGCCCTAATGTTATGATCATACAATCTCTTCACTTCCCCACCCGCAGCCATGTATGAAAAAGGACAAAAGGCTTTAGTATGTGTCATAAGCCCACATATTAAACAAAAAGATGGTAAACGTTCATAAAGGAATTTTAAATTCATTGTGGGTGCTGCTGGACCACTACCTGCTCTAATACACATTTCCTCTTCAACCCCTTCTTAACATCCACTAAAACCCTAATACGTAGATACTGGAGTTTCTGCACTGTAAAGTTTTTATCATCCGCCTCTACAAATCTGCCTATGAATTTTCCAATCGTCTCACATAACTGCATTGATATAAACCCTGACTGTACTCCAAAAACTTGGATCCAAAACGGAGAAAATTGTATCTCAATCTGTTCTGGCACATCCGTCGACTTTAATGGATGCAAGAGAATAAGCTTTTGATTAAAAGCTCATGGAGCCCCCTTCAACACCCTATCAAAATCTTGCGGATGAAAAAATTTGATAATGAAGCGATTCATCCCTAACTGCTTAAAGTGCACTCCAAATTTTGGCAACCATAGGTTTGACAAGGTACGTTTAAAAGCAAAAAAGTTCAAGTCACGATCAGAAAGAACTTGCCCTACGAGTGTTAATAATGGACCTGTTTGTTGTTGCACAATTTGTGTAACCGGAAGAGGTACTATATGTTCGGCGCCGTCTTCCAGCAGCAATTGCTCATATTTTCTTCGAACTTCTTCATCAGATTCCATGATTCAAAAACCTAATCACCAATCGTAAATTGATGAACGCACTCAACGAGACAACAAACCCTTGCGGCAGAACGCAAGACTCGAGCCTTAAGGCCAGACCAACAGAAAACAAGGGGGGCCATTTTAGGAGTTTAATTGATCCTAAATCTGTTCTTAATTAATTTACTTTCTAATTATGTATTAAAAATATACATAATTTATTTGCACAAACTTTATGTTTATACAACTAAGAAAACTTTACCATTAATGTTGTGGCTTCATAATTTTAAGAAATAGTAGGTCAAAAATTTCATCACTATTTCGATGATTATATAATATATTTCGAGTTACTTCTAATGGGGATCATTAAAAAAATAAACATGTACTTTGCCAAAGGACTAACATAAGAATAGAGTAAATGCCTGTGATTTAGATCCATAAATAATTTGTTAGTCATATATCATCACAACGTCTTGTAAAATCAATCAACAATATTGTAAGTGCTTACTACATAAATTCTAGTTATGAATCTACACTTTGTGTAAGATGCTATGGAAATTAGCAATTAAAGTGAATTAAATATGAAATTCACATTTGAATTACCTTGGCAATAGTCAAATGACCTCCTTATGAGGAGAATTAATAGATATTCTTCAATGAAAACGTCAAAAAAATAATATTTAAAAACACATGACCAACTTATTGTTATCTTTTCCCTTGTATAGAAGAGTGCAAGGTTAATATTATTATTAACAATACAAGTATTTATACAATTGCATTTGGGTTAGGGTTATCAATGTAGGAGATAATTACAATTACAAATATTCCTAAATAACTTACCGTTTACACCCTCTCGCAAGTTGAATGAGGGGAACCACCGTCAACTTGTCCCTTAGCCATTGAAAATGCTGCATAGACAATCCCTAGGTATATACATCTGCAATTTGATCCATGGTACATAAGTAAAAAAACTCGAAGCATGCCATTTGCTGCTCGATCCTGAACAAAGTGGAAATCAACCTCAATGTGCTTTCTCCTATTGTGAAAAATTGGATTAAGAGTGAGATACGTGGCCCCCAAATTGTGACAACAAAGCAATGGTGTAGGAAAAGAACCAAAGCCAATATCACGCAATAATATGTGTAACCAGTGAACTTCAAAAGTAGCAGAGGTTAGAGCCCTATATTTAGCTTCTGTGGATGAGTGGGATACTGCTCGTTGCTTCCGTGAAAACCAAGACATAAGATTGGAACCAAGAAAGATAGCAAAATCGGATGTGGATTTCCTATCATCATTGTCTCCTGCCCAATTGGCATCACCATAGGCAACTAAAGAAAGCTGTGATTTCTGAAGAAAAATGCCATGAGAGGCTGCACCCCTTAGGTATCTGAGAACACATTTCATAGCTTCGCAATGTGTAACATCCGGTTGATGCATGAATTGTGAAAATCTATTGACAACGTAGGAGATATCAGGGCATGTAAATGTGAGGTATTGAAGACCCCTAACTATAGAATGATACAAGGGAGGGTCTTTGAATGGTTCACCCCCACTGATTCGTAACTTGTTCGATGTTACATAGGGTATCGATACCGGAGAAGATTCATGCATGAGAGTAAGTTCTAATAATTCTTCAACATATTTACGTTGATGCAACAATAAAACATTGGGCTCCCAACACGCCTCAATACCCAAGAAATAGTGAAGGTTACCAAGGTTTTTAAGTGCAAACTCAGATTGCAAAGAGTTTATGACATCTTTTATAGATGAATTATTGTCCCCCATAATAAGAATGTCATCAACATATACAAGATAAAACAACTTGATCGATGTAGTGTGTTTTCAAAACAATAAGGTGTTTGCCTTGGAAGTATGGAACCCTAACCGAGTCAAAGATTGAGCCAAACATTTATTCCACATTCTTGGTGCCTGTTTCAACCCATACAAAGATTTTCTGAGCTTGCAAACAAAGTTAGGATGTTGAGGATTCACAAAACCAGGTGGTTGTTCCATAAATGCTAGCTCATCGAAAGTACCACGTAGAAATGCATTTGACAGGTCCATTTGATTGACTGTCCAACCATAAGCTACTGCCAGGGATAAGAGAGTGCGAATGGTTGCAGGCTTTACTATAGGACTGAAAATATCCTGAAAATCAATGTCTGGTCTTTGATGAAACCCCTTAGCCACCAAACGAGCTTTATATCTGTCAATTGTATCGTCAGTTTTCTTTTTCAGGCCAAAAATCCAACGGCAACCAACAACATTTTGAGCATTGGAGGGTGGCACCAATTCCCACGTACCATTAGCAATTAAAGCACTGTATTTGGCTGCCATAACATCACGCCAATGTGAGCTTTTCATCGCCTCGGTGTAACTAGTTGGCTCAATTTCAGATTCAACACTTGCTACATATTGTTTGGGTCTTGGTGGTAATTTTTTGGTTAATTGGCGAGTAATCGTGTGTCGAGGGGGTTGATTACCTACTAGAGTGCTGCTGGATGAAGTACCAAACAAGGTCAAATCAACGACCAAAGGAACCTCAGTTTGAGAGTCTAATTTCATAGGAATAGATGACATGCTCGTCATTAAATTGGGTTCAAAAGAATTAATTGAAGGAGAGGAACTGGATGTAGATGTAGTGGGTGGAGAGGTGAGTTTTTGATTGGCATTGAGATTAATTAAAGGAGAGGTGGGATTTTGGTGTGTGGTGGAATTAATTAAAGGAGAAGTAGGCAGTGGGTATGTATTATTAGTATTTAACAAATGATTAACGGGTGAGAAAGAGGGCAAGGGTAATGATTGAATTGGTTTTTGAGTTTGGGGAATTAGGTGAGGTGCAGGTAAATTTTGTAATGGAAATGTAATGGATGGATGTGTGGATTCACATGGGGTTGATGATACCGACGTCACTGTGGGCTCAGGATAGGGGACAGCAAACTAGAAAACCTATTCATCATAAAAGGCATGGCGTGAGATAAAAATACGAGTTGTAACCTTTATGCAATTTACTACAACCCAGAAAAACACATGCAATGGAACACGGTTCAAGTTTATCCTTAGCATAGGGGCAAAGCCATGGATAACACAAATATCCAAAAACTTTCAAGAAATTACACTTAGGTTTTATGTTTCAATAATTTATGAAATGGTGTGTCATTAGTTATGGTAGCGGAGGGAAGTCTATTGATGTTGTAAACATCACATTCAAAGGCATAGGTCCAATATTATTTAGGTACTGAACTATGATGCATTAAGGCCAAAGCTGTTTCAACTATGTGATGATGTTTTCTCTCGGCACACCTATTTTGTTCTAGGGTATAAGGGCGTGAAATGCGTTGTGTGATACCATGTTGTCTAAGAAAGGGAGTTAAGGCTTGGAATTCCCCACCCCAATTTGCTTGGAATTGTTTAATTTTACGCCCAAAATAATTCTCAACCAAGACTTTAAATTGCATAAAGGTGTTCAAGACATTGGATTTATGATTAAGAAAATATATCCGTGTGTATTTTGTGTGATGATAAAAAAAATATAACATAGTAAGATAAACCATCACTTGACTTAACAGGAGAAGGAACCCAAATATCCGAGTAAATTAAATCAAGAGGAAATGATGCATGAGAATGAGAAATAGCAAACGGTAATTTATCCATTTTACTAATAGAATAAGCATCACAGATTGTATTCAAAGAATTATTCGAGAACAAAATTGAATTATCTTATAAAGATTTTCTAACAACTGGCATTGCACCATGTCCAAGACTAGCATACCACAGTTGTAAACTAGCTATAGCAACACTAGGAGGGACTTTCTATGATGAAAGACAAATTAAGTAGAGACCCTAATCACTCCGGCTTATGCATACGACCTGCTTCGAATCCAAACCCTTAATAACAAAATCATCAAAGAAAAATTCAATTGAGATAGTATTAGAATTGTTTAATGCATAGACAAGAAAAAGATTGCCATTACAAGACAAGACGCGAAGAATATTACGAAGAATTAAATTTTTGTTACCAAAATGAAGAGAATGAGACCCAGCATGAGTGATAGGAAGATGCATGCCATTGCCGATCTGAACTTCCTCCGGACCAAAATATTCAGAATGAAGGGACATGTTTTCCAAGTTTTTCATCATCTGGTGATTAGCCCCAGTATTAAGAACCCATGGTTGATTGGAGATAAAGGCAGCATAGTTGGAGGATAGGTAAAGAGGTTGTTCACGGTTTGTTTTGGGAGAGGGACATTGATGAACATAGTGACCTGTTCCTTTGCAATTAAAGCAATTTTTTTGTGATATATCACCCTGGTTTGTACGATTTCTAGCTCCATATTGTGGCTGTCCAGCTTGAAAATAATTAGGAGCATCAGGATATTGAACCAAAATAGACTGTTGAGGACCTGAAGAAAATGGGGTAGAATAGCTTGTAAATCCACCGCCTCTTCCACAACTGGAGCATCCACCTCGACCACCACGAGGACTGAAAGCCTGGTGCATAGCCACCTGCATCGTAGGAGCAATATTCACCATAGGAGCTACTATTTGCGCTCTCTCTTTAGTAAGCTATTGCAATCATTGTTTATTGAGGAGAAGTCCATACATATGATCCAGAGACATCTCCTTATGTCTAGATTTAATATTTCTAGCAAAGGGCATAGGTTCTATTGTGCTGGTTATGCTATTATGCAAAATATTCCTAGCAAGTGCACTAGGGTTAATAAGTAATATAGATGGTAAGTCCAAATATCCTATTCCAAAGGGATTTGGGTTTTTAGTACATGCAAACAAAAATGGTTCATAAACTGAAACATCTTGTGGCAGAAATAAGGTCAATTTATTTAAGCCTAAAATCTACTAAGAATGAACTAGATCTAACAAATATCATGAAAAGAAGTAAACTTGAAAATAAATTCGAAACAACAGTGATAACAAGCGGAGTAAGAAACAACAAGGCATGGAATAGCTTGTACCTTTTATGTAACCTAAGTGATTTCAGTCTATCATGCAAAATAGTATCTCCGTCTATAATTTTTATAATCTGTTTAACTGGAGCATTCTCCGAAATTAACATTCAAAAACATGTATTAAGAAAACGGAGCATCAACATAGGCACTCCTAACATGAACCTCAATCATATGCAGCGAAGCCATTGCTAAGTCAACATAAGTGCCTAATCTTGTATTTTCCACATCTAAAGCAAATAAATATTTCACTAATCATGTTATGCATGAGGTGATCAAACTCACTTAACAATAAACCCACAAGATAGACATACATGCACATACTAAAATGTAACTTAGATTAACATAAAGAAAGTACTTACATACTCTAGCCACTGTTGGCTTACACCTAGATAACTACTCCTCCATGACTAGAACAGGTTCTGCGATGTAAGGCCTTGAAGAAAACTGAACTAAACTACCATAAAACTAAGATGGAGGTGGAGAAAATAAGAGAGGAGGTTAGTGGCACCATTGCTATAGATTAGAGAGAGATTATATAGGAATTCTAAGAAACTAGGGCAACATGCCCTCAAAACACCATAAAATGACACGTGTCATACATCTAACGGTTATAAATTAAAGATAAATTTAAAAGGAGTCTCTGGTTATGTCTCCCAGCTTTAGGCAATGAGAAAAGCAGTCAGCAAAACATTCTCATAAAGTATTTCCATTTTTGGTAAAAGCTATCTTGCAACTAGTTTGCCTGTTTTGCCATTTTCAGCTAAGTTCTACTCCAGCGTCAGCGCCAGGTAGCTTTTGACTTCCTTTTCAGCACCAAATTAGGGAGTTTACCTAAAAAATTCCAAAGACTGTAAAAAGTAAGTCAAACACGAAATTTAGCAATTATTATTACCATATTAAGCTGTCTTAAGCATATAAATGATTCTTTTAAGCACAAATCTCTAGGTTAAATGCTAGGATATTTTCTCTCATCAAATTCCCCCACACTTAAGCATTTACTTATCCTCAAGCAAAGAATATCAATGTTAAATGAAAACAGCAGTAGATTAGAAGAAAACCAGCAAGAGGAACAATTTCAAGCAAAGAGAGAATTGGCACTTAAGCAAAATATAAGTGCAAGAGACATCAAGGCAATTAGCTTCAGCATTAAGCACTAATCAAGCTTTTAAACCAGCAATTCTACAAACAACAAACAGAATAGCTTTGAACCTTAAATTAAGAATTCACTCAAAAAGTGTTTAAGGCTAGTGTTTGTTCACTCATCAGCAAGGCAAGATTTCAGAATTCCATAGGCTCACAATTCAATTAGCTTAATCATCCAAACAAAATCAGACAATATCAAAGGTCTTTCCTAAAGTTTGTAATGGGGGAAGGGTGAAAGCTATAGAATGGATATAATGAAGGCAGATGACTATAAAAAATGCAATTCAAGAAAGCAACAACAATACACAGTATAAACTTTTCTCAAGAAATTTCAAAGATAACTTCAAAACAGCTTCTAAAAAGAAAATTGAACACTTCACAAAATGCGTCAACAACCTTATTTTTTTACTTTATTTAACAAGGGAAAAGACAAGAAAGAAGGAAGTATTTGACTTTGATTTTTTTTCTATTTTTTTTTACTTAAATGTATGGTTGACAGAAGATTTTGAGAGATGGAAACAATAAAAGGATAAATTCTTCAAGCGGAACAGGATATGATCTTTTTAGAAAACAACTTCAAGAACTTCAATTAACCACATATTTATATGATTGGCTGCTTAAAAGAATTCCATTAAGAAGAAAGATGAAAGATGCGATAAACATCATGCTTTCTTTCAAATGAAAAGTTTTCTCAAAAGCAAAAATGATAATCAAGGGTGAATTTGGGAAAATCAAAGTGAAACAGGCTTAGGCAAAACAATTTAGTGACTTCACAATAAAAAAGGCTAGGCTCAACTTAACTTCACTACAATGAGGGATAAATGCAATTACAGAACAGGTAGGCCATTTAAGGTAAAGTTGGCTAGACCTAAATGCCTTATCATTTAATGTCCGAAAAAGTTAAGCAACTAAGTGAAATCAAAGCAAGTTCTGGAATTCATCAATAAAAGTAAGATCACTCAGAAAAAGAATAAAACCATTGAATTGATGAAGGTAAAAAGCAATTAAATGTAGAATAACAGGCTTAAATATCTCACATAATTTACAGGGCTTTTGCATTTTAGCTCAAAAACTATAACTCAAAGTTGATGTAAGAATTACTAGCAAGATCACTTATCAAAGGAGTTTCTGCCTATTCTGAAAACAAAGAGAATCTAGACAGAAAATTGCAAAAGATACTTCCTTAGCTCTAAATCGATCATGCTAAAAAATTTGGTTTCTAAATCTGACTACCAGCTATCAAAAACAAATATAACAAATTGCTTCAAAGAACATACAACTACTTAAAGTGCAAAACAGAACAGCTTACTTCTCCCCCACACTAAAATTACACATTGTCTTGAATGTGAAAGGGAGACAAGAAAAATAGGAAAAAAATATATTTACACAATTTCAACCTAAGAGAAAATATCTAGCAGAACAATTGGGCAAATCTATACAAAACAGCATATATACAGCAGAAATAGTAAAAACAGCTTAACCACAAATTCATAGCTTACCAGAACAGCTTATAGAGAAATTAAAAAGTAGAGCTAAGAAGACATACCAAGACTGGAGAGATACTAAAAAGAAAAGAAAAATTACACTAAAGTAACTTCATTTATTCACAAAAGTAGGAAATTGGGTATCCTCCCAATCAAAGGGCTTCATTTGGTGACTGAAGCTGGACACAACTTGCTCCATACTTTCAAGGTGGTTGAAATGTGAACAATAAATGTGCAAGACTGATATATGCAGCCTTCAACTTTAATGCTTCAGCAAGAATTTGTTCCTCAGTGAAAGATATCATGGAAGTAAGCTGTTCGGGCAAATTGTTCAAAGGATCAAACAAAAGCTGTTTGATTCCAAAAATTTCAGTATAACTTTGCTTTTCCTCCACAACTTCCTTGATCTCTTCCTTTTCATTTTGAATTTGTTTCCCCTTGACCAAGCATTTCTCTAATGAGTCTTCATCCTTCAAACTAAAGCGATTTTTCATATAAAATCAACCGATTAAAGTGAAAGCTCGCATTGATTTTCTCAAATCCGTGACCCAGGAGCAAGTGAAAATGGAAATAAAAAACATAAAATCAAAAGATTAAGAATGGGATTCTCACCTTTCAATGTCTTTTCTAGAGACAGCTATAGAAACCGAGATTGATTTTCTCCACTCTCACATACACGAACGTCTATCGAGTAGAACCTGTGCTAGCGGGGGATCAAAAGAGGAGGGCAATAGTTAGCCCAAAATTTCAGCCTATACTTTTCTCTTACGGCCGAAATTCTCATTAATGGGAATTAATGCTTGGCTCAAATCAAGGCCTTGATTTAAGGCTTTGGTTTAATTAGCTTTTGAGTTGGGATTTAATGCCATAAATCCTTTAATCCAAATTAATTATTATGGGCAAAATTAAATGCAATTCTATTTTAATTTTCATGCATGTATTTATATAAAACCACATTATATAATGTACATGTTAATAAATTAAAATTGATTTTCCAATTAAATTGACCCAATAAATTAATTGAGATTCAACTTAAATCAAAATACATATAAACCTATATATGTATTTTATTTCCACCCGGAAATAAATTCCCAATTAATATATATCAATTAAATTATATTGATCAATACAATTGATCTATAATTTAATTAATTAATATTTATCTCTCCAGTCTGTATACTCCAAGTGTACGGGCGATCCGACAAGTTCAAACTCAGACATTCTATGCGTACGATCCTGTGAGCCTGTCCTTATGTTGGCAGTGGGCCCAAGGCCCATATACTTTAGGCGGATTTTAGCAAGCCACTATAGTCCCAAATTAAGACGAAGATAGTAGTCTAATGGAAGTCTTAATCCTGTAGTTAAACTTATATATCCCATGTCATTGATATCGGTGTCCAACACTGAGGCATGATGTCATCACCCTCTTTTGTGTCTGGACATTTACTTGATCCCGAATGAACTAATGCTCACAAATAAGTTCCAACTTGTTTGGGTGTGGCATACTCTTATCAGTTGCATTCATCAAGAGGCCGATGATATCTTCTCAGTGGTTCACTGAGTGACATTCCCTTCTGCATGTTCATAGTCTTGCCATGCTCACTAGCACACCCAAACGTACCCATACTTGGCACCCTGTTATAGGCCCTTTAGGCGTACACCAAAGTGTGTCACTTCATATACAAGACCATAACATGGTCAGGTCAAAGGATCCATATAAGTACTACACATCACTTGTGATACTATACCATGTGGATTTCTTGTTTAGTGGATCTATCCAGTACCATGACCCTTTGCATGTACCTATAAACTTGGTTGAAATTCCAGGTCCAATAGTCAGTAAGACACCGCTACACAACCAAGCTTATGATAGTCTTTGGTTCGTTTCATTCCTATGACTGGAACAGACTACGAATGTTTTCATGGTCATATCGTTTACCCTATCCATGGTCTTACTACCAAGTGCATGACACTTATCAATATGGATATGGATATGTCCATTGGATACTCTATTTATAATATTGCACAAGGTATATAATAAATAGATTAATGCCTTTATTCATTAACACAAATGTATAATACATAAATCTCATTATAAGATACAAAATGTATGATAAAAAATAAGGACCAATGCCTTGGGACTAGCGCATTCCCAACACAAACCTTGCAAAAAGTACAAAGGAGACTCATTAGTAGCATCAATACATAACAAGTATTATGCTTAGAAGAGGAATGGTCCTTAGTCTCATTCATTTTGAAAATAACTTGTTCATCATGAATATTGAAAATTATTTCCCTCTTATGAACATTTATCAAAGCTTGTCCTGTGGCCAAGGAAGGTCTACCTAAAATAATAGGCACATGCATGTCTTTGTTCATATTCATCACTATAAAATCAACTAGTATGATAAATTTGAGCACGGGTTTTCCTGACCTCTGTGATGAAAATCCTATGTTACCTGTTAGACAGACAAACGTGAGTCAAATTTGAGAATGAGCGGAATGACAAAATGTTCTCAAACACTCCAAAAAACAGAATAGTCTCCTATCCGAAACCCCAAGAAAGGTCCTTCGAGTGACTAGAGAGCTTAGATGTGAGTGTAGGATTTAGGAAAAGCCATGGTAGCTCTGATTAGAGCTGCACAGCTATGGTTTCAGAACTAGAGCCGCTCGACTATAACATCAGAGTAACGCGGCTATAACATTAGAGCCGCGCGGCTCTAAGGGTTAACCAGATTACTTCCTAAATAGTGTGTTTAACTCCACAATTAAAGAAATTAGACCAGGGATACTACGGTTAAGTAGCAAAACATAAAGAATAGAAAAGAGATCAGTTTTAGGAAGAAAAAAAAGAAGAATTCTAGAGAAAAAAGGAGGTTTTAGAGAGAGAAACTAAGAAAAATTGAGGAAAAGTGAAAGAAAAAGAGAGAAAAGGGATAGAAACGCTTAGGGAACACTAAGAATGAGAGTTTCTGGATGTTTCTCGTTCGTTCAGATTAATTTTAGGTTCATTCAGATCAGTTTCAGGTTCGTGTTCGAAGTTTCAGGACGTTTGTGGGATTCTAATCCACTTCTGGTTGTCAAATACACTGGAACACAAAAAGGTAAACTCTGAGAGGCCTTAAACTCATAATTGATTGCACTGTGGTGTGTGTTTTTATGTTCAAATGAAAACTCAGAAACTGTCTGAATGACTATAGCTATGCAGCTCTAACTAGAGCCGAGCTGCTATAATCCTTTAGAACAAAGCCGCGTGGTTGTACCTCTATAGTTGCATGGCTGTGTTCTTCATGGAAAAAACCTGAAATGCCCTACAACGATCGAATACAGTCAGTTTCCCATTTTAATTGTTCTATTATGAATGATTTTGGTCAAATCGCATTTGTTATACTCAAAGTTGTGGTTTTTCGGTTTTTGATAATAATTGATGCGAGAGTTAAGTTTTCAGTGATTTTGATTTTCAGAATCTAGAGTTGTTTAATCCAAATCGGATTTCTGTTCAATTTTAGCGGACCTCTAGAATTCTAAAATCTTTGGAAATCATTAAAAACTAGTCAAAACAGTGATTTATGAATGTGAAAAAGAAAACCATTTCAGGTCTATACACTACAGCTGTATGGCTGTAGTGGCTATAGCCGTACGGTTCTAACTAGTACCAAATGGCTATAGTTGCAAAGGAGGCAAAATCTTAGGACGACTCCCATGGACGTCATCACATGATGTTGTCTTCAGCTTCAAATTCAAAACTGTTTATTGATATGTTTACAGCTTTATACCTTAGATGAATGTTGGAATTAGGAACCCTCACGAACGGAACCCCGAGTTCTGGGATAACTGACTCACTAAAAAGGAGTAATTTGCATGTTATGGAGCCACACCGTTTTCAAAATTGTTTTCGAGCACAAAAACCTACAAGGCATTTCTAAAATGTTTTTTCAAGTCTAATCGGCTAAGTCACTAGGACTTCCCGGTTATCCCTCTATATATGCTCCCCGATTCCCGAAATCCCTATTCTCTCATGCTGTGAGTCCTACATGTGTTTGTGATATAATCATGCAAATGGTCTGTTTTGTAGCTTTTATTTATTTATTTTTTTTGATGTATTTAATAGATCAAATTGTGTATTCTAGGCGATTGTACTTTTTATAGATTTTTGTGTATCTAGGCTGTTGTAAGGTGAGGATGAGAGTTTTTATCTTTTTCGATTTGTAATAAGCAGCCTCTATTCTTTTGCTTGGTTTGGATGTATGGATGAGCTGATCTGGGTGGCGATTCCATCACTGATCTTGAAAATTGGGTTTCGAGGTCTTTAAGTTAATGAAACGAGATTTTCTAAAATGTAAAACCAGTTTTCTCAAAACTCACGTTCCAAATGATATTTTCAATGCAAGGGATTTTCAATCATATCAACTGGTTTTCTTAAGCAAAATCATCAAACCTATTTTTCATCAAAACATATTATACACACTCATTAAAACCTCCCCGGTTCATTTCGCCACGTCCGCTGAAACGTCGCCCACTCACAGCGGTGACTCTGCTGGGGATGAAATGTTTCTTAAAACTTTTTTTTAATAAAAACTTAACGAACTTAGGCAACTATTGAAATATGACCTCGCTTGCAGTCATTCATTAGTTCATAGCACCATATTTTACTCACAACCGTATAGCATGACATTTTCTTCTTCTCAACCCTTCAAACTCACTAATCAGCCCGGTTCACTTTAAACGGTGACCTACCTCTACCGCCAGGATTAAAGGCACCCGACAGGGTAAACCACTCATAACACTACATGAACCTCACATGTTCTATGATGAGGAGTGTATATTCACTATGGTGACCTGTACGACCCTTGGTTTGACTTTGGCCCATATGTAATAACCTAGTAATTTCCCCTTAGGATCACTTGAACATACATGTGAAACTGGACATTAAGAGTACGCCTTTGGTATCCCCAGTTGGTATTAAAGAGACCCAATACCTAGGAAGAATGTGTGCCAATCAAAAGGAGGAATAAGGTTGGAAGGGTGAGCATATTGTTGCATGTACTAACATTTGTTCTGTGATGGTTTTGTTTGACCTTTTCACTTTTACATGAAACATCTAAGCACGCATAATCATTCGCGTGCCATTCTAACCACATACATAAACATATGTGTGACATTGACGCTAACCACATCTTCGTGCAACTATGACATTTTATTTGTGTGCCATATACATTTACATCTCGTGTGTTGACATTTCCATGAAGCATACACGACATCATCCCTATATGTCATACACTCTAAACCTATTTTTGTGCAGCCATTTGCATTTTGTGTGACATGGACATTCATACTATTTCATTACATTTAATATAAGACATTTTGAGAATGCCAAAAATGCCCATCACGATCATTTCATTCCATATCAGGTGTTCCAAAACTACCCGTATTATGCCCGTGCATCCGATTGCACTCATTCATTCTATTATACCATATCATTCATTAAAGGACTATGATGGTCTTAGGTCTATATTCGTGTGGTGGGTCACAATATAACATTACATGACATCATGCCCATCATTGTTGGTGTCACGGTGATGCTGGAGTCGTGTTTGTGTGTCACGATCCACATGGGATTGTTCCATGACATTATTGAATCATTTGAGGTACTCCACGAGTACCGAATTACTACATGTATAGGGACATTTCATAACATTACTAAATCATACAAGGTGTTCTATGAACATCGAACCTTTGTTTGTGTCTTGATTCACACGTGACTTGTTTGTAATATCATTTCACCTCGGATGCCCTAAAAGCATCAAAACTCTGTCTGTGGGATAGCCCCCATATGATCATTTTATGTCACCTCATTGACCTAAAAAGTGTCGAAACTCTGTTCGTGTGCCGGTACACACGTGACCATTCTATGACATTCACTAGGTGCCCCAAAAGAACCGAAACTCTATCCGTGTGATGGCTCACATGCCACCATTTTGCATTGCTTTTTGCATGGCATTAGGTATTCTTAGAACGTCTAAAGTAAAGGGAACAAAAACATGGGAAAAGATCATCCTCATTGTCATTTTCATCCATGAGACATCATTCAACCATGATCATTTCAAGACCATACCATGCACGTCACTTATTGCATCGTGTCTAGAGTCATAACATTCATCTATGATACTAACCCTATGCTGAATGTGTAGTTTGGAATTGACCTTCGAAATGATTGGTACATGTTGAATCAAAGTCCAATCAGTTAGTTTAACCAATTCAGTCAGAACCAGTATCCATGGAAGAAGTTAGGGTCAGTTCAGATTCAAAATCAGAGCAAGAGTTTGGGGGTCAGTCCAATGAGTATGAATGCTTTCTTTGCTAGTTGACAATCAGTTATTGTTAAAAGAAGTGAATGGAACAGAAATGTCTAATCCGTACAGATCTAGGGAAGTGCCTGCTTTTGATATAAATGCCTTCATGGATGCCCTGTTGAAATCGGATTGGTTTAAGGCTACTTTGAGAGAATAAATGCAAGGTGTAATGACCACCAATACGGGTTAGACTATTCAACAGACCCAGGCTCCAATCGAGAATGGGGGAAATGTTGTTAAGGTAATTCCTACCTCGGCAGGAAGTGTTCCAGGAAGTAGTAGAGGAGTTATTCCTCACAGGGAAGTCGATCGTCATTCTAAGCAAGATGAAGCTTTTGAGAGGGCCAAGGAAGCTTCGATGTAGACGGCTGTATAAAAGTGTCTCAAGGAAAAATTCTCTGACTTGGAGGGTTTGTTGCCAAAATTGAAGGAGATGGTACATTACAATCCCATTAAATATGTGGACCCAGTTAGTTTGATGGCAGAAGGATGGAAGCCACTTTCGGTTGGTTTTCATATGCCATATATCACACCATACACCAGGGAAGGTCCGCCAGAGGCTCATCTGGATAGTTATGTGTGGTTCATGTCCAGTATAGGGATTGGCAAAATCCATCTTTTGAATCTATTTCCAACAACTCTAAGGGGCGCTGCTGCGAAGTGGTATTTACATATGCCGATTCATTCCCCTTCCATATGGGAAGATTTGTCCGAAGCATTTATGAAGCAGTTGTGAGCGAATGAACTTTTAAAGCAGAACATGGCAAAGCGAACCGGGGAAAACAGAAAGATGCTTTTTGGATTGTTATTTGTTTGGAAAACGGGGTTTTGTATCTTGCTTAGGAAAACCATTGATTTGTTTGGAAATCCTTTTTGTAGAAAACCTTTTCTTTAAATGTGAGTTTTTGGAAAACTGGTTTTGCATTTTAGAAAGTCCTGTTTTATTAACTTAAAGACCTCGAAACCTAAATTTCAAGATCAATGACAGAGTCACTATTCGAATTAGCTCATCCAGGAAATTCCGGTACAGCTCTCTACCGAGCATACACTATTGTACCTAATCCAGAGATTTAGGGTTCAGGCAACTTACCTATTCAACCTCAAGCTTGCTTTCATTTATAAGTGCATATGACAATATTTTACTCACTTAATTCGCTACCCATTTTTATCTTTTATTATTTAGCCCATGCTCCAGAGATTTAGGGTTCAGGCAACTTACTTATTCAACCTCAAGCTTGCTTTCATTTATAAGTGCATATGATAATATTTTACTCACTTAATTCTCTACCCATTTTTATCTTTTATTATTTAGCCCATGCTCATTCAAATGACAGAAATAAATTGCATAAAATCAAAGTGCAGAAATATAAACCATACATCAAAACCAAACCAAAAAGAAATAGAGGCCACTTATTACAACCCAAAAAGAGAAAAACTCTCATCCTCACCAATACAATCACCTAGATACATGAATGTCTAAAAATTACAATCGCCTAGGATACACGAGTTGATTTATTAAATACACCCAAAATAAAAATAAAAAGAAATAAAAAGCTACAAGATAGATGGTTAGCACAGATATATCCCAAACACACATAGGACTCACACAGGATAGAATGGGGAACATACATTTAGGGGGTAACCGAGAAGTCCGGGCGACTTACTCAGTTAGACCTGGAAAACTGTTTTAGAAACGCCTTGTAGGTTTTCTGCTTGAAAACAGTTTTGAAAACAACTTGGCTCGATTACATACAAATTTCTACATTTAGTGGGTTGGCTATCCCAGAACTCGGGGTTCCGTTTGTGGGGGTTTCCTAATTCCAAACATTCTTCTAAGGCCGAAAACAGTAAACACATAAAAAACAGTTTTGATTCTGAAGACAGCATCACATGATGACGTCCGTGTGGGTCATCCTGTGATTCTGCCTCCTCCTAGAAACTACAGCCGTGTGGCTATAGAACTACAGATGTACGTCTATAGTATCTAGAACCTGAAATTGGTTTTCTTTGATTTTCTAAACACTGTTTCAATCATTTTGATGATTTCTGGGAATTTTATAGAATCTGAGGGTCCGCTAATGCTGGATAGTGGATCCTGATTTGGATCAAACAACCCTGAATTCTAGAAAACCAAAACCAATAAAACCCAAATCTCACATCAACGTCATAAGAAACACGAAAACCATAATTCAAAATATAACGAATGTGATTATATCGAAATAAATCATAACAGAATGAAGAAAATGAATTATGGTTGCTTTCGGTTGATTTTAAGGCTGTTTGGGTTTCCACCCTAAAGAATACAGTCGTACGGCTGTAATTTTATAGCCGCTCAACTCTGTTGTAAGGGATTACAGCTGCTCGGCTCCAGTTAGAGCCGCACGGCTATAATCAAACAACTAGTTTCTGGATTTTTGCATAACACAAACTAATCACAACACAAATTAAACAAGTACTAGTTTAAGGCCTCTTAGAGTTTACCTGGTTGATGTTCCAGTGTGTTTGATGTCCGAAAGTGGATTGCAAAGTCAGAATGTGCTTAGAATCTCGTGAACACCCCGAAATCCTCAAGCATGCATCCTGAATCGATCCGATTACAACCCAAGAATAGACCCCAATGAATGAAAGTCACTGGAAACCCTCACCCTAAGTGTTTCTAAGTTTGTTTTATGTCTTTTAATTCTGGTCTTGTTATCTTTTCACTCTTTTTCGGTTTTTACTCTCTTGGAATGATTGCTCTCTTTTGATTTCTCTCTGTTACATTATTCTGATATGTTCCTCTCTCTAAAACCTAGCAAATCTTGGTATTAAAATCCCTAAATTAAGGAATCCTATTTATTGTTAAAGACTGCTTCTGGTTATTTAAGAAAAATTTTGTTCGTTCGATAAAGCCGCGCGGTTGTAAGATTACAGCCGTGAGGCTCTAGAGTTACAGCCATGTGGCTATAATTTTGAAACTATAACTGTGTGCCTCTAATCAGAGCCGTGAAAGATCCTCCTAAATCCCTCACTCACCTCTAAGCCCTTTAATCACTTAAAGGGCCTTCCTCGGGGTTTCAGATAGAGGAACGCATGGTTTTCGGAGTGTTTGAGACATTCCAGGCGACATCCCACTCATTTTCAAGTCTAATTCATGTTCGTCTGCTTAACAGGTAACAAAATACTTTCATTATAAAGGTCGGGAAAACTCATGCTCACAGGCTGCCCCTCGCAGGATTAAAGTCGACATAATAAGCTCATTGTGCCAGGATCGAGTTTATTCTTACGATAGAGAGCACAATGAGAAAAGGAAAGAAAACATATCTGACATCTTGATTTGTCGAAGAAAGTCAAGCGCAACATCTAGATGGGGACATTGGTTTTGGTTCTGAAGTTGGCTCTCAGGGGAGCAATAATCTGAAGTTGGCTCTCGAAGGAGTTACCTCTTGATGGAGCAATAATTTGAAGTTAGCCCTCTTGATGGAGCGATAATCTGGAATTGGCCCACAGTGGAGCGATAACTTGGAATTGGCTGACAGCGTAACGATAGTCTGGAATTGGCCCACAGTGGAGCAATAATCTGGAAGTGGCCCACAACAGAGCGACAATCTAAAATTGACCCACAGCGGAGCGATAATCTAGAGTTAGTCCACAGCGGAGCGATAATCTAGAAATGGCTCACAACAGAGCGATAATCTGGAAGTTGGCCCACAGTAGAGTGATAATATGAAATTGTTCCACAGCGGAGCGATAATCTGGAAATTGCCCACAGCGGAGCGATAATCTGAAATTAGCCCACAGAGGAGCGTTAATCTAGAAATGGCCCACAGCGGAGCGATAATCTGGAGTTGGCCCACAGCAGAGCGATAATCTAAAAATGGCTCACAGTGGAGCGATAATCTGGAATTGGCTCACAGCAGAGCAATAACCTGGAATTGGCCCACAGCAGAGCGATAACCTAGAATTATCCCACAGCGGAGCCATAGTCTGGAATTGGCCCACAGCGGAGCGATAATCTAGAGTTGGCCCACAGCGGAGCGATAATCTAAAATTGGCCCACAACAGAGTGATAATCTGGAAATGGCCCACAGTAGAGCGATAATCTGGAAATGGCCCACAATAGAGCGATAATCTGAAATTGGCACACAGTGGAGCGATAATCTGGAAATGGCCCAAAGCGAAGCGATAATCTGAAATTGGCCCACAGCAGAGCGATGATTTGGAGTTGGTCCACAGCGAAGGGATAATCTGGAAATGACCCACAACAAAGCGATAATCTGGAAATTGGCCACAGCGGAATGATAATCTGAAATTGGCCCACAATGGAGCGATAATATGGAAATGGCCCACAATGGAGCGATAATCTAGAGTTAGCCCACAGCGGAGCGATAACCTGAAAATGGCCCACTGCGGAGTGATAATCTGGAATTGGCCCACAATGGAGCAATAATCTGGAATTGGCCCACAATGGAGCAATAATTTGGAATTGGCCCATAATAGAGCAATAATCTAGAATTGGCCCACAGCGGAGCGATAATCTGTAATTGGCCCATAGTGGAGCGATAACCTATAATTGGCCCACAGCGGAGCGATAGTCTGGAATTGGCCCATAGCGAAGTGATAATATAGAGTTGGCCCACAGCGGAGCGATAATCTGGAAATTGGCCCACAGCGGAGCGATAATCTGGAAATGGCCCACAGCGGAGAGATAATTTAGAAATGGCCCACAGCAGAGCGATAATCTGAAATTGGCCCACAGTGGAGTGATAATCTGGATTTGGCCCACAGCAGAGCGATAATCTGAAATTGGCCCACAGTGGAGCGATAATCTGAAAATGGCCCACAGCGGAGCGATAATCTGAAGTTGTGTCGAGAGCGCGTATTTATTCCATGATCGATAATTTTGGAAACAAAAATTTTTACCCCTTCGATCAAGAATAAATACGGCTTGGTTGTTTTGTCCCTGGATACCTACCAGAGCAAAGAGTACCCTTCTCGGGATTATATTGGCATAAATAATTGAGAAAATTCTCTTACCTGAGACTTAGAGCCGTGCAGCTCCAATTCGCACGCTATAACTCAGGGGATGCCCTAGTGTCGGGCTATTTCCGCTTTTAGAGCGCCCGTGAGTCGGATTGACCCGATGATGACAGCAAGTATGTGTATTTGAGTTAGTGTTGATGTATGTATTTGCATACCTCGAGTGTGTGCATGTATGTGCATGTATGTAGTCTGCATCCGGTGTTTAGTGTCACGAGTTGGCCTAGTTGCAGGTCTAGAGCTCATGAACCAGGTCTTCCAGATGTGCACAGACCCACTGGAGGGGCGGCTTACATATTATGAGGACACCAGAGATGAGAACCCGATGGATGGTCAGGGTGACCGAGCACAGTCCTAGACCTTCTCTTTCTTTGACAATCTAACCCGTATATGGGCTTATTATGCTACTTTGTTTATATTGCCAAGTGTGGACCCATTTCTGTTCAAGGAGTTTAGGATTTCTTGGACCTGCTGTTGTGTGACTTATGTTTTTGTTTTGTGTCCTAACTTTTGTTGGGATTTGTCATCGGAAATCACCTGATTAAAGCGGAAGGACACGATGATTTCCTCAAATCCGTGCCCAGGAGCAATTAAGATGGAAATTGGAAAAATAAAAATTTAATCATAAGAGATAAATCTCTTACCCAGAATATCTCTTTAAGAGATGGATGCATACTGCAGGAATCAATCTAGAATCCCTCCTCGTTCACGTACACGAAAGCCTAACAAACACGACCCATGCTAGCGTTGAAAAACACAAAACTTTTGAGAGGAGGCTTGGGTGAATTTCGGCTATAGTTGCTTAGACTCATGGTGGCCGAAATACCTAGGGTTATTAAACCCTAGGTTGGCCGAAATTCTCTAGAGGAATTTTGGCCCAACTTGGCTCCTTATTTGTGTGGGCTTCCTTCTTTTAATTCAGGCCCCAATCTTATTTTAATTAGTTTGGTTTAAATTAATTTCAAGCCCAACCTTAATTTACCCATGTATTTAATATATTACACCAAGTAATATATTATTTACATTTAAATTAAAATTAGTTTGACCAATTAATTTAATCCATCAAATTAAAGTTAGATCTTCACAAAATAGAATCATATGTAAACCTATACATATGAATATTTCCACCTAGGAAATAATTTTATAAGTAATCCAATTAATTACTAAGAGCCAATCAAATATTAATTTTATTATAATGATCAATCCAATTGATCTTTATATGTAATTAATGTACACCTCTCTCTCCAGAGTGTATACTCCAAGCAGAGTGTATACTCTAAGTATACATGTGATTCCTTAAGTCAGTGTTCAGTCGCTCAATGTGTACGATCCTATGGGCCCATCTTTATGTTGGCAGTGGGGCCGTGGCCCACAGACTGTAGTTGGGCTCTAGCAAGCCACTGCAGTCCCCAATTAAGATGGAGATGGCAGTCTAACTGTTATCATAGCCCTGTAGTTTAAACTTGTACATCCCATGTCATTGATATCGGTGTCCAACACAGAGGCATGGATTAATCACCCTCTTTTGTGTCCGGACATTAACTTGATCCCGAATGCACTGAAGCTCACAAACAAGTTCCCACTTGTTTGGGTGTGGCCACACTCTTATCATTCGCATTCATCAAGAGGCCGGTGATATCTTCGCAGTGGACTACTAAGTGACAAATCCCTTCTGCATATCTATAGCATTACCATGCTAAGTGACATACCCGAAAGTACCCATACTTGGCACCCTATTACAGGCCCTTTAGGCGTACCCCTAATTATGCGACCTTACATGCAACACCATCATATAGTCAGGTCAAAGGATCCATACAAGTACTACACGAGAATCACTTGTGATACTATACCATGTGGATTTCTCGTTTAGTGGATCTATCCAGTACCATGCCCCTTATGCATGTACCCATTAACTTGGTTGACATCCCATGTCCATTGACCAGTAAGACACCGCCATACAACCAGGTTAATGATAGTCTCTTGTTCCATTCATTTCCATGACTGGAACAGACTATAGATCTATTCATGGTCATATCGTTTACCCTATCCATGGTCTTACTGCCAAGTGCATGACACTGGTCATCATGGATATGGATATGTCCATTGGATACTTCATTTAATATATTGCACAAGATACATATAATAAATGAATTAATGCCTTTATTAATAACATAAATAAGTATAATACATAAATCCAATAAATGTATGATACTAATACAAGGACTAATGCCTCGGGACTAGGGCATATCCAATAACTTTTTTATGGACCGCCCTTTAGGGTTTTCGGCTTATCGGACTATTTTAACTCTTGCCTGAACCATCCTTTTGGGTTTTCGAGTCAGTAGACTCTTATTTGTATCCTAAATTTTGCTTGAACTGCCTTTTCAGTTTTCGATCCATCGGACTATCCTAATTTTTGCTTGGACCGCCTTTTCCGTTTTCGATCCATCGGACTTTTTTTTGAAGTGAGATGCATGTAAACAGAAAATGTGCATAGCCATATATGTATAATACGAATTCAATTTCAAGCAGAGTTGAGACATTTAACCGAATGGAGCAAAGCATTCATTCATTCACTCATTAATAATGTTTTAGCACAATGCACATCAAAGATGAAATGAAGCCAAGAATAGAATCAGTAATGGTATCCGTCTCGATCGAATCCACGACTGCCACTAACCGGTCTTTGCAGATTTTCTCACTGATGGTGCTCACCTCTTTGTCCTAACTTTTGCATGGACCGCCTTTTCGATTTTGATCCATCAGATTGTCCTAATTTTTGCATGGACCGCCTTTTCGGTTTTCGATCCATCGGACTTTTTTTTACATGTAATAATGCCTGAGCTTGTCCTAATTGATAAGGTTGATGAATTCGTTTTCGTCCATGTCCATGATCTTCACAGCACCCTTTGAAAGTACCTTCTTGACCACATAAGGACCTTCCTAATTAGGCTTGAACTTTCCTCGCACATCCGTATTGGTTTGCTTCATCTGCTTAAGTACTAAATCTTCGGCTTTGAATGGGTGTTTCTAATGATGGACTTTACTGTTGTAAGCACTGGCCATTCTCTGCTGATACATCTTCAAATGATCCAAAGCCTGAAGACTCTTCTCATCGATCAACGGCAACTGCTCATATCTTGACTAAACCCATTTAGATTCTAGCAACTACGCTTCCATGACTAACCTCAATGACCTAATCTTGATTTCCACAGGTAAGACAGCTTCTATCCCATAGACCAATGAGTACGGTGTCTCTCCGGTAGGAGTTCTGATAATTGTTATGTATCCCCATAAGGCAAATGGCAACATGTCGGCCTAATCCCTGTAAGTGACTACAATTTTTTATAGAATCCTTTTGATGGACTTATTGGCCACCTCTACTGCTCCATTGGCTTGCGGGCAATACGAAGATGATCTATGATGTTCAACTCTTTTTTCCTGGAACAACTGTGCTGTTGCCCCTTGAAACTGTACTCCATTATTAGTCATAACATGATGTGGGATCCCATACCACACAAAGATGTTCTTCTTGATGAACTTGGTCATTTTCTTAGCTGTAATATTTGTGAATGATTCCGCTTCTACCCATTTTGAGAAGTAGTCGACAGCTACGACTATGAATCGGTGCCAATTTGATGCAGGTGGCCTTATTTCTCCAATGATGGCTATCCCCCAAGCAGCAAATGGCCATAGAGTCGATGAAATCTGAAGTTTGAGTGGAGGGAGATGATTGAGATCCCTGTACATTTGGCATTCATGGCATCTTTTCACCTCTTCGATGCAATTGGCTTGCAGGAGAAGCCAAAAGTAGCCTTGCCTCAATACTTTCTTGGCCAAGGCTAATCCAATCATGTTCGATCCGCAGGTTCCCGCATGGATCTATCTTATGACCTTCTTTACTTCTTCTTCTTCTATCAAACATTTCAGGAGTAAGCCATTGGCGGTTCTCTTGAAGAGCTGATTCTCGAATATTCTGAATTATGCCGCTAACTTCCGAAGAGAGATCTTATCTGCTTCGCTGGCATCTTCGGGGTATTGCCCATTCTAAATGAATTGTAAGATATCATGATACCAAGGATGTTCTTCCTTTTTTGCTACAGCATTGGCAGACAGGTAACAGGGGTTCTATGTATTTTCTAGAATCATTAGCTGTATCGGATGCTTTTGAGGTTCCTCCCACATTGATAAGAGTGTAGCTAAGGAATCTGCCATCTGATTCTCTTCCCTCAGGACATGTCTGAATTCACACGGCCCAAATATTTTCACCTTTTCCCAAACTAGCTCGAGATATTGCCGGAGTGACTCTTCCTTTACCTCCCAATCCCTGGTAATCTGTCGAATTACCAAAGCTGAGTCTTCGATAACTAACACTTTATGTGCCCCTAGTGTGATTAAAGCATCAATTCCAAAAAGGAAAGCTTCATATTCTGCCCTATTATTAGTTATTGAGAAATTAAGGCGTTTTGCCAGAAGGATGATTTCTCCATCAGGTGTGCCAATGATTACTCCCAGGCCTGCACCGTGTTTGTTCACAACCCATCGAAATACATCAACCACCGGCTTGGTTCTATCTCCAATACTACCAACTGTTCATCTAGAAATTCCAAATTCTTGACATAGTCTGATTCTAAGGGCTGATTGGCCAGGAATTCTGCTACAGCTCTTCCTTTGATCATTTTTCTTGTTACATACTCAACATCAAATTCTGACAACAAGAGTAACCATTTTGATAGCTTTCTGGCCAATGCAGGCGTTTGGCATAAGTACTTCATCAGATCAACCTTAGCCACTGATGCCTCAACTTCTTACTTAACCACACCGTAGCAGTATAAGTCTTTTCCACCACAGTATATCTGGTCTCGTAATCGAGCAGTTTCTTACTCAAGTAGTAGATTGCATGTTCATGTTCTTCCTCTTGTTCTTGTACTAGCATTGCCCTTACTGAAGCATCTTCGATAGCTAAGTACAGGATCAAAGGCTTATTCGGCATTAGAGGCTTTAGGACTGGTGGATTCATTAAATAAGCCTTGATCCTGTCAAAGGCTAGCTGGCATTGATCGTTCCACTCCACTGGCTGATTCTTCTTCAGGAGTTTAAAGCTGGGCTTAAAAACTGTTGTTAGTCTTGCGATGAACCGACTGACATACTGCAATGACCCTAGAAAAGACCTTACTTCCTTTTCTGTCTTCGATGCTGGCATATCTCTGATGGCCTTGATTTTGTCCAGATCCATTTCAATTCCCCTCTGACTTACCACATGGCCAAGAAGCTTTCCTGAAGTTACCCCAAACACACACTTCCTGGGTTTCAGGAATTGTACTTTTCAATCCTAGTTAGGAATCTATCCAAGATAGTAGGATGCTCTTCCCGGGTCATTGATTTAACTAGCATATCATCTACATAGGCTTTAACCTCCTTATGGATCATATAATGCAGAAGTGCTGTGACTGCTCGCTGATAAGTTACCCCGACATTCTTCAACCCAAACGGCATAACCCTGTAGCAATAGACTCCCTATTCTGTGATGAAGGCCGTCTTCACTTTGTTGATGATGTTCATCAGAATCTAGTTATACCTTGAGAATCTGTCCATGAATGAAAACACTGCTGCCCTGGCGGCACTGTCAATCAAAACATCAATGTGCGGTACCAGGAAGTCATCCTCGGGCAATCCCTTATTCAGATTCTTGTAGTCTACACAAACCTTGACTCGACTGCCTTTCTTTGCAACCGGTACGATGTTGGCTAACCATTATGGGTATTCCACTACTTCCAGGAACTTAGTTTTTATTTTTTTAGCTACCTCTTCCTTGACTTTCTCGGCCCATTCTGGTCTGAGTCTTCTGAGCTTCTGCTTGACAAGTTTCATTTTTGATCTGTTGAAATTTTATGTTCTGTAATCTCTCTGTAAACACCAGGCATGTCGTCATAAGACCAAGCGAAGGCTTTTCCGTGCTTCTACAGTACTTTTACAATTTCTTTCCTCTTATTAGGCATGAGGTCTTTCGAGACGGACACATTTTCGGATCATCATCTATCCCTAGATTCATTTCGTGCAATGATGCATCATGTATGCTAAAGACACTAAATGCATGTTTGTATGTATGCACAGTTCCATCAGGAAAACATCACATAAGTATGCGAAATTAGATTTCATTGCATTGAGTGCCTTATAGGCTGAATTATTGACATCATAAACAGAAGAAATAGATACATTGAAATAATTATCATCCTCCACATGCGGAGGGTCTTCTCCTGTTGCAGCATCATCAACCACTTCAAATAGATTTCCCAAATCACCCTCAAGGGCCTCTTTCTGGTCAGTGGACATCTCCTCTTTAATCGCCTTTGCCTTTCCTGCCATCATCAGCTTGACCAACTCTTTTACAGCTTCACTCATCAGCTCCTCCTGAGTCTTCACTATGGGTGCCTTCTTCCTTTCAGAGCCCACATTTTCCTTCATTAGAATAGTCAGCACTTTAGTGAGGGCTTCAATGGCTGCTTCAACCTCTCTATTTTCTGGGTGTTTTCTCAACTGATTCACCTTTGTTTCTGAATTCAATTCTGACCTCATCAACTGCATCTTCTTGATCTTTCAGAACCTTCTTCCCTTTGTCTTTAGTCCTAGTACGTAGCATATTGGCAATTGGCTCGACCCCATATTTACTGAAGTCAAGAATGTCCGAGAAGATCTCAAATCCCAGGAGCTGGCCTTCCTCAACTATCACTGGTTCACTGGTTCCCTTGTACACTTCTTCAGTTGCACGTACGAAAGTGTCAACTAGATTCACATACTTCTTGTTCAGTTTATTCCCTTGTTATGGTAATCGAGCCCGTGCTGACGGTGTTTGCTAGCCTCAATATTGAATTTCGGAATGCCTTGCCCCTAATCCCTTACCAGGTTCAAACTTCTGCTTTGCGAAGTATTTGTGGATCCACTCTGGAAACTTTGGCTCATTTTTTTTCACCTGAAAACCACTGCTACTTGGAATCTAATCATCGGCTGCTCTGTAGCATTCAAAGTAGCTACCACAGATGGCTCATCAGCTTTAATTGTTACGACCTTTTCTCTGATTAGGAACTTTACTTTCTGGTGCAGAATCGATGGTACAACTCCTAAGGCATGGAACCATAGCCTTCCAAGAAGTAGAGAGAATGTGACAGGGATGTCAATGACTGTGAACTGCACCTTTGACTTGATCTCCCCTACACTGACTTCAGCTTCAAATATTCCAATTACAGTCCTTTAACTGTCATCATATGCTCTGATCACTGTGCTAGACCGGTAAAGTGCTTCTGTGCTAATACCCAAGTATGGTAGAATTTTAGAAGAGTAGATGTTCAGGGCTGAGCCATCATCGACCATCACACAAGGCATCACCCTATCCATATTTCAACCTTCAAGTACAGAGCCTGATTGTGGTACACGCCCTCCGGCGGCAGGTCGAACACTCAAAAGCTGATTTCTGGGGCCTGATTAGCTTTCAGGTCAACTCCCTTTACCATGGTGCACACTTCATTAGGAGACATCGTAGGATTAGCATCCATCTCCATGAGCTATTTCACCACTGCCTCTCGGTGCTTCTTAGACTCCATAAGGAGATGCCAAATAATAGCTCGGGCAGGCGTTCTCTTTAACTTTTCGACCACAACATCATCTTCCTTATTTCTTGGCACATAAATGGTAGTATCTGTCGTTACAACTGGGTTACCTCTTTTAGGTGGCACTTGTGGTGCTACATTAGTAGGTTGATAGACCCTACCACTCCTGGTAATATGCATGACAGGACTGTCCTTTGTGATCGTCGTTCCGCTCCTTGTCTCAACAATATAAAATGGCTTTGGTTCTTCAAACTCAAAATCCTCCTCATCTTCATCCAATTCAATATCATCCAGATCAATTGGGCCCTACCTATTCTTTACTACAAATGTCTATTCTTTGGCTTCTTCTACCTTTTCTTATTCCTCTTCGGCTATAACCACTTGCACACTCAGATTAGGCTTGATAATCTAAGCGAACACACAGTTGGCCGGAATTCCTGACTACACCATGTTGAGCTGACCTCCAAAAGTAGGTAAAGGTTTCTTCTACACATTAGGCTTCAAAGGAGGTTTTACAATTTTCCCCTCAGCAATCAATCGTCAGATAGCCCTTATTAGTTGAACACAGTCATTTATATGGTGACCTACCGTCACATGATAAGAATAGAAGTTACCTTTGTCTGTCCCAGCTAGAGGAGAATATGGTTTCAAATTCTGTAGCAACCCAGCCTTCCTACATTTAGCGAAAATACGAGCCAGAGATCCTACCCATGGGTTGGTGATCCTTTAGGGAGCCCCTGCCTTTCTACCTTGGTTTACTGCAGCCACATCAGTTTCTGTTACCCAATCTAGTACTGCCATGTAGGCCGGTTAAATGATCTGACCCACATTGGTGGTCATTATAGTTTGTATCTGCTCCCTTAAGGTGGCCTTAAACCGATCCAAACTCAGCAGTGCATCTACCAATACATTCATATCAAAAGGCATCCCTCCACTAGATCCGTCTTGATCCATGTCTCTTATGTTCACTTCTTCCAACACAAACTGGCTGTTAATTGGTAGAGAAGGCAACTGACTCTCGAAGTCCTACTCTGGTTCTAAATCTGAACTGATCCTAACCTCTTCCACGGTTACCGATTTTGGGTGAAGTGACTAGACTAACTGATCAGACTCTGGTTCAACATGTACTAATAGCCTCAAAGTTTGACTCCAAACTGCACGTTCAACATAAGGTTAGAACAATGGATGGATGTCGTGAGTCTAGACTAGACACACTAAGTGACGTGTATGGTATGACCATGAGATGACTACGGTTGAATGATGTTGTGAGCGGACGACCTTAAAAAAGAGCAGGACGCGGCGAAGCGAACCGGGGGTTTTCGAAAATGAGGGAAAGAAATGGTTTAGTGATGTTTTGGGAAAAGGGTTTGTTTATCTTATATTATGAAAAATCGTTTGTTTGTTTTGGAAATTCTTTTCGTAGAAAACATTTTCCCGATTCATTACTTAAAGACCTTGAAACCTAAATTTCAAGATCAGTGACAGAGTCGCCACCCGGATCTGCTCATCCGGGAAATTCTGGTACAGCTCCCTACTGAGTGCAAACTGCTATACCCAATCCAGAGATTCAGGGTTCGTGCAACTTACCTACTTAACCTCAAGCTTGTATTCGTTTATTATTTATAAAGCCATATTTATTCAATTTATTATCTTTTCTAACCCCAATTTCGTTTATTCTATTAGCCCGTGCTAAAGCAGAATGCAGAAAATAAATTGCGGGAAATTAAATCATCCACACAAATTATACAAAAGAATAGTAAAGGCCGATTATACAACCAAATAAAATAAAATAAAATATAAAAACTCTCGTCCTCACACCACAAGCGCCTAAGTACACGAGAATCTAAAAATTACAATCGCCTAAATACATGAATTAATCTATTAAATATAGTAAAAATAAAAATAAACGCTACAAGACAGACTGGTTAGTGCAGTTTATATTATAAACGCAAATAGGACTCAAATCATGACAGAATTGGGATTTCTAGAATCTGGAGCATGCATTTAGGGGGTAACCGGTTCGACCCGATTGGTCGGACCGATTAGACCTGGAAAACGGTTTTGAAACGCCTTGTAGATTTTTTGTGTTGGAAAACAATTTTAGAAAACCATTTGGCTTGATTATATGCAAATTTCCACTTTTGTGGGTCTGTTATCCAGGGACTCGGGGTCCCGTTTGTGTGGGTTTTCCTAATTTTCACAAACATCTAAAGTCCAAAGAGTAGTAAACGCGCTGAAAACAGTTTGAATCCGAAAACAGCATCGCGCGACGACACCCTTACGGGTCGTTTCGTGATTCTGTCTTTTCCGGGAATCACAGCCGTGCGGCTGAAAATAGAGCCTGCCGGTTCTGATTAGAGCCGGGCAACTCTAACCCATGCTGGGCGGCTGTAATACCCGGACCCAAAACCGGTTTTCCCGTTTTTTCGAAAAATTTCTATTTTTACTCGTTCTCAATGTTTTCAAGATTTTATAATGCTCGGGGGTCTGCTAATGCTGAACTATGGATCCGTAACGGATCGAACAACCTCGAAATCGAAATATAAAACCCGAAAAACCTATATTCACACGTCTAAAAATCTGAAAACCGGAGCTAAAAAGACGTGCAAATATTCTTGGGCCAAAGATTATCAAAACAGAAAGCGTAAAATAAGAAAGGACTCCATTCGGTCGATCGGGACAGATCGGGGAATCTGTCCCTGAGGAATAGAGCTGGGCAGCTCTAGGGTCAGAGCCGTGCGGCTCTATTCTTCACAATCACAGCCGTGCGGCTCTGTTCTTCACAATCACAGCCGTGCGGCTCTGTTCATGAAGAATAGTACGGCTATGATGGGTTGAGTCTGTTTTATGGAAAATTTAAAACAGAGAAAAACATGCAGAAAACACAATGCAAACAGGTTTAAGGCCTCTCAGATTTTACCTTGATGTTGTTCCAGTGTACTGGATATGCAAGAACGAATTAAAAGCTTACGATCGATACTGGGGTCTCAACTGGTCAAAAATCGCAACGATCCGTAACAAGCCGAAACGAATCCAAAATGATCTCCAACCAATAAGCAAAGGTTATAGAACTTGTGTTTAATGTTTTTGCATTGATTTAAGTCTTAATCCCTGTGTTTTGTTCAACTCTTTGCTTGCTTTTTTCTCTCGGTCTCACATCCTCTCTTTTTCTTCTTCTCTCTCTTTTTTTTTTAGATGATTTTCTTTCTGGCTTAAGATTTTTCCAAAAAACTCCCCACTGATTTTTCATTTCTCTCTTTTATATCCCTCTCTCTCATATCATATCCAGCATTAAATGGCCGCCTAACTTTTCTGATTCTACCCATACTCCTTCTAGCGAGACAAGTTGCTTTGTTTTGCAAGGCAACTTATCTTGCCCACTAGAGCCGTCCGGCTCTTATGTGCACTAGAGCCGGTAGGGTCTGGTTTAAGGAACCAGAGCTGCCCGGTTCTAGCGAAAGTTGGAGCAAAAATCGAAAAATCAAACATACACCTTAAACCCTATAGACTACTCGGGGGACCTATTTGGGGGTTTGGATCGCGGATTGCTTGGTTTTCAGTGCATTTGAGACATTCCAGCCAACAATCCGGTTGCTTTCAAGCCCAAATCAAGTCTGTCTGCTCCATAGGTAACACATGAATTCTCATCACAGAGGTCGGGAAAACCCGTGCTCACAGGCTGCCCCTTGCGGGACCAAAGTCGACTCATGGTGGGCTATGAATCCTAGAACGAATTTGGTCTCGCGACTGAAAGCGCAGTGAGAAAAGAAGAGAAAGCCTGTGGTATCGACTTGCTGTGGTGGAGTGTGCCCGTGGTATCGACTCGCTGTGGTGGAGTGTGCCCGTGGTATCGACTCGCTGTGTTGGAGTGTGCCCGTGGTATCGACTCGCTGTGGTGGAGTGTGCCCGTGGTATCGACTCGCTGTGGTGGAGTGTGCCCGTGGTATCGACTCGCTGTGGTGGAGTGTGCCCGTGGTATCGACTCGCTGTGTTGGAGTGTGCCCGTGATATCGACTCGCTGTGGTGGAGTGTGCCCGTGATATCGACTCGCTGTGGTGGAGTGTGCCCGTGGTATCGACTCACTGTGTTGGAGTGTACCGGTGATATCAACTCCCTATGGTGGAGTGTGCCCGTGGTATCGACTCGCTGTGGTGGAGTGTGCTCGCGATATCGACTCGCTGTGGTGGAATGTGCTCGTGATATCGACTCGCTGTGGTGGAGTGTGCCTGTAATAGTTTTTAATTCTTCTCCGTGTGGTGGAGCAACCGAATAATACTATTTTCTCCGTGTGGTGGAGTAGACCGTTCAAGTTGAGTTAAAAGCACGTATTTATTCCTTCATCGACAATTTTGGAAACAAAAATTTTTTCCCCTTCAATCAAGAATAAATACAGCTTGGAGGCCTTCTGGACCTCCGGATACCTGCAAAAGTGAAGAATACCATTCCCGGGATCAAATTGGAATAAGCAGAAATCACGAACAACCAATGAAAACACAATACCCGAAGAGTCAGAGCCGGGCGGCTCTAGCTTGCCATACAAGCTAGAGCCGTATGGCTCTAGTTCTCTCCTACAACCTCATTTCTCCGTTCCTCTTCTTCTTGCTCATTTTGTGAAAAATTTCTTCACTTCCTTTAGACCAAAATGAGGAAAATGCAAAGAGATATTCTTCCAAATGCTCCCACACAACCATCCCCTCACGTGAGATACTCTTAACCCGAAGGGGAGTTTTTCCTGCCCACTGAATCTACAGTGGATGTGTATGGATTGCGGGAGATGGTCCCGTATTGTGGAGTTGGTAGATATGATACTGTGCCTATGACTTTGAAACCATCTGTGCACATTATTCAAAATCTGGTTAGTTTTCTTTTCTTTAATTTGGCTCTTTTTCTCTGTTTTTGAATTCCTACAAAATAGACAAAATTAGGTGAAATTCATGAAATTGATGCATAATTAGAGTAGATTTGGCCCCTAGGAAACTCAATTGATGATTTAGAGTTGATTAAGACTGATTTTTGTGTGAAAAATCACAAAACCGAGGTTTTAGAAACCAAGCCGCTGGTTTTTCGAACATAGCCAGCCGGCTCATCGCTAGAGCCGAGCGGTTGTGTTCTTCGTCCGGCGGCTCCAAGAACAGAACCGACCGGCTATGGTTAGAGCCCATGGTTAGGCGGCTCTGGTTCGACCAAAACCAAGATTCCGAGCCTCTAATTTTATTTTAAATGCTTTATTCACATAAAGCAACATATAAATAACTCATAAAACTTCTCGTTTATTGTTTTGCAAACGAGAAAGCATAACCGAGGGGTAGGCTCTATGTCAGACGCCTTGACCTGGTACCGAAGACTCCCCGATGAGGTGCGGGAGCTGGTTGATTTGATCGGGCTGGACCGATTCATTTGCTCGATGTGTGAGTCTACGCCTCGGACGAATAGGGGCCTATCAATGGCGCTCCTGGAGCGGTGGATGGATTCCACCCATACTTTTCATTTCCCGATCGGGGAGTTCACCATCACGCCCAAGGATTTCGTGTCCATCACCGGGATGTCCTTCGGTGGGCGTACTATAGACTTTAACCAATCAATGGAGCGAGAAGGCTTCAGACCAGATGTGATCGCTATATTGATTGGCTTGACTCCCGTGGGCAGGTGGGTCCAGGGGAGTACTCTGTAGGATTATTAGCTGAGTCATCAAGACAGTCTGCCTGAGGGTTCCTCATTTCCACTTAAGGATGTGAGACGTTACGCTCGGGCGTTCTTGCTGTTCGCTTTGAGTACTCTGCTATTCCCCATAGGTCAAAGCGACCTGAACTTTGCTGTGGTCCTATCACTGATTCAGTTAGAAGATATTGGGAGTTTGAGCTGGGGGCGAGCTGGGCTGGCTCAGCTATATTATGGCCTTGATGTCTGTGCACGTGGGAGGCACAAGGAGTTGAAGGGTGATTGGATAGTGCTTCATGTGAGTCGCCTTTCTCCCCCTTTGTTTTTTTTTAAATACATTCTGCTATTATTGTGTAGATTTGGACGTATGAGTACGCCTTTGTTCCTCAACCAAAATTTGTCATACCAGTTAATGCTACGATTCCTGACTTTCCTCGATTACGGCGGTGGCTTGGCTTTGGTTGGAGCGAGGTGGATCTGCCGCCAGCTTTTGGCGAACATGACTTTTGAGCAGGTACTCCCCCAATTCAATCATCATTTCATTTTCATTCATCATTTTTATTTTTATTTATTTTTATTTATTTTTTATTTTTATTTATTTATTTATTTTTATTTATTTTTTATTTTTTATTTTTTATTTTTTTTTTAACTGTTGTCTGTTTTTAGGTGATCAAGGAGCCATGGGGGAACACTGTGTGGCCCCCAGAGCTCATAGATGCTCGGAGGCTGGTGCCCGGTCAATTCGTCATAGAGAGCCCCATCAGTTTGGAGTGGTACCTCGGGGAGAGGGTCACTGATTGGCGTTCAGGAGCGCAGGATCCTGCCTGCACTTCCAGTCGGATTATTCTGGCCACATCTGTTGCCGGAAGAGGATCATCCGGATATGTTTGGGTCCGGGTATGTAGTTATGGGAGGTGATGGCGACTACTCACAGTTCATATGCACACAGCTTCTTCCTCCCATCGGGACTGCACCACTAGAGGATGCTCAACTGGGGTACTTCTTTGCCTTGCTTTATCTTCTATTTATTTTGAGGTTGGACTGCCACTTACCATTTCTTTTCTTCTTTTATTTTTAGCCATCTGAGAGAGGTAAGCATCCACGTTCTTCCTCTGGCAGATGTTCTAGTGGTCGAGGGTTTGGGACTACCGGTAGTCGGGGAGATGGAGGTTCCTCTGCCCATACAGGTGTACCTGGTTGACACCGAGGCGGGGTACACTGAGCCTATTCCTTCTATGGTCCCTCCGGTGATTCCTCCTGCTGGCTTCACCCCAGGACGTCTGGAGTACTTCGTGGAGCCCTAGGTGATGCTACATAATGAAGCCGGGGAGCTTTATCGAGCAGATCTACATATCGAGGCACACCTTCCTCCTACTACTATTCCTACTGACATGACACATGTGCGCATCCCTGCCCCTGCTTACTTTTGACTGTTGTTTTTGCTACTGATCCAATCTGTGTGCTGTTCTTTTATGTAGATTTCGATGACACAGGGGATGGCTCTGTGCCAGTTGACTTATGCTCTCAGGAACCTCTTTCTTCAAGATAATGGGGTATTGACGGTAAGTACCTGTGTTGACAAGTGTATATGTATGTATGTATGCTTCAGATGCATGTGTGTGCATGATATGATGCTTCCATTGTTTATGATGCAGGCTGCACTCGCCGTCCGTCGGTATGAGGATGCCCACACTAGGGTAGACAGAGGAGATGCAGAGGACCATTGCAGACCTCACATTTATAAACGAGACTCTCCGTACTCAGTTGGATGACTTGGAGGCCGTCGGCGTATCTTTGGTGATGGTGTCGGAGCCGAGGGCGAGGAGGATGATGATTCGACTGAGGGGGGACAGTCGTAGACCTTGTTTTCTGTAGCTTTGTAGTTTCATGTTGATGCAGCCCGCTTGTGGGCTAGGATAGGACGTTATTGTGTACATATACATATTTTCAATGTGTGATCATTGACTGATGTACCATTTTTGTTAATATTCTATGGAAATTCCTTCCCCCTTTTGTTGATTTGTTATCTTCTTGTTCCTAGGACCTACCTTACTGATGGCATTTCATCTGTTTTCTCTGCAGAAAAGAGTAACTGTCCAATTCTATTTCACGCACTCTCTCTGATGGATCAGCTTTGTGACCGCCTCAGGGACTAATGGAGAACATGCCGCACTTCCAACTGGACCTTATTGGCACCCTTTAGTCTACATTCCCTGCGGTTCTACATGAATGTGCCCCTAAATCGGACCTTTCTGGCGACTGTAGTCCGGTTCTGGGATCCGATGGATCACGTTTTCCGCTTTTCAGGACAAGAATTGTGTCCTATGGTTGAGGAATTAGGAGTCGTCCTCTTTGCTCCCTGTCCACAAGGAGTTAGGTTAGTTGTTCCTGATCCCGATTCAAATAACCTACAGACACTTCGAGGGTTACTGAATATAGCACATTTGGACCGCCTGATCTCTGGTGAGACTGCCCCAAGGAGATTCAACATGTCTGACGTTATAGACGTGTGTTTTGCCCTAAACCCCTCTGCCCCTGGTTGGGTTTTTCTGATGGGTCTGTTGTTGATGTCCCTTTATCTGTGTGAGTCAAGAGACAAGACCTGTGATTCCCGATTAATCCCAGTGGTGGCCCAGATGGCTGATGGTGCTTCACCTATGGGAATCATTTTAGCTGAGACCTTGATCTATCTGGATTCTATCCACTCTGGTCACCTGATTGAAACATATGGATGTCCTTTTCTGCTTCAGGTTAATTCTCAGCTTCGAGTTTGATATTCTGATTAAACCTGCAATCTACTAATTGACCATCTATTCTGCAGATCTGGCTATTAGAAAAGCAAAGTCTCTTGAGTGCTCCTCCACCTCAGCCGAGATATGTTCCAAAACGTTTCTAGACCCGTCGTATAGAGCTTGCAGACTTCGCCACATGAACTGCAGAGGAATGGTTCAGTTGACTGAGAGATAGAACAGACGCATCTATCCGCTGGGTGTGTCCCTGGTGGGAAATCTCACAGGTGACTATAGAGACTTGGGCGGGAGGTGTGCAGCTCCTCGGACTATTCAAAGTGACATTTTATTCTTCTGCATGATTATGTAGACAACATGGGCAAGCACAAGGAGTGCCTCGTTCTTTATGCATAACCGAGTGTGGGGAATTCACACAACAGTGGCCTCGGCACGTGCGACAGCAGTGGATGAATCCCACCCCCTTTGAGATTTTGAGGTATGGTGAAATAGCCTCGATAGAGACAGATGATCGTTACAGAGCCTGGTTAGCTGAGTTAATGACCTATCCTACAAGGCGCGAGCGTGGGATCCTAACCCTGAGGCATCTCGGCCTGTAGATCTCCTTTATGTTGTATGAAGTTATCGCTGGATAACATTTATTTTGCTATTTTATTTTATGTCCTTACTTTTGCATAGATTGCCCTTACGGGTTTTCAATCTATCGGATTGTCTTAACTTTTGCCCGGACCGGCCTTTCAGGTTTTCAATCTAACAGACTTTTATTCGCATCTTAAATTTTGTGTGGACCGCCTTTCGGTTTTCGATCCACCAGATTTTTTTTAAGCTTCCCTCTTTCATGAATGCGAAGAGCAAAAAGATAAGAATGAGCAGCTATGCAAAATAGATTTCTAAATTCAGCGAACTTCGAATGTTTATCAAACGAAAATGAACATAAATTCATTCATTCATTAAAGAAATGTTTTAGCACAAATGACATCAATAATGAAATGAAACTAGGGACAAGTTCAGTAATGGTATGCGCTTCGACTGAACTCACACTTGCTATTGACCTATCTATACAAATTTTCTGGTTAATAGGAATTCCTCACTTGTCCTAACTTTTGCGTGGACCGCCTTCTCCGTTTTCAGACCACCGGACTTATTCTTCTTCTTTTTTATATGAAGTACTGCTTATTGTCTTGATTGACGGGGTCAACAAATTCGTTTCCATCTATATCCATGATTTTTACAGCACCCTCTTCACCACATACGGTCCTTCCCAGTTAGGTCTAAACTTCCCTCGTGCATCCGTATGAGTCTGCTTCATCCGTTTGAGCACAGGATCACCAGCTTTAAGAGGAAACTTTAGATGGCGAACTCTACCATTATAAGCTCGGGCCATTCGCTGCTGATACATCTGCAGACGATCCAATGCTTGAAGTCACTTTTCATCAATCAGGGCCAACTGTTCGTACCATGACCGCATCCATTCTAATTCAGGTATCTGTACCTCCATCACTATTCTTAAGGATTTCAGCTCGATTTCAATTGGCAATATGGCCTCCATCCCATACACTAATGAGTAAGGTGTCTCACCAGTTGGGGTCCTGATACTCGTCCTGTACCCCCACAAAGCGAAAGGTAGCTTGTTTGCCCAATCCCTGTACGTGAAAACCATTTTAGCCAAAATTTTCTTGATACTTTTATTGGCTGCCTCCACTGCCCCGTTGGCTTGCGGGCGATAGGGTGAAGACTTATGGTGCTCGACCCCTCTGTCCTGAAACAACTAAGCTATTACCCCTTGGAACTGAACACCATTATCTATTACCACGTGGTGTGGGACTCCGTACCAGGCAAAGATATTTTTCTCAATGAACTTAGTCATTTTCTTGGCCGTGAGGTTCGTAAAAGATTCTGCCTCCACCCATTTAAAAAAATAATCTACGGCCACAACAATGAAGCGGTGTCCATTCGGTGGCCTTATCTCTCCAATAATGTCGATCCCCTAAGTAGCGAATGGCCAGGGAGTCGAGGACATCTGAAGCTCGAGTGGGGGAAGATGGCTAATGTCTCCATATATTTGACACTCATGGCACCTTCTTACCCTTTCAATGCAATCAGCTTGGAGTGTGAGCCAAAAGTACCCTTGCCTCAGAATTTTCTTTGCCAGGGCTAAACCGCTCATGTGCGGGCCGTACGTTCCTACATGAATCTGATCTATCACCACTCTGGCTTCCTTCTCGGTTAGGCATTTCAGCAGTAATCGATTCACGGTTTGCTTAAAAAGTTGATTATCAAAGATCCTGAATTGCGCTGCTAACCTTCGGAGAGTAATCTTATATGCTTCAATGGCATCTTCGGGGTATGTCCCTTTCCGAAGAAACTGTAAAACGTCATCATACCATGGATGATCTTCTATCATGGCCACCATAACCTTTTCTGCTCTATAGTAAGGACTCCGTGACTCCTCCAACCCAATTGGCTGAATCGGTTGCTTTTGGGGACCTTCCTACATGGACGACAGAGTGGCCAACGAATCTGCCATTTGATTTTCTTCCCTAGGCACATGTCTGAATTCACAATTCCCGAAGACTTTGATCTTTTCCCAAACGACCTCAAGGTAGGGGCGAAGGGACTCTTCTTTAATTTCCCAATCTCTGGTGATTTGCTTCATGACTAACACCGAATCTCCGATGATAAGGGTTTCATGTGCCCCTAAGGTGATTAGGGCATCAATTCCAAATAGGCATGATTCGTACTCTGCCCCATTGTTGGTTACAGGAAAATTCAGCCTCTTTGCTAAGGGAATGACTTCTTCGTCAGGTGTCCCAATGATCACGCCTAATCCTGCTCCGTGCTTATTTACAGCCATGTCAAAGTACATAATCCATCTAGTCGTTTTCGCTTCTACCACTGCCAACTGTTCATCTGGAAATTCGAGATTCTCCACCTAATCTGAGTCAACTAGCTGATTTGCCAAAAATTCGGCCACTGCCCTTCCCTAGACCATCTTCCGAGTGATGTATTCGATGTCGAATTCTAACAACAATAACAGCCACCGTGACAGCTTCCCCGTTAACGCTGGTGTCTGGCATAGATACTTCATCGGATCGACCTTGGCCACTACCTGAACTTTGTAAGATTGAAAGGCGTGCCTGAGCTTCTTTGTTAGCCATACCATTGCGACACAAGTCTTTTCTACTACTATGTATTGAGTCTCATACTCCAGCAGTTTCTTACTCAAATAATAAATAGCATTCTCCCGGCCATCTTCTCGCTCTTGAACCAGCATTGCCCCAACCGACACATCTTCGATGGCCAAATACAATGGCTTTCCTGGTATTGGAGGCTTCAAAACTGGAGGATTCATCAGGTAGCTTTTAATTCTGTCAAATGCTATCTGACACTGCTTATTCCGCTCCACTGCTTGGTTCTTCTTTAGAAGCTTAAATATCGGTTCACATATCATCGTCAACCTTGCAATGAACCGGTTAACATACTGTAGCGACCCTAAGAACCACCTTACTTCCTTCTCCATTTTAGGCGCAGGCATATCCCTGATGGCTTTGATCTTATCGGGATTCATTTCTATGCCCTTCTGACTCACAACGTGCCTTAGAAGCTTTCCTGATGTTACTCTAAACACGCACTTTTTTGGATTTAGATGTAGATTATACCTCTCAATCCTAGTCAGAAACCTATCCAAGACGGCGAGGGTACTCTTCCCGGGTCATTGATTTGACTAGCATATCATCAACGTACACCTCTACCTCCTTATGGATCATATCGTGCAAAAGTGTCGTGACGGCTCGTTGATAAGTCGCTCCAGCGTTCTTCAGCCCAAACGGCATGACTCTGTAGTAGTAAACTCCCTATTCTATGATGAAGGCCATCTTTACTTTATCAATGATGTTCATGAGGATTTGGTTATACCCGGAGAAACCGTCCATGAATGAATACATAGCTGCCCTGGCAGCACTATCGATCAGAACATCAATATGTGGAAGCGGGAAGTCGTCTTTCGGCAAGGCCCTGTTCAAATCTCTGTAATCCACACAAACCCGGACTCTTCCACCCTTCTTCGCAAATGGTATGATGTTCGCCAACCATTGACGGTACTCCACTACCTCTAAGAATTTGGCCTTAATTTTCTTTGCTACCTCCTCTCTTACTTTTTCTGCCCATTCCGAACGCAGCCTTTTTAGCTTCTGCTTTACTAGTGTGATCTTTGGATCAGTGGGAATTTGGTTCTCTACTATCTACCTGTCCACCCCAGGCATGTCATCATAGGACCACGCGAATGCTTTTACATGCTTAAGCAGTACTTTCACTAACTCTTTTCTCTCATCCGGTGTGAGTTCTTTCGAAATGGATACCATTTTCGGATTATTCTCTGTCCCTAGATTTATTTCATGCAAAGATGCTTCATGAATGCTAAAAACATTAAATGAATGTTTGAATGTATGCACAGTTCCATCAGGAAAAACATCAC
Organism: Euphorbia tirucalli; assembly: GCA_039660915.1. Lineage (NCBI taxonomy): Eukaryota > Viridiplantae > Streptophyta > Magnoliopsida > Malpighiales > Euphorbiaceae > Euphorbia > Euphorbia tirucalli. The sequence goes on from CM077636.1 coordinate 43,195,334, forward strand.
ACAAGTAAGCGAAATCAGATTTCATTGCATTAAAAACCACATAGGCAGCATTGTTCACATTAGAAAGAGGAGAACTAAATACATTAAAGTAGTTTTCATCCTCCACATATGGAGGGTCTTCATTATCAGTGAATTCTTCAAAGAGGTTCGTCAGACCACTTTCCACCTTGCTCTTCTGCTCTTTAGACAGCCTCTCTTCTAGGGCCTTCATCTTGCCCTTCATCATAATCTTTGTCAATTCTTTCACTGCCTCCTCAACCAGCTTCTCTTGAACCTTCTCGACCTTCAACTTGTCCTCCTTGCCTGCTTTGTTTGGTTTCATCAAAACAGACAGAGCACGGGCAATGGCATCCACCGCCAACCACTTCGCCTTTCACCAGGTCAGCTTTCAGGAACTGCTTGCCTTTGTTCCAGAACTCAATCTGGACTTCAACCACTTCGTCCACAATAGCCTTCCCTTTGCCACTTACTTCAGATCTCAGCATGCCCACGATCGGCTCCATGCCATACATTCCATAGTCAACTACATCAGCAAAGATTTCAAACCTGGCACCTCCTCATCATTGAACTGGACACGCTCATATTCTCTCTTGTAGACTTCCTTGGTTGCACGCACAAAAGTATCAACCAATTTCACATACTTCTTTGCAGATCTTTTCGCGTCTTTATTATAACCCAACCCAGCTTGGCAGTACTGAACCACTTCGATGTTGAACTCGGGGATACCTTATTGATTCACCCCTAGCCCTTTTCTCGGCTCAAACTTTTGCTTGGTAAAATATTTGTGGATCCAGTCGGGGAATTTTGGCTTGTCCGATATGACTACTATTTGAAATCCAGTGACAGGCTGCTCTGTAGTGTTCAAGGCTGCCACTACAGAAGGCTCATCTGCTTCGACAGTCACTATCTTTCCTCCAATTAGAAACTTGATCTTTTGGTGCAAAGTGGAGGGTAATCCGCCAAGAGCATGAAACCACGGCCTCCCTAACAGCAAAGAGAATGTGACTGGAATATCTATCACAGTGAACATAACTTTGGACTTGACCTCACCCACCTTCACTTCAGCCTTAAAAGTTCCAATCACAGTTCGTTTACTATCGTCGTAGGCCCTTATAACAGTCGTAGACTTACACAGTGCTTCAGGACTGATCCCTAGATATGGCAGTACTTTCGCCAGGTAGATATTCAAGGCTGAGCCATCATCCACCATCACACAAGGCATTGTTCGATTCATGACTTCTACTTTCAAATACAATGCCCTGTTATGGTTTACTCCTTCTGGTGGTAAATCAGATACTCCAAAACTGATCTCTGGCGCTTTATTGGGCTTCACATCTACACCCCTTATTAATGCACAAATTTCATTGGGGGACATAGTAGGGGAAGCGTCCATCTCCATAATTTGCTTCACTACTACCTCGCAGTGCCTCTTTGATTCTATGAGCAAATGCCAAACACTAGCACGCATCGGAGTCCTTTTCAACTGTACTACCACTTAATCTTCCTCACCTATCCTCGGAATAGGATCCACCACATCATTTTCTACTGGAGTGGTATTCGTCCTTGATGGCGTAGGAGGTGTTGTGACCACAGGTTGATAAACCCTTCCACTCCTCGTTATATGTATTACCGGCCAGTCCTTGGCTATAATTGTTCCTCTTTTTGTCTCTACCGGGTAGATGGGCTTTATTGTCTCGTAAGGCCTTCAAACTTCTTCTTCATCATCATCCAACTCAATGTCTTTTATGTTGAACGGACCTTACTTACTTCCAGATGCTGCCCCTTGAGTCTTAACCCTCTTTTTCTCCTCCTCTTCCACCGATAATGCCTGCACACTCATATTTGCCTTAATGATCTGAGCAAATACAAAATTATCAGGGAAGGATGACTGCACCATACTCACTTGGTTCCTGAAGTTTGGAAGAGGGTTCGTTTGAACATTAGGCTTCAATTGGGGAGTCCCTATTGGCCTTCCCGGATTTACCATTACTACTTCTGCCCCTTGTTCCTGAATGGAAGTCGTGGTCTGACCTACCTTAGTACCACTGCCCGTGGTTGTTGGTTTCGAGCTCCCGCTTTTGTTATCTCGGGAATACCTTTGGCTGCTTCGATATCCCCCTACACTTTGCTTGGTCCTCTGATCCTCCTCCTCATACCTTTATATACGTTTCGTGTACTCCATAACATCATTGAAGACTTGGAACCTTTTCAGCTTCATTTTATCTTTATATAAGGGCAGGCTCCCATCTACCAATTTCACAATTAAAGATTCTTGCTTCTGGGCTCCATCCACAAGGACTTGAACGTCCATCCATCTCTGGTAATATGCCCCAAAACTCTCATTGGGTTTCTGACAAATTCTCTCCAAATCCTCCAAGGTCGTCTCAACCTGGGTGTTGTATGCATACTGCTTGATGAAAACCTCAGAGAGCTCCTACCAAGAAGAGCGAGTGTGCGAGGGGACTCTCATGTACCATTTAGCCGCTGTACCTCTGAGGGTTGTCAGGAAAAGATTGAGCAAGTGATTCTTATTTAGTCCCATACTCATCAGGAGCCTTACGTAATTATCCAGATGGGTCTCTGGTGGACCCTCCCCGTTGTAGGGGGTAATATAAGGCATGTGAAACCCAACCGGAAGAGGATCATTTTCTGCTATCAGCATATCTGGATCAGCACATTGAGTCAGACCTGACTTCATCTTAGGCGATAGGGCCTCAAGATTCAAAAACTTTTGGTGCAAGAGCCTTTCTGTTGTCGTCTCGATGGACACCTCTTTGGCCTTTTGGGTAGTTGGCCCCTTTTCAGTCTGACTGTCTACATTCCTAGCCACAGCCTCTACTCCGCTTCCTTCAGGCAGATTTCTCTGAGATCCAGTTCCGATTTGCACGTTCTCATCTGTACTTCCTGCAAATCCCAAGTTCAGCTGTCCTGAACTACCCCCATTCAGAATCGGAATCCCATCTTATGGGGTCAACTCTTTTTCTTCAGCCATCGCCATCTTCACCTGCTCTTTGATTGTTGCCTTAAACTAATCAGATGTCAGAAAGGCATTCACAATGGCAGCTATATCCTGCGCAGACACTCCTCCAACATCAGCTTCATTCGGGTTAGCCATCTCTGATTATGCTGCTTCTTCTAGCAAGAACTGACTGTCACCCAGTAAAGAAGGCAACTGATCCCCCAACTCTTCCTCTGAATCAGATCCCAATCCTTCCCTGGTCTCAGCCATAGTGTTCGATTCTGGTCGATTGGTTTCCAGCTCTAATCTTACTAACCGCTTCGAGATTCTATTCCACACTGCACATTTCAATGAAAAGTTAGTCGTAAAAACGTGGAATGGAACTAGACTCGATTCTCTAAATGCCACACTTTGCATGGATGTGGGATGATTACGATGAGATGAGAATGGATGTATGAACATGATTATGACATCTAATAAACTCTACTTCTTTTTTTCTTTTTTCCTCGGCTTCTTGAGAACGCCCAACGCTATGCATAACGAGCGTGTGAGAGCCGTCACGCGGACAGAGTTTCGGTGATTTTTAAGGCACCTAATGAAAAATGAAATGAAGTCACATGTGTCACTTCACACGGACAGAGATTCAGCGCTTTAGGAGCAATATAATGATATGGAATGTTCGCATTGGAATCGATCCCCGGACAGAGCTTCGACGCTTTTAGGGCATCAGACATGTTATGGTACATGAAAACAAATCGCGTGTACAACGGTGCATGGAACTGAGATTCGGCATTTATGGAACACCTTGCGTGATTTGGGAATGTCATGAAATACCACTAGATGTGTAGGATTTGACGCTCGTAGAACACCTTGAATGATTGATGAGATGTCATGAAATAATCCAATGCGGATTACGACATGAGATGAGACTTTCAGAATCTCCTTTATTCCAACGATAAATGATTATGATGTCATGAAATGGAATTGTGTATTTTGCTTACACAATCATGGGCCTAAACCCTTTTTGGGTGTTCTAATTAGTGTATTTGGTGAAATGGTTGATGTAATCCGATACACCAACATTAAACAAGAGTTTTGGGGCTCCCAAGATGAAATGGGATGAAAACGCTTGGCATTCTCAGGATGCCCTAATTATAATGAAATGGATGCATGCTTGAGTTACGCAAATGCAAATGGCTGCATAAAAATGTGGTTGAGTGTGGCATACGAAGTGATGCATGTATGATTATGGGTATGTCGATGCATAAAAATGTGTATGGCACACGAAAATAGACATGGCTATAAAAGATGTGGTTAGAAACACGCATACATGCGGCCATGCTTTAAAATATGGCTGCACAAAAACGTGGTTAGTGGTGATCATAAATGTTGATGGATTTGATGCATGATGCATGATGTACCAAGAGACGAAAAGAAAGGTAAACAAACACGAACAAACGTTAGCGCATGCAACAGTGCATTCCCTTCCAACCTTATTTCTCCTTTCGATTGGTCTTGCATTCTCCCTAGGTGTTGGGTCTCTTTGCCACCAACAGGGGATACCAAAGGTGCACGCTCAAATGTCCAAATTTTAGATTTATGTTTTGGTAATCCTAGGGGAAGTTACTAAGCCATTACATATGGGCCAAAGTCAAACCAAGGGTCGTACAAACACTTCCCCACCGTAGAACACGATGTAAGGTCATGCGGGGCTATGAGTGGTTTACCCCATCGGGTGTCTCCAATCCTGGTGGTAAAGGTAGGCCACCGTCTTGGGTAAACTGGGGTGAAACAGTGTATTTGAGGGGTTGAGAAGAAGAAAATGTCATGATATGCAAGGGTATGAATAAATATGGTATTTATAAATCGATAAATGAATATAAGCGAGGTATATTTCAATAGTTGCCTAAGTTCCTTAAGTTTTTATGAAAACTTTTAAGAAAACCATTGTCCCCAGTGGAGTCACCACTGTGAGAAGACAACCTTAAAAAAGAGCGGGACGCGGCGAAGCAAACCGGGGGTTTTCGAAAACGATGGAAATAAATGGTTTAGTGATGTTTTGGGAAAAGGGTTTTTTTATCTTATATTATGAAAAATCGTTTGTTTGTTTTGGAAATTCTTTTCGTAGAAAACATTTTCCCGATTCATTACTTAAAGACCTCAAAACCTAAATTTCGAAATCAGTGACAGAGTCGCCACCCGCATCAGCACATCTGAGAAATTCCGGTACAGCTCCTTACCAACTGCAGACTACAGTACCCAATCCAGAGATTCAGGGTTCGGACAATTTACCTACTTAACCTCAAGCTTGTATTCGTTTATTATTTATAAAGCCATATTTATTCAATTTATTATCTTTTCTAACCCCAATTTCATTTATTTTATTAGCCCGTGCTAAAGCAGAATGCAGAAAACAAATTGTGGGAAATCAAATCATCCACACAAATTATACAAAAGAATAGTAAAGGCTGATTATATAACCAAATCGAATAAAATATAAAAACTCTCGTCCTCACACCACAAGCGCCTAAGTACACGAGAATCTATAAATTACAATCGCCTAAATACATAAATTAATCTATTAAATACAATAAAAATAAAAATAAACGCTGCAAGATAGACTGGTTAGTGCAGTTTATATTATAAACGCAAATAGGACTCAAATCAGGACGGAATTGGGATTTCTAGAATCGGGATCATGCATTTAGGGGGTAACCGGTTCGACCCAACCGGTCGGACTGATTAGACCTGGAAAACGGTTTGGAAACGCCTTGTAGATTTTTTGTGCTGGAAAACAATTTTAGAAAACCATTTGGCTTGATTACATGCAAATTCCCACTTTTATGGGTCTGTTATCCAGGGACTCGGAGTTCCGTTCGTGTGGGTTTTCCTAATTTTCACAAACATCTAAAGTCCAAAAAGCAGTAAACACGCTGAAAACAGTTTGAATCCGAAAACAGCATCGCGCGACAACACCCTTACGGGTTGTTCCGTGATTCTATCTTTTCCGGGAATCAAAGCCGCACGGCTGAAAATAGAGCCGGGCGACTCTAACCCATGCTGGGCAGCTGTAATACCTGGACCCGAAACCGGTTTTCCCGTTTTTTCGAAAAATTTCTATTTTTACTTGTTCTCAATGTTTTCAAGATTTTATAATGTCGAGGGTCTGCTGATGCTGAACTACAGATCCGTAACGGATCGAACAACCCCGAAATGGAAATATAAAACCTGGAAAACCCGAAAAACCTATATTCACCCGAAAAACCTCTGTTCTAAGGGATTACAGCCGCTCGGCTGTAATCAAACAACCAGTTTCTGGATTTTTGCAGAACATAAAAAAATCACAACACAAATCAAACAAGTACGAGTGTAAGGCCTCTCAGAGTTTACTTGGTTGATGTTTTAGCGTGTTTGACATCCAGAAGTGGATTGAAAAGTCAGAATGCGCTTAGAATGCCGTGAACACCCCGAAATCCTTAAGCATACATCCCGAATCAATCCGATTACAACCCGAATGAATGAAAGTCACTGGAAACCCTTACCCTAAGTATTTCTAAGTCTATTTTATGTCTTTTAATTCTTGTCTTGTTAACTTTTCACTCTTTTCCCTCTTTTTTGGTTTTTACTCTCTTGGAATGATTACTCTCTCTTGATTTCTCTCTGGTATGTTATTCTAATATGTTCCTCTCTCTAAAACCTAGCAACTCCCGGTATTAAAATCCCTAAATTAAGGAATCCTATTTGCTATTAAAGACTGATTCTAGTTATTTAGGAAAAATTTTGTTATCTTGATAGAGTCGCGCGACTGTAAGATTACACTCGTACAGCTCTAGAATTACAGTCGCATGGCTGTCTTTTTGAAACTACAACCTTGCACCTATAATCAGAACTGTGACAGATCCTCTTAAATCCTTCGCTCACCCTTAAGCCCTCTAATCACTCAAAGGGCCTTCCTCGGGGTTTTGGATCGAGGACTGCTCGATTTTCGAAATGTTTGAGACATTCCAGGCGACATCCCACTCATTCTCAAGTCCAATTCATATTCGTCTGCTTAACAGGTAACAAAGGACTTCATGTTCGTCTGCTTAACAGGTAACAAAGGACTTTCATCATAGAGGTCGGGAAAACCCATGCTCACAGCAGTATGCTTATAACACTCAAGTGGAGACTACTTTAGAGGATTTAGAAAGGATTTGCCAGAAACCTAATGAGTCCTTCTCGACTTATTACAAAAGATGGATGGATGTTCAAGTGTTGGTGGATAGAGCTCCAAAGTTAGAGTCTCTTATTGTAAAATTGGTCGATGGAAGCTTGCCTCAATACAAGGAGAAAATGAAGCTGAAAAGGTTCCATGCTTTCACGGATGTTGTTGAATATGCCAAGCGTATCAAAAGGTACAAAAAGGAAGATCAGAGGAACAAATAGAGCTTGGGCACTTATCAAGGTAGTCGGGGGTACACACAGGGTTATAAGGCTGGTAGCTCCACAACTACACCTGCTGGGTCTAGCTTAGAAACCGCTCAAACTATAACCCTTTAACAAGTGCAGGAAGTAGATATGGCTACCGTAGGTCAAGGTAGACAGACGGGGACTCCTCAGAGGATCACCAACCCGTGGGCAAAATCTTTGGGTCATATCTTTGCCAAATGTAGAAAGGTGGGTTGCTTTAGAGTTTGAAGCCATTTTCCCCTCCAGTTGAGGCAGACAAGGATAACTTCTGTTCCTATCATGTAATGGCGGGCCATCACACTAATGATTGCACTCAGCTGATAAAGGCCATTCGATAGTTGGTTACTGATAGAAAGATTGTGGAACCACCTTTGAAGCCAAGTGTTCAGAAGAACCTCTTGCCTAGTTTTAGGAGCCAAGTCAATATGATCCAATCTAGCCCCCTGGTCAATTGTGTATTTGCTCTAATTATCAAAACTAATCCGAGTGTGCAAGCTGTTACAGTCGAGGAAAAGGCAAAGGTAGAGGAAGCCGGAGGGCAGACATCAGCCGAAGGAAATGAGCAGGGTCCAATTGTTATGGCCGACATTCAATTGGATGAAGATGTGGAAGAGTTTGAATATGAGGAATCAAAGCCGGTATACCCAGTTGAAACTAAGAGGGGAACTGTGATCGAGGAAGATGGTCCTGTGATGCACATTACCCGAAGTGTTAGGGTTTATCAGCCCGCTAATGTGGTTCCCCAAGTGCCACCTCCTAGAAGAAAAAATCTAGTCATGGGGTGGATACTGTTGTTCCCCTCCCGAGAAATAGAGAAGAGGATGTTGTGGTTGAACAGTTGAAGTGAACGCCAGCCTGAGCTAGCATTTGGCATCTCTTCATGGAATCCAAGAAACATCATAAGGCGGTAGTGAAACAACTGATGGAAATGGAAGCCACTCACATGATGTCCCCTAACGAAGTTTGTGCTATGATTAAGGAAGTTGACCTGAAAGCTAATCGGTGCCCAGAATCTGAGCTTCCACTAGAATGTATGAAACATAACAGGGCTTTGTATTTGAAGGTAGAAATCATGGATCGAGTGATGCCCTGTGTGATGGTCGATGATGGCTCGGCCTTAAACATTTGCCCTTCTAAAATTCTGCCATACCTGGGAATTAGCATGTAAGCACTTTGTAGGTCAAGTACAGTGATTAGAGCTTATGATGATAGTAAGAGGTGTTGGGATTCGTCATTGGAAAAATAACGTGGCGCAGCGGAAAATACACCGTTTAAAATTTCCTAGAATCCACCTATCGTGTCCAATTACCATTGATTAAAAAAAAACAATTTGAATCAAGAGAGATTAACTCACAGGATTCGTCTCCTCTAGAGACTGCTGCAGAATCATTTCTTGAAACTGCGATCTCCAAAGTCCGGTGCACGACCAACTATTGAGCGGGAACCGGTGCTAGCCGAAGACGCGAAGGAATGGAGGATTAATGCTGGGATTTTCGGCTGATTTGGGGTTGCTCATGGTGGCTGAAATTTCCAGCAATTAATTAGAGTTGAATTAGGTTTTTCCTCCTTAAGTGTGCCCTTATATAGACACCTTGTCTAATTGGATTTTAATTAGGTTAATTAAACCCAAGCCCACTAGGATTATAATTATATAAATAAACTTTAATTAAAAAGTATATACTATGTAATTTAATTCCATTTGGCTAAATTTAATTACCCCTAAATAAAATTAAATCACACTTAAGTTAATACAATACATGTATTTAATTTTCCTACTTAAGAAAATTATTTAATAAATTGTTTACTTTATGTAATTCAATTAATTGATAAATTAATTAATTACATTGTGTAAAACTTATTAATTAAATTAAATTTAACCCAATGTCAATTAATTACCTTGACACCGAATGTCAACTAATTAATTAACGCATTCCTTCCAATGTACATTACATGTACAATTTCTATAAGTTTCAGCTCAGTTGATCTATGTGCACGCTCCTATGGGTCTGTCTTTATGTTGGCAGTAGGCCCAAAGCCCACAGATTGTAAGTGGGTTCTAGCAAACCATTACAGCCCCCAATTAAGATAGAGATGCAGTAGTCTTTAGAAGACACTCACCCGGTAGTAATCTCATAGTGTCCTTTGCCTAACGATATCGATATGAATAAACAAGAGGCATGGTGTCTGTCATCCTCTTCTGTTGTTTATTATATTTCTTAATCTTGAGTTGACTGATTAATCAAATAAGCAACCAACTTATTTGGGTATGGCCATACACTTATCAGTCCCACTCATCAAGTGGCCAATGATATCATCTCGGTGTTACCCGAGTGGCAATTCCATCACTTCATCATCAATATCAACATGTTCACCGGTCCACCCAATCATACCCGTATTTAGCATCCTTTTACAGAGCTGTTAGGTGTATGTCAAAGTGAACCGGATTCCATATCGATATTATAATGAAATCTGGTCTGAGGACAAAAGAGACCTACTCAAGAAAGACCTATGACGTGACAACAATGTGGCTTTCTTATGCGGATCGATCCAGTCCCATGTCAATGACATGTACCTATATTCATGACTGACTATACAAGTACTATGGCTAGTTAAGAACTACCATACAGTCATCGAATATACAAGTCTGTGGTTCTATTTGTTCCCACGATTAGAACAGACCTGGGATAGGTTTTATGATTATCAATCAATGGATACTCTGCTCATATTATAGCACAAGATATAAATGAAATAGGTTAATTACCTTTATTAATGTGACACAAATAATGTATTCATACAATGAGTCTTAATGTATAATACAAAATACAAGAATCCAATGCCTTAAGAACTAGGGCACACCAACAAGAGGTCCGTAATCGGAACATTCGAAGCTGAAGTGAGTGTTGGGGAGATTAAGTCCAAAGTGCTATTCACAGTTATTGACATTCCAGTCACATTTTTTCTACTTCTCGGGAGGCCGTGGTTCCATGCCTTAGGAGGGGTGCCATCAACTCTGCACCAGAAGGTGAAATTCCTAATCAGGGGGAAAGTTGTGACCATGGAAGCTGATGAGCTGTCTGTTGTAGCTGCTTTAAATGCTGTGGAACAGCCAATAACTGAGTTTCAGATAGCAATGATTTTAGATGAAGGCAAGGATAAGCCAAAATTCCCAAAATGGATTCACAAATACTTCGATAAGTAGAAGTTTGAGCCTGGGAAAGGATTAGGGGCAAAGCAGTAAGGTGTCCCCGAATTCAACATTGATGTTGGGAAGTTCCATCAGCATGAACTGGGTTATTGTGAGGAAAGAAACAAGTCAAATAAGAAGTATATGAATCTGATTAACACCTTTGTTCGTGCTGTAGAGGAAGTATACAGTGGAACCCCTGAACCGGTGGTATTTGAGGGAGGTCAGCTCCCAGGGTTTGAGATCTTTGCGGATGTTGTTGATTTTAGCAAATATGGGGTTGAGCCTATTATGAAGATACTACATATCGAGACTAAAGGCAAGGGGAAGATAGTTCTAAAAGATCAGAAAGGTGCAGTTGGCCATGTCAAGGTTGAGTTCAAAAATAAAGGTGAATCGGCTGAGAGAGTAGACCCAGGAAAAGGAGAAGTTGAAGCAACTATCGAAGTAATCACCAAGGCACTATCTGTCCTGATGAAGCTTAAAGTGGTTTCTGAAAATAAGAAGGCACCTATGGAGAATACTAGAGAGGAATTAGTGAATGAAGCCATAAAAGAATTGATCAGGGTGATGATGAAAGGGAAGGCAAAGGCAATTGAAGAAGAGCTGTCTGTTGGTCAGAAAAAAGCCCTTGAGGGTGATCTGGGAGACCTATTCAAGGAAGTTGATGATGCTGCAGTTGGAGAAGACCCTCTACATGTGGAGGATGATAATTATTCTGATGTATCTATCTCTTCTATTTATGATGTGAAAAATTCATCCCATAAGGCATATAATGCAATGAAATCTGATTTCGCTTACTTGTGTGATGTTTTTTCGAATGGAACCGTGCATACATACGAACATTCATTTAATGTTTTTAGCATACATGATGCATCATTTCATGAAATGAATCTAGGGATGGATGATGATCCAAAAATGGCATCCGTCTCGAAAGACCTCACGCCTGATGAGAAAAAAGAAATTGTAAAAGTACTACAAAAGCACATGAAAGCCTTCACCTGGTCCTATGATGATATGCCTAGGGTTGACAGGGAGATTGCAGAACATAGAACTTCAACGGATCCAAAAATAAAACCTGTCAAATAGAAGCTCAGGAGACTCAGACCAGAATGGGCAAAAAAGGTTAATGAAGAGGTACCCAAACAGATAAAAGCTAAGTTCCTGGAACTAGTAGAGTACACAAAATGGTTAGCCAACATCATACCGGTTGCCAAGAAAGACGGTCGAGTCAGGGTTTATGTGGATTATAGGGATCTGAACAAGGCGTCACCCAAGGATGACTTCCCACTACTGCATATTGATGTTCTAATTGACAGTGTCACCAGGGCAGTGATGTATTCATTCATGGATGGATTTTCAAGGTATAATCAGATTCTGATGGACATCATCGACAAAGTGAAGATGACCTTTATCACGGAATAGGGAGTCTATTGCTGCAGGGTTATGCCATTTAGGTTAAAGAACGCCGAGGCAACTTATCAGTGAGCAGTCACTGCACTTCTGCATGATATGATCCATAAGGAGGTTGAAGTTTACGTGGACGACATGCTAGTTAAATCGATGACCCGAGAAGAGCATCCTGCTATCCTGGATAGATTCCTAACTAGGAATGAAAAGTATAAACTCCGCCCGAATCCCAAGAAGTGTGTGTTTGGGGTAACTTTAGGAAAGCTTCTCGGTCACGTAGTAAGTTAGAGAGGAATCGAAATGGATCCAGACAAAATCAAGGCCATCAGAGATATGCTTGTATTAAAGATAGAAAAGGAAGTAAGGTCATTTTTGGGGTCATTACAGTATATCAGTCGGTTCATCACGAGATTGACAACATTTTGCGAGCCCATCTTTAAACTCCTTAGGAAGAATTAGCCAGTGGAATGGAACAATCAATGCCAACTAGCCTTTGACAGGATCGAGGCTTATTTGATGAATCCACCAGTTCTAAAACCTCCGATGCTGAATAAGCCTTTGATCCTGTACTTGGCTATCATAGATGCTTCATTAGGGGAAATGTTAGTACAGGAACAAGAGGACAGATGTGAACATGCAATCTATTATTTGAGTAAGAAGCTACTTGATTACGAGACTAGATATACCGTGGTGGAAAAGACTTGCACTGCTATGGTATGGTTGACTAAGAAGTTAAGGTATTACTTTCAATCGTATAAAGTTCAAGCCATGGCTAAGGTTGATCCGATGAAGTATTTATGCCAAACCCCTGCATTGGCCAGAAAATTATCAAGATGGTTACTCTTATTGTCAGAATTTGATATTGTGTACGTAACCAGGAAAACGATCAAAGGAAGAGCTGTAGTAGAATTCCTAGCCAATCAGCCTCTAGAATCAGATTATGTTGAGAATTTGGAATTTCCAGATGAACAGCTGGCGGTGGTGGAGATAAAACCAAGCAGATGGGTGGTGTACTTTAATGGTGCTGTGAACAAATATTATGCAGGTCTGGGAGTAATCATCGGCACCCCCGATGGAGAAATCATCCCCTTGGAAAAATGCCTCGAGTTTTTAGTAAATAATAATGGAGTAGACTATGAAGCTGGCCTCTTTGTAATTGATGCCCTAATCACACTAGGGGCACACGAAGTGTTAGTCATTAGGGACTCAGTTTTGGTGATTCGACAGATTGCCGGGGATTGGGAGATAAAAGAAGAATCACTCCGGCCTTATCTCGAGTTGGTTTGGGAAAAAGTGAAGGTGTCTAGTCAGTGTGAATTCAGGCATGTACAGAGGGAAAAGAATCAGATGGCCAATTCCCTAGCTACGTTTTTATCGATGTGGGAAGGACCCCAAAAACAACTGATACAACCTATGATCTTAGAAACTACACAGAATCCTTGTTATTATTCAGTTAGTATTATGGTAGCAGTGGAAGAACGCCCGTGGTATCATGACATCCTACAGTTCATTCAGAACGACCAGTACCCTGAAGATGCCAGTGGAGGAGATAAGATCTCTCTTTATAGGTTAGCTGCACAATTCAGGATATTCAAAAATCAGTTCTTCAAAAGAACTGCCAGTGGCCTACTACTGAAGTGTTTAACAGAAGAAGAGGCGAAAAAGGTTAGGAAACAGATCCATACAGGAACTTACGGACCACATATGAATGGTTTAGCCCTGGCCAAGAAAGTGTTGAGGCAAGGCTATTTTTGGCTCACCTTGTAAACTAATTGTATCGAAGAAGTGAAGAAGTGCCATGAATGTCAAGTGTACGGAGATCTCAACCATCTTCCCCCACTAGAAGTTCAAATACCATCAACCCCACGGCCATTTGCAGCTTGGGGAATAGACATCATTAGAGAGATAAGGCTGCCTGTACAGCATTTCATAGTTGTGGCCATGGACTACTTTTCAAAATGGGTAGAAGCAGAATCATTTACAAATGTTACAACTAAAAAGATGGCCAAGTTCATAGAAAAGAACATAATTGGGCGGTATGGAATCCCGCATCATGTTGTGACCGATAATGGAATACAGTTCCAGAGGGTAACAACATAGTTGTTCCAGAATAAAGGGGTTGAACATCATAAATCATCCCTATATCGCCCGCAAGCCAATGGGGCAGTAGAAGTAGCCAATAAGTCTATCAAGAGAATTCTGTCAAAAATGGTAGTTACCTACAGAGATTGGGCCGACATGCTACCATTTGCCTTATGGGGATACAGGACTAGCACCATAACACCTACTGGAGAAACACCATACTTAATGGTCTATGAGATGGAAGCCGTTCTACCAGTGGAAATAGAGATTAAGTTATTGAGGGTTATCATGGAAGCACAGTTGCCAGAATCTGAGCGGGTTCTATCGAGATATGAACAGTTAGCATTGATCAATGAGAAATATCTTCGGACATTGGATCACCTATAGATGTAACAGTAGCGAATGGCCAGGGCTTACAATAGCAGAGTTCGTCATAAAAAACATCCGCTCAAGGTCAGGGATTTGGTACTTAAGCAAATGAAGCAGACCAATACAGACATAAGAGGAAAGTTCAAACCAAATTAGGAAGGTCCGTATGTAGTCAAGAAAGTGCTTTCAAAGGGCACTGTAAGGATCATTGATATGGATGAAAACGAATTTGACAACCCTATTAACCAAGACAAGCTCAGGCAATACTACATGTAAAAAAAAAAGAGTCCGATGGATCAAAAACCGAAAAAGATGATCCATACAAAAGTTAGGACTATCCGATGGATGGAAAATCGAAAAGGCAGTCCATGCAAAAGTTAGGTCAGTGAGGTGAGCACTATCAGCAGGAAAATCTGCAAAGACCGGTTGGTGGCAGTCATGGATTCAATCGAGACAGATACCATTACTGATTCTGTCCTTAGCTTCATTTCATCTTTGATGTGCATTGTACTAAAACATTATTAATGAATGAATGAATGCTTTGCTCTGTTCGTTTAAATGTCCCGAGTCTTCTTGAAATTGAGTTCATATTATGCATATATGGCTGTATACATTTTTTGTTTACATGCATCTCACTTCAAACAACAAATCCGATAGATTGAAAACCTGAAAAGGTGATCTATGCGAAAATTAGGATATAAATAAAGTCTACTGAGTCAAAAACCCAAAAGGATGGTTCAGGCAAAAATTAAGACATTTTGATAGATCGAAAGTCCAAAAGGGTGGTCTGTGCAAAAGTAAGGACACAAAACAAAACAAAAGTCACACAGTAGCAGGTTCAGACAATCCTAAGATCCTATAACCCGAGGTATCTCAAGGTCAGTGCCTCGCGCTCACGGCCAATGTACCAAAACAAAATAGATGTGTAGAAATGGCCCCACACATGGGAAATACACGCAAAGTATCAGAGTGAGACCACAGACGGGCAAAATGTACTAAAATCCAGAAAGCCAAGCCTACAGGTGGGCTGTCATATTAAGAGAAACATAAGGAAAGGAGCCTAAGACTTTGCCTTGTCACCCTGATCATCCACTTGGTTTTCATCCCTGGTGTCCTCATAATAAGTAAGCTGCTCCTCCAGTGTATCCATACACATCTGAAAAGTCTAGTTCATGAGCTCTAGATCCGCGACCTACCTCTGTAACCGGTCCACCTTCTACCTCAGAAGAGTGGACTCGCGACGCTGAACACCAAGTGTGGACTACACCAAAACCAACAACAAAAACATCATGTCACATACATGCATACACTCGAAACAAACACACACACATGTATACATGCATCAATACTAACTCAAGTACAGGTACTTACTGTCAACATCGTGTCATCCTGAATCATGAAAATTTTCTTGCTATAGCGTGCAAATTAGAGCAGTGCGGCTCTAAACCTCAGGTATGAAAATTTTCTCAATTTTTAGAATTCCCATTTATACCGATATAATCTCGAGAAGGATATTTCTTGCTTTTTACAGGTATCTAGGGGCAAAACAATCGCTTGCATTTATTCTTGATCAAAGGGGCAAAAATTTTGGTTTCCAAAATTATCAATCAAGAAATAAATACACACTCAACACAACTTCAGAAGCATGGCTTCAAGAAGAATAGAATCAAGATCACTCTACTTCAGAAATACTCTTTAACCAAATTACCAAAATACCCTTTCTTTAGTGACACAAACACCATGAGGCACCAAATTACCAAAATTCCCTTTCTTCGTGACACCGATATCATGAGAAGACTCAAATCGGGCAAGACCACTGCTTTGCAAAGGAACCGAAGCAAGTTTCCAGACCAAATCAAATCAGGCAAGACCACTGCTTCACAAAGGAATCAAAGTATGTCCCCAAACCAACTCAAATTGGGTAAGACCACTGCTTCGCAAAGGAACCGAAGTAAGTCCCCAAACCAACTCAAATCAGGCAAGACCACTGCTTTGCAAAGGAATCGAAGTAAATCCCCAAACCAACTCAAATTAGACAAGACCTCTGCTTCGTAAAGGAACCGAAGTATGTCCCCAAACCAACTCAAATTGGGCAAGACCACTGTTTCGCAAAGTAACCGAAGTATGTCCCTAAACCAAATCAAATCGGGCAAGACCAATACTTCGCAAAGGAGTAGAAGCAAGTCCCCAAACCAAATCAAATTGGGGTAGACCAATGCTTTGTAAAGGAGCCAAAGTAAGTCCCCAAACCAACTCAGATCGGACAAGACCACTGCTTTGTAAAGGAGCCAAAGTAAGTCTCCAAACCAAGTCAAATTGGGTAAGACCACTACTTCTCAAAGGAGCCCAAGTAAGTCCCCAAACCAACTTAAATCGGGCAATACCACTGCTTCACAAATGAGCAGAAGTAACTCCACAAACCAAATCAAATCAGGCTAGACCAATGCTTCACAAAGGAGCCCAAGTAAGTCCCTAAACCAACTCAAATCGGGTAAGAGCACTGCTTCGCAAAGGAGTCTAAGTAAGTCCCCAAACCAAATCAATTCGGGCAAGACCAATGCTTCACAAAGGAACTGAAGTACGTCCCTAAACCAACTTAAATAGGGTAAGACCACTGCTTCGTAAAGGAGCCAGAGTACGTCCCTAAACCAACTCAAATCGGGCAAGACCACTACTTTGTAAAGGAACCAAAGTAAGTCCCCAAACCATCTCAAATCGAACAAGACCACTACTTCACAAAGGAGCCGGAGTACATCCCCAAACCAACTCAAATCAGGCAAGACTGCTGCTTCACAAAGGAACCGAAGTAAGTCCCCAAACCAACTCAAATCAGACAAGACCACTGCTTCGCAAAGGAACCTAAGTAAGTCCCCAAACCAACTCAAATCGGGCAAGACCACTGCTTCGCAAAGGAGCCGAAGTACATCCCCAAACCAAATCAAATCAGGCAAGACCACTACTTCGTAAAGGAATCGAAGTAAGTCCCCAAACTAGTTCAACTCAAGCAAGACCAATGCTTCGCAAAGGAAACAAAGTAAATCCCCAATCAACACAGGCATGACCGCTACCTCATATAGAAACTGAGGCAATTCCCTAGAATTAAAAGAGGCAAGACCACTGTTTCGCACAGACATTGAAACAATTCCCTGAAGTCAACATAATTGCATTCCGTGACACAAGTACCATGAAAAACCAACACGAGAAATATGCCAGGTATGTTTCCTTTTTCTTTCCTCACCATACTTGTTATTACGAGACCAAACTCAAACTGTGCATAATAGCTTGACCATGAGTCGACTTTGACCCCGTGAGGGGTAGCCTGTGAGCACGGGTTTTCCCAACCTCTGTGATGAAAATCCTATGTTACCTATTAGACAAATGAACGTGAGTCAGATTTGAGAACAAGTGGAATGATGCCCATAATGTTCTCAAACGCTATGAAAAACAGAATAGTCCCCAATTCGAAACCCCGAGAAATGTCCTTCGAATGACTAGAGAGCTTAGATGTGAGTGTAGGATTTAGAAAAAGCCATGATAACTCTGATTAAAGCCGCACGGCTATAGTTTCAGAACTACAGCCACGCAGCTATAACATCAAAGTAGCGCGGCTCTAACGGTTGACCAGATTACTTTCTAAATAAACCAACCTTATCTTTGACCAACGTGTTTAACTCCATAATTAAAGGAATTAGACCATGGGATGCTAGGGTTCAGCAGCAGAAACATAAAGAATAGAAAAGAGATCAGTTTTAGGAAGAAAAAAAAAAGAAGAATTCTAGAGAAAAATGGAGGTTTTAGACATAGAAACTAAGAAAAATTAAGGGAAAGTGAAAGAAAAAGAGAGAAAAGGCATAGAAACACTTGGGGAACACTGAGAACAAGAGTTTCTAGGCATTTCTCATTCGTTTGGATTGATTTCAGGTTCATTCGGATCGGTTCCAGGTTCATGTTCGAAATTTTAGGATGTTTGTGGGATTCTAAGCGCATTCCGATGTTCAAATCCACTTCCGATCATCAAATACACTTGAAAACAAAAAAGGTAAACTCTGAGAGGCCTTAAACTCATAATAGATTGCTCTGTGGTGTGCATTTTTGCATTTAAAGAAAACCCAAAAACTGTCTGCATGACTATTGCCATGCGGCTCTAACTAGAGCTGAGCGGCTAAAATCCTTTAGAATAAAGCCACGTGGCTGTACCTCTATAGCCGCACAGCTGTGTTCTTCAAGGCAGAAACCTGAAATGTCCTAAAATGACTGAATACAGTTAGTTTCCCATTTTAATTGTTCTATTATGAATGATTTCGGTCAAATCGCATCCGTTATATCCAAAGTTGTGGTTTTCGGGTTTCTGATAATGATTGATGTGAGAGTTAAGTTTTTGGTGATTTTGATTTTTGAAATCTGGAGTTGTTAAATCCAAATCGGATTCTCAGATCAGCTTTAGCGGACCTCTGGAATTCTAAAATCTTTGGAAATCATCAAAAACTAGTCAAACAGTGATTTACGAATGTAAAAAAGAAAACTATTTCGGGCCTATACACTATAGCCGTACGACTGTAGTGGCTATAGCTGCACGGCTATAACTAGTGCCATACAGCTATAGTTAAAAACGAGACAGACTCTCAGGATGACTCCCACGGATGTTGTCGCATGATGCTGTCTTCAGCTTCAAATTCAAAATTGTTGTTTGATGTGTTTACAGCTTTATACCTTAGATGAATGTTGGAATTAGGAACCCTCACGAGCGGACCCCGAGTTCCAAGATAACCGACTCACTAAAAGGGAGTAATTTGCATGTAATAGAGCTAAACCATTTTCAAAATTGTTTTCGAGTGCAAAAACCTACAGGACGTTTCTAAAATGGTTTTCCAGGTCTAATCGGCTAAGTCACCCAGACTTCCCGGTTATCCCTTTATGTATGCTCCCTAATTGCCAAGATCCCTATTCTGTCTTGTTGTGAGTCCTACATATGTTTGTGATATAATCGTGCTAACCGTCTGTTTTATGGCTTTTATTTTTTTATTTTATTTTGGATGTATTTAATATATCAAATCATGTATTCTAGGCGATTGTACCTTTTATAGATTTTCGTGTATCTAGGCGGTTGTAAGGTAAGTATGAGAGTTTTTATCTTTTTCAACTTGGTTGTAATAAGCAGCCTCCATTCTTTTGCTTGGTTTGGATGTATGGTTTACTTTTCTGCACTTTAATTTTATGCTATTTATTTATGTCATCTGAATGAGCATTGGTTAATATTAAAAGATAAAATGGGTAGAGAATAAGTGAGTATAATATGGTGGTATGAACTATTTAATGAAAGCAAGCTTGAGGTTAAATAGGTAAGTTGCTCGAACCCTGAATCTCCGGATCAGGTATAGCAGTCTATACTTGGTAGGAAGTTGTATCGGAATTTCTCGGATGAGCTGATCTGGGTCAACTCCATCATTGATCTTGAAATTTAGGTTTCGAGGTCTTTAAGTTAATAAAATGGGATTTCTAAAATGTAAAACCAGTTTTCTCAAAACTCACGTTCCAAATGATATTTTCTATGCAAGGGATTTTCAATCATATCAACTAGTTTTCTGAAGCAAAATCATCAAACCCGTTTTTCATCAAAACAATTCTACACACTCATCAAAACCTCCCCAGTTTGCTTCGCCGCGTCCACTGAAATGTCATCCGCTCATAATAAATTTGCCAACTCTTAATGGAAGATCTTCTATAATTCCCCTAGGATACCTAATAGATCTATCCGCTAGTTGCACTTTAATCCTAATAGGTTGTGGCTCTTCTAAACCAAGTTGTTTATAAATGGAATATGGAGTTAAACTTATGTTAGCACTTAAATCACATAATGCATGATCAAAATTTAACTTTCCAATAGAGCATAAGATAAAAAACTTCCTGGATCCTTAAGCTTTCGCGATAAAGGTTGCTTACATTGAAGGATGGATGAACAATCTCCATTTAATTGCACCATAGCAACACTTTCAAGCTTTTCCTTGTTTTCTAAAAGCACCTTCAAGAATTTGACATACTTTGGATTTTGAGATAATGCATCCACAAATGGCATGTTGATATGAAGCTGTTTGAAAACTTCCAAGAATTTTTGGAAATCTGCAACCTGACATTGTTTAAGTCTTGGGGGATATGGAAGTGAAAGCTTGTACTCTGGAACTTTTTCTGCAAAACGTTTCCTTGGAATGACTTCTACATCTTCAGTTGAACAACTTGCTTTTTTGGAACATGATCATGAACTAATTTGGGCATAGGTTCTGAAACATATTTTGGATGTGAATACACAAGTTGTTGCTCTTTTTGAATAGCATCGACTTCATTCTCTAACTTCTTTTCAACTTCAATCATGTTCTCTGAAGTAAATTTCTTTGGCTCTAAAAGTCTTTTGCCACTCCATAACATAATGGCTTACACCTTCTCAATAGAATTCACCTCCGTATTGCTTGGAAGAATACTCTTTTGCTTAAGAGTAACCATATCGGTCAATTGATGCAATTGAAATTCTAAGTTCTTGATGGAGCTTTAGGTGTTATGTATGAAATGCATTAACATCTCTTCCAGATTAGATTTCTTCTCTACTCTTTGAGGTGGAAGCTGTGTGAACTGTATTAACATTGTGCAAAGCCTTGTTGAGGTTGAAATAGGAGTTGTGTCATTCTCTGATGTTGTTTCCATAAGGAGTAAGGTTGGTTTCAGAAACCTTGGTCATAAGTGTTAGAAAATGACTTTTCTTATTGCATTGGAGAAGTGCCCAAAGAATAGCATTGTTCTTGGGTATAATTCTTCATTTGTCCTTCTTGACACTGGAAATTCATATAATTTTCACCACAAAAATCACAACAAACAAGAATGTTTTGCATTGATGAAGCAATAAATTGTCCCCTTTGGTGAAGCTGTTTGGATAATGCCTTAACCTGTGCTAAAAGTTTTAACACAGCTTCAACTCTTGGAAAGTCCAAATTGCTTCTTCCATCATTCCTCTCTAAATGCCACTTAGCTCTTGATGTCACCAACTTCTCAATTAATTCATACAACTCTTTTGCCTCTGGCATCCCTGGATCTCTATTTGACATGCACTCAATTTAAGTTTTATCTGCATCGGTTAGTGCATTATACAAAGTTTGAAGTTGTATCCACAATGGTATTCCATGGTTAGGAAGTCTCCTCAATAGGCGTTTAAATCTTTCCCAAGATTTTAAAAGTGTCTCATTCTCAATCTGTTTGAATTTGGATATCTCATTCCTCATTCAAACAACTTTAGAAGGTGGGAAATACTATATTAAGAATGCTCCAGCCATGTCAGACCATGTTCTAATTTACCCCAATTGCAATGTCTTGAGCCAACTCCTTGCTTTGTCCTTTAAAGAGAATGGAAACAGCTTCAGTCTTATCACATCATCTGAGATTCCTTTGCTGGTTTTGAAAGTGTTGCATATCAGTAGAAAATCGTGAATATGATTATTGGGGTCTTCACTTGGTAGTCGCCTGAATTGCACCATTGTCTGAATTAATTGGATCATAGAGGCTTTGATCTAAAACATCATCCCCTTCATCTGGAATCACATTACTAGAAGCTAGTCAGTCAAGATTAGGCTTGTTGTGTGAATCAAGACTACGTCTTTCACGGTTGATGGCATCATCACCATTTCAGGGTGGATGAGCCATCCTGTTTTCTGGTACCCTTTCAGCTTCAGGAAGTTGTTCGGCCACTTGTTCAACTAACTCAGAAGCTCTCTGCCTCCTTGTTCTCCTAGCAGCACCACTTCTCCTTCTACAAGTTCTTTGTATCTTAGGATCGACTTGTATGAGGGGAGGACCAAATCTTCGCCTAAAACTGAAAGATATACTCTGAAAACAGCTTCACAAACTAGTAAACAGATTAAACCCACAAAAGTTATACCAAAATACTAAAAACAACACGGATCCCCGGTAACGACACCAAAAACTTGTTGTCTGGTTATGCTATCATGCAAAATATTTCTAGCAAGTGCATTAGGGTCAACAAGTAATATAGATGGTAAGTCTAGATATCATATTCCATAGGGATCTGGGTTTTTAGTACATGCAAACAAAAGTGGTTCCTAAACTGAAACAAATTGTGGCAGAATTAAGGTTAATTTATCAAGTTTATATTTTGAAGCCAAAAATCTACTACGAATGAACTAGATCTAACAAATATCATGAAAAGAAGTAAACTTGAAAATAAATACGAAACAACAGTGATGAGAAGCGAAGCAACAATAGGGCATGGAACAACTTGTACCTTTTATGTAACCTAAGTGATTTCAGTCTAGCATGCAAAAGAGTATCTCCCTCTATAGATGTTATAATCAATTAATTCTTATAAACCCTATGCTTCAAATAATTAATCAGAGTATTCTCTGAAACTAACATTCAAAAACATGCATTAAGAAAAGGGAGCATCAACCTGGGCACTCCCAACATGAACCTCAATCATATGCAACAAAGGCACTGCTAAGTCAACATAAGTGCCTAATCTTGTGTTTTCCACATGTAAAGCAAAAAAACATTTCACTAAAGGTGTTATACATGAGGTGATCAAACTCATTTAACAATAAACCCATAAGATAAACATACATGCACTTACTGAAATGTAACTTAGATTAACATAAAGAAAGTACTTACATACTCCAGTCATTGCTGGCTTACATCTAGATAACTACTCCTCCATGGCCAGAACAGGTTCTGCCATGGAAGGTCTTGAAGAAAACTACCATAAAACTAAGATGGAGGTGGAGAAAATAAGAGAGGAGGTTGGTGGCACCATTACTAGAGATTAGAAAGAGTTTATATAGGAATTCTAAGAAACTAGGGCAACATGCCCTCAAAACACTACAAAATGACACGTGGCATACATCTAAAGGCTATAAATTAAAGAGAAATTCAAAAGGGGTCTCTGGTTATGTCTCCCAGCTTCAGCCAATGAGAAAGCAGTCAGCAAAACGTTCCCATGAAGTATTTCCATTTTTAGTAAAAGCTATTCTGCAACCAGTCTGCAGTTAACTTCTGCGCCAACGTCAATGCCTGGCAGCTTTTGACTTCCTTTTCAGCAACAAATCGGGGATTTTGCCTAAAAAATTCCAAAGACTACATAAAGCAAGTCAAACACAAAATGTAGCAATTATTATTGCCATATTAAGTTGTTTTAAGCATAAAAATGATTCTTTTAAGCACAAATCTCTAGGCTAAATGCTAGGATATTTTTTCTCATTAGGTTCATCAAGGCCAACTATAATAGCATCTATGTGATCATCATCCGAGATAGGAGAACTAAGAGCCGAAAGTTGATCAGCTAGGCTCTTTGTGCATTGAAAATACACAGCAATACTGTCATTATTGCGAGCTAGTCCTTGGAGTTGTTGACGAAGATGCCTGACTTGTGTGTGAGAGCTAGAAGCATAAGTAATTTTCATTTTATCCCAAGCTGTCTTAGCCGTGTTAGCACCAACTAATTAAGGTAGAATACTAGAATGAACAGAGGCAAGAATCTAGCTAAGGACCTGTCGATCTTGTCTTTCCCATAATTTAAACATTGGATTAGAAGAGCCATCTTCAAGAAATTCATTCGGGACCAGTTTCGAACTGGTAATAAAGTGTTCCAGGCCACAACCTTTGAGAAAAGGAGCTAGTTGTGCCTTCCAAAGAAAATAATTGGTAGAGGTAAGTTGGTGATTTATTGGATGGGTAAGATTTGGGGTGAAAGAATTGTAGGTAGAAGCAGGTAATTGATTAGAGTTTGGAGTTGTTGCTGTAACAGTTGAATCAATGGTGGAGGTATGGAGAGGAAGAGAAAAGCCTTGCACTAAAGAGTTTGTGGACATCACTGAGGAAGGGACAACCAACGTAGTGTTGGGATTTTTCACCAGAAATCACCCGATAAAAGCGGAAGAACGCGGTGATTTCCTCAAATCCAGTCCCAGGAGCAATTGAAATGGAAATTGAAAAACTTAAAATCAAATAGAAATGGATTAATTTTCTTACCAGAAAATCTCTTTTTAGAGATGGATGAAGACTGCAGAAACCAAATCAAATTTCCTCCTCGATTTCGTACATGAAAGCCTAACGAATGCAACCCGTGCTAGCGTTGGAAAAACGAAACAATGGAGGTGAGGGGCTATGGAAATTTTGGCTATAGTGTGCAAGGCTTGGGGTGGCCGAAATTTTCACCCTAGGTTTTATACCTAGGGTGGCCGAATTCCCTTAAGGGAATTCAGGCCCAGCTTGGCTCCATTCTATTCTGTGCGGGCTTCCTTGTTTTAATTTAGGCCTAGTCTAATTTTAATTATTCTGGTTCAAATTAATTTCAATCCCAATTTTAATATACCCATGTATTTAATATATTACTCCAAGTAATATATTATTTACATTTAAATTAAAATTAGTTTGACAATTAATTTAATCCATCAAATTAAAATTAAATCTACACAGAATAAAATCATATATAAACCTATACATATGAATATTTCCACCCAGGAAATAATCTCATAATTAATCCAATTAATTATGAAGAGCCAATTGAATATATTAATTTTATTATTATGACCAATCCAATTGATCTTTATAATACAATTAATATATATACACACCTCTCTCTCCATAGCGTATACTTCAAGTATACATGTCATTCCTTAAGTCTGCATTCAGTCGTTCTATGTGTACGATCCCGTGGGCCCATTTTTATGTTGGCAGCGGGCATTTGGCCCGCAGACTGCAGTTGGGCTCTAGCAAGCCACTGCAGCCCCCAATTAAGATGGAGATGGCAGTCTAACTGTTATCATAACCCTGTAGTTTAAACTTGTGCATCCCATGTCATTGATATCGGTGTCCAACACAGAGGCATGGATTGATCACCCTCTTTTGTGTCCGGACATTAACTTGATCCCGAATGTACTGAAGCTCACAAACAAGTTTCAACTTGTCTGGGTGTGGCCACACTCTTATCAGTTACATTCATCAAGAGGCCGGTGATATCTTCTCAGTGGGTTACTGAGTGATAAATCCCTTCTGCATATCCATAGTATTACCATGTTCAGTGATATACCCGAAAGCACCCATACTTGGCACTCTATTACAGGCCCTTTAGGCGTACCCCTAAGTATGTGACTTCACATGTAACACCATCATATGGTCAGGTCAAAGGATCCATACAAGTACTACACGAGAATCCATTGTGATACTATACCATGTGGATTACTCGTTAAGTGGATCTATCCAGTACCATGCTTCCAGGCATGTACCCATTAACTTGGTTGACGTTCCATGTCCAATGACCGGTAAGACACCACCATACAACCAGGTTAATGATAGTTTGTTGTTCCATTCATTCCCATGACTGGAACAGACTATGGATCTATTTATGGTCATATCGTTTACCCTATCCATGGTCTTACTGCCAAGTGCATGACACTTGTCATCATGGATATAGATATGTCCATTGGATACTTCATTTAATATATTGCACAAGATAGATATAATAAATGAATTGATGCCTTTATTAATAACACAAATGAGTAAAATACATAAATCCAATAAATGTATAATACAAATACAAGGACCAATGCCTCGGGACTAGGGCATTTCCAACACGTAGAAGAGAGGGAGGCAGCAAAAATAGAAGAAATCAGAGGATAGGAATTAGTTGAGATTGCCAGTACGACGACAGCAGGCTTAGTCAATGATGGATTTTCCATCTTGTTTCAGAATTTTTTAGAGTTTGCCCTAGGGAGGCTCTAATACCATACAGAAGAGTGCAAGTGTTATATTTGTAATTGTAATTATCTCCTAAATAACCTATCCTTTACACCTTGTACCAATAATATAACCATAACCAAACCAAGCAGTAGTGCAACTATAATTAAGTGGTAGTCCATGGTCCATACTAATAATAAAAGATCATGTTACAATCCAAAGTATAAATAGCTTCCAGGTCAAATTATTCACAATTGCACAAGTCTTCCCTTCAATTATTCAAATTAATTTATCATCTATAAGCAGAATATTACAATATTTAGTTATGTATAATGACTTAATCTAGTGTGTCCGTAAGCCAACTTTCACTTTTGAGCATTCTTGAACCAACTACATATCAAGCCAAAAGAATTAGACATTCGAAAATATTAATCATAACAAAAACTTATGCATAACTGAATGGAATCATGAAACCAATATTAGCCTTGTAATAGATGGAATCTTCAGTCATTGGATTTCTTTATTTTGAAATGAAAAAAAAATCAATTCTTAATCTTGCACTTTATTTTCAATGTAAACAACCCTCGACCATTTTCCATTTATCTCTATTATTTTCACTTTTTGCTAGCTCTTGACATATAATTATTCTCTCACAATCGATTCTAATAAATAAGTATCATTAAAAAAAACAAAGGTAGATATATGTAGCACATAGTTAGAGGATAAACTATGTAAGTTTGGAGCCAATCAGTATTAGTTTTTACATAGTTGTAGTGACTGAATAGTATAACAACCAATTATAGTGATGGATAATATTTTTTTTTCCAAATAGTAACAGTAGCAAAAGTAAAAAATCATTCATCAAATACTTTATTAACACAAAGTATATACAAATATTATTGAATCAGAAGAGCAACTTTCGTATTGCCTTCAAAAGAATTCTCACATTCATAAAGATGCACAAGCCAATAGTCTATCTTCAATAGAAGAATTTAACAATAAAAACTCAGCGTGTAGTAATTAACGTTAAATATGATATAACTATAACTAGAAGAACAAAGGTGCTGTAAGTCTAATTAGTGCTCTAAATATTTTAAAAAGGTTCTTGTAGTAATTCTTATTGAATATAATATTCTCAACATTGTATATACAAAGCTGTTTTTAAAATACACCAATATTACATATAATTTTGAAATAAGTATTACATTAAAGAAAATATTTTTGCTTAATTTTCAAAAGTAGAGTTTTTCGGCATTCTTATAATTGATTTTATGCATTAGATAAAACACTAAAAAATATCATATAAACAATAATATAGGATATCGCTTGTAGCTAAATTTGCTTAGAAATATAATTAATGTATATTGTATCATCATGTGTATAGAATAATAAAATAGGCTAGAGTTTATGTAAAATCAATGGAGCACCATATTGTGGTCGAAGAGTTGCAACTGTGTAAGGAGCATGAGAATAGGACGGGGAAAGATCAAAAGTGAAATTTTGTAGAATTAATGTCAAAGCCATCTTTACTTCTATTAAAGCAAAGTTTTGACCGACGCATATTCGAGGACCCAATCCAAAAGGAAGATATGCACCTTGATACTTCGTTGCCTTTGAAACTCCTCCAGAAAATCTTTCTGGTTTGAATTCACATGCATCATCACCCCATATTTCACGATCTTGATGTATTAAAATTATTGGCAAGGCGACTTGCACTCCTGCTGGTAATACTATATTGCCGACCCTTATTTCCTTGTCAGTCATTCTACTAAGCATGCTCACTGGCGGATAGAGTCTTAGAACCTCATTCAAAATCATACTTACCTGTATATATCATCAAAATTTGAGGCATATAATTTCTATATATAATGGTTTGTACTTTTACATAAAACGACATATGTACCTTTACAAAGAAAATCTATTGAGTACCATTTATGCTTCCCTTCATTTTTCTTACTTGTTTCATTTTGTCAGTTCAGTAAAAAGTGATTGGTTCATACTAGAAATGTTAGTTAAAAAATGACATTAACAAATATGGTTTGATGGAATAGGGAAAAATGTATTGTCGATGACCCTTAAACTTTCTAATATATGACCCAAAAGTTCAATTCATATCAATCAACTCCCCAAAGTTCGATTTTTTATTTGAAAAATAAAATACATTTCAACTACAATTCGACATATGAGTTCTAAGAAATGAGGATGTGCATCCACATATCATTGAGATAAACAACAAAAGTAGATGGAAAAAATGTACAACCCATAATTTCACTAGCTCAAAAGTTACTTGTTCTTTCTTGTGGTTTTCTAATGTGATCATTAGATTCTTAAATGCCTTTATAAAAATAAAATGGAAGTCTGAAAAGTCTTATTTACCTTAGAAATAGCATATTCATATGTATTAACATATTATCTAGAAAGTATTGGGGCCATATCACTTTCACATACGAGTATATTATTTAAAGAGATACTTACAACTTTAAGATGGTTCAAGCCTTCAAAATCTGGTTTTGCTTTGCGAAAAACTTGCAGAACCTCTTCTCTAGCACTTGTTTGCCAATTTGGATACTTGCTCAGTAAAATCATGGTCCACACAAGTAAAACAGATGTAGTCTCTTGCCCAGCAAAGTAAAAAAGTCTACACTCATCCATCACATCATCAATGCTCAACCCCATATTCTTGTCACTTCCCTTTTCTTTAATTTCCTTTAAGTTTGATTCCATTAGTAATCCTAATAAGTCATCCTTCATGGCTTCACCTGTTTTGATTGCCTTTTCACGTTTCTTCATGATTTTTTGAAGTGAAGCTTTTATTTCTCTATCAATTTGTTTCATCCTTTTGTTAGTCTTAGTTGGCAAAAACCTACATGTAATCAATTACATAATTAGGCCATTCATTCACCATAAATGAAAGATGCCCTCCTTTGGTTGAAGAGCGAATCTAATTAATCAGCTCGAAGTCAATCAAACAGTACTATTCAGAGACCACTATACCAGTTAAAGTTTGTTATTCATTAAGAATTGTACTCGAGTCCTAAGTGATTAAAAGCCTTTCGAATCGAATTAACCTGAAATGGTAATTAATTGTGCACCTTTAATTTATCAATAAATTACTATATATGTACAAAACTTTTACATTGTTGGTCTAAAGTTCAAACTACCAACATTTTTTGATGAAAAAAAAATAAAATTTTATGGGTAGGAAAATAAAATCTAGAACCTAAAATATTATTAATATTATTAAAAATATTGCTGATTACCTCCAACCAGGAAAATAAATGGACTGTGCCATTTGCATAAGGAGTTGGGTTAACTCTGTGAGAAGATCAAATATAAGTTTTCCTTCTTCATAATTGCTTCCAAATGCAGATCTAGAAATTACATCACATGACAAGTTTTGAAGATATGGCCAAACATCAATCTCACACGACTCTTTTTTGGTGAGCAACTGGTTCCAGTTCTCAATCATGATGTTGCAGCTTTCATACATTTGAGGTAACATAAGCTATAAAAAAAAATAATAATAATAAAACTCATGAATAAATTAATAACATTTAGATATTATTATTATTAAATTGACGAATATTAATTCATAAATAGATAAGGAATCAAACTTTAATGTACTTAATTACCTTCAATTTCTCTTGATGAAATGCAGGATTGATGATTTTTCTATGCTTAGCCCATTTGTCTCCTTCATAGCGAACAAGTCCCGGTGCTAACATCTTAAACAATGGATTTGTACTCACCTTATGAAATTCATGTATCTTCATAAATACATCTTTTATATGTTCTGGGTTCATGATATTCACCCTGGGTGTGGGTCCAATCCACATAAATGAATTCTTACCTACATTATGCAATTCCCAATTATATGTACATGCAACACTCTCAATCAAGGAAAAGTAGTTCTAGATTTTGGTTTCAAACAATAAATAAATTTTTGAGACATGCTATTCAAAATTCAACATAACCAATCAATAATTTATGATATAATTTAAATTAGATATTTTCTTAAAGCACATATTCGCAGATCTATCTACTCTAATGTGAGACTCTTCCACATTAGATTTGAGCTACAACGGTGGCACCACAAGATTTCATCATTGAGTCTACAAAGTCAACATCTTGGTGCTTGGGTCGTTATACACTCAATCTCAGATTATCATTTTAGTCATAAAAATATATCCTACAATGAGATAGAAAAGAGATAAATTCACCGAAAGTTTACGGAAATTTGGAATTTGTGTATCCATAATCACTAAATTTTTATTTGCATTAATAAAGTCACTCAATTTTTGTTTTGTGTCAATAAAAGTCTCTATCACTCTAATACATTGAAATTTAGCACAGAATAATGATGTGACAAGTCAATACCAAGTAATACTTACCAACACGATGTCACGTCAAATCCAGCCAATAAAAGAATTAATATGCACATGTCACCCATGTGTATAACACTACATGGAAAAAATGAAAAAAAAAAATGTTGAAATCTAAAATTGGTTAGAGCTGACATAGTGTTGTGTTGATAGGTCATACTTGGTATTGACTTGGTATGAGAGCAGACCACTTATTGAACAAGGATTTGCCCATTCTGCACCCTTTCAGTATTAACTGTAACCTTTCACTAAACTTCAATTTATTTTATAAAGAAAATAACTCAACACTGATTCCTTTTCTCCAAAGAAGCCACTCTTATAAATTAATAGATAAATATTTTACATATTTTACCGCAGATGAAGCTGCTTTATATTTTGAGTCCATCCATGACATTGGTGGAACTAACTTGGTGTCTCTTAGTCTTAAATTTTGACACCACTTGAATCTATGACCAAATCGTAACACCTCAATTACTACATGAAATACTGGGAAAAAAAAAAATCATAGTTGATTTATTTTTATACCACATAGACAACATTAAAAAACCATTATTGATTAATTTAATCTTAATGTTGACAACTAATTAATTATTGCGGTGGCAATCCACTATTACAATTGAGCAGGAGGTTGATTTCCAAAATAGAAAGATTATTTACTCAATTTATAGTAAGGATAAGTACAAAAATAAAGGTTGTGGTTTTAGTTATTTGTAAAATGATACCCATGATTTTTAAAAATTTTACAAAATGAGACCTATAGTTTCACAATACTAACAAAAGTAGTATATTGTCCAATACATTCCGAATTTTCACATGAAATTTTACATGTTGATTGATTAAAACATAATGAAAGTTAGTGACAAAGTTTATAAATTTTGGGGAAGTGCATGTATTTTTTTTAATTAATAATGAAAAAAAAAAAAGAAAAAAGTTACCAAAAATTTAAAAAAGCCGAAAAATTTTAAAATTTTGCAACATATTGTTAAATAATATGAATATTGAAATAATAAATAGTAAAAAAAAAATTAAGTTTCACATAGAAATCAGGTTAACGGTGCGAACTTTAGGTTTTTAACCTAATCTTCGTACAAACTTTAATGTTTTTTACTATTGGATATCCCAATAATTTATATACATTATTAAATAAAATTCCATCAATTTTTTAAGATTTGAAAATTTTCTAACCATTTTTCAATTTTTTATGAATTTTTTTTATTTTTTTGAATATTAATTATTAAAAATATAAGCACTTCACGAAAAATCCAAGTTTCGACAGTATCGTCCATTTTATTTTAATTAACCAACATACAAAATTTTAGATAAAAATTCAAAGGACAAGTGAGTTTTTAAGAAGTGTATTGGACAATACACTATTTTTATAAACATTGTGAAAACATATGTCCTATTTTGTAAAAATTTAAATTACAGGTACCGTTTTATAAATAGCTGAAACTACAAAGTTTATTTTTGTACTTATACCTTTATAATATTAGTGGTCCTGAGATTGTATTTTTGTTCCGATAAACCAAAATGAGACGGTCGAGAAACTATAAAACTAATAATTAGCAAGAAGCTAGAATTAGCTTTTTAAGATATGAATGTAAAACAAAAGTTGATTACAACTTAGGAAAAGCAAAATAAATTAAGTACCGTAGCGGCGGATGAGGTGAAGGAGAAAAGGAGCGACACGAGAAGCAACATCATGAGAGAAATCATCAAAAGGTTTAGATCGAGCTTCCATCATTAGCTCTATACTCTCCTTCCAGTCTCCGTGATAAAATCTGTACGGATTCCCCAAAACGCCTTGCTGTTTGAGAAAGCTTTCGAGCTTCTTCGGTCGAAACCATAACCAATTTCCCAATCTCCAAAACAATGTTACAATTGCAACTAACATAATGGACACTGAGATTGAGCTGCTGCTTGAAATTTCCATTAATTCCTTCAATAATTTCATTACAAGAGAGGAGAGAGAGAGAGAGCAAATGTCCGTACGGGGTCAGAGTTCATTGAGTGAAGGAAGTAAGGATAAGCTGCTGATTTTGTTTTTTATATAATTATATTATCAATTGAATTGGAGCCACATATTGTATTCCCTCTGGTAAATTCTTCATTTCTCTTTCGACATCTACCTTCCCTTGTTTCTTTCTCTTTGCGCAGTCAAACCACTTACGTTCCTTTCCATTCCTACGTAACATGTCCCACTGTAAATTTTATTTCTTTGGACACAATTAATACTCACTCCTTTGTTTTGTTTTTTTATTATAAGTTGTTTATTAAAACCAATTAATCAAGTATTTTTCTGTTTAAAAAAAAAAAAAAAAGTGTAGGTAAGGGTAAACCATAAATTACAAATATCGATGAGAGTATATAGTAGAATTTATTTCTACCAACAAAGGTTAAATTTTGACGGGATAGAAAATTAAACCTCAAATTTGTCAAGTAAAATTCAAATGCTTGCCATTCGGACCAATCTTTATTGGCAAACCAATGAAGTATTAATCATAGGAAAATTATAGAATAGGCTTGGCATATCATATCCTTCTTATGCCAAGCCTATAAAATTATAACAACTCACCTCTTAACTAATATAGAAAAGTGACAATGTGTAATTTCAGTAATTAATAATTAAATAGTTGATTATTTAAATAAAATTCTAAATATTAAAATTAATTACGTGGCATGATTTTATTAATTTTGCGCACGGATGATGTAGTAGGTCAAGCACATTCTATAATTTCTTTGATCTAGATATTTAAAATGCTTAAAAACATGTCTTTTAAAGCACTACTTCTCATGTCGCTGAAACTCCTTGTATTCTTCATTTATCTCTAACCTAATTTAAATAAGTATAATTATAAGAAAATATTGTAAAATATGCATTTGTAATGTAAAGTCATATTAAAAAAAAACAAAAAAAACAAAATGGATATCCTAAAATATATATTTGTAATGTAAAGTCATATTTTGAAAAAAAAAAAAATGGATATCCTAAAATATCACATATGAAAAAACGGATGGAGTTTTTCTTTCTTTATATATATATATATATATATATATATATATATATATATATATATATATATATATATATATATATATATATATATATATATATATATATATATATGCCTTTTTTAGCATATATTGTATTATTTATTACTCTTTTAAATCATAGAAGAGCGAAATTTTAGTGTTATATATTGTTAGGGTAAAAATTTTATTTATTTTATCTCTTCGTCAACATCTAACAATAGTTATTTTATCAAGTCAAACCTACCAATACAACACCACTTAAACTCTAACTAATAAAAGAATTGATCGGTGTCACAAACATGGTACGCACATGTATAACACTATATTGGAAAAACGAAAAAAAAAAAAATTAAAATTGGTTGGAGCGGACATGGTGTTATATCGACATTTCATAATTGATATTTACTTAGCATATCATCACTTTGTTGCCAGATTTCAACAGATTGGGGTGAGAGTGATTTTAATGATACTGAAATAAAAGTTTACTGATTTTATTGACATAAATTAAAATTTAGTGACCGTAGAGACTTAAATCTTAAAATTCAGTGAGTATCAATATAGTTTACCCTACATAATGAAATAAAAAGAAGTCTTGCAACATCTAACAATATTTATTTTATCTCTTCGTCAACTTGATGTTGACTTGGCACGTTATTTCAATTCCAAATTTCAACGAATTAGGGTAAAAATGACTTTATTAACACTAACGAAAGTTTACTGATTATAAATACATAAATTCTAAACTTCAGTGACCATAGTGGGAGTTAGTCTTATTATGCATTTTATTATTATTGTTATTGTTATTATTACCCGTGCTTTGCGCAGGATAATAAATTGATTGATTATACGAATACTTAATATATAATTATAGTTGTTACTTTATGAATGTTCAATGATATGGATATAAACAAATTTCATCGAGGTAACTTTAAGATAATAGTTCTCTTTTGAATGCTTTGAATAATGATTATCCGCGGGTTACTACTATTTCAGCTAGGCTGTCTTGTATTACAAGTTTTTAGTTCTAGATTTTAATTCGTGTAAGTTTAGCTTAGTCCGGCGACAAAGATATAATTTTTTGATTCACTCTATTGCAAGAGCTTGTGTTTCAGATGCGGTAACGGGAGTCTGGTTTAAATCTCCTCCACCTTGATTTACCCATCTTCTTCTTTAAGTTTTAATGCATTACCATTGCTTCAAAGAAAAATGTTAATATGATATAACCAATGTTATGAAAACCGGACCGGACCGGCCGGTTCGACCGGTTTTACCGCGAACCGGCCATTGGTCCGGTCGGTTTAATTAAATTTAACAGTTTAGTCAAAAACCAGATTTGACCGGTTCGAACCGCGAAAAACCGGTAAACCGGCGAACCGGTCAAAAACCGGTTTCTTGACCAATTTTAAGTTGAAATTAAGAAAATGCTGAAAGTAGGATTTGAACCCATGTCCCCTCACTTGAGTATGACATCTTATACCACTAGGCCATCCTGACTTTACTGATGGGTTTTACTTAAATTTTTAATATATCAATTAAATAAAAATGTATCATAAAGAAAGCATTTTCATGAAATTATTTGCTTATATCAGAAAATAATAAAGTCAAAATGACATTTTTCGTCCTTAATGTTGAAAAACGTACATGAATTGAATTTGAATTTATGAATTTTGTATAGTACAATAAAACTGAATATTCTATATTAGTTCATTATGTTTTATTGAATCCTACCATTTTGTAAGTTAATTTCTCATTCAAAATCCAGTTTACTACTTGCTTAATCTAGTAGTAGTACATTTGATTTCTTTAGTACTGCCCTTGCTATTACTAGTCTCTGTTTTTGCCCTTGCTATTACTAGTTTATTTTTATTATTTAAGGCTTGTATTTAATTAAGTTTTAAAATATTTTGTGAAGTTATTTTGAATATTTAATATTTAAAACTTATGTTTGATGAATTTATAAGCTTATTTATTATTTAAATAATATTTTTTTCAAAAAATTAATAATCCGGTATAACTACCGGTATAACCACCGGTTGAACCGGTATACCACGTACCAGTAGCTTCACCGGTTTGATGTCCGGTACGGTTATGATAACATTGGATATAACTATAATTGGAATAACAAAGGCGTTACAAGTCTTAAAAATAATTCTGCATGCCAGTAGTTCTCTCATCATAACTATTGTAGAGCGTTCTCCAAAATACACTTATATCTTGCATGTAATTTCGTCACAACTACAACATATAGATTTTGCTTTTATACAAGAAGAGTTTTTCTGTATTCATATCATTTATTTTATACATTAGAGAAAAAACTACAAAATAAACTGAAAGCAAGCGCTAGTTGATTTTGCTCATTATTAGTGACCTTATATATACTGTATTATCATAGCCACAGAAAAATAAAACATGCTATATTTTACGTAAAATTAGTGGAGCACCGTATTGCGGTCGAAGAGTTACTAGTGCCTGAGGAGCATGAGAATAGGATGGAGAAAAATCAAAAGAGAAGTTTTGTAGAATTAATGCTAAAGCCATCTTTGCTTCTAGTAAGGCAAAATTTTGGCCAACGCATATTCTAGGACCCAATCCGAAAGGGAGAAATGCACCTTGCTTAGTTGCTTTTGAAACCCCTTGAGAAAACCTTTCTGGTTTGAATTCAAATGCATCATCGCCCCATATTTCACAATCTTGATGAATTAAAATTATTGGTACGGACACCTACACTCCTGTTGGTAATACTAAATTTCCAACCGTTGTATCTTCATGAACTGTTCTACCAAGCATAATTGCTGGTGGATAAAGTCTTAGGACTTCATACAAATTCATACTCACCTTGTGTATCATTACAAGTCCAAAATAAGAAATGCATCATTTTAATATATAAGAAAAAAGTACTAAAAGAAATCATATAGTGTACACATTTGCAAGTAGAAAAACAAGGAATTTATGTGTTTCATACCATTCAGCTTAAAGTGGAATTAAGTTCAAGTACTGAACTATGGTTGCTTGAAAGTTGAGTTATAATGTATTGAACATCCTTAATACGTGTCAAAATGACAAATTAAAACTAACCCAGGATGATTTTTTGTTTAAAACGAAAAACCCATTCTAACTAGAAAATCAACCCTTAAGAAATGCGCACGAGCATCATCATACATACATAACATATCACTTTTTTTGTTATAAAAAGTTTAGGATTTGCTAGAAATCTCTAGCCTTAGACTGGGAAAAGCTTGAAACTATAGAAGGACTTACTGAAATATTTACATAACGTTTTATTTATGGAGACTTCATTGGAATTGGACCTCTATGGGTGTGCCGTAAGAATCTATTATTCCTTACCAATTCGCCCTATCTCATAGGCTATAATGACATATATCTAAAATAAGCTAGTTGAGTTGATTAAAAAATAAAACAACAGAAAACGAGAGGAAAACAAAGGCAAAACCAACCGTTTAATAGCTCAATGCTATTATTCTCTCTGGTGGTATTTACCTAGGGATGGCCGTGGGGTGGGGGTGGGGATTGCAATACCATGCCCTTCCACACCACTAGTAGGTAATCCCCATCTTCATCCGTGCAAGGATGGGCGGAGGAAAAACCTTAACATCTCCATACCCGAGGCATCCCCAAGATCCTCATTAAATTTTTTGTTTTTAAATCTTTGCTTATACCTAAAAAATTCATTTTTCATACATTTGAATTTTGTGCAGAATTTTTGCACTGCATTATATATTTTCTGCACTGTAGTATACATACAGTGTATTCTCAGCACTAAAGAAAAATACACTACATTACACACTGTGTTAGGGCAAGTCTAACGTTCCCTCATAGTACCATTGGAAGCCCCTTTTTGCAGTGGATTTATTTAGGATACCGCATCTTTTGAGGTAGTATTATAATTTTTTAAGTACATATTAATTTATTTAATTTTAATCATTACATAAGTTCGGTTAGGAGAATGTTGTGAATAATGGGATACCAGGCCAATAATTGTATTAGGTTGTGAATTTGTTTTTAATATTAGGAGTTGTAAAGATTTTTCGATTTAAAAAAGGAAATTAGTACTGTTACATTTTCTTCTGTTTTTCTTATTATGTCTGGAGATGCAATTTTATCCTTTTTTAAAATCAGTTTTATTTAATTTATGAGAAATTTCCCAATAGTTATGAAGTATTTACTTCCCTGGTTATGAACACCCTAAAATGCCAATTAGAAGTATTCTAAAGTTTGATCTTTCATATTTAAAATTAATTAAAAAAAAAAAAAAATTGGGATTCCCTGAAACACCTTGTCGTTTGAGATACCTTTGGAGCTTCTTCGGCCAAACCCATAACCAATTTCCTAACCTCCACATCAATGTTACTATCCCCACTATTATAATGAATACGGTGATACTGCTGCTACTGCTGGATATTTCCATTGATTCCTTCAATAAATTCATCACAGAAACTGATAAGCTCTATAATATATATTTTTTTAATATGAAAATTAAAATTTGTAATATACTATTGACTAATCCTCATTTCTTTTGAAATTTCGGTTTCAACGGTGAACTTATTCAATCAATTTCGTTTCTTTCCGTCCAATTGTCTTCTATCTTGTTGAAAAACAGTTTTGCTTGGGCCCTTTCTAATCTTATTTTGAAATATTTGCCCCTATGCAAATTATAATTCATACCAAAATAAAAATAGGAAGCACAAATCCGTCAAAACTAGGGGTGTCAATTTTTGACACGACACGATAACACGACACGACACGACCCGCATTTTTGCGGGTTTGGGTTGGGGGTTAAACGGGTTCGGGTCATAAACGGGTCAACACGTTTATGACACGAAATAAACGTGTTGTAAATGGGTCAACCCGCATAACCCGTTTCTGACCCGCGTAACCCGTTTATTCTATTATATTTTATTAGGCATATATAAATAAGTTAATAATTATATATAGTAAGTATATATTATATTAATTAAATATAAATTATTAATATTTATTTATATAATTAATTATATTGTTGGATGGTGTTAGATTTTAATTAATGGTATTAACTAATATTTATAGTCGGGTTGCTAAACGGGTCGTGTTGCTAAACGGGTCGTGTTATTTATGGGTATCGTATAATTGATTTTTTTTTATTAATCGTGTTAAACGAGTCGTGTCGTGTTACCCGTGGGTCGTGTTCATGTTTCAATTAATCGTGTCAAACTTAAACGGGTCGTGTTCGTGTCATACTTAAACGTGTCATCAGAATATCCAAACACGACACGAACACGACCCGTAAACACGAATTGACACCCCTAGTCAAAACCATTAACAGACTTATTGTTAGATAATTATCTCTCGTAGAATTATGTAAATTTGAGTAACTAGACCAATTACTAGTTTGTCCTGATTAGATAATGTCTTTTTAAAATTTATGTTTCTTTTGATTGATTTTTGTATTCTGATCTATTTTGGTGCAAGTGATTATAATTTATATAGAACAGGAGGCAAATATTTTAAAATAATATGATGGGACAAATACAAACATTCCGTATAAGATGGGGCAAATAGACATTTAAACATATATTACTATGTGTAATTGATGGAATAGAAGAGGAATAGAATAATTATTCAATGTGGAACAGCTTTATATCTGAATGCTTAGTTCAATGTTTGACCATGGAATAGTTATTCTTCAAAGGTAGGATAACTATTTTTTATGAAACTAAATAATACTTCACTACTTTATATATATATATATATATATATATATTAATTTTATTTTATTCATTTTTCTCTAATTTCTTCATTTTACCTTAATGTTTTATATTTATTTGTTTTCTTTTGTGTTTTTCTGGTTTTTTTATTTTCTTTGTTTTTTTCTCTTTCTTAATTTTTTATATGTTTTTCTTTGCTTTACTCAGTTTTTTCTTCATTCTTTTTTTCTTATTTTATCTCATGTTTTATTGTTTTTTTTTTTCGTTATTTGATTTCTTTGTGTCTTTATTTAACAAATTTCACCAAGTTTTCTTCATTTTTTTGTTTCAATATGATATATTTCATATATTATTATAGTATCAAACCAAACATTGAAATGGGATGGGAAAATGAATATAACTATTTTATTCTTCCTTTGTTCCATTACATGAAATAACTATTCTATTCTCACCTTATTCTATTCCGTGAACCAAATATGTATAAATTGTAATTAATCTATGGATTTTTTAAATGAATTTTAGAAAAACATTATCCTAATTCATAAATTCTACATCTTTCTCTTTTTATTCTACGCCAAATACATACGCGGCCCCTTCAACTTTTATTTTTGAGCCGCTTGGCCCCCTCAGCTTTTTTAGCAATCTATCTAACCCCTCATCTAAAAGCCAAATACATATGTAGGCCCTTCAATTTTTATTTTTGAGCCGCTTAGCCCCTTCAACTATTTTAGTGACCTATCTAACCCCTCATCTATTTTAAAGAGGTATTTTTAAACCTTTGAGTGAACATAACCAGACACAACAGAGTACCATGCATTACACGCGTCTGACACTAAAGACATGTAGGACACACGCTGGAAACCATCTTCAAACCATCTTCTATTTAATTAATATTACAGACTATTACAAAGTGAAGATTTCCCAGCAATTAATAAAACTCAAGAGGAGGAAGAAATATTATTGCAGAAGAGACAACAAAAAAGAACGAAGAGAGTTTAACCAAAGTGAGGAGAGAGGGAGAAAAAAATGTTAGGGACCTATATGATTAAATGTATTTGATTGTATTTATTTGTATATATATGTTACAGCTTGGTGTAATTATGTACTTTTACATAATTAGTATAAATATCAGTACCACCTCTCATCTAAGTTAAGATTGAGAGTTTACACAAAACCCTAATTGTTTTATGGTATCAGAGCCTAATAAGGCATAATAGCCAACCTAGCCCTAGCCGCCGCCCCCCCCCCCCCCCTCTCAATCTTCATCATGTTGACGGAATCAGCCCTTGTTACCGCCGCCACTCCAGCAGTTATGGCCGGCGTTCCCACCACGTTACCATCCGTCTCCCACTCTCTTCCCCTCAAGTTAGATTCAAGTAACTTTGTGTTGTGGAAAACCTTAATTATCCCCATGTTGGCTGGTTGTGATCTTGTTCGTCATGTGGATGGAACAGCCGTGATTCCGGCTGAAAGACTAGAAAACGATACCCTCAATCCGGCATATCAAGCATGGCATCGCCAGGACCAACAGGTACTGAGCTGGTTACTGAATTCTATTTCTCCTTCTATCCTTCCTCAAGTCATTGGAGTCAAATCGGCTAGAGAAGCCTGGGTTAACTTGGAAAGCGCCTATGCATCTGGCTCAAGGGCGTAAATTTGGGAATTAAAGCAACAACTACATTCCCTGGTAAAAGGTGAGGGTGAATCTGTCTCTGATTTTATGCAGCGGGTAAAATTAATTGCTGACCGCTTGGCTTCGTTGCAATATCCAGTTTCGGGTGAGGATCTTGTTGATGCAATTTTGGATGGCTTCGGGGCTCTTTTCGTGATTTTTGTAGAAGTTTGGGATCCAAATTGATCTCGTATGATGATTTATATGGGTTACTTTTGACGGAAGAACGTCACATTAGAAGAGCGAAAGCTGTTTCGGAAGATATTAATGCGCCATCAGCCCATTACACCACCAAACAGCCGGTTGCCGGCGGGAGAGGCAGAGGCCGTGGGCGTCATCAGGGCTATCAGGGCAACAGCGTTCTTCGCACTTCACTCCCCGCCAGCAGCACACATCTGGCTTCACACCCGGGCAGGGACAGCCGAGTTACCGTCCCCCATATGGACAACACGCCAAGCCGCTCCTACTACTGTACCACAGGTTACTTGCCACAATTGTCGCGGATTTGGTCATTATTCGAGGCAATGTCCTACACCTAGACTCAACACTCAGCGTCCTCAATCCTATCCCCAATCCAATCACACTACCATCAGCCCTACGAACTCCACTTGGATCATGGACTGCGGGGCTACTCATCACCTTACATCAGATTTGGGACACCTCAATTTACACTCTGCATATTCAGGTCCAGAGGAGGTTCATCTAGGTAATGGCTCTTCCCTCCCTATTAAAAATGTTGGTACTTCTTGTATTCCGGTCCCTAATCGTAAGGCTCTTCAATTGTCTCAAGTATTACATGTTCCTGCATCGCATTCAAATCTGATTTCTGTTAGTGCACTAACCCGTTCTAATGATGTCTCTGTTGAATTTTTTGACAAATATTTTTTGGTGAAGGACCTGAATTCCAAACAGGTACTCCTTCGAGGGCCGAATAGGAATGGACTCTACGCTATGCTGTTAGTGCTGCCCACTTCAATCAAGTCGC
The DNA here is from genome assembly GCA_039660915.1 of Euphorbia tirucalli. Classification (NCBI taxonomy): domain Eukaryota; kingdom Viridiplantae; phylum Streptophyta; class Magnoliopsida; order Malpighiales; family Euphorbiaceae; genus Euphorbia; species Euphorbia tirucalli. The sequence continues at coordinate 43,237,288 of CM077636.1, forward strand.
ACCTCACCTCCTTGTCCACCTGGCATGAGAGACTCGGTCATCCGGCGTTGTCTGTAGTTAGTCATATTTTGAGAAATAATCAAATTCAGTTTTCTAATAAATCCGATCGCAATGTTTGTGCTTGTTGTGCGGTCAATAAGAGTCATCGTTTACCGTTTGATTTGTCTTCGTCTGTTGTTGATTTGGATCTTATTTGTTCGGATGTTTGGGGTCTAGCCCCAGTTAAATCTTATGATGGTTTTTCTTATTATCTCCTGTTTTATGATCATTATAGCAAATATTGTTGGATTTATTTTTTACATTCGAAATCTGAAGTGCTAAATATGTTTATTAAATTCCGTTCGGTAGTTGAAAAATTTTTTGGATGCCCTATTAAAGTTTTTCAGTCTGATGGGGGTGGTGAATTCATTGGCATGAAAACTTATCTTTCTCAAAATGGTATACAACATCGCATGTCTTGTCCGTACACCCCAGAACAAAACGGGGCAGCGGAGCGAAAACATCGTCATGTTGTCGAAACAGGTCTTACCTTACTTAATCGGGCGAATTTACCTATGTCTTTTTGGTCTTATGCTTTTGATACTGCTGTGTACCTTATTAATCGTATGCCTTCTCAAGTTCTTGCTAATGTTTCCCCATATTTTTGCCTCTTTGGTTGTAAGCCTGACTATTTATTTCTTCGCATTTTCGGTTATCTTTGCTATCCATGGTTGCGTCCTTATTCGTCACATAAACTTAATTATCGCTCTCGTAAATGTATCTTTTTAGGCTACAGCAAAAGTCATAAAGGTTATCGTTGCTATGATCCCGTGTCCGAAAAATTCTTTGTCTCACGCCATGTACTTTTTGATGAACAGGTGTTCCCTTACCCGGAGTTGTCCTCGTCTACTGCTCCTGATCCAAGTGCTGCTCCGCCTTCTTTTCCAGCGGTCCATTTGCTACCAAATCAGCCCACCCAACCACTTATCCATGCACCCTCACCCGCTACCACCTCCTCAACCGCCCAACCCGTCCACACTACCCCAGCACCGCTTGCCCAGGCCCACCCACCCCACCAGCCCACTTCGTCTTCTATTCCCACCATCGAAAACACCTCACCTGGCCTTTCCCTCATGGTTGACCTTCAGCAATACTCATCCGCAGCCCTTTCCTTCCCGCAAGCCTCGAATACTGACCTTTCCGCTGTTGTGAGTACCAAAAATGTTCCAGCTCCAGCCCCGGTGCGTCGTATGGTAACGCGACTGATGTCTGGCAAGCTGCCTCCTCGCTCTTGCCTGACCTCTCTTGCTCCCCAAGATCCCTCTTGCAATAGTGAAGCAGTAAAGAGCCCACACTGGCGTCAGGCCATGGCCGAAGAATTTTCAGCATTGATTTCTAATGGGACTTGGGAACTTGTTCCATCCTCATAAGCAACTAATGTCATTGGCTGTAAATGGGTTTTCAAAACTAAGTTGAAGCCCGATGGTTCCATTGAGCGCTATAAAGCGCGCTTGGTGGCAAAGGGATTTCATCAATGTCCGGGTATGGACTTTCATGACACCTTCAGTCCAGTGGTCAAGCCCACTACCATCAGATTATTGATCTCTCTTGTTGTCTCTTTTAATTGGTTTATTACTCATTTGGATGTGTCCAATGCTTTTCTACATGGAGATTTGGATGAACCCGTTTTCATGGAGCAACCGGTTGGTTTTATTGATCCCACCTTTCCCAAATATGTGTGTCGGCTTCCGAAATCCCTGTATGGTTTGAAACAGTCCCCCAGAATGTGGCACCGTCAGCTGACCCAGGTCCTAGTTGGCTTTGGTTTTCAGTGCTCTAGAGCTGATGTTTCGCTCTACTTTCTTCGTCGGGGTTCGTTTGTTTTGTTTTGTTTGATTTATGTGGATGATCTCTTGGTTTTGGGGAATGATTCAGCCCTTGCTTCAATGTTGATTAATCATTTGCAATCTCAGTTTGCTATCAAGGACCTTAGCCCTGCTAAATATTTTTTGGGGGTTGAAATTTTTCGGCAGAAAGATTGTTTATTTTTGGTGCAGCGCAAGTACATTCATGAGCTTCTCACCCGGTCTCGCATGTTGGAATCCAAACCCGTGACCACTCCAGCCAGTTCCGCCGACAGGTTGTCACTTACGGGCGGTTCTCCGTTGGATGATGCTACTCTTCATCGTAGTTTAGTTGGGGGTCTTCAGTATCTCACTATCACCCGTCCTGACATTGCTTTTGTTGTCCATCGGGTAGCTCAATTCATGCACGCTCCCTCCACTCTTCATTGGCAGGCCCTTAAACGGATCCTTCGCTATCTCCAAGCTACGCCCTCCTTTGGCCTGCGCTATCAGCCTCAGGGTTCGTTAGCCTTACATGCCTTTTCTGACTCTGATTGGGGGGGTGATGTTGATGACCAACGCTCCACATATGGTTTTGCGGTTTTCCATGGTACTAATCTGATCTCATGGGCGTCCCGGAAACAACGAACTATGTCTCGTTCATCCACTGAAGCCGAATATAGAGCTCTCGCCACCACCACTTCTGAACTTTCATGGATGGAGATGCTTTTATTGGAAATTGGTTTTCCTGTGCCTACGGCTCCTACTCTTTGGTGTGACAACCTCAGTGCCATCTATCTCACAGCTAATCCGGTCTTTCACTCTCGGACTAAACACCTGGAATTGGATTTTCACTTTGTTCGTGAAAGGGTGGCCTCGAAGCAGCTTCGGGTTCGGTGTATTTCCACTGATGACCAGACGGCTGATATCCTTACCAAACCGCTCCACAAGACTCGGTTTCATCTACTGCGTGACAAGTTGGCTGTGCTCTCCGCCCCAGCTCAACTTGCGGGGGAGTGTTAGGGACCTATATGATTAAATGTATTTGATTGTATTTATTTGTATATATATGTTACAGCTTGGTGTAATTATGTACTTTTACATAATTAGTATAAATATCAGTACCACCTCTCATCTAAGTTAAGATTGAGAGTTTACACAAAACCCTAATTGTTTTAAAAAATACAGATAATTTTTTTATATAATATTTACAAAATATTACCCTTGTAAAATCGTAAACTTCATCCCAAACACGCTGAAATTTCTTTTACCTCCAAGTTATACGACACATCAGCATTTAAGTGTCTAAAAATATCACTTTAAAATAGATGAGGGGTTAGATAGGTCGCTAAAATAGTTAAGGGGGCCAAACGGCTCAAAAATAAAAGTTGAAAGGGTTCAAAAATAAATGATTTTACAAAATATGTATTTGGTTTTTAAGTAAGGGATTAGATAGGTCGTTAAAATAGTTAAGGGGTCAAACGGTTTAAAAATAAAGGTTGAAAGGACCGCATATATATTTGACCTTTATTCTATTACAAGTCCAAAATATCTAGAAGGGGAAAAAAAAAGGTAAATTCAATGTATAAACTGACTGTGAATACCTTAATTAATTTGAATCATGACAGGTAGCTAGGGGTCAACCAATTGGAAGACTTATGATGTCATCCCTTAGCTAATTTATATCTTCACATTTATTACATGTGATTAGTCAACATCTTTGAACTAATTTTACCCAATACATTACATAAAGATATCTCGGCCTTGACAGTGGTAGGGTTCTACATTAGTCTCATTTAGATGCTCAGCCAAAAACGAAGAATGCACACAATCCAAACAAAAATAACTTGCTATCTCGCCCAATAATATCCCAGAATTTATGATAAAACCCAATTTACACCCCTATGGCCCCGTAGCCTATCAGGATGCATCCCAAAAATTTATTTTTATACATATACATATTTTTAAAAAAAAATTTTCTTATTATGGTTCAGTTCCGTTCTATTTCGGTTTTTTCAATTATAAAAAAAAAAAAAACTAAATCAAAAACTAAATTATTATATTTTATAAAATCAAAACCAAACCAAATAGAGTTTGGTTCGGTTCGGTTTGATTTTTCAATCTCGGTTTAGTTTTTAGTTCGCGGTTTGATTTTGTTCACCCCTAATCATGAGAGAAATGCTCAAAAGGTTTATATTGAGCTTCCTTCATCAACTTTATGTTCTCCTTCCAGTCTCCATTATAGAATCTGTACGGATTTCCCAAAACGCCTTATTGTTTGAGATGCCTTTTGAGCTTCTTCGGCCTAAACCATAACCAATTTCCCTATCTCCAAAACAATGTCACAATTGCAACTAATATAATGGATACTAAGATTGAGCTGCAGCTTGATATTTCCATTAATTCCTTCAATAATTTCATCACAAGAGGAGAGAGAGAGCAAATGTATGGATTTGAATTCAGTGAACGAAGTAAATTAGATTTTGCTTTATATATATTCTCAAGCGCGTATTCATTATCTGTTTGGGCAATTCAACCAATTACGCGGACTTCTTTTCCTGTACAATATGTAGGGGTGAGCAAAACCAAACCGCGAACCAAAAACCAAACTGAACAAAGACTGAAAACCGAATCGAACCGAACTAAACTCTATTGGTTTGGTTTTGGTTTTGTAAAATATAATAATTTGGTTTTTGGTTCGGTATTCGGTTTTTGTTGAAAAACCGAACCGGACCGAACGGTAATAGGAAAAAAATATTTTTTAAATATATATATATATATATATATATATATATATATTATTTGGCATATTATATATTTATATTATTATATAATTTGTATTTGTGAGACTTTAGTAATATACATGTAATATAAATCCTTTTTAAGCAATACTTTACATGTAATTTATAAAAAATAATAATAATAAAAATTAAAAATTGAAATTTTTGTTGATTTGGTTTAAACCGAACTGGTTCGGTTCGGTTTTACCCGAACCATATGAATTTTGGTTTGGTTTTTATTTCTATTTTTCTTCTACTTTGGTTTTTATTTGGTTTGGTTTTGAACCGAACCGTGTTTTGCTCACCCCTAATAATATGTACCATTGTAAATTTATTTATTTGGACTCAAAATACACCCTCTATTTTTATTTTTTTCCTATTTGGGTAAATAATTATAATTAAACTCTTTGACGTTTGGACAAATACATCACTCACTACCTTCTCATGTTTTACCTATTTAGTTTATATCTCCTTGTATCTTGCATCCATCACACTATAATCTCCCTCTACTTATTATTACGTCATCTTTTATCAAAAGTTTTAATGTGATACATATTTATGTACTTATATCATCTCTTGATTCTATATTCAAGTTCTTGAATAGACAACTTTTTTGTCTTTTTTGCTAATGTAACTACGACTTAAAGGGTAAGGACAACATTAGAGCTAAGCGACAAGGCTAATCTTAGTCACAAAAATTAGCAATTTCAACAATTTTGAAAGAAAAATTCTTAATAACAAATGAGGGAGGTCATAATGTGATAGTGATAAACTTCAGGGAGATATAAATTAGATAGATAAAATGTAGGTAGATACTAATATATTTGATCAAACCTCAGGAAGGTTATAATGGTTTACCATTTTTATTTTATTATAGGTTGTTCATGAACAATAATCAACTATTAATTAGATAATTTCCATTTTAAAGGTTTATTTCTCTACTGAAATTATCTTTCTTTTTAATTATCCAGGCTTAAGAGTATACGATTGTTTGTTTTTTTTTTATTCTCAATCTTCAATTAATAGTTTAGTATCTGGTCTCACGGAATTCATACTGTAGACCTCCAAATTAGAGAGAGATATTTTACTACTAGAATATACTCCCTGCGTCCAGCTTTGATAAGTAATATTTTGATTACATGGTAATTAAGAAAATTAATTAATAGACTATATTATTACTAAAAGACCCTTAAAATACTAAATGATTAAGTGAAATAAATGTTGTCACTTTTATTGTTTAGGTACATGTAACAAGGGTGTTTTTGACAATTTATCACTTAATTAATAATTAGATATTGAAAAATGCCTATATTATTAGACACCCAAAATAGAAATTTTGCCTATCAAAATTGGACGGAGGGAGTAGTAGGATAGGCATAAAATTATTTGCACTTAATATTGAGTTTGTAAACTAATTTAAATAAGAGTAAACATGAGAAAATATAATAAAATATACATTGGTAATATAAAATGTCATATAAAAAAAATAAAGTGAAAATCCTAAAAAGTAATATAATTAATAAATAGAGGAAGTATTTCGTTAGAGAGATTGTGTTTAAGAGATTTATAAAGATTTGAAGACTCTAGCCTACGTCCTCTCCCCAAGATATCATTTTGAGAAGTTCCGCTATGATTCTTTTAACCGTGCAAGAATGTTGGAAAATGAAGCACACATTGGAAATAAATGAGAATAAAGAGAGACATATAAGTGATGTAGGTTTTGACGTAACATAAGCAAATTGGTTTTGTGTTACATGGGTCTAACCCCACATATGTGCTCACTCATGCAAACAGACTCAACAAAATCTCTTCATGGTATTAAAGAAGAAGAAGGACTAATGCAAACAGACCCAACAAAATCTCTTCATGGTATTAAAGAAGAAGAAGGCTTAATAGCCAAAAAGATCTTAACCCCATGTTTAAAGTCCTGTGGAGTTTGGCTAGTAGAGAAGGCTAGACCAGTTGATGACCTTGAGTTTCAAATTAGATAAGCCAAAGAATGTTGAACAAGTGACAACTGGTCCAGGCCTAATTGTACTTGAGGGAGAGTGTTGGATAATAGGTCTTGCATTGAAAATAAATTGAGAATAACATATACATGATGCAGATTAAACCTTTACATAAGCCAATTTGTTTGTTTTACATGAGTTTAACTCAACATATTTGCCCACTTATGCAGACGGATTCAACACTCTCAAGACCTAATGAATCTCTTCAGAATCAAGCCTAGATACTTTACAACTTAAAGCTACACCAAATAAGTGAATCCCTTCACTTATTTTATCTCAACTTTTCTTGAGAAAATTGATAAACTTAACACCAATTTTTACAAGCATTATTGGAAAACTTTTACTACCTCAATTTTTCCAAATTGGAATACTTGTTACAGTCTATAATGTCAATTTTATAACTAAATTGACAAACTCTAGTGATAGTGAGAATAAAACTGTAGCACAAGAACACACTAGTAATCTTCCGAAATACAACAATGAATAAACTTGGTGTAGATGTTGTAGAAGAGACTTAGAAGAATTATGATGAATCTCAAAATATTCAAATCTTTAGCGACAGAAACTCTTGGCTTAGAAAGAAAGAGAAAGTAAAATGCTTCAAATGTGGAATTATGTAGAATGCAATCAAGCTGAGCACTCTCAAGACTCACGGAGTCTCTTCAGAAATGAACATGAATAACCCTAAAAATAGTTTCATTGACTTTTGATAATTCTTTGAAGTAACTTATAATTTTGGTACACAAACTATATTTTGCCACAGAATTATATATGAAGTTCCCTACGATGACCTAGCACTGTATAATAATAATAATAATAATAATAATAATAATAATAATAATAATAATAATAATAATAATATTATTATTATTATTATTATTATTATTATTATTATTATTATTATTAAATCTTGCAACATATCTCTAACAATAATGCATAATAATATTATGCTTGATGCATGATAATTAATAAAATAATTCATAATAATAAAAAGTGATACATAATAATAATAATAATAATAATAATAATAATAATAATAATAATAATAAGGGAAATACAATGATTTTATGAAGGACTAAATATCTTTTTGGGCTTTGCACTATTCTTTTAGTCTCTGTCCTATTGACATTTTCCTTTTACCCCTTGTGGTATGAAAAAAAGTTCCAAAATGGCCCCTAATAAGTATATTCCGTCAGATTATGTTAATAAAATTGTTAATAGAATTTGACAAAATACAAATACAAATAAAACAGAGACCAAAAGGGTAAAATGGTGATAGCACAGGGAATAAAAAGATCTTTACGTCTTTTTATGGGTCGCTTTAACTAAATTCCGTAAACTACATCCCGTAAACTACGAGGATAATTTAGTCTTTTGATAACTTGTCGAGGATATTTTGTCTTTCTCTTCTCCATCCTTGTCATAGGGGTGCAAAAAAAAAAAAAATCAAAAAACCATGAAACCGAACCAAAACCAGAGAAAATATGGTTAACAGAAACCGATGGACAAGTGTACGGTTTTTTTTTTTAAAATCAATGGTTTCAGTTTCGGTTTTTACACGGAAAGTCCATGTGGACTTGGTTAACCGACTGTTGATAAATATTTATTTTTTAAAAAATTATTTAATCTCATATATAGGTTATATGAATTAAGGGAGAAACATTTAGGCGTTTTATGTAATTTTCCCTCCATAGTTTCCAATATTCACTGCTCTCCTCCTCTCTGTCTCGCTCGATCTCTTTGTCTCTCAACTCACTTCCTAATTCCACTTTCCATAGCCCTTCAGTCCGTCGTCTCTCTCAACCCAAATCGCTGAAATTCTTCTCAATCCCTGATGCATGGTAAATACACACTAATAGAAGCAAGTGTACTCCGTTGCTCAAGTAATATAAAGTAAGTAGAGTATCGATCCCACGAGGACTAATTATTCGAACCCTAAATATGGTCGGATTTCTATTAATCTAGGTGAAGAGAACAATGTATCTTTGATTTTGGTTGTGAATTAAAATTACTGCTAAAGAAAATTAAATTAAAATTAAGAATGTAATAAAATTGTATAAGAGAAATTCGCTGAGGAAGCTAACTAAGGCGTTCGGTTTCACTTAGCATTAATTCCAGCAATATTTTATATTATGCAATTAATCGATTAAATTCCAAAATGGCGATTTCCATGAATAATCAATACCGGTTAGCGCTATTAATTCTAATTCTTAACCTAAACACTTCAACCTCTCAGTTCTAAGCGTCAAGCCAGAAAGCATTAAGTCTAAGAAATCCTAGCACTAACTAGTGAGCCACTACAGCAATGGTCATGCAAAAGTCGTGTTGTATGATTCCGTTAACCTAGTCCTTTGTTCAATTAAAGATTAACTATGAACATTGGAATTGATGGTCACGCATCCAAAGCGTTGAACATACACAACACAATATTGAAAAATAATACGAATGAAATTACATTAAACATAAAATAATTACATGGAACAATTGCTAAGATCCACCATAGCCTTAGCTATGGTGGAATTAGTTCATCACTAAACTAATAACACAAAAATGGATTAAAGAAAACATGGTAAAGAGAAAGGTTTAGAAAAAACTAGAATCAAAGTGGTTGATGTACGAATCGTTGAGATGACAAGATGAAAGCTCCTCCAAACCCTAGCTCCCAAGAACACGGTCTTCCAATCTGTTCTTCTAAGAAAGAAAGTAAGAAATAAAATCTGAAAAGTTAAACTCTAAACTAAACTCCCAAAACTCAAAACTAAAAACTGAATAATGAATAATCTTCTTTTCTAACTCCCCCCTCCTAAAACAACAAGGGAAGAAGAGTTCTCCTAAGAGTCAAAAACCCTTCCTTGTTTTAAGGAAATTACCAAAAAAAGAAAAACATTCCTCTTCAGCCAAAAGACTTCTAACTCTCTCCTTAAAGAGACCAAACCCGCGGCTTTTCCTTGGCCCATCATGAACGCAGGCCCAAATCACCAAATCAGCTTTAAAACTCCAAAATCAGCACCTCCCAGGGTATGGTCATGCCTTAGGACTGCTTCTGGGCTGTTTTAAGTCAATTTTGCTCCTTTATCATGCACTTTTCACTCCATTCTCTTCTTAGGAGTCCTAACAAGGAAAATACATAAAAAGGAAGTAAAATATGCCTTAAATAAATAAAATCAACTCAATTAAAGCACAAAAACAAAGTCAAAATAAGTATATAAAATACACTTATCAACTTCCCCACACTTAAACTTTGCTTGTCCTCAAGCAAACAAAACATCTCCAACTTCCGAAAACAATTAAGGACAGTTATAGATCAAACAACCGATTTTCAAAACATCACAAACCACAACCTCACTTTCATCCACAAGTCAAGCATACTCAATCAATAAGGCTGTCACAAAAGAATTTGGCATTTAACTCCAATCTTATGCACACAAAGCAACTCAATTAACTATCAGAATATGATTTGTATCACTAAAATAGTAAACTTCTAAGTCACCTCCCAATCAATCACATAGATAAAGATCAATAGGACTTTAGAATTCACACAATTTTCTTGGGGGGGAATATTACGATACATTGATCGATTCCATTTAATTAACTTTAATAATTTTCGACCTTACTTGAGATGTTACTTAGCCTTTCTGAATAGATAACAAAGATGGAGCAAACACAATGCACCCGACTTACTCAACTAAGCACATTCAATCAAGCGGCTACTAGCACTATTCATAACTCCACCTTGTAAGCGAAGCCAGCGGAATAAATTTCCAATCTCCATTCTTGACTTTTTGTCAATTTTCATTAAGCACAAATAATTAATTTCCATTACCCCAAGATTAATTCAAAATAAAGCACACAAGTTGCCTATTTCATCTCTTTACTTATGCTCAATCAAAAAGAAGCTTCCTAGAAAGTTTATGTCTAGAAGTGATACATCTCAACCCCAAAGTCTATATTATTACAAAGGTGCCAATCAAATGGGGCCTCATGTTATATTTAATGTAAACTTCCCTATTAACAATCATACTTAACCTAGAACGATGTAAAATAAGAGTTTGTGTTTGCTTTTTTTTTTTTTTTTTTTTTTGAAAAAAAAACATTGCTTTGAGGAGTTGGAGCATTAAGTTGCAAGTGACAAACATAGGACCACAGAGAATGAACTTAAAGCAGCTCAAAAGGATGGAACAAAAGCATCAAAAAGAAGTCTATTTACAACTCAATATGCACAATTTCCCTTCCCCACACTTAAAATGTACATTGTCCCCAATGTAAATCAACCAATCAATAACCAGAAACAAAAAAGAATTAGAACAAGAGAACTCCCCTGGTTATTGAAAGCCGAAGTCCAAGTGCTAATGCAGGGAAGGTGGAAAAGGAGGATCACATCCTTGGATGCGAAAAAGTTCAGCAACATTAGCTTCAATTCTTGTGTTTTGGCGCACCACCCGCTGCAAAAGACTAAACATAGCCTGCAAATCAATAGACTCAGAAACAGAAGGTGCAACAGGAGGCTCCGAGCTAGTGGATGCCTTGTTGCCCTTCTGCAGGGTGCGACCTCTAAATGAGCGAGCCTTGTTTCCTATCCACCAAACCAGGAAATTTGCAACTCTTACCTCCACAATATGCATACTCTTAAGGCAAGCAATATCTAATGGTGCAACAGAATAAGCAATATGCAAGTTATTATTGGACAAGTCAATGATCTTTTCATTTTCAACAATTCGGGTTATAAGAGACCCTAAAATCAAAGGTCTACTAAAGGAAATAACCTGTTGAAATTGACCAATTATCCAAAATCCCAAATTTAGTTTAACTTTATGAACCATGCACCACAAGAAAAACAACTCAGCCTTATTACAAGTACTGGATCCTTCTTTCCTACCAGAAAAGACAAAAGCCAAAAATCGTTGGATATACTAGAGGACAGGTGTTTTTAACTCTTTGGATTTGGATTTCCTAGGGTCAAAAGTAGCACGATCGATAGAAAGATCTTTCCAAGCATCAAACATAGGTCACCTATGCAAATAATCCAAAGTAAAGGATCTATACTCATTGGAGGTAGAGGAAACCTGATCTATAAAACCACAGGACACATTGAATTCTGTAATGGATTGCTTAAAATCCCTGCCCCCTAACCGATACTTAACTATCTTGGGTGTGTCAATTGTAAAGTGGTCAAGTTTATTAAATTTGAAAGTGGAATAAAATTCCTGAACTAACTCAACATAACCAGGACATCTCAAATTGAAGAAAGATTGCCACCCAATATTAGCAATCAAACCATGAAATTCATCCACAAAATTAAATTCAATCAGCACATTCTCATCAATGCATTTAGAAGCAACTATTTCTCTATCCTTAATGTCTTTATAAATTAATGATTTAGCCCTAGAAAAAGTCAAATTACCATGTAAATGTTTGTCAGGGATAGTGAGTTTCATACCTTTGGGTACTCGAGAACGAACTCGAGTTACCTGTGATGAAGAGTGCTGTGGTGGTGGAGGGGGTGAAGCATTTGGCTCTTTTGCCTCAGAAGGTATCTCCTCTGGCTCGGGTGGTTCGATAATGGCGGTCCTCTTGTGTCGCTTGGGCTGTGGGGGAGGTTAAACACAGACTGTGGGTTTCCTCTTTGTGGTATGTGTAGTAGACTTTGGTTGGGTGGGTGCAGGACTCTTTGGAACTGGAGGTGCTGCTGGAGCCTGCATGACAATCGGATACTCGTCGGAGGAGGATGATGGCCGGCACGGTGGAATCGGCGGCAGCAGACGGCGAGGCACATCAGCTGCGATCTGCTAAAGGCGGTGGTCTGGGGAACAAGGAGCTGGGGCAGACGGCGAGGATGGCGGCTGGTCGGCCTGCGGCGGAGATGGGGGCGACTGGACGGAGGAATGCTGCTTCGCCAGAGGGTTTCGCTTGGACGGAGTGCGTTTGCGACCCATCAACGGTCATGGAGAAAAACGAGCGGCGGAGTGACGGTCTGTTGGACGGAGGCGCAAGGAAAGCAGGCGGCGGCGAACGGTGGAGCTATGTGCACGGCGGGGATGGTGTGGTCGACGAAGAGTTTAATGGAAAAAAAAAGAAGGGTTTGGCAAATTGAAAGTAAGAAAAGGAAAAGAAAGGGTAGGTGGGGGAGGTTGGCAGATTGGGTTTTAATTGATCTGAAATATTTTTTTTTTATAATAGAAAGGAAGAGGTGGAAAGCAGAGGAGTGGCGTGGCCAAGGTATGGCCACGCCTTAGTTAGGCCATTCCTCTGTTTCCCACCAACAAAAATGTGTTAATTAAATTTTTTTTTTTTAATAAGATAGGGGGTTTGAGAAACAGAAGTAAGGCGTGGCCAAGGCATAGCCACCTTAGCCATGCTATTCTTCTGTTTCTCACCCAAAAAAAAAAAATTTTTTTTTTTTTTTGGAAAATAATAATAGAAACAGAAATACACACAGACTAAGGTAAGGTCATGCCTAAGAAAAAAAATCAATTTTTGATTGAAAAAGTTTTCTAAGACGCGGTCATGCCTTAGGTAATGTGTCACATTCCCTTTCAAAACAGAAGTAAGGAGTCCCTAGGGTATGGGTCACACCTTAGTCCGAAACCTACGACAAAAGCCAAAAATTAACATGGTCAAAACAAATAAAAATGAAATAGTAATAATTTAAAAATAAAAAATTAGTCAAAAATTGGGTTGGCTCCCAAAAGCGCTATTTTAAAGTCAATTAGCTTGACTCCCTCCAACTCAATTTAGACCAGAGAGGAAAATGGTGACCGCATGAGCCTCATAATCGCCACCATCGTAGAGCTTGAGTCGTTGGCCGTTGACCTTAAATGGGGGTTCATCACCCCGCTTAATTTCCACCACCTCGGATGGAAAAACATCAGTTATTTTGAAAGGACCTGACCATCTACTCCTTAATTTTCCAGGAAAAAGGCGAAGTCGAGAATTGAATAGCAACACTTTGTCGCCTACTTTGAACACACGCCTAAGCAATCGTTTATCATGCCATTGCTTGGTTTTTTCCTTATAAATTTTTGCGTTCTCGTATGAACCAAGACAAAATTCGTCCAATTCATTGAGTTGCAAAAGGCGCTTTTCACCTACAGTCTGCATATCAAAGTTTAACAATTTAAGGGCCCAATATGCTTTGTGCTCCAATTCAACAGGTAAATGACATGCTTTCCTGAAAACTAAACGGTAAGGAGACATGCCAATTGGAGTTTTGAATGCAGTATGATATGCCCATAAAGCGTCATCTAATTTAAGGGACCAATCCTTCCTAGATGAACTGATCGTTTTCTACTTGTCCGCTCGTTTGTGGGTGATATGGTGTAGCTACTTTATGGGTAACACCATATTTGCTTAATAACTGGTCAAATTGTTTATTGTAAATATGGGTTCCTCCATCACTAATAATTGCCCTGGGTGTTCCAAAACGAGTGAAAATATTCTTCTTAAGGAATTTAATCACTACCCTAGCATCATTTGTTGGCAAGGCTACAGCTTCTACCCATTTAGACACATAGTCCACAGCTACAAGTATGTATTCATTGTTATAGGACTTAGGGAACGATCCCATGAAGTCGATAGCCCAAACATCAAAAAGTTCACAAACTAAAATTCCATTCTGAGGCATCTCATGTCTACGAGAAATACTACTAGTTCGTTGACATGCATCACAAGATTTAACAAAATTAAAAGCATCTCGAAATAAAGTCGGCCAATAAAAGCCACATTGCATGACTTTAGCTGCAGTCCTTGTAGGACCTAAGTGACCACCAGGCTCTTTTGTGTGACAAAGAGTTAAGATAGGGGTTACCTCTTCGTCAGGCACGCAACGGCGAATCATATTGTCTCCACAAATCATAAATAAATATGGATCCACCCACAAATAATGTCGCACATCCGAGAAAAACTTACGTTTTTGTTGGTAAGAAAGACCAGAGGGAACGATGTTACCTGCGAGGAAGTTAGCAAAATCCGCATACCATGGAGATGAGGAGACCGCCATGAGCCTTTCGTCAGGAAAAACTTCCTTGACCTCATCGCTGGGAACACCGATTCTCGCCTCGAAGTCCAGCCGAGAAAGATGATCTGCAACCACATTTTCACTCCCCTTTTTATCCCTTATTTCGATGTCGAACTCTTGAAGAAGTAGGATCTATCTAATTAATCGTGGTTTCGCATCCTGCTTTGCTAGCAAATACTTAATAGCAGCATGGTCAGTGTAAACAACAACCTTAGATAATACCAGATAGGGACGAAATTTATCGAATGCAAACACAACAGCAAGCAATTCCTTCTCAGTCACAGTGTAATTCAGTTGAGCCTCATTCAAAGTCCTACTAGCATAATAAATAGGCTGAAAAATTTATCTAATCGTTGACCTAAACATGCTCTTATAGCCACATCACTCGCATCACACATCAATTCAAAGGGCAATGTCCAATTTGGACTTATCATAATCGGTGCTTTCATCAATCTTTCTTTCAAATCGTTAAAAGCATACAAGCATTCATCAGAAAAATTAAAAATAGCATCTTTCAACAGCAATTGGGATAAAGGCTTAGCAATTTTTGAAAAATCTTTTATAAATCATCTATAAAAGCCTGCATGACCCAAGAAGCTACG
Source organism: Euphorbia tirucalli (assembly GCA_039660915.1). Taxonomy (NCBI): domain Eukaryota; kingdom Viridiplantae; phylum Streptophyta; class Magnoliopsida; order Malpighiales; family Euphorbiaceae; genus Euphorbia; species Euphorbia tirucalli. Next base: position 43,252,516 of record CM077636.1, read on the forward strand.
CACCAATTTGACTGTGGTAGGTGTTGGCAACTTATCAATCACCTCTACCTTGGCCGGGTCGACTCCTATTCCCTTCTTAGACACCTTGTGTCCAAGGACTAAACATTCCTTTACCATAAATTGGCACTTTTCCCAGCTAAGTGCCAAATTAGTATCCTCACATCTTTGTAAGACAAGATTAAGGTTATATAAACAATTTTCAAATGAGGACCCAAAAACAGAAAAGTTATCTATGAAAATTTCCATGAAATCCTCAATCATATCCAAAAAGATAGCTGTCATACATCTTTGAAATGTAGTTGGTGCATTACACAACCCAAATGGCATACGCCTATATGCAAACGTACCATATGGACAAGTGAAAGTAGTTTTCTCTTGGTCCAAAGGGTCCACTGGTATTTGCATATAGCTAGACAAAACATCTAGACAACAATAAAACTCATGCCCTGCCATTCGTTCAAGCATTTGGTCAATAAATGGTAATGGGAAGTGGTCTTTTCTGGTGGCTGCATTCAACTTCCTATAATCTATGCACATTCGCCAACCAGTGACTTTTCTTACAGGAATCAACTCATGTTTATCATTTTCCATCACAGTGGTTCCACCCTTTTTAGGTACTACCTGGACCGGGCTCACCCACGGACTATCAGAGATGGGATAGATAATACCTGTATCGAGTAGTTTGATTACCTCAGCTTTCACTACCTCTTTCATATTTGGGCTCAACGGCCTTTGCGATTGCACTGTGGGCTTCACTTGAGCCTCCATGAAAGTCCAGTGTGTGCACAATGAAGGGCTAATTCCCTTGATATATGTGATTGACCACCTGAATGCACCCTTATGATTTCTTAGTACTTCTACCAATCTGTTCTCCATGTCACCTGTCAAAGAGGAAGAAATTACTACAGGTAAAGAAGATGGGGGATTAAGAAAGACATATTTGAGATGAGAGGGAAGAGGTTTCAGCTCCAAAACAGGAGCTTCTTCAAGTGAAGACTTTGCTCTTGGTGTATCCTTATGATCTAGACCCTCATAATGGTCTTTTGCCCATAAGCAATCTTCCATATTATTGCTAAAGGAATCAAAGATTGCTTGGGCTTCTTGCTCAACCAGCCCCTCTTCATTTTCTGACCTTGCACAACAGAGGCTAATCATGGCTTTTCTCAATGGGTCAGAAAAATGCATCTCCTGAAAAATACCTCCCACACAATCATTAGTAGAATCAAGAAATTAACACTCTCCTGATCATTGCAAGGGTATTTAAGTGAATTATAAACATTAAAAACTACTTCTTCATCTTGCAATCTGAGGATTAGCTTCCCTTGTTGAGCATCAATCAATGTTATGCCAGTTGCTAGGAAGGGCCTACCCAAAAAAATAGGAACCTTGTCATCTTCTGCCATGTCAATAACCACAAAATCAGCCGCAAAGATAAATTTGTCCACTTTAACTAGTACGTCCTTAACTATCCCCTTTGGATGAGCAATAGATCTATCAGCTAATTGAAGAGTTATGTTGGTTGGCTTTAGATCTCCTAGTCCCAATCTCCTGAAAACAGATAAAGGCATTAAATTAATACTGGCACCCAAATCACATAATGCCCTCTTAAAAGTGCAATTACCAATGGTACAGGGGATAGAAAAACTCCTTGGATCCTTAAGCTTAGGAGGTAGCTTATTAAGGATAATAGCTGAACATTCTTCAGTCACAGCAATTATTTCATTGTCTTCTATTTTCCTTTTCTTTAACAGTATATCTTTCAAGAATTTAGCATAAACAGGCATCTGTTCTAGAGCTTCAGCAAAAGGTATGTTAATGTGCAATTTCTTGAAAATCTCTGGGAATTTAGAGTATTGTTGATCCTATTTTTCTTTCCTTAACCTTTGGGGAAAGGGTAATTTAGGCACATATGGTTTGACAACAGGATCAACAAATAATCTAGGAGGTACAACATCATCAGATTTATTATTAGAGTCACTTACCTTTTCTGGTTTCTTACCTTTCTGCAGAGTTGGAGATGTTTGTTTAGGAGGTTGAGTTTCTACCTCTTTCCCACTCCTAAGAATGATAGCTTGAGCTTGTTCCCTCGGATTTGCTTCAGTGGTACTAGGGAGAGCACCAGGAGGTCTTTCTGCTCTACCTCTATTCAGCTGAGCCACTTGAGTTCCCAAATCTCTGCAATACGCCTCATTGTTTGCCAGGCAAGTCTGGATGTCTTTAAGAATGGATAAAACTGGATCAACAGGTTGTGAATTCTGTCTTGGAGCCTGTTGCGCTTGTTGGTGGTGCTGACCTCTCTGCTCATTCATATTGAACCCAAGTGGGGGTTTTAGCACATTCTGCTGATATGAATAAGAAAAATTAGGATGACTTCTCCACCCCGGATTATATGTGTTGCTATAGGGGTTATTTTGGAATCTGCTCTGGTTAGTTCCCATATAGCTCACATTAACAGTGTCATCTTCAAACGGATTTCCCAACTGACATTCAAGACTTGGATGATCTCCTCCACAATTCCCACACACAAGGACTTGTGCAGGCTGCTTTAAACTCAGATGAGCCATCATCAAATCCATCTTGCGGCTAAGCTCGGCCATAATTGGATCACTTGCCCTGGTTTTCGTGGCAAAAACACCTTGCCACCTTCCACTTGGCTTCTCTCCCTTCCACTGAGCACTTTTCTTGGCTAGTTCATTCATCAGCTCATACGCTTCCCCTTGTGTCTTTTTAAAAATGTTACCACCTGTAGCTGAATCAATGGTGGCACAGTTGGTAGGGGTCAAACCATTATAGAAAGTACTCACTTGCTGCCATTTAGGTAGGTCATGGTGAGGACAATTTTGTAGGAGTTTCAGGAATCTCTCCCAAGCTGTAAATAAAGTTTCCGACTCAAATTGCCTGAAGGAAGTGATCTCATTCCTCAATATTGCTGTCTTGGAAGGTGGAAAATATGATAGAAATTCCTTTTCCAACTCGTCCCAAGTTCTAATTGACCCCGGCTCCAGAGATTTCAACCAATCCAGCGCCCTACCCTTCAAAGAAAATGGGAAGAGCTTCATCCGAATAGAATCCGTTGAGACACCTTCCTGTCTAAAAGTGTCTGCATGCATAAAAAATTTATCCAAATGATCATTGGGATTTTCGTCTGGCTCTCCTTCAAATTGGCCACAATACTTTATCAATTGCAGCATCCCAGTTTTAATTTCAAAACTCGTCGCATTTATTGGTGGAGCAATGATGCTAGAGTTGTTCTGATGTCTATACAGAGCCAAAAGTTCCATGATCGGTCGGTCATTCTGCTGTCTCGCTTCCTCGGCCAACCGAGCTTGTCTTTGCTCATCGGTTTCCATGGCTTGCCTTCGTTCCTCACACTTTTGCTTTCGGTTCCTGTGACAAGTTTTCTCAATTTCAGGGTCAATAGGTAAAGGAAGAATACCACTGCTTCTGCTAAGCATGCACAATCAACAAAATAAAAGAAAAGAAAGAAAAACCTAGATCAAAGAAATCTTGTAATTAGTATCGCATAAAAATAGTCCTCAGCAACGGCGCCAAAAACTTGATGCATGGTAAATACACACTAATAGAAGCAAGTGTACTTCGTCGCTCAAGTAATATAAAGTAAGTAGAGTATCGATTCCACAAGGACTAATTATGCTAACCCTAAATATAGTCGGATTTCTATAATCTAAGCGAAGAGAACAATGTATCTTTGATTTTGGTTGTGAATTAAAATTACTGCTAAAGACAATTAAATTAAAATTAAGAATGTAATAAAATTGTATAAGAGAAATTCGATGAGGAAGCTAACTAAGGCGTCCGATTTCACTTAGCATTAATTCCAGCAATATTTTATATTATGCAATCAATTCGATTAAATTCCAAAATGGGGATTTCCATGAATAATCAATACCGGTTAGCGCTATTAATTCTAATTCTTAACCTAAACACTTAAACCTCTCAGTTCTAAGCGTCAAGCCAGAAAGCATTAAGTCTAAGAAATCCTATCACTAACTAGTGAGCCACTAGAGCAATGGTCATGCAAAAGTCGTGTTTTATGATTCCGTTAACCTAGTCCTTTGGTCAATTATAGATTAACTATGAACATTGGAATTGATGGTCACACATCCAAAGCATTAAACATACACAACACAATATTGAAAAATAATACGAATGAAATTGCATTAAACATAAAATAATTACATGGAACAATTGCTAAGATCCACCATAGCCTTAGCTATGGTGGAATTAGTTCATCACTAAACTAATAACACAAAAATGGATTAAAGAAAACATGGTAAAGAGAAAGGTTTAGAGAAAACTAGAATCAAAGTGGTTGATGTACTAATCGTTGAGATGACAAGATGAAAGCTGCTCCAAACCCTAGCTCCCAAGAACACGGTCTTCCAATCCGTTCTTCCAAGAAAGAAAGTAAGAAATAAAATCTGAAAAGTTAAACTCTAAACTAAACTCCCAAAACTCAAAACTAAAAACTGAATAATGAATAATCTTCTTTTCTAACTCCCCCCTCCTAAAACAAGGGAAGAAGAGTTCTCCTAAGAGTCAAAAACCCTTCCTTGTTTTAAGGAAATTACTAAAAAAAAGAAAAACATTCCTCCTTTGACAAGGAGTCCATTAGGTATCAAGATTTTTCAGCCAAAAGACTTCTAGCTCTCTCCTTAAAGAGACCAAACCCGCAGCTTTTCCATGGCCCATCATGAACACAGGCCCAAATCACCAAATCAGCTTTAAAACTCCAAAATCAGCATCTCCCAGGGTATGGTCATGCCTTAGGACTGCTCCTGGGCTGTTTTAAGTCAATTTTGCTCCTTTATCATGCACTTTTAGCTCCATTCTCTTCTTAGGAGTCCTAACAAGGAAAATACATAAAAAGGAAATAAAATTTGCCTTAAATAAATAAAATCAACTCAATTAAAGCACAAAAACAAAGGCAAAATAAGTATATAAAATACACTTATCAATCCCTAACCTAATCCTTCTTCTTCTCTCGCAAATCACAAGTTTACAGCCCCTACCCTTTCTATCTCAATCCCTAATTTCAGTCAGTAATTCACACAACACAGCACAGGACAAGACAACCATGACAAGGAGAGGAAAGGTACCAAGCACCATTAGTGGTCGGTCGATTAGAGGCAAACCAGGGGAAATCTAGCGGCCGCCACCACCAACTGTAAGTATTGTATTCGCCTTGAGGGTTTGTCTTTTCTAACCATATGAGTTCTGTGATACAGTTTTAGATTTAGTCTATAGTGAGACATGTTGTTCTCTTAGTCTATTATAAGCAAAGAAAACCAAATATTCCTTGAATCTCATTTTGGCAATTGTTGACTTTGGCACCAAATAATGGAAAGCACTTCTGTATTTGGTTGGTTTGAAAGACAAAAGCAAGTACAGTGATGAACATGTGTTGTGAGATGGCAATTACCTATTTGGGTATATTATATTCTTATTACATATGATAATAATATTCAAGATCAAAGTTGGAAAATGAATTATGGAATCATTATCTTTATTTACACGTTCTTTTCTAGCTTGGTTTTAGATCAATAATTGGACTCTGCTCCAACTAATTAGTAGGCCTTTGATGTTGGAGCTAAAACTATGCACATCTTTACCCCATATTTCAGGATTATAATGAATTGCTAGAATTGATATGTATAATTTTACTCCAAATGGCAAATTAATGTTCCCTAATTTTACATCTTTATCTGCTTTTTTCATAATTGCAGTCACCGGAGGATATAGCCTTAAAGGTTCTTTGATGATCATGCCAACCTATTCAAACAAAATTAATTCTATCAGACTAATTAAAATTCTCAACAACCAATAATATGGACAAGTTGAATTAACTTACAATTTTAAGGTTTGCAAGAGCATCAGAATCAGGCAATCGGCTGCCCAAAACAGTGAAAATCTCGTGTCTAGCTTTGTATTAATAACAAGAACCAGAACAGTCCAATATAACAAAATATTAGTAGAAATTTGTTTAGTAACAAAGAAAGTCTTACACTCATCAATTACATCTTGGAGTGTTATCCTTTTGGTTGGATCTTCATTGTCATATGCCTTTAGTAGTAATCCAAGAAAATCATTTCCATATTGTGAGCACGGGTTTTCCCGACCTCCGTGATGAGAATCCCTATTTTACCTGTGAAAGTGGACGAAGGCGAATTAGACCCGAGAATGAGCGGAATGTTAACCGAAATGCCCTAGACGCTCCAAAAACCGAACCATCCTCGATCCGAGACCCCGAAAAGATCTTTGGAATGATTAGAGGGCTTAGAAGTGAGCGTAGGACTTAGCAGAATCTGCCCTGGCTCTAGTTAGAGCCGCACGGCTATAGTTTCAAAACTACAGCTGCACGGCTTTGATGGGCGGTCGAGTTGTCTGCAGAAACAGGACAACTTAGCTGAAAAATGGTGAGTCTCAAGAAACATCTCGGCCGGATTTTGATGGGCAATTAATGGAAATAGATGGAGAGAGAAATGGGAGTATAAAAGGGAAAGAAAAAAAATAAAATCATTGGAGGATTTCTTTGGAAAGAAAACCAGATGGAGAGAAAGTGAGAAAAAGAAAAACAGAGAGAAGAAAAAAAAACAGAGACAGAGGGAAGGAGACTCAGAAAAAGAACCAAAAACAAGAACACAAAGCACATTGAACACACATTCTCATCCATACCACATTCATCCGGACCTATCTCGAATTTGTTCCCGATTGATTCGGGACTCATTTTTGGAATTTCAAAATGTTTACGAATTCAAAGCGTTTTCTGGCTCCTCAATCCGTTTCTGATCTTCCAATACACTGGAACAACAAAGAGGTAAACTCTAAGAGGTCTTAAACTTGTGTTCTTTGTTGTTTTGTGCATTTTTTTCTCTGTTTCATCCATTTCTGGAAAGCTGGATGTCTCGCTAGAGCCGCACGGCTGTGTTTGCCTAGAACACAGCCACACGGCTCTAGTCTTTTAGAATAGAGCCGCAGCCGTACGGCTGTGTTCTTCTGGACTGAAACCCAAAAAAGCCCCAAGTGACTGAAAACAGTCCGTTTTTTATTTTATGCATTCTATTATGATCTATTTCGGTCTAAATACATCTACATATCACAAAATATTGGTTTTCGGATTTCTAGCTGCGCGGATATGTGTTTTTTGTTTTTCCTGGATTTCATTTTCTGGAGATTCGGGATTGTTTGATCCAAATCGGATCTGTCGTCAAGCATTAGCGGACCCCTAAATTCCACGAAAATCCTTAGGAAAAATCGAAAACAAGCAAAATATTGATTTTCAAAATGAGAAAACCGATTTCAGTTTCTGGGAAGTATAGCCGCATGGCTATGGAGGCCAGAGCCGCACGACTCTAATTTAGGTTGCACGGTTGTAGTCTCTAGGAGGAGGCAGAATCACGGGACGACCCACACGGACGTCATCACGTGATGCTGTCTTTAGAATCAAACTGTTTTTGGTGTGATTATAGCTTTTGGACCCTAGATGTATGTTGGAATTAGGAAACCCACACAAATGGAACCCCGAGTTCTGGGATAACCGACCCGTTAAAAAGGAGAAATTTACATGGAACCAAGCCAAATAGTTTTTACGAAAAACCGTTTTCCAGCACAAAACCTACAGGGCGTTTCAAAATCATTTTCCATGTTTAGCCAGGTTAATTGGCCGAGTTGGCCTGGCTATCCCTTAAATGAATGCCCCTGCTCCTGAACTCCTAATTTTGTCCTGCTGTGAGTCCTAGTCTTTACGCTATAACTGTGCCAACCATCTGTTTTGCAGCTTTTAAGTTCTTCTTTATTTTTATTTTGGATATAATTAATAGATTAACTCGGGTATTTTAGGCGATTGTAATTTTTAGATCTACGTATATTCTAGGCGCTTGTAATGTGAGGATGAGAGTTTTTCTTTTTATTCGATTTGGTTGTATAAGCGGCCTCTATTATTTTTGTACGATTTGAATGTATGATTTACTTTTATGTACTTTATTTATTTCTGTCATCTGTGTGAGCATTGGCTGATAATTAAACACAATCGGGTAAAGAAAGATAATTAAGTGAATAAAATATGGTATTAAAACCTTATAAGCAATGCAAGCCAGAGGTTGAATAGGTAAGTTGCCTGAACCTTAAATCTCTAGATTAGGTACGGTAGTCTACCCTCAGTAGAGAGCTATACCTGAATTTCCCGGATGAGCTGATCCGGGTAGCGACTCTGTCATTGATCTTAAAATTTAAGTTTCGAGGTCTTTAAGTAATAAAACGGGATTTTCTAAAAATGCAAAACCAGTTTTCCAAATGTTCACATTCTAAAGGAAATGTTTTCTACAAAAGGATTTCAAAGCAAATCAATGGTTTTCCTAAGCAAGATTATCAATCCCGTGTTCAAAACCAAATTCACCAAAAATTCTTTCGTCCTCAGTTCGCTTCACCATGTTCCACTTTAAAGGTCGTCCGTTCACACATATCCCTAAATTTCTCCTCTTTTTATTTTATCTTTTCCCTTTTTAGTTAATTTCTATTATGGATTTTACTATTCCTTTTGCAATTCATTTTTCTGATAATCCTAGTGTTGTAAATTCATTATTGTTAATCCTTTCTTGCTTTCTTTCATTTATGCTTGCTAGGACTTTCTTTCATTATTCTTATTCCTTTCTTTCTTTCTTATTGCTAATACAGGTGTCAACTATTGGTGATAATTCAACTTCTTATATTGTTGAACATACAAGTGGGGAACCAACCGAGTCTCCATCTGCTGTTGCTGAATTTGGGAATGAAAATGCAGCTAAACCTCCACCTCCAGAAGGACCAGAAGCAACAAGTACACGGAACAAAAAAATTTCATGGGTGTGGGAGCATTTTAAGGAACTTCCTTATGATGTTCTTGAAAAACGAAGAGCCACACGTAACTACTATAAGAAATCTCTTTCTTGTCCAAGTACAAGTGGTACTAGTTGTTTGAGTAATCATTTGAATAGTTGTAAGAAGTATCCACTTAATGTGAGTAAGGTTCAACAAACCTTAGCTTTTAAACCGGGTTCAAGTATCAACTCTGTCTCTGAGTCACTTTCACCATGGAAATTTGATCAAAATAAATGTAGAAAATATCTTTCTATGATGATAATGCTTGATGAGTTACCCTTTAAGTTTGTCGAACACCAAGGGTTTTGTGAATTTTGTCGTGTTTTGCAACCATTGTTTGTAGTTCCTTCACGTACAACAGTAGCTAGAGATGTGTACAATTGCTATAAGAGTGAGAAGCTGAAATTGTAGAAATTTTTAAAGCAATTATCTTCAAGAGTTTGTCTTACTATTGATTTGTGCACTTCTAATCAAAATCTAAGTCATATGTGCCTCACCCTTCATTTCATTGATGATGATTGGGTTTTAAATAAAAGAATCATAAACTTTTGTCCCATTTCTGGTCATATTGGTGAAGTGATTGGTAAATCTATTGAGAGATGCTTACTTGAATGGGGGATTGAGAAAGTCTTTGCTGTAACTGTGGATAATGCAAGTACAAATGATGTGGCTGTAAGTTACTTGAAAAGAAGATTAAATAGTTGGAAGGGTAGTATTTTGAATAGTGAATACTTGCATATGAGATGTTCTGCACATATCTTGAATTTGATTGTGAAAGATGGTTTGTCTGAAGTAGATGATTCTATTGTAAGGATTCGTTCTGCTATTAAATATGTTAGATCTTCTCCTGCTAGGTTTACAAAATTTAAGAACTGTGCAATTCAAGAGAAACTAGATATCAGTAAATTTTTGTGCCTGGATGTAGAGACTAGGTGGAATTCTACTTATATGATGTTAGAATGTGCACTGAAATTTGAAAAAGCATTTGAGTTGTTAGCATTTGAAGATTCTAAATATGCTAAAGATGTTCAAGATAAACCTATGTTAAGTGATTGGGACTATGTTAGATGTTTTTTTGCCTTTTCTTAAAATGTTTTACAAGACTACATTGAAGTTGTCTGGCTCTCTTTATGTGACTAGTAATGAATACATGAAAAAAATTTATGGTCTTGGAATGATGATTAAATCAATGTGTGAGAATAAAGATATGAGTTTGAAGTTGATGGCTTTTAAGATGCAGAACAAATATAAAAAGTACTGGGGTGACGTAAAGCCTTTGAATATAATGGTGTTCGTTGCAGTAGCTCTTGATCTCAGGCACAAGATGGAATATGTTGAATGGACTATTGATCAGTCATATGATGTTGTTGATGCTATGCTATTGAAAGATAATGTGAAGCCAGTTCTAAATGCAATGTTTGAATTTTATTCAACATAAAAAATTGAACAAAGTGTTCCAGAAGAAGTGGCTAGTAGAATAAGTCAAGATGATAGCATAGTGATTGATAAAATTAATGATGCATCTAGCTTTATTAATAAGATGTTTAAGAGACAAAAGGTGCATCATGGGCTGGAGACACAAAAATAGAACTGGAGAAGTACTTGAGTGAAGATTTAGAGGTCGAAAATCCAAAATTTGACATCTTAAATCAGTGGAAAGTGAATTCAACTAAATACAAAGTTCTTGGTATGATGGCTAAGGATGTCTTAGCCATTCTAGTATCCACTGTTGCTTCTGAGAGTGCTTTTAGTGCTGGAGGCTGAGTTCTTAACTCATTTAGAAGTTCTCTTACTCCTCGGTTTGTGGAAGCCCTAATATGTGGGCAAGATTGGGTGAAACATCCGAGCAAGTCATATGATTATGTCAATCAAATTTTACTTGAACAAGAGATTGCTCAAATAGGTATCGTTAATTTTGTTCCTAATTTAATTTATTTTTTTTTTAATCATTTTTGTATGTAATCTGTGAAGTTTATAATTATTGGCATTTATTTCTTAATTTTCAGAATCTTCTTGTGTGACGGATGATCATCATCTCATCTTCATTGATGGATGAGAGCTTACGAAGATTTATGCTATGTATGTGTAGTTGAATTTATATGGTTGTTTTTTTTTTTTTTTTATATAAAGCATTACATCAACTTTGTTTTGATTATTGTTTTAATTATATATGCAGAAAATACGAAGATTTTGTGAAATGGACATGGACTTTTTCTTTCATTAATATTTGATTTTGAAGAACAAATTATATGTTTAGGTTTTTTTTTTTTTTTTTTTTTTGTTAATGTTTTAATTATTTTAGTTTATGGTTGTCATGGCATTTTTAATCAATTATTAAGCTATGGTTTGTAATTTCATATTTTTCTTGGACATTTGAGATTTATGGTTTAAAATTTTAACGTTTAAAATATAATGTTTATTTCGTAAATGGTTAACCATAAAAAAAATTATTAACAAACTGAAATTAATGGTTAACCGAATTTAACTTACAGTATATGGTTAGTAAATTAGAAAAACTATTCAAGCGATTAACCGTCAGTAAAAATCCACATGGACCGGTTAACTGACGGTGTGCACTATCATCTCATTTTCTCATTTCTGCAATTCTTTCTCATCTCTGCAAATGGTGTGATTTTAACATGAAATCCATTTGGGTTGTTTTTTTTTTTACTATTTAATGAAATAGTAGATAGAAAAACAAAATAACTTAGCAAGATTCAGCCTATGATTGCACCTAAACGAAGCACATAGCTAAACTTTTATTCTTTGTTTGCTTCCGGCAAAAATTTTCAACAGATCAAAACAATGAGCAATTCATGTCCAGTTCAGATAAATCACTAAAGACTGAAAATTGTAGTTCCTAAACAATGAGCAAACCATAGATCCATGCTATTTCGTTTCACGATTAAGGTAATATAGGCAGATCTTGAGCGTGATCTTGATTCTCATTAAAGTTTTCGACTTTTGCAATCACCAACATCACAATCGCAATTGTAGATCTTGGGCGTGAAGAAGAAGAAAAAGAAGAAGACGAGTTTAGTGGCGGCTGCAATTTTGAAGCCTAGGGTTAGAACTTAGAAAGGAAGAGGAAAAAGTGGGTAAGCGAGGTAGAGAAAATAATAAATAAATAAATAATCGAAAAACGAAAAAGTATATGTAATTCTTAATTTGTTAAATAAATAAAGGTCTACCAAAGCACCCTATCCAAAATTGCCAGGTCATCACTAATGGATGGATTGACATGGAATGGAATTCCCTTGAGTAGTGAACCACAGTCTGTAAATTTTTAAAATATACTTATCTGGAAAACTACCAAACTAAATCATTTTTTTTTTTTTATACTTTTCTATAATAATAATAATAATAATAATAATAATGATAATAATAATAATAATGATGATGATAATAATAATAAGTCTTGCGACATTACTCTAACCAGAGATGGATCTAGGATTTAAACCTAGTGGAAGTAAATTTACCATGCATTTTGTAGATTTTTTTTATTATTTATTTAACAATATATATATATATAGAGAGAGAGAATCTTAATTAAAAACAAAATAAAACATACCTTATATTATTTAAATTGTATATAAATAATACAACATTTATAATTCTTTCCTGTGATTCTTCATGTATTGATAACGTTGTAAAAGTTTCTCATTATCAAAACTATAAAAAATTTCTTTCTCAATGTATATGACCAAATAGTCATTCATCCAACGATCTCTCATCCGGTTTTGCAAATGACTTTTCCCTGTTCTCATTGCAAAAAAACACCATTTCCATTTATGCAATTGTAATTGGCAAAACTAAAGCTAATTTCAAAAGTAAATTCACCAATGGATACACAACATTTTTTTTCGATTTAACCAATTTCTGTGCAAGATCACTAATTCTCTTTAGTCTTGAAAAATGATCATGAGATTTCACATCAACTATATAATTGTCCAATTGATATCCAAGAATAACAAGCTTAACTTTAGAAAAATCGGCAAGATAAAATTCAATAAATAGAATCAATTTTTACTTATTAAAAGCATAAAATGAGTCGCTTGGATTTAAGCATGCTATACAAACGTAGAAAGCTCAATTTTTATAGTAAATTGACAAATTACAACATAATACACACCAGTAATTTTATTTAAGTGCTAAATCAAAAATAAAGCTGACCTAGAATTGTGTTGAATCTATGAAATTGAATTATTGCACTTGTAGTAGTGATGGTGCAGCCGTAGAAAAGAGAGTTTTGTTTCTATTCTAGATTTTAGTTTTGGAAGTGAGTTTAATTGTGAGAAAAAAGTAGGGAGAATGGGAAAATAGTTTTTTAACTTTTACTCTTAAAGGGGTGGAGGCAAAACATAATTTATATGTATCTAAAGGACCAAAAAAAATGTAAACAAATTTTTGGGCAGTGAGGGCAATTACCTTCACTCCTTTTGTTGGATATGCCCTAGTCCCGAGACATTGGTCCTCGTTATGTATCATACATTTTGTACCTTGTTATGAGATTTATGTATTATACAATTTATGTCAATGAATAAAGGCATTAATCTATTTATTATATACCTTATGCAATGTTATAAATAGAGTATCCAATGGACATATATCTATGTTGACAAGTGTGATACACTTGGCAGTAAGACCATGGATAGGGGAAACGACATGACCATAAAGTTATTCATAGTCTATTCCAGTCGTGGGAATGAATGGAACTAAAGACTATCATAAGCTTGGTTGTTTGCCGGTGTCTTACCGGCCATTGGACATGGAATGTCAACCAAGTTAATGGGTACATGTAATGGAGCATGGTACTGGATAGATCCACTAAACCAGAAATCCACATAGTATAGTGTCACAAGTGATTCTTGTGTACTACTTATATGGATCCTTTGTCCTGACCATATATTGGTGCTGCATGTGAAGTGACATAATTTGGTGTAAACCTAAAGGGCCTATAACAGAGTGCCAAGTATGGGTACGTTCGGGTGTGTCATTCAACATGGTGGGACTATGGATATGCAGAAGGGAATGTCACTCAGTAGTCCACTGAGAAGATATTATCGGCCACTTAATGAGTGCAACTGATAAGAGTGTGGCCACACCCAAACAAGTTGGAACTTATTTATGAGTATCGGTTCATTCAGGATCAAGTTCTGGACACAGAAAAGGATGATCATTTCATGCCTCTGTGTTGGACACCGATATCCATGACATTGGATATACAAGTTTAAACTACAGGGTTTCGATTTCAGTTGAACTGCTATTTCTGTCTTAATTGGAGGCTGTAGTGGCTTGTTAGAGCCTGCCTACAGTCTATGGACCATAGGCCCATTGCCAACATAAAGATGGGCCCACAGGACGTACACATTGAACGTCTGAGCTTGAACTTAACGTACCAACTGTATACTTGGAGTTTTCCAACTGGAAAGAGAGGATTCTGTTGATTATATTAAATAGACAATTGGATTGATCGTAATAATAAATTAATATTTGTATTGGGTTTCTTAAAATTAATTCAAACGAATTAATTTCAGATATTATCTCCTGGGTGGAAATATTTCACATGTATAGATTTACTTGTATTTATTTTATGGAGAGCCTAATTTTAATTCCTAGGTTGAATTAATTGGTCAAATTAATTTTAATTTAAATGACATGTAATATATTATATGGTATAATATATTCACATACATGATAGATTGAAATTGAATTTGCAATTAAAACTAAACCAAAAGTATTAATTTGGGACTTGGCCTTTAGTAAGGAAAAGCCCGCATGGAATAAAACCCTAAAGACCTAAATTTCCACCATGGGAAATTCGGTCAAAGGGGAATAAAATAGGGCTGAAAATTTTGGCCACTGCATGACTTCCAAGGTAGAAAATTTCAGCTCACTTTTCCCTCTCTTCCATCGCTCTGATGCTAGCACGGGTTCACGCTCCGAAGCAGTTCGTGTACGGGATTGCGGAGGTGATCAATTTTGATTTTTGTAGTTATCTCTGAAATAGATATTCCTGGTGAGAATCTAAACTTCTCTTTCAAATTTTGTTGTTTCTTATTTCCACATCATTTGCTCCTGGGTCACGGATTTCAGAAAACAGTCCGAGCTTTAGCTTTAATCGAACGTTTTGCGATGAAAAATCCCTATAGTGGTATCGGAGCAGGCTTCTGATCTGTGGAAATCCTAAACAGGATTGAATCCCTGGGTTTTAAAATGGGCATTTTACATAAATACATACTTTTGGCACCATATAACATTTTTACCTCAAAAGGAAAAGCTTGCATAAATACATTAAAAAGTTTTCAAAATTTCAAAAATACCTAAAATAAAAATTATCAGTTTTACGTGATTCATTAACAAAATAAACAACAAAACACAAATTAAAATCTCCAAAATACCTTCTCTACTTTGTCCACATTTCTCTCTCCTCTTTTTATAATTTTTAATCTAATTTCGCATTTATCTCTCAATCCATTTATTTTTTTGTCATGCGACTTTAGAAAGTTTTTTTTTTATTTTTTTTATCTTCGAAATAAAGTCCATATGTATATACTTTTTTCGATATATTTTTTTCACGAAAGTGTAACTAATTATGACTTTGTATATTAAGGTATAACTAAAGTATAATAACTGTAATAGTGTATCTTAATGTATAACTAAGGTATAATTAAGGTATAACTAAGATATAAACACTGTGATAGTATATCTTAAAGTATAATTAAGGTATAACTAAAATGTAATAGTGTATCTTAAGGTATAACTAAGGTATAATTAATGTATAACTAAGGTATAATCAATGTAATAGTATATCTTAAGGTATAACTAAGGTATAACAAAGGTATAATCACTATAATAGTGTATCATAAGGTATAATTAAGGTATAAGTAAGGTATAATCAATATAATAATGTATCTTAGGGTATAAATAAGGAAAAACAAACGTATAACAAAGGTATAATCACTATAATAGTGTATCTTAAGGTATAATTAAGGTATAAGTAAGGTATAATCAATATAATAATGTATCTTAGGGTATAAATAAGGAATAACTAAGGTATAATCACTATAATAGTGTATCTTAAGGTATAATTAAGGTATAATCAAGATATAAGAAGTGCATAACAGTGTATAACAATGTATAAGCAGTGTATAAGAAGTATATAACAGTGTATAACAATGTATAAGAAGTGTATAAATGGCAAATAAGCAGTGTATAAGAAGTGTATAAATAGTGTATAAGAAGTGTATAAACAGTGTATAAGCAGTGTATAACAATGTATAATAAGTGTATAAACATATATTGTATAAGAAGTGTATAATAATGTATAACAGTGTATAAGAAGTGTATAAATAATATATAACCGTGTAAAAGAAGTGTATAAACAATGTATAACAATATATAAGAAGTGTATTACAATGTATAACAATGTATAAGAAGTGTATAAACAGTGTATAAGAAGTGTAAAAACAGTGTATAATAGTGTATAAGAAGTGTATAAACAGTGTATAAATAATGTATAAACAATGAATAATAATATATAAGAAGTGTATAACAAGGTATAACAATGTATAAGAAGTGTATAAACAGTGTATAACAATGTATAACAGTATATAAGAAGTGTATAAACAATATATAAACAATGTATAAGAAGTATATAAACAGTGTATAAACAATGTATAAACAGTGCAGTCATAAAATGCACTCCTAAAGTGCAAATAAAGTCCCAAAATTGCAGTCCTAAAGTGCAGATGCAGTCTTAAAATTGCAGTCCTAAAATTGTAGTCCTAAAGTGCAGATGAAGTCCCAAAATTGCAGTCCCAAAATGCAGTCATAAAGTGCAGATGCAGTCCCAAATTTGCAGTCCTCAAATGCAGTCATAAAGTACAGATGCAGTCCTAAAATTGCAGTTCTAAAATGCATATGCAGTCCCAAAATTGCAGTCCCAAAATGCAGTCATAAAGTGCAAATGCAGTCCCAAAAATGCAGTCCTAAAATGCAGTCCTAAAGTACAGATGCAGTCCCAAAATTGCAGTCCTAAAATACAGTCCTAAAGCGCAGATGTAGTCCTAAAATTGAAATGTAGTCCTAAAGTATAGATGCAGTCCCAAAATTGCAGTCCTAAAATGCAGTCTTAAAGTGTAGATGCAGTCCCAAAATTGAAATGCAGTTATAAAGTGCAAATCCAGTCCCAAAATTGAAATGCAGTCTTAAAGTGCAGATGCAATCCCAGAATTAAAATGCAGTCCTAAAGCATAGATGCAGTCCCAAAATTGCAGTCCTAAAATGCAGTCTTAAAGTGCAGATGCAGTCCCAAAATTGAAATACAGTCATAAAGTACAAATGCAGTCCCAGAATTAAAATGTAGTCCTAAAGCATAGATGCAGTCCCAAAATTGCAGTCCTAAAATGCAGTCTTAAAGTGCAGATGCAATCCCAAAATTGAAATGCAGTTATAAAGTGCAAATCCAGTCCCAAAATTGAAATGCAGTCTTAAAGTGCAGATGCAGTCCCAAAATAGCAGTAAAAAAATGCAGTCTTAAAGTGCAGATGCAGTCCCAAAATTGAAATGCAGTCGTAAAGTACAAATGTAGTCCCAGAATTAAAATGCAGTCCTAAAGTGCAGAAGCAGTCCCAAAATTGCAGTCCCAAAATTGAAATGCAGTCTTAAAGTGTAGATGCAGTTCCAAAATTGAAATGCAGTCTTAAAGTACAGATGCAGTATAATTAAGGTATAACTAAAATGTAATAATGTATCTTAAGGTATAACTAATATATAATTAATGTATAACTAAGGTATAATCAATGTAATAGTATATCTTAAGGTATAATCTCTATAATAGTGTACCTTAAGGTATAACTAAGGTATAATTAAGGTATAACTAAGTATAATCACTGTAATAGTGTATCTTAAGGTATAATTAAGGTATAACTAAGGTATAATCAATGTAATAGTGCATCTTAAGGTATAACTAAGCTATAATTAAGGTATAACTAAGGTATAATCAATGTAATAGTGCATCTTAAGGTATAACTGAAGTATAATTAAGGTATAACTATGGTATAATCATTGTAATTGTGTATGTTAAGGTATAACTAAGGTATAAATAAGGTATAATTAATGTAATAGTGTATCTTAAGGTATAACTAAGGTATAATTAAAGTATAACTAAGGTATAATCACTGTAATAATGTATCTTAAGATATAACTAAAGTATAATTAAGGTATAACTAAGGTATAATCACTGTAAAAGTGTATATAAGGTATAACTAAGGTATAATTAAGGTATAACTAATGTATCATCAATGTAATAGTGTATCTTAAGGTATAACTAAGGTATAATTAAGGTATAAACACTGTAACAGTGTATTTTAAAGTATAATTAAGGTATAACTAAAATATAATAGTGTATCTGAAGGTATAACTAAGGTATAATTAATGTATAACTAAGGTATAATCAATTTAATAGTATATCTTAAGGTATAATTAAGGTATAATCACTGTAATAGTGTATCTTAAGGTATAATTAAGGTATAAGTAAGGTATAATCAATATAATAATGTATCTTAGGGTATAAATAAGGAATAACAAACGTATAACAAAGGTATAATAACTGTAATATTGTATCTTAAGGTATAATTAAGGTATAAGTAAGGTATAATCAATATAATAATGTATCTTATGGTATAAATAAGGAATAACTAAGGTATAATCACTAAAATTGTGTATCTTAAGGCATAATTGTTGGGATTTTTCATCGGAAATCATCCGATAAAAGCGGAAGAACGCGATGATCTCCTCAAATCCGTGCCCAGGAGCAATTGAAATGGAAATTAGAAAAACAAACATTTAATAGAAAGAGATAATTCTCTTTCCTGGAATGTCTCTTTTAGAGATGGATGCAGACTTCAGGAATCAATATAGAATCCCTCCTCGTTCACGTACACGAAGGCCCAACGAACACCACCCGTGCTAGCGTTGGAAAACACGAACTGTGGAGAGGAGGAAGAGACAAATTTCAGCTATCCTTGTTACTATAGCCTTGGCCGTAATTCCTAGGGTTATTTTAACCCTAGGTGGGCCGAAATTCCCTAGAGGAATTTTGG
Organism: Euphorbia tirucalli; assembly: GCA_039660915.1. Lineage (NCBI taxonomy): Eukaryota > Viridiplantae > Streptophyta > Magnoliopsida > Malpighiales > Euphorbiaceae > Euphorbia > Euphorbia tirucalli. The sequence continues at coordinate 43,271,499 of CM077636.1, forward strand.
CCCAACTTGGCTCCTTATTTGTGTGGGCTTCCTTCTTTTAATTCAGCCCCAATCTTATTTTAATTAATCTGGTTTAAAATAATTTCTAGCCCAACTTTAATTTATCCATGTATTTAATATATTACACCAAGTAAATATTATTTACATTTAAATTAAAATCAGTTTGACCAATTAATTTAATCCTTCAAATTAAAATTAGATCTTCACAAAATAGAATCATATGTAAACCTATACATATGAATATTTCCACCTAGGAAATAATTTCATAATTAATCCAATTAATTACGAAGAGCCAATCAAATATTAATTTTATTATAATGATCAATCTAATTGATCTTTATAATGTAATTAATGTACACCTCTCTCTCCAGAGTGTATACTCCAAGTATACATGTGATTCCTTAAGTTGGTGTTTAGTCGCTCAATGTGTACGATCCCGTGGGCCCATCTTTATGTTGGCAATGGGCCTTTGGCCCATAGACTGCAGTTGGACTCTAACAAGCCACTGCAGCCCTCAATTAAGATGGAGATTGCAGTCCAACTGATATCATAACCCTATAGTTTAAACTTGTATATCCTATGCCATCGATATCGGTGTCCAACACAGAGGCATGGATTGATCACCCTCTTTTGTGTTCGGATATTAACTTGATCCCAAATGTACTGAAGCTCACAAACAAGTTCCAAACTTGTTTGGGTGTGGCCACACTCTTATCAGTCACATTCATCAAGAGGCTGGTGATATCTTCTCAGTGGACTACTGAGTGACAAATCCCTTCTGCATATCCATAGCATTGCCATGCTAAGTCACATACCTGAAAGCACCCATACTTGGCACCCTATTACAGGCCCTTTAGGCGTATCCCTAAGTATGCGACCTCACATGCAACACCATCATATGGTCAGGTCAAAGGATCCATACAAGTACTACATGAGAATCACTTGTGATACTATACCATGTGGATTTCTTGTTAAGTGGATCTATCCAGTACCATGCCCTTAATGCATGTACCCATTAACTTGGTTGACATCCCATGTCCAATGACCGGTAAGACACTGCTATACAACCAGGGTAATGATAGTCTCTTGTTCCATTCATTCCCATGACTGGAACAGACTACGGATCTATTTATGGTCGTATCTTTTACCCTATCCATGGTCTTACTGCTAAGTGCATGACACTGGTCATCATGGATATGGATATGTCCATTGGATACTTCATTTAATATATTGCACAAGATAGATATAATAAATGAATTAATGCCTTTATTAATAACACAAATAGGTATAATACATAAATCCAATTAATGTATGATACAAATACAAGGACCCATGCCTCGGGACTAGGGCATATCCAACAATAATCAAGGTATAATCAAGGTATAAGATTTGACTGAGGTATAATCAAGCTCTCTTGCTCTTTTCATTATCGAAAATTGGAATCAAATTGTCTGATTTTGCCTAAAATCAGTTGCATATGTAAAGTTGTAAATGGAAAATTAATCATGTAAGATATGCATGCAGGAAAAACAATAGTTCATTTCACAATTCAAGCCATATCAAGCAAATACTTTCAGGAAGTTCCAAGTTAAAAATCACATATATTACTTCACAAAGATGTGGAAAATCGTTGAGAGGAACCATCATCATATAGAATTTCACACAATTGCATAGTAAATTAAGGAATAAAGACTTACACAATACAATGTGATATCATCATTTGTAATTGGGCAACTAATCTGTATATATCCCCCAAAAGTTTAGCATTGCTGAATGAAGTGTCCTTCATAAGTTCACCAATATTCTTGATAGTGAATCCTGCCTCACTCGTCGTGACATATACAACTTCTAGTTGATCAGATTCTTCATGAGTCCTCAACTATCCTAAATTAAAATCCTATATCTGCAAGCAAGTTACATGTGTCAATGGTGGTCCATACAATTGTTTTAAACATTATTTACAGGGACAAAACAGAAGGTGAAAAAAGAAACTCAGCCCAATAATTGTAAAAATCAACACATTCATATGAGATGCAAAAATGTTGGATTAAAAGATGGCAGCTTTATCACAGATTTTTTGATAAAATTCAGTCAATTCGATAAAAGCAAAAAATATTCCTCAATTATCATAATATTCAATCAATTTGCAAGATTTTTAACCCTTGAAAAGTTGTAAACTGGAAAAGGGAATAACCTTTCCCTGTCAAGAAAGCAACAAAACTTGAATGTAAATTATGTAATAGTGAAAGAAGTGAAATTACCTGAGTTGAGGGAGTAGTGACATTACTCTCCCATATTATATTCTCACCAACAACACGACCACTCGATTTCAGATCCATCTGTGAAACTAAGGGTCTATACGGTGTTGTTTCTTCCTGCAATGTTTGTTCAGGGACTGTAGAACCACTAAAGTTATCGCCAATAACACAATCATTTCCGTTCCCAAAATCAGTAGCCTTCGCCACATGCACTTGCCAATCGTTCCGGCTAGGCGTCTCCGGCAATAGATTATCACCGTCGCCACTATCTTCACCGCCGTTCATCAGATTCCTCTTAAACAACTCTAGCAGCTGTTTATATACCACCTATTTGTATTTCCCACAACTCGGAGTTTGTTGCCTCTTGTCGGAGACAGTACCTATATAATAAAATGAAAATCAGAAACAGAAACAAAAATCGAAAGCAGAAACAAAAACAAAAAGTTCACAGATGTTGGGGATGAACAAGGGTTTAGTTGGGGAAAACTTGAGTGAAGGTTTGAAGAAGAAAAAAATAGTGAAGAGAGAAAGAAGAAGAAAAGCGTAAAGATGGAAGAAAGGAGAAGAAAGGCGTAAAGATGGGAGAAAGAAGAAGAAAAATGTAAAGATGAGAAAAAGAAAACAAAAAGACATAATTATGAAAAGGGAACAGCGTACACCAAGAAAAAAATCTTTAAAACAGGGTAATTATGATAATTTCCCTTTTAAAATTGATGTTTTATTTTGGGATTCTCGGATTTGGGGTTTATGATTTTCCCCATTTGATTTTTTGCAATCGAAAATTAATTTTGCATATTGGTTATGTTTGATTTTAATTTTCTATTGGATGTATGAATCTTGGTGATTTATTTTGTTGCTATAATTCAAAAAAAAAAAAAAAATCGTGGGCTGTTTTCATGGGAATAGGGCTGCCGGAGGCGGAATCCACCGTCGGCGGCTGCCATAACAGTGGAAACAGCGGCAGCAGCGGGTCAGGCATCGTTTTGGATTTGGCAGGTTTTTCTGGTCCCAGCCCAGTTTTAAATTTTAATAGGTTTTAAAATTTAGTGTGTTTAAATTTCTGCAATTTAAATGTGCATGGTTTCTTAAATAAAATTTAATTTTATTCATGGAATATTAATTTGGTAAATTAATATGGTGTAATAAAATTGGTCCGGTTTTTCTTGGCATGATTAACCGAATGATCTGATTTGGAATCATGGTTTCCCAATTCCAGTGGGAGCAATGTTCTGCCTGGGCTGGAGGCCCAAAGCTCGTTAGGGGTTAGAACCATGATAGGCCAAATTGGCGATTTCTAAATAATGGCTAAGGACATATTTAAATGGGATTAATTCCATACATTTTGACATGTTTATAAATTGATGTGGTTGAATACATGTATGTGTGATTAAATGTTTGAATGGATGCTATTGGGCCTTATTTCAAGATGGGTTGTATTTCTTTTTGGGTAAATACGGCCTGCGTGCCATGTTTTTTTATATAATTTTATTTTATTTATTTAAAGAAAAAGCCCGTTGGAGAGGCGAGCCCAGAAGGAAGGAAGGAGGCCCACCTGGTGTCTTTTTATGATCCAATCTCACTTTCACCCGCCTATGCATCTAAGCTGTTATTAAAATGAATCTAATAACCAAAAGGAAATACTAAGTCGCTTAAAAGTGCTTCCCTTATTCAAAACCAACTCGAAGTGAAGATAGGCCAGTTGTAGACCATGCCCTCGTAGGATACACTAGAGTATCGTCATTTGTATTAGGTTAGAGTATTGGTTACTCTAACACTTGGATGGAGGTTTGGACTTAGCATGGGTAGTAGGATTCTCCTGGCCCTAAGCATAGATGGGTAAGTGCGAACAATACCATCAAACCAAGAGTCTGTGAGCTGATGACATTTTTACAGAACGCGCGGTGAAGAGGGAACCAGGGATTTTCTTTTTAAGATGTGGTGATGTGGTTTGAAAACGGGTCTTTAATATTTATTAAGAAAATCTTTCATTTTATTGGAAAAACCCTTTTGTAGAAAACTTAATTGTAAGTGTGACTTTTGGAAAAATAGGTTTTTCAGAAAATCCCAATTTGAACCTAAAGATCTCGAAACCTAAATTTCGAAATTAGATACAGAGTCGCCACCCGGATCAGCTCATCCGGGAAATTCTGGTATAGCTCCCTACCAAGTGTAGACGCGGTACCTAATTCAGAGATTCAGGGTTCGGGCAATAAATCTACTAATCCTCACTTATTTTCAATTATTATTTCATAATGTAATGTTGCATTTACTTAATTCTACTCATTTTATCTTCTTTTTATTATTAATCAATGCTCATGCAAATGACATAAATATAAATACCAAAATAAAGTGCAGAAAAGTAAATAGAGGCCAAATTATATAACCCATAAAAAGAAAAAAAAAGATCTCATCCTCACCATTACAACCGCCTATAATACATGATGATCTAAAAAAATTACAATCGCCTAGATACACGATTCAATCTATGAAGTACATTCAAAAATAAAAATAAAGAACAATAAAAGCTGCATCCAAATATGGTTAGCATAGGTAAATAAATCACACCAAGGACTCATATAGGATAGAATAGGGGTATTTTAGGAAACAGGATCATGCATAGGGGGTAACCGGGTCGACCCGACTGATCGGCTCGGTTAGACCTGGAAAATGGTTTTTTGAAACGCCCTGTAGGTTTTGTGGATGAAAAACCAATTTTGAAAACCATTTTGGCTGATTTACATGTATTTTCCAACTTTAGTGGGCCGGATATCCCGGGACCCGGGGCTCCCGTTCGTGGGTGGACCTAAATTAAACATCCAACTAGGGTCCAAAAAGAATGTAAACACACCAAAGTTCAATTTTGAATAGGAAAAAGATGCAAAATTACGAGTTTGGGGCCCAAAAGGACAAAACTGTAATTCTGCCTCAATTACAGCCGTGCCACTGTAGGTTACAGCCGCGCCACTGTAACTTACAGCCGCGCGGCTGTAAAGCTCCAGAATTGTGTTCCGGCCTTCTTTTCTCGTTTTTGAAAATTGTTTTGCAAATTTAGCGATTTCGGGTAATCTGGGATTTCTGGAAACACACTGATTTCAACCAAACGGATCTGAAACGGATCGAAATAAGTCTGAAAATCCCTAAAAACTCAAAATCGCCAAACTTGAAATCACTTCCATCAATTAAAAATAAGAAAACCAAGAATCTAAGCATACGTGGATGTAATTGGACCGATAATAAACATGAAAAACACATTAAATCTGAAAACGGAAGCGTTATCGATCGATTCGGGGCGATTGGAGCTTCTACCCCTGTAGGTTACAGCAGTGCGGTTATAATCTAAAAATTACAGCCGCGCCCCTATAGGTTGCAACTGTGTGGTTGTAATCATAAGTGGGGCGACTGTAATAAAAAATCACTTCCAAAACCGCAAAAAATTCAGAAACACCAACAAACAGCAATCACAACGAAAGAAAAAGGGATTTTCAAGGCCTCTCAGAATGTACCTTGTCTGTGTTCCAGTGTTTTGGACCACCAGGGATGAATCCGGATGCTGGGAATGCCTTACAATCATGAAAAACCCAAAAACTTGTGTGATTTCCAAAGCCCTAATGAAACCCTGAATGAGATTGAATGAGCGATTATGGTCTAAGAACATTTCTAGAAGACTAATCCCTCCAAAGTTATATGATTTAAACAGATTTTGTTAAGCTTTTTCTTTTTATTTAGGATTAAAACATTCAATTTTAGTCTTTTTTTTTTCAAAAACCTTCAGTGTGGATGCCTTTCTCTCTCAATTTCTTAATTCTTTAATTTTTTGTCTGCTGTCCTTAACCCTAATCCCAATCATTAGACTTTTATATCTCTTATTTTGGTTAAAAATCCAGATTAAATCTGATTTGTCATAAAAAAGAAAATCTGATGATTACAACCGCACGGCTGGAGTGACCAAATTAGCCTATTTTACTTATTTTTCATTCTTTTCTTCGGTTTTCTTAAATACTCACTCGAATTCCTTCGGGATTCCGTACCACGACTTGTCACACATATTCGGGTCACCCGAAACATTTCTACTATCATCCCTGTCATTTCGAATCCGCCTCATGTTTATCCATGAAAAAGATAATAATGGCTTTCATCACCGAGGTCGGGAAAAAACCCGTGCTCACAGGCTGCCCCTCGCGTGACCAAAGTCGTCTTGAACGGGTGCTTGTGCCCGATTCGAGTTTGGTCCCGCGATAGGGAGCATGATGAGAAGGAGAAGAGGACGTACCTGGCGGCTCCTCCCGCGTCTACCAGCTTTGATGTTTGCAGGGACTTGTCTCAGTTGTTTTACGAAACAGTGGTTTTGCCCAGGTTGATTTGATTCTTTAGGGACTTACTTCGACTCTGTTATGAAGCATAGGACTTTGCTCGAATTGGTTTGATGTTCTCTAGGGACATGCTTCGACTCCATCGTGAAGCAGAGGACTTTGCCCAGATTGTATTGGTTTTCCAAGGACGTGCTTCGACTCCATTGTGAAGCAGAGGACTTTTTCCAGATTGTATTGGTTTTCTAGGGACGTGCTTTGACTCCATTACGAAGCAGAGGACTTTGCCTGGATTGAATTTTCCTTGCCATTTGATGTTTATGAAAGGAAAGGGTATTTTGGTAATTTCATAGTTTGGGGTGTTGGCACCCTTTGAAGGAAGGGTATTTTGGTCATTTGACTTCTCGTGGGGCCTATGTCACGAAAAGGAATGAGTTTTGATGATTTGGTTCCCTTTTTGATGAGAAGGGGTATTTTGGTCATTTGGTAGCTTAGTGGCTAACAAAAGGGGTATTTTGGTATTTTTGCCCCTAATGGAGCTTGTGTCACTAGGAGAAGAAATATTTTAGTGATTTGGTCCTCTATATAGCTGGTGTTGCTAAAAGGAAGAGTTTTGGCCATCCGGTAGTTCAGTTCCGAACAGAAGGGCATTTTGGTCATTTCACCTCTATTGATGCTTGTGTCATTAACGGGAAGAGTAGTTGTGTTTCCTGCGAAATTAGTGTATCCGAGGAAAAGATGCTTTGATGATTTCAGAAATTTGATCGTCTCTCTCGAAGCTTTGTAGTTGTTTTGGGTGCGTATTCGTTCCTTGATCTACAATTTTGAAAACAAAAATTTTTGTCCCTTCGATCAAGAATGAATACGCGTCGAATACCCTACCCCTTGACACCTGCAAGACATGAAAACTACCTTTCTCGGGATCAAATTGGCATAAAATAAGCTTTGAAAGACGAAATGAAAGTCAATTTGGAAAAAATAAACTACAGCCGAGTGGCTGTAGTGATGGGTTTCAGAAGGCTTTCTTTAAAAGCCATAAGAAATGAAGACTTACCCATTTTCTCAACCGAAAATCCTTGCTTCTCTAAGTGATTTTCTTGCCCCTAACCCAAAATCATGAGGCGAAAGATGCGTAGAGTCCTCCAGCCCGTTCCTGCTGCTCAACCTGTGTTTCAAACGCGGTTTTCCATTCTGGAGGGAAACTTTACTCTAGCATTTGAACCCACGGAGTGTATTTACGAACTAAACAAAGATGATGAGTATTGCGGGGTGAAGATCGACGCCCCAGTGCCCATCTAACTCCAAATTTCAAATCATGCTTACACGAATCCAGTTAGTTTTCTCCAATTTTTCCACTTTTTCAAAGTTTGAAATTTGTGCAAAATTAGAGAAAATAGGTGAAATTGATGCTTGATTTGAGTAGGATATGCCCTTAGGATGTTTATTTGTTGATTTGGCTTGAGTTAGGACAAGATATGACCGAAAAAAAGAAAAAAAAAAGGAAATTGGCCGAAATTATACAGCTATAGTCACCCCACACATGATCACAGCCGCGCGGCTGTGATCATGAGGGTTACAGCCACACGGCTGTGACCTACAGCTGGGCAGATGTAGCCTCATGGCGGGGCAACTGTAGTGCAAAAATTTAAGGGTCGTACGATTTTTTTTTTACTTTTACGATATATATGCATTCTAAAAAGCTCATAAACTCCCTGATTATTGATTTTGCAAGTGAAATGTGACCATTGCGGTTGCGGGTCCATCAAGGAGTCCTTGCAGTGGTATAGGTGACTCCCCCAAGGAGTGAAAGATATTGTGAATTCCACTGGATTGCATCAGTTGGTTCGCAGAGCCAAGTACTCTTAAATGCACTCCTAGAGAGGTGGATGGATTCCACCCACACGTTCCATTTCCCCTTTGGAGAGTACACGGTGACTCCGGAGAACATCATCGCTATTACCAGTCTTCCTTTTTCCGGACTTACGATACACTTTAACCAAGTCTTCGCACATGGAGGCTATCATCAGTAGTTAGTATCATTATCGGGACCGACTCCCCAGATAGCCGGATTCAGTGCAAGGGTATCCGGGACTACTGGCTCGGGCGACAGCGTGCGCTCCCAGAGGGGGCTAGTTTCGAGGCGACTGACGAGAGGAAGTATGCTAGAGCCTTTCTGTTGCATGCTCTCTCTACCACTCTTTTTCCCACAGGCCGGAGTAGTCTAAATTTGGCTGTGTTGCCTTCCTTGATCGACCTGGAGCCTGTGAGGACTCTTAATTGGGCTCTGGCAGTCTTGGCTCAGCTTTACTACGCCTTAGATCTCTGTGTCTGAGGTTTTTATAAGGAGCTAAAAGCTTTCTGGATTCTGCTGCATGTGAGTATTTTGGACCTCTCTCTTTTTCTTTTTCTTTTTCTTTTTTTTTAACTCTGGTTCTTACTTTCCCTTATTGTAGATGTGGGTTTACGAGTACCATTTTGTTCCACCCCTAGTAGTGCAGATTCCTGGCGGGTATGAACTAGCTGAATTCCCCTGCCTCAAACGGTATATGGGGTTCACCTGGAGTGAGGTCGATAAGAATGAGGTTGAGTGTCGCCAGGCTTTGAGGGAAATGACGTTTGAAGGGGTATGGCCCCCCTTTTTTTTAAAATGTTCTAACTTTTTGGTTCCAGATCGTCAAGGCTCCTTGGAGACGGGAGGATGGGAGGGTGATGATCTGCCCCAGGTGCTTCGTAATGCGTAGGTTTTATCCAGTAGGCACTTTGTCATGGAGTGCCCGTATGGTCAGGAGTGGTTCCTGGGCGAAAGGACTCACGACTGGCGCTCCAATCCCGGAGCACATAGGATTCCAGCCGCCTTGCTGGCGGGATTATTCTAGCCTAATTTTCTGTCCTTGGAGTTGCACCCATATCTTTATGGCGCTGGATACGAGGCTGGTAGTGTGGATGGCGATTACAGTCATTTTATCGCCATCCATCTGCTTCCACCATCTGTTGATGCCGAAGCTGGGGTAAATTTGCTAACTTCTCTTCTCCATTTTTTTTAACATCGTTCTACTTAATTGACTCCAGCGCTCTTCGCGAGGTAGGCATGCTAATCCATATTCATCTGCTAAAAGGAGAGGCAGAAGGCCTGGTACTGCTGCTTCTCAGACTGTTGGAGCAGGTTCTGGCACCGAAGCGGAAGGTATCCCTATTCCCCAGCCTCAGGTTCCTCAAGCTCCTGAGGTCGGGTATGTACATGGTCGGCTTAAGTTCCCGATTGAAGATTCCATCTAGCTATTTGACGATACTCGGCACTCTTATCGGGCCGATTTCCACCTCGAGGATCATAATTTTCCCCCAGCCATTCCTCCCGATACCACGCATGTGTGCATTTCCACCCTTATCTATCCTTGTCCCTTTTCCTGATTATCTGTCATTAGCTGATCCCTTTGAATTGTGATCTTTGCAGATTCCAGTGATGCAGGGTATGTACATGGGCTAGGCCATTTATGCGTTGAGGGCACTCTCCTTTCGAGACAATGCGGCATTGATAGTAAGTACCTGTACTTGATTTTATGCTTATGTCTGGGTGTATGCATGTATGTATGGATGCATATGCATGTAATTGTGATGTCACTCATGCTTCGTTCGATGCAGACGACGATCGGGATGGAGCGCCGCGAGTCCACTCGCTTGAGAGCCGAGAATCATCAGTTGAGGCCTCGGGTCATCGAATTGGAAGTCATGAATCAGACTTTCAAAGACCAGGTGGGCGATTGGGATGCCCAGATGGGGGATACGGGCGAGGACATGAGCGGGGGTTAGGACAACGAGGCAGGAGATGACGGAGATGATGACGACGATGCTGGCTTCAACTCCTCCTAGGCTCATTTCTTCGTTCCTACTTGATGTATTGACCCATCTGTGGCTTGTTTCTTTGCACATTTTGGCCCTTGCATAGGCCCGATTGATGTATTTGACGTATCTGATGTACATGATATTCACGTAACATTTGCATCTTTTTCGCTATGAATTTGAGTTTTTGAATGCAATGATTTCCCTTTTTTTAATTTAACTTTTGCATAGGTCGCCCTTTTTGGGTTTTTGACCTATTGGACTGTCTTTATTTTTGCCTGAATCACCCTTTTGGGTTTTCAATTCAATAGATTTTTTTTAAAATTTATTTATCTATATATACATGTTCAATTCATGGATGTGATATGTAAAAGACATGAAAGATAGATGCGCACAAAATAATCTGAATTGCAATTAAACTTGGGACATTTAAATGAACAGAACAGAACAGAACCGAACATTCATTCATTCATTTATAAATAATGTTTTAGCATAATGTACATCAAATGATGAAATGAAATTATGGACAGAATCATTGATGGTATACGTCTCGACTGAACCCATGTCTGCCACCAATCGGTCTTTGCAGATCTTCCAACTGATAGTCCTCACCTCTCTGCCCTAACTTTTGCATGGATCACCATTTCGGTTTTCGACTGATTGGATTGTCCTAACTTTTGCGTGGATCGCCTTTTGATTTTCAACCAATCGTTTTTTTTACACGTAGTAGTGTTTTAGCTTATCCTGGTTGATGGGGTTGACAAATTCATTCCCGTCCATGTCCATGATCTTTACAGTGCCCTTCGAAAGTACCCTCTTGATTAGATACAGACCTTCCTAGTTCGGTTTGAACTTCCCCCATACATCCGTGTTGGTCTGTTTCATCTGCTTGAGTACCAGATCCCCTGCCTTAAACAGACACTTCTGATGACAAACTTTGTTGTTGTACGTCCTAGCCATTCGTTGTTGATATATTTGCAACCGGTCTAAGGCCTGAAGATGCTTTTCATCAATCAGTTCCAGTTGTTCATGTCTTGACTGGAGCCAATCAGATTTTGGCAATCGTGCCTCCATGACCACTCTCAATGATTTGACTTCCATCTCAACCGGTAAAACCGCTTCCATCTCGTAGATAAGTGAATAAGGAGTTTCTCCGGTAGGGGTTTTAATGCTTGTCCGGTATCCCCACAAAGCCAATGGTAACATGTTAGCCCAATTTCTATAGGTTAATACCATTTTTGATAAAATCTTCTTTGTGGACTTATTGGCCGCTTCCACCACCCTATTGGCTTGTGGGCAATACGGGGATGACCAATGGTGTTCAACTCCTTTTTCTTGGAACAACTGTGCCTTCACCCCTTGGAACTGTACCCCATTATCAGTCACAACATGATGAGGGATCCTATATCTTGCAAAGATGTTCTTTTCTATGAACTTGGCCATCTTCTTAGCACTGAAATTTACAAATGATTTTGCTTTGACCAACTTAGAAAAGTAATCCACTGCCATAACGATGAATCGGTGTCCGTTTGATGCGGGTGGCCTTATTTCTCCAATTATATCTATGCCCCAAGCTGCAAACACCCACGGAGTCGAAGATACTTAAAGTTTAGCAGGGGGAGATGATTGAGATCCCCGTACACCTGACATTCATGGCATTTTTTAACTTCCTCAATACAGTCAGCTTGCAAAGCGAGCCAAAAGTAGCCTTGTCTCAGTATTTTCTTTGCCAGGGCCAGTCCATTCATGTGCGGGCCACACGCACCGGAGTGTATCTGTTTCATAACCACAACTGCCTCTTCCTCTATTAGACACTTCAGAAGAACTCTGTTAGCCGTTCTTTTGAAAAGTTGATTCTTAAATATCTGGAACTATGCTGCCAATCTCCGAAGGGAAACCTTGTCAGTCTCATTAGTGCCTTCGGGGTACTGACCATTCTGGATGAACTGCAGAATATCATAATACCAGGGTCATCCCCCAATTGTCACGGCCATGTTAACTGACGAATAGCATGGATTCTGAGTGACTTCCAAGATGACTGGCTGTATTGGCTGTTTTCGGGGACCTTCGCACATTGATGATAGTGTAGCCAAAGAATCTGCCATTTGATTCTCCTCTCTCGGCAAATGTCAGAATTCACACCGGCTAAATACCTTTGCCCTTTCCCAAACCATCTCGAGATAAGGTCGGAGTGACTCTTATTTTATTTCCCAGTCTCCGGTAACCTACCGAATCACCAAAGCCGAATCCCCAATAACCAACCCCTCATTTGCCCCTAATGTGATCAGAGCATCAATACCAAAGAGACATGCTTCATATTCTGCCCCATTGTTGGTCACTTGAAAGTCAAGCCGTCTTGCAAGAGGAATGATTTCTCCTTCTGGTGTAGCAATGATTACCCCTAAGCTTGCGCTGTGTTTGTTCACTGCTACATCGAAGTACATTACCCATATTTTTGGCCCCTCTTCTACCACTACCAGTTGTTCGTCGAAGAATTCTAAATTCTCCACATAGTCTGAATCTATCAGCTGATTGGCTAAAAACTCCGCTACAGCTCTTCCCTTGATTGTCTTCCTTGTCACATATTCTATATCGAACTCTGACAATAAAAGCAACCACCTTGATAACTTCCCCACTAACACTGGAGCTTGACATAAATATTTCATGGGATCCACCTTGGCTACCGCTTGAACCTTATACGATTGGAAGTAGTGCCTTAATTTTTTCGTCAACCATACCATAGCCACATAGGTCTTCTCTACTATCGTATACTTAGTCTCAAACTCTAGTAGCTTCTTGCTTAAGTAATAGATCGCATGTTCACGTCCATCCTCTTGCTCTTGTACCAACATGGCTCCCACAGAAGTATCTTTAATGGCCAAGTACAGAATCAAAGGCTTGTCTGGTATCGGCGGTTTTAGAACTGGAGGGTTCATCAAATAAGTTTTAATTCTATCGAAGGCTATCTGACACTGCTCATTCTACTCTACTGGCTGGTTCTTCTTCAGAAGTCTGAAAATTGGCTCATAAACTGTCGTCAATCTTGCAATAAACTGATTGACATACTGTAGTAAACCCAAAAATGACCTTACTTCTTTTTCTGACTGCGGTGCCAGCATTTCCCTGATGGCCTTAATTTTGTCAGGATCCATTTTGATTCCCTTTTGGCTGACTATATGACCAAGTAGTTTCCCAGAAGTTACCCCGAATACACACTTCTTAGGGTTGGGGCGAAGATTGTACTTCTCGATTCTGGTTAGAAATCTATCCAGGATAGCTGGGTGCTCTTCCCGGGTCATGGATTTGACTAACATGTCGTCCACATAAACCTCGACTTCCTTTTGGATCATATCGTGTAGAAGTGTCGTGACAGCTCATTGATAAGTCACCCCAGCATTCTTCAACCCAAAAGGCATGACTCTATAGCAGTAAAACCCCCACTCTGTGATGAAGGCCATTTTCACTTTGTCAATTACATTCATTAGAATTTGATTATACCTCGAGAACCCGTCCATAAAGGAATACACAGCTGCCCTGGTGGCACTGTTAATCAAGACATCGATATGCCGGAGTGGGAAGTCGTCTTTGGGAGATGCCTTATTCAGATCTCGGTAGTCCACACAGACCCTAACCCGGCCATCTTCCTTTGCAACCGGCACGATGTTGGCCAACCATTTCGGGTACTCCACTACTTCTAAGAACTTGGCCTTTATCTGTTTGGCTACTTCTTCCTTAACCTTTTTAGCCCATTCTGGTCGAAGTTGTCTGAGTTTCTACCAAATTGGTTTCATTTTCGGATCTTTCGGGATTCTGTGCTCTGCAATTTCCCTGTCAACCCCAGGCATGTCATCGTAGGACTAGGCGAAGGCCTTGATGTGTTTTTGCAAAATTTTTACTAGTTCTTTCCTCTCTTCAGGCATGAGGTCTTTTAAGACAGATACCATCTTTGGTTCATCATCTGTCCCTAAATTCATTTAATGCAATGATGCATCATGTATGCTAAAGACATTAAATGAATGTTTGTATGTATGCACAGTTCCATTCGGAAGAACATCACACAAGTAAGCAAAATCAGATTTTATTGCATTGTGTGCCTTGTAGGCAGAATTCTTCAAGTCAAAAATGGAAAAAGTAGATACATTTAAAAAATTTCTGTCCTCCATTTGCGGAGGGTCTTTGTCAACAGCGGCACAGTCAAATTCTTCAAACAGGTACCCGAGGTCTCCTTCTAAGTCTTCCTTCTGCTTCTCAGTCAGCTCATCCTTTGGTGTCTCAGCCTTACCCCTCATGACCAGCTTGGTGAGTTCCTTCACAGCTTCCTCCACTAGCTCTTTATGTCTCTTCTCCACAAGTGGCACCTTCTTTTTTGAACCCTTGCTTGGCTTCATCAAAGTGGATAATGCTCTTATGATGGCCCCCATGGCTACTTCCATCTCTCCTCTTACTAGGTCATTCTTCTTAAAGGCTTCTCCCTTTTCTCTGAATTCAATCCTAACTCGATCAACAGCTTTTTGATTCTGAACCTCCTTGCTTTCACCCTTAGCTCCGACTCGCAGCATGCTCACAACAGGCTCAATTCCATATTTGCTAAAATCAACCACATCAGCAAAAATTTCAAATCATGGGAGCTGACCTCCCTGAACTTTTATGGGCTCAAGAGTCCCATCATACACTGATTCCTTGGCCCGGACGAAAGTGTCCACCAAGTTCACATGCTTCCGCTCTTGCTTAGGCCTTCCCTCATGATACCCCAGCCCAAATCGATGGTACTTGCCAGCTTCAATATTGAATTTAGGGACACCTTGTTGTTTGGCCCCTAATCCTTTACCTGATTCATAGTTCTGTTTGACGAAGTACCTGTAAATCCAGTCGGGAAATCATGCTTGTTAGAGTTCACAACAACCTAAAACCCCATCATCGGCTGCTCGGTAGCACTCAATGTAGCTACAACTGAAGGTTCATCTACTTCAACAGTTACCACTTTCCCCTCGATCAAAAACTTCACCTTCTGATGCAAGGTTGATAGAACTCCCCCTAGAGCATGGAACCACGGTCTCCCTAAGAGCAGGGAGAAGGTGACAGGAATGTCGATCACGGTGAACAATAATTTTGACTTAACCTCCCCCACTTTGACTTCAGTCTCAAAGGTTCCTAGCATAGCTCTTTTGCTATCATCATAAGCTCTAATTATGGTTTTCAAAGCCGAGCCGTCATCCACCATCACACTCGGCATTACTTTATCCATGACCTCAACCCTTAAGTACGGAGCCCTGTTGTGATTAATCCCTTCAGGTGGGAGCTCTTTTACTCCAAAACTGATCTCAGGGGGCCTTGTTGGCCTTTAAATCCACTCCCCTAATCATTGCACACACCTTGTCGGGGGACATGGTAGGGTTGGCATCCATCTCCATCAGTTGTTTAACCACCGCCTCTTGGTGCCTCTTCGATTCCATGAGTAAGTGCCACACATTGGCACGAGCAGGTGTCCTCTTCAGCTGGTCTACCACCATGTCTTCCTTCTTAGCCACTGGAGGTGATCAGACTGTATCATTCTGCACCGGTGTAGTGTTTCTTCTTGGGGGTGCTGGAGGTGGTGCATTGGTGGGTTGATAAACCCTACTACTTCTTGTGATGTGCATCATCGGCCCATCTTTCTCTATCATAGTCCCCATCTTCGTCTCCACCGGGTAAACAGGCTTCGACTCTTGCACATCAAAATCATCATATTCGTCTTCTACTTCAATTTCATCCAAATCAATAGGACCCGTCTTATCCCTCACTGCCAAGGTCTGTTCTTCAACCACCTCTGGCTCTTCCTCCCTTTCCACTAACACAACCGGTAGAGTAGGCAACTGAACTTCGATCTCCCTGAGCTGATTCCTTGCACGGTGATAGGCTCTAATTGAACTGACTGAATTGGTGGGTTCGGCTCTGATTCAACACGAACTAACCATTTCGAGGTTCATCTCCAAACTGCACATTCAATATAAGGTTAGAAACTAGGATGGATGTCATGGACCTAGACTCAACATACTAAATGACATGTATGGTATGTTCATGTTCATGATCCGATGATGCTTTGTGGATGTGGATGATGATGAAAATGACTTTTGTATTTTTCTTTCTTTTGCTTTGGATGTTCCAAGCATACCCTATGCTACACAAAAGACAATGCAACAATGCCACATGCGAGCCGTCACATGGACAGAGGTTCGATGCCTTTGGGGCACCTAGTGGATGTCGTGAAATGGTTGCATCGTACCGACGCACGGACAGAAGTTTCACACTTTGTAGGTCAATGAGATGATATGAAATGGTCATATGGTAACCGTCCCACAGACAAATGTTTGATGCTTTTATGGCATCTAAGATGAAGTGATGTCACATACAAGTCACATGCAAATAGAGACACGGATAACATTCCGGCATTCATGGAACACCTTGCATGATTTAGACATGTTATGAGACGTCCTAGTATAAGTTCTAATTTGGCACTCGTGGAGTACCTTGAATGAATTTTCAATGTTATGAAACGATTCGATGTAGATCATGACACATAAATAAGACTTTAGTGTTGCCATGATGCCATGACACCATGATGAATGGACATGATGTCATGTAATGGTATTGTGTGGTCCACCACATGAACACAAGCCTAAGACCGTTGTGGTCCTCTAATGGTACAATGATGTAATGAAATGGCCAAGTGCAATCCAGTGCACAGGCGAATACGGGTAATCTTGGGGACTCTCGATGTATCATAAAATGAAATGTTGTGAGGGGCATACTTAAAACATCCTTTATTATAGATGGGATGAGATGATATGAATGCCTATGTCATACAGAATGCAAATGGCAGCACAAAAACATGGTTAAGGTGCATGAGACGCGAGATGATGTCATGTATGCTTTATGAAATGCAAGCACACAAGATGTATATGACACACGAGTAAGATGTTATGGCTGCAAGAAAACGTGGTTAGTATAATACGTATGATGATGTTTGCACATGGCTAAATAAAGATGTGGTTAGAAAATGGCACACGGATGATGTGTGTTTGATGTTGCATGTGAAGGTCAAAATGAAACCATCATATAACAAAAAACATTAGCACACACAACAATATGCTCACCCTTCCAACCTTATTCCTCCATTCGATTGGTCTCGCATTCTTCCTAGGTGTTGGGTCTCTTTAGCATCAACCGGGGATACCAAAGGCGCACTTTCAATGTCCATTTTCAGATATATATTTTGGTAAACCTAAGGGGAAGTTGCTAGGCCATTACATGAAGGTATGAGTCAAGCCAAGGGTCGTACAGGTTCCCATAGCAAAAATATACTCCTCACTTCTCCCCACTCAAGGGTCCAAACGAAGGGGTTCGTACGAGGCTATGAGTGGTTTACCCCCTCGGGTGCGTCCAATCCTAGCAGAAGAGGTAGGTCACCTTTGGAGATTAATCGGGCTTAAACAAGTGTTGGAGGGATTCAAGAAGAGAAAATGTCATGCTTATGCAAATGTGAATGAAACATCGAATTATGATTTAATAATTGACTACAAGTGAGGATTTACTTCGATTGTTGCCTAAGTTCCTTAAGTTTTTATGAAAAACTTTTAAAAGAAATTGATAATCCCCAGCAGAGTCACCACTGTGAGCGGACGACGGTTTTACGGAACGCGCGGTGAAGCAGGAACTGGGGATTCTCTTTTTAAGGTGTGTGATGTGGTTTGAAAACGGGTCTTTAATCTTTCTTAAGAAAATCTTTCATTTTATTGGAAAAACCCTGTTGTAGAAAACTTAATTATAAGTGTGAATTTTGGAAAATAGGTTTTTCAGAAAATCACAATTTGAACTTAAAGATCTCGAAACCTAAATTTCGAAATTAGATACAGAGTCGCCACCCGGATCAGCTCATCCGGGAAATTCTGGTATAGCTCCCTACCAAGTGTAGACGCGGTACCTAATTCAGAGATTCAGGGTTCGGGTAACAAATCTACTAATCCTCACTTATTTTCAATTATTATTTCATAATGTAATGTTGCATTCACTTAATTCTACTCATTCTATCTTCTTTTTATTATTAATCAATGCTTATGCAAATGACATAAATATAAATACCAAAATAAAGTACAGAAAAGTAAAAGTGCGGGAAAAGTAAATAGAGGCCAAATTATACAAACCATATGAGAAAAAAAAGCTCTCATCCTCACCATTACAACCGCCTATAATACACGATGATCTAAAAAAATAACAATCGCCTAGATACACGATTCAATCTATGAAGTACATTCAAAAATAAAAATAAAGAAAAATAAAAGCTGCATCCAAATATGGTTAGCACAGTTAAATAAATCACACCAAGGACTCATATAAGACAGAATAGGGGTATTTTAGGAAACGGGATCACGCATAGGGGGTAACCGGGTCGACCCGACCAGTCGGCTCGGTTAGACCTGGAAAATGGTTTTTTTGAAACGCCCTATAGGTTTTGTGGATGAAAAACCAATTTTGAAAACCATTTTGGCTCATTTACATGTATTTTCCAACTTTAGTGCACCGGATATCCCGGGACCCGAGGGTCTGTTCGTGGGTGGGCTAAATTAAACATCCATCTAGGGTCCAAAAAGAATGTAAACACACCAAAATTCAATTTTGAATAAGAAAAAGATGCAAAATTATGAATTTGGGGCCCAAAAGGGCAAAACTGTAATTCTATAGGTTACAGCCGTGCCACTGTAGCTTACAGCCGCGCAGTTGTAAAGCTCAAGAATTGTGTTTCGGCCTTTTTTTCTCGTTTTTGAAAATCGTTTTGCAAATTTAGCGATTTCGGGTAATCTGGGATTTCTGGAAACACACTGATTTCAACCAAACGGATCCGAAACGGATCAAAATAAGTCCGAAAATCCCTTAAAACTCAAAATCGCCAAACTTGAAATCACATCCATCAATTAAAAATAAGAAAACCGGGAATCTAAGCATACATGGATGTAATTGGACCGATAATAAACATGAACAACACATTAAATCTGAAAACGGAAGCGTTATCGGTCGATTCGAGGCCGATTGGAGCTTCTGCCCCTGTAGGTTACAGCCGCGCTGTTGTAATCTGGAAATTACAGCCATGCCCCTATAGGTTACAGCCGCGCAACTGTAGGTTATAGCTGCGTGGCTATAATCATAAGTGGGGCGGCTGTAATCAAAAATCACTTCCAAAACCGTAAAAAATTCAAAAACACCAACAAACAACAATCACAACGAAAGAAAAAGGGATTTTCAAGGCCTCTCAGAATGTACCTTGTCTGTGTTCCAGTGTTTTGGACCACCAGGGATGAATCCGGATGCCGGACACGCCTTGCAAACATGAACAACCCAAAAAATTGTGTGATTTCCAAAGCCCGAATGAAACCCCGAATAAGATTGAATGAGCGATTATGGCCTAAGAGCGTTCCTAGAAAACTAATCCCTCCAAAGTTATATGATTTAAACAGATTTTGTTAAGGTTTTTCTTTTTATTTAGGATTAAAATGTTCAATTTTAGTCTTTTTTTTTCAAAAACCCTCATTGTGGATGCCTTTCTCTCTCAATTTCTTAATTCTCTAATTTTTGTCTGTTGTCCTTAACCCTAATCCCGATCATTAGACTTTTATATCTCCTATTTTGGTTAAAAATCTGGATTAAATGTTGATTTGTCACAAAAAAGGAAATCTGATGATTACAGTCGTGCGGCTGTAATGCACTACAGCCGCGTGGCTATAGTATAGCGGCGCCACTGTAGTACAGCCGCACGGCTGTAGGCACTACAGCCGAGCGGCTATAGTGACCAAATTATCCTATTTTGCTTATTTTTCATTCTTTTCTTCGGTTTTCTTAAATACTCACTCGAATTCCTTCGAGGTTCCGTACCACGACTTGTCACACATATTCAGGTCACCCGAGACAATTCTGACGTCATCCCGGTCATTCCGAATCTGGCTCACGTTTATCCGTGAAAAAGGTAATAATGGCTTTCATCACCGAGGTCGAGAAAAAACCCATGCTTACAGAGTCCCCAGGTTGGGATTGGACAGTGCTCGTACCTAAATAATTAGGGTATGGTTTTTTTTTCCAAGCCCTCGTCTGGCTATATCTTGATGAAATATGGATCGCGGCCCATTGGCCCAACAACTTGACTTAATTAATAACATGATTCATTATTAATTTAATATGGGAAAACAAGTAAGACCTTTATTAACACTCTTTAATTTTTCTGTGTAGTAATCAAATGGCAAATAATAATACTCTTTCACTGTGATCTATCCTCGAAAGGGACAAGCTTTTTGGGCCAAATTTCCTAAATTGGTCTAGGAACTTAAGAATAGTCCTAAGACAGGAATCTAAGGAATATGTGCTGGAAAGACCTGTACCACCTGCACCTATTGGGCATAATCCACCAGTTGCACAGCTGGAGGAATATGAGGTACATGTCAAGGATAACCGGGATGTGACATGCCTGATGCTAGCATGCATGGTCCTTGAGCTGCAAAAGTAGTTTATGGACCATCAAGCCTTTGCTATGATGACAACTCTAAATTAGATGTTTCAGGAGCAAGCTTGTCAAGAGAGGTATTTGACCAATAAGGCATTCCACTCCTGCAAGATAGGGACTGGGACATCTGTGAGCACACACGTGCTCAAGATAAAGGGCTATTTGGATATTTTAGCCCCTCTTGGCTCGCCTATCTTACAGGAGTTAGCAGTTGGCGTGATCCTGGCGTCCTTGCCAAATTCTTATGATTAGTTCATCCTGAATTGCAATATGTAAGGGATGAACCGTACTATTAGTGAGCTACATAGGATGCTTAAGCTCACTAAACAGTCGATCAAGAAGACTTTACCGGTACTGCTGGTCAACAAGGGGAACCCTCTTATTGCTAAGGGTAAGGCTAAGGTGAAAGCCAAGGCCAAGAAGGCTAAGGCCAAGCCCAAGGCCGGTCCTGAGGATGTCTGCTTTCCAGTGCAAGTAGGCTAGACACTAGAAGAGATCTTGTCCCCTGCTGTTGGGAGAGCAGAAGAAGAGCCAGTGTACGTCTTCATCAGGTATATATGTCATAGACATTAATGTCACTGTTTCAACATCCTAGGTATTGGATACCGGATGTGGTTCTCACATTTATGTAATGTGCATACTTAAGAACAAGAGATCACTAGGATCGGGAAAGGTGGACTTGCAGGTTGGAAATGGAGCAAGGGTGGCTGTCATAGAGATCAGCGAGTACCATCTGATGATGCCTAGTGGATTAGTTTTGATTCTGGAACATTGTTATTTTGTACTTGCTATCTGTAGGAATATTATTTCTGTTTCAATTTTGGATATTTCTAGATTTAATTTTACTATTGGTAATGGTAGAATTGGTTTATCTAGAGAGGGATTATTTTATGGAGAAGCTCTATTAAATAATAGCCTTTATATCCTGGATTTAAATGAAACTAATCAAGTCTATAACATAAATACTAAAAGGTTTAAGCCTAACAAACTTAATCCTGTCTACCTTTGGTGTTGTCATTTAGGCCACATAAATAAGAAGCGCATAGCTAGGCTTCACAAAGCTAGAATCCTAGGATCATTTGACATGGAGTCACTTGATATATGTGAGTCTTTACGAGGTAAAATGACTGAAGTGCCTTTTAGCAAGAAAGATGAAAGGGCCGCTAGCTTATTGGACCTAATACATTCAGACATATATGGGCCCATAAGTGCAGCTACCAGAGGTGGACATCTATACTTCATCACTTTCACAGATGATTTCAGCAGATATGGCTATGTCTATCTGATGAAACATAAATTTGAGACCTTTGATAGGTTCAAGGAATTTAAGAACGAAGTACAGAACCAACTAGACAAAAATATCAAAGCCCTTCGCTTAGACCTATGAGACGAGTATATGAGCCTAGAGTTTGATTCATATCTAAAAGAGCATGGAATCATTCCACAACTCACTCCTCTAGGAACACCACAATAGAATGGGGTGTCTGAAAGGAGGAACAGGACCTTGTTAGACATGGCCCACTCAATGATGAGTCACGCCTCTCTCCTAATAAGTTTTTAGGGATACGCTCTCGAGACATCAGCTTTCATTCTGAACAATACTCCGATTAAAGCTGTGGAAAAGACCTAATATAAAATATGGATAGGCAGGGTGCCCAATGTGTCTTTCCTATAGATTTGGGGCTGTGATGCACATGTCAAGAAATTGACTGGGGGCAAACTAAAACCTAAAACCGATAAATGCCTGTTTGTGGGCTACCCTAGGGAAACCAAAGGGTATGACTTCTATAACCCCGCCGAGAAAAAGGTGCTCATGGCACTAAAGGGGGTCTTTCTTGCAAAGGATTTCATGTCCAAGACAGTGGGAGCAGTGTTGAACTTAGGGAAGTTCAAAGTACACAGAATCCTGAAGAGGATAACTTAGAGACCAAGGTGGAGCTTCCACAGGAGGAAGCACCAACCTAGGTCACACAAGGACTTAGAAGGTCTGGTAGGGATCGTCGAGAACTTAAGAGACATGGGTTTCTCGTTACCAATAATCACACTCTTCTTATCTTCGGTGAGGAAGAGCCCAAAACCTATTAGGAGGCTATTGATAACCCACAATCTGCCAATTGGCATAAATCCATGGAGGCAAAGATGCAATCTATGTACGATAATTAGGTTTAGAACCTGTTTGATCCGCCTCCGGGTGCTAAGGTCATAGGTTACAAGTGGTGCTCCAAGTTGAAGGCTGACAATACCTTTAAGGGGCGACTAGTTGCGAAAGGTTTTAGACAAGTCTATGGAATAGACTATGATGAAACTTTCTCACTAGTTTCCATGCTTAAATCTATAAGGATCCTGCTGGCCATAGCCGCTTGGTACGACTATGAGGTCTAGCAGATGGATGTCAAAACTGCTTTCCTTAATGGAAAGCTACTCGAGGATGTGTACATGACACAACTTAAGGGTTTCGTCAATCTAAAGTATCCTGCAAGCTTCAAAGATCCACTTATGGATTGAAGCAAGCATCTCGGAGTTGGAATCTTAGATTCAATGAAGCCATAAATGAATATGGCTTTATACAGAATCAAGATGAGCCTTGTGTGTATAAGAGGATTATTGGGAGCATCATCACTTTCCTGGTGTTATATATAGATGACATCCTTCTGATTGGAAGCGACATACCAACACTGCAAGGAGTAAAGCAGTGGTTGTGTAAGTGCTTTGCAATGAAGGACTTAGGTGAAGCTAAGACGATCCTATGGATAAGGATCTACAGGGATAGAACCAATCAGCTTCTGGGCCAAAGTTAGGCCACATACATAGATAAGGTTCTGAAAAGATTCAGCATGGATCAGGCCAAGAAAGGTTTTTTGGCAATGAACCATGGACTGAAACTTAGTAAGAAGAACTATCCTAAGACAAGGAAGGATAGGGAGAACATGAAATTGATCCCATATGCATCAGCTATAGGATCAATTATGTACTTCATGCTATGTACGAGACTTGATGTCGCCTTTGCACTAAGTATGACAAGCCGATACAAGGAGGATCCTGGTGAGGGCCACTGGACGGCTGTCAAAAAAATCCTAAAGTACCTTAACCAGACTATGGATAGCTTCTTAGTGTATAGGGTCAGGAAGACCTGTCAGTTACTGGGTACACCGATGCAAGCTTCCAGACCGACCAGGATGAATACCAGTCGCAGTTTGGGTATGTATTTTTGTTAACGGTGATGCTGTCAGCTAGAAGAGCTCTAAGCAACCGACCATCGTGGAATCTACTAGAGAAGCTAAGTACATTGTAGCGTGTACTGCAGCTAAGAAAGCTGTGTGGATAAAGAAGTTTATGAAGGGAATCGTCACGGGAAAAATTAAACGCAAGGCAGAATACCGATTAAAATTTTCCTCGATTCCAAAGCCCAAGATACATGTAAATTAATGAAATGCAATCAAGAACAGAGAAAAATAAATTTTTTCACCTTAACTGTCTCCTCTAGAGACTACTGCAGAAACCCAAACGTGTTTCCTCCATAATCCAGTACATGAACGACTCTCGAACGGGACTCATGCTAGCGAATGGATTGAACGAAAACCAAGAGAAAGTGCAAAAGGGGGCTGCTATAATTTTCTTAATGCTGGCTGAAATTCTCTATTAGGGTTAGGGAGAATTAGGTGAAGGCTTCCTATATATACTCTTTTAGTATATATACTCCTTATCCTACTAGGATTTTAATTAAAACTATAGATTATTTAATTTGATTTACCTTATGTGAGCGGACGACGCGTTTTCGACGGGACGCGGGACTCCCTTTCGGAATGGGGCGCCACGATCTCGGGCGGGCCCCTCCCTCGCGTGGGGTTTTTATGAATGGAAATCCGTGCTTTGGAAAATAAATAAAATTAAATGCATAAAAGAACCGAGACCTAAGTCTCGATGAATATTGTAGAGTCGCCACCCGGCTCAGCTCAACCAGGAAATTCTTAAGGTAGCTGAACCGGACGAACGGCCGCTACACTATCCAGAGATTCGGGTCCGGACAAGTCCCTTATTTCGTGTCTAATTAAAATGAATATTGGTCAATGTTCTCGAATGGTATTTCAAATTCTAAAGCTCAATTTTATTGAATATAAAAGGGCATACAGCGCGCATACAAAATATTTAATATAAAAGTAAGGAAAAGAAACAAATATTAATTGGCTTACAACCAAATCGAATAGAAAAATGAAAACTCTCGCCTCACTTGTACACGAGAATCTAATAATAATTACAACCGCCTAAATACACGATTTAATCTATTGAAATACATTAAAAAAAAATAAAAGAAATTAAAACCTGCAAAACGGAGGGTTAGCACAATTTATACGGCACGCCACAAGTTGGACTCAAACAGACAGAATTGGGAAATCAAGCATTGGGGGCATGCATAGAGGGGATAACCGGGTTAGCTCGGCTAGACGGCCCGGTTAGACCTGGAAAACATTTTGAAACGTCCCTGTATTTTTGATTTTTGTGGGAAAATCATTTTGAAAACAATTTTTCCGGTTTACATGCATTTTTATATATTAAGTGGGTCGATTTTTGGGAGAACTAGGTCTCCGTCGTTGAATTGTTCTAAATGCAAATTTACCGAAAAATTGAATCTATGGTCGTGATACGCACAACAAAATTCATTTTGATGATTTTTGGGGTTTTCTAATTTTTTTTTTTGGGATTTTTTTTTTTTACGGATGAAAGCTGAAATTCTGATTCTGGAACAAGGATTACAGTCGTACGACTGTAGTTTACAGTCGTGCGACTGTAATCAGTTCAGGACCAGAATTTCACCAAAAAATTCATTCTGAATCAAAAACTGAAGAAAATTAACTGGAAATTAAGAACAGTCGTACGACTGTATATACAGTCGTACGACTGTTCATGAAAACCAAGAACAGTCGTACGATTGTTCTTAATTTCCAGAAACAGAAATACGAAAATACAGCAGAAAACGCACAAAACTCACTTCAAACACCCAGAAAGCGAGAAAAAGTGTAAGGAAAGGAAGTGTCTACCTTTTTAGAAGCTAATCCAAGTCGTTTTGACCCCTGGCGTCGCTCCGATCCCAACAAATTCGCACTTTTTCCTTTGGAGTTGAAGTTGAGAGTTTTTGTCCAAAAATCCAAATTGCAACGGATTCTGATAATTTAAATCCGGATTCTTGATTTGGTTGTGAAGTTAATTGATTATCCTAGGGATTTCTAACAAGTTTTAACCTTAATTTCGAGAAATTAAAGAAAATCAAAGGGGAAGGAAATGAGTTTTTTTTTTTTTGTTTTGTGGTTTTTTTCTTTTCTTTTCTCTTTCTCTCTCTAAATTTCTTTTCACCAGAAAATCTCTCCCCCTTTTTTTTTTCTTCTTCTCCTTTTTATCTCCCTGATTTTCGCTTGCTTGCTGCAACAAGGGAGCAATTAATGCTCCCTCTCTCTCTCCTCCATTTCTGCTGCAGAGGTATGGGTTCCTGCAGTCTGTCCGACATTACAGTCGTACGACTGTAACTATAGTCGTACGACTATAACTTTTTTTTTTTTAAGTATTGAAAATTCTGGCGCTTACAGCTACCCCTCGCGTGACCAAATTCAACATCTAGCTCCAGATTTACAACACCTGAGATGATGAATTTGAGAGCGCGAAATAAAGCACCGCGAACACTGGAATGAATCTTCTGATGGGATAGGCCGATACCGGGTCTAGGTTACCCGAGGCGATGCTGGGGAGAGAATAAGCCGATATCAGGTCTAGGTTACCCAAGGCGAGTTGATGAAGAGATTGGCCGATACCGGGTCTAGGTTACCAGAGGCGAGTTGATGAAGAGATTGGCCGATACCAGGTCTAGGTTACCGGAGGCAAGTTGATGAAGAGATTGGCCGATACCGGGTCTAGGTTACTCGAGGCAAGTTGATGAAGAGATTGGCCAATACCGGGTCTAGGTTACCCGAGGCAAGCTTTGCTGGGGAAATAGATGAAGCTGATCTGGGCCGATACCGAGTTTACATTACTCGAAGCGGATCTGCTGGCTTGTTGAGGATATTAAGCTGGGGATGAATTCCTGCACTTAAAATGGCAAGTCTTCATTCCTTGATCGAGATATTTTTTAAACAAAAATTTTTGCCTCGTCGATCAAGAATGAAGACTAGCCGGGGATAAGTAATTGATATATGCAATGTATTGATGCATGCTGATGTATATGTACATGTATGTATTTCCAGTTATTTGACGCTTTTGTCTTCCTCTGGGGAGATATGTTGCACCCCTGGTTGATTGTTTGGCGATTATCGAAGGGGTGAGGTGATTGCTGGGGAAGTGACCGTAGTATTCCTTGTACAGATTCCGCTGGGGAAGAGTGTAGTGACTTGATTGGGGAGATAATTATGGTGTTCTTCATGTAGATTCTGCTGAGGAATAGTAGGGGAAATTCTGCTGGGGATTGATGTGACGAATTCTGTGGGGAATACTGAGGACGTTCTGCTTTTCCTGCTCCGTGGGAAGTTATGAGGTTTTTTTTTTTTTTTAAGTGTTCTAATTTTTGCCTGGGTTGCCCAAATCAGGTTTTCAGCCTAGTGAGCCACTCTAACTTTTGCCTAAGGCGCCTTTTCGGTTTTCGCCTTAGCGAGCTTTCCATATGCCCTAACTTTTGCCTAAACTGCCCAATATGGGTTTTCAGCTTAGCGGGCCGCTCTAATTTTTGCCTGAGGTGCCTTTTCGGTTTTCACCTCAACGAGCTTTTCTCTTTTTTTTTTTTTTTTTTATTTCACTGAAATGGTGTTGTGACCCTTTATTGCTCATTTGGGAAGATGAACTGGACTTTAGAGGACGATAAAAGATTTTAAATTGCACATATTTAATACATTTCCATTTGCCAAATAATGTGATGATATTGATCAGTTGAATGCAAAGTGCTTTCTTTGAATGTGTTTTTATGCAAGATAACTTTGTTTGTGCATTTGTCATAACCATGCAAATATATTTAAACAAACACTTCACTTTATTGATGAAGTGAAAATGAGTACATTTGAAACAAGTTGGTTCCTAAATGGTACAGATTCCACACTGAGCTAGAATCCGTCACCAGTCGTCCTTTTCAGATTTTCCGACTGATTATTTTCTCTCGTGTCTTAACTTTTGCCTAGACCGCTCTTTTCGAGTTTTCAGCCCAGCAGACCTCTTTTTTTTTTTATACATGATAAAGCTTTAGCCTGTCTTAGTTGATCAGGTTGGTGAACTCATTTCCATCCTTGTCCATGATGCTGATAGCGCCTTTTGATAACACCTTCTTCACCACATATGGTCCTTCCCAGTTAGGTTTGAACTTGCCCCTGACATCAACATTTGAAGGTCTTAGTTGCTTTAGAACCAAATCTCCTGCTTTCAACTGCCGCTTGGAGTATTTCACATTTCGATTCTAGGCTCTAGCCATTCTGCGCTGATACATCTGCAGGTGATCCAGTGCCTTTAGTCGCCTTTCATCTAGTGTGGCCAGCTGCTCATATCTAGCTTGAACCCATTCAGTCTCTGGCAATTGAGCTTCCAGGGCAACTCTAAGTGACTTGAGTTCGATTTCCACCGGCAACACCGCTTCCATTCCATATACCAAGGCATAAGGAGTTTCTCCTGTCGGTGTTCTGACACTGGTTCTGTAACCCCAGAGAGCATAAGGTAGTTTATCGACCCAATCCCTGTAAGTGGTTACCATTTTTGATAAGATCTTCTTTATTGCCTTGTTAGCTGCTTCTACTACACCATTAGCCTGAGGCCTGTATGGGGAAGACTTATGATGTTCAATACCATGTTCTGCAAATAGCTCAGCCGTTGCCCCTTGAAACTGTACTCCATTGTCAGTTACTATGTGATGAGGAATCCCGTACCGAGTGAAGATATTCTTCTGGATGAACTTGACCATGTGCTTAGCTGTAGCATTAGTGAAGGATTCCGCTTCAACCCATTTGGAGAAATAATCAACTGCCACAACTATGAATCTGTGCCCATTAGATGCAGCTGGATGAATTTCTCCAATCATGTCTATCCCCCATGCTGAAAACGGCGAAGGAGACGCTAGATTCTGAAGTTCAAGTGGAGGGAGATGACTAATGTCTACATGGAGATGACATTCATGACATCTCTTCACTTTTCTTATACAATCTGCTTGCATCATCATCCAGAAGTAGCCTTGTCTCATGATCTTCCTAGCCATGGCAAGTCCATTCATATGTGGCCCACAGGACCCTGCATGTACTTGTTGCATCACTTCTTCTGCTTCTTGCTCGGTTAGACACCTCAAAAGGACTCCATGTGCTGTTCTTTTGTACAGCTTATCCTCGAAGATTCTGAATTGACTAGCCAGTTTTCTTAGTGTCAACTTATCAGCAACACTAGCCTCTTTCGGGTACTTTCCCTCTTTTACATACTGGTAGATGTCAAAGAACCATGGCTTTTCTTCAGCTGATAATTCCATCACTTCATGTACTTCGAAGCAAGGATGTCTGGAAGTGACTATGACCAGTGGTTGAACTTGTGTCTCCTCTGGATTTTCCCACATGGAGGACAGAGTTGCTAACACATTAGCCATCTTATTCTCATCCTTGGGGACATGTCTGAATTCACACTGGCCGAATAAACCTTTTCTGAATTGCAGCAGCTCCAAATAAGGCCGCAAGGCTTCTTCTTTTAGCTCCCATTCACCCTGAGCTTGCCTGATCACTAGAAGTGAGTCACTAACAATTAAGACATCATTTTCCCCTAAGGTTAATAAATTTTCCATTCCAAACAAACATGCTTCATATTCCGCTCTATTGTTGGTTACTGGAAAGATCAATCTTTTGGATAAAGGAATGACCTCACCATCCGGTGTTGCTATAAGTACTCCGATTCCAGCACCTTTTCTATTCACTGCCCCATCGAAGCATATGACCCATCTTTTCACTTCCACCATGGCTAACTGCTCATCAGGGAATTCCAGATTCTCAGTGTAATCTGACTCTAGGGGTTGATTTGCCAGAAACTCTGCCACGGCTTGCCCTTTAATGGTTTTCTTCGTGATGTACTCGATGTCAAATTCAGATAAAAGTAACAACCACCTGGACAGTTTCCCGACCAATGCTGGTGCTTCATAGAGGTATTTCATTGGATCCACTTTAGCCACAGCCTGTATCTTGTAGGATTGGAAATAGTGGCGCAGCTTCTTGGTCAACCAAATCATCGCCACACATGTCTTTTCCACCAGTGTGTACTTGGTTTCATACTCCAATTGCTTTTTGCTAAGGTAGTAGATAGGATGTTCCTTCTTGCCATCTTGTTCCTGTGCAAGCATTGCCCCTATAGAGGATTCTTCAACTGCCAAATACAAAATTAGAGGTTTCCCTGGAATTGGAGGACTCAACACTGGTGGCTTTACCAGGTAAGCCTTGATCTTCTCAAATGCCAGCTGACACTTGTCATCCCACACAATTGGCTGATCTTTCTTTAATAGCTTGAAGATTGGCTCACAAGTGGAAGTTAGCTTGGCTATGAAGCGGCTGACATACTGCAAGGAACCTAGGAATGATCTGACTTCCTTTTCTGTCTTTGGAGCTGGCATATTTTGGATGGCTTTGATTTTATCAGGGTCCATTTCTATTCCCCTCTGGCTAACTACATGGCCCAACAACTTCCCTGATATGACCCCGAATATGCACTTCTTAGGGTTAAGCCGCAAGTTGTTCTCTCCAATGCGTGTTAGAAATCTATCCAGGATAATAGGGTGATCCTCCCGGGTTGTTGATTTAACAAGCATGTCATTGACATATACTTCAACTTCTTTATGGATCATATCGTGCAACAGAGTTGTGACAGCCCTCTGATAAGTGGCACCGACGTTCTTTAATCCAAAAGGCATCACTCTGTAGCAAAAAGTACACCACTCTGTGATGAACGATGTTTTCACCTTCTCGATCACATCCATCAGAATCTGGTTATTCCCTGAAAAGCCATCCATGAAGGAGTACATTGCCGCTTTTGCTGCACTATCAACTAGGACGTCAATATGTGGCAGTGGAAAGTTATCTTTTGGGCATGCTTTATTCAAGTCCCTGTAGTCAACGCATACTCTGACCCTTCCATCCTTTTTAGGCACGGGGACAATGTTAGCTAGCCATTCCGTATACTCCACCACTTCGAGAAACCTGGCATCTATCTGTTTGGCCACTTCTTCCTTTACCAGTGTAGCCCATTCCAGCCTTAGTCTTCTCAACTTCTGCTTTACCGGTCTGAACTTAGGGTCCGTCGGGATCTTGTGCACTGCTATTTCTGTGTCTACACCAGGCATGTCTTCATACCACCAGGCGAAAGCTTTAACATGTATTTGGAGTATTCTTATTAATTCTCTTTCTTCCTCGGATTTTAGCTCATGTGAAATAAGTACCATTTTAGGGTTTTCATTTGTACTTATATTGATTTCATGCAATGCAGTGTCATGTATGCTAAATATGCTTGATGGTGATTTAAATGCATGCACAGAATTATCAGGATAAACATCACACAAGTAAGCAAACTGGGATTTCATTGCATTGAACTTATTATAAAGTACATCAGTTACATTGAAAATAGAAGAAATAGATACAACAAAATCATTTTCATCTTCCACAGGCGGAGGGCCTTGTTCTTCATCAGCTTCCATCTTCCCTTCCAGAGCATCATCTGGGGCTGCAGCTTTCTCGACCACCTGTGCCTTAGCTTTCTCCACAATCTTGGTGATTTCAGCAACCACAAAGTCTAAGTTCACTTTAGCGATCAGTTCTTCGCCAAAACCTTCCTTGGATTTCCCAAAAGCTTTGGTTAATGCAGCAGTCAAAGCTCCCGAGATCACTTCTGTAGCTTTGGCATAGGTCTTTCTTTCATCTTCTTCCTCGGCCACCTTTATGGTTTCTGCTATCACCTTCGATGATTCTCCTTTCAAAATTTCAGATTCAGCAATTGCTTCCTCCACCGTTACAGGGGCTACTGGCTCTTCCTGGCTTTTCTCAAAATCCACAACATCTACAAAGATCTCAAAGCCAGGGTGTTCAACATTTCCAACCAGCACCGGCTCAGCTTGGCCCTTGTAAAGGCTTTCCCCTGCCTTCAGAAATGGCTTCATCATGACCTTGCCATTTTTGCCCTTTTTCAGGTTCTTCTGCTCGGATGATCCCTCTACATAACCAAGGCCACACTGTTTCGACTTTCCCGCGTCGATCTTGAATTCCGGCACACCTTGCAAATTAATCCCGAGTCCCATTCCCGGGACAAAGTTCAGCTTGTACAGATATCGGGATAGCCACTCCGGCATGTAATTCTCATAAAGAACCATAGGGGCATCTGTGGTTTCTTCCTCCTTAATGACAGCAATTTGGAATCCACCAAAAGGAACCACTCCTTCATCCACTGCAGCTACCATCGACTGGGCATCGGCCTCAACAGTCACAATCCTGTCATTCATAGAGAATTTAATCTTCTGATGCAATGTGGAAGGAAAACCTCCCAAAGGATGGAACCAGGGCCTTCCAAGCAATAGGGAGAATGTGATCGGGATATCGATCACCGTGAAGACAACCATGGACTTGATGGGCCCAACCTCCACTTCTGTTTCGAAGGTCCCTATCACTGTTCTTTTAGAATCATCATACGCATGAATGACTGTCGAGGACCTTTTCAACACTTCTTCATTCATGCCTAGAAACGGTAACATTTTCAGCGGGCATATATTCAGAGCCGAGCCGTCATCCACCATAACGCACGGCATCACCTTATCCATGATATAGGCTCTAATGTAAAGAGCCTTGTTGTGGGCCTTTCCTTCTACAGGTAGGTCTTTCTCAGAGAAAACAATATTAGGAGCTCCAGCATAGACTTTGTCTAGCAAGCAGCACATGGCCTCTGGTGAAGCTATAGGGGAGACTTCAATTTCACATAGCTTCTTCACTAAAGCCTCCCTATGCTCTTTGGAGGTCATAAGCAGATGCCACAAACTGGCTTGTGCAGGGGTCTTCTTCAATTGGGAAATGACCAAGTCTTCTTTCTCGACTCTTTTCGGTGCTGAAGTACTACCCGATCCATTCATCGGTGCTTTATCTTTTGG
The DNA here is from genome assembly GCA_039660915.1 of Euphorbia tirucalli. Taxonomy (NCBI): domain Eukaryota; kingdom Viridiplantae; phylum Streptophyta; class Magnoliopsida; order Malpighiales; family Euphorbiaceae; genus Euphorbia; species Euphorbia tirucalli. The sequence goes on from CM077636.1 coordinate 43,304,535, forward strand.
CTGATCTGCCGGCTGATATACCCTTCCACTTCGGGTCACGTGCTGCACCTCTGAAATCTTTAGCTTCTCAACAGCTGGAAGTTTAACAGCCTCTCTTTTGTCAAATTCCTCGTACTCATCTTCGGAGTCAAGATCATCCAGACTTATGGGCTTAATCTTCTTACACTCCTCCTTCTTTTCACACTCGGGTTCCACTTCGGGTTCTCCTACCGCCACAGCCTGAATCGTAGGGTTCGCTTGCAGAACTTGGGCAAATATAAAGTTAGCCGGTAACCCCGACTGAACCATGTTAACCCGCTTCTCGAATGTCGGCAGGGGGTTGGTTTTAGTGCTAGGTTTAGGTGGTTCTTGCAGCTTTCCCTCGTCGATAAGCTTCTGGATAGCATCCCTTAGCTTGTAGCAGTTGTTGGTTCGGTGGCCTGTCACCACATGATAAGTGCAGAAGTTATCTTTGTCAGCTTCTGATGGCTTTTCAAATGGCCTCAAGGACTGTAACAGGCCACCATTCCTACACTTGGCGAATATCTTTGCCAAAGTAAGAGTCCAGGGCGTTATGCCTTGTCCTCCAGGACCCCTATTCTGGTTGCCTTGTTGCTGATTCACATTAGCCACTTTAACCTGCTTCACCTCTGATGATTGCCCCTGTTTGCCACTAGAACCTGAACCAGAACCACTACCAGACCCAGCCGCTGCGGTTGATCTATACCCTGAACTATACCCAGTACTTCTTCCCCCTTTCTGGCCAGCTGGCTTCTCCTCTTCATCCCTTTATATCTTCATGGCCATGCTATAGACCTCACTAAGCTCCTTGAAGGGATGGAATTTCATGTTGTTCTTGAAAATATCCTTGCTGCCATCAATGAGCTTCTGTATGAGCTCATCTTCATCAGGGCGGTTCTTTAGGAGGATCATCTTGTTCATCCACCTCTGGTAGTATTCGTCAAAGGGCTCATTGAATTTCTGCTTCACCCTCTCCAAATCATACAGCTTCACCTGGATTTTGGTATTGAAGCTGTAGTATTTGATGAAGGCTGCTCACAATACCTCCCAGTCAGATTGCTCCTCCTCTGACAGTGAGTTATACCATCCCAAAGCACCTCCCTCCAGTGTGGTGGGGAAAAGATTAATCAATTGTTGCTTTATAGCGCCTGCTGTTAGCATAACCCGGGCATATAAATTCACATGGGCCTCCGGCGAGCCCATTCCTTTGTAAGTGGGGACTTTCGACACTTGAAAGCCGATAGGAAATGTCTCGATGCCCCTACTGATCATGGCATCAACATTCACCCCCTTCTTGGATTCAGCACTGATCCCGACCCCCTTCTTCAACTGGGCCATGACCTCGTCTAATTCAGAACGCTTTGCCTTTATCTTCTGTTCCATAGCTGCTTCTATCTCCTGCAGCTTTTCCAGGCTAGCTGAAGTATCACCACCATGTTGGGATGACTCAGCTTCTTTTTCCTTCCCGGCTCCACTTCCACCAGCCTCACCAGCTTCTCTAACCACTGCCCTCATTTCTTCCTTTAACATGTCGCGGAAAATCCTGCGACCTGAAGAAATCTCTCAGAACATCAGCCATACTCGGTGTCTGCTCTGCCATATTCACACCTTCCCCAGACTCAGAATCACTGTCACTCTCGACTATCCTCTGTCTCCTAGCTGCCCTTGAAGCTTGGGATCTTGTCCAAGGTCGCTCCAGTGTGTTCTGCTTGGGAGTAGACGAAAGGTATTAGGGTCATGAATGAATGACGTGATATGACATGAAAATTAGGATATTGAACATGCTTGAGATGCATGGAGTGGAATTATGTATGAAATGATGATATGAATGGTTTCTTTTTATTTATTTATTATTATTATTTATTTTTTTTTCAAGGCATTGCAAGAACACCCAATGTTTATGCAAAACGTCACGTGTGGGCCATCATACGGACAGAACTTCGGCGCCTTCAGGGCACCTAATGAATTAGTGAAATGGTCGCGTGTATACCGGCACACGGATAGAGTTTTGACACTTTGCAGGTCTATGAGATGATATGAAATGGTCGCATGGGGCCGGGCCCGCGGACAAGGTTTTAATGCTTTTGAGCACATGATATGATGTTTATGAGGAAGTCACGTGCAACAAGGACACGGACAAGGATTCGGCATTCGAGGAACGCCTTTCATGATTTGGTGATGTTATGGGCCTATATGTATACTAATCGGGCACTCGGGGAGTACCTTGAATGGTGAATTAATGTCATGAAGTAGTCGGATGTGGACCACAATGTTATATGATGTTTATGATGGATGGGTGTGATGTCATGAAATCCATCGTGTAAATTATTACACGAAAACTGGCCTAAGGCCATTGTGGCTTTTATTAAATGAAATGATATTGGTGGAATGGCCGAATGCAATCCGGTGCATTGGCAAAACACGGGTAATTTTGGGTACTCGATATGTTATGAAATGGAATGGGATGGTCATGATAGGCGTTCTTTGAAATGCCCCTTAGTTTAATTTAAGTGAAATGTAGTGAATGAACATGTCACACAATATGCAAATGGCTGCACAAAAACGTGGGTTAGGATGCATGACATACATAATGATGTTATGTATGCTATGTCAAAAATAAAATGCTAACCACGCAAGTTTAATGTTATGGCTGAAAAAGAAATCGTTAGTATGGATGACAAGCGAATGAATTAATGTTTTACACACGAAATAAAATGCAAAATGGCTGCATAAAAATGTGGGTTAGTATCACACAAAGATGTTTGTGTATGGTATGTCATGTGTATGGAAAATGGTATGTTATGCATGCGTCGGCGATGTGTCACGAAATGGTGAAGAACACATAGCAAGCAAAACGAATTCTTCCAACCTTATTCCTCCAACATGGTCAGTCTCAAAAATTTCTAACCGTGTCCTAGGCGGGGTTCACTTCAATCACCAACCGGGGGTGATGAAGGCGCGATTTTATTACTATTCACACAATTATTTTGGTATCCTAAGGGAATCCAACTAGAGCTGCCTATATGGGTTCGGTCAAAGTCGGGATAACATCAAGGCTCTCATAGCAAGATATACTCCTCACTTCTCCCCACTCAAGGGTCCTAACGAAGGGGTTCGTACGAGGCTATAAGTGGTGTTTTGTATTCGTGCCCCTAAGACCAGGAGGAACTTAGGCAACACTTCAACAATCCACCGGGCTATAAAAGGATACCTAATCTAATGCAAGAAATGACTAACTAAAAATGCAAATAAAATACCAAAAGAGAATCATCCGCCTTATTTTAATTAGACACTTTTCAAGGCTTGTCAAAATTCTTTTAAGTTTTTAAGAAAACTTTTTAAGAATTCCCCAGCGGAGTCGCCACTGTGAGCGGACGACGCGTTTTCGACGGGACGCGGGACTCCCTTTCGGAATGGGGCGCCACGATCTCGGGCGGGCCCCTCCCTCGCGTGGGGTTTTTATGAATGGAAATCCGCGCTTTGGAAAATAAATGAAATTAAATGCATAAAAGAACCGAGACCTAAGTCTCGATGAATATTGTAGAGTCGCCACCCGGCTCAGTTCAACCCGGAAATTCTTAAGGTAGCTGAACCGGACGAACGGCCGCTACACTATCCAGAGATTCGGGTCCGGACAAGTCCCTTATTTCGTGTCTAATTAAAATGAATATTGGTCAATGTTCTCGAATGGTATTTCAAATTCTAAAGCTCAATTTTATTGAATATAAAAGGGCATACGGCGCGCATACAAAATATTTAATATAAAAGTAAGGAAAAGAAACAAATATTAATTGGCTTACAACCAAATCGAATAGAAAAATGAAAACTCTTGCCTCACTTGTACAATCGCCTAGAATACACAAGAATCTAATAATAATTACAACCGCCTAAATACACGATTTAATCTATTGAAATACATTAAAAATAAAAATAAAAGAAATTAAAACCTGCAAAACGGAGGGTTAGCACAATTTATACGGCACGCCACAAGTTAGACTCAAACAGACAGAATTGGGAAATCAAGCATTGGGGGCATGCATAGAGGGGATAACCGGGTTAGCTCGGCTAGCCGGCCCCGTTAGACCTAGAAAACATTTTGAAACGTCCCTGTATTTTTTATTTTTGTGGGAAAATCATTTTGAAAACAATTTTTCCGGTTTACATGCATTTTTATATATTAAGTGGGTCGGTTTTCGGGAGAACTGGGTCTCCGTCGTTGAATAGTTCTAAATGCAAATTTACCGGAAAATTGAATCTATGGTCGTGATGCGCACAACAAAATTCATTTTGATGATTTTTGGGGTTTTCTAATTTTTTTTTTTTTTGGGATTTTTTTTTTTTTACGGATGAAAGCTGAAATTCTGATTCTGGAACAAGGATTACAGTCGTGCGACTGTAATCAGTTCAGGACCAGAATTTCACCAAAAAATTCATTCTGAATCAAAAACTGAAGAAAATTAACTGGAACTTAAGAACAGTCGTACGACTGTATATACAGTCGTACGACTGTTCTTAATTTCCAGAAACAGAAATACGAAAATGCAGCAGAAAACGCACGAAACTCACTTCAAACACCCAGAAAGCGAGAAAAAGTGTAAGGAAAGGAAGTGTCTACCTTTTTAGAAGCTAATCCAAGTCGTTTTGACCCCTGGCGTCGCTCCGATCCCAAAAAATTTGCACTTTTTCCTTTGGAGTTGAAGTTGAGAGTTTTTGTCCAAAAATCCAAATTGCAACAGATTCTGATAATTTAAATCCGGATTCTTGATTTGGTTGTGAAGTTAATTGATTATCCTAGGGATTTCTAACAAGTTTTAACCTTAATTTCGAGAAATTAAAGAAAATCAAAGGGGAAGGAAATGAGTTTTTTTTTTGTTTTGTGGTTTTTTTCTTTTCTTTTCTCTTTCTCTCTCTAAATTTCTTTTCACCAGAAAATCTCTCCCCCTTTTTTTTTTCTTCTTCTCCTTTTTATCTCCCTGATTTTCGCTTGCTTGCTGCAACAAGGGAGCAATTAATGCTCCCTCTCTCTCTCCTCCATTTCTGCTGCAGAGGTATGGTTTCCTGCAGTCTGTCTGACATTACAGTCGTACGACTGTAACTATAGTCGTACTACTATAACTCTTTTTTTTTTTAAGTATAGAAAATTCCGGCGCTTACACCTTATATCATTAGGATTAAATAAAACCATATTATAAAATCCTAATTGATACAATTAACTACAATTTCATCAAATTTAAATAATCCAAAGTTAAATTAAAGTCAGTCTTAATAAATACAACCTTTGTATTTTATATTTCCACCAAGGAAATATTATTTTATTTATTTAATTATTTACTATAAGTAATTAATTAATCAAATAAAATAAATTTCTCCCTTTATAATTGAATTAATTATGACATAACCTAATGTCAACAACTCAATTAATTTGGTTTCCCTTCTAATTCTGATTTGTCAACGTTCAGTCGTTCTATGTGTACGATCTTGTGGGTCCATCTTTATGTTACCAGTGGGCCCAAGGCCCACAGATTGTAAGTGGGTTCTAGCAAACCGTTACAGCCCCCAATTAAGACGGAGACTTACAGTCTAATGTGAAACATAACCCGGTAGTGATCTTGTATATCCCATGCCAACTGAAATCGATAGATAAGCAAGAGGCATGGCCCTGTCATTCTCTTATATACTTATTTATCTCTTGATACCGAGTGTACTGAACCTAACGAACAAGTATCCCAACTTATTTGGGTATGGCCATACACTTGTCAGTCCCACTCATCAAGTGGCTGGTGATGTCATCTCAAGGGACGTTGAGTGGCAATTCCGTCAACTTCACTATGAACATCAACATATTCACTGGCCCACCCAACATACCCATACTTGGCACCCTGTTATGGGCCCGTTAGGTGTATATGAAACTGTATGAGATCCTATGTTATGTTATAGTGAACATCGGGTCTAAGGATAATAACAAGACCTACCTGAGAAACACCTATGATGATCGAACCATGTGGTGTTCTCTTGGCGGATCGATCCAGTACCATGCAACCCAACATGTACCCATATCATTGTCTGACATTCCATGTCCAATGGCAGGTGAGACGCCACCACCCAGTCTAGGATATGCTAGTCTTTGGTTCTATTCATTCCCATTATTGGAAAAGACTAGGGATATCTTTATGGTTATAACTTTAACTCTACTAGAAGGTCTCATAATCCAATGGCCTACATTGATTCATTTTAGTATGGTTATAATCATTGGATACTCTATTTACAAATAGCACAAGATATGAATAAATAGATTCATGCCTTTATTTCAACAGAAAATGTATAATACAAAATATCCAAATATAAAGTATAATACAATACAAGAACCAATGCCATTTGGACTAGGGCACACCAGTAGTTTATCACTGAATTGGGAGTGGTACAAAATATCTAGGATCCAATTGATATCTTCTATGATAACAATAGGGCTATTGCATGAGCCCCGGTCACACAAGAACACGAAGCACGTGCTCAGGAAGTTTCACCTCATAAGAGAAATCGCTGAGAGGAGTGATAATTCATTACACAGAGTGGACACCGAGGATAATGTTGCAGATCCCTTGACCAAGGCGCTGGCTCAACCTAAGCACGAGGGCCATACTAGATCTATAAGGATTGGCCCATGCCTAGTTGAAACTAGTGCAAGTGGGAGATTGTTGGATATGCCCTAGTCTCAAGGCATTGGTTTTGTTATGTATCATACATTTTGTACCTTGTTATGAGATTTATGTATTATACAATTTGTGTCAATGAATAAATGTATTAATCTATTTATTATATACCTTGTGCAATGTTATAAATAGAGTATCCAATGTGTGAGCGGATGACCTTTTTGAGAGCGGAACGGGGCGAAGCGAAACAGGGAAAGGAGAAATTGGTTTGTTTGTTGTTGAAAATGGGTTTGTATCTTGCTTAGGAAAACCTTTGATATTTTTGGAAATCCTTTTGTAGAAAACCTTTTCTTTGAATGTGAGTTTTTGGGAAAACTGGTCTTCTACATTTTAGAAAATCCCGTTTTATTGTTTAAAGATCTCCAAACCTAAATTTTGGGATCAGTGACAGAGTCGCCACCCGGATTAGCTCATCCAGGAAATTTTGTACAGCTCCCTACTGAGCATAGAATACCATACCTAATCCAGAGATTTAGGGTTCGGACAACTTTCCTATTGAACCTTAAGCTTGCTTTCATTTTGAAGTCCATATTACAATATTATGCTAACTTTATTCTTTAACCATTTTATCTTTTATTATTGATTAGTCCATACTAATTCAGATGATAGAAATAAATAAAGTGCAGAAAAGTAAACCATACATCCAAACCAAACCAAAAATAATAGAGGCTGCTTATTACAACATAAAAAGATAAAAACTCTCATCCTCACCTATACAACTGCCTACTATACACGAACATCTAAAAAGGTACAATCGCCTTGGATACACGAGTTGATCTATTAAATACATCCAAAATAATAAAAAGAAAAATAAAAAGCTACAAAACAGATGGTTAGCATAATTATATCCTAAACACACATATGACTCACAACAGGACAGAATGGGGAATCTCAAGAAACGGGGGCATACATTTAGGAGATTACTGAGAAGTCCAGGTGACTTACTCGATTAGACCCGGAAAATTGTTTTAGAAATGCCCTGTAGATTTTTGTGCTTGAAAACAATTTGGAAAACCGTTTGGCTAGATTACATGCAAATTGCTTCTTTTTAGTGAGTCGGTTATCCTGGAACTTAGGGTTCCATTCTTGGGGGTTCCTAATTCTAAACGTCCATCTAAGCTCCAAAGTAGTAAACACATAAAAAACAATTTGATTCTGAAGACAGCATCACGCGACGAAGTCTGTGGGAGTCGTCCTAAGATTCTGCCTTCATTTGGCGACTATAGCTGTGTATCTCTAGTTAAAGTCACACCGCTATAGCCACTACAACCTTGTGGCTGTAGTGTCTAGAACCTAAAATTGGTTTTCTTTACTTTTGTAAATACCGTTTCGACTCATTTCCATGATTTCTGAGAATTTTATGGAATCTGGGGGTCCGCTAAAGCTGGACAGTGGATTCGATTTGGATTGAACAAGCCCGGATTCCAAAAACCAAAATCAATAAAACCTAAACCTCACATCTGTTGGTGTGCCCTAGTTCTTAGGGCATTGGATTCTTGTATTTTGTATTATACATTAAGACTCATTGTATAAATACATTATTTGTGTCAGATTAATAAAGGCAATTAATCTATTTCATTGATATCTTGTGCTATAATATGAGTAGAGTATCCATTGATTGATGATCATAAAACCTATCCCAGGTCTGTTCTAATCGTGGGAACGAATAGAACCACAGACTTGTATATTCGATGACTGTATGGTAGTTCTTAACTAGCCATAGTACTTGTATAGTCAGTCATGAATATAGGTACATGTCGTTCACATGGGACTGGATCGATCCGCATAAGAAAGCCACATGGTTGTCACGTCATAGGTCTTTCTTGAGTAGGTCTCTTTTGTCCTCAGACCAGATTTCATTATAATATCGATATGGAATCCGATTCACTTTGACATACGCCTAACAGGTCTGTAAAAGGATGCTAAATATGGGTATGATTGGGTGGATCGGTGAACATGTTGATATTGATGATGAAGTGATGGAATTGCCACTCGGGTAACACCGAGATGATATCATTGGCCACTTGATGAGTGGGACTGATAAGTGTATGGCCATACCCAAATAAGTTGGTTGCTTATTTGATTAATCAGATAACTCAAGATCAAGAAATATAATAAACAACAGAAGAGGATGACGGACACCATGCCTCTTGTTTATTCATATCGATATCGTTAGGCAAAGGACAATATGAGATTACTACCGAGTGAGTGTCTTCTAAAGACTGCTGCATCTCTGTCTTAATTGGGAGCTGTAATGGTTTGCTAGAACCCACTTACAGTCTGTAGGCCTTGGGCCTACTGCCAACATAAAGACAGACCCATAGGATCGTGCACATAGATCAACTGAGCTGGAACTTATAGAAATTGTACATGTAATGTACATTGGAAGGAATGCGTTAATTAATTAGTTGACATTCGGTGTCGAGGTAATTAATTGACATTGGGTTGAATTTAATTTAATTAATAAGTTTACATAATGTAATTAATTAATTTATCAATTAATTGAATTACATAAAGTAAACAATTAATTGAATAATTTTCCTAAGTAGGAAAATTAAATACATGTATTGTATTAACTTAAGTGTGATTTAATTTTATTTAGGGGTAATTAAATTTAGCCAAATGGAATTAAATTACATAGTATATACTTTTTTAATTAAAGTTTATTTATGTAATTATAATCCTAGTGGGCTTGGGTTTAATTAACCTAATTAGAACCCAATTAGACAAGGTGTCTATAAAAGGGCACACTTAAGGAATAAAAACCTAATTCAACTCTAATTAATTGCTGGAAATTTCAGCCACCAATAGCAGCCCCAAAACAGCCGAAAATCCCAGCATTAAACCTCCATTCCTTCGCGTCTTCGGCTAGCACCGGTTCCCGCTCAATAGTTGGTCGTGCACCGGACTTTGGAGATCGCAGTTTCAAGTAACGATTCTGCAGCAGTCTCTAGAAGAGACGAATCCGGTGAGTTAATCTCTCTTGATTCTTATTTGATTTTATTCTAATCAATGGTAATTGGACACGATAGGTGGATTCTAGGAAATTTTAAACGGTGTTTTTCCGCTGCGCCACGTTATTTTTCCAATGACGAATCCCAACAATGGTATCAGAGCCTAGGTTTTGTCCATTAGATTGATTGGAATTGGTTCTTGAAAGCGTTCTTGAAGAAAGAATGGGTTTCAAGTTTGTGGTTTTAGGGTTTTTATTCAATTGGTTTTGGTTTTGATAAACCCTAGAATTTTTGGATTGGGGTTTTTTGACACCGTGCGTGGGTTTTGGGTCTGGTTTTGGATTTTGCGGGTATTTTTTTTATCCCGGACCTTAATGCAAATTAAATTAAATTTTTTTTTAATTAATTTGTATTTAAAATTATTTATTTTGTTGGCATGCATATTTAATTTAATTGTTTGCATATTAAATTGAATATGGACTTTGTGAAATTGGCCCAATAAACCGTGACACCGGTTAAAATTGGGAGAGCTAAATTTTAAATTTGTGACAACCCAAATTCAAGTGGGAGCAAAATTGTTAATTTTGCATTTATGGATGTTATCCATTGGGCCTTTATGGGCCTTAGTCACATTTGTTAAAATTGGCGATTTCACCCTAAGTAACTCGGCTTAACATTTATATTTATAATTTGGAATCCCATGATCATGCATCATATTGGTATGTATGTGCACGACAGGTACTTTGTTTGAAATGTTATGTTGAGTTCTATAGGCCCTAAATTATTATCGGTTGTAATTTAATTTTGGGAAATATGGCCTGCGTGCCATTTTTTATTTTGATGTAATTTTAGAATAGATTTTATTTTACAAAATTATTGTAATTGCATCAAGTATGGAGGAAGGCCTAAATGGGGCAAGCCCATGGTGGGAGCCCAAGAAGGATTGCAGTCCGGCCCATGAAGAATTAGATAGGATATCTAGTTTTTCATTAGGTTGTAATTAAAGGCCCATAGGATCTCATTTTTTTTAAATTAAGTATGCTATTGCATTTGTCATATAATATGGATGTATGGATCACCAAATTATTATCCGCGTTTATGCATGCTGAGCCGTATCACTTAATTATAATCCGGAAATTAAAATATTGAGTCGCTTAAAAGTGCTTCCCACATTCACACCTCTTCCTCCCATTGATGCTGCAATGTGCGCCATGCCCTAGCTGGGTATATTGTAGTATTCGGTGGGCCGTCGAGGGTTAAGATACTTGGTATGGTTAACATGTGAATGGTGGTTTGACTCAACATGGGTAGCATTAGCTCAGAGCGGGCCCTAAGCACAGATGGGTAAAGTGTCAATAAGCCCATCAAACCAAGAGTCCTTCGTGGAAGGATTGGATAGGTTGTCTTACCAAACGACTCAATGGTTGGTTAGCGAGCCCTAGTTCGGCCAGTCATTGATAAGTTGTGGATCTTGGTCAAGTCAGCCAATTAACAACACCAACAAACAAATTAAAATCGGATTATTAATTTGAATTGGCTTAAAAGTCCTTTATTTCTAACTCAAGCAATGACTTCTTCCATGTAGATAATCCCATTTCAGTTAAGCAATTTAAATGGCTGTAACAAACAACAACTCACTCTCACTTAGGTCACTCTTGGAGAAGGAGAAGCTTTCCGGGACTAACTTCCTGGACTGGGCTAGGAACTTACAAATAGTTCTTAGACAAGAGTCTAAGGAGTATGTACTGAATGCTCCTTTACCAGCTGGCCCTCCTGCAGGTTGAGGCATCACCACGGCGATGGTAGAGCAGTACGATCGGCATGTGAGGGATGACTGAGATGTCTCATGCCTCATGCTGGGTACTATGGCTTCTGATCTTCAGAAGCAATTCATGGACGAGCATGCTTATGAGATGATGGATCAGCTTAAAAAGATGTTCCAAGATCAGGCTCGTCAGGAACGTTACCTGACAACTAAGGCACTTTGCACGACTGTGATGGCAGCTGGGACTTCTGTTAGCACTCATGTGCTAAAGTTGAAGGGGTATATTGATACACTTGCCCGCCTCAGCTCGCCAGTTCCGCAGGACTTGGCAACATACATTATTCTCGGGTCATTTCCTGAGTCTTACAACCAGTTTATCATGAATTACCATATGCAAGGGTTGGATAAATCGGTTGTTGAGCTGCATGGCATGCTCAAGCTTGCTGAGCAGTCTCTTAAGAAGACTCCTGAAGTATTGCTGGTGAACAAGGGCAATACGCCCATTGCTAAGGGAAAGGCCAAATCTAAGGCCAAGGCTAAGGCCCAAAAGGCCAAGGCTAAGGGCAAAAAGGTGGTGGCCCAACCTAAAGTAAGGGTTGCCTCTCCTGACGATGTTTGCCATGAGTGTCATGAGAAGGGGCACTGGAAGAGCTCATGTCCAAAGCTAAGGGAGCAACTGAAGGGCAAAACTGCTGCTTCAGGTATTTATGTTGTTGAGATTAATCTGGCTATTTCTACATCTTGGGTCTTGGACACTGGATGTGGATCTCACATTTGTTCAAATGTGCAGGGTCTAAGAAATAGGAGATTATTAGGATCTGGAGAAGTAGATCTTCGAGTCGGAAATGGTGCTCGGGTTCAGGCCATGGAGATCGGAGATTATTTCTTGGAGATGCCTAGTGGACTTGTTTTGGAACTAAGAAACTGTTATTTTGTACCTGCGATGCGCAGGAATATTATTTCCGTTTCTTTGTTGGATATTTCTGGTTTTGTATTTAATATTGGACATGGTAGAATTTCTATGCAATGTGGCAATATTATTTATGGAACAGCATTTCTTGAAAATGGCTTATATATCCTTGATCTAAAACGTGAAAGTTCAATCTATAACATAAATACTAAAAGGATTAAACAAAATGAAATTAATCCTACTTACATCTGGCATTGTCGACTTGGCCATATAAATGAGAAGCGCATAGCTAGGCTTCACTCTAGTGGAGTGCTAGCGTCATTTGACATCCAGCCTTATGACACATGCGAATCTTGTTTGAGAGGCAAGATGACAAAGGCGCCTTTTAGCAAGACTGCTGAAAGGGCCTCAGAGCTATTGGAGCTAATACATTCCGATGTATGTGGCCCAATGAGCACTAGTGCTAGATCTGGTTTTCTGTACTTCGTCACCTTCACGGATGACTTTAGCAGATACGGTTACGTGTATCTGATGAAGCATAAGTCTGAGACTCTCCAAAGGTTCAAGGACTTTAAGAAGTAGAAAACCAACTTGGCAAGAAAATAAAAGCACTTCGGTCTGACCAAGGGGGTGAATATTTGAGCCAAGATTTTGACTCGTTTTTAAGAGAGTGTGGGATCATATCCCAACTCACTCCTCCTGGTACACCCCAGTGGAATGGAGTGTCAGAAAGGAGGAATAGGACCTTACTTGACATGGTCCGCTCGATGATGAGTCATGCTACACTCCCTGTCTCCTTTTGGGGATATGCTTTAGAGACAGCTGCTTACATTCTTAATAATACACCAAGCAAGGCAGTTGAGGGAACACCATATGAACTATGGAAAGGCCGAAAGCCCAATGTTTCCTTCTTGAAGATTTGGGGCTGTGATGCACATGTTAAAAAATTGACAAGTGGCAAACTTGAGTCCAAATCTGTCAAGTGCCAGTTTGTGGGTTACCCTAAGGAAACTAAGGGTTATTACTTCTACGATCCGGCCGAAAACAAAGTTTTCATAGCCAGAAATGCAGTCTTCTTGGAGAAGGAATTCCTTTCCAAGAGAGACAGTGGGAGTAATGTTGAACTTTCAGAAGTTCAAGACTCACAAACTCCTGCAGCTACTACTGAGGATGCTTTGGGAACCAATCTGACTACTCAAGAAATTGAGAAACCAGAAATGGTTGCACAGGACCTTAGAAGGTCTGGTAGGACATGTCATCAGCCAGAGAGGTACGGCTTTCTCGTGACTGATGATGGGGACCTTATGGTCGTTGACCAAGAGGAGCCCAAGACCTATCAGGAGGCTGTTGAAAGCCCACACTCAGATCAATGGCGCAAAGCCATGGAGGCTGAGATGCAATCTATGCATGATAACCAAGTATGGAACTTGGTGGATCCACCTCCGGGTGCTAAGGTGATAGGTTGCAAGTGGTGTTTCAAGTTAAAGGCCGACAACACCTTCAAGGGGCGATTGGTGGCAAAACGATTCAAGCAAGTTCAAGGAATTGACTATGATGAAACCTTTTCACCAGTTGCTATGCTCAAATCCATTAGGATAGTACTAGCCATAGCTGCATGGTACGATTATGAGATATGGCAGATGGATGTTAAGACCGCTTTCCTTAATGGAAAGCTACTCGAGGATGTGTACATGGCACAACTTGAGGGTTTTATCGATCCAAAGTATCCAAACCGGGTATGCAAGCTTCAAAGATCTATTTATGGATTGAAGCAAGCATCGAGGTCATGGAATCAGAGATTCAATGAGGCCATTATAGAATATGGCTTCACACAGAATTCTGATGAGCCCTGTGTGTATAAGATGGTTAGTAGGAGCGTTTCCACCTTCCTAGTGCTGTATGTTGACGACATCCTTATCATTGGAGGTGACATACCAACACTACAAGGAGTTAAGTAGTGGTTGAGTAGGTGCTTTGCAATGAAGGACTTAAGCGAAGCTGAGACGATCTTAGGGATCAGGATCTACAGAGATAGATCTAATCGGCTTCTAGGCCTAAGTCAGGCCACGTACATTGACAAGGTTCTGAAAAGATTCAGCATGGACAAGGCAAAGAAAGGATTCTTGCCTATGCGCCATGGGTTGAAGCTGAGTAAGAAAGATGGTCCTAAAACAAAGAAGGACCGGGAGAACATGGAAAAGATCCCTTATGCATCTGCTATTGGATCTATCATGTACTCCATGTTATGTACGAGACCTGATGTCACGTTTGCACTAAGTATGACTAGCCGGTACCAGTCAGACCCCGGGGAGGAACACTGGAAGGCTGCCAAGGCAATCCTAAAGTACCTTAATCAGACTAAGGATGCTTTCTTAGTGTATGGAGGTCAAGATGAGCTTGTAGTGTCAGGTTACACTGATGCAAGCTTTGAGACCGATGAGGATGAGAACCAGTCACAGTCTGGTTATGTTTTTCTCTTGAATGGTGGTGCCATTAGTTGGAGGTCCTCAAAGCAGGCCACCATTGCTGACTCTACAACGGAAGCTGAGTACATAGCTGCGTGCGAAGCTGCAAAGGAAGCCGTTTGGATCAAGAAATTCATAACCGAGTTGGGAGTAGTACCTACTATCCTAGACCCAGTTGATGTCTTTTGTGAGAACAACGGGGCCATCGCACAAGCTAAGGAGCCCCGGTCACACAAGATATCCAAACATGTGCTCAGAAAGTTTCACCTCATTCAGGAGATCGTGAACAGAGGTGACATATCATTGCAGAGGGTTGACACCAAGAATAATGTCGCTGATCCATTGACTAAAGTGCTGCCACAGACACAGCACGACGGTCATACCAGATCTATAGGAATTAGGGCAATGCCCACTTGGAACTAGTGCAAGTGGGAGATTGTTGGTGTGCCCTAGTTCTTAGGGCATTGGATTCTTGTATTTTGTATTATACATTAAGACTCATTGTATAAATACATTATTTGTGTCACATTAATAAAGGCAATTAATTTATTTCATTTATATCTTGTGCTATAATATGAGTAGAGTATCCATTGATTGATGATCATAAAACCTATCCCAGGTCTGTTTTAATCGTGGGAACGAATAGAACCACAGACTTGTATATTCGATGACTGTATGGTAGTTCTTAACTAGCCATAGTACTTGTATAGTCAGTCATGAATATAGGTACATGTCGTTCACATGGGACTGGATCGATCCGCATAAGAAAGCCACATGGTTGTCACGTCATAGGTCTTTCTTGAGTAGGTCTCTTTTGTCCTCAGACCAGATTTCATTATAATATCGATATGGAATCCGATTCACTTTGACATACGCCTAACAGGTCTGTAAAAGGATGCTAAATATGGGTATGATTGGGTGGATCGGTGAACATGTTGATATTGATGATGAAGTGATGGAATTGCCACTCGGGTAACACCGAGATGATATCATTGGCCACTTGATGAGTGGGACTGATAAGTGTATGGCCATACCCAAATAAGTTGGTTGCTTATTTGATTAATCAGTCAACTCAAGATCAAGAAATATAATAAACAACAGAAGAGGATGACGGACACCATGCCTCTTGTTTATTCATATCGATATCGTTAGGCAAAGGACAATATGAGATTACTACCGAGTGAGTGTCTTCTAAAGACTGCTGCATCTCTGTCTTAATTGGGGGCTGTAATGGTTTGCTAGAACCCACTTATAGTCTGTGGGCCTTGGGCCTACTGCCAACATAAAGACAGACCCATAGGATCCTGCACATAGATCAACTGAGCTGGAACTTATAGAAATTGTACATGTAATGGACAATGGAAGGGATGCGTTAATTAATTAGTTGACATTCGGTGTCAAGGTAATTAATTGACATTGGGTTGAATTTAATTTAATTAATAAGTTTACATAATGTAATTAATTAATTTATCAATTAATTGAATTACATAAAGTAAACAATTAATTAAATAATTTTCCTAAGTAGGAAAATTAAATACATGTATTGTATTAACTTAAGTGTGATTTAATTTTATTTAGGGGTAATTAAATTTAGCCAAATGGAATTAAATTACATAGTATATACTTTTTTAATTAAAGTTTATTTATGTAATTATAATCCTAGTGGGCTTGGGTTTAATTAACCTAATTAGAACCCAATTAGACAAGGTGTCTATAAAAGGGCACACTTAAGGAATAAAAACCTAATTCAACTCTACTTAATTGCTGGAAATTTCAGCCACCAATAGCAGCCCCAAAACAGCCGAAAATCCCAGCATTAAACCTCCATTCCTTCGCGTCTTCGGCTAGCACCGGTTCCCGCTCAATAGTTGGCCGTCAACCGGACTTTGGAGATCGCAGTTTCAAGTAACGATTCTGCAGCTGTCTCTAGAAGAGACGAATCCGGTGAGTTAATCTCTCTTGATTCTTATTTGATTTTATTCTAATCAATGGTAATTGGACACGATAGGTGGATTCTAGGAAATTTTAAACGGTGTATTTTCCGCTGCGCCACGTTATTTTTCCAATGACGAATCCCAACAACATCAACGTTATTGGAAATCCAAAAACCATAACTCTGAATGTAACAGACGTGATTTAAACGAAATAGTTCATAACAGAATGATTAAAATAGGAAAACTGACTGTATTCGGTTGGTTTAGGGCAGTTCGGGTTTCTGCCCAAAAGAACACAGCCGTGCGGCTATAGTGTTATAGTCGCTCGGCTCTAGTTAGAGCTGCACGGCTGTAATCAAACAAACAGTTTTTGAATTTTTACAAAACACAGAAAACATACAACAAAAAGCAAGTAATTACTAGTTTAAGGCCTCTCAGAGTTTACCTTTATGATGTTCCAGTGTGTTTGACGACCAAAAAAAAGGATTTCGGAATGCCGGAATCTGCTTAGAATCTCACGAACATCCCGAAATCCTCGAACACTAGCCTCAAGTCAACCCGAACGACTGAGAAACGTCCAGGCATTCATGCTCAATGTGTTTCCCAAGTGTTTAATTTTCTTGTTCTGTCTTTTTCCATTGGTTTTCTTTCTTTTTCTCTCTCTTCTTACTCTCTCCTCTATTTTGTGTTATTGTTCTCTGTTCCCTCCCTCTTCTGTTCTATATCTCTATTCCTTTTTGTATTTTGGCTCCTCTCCGTGAGAATCCCCTATTATTTCCTTTTTATTTAGGAATCATCCTCTGTCAAGGATTAATGCTAGTTATTTAGGAAGTAACTTGGTCGCTCATCAGAGCCGTGCAGCTGTAATTTTACAACTGTGCGACTCTGATGTTATAGCCGCACGGCTGTAGTTGTGAAACTAGAGCCATGCGACTCTAACTAGAGCTAACAAGGCTTTTCCTAAATCCTATGCTCATATGTAATCCTTCTAATCACTCGAAGGACCTTTCTTGGGGTTTTGGATCGAGGATTATTCAGTTTGAACGACTGAGAAACGTCCAGGCACTCATGCTCATTGTGTTTCCCAAGTGTTTAATTTCTTGTTTTGTCTTTTTCCCTTGGTTTTCTTTCTTTTTCTCTCTCTTCTTGCTCTCTCTCTTCTGTTTTGTGTTATTGTTCTCTGTTCCCTCCCTCTTCTGTTTTGTATCTCTGTTCCTTTTTGTACTCTGGCTCCTCTCCGAGAGAATCCCCTATTGTTTCCCTTTTATTTAGGAATCCTCCTCTATTAAGGATTAATGTTGGTTATTTAGGAAGTAACTTGGCCGCTCATTAGAGCCGTGCAGCTGTAATTTTACAACCGTGCGACTCTGATGTTATAGCCACACGACTATAGTTGTGAAACTACAACCATGCGACTCTAACTAGAGCTAACAAGGCTTTTCCTAAATCCTACGCTCATATGTAATCCTTCTAATCACTTAAAGGACCTTTCTCGGGGTTTTGGATCGAGGATTGTCAGACATTTCAGGCAACGTTCCACTCATTTTCAAATCCGACTCACGTCCGTCTGTCTAACAGGTAACATAGGATTTTCATCATAGAGGTAAGGAAAACCCATGCTCACATAATGGATATATCCATATCCATGTTGACATGTGTCATACACTTGGTAGTAAGACCATGGATAAGGGAAACGATATGACCATAAAGTTATCTATAGTCTGTTCCAGTCATGTGAATGAATGGAACCAAAGACTATCATAAGCTTGGTTATATGGCGGTGTCTTATTGGCCATTAGACATGGAATGTCAACCAAGTTAATGGGTATATGCAATGGGGCATGGTACTGGATAGATCCACTAAACGAGAAATCCATATGGTATAGCATCATAAGTGATTCTCGTGTAGTACTTGTATAGATCCTTTGACCTAACCATATCATGGTGCTGCATATGAAGTGACATCCTTTGGTGTATACCTAAAGGGCCTACAGGGTGCCAAGTATGGGTACGTTTGGGTGTGTCAGTAAACATGGCAAGACTATGGATATACAGAAGGGAATGTCACTCTGTAGTCCACTGAGAAGATATCATTGGCCACTTAATGAGTGCAACGGATAAGAGTGTGGCCACACCTAAAGAAGTTGGAACTTATTTGTGAGCATCGATTCATTCAGGATCAAGTTAATGTCCACACACAGAAGAGGGTGATCATTCCATGCCTTTGTGTTGGACACCGATATCAATGACATGAGATGTACAAGTTTAAACTATAGGATTTCGATTTTAGTTTGACTGCAACCTCCATCTTAATTGGGGGCTATAGTGGCTTACTAGAGCCTGCCTATAATCTGTGGACCATAGGCCCACTGCCAACATAAAGACGTCACACAAGATCGTACACATTGAACGTCTAAGCTTGAAATTAACAGACCAACCGTATACTTGGAGTATTCCAACTGGAAAGAGAGGATTCTATTGATTATATTATAGAGATCCATTGGATTGATCGTAATAATAAATTAATATTTGTATTGTGCTTCTTATAATTAATTCAAATGAATTAATTTAAGATATTATTTCTTGGGTGGAAATATTTCACATGTATAGGTTTATATGTATTTATTTTATGGAGAGTCTAATTTTAATTCTTCAGTTGAATTAATTGGTCAAATTAGTTTTAATTTAAATGGCATGTAATATATTATATGGTATAATATATTCACATTATTACAGATTAAAATTGAATTTGCAATTAAAACTAAACCAAAAGAATTAATTTGGTGTAAGGAAAAGCCCGCATGAAATAAAACCCTAAAGACCTAAATTTCCACCATGGGAAATTCGGTCAAAGGGGAATAAAATAGGACTAAAAATTTTGGCCACTGTATGACTTCTAAGGCAGAAAATTTCAGCTCTCCTTTCCCTCTCTTCTATCTATCCGACTCTAGCACAGGTTCACGCTCTGAAGCCGTTCGTGTACGGGATTGTGGAGGAGATCAATTTTGATTTATGTAGCCATCTCTGAAAGAGAAATTCCTGGTGAGAATCTAAACTTCTCTTTCAAATTTTGTTGTTTTTTATTTCCACATCATTTGCTCCTGGGTCATAGATTTGAGAAAACGGTCCTAGCTTCCGCTTTAATTGGACGTTTTATGATGAAAAATCCCTACACCCTTGGCTTTACATCCGTCCTTGCCTCTTAACAATATTTTTTTACTATTCTCATTTTTAATTAAGGGTGTATAATATGGTTTCAACAAGACTCAAACCCTGAACCTCCAAGTTAAGAGATTTTACCACCAGACTATAGCTTCTCTCACTAAAATTTATGTGGCCTTGAGAGAGTATTAGGTCCATCTGCATAAATGAGCAAATACATGGAGTTAGTACGTAACATGAAATAAATTGGCTTATGCTGAGGGTAGACTCATTTGTTTTCGATGTTGGATCTCCAACACTCTTCTTCAAGTGCAACTAGGCCTGAAAAAGTTGTCACTTGACACACATTCTTTGGACTATCTCCTTTAAAGCCAAAGGTCAATAACACATCAAGCTTTATTCTACTCTGATACTATAAAGAGACTTTGTGGATGCATAAGTGAGCACATAATTGGGGTTGGACCTATATAATACAAAACTAATTGGATTGTGTTAAGGATTAATATACATTACTTATATA
This sequence comes from Euphorbia tirucalli, assembly GCA_039660915.1. Classification (NCBI taxonomy): domain Eukaryota; kingdom Viridiplantae; phylum Streptophyta; class Magnoliopsida; order Malpighiales; family Euphorbiaceae; genus Euphorbia; species Euphorbia tirucalli. Next base: position 43,324,955 of record CM077636.1, read on the forward strand.
CCACTCTTTAGACTTATTTATTTGTGATGTGGGATCTTCAATAATTGGATTATGATCTCCGAAGTGAACATGGTTGATTCTAATCCAAGATAGTGGTGGCTTGACACTGGTACTATCCATCTCATTTCTTGTGACAAACAGTCTTTTGCTGGATTGACTCTTAATAAGGAAGGAGAGAATCTCTACATAGGCAATGCTACTATTTCAAAGGTCAATGGGAAGGGGACTGTAATCTTGAAGATGACTTCTGGAAAAAAAGTAAAGATGTAGAATGTCTTGTATGTGCCTAACATGCCAAAGAATCTTGTATCTGAGAGCCTCTTAAGTGTACATGGCTTCAAGATGGTTTTTGACCCCTAAAAGTTTGTTTTGTCTAAAAGGGGTATGTATACGGGTAAGGGATATGAATGTAATGGGATGTTTAAAATTAACTGTATCTCTTGTAAGTCCAACTCAATTGAAATGAATAAGAATATTGTTTCTTCTTCTTGTATGGTTGTGTCACATGATTTATGGCATGGTAGACTTGGAAACATTAATTATGACACGTTGCGACATTTAATTAACTTCAATCATGTACCCTCACTTGATATTGAGAAAAAACATAAGTGTGAAATTTGTGTTGAGATAAAATTGAAAAGATCTTTATTTCATTTTGTTGAAAGAAATGTAAAACCACTTGATCTTATACATACAAATATTTGTAACTTGAAATTTGTTCAATAAAGGGGAGAAAATAAATATTTTATTACCTTGATAGATGATAGCACAAAATATTGTTATGTATATTTGCTTAAAAGCAAAGATGAGGCTTTAGAGAAATTTGTTCTCTATAAGCAAGAAGTAGAGAACCAACTTAATAAAAAAATTAAGGTGATAAGAAGTGATAGTGGTGAATATGTTCCACTATTTGGTGAGTTTTTCTTCCAACATAGTATTATTCATGAGGTAATACCACCATATTCTCCTCAATCTAATGGAGTAGCAGAACATAAGAATCATACTCTTAAAGAGATGATGAATGCAATGATAATCAGTTCTGGTTTGCCATAGAACTTATGGGGCGATGCTATTTTGTCAGCTAATAATCTTTTAAATAAGATACCCCATAAGAAACAAGAAAAAACTCCTTATGAATTATGGAAAGGTAGGAAACCTTCCTATAATTACTTAAAAGTGTGGGTTGTCTTGCAAAGGCAATGGCTTCATTACCTAAAAGGATGACAATAGGTCCAAAGATAATGGATTGTGTTTTCATTGTGATATGTGGAACATAGTCACGCATATCAATTTCTTTTACATGAATCTAAAATCCAGAAATACACAAGAACACTTTAATGAGTCAGAACGCTTCGTTCTTTAAAAATGTATTTCCATGCAAGTAAAGAGACGATGGCTCAGGATCTAAACGGTCTTGTGAAATTTTTAAAAATGACAGTCAAGTTGATCAATAAGACGTTGTTGATAGTAATGATACTCTTCAACAAATGGTTGAAGAAAATGATCAAGATCCGCAACAAGAGGATGAAACAAAAGAAGAGGCATGAACTAAAAGAAGTAAAAGGCAAGGATTGAAAAATCTTTTGGTCTAGATTTCCTAACCTATATGGTTGAGTTTGAACCTCAAACTTACTGAGAAACTGTAAGTTCTACAAAAATTCATTTATGGAAAGAAGCCATAAGGAGTGAATGATTCCATTTTGTAGAACCATACTTAGGAATTAGTGGATCTTCCTCCGCGAACAAAACCACTAATTTCTAAATGGATTTTCAAATAGAAAATGAAAGAAGATGGAACAATTGACAAGTATAAGGCTTGTTTGGTTATTAAAGGTTACAGACAAAAGGATGGCCTTGATTTCTTTGATACTTATTCTCCTGTATGGAGAATAACATCCATTAGGATGATACTTCCAATTACCGCTGTGAGCATGGGATTTTCATCCCCGGTTTTAATGATGAATAATTTATTTGTTTGCTTCTATAGCCTTCAACAGTTGTATAAGTCAAAGTCAATTCAAGATCAAAGCTTCGGTCGACCGAAATTCAAGCTTTAGGTCATTTCCTGGGCAAAAGAGAAGGTTGTTCAGAATCAATAGCTGCATGGCTGTAATTATGCCATCAGCCATATAGCTATTGCGCTATCAGCCGCACGGCTGTAAACATGAGACCCACGTGGGTCTCGTTGTCTGACAGAATAGTGATCTTCAACCTTGGAATGATTTTTTAGATTTTAGGGGGTGGATTCTACAAGGAAAATGTGGTTTTCTGCCTATATAAACCCTTTTTGTTTCTGAATTAATAATTAGCAATTTGAATCTAGAGAAAAAGGGGAAGAAAAAGGAAGAAAAGGAAAAAGGAAAATCAAACTTTTTCTTCAATTTTCATCTTCAATCTATGTTTTTAAGCTTAAAATCAGTTAGAAATCTTAGGTAAACACTTAACTAAGGTTTTTAATAGGATTAAAGACTAATCTGGACACCAAAACCGTAACTTTCGGAGCTTGAAACCATCTTTGGAGCTTAAAGTTTGGGTGTTGCATCGGAGCTTCTTTTGAAGGATTTTTACTCCTTAAAGCTGTGAATCCACACTACAAGGGTAAATATATAAGAAACTGAAGCATTTGACTTGTTTGTGCTGTATTTTGAGCATTATTTGCATATTTTTTAAACTGCTCTATTTTGGGTTTTGGCTTGGGAACTAGAGCTGTACGAGCATTGTAATAGTCGCATGACTATAGTTACAGCAGCACAGCTCTGGTTCCGAAAGCAGAACCATGAAACTGAAAAATTTGAAATTTGCTCCTGGTTTTGAAGTGACACCATCATGGGTGTAAATATACAATCGTACTGTTATTGTCTCAACACCTGCATGGGTGTTAACTCAATACAGAATCACCAAAAATCAATTTTCACACATTTTGACATTTGAACCTTAGATTTATTTTCCAGAAGCATGTACTAGAACAGAACAACTATAGAAATCTAGTTTCTTAAAAACCGACTCACTTGCTATGCTAAATAATTAAATGGTAAAACCGTTTTCAAAACGATTTTCTCAAAAATCAATGTAGGGATGTTTCATAATATTTTCTAGGTCTAGTTGGTGAGATTTGTCGCTATCCCCCCTAACGCATGACCTTGACTCATTTATTATCCCATTCTATCTTGATTGAGTTCTAAATGCGATTATCTGTGTACTAACGTCTGTTTTACAGATTAAATGTATGTTTAAGATTATTTACATATTAGATGAACTCATGTATTTTCGGTGATTTTACCCCGATTCCGCATTTGATTCATATGTATCCCCTAGGGTAGTTTACTTGATTCGATCTGTATAATTAATTTATTTACTGCTTTTTGTACCTTGCATGAACGTCGTATGCTCCAAATAAAATTGATTTAGTTTCATAAAATGTTATAATTTGGTTGTTGAAGTATTTATTTTAATTAAATAGCAAGTAAATGACTCATTCGGACCTAGATCTCTGGAAGGTATAAGGGCCCTTACTTGGTTTCGGATGTACCTGAATTTCCCGGTTACGCTGAGCCAGGTGGTGACTCCTATATCTTCTTTGAGATTTCTATCTCTAATATTTTATGAATATTATTTTCCAAAACGAACTTCATACTATAATTATTACAAAATAAATCAAATAAAAATTCCTCGGTTCGCTTCGCTACATTTCCTGTATGAAAACGTCAACCACTCACGACTGCTTTGTGGAATCTTGAAGTACATCGAATGGATATGAAAATAGCCTTTCTGAATGGAAATCTTGAAGAAGAAATCTACATAGCCTGAGGGTTGTGTAGCTTCAGGTCAGGAAAGGAAAGTTTATAAATTGGTGAAATCTTTATATGGTTTAAAGCAAGCACTAAAACAATGGCATAAAAAGTTTGATGATGCCATGATGGCAAACGGCTATCAAATTAATGGATGTGACAAATGTATTTATGTCAAAACTACTAACGAAGTATATGTCATCCTATGTTTTTATGTTGATGACATACTCATTGTAGGAAGCAGTGAGAAAATGGTAAAGAGTACCAAGAATATGTTAAATTCTATATGTGACATGAAAGATATAGGACCAATGGATGTGATACTAGGCATCTAAGTTAAACCTTCACCTAGTGGTCTAATTCTAACTCATTCACACTATATGGAAAGAATACTTGGGCAGTTTAGTAAGGATGGTACTGGTATAGCCAAAACTCCGATAGACATTAACCAATTTCTGTCCAAGAACAAAGGTGAAAGCATAGATCAAGTGGAATGTATAGGGTTATAGGAAATCTGATGTACCTCTTAAGTTGTATAAGACCTAATATTGCTTTTACAGCAAGCAATTTAAGCAGATTCACGAGTAATCCTAAGGAGACCATTGGAAGATTATCATGAGAATACTGATGTATTTGTGATATACTCATGATTACGGACTGCATTTTATGAGAGAACCAATTGTACTAGAAGGATTTTCTAATGCCAGTTGGATAGCTGACATCACAAATTCCAAAGATACAAGTGGTTATATGTTCACTCTAAGAGGAGAAGCAGTGTCCTCGAAATCCTCAAGGTCAACGATCATAACCACATCTACCATGGAAGCTGAGTTTGTAGCTCTGGATAAAATCGGAGAAGAAGCTAGGTGGCTACCAAACTTCTTAGAGGATATTCTTGAATGGCCAAAACCTATGCCCCAATTTATATTCATTGTGTTAATCGAGTAGTGATTAAGAGAACACAGAATGTCATATATAATGGTAAGTCGACACACACACGCATCGTCGATATAATACCGTTAGACAACTAATCTCAACATGAGTTATATCTATTGACTTTATAGGTTCAAAGGATAATATTACAGATCCGTTAACCAAAAGTTTAAATCAAGATCAAGTTGATAAGGCATCAAAAGGAATGAGACTAAAGCTCATAAAAATTTTTAAGGTGCTAAGTGAAGCAAAACCCAACCTTGTTAACTTGAGATCCCAAGATTTAGGTTCAATAGGACAACCTAATTTCATAAACCTTATGAGGTCACTGTGGGGGTCAACCCTTTGTCCATTCCCGTGATGTAATAGTGATAAAATGTGAAAAGGTTAAGTTATGCTTTTAATGATTCTTTATGTATCAGATGTTTGAGCAAAAGAGATCACCTATGTGAGAGTGAAGTGGGCTCACTTCAATGGAGACTAATGGGGCTTAGTTCTCTGAAAATCTTATAGAACCAAGAGATGTTCACTACCATAATGAACATAAATATGAGAACCGTGTTATGTTGGTATTTGTGTGGCGTATATTATCATTTATACAAATAGTAGAATACTTCAAGGATACCATGTCTACTAGTCAGCCAGTAAAGTAAATATACTTTCACATGGTTCAAAGGTTGTAGCCTACCTATCCTATGCAGATATCGACTGTTAAGTCTTATCACCACTTCGAATTTTGAAAAGTCCATTTCATTTTTTCAATTTTCATTCATGTGGAGGATTGTTGGAAAATTGGCATTCTAAATAGTGATTATTTGTCAACTTTAGGCTTAATTATATTATGGTTAAATCATAGTTCGAATAACGTAAATTGTATCATCTTATTCTACGCAACGAGATCTTTCCAACAACGGTATATAATACGTCTAAAATGGATAAAAGACGAATGAGAAATTGGTGCTCAAAATGAGCTAGAAAGGAAAAGAAACCGTAGAGGAAAATGAAATATAATTCCCATATCCCACATCTATGAACTAATCTATCTTAAGAAAACTAATTCTATTTAGGCCTTAATGTTCCTTCTGTTCTTTCTCCGGTTAAGGTTTATTCAGATTTCCTATAATTGTATTTACATAAATAAAATATTGCTTCTGCTTCTGTTTGTTCTTTTCATATATATATATATATATATAACAATAATAACATATAGTTGAAGCCTAAAAAGTGAATCCTACATACGTACGTAAACGATCTCATTCTTGGTTAAAGTCTTCATAAACAATAGTAGAAGAAATTCCATTTGTTTTGTTCATCATTAGGAAGTATAATATCTATATTAGTGTTTGCTTTGGTGTTCTTCTACATGATACATATTGCTTTCATTCAATTCATTGCAAATTTAAAGGGACCAGAAAGAGTTGCACTCAGAGAGTTTTGGAGTTTTTGCATTCTGGATATGCATATGTATGAGCTTTGGATATAATCATATTTTAGATTTTACGTGTCAACTATGAGTTCTGAATTTTTTCGACCTCGATGATGAAAGTTTGTTTGGTTATCAATTGCTTTTGGAGTCTTTATTGAAACAAATTTACAAAGTGAGAATTTCGAATTTGAGAAAGCTTGAAATTTTGAACTCCAAATCAAAAAACCAAATTTTGATTCCTTTGATTCCCATCTAAGAATTGCACCTTAAACGATTCTAGAGCAAGTTTGAAGAAAACAAACTTCAAAGATTCTTCAAAACTAAGATCAAACAAGGTTTTGGTTTTATGATTCTAAGTTTATGATTTTCCAAATTCATTCTCCTCTCTCTCTCTCTCTGTGTATTTTCATCAATCTCTATCTGTTGAGTTTCTTTTTCTTTTTATTTGTTAATCTTGATTGATGTTCATTCTCTTTTTAGAGCAAAAACCTGTCCGTGATAATCCTTTCTTGTCCGTAATCCCACCGAGAAAAACTAAGCAGGAGGTGTCTCTCAATTCCACACGTTGAGCTACCTTCAATCCAAACAGCCTCAGTCCATTTTGAGCTGTGCAACTCAAATTAAATAGCTCAGAGCCGTATGGCTCTTCTTGTTAGAGCCGTCCGGGTCATCTTTATGACTTGTAAGACTCAACTTCAAAGCCATATGGCTTAAGCCAAAAAATGAGACATAGGTTCAAAAAATGATTTTAGGGTCCAATTCTTAAACTCGCCAAATATGAATTCTCATTTCATAAATCGATTTCAATAAAGACCCCCGAAGGAATTGATAACCAAACAAATTTTCATCATCGAGGTCAAAAAAATCCGGCGCTCACATAAGAGCGACAAAACAGCTATTTGTGCTACATGTGGTTACTAATGTTTGTTTTTCTTGTAGTGATCACTCAATTATTAAATTTAAAATCAAATAAACAAAAGCACACGAATAAAAATGAAAATATTAGGTAGAAAAAATTACTATAAGAAAAAAAGGTAAACAATTTGTTAGTCCCTACGCTTTTACAAATTATATTAGTCAGTCCTCATGATAATTATATATTTCCTGAGTTTTATCATTGTAAACATTTAGTCCTCTTAAGTCAAATTAGACTAATAATACCAACATTAACCTTTATTCTATTTTATAACGATAAAACATATCTTTTCTATTTTATATTTTTTTCTCACATAATCCTAATATTAGTAATATTACTAATATTGATTAATAAATTTATTAAATTTTATATAATTATATAACTAAGCTTTTGGCATAGAGCTTGTTTTATTAAAATAACTGAATAAAAAAAAAATTTTAAAAAAAATAAAATTAGGAGTAGAACTATATAAAATTATAAATTCAAACTTTTCATACCTAATATACTTTATAGATAACATTAATAAATAAAAAGATTCAATTTTAAAATAATAAAAAATGATAATATATATTAAAGAGAATGAATAGTAGAAATAAATTTATTTTTACAACTAATATGTAAAAGTATAGAAATATTGGACCATGTGTATTGATAAGTGAAAAATATACTAATTATTTTAGCGCATAATAAAATTAATTTGGCATAATTTGGAACTAAAATGAAAGAATTACTGCTAAAACGCTTATTTTCAGGTCACTCAGTAGTTGATGAAGGTTGCTGGACAAAATCAGAGAAAACAAGCTTAAATGTAGCTGAAGATCACTGAACAAAGAACCATTTGGATGGGTCGTGCAAGGAGCCCAATAGAAGGGAGGAGATATTTCTAAGCTATAATTTACAGCTTTACCTGCCTTTTTGACTTTTGGTTATCTTTGAAAAAACATTTGTGGATGTTATCTTTTTGAGAATATTTTATTGTTTAGTTGTTGACTTTCTCATTGTTCTCTAGATCTTTCCAAGGGCTATAAATACTTTGGCTCTTGTTTTGTTTGGTGGCAATCAATAGTTTTATGAAGATAGGAGTAAATTCTCCCACTAACTCTTGTAATTTTTATTAATATATTTAGTATTAGTTCTTTTAATTTTCTGTTTAAGAAGGCTGCTCGCTGTCATAAATTATAAGGAGTGAGTAGTCTCCAAGTAGGCTTGAGCCAGCTTAGGCAGGCGGGGGTAAATAGTCTTTTTCTCTCTTCTTCTTTTTATAAGTAAAATGCTGTGATGATTGTTTAGTGGTGTTTTGTAACTTTTCATGAGTTCCGCCACCTCATGCCTAGTGTTTATAATGAGACCGAGAGGAGATTAGGCACATGCTAAGGTTTTTATCTTATTTGATAAAATGTTTGCCTAAACTTTAATCTGTGAAATGAATCCTATGAGGGAGAGATCTAAGTATGAGTAGTTTCATAGAAGCCAAGTGAGAGAGAGATCTAAGTAGGAGTAGTTTCATAGAATCCAAGTGAGGGAGAGATCTAAGCTTGGTGAGTTGAGGAGCAAGATACCTTAAATCTATGTTCTTAACCTGCTTATAATCGGAGAGAGAGAGAGCTACTGAATCTGCTTAACCTTGCTGGACAAGCCTGTGCATATCTATCATTATCATTCTTTTATTCTGTTTTTAAGCAATATTGTCTTTTGGATGCCTAATTACTTATTGTTTTTAGTTTCAGTAGATTTTATATTAATTCGTTTATCAAAATATCAAAGGAAATTAGATCTACCCATTTACTAAGAAATTTAAGGTTGTTTACCCTTAGTCCCTGAGAAAACGATACTTGGTCGTGCCTCATACTACTAAGCGACCTAGTATACTTGCTAGTGTCCAATTTGTAGGCAACATGTATATACTACAAAAATTTTATTAGAAATATTTTAATTAAATTTAAAAACTAATAGATAAATTTTTATCTACAATCAATGGTAATTTTGTCCTTTCATACGCAAAATAAAAAAAGGATAAAGAGTTTATTGAAATAAAACTTAAACACCTTAAATTTTATCTATAGACTAACTAGTATAATACATAAAAAAAAATAGGTACTAATAAATTGTTTAACAAAAAAAAAAACTGTATCTGTAAAAACTTTTACCCATACCTCCACCGTAAAACACATTTATAGATTTCTAAAAATTGATCCAAACACTAAAAAAGGAAATTATATGTTTCTAAATATCTTACTAATTACATGCTTGCTAATTTATGCAAGACGAAAAAAATTTTTTGTTATTGTCTTCAATACACCATTCTGTATTCGTAAAACACATGTTATGGGGGAAAAATAAATTAACCACAACTCATAAACTCACAAATTTACAATTAAAACTCATCTCATGACCTCGGTTAACTTAAGTGAGATTGAATTAAAGATATTTTAAGATCAATCCTTACCTTCTTTCACATCTTATTCGAAGTCTGAATTTCTGATGGTTGACATTAATTCCCAAAGATAAACATAAGAAAAACAAATCTCAGATGACGAAGTACTGTTATTAAGGAAAAAAGAAAGCCTCAAAATATTAATTAATTAATTCATAATTAGAGGAAAGGAGAGAACATATCTTAAGTAATTAATTAATTACCTCGGAAGAATTACCAAAGGCTTTGTTAGAAGAAAAATATTTAGTAGTTGATATTTCGTTGAAATTATTGGGAGTAAATGTATAATACCAGCATGGTTGCAGTTAAATATAACAACTTTCCTATTAATTACCTATAACTCTGTTTATCTAACATATCACCTTGATGCTTAGATTATTTTAGGGAAATTGTCAGTTTTACACCCAAAATGAAGTTTACTTTCAAACAATACCTTTAACTATTTACCAAATTACCTTTTTTTTTTTAATTCTTTTATCCATCACTTTAATATTTATGTTTTTCTCTTTTTTACGTTTTTTTATGTTTTCTATCTCTCTCTTCCCCTCTCTTTCTCTCTTTTTCTGTCAATTTTGTTCCTCCACTTCCTGCAAGTGTTTCGCCTTCTCCCACCGCCACCACCGACCACCGCTGATTTTCTTTCAATTCTCAGGTAACATTCAATTCTCAGGTAACATCATTCTTTGAGCTTTATTTTTCTGGGTTTGTGTTTTTCTATTTATATGAACACACCGATTAGGCGTTTTCCTTGTTCAACTCATTTCAGCCAAAATCTGATTTCCAGGCTTCATATTCCAGATGTCACCGTTGGTTTCGGAGGCCAGTTCACGCCTGCGTCTGAAAATTTGGAGATGGAGAGAGAGGGCTCTGGATATTCCGTGTATTGCAAAAAAGGAAGGAGAGGGGTTATGGAGGATCGCTTCTCTTCTGTTGTTGATCTTTGCGGAGATTCCTTTCAGGTATAGTTTGCCTCTTATCTTTCTGTTCATTATTGAATTGAACTTCTTCGCCTGATAATTTTGCGAATTTGGATTTTTGGATTTTGCGTGCGATTTGTAATTTGTTGCAAGAATCACACGATGATCTTGTTTAACCAAAATTTTTGTTCAGTCAAACCGATTTTAGGATACGCTACTTGTATTTTACTGGTTAATAATAATTATATTTGGCATGCACAACAGAGAAAATGTTGAGGTTGGTAAATTTTGCAAATCTCGTTTTTCCTTTTCTGCAGCTTCATTTCACTTTCTCTGTAATTGGGATGTCGGAGCTAATTAATGCATGCAGGTTTTCTGCTATGCCTTGAGTGCAAATGATGGTACCGAATGGAGACAGCGTATTCAATCTGAAGTCGAGCATTTTGTTGATGTTTCTGCCATGTCAGCTGATATGATTGCCAAACTGATCAACGAGGATAAGATACAGATTCTCATCAACCTTAATGGTTATACTAAGGTGCATAATACTCAAGCTTCCCTGATCTCTGCTCATTTTACAGTTTTGTAATGTTTTACATTGAATTATTATTGAGGTATGTATCTGCCAAGTGGGTATTTCGGTATGTCCATCAATCTTTCTAACAGTGTTTGTAATCTTTCAGGGTGTCAGAAATGAAATATTTGCAATGCAGCCAGCACCCATACAGGTGTCCTACATGGGATTTCCTGGAACCACGGGTGCAACATACATAGACTACTTAGTCACTGATGAGGTGGGCAATTGATCTGGAACTAGTATGGAACTTATTTCATTTTTCACTATTGTTCATTTGTTTCTGTTTCTGATATGCTTAATCATGGAGGATAAATGAAATTAGGGGAAATCAAGTGCTTCACCAAAAGTTGTTGATTTGTAGGTTTTATTGGATTGTAAATCTGAGATGCGTTCACATATTGCAGGCTATCTTTGGTATTTTTGATGGACATGGAGGTTCTAAAGCTGCTGAATATGCAGCCAAAAACTTAGATAAGAACATTGTAGATGAATTGATAAGACCTCCAATGCAAGCAAATTTTTTTGAGTCTGCTGGTTGGTCTTATCTTATTTAGAAACTCTTGTTGCTTTATTATTGAACGAGTTTTGACTTTATTGGCTTATTCCTGCAACCAAACAACTTGGTACTCTATGGCTTTTGTTTTTCTGTGCAAATGGTATCAGTCGACCCTAATTTGGGAAAATTCAGGATTTGTTCAAGACTAAAGTTAAAATGCTGATATGAACATTTGATTATTAGGATGTGATGGTGCACAGAAGAAATCTTCATTTTAATGAAATTACTTGAGGCACGATAAAAATAGAAGACTTTAAGCTTCATATCCAAAGCTTCCTGGGCCATCTTGGCATCAGTTACATCTACAGTCCATCAACATTATATCAAAACAAAAGACATTTTGGTGAAGCATTCTTGTACTATACATACAGTAACGGCTTAACAAACATGGTAATATAGTGAAATTTCTAGGGTTTGTCATGCAAAACCAAGATGATATGGTTCCTATCTCTTTTTCATGAAAGCTACTGTATGCTTTTGCTAATGAAATTATACCATCACCTAAATGAATCTAATGTGACCTTTGTGCATTTGAGCTGATGTCCAATTGCAGAAACTAATTTCTGCTGCTAAATATGAATTTCAGTTGCTCTTGCATGATTGGCTGTTTACTTATTTATCACAAGTATATAAGGGAAGTTAGGTTTATTCAGCTGATGTATACAGTTTTTGGATCAATAAACCAAATTTGATGCTGTTAAACGGCTCAGTGGATGGTTAAAGGTTTGATTTCTGAGTCATTTTTTATTTAGTTTCTCACACTTGGCTCCTTTTGCAACAGAGTCATTAGGCAAGGAGGGATTACCGTTGGCGCAATGGCTTACATTCCTCCACACAAGCGGCATTCACTTGACAAGGGGAAGCCATCACCACGTGGAATTGTGGAATTAATTAGTTGAGTTGCAGTAGATATTGTGTTTTTCTATGTACACAGTTCTATGTACTTACAGATGCATGTCAATTGTTGTATGTTTGTTGTTCAAGTGGTATTAGTTTCATTTTCTTTTCTCTTGTAGTCATCAAAGTCTGATGATTTTGGCTTGAGCTGTAATTTTGCAACATTAGTATTATCTTGTAATTTAGATTAGGTCCTTTTGTTCCTAATGTATTTATACACTTCTTATATACTATTATACATTGTTATACGTTATTTATACATTATTTATACACTACTTATACATTGTTATACACTATTTATACATTGTTTATACATTTATTATACATTATTTATACATTGTTTATACATTGTTTATACACTGTTTATACACTGTTATAGATTTTTTATACATTAGTTATACATTGTTTATACATTATACAGTGTTTATACATTGTTTATACATTTATTATACATTACTTATACACTGTTTATACATTGCTTATACACTGTTTATACACTGTTTATACACTGTTATAGATTTTTTATACATTATTTATACATTGTTTATACATTATACAGTGTTTATATATTGTTTATACATTTATTATACATTGTTTATACACTGTTATAGATTTTTTATACATTATTTATACATTATACAGTGTTTATACATTGTTTATACACTGTTTATATATTGTTTATACACTGTTATAGATTTTTTATACATTATTTATACATTATTTTATACATTATACAGTGTTTATACATTGTTTATACATTTATTATACATTGTTATACACTGTTTATACATTGTTTATACAATGTTTATACATTATTTATACATTGTTTATACATTATACACTGTTTATACTTTGTTTATACATTATTTATGCACTGTTATACATTGTTATACATTGTTTATACACTTCTTATACACTGTTATACATTTCTTATACATTGTTTATACACTACTTATACATTGTTATACATTATACACTTTTTATACAATGTTATATGTTTATACATTTATTATACATTGTTATACACTTTTGTACACTGTTTATACACTGTTTATACATTGTTTATACACTGTTATACTTTGTTTATACTTTGTTTATATATTATTTATACATTGTTTATGCATTATACACTGTTTATACATTGTTTATACACTGTTATACTTTGTTTATACATTATTTATACATTGTTTATACATTATACACTGTTTATACATTGTTTATAAATTATTTATACACTGTTATACATTGTTATACACTGTTTATACACTGTTATACATTGCTTATACATTGTTTATACACTACTTATACATTGTTATACATTATACACTTTTTTATACGATGTTATATGTTTATACATTTATTATACATTGTTATACACTTTTATACACTGTTTATACATTGTTTATACACTGTTATACACTGTTATACATTGTTTATACATTATTTATACATTGTTTATACATTGTTTATGCATTATTTATACACTGTTATACATTGTTATACACTGTTTATACACTTCTTATACACTGTTATACATTGCTTATACATTGTTTATACACTACTTATACATTGTTATGCATTATACACTTTTTATACAATGTTATATGTTTATACATTTATTATACATTGTTATACACTTTTATACACTGTTTATACATTGTTTATACACTGTTATACTTTGTTTATACATTGTTTATACATTGTTTATAAATTATACACTGTTTATACATTATTTATACACTTCTTATACATTGTTATACATTATTATACACTTCTTATATATTATTATACATTATTTATACACCGTTTATACACTTTATACATTGTTTATACACTGTTTATACACTGTTTATACCTTAGTTATACCTTAATTATACCTTAAGATACACTATTCTAGTGATTATACCTTAGTTATTCCTTATTTATACCCTATTTATACCCTAAGATACATTATTGTATTGATTATACGTTACTTATACATTAATTATACCTTAAGATACGCTATTATAGTGATTATACCTTTTTTATACCTTAATTATACCTCAAGATACACTATTACAGTAATTATACCTTAGTTATACCGTAATTATACCTTAAGATATACTATTACAGTAATTATACATTAGTTATACCTTAGTTATACCTTAATTATACCTTAAGATACACTATTACAGTGATTATACCTCAGTTATACCTTAGTTATACCTTAAAATACACTATTACATTGATTATACCTTATTTATACCTTAATTATACCTTAGTTATACATTAAGATACACTATTACAGTGATTATACTTTAGTTATACCTTAATTATACTTTAGTTATACCTTAATATACAAAGGCATAATTAGTTATACTTTAGTGAAAAAAATATGTCGAAAAAAGTATATACATATGGACTTTGTTTCGAAGATAAAAATAAAATACAAAAAACTTTCTAAAGTCGCATGACAAAAAAATAAACGGATTGAGAGATAAATGCGAAATTAAATTAAAAATTATAAAAAGAGGAGAGAGAAACGTGGACAAAGTAGAGAAGGTATTTTAGAGATTTTGATTTGTGTTTTGTTGTTTATTTTGTGAAAGAATCACGTAAATAGGATAATTTTTGTTTTAGGTATTTTTGAAATTTTGAAAAGTTTTTAAGGTATTTAAGCAAACTTTTTCTTTTAAGGTAAAAATGTTATATGGTGCCAAAAGTTATGTATTTATGTAAAATGCCCATTATTTTATTGTTGAGTACAAAGGAGTTACAGCAGGTTTGCAAGCAAAGATACCAATTTGGGGGAAAATTTTATACTAGACCCGGTTCACACGAAACATTCTAATAAAAAATCAACACGTATTTATTTTTTATTTTTTAAATATACGTTTTAGTTTTCAAATATTCATATTAGAGATATTAGTGTTTCATTGAAATGATCCATGAAGACCGAATCCATTATAAAGTTTCGTACTTTTTTTTTACACGAACAAATATACTAGACCTTGGAACTTCAAATCCTAATTAGAATTAGGTAAATAATTTATTAGTCTTTTAGTTTTTACGTTTTATATTAAGTAGTCCTTTTTTAAAAAATACATTATATAGTCTTTATGTGTTGTTTATTCCAACTAATTCATCCCTCTCATAACTTTGGTGTTTTGTTTTGTCACCATTAAGTAGTAATATACTATTCTTTCCTTGATTGAGCTATTAGCTTAAACAATCCTCAGTCCTTCACAATCACCTCCCTCCCTTTTCGATTATTGACAAACCACATGAAGTGAAATTGAAGAAGCCAGAATGGAGAGAAATTAAATGTGGACTGAAGAATATGACCAAAAGATTGGGAAGACAAAAGTTAAGAGAAAAACAGTACAAATGTAGAAGACTGAGAGAAATGAGGACAAATCAAATGAAAATTATTGTGTTTTCATTTTGTTGGGTTATCGACGGAACAAAAATCTTTGTCAAAGCAGAGTAATGATGCAAGTTATCCTGCAGTTGGGCCAAAAGAACAATTGGGAAGCTAGTTTGGTTCCAACAATACTACTAGAATACTCTATTATGTTGTTTGTACTGTTTGTTAGGGCACACCTCTCATTAGCTCCTTAAAGAATATTCTCTTGTATATATCAGCAACGATGATTGAATGATGAGTAGAGAAAAATTATTCCCTTATTTTCTTTGAACGTCTTTGTTCTCTTAATTTTTGGAGCAGCCCAAGCTCAAACTCGGTAAAGCTTATTCTTTTATGCTTATCATTTGGTGCTTTCATCATCGTTCTCATACTCCAAAACCTGATAAAATCTCTGAAAAAACTTTACAGCTTGTTACCAACCGATTTCAAGAATTACAAAGCCATTTTGATCAGTGTTGTGATGTTATTCATGACCTTCTTGAGCAATGGTGCGAAAGTATGGCCACCAATGTTTCCGAGCTTCACAACTAGTACCCCAAACTACCATACCCATCACCACCATTGTTACTTGTTCTAGCGCTTCTTCTTCCACTTCTTCTGGCCTTATCCCTCTTTCCACCTTTCGGCCTCTTCCAGTATTCTGGTCGAACCTCAATTCCAACCCCCTCCTTCAACTTTTCCTCTCAAGCCACCCAAAATCCATCTTTCCTTATTTAATGGATCTAATCCTCTTGACTGGATGTTCCAAACCGATCAATATTTTGAGTTCTACCGGATTCCACGGGAGCAACATCGTGCTTTTGTTCCATTTTATCTTCAAGGCAGTGCGTTAGGTTGGTTCCGTTGGATGCGCTCCAATAACCAACTATCTACTTGGACGTCTTTCTCAAGGTTCTTGAACTTCATTTTGGACCACCACTTATGACAACCACCGGGCCATTTTTTCAAATTCTGGCAAATTGGTAGTGTTTCCGATTTCCAGTTACAATTTCAGCAAATTAGCACCAAAGTCATAGGTCTTTTTCCCACTTCCATTTTAAATTGCTTTCTTTCGAGTTTCAAATTGGAAATCCAATGCGAACTCGTTAATTTAAAACCCACAAACATTTCCTAGGCTATTGGTTTAGCTAACTGATTGAAGCAAAGTTGGCTGCTATCCGTCAATCTTATAACAGTTTTCTTTGCCAATACCACCCACCAGCCCCATCTCAAGCCCTCCTTCCTCCTCCCATTGCCAACCGCACTACTTTATTGCCATCACCTCCTCCTAAACCTCCTTTCCCCATCTGTCAACTAACTTCCACTAAAATTCAAGACCATAGAGCAAAAGGTCTATGTTTTAGCAGTGAGAAAATTATAACCCAGGCCATCATTGCAAGACCCAACAATTTTTACTTTTCTTAGCAAACAGCATAACCACATCACCGTCCCATTCCACTATTCCAATTTTGATTCTTCACCTATTAACCCTATCCCTCTTCCCACATCCAAACTTCTCGGCCCATCGTTATCACATGAACCCATACTGAGTTCACCAGTTTCGACTCGCCCTATGACTACATTTCTGATTTATTCCACTTCCATCTCTCCCATGAAACTTTTACTGGTACACCTCTCATAACACCCTCCGTCTCCAAAGAAACCGAACATGGCCACCCTGTTTATATTTTAGTCGACTCTAGCAGCTCCTGTAACATTATTCGACCTCAGGTCGCCCAACTTCTCAATTTACCCACTTTGGCACTTCCCCCATTTAATGTTAAGGTAGGCAATAGTAAAAAACTTTATTATTCTGGATTTTGTGACAAAGTTCCCCTCTCCATTCATACTAATACTTTTCATGTTCCCTTTTATTTCCTACCCGTCCAGGGAGCTGATGTTGATCTTGGTGATCGATGGCTCCAATGTTAGAGGAAAGAGGATTTTAATTAAACAAAGAATAATATAAATACAAAGAAATAACACTCAAACTTTACTAATTATATTTCTCTATATACTTGATACAATATTACGATTGAATGTTGCTCTATTTATAGAGCTGAAAACTAAAGCAATTGTGGCCAATATTATGCCAACAATTTAAACAATTTAATACCATATTCTAAATATATTTCCTGCCGTAATTACTTGTCTTCCAACCAAATAGCAAAGACTTAATTTATTTTGTTTGGTAGTGACTCACACCATCTGCAAATTGATCAACAATCTGATCCATTCTCCAATTATTGAACCATTGCAACGTGTACTCTTCTCTTCCTCTTTTTTATTTATTCTTTTATTAAATTAAGTTTAATTATTCAACACTCCCCCTTAAACTTAATTCTCTGTTACTCCCAACAATGCTCGTAGTTGATTAAACACATCATATTTGAGTGGCTTCGTAAAAATATCCGCAATTTGATCTTGTGTTTTTACATATTTCAACTCCACCTCCTTCTGCTCGATGCATTCCCTAATAAAATGATTCCTCTGTCAATGTGCTTGCTTCGGTCATGAAACACTGGATTTTTCGCCAATGCCAATGCTGATTTATTATCAACATGTATTTCCGTTGGATCATGTTGAGCCATATGCAATTCCTTCAACAATCTTCTCAGCCATATTGCGTGACATACACATGCTGTCGCAGCAACGTATTCCGCTTCACAAGTCGACAAAGTCACAATAGGTTGCTTCTTTGAACTCCAAGTGAACCCTATATCACCCAAGAAAAATACAAAACCTGTGGTGCTTTTCCGATCATCCTTGTCAGCGGCCCAATCACTGTCACTGTATCCAACTAATTTGAAATCATCAGATTTTGAATAATACAAGCCAAAATTGGTTGTACCTTTCAAATATCGGAGTATTTGTTTTATTGCATTCCAATGTGAAACTGCGGGTGCTTCCATGTATCTACTCACCAATCCTACTGCATAAAGAATATTTGGTCTTGCGCATGTCAGATATCTGAGACTTCCAATCAGACTTCGAAACATCGTAGGATCAACCTTCTCTCCATTTTCATCCTTGGTCAGTTTCAGGCTACATTCAATAGGAGTACTGACAGGATTGCAATTCTCCATCTTGAACTTTTTCAAGATCTCCAACGCAAAACCATTTTGAGAAATAAAAATCCCATCTTCATTCTGCTTCACTTCAATACCAAGATAGTACGACATTAGACCAATGTCAGTCATCTCAAATTCAAGAGCTATCGTCTTCTTGAAATTGTCAAACATCCGAGGATTGTTCCCAGTAAAAATAAGATCATCCTTGTACAAGCAAACAAGCATTATGTCTCCATTTTTCACTTTCACATACAAAGCATATTCATGGGGGCATTTGACAAATCCATTCTCTTGAAAATATTTTTCAATACGGTTGTTCCAAGCTCTCATTGCTTGCTTGAGTTCATACAACGCCTTCTTCAGTTTTAGCACTTAATCTTCATGGCCTCTGACAATTTAACCAGGCGGTTGCTGGACATAAATTTCTTCCTCCAAGCATCCATTCAAAAAAGCTGACTTGACATCCATTTGGTGAATCTTCCACCAGTTTTGAGCAGCAAATGAGATCACCAGTCTGATGGTCTCCATTCTTGCGACTGGTGCAAAAACTTCATCATAGTCAATACTAGGTTTTTGACTATATCCTTTCACAACCAATCTTGCCTTGTGTCTTACAATTTCGCCTTTTGCATCTTTCTTTGCTTTGAACACCCATTTAACACCAATGGGTTTTTTACCAGCTGGAAGTTTAGTCAACTCCCATGTCTTATTCTTCTCAATTGCTTGGATCTCTTCCTCTATTGCTTTTCTCTATTTCTCATCTTTCATGGCTTCTTCAGCATCAATAGGCTCACTATCAATAAGATGACAATAAAGAGTTAATTCTTCACCGAGATTTCTTATGACATCATAGAGTTCTTCGACACGTCATAATTTTCTTGGCCTTTGTCTAGGACTTTCACTTTGTGCTTCTTCTACTCTAGGAGATGCACTTGAAATACGACTATCTGTCGTTGGCGTTGTGGCTGGTTCCTCCGGATCGTGATCATTGTTTTCATCCATAGTAAAAGGATAAAAACTATAATTCTTCTTCTTGTCATTGTTCCACTCCCAAATTGCTTCTTCATCGATAGTCACGTTTGTGAGCGGATAACCTTTTTAACGTGACAAAGTGAATCGAACCGGGGGTTTTTTAGAAAACCGCAAAATCTATTTTGGGGTGTGGTGTTTTGGAAAACAGGTTTGTTTATCTTGCTTTAGGGAAAACCATTCGTTTGTTTTGAAATTCCATTTTGTAGAAAATGTTTTCCCGTTTTATAACTTAAAGACCTCGAAACCTCAATTTTGAGATTAGTGACAGAGTCGCCACCCGGATCAGCTCATCCGGGAAATTCCGGTACAGCTCCCTACCGAGCGCAGACTACTGTACCTAATCCAGAGATTCAGGGTTCGGGTAACTTACCTACTTAACCTCAAGCTTGTATTCGTTTATTATTTATAAAACCGTATTTATTCAAGTTATTATCTTTCTTTAACCCAATTTGTTTACTTTATTAACTGGATGCTAAGGCAAGAATGCATAAAATAAATTGCAAGAAATTAAACCACCCACACAAACATATAAAAGAATAATAGAGGCCGATTATACAACCAAATTGAATAAAGAATAAAAAACTCTCGTCCTCACTTTTACAATCGCCTAATTACACGAGGATCTAAAAATAATACAACCGCCTAATTACACGAATTAATCTATTAAATACAGTAAAAATAAAAATAAATGCTGCAAAACAGATTAGTTAGCACAATTTATATTATAAACACAAGTAGGACTCAAATCAGGAAAGAATGGAGATTTTGGGATTAGGAGCATACATTTAGGGGGTAAGCGGGTCGACCCGATCGGTCGGACCGGTTAGACCTGGAAAACGGTTTTGAAATGCCCTGTGGATTTTTGTGCTGGAAAATCAATTTTTATAAACCATTTGGCTCGGTTACATGCATATTTCCATTTTTGTGGGTTGGTTATCCCAGAACTCGAGGTTCCGTTTGTGTGAGTTCCTAAATACACAAACCATCTAGGGTCTAAAATGCAATAAACACACCAAAAACATTTATGGAAATACTACTTTGCTATTTTCAATATTTTCTGGGGATTTTACAGGATTCGGGGTTCCGCTAATGCTGGACAATGGATCCGAATCGGATGAAACGACCCTGAAACTCAGAAAATAAACCCCGGGAAATACTGAAAACCTCGATATCCGTATGAACAATAGTCAGAAAATCAAAATATAAACGCATACAAATGATTCTGGGCCGAAAATGATCCCAACAGAAAAATCAAAATAGAAAACAGGCTGTTTCGGCCGATTGGAACAGATCGGGGATCTGTCCCTGAGGAACAGAGTCGGCCGACTCTGGGTCAGGGTCGGCCGGCTCTATTCTTCAGAAACTCATCTGACCGGCTGCGTTCATGAGGAACACAGCCGTAAGGCTATGATGGGCAGCACCATTTTGGCAAAAATGACAGAAAGACACAGAAAATCAATACAGATAAGTTTTAAGGCCTCTCAGAGTTTACCTGGATTATGGTTTGGATGCTTGGAGTGTCAAGAAACGGATTGGAAACTTTAGAATGTGCACTGGAACTCAACCGGCTGAATCTTTTGATGACTCAGAACGATCCGAAAGCAAGCTGAAATGATCCCAAATCGATGAGTAGAGGTTGTTGGTTGTGTTAATAATGCTTGAGGATTGATTTAGGGTTAGATGAGAGTGTTTGTGGGAGTTGTTTTGGCTCTTTTCCTTGATCTCTCTTCTCCTTTTCTTTCTCTCTTTTCTTCCTTTTTTTTCTGCTTGAGAACCCCCAAAAGCTAAAAGTCCCCCTTTCCTCTCTCATTTTCTTTCTTTTTATCTGCCTCTCCCTCTCTCCTTCTCGTTCCATCAATCAACCGACTAAAATTTTTCCGAAAATCTGCCAAAACTTTTGCCTGTCAAGACAAGTTGCTCTGCTTTTCAGAGCAACTATTCTTGACCACTAGAGCCAGCCGGCTCTAGTTAGAGCTACCTTGTTCTTCCGAGAGTTAGGGTGGAATTTTGAAAAGTCAGACGTGCAGACCAAACCCTAGAAATGATTCGAGAGATCTTTTCGGGGCTTCAGATCGCAGATAGCCTAGTTTTTAGAACATTTGAGATTCTCCAGGCAGCATTCCGGTCTCTTCCAAGTCCCGTTCGAACCCGTCCGATCCACTGGTAACTAAGTAATTCTCATCATTGAGGTTGAAAAAAAACCCGTGCTCACAACATCCCTGCTAATGATAGTCTTTCCCGTATCCGGATCAAACATCTTGTAACCTTTAGAAAATTTTGAGTATCCCACAAATAAGTATTTTTTTCCTTTTGTCATTAAGTTTTCTCCTTTCTTCATCAGGTACATGAATATGTGCAACACTTCCAAAAACACGAAAATGAGAGATATTGGGCTTTCTCCCACTCTATGCTTCTTGGGGTGTCATATCCCAAACACTCATCGTTGGAGATCGATTCAAGATGTAAACATCACAATCAACTGCTTCTGCCCATAGCTCCTTAGGTAAATTCTTGCTCTTCAACATGCTTCTCACCATATCTAGAACTGTTCTATTCTTTCTTTCAACAACACCATTTTGTTAAGGCGATCTTGGGACTGACAGGAAATGGCAGATTCCATGCTCCTCGCAGAATCTTTTGAATTCATTTGATGTGAATTCTCCCCCTTTATCGGATCTTAAGGCTTTGATATAATGGCCGCTTTCTTTCTCAACGAATGCTTTGAACTTATTGAATGCTCCAAAAACTTCTGATTTCTCCTTCAGAAAATAAACCCACATCTTTCTGCTATAATCATCAATGAATAGCAAGAAATATTTGTTGTTTCCTAATGACATTGGAGTTATTGGCCCATAAACATCGGTGTGAATGAGCTCAAGTGGCTCATTTGCTCTAGACATAGACTACTTTGGAAAACTGGTTCTGGCTTGTTTTCCAACAAGACATCCTTCACAAAGTTGATAGGGTTTATCAATAGGGGGCAAACCATGCACCATCTTCTTCTGACTCAGTAGCTTTAACCCTCCAAAGTTCAAATGCCTAAACCTTATATGCCAAAGCCAATGAAAATCTTTCACACAAGCCTTCAAACACTTGGCCACGTCCGTCTGGATGTTAAGAGTTATTCTTTGACATAGGTACACTTGCTAACAACTCCTTCTTTTCATTCAATAGGAACAACTTTAGGTATGCCATGTGAACTTGGTAACTTTTCTCCAGTAGCTGTCCCAAACTTAAAATGTTGCTTCTTATGTTTAGAACATAGTAAACATTGCTAATGAATTGGTGCTCGCCATTTTTTAAGCGAATGAGAATGGTTCCTTTGCCTCGAATAGGAACTTTTGAGGAATCCCCAAAAACAACATTTCCACTGAATGATTGGTCCAGCTCAACGAACATTTTCTTATCTCTGCACATGTGATTACTTGCTCCATTGTCAAGATACCATATGCTAGATTCTTGACTTTGTTCACCTTCACGGGTTAATAACACCGTGCCGGTTACATCCTTGTCTTGGATGTTGTTAGCCGTTTCCTCCACCTACTTTGGCAGACTCCAACATTCTAATGTGTAGTGGCCATATTTGGAGCAATTGTAACATTAAACATTGGACTTGTCACATCCATCATTCTGCCTCCAATTTGCTCTTTCTCGTCCTCATCCACGTCCACAGCCTCTGCCTCTTGTGTACTGAGTGTTTCCATCATTGTTATCATTTTTTTTGAACTGCTGATTTCTCCCACGTCCTCTTCCTCTTCCATTTCCTCTACGACCTCTACCGCGTCCTTTTTCAGATTGGTTCCCTTCTTAGTTGTTTTCATTTTCTTTGAATGAAGTCTTTGCCACTAGAACTTGTTCTACAGATTCTTGCTTCTGTCTATTGAGCCTTTCCTCATGTGCTTGTAACGAACCAACAACTTCGTCGATAGTCATTGCACTTATATCTCGTGATTCTTCCATAACCACTATGTAGTCAAACTTTGGTAGTAGCGATCGTAGAATTTTTTCAACAATTCTCGATTCTTCAACTTTTTCTTCGTACTGCCGCATTTGATTAACGACAAATTTTACTTATGAGTAGTAATCCGTAATTGCTTCTGTCTCCTTCATCTTCATCATCTCGAACTCACCTCTCAACATCTGCAGTCGAACCTTTTGTACTTTCTCCTTCTTGAAGAGAAATTCGTAGTATGTCCTATGCCTCCTTGGAGGTGGTAGCTTTTGCCACCTTCTCAAACATTACATCATCCAATCCTTGATGGATTAGACTGAGTGCCTTCTAGTCACTCCTGCGATTTTTATGCAAGTCTTTTTCTACTTGAGACAGTTGTGCATCTTCCGCTGGGACTAAGTAGCCTCTTTCAACAATGTCCCAAACATCTTGGGCGCCGAGAATGGCTTTCATTTTAATACACCAATTTGTGTAATTGGTTTTGGTGAGTTGAGGAAAATTGTAAATGCTGTTGCTATTCATATTTTATTTGGTAGTCTCACAAACACTAAAAAATGTGAATTTTTCGGATGAATAAAAATCCCACAACTCTCACTAACCAGGCTTTTAACCTGGCTCTGATACCACTTTGTTAGAGGAAAGAGGATTTTACTTAAACAAAGAATAATATAAATACAAAGAAATAACACTTAAACTTTACTAATTATATTTCTCTATATACTTAATATTATGATTGAATGTTGCTCTATTTATAGAGCTGAAAACTAAAGCAATTGCGGCCAATATTATGCCAACAATTTAAACAATTTAATACCACAAATTCTAAATATATTTCCTACCGTAATTACTTGTCTTCCAACCAAATAGCAAAGATTTAATTTATTTTGTTTGGTAGTGACTCACACCATCTGCAAATTGATCAACAATCTGATCCATTCTCCAATTATTGAACCATTGCAACGTGTGCTCTTCTCTTCCTCTTTTTTATTTATTCTTTTATTCAATTAAGTTAATTATTCAACACTCCCCCTAAAACTTAATTCTCTGTTACTCCCAACAATGCTCATAGTTGATTAAACACATCATATTTGAGTGGCTTTGTAAAAATGTCCGCAATTTGATGTTGTGTTTTTACATATTTCAACTCCAGCTCCTTCTGCTCGATGCATTCCCTAATAAATTCGATTATTCAATCTCATCTATTCCATTTCACCAGAGTGGCTAACTAATTACCCTCAAATGTCACTCATTTACCACCTTAACACATGCTTTTTACTCCCATATTTTCCATTTTGATAGTATTGATTTCATTTCTCCATTTCATGCCTTCAGCATTCATTCCTACCTGATTTCCCCTTTCAACCCCAATCCCCCATCAAATGCCCTTGAAATTTCCTCTATCCTCACCAAATTCTAGCACATTTTGTCCCCGCTTACAGCTTTACACCCATTTCACCCGTAAGATCATTGCATACATTTACTCCCTAATTCCACCCTTGTTAACATCAAGCCCTATCGCTACCATCAATACCAAAAAGAAACCATGACAAAACTTATTGTTGAAATGTTTGCAAGAGGCCATCATTAAACCGAGTACCAACCCATACTCTTCTCTGGTATTATTAGTTCGAAAAAAGGACGGTTCGTGGCGTTTTTATGTTGATTACCATGCTCTCATTGTCATAACATCCCTAGTCGTTTTCTCGTTCCCACCCTTGATGAACTTTTGGATGCTCTATTTGGTGCCAAATACTTCGTTAAGCTTGTTCTCCTTGCTGGTTATTAACAAATTTGCCTTTTTCACGAGGATACTTTTTAAACATCATTTAGAACCATATATGGCCATGTTGAGTTTTTGGTGATGCCTTTTGGACTCCATTTCCCAAAACCACTCAAGCCATTATGAAATCCATTTCCCAAAACCACTTGCACAAATGTGTTATAGTGTCTTGGATGACATCCTTATCTTTAGTGCAAATTGGGAGTCTTTTTTAGCTTATTTAGAACAATTTTTACAAGTATTGGCTAACAATAATTTCCATATTAAACCATCTAAGTGCACCTTTAGTGTCATTACTGTTGAAATTCTCGGCCATATCATCTCCAATTCAAGTGTAGTTACCGATCATTCCAAAGTTAAAGCAATTCAGGATTGGCCAATCCCAACCAATGTCATAGTCTTACACAACTTTCTTGGTCTCACGGGTTTCTTTTGTCACTTTGGGGATAACTATGCTTCCATTATAAGCCCATTGACTGATCTCCTTAGAAACATTGCATTTCTTTGAACTACTGCAGCAACACAAGGTTTTCAAGCTTTAAAAGATGCAATGACCTTACTTTCAGTCCTAGCGTTGCGCAATTTCTCCACCCTATTCGAGGTAACTACTGATGCTTCCACCTTTGTAATTGGTGTTGTTCTATCTTAACTGGTACATGCTTACTAAGTAAGAAACTCTACCCTAGAATGCAGCAAGCATTTGCTTATGAAAGGCAAATGCTTGCCATCACTACTTTTACCAAAAAATTGGAGACATTATCTCCTGGGTCACAAATTCAGAGTATACTTAATCAAAGCCTCCGTTCCCTTCTTACTCAAACAATACAAAGAAAACAAAAACACCTTTCCAAATAAATAGGTTTTGATTTTGATATGGTCTATACACCAGGCAAAACCAATGTGGTTGTTCATGCTCTTTCCCGCCAACAACTTACTGCAATTTACACTCTTATAGCCATCTCCTCATCCACGCCTTTTATACTTACCAAGCTCCACTAATTTTATACTACCAACCCAAACGGCCGGATCCTTTTTAGAAACTCCTTAAATCTCCATCTTCAATATCCTTTACCATTCTTAACAAACTTCATTCAAAAAAAAGAATCTTCAACCCCACCGAAACCAATCACCTTATTATCCTCTCAGAATTTCGCACAACACCAATTAGGGGCCACTCAAGATTCAAAGCCATTCTAGCTTGTATTTTTGCCTCTTTCTCCTTACCAAACCTTACCAAAGATACCAAGACTTACAATCCTGTACAATATGCCAACATTACAAATACTCAACCCAAAAACCTATGGGGATGCTCCATGTTTTGGATAATATCTCCATGGATTTCATCACCTCTTTACCAAACTCTCATGGAAAGACTATTACAAGGGTAATAGTGGATCAGTTGACCCAATCTGCCTACTTCGTTACTCTTCTAACTCGCTTCATTGCTTCTTCCCTAGCTGTCATTTTCATTCGAGAAGTTTACCATCTACGTGGTGTGAGCATCAAGTTTTTCCGACCTTGATGATGATAGAATACCTAACTGTTATCCATTCATATGGTTCATTGCGAAAGTCAATTCAAGAAGCGAAGATTTAGATTTAAATGAACTTGAAACTTAAAACCGAGAAAAATTTAAAGAATTAGGGTTGACTGAAGACAACAGCCGCACGACTATTGGAAGAGTTGCATGGCTATTGTGTTGACATCCGCACGAGTGTTACATGACAGCTGCACGGCTGTTAATGAATCATTAGCAATATTACATGAGGACAACTGTTGAATAACGAGGATTACAGTAAAACATCCACTAATCTCTATATTACGATGGATTTGGATTGAAGGGAGCTCAGAACAAGGGAGGAGGAGAACAACAACAACGGGATTAACCGAAAATTAAGCAAGCAAAGGGGAATTAAAGGAAAAAATCAAATTCTTAAAAACTTCAAACCAAATTCAAACATTCAAAACCACAATCCATCAATTAAAATCACCAAATTCATTTTTCCAAACCATAATCAAGCCTTCAGATACTAATTGCTTGTTGGAATTAGGGAATTGGGATTGAATTGGAGGAGTTCAAGCCTTGGTTTCAAAGTTTCAATTTCAATTTCAAATCCGAATTAAAGCTGCAAGAACCGGTTTTCTTTCAAATTGAACCCTGCAGAGACATCTAAAAGGTAATTGATGGCGTAGAGGAATTGGCACTAACCTATTTGGAGAAAGTCGAAAACGGAAAAAAATCAACGAAGCGGTGAAATTTTGCAAGTGTCTGATTTGGGCCCAAAATTAGTGGATTTTCAAGGGAATCGGGCTGGTGAACAGGACCCACACTGACATGGTGGGCACCACCGGATTTTGGTGAAAAAATGCTGTTTAGTCCTTCAATTTTGCGTTTTATTATTTTTAGGGACCTAATTGCAAATTTGTAAAAGTTTTTCCTTTGCTCTGTTATTTTTGAGATTTTAACCCTAGTTTCTAGTTACTATTTAAAGGTTTGTAAGATAAGAATTTCACAGTTTTTGATGAATACGAATTTTATTCCCTTTTTCCTATCTCTTTGAATTTTCGGTAAATTCTAGGGTTAGAAGAATCGTTTCCGGCATCGTGCGCGATCAACGGAACTCGATTGTTATCCGCTGCATCAGTAATTCTGAGATGCCTTAAACTTATTAATAGCTTTCTGGGTTGATTTGTAGTGCATTTCGTTAATTTCTATTTTGCTCTATTTTTGAGTTTTCTACCAAACCAGAGCCGTACGGTTATTACGACAGCTACACGGATATTGCACTATAGCCGCACGGCTATGGTTTGTTTCAGAATTTAGAGATTTCTAGATTTTCATTGATTTTTCTGTTGTGTTTAAAACCATAGCCGCACGACTGTAGTTTTAATTCCAGAATTACTTTTTATGAATTTTTTATATTTTCGCATATCATTTTGATCTAGATTTATATTATGTACTTATTCAATTTTTGTATTAATTTTCTATAAACCAGTTCATCAATAGAAACACAAATTTCTGAAAACCGGCCCATTTTTGTATGCGTATATATTAAACCAGACAAGTTGATTTTCAAATGAGTTTCCAGCCCCATTAATTGTGTCTCAAAATGTTTTCCAGGTCAAATCGGGTAATCTATTGAATTTCTTGATTTCCCCATTTTATGCCCTAAGCTATCTTAAATCCCAATTATGAGTCTGTTTGAGTCTTATGTGTATATATTTATTTGTACTAACTTTGTTTTGCAGGTAAATGTATGTTAGGATAAATGTATGTTTAGCTTTTCAAATTTTAGATATTTTGTATACAGATAAATTTTGTACCCCGAATCTCTTTTTACATAAATGTATCCCTTAGGATAGTCATTTGATCGGTTTGTCTATTCTAAATTTTCCAAATTTTTTTACTGCTTTCAGAATTTATTTATTTCTTTTTGCATTTTATTTATATCTGAATGTGTGAGCATCGGCTAAAAAATCAAAGTTAAAATCAATAGTAGAAAAATATAAAAGGCATTGATGCAAATTGTTATACACATTTTGAATTAAGAAGAAATAGGTGAGTTGTCCGAACCCGAATCTCTTATTAAAAGTATAGCGATTTGTAGCTTTTCTCGGCTGTATCGCAATTTTCCCACTTGAGCTGAGCCGGGTGACAACTCCTGTCACTTTAATGAGAGCATTCGAGTTTTTTTGTTTTCTCACTATCAAACCCCGTTTTCATAAAAATCTTTTATTAAAAATCTTCTCGGCTCGGTTGCAAGGCCTATCTCTTTTAGGATCGTCTACTCACACATGGGCAGCTAAAAACCATTGTTAGTGACAGAGATAAAATATTTGCAAGCAACTTTTGGAGAGAACTCTTTCAACTCAAAGGGACAACTTTAGCTTCCAACAACTCTTATCATCCACAAACTGATGGTCAAACAGAGGTCCTGAATTGGGTTTTAGAGACTTTCATTTAGCTTAATATTGGTACAATTCTTGTCATCGTACTTCCATTGGAATGTCTCCTTCTAAAGCTTTATATGGTCACCCTCTAATTCCAATTCCTCCATATATGTCCAATTCCACGAACATCGCTTTCCTTGATGAATCTTTAAAGTTGTGCCACCAACTCCTCTCACAAGTTAAAGCTCACCTTAATCGCACCTGCCACCGTATGACCTAATAGGCCAATCTTCATCAATAGGATCACAAATTTCAAGTGATAGAATGGGTTTATCTCAAGCTTCACCCCTATCACCAAATTTTAGTTCACCCACTGATATTCTCAAAAACTCTCCAAACAAAGCTATGGCCCTTTTCAAATACTCTACTGCATCACACTTGTTGCTTTTTAACTCCAAGCTCTAACACCTTGCTTCAGAACCCCTCTATTTAAACAGCAACCTTTACCCTATGATGCCATTAATACCCAACCACCACTTCAACCCATTACACTTTTAGGCTGCCAAACTCTCAATACTCCTTCCGAACTTCAATATTAGGGCTTGGTTCACTAGGAATCTCAACTGGAATCAAAAACCACTTGGGAAGAACTTCCTACCTTCATCGAAGTGTATCCTCATTTAGACCTTGACGACAAGGCTAATTCTAATGGAGTGGGTAATGATACAATTTATCCTATAGTTGGGTAAATATGCAAAATATCTAATCAACCTAGCCCAAAAGAACAATTAAACAACCAACTTAGCTTCAAGAATACTTCTAGAATATTCTATTTTGTTGGTTATATTGTTTGTTAGGGCATCTGTCATTAGCTCCTTAATTTACTAAAGAACATACTCTTGTATTTTATAACAATGATGATTGAATGATGAGTAGAGAAAAACTATTCTCTTACCTTCTTTGTATTTTTTCCTTCTCTTAATTTTTGGAGCCGCCCAAGCTTATATTGTGTAAAGCTTATATTTTTATGCTTATCAAGTAATTCTCTTCTTGAAAAATTGTTCATCTTTTTCTTTTTTAGGCTGTTGATGATCAATTCAATTTTATGATTCTTAGGATCTAAAAGTTGAAAGCTTTCTGGAAGACTTAATTTCCATAATGTTGAGGAGACATTTGTGGTTCATTATCTTGTTATAGGCTTTGAACCATCTAAAGTGATATTCATTTCGGTTTGAAGAAGTAAAAATGCGGCCATGTGAATTTGACTAAATAGAATCTAATGGTACATTTGTCATTTTTGTAAAATTTAATATTATTTGACCATTTTAAGGTTTGACTAACATATACTTTTAAAGGATTTTGGATGGAGGGATCAAGTAGTTTACACAAGCAAAATATAAGGACTTTATAATGTGTTTTTGAAAATAGGACTAAATAGTGTAATATATAGAAAGTTAGGGACTAATAAGTTATGTATCCAAAAAAACTTTAAAGTTCCTAAATCTTTAATTTTGAAATTATCATCCAAAACTTTTTTGACAGAATCAACTTCATTAACATCATTTCCAGTAAGTATTACATCATTAATATAAACAAGCAAACATGCAACGAAATTGCCTTTAGTCTTTAAAATCAAAGAATGGGTTGAAGTCAAAATTAGTACATATTTTGAAGATGAGAAAAATATCCTTGGAATAACTATTATACTTAAAATTATCACTTGTAATTTACTTTATATAAAAGAGAAAATATTTCTCTTAAAGTGTATAATCAAGATAGTTTAAGATTCCAATGCTTGAAAGTAGAAAAAGCATATTGCTATATTGGGAAAAAGGTGAAATGAATTCAAAGTGTCATATGACCAACCTAGGAAGACTCAAAAGTGAAGCCATGCATGATCTCTAATAATATCTCTATTAAACTATCAACAAAAATAGGAAAGAAACTTTCCAATTTCAGTTTATTAAGCATGCCCTATCAAATAGAAGCAAAAGTTCATTATTAGAATTGGAAATACATTCGACAACAATATCTTTTTTGAAAACCTCAATATTGAAGGAACCAATGTTATTCAAAAAGTTCTAGATTGGTCAAATGGCTATTACCAAATATAGCTCTTCAAAGTCATCTATCAAATGGTCAGATTTGAATTCTTACCTATGAAGCTTGGAACACAATGAAGATACAAGAAGCTATTAAGAAAAAAGAAGCTTAATAGAATAGTTTGAGGCACATAACTATTGTAATCTTTCTTCAAAGTGTAAAAGCATCTCTTTAATCCAAAATTTGTAAGTATGCTACTTAGGAAGAAGTAATGAGCTTAGTGTATCAAATCTTGTAAGGAATGTATTTAGTAGTGAGAGAGATATAATTAAATTGTACAGGGGCTTGAATTCTACCATTGGAAATGAATTCATAGTGGATTGGAAACTCTCAGGGAAAGGTACCTTAGAGAGAGGAGTAGGCATGGAAGGTCGAACATATATAAATCTGCTGTATTTGTTTTTTTCATCCCTTACTCTTCACTTTACTACTGTCAATATTTGATCTTGCCACTGTGCTTTTATTGATATCCATCTTGTCTCAAAACTGATATTGAAAAGGCAACATTGTTGTTGGAAACTTGACTAGTGAGAGTATTTAGTGAATACTACTAGTGAGATATCCAACAATGATTAATTCTTTTAAACTTTGATTGTTAGAAATGTTCATTATTGCTAGAAATATAACTATAAGAATTATTAACATGATAACTACTGATAATATTCTATTGAATCGATATTGATAATAGTATGTAACATCCCAAAAAACGAGTTAGAAGAAAATTGAATTATATAGAAATTAGAGAAAGAAGAAAGCATATCAAGAGACCAGATCAAATTGGGCCGGATATGATGATAGGAAGGACTGGATAAGAAAATAATAAATTATTACTTTAGACAAGTTAGAGGACACATATTAAGCTATGATAAAGTAGGTGGAAGAGATGTGAACACGTGTTATTACAAAGGACACTTGTTAATCAAGAAATGATATTAGGAGACACTTGTCAAGCTGGAAATTGTAACACCCCGAAATTTTAATATTTTTCCTTGTGGAATTATGATAAATGATAACCTTAAGAATCGGGATTAGTAGTTCATTAATTAATTAAGTCTATGTAAGACCCGAAATTAATATTAGTTCTAAATTCTATTAATTCAAGACTACTACATTTTTAAATATATTATATAGTGAATCAATTAATTAATTTTATATTGAAAAGAATAAATTAAGTTGGGTGGAAAAAAAGGGATGAAAAGGATGGTTTTTTTTAGGAAAAAGAAAAAAAAGGAGGAACAAGAACCTTCTCTTAGGCACAACTCCTCACTATCACCATTGTTAAGCTCAAAAATAAGATTACATCCAATCTAGCATCTGTTTTTCTTGATCTTGGTATCAAATCGAGGCCCTTAATGTGTAATATAGGTCTATATAATTTTGAAGCGGTTAAATTGAGAATTGGGAAGGGTATTAGTGAGACAAATTTAGTATTAAGTGTTGTCCTTTGTAATTCACTATCTTCTAATCGTTATCATGCAAATCTGACACCAGAAATGATAAAGTGGAAATTTAATCATACAAAGTGGTTGGGTGTTTAATCGGAGCTTAGATGGATCAAAAAGAATTTTCTCTAG
This sequence comes from Euphorbia tirucalli, assembly GCA_039660915.1. Taxonomy (NCBI): domain Eukaryota; kingdom Viridiplantae; phylum Streptophyta; class Magnoliopsida; order Malpighiales; family Euphorbiaceae; genus Euphorbia; species Euphorbia tirucalli. The sequence goes on from CM077636.1 coordinate 43,358,187, forward strand.
TGCGGTTACTTTTTGACCAATTTAACTTGATCCAAAGGCGTATTTTAACTCCTGAGATTGTAAGGATCATAGTGGTGAGCTTGGTTTCTTCTTAAGTCAACATTTAAGTTTTCTAGCCACCGTATACAACTACACTACCAACACAATGTCAGCTTTTGGGGGGAGCTCCTTGAGCAACTGTTCAAGGTCCCGAACTTTTGGGGGCCAAGAAGAAGATGGAGACACAGTGGTGGGCCTAACCCAGCTCGGCTACTGTATCAATTAATTTTTTTTTAAAGGCATCGTTTTGGTGTCTAGGTTATAAAAAAAAAAAAATATATTGCTTCGCCTAATTGCACACTATTCATCTATTTATTATATTCCCCTAATTCTCAAATTCTTCCTGCGATCAGCCTCCATCAACACAAAACAATTTCTTACAGTCCCCACCTTCATTATTTTTCCCACTCTTGGCACTCCACTCCTCTCTAATCTCTACCAATTACCTTTATCTGGTCCCTTTATCCATTATCTCTAATTCTTTATTTCTTAAAAAGCTACCCAAAACCTTTGAATTTCAATATTTCACAATCATTTGAATAGGTATGTTTTAGTTTTATTTAATTTTTTTATTTTTTCCTGGCAATTTTTATATATATATATTTTTTTTTGTTATTTGTTTTATTTTTTTTAGTTAGGGTTTGAGTTTGACAAATGTAAATATAAAGTTAAATTGTTGAAATTGTTATTCTACTTTATCTTTTTTTATGTTTTATTTGTTCAGTTTCATCTTATTTAGTTCATTATTTTATTTTGGGAAGAACAACGAAATTGGGAATTGAGCTCCAAAATTAGGTTGTATTGCTCTTACTCTTGTTACTGTTTTTGCTATTATAATTATGTTTAACAAAAGAAAATATGAATCTGGATGAGAAAAATGTAAAAAGAAAAAAAATCGATGAGTTAACTCAATCCCAAAGAGGAGCACTTGATAAATTGTTAATTAAAGAACCGCAAGTGTTATCTGAAAATGAAAATGTTAGTGATTCTAGTGTTGATAATGCCAATGCTAACGATGCTAATATTGATGGTAATGTGCATTTAAATGATAACAATGGTTTTGGAGATGATGATGTGAATGGAGATGAGAAGATGATGTTGTGCCTTATAATGTTGTGCATGGTTTTTATGCTGATGTTTTTAATGACATTGCCTAGCATAAGGTTGACATATTTGATCCAAGAAATTGGGATGCTTTAGATTCTCAAATGATTGATATTCTAGCGGTAAAGGATCCTAAAAAAGACTTGTCTACCGTGAACGGTGTAAAAGATAACAATAAAAGATAATATTTTGCCTTATTCTACACTGAAGTCCTACCAAATGGGGAAAATGTGATAGAGATTGGCTTGTATATTCAAAAGAACTTGATTGAGTTTTTTGTTTTTGTTGTAAATTATTTAAGAAAAAGAAAGAGTGGGTTACAGGTCAATTAGCAAACCGGGGTTTTAGTGATTGGGCACATCTTTGTATTAGAATCACAAAGCATGAAACTGGTATGGAACGTGTCCAAAATATGGCTACTTGGTATGATTTGCATCTAAGACTTCAAAAGAACACAACTATTGACAAAGTAGCTCAAAAGCAACTTGAGAAAGAGAAAGAGCATTGGAAAAATGTTTTGTTGAGAATTATTTCAATTATAAAGTTGCTTGGAAAACATAATCTAGCATTTCGTGGTGCTAATAAGAAATTGCATCAAAATAGCAATGGAAATTTCTTGGGATTAATTGAAAGATTAGGTGAGTTTGATCATAATATGCAGGAGCATGTTCATCGTATTACTTGTGATGAGATTCATGTTCATTATCTTGGTCACAACATCCAAAATGAGTTGATTATTTTTCTTGCATATGCAATTAAATCCAAAATTGTTAAGAAAATAAAAGAGGCTAAATAAGAAGTGAAGCTAAATCATTAGCCAGTAATGAGCTTGGTAATTTTGAGTTTATAGTGGCTATTGTCATTTGGTATGATTTGTTGTATGCTATTAATTTGGTTAGCAAAAAATTACAATCGAAAGATATGCTTATTTGTATTACTATTGAAATTGAGAAAAAATTGATTTCATTTCTCAAGGAGTATAGAGAAAATGGTTTTTCTAATGCTGTTGAAGTTGCTAAGGAATTTGCAATTGATATGGAAATTGATCCAATTTTTCCTCAAAGGCGCCAAATTAAAAGAAAAATGCAATTTGATGAGACTTTAGAATGTGAGAGTCCACAATGCACAGAAGAGTCTTTTTGAATTAATTATTTTAATTGCACCATTAATCAAGCAATTATCTCACTTGATAGCAGGTTTAAACAATATGAAAATGTGTTTGGTTTTTTATTTGCTTCTGACAAATTGCATTCTCTAGATGATTCGAGTTTAAAGTCTTGTTGTAGCCGTTTGGAAGATACACTTAAGAATGTTGATAAATATAATATTCATAGTATGACTTGTATGTAGAGTTGAAATTACTCCAAGAATTTTTGTCCAACGAAAAGTTGAATGCTCTTGATGTTTTAAAATTTTTGAAACATGTTGATTGTTTTCCCAATGCAATTATTGCATATAGGATATTGCTAACCATTCCGGTAACAGTTGCAAATGCTAAAAGAAGTTTTTCAAAATTAAAGTTGCTTAAGTCTTACTTGCGTAGTTCTATGTCACTAGAAAGACTTAATGGACTAGCTGTGGTGGCAATCAAGAATGAGGTTTTGGAAAAAGTTGCTTATAAGGATTTGATTGATGAATTTGCTTTAAAAAATGCTCAGAGGAAGAAAATTTTCAAGTGATAATCTTGTAAGTTTATTGAAATATATGTTTGTTAAAGTTTAATAATGTTTTTCATAGTTTATGAATGCAATATTAAATTTGTTGTTCAAAGTAATGGAACACGTTTTCATTCTATAAGAGCCCATTTTTTAGTTTTCGCCTAAGGCCTCGAAAATTTCTGAGATGACCATGCGCCAATGTCTCTGAATGAGGTGTTGAATCAAGAGGCATTTAAACAATCTAAATGTAAGAATTTATTTTTATGATAACAAACAAATGGACAAGTGTAACACCCTTATACTTTTGCTATATACAAGTATTCTACTAACACTTTCCATATACGAACATCATAATTCTAATCCTTATCAGCTTGTGACATCCGTCTGAAAAGCAACCGTAGACCTAACGAGTTGCCACACATAAATTATGAAACATTAACAAATTGAAAAATCACAACATAGTGAATATAACTCATTAACAAATTCAACAATCACAAATAGTCATATGTATGCAATGTCAACACACATGTAAATGAATGTTCCGTTTCTTTTATTTGTTGTGATATAACTAGCCAAACCACTGCCCTGGGATCCTGTAATTCATATAATATTATGGCCAGTCCTGTAAGCATGTGTAACCTTTCAGTCCATATGATTCTGTAATTCTGTAATTCTGTAATTCTGTAATTCAGAAACTGGCCATATAGAGTCATATGATTCTGTAATTCATATATTTGCAGTGTCTAGGTATGTCACAACGCTTTTTTATGTTTCATGTAATCATGTTCAAATGCATATATCATATAATCCATGTCAAGTAATTAACATATGCTCATATATATAAATTCTACATATACCATATATCATGTGTAAGTACGTTTAACACATATACCATGTGACATGTAATCATAGGGGTGAGCATGGACCGGTTCGGTTCAAAAACCGATCCGAACCGGAAAAAACCGATCCAAAAAACACTGTATTTTATAAACCAATCCGATCCAAATTAAATTTTGGTTCGGTTCAATCCAAACCAACTAGTTCGGTTCGGTTCGGTTTGGACTAGCTCGAACCAAAAACATCAACTTTTTAAAAAAAAAAAAAATCAAAATAAAACTTTTATATAAGTAGTTTGTTTAAAAAAAAAAAAGAAATACAAAAAAATTAACTTAAAAAAATAGTAATACTAAATAACTATTAAAAATAGTAGTTTGTTTAAAAAAAAAAAAAAGAAATACAAAAAAATTAACTTAAAAAAATAGTAATACTAAATAATACCATTAAATCACAATAAAATACTAAATTCTCTTCTTCTTTTTTTTTCAACTCTCAAGTTTTAACAACTATAAATTAGCATAAAAAAATCACAATATAAAACTATAAAAGAATATAATGTCTAAAATTCTCCACAATTAGTATATATTAATTTTATAATTAATTTTAATATTTTACAAATTATTCGGTTTTTCGGTTTTTTCGGTTTTGAACCGAACCGAAGTCCAAACTTCTTCATAACTTAAAACCAAACCGAATCAAACTATGAAATGGATCGGTTTGGTTCGGTTCGGTTCGGTTTGGATTTTCGGTTTTTGGACATTGGTTTGGTTTTGCTCACCCCTATGTAATCATGTACACTGACTTTCACATATAACGTTTAATTCATATAACACATATCATCCACTATTCACATAACAGCATAAATCGCATATAAGTTATTATCAAACCTATACTTACAAGTAGTCACAAACATCACCAAACAATATATTTATTATCATCATATCTCCAATTCTAGTACCAAGTAATCTCTTATTACTAAAAACTATCTAATTATATCTAATTTTATCTATCTATTTGGCTTGGACTTGATATCAACTTAATATCAAGCTTCCTACGTATCCCGATAATTCCAATTTGGGAATCAAAGCCATGTAATTCTCCTAATTTTAAAATAACTTAAGGTCATTCTTGTATAGCTTATTCCATATAATACATCTTCCTGTCACTATTCAAATATATGTTTACTATTCATATATACGGTTACTATTCATAATACAGTATATCACTATTCACCAAATTATCAAAAATCACCCAGAATATCATATATTCCGTCAAATGCATTTCTAGTAATCTTTCATATTTTCTTCACATATAAGTATCATATAAACTAATTTCAACTAGTAATACAATTATTTAACCCAAAATACTTCAATAATTCATATAAAATAATCTATCCAAAATCATCGAAAACTCCAAGAATTAATATTACTCCAAATTGTTCATAGATCAATATAAAAATATCAAACCAACCGAAACTTGTCGGGAAATATTACGATCACCAGAATAATACCTATAATTCGGACGAAGAACACCACTAGATTCACAGCACTACTAGGAGTCCAAATATACCAATTTTATTCTCATATCACTTCATAATTAGCATTAATTTACAAAAATACTCCAAAATTGCATTTCTCAATACACCATCATACAGACCTCAGAACAAAATCTTCACCGTACATAATGAAATTCACTTAGTTTTGATCACGTACCTGAAATTTCATCACGATCGGACCACAGAACCTTTCCTTTTCAATTTTCTTCCATACGTATATATATATATATATATATATATATATATATATATATATATATACATACATATATGCTCTGGACGAAATGTCCAGAGCCATCTCTTTCCTTCTCTCCCTCTTTTCTTTTATTTGGGCATAAAATATCTTTTCCATAAAATTACTATTTTGCCTTTAAAGTAAATTTTATTTGAAATTTATATATTCCTCCACACAATTTTAATTCCTTTCGATTATATCCTTACTATGCATATAATTTTCATCCCCAGAACTTTCTATTTTTATACTTCTTCAATATTTCACCCCATAAATATATTCTTAAAGATATATGTATTTTACCGCTGAAAATCTATTCCACAAAAATCATCAAATTATAATAACACTTATAAATATTAATACTTATTGAATTTTGGGATATTACAACAAGAGAAATAATTGCAAAGGAATAGTACATCTAAAGTCCATATCATTTATACAAGACGACCCTTGGAATATATTTGAAACTTGGAAGTTCATAGTCTCAGCTCTACAAGTCTTTTAAGTACAAGAATTCTAACCAAGGACTTGATACAAACAAATCTTCGCAAAGTACATTAAAGAGATTGCCACTAAAGATTTCATGACATGCACAAGAAGTGACCAAATGTGAAGTTATTTGAAGTCAACATGATAGTTGAATAAGTGCAGTGCAGACATATCAATCAAGACTGACATCATGCAAAAATGAACTTTTAGCTGACTAAAAAGGACAATTCTAGAGATAGAATATTTGTCAAAGAATAAGCATCACAAATAGTCAACTAAAAGAGAGAAACAGAATTAAAGTGGAAGCCAGTCACTAAGAGACAAAAATAACAGCTAGTTTCTAAAAGGGAGTAACGGCTAGTTTTTGGACATTTGCCTATAAAAAGAAGCTCAAATCAGTTTGAGAGGTTAAAAGACTTAATATTCATCACAATTTTTCTCACTCTAAGCTAAGTGCTTCTCTCTCTAAAAGTATTGAATGTCTTGAGCTTCAAACCAAGTTTCTTCCAAGTGTCTTCTACAACACACAATCACCAAACTAACTTATATCTTTGTGTTGTATTTTGAAAGATCACAAGTGTGTTACCATACAAAATTCTCATCTTTACAAACACATTGAGTTTGTCTGTTGATCTTTAAAATAGACATTGTAGAGTTTCTCAATTGAGTTTTAAAATTGAGGGTGATAAGTTTCCTAATTAAGCTTGTAAAAATTAGGGGTGAATTTTCTCAATTTCCTTGTGAAAAATTGAGGTGAATAAGTAAGGCATTTACTTATTTGGGTAGCTTTAAGTTGTAAAGTGCCAAGGCTTGATTTTTACCTGTTCAAAAGGATCATAGTGGAACTCTCAAGTGGTGAAGCTTGAGGAGAGGAGTAGGCCGGAATCGCCGAACCTCTATAAATCTCTTGAGCACAATCTCTGTAAACTCTCCTCTATTTAATTACAAGCATTTTATTTATTCTGCTTCATTCTTTATGCTTGTTGATTTTGTACTTAAAGTGATACTTATTGACAATTGCATAATACTTGTGTGTTATAATTACGCATACTTTACAAGTATTTTGTGTTATGCATTATTGACTACTATTAGCTGGTTACTCATTTCACCCCTTCTTGAATCTAGACTAGCTTTTGGGACCCACAATTTGTATGGAACAATAGGGAAAATTTATGAAATTAATGCCGGAGGTCTCTAACTAATTTTAAGTTATATGCTTAGTTCATAGACTATAGCTTGGTTCCAATTAATTTGTTCTCTAAGAACACACAGTTATTCTGGTTTAATTGGAAAATTAATGAGTTGTGAGCAAGGGTTTAAATTTCGACAAATTTATAATCATATACACTGCCCTTGAAATAATTAACTTTCTTTGTACTGATCAAATTAACTTTGTTTATACTTATAAAGATAAATGAGTATTTGAATTTGGGAAAATTACGTAGTTTATAATTGAGGGATGATATATGTTGTTGGAAGGGTAGTTGTACATATAGTACGAGTGTTTACAAGTAATTATATGCTTGGTTGACAAGATACAAGCTTTTATCAATTGGTAAAAAATTTAGGTGGGTTTTTAGTTGTTTAAGTTCAAACTGTGAATTATGTTCTCCAGACATTAAGAAATCATTTTATGTTTTGTCTGCGAGTTTGAGAATAAAAAAATGTGTCGGTATTAATAGAGATATATGAAATTTAAGTTAATGATTCTAATTGACACTACAAGAAATCATGATATACGTGACAATAATTTTATTGTCACAAAAATGGTTGTAACAAAAAACCTATTTTAGGTTACAATAATTGTTGTAATTGTCACATAAGTAAAATTTGTAATTTTAATTTTAAATCATTATATATAATTAAATTTTTTTTGTGACAATAATTTTATATTTGTTACTTAACTATTTTTATGACAGTTAAAATTGTAACTAAAAATATAAAATATGTCACAAAATATAATTGTGTGACAATTTTTTATAAAATGTAACAAATCATTTTTTTTTTTTTGACGTTACTTTTTGTATGTTACTAATTTTTTTTGTTACAATTGATAACTGTAACTAAATATGTAATATATGTGACAATAAAATTATAGTTGTCACATAACTTGATTTTGTGATGAATTGAAAAAAAAATCACAAATTAATTCTTTAATTTTTAGACAAAAAATAGTTAATTTGAAATTAAACATTTTATTGCAGCAAATTGTTGTAACCAAATTTTAAAGGATTGTTGAGAAATTAAGTTTAACCTAACTTCAACTATTGCCCCCACATTTATCCTTTTTTTTTTTAATTTTTATTTTACCTCCTTTTTTCCCTCTTTTTTTTTTTTTTTTCCTATTCCCACGCTTTTTTCCCTCCAACCTAAAAGGATTTTATTTTTATTAAACTTCAACTATCTCTATTATTTTTAGCTTTCCATTAAAAATTTCAGAATTTAGGATCTCTTCTAAACAAAAGGGAAAAGGTTTGTGTTGTTAATTATTGTGTTATTGATTAAGGTATTTTTTTATTATTATTTCTTAGTTTACTGTAACAAAGAAAATAATTAATTGCATTCTTTTGAGGTTTCAAGAATCATTAATTGCCTTCTTTTGAGGTTTCAAATACCTACGCTTTATCTACCCTGTTTTCTTATCTCTCTCTTTTCTATCTTCCCCACCTATATCCATGATCATTCTTGAGCAAATTAATTGTTAAAATTTCTTCCTTGAAAATCTAGAGGCAGAAACTATGATGGATTTGTTGTTATTCACAGGTCATGGCTATCTTCCCCCTTGTTGTTTGCTGAGATACTACAAAAGGTTTGTTCTTTCCCATTTTTAGCGCATAATATTGTTGTTCCATGAGCGAATTTGTGTTAATTTTTCATCTTGTAATATGTAGTCTTTTTTTCAATCTTTTGGGTTTGATTTCGAAGTTGCCCAATTCTCATCGTTCCTAAATTCTACAATTTGAATTTATTTTCCTTTTTAGATTTTTATCTGGTTGTATTCTTGGAACAACAGTTAATTCGTTAGATTACATATATAGGCTGCTGGTGCTCTTTTCTTCAAGTATAATTTGGGTTGATTTTGGATTATTCTCTTTTTTGTTGCAATAAGGCATAAATGTGGATCTTAATCGCAAATAAAATTAGTAGGACCTATTGATTAGTTGGATTTCAGTTTGGAATATAATATTAAATGATTGCAATTTACTTTTGGATCATCTATTTTGAGGGGTTTGTGCTACTTGTAAGTTCCAATTGTGATAATATCTTCATAAGTTAGTGGTCTAATTAGTATAAGTGAACTGATGCAGTTCTTGGTGAAAAGAATGAAAGGTCAAACACACTTACGGATCTGTGGCATTTGTTAAAGTCGAAGAAAATATCGTAACATGTGTATATCATTGTTTAATTTATATTGATACATGAAAAAAAACTATATGCAATGTACTGATAATGCTAATGTACAGCGCAATGCTGAGACTGGTGAAAAACTTTCAATTGACGAGTTATGGCTCATCCAACATACTAAAAAGGATAGCAAAGGTGAAACAAAGTGGTCAGATCCAACATCAAAAGAAAATTACGTAAGCTCATTGTTATTATTTTTTGTTTGTCAAAGTAAATTGAAAGCTTTTGATTGAATTTGTATTCTATCATGTTCTAGGTTAGTACTGCATTTTTATTGCTGTATTTTACAACTTTTATACAGCCCTCTTACTTCTTTTCATATTTCTTATGATGGGTTAGACATTTTCCTTATTAATGAAGGTAAATTGTGACTCATGTGTCTTTCACTTTGTGTTTTAAAAGTTACTTAAGTTAGTTATTCACTTCTTTGGTTACTAAATTATGTTATTTTGAAATTTAGTTAGATTTTATAGCAATGCATGTACTTACTATGACTTTACTATATATGTTTTATTATTTTATGGCTCAGTACAAAATCAAAGATGTCATTCGACAACAAAATGATGGTGAAATTGATCCAATGAATGATGATGAAATTCTAATTCAAGCTCTTAGTAAGAAATCTGGATACTTTCGAGGCAGGGGTGCCGGGGTGAAGGCGCAAAGTTCAAAAGGCACATCTAAAGGCTTCAACGTTGATCAAATACGTGAAGAAATACGTCAAGATATTCGAGAAGAAATGCAATTGGACATTGAAAATATGGTTAAAGATAAGATGGACGAAGAACGAGCTATGATGGCCGAAGAACGAGCTAGGATGAAGGAAAGGGAGAAGGAATTTCAAGAAAAGATGCAACAACAATTTCAAGATTTTGCATTGGCGTTTCGTGCACAACTATCACAGCCCTTGTTGCTAGTTGACACTCCTGAAAGTCTAAAGAACATGACCCAATTCTTACAACAATTCAATTGACACATGAATTTCAAGAAATTTGACTCTTATTTCCTTTTATTAAGTTGGTTTTATATTTTAGAATTAAAATTTCCATGGATTTGTGAGGTCTCATATGACAAAGATGTTATCCTAGAATTAACTATGGTTTATTTTTCAAGATTATATCTTAATATTGTTCTTGGACAGAGCATGTTTGTTTGATTATCTATCTGTTTCAATCAGATTCATGATGAGGCACAGAAGTTTGCTGATAACACTAGAGTAAAGATTGAGGTGGTGTATGGTGGTGTGCCCATTTTGCAGCAGGTTTGAGGAGATCTTTCTTTCATTGAGATTTTTTTATCAGCAAATCTAATTCTTCTAGGGTTAAAGTTTTGGTGTTTTCAGTATGCTTTGGCTCTTTATCCATATTTGGTTTACAATATAAAAATGCATGCTTAATTTCAAGTTTTATTATGCTAGTAGATTGATTTTTATGGACTGTTTGTGTAATGTTCTTTGTTGCTGCATTTGATTTTTGATAATTTAATTACTATTGTCTCATATTGTGTTGTTAATGTGTTTTCTTTTTTTAGTACATAATTATGGGTATCTTATACTTGAAAAGATATGTTGTTGAAAAGATATGTTGTGTCAAAATCATTTATTGTATTCTTATAAGTACACCATTGAGCCCAAACATAAAATACCTCACTTTTTATTTGCAAAGCATAACTCATTTCCTCATTTTTTTTCTTAGCTATTTTCATTATTCTTTGTATCTTTCTCAAGTTCACACATGAAGGCCAATTAAAACTATACTAAGAAAAAAAAAAAAAAAAAAAAACTCAATCAACCCAAGTAGTATATTCACCAAGTAAGTTATCTACTATTTCTCTTGTAATAGCTTGGAAATTGAAAATTATGAGACGGATTCATGATTTGAGTTAAAATTTTAAGATGAATGTAATTTCTTTTTTGGGTTCTTTTGTGATAATATGATGATTATAGTTGAAAATCTCTTGATTTCGTCCATTCTAGCGGGATATGTGTGCTAATTTATTTGGTAGGAACTTGACTTTAATTCACCCACTAATTGTTTGATAAAATGTCAAAGTGACTCAATGTCTGGCATGCTATTTAACTCCTTCAAATTCTTTTATCTTCAGTGAGAACAAAGTGCTGGTTCTTATATCTTCAGTCTTGAATATAATATTAAATTATTATTAAGTTATTAAGACCATGAAAGAAAAGTGATTTTATGATTCTGCTGCATGATCTCTTTATACTGAGTTAAATTTGGATGTTATTAGGTCATTACAAAATTGGACATTTTTGGGAGAGTTGGCATTTTACCTTTCTTGTGGATCTAAAACTTGATATGTGTTCTCTGCATGCTTAAACTAAGAGATTCTTGATGCATAGCCTTTCACTTAATGACTTCTGTGCAAGATACAAAATTGTTATAGCATTTGCTTAAAAAAAACTATATCTTTAGTTTGGACTCTACAACAGTGTAAATATTGCTTAAAGCTAATTTTGGTGTCTATTTTTCATTTTATTTTATTAGTCTTTTCATTTAGTTAGATGCTGTAAGGTGAATTAGTTTCTATTTATATTAATTAACCAAAGATCTCCTAAAAATCAAGGAAATAGAAAAAGAAAATAAGATGAATGCATATTTGAACCTGTGTAGTAAAAGAGTTTTTTTTTATAAGTGCATTAAAAGAGTGATCTCTTTTTCTTCTATAATGCTTTATTTTGTTGTCATTCAAACACAATGCCACATGTTATAAGAAAGTTTTGAGATTGACATTTGTTCAACAAGATTTTATTGTATTATTATGTTGGCATTCAAACACAATGATATTTGTTATAAGAAATTTTAATATATTTTATAAAAAATAACTTTTATTTTACGGTTAACTATTAGCTTTACTAATACTTTCTTTCGCGATGAAAAAAAAAAAATGAACCTAACCAAAATAATTGACTGAATCATTAAAATTTGGTTCGATTCAGATTGTAAATTGACCCAATATACGCTCACCCCTAATTCTCTCTACACTTAAAGTTTAAATGATTTACATGTGAAATATATATATATATATATATATATATATATATATATATATATATATATATATATTACATAATTTGGAAGAAAAATTTACAAAAATAAGAAGAAAAAATAAAACTTAGACAGAAACAGTTTTTTTTTTTTTTTAAACAAAGAGAAAGAAAGAGTTGAAAAATAGGTAATTCACTCAATCCTACAAATAAGATATTAATTAAAAAATATGTAACGTAATTAGAATAAAGGTTGGATTAATTTTATGCCATTAAACACAAGATAATTAACATGTGATTTAGAGATAAAGAAATAAATAAATAAATAAATAAATTACCCAAGTTCAGGCTGTTACACAGTTATATCTCTTCTCCACCACTAAGGATTTCTTTATATGTTAGTTACCTTTCCCTTATCTCCATGTCAATATGCAATCTCTCATCATCTCTCCATTCTATCTCCCTTTTCTTCATCTCTATCGAATATGGAGCATCCCTATTCTCATTATAGATTAATTAGCAGGCTTCTTGTTTGCAAGCACGACAATTGTTCTAACAGTTAGTCTTCCAATTCCATTATGAGACACTCGTTCGATCTCGAATGCATTATGGTAAAGCATTATGGTTCTTGACGAAATTCTGATTTTGGTATGTTTTATGTTTTCCCTTTTGTTCACTACATGGATTGTAGACAACAAGATTTCAGATTAAAATCTATGAATTTCGAATTTTACTTCCTAATTGGAGAATTATTTTTTGCTAATGTATTTGTTTCTTATTCTTGCAAGGGATTGGACTATGTATATAATGTCGCAAGCAAATCATGTGATGTTTATTAAATTAAGAGAAGTATGAGTTTCAATTTCATCATCTCAATTTCTTTTTTTATTTGTTTGATGCTTTTATTTGACTTAATTGGCTTGGTATTTTTTTTTTAACTCGATGTCTTACAGATAGTAATTTCACAAAGAAGAATTGTGCGTATCATGAGATGAGATTCTCTGGAGGAAGCTAATCCAACACCCATCATATTCAAAGAACTAATTCTAGAATTTCGTTGGTGTTAGGAGACTAATTAATGGAATGGCAATTCTGATGCTATTGTAAACAATAATTTTAGTTAAATCGTGTACCAATATAAAATTTATTAATTAAATACTTATTTTATATATAATTCATGTATATGTTATTCATTTCATTGTTTTGTATTTTTGTATTTACTTATTTATTAATTAAGTTAATATAAAAAAATATTTTAAATATGTTGCTTTTCGTTACATATTGTGATAATAGTGAAATCAAGGTTTATAATTTGTTACAATCCAAATTTTCGATAGTATTATTTTGTGACAATACGTTGTTGTCACATGTTAAAACATGAAAATTTATATTTGACTCAATAATTAAATATCGTAACATGAATAATATTGTCACTAATTTATATTTTGTTACAATTATTTTTGTACCTTGCAACCATATGTGACAAGAGAATATTGTTACAAAACTTTTGGTGATAACTAAAAAGTGTAACAAATATTTAACTATAACAAATTAAAGTTATAACTGCATATATTATGTGATTACAAAAATAGTAGTAACTGATATGCAAATGTTACAATAAATAATGTTGTAATAAAAATTGTATTATGTGACAATAATTATTGTCGCAAATAGTTTTTTTTTTTGTGACAACTAAGTATAATTGTCATGTGTTTTTAGTTCAGATTATTGGAAAATACGTGACAATATGCATTTTTTGTGACAATACTTAATTTTTTAATTACAATAAATGTTGTAACGAATGTGCATAGAGTGACAATAATTTTATTGTCACAAAAACTAAGAAAATTTGTGACAGCTTTTGCTTGTCACACATGTGAAAGACTTTTAGTAACACAGTTTTACGCGACAAGCCCGTGACAACTATTTGTTGTCACATAAAGTTTTACGTGACAACTTTTTATGATTACGTGACGACTTTTTTTGACACAAATAGCCTAATTTCTTGTAGTGTGAATTAGCATAAGAGCCATAAATAGATTTTGTTAAGAATTGTAGAACTACGTGGCTTTGATTCCTAGATTAGAATCGGGATACGTAGGAATAATAGTGTTGGAATATTCAATAAAAGGTTTTGAAATTTGGTATTGATCGTGTAATTTAATTTTCTCTATGTTAATTCTTTATGAATATTTTGAAAGTATTGTAAATGTAAAAAAAAAAAAGTGGAAAAGTTAAAAGTAGAGATAGAGTAGACTTATAACCCTATTTATTTCTTGTTGTGAATGATGAGTTTTCTGAAAAAGAACCGATATGAGTGTGATAGTGAAATTGGAACTATAAAATTTGGAATTTGTTGGAAGTAAGGAAATGAGGTCTGTTAACTTAATTTAAAGAGTAGTTGAGCGAATGCTTAAACACAGAAACAATACACTGCAACACAGTATTAATAATAAATGAGATGCATAATGATATGAGACATGGTCTGATTTGTGTAATTGGTTAAAAAGTATAAATTTTAATATTCAGTGTAATGGTAATTGAAATGCAGTAAATGCGATGAAGTTTGAGTAGAAAGCTATGATGCACAAAAACGTTAATTGGAGAGAGTTTCAGCGTTTCACAGTGTTAATTGGAGAGAGTTTCAGCGTTTCACAGTCAGTGTCGGAAACGGAAACGGTAGGAACCCATACGAAACATATTGGGGAAAGTTTCTGCAATTTCCAAAGGTTGGAAACGCCTTTCTCTACCAAACTGTGGTCTACTTTCGAGTGAAATCCTATTCAGTTTAACTTCTTAGTTGTTTCGAACTCTTTATTTCTTCCTAATTTGTCGACTATTGATTTACTCTTCGATCCAACTTTTGAAATTCTTTCTGCTTCGCCTAACTCCTCAACTTCCGAATATCTTTTGGCTTCAAGTTCTTTGTTTCATCCAAGTATGTATAAACTGTAAACTAATCGATGAAATCTGATTTTTTTTTTTGTGATATTTGTTGATTCTGCTGGTCTTTATTTGATATTAGACTTTACCGGAGATTTTGGATATGCATAAATTCCAGTATTTGCTTTCCAGGACATTGATTTCACCTTTAAACTTTTTTTTTTTATAAGTAACGTGGGTTGAAGGGAAGAGGAGGCTAAACATCCCAACTAGGTTGGCACCTTTAAACCCCCACTTCACAGCAACCCCAAAAAAAGTATTAAAAGGACTTTGAGGAAAGGTCAGAAATTACAAGAGCAAGAATTCTGGATTTACAATAGCATCTGAAGCTGAAAAACTAAGAGATCTAGATCTAAGATTAACAAAAGACCAAGAGTGATAAATACAAGTGTAAAGAATATCTTTTGTGTCGTGACAGTCATTAAAGATCGCTCTGTTGCGTTTCTTCCAAATTTCCTAGCAGATGTCCAAAGAGATTGGCAGAAGAACCTGTGACGAGCATTTCTGAAGCAGCCAGACCATTGAAGGAAAAAATCTGTGGCACTACAAGGAATGGTAAAGCTGATTCCAATCCAAGCCAACAATTCTGACCAAATTTTGTAATTAGGCAAACAATGAACTAGAGCATGATCTTGTGTCTCAATCTCGAAATAGAAAGGACACGATACACTCTTAGAAGGTAGAATATGAAAATTTTGGAGAGTAACCCGACAAGGAAGCCTAACGTGAACCAGCAGCCACATGAAGAAATGAACCTTTGGAATAGTTGGAGCACGATGAAAAACCAAAAAAGGGGCACTGGCTGGCATCTGGAACTGGACAGCAAATAGATGCTGAATGAAGGAGCTAGGCGTGAAAGGTTGTTGGCCGTTAGAAGCAGAAATCCAAGAGAGATAGTGGTCCTCGGAAGAGACAATCGGTAGAAGCAGTGATAAGAGGGACTGCTGCTGTTGCAGGCCAAAAATGCGCAGCCTACGCGTCCAAAAAGGGCTACCCGAGTGGGAAAATATGTGATCATAAGCCCTAGACACCGAAATGTGTATATTTGCAGGCAACTCAAACAAAAACGGAAAGACATCCTTCAAAGGGACGGAACCCAACCAAGCATCAAGCAAAAAATTAATTCGCCCACCGTTATTGAGCCCAAAATGCACACCCTTGAGGAAAGTGGGCCAAATCAAATCATTCTTGACACAAACAGCAATGATCCCCTTCCATAAAGGAGAAGAAAGGGCATCGAAACATAGAATATTCCAATCCATCATACCTGATCTTTGAACACAAAACCTGTACCAAAGCAAAGAAGGGTCTGATGATTCTCCTCTTGCTAAAGCTTTTAACTTGCAAACTAGAAATCAATTAGATGTTGAAATTGCACGAATGTTCTATACTGGAGGTTTACCATTTAATTTAGCAAGGAATCCTTATTATTTTAGTTCCTACATGTTTGCTGCTAATCATAGTTTAGCCGGATATGTTCCCCCAAATTATAATAAATTAAGAACCACCTTGCTTGAACAAGAGAAGGCAAATGTAGATAGATTATTAATTCCTATCAAAAGCACTTGGTCTGGAAAGGGTGTTAGCATTGTGAGTGATGGATAGAGTGATCCACAAAGAAGATCGTTAATTAATGTAATGGTTGTTACTAGATCTAATCCTATGTTTATCAAATCTGTAGATTGCTCGGGGTATGGTGAAAGATAAAAAATTTATTGCTGATAGTTTGAAAGATGTTATTAATGAGGTTGGTCATGAGAAAGTGGTGCAAGTCATAACTGATAATGCTAGAAATTGTAAAGGTGCTGGGGAAATCACCGAAGGCATATTTCCACATATTTATTAGACTCCATGTGTTGTACACACATTAAATCTTCCTTTGAAAAGTATTTTTGCTGCTAAGAATGTTGAAAATAATGAAGACACATATGATGAGTGCCATTGGATAACTGAAATTCATGGAGATGCTATACAAATTAAGAATTTAATAATGAATCATTCAATGAAATTGGCTGTGCTTAATAAATATAGCTCTTTAAGGTTGCTTGTAGTTGTTGATAATCGATTTGCTTCCATTGTTGTTATACTTAAAAGATTCAAACTTATGAGACGTGTTTTAAAATCTATGGTTTTAAGTGATGATTGGGTACATTACCGATACGATAACAAAGGATCAACTAGACATGTTCGTGAATTAGTGTTGAATGCCTATTGGTGGGAACAACTCAATTATATTCTTGCTTTCACTGGGCCTATTTATGAAATGATTAGAGTTTATGACACTGACAAGCCATACCTTCACTTAGTTTATGAGATGTGGGAATTTATGATTGAAAAGGTGAAGATGATTATTTTTTAGCATGAAAGTAAGACACTCAATAAGAAATCTACTTTCTATAAAAAAGTGCACGCCATTCTTATTGCTCATTGGACAAAGAACAATATGCCCCTTCATTGTTTAGCTCACTCATTAAACTGAAGGTCAATTTCTAAACTAATTCTCATGTTAATTTTTTTTACATACTTGCTCTTTTCTTATTTACTGTTATTTCATTTTGAAGGTATTATAGTGATAAATGGCTTATAGAGGAAGTAGGTAGAAAGGCTCCTTATGTGGATCCAGAAGTACCTACTGAAAGACTTAATTGTTTTAAAAGAATGTTTTCAAGTGATGATGAGTGAACAAAAGCTTATGGAGAGTTTGTTAGTTTTTCTCTCAAAACTGGTCCATTTGGTGATCCAGATTCTATTGCTAGTAGGTAAGATTAAGATCATAGAAGCCGATGGGCATTTTTTGGTTCAAATGCCCCTTTACTTTAAAAATTAGCTTTTAGGTGGCTTGGACAAACTAGTTTATCCTCTTGTTATGAAAGAAATTAGAGTACTTATTTATTTATTCATTCATTTAAAAGGAATAGATTAGCTCCATAACGTGTAGAAGATTTGGTATATATCCACAATAATCTTCGTCTTTTATCAAGAAGCAGCTTTGATTATTATGGTGAGAAGACGAAAATGTGGGATGTTGGTGGAGATGAATTTGAAAGTATGGATGCTATAGGTGTTCTTGAGTTTGCAAGCCTCACTCTCGATGAACCGGAGTTAGAGTCCATACTTTTTTATGAAGATGGAAATCAAAATGTTGAAGCAAGAGATTTTAACGTGGTACATTATTTTATTTTTTTTTAAGTTATGTTTATAGTAGGTTTTTTTTTACCATTAATTGGTTTTAGGGACAACATACAAAAATGTTTATTAATTTTTGTTTCACATAAAAGTAATTTTTTTTCATATACTATCATATTTTTAATATTTATAAATAGGCCCTATATTTTTTTATATTTACGCGTTTCTCCCAGGTTTCTGTTTCCTATGATTTTAGAATTAACGTTTCCTGATGTCCGTTTCTGTTTCTGTTTCCGTTTCCATGCAACATAGGTAGAAAGTGTTATGGTTTGGAATTTGCAATTGAAAGATTAGTGGAAATTGAGATGAATGGGTAAGGACGTGTGAAATCCTAAAATGTTTATTGATGATAATGCATGTAGCATGCACGGTCGAAATGTTAAAACTATTTTTCTCAGGTAGTGAGTCCCAGTCAAAATGCTAAAGCTGTTTTCTTGTGCAGTGTTCACGGTCAAAACGCATGAGTAGGCAGTGGTGCCTAGAATGAAAACGCAATTGTGATTAATTACCTGAAATGACTAGGCCTGGAGATGAATTGATGGAAAGAACCCAATGATTGAGATCCGGTTTTATGAAAAATCTCCACTAATATTTCCTAGAGTAATGATTGAGATACAGTGGTTAAATGATTAATATGTAGAGTAATAAATTGTGGATTGTATTGACTAAGATCACATAATATTCTATTTTCAAAGCGGAATATATAGCTTAAATCTTATAAATGAAAGGATTAGATTTTGAATAAAAATGGCTAATGGCAAGTATTACAGTTCTTCTTTAAGCATTAGATGATAAAATGAGAGAAAACCTAATCAGACCGAGTATCAAGCGTGATAACAATAGCAAGGAAGAACAAAAGTAGAAGGGAAGAAGAAGAATGAGAAAGATCAGATTTAGAATTAAATCAGATAGTCCTACAGTTAGCTGTATACAAGCTTGTATAGCTAAATTACCAACTTACCCTAAATAACCTCCTAACAACTCTAATTAACTATCTAATAATACTTATTATTACTCAACACCCCCCGGCAATCTGTGCATTATATACATTGTTCAAACCTAATCGTGCCATAAACGAATTGAACACTAGAGCATGCAAAGGCTTCGTAAAACAATTGATTCTCTGTTGTTATTGGTAATAGATGCACAATGCTAGATTGTGCTTTAGCCCGAATGAAATAATAATCTACCTCTATATGCTTTGTTCTCTCATGGAAAGCAGGATTCTTTGCCAAGTATATTACAAATGTGTTATCACAATAAAGCATAGCTAGTTGGGTATGAGAAACTTATAAATCCTTTAAAAGATAAAGCAACCATTGAAGTTCATAAGATGTTGTTTCCATAGCACGATACTCTGCTTCAGTTGAAGATCTACTTAATGTATTATGCTTTTTGGACTTCCAGGATACTAAAGAATCCCCTAAGAATATGCAATAACCAGTTATAGATTTCTTGGTTTCTGCACAAACTGTCCAATCAGAATCTATAAACCCTCTAAGTTGAATGTTAGATTTTGCGAAGAAGAATAAGCCTTGTGCTGGTTGATTCTTCAAATATCTTGAAATTCGGTGAGTAGCTTTCTGATGCTGTGTTGTAGGCTTTTCTAAATGTTGAGATAGTTGTTGGACAGCATAACAAATATCTGATCTTGTGTTGGTTAAATATAATAGCTTTCCAACTAATTTTTTGCATCAACTTATGTCTTCAAGATAGGCTTTAACATCAACATCAGTATTCTTCACAACCATAGGTGTTGCTGCTAGTTTTGAACCCAAGAAACCATATTCCTTGAAGAGTTCTAAAGTATTCTTTCTTTGATTTATATGAATCCCTGTTTGATTTCGTGCCACTTCTAAACCCCAAATGTACTTTAGAGTTCCCATATCTTTAATATTGATTTTTTTATGTAAGAATTGCTTGATAGTTGTTGTGTTTTTGCTTGCCAAAATTATATCATCGACATAAACTGTCAAGCTATGAAAGTATCCTACGTGCCTCTTGTAAATAATGATGGATCAGATTGTGATTACAGAAAACCTAACTCGTGCAAGGCAACTATTAACTTGTTGTTCCATTGTCTGTTGACCTGTTTTAGACCATATAGAAGACTTTTTGAGCTGACAAACAAGTTGTGGTACCTCTTCGTGAATGCCTTGTGGAAGCTCCATATATATTTCTTCATTGAAATCACCATGAAGAAAAGCATTGTTGATATCGAGCTGCTCTAGTTACCAGTCTTCGATTGCTGCATGGGCTAAAAGCATCCTAATAGTTGTGATTTTAGCTACAGGGGAAAAATGTAATCGATACCATTCTTCACAAAGCCATCACTCTTCCTTTTAGTTTGATAGACCCACTTACAACCGATAGGATGTTTGCCTGATGGAAAAGTACAGATATCACACGTGTCATTCTGCATCAAGGCTGTAATTTCCATAACCATAGCTTCTTGCCAGCCTTGTATTCTAGAAACCTCTTTAAAAGTCTTTGGTTCTTTTTCTAACTGCAAAGCAACTAAAAAAACTCTTTGCTGCATAGAAACATTAGAATAACCGAAAACCTTTGTTAATGGATGATATATACCCTTATTCAATACTTGCTCTTACTGAGAAGTAAGCCTAAATGCTTCCACTTACTGACAATGATAATCTTTTAAATAATTAGGTCTCATAGAGTGCCTAACTGTCCACTTAGTTGGGATAGAAACACTAGTCGGACTAGTTGTTTGGTTTTGCTAAGCTATAGGGAAACGCTCTTCACTAGACAAACCAACAGACATTGGAAACACATTTTCATGAAACACTACATTCCTAGAAGTAACAACAGTATGTGTGACTAAATCATACACTCTATACCCCATTATTCATAGACTAAACCCAAGAAATACCCCTTTATGCGCACGAGGATCAAACTTAGTTCGATTCTTATTCAATGTACTAACATAACAAAGTCAACCAAAAACCTTTAGGTTTGAATAATCTGGCCTATGACCATGTTAGAATAAAAAAAAAAACTAAGCAAGAGTAGAAGTGAATTGCAGTGCAAAGTCTGAAATTTTCATTACTGTAATGTTGATGCAGCGGATAACAATCGAGTTCCGTTGATCGCGCACGATGCCGGAAACGATTCTTCTAACCCTAGAATTTACCGAAAATTCAAAGAGATAGGAAAAAGGGAATAAAATTCGTATTCATCAAAACTGCGAAATTCTTGTCTTACAAACCTTTAAATAGTAACTAGAAACTAGGGTTAAAATCTCGAAAATAACAGAGCAAAGGAAAAACTTTTACAAATTTGCAATTAGGTCCCTAAAAATAATAAAACGCAAAATTGAAGGACTAAACAGCATTTTTTCACCAAAATCCGGTGGTGCCCACCACATTAGTGGTGGATCCTATTCACCAGCCCGATTCCCTTGAAAATCCACTAATTTTGGGCCCAAATCAAACACTTGCAAAATTTCACCGCTTCGTTGATTTTTTTCCGTTTTCGACTTTCTCCAAATAGGTTAGTGACAATTCCTCTACGCCATCAAATGTGAGCTTAAATAGAAACAAATACAGCTGAAAATCCTACATTTAAGCAATTACAAAGAACATGTCTCCATTTTTAACTGAAAAAGCTAAAAATCTGGAAATAATAACAGTAAACTAATTAAACAAGTCAAAAACAGAAATATAACAAATTCCAGCTAAGAATATTGCACAGAATTCGCCCTCGAATTTGCATCATCAGAAGAATCTCTGACATACGGCAGAAGGTGCTTCACATTGAAAACATCATGTGTACGAATCGAACTCGGCAACTTCAAGCGGTAGGCATTGGAATTAATTTTTGCAATGATCTCAACAGGCCCAATCTTCTGAGCGGACAGCTTGTTGTAGTCGCCAACAGAAAAGCGATCCTTGGTCAGCACAGCCTAAACAAAGTCGCCCACTTCAAACTCCACATGTCGCCTTTTTTTGTCTGCAGCCTTCTTATACTGGGCAGCCGAGGCCCGCAAATTGTTGCGCACTGCTTCATGGACTTCCTGCAAACTACCAACAAAATCCTCCGCCTTGCCATGGAGCTTATTCTGAGAAGGTAAGGGCAACAAGTCCAGTGGCCCTTTAGGAATAACCGAGTAGACTATTGCAAAGGGACTGAACCCCGTGCTCCGGTTCACTGCATGATTGTGAGCAAACTCCGCTAGACACAGCTTCAAAACCCAACTCTTCACATGTTCACCAACCAAGCAGCGTAACAGATTTCCTAGGGAATGGTTCACCACTTCCGTTTGCCCATCCGTTTGAGGATGATATGCACTGCTAAAGTTCAGCTGTGTGTTCACCATTTTCCACAAACTCCGCCAAAAGTGACTCAGAAACCGCGTATCCTGATCCGAAACAATTGACTCGGGCAGCCCATGCAACTTATACACCTCTCGAAAGAACAACTGCGCCACTTTAACTGCATCCGTTGTCTTTTTACACGGAATAAAATGCACCATCTTCGAGAACCTGTCCACCACCACAAAAATGGAGTCGTTACCACGCTGAGTACGCGGCAAGCCCAATACAAAATCCATACTGATATCCACCCATGGTTGTGACGGTACTGGTAATGGCATATATAATCCGGCGTTTGTGGCTGTGCCCTTCGAAATCTGACAAACCCGGCAACGCTGCACAAATTTCTCCACTTCTTTGCGCATGGAAGGCCAAAAATAGTTAGACTGCACCAACTGCAATGTTCTGTCCCGACCAACATGACCTTCATTATGCATCTCCTGGATAATCTGGAGCCTCAAACTGCAATCAGGAATACACAACCTGTTGCTTTTGAACAGAAACCCATTCTGCAGAAGGAAATCTGTCTGTTCTCCTGCTTCAACTTTGTTTAAGACAGCAGCAAAGTACGGGTCAGACTCAAACAATTCAGAAAAATTTTCAAACCCCGGTACCTAGACTGTCATGCGAGCCAGCAAAGTCCTCCTCCTGCTCAACGCATCAGCCACCTTATTTGCCACCCCAGACTTGTGCTTGACTACAAATGTGAACTGCTGCAAATAGGCAACCCAACTAGCATGCCTTGCGGAGACTTTATCTTGACTGTGCAGATGTTTGAGCGCCTCATGATCAGTGTACAAGACGAATTCCCTCTGGAACAGATAATGCCTCCAATGTTTTACAGCCTACACGACTGCATAGAACTCTACATCATAAGTGCTGTAATTCAGTTTGGCTCCGGACAGCTTCTCACTGAAGTATGTGATTGGTCTTCCGCCCTGACTTAGCACTGCTCCAATCCCCAATTTTGAAGCATCAGAATGCAGCTCAAAAGGCTGCTGGAAATCTGGCAGAATCAGTATAGGGGCGGTGGTCAGTCGGTGTTTAATCAGCTCAAATGCTTCCTCCGCTACCTCCGACCATTCGAACCTCCCTGTCTGCTTCATACAGTCTGTAATAGGTGCCATGATAGTGCTAAAATGGGGAATGAAACGCCTATAAAAAGATGCCAACCCATGGGAAGCTACGAACTTCAGTGATTGTACTGGGTCTAGGCCACTGCTGAACAACCCGCACTTTTGCCTCATCAACCTGCAATCCCTTGTCCGATACCACATATCTCAGAAACAGAACACTACTAGACAAGAAAATACACTTTTTCGAGGCAGCAAACAAACGCTCTTTTCTTAACACCTCAAGCACAGCTCTCAAATGGCCCAAATGCTCAGTCTCATTAGCACTATAAATTAATATATCATCAAAATATACCACAACGAACTTACCGATGAAAGGCCTCAACACTTGGTTCATGACTCTCATAAAGGTGCTAGGAGCATTCGAAAGCCCAAAGGGCATAACTAACCATTCATAAAGCCCTTCTCTCGTCTTGAACGCAGTTTTCCACTCATCCCCCGGACGGATCCGTATGTGGTAGTAGCCACTCTTCAAATCCAGCTTGCTAAACACAGTGGCACCACTTAATTGGTCAAGTAAATCATCCAGCCTAGGGATAGGAAATCGATACCTGACTGTAATTTTGTTGATGGCACGGCTGTCAACACACATTCGCCACGTTCCATCTTTTTTTGGAATCAGTAATGCAGGTACAGCACAGGGACTGAGACTCTCCCGAATATAACCCTTGGCCACTAACTCCTCAACCTGCCTCCTCAACTCTTCATGTTCAACCGGACTCATTCGGTAATGGGGTCGATTCGGAAGAACTGCTCCAGGCTCCAAGTCAATCTGATGTTGAATATCTCGTAAAGGTGGCAAACCATCAGGTAAATCTTCAGGAAACAGATCTGCAAACTCCTGCAACAGGGGTTGTACTGCCTCAGGAACCTGCTGTTCCTCTGCCACTATTTTTCCCACCAAGGCAAAAACAACATCCGACTTCTGCAACTCTTCATCAAACTGTGCCAATGTCAATAAACTTCCAGCCTCCTTACTAGTCTCTTTTCGAGGAACCAGCACGATCTTCACCCCCTCAAACACGAAGCTGTAGGTGTTCTTCTTCCCATCATGGTGAACATCTCTGTCATACTGCCATGGACGCCCCAGCAACAAGTGACACGCGTCCATCTCCACAACATCACACCAGACTTCATCCTTATACTTACTGCCCATTGAAAAAGGAACTAACACCCTTTGTGAAACTGTCAACTCACCTCCTTGTTTCAACCAAGACAGCTTATACGGTTTAGGGTGCTTTTCCGTTGGAAGCCCTAACTTCTTCACAGCTTCAGCGGCCATTATATTCTCACAACAACCAGAATCAATGATAAATTTACATATTTTACCTTTGATGGTGCAAGTAGACTGGAATATGTTTTGCCTCAACCAATTCTCCTCGACGACTCGAGGGGCCAGACACGACCTCCTCACCACCAGAGCAGGACCTACATCTCCCCCCACAATTTCTTCTTCAAATTCATCTTCTTCAAAAATTGGCTCTCCTTCATCTTCATCATCATGATCCCCTTCTTCAGCCACATCAGCAAACATTGCTCGTTTTCCGGCTTTCTTACATTCAGACTGACGATGTCCCATCTCGCCACACGCAAAACACTTCATACCGCTACTCTGTCCTACCCTTCTGTTGTTATTGTTGGCCGTTACAGGTGTGGGTTTTGGGGTAATTACTGTTGCTGACCCTGAAGGTCGGGGTACTGTCACTGAAGTACGGGGTAACCCGCTACTGCTGAAACCCGTAGGGCGCGTTCTCCTCTCCATCCGCACTGCCCTTTGATGCGCCTCTGAAACAGTCAGGGGATCAAAATCGTTGACTGATTCCCGGAGCTGCTCCCTTAGGCCTCTAATATATCGCGACACCAACTGTTCCTCCATTTCTTGAATATCATTCCTGGCTATTAATTGGTAGAAATCAATGGTATACTCCTCGACTGTTCAGCTCCCTTGTCTCAGGTTTTGTAACCGTTGATACATCAATTGCTGGTAATTATAGGGTAAGAAATTCGCCCTCATATGTTTCTTCAACTTCTCCTACGTTGTAACCTTAGATTTTCCCATCCGTTGCCTGGTCAGCTTTAACTGTTGCCACCAAGCCATCGCTCTCCCCCGTAATCTGGTCGTAACCAGCGGGACTCGCCTATTCTCAGGAACACCCTTAAACTCTAAAACTTCCTCAACAGTCGCAAGCCAATCTAGGAATTCCTCCGGTTGAAGGGTACCTTGGAATTCTGGGATTTCAGTCCGCAATCCGCTCTCCCAACGTCGATCTTCGCCTGCCGCACGACGCCTGATAGGGGCCTCTTCGCTATCTGAATCCTCTTCCTCGTCCTCTTCATCCCTACCGAACGGGTTTTCCAGATTTGCTCGTCTTCTATGGGGCTGATTAACCCTAACTTGGGCTGCAACCAACTCTCCCATCCTCTCAGTCAAAAGATCGACAGCTGCTTGGATTTGCTGTCCGATCGTTTGATTGAGGCGTTGCTCAATCCGTCGTTCCAGGTCCTCCTCCCCTGCGATGTCACTGACTCATCTCTCTCTTCCGCGAGGCATGATGACGCCAGGTTAGGCTCTGATACCAACTGATGCAGCGGATAACAATCGAGTTCCGTTGATCGTGCACGATGCCGGAAACGATTCTTCTAACCCTAGAATTTACCGAAAATTCAAAGAGATAGGAAAAAGGGAATAAAATTCGTATTCATCAAAACTACAAAATTCTTGTCTTACAAACCTTTAAATAGTAACTAGAAACTAGGGTTAAAATCTTGAAAATAATAGAGCAAAGGAAAAACTTTTACAAATTTGCAATTAGGTCCCTAAAAATAATAAAACGCAAAATTGAAGGACTAAACAGCATTTTTTCACCAAAATCCGGTGGTGCCCACCTTTGGTGGGTCCTGTTCACCAGCCCGATTCCCTTGAAAATCCACTAATTTTGGGCCCAAATCAGACACTTGCAAAATTTCACCGCTTCGTTGATTTTTTTCCGTTTTCGACTTTCTCCAAATAGGTTAGTGCCAATTCCTCTACGCCATCAAATGTGAGCTTAAATAGAAACAAATACAGCTGAAAATCCTACATTTAAGCAATTACAAAGAACATGTCTCCATTTTTAACTGAAAAAGCTAAAAATCTGGAAATAATAACAGTAAACTAATTAAACAAGTCAAAAACAGAAATATAACAAATTCCAGCTAAGAATATTGCAGCAGCTAAGTCAAATTTCAACACTCCTCCTTATCTTTGATGCTGCAAACTCCAAGTTTTTGCCTGAGAAACTCGAACTTGCTTTTTGGTAAAGGTTTGGTGAAGATATCTGCCATTTGAAGATCAGATGTGCAGTATTTCAAGCTAACTAATCCTTCCTTTTGCACCTCTCTAAGAAAGAACAGCTTGGTGTTAAAGTGCTTTGTTTTTCGATGAAAAACATAATTGTTTGAGATAGCAATGGCAGCTTGATTATCTACAAACAAATCCATGCACCCTTCTTGCTCTAAATTCATATCACTTAGCACTTTTCGAAGCCATAAGGCCTGATTTGCAGTAGCTATTGCTGCAATGAATTCTGCCTCTGTAGTTGATTGTGCTACAATCTCTTGCTTCTTAGAACACCAAGAGAACACTCCTGAACCCATATTAAAACAATAACCTAAAGTACTCCTCATGTCATCAAGAGAACCACCATGATCACTATCAGAGTAACCCTATAGAACACAATTATGACTTGCACAGAATTTAATTCCAAAATCCAGACTTCCCTTCACATACCTCAGTACTCTTTTAGCAGCTTTAAAGTGACTTTCACTGGCACAATTTGTAAACGTGAAAGTAAACTTACAGCATGTAGAATGTCAGGTCTTGTAGCTGTAAGATACATAAGGCAACCAACCAGACTTCTATAAACAGATTCATCAACTTTGTCAGCTTCATCCATCTTACTTAGCTTCTCCTTCTAGCACATAGGAGTATCCATGCTCTTGCAATCATCCATTCTGAATTTTTTCAGAATTTCCTTAGCATACTTCGTTTGACAGATGAAAATCCCACCTTTATTCTGCTTGCCTTCCATTTCGAGGAAATATGCCATTTCTCCCAAATCAGTCATCTCAAAGGTTTGCTACATATCTTTCTTGAATTTCTCAACAAGTTCTGAGTTGCTTCCTGTAACTAGCAAGTCATCAACATACAATGAGACCATAACAAAATTGATCTCATCACCTTTGATGTAAAGTGTAGCTTCATTAAAACTCTTTTTGAAACCCATTTTCATCAAATGCTCATTAATTCTACTATACCAGGCCCTAGGTGCCTGCTTTAGACCATAGAGAGCTTTTTTGAGCAAATAAACATCATTTTCTTGCCCTTTCACAGCAAATCCGTTAGGTTGTTCAACGAAAATCTCCTCCTCAAGATAACCATTTAGAAACGCTGATTTAACGTCTAGTTGGTACACTTTTCCAGCCTTTTTGTGCAGCAATTGATAGCAACAACCTAATTGTTTCAAGTCCTGCAACAGGAGCAAACATGTCAGAGAAATCAACACCAAAAATCTGAGCATACCCATTTACAACCAGCCTGGCTTTGTGTTTGTTTATGGAACCATCAACATTGAGTTTGGTTCTAAACATCCATTTTACACCAATTACTTTCCTGTCTGCTGGTCTTTTTACAAGCTTCTAGGTCTGATTTTTCTCAATCATATGCAGCTCCTCCTTCATTGCAGCAATCCATTTTGGATCTTTCTCTGCTTCCAAAAATCTCGTGGTTCAAACACAGCAACGTTACATCTCTGATAAATATCAGAAAGTGATCTTGTACCTCGTACAGGAGTATCATCAATCAAATCATCTTCTTTGAGTTGTAGCTTGGAAACTTGATCAGGAACTAAGGCTACTTGCTTTTCTTTCTAATCCCACTCATCATTCTCCATGAAATGCACATCTCTGCTTACTAGAATTTTCTTTGTGTTTGGTTGGAAAATTCTGTAAGCTTTGGAAACTAAGTTGTAACCAATAAAGATCCCTGCTTCTGCCTTTTTATCCAACTTATCCCTTTTGATCTGAGGAACATAACCAAAGCACAAGCATCCAAATACTTTGAGATTTTTCAGAGAAGGTTTAAAACCATACCAGGCTTCATATGGAGTCTTTCCTGCTACAGCTTTTGTGGGAAGTCTATTGAGAAGAAAGACTGCAGTGTGTGCTGCTTCTGCCCAACATTCCTTTGGCAAATTCTTCTCAAACATTAGACATCTGGCCATCTCCATTATGGTTCGATTCTTTCTTTCACTGACTCCATTTTGTTGTGGAGTGTATGGAGCAGTGAGTTGATGTTCAATTCCAGCCTCTTCACAAAAAAGATTAAACTGACCAGAAGTGTACTCCTTCCCATTATCAGATCTCAAAGCTTGGATTTTGTGTCCACTTTGTGTTTCAATCCAGTGCTTGAATTTCCAAAACACACCAGCAACTTCTGTCTTGAATCTTAGAAAATAAATCCAACACATTCTGGAATAATCATCAATAAAGATCAAGAAATACTTACTCCCATTTAAAGATGGAGTTCTATGAGGTCCAGCTACATCAGTGTGAATAAGCTGCAACTTCTCTGTAGCTCTCCAGGTTACTAGTTTGAAAGGTAACCTTGATTGCTTTCCTTGTTGACACACTTTGCAATCTAGAATTTCATATTCAAGATAAGGTAATCCTTAAACCAACTACTTTTTCTGCAGTTTTACCACAGCAGCATGATTAAAATGCCCAAGCCTCTTGTCCCAAATTTCTGAATTAATTTTTGTTGTAGCAAAAACAACTTGCTCCTCCTTCAATGGATCAAGAGCAAAACTTTTCCCCCTCATTCTCACTTTAAACAAATCAACTCCTTCTGAATCTTTGATTAAGCATTGATTGCTTTCAAAGATCACTTTGAATCCTCTTTCAAGAAGCTTCCCAACACTTAACAAATTTTGATTAATATCAGGAACAAATAGCACATCTTTAATAAGCTTTGTACCTGAAAGACTCTCAATAGCCACTGTTCCTCCCTTTGACAGTAATATACTCCCCATTGCCAATTCTGACTTTAGATATTAATGAAGTATCCAGCTCCTTGAAGAGTTCCCGATCAAATGTCATGTGGTTGGTACAACCACTATCAATTAACCACTTATCTGTGAAACTGTTAGTTGAAAAACATGAAGCCACAAACAAATGGTCTTCTTCTTGATCTGCAACTTGAGCAACATTCTTCTGCTGCAAATTCACTTGTGTCACAGTCTTCTGTTGAGTGTTGTTTTTACAGATTCTTTGATGATGGCCCATCTTCTGACACTTTTCACATTGCTGGTATGGCCTTCTCCAGCATTTGAAAGGAGGATGCCCTTTCCTTTTACAATGCTTGTAAGGAGAGAAATCAGATTTTGTTCCCTTGCTTGTATTAGGAGAATCAGAACCTGAGTTTCCCTTCTTATTTTTCTCATTCTTCTTCCATGTTGCTGCAACTAATGTACCTTCAACAATCCCTTCAGACCTCATGATCCTTCTTTGTTCTTGTGCCTGCAAAGCATGCATCAATTCTGCCAAACTAATTTTTGACAGGTCTTTAGTGTTTTTCAATGAGGAAATGCTTGCTTCAAACCTTTCAGGTACAGTTACAAGAAGTTTTTGGACTAATATGGAATCAGGAAATTCAGAACCAAGAAGCCTTACTTTATTTGCAATCCCAAGCAATCTGTCAAAGTACTCTTTTATTGTCTCAGAATCTTTCATCTTCTGAAGCTTGAACTCTCTGATCAAATTCAGAATCTGCATACCCTTAATCCTCTCATCTCCTTCATAGTCCTTCTTCAAGAAGTTCCAGATTTCAAAGGCAGATTTCATTGTCATAATTCTGACAAAGATTTCAGGAGACACTGCAGCAAATAACGTAGCTCTTGCCTTTGACTTTCTTGATTTCTTCTCCTTGTGACTCGCCATAGTTGGATTCGTAGGTAATGGAGGAATTTTGTAGTCCTCCTCGACAGCTTCCCAGACATCATTTGCCTCTAGATGAGCCTCCATTCTTGCTACCCAGACATGATAACCTTCTCCTTTGAAAGCAAGTGGTGCTAGTGTAGTAAATAGAGTTTCCATTGAATCCATAGAAAAAAGAACAAGATAGTAAAAAACTCTTGTAATCACAGGTCCCTTAAGAAGAGGGCTCTGATACCAATTTGTTAGAATAAAAAAAAAACTAAGCAAGAGTAGAAGTGAATTGCAGTGCAAAGTTTGAAATTTTCATTACTGTAATGTGAGCTTAAATAGAAACAAATACAACTGAAAATCCTACATTTAAGCAACTACAAAGAACATGTCTCCATGTTTAACTGAAAAAGCTAAAAATCTGGAAATAATAATAGTAAATTAATTGAACAAGTCAAAAATAGAAATATAACAAATCCCAGCTAAGAATATTGCAGCAGCTAAGTCAAATTTCAACAGACCATACAAAACCTCAAATGGTGTTCTCTGCTGCAATAAGGGTGTGGGCAACCTATTAATAAGATGAATAGCATATGTAATAAAATAAGGGCAAAAAACCGTTGACAAAGAACTTTGAAATTTCAAAGATCTAGCAACATTAAGAATGTGATGATGTTTTTGTTCCACCAAGCCATTTTTCTATGGGGTTTCCACACAACTGGTCTTATGAACAATACCATGTGCAGCATAAAATTTTTGTTGAAAGAACTCAGGGCCATTATCAGACCGAATGCACTTTACAGTAACCTTAAATTGAGTTCTTACCATTTAAACAAAATAAGGCACTAAATTTACAACATCAGATTTTGCTTTCAACAAAAAAATCCATGTAAATCTACTATAATCATCCACAACAGTTAAAAAATATATAAAACCTTGATGAGATAAAATAGTTGGAACCCATATATCCATATGAACTAACTCAAAACACTGAGATGTAATAGAAATTGACTTAGGAAAAGATAATTTCTTTTGTTTAGATTGTGGACATACATCACAAACCATATCAGAAGAAAAACTTATATCAGGAAAAACTTTTTGGATATGTAACAATGTAGAATTTGATAAATGCCCTAACCTATGATGCCATAGATCCTCAGAATTACAAATAATAGAATGAATTCATAATAGAAAAATAAGCAACTTTATCTAACATAACGTGTAAATGATATAATCCACTCGAAGCCTTAGCTAAACCAATCTTCCTTTCGGTCCTGATATCCTGAATCACACAGGAAGAAGCAAAAAAAATAACCTCACATTTGATAGTGGCAATCAATTGACTAACACTCAATAGGTTATAAGTAATGAAGGTATATACAGAACATTATACAAAACAAAATCAGCAGATAAACAAATTGTTCCAACATATAAAGCAGACAACTTCAAATTATTAGGCAAAACAACAGACCAATCATGCACAGACAGACCTATTGGACTGAAACAAAGATAAATCATAACAAATATGACCACTAGCACCTGTATCTAGATTCCAAGAAGAACCAAAAAAAGTACCTGAAATGTGCTCCTCAGACACAGCTGTAGAAGGCCCTGAATGCAAAGCAGCAGCATTAGCCCTAAACTATATTGAATAAGAACTAGCCACACTAGATTGTTGATGTTAATAGATAGACAACTGTAAATATCTTTGTAATTATAGTGTAAATAATTTACCATAATTAGAGCTACTTTATAGGTAGAAAATAGCATATTTTCAAGGATGTAATAGCAGATTTTCAGGGATGTAAATCAAATTTATTTCTATTTAATGAAAGCTCTCTCAAAGGGAGAAATCATTCAGCAAAATTGACATGGTATCAGAGCCTTCTCTTGACTATTTTGGCTTTGCAATCTTGAGATTTCTTTGAGCTTGGCTTCGTTTGCTTGTCTTTTGGTTATTTTCGTCTTGAATCTTGGTTACTCTCTGTATCTTGGTTAATCTTGGCTGTTTTTTTCTGGTTTTCTTGACTGTTTACGATAATGACTTCCAATCAGTTTGAGTCTTTTAATGTTCGATTTACTGGAAAGAATTATTCTGCTTGGGAGTTTCAGTTTCAACTATTTGTCACTGGGAAGGAATTATGGGGTCATATCGATGGAAGTGATCCAACTCCTAGTGATGCTGCACAATTGTCTCAATGGAAGATCAAAGATGCTCGGGTGATGACATGGGACGTTGTTCCTTGTCCTTCAAATATTCGCCCAATTGGTTGTAAATGGGTTTATTCCGTCAAACTCCATTCTGATGGCACTCTAGATCGGTACAAAGCTCGCTTGGTTGTCCTTGGTAACAAACAAGAGTATGGTGTGGACTATGAGGAGACCTTTGCTCCTGTTGCAAAAATGACTATGGTGAAAACCATTATTGCCATAGCTGCTGCACAAGGCTGGCCTCTTCACCAAATGGACGTAAAAAATGCTTTTCTCCATGGTGATCTCAAAGAGGATATTTATATGAAGCCTCCACCCGGTTTGTTCTCTTCACCTACTTCAGATGTATGTAAGTTGAAGCGGTCTTTGTATGGATTAAAGCAAGCTCCTAGAGCTTGGTTTGAAAAGTTTCAGTCCACTTTGCAAAATTTCTCTTTTGTGCAAAGTAAATATGACTCATCTTTGTTTCTTTGTAAGACATCTGCTGGTTGTGTTCTTCTCTTGGTGTATGTCGACGACATTGTCATCACAGGAACTGATTCTTTATTAATCACTCGCCTCCAGCAACATCTCAAGGATTCTTTTCATATGAAAGATCTTGGTTCTCTTACGTACTTCTTGGGATTGCAGATTGATTATGAAACTTCAGGTGTGTTTTTACATCAACACAAATACACTCAAGATTTGATTGCTTTAGCAGGTCTTCAACAGTCCAAATCTGTAGACACTCTGTTGGAATTGAATGTTAAATATCGCCGTGCGGAAGGCGATCTTCTTCCTGATCCCACTCTGTTTCGGCAATTAGTGGGGAGCTTAAATTATCTAACTATTACACGGCCTGATATATCTTTTGCAGTCCAACAAGTTAGTCAATTCATGCAAGCTCTTCGTCATCTACACTTGGTTGTTGTTCATCGCATCATTCGGTATCTTCTTGGGACATCTACACGTGGCTTGTTCTTTCCAGCTGGTTCTTCGATTCAACTTAATGCTTTTAGTGATTCTGATTGGGCTGGATGCCCAGACACTCATCGG
This sequence comes from Euphorbia tirucalli, assembly GCA_039660915.1. NCBI lineage: Eukaryota > Viridiplantae > Streptophyta > Magnoliopsida > Malpighiales > Euphorbiaceae > Euphorbia > Euphorbia tirucalli. The sequence goes on from CM077636.1 coordinate 43,392,309, forward strand.
TCTGTCACGGGCTGGTGTATGTTTCTTGGTGACTCCTTGATATCTTGGAAAAGTAAGAAACAAGACCGTGTTTCCAAATCTTCAACTGAGTCTGAATATCGAGCCATGTCTGCAGCTTGCTCTGAGATTGTATGGCTTCGTGGGTTACTTGCTGAGATTGGATTTCCTCAAACTAGTCCTACTCCTCTCCACGCTGACAACACCAATGCCATTCAGATTGCTACCAACCCGGTTTACCATGAGAGGACTAAACACATAGATGGATTGTCATTCTATAAGGGAAGCTGTAGATACAGGAGTCGTCACTCTTCCACATGTATCTAGTGACCTACAAATAGCTTATGTGTTTACCAAATCCATGCCACGACACCGTCATCAGTTTCTTGTTGGCAAATTAATGCTTCTTGATCCACCAGCATCAATTTGAGGGGGGATGTTAATAGATAGACAACTGTAAATATCTTTGTAATTATAGTGTAAATAATTTACCATAATTAGAGCTACTTTATAGGTAGAAAATAGCAGATTTTCAGGGATGTAAATCAAATTTATTTCTATTTAATGAAAGCTCTCTCAAAGGGAGAAATCATTCAGCAAAATTGACAGTTGAGACTGCATATACTGAGCAATTTGATGCAATTGTTCTTAAGTCAACAACAGAACAGGAGAAGAAATAGTAGGCGCAGCCATAGAAGGCATTGGCTTAAGCAACCCAGAATTCACCGAGTTAGAAGACGGTGATGAAAAAGTCTCATAAGATTCTTGCTGATTATCAAACTCAAGTTTACAACCTTCACTGCTAGAAATTGCATTCGCCTTCCCTCAAAACCTACATGGTTGAAAGCCAGGCGGATAACCATACAACTTATAACAAGAATCCACTGTGTGCCTAGTATCACTACAATGAGAACATTTCTTAGCAGTTGGTGCTAAAGGAGGCTTTTGTGAGGCATAAAACCCTTGAACCATGTGCCTTTTGTGACTGAAAAGTCCCTTTACCCCTAAGAAAAGCTATCGGATTCATAGTACTCTACTCAATTTGTAAATCTTAAACAAAGAAATTTCTTTCATGTTGTAAAACCAATGAGAAAACTTTATTAATCGAAGGCAAAGAATCTAAAACCATAATCTGAGACTTAATAGTAGTAAAAGATCTATCCAACCCTTTTAAGAAACACATAACCAAATATTTATCATGTACCCTCTTAATCGCATTAGCCAAGTTGCAGATACACCCATCACAAATACAAGTCGGCAAAGGCCTCAATTCCACATATTCATCCCAAAGAACTTGCAAAGTAGCAAAATAATCAATGATAGAATGATTACCTTGCAGAACATTGTAAATTTCCCCTTGAAGATCTGCCAGGCGATAAGCATCACTATGAGAAAATCGCTCTTTCAGATTGTCCCAAAAAACTTTCGCATTATCATGCCAAACAACACTCTACGCCACAGAAGCTGCTATAGACTTATCAATCCAAGATAAAACTAGATTATTAAATACACGCGAAGCTCTATATAGAGGATCTTGAACATTTGGTTTTTCAATTGTACTGCCCACAAAATCTAATTTATTTTTCGATGGTCAAGCCATCTTCATGTCTCTTACCCAAGAATGATAATTGGACCCATTACCAGCAAGAAATGTAGTAACCAAAACCAATGCTGGATTCTCTCCAGGATGCACGTAATACGTACTACTCTCTTCAACTCGATTTTGCACCATTGAAGAAGAATTAAGAAATTTCAAAAAGAAGGAAAGAAGAAGAAGAATTAAATGCGGAAGTACAAAGAAAGAATCATAAAGGAAAAATCCTAAGTTTTTCGCTCTGATACCATGATAACAGTAGCAAGGAAGAAGAAAAGTAGAAAGGAAGAAGAAGAATGAGAAATATCAAATTTAGAATCGAATCAGATAATCGTATAGTTAGCTGTATACAAGCTTATATAGCTAAATTACCAACTTACCCTAATTAACCTCTTAACAACTCTAATTAACTATCTAATAATAATTATTACTCAACAGAGTGCGATTAACAATGGACGTTTGACCAAATCGAATTTCGTAAGACACAGAAAATTAAAAACTCATAAAACTGGAGCATGGTTAACTTCTTAGTGTACTAATGCGGCCAAGCCGGGTTAGGGCGTTATATAGTAAGTTATCAGGTCTATCCAAAACAAGTCAATTAACTTGTTAATTACTAAATTGTTGATATTGATCTGACGTGGCTATACTATTGAAAAGTTATTGTGTTATCGATAATATTGTTAAAGTTTTCAATAGTCTAAGAATTTTTTAAAGACTCAATCACCCCCTCTTGGAACAACATAGCTTCAAGGACCAACAAAATGATCAAAAGGTGAAGAGAAATAACCAAAAGATGTGAGATACGCCCAAACCACGATACACAAGAACAAATGCATAATTAAATATAACATTATGAATATAAATAATCAAATTAATATTAATAGTCTATCCAGCTATAGTCTAGTAACAAAGTCATCTTTTTCCAATTGGAAAATCTAGAGTTTGAGTCTCATTGAAACCAAATACTACAACCTTAATTAAGAATGAGAATACTAAAAAAAAATCAAATTAATATTACTAATCAAATTTAAAACAATTCAATTTAACTATATATTGACCATGAAAAATATATATCGTGAAAACAATAATTAGCGGATTACATAAAATAATGGCTTAAAATAAATAAATTCAAAACAAATAAATAAGTTAAACTAACTCAGGATTTTTGGAAATCAGGAGAGATTTGAGAAATATTTATAGTTCTAAAATCTTTGAAACGATATCCAGATCGAATATTTGCATGGAAATTGAAAATAAGGTTTTAAACCTTAATTAAATACCTAAATAAATGCAAATAAATTAAAAATAAATAATAAACCACCAAACCTAGAGTTTCTAGAGACTTAAAATGGTTCTAAAAACCTTAAAATCAAGTAAGCGTCAACATAAAATTAAAACAAAACAAAAATGAAAAAAAATAAATGAAGAACATTGCTGAATAGGTACCATAGCCATAGGATTTGGTATTATCTATCAGTTATGGGTTCTAGTTGCCGTGGGCTACAAGAATTCCTAGGTTTGTCTTGGACGATTTTTCAAGCCTCTGATCAAACAAACAATAGTTTTAATAATTTTTTACAAATTTTAAAGCCTCTCAGAATATGCCTCTTGAAGCGTGAACTATCCAAAAGTGTGTTGGAATGTGTGCAAGCCAAAAGGTCTCTCGAACGTACATAAAAGGCCGCGAAACTACCATTAGTTGGAAAGTCTTTGCTTCGAATCGATGTAACTTAGAGTAAATATAAAAACCCACTAATATTGAATGAATTTCGTGATTTAACACATTAAAAAAAAAAAAACAAAAAAACAAAAAACAAAAGTTTAATGTTTAAAGTTGAAGAAAATGAATCAAATTTCTCTTAGTTCGAGTTTAGAACCAAGAGAGAGAAAGCTCCCTTTCTTATAATTGAGAGGCTAAGGTTTAATGTTTTTGAGCTCTATGGTTTTTCCCGGGAGATTACTAATTGCTCTCCCCATTTTTGGATGAGTTAGAAGGATATTTATAGTGAAAAATTTGGATTTTAAATATGAACTAGCATCTCATAATCGTGGCTACGAGCTCTGATAGTTGTCGACTGTGAGCCTTCAATGGTCGTAGCCCTGTTTGTTTGCAAGTAGCCTTGAGTTGGCAGATCGATGGGCTTGGTTTCCAAAGTTCGAAATTTATCTTTTGATTATTTCGCTATTCCAAGTTTCATCTTAATTTTTCAAAAATCCAATTATATGGTGTTTCTAGGCTTTTCCTTGTGCCCTGAGAAGTTTAGGCCGGCTTGGCTCTCTCAAACACCTGTTTATAAGAAAGTATAATAGTCCAAGTGTAAGGTCGGAAAAATCAATACTTAGAACTAGTCTAGTATTGACAATAACTGGAAGCATATATAGTACATGTATTAGAGTTTGCTAGAAACCCTAAGAAAGTATACAATAGAAAATAATACACATTTAACTTTGTCAACAACTACGACATATAGACTTTTTCTTTAGTACAACGCAAGAGTTCTTTTGTATTCTTACAATTTATTTTATACATTACAGAAAAGACTACAAAATAAATTGAAAGCAAGCACTTATTGATTGAAATCATGCCTATAGAATAATAAAACATGCTATATTTTCTGTAAAATTAGTGGAGCACCGTATTGCGGCCGAAGAGTTACCATTGACTGAGGAGCATGAGAGTAGGATGGGGAAAGGTCAAATTTGAAGTTTTGTAGAATTAATGTCAAAGCCATTTTTGCTTCTAGTAAGGCAAAATTTTGGCCAACGCATATTCTGGGACCCCATCCGAAAGGGAGAAACGCACTTTGGTGCTTAGCTGCTTTTGAAACTCCTTCAGAAAACCTTTCTGGTTTGAATTCAGATGCATCATCACCCCATATTTCAGGATCTTGATGTATTAAAATTATTGGCACAGAGACCTGCACTCCTGTCGGTAATACTAAATTTCCAACCTTTATATCTTCATGGACTGTTCTAGCAAGCATAATCCCTGGTGGATAAAGTCTTAGAACTTCATACAAAATCATATTTACCTGTATATCATCACAATTTCAAAATAAGAAATGCATCATTTTAAATATTATATATAAGGAAAAAGTACATGAAAAATCCACATGGTGCACACATTTGCAAGTAGAAAAATGTGGTATTTTTTATCGCAAAAAGACCATGTACTTCACAATGTTAGCTCAAACAAAATTTCACTAATATTGTTTGTCATGCCCTTGAATCAACATGTCACACCAGTAACAATCAATAATTTATTATGTCTAATAAGCAAAAGGCCATAAGTCAATCTGTCGCGCCATCTAAGACTAACATGGTTTGATGGAATCCTTATTTTACTAATACTATAAACTACATGGTTTCTTTGCAACAATACTATCATGTTACTCTACTCGCAAACCCATGAAACCCATTTTTTTAGTCGAATAAAATCTAATTGATTTCTGGATGGAAATTGGGTTAAAATGTACTCACTAAAGTGTCGGAAAATGACTTTAGTTTTTGTAAATACTGTAAAAAAGAAAGAAAAACACCCCCAAGTTTTATTTTCTATCTAAAACAAAAAACCATTCTAACTAGGAAATCGACTCGGAAATGCACACGAGCATATAAGACACTGATGATGTGGTATGCCAAGTGTAAAATAAATTTTTTCTAAAAGGATATGTCTTATGTGAAAATTTATTTTACCCCGAGCATAACACATCATTCATGTTCCAGACCAATAAAATTATATCATGTAATATATTTTAGAATCTAAGGTTTATAAATTAAACTTTAGGATTTTTATTCTAGGGCCTAGAATTTTATTTAAATAAATAACTATTAAATAATTAAAAAATTAATTACACTTTTTTATTGGTCAAAAAGTGAGTTAACTTTATTTCACTGGCTTGGAACATATCCTTTTAATGTTATAAAAAGTTTAGTATTAGTTGTGATTTCTCTAGTTTTGGCCAGAAAAGGCCCAAGACTACATAAGAACTCGTAAAGAGGTTTACATACTGCTCTATGTACAAAGATTTAAACACTAATAGCAAGAATCAAACCCAAATAGGTGCACCATAAAAGTTGATTTCTTACCATTAGGCTCTCCCCGATAGACTATACAAGACGTATCACTAAAATATTAAACACGTAAAAGTAGATGCAAAAAAAAAAAAAAAATACAAAAACAAATACTAAAGAGAGAGAAAAAAAAATGCAAAACGAATAATTTTAGTTGGTGAATGCTATTATTAACTCGAGTGGTATTTACTAGCAGGCTGATCGTTTGATACTAGTGTAAATGGTTTTATAACAGGAAAAATAAAAAATTTGACGCCTTTGTGATACGAATTAAGCAATTTGTGCTATTTTCAAAACTTAAAAAGATGAAAATATTTTACTTTGAGTATTAGTGCCATTAATCTTTATTGTAAAACTTATGCCATTTCCATGGAGTTAAACATAAACAATAAATACTTACAAGTTTAAGGTGGCTCAATCCTTCAAAATTTGGTTTATCTTTACCGAAAACTTGCAAAACCTCTTCTCTAGCACTTGCTTGCCAATTCTGATACTTACCCAGTAAAATCATCGTCCAAACTAACAAGACAGAAGTAGTCTCTTGCCCAGCAAAGTAAAACAGTCTACACTCATCCATCACATCATTAATGCTCAATCCCATATTCTGGTTAGTTCCTTTTTCTTCAATTTCTCTCAGGTTCGATTCCATAAGGATACCTAACAAGTCATCCTTTATGCCTTCTCCTCTTTTCATCATCTCTTCGCGTTTCTTAATTATATATGTAAGTGAAGCTTTTATTTCTCTATCAATTTCTTTCATTCTTTTGTTACTCTTTGTTGGCAAAAACCTTCACATCATCAAATTAATATAGCAGCTGTGAGACATATAAGTATATAATCGCTATCAAGTGAGAGATATAAAAGATTTTTTGCCACATAATTTTACGCTAGTTCTATGTCATTTCATCTTTGAATTGATAAAAAAAATTACACTATGTAAATAACTAACTATTTATTAAATAATCATTTAAATAAAATTTTAGATTCTAAAATCAAATGTGTGTTCTAATGTAGGAATGAAGTGACAAATTCAGCCCATTTTGAAAAAAATTCAGTATGGAACACCAACTAAGAGTTGTTATGGTGGAAACAAAAGAACAAAAAGTAATTTAAAATCTAAAATATTAGAAATACTTTTTTTGCTTGGACAATTTTAAGTTTGGGCATAGCCTCATCTGTAAGTGTGCACGCACGCACGTGCGAAGCTGTAGTGACAAATTAATTAGTGATTACCTCAAACCAGGAAAATAAACGGACTGCGCCATTTGCATAAGGAGTTGGGTTAGCTCTTTGAGGAGATCAAATATAAGTTTTCCTTCTTCATAATTGCTTCCAAATGCGGAACGAGAAATAACATCACATGACAAGTTCTGAAGATATGACCATACATCTATCTCACATGACTCTTTTCCAGAAATCATTTTTTTCCAATTCTCAATCATCGTATTACAACTTTCGTAAAATTGTGGTAACATAAGCTGCAGGATTCAAACTCATGAATTAATTTGACTAATATTTTTTATCAAAATTAATCAATTATATGAATAATCAATTGAATTTTTGTATAATTACCTTCAACTTCTCCTGATGAAAAGCTGGATTGATAATTTTTCTGTGCTTAGACCACTTGTCTCCATCATAGCTAGCAACTCCTGGTGCTAACAACTTAAACATAGGATTCATCTTCACCTTTTGAAATTCATGTAGCTTCATAAATACATCTTTTATATGTTCTGGATTCATGATGTTCACCCTGGGTATCGGTCCAATCCACATAAATGAATTCTTACCTACATTATCCCAATTTCCAAAAATGTTTAAGTCGAAATTAAAAAAAAATGTTTTTCTTTTATAAAAAGAAAGAAAAGGAAAGAAAAATTCCAATTGCCGAGAGTTTTTGGTAAATACCACTTTTTGCTTGTGAGTCTTTCTTTTTCATCAAGAGCGTCACCTATTCTTTCATTTTTACCGTTTTAATTTTTGAAATACCATATTTGAAGTTGTTACGTTCGATTTGTGCTTCTTCAACTGGTTTCTAGATTATATGATATATATTCTCAGATTTGTGTTTATTTATTTTTAAGTTGTAATATAATGGTTGATGTTTTTAACATTAGGCAAAACGCATCCTGAGCTTCCTGAACGTTCATCGATTTTGTAATTGGCTCCTTGATTTATTTTTTCAACACATTGAGTACTTGATTTTTCTATTTTGATAGTATTAGCCCCAAACTTTATTATTATTATTATTATTATTATTACTTTGTCTCATAGGTTGTGGTATTTATTAACTGACGCATGACAATTTTTGAGGACATATTAGACTAAATTGGAAGTATAATTCACATCCATAACTATGACATACATGCACAGAAAGTATAGTTTAGTCTCCTCTAGTGAATTTCAGAATTTTCTATTTTTCTTAAGAATTATATCACGCGTCAGTTAACGGAAACTACAGTCCATGATACAAAAAAAGTTTAATACTATAAAAACATAAAGATCATGTATTCAATGTGTCGAAAAAATTACTTAGGAAGTCAATTACAAAATCTATAAAAATTTAAGGGACTCAGGATATGTTTTGCCTTAACATTATTATAATCTTCTTTAATGGGAATTCAATATGTAGTAGAAGCTAAGAATTTTCGTGGACATTAGTTAGGTAAAAATGTGATGACCATTTTTATGGTATTTGGCACAATAAAGTGCCAAGCCTGTAACATGTGTAGGGTAGTTAGCTTGGTATTTCATCAAATTTTTCTCCCCTTTGGCAATCTCCCACATATCACTATAAAAAATTTCAAGGATAAAGTATAAAAATAAACCATATGGTTCTACTCATTTGCGAACTAGTATCTATGATTTAATCGGGACCTGTTACAAGTTAGAAAAAATAGTCTATCGTCTAATATATTCCCCTAAAATCTCTTTTCTCCTTCGAATTTTCACTTAAAATTTTTTATGTTGGTTGATTAAAATATAATGGACGTTGGTATCTAAACTTGAAAATTTTCAAAAAATGCTTATATTTTTACTAATTAATAATCAAAAAATAGAAAAATCATAAAAAGAAAAGTAACCGGAAAGTTTTTAAATATATAAATGTTTATGGAAAGCTATTAAGTAATATTTATAAATGACTAATATGCTAAATAGTAGAAAATACTGAGTTTTGCATAAAGATCTGGTTAAAAACCTAAGTTTCACACTATTAACCCGATCATCGTGCAAAAACTTAAATTTTATTATTGTTTAGTATTTCAATAGTTTATCTACAATATTTAAGACTATGTCACAAATATTTGAACATTTTTCGGTCATTTTTTTAGATTTTGTAATTTTTTTCGATTTTGTTGTATTATTAATTAGAAAAATACATGCACTTCTTGAAAATTTATGAGTTTTGTCATTGAAGTCCATTATATTTTTATCAACCACCGTGTAAAATTTCAGATAAAAATTCAAAGGGTAAAATAACTTTTATAGAAATATATTGAACGATAGACTACTTTTGTTAACGTTGTAAAATCATAGGTCCCAGTTTGCAATATTTTAAATTAAGGACCTGTTTGGTTCAACTGTTAGCTAATAGTTGTTGTTGCTATTGCTGTTTGCTGTTTCTATTGCAGTAAGCTATTAGCTATTAGTTGTTAACTAATTGATTGGTAATATTTGGTAAACTTATAATCAGCTGTCGATGTTAAGATGTAAAAAGACTAATATAGACATATTTTATACTAGTTATAAATATAAAAATTTTACACAAAAATTAGTAAAAATAATAACATAATTAGATAAGTTAAAAATAATTTTAACATATTATATACTTAAAAAATTATTATTTTCATTAAATATTGATTTCATAAGTGGACAAAAATAATTTAAATTCTAGTTTTATCTACGTAAAATACATCAAAATAATATCTTTCTAATCTTTTACTAAATTAATATATATAAATTTAAAAAAAATATGTGAAACTAGCCTAAATAAATTAATTTAAAAAATTAATCTTGCTTAATTTTTCAATATTTATAAACATGAAAAAATTCCATTAAAAAAAAAAGATCCACATATTTACATAAATGTATAATTTATTATTTCGAAAACGTTAAATTTGTAAAAGCAAAATAATTATTAAAAACTTTTCGTAAAAAACTGATTTTTCTGCAAACAGCTAAAAGCTATTGTTTAATAAATCTAACCAAACACTAGATTTCTGCTTTTCATGGTGAAAAGCTAAAAGTTATTCGGAAAAGCAGAAACAAACACCCCCTAAATATACCAGTTCACAAAATTTAATTTTGTAATTATTCCAAAACTTTATTGGTCAACAATCAAAAAGAAGAAGACAAAGGAGGGATATTTGTGACCTTGCACAAAATCCTTAGGTGAAAAGAACCTTGTCACATACATCAGTTCTCTTTTTCTCTCTTGGCCTTTTGATTGGCCCTTTTAGTGCCAACCTATTTCAATACACTTGGTTCCTAATTTATAGCAACTGAGCATATTTGGTATTGACCTATTTCAATTAACATTTCATCCAATTGGGCCTTTTTTTTTTACAGAATGTTTGGTCTAATTTAGATATTAGACCCAATTTAGACACACCAGTATGGTGCCATCTAAATTGCAAATTTTTCATATTTATCAATTTCAATGTAATTTAGAGATAAATAAGACAGTGTCCAAATTGGTTCAACTCAAAAGATCAGAAAATAAAAGAGTAATTAGGATATAAGACAGAGGTAACACGGGTGTTTATCCCAAAATTCCTAGTACATGCTTTACTACTTTTTGGTTCTCTTTCTGTCAAGGTTCTAGGCCACCTAATTAACTCGCATCTATTCCTTTGCTTTGTTTTTTTTTTCTTTTTTTTTTTTTTTTAATTTCTGTTTTTTTTCTTTATCTACCGAACCTAAAATTTTCTATGGGATTGAATTGTTATACATATTTTGTCAAAGTGAAGAGTTATTTTTGTGTTTTTTATTGTGTTTTTGTCCTACAAATAAAGGTATATTTCCTGTCGTTTAGTGATTTTGAATGGACCAAATAAACACTGTATTTACCATGAAATTGATTTCATGTTTAGATTCAATGGCTGCAAGCTAATTGATAGAACGCTTGAGCTACTTGAAGTGGGTTTGGTAGTAATTGTACATGTCGAATATGTACTATTTGTTTTGAAATTAAGAGAAGATCAAACTTACTGATCATCATTTCAGCTCGTATTCAAAGAGTTGCATTTAATTGTAGCTTTCCCAAGTTAAGTTTTCATTCAATAATAAAGCAAATTAGTTTTTCTCCTCTCAAAATCGCAAGACATGGACAACAACCAAACATTTTGTATAAAACATGAGGTAAATGGTTGAGTCAAATGGAAATTTAAACCATTTTTTAGCTTAAATTTATTTTTTAAAATCCTTTTTACAATATTCAGAAAATCGAACTGTGTAGCTCTAAGATTGATTTTAATGAGCTGAATTCAATTTTTCACCAACTGATAAGCTCAAAAGGTTGCCCATATGTTTAATCAAGGAAAGTCAAAAGTAAAAAGGTAAAGTAGAAGTACCGTAACGGTGGAGGAGTTGAAGGTAAAACGGAGCGACACGAGAAGCAACGTCGTTAGAGAAATGATCAAACGGCTTAGACTGAACTTGCTTGATGACGGCCGTATTCTCCTTCCAGTCTCCGTAAAACAATCTGTACGGATTCCCCGAAACGCCTTGTCGTTTGAGATACCTTTCGAGCTTCTTCGGCGTAAACCATAACCAATTTCCCAATCTCCATGCTATTGTTACTATTCCCACCACTGCAATTGATACTGCAATCGATCTGCTTGATATTTCCATTAAATCCTTCAATAATCTCACCACACACACAGAGAACAAGTGTCTGGGTTTGGGATTGAGAAAGAATTATGCGAAGGAAGTTAAAAAAAGGAGAAGCTCCATACTTTTTTTATGGTTGATATGAAGAGCAATTAATTAATTTGTAATATAATAATAATAAGGGTTGATTTTAGGGCGGCCCTGTTGAGTATTGTAATGGGTAATGGTCGTCATTTCTTTTGGCATTTGCTTTGCTCCCTACTTTCGCTTTCAACGGTAACCTTTTTCAATCAATTTCCTTTCTTTCCATATGGACTTATATGATTGGCTTAAACGTACGTTCATTAAGCCATGTTATCTACAAAAATGTTGGATTTAGCCCCAGAATAATGCTTAATGGGAAAAAAATTACCGTTATGATGTTTGGTTAGGAAAAAAATACCGATCTGGGGTCTAATTAACTGGGCCATTTTCGGAACCGGCGGTTCCGAAAATTGGTTGAACCATTTTCGGAACCAAGATTTCCGAAAATGGCTCAAATTTTAATTTTTTTTTTAAATAATTACCTGTTTTCGGAAAGAGAGTTTCCGAAAACAGGTTTGCTTCAGGCGCTGAAAAAGCGCCTGACATAAACTCTGTTTTCGGAAACTCTCTTTCCGAAAACAGAGTTTAGTTAAAAAAAAAAAAAAAAAAAAAAAAAAAAATTAAAACAAAAAAGTTTGTGAAATTGAGCCCAATTTCGGAACTCACTGTTCCGAAATTGGGCATCAATGCACTGCTCCCTTGGGAGCAGTGCATTATATACATACGCCATGGCTAAGCCATGGCATATGTATATGTATGTATAATTTTTTTAAAAAATAATAAATTATTTAATTATTTTGTATAAAATTAAAATTTGTAATTCCATATTTTCAATCCAAGATTCATTAATATTAAGATTTGTAAAAATAATAATAAAATTAAAATATATTGTTATTCTATATTTTCAATCCAAGATTAATTAATTAACGTTTGAATAAAGGATCCTAAAATTGTAATAATAACCATATTTTTTTTTGTAATACCACCGGTTTCCGGATACCACATTGGATACCGACTAATTCGGTTTCAGGGTAATAGTTCGGTAGATTATAATATTAAGACCTCTCCCAATGTTGATATTAGGACTCAAACACCTATTCTATTTTTAGCTCAGCCTACCATCTACCATCTGAACTACCAAACATTGGTAACAATAACCATTCTTAAAAGTTTGAATGTTGTCACAAAAATTGGTCCTTTTAGTTTTATTACAAACCGTTGCATATAATAAGCTATTCTTAAACATGTCACTCCCTGCATTTATAGTATAAAAATTTAATTTTAAATAGATTATTGATCGGAGGTTAATTGCAAAATCCATAAAAATTTAAAAACTTAGAATGTATATTCGACAAAAAAAAAAAGAAATTAAAATAATTACTTACATATATTGAAAAGGCAAAACGTATAATTTTTACAAATTATATGAACTTTATGACTTGATACAAAATAATAAAATAATTTGTTTTATATAAAAAAAAATATATATTTACCACAATATATTACATCCATAAAAAATTAATGTATAATTTTTTACACTATATATACACGTTAGAAATGTTAATTAATTAATATTGAGTTGAAAATAAATATATTTTTAATTTTATTTTTACAAATTTTAATTTTATTTTTACAAATTTTAATTTTATACAAAATAATTAAATAATTTATTATTTTTTAAAAAAATTATACATACATATACATATGCCATGGCTTTAAGCCATGGCGTATGTATATAATGCACTGCTCCCAAGGGAGCAGTGCATTGATGCCCAATTTCGGAACAGTGAGTTCCGAAATTGGGCTCAATTTCACAAACTTTTTTGTTTTAATTTTTTTTTTTTTTTTTTTTTTTTTAACTAAACTCTGTTTTCGGAAAGAGAGTTTCCGAAAACAGAGTTTATGTCAGGCGCTTTTTCAGCGCCTGACGCAAACCTGTTTTCGGAAACTCTCTTTCCGAAAACAGGTAATTATTTAAAAAAAAAAATTAAAATTTGAGCCATTTTCGGAAATCTTGGTTCCGAAAATGGTTCAACCAATTTTCGGAACCGTCGGTTCCGAAAATAGCCCAGTTAATCAGACCCCAGATCGGTATTTTTTTCCTAACCAAACATCATAATGGGAATTTTTTCCCCATTAAGCATTATTCTGGGGCTAAATCCCAAAAATGTTTACATTTGCCGCTTTTTTGGAACATTTGTCCCTGTAAAAGTAGACAAAAAAAAAAAAAAAACGTTAATCCGTAAAAATTATTAGCAAATTTTTTATTGTTTAGTTAATTATGTCTTATAAAATTATGTAAATATGACCAATTACATCCATTGGTAATTTGATCTTTGTTGTTGTTAGAAAATTAGATCTGATAATTTTTTTTTTTTAAGTTATTATGTGTTTTTTTATAAAGTTTATATCAATGATTGTGATAGATTTGTGTTTTTATATATATTTTTTAGTGGAACTGATTATAATTTGTATGGTAAAAAGAGTAAATATTTTAAAATAATATGATAAAGGGTAAATACAACATTTCATATAGGAAAATATCTTCAAGCTTATATGATTTGTAACATATCTATGGATTTTGTAAATTAAATTTTAGAAAAACATTATCTTAAATTAATAAATTCTAGATTACGTGTTACATTTTTTCTTTGTCTATCTAGAAGCGCTAAAAATTGAATTCAATATATAAATTGACTTATAGTTTAGTGATTAGGGGTGTATACGTTCAGTTAACCGGTTTATGTGGACTTTTATAAACGGTTAACCGTTTAAACGGTTTATTTAATATATATATAATTTTTTAAGAAAAATATTTGTAAAAAATCGGTTAACTGCGAGTCCACATGGACTTTCGGTGTAAGCCGTTAATTTCTAAAAATAAAAACCGTACACTAATCTATCAGTTTTGGTCAATCATAATTTTAGCTCTGTTTCGATTTAGTTTTATGGTTTTTCGATTTTTCGGTTTTTTTTGTGTACACCTTGTCAGTGATAGAGTAGTTTTTGAGAGAAGCTTCTTCATGACATTGACAGCTAAGGGGTCAACCCATTGGGACACTTATCATGTGATGTCATCGCTTAGCTAATTTATGTCTTCACATTTCTATATCATAGAGTGAATCACGCACTGCCGATTTGGATTTATATATATATATATATATATATATATATATATATATATATATATATATATATATCACTGATAATGAAATATTATTATATTTAGTAAGTATATCAAAATGGATCATAACATGTTAATACGGTTTATATATATAACATATAAATTTAATGAATTAGAATTAAGATGATATAAGTCAGTGTTGAAAACGAATCGATATGTTTAACCCGTACAATAAATGGATTGCATTAGTATTGAGTCACCAATCTATTTATGACTCGTTAACTCATTCAAGGTTTAAACATAAACGTAATTTATATATGGAGGTGTCAAAATAGGCCCATCACATGATACCACAATTTGTATAAAATGTACATTTAGCAAATCAGGGTTATTCGCAGAGATAGCAACGAGTAGGGTATCCGTAGGTAATAGGACTACCCGTCATTCTCATTTACAAATAAAATTACTCATCCCGTCCCATTACCCACAGATAATAACTAAATATATCTCATTCTCATCCCACTATGGATAGCGAGTACTCGTTAATTATCTGCCCCACAAAATTATCCGTTTAATGAAAAAAAATAAAAACATAAATAAACAACTATATAATGAAATTAAAAAAAAATCATCCATAAATAAAGTTTACAATCCACAAATTAATAATCAAACTAAATTTAACAAACAAGACAAACTAAAAAAAAAAAGAATACCAAAACTAAATAAAACAACATAACCATAACCAAATTTAATAATTTATTATTAAAAAAAATGCAATATATTAATAATAATTTAAAATATTCAAATGTAGTGAATAAATATAATTACATACATAAATTATCAAGAAACCAAAGTTGTTTCAGTAGTTAGCACATCAATCAAGAGGTGATGGGATTGAATCCCACCGCCAACCTAAAAAATATTATAAATATTATAATATTATAATATTTTGTGTATTAAGTACAATATATAAATATGCTCAAAAAGCGAGTACTCTGGGGAGTAATCTCGTTCTCGTTCCAAACCTATGATGGATAGTAAGTTAAATCTCATTCTCATCTCATACCCTTTTATTATGGGTATAGAGATATCAAAATAGGTCATAACACGACAATACAATTCGTATAACATGTAAATTAGTGAATTAGGGTTGAGGTTATACGTATTAGTATCGAAAATGGATTGACACATTTATCTCCTTTGATAAATGGATAATATTAGTATTCACTTTATACGTACTGTCAAAGTAGATCAACACAAACACAGCACACCAATCAATTTTGACAGCTCTATGCCGTAGTACTTAGGTTGATAAAGGAGGCTTTGAATTAATTGGGTAAATGATGGGTACTTGTAATAATCATATAAATTAGTGATACAAATTTTGTTATTATTAACTTTTAATTTGTATGCGGGTGGAGCCATTGTTCATTTTCATGCATATCAATATAAGTATTAGATTTTTTTTTTTTTTTAATATTGTGTAAATTGATTCTGCAGTTGATCTCTTTGATATATATTAATTCCCCATTTCCTTAATAATTTCATTACAGATGAGAGATAAAAATTGTTTGGAAGAACATGTGGTCCAAATTATGGCTTCTCTTTCTTCTTTCTTTGTTGAAAAATTTCATTTTCCCTTTTGAATTTTCGTCATTCTTTGCATGTCGTTTGAAAGTCCGCTTTCGAATGGAATTGAATTCCATCAATTACGTTTCTTTCCTGAATAAGATGGACTTGTTTTATTTATAGATTCATTTTTATTTTACATAATTATCATTCACAAATTCTTTTTTTTTACCATTAGTAAAATTCTTTTTTTAGTTCAGTTATGAGCTAAATCCACTATAGCTAAGGCTATGGTAGATCTTATTAAGAATTCTATGTATTTTATTCACGTTTAATGTAATTAATTCGTATTATTTTCATTGGAACATGTTATGATTGCTTAATGCTTTGAATATGTGACCATCAATTTTAAAGTTATAGTTTATTTATAGTTGACCAAATGACTAAATTAACGGAATTATATGACACAACGATTGCATGACCATTACTTTTGTGGCTCACTAGTTTATGCTAGATTTTCATTACTTAATGCTTTCTTCCTTAATTGCTTAGAACTGAGTGGTTTAAGTGTTTAGGTTAAAAATTAGAATTGATAACTCTAGCTGGTATTAATTATTTGTGGAATTCGCCATCTTTGGAATTTAATTGAGTTAATTGTATGACTTAGGTGAAACCAGATGCCTTAGTTAGCTTAACCATCGAACTTGTTCTATCAACTCTCGTTCACTTTAATTAATTTCTTTCTTTAGTATTAATCTTATAAATAGTAAATTAAAACCAAAGATATTATATCTCGCCTAGTTAAAGAATAACCTGAGTGCGTTTAGTATTTATACGTATAGTGATGCAAATCCACAAGTTGTAAAAAGGATCAGCAATTCAACTTGGAAACAATAACTTGTCATGGAAATAAATTAAATATATATTTTAAATTGTATATTTATTTTAATTGCAATTATTTTATAATTAGGATTAGGAATAGATTTTATTGTAAGGATCCTAAATTGATAAGGATTCCTATTTTGTTTGTATTTTAATTTATTTAGTATTTCTTTAATTAGGAAGTTTAGACTATCTAGAAGTTTTTATTATTTAGGAATTTTATTATATTTAGGGTAGTTTGCCTATAAATAAGCTTTTATTTCTCAATTGTAATCAGTTTTGGATTTGAATAAAATTTTTGGAATTATTTCCCTTACCCTGCTTTTGTGAATTTTGCGAAATTCAATTAGTAAAAGGCTAATTTCCAGCATCGTGCGTGATCAACGGACTTTAGTAGTTGTTAGGGTTTGAGTATTCGTAGAATCAATAACCCCTTTCAATTTGTATCATCAATTATGAATTCTTCCGCTACATCAGTTGGTATCAGAGCCGAATTCCTAAACCTTAATCGTCGTCATGCCGCCAAGAAGAGAGCGCAGAGTCGATGAGGTAGTGGAACAGGAAGATATAAACATATTGGAGCAGAGATTAGAGCAATGTATCGATGCCCTAATAGACCAGAGGATGGAGACTATTATGGATCGATTAGCCGATCGAATGGATGGGCTGCTTGCGGCTCGTCTTGGGGTGAATTCTCGTCAAAGAAGGAACCCTAATTATGGAGAATTCAGAAATCCTTTTGTTGGATTGGAAGAGTTCTATGACAGAGAGAGTGAAGTAATTTTCTCTCAAGAACCAAAGCTTGGAGAAGGTAAATTCTTTGATTTCACTTTACCTCCAACATATAATGAAGATTATGCTTGTGTTGAAGTAGTAGATTATGATTCTTGTGATAAGATTATTGGTACTGAAGAAAAATTACAGCCAATTTATGATGATGTATATGAAGACGAATATGAGAATTCTTATTGGAAATGAGATATCGATTTTATTGGGGTCAATTATATTTTGAATATGGATCCATCTATCAAACTTAAAGCTTGGTTTCTTAACGGGAAAACTCGAGGATGTGTTTTTTCTAAGAGGAGGAGTATGATGCAGGCCACAAGTTGTAAAAAGGATCAGCAATTCAACTTGAAAACAATTACTTGTCATTGAAATAAATTAAATATATATTTTAAATTGTATCTTTATTTTAATTGTAATTATTTTATAATTAGGATTAGGAATGGATTTTATTGTAAGGATCCTAAATTGATAAGTATTCCTATTTTGTTTATATTTTAATTTATTTAGTATTTTTTTAATTAGGAAGTTTAGACTATTTAGAAGTTTTTATTGTTTAGGAATTTTATTATATTTAGAGTAGTTTGCCTATAAATAGGCTTTTATTTCTCAATTGTAATCAGTTTTGGATTTGAATAAAATTTTTGGAATTATTTCCCTTACCCTGCTTTTGTGAATTTTGTGAAATTCAATTAGTAGAAGGCTAATTTTCGGCATCGTGCGTGATCAACGGACTTTAGTAGTTGTTAGGGTTTGGGTATTCTGAGAATCAATAACCCCTTTCAATTTGTATCATCAATTGTGAATTCTTTCGCTGCATCACATAGTCCTCGTGGGATTGATACTCTATTTATTCTGTATTACTTGATCGACATAATACACTTGCTATTTAGTGTATGTGTTTTAGACGCATCAAGTTTTTGGCATCACTGTAATTAATTGCTTTCTTTAGTATTAATCTTAATACTTGTTCTGTATTCCACATGTAGAGCTACCTTTAATCCAAATACCCTCCATCCATTTTGAGCCGGACGACTCTTCTTTTCAGAGCCGTGCGACTCAAAATTATAAGTCGTACGGTTCAACTTTAAAGCCATGTGGCTTAAGCCAAATAATTTGGAACGTAGATTCAAAAAATGATTTTGGGGTCCAATTTTCAAACTCATCGAATCTAAACTCTCACTTCGTAAACTAGTTTCAAGAAAGACCTTTGAAGCAATCGATAACCAAACAAACTTTCATCATCGAGGGTAAAAAAATCTGGCTCTCACAGGTAAAAGGGCTCCAACCTGTAACGACATCCAAGTATTTATTCAATATCAAGTCATTGGAAAAACCAGATCGACAGTGCAGTTATATCTTATTGATTTAATCAAACTCTATGAATAAGCGTATCTCAAATAAAATACCGAATTCTAAGAATAGAAATTTGATAATGCTTTCCTGGAATAAATAACTGGATCAATGCACTTGTCCAATAAAAAGGATTAACTCACTTTAAAGACATAGCTGGCCAAGTTAAAAGAAAAGAGTGAATCTCGTTGTACATGTGGAGTCGAATCTCTACTATGTAAGAAGAAGACAAGCGTCGGGCAAAGGTTTTAGCTTGAAAAAGGTTCATTGCCAGTGTACACATATAGGGATAAATCTTCACACCTTATGCAGCAAGTTAATTAGGTTAAGCTAATCTAAGTCTTACGTGTAAAGTAGATGAATGATTTCATCATTACCTTACCAAGCCAATCCAATCATTCGTATATTGTATGTAACATATGAAAAGGTATGATAGCTAAAAGGGGTATAAAATAGGTCACTATTATGAGCGGACGATGTTTTTTGTATCAGAACACGGCGAAGCGAACCAGAGAATTTTTCATTTATGGTTTTGTTTTATAATTATAATACAAAATTCATTTTGGAAAATCATATCCATAAAAGATTCAAGACAAAAATCCCGAAGAAAATATAGGAGTCACCACCCGACTAAGCTTAATAAAAAAATTTAGGTATAGCTTGTGAGCACGGGTTTTTCTCAACCTTTATGATGAGAATCCTATGTTACCTGTTAAGCAGACGAACATGAATTGGACTAGATAATGAACTGAATGTCACCTAGAATGTCTTAAACGCTCCACAACCCGAACAGTCTTCGATTCGAAACCCTGAGAAAGGTCCTTCGAGTGATTAGAGGGCTTAAAGGTGAGTGTGGGATTTAGAAAAATCTGTGACGGCTTTGATTAGAGGCGCACAGCTGTAGTTTCACAACTATAGCCACACGGCTGTAATACTATAGCTGCGCGGCTTTAACGAGCGCTCAGATTACCTCCCAAATAACTAGAATCAGTCTTGGACGGGGCAAAAAAATTCCCAAATTGAGTGGATTGATTTTGGCGAGATTTAAAGTCTTAAAGAGGTCTTAATAGTAGAGGAAAAAAGGGGAAGAACAGAGAAAAAAGAGGGGAGAATTCATTCTAAAAGAGAATTCAAAGGAGAGCAATAAAAAAAGAGAGGAAAACCAAAGGAAACAAGGAAGAAGACTAGAACAAAAATACATAAAATAGACTTAGAAGGACTTAGGGTGAGGGTTTCCCGTGACTTTCGGTCATTCGGGTCTGTTCTCGGGTTGTAATTGGATTGATTCGGGACGCGTAGTCAAGGATTTTGGAGTGTTAGCGGGATTCTAAGCGTATTCCGACTTTTCAATCTAATTCTGGACGTCAAACACACCGGAACATCAACAAAGTAAACTCTGAGAGGCCTTAAACTCCTACTTATTTGATTTGTGTTGTGATTTTTCTATGTTCTAAAAAATTTCCGGAAACTGGCTGTTTGATTATAGCCATGCGGCTGTAATCCCTTAGGAAAAAGCTGAGCGGCTATAATACTATAGCCGCACGGCTATGTTCTTCAGAGCAGGAACCTGAAAAGCCCTAAAATCGATCGAAAACAACCAGAATCCATTTTGCTCATTCTGTTATGATTTATTTCGGTTCAGTCACATCCGTTATACTCAGAATCATGGTTTTCGGTTTTCCTAGAACGCGATCTGAGGTTTTTGGTTTTGATTTTGATTTTTGAAATCGGGGGTTGTTCGATCCGAATCGGGTGCACTGTCCAGCTTTAGCAGACCCCTAAGTTCTTCAAAGTCTTTAGAAATCATCGAAAACGATCAAAACAATGATTTTCAAAGCGAGAAAACCAATTTCAAGTTCTGGATACTACAGACATACGGCTGTAGTACTATAGCCGTGCGGCTCTAACTGAGCTGCACGGCTGTAGTCTCTAGAAGGAGGCAGAATCATGGGACGACCCACACAGACATTGTCGTGTGATGCTGTCTTCAGAATTAAATTATTTTTGGTATGATTACTGTTTATGGGCCTTAGATGGATGATTGGAATTAGAAACCCCCACGAACGGAACCCCAAGTTCCGGGATATCCCTAAATGGATAAATTTGCATGTAATCGAGCCAAACCATTTTCCAAAAATGTTTTCAAGCATAAAACCTACAGGGCGCCTCTAAAACTGTTTTCTAGGTCTAACCAAGTAAGTCGCCCAGACTTCTCGGTTATCCCCTAAATGCATGCTTCCCTTTTCTGATAATCCCCATTCTGTCCTGTATGAGTCCTACTCGTGTTTGTAATATAATTGTGCTAACCATTTGTTTTGCAGCTTTTATTTTTCTTTTTTATCATTTTGGATGTATTTTATAGATCAACTTGTGTATTTTAGGCGATTGTAATTTTTAGATTTTCGTGTATCTAGGGGATTGTATTGGTGAGGATGAGAGCTTTTCTCTTTTTGGGTTGTAATAAGCAGCCTCTATTTATTTTTGGTTTGGTTTTGATGTATGGTTTATATTTCTGCACTTTATTTTATGTAATTTACTTCTGTCATTTGAATGAGCATGGGCTTAATAATAAAAGATAAAATGGGTAGAGAATTAAGTGAGTAAAATATTGTCATATGCACTTATAAATGAAAGTAAACTTGAGGTTGAATCGGTAAGTTGCCCGAACCCTAAATCTCTATATTAGGTACAGTAGTCTATGCTCGGTAGGGAGCTGTACCGGAATTTCCCGGATGAGCAGATCCGGGTGGCGACTCTATCACTGATCTTGAAATTTAGGTTTTGAGGTCTTCAAGTTAATAAAACGGGGTTTTCTAAAATGTAAAACCAGTTTTCCAAAAACTCACATTTAAAGGAAAGGTTTTCTACAAAAAGGATTTCCAAAACAAATCAATGGTTTTCCTAAGTAAAGATACAAACCCGTTTTCAAAAACAAAACAATCCAAAACACTTTTTTCTTTTTTCCCTGGTTCGCTTCACCGTGTTCCTCTTAAAAGGTCATCCGCTCACAGTGGCAACTCTGCTGGGGATGTCGTTTCGAAAAAAGTTTTTATAAAAATTTAAGGAACTTAGGCAACTACTAAAATATAACCTCGCTTGCAGTCATTTACTAGTTCATAATACCATATTTTACTCACACTTACATAGCATGACATTTTCTTCTTCTCAACCACTCAAACTCACTGATCAACCCGATTTAC
Organism: Euphorbia tirucalli; assembly: GCA_039660915.1. Lineage (NCBI taxonomy): Eukaryota > Viridiplantae > Streptophyta > Magnoliopsida > Malpighiales > Euphorbiaceae > Euphorbia > Euphorbia tirucalli. The sequence continues at coordinate 43,414,807 of CM077636.1, forward strand.
TTCAGAAGGTGGCCTACCTTTTCCGCTATGATTGGAGGCACCCGAAGGGGTAAACCACTTATAGCACTGCATAAACCTCTCATGTTCTATGTGGAGGAGTGTATATTCACTATAGGGACCTGTACGACCCTTGGTTTGACTTTGGCCCATATGTAATGACCTAGTAACTTCCCCTTAGGCTTACCAAAACATAAACATGAAATTGGACATTGAGAGTACGCCTTTGGTATCCCCAGTTGATGCCAAAGAGACCCAACACCTAGGAAGAATGCGGACCAATCAAAAGGAGGAATAAGGTTGGAAGGGTGAGCAGATTGTTGCGTGTGCTAATGTTTGTTCTATGGTGGTTTTGTTTTGACCTTTACATGAAACATCAAGCATGCATAATCATTCATGTGTCATTCTAACCACATCTTTGTGCAGCCATTTTCTAGACATAAGCATATGTGTAACATTGATGGTAACCACATCTTAGTGCAGCCATGACATTTTATTTATGTGCCATTGCATCTTATGTGTTGACATTCCCATAAAGCATACACGACATCATCTCGTATGTCATGCATCCTAACCACGTCTTTGTGCAGCCACCTGCATTTCGTGTGACATGGACATATCATATCATCTCATCCCATATAATATAAGACGTTCTGAGAATGCCCATCATGGTTATTTCATTTCATATCATATCGGGTGTCCCAAAACTACCTGTGTTCTGCCCGTGCACTGGATTGCACTTGGCCATTCCATTTTACCATATCATTCATTAGAGAACCAAAATGGTCTTAGGTCTATATTCATGTGGTGGAGCACATGATAACATTACATAACATCATGACCATTCATCATTGGTGTCACGGTGATACTGTAGTCTTGTTGGTATGTCGCGATCCATATCGGATTATTTCATGACATTATTGACTCATTTGAGGCACTCTATGAGTACATGATTACTATATGTATAGGGGCATTTCATGACATTACCAAATCATAGGAGGTGTTCCACGAACGCCAAAAAATGTCTGTGTCTTGAGTTACACGCGACTTACATCATATCATCCAAAATGCCTTAAAGGCATCGAAACTTTATTTGTGGGATAGCCCCCATGTGACCATTTCATATCACTTCATCAACCTACAAAGCATCAAATCTCTGTCTGTGTATCGGCACACGTGCCACCATTTCATGGCATCCACTAGGTGCCCCAAAAGCATCGAACCTTTATCCGTGTGACGGCTCACACGCGACCTTCTTGCATTATCTTTTGCATGACTTGGGTATTCTTATAGCGTACAAAGTAACAAAAAGAGAATGAAAACATAAAGATCATCTTCATTACCATTCTCATTCATGAGCCATCATTCAATATGATCATTTCACGACCATACCATACACGCCATTTAGTGTGTCACGTCTAGACTCACAACATCCATTCGTTGTTCTAACCCTATGTTGAACGTGTAGTTTGGAGTCGAACTTCGAAGCGATTAGTACATGTTGAACCAGATTAGTTAACCCAGTCAGTTCAGCCAGAACCGGTAACCGTGGACGAGGTTAGGGCCATTTCAGATTTAGATTCAGAAGAGGAGTTCGGGGGACAATTACCTTCTCTACTAGTTGACAGCTAGTTTATGTTAGAAGAAGTGGACAGAAGAGACATGGCTCAAGACAGACCAGTGGAGGAGGTTCCCGCTTTTGACATGAACGCATTTGTGGATGCACTGCTGAGCTCAGATCGGTTTAAGGCCACCTTGAGGGAACAGATGCAAGCTGTGATGCCTACTGAAGGGGGTCAGACTACTTAACCAATCTCGGCTTTGGTAAAAAATGAAGGAACCACAGCCCAAGCGGCAAACGGAACCAGAGGAGGTATTCCTGGTGGTAGTAGAGTGGTCATCCCTCATCGGGAAATTGATCGCCAGTCTGAAGCCTTCATGAGGGCAAGGAAGGCTTCAATCGAGGCCGCTGCTGACAAGCATCTCAAAGAAAAATTTTCTGACTTGGAAGCTCTGCTGCCAAAATTAAAGGAGATGGTGCATTACAATCCCATCAAATGTGCAAACCCAGCTAGTTTGATGGCAGGAAAAGGAGAGCCGCTCTCGGTTGGTTTCTAGATGCCTTATCTATCTCCGTACATTGGAGAAAGCCCACCAGAAGCTCACTTGGACAGCTACGTGAGGATCATGTCCAGTCTAGGAATCAGGAAAATCCATCTGCTAAACCTATTCCTGACTACATTGAGGGATGCTATTGCTAAATGGTATTTGAAGATGCCAATCCATACCCGATCCACATAGGAAGATCTGTCTAAGGCATTTGTGAAGCAGTATGTCTATAACACTTAGGTAGAGACTACTCTGGAAGACCTAGAAAGGATTCGCCAAAAACCCAACGAGTCTTTCTCGGCATACTATAAGAGATGGATAGATGTCCAAGTGTTGGTAGACGGGGCTCCAAAATTGGAGTCTTTCTTGGTGAAGCTTGTTGATGGCAACTTGCCCCTCTATAAAGAGAAAATGAAGCTGAAGAGGTTCCACTCCTTCAATGACATTGTTGAGTTTGCCAAACGTATCGAAAGGTACGAGGAGGAAGACCAAAGGGATAATCTGAATTCGAACACTTTTCGAGGCAGTTGAGGGTATTCACAGCTGTACAAGAGCAGAAGTTCTACGACTACACCTACTGGGTCCAGTGCAAAACTAGCTCAAACAGCAGCATTAGATCAAGTGACAAAAATGGATGTTGCCACAGTGAATGAGGGTAGGCAGGTGGTGGCTCCTCAGAGGAACCAACCCGTGGGCAGAATCTTTGGCTCGTATCTTCACCAAATGTAGGAAGGCAGGATTACTGTAGAATTTGAAGCCCTATTCACCCCCAACTGAAGCTGAAAAGGATAACTTCTGTGCCTGTCACGTGACGCCAGGTCATCGCACCAACGATTGCACTCAGCTGATTAAGGCCATTCATCAGTTGATTACTGAGGGGAAGATCGTGGAACCCCTTGTCCAACTTTGGATGATTCGGGTGCACAAGCTATTAAGATCGAGGATGCTGCAGCTAGAGAAGACCCTCCGTATGTGGAGGATGATAACTATTTTAATGTATTTGTATTTTCTTTTTCATAATGTGAACAATTCAGCCTATAAGGCATTTGATACAATGCAAGTTGATTTCAATTACCTGTGTGATATTTTTTCAGATGGAACTATGCATACATACAAACATTCATTTAATGCCTTTAACATACATGATGCATCATTGCATGAAATGAATCTAGGGACAGATGATGACCCAAAAATAGTATCCGTCTCAAAAGACTTCACGCCTGATGAGAGAAAAGAAATTACAAAAGTACGAAATTACAAAAGTACCACAAAGCACATGGAAAACTTTGCCTGGCTGTACGATGTCACGCGTGACTGACAGAGAAACTATTGAACACCGAATTCTAAAGAATCCAAAGATGAAACCAGCCAAGCAGAAGCCTCGTAGACTCAGACCAGAAAAAAGGGGGGTAATCACAGCATGGGGAATTGATAAGGCCACTTGCGATGAACGGACATCGATTCATAGTCATAACAGTCAAACTACTTCTCAAAGTGGGTGAAAGCAGGGTCATATATGAATGTCACAGACCAAAAAAAAAAGAGAGGGAATGTCCAAGTTCAGAAAGAAGGATGTATCTACACGATATGGAATTCTGCATCATGTCAAGACCGAGAATGGACTACAATTCCAAGGGGCAACAACACAGTGTTCCAAGAAAAAGGAGTTGAGCATCATAAATCATCTCCATACCTCCCACAAGCCAACGGGCGATATAAAAGGCCAATAAATTTATCAAAGGGATTCCGTCAAAAATGGTAGTTACCTACAGAGGTTGGGTCGACATGTTACCATTCACCTTACAAGGACACAGAACTAGCATCAGAGTACGTACTAGAGAAATGCCATACTCATTGGTCTACGAGGTGGAAGCAGTTCTACCAGGGGAAACAGAGACCAAGTCGTAAACCCCATTAACTTAGACAAGCTTAAGTGATACTACATGTTAAAAAAAGAAGAAGAGTCTGATGGATCGAGAACCGAAAAGGCAATCCATCTAAAAATTAAGATAGTCTAATGGACGAAAAATCGAAAAGGAAGTCTATGCAAAAGTTAGGATAGTGAGGTGAGCACCATCAGCAGGAAAATCCATAAAGACCGGTTGATGGCAGTCGTGGATTAGGTCGGGACGGATATCATTACTAATTCTATTCTTAGCTTCATTTCATCTTTGATGTGCATTAATGAATGAATGAATCAATGCTTTGCTCTGTTCTTTTAAATTTCCTGAGTTTGCTCGAAATTGAATTCGTATTATGCATATATGGCTGTGCGCATTTTCTGTTTGCATGTATCTCACTTCACAAAAAAAAATCGGAAAGAGGTGGTTTATGCAAAAATTAGGATACAAATAAAAGTCTGCTGATTCGAAAACCCAAAAGGGCAATTCAGGCAAAAGTTAAGATGGTCTGTGTGAGCGGACGACGCGTTTTCGACTGGACGCGGGACTCCCTTTCCGAATGGGGTGCCACGATCTCGGGCGGATCCCTCCCTCGCGTGGGGTTTTTATAAATGGAACATTAGTTTTGGAAAATGAATAGAATTGATGCATAAAAGAACCGAGACCGAAATCTCGATGGATGTTGTAGAGTCGCCACCCAGCTCAGCTCAACCGGGAAATTCTTATGCAGCTGAACTGGACGAACGGTCGCTACACTATCCAGAGATTCGGGTCTGGACAAGTCCCCTATTTCGTGTCTAATTAAAATAAATATTGCCAATGTTCTCGAATGGTATTTCAAAATCCAAAGCCAATTTTATTAAAGTAAATAGACATGCAGCGCGCATACAAAATATTTAATACAAAAATAAGAAAAAGAAATAAATATTAATTAGCTTACAACCAAATCGAATAGAAAAATAAAAACACTCGCCTCACTGATACAATCGCCTATATACACGAAAATCTAAAAAATAATTACAACCGCCTAAATACACGATTTAATCTATTAAAATACATCGAAAATAAGAATAAAAGAAATTAAAACCTGCAAAACAGAAGGTTAGCACAATTTATACGGCACGCCACAAATTGGACTCAAATAGACAGAATTGGGAAATCGAGAATTGGGGGCATGCATTTAGGGGGTAACCGGGTCGGCTCGGCTAGCCGGCCTGGTTAGACCTGGAAAACGCTTCAAAACGTCCCTGTATTTTTGGTTTTGTGGGAAAAATCATTTGAAAACAATTTTACCGGTTTACATGCATTTTTCATATATTAAATGGGTCGGTTTTCGGGAGAACTAGGTCTCCGTCGTTGAATTGTTCTAAATGCAATTTTACTGAAAATTGAATCTATGGTCGTGATGCACACAACAAAATTCCTTTTAATGATTTTTTGGGGTTTTCTAATTTTTGGGATGAGGGTTGAAATTCTGATTCTGGAACATGGACTACAGTCGTACGACTGTAGTTTACAGTCGTACGACTGTAATCAGTCCAAGATCAGAATTTCGCCAAAAGCCATTTTTAAGCAAAAACTGAAGGAAAATCGCCTGGAAACAAGAACAGTCGTACGACTGTGTATACAGTCGTACGACTGTTCATGAAGACTAAGAACAGTCGTACGACTGTTCTTAGTTTCCAGGAACAGAAATACGAAAAATGCAGGAAAAATGCACAAAATTCACTTCAAGCACCCAGAAAGCGAGGAAAAGTGTAAGGAAAAGAAGTGACTACCTTTTAGAAGCTATTCCAAGTCGTTTTTGACCCCTGGCGTCGCTCCAATCCCAACAAATTTGAACTTTTTTTCCTTTGAATGAAAGTTGAGAGCTTTTTGTCCAAAATCCGAATTGCAAAGGGACTCTGATGGTTTAAGTCTGAATTCTTGATTTGGTTATGTAGTTAATTGATTATCCTAGGGATTTCTAACAAATTTCAACCTTAATTTTAAGAAATTAAAGAAAATCAAAGAGGAGAGAAATGAGTGTTTTTGTGGTTTTCTTTTTCTCTCTCTTCTCTTTCTCTCTCTAAGTTTCTTCTCACCAGAAATCCCCTCTTTTTTTTTCCTTCTTTTCTACCCTCTTTTTCTGCTTGCTTGCTGCCAAACCCGAGCAATTAATGCTCCTCCTTTTTTTCTTCCATTTCTGCTGCAGAGGTATGGGCCTCTGCAGTTTTTCCGATATTACAGTCGTACGACTGTAACAATAGTCGTACGACTCTTTTTTTTTTTTTTTTTTTTTTTAAGTATAGAAAATTCCGGCGCTTACAGCTGCCCCTCGCGTGATCAAATTCGACATCTAGCTCCAGGTCCATAACACCTGTGATGATGAATTGGAGAGCGTGAATCAAAGCGCCGTGAACACTGGACTGAATCTTCTGATGAGATAGGCCGATATCGGGTTTAGGTTACCCGAGGCGACACTGGGGATAAAATAAGCTGATATCAGGTCTATGTTACCCGAGGCGAAATTGATGAAGAGGTTAGCCGATATCAGGTCTATGTTACCCGAGGCGATGCTGGAGATGAGATTAGCCGATATCAGGTCTATGTTACCCGAGGTGAAATTGATGAAGAGATTAGCCGATATCAGGTCTATGTTACCTGAGGCGAAATTGATGAAGAGATTAGCCGATATCAGGTCTATGTTACCCGAGGCGAAATTGATGAAGAGATTAGCCGATATCAGGTCTATGTTACCCGAGGCGAACTCTACGGGGGAAATAGATGAAGCCGATCTGGGCCGATACCGAGTTCACATTACTTGAGGCGGATCTGCTGGGGAACTTGGATGATGGAGCGGACCTGGGCCCATGCCGGGCCTACATTACTCGAGGCGGACTCGCTGGAGAAAGTTGAGATAATGAAGCGGACCTGGGCCGATACCGAGTTTACATTACTCGAGGCGGATCTGCTGACTTGCTGAGGATATTGAGTTGGGGATGAATTCCTGCACTTAAAATGGCAAGTCTTCGTTCTTTGATCGAGAGATTTTTAAACAAAAATTTTTGCCCCTTCGATCAAGAATGAAGACTAGCCGGGGATAAGTAATTGATATATGCAATGTATGGATGCATGATGATATATATGCACATGTATGTATTTTCTGTTATCGGACTTTTCTGCCCCTCCGCTGGGGAGATATGTTGTGCCCCTGGCCGATTTTGCTTTTCTTGGGGCATTGTTTGGTGATTATCGACGGAGTGAGGTGACTGCTGGGGAAATGATCGTAGTATTCCTTGTACAGATTCCGCTGGGGAAGAGTGTGACAACTTGACTGGGGAAACAATTGTGGTGTTCTTTGTGTAGACTGCACTGAGGAGTAACATGGCGACTTTACGGGGAAGTAATTGATGGTGTTCTTTATGTAGACCCCGCTGGGGAATAGTATGGGAAACTTTGCTGGGGAGTACTGAGGATGTTCTGTTTTCTGTTTTTTTTTTTTTTTTTTTAAGTGCTCTAATTTTTGCCTGGGTAGCCCAAATCAGGTTTTCAGCCCAGCGAGCCGCTCTCACTTTTGCCTAAGGCGCCTTTTCGGTTTTCGCCTTAGCGAGCTTTTCATATGCCCTAACTTTTGCCTAAGCTGCCCGATATAGGTTTTCAGCTTAGCAGGCCGCTCTAATTTTTGCCTGGGGTGCCTTTTCGGTTTTCACCTCAACGAGCTCTCTCTTTTTTTTTTTTTTTAAGATCTGACTAAAATGATGTTGTGACCCTTTATTACTCGTCCGGGAAGATGAACTGGATTTTAGAGGACGATGAGAAATTTTAAATTGCATGCATTTGATACATTTTCATTTGTCAAATAATGCGATGATATTGATCAGTTGAATGCAAGGTGCTTTCTTTGAATGTGTGTTTATGCAAGACAACTTTGTTTGTGCATTTGTCATAACCATGCAAATATATTTAAACAAACACTTCACTTTATTGATGAAGTCAACATGAGTACATTTGAAACAAGTTGGTTCCTAAATGATACACACTTCACATTAAACCAGGATCCGTCACCAGCCGTCCTTTTCAGATTTTCCGACTGATTATTTTCTCTCGTGCCTTAACTTTTGCCTAGACCGCTCTTTTCGAGTTTTCAGCCTAGCAGACCTTTCTTTTCTTTTTCTTTCTTTTTTTTTTTTTATACATGATAAAGCTTTAGCCTGTCTTGGTTGATCGGGTTGGTGAATTCGTTTCCATCCATGTCCATGATGCTGACGGCGCCTTTTGATAACACCTTCTTCACCACATAGGGTCCTTCCCACATAGGTCTGAACTTGCCCCTAACATCAACATTTGAAGGCCTTAGTGGTTTTAGAACCAAATCTCCTGCTTTCAACTGCCGCTTGGAGTATTTCACATTTTGATTATAGGCTCTAGCCATTCTGCGCTGATACATCTGCAGGTGATCCAGTAATTTTAGTCGCCTTTCATCTAATGCTGCCAACTATTCATATCTAGCTTGAACCCATTCAGTCTCTGGCAATTGGGCTTCCAGGGCAACTCTGAGTGACTTGAGTTCTATCTCCACTGGCAACACCGCTTCCATTCCATATACCAAGGCATAAGGAGTTTCTCCTGTCGGCGTTCTGACACTGGTCCTGTAACCCCAAAGAGCATAAGGCAGTTTATCAGCCCAATCCCTATAAGTGGTTACCATCTTTGATAAGATCTTCTTTATTGCCTTGTTAGCCGCTTCCACTGCACCATTAGCCTGTGGTCTATATGGAGAGGACTTATGATGTTCAATTCCATGCTCTGCAAATAGCTCAGCTGTTGCCCCTTGAAACTGTACTCCATTATCAGTTACTACGTGGTGAGGAATCCCATACCGAGTGAAGATGTTCTTCTGGATGAACTTGACCATATGCTTGGCTGTAACGTTAGTGAAGGATTCCGCTTCGACCCATTTAGAGAAATAATCAACTGCTACAACTACGAACCTGTGCCCATTAGACGCAGCTGGATGAATTTCACCAATCATGTCTATCCCCCATGCTGAAAATGGCCAAGGAGACGTTAGATTCTGAAGTTCAAGTGGAGGGAGATGACTAATGTCTGCATAAATCTGACATTCATGACATCTCTTCACTTTTCTTATACAATCTGCTTGCATCGTCATCCAGAAGTAGCCTTGTCTCATGATCTTCCTAGCCATGGCAAGTCCATTCATATGCGGCCCACAGGATCCTGCATGTACTTGCTGCATCACTTCTTCTGCTTCTCGCTCAGTTAGACACCTCAAAAGGACTCCATGTGCTGTTCTTTTGTATAACTTGTCCTCGAAGATTCTGAATTGACTAGCCAGTTTTCTCAGTGTTGACTTATCAGCAACACTGGCCTCTTCTGGGTACTTCCCCTCCTTAACGTACTGGTAGATGTCAAAGAACCATGGCCTTTCTTCGGCTGATAATTCCATTACTTCATGCACTTCGAAGCAAGGATGTCTGGAAGTGGCTATGACCAGTGGTTGAGCTTGTGTCTCTTCTGGATTTTCCCACATAGAGGACAAAGTAGCTAATGCATCAGCCATCTTATTCTCATCCCTGGGGACATGTCTGAATTCACACTGGCAGAATAAACCCTTTCTGAACTATAGCAGCTCCAAATAAGGCCGTAAGGCTTCTTCTTTTAGTTCCCACTCTCCCTGAGCTTGCCTGATCACTAATAGTGAGTCTCCAATAATCAGGACGTCATTTGCCCCTAGTGTTAGCAAAGCTTCCAACCCAAATAAGCATGCTTCATACTCTGCCCCATTATTGGTTATGGGAAAATTCAACCTCTTGGATAAGGGAATGACTTCACCATCTGGCGTTGCTATAAGTACTCCAATTCCAGCACCCTTCCTATTCACTGCCCCATCGAAGCATATGACCCACCTTTTCACTTCCACTATGGCTAACTGCTCATCGGGGAATTCCAGGTTCTCTGTGTAATCGGATTCTAGGGGCTGGCTTGCCAGAAACTCTGCCACGGCTCGCCCTTTAATGGTTTTCTTCGTGATGTACTCAATGTCGAACTCAGACAAAAGTAACAACCACCTGGACAGCTTCCCAACCAACGCCGGTGCTTCATAGAGATACTTCATTGGATCCACTTTAGCCACGGCTTGTATCTTGTAGGATTGGAAATAGTGGCGCAGCTTCTTAGTTAACCAAATCATCGCCACACATGTCTTTTCCACCAGTGTGTACTTGGTTTCATACTCCAACAGCTTTTTGCTTAGGTAGTAGATGGGATACTCCTTCTTGCCATCTTGCTCTTGTGCAAGCATTGCCCCTATGGATGATTCTTCAACTGCCAAATACAAAATCAGAGGCTTCCCTGGAATTGGAGGACTCAACACTGGTGGCTTTACCAGGTAGGCCTTGATCTTCTCGAAGGCTAGCTGACACTTGTCATTCCACACAACCGGCTAATCTTTCTTTAATAGCTTGAAGATTGGTTCGCAGGTGGAAATTAGCTTGGCTATGAAACGGCTGACATACTGTAAGGAACCCAGGAATGATCTGACCTCCCTTTCAGTCTTTGGAGTTGGCATATCTTGGATGGCTTTAATTTTATCTGGGTCCATTTCTATCCCCCTCTGGCTGACTACATGGCCTAACAGCTTCCCTGATGTGACGCCAAATATGCACTTCTTCGGATTAAGCCGCAAGTTGTACTCTCCAATGCGTGTTAGAAATCTATCCAGGATAACAGGGTGTTCCTCCCGGGTTGTTGATTTAACAAGCATATCATCGACATACACTTCGACTTCTTTATGGATCATATCGTGCAATAGAGTTGTGACAGCCCTCTGATAAGTGGCACCGGCGTTCTTTAATCCAAAAGGCATCACTCTGTAACAGAAAGTACCCCACTCTGTGATGAACGATGTTTTCACCTTGTCAATCACATCCATCAAAATCTGATTGTATCCCGAGAAGCCATCCATAAATGAGTACATTGCTGCTTTTGCTGCACTGTCAACCAATACGTCAATGTGAGGTAGTGGGAAATTGTCCTTAGGGCAGGCCTTGTTCAAATCCCTGTAATCGACACATACTCTGACCCTTCCATCCTTTTTAGGTACGGGGACAATGTTGGCTAACCATTCCGTATACTCCACCACTTCGAGGAACCTGGCATCTATCTGTTTGGCCACTTCTTCCTTCACCAGTGTAGCCCATTCCGGCCTTAGTCTTCTCAACTTCTGCTTTACCGGTCTGAACTTGGGGTCCGTTGGGATTTTGTGCACTGCTATTTCTGTATCTACACCCGGCATGTCTTCATACGACCAGGCGAAAGCTTTAACATGTTTTTGGAGTATTCTTATTAATTCTCTTTCTTCCTCGGATTTTAGCTCATGTGAAATGAGTACATTTTAGGGTTTTCATCTGTACTTATATTGATTTCATGCAATGCAGTGTCATGTATGCTAAATATGCTTGATGGTGATTCAAATGCATGCACAGAATTATCAGGATAAACATCACACAAGTAAGCAAACTGGGATTTCATTGCATTGAACTTATCATAAAGTACATCAGTTACATTGAAAATGGAAGAAATAGATACAACAAAATCATTTTCATCCTCCACAGGCGGAGGGCCTTGTTCTTCCTCAGCTTCCATCTTTCCTTCCAGAGCATCATCCGGGACCGCAGCTTTCTTTGCTTCTTTTTCGGTCGCTTGTGCCTTAGCTTTTTCCATAATCTTGGCGATTTCAGCAACCACAGAGTCTAAGTTCACTTTGGCCATCAGTTCTTCGCCAAATGCCTCCTTGGATTTCCCGAAAGCTTTGGTTAATGTAGCAGTCAAAGCTTCCGAGATCACTTCTGTAGTTTCGGCATAGTTCTTCTTTTCATCTTCTTCCTCGGCCGCCTCTATGGTTTCTGCTATCACCACAGATGATTCTCCTTTCAGGATATCAGATTCAGCAATTGCTTCCTCTATCATTACAGGGGCCACTGGCTCTTCCTGGCTTTTCTCAAAATCCACAACATCTGCAAAGATCTCAAAGCCAGGGTACTTGACATTTCCAACCAACACCGGTTCAGCTTGGCCCTTGTAAAGGCTTTCTCCCGCCTTCAGAAATGGCTTCATCATGGCCCTGCCATTTTTGCCCTTATTTAGATTCTTCTGCTCGGATGACCCCTCTACATAGCCAAGACCATACTGCTTTGACTTCCCCGAGTCGATCTTGAATTCTGGCACACCTTGCAGATTAATCCCGAGTCCCATTCCTGGGACAAAGTTCAGCTTGTACAAATATCGGGATAGCCACTCTGGCATATAGTTCTCATAAAGGACCATTGGGGCTTCGGTGGTTTCATCCTCCTTAATGACAGCAATTTGGAATCCACCAAAAGGAACCACTCCTTCATTCACTGCAGCTACCATCGACTGGGCGTCTGCCTCAACAGTCACAATTTTGTCATTCATGGAGAATTTAATCTTCTGATGCAATGTGGAAGGAACACCTCCCAAAGGATGGAACCAGGGTCTTCCAAGCAATAAGGAGAAAGTGACCGGGATATCGATCACTGTGAAAATAACCATGGACTTGATGGGTCCAACTTCCACTTCCATTTCGAAGGTCCCTATCACTGTTCTTTTAGAATCATCATATGCCCGAATGACTGTTGAGGACCTCTTCAATACTTCTTCATTCATGCCTAGAAATGGTAGTATTTTCAACGGGCAAATATTCAGAGCTGAGCCGTCATCCACCATAACACACGGCATCACCTTATCCATGATATAGGCTCTAATGTAAAGAGCCTTGTTGTGAGCCTTTCCTTCTGCTGGTAGGTCTTTCTCAGAGAAAACAATATTAGGAGCTCCAGCATGGACTTTGTCTAGCAAGCAGCACATTGCCTCTGGTGAAGCTATAGGGGAGACTTCGATTTCTGATAGCTTCTTCACCAAAGCCTCCCTATGCTCTTTGGAGGTCATAAGCAAGTGCCACAAACTAGCTTGTGCAGGGGTCTTCTTCAGTTGGGAAATGACCAAGTCTTCTTTCTCGACTCTTTCCGGTGCCGAAGCACTTCCCGACCCATTCATCGGTGCTTTATCTTTCGTCTGATCTGCCGGCTGATATACCCTTCCACTTCGGGTCACATGCTGCACTTCTGAAATCTTCAGCTTCTCAACAGCTGGAAGTTTAACAGCTTCTCTTCTGTCAAATTCTTCGTACTCATCTTCGGAGTCAAGATCATCCAGACTTATGGGCTTGATCTCCTTACACCCCTCCTTTTCCTCACATTCAGGTTTTAATTCGGGTTCCCCTACCGCTACTGCTTGAATCGTAGGGTTTGCTTGCAAAACTTGGGCAAATATAAAGTTAGCCGGCAACCCCGACTGAACCATGTTAACCCGCTTCTCGAATGCCGGCAGTGGATTGGTTTTAGTGCTGGGTTTGGCTGGCTCTTGCAGTTTTCCCTCGTCAATGAGCTTCCGGATAGCATCCCTTAGCTTGTAGCAGTTGTTGGTTCAGTGGCCTGTCACCACATGATAAGTGCAGAAGTTATCCTTATCCGCTTCAGATGGCTTCTCAAATGGCTTTAAAGATTGCAGTAGGCCGCCATTCCTACACTTGGCGAATATCTTTGCTAAAGTAAGAGTCCAAGGCGATATGCCTTGTCCTCCAGGACCTCTGTTCTGGTTGCTTTGTTGCTGATTCACAGTAGCCACTTCGACCTGCTTCACCTCTGATGACTGCCCCTGTTTGCCACTAGAACCTGTACCAGAACCACTGCCAGACCCAACTGCTGTGGTTGATCTATACCCTGAACTATACCCTGTACTTCTTCCCCCTTTCTGACTAGCTGGCTTCTCCTCTTCATCCCTTTCTATCTTCATGGCCATCCTATAGACCTCACTAAGCTCCTTGAAGAAATGGAACTTCATGTTATTCTTGAAGATATCTTTGCTGCCATCAATGAGCTTCTGTATAAGCTCATCTTCATCAGGGCGGTTCTTTAGGAGGATCATCTTGTTCATCCACCTCTGGTAGTATTCATCAAAGGGCTCGTTGAATTTCTGTTTCACCCTCTCCAAATCATACAGCTTCACCTGGATTTTGGTGTTGAAGCTGTAGTATTTGATGAAGGCAGCTGACAATACTTCCCAGTCAGACTGCTCCTCCTCTGACAATGAGTTATACCATCCTAAAGCACCTCCCTCCAATGTGGTGGGGAACAGATTAATCAATTGTTGCTTTGTAGCGCCTGCTGTCAGCATAACTCGGGCATATAAATTCACATGGGCCTCTGGCGAGCCCATTCCTTTGTAAGTGGGGACTTTCGGCACTTGGAAGCCGATAAGAAATGTCTCGATGCCCCTACTGATCATAGCATCAACGTTCACCCCCTTCTTGGATTCAGCACTTATCCCGACCCCCTTTTTCAATTGGGCCATGACTTCGTCTAATTCAGAACACTTGGCTTTCATCCTCTGTTCCATAGCTGCCTCTATTTCTTGCAGCTTTTCAAGGCTAGCCGAAGCGTCCCCACCGTGTTGGGATGACTCAGCTTCTTTTTCCTTCCCAGCTCCACTACCACCGGTCTCACCAGCTTCTCTAACCACAGCCCTCATTTCTTCCTTTAACATGTCGCGAAAATCCTGCGACCTGAAGAAATCCCTTAGAACATCAACCATGCTTGGTGTCTGTTCTGCCATATTCACTCCTTCCCCAGGCTCTGAATCACTGTCACTCTCGACTACCCTCTGTCTCCTAGCCGCCCTTGAAGCTTGGGATCTTGTCCAAGGTCGCTCCAGTGTATTCTATTTGGGAGTAGGTAGGAGATATTAGGGTCGTGAATGAATGACATGATATGACATGAAAATTAAGACATTGAACATGCTTGAGATGCATGAAGTGGAATTATGTATGGAATGATGATATGAATGGTCCCCTTTTATTATTATATATTTTTTCTCGAGGCATTCCAAGAACACCCAATGTTTATGCAGAAATGTCACGTGTGGGCCATCACACGGACAGAACTTCGGCGCCTTTGGGGCACCTAATGAATTCATGAAATGGTCGCGTGTATACCGGCACACGGACATAGTTTTGACGCTTTATAGGTCTATGCGATGGTATGAAATGGTCGCATGGGCCGGGCCCACAGACAAGGTCTTGATGCTTTTGAGCATATGATATGGAATGATGTTATGAGAAAGTCACGTGTAACAGGAACACGGACAAGGATTCGGCATTCGAGGAACGCCTTTCATGATTTGGTGATTGTTACGAGCCTATACGTATACTAATCGGGCACTCGGGGAGTACCTTAAATGGTGAATTAATGTCATGAAGTGGTCGGATGTGGACCACAATGTTATATGACGTTTATGATGGATGGGTATGATGTCATGAGATGCATCGTGTAAATTATTACACGAAAATGGGCGTAAGGCCGTTGCGGCTTTTATTAAATGAAATGGTATTGGTGGAATGGCCGAATGCAATCCGGTGCATTGGCAAAACACGGGTGATTTTGGGTACCCGATATGTTGTGAAATGGGATGGGATGGTCATGATAGGCGTTCTTTGAAATGCCCCTTAATTTAATTTAAGTGAAATGTAGTGAATGAATATGTCACACAATATGTAAATGGCTGCATAAAAACGTGGGTTAGGATGCATGCCATACATAATGATGTTATGTATGCTATGTCAAAAATAAAATGCTAATCACACAAGTTTAATGTTATGGCTGAAAAAGAAATCGTCAGTGTGGATGACAAGCGAATGAATTAATGTTTTACACACGAAATAAAATGCAAAATGGCTGCATAAAAAAAGTGTGGGTTAGTATCACACGAAGATGTTTGTGTATGGTATGTCATGTGTATGGAAAATGGTGATTATGGTATGTTATGCATGCGTCGGTGATGTGTCATGGAACGGTGAAGAACACATAGCAAGCAAAACGAATTCTTCCAACCTTATTCCTCCAACGTGGTCGGTCTCAAAAATCTCTAACCGAGTCCTAGGCGGGGTTCACTTCAATCACCATCCAGGGGTGATGAAGGTGCGATTTTATTATCATTATTCACACAATTATTTTGGTATCCTAAGGAAATCCAACTAGGGCTGCCTATATGGGTTCGGTCCAAGTCGGGTTAAAAATCAAGGTTCCCATAGCAAAATATACTCCTCACTTCTCCCCACTCAAGGGTCCGAACGAAGGGGTTCGTACGAGGCTATGAGTGGTGTTTCGTATTCGTGCCCCTAAGACCAGGAGGAACTTAGGCGACACTTCAACAATCCACCGGGCTATAAAAGGATACCTAATCTAATGCAAGAAATGGCTAACTAAAAAAATGCAAATAAAATACCAAAAGAGAATCATCCACCTTATTTTAATTAGACACTTTTCAAGGCTTGTCAAATTCTTTTAAGTTTTTGGAAAAACTTTTTTAAGAATTCCCCAGCAGAGTCGCCACTGTGAGCGGACGACGCGTTTTCGACTGGACGCGGGACTCCCTTTCGGAATGGAGCGCCACGATCTCAGGCGGATCCATCCCTCCCTCGCGTGGGGTTTTTATAAATGGAACATTAGTTTTGGAAAATGAATAGAATTGATGCATAAAAGAACCGAGACCGAAATCTCGATGGATGTTGTAGAGTCGCCACCCGGCTCAGCTCAACCGGGAAATTCTTATGCAGCTGAACCGGACGAACGGTCGCTACACTATCCAGAGATTCGGGTCCGGACAAGTCCCCTATTTCGTGTCTAATTAAAATAAATATTGCCAATGTTCTCGAATGGTATTTCAAAATCCAAAGCCAATTTTATTAAAGTAAATAGACATGCAGCGCGCATACAAAATATTTAATACAAAAATAAGAAAAAGAAATAAATATTAATTAGCTTACAACCAAATCGAATAGAAAAATAAAAACACTCGCCTCACTGATACAATCGCCTATATACACGAAAATCTAAAAAATAATTACAACCGCCTAAATACACGATTTAATCTATTAAAATACATCGAAAATAAGAATAAAAGAAATTAAAACCTGCAAAACAGAAGGTTAGCACAATTTATACGGCACGCCACAAATTGGACTCAAATAGACAGAATTGGGAAATCGAGAATTGGGGGCATGCATTTAGGGGGTAACCGGGTCGGCTCGGCTAGCCGGCCTGGTTAGACCTGGAAAACGCTTTAAAACGTCCCTGTATTTTTGGTTTTGTGGGAAAAATCATTTGAAAACAATTTTACCGGTTTACATGCATTTTTCATATATTAAATGGGTCGGTTTTCGGGAGAACTGGGTCTCCGTCGTTGAATTGTTCTAAATGCAATTTTACTGAAAATTGAATCTATGGTCGTGATGCACACAACAAAATTCCTTTTAATGATTTTTTGGGGTTTTCTAATTTTTGGGATGAAGGTTGAAATTCTGATTCTGGAACATGGACTACAGTCGTACGACTGTAGTTTACAGTCGTACGACTGTAATCAGTCCAAGATCAGAATTTCGCCAAAAGCCATTTTTAAGCAAAAACTGAAGGAAAATCGCCTGGAAACAAGAACAGTCGTACGACTGTGTATACAGTCGTACGACTGTTCATGAAGACTAAGAACAGTCGTACGACTGTTCTTAGTTTCCAGGAACAGAAATACGAAAAATGCAGGAAAAATGCACAAAATTCACTTCAAACACCCAGAAAGCGAGGAAAAGTGTAAGGAAAAGAAGTGACTACCTTTTAGAAGCTATTCCAAGTCGTTTTTGACCCCTGGCGTCGCTCCAATCCCAACAAATTCGAACTTTTTTTTCCTTTGAATGAAAGTTGAGAGCTTTTTGTCCAAAATCCGAATTGCAAAGGGACTCTGATGGTTTAAGTCTGAATTCTTGATTTGGTTATGTAGTTAATTGATTATCCTAGGGATTTCTAACAAATTTCAACCTTAATTTTAAGAAATTAAAGAAAATCAAAGAGGAGAGAAATGAGTGTTTTTGTGGTTTTCTTTTTCTCTCTCTTCTCTTTCTCTCTCTAAGTTTCTTCTCACCAGAAATCCCTTCTTTTTTTTTCCTTCTTTTCTACCCTCTTTTTCTGCTTGCTTGCTGCCAAACCCGAGCAATTAATGCTCCTCCTTTTTTTCTTCCATTTCTGCTGCAGAGGTATGGGCCTCTGCAGTTTTTCCGATATTACAGTCGTACGACTGTAATTTTTAAATTACAGTCGTACGACTGTAACAATAGTCGTACGACTCTTTTCTTTTCTTTTCTTTTTTTTCTTTTTTTTTTTTTTAAGTATAGAAAATTCCGGCGCTTACAGTCTGATAGGCTGAAAACCCGTAAGGGCAGTCTATGCAAAAATGAGGACATATAAAAAAAAGTGCCAATCAGCAGCAATCCATCAAGTCCAGGGAAGTGTTAAACCGATTCAAATGGTAGTAAAGGCAGGTATAATCAAAAAGCATTCATTTAGAAGTATAAACTCGGCAGAAAAGAAAAAGCGATGGATATCAGAAGAAGTATCATAATGTATCAAGTCAAATGAACAAGCGTAATAGAATAAATCCCACAGACAGGCAAAATGTACTAAAACAGAAAAATATGAGCCCACAGGTGGGCTGTCATATCAACAAAAGTAAGAGAATCCTAAGGCTGTCCCTCGTCATCCTGATCATCCATGTCGTTCTCGTCCCCAGTATCCTCAGAGCCGGCGAGCTGAGCCTCTAATGTGTCTACCCACATACAGAAGGTCTGGTTCATGAACTCCAGATTCACGACACACCTCTATAGCTGTTCCACCTCTGACCTCAGACAAGTGGACTTGCGATGATGAACATCAACTGCAGACTGCACCAGAATCAACAGCGGGAATATTATGTCATACAAATGCATACACCTGTAACATACACACACACACACACATGCATACATGTATCAACACCAACTCAAGTACATGCACTTACTGTCATCGTCGTGTTGTCTAGGATTATGAGTGTCTGAGTGCAGAGACGGCCTAACACAGGGATATCCCCTGAGATACCAAAATCTACATGGGAAACAGTTACACAAATCAAACAAATGGGTAACAGTGAGAATCAATAAGCAGATGAAAACATGAGTACGGATTAAAGACCTTTTTAGCCCCTGTACTATCACTAGTTTGCCCCTTTGACCCTTGTGTTATTGAAATTTCCCTTTTGCCCCCTGTGGTATGCAAGAACCTTCCAAATTGACACCTAGAAAGTATATTCCGTTAGATTCTGTCAGATTCTGTTAATAATTTTATCAACAGAATCTGATAGAATATGCTTTTTAGGTGTCAATTTGGAATGTTTTTGCATAACACAGGGGGCAAAAGGGAAAGTTCAATAGCACAGGGGCTAAAAGGGCAAACTGATGATAGCACCGGAACTAAATAGGTCTTTATTCCATATGAGTACTTATATGAGTGGTATTAAAAGGGGTAGTAGTAGGGTAGGTGTGGTCCCTGAGATATAGATCAGCATGGTACGACTGCCTGAACTCATCAAGTAGCTGAATGAATGGGTCTATCGGGAACTCTAGTCATCCAGGAATGAAGCCAGTAGGGGGACCCATTGGAGGAATCACTGGAGGAGTAGATGGAGTGCCCTCCACCCTTACATCATCATCATACTCGACTGCCCATATGCAGGAGCTCCTATCTCCCCGACCACTGGCAGTTTAGGACCCCCGGCCGCTGGAGCATTTGCCAGATAAAGTGTGAGAATGCTTGCCTCTCCCTGAGGGCTACAAAGTACAAAAGAAGGGTGTCAGTAGATAGTAATTTAGTACAGATAAACAGAAAGTAGAAGAGGAAGCATACCCTGCCTGCACTGCTCCAGTAGGAGAGAGGAGGTGTGTGGTGGCAAACTGGAGGTAGTGTCCCTTCATACCACCTACCACGGAGTCAAATTCGAAGAGGTTGGGATGGCCCGCTGCTGATAGAAGATACGGCCAAAATAGTCCTACGGGCAGAGCGGCTGGGATCTTACACCCTGCAGGACCAGAATGCCAATCAGAGACCCGCTCTCCGAGGTACCACTCCAGAGTGAAGGGGAACTCCATCACAAATGTAACGTCCTGAAAATTTTATAAGTATTAATATTTAAAAGGTGATATTATAATTTGAGGATTTTATGGAATATATTTTTATATTAGAGTTTGTAGATTGATGTCAACAAGGAATTTATTTGGATATTAAGGATATTGTTGGGTGGTACGGGAGACGTTAGAAGGAGTATAAAGGGTATAACATTTTGGAGTTGGGTGTCACAACAAATCTCTTAGGCATCAGCCTCTAGGCATCCCTCACCTCCTGGGGCAACTCAGCTCCCCTCCAAGGCTCCTTAGTTAGCTGAAATCAGAAAATCGGCAGTTAGAAGATTAGAGAGACAGCTGTGAAATACTACAATTCAAAATCCATAAGAGGATGAGATGTATACCCGTTTGAATGTCATCTGAGCTAGAAACAGTCGGAAACCGTCTACACTCCGGTCCACCTCACCCCAACTGAAACCCAGCCATCATCCTAGTCGGAGGAAGTCAGGAAGCTCAATGGTCTCTGGAACGTGCACCACCGGCTGAGGAATGAATCTGTACTCATACGTCCAAATCTGCAAAAGATGCATAATCAGAAAGTTAAAAAAAAGTTAGAGGAACTCACATTAAGGATAGTCCAAGAGCCCTTCACCTTCTTCTGCTTCCTCTAGGCACACAGATCGAAGGAATAGTATAGTTGAGCCAAGCCGGCTCGTCCCCAACACAAGTCCCTCACATCATCCAGCTGGATAAGCGAAGGAAGAACCGCTAAGTTCAGGTCACTCTGACCTGTGGGGAAAGCCAAAGTAGTAAGGGTGTGGAGGAGAAAAGCCCTGGCATAGCGGCTCGTATCCTCGGTAGTGAACATAGTGCCCTCGGGAAGCTCAGCCTGTCTCCCCAACCAATAGTCCCGGAGGGTGCTACACTGGATCCTATTGTCCTGAGGAGTCAAAACCAATCAGTATGGTGATTATCACAGGACTGTAACCACCTCTCTCATGTCTAGTTGAACTTAATGATGCGCCTGCCAAAGGGTAGTCCAGTGATGGCCGTGAAGTCCTCAGGTGTGATAGTGTACTCCCTAGTCAGGAAATGGAAAGTGTACGTGGAGTCCATCCAACGCTCTATCGGTGCCGTTAGCAGACCGCGGCTTGTCCTAAGAGGATGCTCGCACATGGAGCATACCATCATCTGCAACCCTGTGGCATCTACAATCACCCTTACACCGTCTGGGAGTCTTCTATACCACCTCAATGCATCAGACAATGCCCTAGCCCCACCATAACGTGACTAATCCTGCAAAACAATAAGCAGGGAGTTTTTATGAGCTATTTGGATTGCATATAGGTTGTATAAATTAAATAAAATGCATTGGAATTAAAGGAAAAAATAAGAAAATTTCTGTTCTAGCTATTACAGCCGTACGGTTATAGTTATAGCCGCGCAGCTATAGCTATAGCTGCACGGCTGTAGTCATCACAAATAGAGCCGTGTGGCTCTGTTAAAGCATTTTCAGTCTAGCTTTAGAACATAGTCGCACGTTTATAACTTAGAGCCGCACGGCTCTATCTGGAAAATCTCAGCAGTGCCAAAGAAACCCTAGGTTTCGCAAAATCAACCATAAATCAGTTCTAATCACTACCAAATCACTAATTGAAGTTTCTATGGGCAAAATCTACCCTAAACATGCATCAATTTCACCTAATTTCATCTAATTTCATCTATATTCATAGGAATTGGAAAAATTGAAAAAAAGAGAAAAATTAGGAAAACTAACCAATTTTCGGGACGTATGTGTAGACTAGGGTTGCACACGGTGGGTTTACCGGTCCATGTGGACTTCTACAAACGGTGAACTGTTTGAACAGTTTTTTTTTTTCATTTACTAACCATACATTGTCCATTAACTTCGGTTAACCATTAGTTGGTTACCCATTAATTTTGGTCGGTTAACCATTTCTTTACGGTTAACCATTTACGAAATAGACATTATATGTTGCTAAATTTATAATATTTGAAATCTCAAATAAATAGGCTATAAATCTCAAATGTCAAAAAAATATATATAAAATTACAAACCATGTCTTAATTATTAATTAAAATAACATTTTAACCATAAACTCCAATAATTAAAACATTAATAAAAAAAAAAGTTCCCAAACATAGAAACTGTTGTGCAAGATCAAACATTAACTAATGAAATTATTTTTCATTTTTCATTTTTTAATGAGTGTGAAATTAAGAATTGAGAGGAGATGGGATTGGAAGGGAGTGACCGAGACTACTTGGTGTTGTATGGTGAGAAAGTATAATAACATCGAAGGCCTAAATGTTTTGCTTATTATTCATATTATTTTTCCGACTTCTGTCAATTCCCTGACAACCCTCCTTTTTCTAGGTTGAGTCTATGGAGCTCCTGCTTGGCTAATTTCATCTTCGAATCCTTTGGAACTTGGTGTTCAGTGATTTCTCTGTCACCTCGGCACAACATCGTTCAATCAGGCAGAGATTTCCATGTTCTTTTGTGGTACTGTTGCGATCTTCTTTTTCTCTCTTCAGGTGTGAAAACTTTCCAAACGGATATCATTTTTGGGTCATCTTCTATCCCTAGATTCATTTCATGCATTGATGCATCATGTGTGTTAAAGGCATTAAATGAATGTTTGGATGCATGCACAGTTCCATCCGAAAAAATATCGCACAAGTAATTGAAATCAAATTATATTAAATTAAACACTGAGAGGTTGAATTGTTTATAGAATAAGGGATAAAGATAATAAAAAAAACTGAAACATTAAAATGACTATCATCCTCCACATGCGGAGGGTCTTCTTTTATTACAGCATCATGGTCCTTAATGCTTCTTGTTCAACCGAATCACCCGAGGTTGGGTAAGGGATTACTCTAAATGCTAGGTTTCAAAGCCGGCTCGATAATCCTTCCATCAATGACCAACTGCTTGATGGCTCTAATTAACTGGGTACACTAATTTGTACTGTGACCCATCATCACGTGATAAGTGCAGAAGTTATCTTTATCTGCCTCAACTGGAGGCAAAAATGGCTTCAAGCTTTGTAATAACCCAGCCTTTCTACACTTAGCAAAAATCCGGCTTACTGACTCAGCCTATGGACTGGTGACCCTTTGAGGAGTCTGTCTTCCCAGGTTCACAGTGGCCACGTCCTCCCATTGCACTTCGATCGGGGCTACATTCTGAGTTGACTTAGCATTGGACCCCACTAGAGTAGCCTTAGAGCTATTGCCTTTGTACCCTTAAGAGTACCCCTGATTGAATTTGTAGGAGCCCAAACTCTGTCTGCCCCTCTGCTCCTCTTCCTCGTATTGCTTGATACGTTTGGCAAACTCCACCACCTCATTGAAGGAGTGGAATCTCTTCAGCTCCATCTTGTCCTTGTTTTAGGGGAGACTACCATCTACCAGCTTGACAATGAGCGACTCTAACTTTGGTGCCCCATCCACCAAAACTAGCACATCCATCCACCGCTTGTAGTAAGCCGAGAAGGACTCATTTGGCTTTTGGCGGATTCTCTCCAGGTCTTTAAGGGTAGTCTCTACTTGGATATTGTAAGCGTACTGCTTTACAAAAGCTTTAGATAGGTCCTCCTAAGTAGAACGGGTGTAGAGAGGTATCTTCATATACCACTTCGCCGCAGCACCCCTTAGAGTAGTCGGAAATAGGTTTAAGAGATGACCTTTCCCAATCCCCATGCTAGTCATCAACCTCACATAACTGTTTATATGGGCTTCCGGCGGGCCTTCCCTGGTGTACAGAGGTAGGTAAGGCATCTAAAAACTAGCTGGGAGTGGCTTTCCTCCATCAGCCATCAAAGTACTTGGGTCGACATACTTAATAGGGTTATAATGGACCATCTCCTTCAGCTTAGGTAGCATGGCTTCAATATCAGAAAATTTCTGATTGAGGCACTTCTCTAGCATCGTCTCAATTGAGGCTTCCCTTGCCTTCTCAAAGGCCTCATCCTTCTCTGACTGACGGTCAGGTTCTCTGTGGTTAACCACTCCACCACTTCCTCCGGGAAGGCTTCCTGCAACACCAGTAGTAACTTGGATAAACTATTGTCCCTTACTTCTAATCCAAGTCTGAGCCAATGGAACAGTTTGAGCAGGGATGGTGCTTATCACGGCTTGCACTTGTTCCCTAAGAGTAGCCTTGAACTTGTCTGAGGTTAGGAAGCTCCTCATAACAGCAGCCATATCAAAAGGCAAGTTTCCATTGTTTCCGTCAGCCATCTCCGCTCTGTCAGCTTCTTCTAACAAAATCTGACTGTCAACTGGTAGAGTAGGCAATTGAATTTCGATCTCCCAATCTGAGTCTGACCCTGAACTGATCCCCTCCATGGTGACTGGCTTTGATTGAATTGATTGAACTGATGGGTTTGGCACTGACTTGACATGAACTAACCACTTTGAGGTTTGTCTCCAAAGTGCACATTCAACACAAGGTTAGAGTCACGGATGGATGTCATGACGTGTATGGTGTGTTCATGTTCATGATCGGATGATGCTTTATGGATGCGGATGATGATGAAAATGACTTTTGTATTTACTCTCTTTTTGTTTTGGATGTTCCAAGCATGTCCCATGCCATGCAAAAGACAATGCAAAAATGTCACGTGTGGACCGGCACATGGACAGAAATTCGGCGCCTTCGGGGTACCTAGCGGATGTCGTGAAATGGTTACGTGTGTACCGACACATGGACAGAGGTTCGACGCTTTGTAGGTCGATGAAATGGTATGTGATGGTCATATGGGAACCATTCCATAGACAGAAGGTCGATGCTTTTATTGCATCTTGGATGAAATGATGTCACAAACAAGTCGCGTGTAACTAGAGACACGGACAGCATTTCAGCATTCATGGAACACCTTGCATGATTTAGGCATGTTATGAAATGTCCTAGTACAAGTTCTAATTCGGTACTCGTGGAGTACATTGAATGAATTTTCAATGTTATGAAACAATCCGATGTGGATCGTGACACACAAATAAGACTTTAGTGTCGGCATGACACTATGATGAATGGACATGATGTTATTTAATGGTATTGTGTGGTCGGCCACACGAAAACAAGCCTACGACTGTTTTGGTCCCCTAATGGTGCAATGATGTAATGAAATGGTCAAGTGCAATCCGGTGCACAGGCGAACACGGGTAATCTTGGGGACTCCCGATATGTCATGAGATGAAATGTTGTGAGGGGCATACTTAGAACATCCTTCATTTTAGATGGGATGAGATGATATGAATGCCCATGTCAAACAAAATGCCAATGGCTACACAAAAACGTGGTTAGAATGCATGACACACAAGATGATGTCATGTATGCTTTATGAAATGCAGGCACACAAGATGTGTATGACACATTAGTAAGATGTTATGGCTGCACGAAAATATGGTTAGTCTAATAGCACACGTATGGTGATGCTTGCAAATGGCTGCATAAAAAAATATGGTTAGAAAATGGCACACGGATGATGCATGTTTAATGTTGCATGTAAAGGTCAAGAATGGAACCACCATAGAACAAACATTAGCACATGCAACAATATGCTCACCCTTCCAACCTTATTCCTCCATTCAATTGGTCTCCCATTCTTCTTAGGTATTGGGTCTCTTTGGCATCAACCGGGGATACCAAAGGCGCACTCTCAATGTCCATTTCCAAATATATGTTTTGGTAACCCTAAAGGGAAGTTGCTAGGCCATTACATGAGGGTATGAGTCAAACCAAGGGTCGTACAGGTTCCCACAGTGAAAATATACTCCTCACTTCTCCCCACTCAAGGGTCCAAACGAAGGGGTTCATACGAGGCTATGAGTGGTTTACCCCATTGGGTGCCTCCAATCCTAGCGGAAGAGGTAGGTCACCTTTGGAAATAAACCGGGCTTAAACAAGTGTTGGAGGGATTCAAGAAGAGAAAATGTCATGCTTATGCAAATATGAATGAAACATCAAATTATGATTTAATAACTGACTACAAGTGAGGATGTACTTGGATTGTTGCTTAAGTTCCTTAAGTTTTTATGAAAAACTTTTAAAAGAAACCGTTGATCCCCAGCAAAGTCGCCACTGTGAGCGGACGACGTTTTTACGGAACGTGCGGTGAAGCGGGAACCAGGTATTTCTTTTTAAGATGTGGTGATGTGGTTTGAAAACGGGTCTTTAATCTTTCTTAAGAAAATCTTTCATTTTATTGGAAAAACCCTTTTGTAGAAAACTTAATTATAAGTATGAATTTTGGAAAAATAGGTTTTTCAGAAAATCCCAATTTGAACTTAAAGATCTCGAAACCTAAATTTTGAAATTAGATATAGAGTCGCCACCCGGATCAGCTCATCCGGGAAATTCCGGTACAGCTCCCTACCAAGTGTAGACGCCGTACCTAATTCAGAGATTCAGGGTTCGGGCAACAAATCTACTAATCCTCACTTATTTTCAATTATTATTTCATAATGTAATATTGCATTCACTTAACTCTACTTATTTTATCTCTTTTTTTTATTATTAACCAATGCTCATACATATGACATAAATATGAAACTAAAATAAAATGCAGAAAAGTAAAAGTGCGGGAAAAGTAAATGGAGGCCAAAACCCATAAAAAAAAAAAAAAGAAAAAGCTCTCATCCTTACCATTACAACCGCCTATAATACACGATGATCTAAAAAATTACAATCGCCTAGATACACGATTTAATCTATAAAATACATTCAAAAATAAAAATAAAGTAAAAATAAAAGCTGCATCCAAATACGGTTAGCACAATTAAATAAATCACACCAAGGACTCATATAGGACAGGATAGGGGTATTTTAGGAAACGGGATCATGCATAGGGGGTAATCGGGTCGACCCGACTGGTCAGTCCGGTTAGACCTGGAAAACGGTTTTTTGAAGCGCCCTGTAGGTTTTATGGATGAAAAACCAATTTTGAAAACCATTTGGCTCATTTACATGCATTTTTCAACTTTAGTGGGCCGGATATCCCGGGACCCAGGGGTCCCATTCGTGTGTGGGCCTAAGTTAAACATCCATCTAGGGTCCAAAAAGAATGTAAACACACTAAAATTCAGTTTTGAATAGGAAAAAGATGCAAAATTATAAGTTTGGGGCCCAAAAGGGCAAAACTATAATTCTGCCTCAACTGCAGCCGCGCCCTTGTAGGTTACAACCGGGCGGCTGTAATAAAAAATCACTTCCAAAATCGTAAAAAATTCAAAAACACCAACAAAGAGCAATCAAAACGAAAGAACAAGGGATTTTTAAGGCTTCTCAGAATGTACCTTGTCCGTGTTCCAGTGTTTTGGACCACCAGGGATGAATCCGGATGCCGGGAACGCCTTGTAATCACGAACAACCCAAAAGCTTGTGCAATTTCCAAAGCCCCAACGGAACCCCGAATGAGTGATTATGGCCTAAGAACGTTCCAAGAAAACTAATCTCCTCAAAGTTATGGTGATTTAAACAGATTTTGTTAAGATTTCTTTGATTATTTAGGATTAAAACATTCAATTTTAGTCTCTTTTTCTCAAAAACCCTAACTGTAGATGTGTTTTTCTCTCGATTTCTTAATTCTCTATTTTTTTATCTGCTGTGTTAACCCTAAAATCCGGTCACAATCAATTTATATCTCCTATTTTGGTTAAAAATCTGAATTAAACGCTGATTTGGCACAAAAAAGGAAATCTGATGATTACAGCCGCACTACTGTAGACTACAGCCGCGCGGCTGTAATGTCCAGATTAGGCCATTTTCACTTATTTTTTATTCTTTTCCTCGGTTCTCTTAAATACTCACTCGAACTTCTTTGGGGTTCCATACCAAAACTTGTTACATACATTTGGGTCATCCGAAACATTTCTGACCCTATCCCGGTCGTTCCGAATCTGCTTCATGTTTATCCGTGAAAAAGGTAACAATGGCTTTCATCACCGAGGTCGGAAAAAAACCCGTGCTCACAACGGCTGTAGATAAACAGCCGTACGACTGTAGTTTTAGAGCCGTAAGGTTCTAAATCAGTGGAGAAATGTAGTTTTTTTACAAGAGTTGTACGGCTTTAAAATCATAGTCGTACGGCTGTAGTTGACAACCGTACAGCACTTATGTGTAGAAAAGGGTAGATTTTTGAAAATAACTTTAAAACCGTAAATAGATATCCAAACACACCAAGACTCAACCAGAAAGATGTAAATGGACATTAAGACCTCTCAGAGATTACCTTTGTAACGTGCTTTACATGTTTGAGTGAGATTTCTAACCCGACCTTTGGTACTTTAACTGGATTCAACCACGCTCTAAAGTGACTTGAGATGTTTCTCGAACCCTAAATGAACTCTGGAAGTTTAAGGTTTTCGGTTTGATTTGTGTTTGGGTTATTTTTGTTGCTGGTTTTATATGCTTGGAGTGTGGTTTTGTCGGTTTGATGTTTGATTTCTTCCCTTCTCCTCCACTCTCTTTTGAGAGCTTCCTTCAATCCAAAAACTCTTTTCTGGTCTGAAAATGGCCTTCGTCCCACTTCTCCTCATTCAATCCATCCTTTTTATACCCATTAAAACCCAAAATTTTTATTTCCAAGGAAAGGTCATGGACTACCGAATCAGAGCTGTAAAACTCTTGTGTCTATAGCCGTACGGCTGTAACAACTACAGTCATAAGATTGTAGTTACATCTGTGCAACTGTTACAACTACAACCATACAGATGTAGTTACAATAGCGGTGCGGCTATTGTCATAACACCCCGTGCGGTTGTTGATTCAGGGTTGTATGGTTCTGGTCGGTTTCGGATTTGGTTTTGAGCTCATTTGAATCTGATTTCCGTTCTTTGGACCGAGTATCTACAGAAATCTTCTCGAATAGGTAACTAAGTGATTTTCATCATCGACTGTTACAACTACAACCATACGGTTGTAGTTACAATAGCTGTGCGGCTCTTATCATAAACTTGTGCGGTTCTTGATTCAGGGTTGTATGGTTCTGGTCAGTTTTGGATTTGGCTTTGAACTTGTTTGAATCCGATTTTTATTCTTTGGACCAAGTATCTATAGAAATGTTCTCGAACAGGTAACCAAGTGATTTTCATCATCGAGGCTGGAAAAATCCATGCTCACAAACCAGAGAGGTATCTCATTCTTTCTCTTTCTTCTTCTTTCTTCATTCATCTTTCTCTCTCTTTTTCTTTCTCCATTCCTCTTTCTCTAAGCTCACTTTCTAACTTAGGCATCGGAGTATACTCCCTAGCTTATCCGGTGTTTTGGATAGCACCTTGATCCAGTCATCTTCGGTGGATTCGGTCTTCGGAGTCAAGTTTATTCCCATTAAACATCAACTTGTTTAGAGATAAATGGCCAATGGATCAAACTGATTGTCTGGCGTATCTCTAGGATCAAACGTGTTCAAAACCTCTTGGATGTTCACGATACCGGAAGTTAGCTTTCTACAGTTAGAATTTCACAAAATTCCCAAAAGTAGGAATTGGAATAAATCTGGAAATATTATTTATTATCAAAAACTAACTATTAAAAACTACATTATAGCCTATTTATAGACAAACTATTTTAAATATAATAAAACTCCTAAACAATAAAAATTTCTAAATAGTCTAAACTTCCTAATTAGACTAAATAAGAAAAAATACTAAATAAATTAAAATACACACAAAATAGGAATCCTTATCAATTTAGAGTCCTTAGAATAAAATCTATTTCTAATCTAAATTATAAAATAATTATAATTAAAATAAAGATACAATATAAAATATATCTTTAATTTCTTTCCATGATAAATAACTGTTTCCAAGTTGAATTGTTGATTTTTTTTTTTGTTATTGATGGCCCGTATCAAATGTTCAGTTGATGTGAGGCCGTACCAATCATACATTTACCTCACATGACTCCTTTTTAAACATTAACTTGTTCAAATTCTCAAACATATTTCAACTTTCATAAAATTGCAGTAACATAAACTGTAATTAGGAATCAAATTCATATAATAATTGCTTAAATGAAGATCAATGAAGAATTTGATTTATTTAATTACCTTCAAGTTATCAAAAAGACTGGACTCGGCAATAAAATAGTGATTCTTATCGCATTCACATATGGGTTTGAATTCCACTATCACTGTAGTAATCCCCAGAAACAATATGTAACCGTTCGTAAGTCCTTTGTAACTTTGAGGTTTTGTTTCGCCCTGAAACGAAGATACCCTTCGTAGCCCTAAAGATTATATCCTTTATTTCACCCTAGAATGATGGTAGTAGGTGTGGGCCCATACATATATGAATTCTTGCTTACATTATTCAATTTCCAATTGCATATTTACCCGATACTGCAAACGAAGTTCCAAATTCTTTTTGAGATATCTGTGATATTCCATTAGATTAAGAAATAATTATAAGATAGTAACTTCTACTTGCATTAAAAATATCATTATAACATATTTATTGATTTATATTTTATTATTTATCAACCTAGCATAATTATAAATATTATATTTTAATTACATTGTATGCCTTCCTTATCCCTATTTCTTTTCTTTCTCTTATCCATATTTTTCTCTTTTCTCTTCTATAATTAGAAATTGTTTATTCATTTATCTGCACCTTC
This sequence comes from Euphorbia tirucalli, assembly GCA_039660915.1. Lineage (NCBI taxonomy): Eukaryota > Viridiplantae > Streptophyta > Magnoliopsida > Malpighiales > Euphorbiaceae > Euphorbia > Euphorbia tirucalli. Next base: position 43,445,519 of record CM077636.1, read on the forward strand.
ATCATTTTTTCATCGTTCGACTCTAGAATATCTTTTTCAGCTTTTTCTCTTGGAAATGAAATGCATATATATTATTTTGTTTTTTTTTTTGTTTATCATTTTTTTGGCATTATTATTATGCAAATATTGGCCCTCTTTGTACAAATAATACAATATATCACACTTATACCATACATATATTCCTCAAATATTGTTTAGCTTTGTTTTTCTTCACACATACATTTATACTATACTTATATCATATATATACTACGCATATACTATAAAAATTATGTGCATATACTATGAAAAATATTGCTAGAAAATCTTAGGGCTAATTAAAAAAAAAACCATGTATTTACGATCATAAAAAAATCGAGAACTGTAAATTTTTTTTTCTTTTTTTGGTAAAAAAAGGATTGAACTTTTCTCCGTTATCATTTTAAGGATTTTTTCACAACTCCGTCTGTTTTGCTTACGTGGCAAAGGGTACAATCGTCCAACTACTCTATCCCCCTATATAAAACCCCAACACCAGACCTTTTTTCCTAATTTGCTTCTTCGCTATTGCTCCCAAATTTCCCTAAATTCTTGAACCCTAATTTGCAAAATTATACCAAAAATGAGTGCTAACTCTTAATCTTCTAATTCCAACATATCTACTATCTATAGGTCTTGGGCATGGATTTCACTGTTCGTGTGGTGTTAATACTCTCGTAAGGACAACATAAACAAGGCAAAATATTGGAAGGAGATTTATAGGTTGTGTGAGATATCCAAATGGAATGCATGTAGATTCTTCAAATGGATTGACCCGGCTATGTGCGCTAGAGGTATGGAAATCCCAGAAGAAATGAAGTAGAGAATGAAGGAGTGCGAAGATGAAATTTGTGATTGTCGTACTTGTGAGGTGGAGTTACAATGAGAATTCCAGAAGCCAGTTTAATGTTCAAATGCATATAAGTCGCCTCTATAAAATATGTATAGCCAATTTTCTCTACTAAGATATGACCTATAATTGAATTGGTAAAGAAAATAATGAAAAAGTTGTCTAAAATAAACACAATGTCAATAGTTTCTTAAAATATCATCATTCTATAACATATAACATATTGGCCAATGTTTGAGGGCTATTACAAAATACAAAAACATATTGTCATCACGTAAAGAACCCATGTGATCCTTTCAAATCCTTCCAAAAAGATCCTAACAACACTCTTATGCCTAACCATACCAGGCTAACAACAAAGCATATACAATTTAAAGAGCGTCACACTTGGTTTTTGGGTTGAAGTGACATCTTGCCCATGTCTTTGGATCATGCAGCATCAACCAATCACATACATCCTCAACAAATTCTTTAAGTCTCTTCATATGAGGTTCCCATAACTTAACAGTCCCAGCAGATACTGCTTTCCACAAACATTGCTTGTACTCTAGTCCTTTGAATTTCACCTTCATATAATCATACATGTGTTTCAAGCAAAAATGATGTTTAACACCTGGCATAAGTTCCTTCACCATATTGCCTAGATTAGTCACCCTTATTGTCTAAGCATAATCGTACAATCTTATGTATTGCTCTTTCACCTGTCCAACAATCAGCTCCAATGCATCATTCTTTGGCAATAGATACCTCACATCCTACATCTCTCTTAATCTTCTTCATCATTGTTGTTACATTCCATTAAGGGTTATCTTTTATATCTTCTAAGTACCTCTCAACAATGTACTTAGAATTGAAGATGATTGTCAACTATTCGTGCACATGTGTGATCTGGCCTGAAGGACTTAATCCTCATTGTTTGGTTGTCTCTAACACTTGAAGCTCTAACCTTGAAAGTGCAGCTCTTTACGGGACATCTCACATGCACAATAGTTTGCAATTTTTCTTGAAAACATAAGAGAAGCCTCTTTCAATAGCCCATGGCTTTAGTGCTTTGCGAAATGCATCAGCACATGTAAATCTCATTCCAAGTGCCAACTCATTGTAATTTCCATTGAATTCCATATCAAATTCTCCATCCTCATTTTCAAATCCTTACAAGCTTCTTAACTCATCACTAATGTCAACAGTATGCTCATTGAACTCCCTCATTTCTTCTTCATTCATTTTTGGATTCTGAGATGGATTTCCTTGTGCATTTTATTGATCAACAACAGCAATTTGATGATGACTTTGTGGTTGATTAACTTTTTCAACAGCATTTTTTGGTTAATTAACTCTTGTTGGTTGATTAATGCTTTTAGTAGCATCTTCTGGTTGATTAACTTCGTCAGTACTAGGCTCATTTTATGTATAATTAACTCCATCTTCATTTGCTTGATGATCAAATCTCTCATCAAATAACCAACTAGGATCACCCAAATCAGAAAACCCATCATAGTCATTTGATTCAAGGACTTCCTAATTGATGTAGTCCTCATCTTCACTGTCATCATTGCCGTCTTTACTACTTGATCATATTCTTCACTGCCTTTATCATTCCCTGCATAATCGTCTTCAACATTGCCTTCATCATTCCCTGTATAATCCTTTGCACAAATTTCTATACTATCATGATCACTAGAAATTTGTGATTGATTCCTTCAAAATTCAGTTTTATCCACCCTTAGTGGTTTGCTAAGTGCTTTATAATATATGTCCCAAGTATCATAAAACTTATAAAACTCCTTACAGTAATTTGTATTCCTATCATCCTCAATCTCCACAAACGCCAATGATCCTCTCATCCCAATTATTTGATACACATCCTACACCTACTTGTTGTTGGAAATGCCCTAGTCCCGAGGCATTGGTCCTTGTGTTTGTATAATACATTTGTACATTAATGTAATCTTTATGTATTATATAATTTGTGTCAAGGAAATAAAGGCATTAATCTATTTATTATATGTCTTGTGCTATATTTTAAATAGAGTATCCAATGGACATATCCATATCCATGTTGTCAAGTGTGAGGCACTTGGCAGTAAGACCGTGGATAGGGAAAACGATATGGCCATAAAGTTATCCGTAGTCTGCTCCAATCATGGGAATGAATGGAACTAAAGACTATCATTAGCCTGGTTGTATGGCGGTGTCTTACCGGTCATAGAACATGGAATGTCAATCAGGTTAATGGGTACATGCAAAAAGGGCATGGTACTGGATCGATCCACTTAACGGGAATCTACATGGTATAGTATCACAAATGATTCTCGTGTAGTACTTGTATAAGTCCTTTGACCGGACCATATGATGGTGCTGCATGTGAAGTGGCACACTTTGGTGTACGCCCAACGGGCCTGTAAAAGGGTGCCAAGTACGGGTACGTTCGGGTGTGTCAGTGAGCATGGCAGCACTATGGATATGCAGAAGGGAATGTCACTCAGTGATTCACTGAGACGATATCATCGGCCTCTTGAAGAATGTTACTGATAAGTGTGCGGCCGCACCCAAAGAAGATTGGATCTTGTTTGTGAGCATCAGTTCATTCGGTATCAAGTAAAGGTCCAGACACAAAGAGGGTGATACTTCCATGCCTCTGTGTTGGACACTGATATCAGCGACATGGGATTTACAAGTTCAAACTACAGGGTTACGTTTTCAGTTAGACTGCTTACTCCGTCTTAATTGGGGGCTGTAGTGGCTTGCTAGAGCCCGCCTGCAGTCTGTGGGCCTTGGCCCACTGCCAACATAAAGACGGGCCCATTGGATCGTACACATTGAACGTCTGGACTTTAACTAGTCGGATTAAGTGTGTACTTGGAGTATACAAGTTTGGAAGAGAGAGAGATTTATTAATTATATTATATGAATCAATTGGATTGATCAAAGTTATATAATTAATATTTATTTTGGCCCTCTCATAATTAATTCAATGAATTAATAAATGGGATTATTTCCTAGGTGGAAATATTATTATACATGTATAGGTTTACATGTATCTCATTTTATGTATGTCTAATGTAATCCCTTGATTAAATTAATAGATCAAATGAATTATAATTTACATGTATGTAATGTATTATATAGCATAATATATATATATACATGTTAACTTGGAATTGCATTTGAAATTAATTCAATCAAAGGAAGTCAAATTGGGCTTAAGACATAAAATGAAATTGCCCACATTAAGTGGGATTATGTGGCCGAAATTTTGGGTTCATTTGGCTTTATGATGAGTCATTGGTGATTAGGTTGATGACTCATTTTTGGACAAAATTGTGATGATGGAAAAGGATGAGTCATGGCTTGATTTTATGGTGGAAAAGTTGGACTTTTCTTCCTATGAGAAATATCTTCTATGTCAACTCATTTTTCATCCATCAATTTTGTCTTGGCCGAATATACATGAAGCTTTGGGAGAGATGAGTCATTCTTTAATGATGAGAATGGTGGGTTACCATTTGGACCAAAAGGCAAAGTTAAACTTTGCTTTTATTTGGACCAATGGAAAAACGGTGACTCACACTTTACATCTTGATGACTTCTCTTGGCCGTATATATTATTTCTTGGAAAGAAATAATTGGACCACTTTTTGTATTCATTCTTTTGGCTAGAATGAGTTGATGCCCACTTAAAAAAAGAAATGGGTTTTATTTTTCTTTTAGAAGGAAAAATTGGACAGCCATATATTTCTTCTTGTGGCCGCCCATCACTTGGTGAACATTTTCTTTTGAAAAGAAAATTTCAGCTCTCTCTTTCTCTTGCAATATCATCCGAGTCGCTAGCACGGGTTTCGGTCCGAGAGCCGTTCGTGTACGCATTGGTGGAGGAAATCTACACTTGATTTCTGCAGTCCGCATCCGTCTCTTAGAGAGACTTTGTGGTGAGTTTTTGAAACCCTCCTCTTATGCTTTAAGTTTTTGATTTCCACATCTTAAGCTCCTGGGCCGGATTCGAGGAAATCGACGCGTATTTCCGCTTTTATCGGTCGGTTTCCCGTGACGAATCCCAACAGTGGTATCAGAGCGGGCTTTTGATCCGTGGAAATCTTTAAACTTGGCGGATCCCGTGTTTTAAAATTGGCGATTTTGTGGACGGGATTTATTTTTGGTTTGGGGTTTGGTGATTTTGCCCCTTGAATTTTACTTATGGAAAATTATTTGCATATGGTTTATGCTTTATTTAATTTTCTTTTTGGGAGTTGTTTATGGAAAATTATTTTTTGCATATAGGTTTATGCTAGATTTATTTTTCCATTGCATGATTTTATTTCTTGGTGATTTAATTTCATGTTGCTATTTTTTTTTCGGAAAAATCACGGACCGTTTCGGGTCGAAACGGGGGCAGCAGCCGCTGCCTGAGGCGCTAGGCGCCACAGGCAGCAGCTGCTGCTGGCTGCTGCCTCGGCAGCAGCTGCTGCTGGGCAGCAGCTGCTGCGCGCCAGCAGCTGCTGCTGGGCAGCAGCTGCTGCACGCCAGCAGCCGCTGCGCGGCAGCGGGGCTGCTGCTGGGCAGCAGCGCCGCGGCTGCCCCGCGCGGCGGGCCGGGCCCGTTTTTGGATTTGGCGGGATTTTTTGGGCCGGGCCGGATTGAAAATTTGAAAAATATGCGTGTTTAAATTTTGGTAATTTTTATGCGCGTGGGATTTTAAAATTTTAATTGTTTTATGCGTGTTTAATTTTGAAATTTTGTGCGCATGTTTTATGAATGAATTTATTTTTCGTTCATGCGATATTTATTTTGGAAATAAATACGGTTAATTGAAATTGGTTCGGGTTTTCTTGGCACGATTACCCGGACGGCTAATTTTGGAATTCATGGTTTCCCAATTGGATTGGGAGCAATTTTGCCTGGGTTGAAGGCCCAAAGCCCGCACGGGGGTAGAACCATGATCGGCCAAAATTTGGCGATTTCAAAATAATGGCTATGGACATATATGACATGGGATTAATTCATGCATTTAACATGTTTATAAATTGTATGTATTGGATACGTGTATGTATGATTAAATGCATGAATGGATGTTTTGGGCCTTATTTATTCGGGTTGTAATATTCTTTTGGTAAATACGGCCTACGCGCCGTTTTCTTTTTATGTAATTTTATTTTATGTGATTATTATGGAATTATGTAAAGAAGAAGAAGCCGATTGGATTGGCGTGCTAGAAGGATGAGGATGCAGCCCACCTGATGTCGTTCTAGTATAGGTTTACTAGAATTATATTAGGATGTAAATTTTGGCCCATAGCATTTCATTTTTATTTAATTATGCTTTATTTATTTACATGTGAGAATGTATGTACAAACCCTATTTCACCCGCCTATGCATCTAAGCCGTTATTAATTGAATCTAATAACCAAAAGGCAATTACTAAGTCTCTTAAAAGTGCTTCCCTCATTCATAACCTACTCGAAGTGGGGATAGGCCAGCTGTAGACCAACCCTCGTTGGATGCACTGGAGTATCGTCATTTTGTATTGGGTTGGAGTATTGGTTACTCTAACACTTGGATGGAGGTTTTGACTTAGCATGGGTAGTAGGATGTTCCTGGCCCTAAGCACAGATGGGTAAGTGCCAACAGACCCATCAAACCGAGAGTCCCTAGGTTGGGATTGGACGGCGTTCCTACCTAAAAATTGGGATATAGTTGTTCCAGGCCCTCGTCTGGCTATATCTTGATATAATATGGATCTCGGCCCATGAGCCCAACAACTCGAGTTAATTAATAACACGATTCATTATTAATTATAATATGGGAAGAACATGTTAAGTCCTTTATTTACACTCGTATTTTTCTTGTGTAGAAACCAATGGCTACGAATGATACTTTATCACTGCGATCTTTCTTGGAATGGGACAAGCTTTCTGGCCCTAACTTTTGGGACTGGTCTATGAACTTAAGGAAAGTTCTAAGACAAGAGTCTAAAGAGTATGTGCTCGAAAAGCCTGTACCGGTTGTGCCAACGGGAAGTAATCCACCGGCTGCCCAGCTGGAGGAATACTTGGCACATGTAAAAGATAACCGGGATGTGACATGCCTGATGTTGGCTAGTATGGTTCCTGAATTGCAAAAGCAGTTCCTGGATCATCAGGCCTTTGCTATAATGACAACTCTTAACGAGATGTTTTATGAGCAAGCTTATCAGGAAAGGTACCTGATCCACAAGGCATTCCGCAGCTGTAAGATGGGAGCCGGGACATCTGTGAGTGCACACGTGCTCAAGATGAAGGGCTATCTGGATAATTTAGCCCGTCTCGGAACTCCTATCTCACGGGGGCTGGCGGTTAGCACGATCCTGGATTCTTTACCGGATTCTTATGATCAATTCATCCTAAAATTTTACAAGCAAGGGATGGACCGTACTGTTAGTGAGCTGCATTGGATGCTTGAGCTCGCTGAACTGTCGATCAAGAAGACTCCGCCGGTACTTGAGGTTAACAAGGGGAAACCTCTTTTCGCTAAAGGCAAGGCAAAGGCCAAGGCCAAGGCTAAGGAAGCCAAGGCTAAAAAGGCTAAAGCCCAGCCCAAGGCCCGTTCCAAGGATGTCTGCTTCGGTTGCAAGCAGGCTGGACATTGGAAAAGATCGTGTACCAAGCTTTTGGGAGAGAAAAGGAAGACGCAGGGCGTGTCTTCATCAGGTATATATGTCATAGACATTAACCTCTGTTTCAACATCTTATGTATTGGATACTAGATGTGGTTCTCACATTTGTTGAATGTGCAGGGACTTAAGAACAGGAGATCACTGGGATCGGGACAAGTGGACTTGCAGGTCAGAAATGGAGCAAGGGTTGCTGCCATAAAGATCAGCGGGACCAGCTTATGATGCCTAGTAGATTAGTTTTGTTACTGCTGAAACAATGTTATTTTGTACCTGTTATGTACAGGAATATTATTTCTGTTTCGGTTTTGGATATTTCTGGATGTACATTTACTATTGATAATAGTAAAAAGGGTTTATCTAGAAAAGAATTATTTTATGGAGTAGCTCTATTAAATAATGTCTTTTATATCCTGGATCTAAATGAAACTAATCATGTCTATACTATACACACCTAAAGGGTTAAGCCTAACGAACTTAATCCGGTTTACCTTTGGCATTGTCATTTAGGCCATATAAACAAGAAGCGCATAGCTAGGCCTCACATTGCTTGAATCCTAGGATCATTTGACATGGAGTCACTTGATATATGCGAGTCTTGCTTATAAGGTAAAATGACTATAGAACCTTTTAGCAAGGAGGCTAAAAGGGTTGCTAGCTTATTGGACCTAATGCATTGAGATGTATATGGACCGACAAGCATAGCAACCAAGGGTGAACAGCTATACTTCGTATCTTTCACAGACGATTTCATCAGAAATGGCCATGCCTATGTAATGAAATATAAGTCTGAGACCCTTGATAGGTTCAAGGGAGTAAGGAACGAAATACAGAACTAGGCAGAAATATCCAAGCCTTTCGGTTGGACCGAGGTGGTGAGCATATAAGCCTATAGTTTGACTCATTTTGAGAGAGCATGGAATAGTTCCACAGCTCACTCCTCCAGGAACACCACAATGGAATGGGGTGTCCGAACAGAGGAATAGGACCCTGTTGGACATGGTCCGCTCAAACGATGAGTCATGCCTCTCTCCCTATAAGTTGTAAAGGATACGCTCTTGAGACAATGGCTCTCATTTTCAATTATACTCCGACTAAGGCTTTGGAAAAGACCCCATTTGGAATATGGATGGGCAGGGTGCCTAATGTGTCTTTCTTACGGATTTGGGGTTGTTATGCACAAGTCAAGAAATTGACTGTGAGCAAAACTAGAACCCAAAACCGACTAATGCCTGTTTGTGAGCTACCCTAGGGAAACCAAAGGGTATTACTTCTACGACCCCGATGAGGACAAGGTGTTCATGGCGCAAAAGGGGGTCCTTCTTGAAAAGGGGTTTCTTTCCAAGAAAGACAGTGGGAGCGATATTGAACTCAGGGAAGTTCAAAGCTCAGAAACTCCGACAAAGGATAACTCGGAGACCAGGGTGAAGCTTCCAAAAGGGGAAGCACCAGCCCAGGTCACACAAGGACCTAAAAGGTCTGGTAGGGATCATCAGGAACATGGAAAACATCGGGTTTTGTTTCTAATGATTACGCTCCTTTTGTCTTGGACGAAGAGGAGCTCAAAACCTACTAGTAGGCTATAGCTAGCCCACTGTCTGCCATGGTGGTGGATTTGCAATCTATGTACGATAATCAGGTTTGGAACCTGGTTGATTCACCTCCAGGTGCTAAGGTAATAGGTGGCAAGTGGTGCTATAAGCTATAGGCCGACAATACCTTTAAGGGTGTGTATAAGAGGTTTAGTGGGAGCATAGTAACTTTCCTGGTATTATATATGGATGGCATCCTTCTGATTGGAAGCGACATACCAACACTACAAGGGAATTGTAATGGTTGTGTAAGTGCTTCGCAATGAAGGACTTAGGCGAAGCTGAGACGATCCTAGGGATCAGTATCTACAGGGTTAGATCCAATCGGCTTCTGGGCCCAAGTCAGGCCAAGTACATAGACTTCGTTCTGAAAAGATTCAGCATGGACCAGGCTAAGAAAGGTTTCTTGCCAAATGGGTCATAAGCTGAAACTTAGCAAGAAGTACTGTCCTAAGACAAGGCAGGATAGGGAGAACATGAATTGGTCCTATATGCGCTTCAGCCATGGGATCAATCATGTACTCCATGCTATGTACAAGACCTAATGTTGCCCATGTGGGGTCAGGAAGAGCAGTCAGCTACTAGGTACACTGATGCAAGCTTCCAGACCAGCCAGGATGAATATAAGTCGCAGTATAGGTATATGTTCATGCTAATTGGTGGTGCTATTGTTGGAGAGGCTCCAAGTAATAGACCATCGCGGTTTCTATCATAGGAACTGAGTACATTGCAATGTGTGAAGCAGCTAGGGAAGCTGTGTGGAATATGAAGTTTATCATGCAACTGGGGGTAATGTCAACTATCCAGTAACCAGTTGATATCTTCTGTGACAACGCAGGGCTGTTGCACAAGCTATGTGCCCCGGTCACACATATACACGAAGCACAAACTCAGGGAGTTTCACCTATTGCGAGAAATCGCTGAGGGGGTGACATCTCATTACAAAGAGTGGACACCAAAGACAATGTCGCAGATCTTTTGACCAACATGCTTGGCTATGCCTCTGCACGAAGGGTATACTAGATCTATAGGGATTAGACCCATGCCTAGTAGGTACTAGTGCAAGTGGGAGATTGTTGGAAATGCCCTAGTCCCGAGGCATTGGTCCTTGTGTTTGTATAATACATTTGTACATTAATGTAATCTTTATGTATTATATAATTTGTGTCAAGGAAATAAAGGCATTAATCTATTTATTATATGTCTTGTGCTATATTTTAAATAGAGTATCCAATGGACATATCCATATCCATGTTGTCAAGTGTGAGGCACTTGGCAGTAAGACCGTGGATAGGGAAAACGATATGGCCATAAAGTTATCCGTAGTCTGCTCCAATCATGGGAATGAATGGAACTAAAGACTATCATTAGCCTGGTTGTATGGCGGTGTCTTACCGGTCATAGAACATGGAATGTCAATCAGGTTAATGGGTACATGAAAAAAGGGCATGGTACTGGATCGATCCACTTAACGGGAATCTACATGGTATAGTATCACAAATGATTCTCGTGTAGTACTTGTATAAGTCCTTTGACCGGACCATATGATGGTGCTGCATGTGAAGTGGCACACTTTGGTGTACGCCCAACGGGCCTGTAAAAGGGTGCCAAGTACGGGTACGTTCGGGTGTGTCAGTGAGCATGGCAGCACTATGGATATGCAGAAGGGAATGTCACTCAGTGATTCACTGAGACGATATCATCGGCCTTTTGAAGAATGTTACTGATAAGTGTGCGGCCGCACCCAAAGAAGATTGGATCTTGTTTGTGAGCATCAGTTCATTCGGTATCAAGTAAAGGTCCAGACACAAAGAGGGTGATACTTCCATGCCTCTGTGTTGGACACTGATATCAGCGACATGGGATTTACAAGTTCAAACTACAGGGTTACGTTTTCAGTTAGACTGCTTACTCCGTCTTAATTGGGGGCTGTAGTGGCTTGCTAGAGCCCGCCTGCAGTCTGTGGGCCTTGGCCCACTGCCAACATAAAGACGGGCCCATTGGATCGTACACATTGAACGTCTGGACTTTAACTAGTCGGATTAAGTGTGTACTTGGAGTATACAAGTTTGGAAGAGAGAGAGATTTATTAATTATATTATATGAATCAATTGGATTGATCAAAGTTATATAATTAATATTTATTTTGGCCCTCTCATAATTAATTCAATGAATTAATAAATGGGATTATTTCCTAGGTGGAAATATTATTATACATGTATAGGTTTACATGTATCTCATTTTATGTATGTCTAATGTAATCCCTTGATTAAATTAATAGATCAAATGAATTATAATTTACATGTATGTAATGTATTATATAGCATAATATATATATATACATGTTAACTTGGAATTGCATTTGAAATTAATTCAATCAAAGGAAGTCAAATTGGGCTTAAGACATAAAATGAAATTGCCCACATTAAGTGGGATTATGTGGCCGAAATTTTGGGTTCATTTGGCTTTATGATGAGTCATTGGTGATTAGGTTGATGACTCATTTTTGGACAAAATTGTGATGATGGAAAAGGATGAGTCATGGCTTGATTTTATGGTGGAAAAGTTGGACTTTTCTTCCTATGAGAAATATCTTCTATGTCAACTCATTTTTCATCCATCAATTTTGTCTTGGCCGAATATACATGAAGCTTTGGGGGAGATGAGTCATTCTTTAATGATGAGAATGGTGGGTTACCATTTGGACCAAAAGGCAAAGTTAGACTTTGCTTTTATTTGGACCAATGGAAAAACGGTGACTCACACTTTACATCTTGATGACTTCTCTTGGCCGTATATATTATTTCTTGGAAAGAAATAATTGGACCACTTTTTGTATTCATTCTTTTGGCTAGAATGAGTTGATGCCCACTTAAAAAAAGAAATGGGTTTTATTTTTCTTTTAGAAGGAAAAATTGGACAGCCATATATTTCTTCTTGTGGCCGCCCATCACTTGGTGAACATTTTCTTTTGAAAAGAAAATTTCAGCTCTCTCTTTCTCTTGCAATATCATCCGAGTCGCTAGCACGGGTTTCGGTCCGAGAGCCGTTCGTGTACGCATCGGTGGAGGAAATCTACACTTGATTTCTGCAATCCGCATCCGTCTCTTAGAGAGACTTTGTGGTGAGTTTTTGAAACCCTCCTTTTATGCTTTAAGTTTTCGATTTCCACATCTTAAGCTCCTGGGCCGGATTCGAGGAAATCGACGCATATTTCCGCTTTTATCGGTCGGTTTCCCGTGACGAATCCCAACACTTGTTTACCCCATCTCTCTAAAATACTCAAGCAATCGATAAAAGGACACTTTATCTTTGTCTAACTCAGCTTCAGCAACTTCACCCCTTTATACTTCATATCATCAGCATCACAAGAGCTAGTACCTTTCTCTCTTTCCAAGCCAAAAGGAGAGGTTGAATTCAAAACTTTTCTCTCAAGTTTCACTCGAACGAATGGGAGATCAAACTATTGATTCTTTCGCTCCGAATGGCGGCCATTCTCACCAATAAGAGAAGGTCGTGTGGGGAGGCCACCACTGCTAGCCGGTCAGATCTCGTAAAAGTGATCTTACTCGACTTCTCGCATAAGCTCTCTTCGGATTAGGTTCTCTGCTCTCATAAATGGTCACATTCTCGATCTAATGCTATTGATCCAGGAGTTTCGGTATTGTCAATCAGAATATTCCAACAGGTACTTTTTATCTGTAATACCCCGAATTAATTACCTTGTGAATATCCATATAAAGTGTTTAGATGCATATATAATTATATATATTTAAGTGAGTTAATGAGAAATTATAAAATTTTAGGGATGAATTGGAAAATTATCGAATAAGGAGGGATCATAGAGGATATTTTACAAAAATCAATTCAATTAAATTGGAGATGGCCGACAGCCATCTCCTTCTTTTCTTTTTCTTCTTCTTCTTCTTCTTCCTCTTCTTTATTTCTTTCATTTTTTCCATTTGAAATTTCAACTCCCAAATTCTCCTTCAATTCTCATCCGTTTTTCGCAAACTTTATACCGAAACGAAGCTCTCAACACCTACTACAACCCTATGTAAGTTTTAGGAGGAGAAATCAAGTGTTGAGAGAGAGATTAAAACCTGAAATTTCGTGCTAATTGCTGTCCCGCACGATTCACTACCTTCCGTCCAAAATTTCAAAAATCTGACCCCGGAAATGAACTCAGGAGGCCGGAAAACCTTTGCGTAGGTTGAGAATCGGAACATGCAAGCTTGATTTTCCGGTGATCGGAGCTTCGTCGGTAAATTTCTAATTTCCCCGATTTCTTGAGTTTTAGTTGGAATTAGAGTAATGTAATGGTATATTTAAACTCCTGAGATTATAATCTAGCTAATGGTATGAATCGTTTTCACATAGGGCAAGTTCGAAATTTTCCGGCGACGGATTCCGACGATGGGCAGTAATTCCGGCGAGGTACATTAGGTACTTGAAAAATATTCCTAGTCTTATTTGGAGAAAGATTAATTCTTGGACCTTATCCAAATTCCTTAAGTGTTAAATTTTATTAATTTTAGAAGTCTATTAGTTAGTTAATTAAAAAGAAAATAGATGTTAATTCTTGGTTTGTGAATGATATAATTATGTTAGTGGAGTAAGTTAATTGAGAATGTCAATAGGAAGAGAATATGTGATGTTATATGGATTGAATGAAATGCTAGTGTATGTGTTGAATAATTGGTATATTATGGAATTTAATTGAGTTTGGCTATCCAGTCGGGTTATTGAATTGCAGTCTATGGAGACCGACTGGAATTGTTGTTTGGACTATAGAAGTGTAAATTTATGCAGGTTTGACCCTAATATTAATTAGGGGGATATCCATTTTATAGGGGAAACTCTGCCGAAATTTCTATTGATATTTCGGATAAATAGAATAATTAGTTCCTTCCTCATCTCCATTATAAATTCTCTTGTGTAGACATCCAACCAGTAGGCGGAGCAGGAGAGCTGGAGAAATAGGATTCGTCGGCTAGGAGTATCTGTGAGTTAATTATATGTTATGCATATTTAATTTAGCATTTGCATTCATGACAGATTTTTTTTAAAGTTTAAATATTATTATGTGATTATTATCATTATTGAAAAGAGTATCGCCTAGCATTATAATTATATTTATTTATGATTCCAATGGTGGTTTAAATACGTATATGGACATGCTTCCTGGTGAGCGGCATCAGGACCTTGTGCCCACAGGTACTATCGGGCCTATGGAATAAATGTATGAATTGATGATATGTTTATGATAAGCTCGGTTGAGTTATTCTCGGGTTATGTGATATTATGGCATTGGAATTAAGTGAGGCTGGGTATGGGTTCGGTTGAGTTATTCTCGGTCCTCCAGCCGACTGGGTACGGGTTCGGTTGAGTTATTCTCGGTCCCCCAGTCATTGGATATAAGAGAGCCGGATGGCTATGTAGATTATGCGATACTTTGGGTATTGAGGTTTAGGGTCCATGACGTATGGAAACCACTTATTAATAATTGTTTTATTATTTGGTTTACCGAAATCATGTGTATGAATGCCTGTACAACATATATGTATATAAATATATATACATACGTATAGTATTGTGTGATTGGTGGATTGCTAAATTATTCATGCATTGCATATAATTAATTCACTATGGGAGGTCTGACTCCCTAAATTTTTCAGGTAGCTAGAAGCGTGTTGTAGCCCAAGATCTTCCTCCGGGCGGCACATTAGTTTTACTATATAGGTTATCATTAATTACTTCCAATGTATTAAATTTCTAGACCGCAGTACTAGAGTAAGGATTATATTTGATGTTGTGTATGTGAAAAGGATTTAATGTGTTAAGTAATGACGGATTGAAATATTATATTTTGAGACTGTAGTTTAAAGTATGATTTTAGGCTTGCTACGGGTTCCGGTGGCGATATGCCTACCCGTTCCCTAGCGCCGGTCACGGCCGGGGTTTGGGTCGTGACAAAATTGGTATCGGAGCTTAGGTTAAAGATTGTCTGACCTAGTAATCTTGTACTGCGGAGTTAGGATTCGAACTCGTCTTTGACAGTCTTCTCATAGGTAGAAATCAGCTTACCATAAGAGTCTTGTTATTTCTAATATCTATTCTTGATTTCAGAATGAGGCGATCAAGAGCTGTAAGACCGCCTAATGAACCCGAAATTGAGGATTTGGGTGATGAGGATTTTGAACATCACGAAGGTGGTGATTTACCTCCACCACTACTGCCTCCACCCCTTCGAAGAGGTAGAGGTAGACTTAGAAGACAAGTAAATCCGCAGGATGAACAAGTAGAACATTCGCAAAATGTGCAACAAAATCAGTCACAAATTCCACAAGGAAGGTATGGAAGGCAAGGAAATTTGGAAGAGGAGCAAGTAGAGCATCCGCACACTGTGTAACAAAATATTCCACAATTCCCACAAGGATTCAACTTTAACCAGTTCTTATCAGGTGTAGGAGTAATGCAGCAAATGTTGATAAGACAAGGATAGAATGAAGACAGCTCTAGTGGTATGGGTACAGTTGAAAGATTTGCCCGAATGAATCCTACTACGTATGATGGTGTTGATGGAGATGCTATGGATTACCTTGATGAAGTTGAGAAGAGTGCAAGATATTTAAAAGCCAATGAATATGAAACTATTCAAATGGCGGAATACTCTTTAAGAGGTGATGCAGGAGTGTGGTTTAAGGATTATGTTTTTCCTCAAATGCAGAACATGTCATGGGATGAATTCAAAGAGCTATTTAAAGAGGCTTTCATTCCATTTAGCTACAGTGAGGAGCAGAGGAGAAAATTTGTGACCTTTAGAGAGGACAGGAATATGTCAGTGAAGGAGTTTCATCGACAATTTTTAAGGTTGGGCAGATATGTTCCAGAAGTGATGCAAAATGAAAGGATTAAGTGTTCTACTTTCATTTCTGGGTTGGGAGAGCAGTATACTTCTTTGCATGCTTTCTCAACAATGAGAGGATGCACTTTTTCTCAGTTGGTTGATGCTGCAAAATGAATGGAGCTTGATTTTAATCAAGCAAATTTGATTTCTTAATCTATTCAGAATCCTAAGCCCAGAGATGGTGGTCAGTCTTCTTCTGCTACAATGGGTAATACAGGCAATTTTCATATGGGAACTGCACAACCTTCTAATCAGAAGACAAGATTTCACAAGAAGGGGCGCCACAGTCAAAGGCGTGGTAGAGGGTTCTACCAATATGGTAGTGGACAAAGTTCCAGTTCTGGCCATAGTAGTTCTACATCAGGCTCTAGTGCTTGTGTTAATTGTGGCAGAAATCATCAGGGTCCTTGTTATGTTGCTCCTGGCAGTTGTTTTAGATGTGGACAGCCTGGACATTTTGCTAGACAATGTCCACAATTGGGATTCCAGCCAACTCCTTCTCAGGGGTTTCCATCCAATACAATAAGGTCTAATTTTCCAATGCAGCAGGGAAATTTCTCTTCACCAACACAGTTTCAGCATGCACCTGCTATGTCGCAGGGTCAATCGAGTCGTTCTGGAGGTAGAGGTAGAGGAGGAGGAAGGAATCCTCAAACTGGACAAGGACAAGCAAGGGTGTTCACTCTCACTCCACACGATGCTCAAACTTCGAATGCTGTGGTTTCAGGTACTATTCATGTATGTTATATGGATGATAAAGTACTTTTAGATCCCGATGCTACACATTCTTTTATTTCTCCTTGTTTTGCTACGAAAATAAGTAGGAATCCTGAAATGCTGGAGTGTACCTTATCTGTGACTACACCACTACATGAGTCAGTAGAAACACAACTTGTATTTCCTTCTTGTCCTGTTACAATCGAGGGAAGAGATTTATTAGCAGATTTAGTTCTACTTGACGTGATTGATTTTGATGTTATCTTGGGAATGGATTGGTTGTTCCAACACTTTGTCACTTTGGATTGTCGAAGGAAAGTGGCAAGGTTTAGTGTGCCAGGAGATGTAGAATTTGAATTCCAAGGTGATAAGGAGATGTCTTCTTCAAATTTGATATCGGCCATAACAGCTAGAAAGTTTTTGCACAAAGGGTATCAAAGGTATTTGGCCTTTGTTAAGGATACAAGCATTGATGAAGGCAATATTGTGAATGTTCCTATTGTAAATGAATTTCCTAATGTGTTTCCTAAAGACTTACCAGGAATGCCTCCCGAACTAGAAATTAATTTTGCATTGACTTAGCCCCTGGTACCGCTCCAATATCTATGCCACCTTATAGGATGGCACCAGCAGAGTTGAAGGAGTTAAAGGAACAACTACATGAATTACTCGATAAGGGTTTCATTCAGCCTAATGTATCTCCTTGGGGTGCTCCCGTGTTGTTTGTTAAGAAGAAGGATGGGTCACTACGACTTTGCATCGATTATAGGCAGTTGAACAAGGTGACTATCCGTAATAAGTATCCACTCCCTCGGATTGATGATTTGTTTGATCAATTGCAAGGTTCATGTTGCTTTTCCAAGATTGACTTGCGGTCTGGGTATTATCAATTGAGAATCAGGGGTGAAGATGTACCTAAGACAGCATTCAGAACACGATACGGTCATTTTGAATTTTTAGTAATGCCATTTGGCTTAACCAATGCACCAGCAGCATTTATGGATCTCATGAATAGAGTGTTCAAGCCATTCTTAGATCATTTTGTAATTGTGTTCATCGATGATATATTGGTGTATTCAAGAAGTGAGGAGGAGCATACATACCATTTGCGAATGGTATTGCAAACTTTAAGAGAACATCAGCTTTATGCCAAGTTCTCTAAATGTGAGTTTTGGTTGGATAGTGTGGCATTTTTAGGACATGTAGTGTCCAAGGATGGAATACAAGTAGATCCGAAAAAGGTGGAAGCAATTACAAATTGGAGGAGACCTACTACAGTGACAGAAATTCAAAGTTTTCTGGGTTTAGCCGGCTACTATAGGAGATTTGTTCAAGATTTCTCTAAGATAGCAGCACCTTTAACCCGACTAACTCAAAAGAATGTTCCTTTCGTATGGTCAGAAGCATGTGAGAATAGTTTTCAAAGATTGAGAGATTGTTTGACCTCGGCACCAGTACTTACTTTACCGTCTGGATCTGGAGGATTCACTGTTTATTGTGATGCTTCTAGAGTTGGTTTGGGTTGTGTGTTGATGCAAAATGGAAAGGTTATTGCTTATGCATCGAGGCAATTAAAGAAACATGAACAAAATTATCCAACTCACGACTTAGAAATGGCGGCAGTGGTTTTTGCATTGAAGATATGGAGGCATTATTTGTATGGAGAAACGTGTGAGATTTACACTGACCACAAGAGTCTTAAATACATATTCCAACAAAGGGATTTGAATCTAAGGCAAAGACGATGGATGGAGCTGTTGAAAGATTATGATTGTACGATATTGTATCATCCAGGCAAGGCTAATGTTGTGGCAGATGCTTTAAGCAGAAAATCCTCAGGTAGTTTAGCTCACATTAGTGTTGAAAGAAGGCCTTTGATTAAGGAGATGCATAATTTATGTGATTCTGGAGTGCAATTAGAACTGGGCAACTTTGGAGCAATATTGGCACATTTCAAAGTGAGATCAGTGTTACTTGATAGAATCAAAACAGGTCAAGCCAAAGATCCTCAATTGTGTGAAATTTTGACTGAGTTGGAAAACGGTAATGTTCGTGATTTTAGAATTGATGATGATGGATATCTACGTTATGGGGATCGACTGTGCGTTCCTAATGTGGATAACTTAAGAAAGGAGATCATGGAAGAAGCTCATTTTGCAGCCTATAATGTACATCCGGGTTCTACAAAAATGTACCAAGATCTTAAGAAGTTGTATTGGTGGAATGGTATGAAAAGAGATGTAGCGGAGTTTGTAGCTCGTTGTTTGACTTGCCAACAAGTAAAGTTTGAACATCAAAAGCCTTCGGGATTATTACAGCAGTTACCTATTCCCGAATGGAAGTGGGAGCGAGTAGCTATGGACTTTGTAGTTGGATTGCCTCGTACGTTGAACGGGTATGACTCAATATGGGTGATTGTTGACAGATTGACTAAATCGGCTCATTTCCTTCGAGTTAAGACAACATATTCAGTAGCAAAATTGGCACGTGTTTATGTGGATAGAATCGTTTGTTTACATGGTGTTCCAGTGTCTATTGTGTCGGACAGAGGATCAGTCTTTACATCCAAATTTTGGGAGAAACTTCAGAGTGCTCTAGGCACTAGATTGGATTTTAGCACTGCTTTTCATCCTCAAACGGACGGTCAATCCGAACGAACAATTCAAACTTTGGAAGATATGCTAAGAATGTGTGTGCTAGATTTTGGTGGTCATTGGGATGCACACTTGCCTCTCTTTGAATTTGCTTACAATAATAGCTATCATTCAAGCATTGGGATGGCTCCGTATGAAGCACTATATGGTAGGAAGTGTAGATCCCCTTTATGTTGGGAGGAAGTTGGTGAAAGGAAACTTATTGGCCCAGAGTTAATACAGATTACTTCAGAAAAAGTCCCGATTATTTGTCAACGAATACAAACAGCTTTTAGTAGACAGAAAAGCTATGCCGATCCAAAGAGGAAGGATGTAACATTCATGGAAGGAGAGTATGTATTTATTAAAGTATCACCAATGAAAGGAATTATGAGATTTGGCAAAAAGGGAAAGTTGACACCCCGGTATATCGGACCGTTTGAAATTTTGAAGAAAGTAGGTGAGGTGGCATATCATTTGGCATTACCTCCCAATTTATCACAAGTCCATCCAGTCTTTCATGTATTAATGCTAAGGAAATATGTGCCGGATCCATCTCACGTCCTCCATCCTCAAAATGTACAAGTTAGTGGAGACTTGTCATACGAGGAACAACCCGTGGCAATTGTTGATCAACAAACTCGTCAACTACGAACTAAGGAAATTCCAATGGTGAAAGTACTATGGAGTAACCATGCCATGGAAGAATGCACTTGGGAATCAGAGTGGGAGATGCGGAACAAATATCCTTACCTATTTCAATCATGAGGTTAGTCTTCAAATTTTAAATTCGAGGACGAATTTCTTTAAGGGGAGAGAATGTAATACCCCGAATTAATTACCTTGTGAATATCCATATAAAGTGTTTAGATGCATATATGATTATATATATTTAAGTGAGTTAATGAGAAATTATAAAAGTTTAGGGATGAATTGGAAAATTATCGAATAAGGAGGGATCATAGAGGATATTTTACAAAAATCAATTCAATTAAATTGGAGATGGCCGACAGCCATCTCCTTCTTTTCTTTTTCTTCTTCTTCTTTCTCTTCTTTATTTCTTTCATTTTTTCCATTTGAAATTTCAACTCCCAAATTCTCCCTTAATTCTCATCCGTTTTTCGCAAACTTTATACCGAAACGAAGCTCTCAACATCTACTACAATCCTATGTAAGTTTTAGGAGGAGAAATCAAGTGTTGAGAGAGAGATTAAAACCTGAAATTTCGTGCTAATTGCTGTCCCGCACGATTCACTACCTTCCGTCCAAAATTTCAAAAATCTGACCCCGGAAATGAACTCAGGAGGCCGGAAAACCTTTGGGTAGGTTGAGAATCAGAACATGCAAGCTTGATTTTCCGGTGATCGGAGCTTCATCGGTAAATTTCTAATTTCTCCGATTTCTTGAGTTTTAGTTGGAATTAGAGTAATGTAATGGTATATTTAGACTCCTGAGATTATAATCTAGCTAATGGTATGAATCGTTTTCACATAGGGCAAGTTTGAAATTTTCCGGCGATGGATTCCGGCGATGGGCAGTAATTCCGGCGAGGTACATTAGGTACTTGAAAAATATTCCTAGTCTTATTTGGAGAAAGATTAATTCTTGGACCTTACCCAAATTCCTTAAGTGTTAAATTTTATTAATTTTAGAAGTCTATTAGTTAGTTAATTAAAAAGAAAATAGATGTTAATTCTTGGTTTGTGAATGATATAATTATGTTAGTGGAGTGAGTTAATTGAGAATGTCAATAGGAAGAGAATATGTGATGTTATATGGATTGAATGAAATGCTAATGTATGTGTTGAATAATTGGTATATTATGGAATTTAATTAAGTTTGGCTATCCAGTCGGGTTATTGAATTGCAGTCTATGGAGACCGACTGGAATTGTTGTTTGGACTATAGAAGTGTAAATTTGTGCAGATTTGACCCTAATATTAATTAGGGGGATATCCATTTTATAGGGGAAACTCTGCCGAAATTTCTATTGATATTTCGGATAAATAGAATAATTAGTTCCTTCCTCATCTCCATTATAAATTCTCTTGTGTAGACATCCAACCGGTAGGCAGAGCAGGAGAGCCGGAGAAATAGGATTCGTCGGCTAGGAGTATCTGTGAGTTAATTATATGTTATGCATATTTAATTTAGCATTTGCATTCATGACAGATTTTTTTTAAAGTTTAAATATTATTATGTGATTATTATCATTATTGAAAAGAGTATCGCCTAGCATTATAATTATATTTATTTATGATTCCAATGGTGGTTTAAATACGTATATAGACATGCTTCCTGGTGAGCGGCATCAGGACCTTGTGCGCACAGGTACTATCGGGCCTATGGAATAAATGTATGAATTGATGATATGTTTATGATAAGCTCGGTTGAGTTATTCTCGGGCTATGTGATATTATGGCATTGGAATTAAGTGAGGCTGGGTATGGGTTCGGTTGAGTTATTCTCGGTCCTCCAGCCGACTGGGTACGGGTTCGGTTGAGTTATTCTCGGTCCCCCAGTCATTGGATATAAGAGAGCCGGATGGCTATGTAGATTATGCGATACTTTGGGTATTGAGGTTTAGGGTCCATGACGTATGGAAACCACTTATTAATAATTGTTTTATTATTTGGTTTACCGAAATCATGTGTATGAATGCCTGTACAACATATATGTATATAAATATATATATACATACGTATAGTATTGTGTGATTGGTGGATTGCTAAATTATTCATGCATTGCATATAATTAATTCACTATGGGAGGTCTGACTCCCTAAATTTTTCAGGTAGCTAGAAGCGTGTTGCAGCCCAAGATCTTCTTCCGAGCGGCACATTAGTTTTACTATGTAGGTTATCATTAATTACTTCCAATGTATTAAATTTCTAGACCGCAGTACCAGAGTAAGGATTATATTTGATGTTGTGTATGTGAAAAGGATTTAATGTGTTAAGTAATGACGGATTGAAATATTATATTTTGAGACTGTAGTTTAAAGTATGATTTTAGGCTTGCTACGGGTTCCGGTGGCGATATGCCTACCCGTTCCCTAGCGCCGGTCACGGCCGGGGTTTGGGTCGTGACATTATCGAAATAGCTTTTTTGAAAATTTTTAAAATTTTGAGCCTTCACTTTTTGGATCATCTTCTGCCCAATGCGGAACAGCTTTTGATGTGGAGAAGGAAATTGACACACAGGAAATCAATTCTCAAATGGAGGAGTAGTGCCATTCCTTCTTCGGCTCAGACCGAGGGCAAATTTTCTTTTTATTGGATTTGGATCCGTTGGGGTCCAAACCATTTTCCACCATGGTGAAGCCATAAAGTCACAAGATTAATCATTTGCCTAAGATTAAAAATAAAATTCAAACACCAAAAACACACAGTAAAAGCCCCAAAACTAATGTGTGTGAAAGTTCAATAACTAATGTGTGTAAGAATTCTATTATACAGGAAGCACAAACCATTCTTGCTTTGCCACTTTCCTATTAATGAAATGTTTTAACACACATTGCAGTCACTGATTTTGCAGGGTCAAGATAGTTGAGGTTTCCATCATATATCTATTTTATGCTTCAGTACAATTTTAAGAAAATTCTAACAGCATAACACATAGAACACAAAGTAGGTGGAGTTGTATTGTAAAAAGTGAAATTCCTATGAGGTTTCAAGACCTTCATTTTCAGTAGTTTAATTTGCATTCATTGGCATTGATTTATCTTGTAATTAAGCTATTGTAATTGAGTACGAAAATACAAGAATCCAAACAAAACGCTTTGCATTCAATTTCAAGTACACACAAACAAATTGATCATTTATTAACAGTTCAGTGCATATAGGTGAAACAACCAAAATGTAAAGGATTTGAAATCCTAATAATGCAAAGCTTAAATTACATATTACTTTTGCAATCTTCGAAAAGGATTTTAGTTAATCACTTTATTAATCCTCTTTTTCAAATCTTTTTTACTTCAATCTACCACTAGACTAATCATCTGCTCATCACTTCCTAATAATTACAAGTACCAATTGGATATATAATTTCACCATATAGTTGTTTCCTTTCAATTTGGGATTCCATGGTGAAATATATATAAAAGACTCAAATGTTTCAATGAAACAAGGAAATAAGTGAAAGGAGAAGACGACACAGTAAAGAGAAAAATTGGGGGAATATTAAAAATACGATAGAAAATTCAATAAGTGATTTTCAATAGATTAAAGAAGCCAAAATAAAAAGAAATATACGCACTTTTTGAAACATCAAATGCTTACCTTGACTCCCAATATACTGCACTGATTAACGAAATATTGACAACGATTTTGCGACACCAAGACGAAATCCCCCTTCTGTAAAAGTGCCTTCCAAAAAACCACAATTATCTACTCACGATAAACATTGATTTCCTATTTCACTTCCATTTAGTTCCGATTTTAGCAAAATTTCAGGTTTTTTCGGTTAAAATTGAAGGAAAATATACTTTTGAAAAAACCAACGGTCTAGTCCTGGGATTTTTATAAGGGGATAAAGTGGTTGGACAATTGTGCCCTTCGTTACATATGCAAATGGAGTTGCAAAAAAATCCTCGAAATGATAATAGAGAAAAATTCAGTCTATGTTTTGGCAAAAAAAAAGTTTCACTGTCCTTGATTTTTTAATGAATGATAAGGTTTTTTTTTTTATCATTATTCTAAAAACTTGTAGATGATGTGATCATGACATCGCCCTCAATATTTTAAGGAGTATATTTCTCTTTCTCGTACAAAATGTTATGTGTTGTAATTTCTAATTAAAAAGATTATAAAAAAAATACTAATTTTGTAATTTTTTATGATGTTTATTTTGTATTTTTTTAAAATATTTTATGTCATTTTTGTAGAAATCCAATTCTTTTTTCTTTTAAAAAATGTTAAACACATTTTTGGAACTCTCCTTATCAAGTTAATTTTCTTTTCTATTAGTGTAAAACAATGAGCGTTGGATCGATTACATTTAACTATACACATTAATTCCCTTTCTTTAGGAATATCTTATCAATGAACATAAATCTCAAACAAAAATTATGGTAACTATACACATTATTCATTTCATTTATATTTAAACTTGTATTTGTATATTTAACAATTCGAAAATTTAGATTTTTGTATATCTGTTGCAACTTTAGGTAAATTGGATAAATCACTCTTAAAACCATAAGAAAAACAATTTTAATTCAAATAACATAAGTAATAGTCTTTTAACTAAGTTCAATATCTACAACTAACTGTCTTTTTTCTAAACTAAAAGCTTAATATGTGCGATTAAAACTGAAGAATAGTTAAAAACAATAGTGAATCTAGGATTAAAAGTTAGCAGGTGTTAATATTATACGAAGAAAATTTTTAATAATATGGTAGCATAATATTTTTACCAAATGATATGAAACGAAAATTCTATTAAAAGACAGTCATAATATAATTTATACATATTGATTATGAGTTTTTAGATGAGGTATTAATTCCAAGTGTTGGATAGACAGGTAATATATAGTAACCTTCTTTGACATCCCATATTCTGAAAATGTTATAAAATGACTTCATTGTTAATACTTTATTTTTTTCTTAATATGGAACACTAAATTTTTGTGAAATAGTCATCGTCTTTTAAAATAACTATTCATGAATTAATAAATTTATAAAATAAAAATAAAATTGATAAATTTATAACAATAAATTTCTAATTTATAAATCAACATATAATATATCTACCATAAATTGAGTACAATAATCAATTAAATAGAACAAATAGATTATATATAAGCAACTCTGCACAGCTGATTACTAATTCTATTAATTTATATTTTGATTATTTCTCAACCCTAAATGACTAAATCAAGCATCTATAATAGGCCTTTAAAAAAATTAAACAAACTATTTTTTAAGGGAGATCAGTGCTTGCAATCAATTGGGGGGGTGGGGTGGGTAGGAGTTTGGTATATTGACTTTTGGGGAAGAATGATGTTAAGCAATCACTTGTAATTATGGCTTAGCATAAATTGCTTTTATTTTTATTTAGGGTAAATATTTAGTAATATTTCAGTTTTTACCTAACATACTAGTTAATTTATATATAAATTATCTAATAGAGTATAAGGTTTTTACTTTTTGTTCTATAAAACAGTTTACCCCCTACCGTCACATTCACGTACAACCCAATAACTATAAAATATGAAATAAAATCGTTATAAAAGTTCAATATGTAACATAAATTTCCTATCATTTGACTTTTGATGTCCTTTTAGCCAAATCCATTAAATGAATTCATCGAAATATTACTTGAATGCTCGATAATTAACTTTTTTACACTTGAAACATCAATAAATAAATTTATTTTCTTACCTCTAACTTTAGAAGTAGAAACAGTATATATATATAAGAACGAAAAGGAACAAAATTTTATTGAAAATATAAAATCACAAATTACAAGAAGAATGATTAAACCTTAAGCAGAGGAAAAGCAATGAACGATATGCTAAGGCCCGAATAAGATCAGTCTCCTTAAAACAGATTAGTTTGCATTAAACTTTCGCCTCCCAGGACACAACAGCAACAAAATCAAACTCAACCTCGTGCCAGAAATATCATTAGACTAAAGAACGTAGAAGCAGCTAGATTTTCAAAATAGAGAGGAAAGTTTGTTTTCTAGAATTAATTTTCTCAAAAATAGAATTGAAAAATATTATAGGCTACAGAAGAGGAGCTGCATAAATAAATGGCATTAATCCACATAAATGAGAATTATAACAAATTTAACTGCGGTTAAAATAATTAAACTGTTAGGAAAGGAGAGAACATGTAAATTCTCTAATCTGTAGAGGAAAAATAGTTTGAGCAAAAGTAGGCAGGCCCTTATTGGCCTATTTTGGTTAGGCATTCGCGTTGCCCACGTCGTGCGGGTGTGCATTGGGCCTTTGGAAGACCGGGCTTCGATTTGCACCCCTCTACACGCGCAAGAGAGAGACTTTTGGCTAATAATTCTTACCAACATACTGAAAAGCTTTTCCTTTAAACCCATTAACTATCTCATTAGAAAGAGATGTGGGATATGGGAATTATAATATATTTTCTCTACAATTTCTTTTCCCCCAAGCTTACTTTGAGCATCAATTTCTCATTCATCTTTAATCCACTTTAGGCGTATTAAATACAGTTGGAAAGATCTCTTTGTGTAGAATACGATAACATAATTCACATTATTCAAATTAAAAACCAAGCATTATATAAATTAAGCCTAAAGTTGCAAATCATTAGTTTGTCACGTGCCAATTTTCCAACAATCGCCCACATGAATGAAAATTGAAAAAACAAAACGTACATTTCAAAATTCGAAGTAGTGATAAGACTTAATAGTTGATATCTGCATAGGATAGGTAGGCTACAACCTTTGAACCTTCTCTTGTGAAAGTATATTTACTTTACTGGCTGACTAGTAGACGCATTGTCCTTAAACTATCATGCCGTTTGTGTAAACGATAATATACCCCTTACAAATACCAACACAATATGGTTTTTGGTTCTCACGGTTATGTTTATTATAGTCGTGAACATCTCCTGGTTCTACAAGAGTTTTAGAGAACTAAGCCCCATTAGTCTCTGTTGAAGCGACCCACTTCACTCTCACATAGGTGATTTATTTTGCTTGGACTTCTGATGCATAAATAATCATTAAAAGCACAGCTTAACCTTTGCACGTTTTATAATTGTTACATCATAGGAATGGACAAGTGGTTTACCCCCCACAATGACCTCATAAGGTCTATGCATTTAGGTTATCCCATTGAACCTAGATCTTGGGATCTCCAGTCAACAACGTTGGGTTTTCCTTCACATAGCACCTTAAATTTTTATGGGCTTAAGTCTCATTCCTCTTGATGCCTTATCAACTTGATGTTGATTTAAACCTTTGGTTAGTGGATCTGCAATGTTATCCTTTGAACATACAAAGTCAATAGAGATATCTCCTATTGAGATCAGTTGTCTAACGGTATTATGTTGATGATGCATGTGTCTCGACTTACAGTTTTACATCATGTTTTGTGCTCTTTTAATCGCTGCTTGATTATCACAATGTATACAAATTGTGGGCATAGGTTTTGGCCATTTAGGAATATCCTCCAAGAAGTTTCGTAGCCACTCGGCTTCTTCTCCAGTTTTATCTAGGGCTACAAACTCAGCTTCCATGCTGAATCTAGTTATGTCATTTGCCTAGAGGATTTCGAGGACATTGCTCCTCTGCCTAGAGTGAAAACATATCCACTAGTACCTTTTGAAATTCTTAATGTCAGCTGTTCAACTGGCATCAGAAATTCTTAATGTCAGCTTGTCTATGAACATGAATATATGGCAAATACCTCAATATTCTCACGTTAGCCTTCCAATGGCTCTCCCCAATTACTCTTGATTTTGCTTAAATTGCTTACTATCAAAGCAATATCGGGTCTTGTACAACTTGAGAGGTACATCAGACTAGCTATAACCCTTGCATATTCCACTAAGTACATGCTTTCACCTTTGTCCTTAAACAGATGTTGGTTAATGTCTATCAGAGTTCTAGCTATACCAGTATCATCCTTGCTAAACTTTTCAAGTATCTTGTCCACATAATGTGACTGAGTTAGAATGAGACCACTAGGTGAACATTTAACTTGGATGCCTAGTATCACATCTACTGGTCTTATATCTTTCATGTCAAATCTAGAGTTTAACATATTCTTGGTACTCTTTACCATTTTCTCATTGCTTCCTACAATGAGTATGTCATTAACATACAGACATAGGATGACAAATCCTTTATTAGTAGTTTTGACGTAAATATATTTGTCACACTCGTTAATTTGATAGCCATTTTCCATCATAGCATCATCAAACTTTTTATGCCATTTTTTTGGTGCTTGCTTTAAACCATATAAATACTTCACCAATTTACAAACTTTCCTTTCCTGACCTAGAAGTACACAACCCTCAGGTTATTCCATTTAGATTTCTTCTTTAAGATCCCAATTTAAAAAGGTTGTATTTACATCCATTTGATTTACTTTAAGATTCTGCAAAGCGTCAATTGTAAGTATCATCTTAGTGGATGTTATTCTTGACATAGGAGAATACTTATCAAAGTAATCAAGGCCTTTCTTTTATTTGTAACCTTTAATAACCAAATGAGCCTTATACTTGTCAATTGTTCCATCTACTTTCATTTTCCATTTGAAAATCCATTTAGAAGTTAGTGGTTTTGTTCCCGGAGGAAGATCCATTAATTCCTAAGTATGGTTCTATAGAATGGAATCAATTTCACTCCTTATGACTTCCTTCCATAAAGGACTTTCTGTAGAATTTACAGCTTCTCTGTAAGTTTGAGGTTCAACCTCAACCATATAGGTTAAGAAATCTCGACCAAAAGATTTTTCAACCCTTGCCCTTTTACTTCTTCTAGGCTCTACCTCTTCTTCTTATTCATCCTCTTGATGAAGATCATGGCTGCTTTCTTCAACCACTTGTTGAAGATCGTCATCATTATCAATAATACGTTGTGATCAAATTGATTGCCATTCTTAATAGTTTCATAAGACTATTTAGATTCTGACCCATCATCTTGTTGCTTGCATGGAAAAATGTTTTCAAAGAACGAAGCATCCTTTGACTCCATTAAAGTGTTCTTGTGTATTTCTGGGTTTCTAGATTCATGCACAAGAAATAATATGCGTTATTATGTTCCGGTCTTCAAACCTATTTTCATTTTTTTAGGTAATGGAGCTATTACCTTTGCAAGACAACCCTACGCTTTCAAGTAATTATGGGATGGTTTTCGACCTTTCAATAATTCATAGGGAGTTTTGTCTTGTTTCTTATGTGGTACCTTATTCAAAAGATAATTTGCTGACAAAATAGCATCCCCCCACAAGTTTTACGGTAAACCATAAATGGTTAACATTACATTCATTTTCTCTTTTAGAGTATGATTCTTGCATTATGCTACTCCTTTAAATTAAGAAGAATATGATGGTGTTACCTCATGAATAATACCATGTTAGGAGTAAAACTCGTTAAATTGTACAACATATTCACCACCACTATCACTTCTTACCACCTTAATTTTCTTATTAAGTTGGTTCTCTACTTCTTGCTTATAAAGAACAACAAATTTCTCTAAAGCCTCATCTTTGCTTTTAAGCAAATATACATAATAGTATTTTGTGCCATCATCTATGAAGGTAATAAAGTATTTATTTGTCACACCTAATTCTTTTTGCAACAACACTACTCCTCAAACTAAAATTTGACAGCATATCCCCTGTATTATGCATATCTATCAGCCTGTTAAACATGCCATCCTATCAAAACATGTTCATATAACCATATCTAACACAAATATCTATATACACATATCACCAAAACTTTTCATCCATTTATATCCTATATACATTAAGTTTTTTCTAAATATTTTACTTAAACATATCTACTATATTTACAATACAACACATTAATACCAGGGATGTACAAAAAAATCTATCTAAGTTGGCCCAACCTCTTCTAAAGCTTGACGAACAAAACAGAAAAGGTGCTACTGCTACAATCTACAGCTTGTCTGCTTCTTTGAAAAGTTTAAATAAGGGGAGGTGAGTAGACTAACTCAGTGAATGGATAAATATATAACAAAGGGGAACAATACAGGTTTTATATTTTATATATATATATATAAATTTAAAAGCATACTTAAACGCCACTTTTGTAAAATATAAATAAATCAATACTAAAATCATTGCATCTCAAAGTATGCTCTTAACATTTTTCATCAGCAAACCTTATAGAAAGTAGCAAGCCATAAAGAGTAGTAAAATTTAATACATTAGAAACCAACATCATAAACTCAAATATGTATCCTAAGGATCAACTTCAAGGGCAAAACCATGTAGGGATGACAATAAACCAGCCCATTGAAGCAATATGTAGTACATTGCGTGGAAAACCCTGCATTCCATGTCTTTTCATTACCAAGCTAGTGCATCGAAAACCATGCATTCCACGACTCAATTAAGTCATACGCATGCATAGAGCTAGCTATCATATTTGTCACATCATAACTCTAATACCCGTAACCAAGGGTATGATCTCATAGGTTCATATATTGAGTGTATAAATACTATATCCATCCAGCTCATCAAACATGAATCTTTAAGTATCATATACAAAAACATAAACTACCATGAAGTGTTCCCAACTTTTATATTCAAAATATATTCCATAATAAATCATTCATTTGTCACTTTAAGAAACATATATATATATAATTATAATTGAAAATGGCATTGTTATATAATTATCCACTCACCTAGTTGCTAAAAAGATTTCCCCCTTGTTTGCTTTAACACCCTAACGTGTTTCCTCGGGTGGTAGATCTTCACCTAACATTATTATAACAACATTAGGATACACTAGAAATTTGCCTAATATGCTACAAGAATGCTAAAATGCATAATTGTGTACCTAGTTTTCTTTATCGAATATTATAATTTCCAAACTAATTCTATTTATAAAGTAATGCAACAATTAAATCCACTTGAACATTTATACCCTTAGTATACTCTTCTCTAACACACTTTCCTTCCTTTATCTAACTAAATCCTCCAAAGCTTTTATCTAACTAAATCCTACAATCTATTTATATCTAGAATTAACCAATATATTAATCTACTACTAATACCCAAAAATAAAACACTTCCATATCAACAATATTTATCCAAGTATTCCACCACCACAAAATATAAAAATTTATTCAACTTTCCATCAAGAATCAAACCATAAATTTGCTAACTCCATAATAATTAATCCACTAAGATTTTGACCAAACTCCAAGAATTAAACTTGTCAACAATATTATGTAGAACATTCTGAAAATTTCCTAGGCCAGAGATACCTTGCCAGAGTGCCGTCAGCAGTCACCGGAGAGTCACCGGCATCGATCCGCTTGCTGCTGGAAATTTGCACCAACGGCAGGTATCTGATGGTGGTGGTCTCGCGTCCTAACTTCTCACCGATTGCTCTAATAGCAGAATAAGAGTGTAAGTATTAAAACCCCAAAAAACTTGAAATTAAATCTTCAATCCCTCAAATTGATGGCTGAATATGCTTAATTAGGGAAGAATTAGTTGTCATTGGGTGAAAAATACCATGATTGAGAAGGAATTGGTGAGATGTGGTTGCTTTAGTATGGGTGAATTTTAAAGGAAAACAAAGAAAAATGGAAGTGATGGGAAGAGAGGGAGAGACGAAGACAAAGAAAAAAGAAAGGTAAGGGATAAGTCTAATTCCCCTTTCTCCCTTCTCTCCTTTATTTATCTATATAATATAATAATACTATTATTTATAAGATAATATAATATTATATATATATATATATGAAACAGGGTATTACAATTCTCCCTTCGTAAAAAGAAATTTCGTCCTCGAAATTACCTCTAATAGCTAGAATAAGTGTGGATATTGGGAACACATAGCTTCTTCTCTCTCCATGTGGCTTCTTCTCTAGAATGATTTCTCCATATAACCTTTACCAATGGAATCACCTTATTCCTCAAGACCTTCTCTTCTCGTGCTAAGATCTCTACTAGTTCTTCCTTGTACGTTAGATCTTCTCTCAACTCAATAGGTTATTTTGTAAGTACATGAGATGGGTCACTTCTATATCTCCTCAACATTGAAAGATGGAAAACATCATGAATTTTTGATAATTCAGGTGGTAGGGCCAACTGGTATGCCACTGGTCGAATTCTTTCCAGAACTTCATATGGACCGATAAATCTTAGACTTAACTTCCCTCGTCTCTCAAAACGCAATACTCCTTTCGAAGGAGAGATCTTTAGAAAGACTTTATCACCCATATTATACTCAATGTCCTTTCTTGTCGAATCAGCATAACTCTTTTGCCCGTCTTGAGCTGCCTTCAAATTGCTTCTAATCATTTGCGTTTTATCAACAGTAAGAATGCACAATTTTAGGGCCTATTATCTTCCTTTCTCCTACTTCATCCCAACATACAGGAGTTCTACACTTTCTACCATACAATGCTTCATAGGGCTATAACCAAACTACTATGAAAGCTATTATTGTAAGCAAACTCCATCAAAGGCAAATGTCTATCCCAACTACCTTTAAACTCTAGTACACAAGCCCTCAACATATCTTCCAAGGTTTAGATAGTGCGTTCTGACTAGCCGTCTGTTTGTGGATGAAAAGAAGTGCTAAATTTCAGTTTGGTTCCCATAGCACGATCTAAACTAGGCCAAAACCTAGATGTAAACTATGGGTCCCCATCAGACACAATAGAAATAGGAGCAACATAAAGCTTCAAGATTTCACTAACATACATTTCTGCAAGCTTATCCAAAGAATAGTCCATTCTGACTTGTAAAAAGTGAGCTGATTTAGTCAATCTATCAACTATGACCCAAATTGAGTCATGCCCATGTTGAGTTCGAGGCAAACTAGTTACAAAATCTATAGTGATATGTTCCCATTTCCATTCCGGAATAGGAAGTGGTTGAAGAAGGCCTGATGGACACTAATGCTCCGCTTTAACTTGTTGGCACACCAAACACCTTGCTACAAATTCTGCTATGTCTTTCTTCATTCCTTGCCACCAATAATTTTCTCTTAAAGTATGATACATCTTTGTACTCCCTGGATGTAAAAAATATGCTGAACAATGATCTTCTTCCATTATTTCTCTTTTTAGTATTTCCAAGTTCGGCATGCATAACCTATCACCTTTCATCAGCGTTCCATCACCATAGAGAGACAAGTTAGTGCGACTGCCACTTTTCACTTCTTTAATAATTTTATCAAGTTTCTCATCTTGTGATTGAGCTTCATGTACCTTATCCACCAGAACTGGTCTAACTTTGAGTGTAGCTAACAATGCCTCTGAATTGCTCATTTCCAATCCCACACCCAAGGGCTATAATTCTGCTAACAAAGGAAACCTAATCATCTTAACATATGCCAAATTACCATACGACTTCCGACTAAGTGCATCATCCACTATATTGGCTTTACCGGGATGATATTCAATTGTAAAGTCATAATCCTTTAGCAATTCAAGCCACCTTCTTTGCCTCGGATTCAACTCTTTCTGTGAAAGCAAATACTTCAAACTTTTATGATCTATGAAAATATGACATTTTTCCCCATAAAGATAATGTCTCCATATTTTCAAGGCAAACACTACTGCTACAAGTTCTAAGTCATGAGTTGGATAATCCATTTCATGAGGACGAAGCTGTCTTGAAGCATATGCCATAACTTTCCCATTTTGCATCAGTACACATCCTAATCTATTCCTTGAAGCATCACAATACACCATAAAATGACAATTACTTGTAGGAAGAGTTAGAACAGGTGCTGAAGTTAAACAAGCTTTAAGCTTTTCAAAGCTTTCTTGACACTCTCCATTCCATTCAAACTTGGCATTCTTCCTTAGTAATTTAGTTAAAGGGGCTACAATGATGGAAAAATCCTTCACAAAACGACGATAATACCCAGCCAAACCCAAGAAACTTCACACTTTAATCGGATTTGTGGGTTGGTCCCATTTAACCACAGCCTCAACTTTCTTAGGATCAATATAAACTCCCTTTGCGGATATGACATGGCCCAAAAAGAACACCTTGTCTAGCCAAAACTCACATTTGCTGAGCTTGGCATATAATTGCTTACTTCTTAATATCTGCAGCACTAGTCTCAAATGTTCCTCGTGTTCCTCTATACTTTTAGAATACACCAGGATATCATCAATAAACACAATCAAAAATTTATCTAAATAAGGTTTGAACTCTCGGTTCATAAGATCCATGAAAGCAGCCAGAGCATTAGTAAGTTCGAACGGCATGACAAGGAATTCATAATGACCATATCGAGTTTGAAAAGCTATTTTTAGTACATTGATCTCCTTAATCTTCAATTGGTGATATCCTGACCGTAAGTCTATCTTGGAAAACACTTTGGCACCTTGTAACTAATCAAATAGGTCATCAATGCGAGGTAAAGGGTATTTATTCTGAATTGTAACTTTATTCAGCTGGCAATAGTCAATACACAATCTCATGGACCAATCCTTCTTCTTCACAAACAACACAGGAGCTCCCCATGGTGAAGCACTAGGCTGAATAAAACCTTTATCTAGCAGCTCTTGCAATTGCACCTTCAATTCTTTCAATTCTTTCAACTCTATTAGAGCCATTCGATATGGAGCTTGGGAAATAGGAGCAGTCCTAGGCTAAAGATCAATAGAGAATTTGATTTCCCTATCCGGGGGCAAACCTGGAAGCTCATCCTAAAATACATCAAGAAATTCTCTAACTATAGGAATGTTTTCTAGTTTTAGCCCCTCCTACTATGTGTCAATCACATACGCTAGGTATGCTTACAATGCTTTCTAAGAAGCCTTTTTACTTTCATGGCTGATATCACACTTGATAGAAGAACTCATCGTTCTCCAAGAAAAGTAAGTTTAGATTCCCCCGGTGGTTGGAAAATAACGAGTTTTTTGTAACAATCGACAATAGCATGGTGACGTGATAGCCAATCCATCCCTAAGATGACATCAAAGTCCTGAATAGATAGTGGTATCAAGTTTTCTAATAATTCATGATCCCCCATCTTAACTACACAATCTTTATACACGTGCTCACACAACATAGTACTCCCAATAGGAACACTTACTACTAAACTTTCATCTAAAGACTCCAGTTGCTTATCAAAATGCATGGAAAAAACATGTGATACAAATGAATGCGTAGATCCCAGATCAATAAGAATACTTGCATCTTTACCAAAGATAGATAGCATACACGTGACTACTTCTAGGGAGGCTAAAGCTTCTTATTGTGTGATGGTAAACACTCGAGCTTGTGCCTAAGGTCTTTCTGATGGTGCATTTGCTCTAGGCTAAGATGATGAAGTAGAACTGATATTTCCCCGTGCAGAATTGATGCTTCCGGCATTAGACCTGCTTTGGAATGAAACTCTACCTCCTTTTTGATTTCTCATATGCCCTTGGTTTAACGCACCAATTTGAACAAGAGGGCAATATCTTCTTATATGTCCATATTCCCCACATTCAAAGCATCCTCCTTTTTTCATCTGACATTCTCCATCATGATATTTACCACATGTACCACACTGGTGTTTAATTCTCTGATTTGTTCTTTGCTCACCACCTTGTTTCAAACCCTGATTCTCATTTTAGCTATTCGTTGTATTCCTTACCAAACTTTGGCCAAATTTTGATCCACCGCTGCCCCGATAAGAAGTGGTCAGATTTTCTCCTTGGCGGTTTGTATTTGACATTTGAGATGAACCACTTCCTTTCTTGTTTTGCTCTCTAGCAGTCCCTTGAGAAGAACTGTCTACTTGCTTCCTCTTCTTCTGAAAATACTCACCCTTCTGCTTTAATAGCTTTTCAATTCTTTTTGCTTCAGCCACCAAGGAAAGAAATGTATCACCATCACGTAAAGGAACTTGTAGACGAATTGACCAACTTAATTCACCATGAAACCTTTCACATTTTTCTTTATCCTCTTGAATCAAGTGAGAAACAAACCTATAAGCATCTTCAAACTTGTCCACATACTCTGTGACTGACATTCTATCTTGCTTCAAGCTGAAAAATAGGTTCCTCTTTTCCCTTTTGTAATCTTCATAAATATAGGCTCTAGTGAAATTAGAAACAAAATCACTCCAAGTCCAATTACCACCATAAAGCCCACGTACTCACTCATACCAACTCTCAGCAACCCCAGAAAGAAATAACCAAGCGTACTCAACTTTATTCCTATCGGTCACTTCAGGCAAAACTTCATAAGCCTTTGTTAGCTTCTTCAACCAAGAATCTGCTTCTTTTGAATTTGTAGAACCTCCAAAATCGATAGCCCCTAACTTATGGCAATGACTCAAAACCTCCCATGGCTTTAATTGCTGATTGTTATTATTAGTATTACTATTACAGGCTTGCATGGCAGCCACAACTGCTTGTGTAGTAGTGGCTACAAGGTTGACATCAATTTGAGGAGGCACAGGTTGAGGTACAGGTTGTGCGGGTGGTATAGGAGCTTGATTTTCTCTTGGTACATTTTCTAAAGAACCCACATTATCTAGTGGTATCTCACGCTCTGCTACCTCTTCTTAGAAAGGTACATGTGTTGTATGCCTAGGAGGTTGGCCAACATTCTCTAACCTAACAAATCTTCCTCTTCCCCTATTAGTATGAAGACCCCTTCCATGAGTTCGGGGCGGCATTATCCCATAAAATAAGAAGTATTGTAGGGATTAAGATATAATATACCTAAATAATACCAAATTCTTAGACATTCAGTTGTGTACCATGTCAACTTATCTTTGTATTTTATTACAATAATGATATGATTTATGATGTTTCATGCATGCATGATTATGTAATCGTGAAATGAAAACATTGAAAACGTGATTTATAAACATATGCAAAGAATCCCCCCCCCCCCCCAAGAAAATGATTTCATATAACAAAAATTGCAATGAAATGCATAATTATGTAATCGTGAAATGAAAACATTGAAAACGTGATTTATAAACATATGCAAAGAATCCCCCCCCCCCCCAGAAAATGATTTCATATAACAAAAATTGCAATGAAAATAAGTTGACATGTACACAAAGAATATCTATACACCATTCGAATTCACAATGGACTTAGTTCTTAATAATAGCTATCAAGTGTCTACAGAATCTAAAGCAAAATGTCTCACCTAATTCTTTTTGCAACATCACTACTCTTCAAACTAAATTTTGACAGTATATCCCTTGTATTATGCATATATATTAGCCTGTTAAACGTGCCATCCTATCAAAACATGTTCATATAACGATATCTAACACAAATATCTATATACATATATCACCAAAACTTTTCATCCATTTATATCCTATATACATTAAGTTTTTTCTAAATATTTTACTTAAACATATCTACTATATTTACAATACAACACATTAATATCAGGGATGTATAAAAAAATCTATCTAAGTTGGCCCAACCTCTTCTAAACCTTGATGAACAAAATAGAAAAGGCGCTACTGCTACAATCTACAGCTTTTCTACTTCTCTAAAAAGTTTAAATAAAGGGGGGGGGGGGTGTGAGTTCACTTACTCAGTGAATGGATAAATATATAACAAAAGGGAACAATACAGGTGTTATATATATATATATATAATAAAGATCATAACAGCGGGATAAGTATAAATTTAAGAGCATACTCAAATGCCATTTTTCTAAAATATAAATAAATCAATACTAAAATCATTGCATCTCAAAGCATGCTCTTAACATTTTTCATCAGCAAACCTTCTAGAAAGTAGCAAGCCATAAAGAGTAGTAAAATTTAATACATTAGAAACCAACATCATACACTCAAATATGTATCCTAAGGATCAACTTCAACGGTGAAACCATGTAAAGATGATAATAAACCAGCCCATTGAAGCAATATGTAGTACATTGCATAGAAAAGCATTCCACGTCTTTTCATTACCAAGCTCGTGCATGGAAAACCATGCATTCCACGACTCAATTAAGTCATACGCATGCATAGAGCTAGCTATCATATTTGTCACATCATAACTCGAATACCCGTCATCAAGGGTATGATCTCATAGGTTCATATATTGAGTGTATAAATGCTATATCCATCCAGCTCATCAAACATGAATCTTTAAGTATCATATACAAAAACATAAACTACCATGAAGTGTTCCCAACTTTTATATTCAAAATATATTCCATAATAAATCATTCATGTGTCACTTTAAGAAACATATATATATAATTATAATTGAAAATGGCATTGTTATATAGTTATCCACTCACCTGGTTGCCAAAAAGATTTCCCCCTTGTTTGCTTTAACACCCTAACGTGTTTCCTCGGGTGCTAGATCTTCACCTAACCTTATTATAACAACATTAGGATACACTAGAAATTTGCCTAATATGCTACAAGAATGCTAAAATGCATAATTGTGTACCTAGTTTTCCTTGCCGAATATTATAATTTCCAAACTAATTCTATTTATAAAGTAATGCAACAATTAAATCCACTTGAACATTTATACCCTTAGTATACTCTTCTCTAACACACTTTCCTTCCTTTATCTAACTAAATCCTTCAAAGCTTTTATCTAACTAAATCCTACAATCTATTTATATCTAGAATTAACCAATATATTAATCTACTACTAATACCCAAAAATAAAACACTTCCATATCAACAATATTTATCCAAGTATTCCACCACCACAAAATATAAAAATTTACTCAACTTTCCATTAAGAATTAAACCATAAATTTGCTAATTCCATAATAATTAATCCATTGAGATTTTGACCAAACTCCAAGAATTAAACTTATCAATAATATTATGTAGAACATTTTTAAAATTTCCTAGGCCGAAGATACCTTGCCGGAGTGCCGTCGGCGAGCGACTCTTGGCTACCGAAAATTCGCACCAGCGGCAAAAGTCTAATGGTGGTGGTCTCGCGTCCTAACTCCTCACCGATCGCTCCAATCGAAGAATAAGAGTGTAAGTATTAAAACCCTAAAAACTTGATATTAAATCTTCAATCCCTCAAATTAATGGCTGAATATACTTAATTAG
The DNA here is from genome assembly GCA_039660915.1 of Euphorbia tirucalli. Lineage (NCBI taxonomy): Eukaryota > Viridiplantae > Streptophyta > Magnoliopsida > Malpighiales > Euphorbiaceae > Euphorbia > Euphorbia tirucalli. The sequence continues at coordinate 43,484,606 of CM077636.1, forward strand.
GGAAGAATTAGTTGTAATTGGGTGAAAAATACCATGATTGAGAAGGAATTGGTGAGATGTGGTTGCTGTAGTATGGGTGAGTTTTAATGGAAAACAAAGAGAAATGGAAGTGCGGGGAAGAGAGGGAGAGACGAAGACAAAGAAAGAAGAAAGGTAAGGGATAAGTCTAATTCCTCTTTCCCCTTTCTCTCCTTTATTTATATATATAATTTAATAATACTATTATTTATATAATATATATATATATACATACATATATATATATATATATATATATATGAAACAGGGTATTACATTATTTCCTGCTCTTAATTGAACAAATTTCAAGTCACAAGTATCTGTATGTATAAGATCAAGTAGTTCTAAATTTCTTTCAACAAAATGAAATGAAGTTCTTGTCAATTTTGTCTCAACACAAATTTCACATTTATGTTTTTTATCAATATCAAATAAGGGTATATGGTTTAAATTAATTAAATATCGTAACATGTCATAATTAACGTGTCCAAGTTTATCATGCCATAAATCATGTGACACAACCATATAAGAAGAAGAAGTAACATTCTTATTCATTTCAATTGAGTTAGACTTACAAGAGATACAATTAATCTTAAACATCCCATTACATTCATATCCCTTATCTATATACATAGCCACCTTAGAAAAAACAAACTTTTAGGACTCAAAAACCATCTTGAAGCCATGTGCACTCAAGAGGCTCCCAGATACAAGATTCGTCGGCATGTTAGGCACATACAGAACATTCTGCAGCTTCACTTCTTTTCGAGAAGTCATCTTTAATATCATAATTCCTTTCCGCTTGACCTTTGAAACAATAGCATTTCCTATGTAGAGTTTCTCCCCTTTTGTTATAAGAGTTAATCCAGCAAAAGACTCTTTATCACAACAAATGTGACGGGTAGCACCAATGTCAAGCCACCACTCTCTTGGATTAGAATCAGTCATGTTCACCTCAGAAATCACAGCATATAAGTCAATCTCAGACATATCTTCTGCAATTGCTTCTACAGCATTCGCCTCGGCTGTTTTGACTTTCTTGGGTGGTCTACAATCAAATGACTTGTGGCCCATCTTGTTGCAATTGTAGCATTTCCCATTAAATTTGGGATTTTTAGAAACACCCCCTTTTGGTCCCAACTTGGACCCAGCAGGCTTCTTGCCTTTCTTAGGGTCTTTCTTGACCTCCACCACATTGGCCCTTGGTGCAAATTGGCTAGCAGCATTGGAATTTTTTCTCAGAACCTCTATTGTCTTCCTCTATGCAGAGTCAGACAATGAGATCCTTGATAGTCATCTCCTTCCATTTATTCTTAAGGTAATTTTAAAGTCACTCCATCCAAGTGGCAATTTCTCAATCATTGCTGCCACTTAGAATGATTCATTAATCACCATACGTTCAGCATGCATTCCATGGATCAAAAGCTAAAGTTCCTACACTTGACTAACAACATATTTAGAATCATTCATTTTAAAATCAAGGAATTGCCCTGCGAAGAATTTCTTAGCACCCGCATCCTCAGTTTTATATTTTTTGTCCAAGGATTCCGATATTTCCTTTGTAGTTGGTATAACTTCATAAATATTGTAATGTGAATCTACTAAAAAATTTAGAAATATTATTCTTGCAAATAAATTCGAAAGATTCTAGGCATCCACAGCCCATTGGATTAAAGGATCAACCACATCCTCTCCAACATTGGGAGGATCCTCCTTCAGGAACAACTGAAGGTTTATCATAGTCAAGAAAAATAACATCTTCTTCTGCCAAGTTTTGAAATTCACTCCAGAGATTTCTTAGGTCTATCCACATGATTCGCACCAAGTGGCATCACATGACCAGAACCACTAAGACTCAAACCACGAAGACCCGAACCAAAAGGACCCAAACCACTGGGACAAGAATCAAAAGGACCCGATCCAGTAGGACTAGAACCAGTAGGACCCGAACCAATAAGACCATCTTGTCCATTTTGGTCATTTTGACCATTTTGGGAACTTTCTTGCACAGGTGGAGTAAAATCATATATGATAATTCTGAAATTTACAAACTAAATCAAGTTAGTACAATTCCAGAATGTTAAACAAAAAATAAAGAATGAAAGTACTGTTTCCAATAGAATAAAAAGAATTGTTCAAAATAGTTCACACGTTTGAGTTAATTTGTCCAAATTGTTCAAATAATATTCCAAAGTCAAGGTATTCCAGTAAGGGTATCCATGTTCATCTCTTATGTCTAATCTGTCTTAAGATTGTTAGAAATAGTATATATATATATATATATAGAAATATATGGAGAAATAATAAGAACAAAAAGGCATAGAATTTTATTGAAAATATAAAATCACAAATTAAGGGAGAATGATTAAACCTTAAGCAGAGGAAAAGCATGAACGGTATGCTGAGGCCCGAATAAAATCAATCTCCTTAAGATAGATTAGTTCGTGTTGAACTTCTGCCTTAAAACATTAAACTGTTAAGAAAGGAGTTAGAGAATATGTAAAGTCTTTAATCTGTAGCAAGCTTGTAGTGGCTTAATTCAGTTTGGCAATCGCATCACCCACGTCATGCAGGTGCACATTGGGTCTTTGGAACACCAGGCTTGGATTTGCACCCCCTGCGCGAGCAAGAGAGAGACTTTTGGCTAATAATTCTTACCAACATAAGGAAAGACTTTTGCTTATAAATCCATCAACCATCTCATAAGAAAGGGACGTGAGATATGGGAATTATAATCTATTTTCCTCTACAATTTCTTTTCCCCCAAGATCACTTTGAGCATCAATTTCTCATTCATCTTTAATCTGTTTTAGGCATATTAAATACCGTTGAAAAGATCTCTTTACGTAGAATACGATGACATAATTCACGTTATTCGAATCGTAAACTAATCATAATATAATTAAGCCTAAAATTGACAATCATTACTTCGTCACATGCCAATTTTTCAACAAAAAATTTGGTGATTTTAAAACCTATGGAGTTTTTGGAAAAGAAGTATTTGGTGGATTCTGGTCAAACGGACAAAAAAAGCCAAACCATGGGGTTTTGTATTACAAATTAAAGTTTTATACCAATTTTGTTTCATTTTTTTATATATATAATTTGAAGACCATGGATGTAATTATTTTTATTTATTTTTAATGATAAGGACTAGACTATTCAAACTTTCAATAAGACAAAGATACAAACCTTGTGATATATTTTGGATAACAATGACTCACTATTGTATTAGGTAAAAAGGTAGATACTAACAAATTATTTACTTTATTATTTGGAGATTTTACAAAAATACATACATTTTGGCACCCTCTTTCCTTTTTACATGAAGAGGAAATTTTTGCGAAAATCCCTTTCAAACTTTTCAAAATTACTAAAATACTTGATTCTACTTTGTCCACATTTCTCTCTCCTCTTTTCATAATTTTAATCTAATTTCGTATTTATCTCTTAAACCGTTTATTTTTTTTGTCATGCGACTCTAATAAGATTTTTTTTTTCTCTTTGAAACAATATCATATGTATATATTTTTTCCAATAATTTTCTTTTCACTAAGGTATAACTAATTATACCTTTGTATCTTAAGGTATAACTAAGATATAATCACTGTAATAGTGTATAACTAAGGTATAACTAATGTATAATCACTATAATTGTGTATCTTAAGGTATAGCTAAGTTATAACTAAGGTATAATCATTGTAATAGTGTATCTTAAGATATAACTAGGGTATAATTAAAGTATAATCACTGTAATATTGTATCTTAAGGTATAACTAAGGTATAATCACTCTAATAGTGTATCTTAAGGTATAGCTAAGGTATAACTAAGGTATAATCACTATAATAATGTATCTTAAGGTATAACTAAGGTATAATCATTGTAATAGTGTATCTTAAGATATAACTAAGGTATAACTAAAGTATAATCATTGTAATAGTGCATCTTAAGGTATAACTTAGGTATAATCATTGTAATAGTGTTATTATATCTTAGTTATATACATTTGATACTCTTATTATACATTACTTATACCTTTGTACAAATGTTACACCTTAGTTATACTTTAGTTATACCTTGGAGACTCTTACTATACCTTATTTATACTTACTAATGCACTAATACATTGATTATACCTTCTGATACACTGATTATACCTTAGTTATACATTTTGATATACTAATTATACCTTAGTTATACCTTCCGATACATTGCTATACACTACTTATATATTGTTATATGCTTATACACTACAATGCTTAAACAATGAATGAATAAGGTATAAACAATGTACAAAATAAAGTATAATCAACGAGTTAGAAGGTATAATTAGTGTATGAAAACGCATAACTAAGGTATAATTAGTGTATTAGTGTGTTAGTATATCAGTAAGTATAACTAAGGTATAATAAGAGTATCAAAGGTATAACTAAGGTATAATAACACTATTACAGTGATTATACCTTAGTTATACCTTAAGATACACTATTACAGTGACTATACTTTAATTATACCTTAGTTATACCTTCAGATACACTATTACAATGATTATACCTTAGTAATACCTGAAGATGCACTATTACAGTGACTATACCTTAGTTATACATTAATACAGTGATTACACCTTAGTTATTTCATAAGATACACTATTACAATGATTATATCTTACTTATACCTTAGATATACCTTAAGATACAAAGATATAATGAGTTATACCTTAGTGAAAAAAGAATATCGGAAAAAATATATACATGTGGATTTTGTTTCGAAAAAAAAAAAAAAAAAAACTTTCTAAAGTCGCATGACAAAAAAAATAAACGGATTGAGAGATAAATACAAAACTTGGATTAAAATTACAAAATGAGGAGAAAGAATTGCTGACAAAAACCACGTATAAAAGAGAATAAAAGATATGAATCGAGAAAAAAAAAGCAATTGAACAATTATGAAAGAAAAAAAAAATAGAAAAGTAATTTTGAAAAAATAAAGTCCAAACACAAAACCTAAAAGAGAGTATTTTTTAACAATTTCCTTTATTATTTTTTCACTGTTACTAAGCCAAACCACATCATTTAGCTTAGTAATATATGGTTAATAAAAAAAAAATTAAGCCCAGTCCAAAAATAGGGTTGGGCTTCATGTCCTCTAATCGTAACGTTTGATTTTTTTTTTTTTTTTTTCAAGTCGTGGCGTATCGTTTTATATTAATCTATTATTCGCTCGGTTGATGATGATTTTATTTGATTTGTAAATTGTTTTTCATTAAAAGGAAATATCTTTATATCTATAGATTAAAAAAATCACTATAATTAAGTAACTACACTAGAGTAATACTATATGTTTTGAGCCTTTTCATTTTTCGCACAAATATTTATTTTTCGCGTAAATAATTACTACGAAACTCAGTCTTTCAATTTGATTACAAATAAGCAAGAGGGTTTAAGAATTTCACACATTATTTAATTAAGATAATCAATTAATCATCACTAGATGATCTCATGTTTAATCATTTACTCATGTAAACATATTTTTAAAAAGACAACAAATAAATGAGAGATTCTACAATGGTCTCGGATTGGACTGGATGAGTATAACATCAGTGCACCTATTGACATGGCATTCATCTAGCAGTCTGAATTAGTCCAGAACCAAATTAAAAATTTTCTTCATAAATGGATATTTGGTAAATTGAGATAAGCAGCTATTGTTTGTTGATATAAATAAATCAGTTGTTATTTTACAACAACAACATTATCCTACTATTCATAAATTGCAGTTAATATTTTAATTGCTTTTACAAAATTATCGCTTCCTAATTATAATATTACTAGGTTTCAACCCCGCGCAATACGCGGATTTAGTTTGATACATTGTAAATAAATACGTATAAAAAATTATAATTTCTTTGTTTCAGTAAAGAAGTAACCACAAATAAATAAATAAATAAAATAGTGTTAAAAATAACCTAGAAATGTTGAGCCTATCCAACTATATACCAAATACTACACCGTTAATTAAGAATGTAAATATGAAAAAAAATATATAGGAAATATTGAAACGGTGTCAAATTAATCTTGATATACCTCGAGTTCAAGTCCTAATGAAATTGGTTTAGTTGTTCGATATAAAAAAATGGAAATAAATATTTACTTTCAAAACAGGTGTATACTGATTAAAAAGATTACCCTTTACATTAATCACTTGTAGAGGAATAATAATTCATAGAAAGAAAAAAAGAGAAATTGAGACATGCAACTCCCTAGATCTTGATGTTGAAAAAATTCTAATTTAAGATCATAATAATCATAATAGCAACCATAAAAATAGGCCTCAAAAAGAAAATAAGAGATTTGAATATGCATCCGACTCGTCGATCGAAAAGGCAGGTATATGGATATGAAATGTTAGTCAAGTAGGAAAAGCAAAGATCAACAAATTATTACCTAGTGGAGAAAATCGAAAAAAGTAACTCATTCTCTGCTTTTGATCAAACGTAACATCCGATTTATAATTAAATCACACCAATACTAAAAATAATACAAAAAAATTAGCATACCAAAACAAAAACATAAAATAAGCTGCAAAAATTAGTAGGAAAAAAAAAAGGAAATGGAGCAATCCCTAGATTAGAAAAAAGGAAAAACAATATATTAAAAGAAGTGAGTAAATGACTATATAAGAAATTGTTCTACTAAATAAATTGACGGATATTAATCAAATGAGATAAAATATAAAAAAAATTAAAGTTATAACACTTAAGTTTTATTCGTATAATGGTTTTGCATATTTTGAAATTTCTTTCAATATACAATTAGTTATGATAATTGTAAGCAAGATTATTTTCTAATTGTAAACTAGGTTCTAATTCCAGGAATAGTTATGATAATAACATTGAAGAAGAAATTAATTCAATGGAAATAAATATTAGTAAAATAGAAAATGATTTGATGGATTGGACAATATTAAAGCAAGATATTAGTACAATTTATTCTGTTGGAACATTTGAATTTTTGACTAATTATGCTATTAAAATTGCCGAGCAAACTGTTGCTATAAATCAAGAACATGAGAATATTCAATTATTCTCAGAAAAAACAATAAATGAACATAAATTGAAAAAATATAAATTTTTACATATTGGTTCTGTATAAATTGCTATTGAACCTTTGTTTAGATAAGGACTTGATATTCTTATTTTGATATGTTTACGTGATGGAAGGCATATTAATTTTACTAATTCTTTGCTTGCTATGGCTGAAACGAATTTGGCAAATGGACCCATATATTTTAATTGTTATCCTGGATTTTCTATTAGTTTATTTGATCCAAATATTTTAGACACATTGACTTTGACTGTTAAAAGAAAAAATTTGGAATTTAAAGAAAATGTTAGATCTGTTGTTATAATATATAGGATCTATTATAAAGTGACGACCACTACTCTTAATCCAAGATCAAAGAGAAATTTTAAAAGAAATGAGATTTTATTATTTGAAGCAAATAGAGCACACTCTAATATTCAAATACCTAAAAGATTAAATTGGAATGAAATAAGTAGATCAGGAACTTGGGATTTAACAGAAATCTGTGAACCTAGACCATTAGAAATAAATAAACAAACATCTAGAATTATTGAACATAGTAATGGAACTGTTAGAATAGATTTTTCATCTGGTTTAAGTCAACCTGCTCGAACATCTGTTTATTCAAATAATAGGTCATTATCAAGTAATAATACTTTACCTAGAACTAATTCAGAAAGAAATTTGAATTTATCAAGTGTCGATTATAGTGAAAATATTCCAAGACCCATTTATGAAGAAATAAGGGATGATAATACATTGACTCCAACTAGAACACAAATGGAAACATTTTCTGTATTGAATAATAATAATTGAATTAAATTAATAAAATTCATTATGAATAAATTTGAAATTAATAAAGAATTTTTAAAACAAGATTTATATGCAAATTATAATGATGATAAACGTAATTGGTATTTTAATAATTTTACAAAAGAACAATTGAATGAATTCAGGACTCTTTGGTATAAAAAAAAAGGAAAATTTACAAGTAGATATTCCTTTATTTACTTGGTTTGAATTTTATTGTAGACAAAATAATATAAAATATCCCTTTAGAGAAATTAATGTTAGTAATAAAATTGCCGAACTTTGAAAAACTACAAATAATGAATCTGTTGTATCTATTCATCCACCTTTGGAAAGAATAATAACAAATAATAATCATTAAACATTTATTGGAACACCCTTTAGAAAAATAGATATGAATGAAAATAATCCAACTAAAGAAATAATGCAAGTAATTTGTCAAAACAATTATTCTAATAAAGTATTAAATACTATTTCTGAATAACTTAACAGAGTTGAATGTGTAGTACAATCTCCACAACAAACAGTACCAAAAACTAATCAAGCCTCAACATCTAGAATAGAAACACCAATATTTAAACCTTGTGAAACGGGCGTTAAAATTAGCTTTAATTATTCTCAATTTTCGTGTTATTCTTAAAAATTCATTTTCATCAAAATTTTTATTTCTAATTTTCAATTTGGTTTCATAAAACTGAATCAACAAAGTTAATTTTCCCAAAAGTAAAATTTATATTTTTTCAATTTATGTTCATTTATTGGTTCTGTACAAATTGCTATTAAACCTTTGTTTAGATTAGGACTTGATATTCCTGTTTTAATGTGTTTACGTGATGGAAGGCATATTAATTTTACTAATTCTTTGCTTGCTATGGCTGAAACGAATTTGGCATAATGGACCCGTATATTTTAATTGTTATCCTAGATTTTCTATTAGTTTATTTGATCCAAATATTTTAGACACACTGACTTTGACTGTTAAAAGAAAAAATTTGGAATCTAAAAAAAATATTAGATCTGTTGCTATAATATATAGGATCTATTATAAAGTGATGACCACTACTCTTAATCCAAGATCAAAGAGAAATTTTAAAAGAAATGAGACTTTATTATTTGAAGCAAATTATGCACACTCTAATATTCAAATACCTCAAATATTAAATTGGAATGAAATAAGTAGATCAGGAACTTGGGATTTAACAGAAATCTGTGAACCTAGACCATTAGAAATAAATAATCAAACATCTAGAATTATTGAACATAGTAATGGAACTGTTAGAATAGATTTTTCATCTAGTTTAAATCAACATGCTCGAACATCTGTTTATTCAAATGATAGGCCATTATCAAGTAATAAGACTTTACCTAGAACTAATTCAGAAAGAAATTTGAATTTATCAAGTGTCGATTTTGGTGAAAATATTCCAAGACCAATTTATGAAGAAATAAGGGATGATAATACATTGAGTCCAACTAGAACACAAATGGAAACATTTTCTGTATTGAATAATAATAATTGAATTAAATTAATAAGATTCATTATGAATAAATTTGAAATTAATAAAGAATTTTTAAAACAAGATTTATATGCAAATTATAATGATGATAAACGTAATTGGTATTTTAATAATTTTACAAAAGAACAATTAAATGAATTCAGGACTCTTTGGTATAAAAAAATGGAAAATTTACAAGTAGATATTCCTTTATTTACTTGGTTTGAATTTTATTATAGACAAAATAATATAGAACATCCCTTTAGAGAAATTAATGTTAGTAATAAAATTGCCAAACTTTGGAAAACTACAAACTGTTGTATCTATTCATCCACCTTTGGAAAGCATAATAATAAATAATAATAATGAAACATTTATTGGAACACTTTTTAGAAAAATAGATATGAATGAAAATAATCCAACTAAAGAAATAATGTAAGTAATTTGTCAAAACAATTATTCTAATCAAGTATTAAATACTATTTCTGAACAACTTAATAGAGTTGAATGTGTAGTACAATCTTCACAACAAACAGTACCAAAAACTAATCAATCCTCAACATGTAGAATAGCAACATCAATATTTAAACCTTATGAACCGAGAGTTAAAATTAATCTAAAAAAGGAAGATTCTACATTGAATAAAATTGAAGCTCAATTAGCAGAATTAAATATTGTAGACAATATAAAAAATAAACAAATTTTAGTAACAAATAAAGATTCAGATACAGAAACTGAAATAAGCGATATTGAGAATTTGGTAAATCAATTTGATCAAAATGAAGAAGAACAATCTATTTAAAAAATAAAATTTAATACATACACTCCTTTGCCAAGAACAAAAATTATTATTCAAGACCAACGTCCCCTGACACACAATTTGAAGAAAGAAAGGATATACTTCAGACTAGATATGATGGTGAGTCTGTTTGTGAATGGAATATAGATGGTTTAGCTGAATATCAAATAATAAATTTGTTACAAGAAATGTCTATGGCAGCTACTGCTGCAAGATAAAAAAATAATTCTGAAATGCTAGTGTTACAAGTATTAGTAGCAGGCTTTACTGGTCAATTAAAAGGTTGGTGGGATTATTACGTAACCCAAGAAGATAAAAATAAATTAGTAATAAGAAAATAGTTGTTAAAGAAAAAAATAATCAAATGATACAAACTGGAAAAGATGATATTATTCCAACTTTACTTTTTGCAATATTAAAAGGATTTGGAGGAGGCCCTAGAATTTATCAAGATAGAAATTCTGAAATATTAAAAAATTTAACTTGTCTTAAACTTCAAGATTTTCGTTGGTATAAAGATTTATTTTTGACTAAAGTAATGACTAGAGAACACTGTATTAATCCTTATTGGAAAGAAAGATTTGTTGCTGGATTACCTAAATTATTTGCTGATAGAATTAGAGAAAAGTTGAGAACATAATTTAATGGTATTATTACCTATCATGATTTAACTTATGGTCAATTAATAAATTATATTAATCACGAAGGTTTATTAATTTGTTATGATATGAAATTTAAATCAAAATTAAAGAAAGATAATTTAGTAGGAAGAAAAGAATTAGGATCTTTCTGTCAACAATATGGATATGAAAAAATAAAAGCTCCATCATCAAAATACAAAGTTAAATCTAGAAAGAAAAAATTTGGATATAAGAAAAGGTATTATAAAAAATACAATCAAAGTGATAATAAATTTAAAGAGTCACAACCAGTTGTTAAAAATACTTTTAAAAAGAGAAGAAGAAATTTTAAAAAGAATAAAAAAGATATAGTAATCTGTTATACTTGTGGAAAATAGGGGTGAGCAAATTACGGTTTGGTTCGAAAATCGAACCAAACCAAACCAATCTAGATTCGGTTCGGATCGAACCAAACCGAATTGGTTCGGTTTGGTTTTGGTTTTGGTTTGGTTTAAAATCAAACTACCAATAGTTAAAGGGCTGAAATCTGTATCTTACTGGAAAATAGAGAAAGATTTTTGCCACCTTTCTTGAAATGAGAATTTTAAAATCTATAACAATAATAATAATTAAATATAATTGAGTATATTATTTGCTATTGTTTTGTAAAAGAATTAAATTAAATAAGAAAAAATAAATCTCTAACATAGATAAATTATATATATTAAATTAATAAAATATACGAGGAACTAAAATGCAACTCTATTCTGTCGTACATCTCTGTGACACAATACCTTCCACCCCATTTCGTGGTTTTTCTCAACTATTTCAACAAATATATACAATTCAAGTCATCGGCTTACAAACTGCAAACTGTAAAGGATTGCATAAGGAAAATAATTTGCTATAATCACATATGAATTGAAAACCTCATTCCTAATGCATTTTGTATAATGCATATATATATATATTTTGTATATTTTGTCATTAAAAATTAGTGCCACATAAGCAAAATGCCAAACTGGCAAAGGCTCGTGGACATGCACGCTCCCTTTATAATCCCTCTCTCTGAGCCCATTTTCTTCTTCATCTTTTATTCCCAACCCAAAAAAAAAAAAAAAGAGAATTGAAGGCGTGCCATTTTGCTTCTCATTAGCTAACTATTACTCATCTTTTTCTCTCCAAATCCCACCATCAATCCTTGTTAATTTGTTCCTGTTTTGCCCATTTTTCCTTTACATCTGTAACTTTTTTCACTGTAAATTATATATATGTATTAATATTATATTAATGATTAAAAATATTTATATGTATTAATGTTATATTAATGATTAAAAATATTTCTTATAATTATACGGTTCGGTTCGGTTTTTCTTTTCGTTTTTCAACAAAAAGAAAAAACAAAACCAAAAACCAAATTAACTGACTTCTAAGAACCAAAACCAAACCAAACTTATTTTGGTTCGGCTCGGTTTGGTTTTGTAACTTTGGTTTGGTTCGGTTTTTCGGTTTCGGTTTGGGTTTGCTCACCCCTAGTGGAAAACAGGGACATTATTCTAAAAATTGTAAAGCTAAACAAAAAATAAAAAATTTGGATATTTCAGATGTGTTAAAAAATAAAATTATGAGAATTTTAATCAATGAGTCGTCGGATTCAGAATCACAAATCTCAGACTATTCAGAAAATGATTTAAATATTATTAGTGATAGTAAAAGTAAAATTGAGTCAGATAGCTGTGAATATATAGGAACTTGCAATTTTGATTAAATAAATATGCTAACTAATGAATAAGAATTTCTTTTAGATTTAATTTAGAAAATTGATAATCCGGAAGATAAAAGAATTCATTTAAAAAAATTAAAAGATATGATTGGAAATAGAGAACCAAAGAATTACACTTCATATAATTTTAAGAAAATTTATGATAGATTTAATACACTTAGAGAAGTATCTATTAAAGAATTACAAGAAGAAATTAAAAATTTGCATAAAGAAATTACTCAATTAAAAACTTTGGAAAATAGAATAAACGTTCTTGAAGAAGAAACTTTTAAGATACAATTAAATAATACCATACAGCGAAATAATTCACATACACCTTCTACTAGTAATAATGGAAAATGAATTATTATCAAAGAATAAAATGATGAAGAATATGTTAATATAATTAATAAGGTTAATTATCAAAAGTGGTTGGTAAAATTAGATATTGTAATAGAAGATGAATTTCATTTTACCACTTTGGCTTTAATTGACATTGGTGCTGACCAAAATTATATTCAAGAAGGATTAATACCCACAAAATATTATAAATAAACTTCTGAAAAATTAAGTTCTGTAAATGGATTAAAACTAATAATACATTATAAATTACCAAAAGTAAAAATTTGTAATAAAGGATATTGTTATAAAACTTATTTGATATTGGTAAAAAAATTTAAATTCAAGAATAATCTTAGGAACACCTTTTATTACAATATTATTAGGAACACCTTTTATTACAATATTATACCCATTTACTGCTTGTGATAATGGTATTCAAACTCAAATTCTTGGAAAACCAATTTTATTTGAATTTGCATTCCCTATTATTCCAAAAGGAATAGGTAGTATAGAAAACATCATTAATTTAATTAAAAATAAACATAAACAAATAAGATTTTTAATTGATGAAATAACTGAAAAAAGAACAGAAGAACAATTACAAAGTGATGATATTAAACTAAAAATAAAAGAGATTGAAGAAATGTTTACAAAAACTTGTGCTACCATTCCTAATGCTTTTCCGAAAAGAAAACAAAATATAGTTAATTTACCTTATATTAAAGACTTTAATGAGAAAGATATTCCAACCAAAGCAAAATCTATTCATATGTTTGAAGAATTAGAAAAAACTTATAGAAAAGAAATCCAAGACCTAAAAGAAAAGGGATTAATCAGAGACTCAAAATCACCATGGTCATGTTCTGCTTTTTATGTTATGAATACTACAGAAATTGAAAGAGGAACTCCCAGGTTGGTTATAAATTATAAACCTTTAAATAAAGTTTTACAATGGATTAGATATCCAATACCCAATAAACGAGATTTGTTGAAAAAATTATATAATGCAAAACTTTATTCAAAATTTGATATGAAATCTGGTTTTTGGCAAATAGGTATTAATGAACAAGATAGATATAAGATAGGTTTTAATGTACCTTTTGGTCCTTTTGAATGGAATGTTATGCCTTTTGGTTTGAAAAATGCTCATTTTGAATTTCAGAATGTTTTGAATGATATACTTAAACCAATAAGTAATTATTCAATTGTCTATATTGATGATGTCTTAGTATATTCAGAATTAATTGTACAACATATCAGTCATTTGAAAAAGTTTTATAATGTTATTCATGCTAATGGTTTATTAGTTTCTACAACAAAAATGAAATTATTTCAGACAAAGGTAAGATTTTTGTGATATGATATAGATAAGGGTGCAATTAAGCCTATAAATAGAAGTCTAGAATTTACTTCAAAATTTCCTGATGAAATAAAAGATAAAAAACAATTACAGAGATTTTTAGAATGTTTAAATTATGTACATGATTTTTTCAAAGATTTAGGAAAAATTTGTGCACCTTTATATGAGAGATTAAAAAAGAATCCTAAACCTTGGACAAAAGAACATACTAGAATAGTTATATTAATTAAAGAAAAAATTAACAGTTTACCTTATTTAAACATTCCACATCCTGATGCATTTTTAATTGTAGAAACAGATGCAAGTGAAATTGGATTTGGGAGAATTTTAAAGCAAAAAGAACCCAATAAAGACAAACAAGATTTAGTTGGATTTTATTCTGGAAATTGGAATCCTGCTCAAAAGAATTATTCAACTATTAAAAAGAAGTTTGAAGTATTGTTTTATGTATTATGAAATTTGAAGATGATTTATATATGAAAAAATTTCTATTAAGAATTGATTGTTTATCTGGTAAATATGTTTTAGAAAAAGATGTTAAAAATTTGGTTTCTAAACAAATATTTGCATGATGGCAAGCTCTATTAAGTAATTTTGACTTTGAAATTGAATATATCAAAGGTGAAGTTAATAGTTTACCTGATTTTTTATCTCGTGAATTTTTACAGGGATCATGAAGAAAGTTTTGACAAAAGCTTCTTTGGAAAATAATCAAAATAATCAAAATCAAATTCTTTCTCCAAATAGATTTTCTCCTCTTGTTTCAACTCCTCCCAGAGCTCCTTGCTCAAATTTTATTCCATAAAGTCCTTTACCTTCTTTTTCTTCCGTTTTGGCAAAACCTTCTACTCCTTCTACTTCCTCAAACATTAAGAAAACTATTAGTCAGTATATTCCAAATCCTCTTAGACAATTTATTAAAGTTTTAGAACCTAAAGAAGTATTCTTGCTTGAAAATTTTGATTTTTCTAAACTTATCCCTGAAATTTTTCTTCAAAATTTTCATTACATTGAGTCAGACCCTTCTAAGAATAGAGAGTATTATGAGTCAATTCTTGTGTTATCCGGTTCTATTGAAATCGAACATATTCAAGACAATATTAAAGTTAATTACAGTAAAGTCACAATTGTCAAAGTTTTTTCTTTAAATGATTGGAATAAAAAAGCATTTACTTCCCAAATTTTAACTACAAACCCTTATAAGACTAATAATTATTATGAATATCAAGAAGCTTGGTATAAAGCCTTTTTTATTAAGATTTTTTAATCATTCTTGGTTTTTCTATTTTTATAAAGACTTCAATGATGTTTTCCCAAATTGGTTTGTAAGATGGGCAAAGTACTATGGTCTTATCCCTGAAATCTTCCCTACCTTGGTTACTAAATGCTATAGTAAATTCTTGGAATTTTACAATAATGCTGAGCCAGACAATTGATAAGATTCGCCAGTATTTTCTCTGTTCCATGGATCCGTTCGTGGACATATTATTATGAAAAGGAAACGCCATTACCACTTTTATATAGAGAATTCAGAATAAAATTTTGGGATAATTATGACCCCAATGTTATGACCCCAGAAATTGTCGAGAACTGTTGTTTAATTAAAGTCAACTCAGAAAAATCTCTTGTTGAAAAGAGCAAATTGCAGAGAGATAAAGAAAATTTGATCAAACTCATTTCAAAAGCAAAGACCGAAGAAGAAGTTGCAGATATTTTGGCAAAAGCTAGTTCCACATCAAGTGACTCCGAATCAGAATCAAGTTTGTCAACTACAAAGAAAAAAGTTATTTCAAAATTATTTCAAGATAGTCAAGACCCATTTGGCGATATTGATTTGTAAAATTATTCCAAATGTAATATTAAATTGTAACCAAAATGTAAATTAAAGGAAGCCCACTAAGCTGAAAACCCTTTGTGGCAGCTTAGGCAAAACTTAGGGCTATAGTCTACCTGCTGGACTAATTATGCAATAGTCGAGGCAACAATGAAGGTAGTTTAAAAAAAAAAAGCCTGTTGAGATCTTTTATCTCAAGCAAAAATCAAGGCAAATAATTCAGCATACCTTGTTCAGAATTAAAATTTTTTGGCAGAAATTATTTTGGGCAAAATATCATAAGGAATGACGTCAGAGCAGACAGCATCATAAGGTGGGACCCGATTTCGATAAACTCGACAGACAATTTCTCAAAATTCAGATAACTATTGGACAAATTATCATTGATAGACAACCATTATCACACCTTGACTCTAATTCTGATAGAGAATAATCTTTATTTTCGTTTTAACATCATTACTTGGATAGCTCATCAGATAGAAGGCATCTTGGCAGATAAAACGTTTTGGCATCGTTCCTTGGATAATTCATCAAAGCATCTTGGCAGACGAGGCATCTTTCAACTTTGGACAACTCATCACAGCATCATGGCAGGAGCAACTTAGTGATTTCAGCAGAAGATATTTCATCTCTCTTCCTCCTCTTTTGGTTATTTAAGAGGCTTTACAGTTAGCATGAAGCCGCACGAAGAAACTCACAACAAATCAAGATTTCAGAAAATAAAAAACCTTTGATCATCTCTACCTCATTTTGCAAAAGATCCTTAGGCTTACAGCTGTTATTCAACCCTTGTATATGTATTTCAAATCATCTAGAGTCTACCTTACCTCTTGTGCAAACATCTTGTTCTAAAATCCGAGAATCAACCCCTTCTGTTCAAACTTCTTGCTCCAAAACTCAAGAATCACACTTATGTATTCAAACTTCAAATCCTTGTAAAACTTTGTTTAATAAAGGTAATTCAGAATTTTGATCAACTATGCGTTGCCATATAGACAAGATTATTTTAAATTTTGACCTTCTAGATTTATCTAATATTGAATAATTATTATATTTCAAAAATGAATTACTAGATTTTGAAGATAAAATATATGCAGAACATACTGATTTTCATATTGAAGGTTGGTGCAATTGTTTAGATTTTCAAAGAAAATGTCATTTTATTATGGTCTTGTTACAATTTATTAATACTTATTTAAGTTAGACATGTTTCCTGTTGAACTACAAAATAATCAAATATCTGATAATTTTATTAATGCTATTAATCAATTAGATTTAGTCAATATGCAAGAATTGAGTTTACTTTTGGGAAAATTAACTTTGTTGATTCAGTTTTATGAAACCAAATTGAAAATTAGAAATAGAAATTTTGATGAAAATGAATTTTTGAGAATAACACAAAAATGGAGAATAATTAAAGCTTTGACTAAATGTATTATTGGAATTTTTAATTCTTATACTGTACCATTTGATGCAATTTTAGATTGTTAATCTAAACGAATTATGATCTGCTTGAATTTTAAAAAGTCCTGTTGTAATTTTACCAAGTACTAATAATCAATCGGTTAAAATCAAGCAACTATCAACTAATAACAAATAGTAAACAACAATAGCATAACCAAACAGGTCCATAATTATTCACCCTATTTTAATTGGAGACATTAAGTAGGTAAAACTCAGAAAGGTGCAGGTATATTTGACCAAATCTTAAAGAGTTTGCAATTATTTATATTATTTTAATTTGACACATTAAGTAATTTGTTAAAGGGGTTTTTTTTCTTTTTTTTTTTTTCGAAATTTCCTTTTGTTTTAACATAAAATTTTAATTTTTATAAAATTAATTCAAAATGGAAAAAGTGTTATATTGTCACATTTTTTTTAAATAAGTTCAATAAACCAGTTCGAGAATGGTCATGCACTCTTTAAATGGTTCATCTTGATGCATATAAAATACACACACTATGGAGCAAGTGCACTATGTCGTTCAAGTAATATAAAGTAAGTAAAGTATCGATTCCTTGAGGACTAAACATGCAAATCTAAACGCAATCGGGTTTCTATTAATCTAGGTGAAAAGTAATAAATCTTTGATTGTTATTTATAAACTAAAAAAAAATCAAAGATGGCGAATTCCAGTTTCACCTAACATATATTCTAGTAATTCTTTAAGTAATATAACAATTAAGCAAGAAAACATTAAGTTCAGGAAATCCTAGTACGAACTAGTGAACCACAAAAGCAATGATCATGCAACTATTGTGTTATGTAGTTCTGTCAATTTAGTCCTTTGGTCAATTATAAATTAACTAAAGGCATTGAAATTGTTAGTCATGCATTCAAGACATTAAGCAAACACAACACAATCAATGGAAAATAATACGAGTTGAATTGCATCAAACTAGAAAGTAATTACATTGAATTGATGCTAAGATCCACCATAGCCTTAGCTATGGTGGAATTAGTTCATGACTAAACTAATTACAACTAAACAAAGACATAGAAAACATAATGGAAAGGAAGTTTAGAAGAAACTAAAGAGTCGAGGTGATCAATGGAGAATTGTATGAATCATTGATGTAGATGGAATGAAATGCACTCCAAACCCTAGCCTCTCAATCACTGGTCCACAAGTTCACGTCCTCAATCGTTCACCAAGGCAGAGAGGAAGCGAGAGAAAACTAAAACTAAAAACTAATAATAATCCAAAAATTGTTCACTTTCTCCTTTTTTAAAACCCTAAAACTAAAAAGGAGAGAATAAAATAATAAAATAATTATAATCCAACTCTCTAAAGGACAACAAGTTAACTCCTCCTATTAGGAAAAGGAGAGAAACAAAAAACAAGGAAAAACCCTCATGGAAAGGCTTTGACTCTTTTCTCTTAAGTCAAACACAAAAAGCAATTTCAGCTCCAAAACTTCAAAATCAGTACCCCATAAGGCATGGTCATGCCTTAAGACAACCCCTAGACTGCTCCAAGCCAAATTTGCTCCTTTATCATGCACTTTTGGCTCATTTTCTCTTTAAGGTCCTAACACAGAAAATAGCACAAAGGAAGTAAATACGCCTTAAATAGACTAAAACAACTCAATTAAATCTCATAATATAAGCATATAAAATACACTTATCACATCTCAATTAAAGCGTATAATGTATATTAACTATAACCTAATCGATTTGAGATTATTATTGACAGGGTGAGCACGAATTTTTGTCCAACCTCTATGATGGTGATTTTCGATTATCCTTTATTTGAAATTGTTTGAAGCACGGCCCCGAGGAGCAAAGAACAGACTGTAACTCGTGTCAAAATGAACCAAAAATTGAAGTAGGGTTTGTCATTATTACAGGAAGGGTCATATAGCCCAATTGGAAAGGAGGCACGGTGTGAGCGGATGACCTTTTTCGGAACGCACGGTGAAACGGGAACCGGGGACTTTCTTTTTAAGCGTTGATGTTTTGGTTTTGAAAATGGGTTTTAATCTTTCTTAGAAAAACCTTTCATTTTATTGGAAAAGTCCTTTTTGTAGAAAACTTAATTTTAGACACGAATATTAGAAAGTAGGTTTTTAGAAAATCCCAATTTGAACTTAAAGATCTCGAAACCTAAATTTTGAAATTAGACACAGAGTCGCCACCCGGATCAGCTCATCCGGGAAATTCCGGTACAGCTCCCTACCAAGTGTAGACGCAGTACCTAATTCAGAGATTCAGGGTTCGAGCAACAAATCTACTAATCCTCACTTATTTTTAATTATTATTTCATAATATAATATTTCATTCACTTGAATCTACCCATTTTATCTTCCTTTAATCATTAACCAATGCTCATGCAAAAAATATAAATACTAAAATAAAGTGCGGAAAAATAAAAGTGCAAAAAAGTAAATCAGCGGCCAAATTATACAACCCAAGAAAAAGAAAACTCTCATCCTCACCATTACAACCGCCTATAATACACGATGATCTAAAAAATTGCAATCGCCTAAATACACGATTTAATCTATAAAATACATTCGAAAATAAAAATAAAGTAAAAATAAAAGCTGCATCCAAATACGGTTAGCACAAGTAAATATATCACACCAAGGACTCATATAGAACAGAATAGGGGTATTTTAGGAAACGAGATTATGCATAGTGGGTAACCAGGTCTACCCGACCGATCGGTCCGGTTAGACCTGGAAAACGTTTTTTTGAAACGCCCTGTAGGTTTTATGGATGAAAAACCAATTTTGAAAACCATTATTTACATGCATTTTCCAACTTTAGTGGGCCGGATATCCCGGGACAGAGGGTCCCGTTCGTGTATGGGCCTAAGTTAAATATCCATCTAAGGTCCAAAAAGAATGTAAACACACCAAAATTCAGTTTGAATAGAAAAAAATACAAAATTACAAGTTTGGGGCCCAAAAGGGTAAAATTGTAATTTTGCCTCAACTACAGCCGCGCGGCTGTAGGTTACAGCCGCTCCCCTGTAGATTACAACCGCGCGGCTGTAATGCTCCAGAATTATTCCGGCCTTCTTTTCTCGTTTTTTAAAATCGTTTTGCAAATTTAGCGATTTCGCCTCAAGTACAACAGCGCCATTGTAGATTACAGCCGCGTGGCTGTAACGCTCCAGAATTCTTCCGGCCTTCTTTTCTCGTTTTTGAAAATCTTTTGTAAATTTAGCGATTTCACCTCAACTACAGCTGCGCCACTGTAGATTTCAGCCGCGCGGTTGTAGGTTACTTTATCTGCCTCAGCCGGAGGTGAAAATGGCCTCAAACTCTGCAACAGACTAGCTTTTCTACCCTTAGCATAGATCAAGCTTATTGACTCTGCCCACGGACTAGTGACCCTTTGAGGAGTCTGTCTTCCCAGGTTCACGGTGGCCACATCCTCCTATTGCATTTCGATCGGGGCTGCACCCTGAGTCATCTTAACATTGGACCCCACTAGAGTAGCCTTAGAGCTGCTGCCTTTGTACCTTTAAGAGTACCCCTGATTGCTTCTGTAGGGGCCCGAACTCTGTCTGCCCCTCTTCTCCTCTTCCTCTTATCGCTCGATACGTTTGGCAAACTCCACCACCTCATTGAAGGAGTGGAATCTCTTCAGCTTCATCTTGTCCTTGTATTGGGAAAGACCACCATCTACCAGCTTCATAATGAGCGACTCTAATTTTGGTGCCCCATCCATCAAAACCTGCACGTCCATCCACCGTTTGTAATAAGCCGGGAAAGACTCATTTGGCTTCTAGCGGATCCTTTCTAGATCCTTGAGAGTTTTCTCAGCTTGGGTGTTGTAGGCATACTGCTTCACAAAAGCATCAGATAAATCCTCCCAGGTGGACCGAGTGTGTATGGGCATCTTCATGTACCACTTTGCCACAGCACCCCTTAGAGTAGTTGGAAACAAGTTCAACAGATGACCCTTTCCAATCCCCATACTGGTCATCAACCTCACATAACTATCTAGGTGGGCTTCCGGTGGGCCCTCTCCAGTGTACGGAGGCAGGTAAGGCATCTGAAAACCAGCTGGGAGCGGCTCACCTCCATCAGCCATCAAAGTAGTCGGGTCGACATACTTAACAGGGTTATAGTGGACCATCTCCTTCAGCTTAGGTAGCATGGCTTCAATATCAGAAAATTTCTGATTGAGGCACTTCTCTAGTATCGTCTCAATCGAGGCTTCCCTTGCCTTCTCAAAGGCTTCATCCTCCTCCGACTGCCGATCGGGTTCCCTCTGGTTCACCACTGGGCCATTCCCCCCGGGAAGACTTCCTCCAGCACTGTTGGTATCTTGGACAAACTGTTGTCCCCCATTTCCATCTGACGTTTGGGCCGATTGGATGACCTGAATAGGGAGGGTGGTCATCACCGCCTGCACTTGCTCCCTGAGAGTGACTCTGAACTCATCTGAGCTTAAGAAGCTCCTCATAAAGGCAGCCATGTCAAAAGGTAGGTTTCCATTGTTCCCATTGTTTCTGTTATTTCCTTCAGCCATCTCTGTTCCGTTTTCAGCCATCTCTGTTCCGTTGACCTCTTCCAACAAAACCCGACTGTCAACTGGTAGGGTATGCAACTTCACTTCAAACTCTCTCTCTCTAAATCTGACCCTGAACTGATTCCCTCCACGGTGATCAGTTCTGATTGAACTAACTAAACTGGGGTGTTTGGTTCTGATTCAACTCGAACTAACCTTCCCGAGATGTGACTCCAAACTGCACAATCAACATAAGATTAGAGTTTCCGATGGATGTCGTGGTCCTAGACTCGACACTCTAAATGGTACTTTTATGCTCATGTTTGGATGATATCTCATGGATATGGATGATGCTGAAGATGGTTTTAGTGCCTTTCTTTCTCTTGCTTCGGATGTTCCAAGTATACCCTATGCTACACAAAAGACAATGCAATAACGTCACGTGCGAGCCATCACACGGATAGAGGTTTGGTGCCTTTGGGGCACCTAGGGGATGTCGTGAAATGGTCGCATGTGTACCGACACATGGACAAAAGTTTGACACTTTGTAGGTCCATGTGATGACATGAAATGGTCTTGAGGGAACCGTCCCGCAGACAGACGTTCGATGCTTTTATGGCATCTAACATGAAGTGATGTCACATACAAGTCACGTGCGAGTCAAAACACGAACAACATTTCGGTGTTGGTGGAACACCTTACATGATTTAGGAATGCTATGAAATGTCTTCATACGAAAACTAGCTCGGCACTCGTGGAGTACCTTAAATGGGTTGTCGATGTTATGTAACAATCCGATATGGATTGGGACAGGCAAGCAAAACTAAGGCGTCTCCATGACACCAAATATGAATGATCAAGATGTGATGGTGTCGTGTGGTCTGTCACACAAATGCAAGCTTAAGACCGTTGTGGTCTTCTAATAATGTAATGAGATGGCCAAATGCAAACTAATGCACAGGCGGAGTACGGGTAGGCTTGGGGACTCTCGATATGTTATGAGATGAAATGGGTCATGAAGGGCATACTTAGAACATCCTTACATTTTTAATGAAATGAAATGATGTGGATGCCTATGTCATAGAAAAATGCAAATGGCTGCACAGAAATGTGGTTAGAATGCATGACATACATGTATGCTTTATGAATCAATGAGCACACAAAATGAATATGGCATATGGAAAAAGATTATGGCTGCACGAAAAATATGGTTAGCATAACACACACGTATGAGGATGCTCTAAAATGGCTACATAAAGAAAGTGATTAGACTATGGCATACGGATGATGCGTGTTTATGTCATATGAAAAGGTCAAAAATAAGACAACCATAGAGCAAACGTTAGCACACACACAAAAATATGCTCACCCTTCCAACCTCATTCCTCAATTTGGTTGGTCTCGCATTCTTGCTAGGTATTGGGTCTCTTTGGCATTAATGGAGGATACCAAAGGCGTACTCTCAATGTCCATTTTCAATTATATTTTTTGGTGATCCTAAGGAAGTTGCTAGGCCATTACATAAAGGTATGAGTCAAGACAAGGGTCGTACAGGTTCCCATAGCGAAACTATACTCCTCACTTCTCCCCACTCAAGGGTCCAAACGAAGGGGTTCGTACAAGGCTATGAGTGGTTTACCCCCTTAGGTGCCTCCAATCCTAGCGGAAGAGGTAGGTCACCTTTGGAAACAAACCGGGCTTAAATGAGTGTTGGAGGGATTTAAGAAGAGAAAATTTCATGCTTTATGCAATATGAATGAAATATTGAGTTACGATTTAAGAATCAACTATAAGTGAGGATATACCTCAATTGTTGCCTAAGTTCCTTAAGTTTTAGTGAAAACTTTTTTGAAGAAACCGTTAATCCCCAGCAGAGTCGCCACTGTGAGCGGACGACCTTTTTCGGAACGCGCAATGAAGCGGGAACCGGGGACTTTCTTTTTAAGCATTGATGTTTTGGTTTTGAAAACGGGTTTTAATCTTTCTTAGAAAAACCTTTCATTTTATTGTAAAAGTCTTTTTTTGTAGAAAACTTAATTTTAGACACGAATTTTAAAAAGTAGGTTTTTAGAAAATCCCAATTTGAACTTAAAAATCTCGAAACCTAAATTTCAAAATTAGACACAGAGTCGCCACCCGGATCAGCTTATCCGGGAAATTCCGGTACAGCTCCCTACCAAGTGTAGACGCGGTACCTAATTCAGAGATTCAGGGTTCGGGCAACAATTCTACTAATCCTCACTTATTTTTAATTATTATTTCATAATATAATATTTCATTCACTTGAATCTACCCATTTTATCTTCCTTTAATCATGAACCAATGCTCATGCAAAAAATATAAATACTAAAATAAAGTGTGGAAAAATAAAAGTGCGGAAAAGTAAATCAGAGGCCAAATTATACAAACCAAGAAAAAGAAAACTCTCATCCTCACCATTACAACCGCCTATAATACACGATGATATAAAAAATTGCAATCGCCTAAATACACGATTTAATCTATAAAATACATTTGAAAATAAAAATAAAGTAAAAATAAAAGCTGCATCCAAATACGGTTAGCACAAGTAAATAAATCACACCAAGGACTCATATAGGACAGAATAAGGGTATTTTAGGAAACGGGATTATGCATAGGGGGTAACCGGGTCGACCCGACTGGTCGGCCCGGTTAGACCTGGAAAATGTTTTTTTGAAACGCCTTGTAGGTTTTATGGATGAAAAACCAATTTTGAAAACCATTTGGCTCATTTACATGCATTTTCCAACTTTAGTGGGCTGGATATCGCGGGACCCGGGGGTCCCGTTCGTGTATGGGCCTAAGTTAAACATCCATCTAGGGTCTAAAAAGAATGTAAACACACCAAAATTCAGCTTTGAATAGGAAAAAAATGCAAAATTATAAGTTTGGGGCCCAAAAGGGCAAAACTGTAATTCTGCCTTAACTACAGCCGCGCCCCTGTAGATTGCAGCCGCGCGGCTGTAACGCTACAAAATTGTTCCGGCCTTCTTTTTTCGTTTTTTAAAATCGTTTTGCAAATTTAGCGAATTCTGCCTCAACTACAACCGCGCCACTGTAGATTACAGCCGCGCCCCTGTAGATTACAGCCACGTGGTTGTAACGCTCCAGAATTGTTCCGACCTTCTTTTCTCGTTTTTGAAAATCGTTTTGTAAATTTAGCGATTTCGCCTCAACTACAGCCACGCTACTGTAGATTACAACCACGCGGCTATAGGTTACAGCTACACGGCTGTAATCATCAGGTAGGGCGGCTGTAACCGGAATCGCTTCCGAAATTGCAAAAAACTGAAAAATACAAACAAATAGCACCCAGAATGAATTAAAAAGAATTTTTAAGGCCTCTCAGAATATACCTTGTCTGTGTTCCAGTGTTTTGGACCACCAGGAATGGATTCGGATGCCGGGAAACGCCTTGCAATCATGAACAACCCGAACAGTGCAAGATTTCCGAAGCCCAAACGAAACCCTGAAGAAGATTGATGGATTGATTATTATGTGTTTTATTGAGATTATTTTTGTTTTCTTTTTTCAGGTCAAACTCTCTTTTTTTCCCTAATTATCTTAAGAACCCTAGAGAAAAATCTAAGTGGTGGTATTTTTTTTTTCTTTCAAAATCCTCTTTTTCTTTTTCTATTTTTTGTTTTCTGCTTCCCTTAACCCTAATCCTGGATTATGATGTTTAAATACCTCCTTTTTTGGCATTAAATCGGAATTAATTGCTGATTTCGAAAAAAAAGGAAAACTGACACTTACAGCCGCACGGCTGTAGCTTACAGCTGCGCCCCTATAGTATAGCCGCACGGCTATAGGCATTACAGCTGAGCAGCTGTAGTGACAAAAATGCCTATTTTGGTTAAAAACCGAATTAAATGCTGATTTAGACAAAAAAAAGGAAATATGATGATTACAGCCGCGAGGCTGTAGGTTACAGCCGTGCCCCTGTAGACTACAGCCGTGTAGCTGTAATGTCTAGATAAGACCATTTTCACTTATTTTTCATTCTTTTCCTCGGTTCTCTTAAATACTCACTCGAATTCTTCGGAGTTCCGTATTAGGACTTGTCACACACCTTCGGGCTATCCAGGACATTTCTGACATTATCTCGGTCGGTCCGAATCCACTTCACGTTTATCCATGAAAAAGGTAACAGTAGCTTTCATTACCTGAGGTCGGGAAAAAACCCGTGCTCACACACGGCCTAACTTTTAAAGGTTAGGCTGTGAAAGAGAGCTGCTTGCCAAAGATTTGAGGATGAGCTGTACGGCCCAATTTTAAAGTCAGATGAGTCATACAACCTATCTGTTAAAGAATTGTTGAGCCATTTTGGCCCACTTGCAGAATAAAGAATGATTTTCTTAGGCTGTGATGTCATTACAGAGAGAAGAGATGCATTATAGGAACTTAAAAGGAAAGAAATTGTCAATCACACTTACCAATTAATCTCATCAATCACAAGGCCCTTCTCTCCTCTGCTTCTTCAATTTTTTTTATGTTCTTCTCTTACAAGCCATTTTTCTTTTCTTTCCTTAGCCTTTAACATTAACATATTCATCAAGCTACCAAGCACCATATCCAAGCCAAACTCAACCGATTTAAACACTAAACCACATTTCCATACATAAAACTCTGCGGTTCGAAGCTATATATATGTATTCACGAGTTACACCGGTCTAAAGCTCCAAGGAATGGGTCCAGATTATTTCCCAAAAATTTGGATAAACAAGCTAAAGGTAATCACTGTGAGGCCATAAAATTCTATCTCTCTATTCCTGCATTGCTTGATTTCTCTGTGTTGTGGAAAACCGAAAAAGAATTTTGCTGTAAATTTAGAACAGGGCCGTACGGCATTTTTTGGACCGCATGACCCATTTTTTAGGGGACTTGATCTGCACGGCTCATCGTAGCCTATGAGCCGTGTACTGAAATTTCTCCCTGTTTCCTGTGAATTTTAATTTTATGTATCCGGGGTGAAAATCTCTAATTCCTTAGTCTAATCAGTTGATAGACCCCCAATGGATCATAAAATTCAAAAGGAGGAAACCCTAAAATGAAATTCTACATGTTAAAATCACAGAATAAAAATTGTTTTTATCGCTAGATATGGATCCCGATATCCAGATCCAATCCGTTTTCAAACCCCTACGGTATCAGAAATTCATTTCATAAGCATAGCATTTATTTCTGTTATTATCCATTATGTACATTTTTTATAAAATTAATTTTGGGTGTTTACGAGTTTTATTGGCCTAGATTCAGTTTCAGAGTATTTTTCAGGACCCACACGAAAGAGGTTTTCAATAAATCTCTAGATAACCAACTCACATTTGCCATGTTGACTAATAAATATAAACTAGCAAAACTGTTTTCCAAAAATTATTTTCCCTGATCCAAAAATACAGGGCGTTCATAAAATTGTTTTCCAGGTCTAATCCAATAAACCTGCCGGGTTTTCTCGATTATCCCCTAAATGCATAACCCCCGAGCTATCTAAATATCCTATTCTGTCAGATCTGAGTCTAATGTGCTTATATTTGTTTGTATCACTAACCTCTGTTTTGTAGGTAGATGTATGCTAGGTTATGAATACTAGCTTTCTATTTTTTAGAATCATTTGTGTAAATTAGATGATTATACCCCCATCCCATTTTTATCAAATGTATCCCCTAGGATAGTTTATTCAATTAGGTTGTAATAATTTTACTTTCTGTATTTATTTATTGCTTTCTGAATTTTATTGATGGCTTTCGGTATGAACATATAGTAAATATTTAAGGTTAAATAATGAATAGGGAATCAAATAACAAAAAGTACAAATTTGGTTTAGTTAAATGCTATTTCATATTAAAGTATAAATAAGTGATTTATCAGAACCAGAATCTCTGTCTTAAAGGTATAAGAATCCCTATCAGGCTTGGCTATACCATAATTTCCTGGTAAGAGCTGAGCCAGGTGGCAACTCTTGTCAACCTTTAAGGCACGAGGTATCGATTTCACTCGTCCCTTTGTTTTGCCTTAATATTTCCAAAACCCGAAAACCATGTTTTCTATTCTAAATATTAAAACCCCATAGGCCCATCTCATGACCCTGTCATTTTGAGGATCGTTCGCTCATAACAGTCCCAAATAGGCTAGCTACAGTACTAGAGGGAGGGTGAATAGTATTGTATACTGAATAAAAATTTTTGTCAACTCTTTTGAGAAATTCCTTTTAAAGAAAATCAATTTTCTTTCAATAAACACAAGTTTCACAAAAATACCGAAATAAATAAAATAGTAAAACTTGTGAATGTAAAATAGCTTGACTAAATAAAAGGTCTTCAAATAATAATGCTATTAAAATAATTGCAGAAAATTAAATAGCAATAAATATAAAGAGTGTAGTATAGAGAATTGAAGACTTAGAGATTTATCCTGGTTCGACCCAACCAGTCTACGTCCAGTCCCCTAGTCAACCACTTGAGATTTTCCACTATCGTGTCCGTTACGGGCAAGAAACAAGCCTGTGTTACTTTTTACGAGTTCAAGTAACAAAATCAATACTTTTGTAGGCTAACTATCAAACCTCTACCGTTATTTTTCCTGAGCTCAAGTAACAAAACTCGTCCAATGCTTTTTCAAATCCCTTGTGTGATAATACAATTCCCTTGAATAAATATTTGAATCAATAAAACAAAGATGAAGCTTTATCTTCTTTTTCTCTTTGAAGGGATTGTATAAGACTTGAATAAAATTCCTTTGTATGTGTGAATATTGCTAAGTAAGTCTCCCACTTTGCTCATTTGAATTCATCTTGCTTTTCTAGGTGATGGAAGGCTCCTCATAAGCTGATCTAACCATTGGAATCAAGGTCTTGAAGTGTTATGGCCGTTGCTTCTAGGTCACAAGAGGAATATAGTTGTTAAGATCACCTCTTGATGAAAATGTGGTTGTGGAGATCATTTGTTAGCTTACAATCATGATATAGCTGTTGCATTCTTCTTGTAAGGGCTTTGCCTTTTAAAGCTCTCTTACTTTTACTTTATGAATAATGTGACTTGTAGCTTCTTTTACACCTTCTGATCAATAAGGCTTGAAGCTCTTGATGTAATATCCATCCTTTGAAGCTAGCATAGCCGTTGGAGATATATGTCATGAAGTTGAACAATCTTGTAGCTCTTAAAGTGATATCCATCTTCTTTTAATCATTTGATCTCCTAGTGCTTTTGGTTTTGTAAGCTTCTAATTATAAGACTTTGTTTAAAGTCCTTTCTTGTCATACCCATAATTTACTTATTTATTATTTAGAACATAATTGCAATAATATTAAAGCAAATATTTCTTTTTATCATATATGTCAACTTTCCCATTTTGTTGTTATCATCAAAACATGATTCAACATTCTCCCCCTTTTTGATGATGATAACCCTTTGTATGTGATTCCTTTTGAGAGCGTAAGTTGACGATATAGAGATAAGAACTTTTTGTAAAGAAATTTCAATTGCATCTTTAGGTATTCGTTAAATGTATATTGATGTGGCTCCCTTTGAAGATATGATTCCTTTTGAGTTTGCTCCCTCTCAAAATATGCTTGATTTTATTTTTAAGGATTTTAGGAATCATAAAAATTCTTTTCTTTCTAATTTCTCATAAAAATAATGAATTCATAGTCTGCATGAGAAACATCTTAGAAAACCAAGTTAATTTTATAAAACATTGGTACATAATATAATATTTAATTTCAACCAATGAATATAGTAAAACATATATTGGGCTTAAAGTAAAAAGGCTCTTATAAAAGATTTATCCACGATTGAGAACATTCAGCCTTTAAAAACAATTTTTAATCCACCCAAATAGAGATCAATTTGAGCAGCCCGGTTTCTTATGTATCACGGATTTGAAAAAGCAGCCCATTTAGTGCAAACATTTCAAGCTCAAGCCCATACCGCACATTCAGCCTATAAACCTGTACATTTTCAAAGATTTAAAAACAAGGAGTTCATATATATATAATCATCACTTTATCCATAGACAACATAATTCGATTATACTGCTGAAGCAATGAGTGAGCATTTTTATTCATAACTGTACCTGTATAACATTGCATATCATGCATTCCTGTTTAGAACAATAGATTTTTAATATGTATGACAGAATGTCTTACTCCTTATTCCTGCATAATAAACCAAGGTGAATTGTGTTGCATATGCCCTAGTCCCAAGGCATTAGACCTTGTATTTGTATTGCACATTTATTGGATTTATGTATTATACATACTTTGTGTAATTTAAATAAAGGCATTAATATGTTTATTATATATCTTGTGCTATATTTTAAATGGAATATCCAATGGACATATCCATATCCATGTTGACAAGTGTCATGCACTTGGCAGTAAGACCATGGATAGGGAAAACGATATGATCATAAAGAGATTCGTAGTCTGTTCCAGTCATGGGAATGATTGGAACTAGAGACTATCATTAACCTGGTTGTATGGCGGTGTCTTACCGGCCATTAGACATGGGATGTCAACCAAGTTAATAGGTACATGAAAAAAGGGCATGGTACTGGATAGATCCACTAAACGAGAAATACACATGGTAAAGTATCACAAGTGAGTCTCATGTAGTACTTGTATAGACCTTTGACCTGACCATATGATGGTGGTGCATGCGAAGTCGCATACTTTGGTGTATGCTTAAAGGGCCTGTAAAAAGGTGCCAAGTATGGGTACATTCGGGTATGTCACTAAGCATGGCAGTGCTATGGATATGCAGAAGGGATATGTCACTCAGTAGTCCACTGAGAAGATATTGGGTGAGGAAATCACCGCATTCTTCTGTTATTATCGGGTGATTTCCGGTGAAAAATCCCAACAGTGGTATCAGAGCGGGCTTTTGATCCGTGGAAACTGTTAAAATTGGATTGAATCCCTTGGTTTTGAAATTGAAGATTTTATTTGGGATTCTTAGATTGGGGTTTGTGATTTTTCCCCTTGGATTTTTCAATTGAAAATTAATTTGCATATAGGTTTATGTTTATTTAATTTTCTTTTTTGTTGATTGGATTATATTTCTTGGTGATTTATAATTTTTGGCTTTTTTTTTGGGGAAAAATCACGGGCTGTTTCCGCGCATACGAGACTGCCGGCGGCGGAATCTCCGTCATGGGCCGCCACACGAGGAGGAAACAGCGGTAGCAGGGCCGCTGCTAGGGCAACTCTGTTGCCATAGCTGCAGCCGCCGTTGCTAGGGGTAGCAGCAAGTTTTTTTGGATTTGGCGGGTTTCGGGCCTATAGCCTAGTTTTGAAATTATGATGGGTTTTAAAATTTCGTGTGTTTAAATTTTTGTAGTTTAAATGTGCATGGTTTCTTGGATGAAATTTTAATTTTAATTATGGGATATTAATTTTGGAAATTAATATGGTTAATTGAAATTGGTTTGGGTTATTTTGGCACAATTAGTTATCTACATGGGTTGGAGGCCCAAAGCCCGTTAAGGACTAGAACCATGATGGGCCAGAATTGGCGATTTCAAAGTAATGGCTTTGGACATAAATGAAATGGGCTTAATTTCATGCATTATAACATGCTTATAAATGGATGTATTGGATGCATCTTGTATGATTAAATGTATGTATGGTTGGATGTTATTGGGCTTTATTCAAGTTGGGTTGTAATTTTTCTTTTTAGGTACCGTTTTTCTTTTTTAATGTAATTTTATTTTATTTATTTATTATAAAATTTGTAAAGAAGAAGCCCAGTGGAGAGGTGAGCCCAATGGAGAGTCGAGCCCAGAAGGAAGGAAAAGGAGGCCCACCTGATGTATTTTCTAGTATAGGTTTACTAGAATTATATTAGGTTGTAATATAGGCTCATAGCACTCCATTTTACTTATTTAAGTATGCTTTATATTTATTTGCATGTATGAATGTATGATCCAAACCCATTCTCACCCGCCTATGCATGTAAGCCATTATTAAATGAATCTAATAATATGGAAATTACTAAGTCGCTTAAAAGTGCTTCCCTCATTCAAAACCGACTCGAAGTGGGGATAGGCCAGTTGTAGACCATGCCCTCGCTGGATGCACTGAAGTATTGTCATTTTGTATTGGGTTGGAGTATAGGTTACTCTAACACTTAGACGGAGGTTTTGACTTAGCATGGGTAGTAGAATTCTCCTAGCCCTAAGCACAGATGGGTAAGTGCCAACAAGCCCATCAAACTAAGAGTCCCTAGGTTGGGATTAGATGGCGTTCCTACCTAATAAATTAGGGTGTAGTTTTTCCAGGCTCTCGTCTGGCTATATCTTAATGAAATATGGATCTCGGCCCATGAGCCCAACAACTCGAATTAATTAATAACTTGATTCACTATTAATTACATATGGGAAACAAGATAAAGACCTTTATTAACACTCTTAAATTTTTCTATGTAGAATTTTAAATGGCAAACAACAATTCACTTTCACTGTGATATCTTGGAAAGGGACAAGCTTTCTGGTCCTAACTTCTTAGACTGGTATAAGAACTTAAGGATAGTTCTAAGACAAGAGTCAAAGGAGTATGTACTGGAAAAGCCTGTGCCGGCTGCGCCTCAAGGACGTAATCCACTAGTTGCCCAGTTGGAGGAATACAAGGTGCATGTTAAGGACAATAGGGATGTGACATGCCTTATGTTGGCATGCATGGTCCCGAGCTGCAAAAGCAATTCATGGACCATTAGGCCTATGCTATGATAACAAATCTAAATGAGATGTTTCAAGAGCAAGCTTATCAGGAAAGGTACTTGACCAATAAGGCATTCCACTCCTGTAAGATGGAGGCTGGGACTTCTGTGAGAGCAAACGTGCTCAAGATGAAGGGCTATCTGGATCCTTTAGCTCGTCTCGGATCGGCTATCTCACAGGAGTTGGCGATGGACACAATCCTTGCCTCCTTATCGGATTCTTACGATAAGTTCATCCTGAACTATAATATGCAAGGGATGAACCGTACTGTTAGTGAGCTGCATGGGATGCTCAAGCTTACTGAACAGTCGATCAAGAAGACTCCGTCGGTGCTGCTGGTAAATAAGGGGAACCCACCTTTTGCGAAGGGCAAAGCCAAGGAAAAGGCTAAGGCCAAGGCAAAGAGCCTAAGGTCCAGCCCAAGGCTAGTCCTGAGGTCGTCTGTGGTGTAAGCAGGTGGGGCATTGGAAGAGATTGTGTCCCAAGCTGTTGGGAGAGCAGAGGAAGACCCAGGGCGCATCTTCGTTAGGTATTTATGTCATAGACATTAACCTTACTGTTTCAACATCCTAGGTATTGGATAATGGATGTGGTTCTCACATTTGTTGCAATGTGCAGGGACTTAAGAACAGGAGGTCGCTGGGATCGGGGGAGGTGGACTTGCGGGTCGGTAATGGAGCGAGGTTTGCTGCCATAGAGATCAGCGAATATCACCTTATGATGCCTAGAGGATTGGTTTTAATATTGGAACATTGTTATTTTGTACCTGCCATATGCAAGAATATTATTTCTATTTCAGTATTGGATATTTCTAGATTTAATTTTTCTATTCTAATGGTAGAGTTGTTTTATCTAAAGAGGGATTATTTTATGGAGAAGCTCTATTAAATAATGGCCGATATATCTGTAAGCACCAAAATTTTCCCAAAAAAAAAAGAAGAGAGAGAGAGTTGTCGTACCACGACTGTAATTATAGTCGTGGTATTGTATAACAGTTGTACGACTGTAATACAGTCGTACGACTGTAATACCGGATCAGGTACAGCAGCCTATGCTTAGGGGATAGAAAATTGGGGGCTGAAGGGAGAGCAATTAATGCTCACCCCCTTTGCAGCCAAAAAGAACAAAAAAGAGATAAAAAAGGAGAAAGGCAGGAAGAGGAGGAGGGAGAATCTAAGATTTTAGAGATTTTAGAGAGAGAAAAGAGAGAAAAAGAGAGAAGGGAAAGAAAACTCACAAAAGACAAAACTCTTTTTCTTTTGATTCTTGAAGTATTAAGCCTAAAATTGGATAGAAATCTTAGGTTAATAAGTGGATACCTTAAACTCAATTAGTTTCAGACTTTCATTTCGCTCAAATCCCTGAAATTTTGGAGAAATTCGGACAACTCTCAAAACCTTTGCATACAAGGAAAAAGAGGTGATTTGAAGGTGATTGGGACGTTTCTAGCGGTCAATCCTACGGTGGATCAGCGCCAAAAAGAACTATACTTCAAACCTTCACTTTCCTGCATTTTCTGGGTGTTTTGACTTGATTTTGTGCATAGGAACTCATTTTTTATACCTGCTGTTTCTGGAAATCAAGAACAGCCGTACGATTGTTCTTGTGGTAAAGAACAGTCGTACGAGTGTTCTTGATTTCTCGCTCCTCTTAATTTCATTTGAATAAATTTTTGGCGAAATCCTGTGTCTGGACGATTTACAGTCGCATGACTGTAATCTTCGTCCAAAAGGAGAATTTCCATTTTGATCCAAAAAAATTCCTAAAAATCCATAAAAATTCAGAAAACTCAGAAAAATCATCAAAATGAATTTTGTTGTGTGCATTCACAGCCTTAGATTTAATTTTCAATGATATTGCATTTAGAACAATACAACGACGGAGACCCGATTCTCCTAAAAACCGACCCACCTCATATGTTAAATTAAAGTAAATTGGAAATTAAAATGTTTTCAAAATGATTTTCTCATAAAACGAAAATACAGGGATGTTTCAAAATGTTTTCCAGGTCTAATCGGGATGGCTAGCCGAGCTGACCCGGTTATCCCCCATTTGCATGCCCCTGAATTCCTTAAAACCCCATTCTGTCCTACTTGAGTCCTATTTGTGGTGTGCCGTAAATTGTGTGCAGCCTTTAATTTCTTTTATTTTTATTTTTGATGTAATTTAATAGACTAATTTGTGTATTTTAGACGAATTGTGTTTTTAGATTCTCGTGTATCTTAGGTGGTTGTAAAGTGAGGCTGAGAGTTT
Source organism: Euphorbia tirucalli (assembly GCA_039660915.1). Classification (NCBI taxonomy): domain Eukaryota; kingdom Viridiplantae; phylum Streptophyta; class Magnoliopsida; order Malpighiales; family Euphorbiaceae; genus Euphorbia; species Euphorbia tirucalli. Next base: position 43,519,687 of record CM077636.1, read on the forward strand.
TTATTTTTATTCGATCGGGTTGTAATAATTTAATTATTTACTGCTTTACTTTTATTTGTGTATGCGCGCTGCATGTTTTAGTTAATAAAATTGACTTTAGAATTATGAAATACCTTCAAAGAACATTGGCCATATTTATTTTGATTAGACACGAAATAGGGGACTCGTCCGGACCTAGATCTCTGGATAGTGTGGCGGCCGTTCGTCCGGTTCAGCTACACTGAAATTTCCCGTTTGAGTTGAGCTAGGTGGCAACTCCTACACTATTCATCGAGACTTAGGTCTCAATTCTTTTATGAAACCATTTAATTTTCTAAAAAACGAATTTCCATCATAAAAAACCCCCACGCAAGGGAGGGTCACCCGAAATCAAGGCGCCCCTTCCGAAAGGGAGTCTGCGTTCCGTCGAAAACGTCGTCCGCTCATAATATCTTAGATTTAAATGCAACCAATCATGTCTATAGCATAAACACTAAAAGGGTTAAGCCTAACAAACTTAATCTTGTCTACCTTTGGCATTGTCGTTTAGGCCACATAAACGAGAACTGCATGGCTAGGCTCTATAAAGCTAGAATCCTAGGGTTATTTGACTTGGAGGCACTTGATATATGCAAGTCATGTTTACGAGGCAAAATGACTAAAGCGCCTTTTAGCAAGAAAGCTAAAAGGGCGACTGGCTTATTGGACCTAATACATTCGGACGTATGTGGGCCCATGAGCACAGCTACTAGAGGTGGACATCTGTACTTCGTCACGTTCACGGACAATTTCAGCAGATATGGCTATGTCTATCTGATGAAACATAAGTCTGAAACCCTTGATAGGTTCAAGGAATTTAGGAACAAAGTGCAGAACCAGCTAGGAAGAAATATCAAAGCCCTTCAGTCAGACCGAGGAGGTGAGTATATGAGCCTAGAGTTTGACTCAAATTTGAGAGAGCATGGAGTAGTTCCACAGCTCACTCCTCTAGGAACACCACAATGGAATGGGGTGTCCGAATGGAGAAATAGGACCCTGTTGGACATGGTTTGCTCAATGATGAGTCATGCCTCTCTCCCAATAAGCTTCTGGGGATACACCCTCGAGACTGCCGCTCTCATTTTGAATAATACTCTGACTAAGGCAGTGGAAAAGACCCCATATGAGATATGGACGGGCAGGGAGCCCAATGTGTCTTTTCTACGGATTTGGGGATGTGATGCATATGTCAAGAGATTGACTGGGGGCAAGCTAGAACCCAAAACCGATAAGTGCCTATTTGTGGGCCACCCTAGGGAAACCAAAGGGTATTACTTCTACAACCCACCGAGAACAAGGTGTTCGTGGCAAGGAAGGGGGTCTTTCTAGAAAAGGATTTCATTTCCAAGAAAGACAGTGGGAGCAATGTTGAACTCAGGGACGTTCAAAGCTCACAAGCTCTTGAAGAGGATAACTCGGAGACCAGGGTGGAGCTTCCATAGGAGGAAGCACTGACCCAGGTCACACAAGGACCTAGAAGGGCTGGTAGGGATCGTCGGGAACCGGAGAGATATGGTTTTCTCATCACCGATGATCACACTCTTCTCGTCTTTGATGAGGAAGAACCCAAAACCTACCAAAAGGCTATGGCTAGCCCACAGTCTGCAAATTGGCGTAAAGCCATGGAGGCAGAGATGCAATCTATGTATGATAATCAGGTTTGGAACCTGGTCGATCCACCTCCGGGTGCTAAGGTAATAGGTTGCAAGTGGTGCTACAAGCTAAAAGTCGACAACACCTTCAAGGGGCGTCTGGTTGCAAAAGGTTTCAGACAAGTCCATGGAATATACTATGATGAATTTTTCTCACCGATCGCTATGCTTAAATCCATTAGGATCTTGCTCGCCATAGCCACATGGTACAACTATAAGGTCTAGCAGATGGATTTCAAAACCGCTTTCCTTAACAGAAAGCTACTCGAGGATGTGTATATGACACAACCTAAGGGTTTTGTCGATCCAGAGTATCCTGGGAGGGTATGCAAGCTTCAAAGGTCCATTTATAGACTGAAGCAAGCATCCCAAAGTTGGAACCTTAGATTCAATGAAGCTATAAAGGAATATGGTTTCATACAGAATCAAGATGAGCCTTGTGTGTATAAGAGGATTAATGGGAGCATTGTCACGTTCCTGGTATTATATGTGGATGATATCCTTCTTATTGGAAGCTACATACCAACACTGCAAGGGGTAAAGCAGTGGTTGTGTAAGTGCTTCGCAATGAAGGACTTAGGCAAAGCTAAGACGATCCTAGGGATTAAGATCTACAGGGATAGATCCAATCGGCTTCTGGGCCTAAGTTAGGCCACGTACATAGACAAGGTTTTGAAAAGATTCAGCATGGATCGGGCCAAGAAAGGTTTCTTACCGATGAGCCATGGGCTGAAACTTAGTAAGAAGAACTGTCCTAAGACAAGGGAGGATAAGGAGAGCATGAAGTTGGTCCCATACGCCTTGGCTATAGGATCAATCATGTATTCCATGCTATGTACGAGAACTGATGTCACCTTTGCACTAAGTATGATGAGCTGGTACCAGCAGGATCCTAGGGAGGATCACTGGAAGGCTGTCAAAGCAATCCTCAAGTACCTTAACCGGACTAAGGATAGCTTCTTGGTGTATGGAGGTTAGGAAGAGCTATCGGTTACTAGGTATACTGATGCAAGCTTCCAGACCGACCAGGATGAATACCAGTCATAGTCTAGGTATTGCGTTTTTGCTAAATGGTGGTGTTATAAGCAGAAGGAGCTCAAAGCAACCAACCATCGCAGACTCTACAACAGAAGCTGAGTACATTGCAGCGTGTGATGCAGCTAAGGAAGCTGTGTGGATAAGGAAGTTTATCACTGAGTTGGGAGTAGTGCCTACTATCCAGGACCCAGTTGATATCTTCTATGACAACAATGGGGCAGTTGCACAAACTAAGGATCCCCGATCACACAAGAACACAAAGCACATGCTCAGGAAGTTTCACCTCATACGAGAAATCGTGAGAGGGGAGACATTTCATTGCATAGAGTGGACACCGAGGATAATGTCGCAGATCCTTTGACCAAAGAGGTGGCTCAGCCTAAGCACGAGGGTCATACTAGATCTATAGGAATTAGGCCCATGCCTAGTTGGTACTAGTGCAAGTGGGAGATTGTTGGATATGCCCTAGTCCCGAGGCATTAGACTAGGGCATTATACATACTTTGTGTCATTTAAATAAAGGCATTAATTTATTTATTATATATCTTGTGATATATTTTAAATGGAATATCCAATGGACATATCCATATCCATGTTGACAATTGTCATGCACTTGGCAGTAAAACCATGGATAGGGAAAACGATATGACCATAAAGAGATCCGTAGTCTGTTCCAGTCATGGGAATGGTTAGACCTAGAGACTATCATTAACCTAGTTGTATGACAGTGTCTTACTGGCCATTAGACATGGGATGTCAACCAAGTTAATGGGTACATGCAAAAGGGGCATGGTACTGGATAGATCCACTAAACGAGAAATCTACGTGGTAAAGTATCACAAGTGATTCTCGTGTAGTACTTGTATGGATCCTTTGACCTGACCATATGATTGTGGTGCATGTAGAGTCGCATACTTTGGTGTACGCCTAAAGGGCCTGTAAAAAGGTGCCAAGTATGGGTAAGTTCGGGTATGTTACTAAGCATGGCAGTGCTATGGATATGCAGAAGGGATATGTCACTCAGTAGTCCACTGAAAATATATCACCGGCCTCTTGATGAATGTGACTGATAAGAGTGTGGCCACACCCAAACAAGTTGGGACTTGTTTGTGTGCTTCAGTCCATTCGGGATCAAGTAAATGTCCAGACACAACAGAGGGTGATTAATCCATGCCTCTGTGTGGACTCCGATATCAATGACATGGGATATATAAGTTTAAACTACAGGGTTATGATTTCAGTTGGACTGCCATCTCCATCTTAATTAGGGGCTGCAGTGGCTTGCTAGAGCCCGCCTACAGTCTGTGGGCTATAGGCTCACTGCTAACACAAAGATGGGCTCACAGGATCATACACATTGAACGTCTGAACTGGGACTTAATGTATACTTAGAGTATACACACAGAAGAGAGAGGATTATATTAATTATATTATGACGATCAATTGGATTGATTAAAATAATAAAATTAATATTTGCATTGGCCTTCTCATAATTAATTCAATGAATTAATTTATGAGATTATTTCCTAAGTGGAAATTTTTCAAATGTATAGATTTACATGTATCTTAATTTTATGAATGTCAAAATTAATTCCATTGTGAAATTACTTGATCAAATTAATTTTAATTTAAATGTATGAAACATATTATATGGAATAATATGTTAGAATACATGTTAAATAAAAGTTAAGTTCGATAATTAATTGGACCAAAACAATTAACATTGGGCTTAAAAAGGAGAAAAGCCTGTAGAAAATTTAGATGGGAATGGGCCGAAATTTTGGTAAAAAATTTTAGCCATCTAGGTTAGCATTTTAACCTAGAGAATTCAGCTGTAGAAATGTAGACACCAGCCAAAAATTTCAGCCCCCTCTCTCACACTCTCCTTCGATCCCATCGCTAGCACAGGTCGTGTTCGATAGCCGTTCGTGTACGTGAACGCGGAGAGAATCAAATTTGGTTTCTACAGCCATCTCTAGAAGAGATATTCCTGGTAAGAATTGATTCTCTTCTAGTTAAATTTTAAGTTTTACAATTTTCACTTTAATTGCTCCTAGGCACTGATTTGAGGAAATCACCACGTTCTTCCGCTATTATTGGGTGATTTCCGGTGAAAAATCCCAACAAATTGCATAGAAACATTTCGTGTATTATTCAACTTTGCTAATCATACAATGTCAATCACAAATTGTAGCTCATATACTATTAAGCACAGATTTCTCATATACACAGCTGATGACAATAGCTTGTAATCATCATTCCATAAATACACATCAGCTATTACAGAACTCATAGCAGCTATATCAAAACCATATGGATACATTCTCAAATCAGTCACAAAGTATGATATCTAAAACACAAATTTGTCAATATCATCATCATAGCAGCATATCATATATCAACATATCATATTCACAGATCTTTCACATACTACACATGCAGCAGGTCTGATGCATATACATGTTTATAGATTTAAAGAAGTTTATATAAGAATGGATCACAACCAATAGAGATATTATATGCATTGCCAAGATTAGATCAGATCTCTAAGATATGGATATGGCTCAAACTGGACAGGCATAACCACAAGCCAGAGAGTTATCACAATTGTCTAACTACCAGCCATATATGTTTCTAGTCAAGGATCATATATGTTATTGAATTCATATTCTATACATTCACATGACTTATGTAACCAGAAACACATCATGCGTGCACTCATTAGTGACTGTGCATTCAAAGCCAATGTCCAAAAGATAAACCAGAAAAGTTGGTATTAGATATTCATATCCCCATGAACATAGCTACTTCATCAAATATTATATCATATGTATCAAAGAAAATTTTAGCATAAGATACATTCATACAGAGCACAAAAAAAAAAAAAATACTTTTTCCCCTTTTAGAATCATAAAAAAGTACAAAGTAATGGCAAAAGAGGTATGTAGGACATATGGAACTATTAAGACAAAAACACAATATATGCACACATATGCAGGGGTGGTTGCATAGACAAAGTCAACATCCAATAAGACAAACATTACAGATCATAAAAGCATGTATATGCCATGTATCAAATGCCATCACATAGAAGCACACACACAAGGTGAAAACATTATATCATACTAGGATAGATAAATAGTTAAATAAGTTATATAAGTTAAATACTAAAATAGAGATAAATACTTACAAGCTATTAGCAAATAGAGATAATGTACTATTCTGACAGTAGATAAAAAGTGCAAAGAAGATGTGGACACAAAAATGCAAAGGAGAGATATGAAGTGCTATTTCTTTTGAGTCATCTCTGCTTATTAACAGCTTGGACTTCAAACCTGATTACTGCTGAGAGGATAAGGATGCATCAAACTTCAATATGCTAGATCTGAGACTCTTCACTGCTTCTATTTGTTCCAAAAGATGGTTGAGAGTTCCAGTCATTCTTGCTAGCTGTGAGCAGACGACATTTTTCATGGACTGTAAAGATGAGATGAAGCAAAATGAGATGAGTGCCACGAGGCAGGAAGCTTTTCAAGGTTTTGGTTTTAATAGAAATTCGACTTTTGATTTTGGAAAATTCATCATTTATTTCATGAAAGAATCGAGACCTAAATCTCAAGAGAAAATGTGAGAGTCGCCACCAGGTTCAGCTCAACTAGAAAATTAGTACGTAGTTGAACCAGACGAGGGCCGCTACACTTTCCAGAGATCTAGGTCTGGACAAGTCCCTTATTTCATGTCTCATTAAAATAAATAGCCAATGTTCATTGATAGCATTTTATATTTCTAAGGTTGATATTCCATTGATTTAATCACACGACGTATAAGCAGATAAAAGCGATAAATGAATTAGTTATTTACAACCTAATCGAATCACAACAAAACTATCCTAGGGGATACATTTGCATAATTTGGGGATCGAGATACAATCGCCTATTTTACGCGAGTATCTAATGCGTTAAAATTAGAATAAATAAGTAAAAATAAATTAAATTAAATTCCTGCAAAACAAAGGTTAGCATAAATATATGCAACAAGTTCGATTCAAATAGACAGAACAAGGAGATTAGTTATTTGGGGATATGCATTTAGGGGGTAGTCAGGTAAACTAGGCAAGTTTGCCCGAGTAGACCTGGAAAATGGTTTTGAAACATTCCTATATTTTTGTTTCATGAGAAAATGCATTTTTGAAAATATTTTCTTTTACCGGTTTATTTCCATGTAACATGTAAATATAGGTCAATTTTTGAGAGATTTGGATCTCCGTCATTGCAGTGTTTTAATCTCAACAACTTCAGAAATTAAATCTAAGGATGTGAATGCATGAAATGAATTTATTTTGGATGATTCGGATAATTTTCTCATTATTTTTCTTGTCTTTTTGTCTTGGTATTTTTCTGCATTTTTTCCAAATTTTTTTTTTTGATTTTCTGTTACTAACCAAAAACTATAGACGTACGAATTGCAATCGTACGAATGTAATTAGTATCATGCGACTGTAATCCATTTCCGGTCAGAAAATATTGAGGTGACTTAAATATACAAGATTAGGAGCCGTGGAAGCCAAGTACACTCATACGACTGTAACTAGAGTCGTATGACTCTAATTACAAGAGTACGACTGCTTATCCTGCCCAGAAACAACTGACTTGTATTTTGGTTTTAGGTGGATTTAATGCATGAAAATGAACCAAAACAGCAAGAACATAAAGCAAAACACTAGTTTTAGGTATAGTTACCTTTGTAGCATGGATCCACCTTCGATTTGACTAGGAAAAACACTTGGAATTAGGTCTGAATTACCTCCTTTTGATGTGATATCGGCAGTGAGAAAGCCGAAATCAACTTTAATAAATTTCCCAAGTCTATCAATCAAGGTTGAACTCACAAAAACGAAACAAAGATGGGTGATAGCAAACCAATCCTAAGGTGTTTAAGCGACAATGAAAGGGATTCAAACCTGACACCTTCGATTAAGCAGTCTTAGAACCTGAATGTTGGATGATTCACAAGTACCTTATGTTGGGATTTTTCACCGGAAATCACCCGATAAAAGCGGAAGAACGCGGTGATTTCCTCAAATCCAGTCCCAGGAGCAATTGAAGTGGAAATTGAAAAACTTAAAATTTAATAGAAAGAGATTAAAATTTCATACCGGAAAAATCTCTTTCAGAGATGGATGATGACTGCAGAACCCAATTTAGAATTCCTCCACTCTCACGTACACGAACGCTTGGCGAATGCAACCCGTGCTAGCGTTAGAAAAACTGAACAATGGAGGAGAGGCTATAGAAATTTCGGCTAGGAGCTAATGGCATAGAGGTGGCCGAAATTTTCTAACCCTAGGTATTTATACCTAGGGTTGGCCGAATTCCCTTAGGGGAATTCAGGCCCATCTTGGCTCCTTTCTATTTTGTGCGGGCTTCCATGTTTTAATTTAGGCCCAGTCTAATTTTAATTATTCTGGTTTAAATTAATTTCAAGCCCAATTTTAATATACCCATGTATTTAATATATTACTCCAAGTAATATATTATTTACATCTAAATTAAAATTAGTTTGACATTTAATTTAATCCATCAAATTAAAATTAACTCAACACAAAATAAAATCATACGTAAACCCATACATATGAATATTTCCACCTAGGAAATAATTTCATAATTAATCCAATTAATCATGAAGAGCCAATAGAATATATTAATTTTATCATTATGACCAATCCAATTGATCCTTATAATATAATTAATATATACATGCTTCTCCCTCCACTGTGTATACTCCAAGTATACAAGTAATTCCTTAAGTCTGCATTCTATCGTTCTATGTGTACGATCCTGTGGGCCCATCTTTATGTTGGCAGCGGGCCTTTGGCCCGCAGACTGCAGTTGGGCTCTAGCAAGCCACTGCAGCCCCCAATTAAGATGGAGATGGCAGTCTAACTGATATCATAACCCTGTAGTTTAAACTTGTACATCCCATGTCATTGATATCGGTGTCCAACACAGAGGCATGGATTGATCACCCTCTTTCGTGTCCGGACATTAACTTGATTCCGAATGTACTGATTCTCACAAACAAGTTCCAACTTGTTTGGGTGTGGCCACACTCTTATCAGTCACATTCATCAAGTGGCCGGTGATATCTTCTCAGTTGGTTACTGAGTGACAAATCCCTTCTGCATATCCATAGTATTACCATGTTCAGTGACATACCCGAAAGCACCCATACTTGGCACCCTATTACAGGCCCTTTAGGCATACCCCTAAGTATGCGACTTCACATGTAACACCATCATATGGTCAGGTCAAAGGATCCATACAAGTACTACACGAGAATCCATTGTGATACCAAACCATATGGATTACTCGTTTAGTGGATCTATCCAGTACCATGCTCCCAGGCATGTACCCATTAACTTGGTTGACATTCCATGTCCAATAACCGGTAAGACACCGCCATACAACCAGGTTAATGATAGTCTGTTGTTCCATTCATTCCCATGACTGGAACAGACTACGGATCTATTTATGGTCATATCGTTTACCCTATCCATGGTCTTACTGCTAAGTGCATGACACTAGTCGTCATGGATATAGATATGTCCATTGGATACTTCATTTACTATACTGCACAAGATAAATATAACAAATGAATTGATGCCTTTATTAATGACACAAATGAGTACAACACATAAATCCAATAAATGTATAGTACAAATACAAGGACCAATGCCTCGGGACTAGGGCATTTCCAACAATCTCCCACTTGCACTAGTTCCAACTAGGCATGTGCCTAATCCCTATAGATCTAGTATGACCCTCGTGCTTGGGCTGGGCCAGCGCCTTGGTCAATGGATCTGCGACATTATCCTCGGTGTCCACTCTGTGTAATGCAATGTCACCTCTCTCCGTGATTTCTCGTATGAGGTGAAACTTTCTGAGCACGTGCTTTGTGTTCTTGTGTGACCGGGGCTCCTTAGCTTGTGCGACGGCCCCATTGTTGTCACAGAAGATATCGACTGGGTCCTGGATAGTTGGCACTACTCCCAACTCAGTGATAAACTTCTTCATCCACACAGCTTCCTTAGCTGCATCACACGCGGCGATGTACTCAGCTTCTGTTGTAGAGTCCGCTATGGTTGGTTGCTTTGAGCTCCTCCAGCTTACAGCACCACCATTCAGCAAGAATACATACCCTGACTGCGATTGGTACTCATCTTGGTCTGTCTGGAAGCTTGCATCAGTATACCCAGTAACCGATAGCACTTCCTGACCACCATACACCAAGAAGCTATCCTTAGTCCGGTTAAGGTACTTGAGGATTGCCTTGACAGCTTTCCAGTGATCCTCCCCGGGATCCTGCTGGTATCGGCTCGTCATACTCAGTGCAAAGGCAACATCAGGTCTCGTACACAACATAGAGTACATAATTGATCCAATAGCCGAGGCATATGGAACCAATTTCATGTTCTCCCTGTCCTCCCTTGTTTTAGGACAGTTCTTCTTACTAAGTTTCAGCCCATGGCCCATTGGCAAGAAACCTTTCTTGGCCCGGTCCATGCTGAATCTTTTCAGAACTTTGTCAATGTACGAAGCCTGACTTAGGCCCAGAAGCCGATTTGATCTATCCCTATAGATCCTGATCCCTAGGATCATCTCAGCTTCGCCTAAGTCCTTCATTGCGAAGCACTTACTTAGCCACTGCTTTACCCCTTGCAGTGTAGGTATGTCACTTCCAATGAGTAGGATGTCGTCTACATACAGTACCAAAAATGTGACAATGCTCCCACTAGTCCTCTTATACACACAAGGCTCATCCAGATTCTGTATGAAGCCATATTCCTTTATAGCCTCATTGAATCTTAGATTCCAACTACGGGATGCTTGCTTCAGTCCATAAATGGACCTTTGAAGTTTGCATACCCTTCCCGGATACTTAGGATCGACAAAACCCTCAGGTTGCGTCATGTACACATCCTCGAGTAGCTTCCTATTAAGGAAAGCGGTTTTGACATCCATTTGCCAAACCTCATAGTCATACCATGCGGCTATGGCCAGCAGTATCCTGATGGACTTGAGCATGGCTACTGGTGAGAAAGTTTCATCATAGTCTATCCCATGGACTTGTCTAAAACCTTTCGCAACCAGACACCCCTTGAAGGTATTATCAGCTTTTAGCTTATAGCACCACTTGCAACCTATTACCTTAGCACCCGGAGGTGGATCAACCAAGTTCCAAACTTGATTATCGTACATAGATTGCATTTCTGCCTCCGTGGCTTTACGCCAATTCGCAGACTGTGGGCTAGCCATAGCCTCTTGGTAGGTTTTGGGTTCTTCTTCATCCCAGATGAGAAGAGTTTGATCATCGGTGACGAGGAAACCATACCTCTCCGGTTCCCGACGATCCCTACCAGACCTTCTAGGTTCTTGTGTGGCCTGGGTCGGTGCCTCCACTTGTGGAAGCTCCACCTGGGCCTCCGAGCTATCCTCATCAGGAGCTTGTGGACCTTGAACTTCCCTGAGTTCAACGTTGCTCCCACTATCTTTCTTGGAAAGGAACTCCTTTTCCAGAAAGACCCCCTTCCTTGCCACGAACACCTTGTTCTCGGCGGGGTTGTAGAAGTAATACCCTTTGGTTTCCCTAGGGTAGCCCACAAACAGGCATTTATCGGTTTTGGGCTCCAGCTTGCCACTAGTCAATTTCTTGACATGTGCTTCGCATCCCCAAATCCTTAGGAAAGACACATTGGGCTCCTTGCCCGTCCATATCTGATATGGGGTCTTTTCCACTGCCTTAGTCGGAGTATTGTTTAAGATGAGAGCTGCTGTCTCGAGGGCGTGTCCCCAGAAGCTAATTGGGAGAGTTGCTTGACTCATCATTGAGCGGACCATGTCCAACAAGGTCCTAATCCTCCGTTCGGACACCCCATTCCATTGTGGTGTTCCGGGAGGAGTGAGCTGTGGAACTATTCCATGCTCTCTCAAGTATGAGTCAAACTCTAGGCTCATATACTCACTGCCTCGGTCCGACCGAAGGGTTTTGATATTCCTGCCTAGCTGGTTCTGTACCTCGTTCCTAAATTCCTTGAACCTATCAAGGGTTTCAGACTTGTGTTTCATCAGATAGACATAGCCATATCTGCTGAAATCATCCGTGAACGTGACGAAGTACAGATGTCCACCTCTGGTTGCTGCGCTCATAGGTCCACATACATCTGAATGTATTAGGTCCAACAAGCCAGTGGCCCTTTCAGCTCTTTTGCTAAAAGGCGCCTTTGTCATCTTGCCTCTTAAACACGATTCGCATGTATCAAATGACTCCAAGTCAAATGACCCTAGGACCCCAGCTTTGTGAAGCCTAGCTATGCGCTTCTCGTTTATGTGGCCAAGACGACAATGCCATAGGTAGACTGGATTAAGTTCGTTAGGCTTAACCCTTTTCGTGTTTATGTTATAGATGTGATTGGTTTCATTTAAGTCCAGGACATACAGGCCATTATTTAATAGAGCATCTCCATAAAATAATCCCTCTCTGGATATAGAAATACGACCATTTATAATAGAAAATTCAAATCCAGAAATGTCCAACATTGATACAGAAATAATATTCCTGCACATAGCAGGTACAAAGTAACAATGTTCTAAAATTAAAACCAATCCGCTGGGCATCATTAGGTGGTATTCGCCGATCTCTATGGCAGCAACCCTTGCTCCATTCCCGACCCGCAAGTCCACCTCACCCGACCCCAGCAACCTTCTGTTCTTAAGTCCCTGCACATTGCAACAAATGTGAGAACCACATCCAGTATCCAATACCCAGGATGTTGAAACAGTAAGGTTAATATCTATAACATAAATACCTGAAGAGGACGCACCTTGGCCCCTTCTCTGCTCTCCCATCAGCTTAGGACACGATCTCTTCCAATGGCCGGCCTGTCTGCACCCGAAACAGACATCCTCAGGACCTGCCTTCTGCTGGCCTTTGGGTTGGGCCTTGGCCTTCTTGGCTTTGGCCTTTTTGGCCTTAGCCTTGGCCTTTTCCTTGGCCTTACCCTTAGCAAGATGGGCGTTCCCCTTGTTAACCAGCAGCACCGGCGGAGTCTTCTTGATCGACTGCTCAGTAAGCTTAAGCATCCCATGCAGCTCACTGACAGTATGGTTCATCCCTTGCATATTATAGTTTAGGATGAACTGATCATAAGAATCCGGTAAGGATGCCAGGATCGTGTCCACCGCCAACTCTTGAGAGATAGGCGATCCGAGACGGGCCAAAGTATCCAAGTAGCCCTTCATCTTGAGCACGTGAGCACTCACAGATGTCCCGGCCCCTATCTTACAAGAGTGGAATGCCTTATTGGTCAGGTACCTTTCCTGACGAGCTTGCTCCTGAAACATCTCATTGAGAGTTGTTATCATAGCATAGGCTTGATGGTCCATAAACTGCTTTTGCAGTTCGGGGACCATGCACGCCAACATAAGGCACGTCACATCCCGGTTGTCCTTGACGTGCGCCTCGTATTCCGCTAGCTGTGCAGCCGTCGGATTACGTCCCTGAGGCGCAGCCGGCACAGGTCTTTCCAGCACATACTCTTTCGACTCTTGTCTTAGAACTATCCTCAAGTTCCTAGACCAGTCTAAAAAGTTAGGACCGAAAAGCTTGTCCTTCTCAAGAATCGATCGCAGTGATAAGGTATTAGTGTTTGCCATTTGGGTGTTTCTACACAGAAAAACATTTAGAGTGTTAATAAAGGGCTTTACTTTGTTGTTCCCATATAAAATTAATAATGAATCAAGTTATTAATTTAACCGAGTTGTTGGGCTCATAGGCCGAGATCCATATATCATTAAGATATAGCCAAACGAGGGTTTGGTACAACTATACCTCAATTATTTAGGTAGGAACGCCGTCCAATCCCAACCTAGGGACTCTTGGTTTGATAGGCTTGTTGGCACTTACCCATCTGTGCTTAGGGCCAGGAGAATCCTACTACCCATGCTAAGTCAAAACCTCCATTCAAGTGTTAGAGTATCCCATACTCTAACCCAGTACAAAGTGACAATACTCCAGTGCATCCTGCGAGGGCATGGTCTACAACTGGCCTATTCCCACCTCGATTCGGTTTTGAATGAGGGAAGCACTTTTAAGCGACTTAGTAATTTCCATTTGGTTATTAGATTCAATTATAACGGCTTACATACATAAAGCGGGTGAATGAGCTATATGTAACATACATTCATACATGCAAAAAAATATATAAAATGATTAAATAAAATAAAATGGACTGCTATGGGCCTATGTTACATCCTAATATAATTCTAGTAAACCTATACTAGAAATACATATTAGGTGGGCCTCCATCTTCTCCTTCTGGGCTGGCAACTCCATTTGGGCTTGCACCTCCATTTTGGGCTCACCACTCCATGGGCTTCTTCTTTTACAAATTTTATAATATTTAACTTAAAATAAAATAAAATAAAATTACATTAAAAGAAAACGACACGCAGGCCGTATTTACCCAAAAGAAAAAATACAACCCAACTCGTAAAAGGCCCAATAGCATCCAATCATACATTCATTCAACCATTCATATGCATCCAATACATACAATTCAAAAGCATGTTAAAATGCATGATTTAAGCCCATTTAAATTATGTCAAAGCCATTATTAGGAAATCGCCAATTTTGGCCCACCATGGTTCTAACCCTTAACGGGCTTTGGGCCTCCAGCCCAGGCAGTCCAACTGCTCCCACTGGAATTGGGAAACCATGGGTCCAATTCAGCCGTCCGGGTAATTGTGCCAAAATTACCCGAACCAATTTCCATTAACCATATTAATTTCCAGAACTAATATCACATGAACGAAATAAAATTCATCCAAGAAACCATGCGCATTTAAATTGCATAAATTTAAACACACGAATTTTAAAGCCAATTAAAATTTCAAAACTGGGCCCCGGACCCAAAACCCGCAAAATCCAAAAACTGGGCCCGGCCCGCTACAGCTAGGGCAACAGAGTTGCCCTAGCAGCAGCAGCGGCGCAGCCGCCTAGCGGCTGCCCGCTGCTGCCGCGCGGCAGCCACTGCCCAGCAGCGGCTGCCGCCGCGCCTCCCGCCGCGTGCGGCGGCCGCCGGGAGGCCAATTTTTTTTTTTTTTTTTTTAAACAGAATTTAAAAAAAAATAAATAACCAATCACCATCCATAGCAATTCACCAAGAATTACAAAATACACAATAAAATTAAACTAACATAAACCTATATGCAAATTTAATTTTTATTGCATAAAACATATGGGAAAAATCATAAAACCCATAGCAAGAATCCCAATCAAAAACATCCAATTTCAAAACAGGGATTCACCCAAATTAATCAATTCCACGGATCAAAAGCCCGCTCTGATACCACTGTTGGGATTTTTCACCGGAAATCACCCGATAAAAGCGGAAGAACGCGGTGATTTCCTCAAATCCAGTCCCAGGAGCAATTGAAGTGGAAATTGAAAAACTTAAAATTTAATAGAAAGAGATTAAAATTTCATACCGGAAAAATCTCTTTCAGAGATGGATGATGATTGCAGAACCCAATTTAGAATTCCTCCACTCTCACGTACACCGACGCTTGGCGAATGCAACCCGTGCTAGCGTTAGAAAAACTGAACAATGGAGGAGAGGCTATAGAAATTTCGGCTAGGAGCTAATGGCATAGAGGTGGCCGAAATTTTCTAACCCTAGGTATTTATACCTAGGGTTGGCCGAATTCCCTTAGGGGAATTCAGGCCCATCTTGGCTCCTTTCTATTTTGTGCGGGCTTCCATGTTTTAATTTAGGCCCAGTCTAATTTTAATTATTCTGGTTTAAATTAATTTCAAGCCCAATTTTAATATACCCATGTATTTAATATATTACTCCAAGTAATATATTATTTACATCTAAATTAAAATTAGTTTGACATTTAATTTAATCCATCAAATTAAAATTAACTCAACACAAAATAAAATCATACGTAAACCCATACATATGAATATTTCCACCTAGGAAATAATTTCATAATTAATCCAATTAATCATGAAGAGCCAATAGAATATATTAATTTTATCATTATGACCAATCCAATTGATCCTTATAATATAATTAATATATACATGCTTCTCCCTCCACTGTGTATACTCCAAGTATACAAGTAATTCCTTAAGTCTGCATTCTATCGTTCTATGTGTACTATCATGTGGGCCCATCTTTATGTTGGCAGCGGACCTTTGGCCCGCAGACTGCAGTTGGGCTCTAGCAAGCCACTGCAGCCCCCAATTAAGATGGAGATGGCAGTCTAACTGATATCATAACCCTGTAGTTTAAACTTGTACATCCCATGTCATTGATATCGGTGTCCAACATAGAGGCATGGATTGATCACCCTCTTTCGTGTCCGGACATTAACTTGATTCCGAATGTACTGATTCTCACAAACAAGTTCCAACTTGTTTGGGTGTGGCCACACTCTTATTAGTCACATTCATCAAGTGGCCGGTGATATCTTCTCAGTTGGTTACTGAGTGACAAATCCCTTCTGCATATCCATAGTATTACCATGTTCAGTGACATACCCGAAAGCACCCATACTTGGCACCCTATTACAGGCCCTTTAGGCGTACCCCTAAGTATGCGACTTCACATGTAACACCATCATATGGTCAGGTCAAAGGATCCATACAAGTACTACACGAGAATCCATTGTGATACCAAACCATGTGGATTACTCGTTTAGTGGATCTATCCAGTACCATGCTCCCAGGCATGTACCCATTAACTTGGTTGACATTCCATGTCCAATGACCGGTAAGACACCGCCATACAACCAGGTTAATGATAGTCTGTTGTTCCATTCATTCCCATGACTGGAACAGACTACGGATCTATTTATGGTCATATCGTTTACCCTATCCATGGTTTTACTGCTAAGTGCATGACACTAGTCGTCATGGATATAGATATGTCCATTGGATACTTCATTTACTATACTGCACAAGATAAATATAACAAATGAATTGATGCCTTTATTAATGACACAAATGAGTACAACACATAAATCCAATAAATGTATAGTACAAATACAAGGACCAATGCCTCGGGACTAGGGCATTTCCAACACCTTACCACAATACTTGTTCATAATCAAGATAAAATTGTAAGAATGAAGAACTCGATCTCACAAACTTACAAAATTAAAGATCAGCCCCGGGCTGGAATCTCAACAAAGAGAGAAAAATCTGAATTGTATTAAATTTCATCCATCCTCTTTAACTATTACATTGGTGTTTAAATAGAAAACTTAAACCTAACCCTAAACTGAAAAGGAAAACAAATCCTTGTCGGACTAGGAAAGCTTAAATAAAAACAAATAAGGAAAACTTAAAACTAATCCTTATGCAATAAGGATGAAAAACGAAATTCCCTTTTGAGGGTTGTTTATGGGCTGATTTTTAAGCCTAAAACAACTCACTTATTGAAAAAAATAACAATTAAATATGGATACCTAAGCCCAATTCGAAATCCATACATATTCCCTAAGGGTGCCTTAAGCGCTAACACTTAATTATCCTTAGCTCATACGTAGAAGTCTAATTAGGCCCAGAAGATTCCTAATGGGCTCGTACATTCCTTACAAATAAAGTATTAAGCTTCATTTTGCACCGAATCATCCATAAATTAGCATTTGAAAGGATGTTATTATTCTTTGCATCAACCAAACTGATTAGACAAGTTAAACCAAAGATCAGGCTATCTTGATTCACATCACCTTTCCTTTATATGTGAAGGTATAAAATATATGTCCAAAATCTCTAATAAGTCATAGATTTGAGTATATTTAAGTCTTTGGAATTATTTGTGTGTGTTTGCCAAGTTTAAACCTACTTGCTATAAGTTTTAGCCTCACAAACACAAGAATCAAAAGAAAAAGAGTAGAAGAGAGTGATATTTTTGATGTGTTTCTTCTCTTCTTTTCCCTTTTCTTCTCCTAATCTCTAGAGCTCTCTTCAATCCAAATTTTTTATTTTTCTAGTTAATCCCTCTCTCCTGCAATTATTTGGCTTAAATATGGGAGAAAAAGAAAAGAAAACATCTCCAAAATCTGTCCATTCCTCTCCTAAGTGGGCTTGCTTGGAATGAGAAGAAAATAGATCTACAGCCATACGACTATAATTATTGTCGTGCGACTGTAAAATTAGCACATTGCGTTTTATTTCTTTGACTTTGTTCAAGAATTTTAATTACAGGTGTGGAAAGCAATTACAATCGTATGACTGTAATTACATGCGTATGACTTTAACTACAGTCGTACGAGTGTAGTAGTTAATTTTCTCAATTTTCTGTTTCCAAACCCAATTAGTTCTTAGAAATCAAGTCTTGAAAAATCTCATTTTCACAGGCTGCCCCTCGTGTAACTAAAGTCCGATTCTATACACGGATGGATTGCGTATTTATTCTCTGATCGATAACTTTGGAACAAAATATTTTGCCCTTTTAATGAAGAATAAATAAGAGTGCGAGTTTGATCACCTATAGTGATAAGGGTACAATGGTCATAAAAATTCACCATTGCAAGGGTTTAGTGTGACTTTTGGTAGTTAAGTGGTCGCATATGCCTATCGCATAAGGAGGACACAAAGGATAATGAATAAAGTGACTTTTGGAGTCAAGCGGTTGCATATGCCTATCGCTTAAGGACGACGCAAAGGGAGTATGTGTCATACCTGCGGTTTAGTGAGACTTTTGGAGTTAAGCAGTCCATATGCCTTTCGCATAAGGAGGACGCCGGGGATAAGTGATAAAATGACTTTTGGGGTTAGGTGGTCGCATTATCCTATTGCATAAGGAGGACGCCGGGAATAATGAATAAAGTGACTTTTGGAGTCAAGCGATCACATATGCCTATCGCATAAGGAGGGAACCAAGGATAAGGAGTCATGAGACTTTTGGAGTCAAATGATCGTGTATGACCTACCATACAGAACCATAGTGTTTGTAGTGTGTAGTTGGTAAACGCATTTATTCCTTGATTGATAGTTTTGAAACAAAAATTTTTGCCCCTTGGATCAAGAATGAATGCGGGTAAATGTGTCTAGGTTACCTTTTATAGTCATGTGGGACTGAATTTTTGAAGTGTGTGATGATTGCATATGACTTGGCATACAAGACACATCGAAAGTGAAATCTAAATTCCTTGATTTAAGATCGTGGGAGACCATGATTTCTGAAAAGTGAGATGATCTCGTATGACTTGGCGTACGAAATACATCGGAAATGAGTTTTGGATTCCCTTTTAAAGTCATGGTGGATTGTGATTTGTCAGTAGTGAGATGATCTCGTATGGCTTGGCACTCGAGATACGTCAAAAATGTAATTTTATAGAGTGAAATAATGCATAAAATCATGCCTACAGTGAATTTTTTTGCAATTACCTTGGGTATCGAGCACTTAGACGAGACTGATCGTCATTGAAAAAATTGGGCATCGACTCGTTGGTCCTGCAAAATTATTGAAATGGTTTCCCATGGGGGAAATTAAATATTCGGTGACAAAATAGAATTAGAAAATAAATGAAAAAATTAAAATAAAAGGGGATTTTAGCACTATAGTCGTGCGGCTGTATTATAGTCGTATGCATGTAATTACAGTCGTGCGACTGTATAGAAAATACATTCGTACGACTATAAAATGCGGGGAGAAAAATAAAAAAAGGGGTGATTTACCCCATCTCCCTTACTCCCATTCACGATTTCTCATTTATTTTCTCTCAAAAATTTTGATTCCGAACCTCCAAACCCGTAAAAATGTTGAAGAAATTGGGTAAGAAATTGAGGAAGCTCACTCCTGCTCAGATTTGGGGTTCGGATAGTGCACAGGATATCCTATTCGTGAGTATTTTGGATGGGTACGGGCACCATGGACATATGAACCATTTTAGGGTCTGTTTTGGCTTAGATATCCCTATTTTGCTAGAGATGGACTCACATCTCACCTCTCTCTAGGTTAGAACCGAATCCGAAATTGGATTTTGAAATTTTTTGAACTTTTTCCGTTTGAATTCCCAGTTTAATTTGCATGCATTTATTGCTTTCTAGATGATTTTGTTGAGTAAAATGCATGCTAGGGGTCCCCTATAATTCATGGGAATAAGAATCTAGGAAAAACGAGTTAGAAAACACAGAAAACTGAACTCGGAACAAAACTGCCCATCCATACATGAACACTCATACAAGTGTAATATGAACATTTGTACGAATGTATTACAGTCACACGGCTATAACTGAAAAATTAAAACTTGGTTTTTGAATACAGACATACGAGTTTAATTACACTCGTATGCTTTTCACTACAGTCATACGACTGTACCTTTTTTTTAATTTCTAATTTATGCAAAAATTAAATAAATGTTTATTTTACTTCATTGAATGTACAGGATAGGGAGATATCGGGTTGCGGGAATCTTTCCTTGCCCCGAGTTTGGTGGAGACATCCCCCCGAGGCTGTGAAGACCCGTGTCAGAGGACTCAGTCTAGAGGTTTTCATCATTTCTTTGCCAGAGAGCATGCTGCATATGACTCACGCCGTGATAACGTCCTTGTGTGAGAGGTGGGTCTGCACCACCCACACCTTTCATTTGTCCATCGGTGAGTTCATGGTTACTCCTTCAGACTTTGCCGAGATTACCAGATTCAGCTTTGGGGGGACCCCGATTCGGTTCAACTGCTTTCTATCTCGACAACAGCTAGTGGATGACTACATTAGCAGGCTGATTGGCTACACCCACCTGAGAAGGGGAAGGTCCTCTGTTCTCAGGTGGAGACATACCAGGTTGCCTGCCCAAACCCATTCTAGGAGGACATGGAGTTATACACCTGGGCCTATGTGCTCGTCTTGCATGTGCTTCCCTACTAGGCAGAGTATATGCAACCTGACTCTGTTACCGTCCTTGGTTGATTTAACCATCTTCATGACCTTGGATTGGGCTTGAACTCTGCTGGGCCAGCTATATTATGTATTAGTCCTGTGCACCAGGGGGAGGTAGCAGGAGATCCTGGGCTTTTGGCTAAGACTTTTGGTATTAGCCTTTTCTTTTTCCTTTTCCTTTTTTTTATTATTATTTTAACTCTGTTTTATTGATTGCAGATTTGAGTGTTTGAGCGCAGCATTCTAAAGCCACCAGCTCTGAGGGATGTGCAAGGTAAGGAGTGCCCTACTGTCCTGCGTACTTAGACGCAGGGATGGCAGGGCATCAGCTGTAACTTATCGGAGATCCAGCAAGGCCTTTAAGGCATCTCCTAGGAAAGAGTAAGCAAACTAATTTTGTTAGTTAATAAACTTTTAATTCAGTATTTACTTACTTGTGATTGAATGTTTGCTTCTCGGATTGTGTTTTTGTGGCTTGATACTCCCCATGGCTTAGTTAGGGAGTTCAGCCTCTTGTTGTGTAGGTGTGGTACCTGGGTGAGCGCCTCCGCCTTTCAGACCAAGTGGACAGCCCTGCTAGCCTGACAGTTCCTCCACTGCTACAGTGCACCTTATTTTGGCCCCACCTATTGTTGGAAATGCCCTAGTCCCGAGGCATTGGTCCTTGTGTTTGTATGATACATTTGGTACATTAATGTAAACTTTATGTATTATACAATTTGTGTCAAGGAGATAAAGGCATTAATCTATTTATTATATGTCTTGTGCTGTATTTTAAATAGAGTATCCAATGGACATATCCATATCCATGTTGTCAAGTGTGAGGCACTTGGCAGTAAGACTGTGGATAGTGAAAACGATATGACCATAAAGTCATCCGTAGTCTGTTCCAATCATGGGAATGAATGGAACCAAAGACTATCATTAGCCTGGTTGTATGGCGGTGTCTTACCGGTCATAGAACATGGAATGTCAACTAGGTTAATGGGTACATGCAAAAGGGCATGGTACTGGATTGATCCACTTAACGGGAATCTGCATGGTATAGTATCACAAATGATTCTCGTGTAGTACTTGTATAAGTCCTTCGACCGGACCATATGATGGTGCTGCATGCGAGGTGGCACACTTTGGTGTACGCCCAACGGGCCTGTAAAAGGGTGCCAAGTACGGGTACGTTCGGGTGTGTCAGTAAGCATGGCAGCACTATGGATATGCAGAAGGGAATGTCACTCAGTGATTCACTGAGACGATATCATCGGCCTCTTGAAGAATGTTACTGATAAGTGTGCGGCCGCACCCGAACAAGATTGGATCTTGTTTGTGAGCATCAGTTCATTTGGTATCAAGTCAAGGTCCAGACACAAGGAGGGTGATACTTCCATGCCTCTGTGTTGGACACCGATATCAGCGACATGGGATTTACAAGTTCAAACTACTGGGTTACGTTTTCAGTTTGACTGCTTACTCCGTCTTAATTGGGGGCTGCAGTGGCTTGCTAGAGCCCGCCTGCAGTCTGTGGGTCTTGGCCCACTGCCAACATAAAGACGGGCCCATTGGATCGTACACATTGAACGTCTGGACTTTAACTAGTCGGATTAGTGTGTACTTGGAGTATACACATTTGAAGAGAGAGAGATTCATTAATTATATTATATGATCAATTGGATTGATCATAGTTATATAATTAATATTTATTTTGGCCTCCATAGTTAATTCAATGAATTAATTTATGGATATATTTCCTAGGTGGAAATATGTTTATACATGTATAGGTTTACATGTATCTCATTTTATGTATACCTATTTTAATCCCTTGATTAAATTAATAGGTCAAATGAATTTTAATTTAAATGTATGTAATATATTATATGGTATAATATATAAGCATACATGTTAAAGTAAAGTTGCATTTGAAATTAATCAAATCAAAGGAAGTAATATTAGGCTTAAGACTTAAAATGAATATTCTTCCATGTATAGGTTTACATGTATTTCATTTTATGTATGTCTAATTTAATCCATTGATTAAGTTAATAGATCAAATGAATTCTAATGTCAATGTATGTAATGTATTATATAGCAATATATATACATACATGTTGAATTGGAATTGCATTTGAAATTAATTAAATCAAAGGAAGTCAAATTGGGCTTAACACATAAAATGAAATTGCCAACATTATGTTGGGGAGAGTTGGCCGAAATTTAGGGGTTAGGGTTTTAGTCATGCTTTTTGTTTTAAGAATGATGAGTCATTCTTTAAACAAAAGATGATGATTAAATTTGGTGAGTCATGGTATGACTTTTTGGTAGCAAAGTTGGACTTTGATTCCTTAAACAAATATCTTCACATTACTCACCATCCTTGGCCGAATTCATCACTTGAAATGAGAGGGTGAGTCATCTTTTATAATGATGAAAGTGATGACTCATGGTGTGAGTCATGTAGGTGGAAAAGAGGTAGCAAAGTTGGACTTTGCTTGCTTCCTTCTCACCATCACTTATATGCTTCATTTAGGGATTTATCATTTAAGGATTTCAGAACTACTAAATGAAGCAAGGCCGCCCCTCTCTCCCTCTCTTCTTGAATTATCCGAGTCGCTAGCACGGGTTTCGGTCCGAGAGCCGTTCGTGTACGCATCGGTGGAGGAAACCTACCCTTGGTTTCTGCAGTCTGCTTCTGTCTCTTAGAGAGACTTTGAGGTTAGTTTTGAAACCCTCTTTTTATGCCTTCATGTTTTAGATTTCCACATCTTAAGCTCCTGGGCCGGATTCGAGGAAATCGACGCGTCTTTCCGCTTTTATCGGTCGGTTTCCCGTGACGAATCCCAACAGTGGTATCAGAGCAGGCTTTTGATCCGTGGAAATCTTTAACTTGGCGGATCCCGTGTTTTAAAATTGGCGATTTTTGTGGACGGGATTCTTTTGGTTTCGGGTTTGTGATTTTGCCCCTTGAATTTTGCAAATGGAAAATTTTTTGCATATTGGTTTATGCTTTGTTTATTTTTTTCTATTTGTGTTTTGATTATGGAAATTTATTTTTGCATATAGGTTTATGCTAGATTTATTTTTCCATTGCATGATTTTATTTCTTGGTGATTTAATTTCATGTTGTTTTTATGCGAAAAAAAAATCACGGACCGTTTCGGGTCGAAACGGGGGCAGCAGCCGCTGCCTGCGGCGCTAGGCGCCACAGGCAGCAGCTGCTGCTGGCTGCTGCCTCGGCAGCAGCTGAGCTGCTGCTGGCCAGCAGCTGCTGCTGGGCAGCAGCTGCTGCACGCCAGCAGCAGGGCTGCTGCGTGCCAGCAGCTGCTGCTGGGCAGCAGCTGCTGCACGCCAGCAGCAGGCTGCTGCTGGGCAGCAGCCGCTGCGCGGCAGCGGGGCTGCTGCTGGGCAGCAGCGCCGCGGCTGCCCCGCGCGGCGGGCCGGGCCCGTTTTTGGATTTGGCGGGATTTTTAGGGCCGGGCCGGATTTAAAATTTTAAAAATATGCGTGTTTAAATTTTGGTAATTTTTATGCGCGTGGGGTTTTAAAATTTTAATTGTTTTTAAACTTGTGCGTGTTTAATTTTGGAAATTTTATGCGCATGTTTTATGAATGAATTTATTTTTCGTTCATGCGATATTTATTTTGGAAATAAATACGGTTCATTGAAATTGGTTCGGGTTTTCTTGGCACGATTACCCGGACGGCTAATTTTGGAATTCATGGTTTCCCAATTGGATTGGGAGCAATTTTGCCTGGGTTGGAGGCCTAAAGCCCGCACGGGTTTAGAACCATGATCGGCCAAAATTTGGCGATTTCAAAATAATGGCTATGGACATATATGAAATGGGATTAATTCATGCATTTAACATGTTTATAAATTGTATGTATTGGATACGTGTATGTATGATTAAATGCATGAATGGATGTTTTGGGCCTTATTGATTCGGGTTGTAATATTCTTTTGGTAAATACGGCCTACGCGCCGTTTTTCTTTTATGTAATTTTATTTTATGTGTTTATTATGGAATTATGTAAAGAAGAAGAAGCCGATTGGATTGGCGTGCTAGAAGGATGAGGATGCAGCCCACCTGATATCGTTCTAGTATAGGTTTACTAGAATTATATTAGGATGTAAATTTTGGCCCATAGCATTTCATTTTATTTAATTATGCTTTATTTATTTACATGTGAGAATGTATGTACAAACCCATTTTCACCCGCCTATGCATCTAAGCCGTTATTAATTGAATCTAATAACCAAAAGGTAATTACTAAGTCTCTTAAAAGTGCTTCCCTCATTCATAACCTACTCGAAGTGGGGATAGGCCAGCTGTAGACCAACCCTCGTTGGATGCACTGGAGTATCGTCATTTTGTATTGGGTTGGAGTATTGGTTACTCTAACACTTGGATGGAGGTTTTGACTTAGCGTGGGTAGTAGGATGTTCCTGGCCCTAAGCACAGATGGGTAAGTGCCAACAGACCCATCAAACCGAGAGTCCCTAGGTTGGGATTGGACGGCGTTCCTACCTAAAAATTGGGGTATAGTTGTTCCAGGCCCTCGTCTGGCTATATCTTGATATAATATGGATCTCGGCCCATGAGCCCAACAACTCGAGTTAATTAATAACACGATTCATTATTAATTATAATATGGGAAGAACTTGTTAAGTCCTTTATTTACACTCGTAATTTTTCCTGTGTAGAAACCAATGGCTACGAATGATACTTTATCACTGCGATCTTTCTTGGAATGGGACAAGCTTTCTGGCCCTAACTTTTGGGACTGGTCTATGAACTTAAGGAAAGTTCTAAGACAAGAGTCTAAAGAGTATGTGCTCAAAAAGCCTGTACCGGATGTGCCAACGGGAAGTAATCCACCGGCTGCCCAGCTGGAGGAATACTTGGCACATGTAAAAGATAACCGGGATGTGACATGCCTGATGTTGGCTAGTATGGTTCCTGAATTGCAAAAACAGTTCTTGGATCATCAGGCCTTTGCTATAATGACAACTCTTAATGAGATGTTTTATGAGCAAGCTTATCAGGAAAGGTACCTGATCCACAAGGCATTCCGCAGCTGTAAGATGGGAGCCGGGACATCTGTGAGTGCACACGTGCTCAAGATGAAGGGCTATCTGGATAATTTAGCCCGTCTCGGAACGCCTATCTCACGGGGGCTGGCGGTTAGCACGATCCTGGCTTCTTTACCGGATTCTTATGATCAATTCATCCTAAAGTTTTATAAGCAAGGGATGGATCGTACTGTTAGTGAGCTGCATTGGATGCTTCAGCTCGCTGAACTGTCGATCAAGAAGACTCCGCGGGTACTTGAGGTTAACAAGGGGAAACCTCATCTTGCTAAAGGCAAGGCAAAGGCCAAGGCCAAGGCTAAGGAAGCCAAGGCTAAAAAGGCTAAAGCCCAGCCCAAGGCCCGTTCCAAGGATGTCTGCTTCGGTTGCAAGCAGGCTGGTCATTGGAAAAGATCGTGTCCCAAGCTTTTGGGAGAGAAAAGGAAGACGCAAGGCGTGTCTTCATCAGGTATATATGTCATAGACATTAACCTCTGTTTCAACATCTTATGTATTGGATACTAGATGTGGTTCTCACATTTGTTGTAATGTGCAGGGACTTAAGAACAAGAGGTCACTGGGATCGGGACAAGTGGACTTGCCGGTCATAAATGGAGCAAGAGTTGCTGCCATAGAGATCAGCCGGACCAGCTTATGATGCCTAGTAGATTAGTTTTGTTACTGAAACTATGTTATTTTGTACCTGTTTTGTACAGGAATATTATTTCTGTTTCAGTTTTGGATATTTCTGGATGTACATTTACTATTGTTAATAGTAAAAGGGTTTATCTAGAAAAGAATTATTTTATGGAGTGGCTCTATTAAATAATGTCTTTTATATCCTGGATTTAAATGAAACTAATCATGTCTATACTATACATACTTAAAGGGTTAAGCCTAACGAACTTAATCCGGTTTACCTTTGGCATTGTCATTTAGGCCACATAAATAAGAAACGCATAGCTAGGCTTCACATAGCTTGAATCCTAGGATCACTTGACATGGAGTCACTTAATATATGCGAGTCTTGTTTATAAGGTAAAATGACTGAAGAACCTTTTTGCAAGGGTCGCTAGCTTATTGGACCTAATGCATTGAGATGTATATGGACCGACAAGCATAGCAACCAAAGGTGAACATCTATACTTCGTATCCTTCACAGACAATTTTATTAGAAATGGCTACGCCTATGTAATGAAATCTTAGTCTGAGACCCTTGATAGGTTTAAGGGATTAAGGAACGAAGTACAGAACCAACTAGGCAGAAATATCAAAGCCTTTCGGTTGGACCGAGATGGTGAGCATATAAGCCTATTGTTTGACTCATTATGAGAGAGCATGGAATAGTTCCACAGCTCACTCCTCCATGAACACCACAATGAAGTGGGGTGTCCAAACGGAGGAATAGGACCCTGTTGGACATGGTCCGCTCAACCGATGAGTCATGCCTCTCTCCCAATAAGTTTTAATGGATACGCTCTTGAGACAATGGCTCTCAATTTCAATTATACTCCGACTAAGGCTTTAGAAAGACTCCATTTGGAATATGGACAGGCAGGGTGCCTAATGTGTCTTTCTTGCGGATTTGGGGTTGTTATGCACAAGTCAAGAAATTGACTGTGAGCAAAACTAGAACCCAAAACCGACTAATGCCTGTTTGTGAGCTACCCTAGGGATACCAAAGGGTATTACTTCTACAACCCCGCTGAGAACAAGGTGTTCATGGCGCGAAAGGGGGTCCTTCTTGAAAAGGGGTTTCTTTCCAAGAAAGACAGTGGGAGCGATGTTGAACTTAGGGAAGTTCAAAGCTCACAAATTCCTGAAAAGGATAACTCGGAGACCAGGGTGAAGCTTCCAAAGGCGGAAGCACCAGCCCAGGTCACACAAGGACCTAAAAGGTATGGTAGGGATCATCAGGAACATGAGAAAAATTGGTTTCTTGTTTCTAATGATTATGCTCATTTTGTCTTGGACAAAGAGGAGTACATAACCTACTAGTAGGCTATAGTTAGCCCACTGTCTGCCTTGGAGGCAGATATGCAATCTATGTACGATAATCAGGTTTGGAACCTGGTTGATCCACCTCCGGGTGCTAAGGTAATAGTTTGCAAGTGGTGCTATAAGCTATAGGCCGAAAATACCTTTAAGGGTGTGTATAAGAGGTTTAGTGGGAGCATAGTAATTTTCCTGGTATAACAAAGGGATGGCATCCTTCTAAGTTGAAGCGACATACCAACACTACAAAGGAATTGTAATGGTTGAGTAAGTGCTTCACAATGAAGGACTTAGGCGAAGCTGAGACGATCCTAGGGATCAGTATCTACAGGGTTAGATCCAATCGGCTTCCAGGCCTAAGTCAGGCCAAGTACATAGACATAGTTCTGAAAAGATTCAGCATGGACTAGGCTAAGAAAGGTTTCTTGCCAATGGGTCATAAGCTGAAACTTAGTAAGAAGTACTGCCCTGAGGTAAGGCAGGACAGGGAGAACATGAAGTTGGTTCTACATGCTTCGGCTAGAGGATCAATCATGTATTCCATGCTATGTACAAGACCTGATGTCGGCTTTGCACTAAGTATGATAAGCCGGATCCTGAGTGGATCACTGGTAGGCTGTTAAAGCAATCCTGAAGCACCTTAATCGGACTAAGGATAGCTTCTTAGTGCATGATAGTCAGGAAGAGCAGTCAGTTACTAGGTACACTGATGCAAGCTTCCAGACTGACCATGATGAATATAAGTCGCAGTATAGGTATGTGTTCATGCTAAATGGTGGTGCTATTGTTGGAGAGGCTCCGAGTAATAGACCATCGCGGTTTCTATCACAGGAACTGAGTACATTGCAACGTGTGAAGCAGCTAGGGAAGCTGTGTGGATAATGAAGTTTATCACGGAACTGGGGATAGTATCTACTATCCAGACACCAGTTGATATCTTCTGTGACAACGCGGGGCTATTGCACAAGCTATGTGCCCCGGTCACACATATACACGAAGCATGAACTCAGGGAGTTTCACCTATTGCGAGAAATCGCTGAGGGGGTGACATCTCATTACAAAGAGTGGACACCAAAGACAATGTCGCAGATCTTTTGACCAACATGCTTGGCTATGCCTCTGCACGAAGGTTATACTAGATCTATAGGGATTAAACCCATGCCTAGTAGGTACTAGTGCAAGTGGGAGATTGTTGGAAATGCCCTAGTCCCGAGGCATTGGTCCTTGTGTTTGTATGATACATTTGGTACATTAATGTAAACTTTATGTATTATACAATTTGTGTCAAGGAGATAAAGGCATTAATCTATTTATTATATGTCTTGTGCTGTATTTTAAATAGAGTATCCAATGGACATATCCATATCCATGTTGTCAAGTGTGAGGCACTTGGCAGTAAGACTGTGGATAGTGAAAACGATATGACCATAAAGTCATCCGTAGTCTGTTCCAATCATGGGAATGAATGGAACCAAAGACTATCATTAGCCTGGTTGTATGGCGGTGTCTTACCGGTCATAGAACATGGAATGTCAACTAGGTTAATGGGTACATGCAAAAGGGCATGGTACTGGATTGGGAAGTCAAATTGGGCTTAACACATAAAATGAAATTGCCAACATTATGTTGGGGAGAGTTGGCCGAAATTTAGGGGTTAGGGTTTTAGTCATGCTTTTTGTTTTAAGAATGATGAGTCATTCTTTAAACAAAAGATGATGATTAAATTTGGTGAGTCATGGTATGACTTTTTGGTAGCAAAGTTGGACTTTGATTCCTTAAACAAATATCTTCACATTACTCACCATCCTTGGCCGAATTCATCACTTGAAATGAGAGGGTGAGTCATCTTTTATAATGATGAAAGTGATGACTCATGGTGTGAGTCATGTAGGTGGAAAAGAGGTAGCAAAGTTGGACTTTGCTTGCTTCCTTCTCACCATCACTTATATGCTTCATTTAGGGATTTATCATTTAAGGATTTCAGAACTACTAAATGAAGCAAGGCCGCCCCTCTCTCCCTCTCTTCTTGAATTATCCGAGTCGCTAGCACGGGTTTCGGTCCGAGAGCCGTTCGTGTACGCATCGGTGGAGGAAACCTACCCTTGGTTTCTGCAGTCTGCTTCTGTCTCTTAGAGAGACTTTGAGGTTAGTTTTGAAACCCTCTTTTTATGCCTTCATGTTTTAGATTTCCACATCTTAAGCTCCTGGGCCGGATTCGAGGAAATCGACGCGTCTTTCCGCTTTTATCGGTCGGTTTCCCGTGACGAATCCCAACACCTATCGGAGCCTACTGAGCACCTAGATATCTACGGGGATGGATACATTGTTGATTATGTCGAGGGTGACTAGCTGGCTTTCATCCGAGAGTCCCTGTTGCCAGTCTGACTCAGTGCACCAGCGGCTCTTTCCCGTCATGTATTTTCTATCCATTGTTCCTTTATTGTTTGAATTTGGTTTTCAGTGTCTAATATCCCTTCAATTGTAAGTCAAGAGACGGAGGGGGTTGAGTTCTACTCGACAGACTATCCCAGAAGATGAGGACACTGAGGCCACTACTATGGGAGGGTATACTCTTACTCAGGACAGGAGACACCTTATACATTCTGCCAGTGCTACAGCATCCACTTCCCAAGTTGCCGGGGTAATGGAGGGTCAGTTGCTGACGCAGCTGAGGACGAGCTTTAGTCTGATGGGTCTAGATGGTAGATATGCTATTAGGGAGCTATCCCCTTATCAGGACCATCAGATCATATTCACCCTGAAGCACACTAGTCAAGTAAGTCTTCTACTTGTTTTGTCATTTCTTTATTTCCTTCACTTCTCTTATACTGGTTTTAACTCTTGGATGTCTTTTTTATTTTTATTTTTTTTACAGATTCCTTGGGCTCAGGTGTAGGACATGGCCTAGTAGTACTTAGGCCTGGAGTCCTTCGTGACTCAGGAGAATGTCGCCTAGGTGGTAAGTATTCTACAGTCCCTGCATTTTCATATGATTTATGCAATGCATTAATGAATGTGTATGTATGTATGCATGTTAATTTGTATTGGCGTTTTATAGTCTCGCGTGTAGATGCTACAGGAGTAGGCTAGACAGATGGTGACTTTTGAGGCTTGAGCCATGGTTGCAACGCACGAGTTGACTCGGGTGCGAGTTGATTATCAAGCTCAGTTGAGTTGGGTGTAGGTCGACTATGATGACTATAGAGTGGCGCATCCGATTGAGTCAAATTCTTCTGAGGAGGAGAGAGATGAGAGTTAGACTAGGGCTCTTTGTATCCTGTACTAAATTTTTGAACATAACATAAACTTCATTTTCATTATTGCGACCTTCCATTTTGTTCATTTTAATTATTCACTCCTTTCTCAACTTTGCTTCTTTTCATTCAGGCTTTTACAATTTCCTAGAATCATTACAAGACTCCGATTGGCTCAAATTAAAGCCTTTCGGGCTGTGGAACATTAAGACATATTACAGAAATCCATTAAACAATTAATTATTGAATGCTTGTTATCGCTATTGGGACCCAATTGACAATGTTTTCTGCTTCTCGCACCAAGAACTCTACGCTTTTTATGAAGAGTTCAGTGCCATCCTAAACATCCCGTGCCACAAAGGGATCAACATTGCAATTCCTAAGTTCACCTTCAGCAATACTCCTTCATTGGTGAGTTTGTTCGGGCTCTCCAATCCTGAAGTGGAAGCTCTACTTTCCACTGAATCTTCTTCTCCTAGTCTTGACTTGGAATTCGTACTAGAATGGTGTATCAACTGCCCTAAGGACCATATTGGCTGGGCTAGCATGGTTAGCCTACTGCTGGTGAGCTGATACTTCTATGATGCTGGCAACAAGGTTGTCTCCTTTAGGACTATTTCCTTTATTCTGTAAATTGTTGTTGGAGCATCTCCGACTCCATTTGCACTCACAGAGACCCCAATTAATCTGCATGCTTCCAAGATGAAAGGTTCCCTCGATGTTGGCCCTTATCTTGTATTGCTCTAGGTAATTCCTTTTATTGGCTTGTTGACATTCTGGTGTCCAAATGAGTTTCTGACCTCTGCTTTAAATATGTTGTAGATCTGGCTGTTAGAGAAGATGTCAATTCTTAAATCTGAGAGGAAATTTTAAGAAGTATCACCCGAACAACTTCAAGGAAAGAGGCTTCCATATAGACTCTTACATTGACATGTCTGCCATTGAATGGGCTGCTTGGTTAGCTTGCATAACTAATGATCAGATTAGGTGGGCCTGACCCTGGTGGAAGATCACCCATATGATTGTGGAGATGTGGGCTCGTGGTGTCCAATTGTTGGGGTTGACCAAAGTGACCTTTTATTCTCCAAGTCATCTTCGTCGGTAGTACGGCCAATCATAAAATATTCCTCAGCTTTCATGTATTACCACGTGTGTGGAATACACTGTTTCTTGGCCAGATCATATCAGGTTTTGCTGGACTAACAATACTCGCCATGTGACATTGAACTATGCTTCCCTTGCTTCTGTGGAGATGGATGAATGGTATTATCTTTGGTTGGCTGAGATTAAGGACCTGCCGACCTGGGAGGCACGTGAACGTACGACTCGCCATTGGCTGGGTTCTTTTGAGGTTGCAAAACTGCTTCATGTCAAGAAAAGAAAAACATGATTCCTATTACCCTTTTTTTATCAATTAATTTTTTTATTGATGTTCGCAGTTCGTATCCCTAGCCGTATGAATGACTTTGTTTCTCTAGATGTTTCAACAAATAAATCATGTACACACTCCAAACATTCATGCAATATGTTGAGCAATATGCACTTCATTAATGAAATTTAATTATTGTAACTATTAAAATGCCAAAATCGGTACATATCTCAAATGAAATCATTTTCTATTGTCAACCATCCCGTACAGGTTTTCTGGCTGATAAATTACCTCTTGTTGCCTTAATTTTTGCTTAAGCCACCTTTACGGTTTTTCAACTGAATAGACCGCTTAACAAACCCCCTTTTTTTGACACATAGTAGCGTTTGAAATGATGCTGGTTGATCAGATTGGTGAACTCATTGCCGTCCATGTCCATAATCTTAACTGTGCCTTTGGAGAGTACCTTCTTAACCACATATGGCCCTCCCCAATTGGGTTTTAATTTGCCCCTCATATTCATGTTGGATGGTCTCATCTACTGCAACACCAGATGCCCCATCTTTAAAGGATGTTTTTGATAATGAACTCATCGATTGTAGGCTCTAGCCATCCTTTGATGGTACATTTACAGATGATCTAAAGCTTTGAGATGCTTTTCATGGACCATAGCCAGCTATTTGAATCTTACCTTTACCCATTCTATCTCAGGCAATTGAGCTTTCAGGATGATCCTTAAAGATTTTAATTCCATTTCAATGTAAAGGACTGCCTCTATCCCACAAACCAGTGAATATGGCATTTCCCTTATCAGTGTTTTAACACTGGTTCTGTAACCCCATAAGGCATATGGCACTCTATCTGCCCAGTCTCTATAGGTCGAAGGTGGTCGTTGACAAGATCTTCTTAATAGACTTGTTTGCTGCTTGCACTGCTCTGTTGGTTTATAGCCTATAAGGTGAAGACTTGCGATGTTCTACATTGTGTTCTTTAAGTAGCTCAACCGTTGCTCCTCAAAATTGTACCCCATTGTCAGTCACCACATGGTGTGGTATACCATATCTTGTGAAGATGTGCCTCCTTAGGAATTTAGCCATGTTCTTAGTCGTGACTTTGGCATAAGACTCAGCTTCAACCCACTTGGAAAAGTAATCCACTGCCACTACAATGAACTTGTGACCATTTGATGCTGGAGGCCAAATCTCACCTATTATGTCTATCCCCCATGTTGAGAATGGCCAAGAGGTCATAAGCTTCTGTAATTCCATAGGTGGAAGATGGCTGATATCCCTATATATTTGGCACCCGTGACACTTCTTTGGTACAATTAGTCTGCATGGTGAACCAGAAGTATCCTTGTCTTATGATCTTTTTTGCCAAAGCTAGAGCATTCATGTGTGGGCCATAGATTCCAGAATGCAGCTCTTGCAAAACCCTCTTAGCTCCCGTCTTTGTCAGACACATCAACAACAATCCATCGGCAGTCCTTCTGAAGAGTTGTCTGTCAAACGATCTGAATTGAACTGCTTCCTGAGTGTGGTCTTATCCGCTGAATCTGCTTCTTCGAGATACTGACCATTGTGTAGGAAATTAGCTATGTCTTGATACCAGGGCTTATCATCCATTCTCAGAGTCAAGACATCACTAGAGCGATGGAATGGTGTTCTAGTAGTTTCAAGGATCAAAGGCTGCATTGGTGCCTTTTGTGGTCCATCCCACATGGACGATAAGGTTACTAATGAATCAGCCATTTGATTATCATCTCTGGCTACATATTTGAATTCAATATGCCTAAATATCTTCACCAGCCCCCTTAAAGTCTCCAGGTATAGGCTAAGAGATTCTTCTTTGATTTCCTATTCTCCAATGGCTTGGCGGATCACCAATAATAAGTCTCTAATAATGGTCACAACATCTGCTTCTAGTTTGATAAGAGCATCAATGACAAATAAACAGGCTTCGTATTCAGCCCCATTGTTGGTTGCCGGGAATTCCAGCTATTTTGGGAAAGGAATTATTTCCCGCTCTGGAGTTACAATGATTACTTCGAGACCAGCGCCCCTTTTGTTCACAGACCCATCAAAGTGCATGACCCATTTCCTGGTTTCCACAACCACCATTGCTAACTGCTCATCTGGAAATTCTAGATTCTCCATATAGTTAGATTCAAGCGGCTAATTTGCTAGGAACTCTGCCACTGCTCTTCCTTTGATCACCTTCTTTATCACACATTCGATGTCAAATTTCGACAACAAAAATAGCCACCGGGACAATTTTCCTACTAGAGATGGAGCAGAATAGAGGTATTTCATTGGATCAACCTTTGCCACTACTTGTATCTTATATGTGTGAGCGGATGACCTTTTTATAAGAGGCAGCGGGACACGGCGAAGCGAACCGGGGGTTTTCAAAAAACAGGTTTCGTAATGTTTAAAGAAAGGGAGTTTGTTTATCTTATATTAGGGAAAATCGTTTAATTCTTTTGAAATTCCATTTTGTAGAAAACGTTTTCCGATTTATTACTTAAAGACCTCGAAACCTCAATTTCGAGATTAGTGACAAAGTCGCCACCCGGATCAGCTCATCCGGGAAATTCTGACACAACTCCCTACCGAGCGTAGACTACTGTACCTAATCCAGAGATTCAGGGTTCGGGCAACATACCTACTTAACCTCAAGCTTGTATTCGCTTATCACTTATAAAACCATATTTATTCGATTTATTATCTTTTCCCTACCCGATTTGTTTAGTTTATTAGCCCGTGCTAAAGCAGAATGCATAAAATAAATTACGGGAAATTAAATCATCCACACAAATTATACAAAAGAATAGTAAAGGCCGCTTGTACAACCAAATTGAATAAAATATAAAAACTCTCGTCCTCACATTACAATCACCTAAGTACACGAGGATCCAAAAATTTACAATCGCCTAGTTTACACGGGAATCTAATAAACACAGCCAAAATAATAAAAATAAATGCTACAAAATAGAGGGTTAGCACAGTTTATATTATAAACACAAATATGACTCAAAACAAGACAGAATTGGGATTTCTAGAATTGGGGGCATGCATTTAGGGGGTAACAGGTTCGACCTGACTGGTCGGACCGATTAGACTTGGAAAACGGTTTTGAAACGCTTTGTAGATTTTTATTCTGGAAAATCGATTTTGGAAAACCATTTGGCTCAGTTTCATGCAAATTTTCGCTTTTGTGGGTCTGTTATCCCCGAATCTAGGGTTCCGTTCGTACGGGTTCCTAAACTCAACATCCATCTAGGGTCCAAAATACAATAAACACACCAAAAATATTTGTGAAAATACCGTTTTATTCATGTTCAATATTTTCTAGGGATTTTGTAGGATTCGGGGGTCTGCTGATGCTGGACTATGGATCCGGTTTGGATAAAACAACCCTGAACTCAGGAAATAAACCCGGGAAACATCAAAAGCCCTAATATCCATACGTACAAAAATTTAAAAACCAAAATTTATGACAAACGGATGGATTTAGGCCTAAAAAGATCAAAACATAATGCTTAAAATGGAAAACGGACTATTTTCTGCCAATCGGGACAGACCAGAAATCTGTCCCTGAGGAACAGAGCCGGGCGGCTCTATGGTCAAAGTCAGCCGGCTCTATTCATCACGAACACAGCCGTACGGCTATGGTGGGCAGCCCAATTTCTGGATTTTTGCAAAATGAAAGAAAACACACAGAAATCACAATGTAAACAGGTTTTAGGGCCTCTCAAAGTTTACCTTGATGTTGTTTGGATACTTAGAGCATCAAGAAGCGGATTGAAAGCTAGGAATGTGTCCTGGAGACTCAACCGGTTGAATCCCATGATGGTCTGAAACAATCTGAAACCAAACCGAAATGATCCCGAATCAATGAGTAAGGTTTGTAGGATTTGTCAACAATTTTTTAAATTGATTTAGGGTTTTGATGAGAGTGTTTATGGGTTTCTCTCTCGGTTTCTTTCTCTTTTTCTCTCCTTCTGCTTCTCTCTTTATTTTTCTTCCTTGAGAACTAGCCCTTCAAAAGTCTTTCCTGCCCAAAGTCCTCTTTCTTTGATTTTTTTCTTCTCTTTTTGTCTCACACTCTCTCACTCATTTCCATCAATCAGCCGTCTGACTTCTGATTTCACGCCAATTTCCTGCCTTTTGTCAAGCCAAGTTACTCTACTTTACAGGGCAACTTTGTTTGCCCACTAGAGCCGTGCGGCTCTAGCTAGAGCCGGCCGGCTTTGGTTCAAAAGGACCAGAGCCGCATGGTTCTAACAAGAGCTAAGGTGAAATTTCGAAAGTTGGACGCACACACCAAACCCTGGAAATGATTCGGGAGACCTTTTCGAGGGCATCGGATTACAGATAGCCTAGCTTCCAGGATGTTTGAGATACTCCGGGTGACATTCCGGTCGTTTTTAAGTCCTATTCAAGTCCGTTTGCTCCACCGGTAACTAAGGAATTCTCATCATCGAGGTCAGGAAAAACCCACGCTCACAAGCTGCCCCTCGCGGGACCAAAGTCGACTTATGGTGGGCAGTAAAGCCTAAATCAAGTTTGGTCTCGTGACTGGGAGCGCAATGAGGAAAGAAATGGAAACGTACCTGGCGTCCTTTGCTGAGGGTACAGTCCTCGGTCCTGAAGTTGACCTAGGTGCATCCAATTCTCGAGAGTGGCCCATGGAGGCATTTGGTTTTCAAAGTCGGCCCAGGGGGCCTTTGGTTTGTAAGTCTGGCTCAGAGGCATTTGGTTTACATGGTCAGCCCAAGGGACATTTGGTTGTCATGGTCGGCCCAGGGGGCATTTTGTTTTTTAAGTCGGCCGAGGGGGCATTTGGTTTTTTAGGATGGCCCAAGGGGCATTTGGTTTTTATGGTGAAATGATCCAATGGAATGCACTATCCCTCCTATGTGGTGAAGAGATAGCACAAGCTGGAACATTCTTCAATAGGCATTTCTTCCTCTTTCATGTGGCAAAGAGGTTGAAATGGGTGTTCTTCCTTTCCCATGTGACGAATAGGTTGAACAAGATGTACTGTCCCTCCCATGTGACGAAGAGGTAGCACGAGCTGTAGTTTGTTTTTCGTTCCCCTTTCATGTGGCAAAGAGGTCGGAATAGGTGTTCTTCCTTTCCCATGTGATGAAAAGGTTGAAATGGGCTTGGTTGAGTTGTCTTGCCCCCAGATACCTATTAAAGGCAAGAAACTTCTTGAATAGACATTTCTTCCCTGCTTATGTGACGACAAGGTTGAAATGGGTGTTCTTCCTTTCCCATGTGACGAAAAGGTTAAGCGAGCTGGGTAGAGTTGTCTTGCCCCCATATACCTGTTAAAGGCAAGAAACTTCTTCAATAAAAATTTCTTCCCTACCCATGTGATGACAAGGTTGAAATGGATGTTCTTCCTTTCCTATATGACGAAAAGGTTGAACGAGATGTGGAGTTGTCTTGCTCCCAGATACCTGTTAAAGGCAAGAAACTTCTTCGAAAGACATTTCTTCCCTGCCCATATGATGACAAGGTTGAAATGGGTGTTCTTCCTTTCCCATGTGATGAAAAGATTAAATGAGATGTATTGTCTCTCCCATGTGACGAAGAGGTAGCATGAGCTTGGTTGAGTTCTTGCCCCCAGATACCTGTTAAAGGTAAGAAACTTCTTCAAAAGACATTTCTTCCCTACCTATGTGACGATAAGGTTGAAATGGGTGTTCTTCCTTTCCCATGTGACGAAAAGGTTGAACGAGATGTACTATCTCTCCCATGTGATGAAGAGTAGCACAAATTGGAGTTTTTTTTTCCTTCCCCTTTCATGTGGCAAAGTGGTCAGATGAGATGTACTGTCCCTCTTATGTGGTGAAGAGGCAGCACGAGCTTAGAGTTCTTCTTCATGTGGTGGAGTTCCCGTGAAGATTGATATAAGATTGTTTTACCCCTAGATTCCTGTTAAAGGAAAAAGATTCTTCAATAGACATTTCGTCCCTGCCCATGTGACGATAAGGTTGAAATGGGTGTTCTTCCTTTCCCATGTGACGAAAAGGTTGAACGAGTTGTACTGTTTCTCCCATGTGACGAAGAGCAGCACGAGCTGGAGTTTGTTTTTCCTTCCCCTTTCATGTGGCAAAGAGGTCGGATGAGATGTATTGTCCCTCCTATATGGTGAAGAGGCAGCATGAGCTTAGAGTTCTTCTCCGTGTAGTGGAGTTCCTGTAAAGATTGATATAAGATTGTTTTGCCCCCATATACCTGTTAAAGGCAAGAAATACCTTCTCAGGATTATATTGGCATGAACGAATATTGTGATCATTGGAGAATTTTCATACCTGAGATTTGGAGTCGTAGGGCTCTGATTTGCACGCTATGACTCCGAGGGTGCCCCTAGATTAAATCTTTTCTGTCTTAGGAGGGATCCTAATTCAAAACGACCCAATGATAGTGGTGAATGCCTGAACAAAGTTTGATGCAAGAGCACGTATTTATTCCTTGATCGATAATTTTGGGAACAAAAATTTTTGCCCCCTCAATCAAGAATAAATACGGCTGAGTGGCTTATGATGCATGTATGCGTGAATGCATGCATGATTCAAGGATATGTATGTATGTGACATGATACTATGTTTGGTATCTGCGCTATGCTGGGGACTGAACTTGTGACTTCCGAAGGTCTCCTGTGGGGACTGTCTCAATCGGATGACTTTGCCAAGGATTTTGACTAATTATGGATCGTTTTAGCAAAGAACTCTGCTGGGGAACATCCTTATCCATTCAATCCTACTGGGGGATCTGTTGGAAATTCTGATTCAGTGGAAAATGTCTTGGTTAGGATCTCGTTGGGGATTTTGCTAGAGACTCCATGGGGATAGTCCTGCTAGGGACCACTCTGCCAGGGATAATTCTGCTGGGGATGGTACAACTGGGCCGGTAGTTGCCATTTGTAGTAACAATGTCATTGAAGTCATCGTGGGTTTGGATGCAATGGCCTACTGATGGATGTTTACATGCAATGGCACCGTGTATGCAATATGAACATCTAAGTAGAAAATCAGACATGCCTAATATCATATGATGACATCAGAATGAATATGATAAGGAAATCAAAGGTGACTCCGATTCTGAATGTCACTCTTTTCTTGTTACCAACACGTCCTTTCGGTTTTCCTTGTCAGAGATTCTCTCCTGGGGATTATAGTCTCTCTCTTTTTTTTTGGATGGACTAAAAATTATGCACGAGAACTCCGGCCGAGTAGATTTTTCGCACTGGCCTGCCTCAGGATTGGAAAATGCACCTCAATGTTCTCACCGAGGATTGTGAAAGAATTGTTCTTAACGATGCTTAGTGGCTTAGCTTTTACCTGCCCCAGTGTTAGAGGTTCGTGTTCGGGTGTTTGGTTGCAAAACACTTTATCAGATCTGGTTTGCTGCGTGCAGCAACCTGTACATGGACATTTATATGCGATGGCATGACGCATGCATATTGAACATCAAAATAGGATATGAAACATCTATGACATGATGAATGGGAATGCATTAGGAAAATCCAACCTTTAGCACTGGTTTGTCCTATACCCCTTCATACTACCAATATGTCCTTTCAGTTTTCCACATCAGAGGGATTTTTTTTTAAAAGATCCGTTGGGGATATATTAAGGGCAGGTCACCAAGGTATACAGCTAATCACTGGACGGAGCCACCTATATGTGTAGACAACCAGAGATGGAGTTAATTAACCATTGAATTCTCCAAGGGTCTAGAACTGTGTTTATGTTCTCAATTCACCCCAGATTCCAATTCACGCACAGTCGCCAAAGGTGGATACAGCTTTCAATTTTTCAACGCGTGGCCTGATTCAGAATTATTTGAGTTAATTGTGGTTTCCCTATATCTGCCAACCACAATAGCTCTGAAGCAAATCACGCCATCTTT
The DNA here is from genome assembly GCA_039660915.1 of Euphorbia tirucalli. Classification (NCBI taxonomy): domain Eukaryota; kingdom Viridiplantae; phylum Streptophyta; class Magnoliopsida; order Malpighiales; family Euphorbiaceae; genus Euphorbia; species Euphorbia tirucalli. The sequence continues at coordinate 43,559,956 of CM077636.1, forward strand.
AGGAGGTGAAAGGAACCATTGGTAAGTAGTCACTTCTATTGCAGCTGAAGACTAAGTTCTTGAAATGGTTGGCGAATGCAACTTTCCCCTGAATATTAGCACAGCAAGCTTTGCAAGTCTTCCTGTTGATGGGGTTCATCCCATTCATGATTATTGAAAGCTTTGTAAAACCTGGTTGCTCCAACGCTGTTGGCGAAGTTCACAGAGGTGAGTGTCAGTCTTCTCCTTTCCCTCTCACAATTTGCTCAACAGAACCATCCCTTATTGGGTTGACTGTTGTTGGTGGATGACCATCCCTTTCACAAAATGCCCACCAGCTACTCTTTTCCCTGAAGTCTAGTACAGGCTATAGTGCAAATTTAGCTTTTGTTCACTTTGTTTTTTGAAAACAAGAGGAAGGCATAAGAAATCGAGGATTGACACTGATCCCTCATTGCTACTCCCATTCTCTTTCGTGTGGTGTTCATCCAGGAGTTGCACTAATAGTTGTTTACACATGGGTGGTCTCCGGCTTAGCTAAAATAGACTTATATTCAGATCCTCTCTCTGTCATGAAATCAAAGCCTTTTCTGTCAGTCTGAGGTTACAAAATATCTGGTCTGGGGGTTTAGGTTGAAGAGAAGTGGTATGGGGTAGAAAGAGAATCCCCAATCTGGCACAAGTTGATGATAAACAAAGACTGATTGAGGCTATGCTGTAACCACCTACCCCATCGCCTTTCTGGTGATAGGATGAAGCAATATGGAACAACATTGGGGTTCAACTTCTTATTAGAAGCCATTAATGGTGGAAAATGAGGCTTCACAGAATCGGTTCAGGGAATAAGGTGAGAAGGGGTTTTGTCAAATAGTTGTTGGTGATTTGGTGGTTCATTTGCAAATGGAAGAAAAAGGGTATTGAAGGTGTGGAAGAGATTGGAAAAGGGAATGGTAAGAGCTTTGGTTTTTGAAGAAAGGAAAGTTCAAATCTCTCACAGAAAGAGTACAAAAATCTGATGGTGATGGAAAATAGGAGTTGGAGATTACTTATTATACCTCACCATTTAATGATATGAGTCATTCCATTGTTAGCTATGACTGCCACGCATGAAAGTGAGAAAGATTATTGTTTGCACCGGTCCCCCCCCCCCCTTTTTTTTTAAAGGACTAAGCCCAAACCATACCCACCTGTTGGTTTTCCTACTGCATTCAAATCCATGCATGTCATGCATGTTTAATATGCTTTTTGGATGAACAATGCATACGAAATGTCATGTACATATAAATGTCACAAACAGGATAATATATGCACTACGACCAAGACTGCTTCAGCATTTTACCACATAATGGGTGATGGAAGATGATGAAAGCCATTTGAACACCCCATGGGTTGGATATTTTGGTGAGTTGGGAGTTTTAGCTTTAGGGTTTTGGCATGGGGTGCTTTCTTGGGTAAGGAATTAGGCTTAGGGCTTCATTTTGGAGTTGGGTTTTGAGTTTCAATAATAGCTTTTGGCTTGGAACTACTTGGGTGTTATGTGTGCTATTCAAATTGAAACTTTGTGGCAATGCCAATAGCATCTTGCAAGGATTGGTGATTTGGATCAGTAAATGACTCGGCTGAGGTGGTGCCATCAGATCATTTATTTATCTCACAAGCTCACCATTCAAGAGAGAGTTTGGTCAAGCCAGATTCACTTTTAGGTTCCCTTTGGTATTCAGATTGATGTCATGCACTTTGATCTTATGCATATTGAATATGTCATTTTAGATGATCAAATGCATGCATAATACCATGTACATGCAATCACCACATGAGTAAGAAGATGACAAAACTCATTGCATTCAAAATGATTTCAATACACCTTATAAAAAAAAAATGAGTCCCGTACAAAAGGAGGAAGCCTCTAAGGGTATTGATTTCATAACATTTGATCATTCCCCGACTAGTCACTGTCATGGCTTCAGTATCATTGCCCCACTCTCATCAAACCAGACCTTGCAGTTCTCCATCATATTCCTCTCCCTGAGAAGTTTGAGGAATTTCCCTGGCAGCCCCCTTGATTGCCCCTGGTCGCTTATCAGAGATAGATGGGACTCACAATTTTCCCTCGTTGATTAGCTTCTGGATCCTCCTTCGCAGAGCAACACATTCATTGGCCAGGTGGCCCACCATTACATGATAGCTGCAGTAGTTACCCTTTTGTTCTGGTGTTGGCCCCACATATGGTCTGACACTCTGTAGCAAACCCATCCTTCTGTTTATAGCAAATAGCCTGTTTACTGAGCTAGGCCCAGAGGATGTGATTTCCCTGCTACCTTCGAGAGGTGAGTTCTGGATATGTCATGGAACAGGGTCAGGATTGGCACTGGCGTCAGGAGGCCCTTGCAATTCCCCTTCACTGGTCGACCCCGATGAGCCCAAGATCTGGTGAGAGGGCCCTACGAGGTGTTGAGGATGAGTGTCGGCAGTCTGGACATCCTGCTTCTGATCAGAATTGACATTGAAGTTTGTGCTTGCCATGCCCCTTATTTTACTTTCGAGCTCTACCACGCGTGCCTCCAACTCAGGGCATCTTGCCATCTGCCTCTTTACTCTGCCAAGATCATCCCCCGACATTTCCCTCAACATTGCTACCACTTCTTCCCTGACTACTCTTCGAAACCACGATGAAGCAGCATAGTCTTCCACAACATCTATTATGGCGTTGAAGCTCCTTGGGTTGGCCATCCTCAAGATTCTTTCCCCTTAATGAGAGCACTAATTAGTGTCGACTGGTGCATGTGTGGCAGATACCAAATAGGGAATGATGTATGCATGAATATGCAATGCAACGTGTATGTGTATGGATGGTGAGCTGCACATGTGATGTTATGTAATGCCATGTCATGCTATGCTATTCCAAACCAACGAATATGCATGCAAAGTCAAAAAGGGAAATGTGCAGATGCAATGAATGCTGTTAGGGGATGATGCATGCATGCTAAAGTATGGCGTATAAATATACACCATAGGGATAAAATGACACCCAGGGCTGTCCACAGGTCGAAGCAAGTGGCACTTGCAATAAGGTGCATAATTATGCCCCTGAAGAGAATGACATAATTAGGGTGTCCACGGATCAAAGCAAGACATTGCTTACAAAGGGATTTGAAATAGGGTGCATAGTTATGCCCCTGGGGAGAATGACATAATTAGGGTGTCCACGGATCGAAGCAAGACATTGCTTGTGAAGGAAGTTAAGATAGGGTGCATAGTTACGCCCCTGGGAAGAATGACACAATTAGGGTGTCCACGGATCGAAGCAAGACATTGCTTGCAAAGGGATTTGAAATAGGGTGCATAGTTTGTCCCTGGGGAGAATGACACACTGGGGTGTTCATGGCTCGACTCAAGACATTGCTGGCGAAGGAATTTGAAATAGGGTGTATAACTATACACCCTGGGGAAGATGACACACCAGGGTGTCCACGGGTCAAAGCAAGACATTGCTTGCAAAGGGATTATATGATATAAATGCGCACATGCGTGTGGTGTATGGGCATAGCTCCGGTACTTGGGAAGTACCTTTGGATGCATGGATGACATGGAATGAGGAGACGCGCTTGGCATACAGAAAATGCGTCGGTGCTCGGGGAGCGCCTTGGGCTTTTATGATATGAAATGAATTCACACTTGGAGCGCGAGCAGATTTTCTCAGGGAGCACCTTGGGTTTTTATACGATGACATGAAATGAGATGGTGTGGTGGGCACACATATAACCTTTCGGCACTTAGGGAGCACCTAAACAGCTTGGTGTATGAATGAGATGTGACTTAGTCATGTTGAATGATGCCAGTGTTGGGATTTGTCACCGGAAATCACCCGATTAAAGCAGAAGAACGCGATGATTTCCTCAAATCCGTACCCAGAAGCAATTGAGATGGAAATTGGAAAAACAAAAATTTAATTGAAAGAGATAAATCTCTTACCCGGAATATCTCTTTCAGAGATGGACGCAGACCGCAGGAATCAACTTAGAATCCCTCCTCGTTCACGTACACGAGCGCCTAACGGACACCACCCGTGCTAGCATCGGAAAACATGAAACTTTGGAGAGGGTGGCTAGGGTCAATTTCGGCTAGATGGATGCTTGCTCACTTAGCCGAAATTCCTAGGGTTCTTAAACCCTAGGTGGCCGAAATTCCCAAGGGGATTTTGGCCCAAGCTGGCTCCTTCATCTGTGTGGGCTTCCTTCTTTTAATTCAGGTCCAAACCTATTTTAATTAGTCTAGTTTAAACTAATTTCAAGCCCAATTTTAATTTACCCATGTATTTAATATATTACACCAAGTAACATATTATTTACATTTAAATTAAAATTGGTTTGACCAATTAATTGAATCCATCAAATTAAAATTAGATCATCACATATGAATATTTCCACCTAGGAAATAATCTCATAATTAATCCAATTAATTATGAGAGAGCCAATCAAATATTGATTTTATTATTATAATCAATCCAATTGATCTTTATAATATAATTAATATATACCTCTCTCTTCAGAGTGTATACTCCAAGTATACATGTGATTCCTTAAGTTAGTGTTAAGTCGCTCAATGTGTACGATCCCTTGGGCACATCTTTATGTTGGCAGTGGGCCCGTGGTCCACAAACTACAGTTGGGCTCTACCAAGCCACTACAACCCCCAATTAAGATGGAGATGGCAGTTTAACTATTATCATAACCCTGTAGTTTGAACTTGCATATCCTATGTCATCGATATCAGTGTCCAACACAGAGGCATGGATTGATCACCCTCTTTTGTGTCCGGACATTAACTTGATCCCAAATGCACTGAAGCTCACAAAAAATTTCCAACTCATTTGGGTGTGGCCACACTCTTATCAGTCACATTCATCAAGAGGCCGGTGATATCTTCCCAGTGGACTACTGAGTGACAAATCCCTTCTGCATATCCAAGGCATTGCCATGCTAAGTGACGTACTCGAAAATACCCATACTTGGCACCCTATTATAGGCCCTTTAGGCATACCCCTAACTATGCGACCTCACATGCAACACCATCATATGGTCAGGTCAAAGGATCTATACAAGTACTACGCGAGAATCACTTATGATACTATACCATGTGGATTTCTCGTTTGGTGGATCTATCCAATACCATGCACTTTTTACATGTACCCATTAACTTGGTTGACATCCCATGTCCAATGACCGGTAAGACACTGCCATACAACTAGGTTAATGATAGTCTCTTGTTCCACTTATTCCCATGACTGGAACAGACTAGGGATCTGTTTATGGTCATATCGTTTACCCTATCCATGGTCTTACTGCCAAGTGCATGACATTTGTCATCATGGATATGGATATGTCCATTGGATACTTCATTTAATATATTGCACAAGATAAATGTAACAAATGAATTAATGCCTTTATTAATAACACAAATAAGTATAATACATGAATCCAATAAACATATAATACAAATACAAGGACCAATGCCTCGGGACTAAGGCATATCCAAAAATCTCCCACTTGCACTACTTCCAACTAGGCATGGGCCTAATCCCTATAGATCTGGTATGACCTTTGTGCTTGGGCTGGGCCAGCTCCTTGGTTAAAGGATCTGTAACATTATCCTCAGTGTCCACTTTGTGTAATGCAATGTCACCTCTCTCCGCGATCTCCAGTATAAGGTGAAACTTTTTGAGCACGTGCTTTGTGTTCTTGTGTGATCAGGGCTCCTTAGCTTATGCAACGGCCCCATTGTTGTCACAGAAGATATCAACTAGGTCCTGGATAGTTGGCACTACTCCTAACTTAGTGATAAACTTCTTCATCCACACAGCTTCCTTAGCTGCATCACACACCGCGATGTACTCAGCTTCTATTGTAGAGTCCGCGATGGTTGGCTGCTTTGAGCTCCTCCAGCTTACAGCACCACCATTTAGCAAAAATACATACCCAGACTATGACTGGTACTCATCCAGGTCGGTTTGGAAGCTTGCATCAGTGTACCCAGTAACTGATAGCACTTCCTGACCACCATACACTAAGAAGCTATCCTTAGTCCGGTTAAGGTACTTGAGGATTGCCTTGACAGCCTTCCAGTAATCCTCGCCGAGATCCTGCTGGTCCCAGCTCGTCACACTTATTGCAAAGGCGACATCAGGTCTCGTACATAGCATGGAGTACATAATTGATCCTATAGCCGAAGCATAAGGAACCAATTTCATGTTCTCCCTGTCCTCCCTGTCCTCCCTTGTCTTAGGATAGTTCTTCTTACTAAGTTTCAGCCCATGGCCCATTGGCAAGAAGCCTTTCTTAACCCAGTCCATGCTGAACCTTTTTAGAACTTTGTCTATGTATGAGGCCTGACTTAGGCCCAGAAGCCGATTTGATCTATCCCTATAGATCCTGATCCCTAGGATCATCTCAGGTTCGTCTAAGTCCTTCATTGTGAAGCACTTACTCAGCCACTGCTTTACCCCTTGCAGTGTAGGTATGTCGCTTCCAATGAGTAGGATGTCATCTACATAAAGTACCAAAAATATGACAATGCTCGCACTAGTCCTCTTATACACACAAGGCTCATCTTGATTCTATATGAAGCCATATTCCTTTATAGCTTCATTGAATTTAAGATTCCAACTTCGGGGATGCTTGCTTCAGTCCATAAATGGACCTTTGAAGCTTGCATACCCTTCCTGGATTCTCCGGATCGACAAAACCCTCAGGTTGTGTCATATACACATCCTCGAGTAGCTTTCCATTAAGGAAAGCGGTTTTGACATCCATTTGCCAGACTTCATAGTCATACCATGCGGCTATGGTTAGTAAGATCTTGATGGATTTGAGCATGGCTACTGGTGAGAAAGTCTCATCATAGTCTATTCATGGACTTATCTGAAACCTTTCGCAACCAGACACCCCTTGAAGGTATTGTCGACTTTCAGCTTATAGCACCACTTGTAACCTATTACCTTAGCACCCAGAGGTGGATCAACCAAGTTCCAAACCTGGTTATCGTACATAGATTGCATCTCTGCCTCCATGGCTTTACGCCAATTTGCAGACTGTGGGCTTGCCATAGCCTTTTGGTAGGTTTTAGGTTCTTCCTCATCCTAGATGAGAAGAGTTTGATCATGGGTGACGAGGAAACCATACCTCTCCGGTTCCCGACGATCCCTACCAGCTCTTCTAGGTCCTTGTGTGGCCTGGGTCGGTGCTTCCTCCTGTGGAAGCTCCACCTGGGCCCCCGAGTTATCCTCTTTAGGAGCTTATGGACCTTGAACTTCCCTGAGTTCAACATTGCTCCCACTATCTTTCTTGGAAAGGAACTCCTTTTCTAGAAAGACCACCTCCCTTTCCATGAACACCTTGTTCTCTGCGCGGTTGTAGAAGTAATACCCTTTGGTTTCCCTAGGGTAGCCCACAAACAGGCATTTATTGGTTTTGGGCTCTAGCTTGCCACTAGTCAATCTCTGGACATGTGCTTCGTATCCCCAAATCCTTAGGAAAGACACATTGGGATCCCTGCCCGTCTATATCTGATATGGGGTCTTTTCCACTGCCTTAGTCAGAGTATTGTTTAAGATGAGAGCTGCTGTCTGGAGGGCGTGTCCCCAGAAACTAATTGGGAGAGAGGCTTGACTCATCATTGAGTGGACCATGTCCAACAGGGTCCTATTTCTCCGTTCGGACACCCCATTCCATTGTGGTGTTCCTGAAGGAGTGAGCTGTGGAACTATTCCATGCTCTCTCAAATATGAGTCAAACTCTAGGCTCATATACTCACCTCCTCGGTCCGACCGAAGGGTTTTGATATTTCTACCCAGTTGGTTCTGTACCTCGTTCCTAAATTCCTTGAACCTATCAAGGGTTTCAGACTTTTGTTTCATCAGATAGACATAGCCATGTCTGCTGAAATCGTCTGTGAACGTGACGAAGTACAAGTGTCCACCTCTGGTCGCTGGGCTCATGGGTCCATATACATCTGAATGTATTAGGTCCAATAAGCCAGTTGCCTTTCAACCTTCTTGCTAAAGGGAGCCTTAGTCATCTTGCCTCGTAAACATGACTCACATATATCAATTGACTCCAAGTCAAATGACCCTAAGACTCCAGCTTTGTGGAGCCTAGCTATGTGCTTCTCGTTTATGTGGCCAAGACGACAATGCCATAGGTAGACAGGATTAAGTTTGTTAGGCTTAACCCTTTTAGTGTTTATGTTATAGACATGATTGGTTTCATTTAAGTCCAGGATATATAGGCCATTATTTAATAGAGCATCTCCATAAAATAATCCCTCTCTAGATAAAGAAATTCTACCATTAGAAATAGTAAAATGAAATCCAGAAATATCCAACATTGATACCGAAATGATATTCCTACACATAGCAGGTACAAAATAACAATGTTCTAAAATCAAAACCAATCCACTAGGCATCATAAAGTGATATTCGCCGATCTCTATGGCAGCAACCCTTGCTCTATTTCCGACCCGCAAGTCCACCTCTCTCGACCCCAGTGACCTTCTGTTCTTAAGTCCCTGCACATTGCAACGAATGTGAGAACCACATCCAGTATCCAATACCCAGGATGTTGAAACAGTAAGGTTAATGTCTATAACATAAATACCTGAAGAGGACGTACCTTGGCCCTTTCTCTGCTCTCCCATAAGCTTGGGACACGATCTCTTCCAATGGCCTGCCTGCCTACACCCGAAACAGACATCCTCAGGACCTGCCTTCTGTTGGGCCTTGGGCTAGGCCTTAGCCTTCTTAGCCTTGGCCTTTTCCTTGGCCTTGCCCTTGGCAAGAGGAGGGTTCCCCTTGTTGACCAGCAGCACCGGCGGGCTCTTCTTGATCGACAGCTCACTAACAGTGCGGTTCATCCCTTGCATGTTGTAGTTGAGGATGAACTGATCGTAAGAATCCAGTAAGGATGCAAGGATTATGTCCACTGCCAACTCCTGAGAGATGGACGATCCGAGATGGGCGATCCGAGATGGGCCAATGTGTCCAAATAGCCCTTCATCTTGAGCACCTGTGCGCTCACAGATGTCCTAGCCCCCATCTTACAGGAGTGGAATGCCTTGTTGATCAGGCACCTTTCCTGATGAGCTTGCTCCTGAAACATCTCGTTAAGAGTTGTTATCATAGCAAAGGCTTAATGGTCCATAAACTGTTTTTGCAGTTCGGGGACCATACAGGCCAACATCAGGCATGTCACATCCCTATTATCCTTGACATGCACCTCGTATTCCTCCAGCTAGGTAGCCGGTGGATTACGTCCTTGAGGCACAACCGGTACAGGCCTCTCCAGTACATACTCTTTAGACTCCTATCTTAGAACTATTCTCAAGTTCCTAGACCAGTCCAAAAAGTTAGGACCGGAAAGCTTGTCCCTTTCAAGAATTGATCGCAATGATAAAGAGTTGTTATTTGCCATTTAGAGTTTCTACACATAAAAGAATTTAAGAGTGTTAATAAAGGACTTTACTTTGTTATTCCCATACATAATTAATAATGAATCAAGTTATTAATTAAACCGAGTTGTTGGGCTCATGGGCCGAGATCCATATTTCATTAAGATATAGCCAGACGAGGGCCTGGTACAACTATACCCTAACTATTTAGGTAGGAATGCCGTCCAATCCCAACCTAGGGACTCTTGGTTTGATGGGCTTGTTGGCACTTACCCATCTGTGCTTAGGGCCAGGAGAATCCTACTACCCATGCTAAGTCAAAACCTCCATTCAAGTGTTAGAGTATTCATACCCTAACCCAATACAAAATGACAATACTCCAGTGTATCCTGTGAGGACATGGTCTACAACGGGCCTATCCCTACTTCAAGCTGGTTTTGAATGAGAGAAGCACTTTTAAGCGACCTAGTAATTTCATTTGGTTATTTGATTCATTTAATAACGGCTTGCATACATAAGGCGGGTGAAATTGTTATTGGATCACACATTCATACATGCAAATAAATATAAAGCATAATTAAATAAATAAGTAAAATGGACTGCTATGGGCCTATATTACATCCTAATATTATTTTAGTAAACCTATACTAGAAAACAATATCAGGTGGGCCTCCATCTTCTTTCTTCTGGGATTGCACCTCCAATTGGGCTCACCACTCCATGGGCTTTTTCTTTTACAAATTTTATAATAAGTAAATAAAATAAAATTACATTAAAAAAAGAAAAACGACAAGCAGGCCGTATTTACCCAAAAAGAAAATACAACCCATCTTGAATAAGGCCCAATAGCATCCAATCATACAAAATATTTAATCACCCATATGCATCCAATACATATAATTCATAAGCATGTTACAATGCATGATTTAAGCCCATTTCAATTATGTCCAAGCCATTATTTTGAAATCGCCAATTTTGGCCCACCATGGTTCTAACCCTTAACGGGCTTTGGGCCTCCAGCCCAAGCAGTCCAACTGCTCCCACTGGAATTGGGAAACCATGGGTCCAATTCAGCCGTCCAAGTAATTGTGCCAAAATTACCCCGAACCAATTTCAATTAACCATATTAATTTCCAAAATTAATATCACATGAATAAAATTAAATTTCATTTAAGAAACCACACACATTTAAATTACATGAATTTAAACACAGGAATTTTAAAACCAATTAAAATTTCAAAACTGGGCCCCGAGCCCAAAAACCCGCCAAATCCAAAATTACTGGGCCTGGCGCGCTCCATTGCTAGAGGCAGCAGCGGCGCAGCCGCCTAGCGACTGCCTGTGGCGCCTAGAGCCATGGGCAGTGGCTGTTGCCGCGTGCGGCGGCCGGAAGTGGCAGACCCGCACCCCGGGAACAACCATATTTTTTTTTAAATAGAAAAATTTAAATAAAAAAATTAACATGGCATCCAATAACAAGAAATTCACCAAGAATTCCCAAACATACAATTAAATTAAACAAACATAAACCTATATGCATATTCAATTTCAATTGTATAAAAATCAAATGGGAAAAATCTTAAACCCAAGCCAAGAACCCCAATAACAAATCTCCGATTTTAAAACATGTGATTCAACCAATTTTAACAATTTTCACGGATCAAAAGCCCGCTCTGATGCCACTGTTGGGATTTGTCACCGGAAATCACCTGATTAAAGTGGAAGAACGTGATGATTTCCTCAAATCAGTGCCTTAGAGTAATTAAGATGGAAATTGGAAAAACAAAAATTTAATTAAAAGAGATAAATCTCTTACCCAGAATATCTCTTTCAGAGATGGATGCAGACCGCAGGAATCAACTTAGAATCCCTCCTCGTTCACGTACACGAGCGCCTAACGAACACCACCTGTGCTAGCGTCGGAAAACATGAAACTTTAGAGAGGAAGGCTAGGGTCAATTTCGGCTAGATGGATGCTTGATCACTTGAAAGAAATTCCTAGGGTTCTTAAACCCTAGGTGGTCGAAATTCCCAAGGGAATTTTGGCCCAAGCTGGCTCCTTCATCTGTGTGGGCTTCGTTCTTTTAATTCAGGCCCAAACCTATTTCAATTAGTCTGGTTTAAACTAATTTGAAGCCCAATTTAAATTTACCCATGTATTTAATATATTACACCAAGTAACATATTATTTACATTTAAATTAAAATTGGTTTGACCAATTAATTTAATCCATCAAATTAAAATTAGATCATCACAAAATAAATTCATATGTAAACCTATACATATGAATATTTCCACCTAGGAAATAATCTCATAATTAATCCAATTAATTATAAGAGAGCCAATCAAATATTAATTTTATTATTATGATCAATCCAATTGATCTTTATAATATAATTAATATCTACCTCTCTCTTCAGAGTGTATTCTCCAAGTATACATGTGATTCCTTAAGTTAGTGTTCAGTCGCTCAATGTGTACGATCCCTTGGGCCCATCTTTATGTTGGTAGTGGGCCTGTGGCCCACAGACTGTAATTGGGCTCTAGCAAGCCACTGCAGCCCCCAATTAAGATGGAGATGGCAGTCTAACTGTTATCATGACCCTGTAGTTTGAACTTGCATATCCTATGTCATCGATATCAGTGTCCAACACAGAGGCATGGATTGATCACACTTTTTGTGTCCGGACCTTAACTTGATCCCCGAATGCACTGAAGCTCACAAACAAGTTCCAACTCGTTTAGGTGTGGCCACACTCTTATCAGTCACATTCATCAAGAGGCCGGTGATATCTTCCCAGTGGACTACTGAGTGACAAATCCCTTCTGCATATCCATAGCATTGCCATGCTAAGTGACATACCCGAAAGTACCCATACTTGGCACCGTATTACAGGCCCTTTAGGCGTACCCCTAAGTATGCGACCTCATATGCAACACCATCATATGGTCAGGTCAAAGGATCCACACAAGTACTACATGAGAATCACTTGTGATACTATAGCATGTGGATTTCTTGTTTGGTGGATCTATCCAGTACCATGCCCTTTTTACATGTACCTATTAACTTGGTTGACATCCTATATCCAATGATCGGTAAGACACTGCTATACAACTAGGTTAATGATAGTCTCTTGTTCCACTCATTCCCATGGCTGGAACAAACTACGGATCTGTTTATGGTTATATCGTTTACCCTATCCGTGGTCTTATTACCAAGTGCATGACACTTATCATCATGGCTATGGATATGTCCATTGGATACTTCATTTAATATATTACACAAGATAAATATAATAAATGAATTAATGCCTTTATTAATAACACAAATGAGTGTAATACATAAATCCAATAAATGTATAATACAAATACAAGGACCAATGCCTCGGGACTTGGGCATATCCAACAACCAGATGGATAGAAAGTAGAATGAAAAGTGGCTTTGTTCTTTTATTTATTTTGTACATTCTATGGATGCCCCAATGCTATGTAAAAGGCAGTGCAAACAGACCGCGTGTGATCCGGCACAAGGGCAGGGGTTCGGTGCTTTTAGGGCACCTTATGGGTGTCATGAAATGATCACATGTGGTTGATACACGGATAGAGTTATACTGCCTTTGAGGCATCCGATAGATGTCATGGAATGGTCACGTGTGTGTCGACACACAGACAGAGCTCTTATGCTTTTGATGCACCTAATATGAAATGATATTATTGGTGAGTCACGTGTAACTTGAGGCATGGACAAAGATCTGGCGTTCGTGGAACACCTTGCATGATTTAGTAATGTCATGGAATGCCTTTATATGTGTAGTAACTGGGCACTCATGGAGTACCCTGGATGGTTCGATAATGTTATGAGCAATCCAATGTGGATCACGACATACAAGCAAGATATTGGTATCCCCATGACACTAATGATGGATGGATGAGATATTGTGCAATGTTTTTCATATGACTCACCACACGAAAGCAGATCTAGGACTATTGTGGTCTCCTAATGAAGGTTATGGCGCAGCAGAATGGCCGAGTGCAAACCAAGGCACAGGCAAAACACGGGGGGCTTTGGGACACCCGTTATGAAATGAAATGATCATGATGGAGCATCCCTAGAACATCCTTATTTGGTGTAATGGAATGAAATGGTGTGAATGCACATGTCACACAAAATGCAGGTGGCTACAGAAAAATATGGTCAGGATGCATGACATACAGAATGATGTCGTGCGTGCAAGGAATAAATGCATATGTCATCCAAAGTGCAGGTGGCTGCAGAAAAATGTGGTTAGGATACATGACATATGTGATAATGTTGTGCGTGCGAGGAATGAATGCATATGTCACATAAATAAAACATCGTGGCTACGCAAAGACGTGGTTAGCACACACAGGACAATGTTTTGTGGGCTATATGGAAATGTTAACATACAATGCGTGTTTGGCATGCGAACAAAATATCATGGCTGTACAAAGACATGGTTAGCATCGATGTCACACAAATGTTGATGTTTTGGAAATGATTGTATAAAGGCATGATTAGAACGACACAAAGATGACAGTGTATGTTTGATGCTTCATGAATGAAAGCAATAATGGGTGTGAGTTCTTTATTTTGGACGGTCCAAGAGTGCCCAATGTTATGCAAAAGAAGATGCAAAGGGGTCGTGTGTGAGCTGACACACGAACGGAGGTTTAACGCTTTCAGGGCAGCTAATGGAGGTTATGAAATAGTCGTATGTGTGCCGGCACATGGACAAAGTTTTGACACTTTTTAAGACAAAATGAGATGATATGAAATGGTCACGTGGAATTCGTTCCTCGGATAGAGTTTTAATGCCTTTTAGGGTATCTGATATGAAGTGATGTTGCAAACAGGTCACGTGTATGCCGAGACACGGACAGAAGTTCGGCGTTCATGGAACACCTTGCATGAGTTAATAATGTTATGATATGCCCCTATATATGTACTAATCTAGCGCCCAGGGAGCACCTCGAATGATTTCACTATGTTATGAAATGGTTCAATATGAACCATAATGCATAAACAGGACTTGGCGTCACCGGGACACTCATGATGAATGAATGTGATGTCATGTGATGGCATCGTGTGAACTGTTGCACGAAAGCAAATCTAGGACAATTGTGGTCTACTATTAAATGATATGATATTTTGTGAAATGGCAGAGTGCAATCCGGTGCACGGGCGAAAATCGGATAGTTTTGGGGTAACCGACATGGGATGAAATGAAATGATCATGATAGGCATTCTTAGAACGTCCCTAAATAGGTGAAATGGAATGAAATGGAATGAATGCATATGTCACACAAACATATAAGTGGCTGTAGAAAATCATGGTTAGAATGCGTGACACGTGGAATGATGTCGTGTATGTTTCATGGAAATGTTGGCACACAAGATGTATACATATGTCACATGAGTAAAATGTCGTGGCTGCATGAAGACATGGTCAGCATAAATGTCACACATATGCATATGTATTTAAAGATGGCTGCATGAAAATGTGATTAGAAATGGCACATAAGATGATTATCCGCTTTTAATGCTTCGTGAAAAAGTAAAGGGAAAATCACCACGGAGCAAACGTTAGCACATGCAAAAATATGCTCTCCCTTCCAACCTTATTTCTCCTTTCGATTGGTCTTGCATTCTTCCTATGTGTTAGGTCTCTTTGGCATCAACAGGGGATACCAAAGGTGCACACTTGAATGTTCAATTTTAATTTCATGTTTTGGTAATCCTAGGGGACATTACTAAGCCATTACATGTGGGCCAAAGTCAAACCAAGGGTCATACAGGCTCCCATAGCGAATAAACACTTCCCCACCGTAGAACACAATGTAAGGTCATGCGGGGCTATGAGTGGTTTATCCGGTCAGGTGTCTCCGATCCTGGCAATAGAGGTAGTCCACCTTCTTAGGTAAACCGGGGCTAAGCAGTGTATTTGAGGGGTTGAGAAGAAGAAAATGTCATGATATGCAAGGTATGAATAAATATGGTATTTATGAATCGATAAATGAATACAAGCAAGGTATATTTCAATAGTTGCCTAAGTTCCTTAAGTTTTTATGAAAACTTTTAAAGAAACTTTTAAAAAGGGTTCTCCCCAGCAGCGTCACCACTATGAGCGGATGGCCTTTTTATAAGAGGTGGCGGGATGCAGCGAATTGGACCGGGGGTTTTTGAAAAACAGGTTTTGTGATGTTTAATGAAAAGGAGTTTGTTTATCTTATATTAGGGAAAATCGTTTAATTCTTTTGAAATTCCATTTTATAGAAAAACATTTTCCCGATTTATTACTTAAAGACCTCGAAACCTCAATTTTGAGATCAGTGACAGAGTCGCCACCCGGATCAGCTCATCCAAGAAATTCCGGTACAGCTCCCTACCGAGCGTAGACTACTGTACCTAATCCAAAGATTCAGGGTTCGGGCAACTTACCTACTTAACCTCAAGCTTGTATTCGTTTATCATTTATAAAACCACATTTATTCGATTTATTATCTTTTCCCTACCCGATTTTTTTAGTTTGTTAGCCCGTGCTAAAGCAGAATGCATAAAATAAATTACAGGAAATTAAATCATCCACACAAATTATACAAAAAAATAGTAAATGCCACTTATACAACCAAATTGAATAAAATATAAAAACTCTCGTCCTCACATTACAATTGCCTAAGTACACGAGGATCTAAAAATTTACAATCACCTAGTTTACATAGGAATCTAATAAATACAGCCAAAATAATAAAAATAAATGCTGCAAAACAGAGGGTTAGCACAGTTTATATTATAAACACAAATAGGACTCAAAATAGGATAGAATTGGGATTTCTAGAATTAGGGGCATGCACTTAGGGGGTAACCGGTTCGACCTGACCGGTCGGACCGGTTAAACCTAGAAAACGGTTTTGAAATGCTCTGTAGATTTTTATGCTGGAAAATCGATTTCGGAAAACCATTTGGCTCGGTTTCATGCAAATTTCTGCTTTTGTGGGTCTGTTATCCTGGAATCTAGGGTTCCGTTCGTGTGGGTTCCTAAACTTAACATCCATCTAGGGTCCAAAATGTAATAAACACGCCAAAAACATTTGCAAAAATACCGTTTTATTCGTTTTCAATATTTTCCGGGGTTTTGTAGGATTCGGGGGTCCGCTGATGCTGGACTATGGATCCGGTTTGGATAAAACAACCCCGAAACTCAGGAAATAAACCCAAGAAACATCAAAAACCCTAATATCCGTACGTACAGAAATTTAAAAACCAAAATTTTATGACATACGAATGGATTTGGGCTGAAAAAGATCACAATAGAATGCTTAAAATGGAAAATGGACTGTTTTCGGCCGATCGGGGATAGACTAAAAATATATACCTGAGAAACAGAGCCAGGTGGCTCTAGGGTCAGAGCCGGCCGGCTCTGCTGATCATGAGCATAGCCATACGGCTATGGTGGGCAACCCAGTTTTCGGATTTTTGCAAAATGAAAGAAAACGCATAGAAATCACAATGCAAACAGGTTTTAGGGCCTCTCAAAGTTTACCTTGATGTTGTTTGGATACTTGGAGCATCAAGAAGTGGACTGAAAGCTGGGAATGTGTCCTGGAGACTTAACCGATCAAATCCCACGATGGTCCGAAATGATCTGAAACCAAACCGAAATGATCCCAAATCAATGAGTAAGGTTTGTAGGATTTGTCAACAATGTTTTGAGATTGATTTAGGGTTTTGATGAGAGTGTTTATGGGTTTCTCTCTCTGTTTCTTTCTCTTTTTCTCTCCTTCTGCTTCTCTTTTTTTTTTCTTCCTTGAGAACCAGCCCTCCAAAAGTCTTTCCTGCCCAAAGTCCTCTTTCTTTGATTTTTTCTTCTCTTTTTATCTCACTTTCTCTAACTCATTTCACTCCATCAATCAGCCATCTGACTTTTGATTTTGCTCCCATTTCCTACCTTCTGTCAAGCCAAGTTTCTCTGCTTTGCAGGGTAACTTGGTTTTCCCACTAAAGCCACCCGGCTCTAGTTTGCACTAGAGTCGTACGGCTCTAGCTAGAGCCGGCCGGCTCTGGTTCAAAAGGACCAGAGCCGCCTGGTTCTAACAAGAGTTGGGGTGAAATTTTGAAAGTCAGACGCGCACACCAAACCCTGCAAATGATTCGGGAGACCTTTTCGGGGGCATCGGATTGCGGATAGCCTGGCTTTCAGGACATTTGAGATACTCCGGGTGACATTCTGGTAGTTTTCATGTCCTATTCAAGTCCGTCTGCTCCACCAGTAACTAAGCAATTCTCATCATCGAGGTCAGGAAAAACCCACGCTCACAGTATGATTAGAAATAATGTCTCAATTTCTTCATCAAGCAAACCATAGTAGTGCAAGTTTTTTCCACCACAGTGTACCGAGTTTCATAATTCGGCAGCTTCTTACTAAGGTAGTAAATAACATGCTCCTTCTTATCATCCTATTCTTGGACCAACGATGCCCCTATGGAGGTTTCTGCAATGGCTAGATATAATATCAAAGGTTTGCCCGGAGGTAAAGGTCTCAACACCGGAGGATTGGTTAAGTACTTTTTGATCTTATTAAATGCAACCTGACATTGGTCGTTCCACTTAACTACTGTTCTTTCTGAAGTAGCTTAAAAATGGGTTCACAGACAATAGTCAATTTGGCAGTGAATCTGCTAACATATTGAAGTGACCCCAGGAATGATCTGACTTCCTTTTCTATTTTTAGCATTGGCATATCCCGAATAGCTTTGATCTTATCTGGTTCCATCTCAATCACATTTGACTGACAATGTGCCCCAATAGTTTGCCTGATGAAACTCCAAATACACATTTCTTCGGGTTGAGGCTCAAGTTATACTTTTCAATCCTCGTCATGAATCTATCTAGGACAATAGGGTGCTCTTCCTGGGTTACGGATTTGACCGACATATCATCAACGTATACCTCGACCTCCTTATGGATCATGTCAAGTAGCAGCATTGTGACAGCCTTTTGGTAGGTTGCCTCAGCATTCTTTAATTTGAAAGGCATCACCCTATAGCAATACACCCCCCACTCAGTAATGAAAGCCATCTTCACTTTGTAAATGATATCCATCAAAACCTGATTGTATCTAGAGAACCCATCCATAAATGAGTACATGATTGCCCTTACTGCACTGTTGATTAGGACGTCAATGTGAGGGAGTGGAAAATCATCTTTTGGAGAGGCTTTATTCAAATCTTGGTAGTCCACATAAACCCTAACCCTTCCATCTTTCTTGGTGACTGGGACTACATTGTCTAGCCATTCTGGGTATTCTACCATTTCTAGGAAGTTGGCCTCAATCTGCTTTGCTACTTTTTCTTTGACTTTCTTGGCCCATTCTGGATATAGGGGCCTGAGCTACTCCTTTACTGCACTGAACTTGGGATCCGTTGGGATTTTGTGTTCTGCTATTCCCATATCAACCCCTAGCATGTCATTGTAAGACCAAGCAAATGCTCCCACATGCCTTTTAAGTACTTTCAGTAATTTTCTCTTTTCCACAAGAGTGAGTTCATCGGAGATAGATACCATTTTAGGATTTTCAATAGTATCTAAATTAATTTCATGTAATGCAGTGTCATGAATGTTGAACACATTGAATGAATGTTTGCATGTATGCACAGAGCCATTAGGAAAAACATCACACAAATAAGCAAAGTTGGACTTTTTTGCATTCATCGCCTTAAAGGTAAAATTGTTCTCATCAAAAATAGAGGAAATGTTTACATAAAGATCATTTTCTTCCTCCATATATAGAGGGTCTCCAGCACCAGCATCCTTGAGGTTGGTAGGTCCCTCTTCAAACAGGTCATTCAAGTCCGCCTCTAGACTCTCTTTCTATGCCTCTGACAGAGTACCTTCTTCCTTCTTTGCTTTTCCCTTAACCATCATCCGAGTCAGTTTGGCTATGGCCTTCTCCACCAGTTTAGCTTGATCCAGGGAAGTTTCTTTCTTTGCAGGACACTTCTTTAGGCTTTTCTTCAACAGAACCAAAAATGCCTTAGTGATGGCATCCACCAGTGCATCCGCCTCCTCTTCCTTTGGCTTCTCATCCGGAAGGATAGGAGCAACCACTTCAGCTTTTCTAGTTAGAGTCTTCTCTTGGATCACTAGAAAGATGATCTTGGCCTTCATTTCAGGTTTGAGCATTTCCTTGATAGCCAATCCCATACTTAGAGAAGTCTACTATATCAGAAAATATTTCAAACCCGAGAACTGTTTCTCCCTTGACTATCATTGGTTCGTGCTTTCCATCATATGGCCCATCGTTTGCATGGACAAATGTGTCCATAAGGTGGACTCTCTTCAGTTCAGGTCCTTCCTTCTTATAGGCTCCTTTGTGACCGAGACCCCCACGGTGTGGCTGGCCAGCTTTGATGTCAAATTTTGTGACCCCTTGTTGATGAGCTCCGAGCCCCTTTCCCAGAATGAACTTTTGCCTCTGAAAAATACTTATGGATCCGAGGAGAAAACACAGTCTTTTTCCCCTCTTGCTTCGAGATGACCGCCATATGAAAACCCATTATGGGCTGCTTAGAGGCATCTAATGCTGCCACCACTGATGATTCATCGACCTTGAGGTTCACTATTCTTTCCCCCACCGGCATCTTCACCTTTTGATGTAGGGTTGAGGGCACCCCTCCTAATGCATGGAACCACAACAGTCCCAAGAGCAACGAAAATGTCATTACGATATCAATGATAGTGAATAGTACTTTGGATCTTATCTCTCTGATTACCACCGCTACTTCAAAGGTGCCAATCACCGTTCGCTTTGATTCGTCATAAGCGTGAATCACTGTGATGGATTTTAGGAGGGCTTCTTCACTCATGTTGAGGCTCGGCAGCACTTTCAAAGGGCAAATGTTCAATGCCAAACCATCATCAACCAATACATAGGGCAACATCCTGTCCATCATCTCAACCTTCAGATACAATGCCTGATTATGGTTGATACCCTCAGGCGGTAGGCCATCATTAGTGAAAGTGATTATTTTAGGGCTGTTGGCTCGTTGATCCCCAGTATTTTCGATCATCATACATACCTCTTCAGGGGATGTTAACGAAGTTGTATCCATCTCCATAAGCTTTTTGACCACTGCTGCTCGGTGTCTTTGGGACTCCATAAGTAAATGCCACACAGACGCTCATGTAGGCATTCTCTTTAATTGTTTAACTACCAAATCTTCCTTTTCATCAATTTTGATCGGCATATAGTCTTGGGTCAGGGCCTCGACTCTCTAACTGGGTGCCTCTTGCCATTATGGCTCAGGTTGGTACACTCTCCCACTCCTTGTGATGTGATTCACAGGTGCATCCTCCTTTCTCAAGTACATCTTGCTTTTGGTGCAAACAGGATACATGGCTTTGCTTAGCTCACGGGCTTGGAACGGGTCATTATTTCGAATTCATCTACATCATCATCTGGTTCTTTGTCATCCAAATTGATAGGTTTACTCTCCTTTGCAATTGGCTTAGTTTCTTCACCTGTCACCACTTGTATTTCTGGGTTTGCCTTTGCAATTTGGGCGAGCATAAAATTAACGGGCAATCCTGTTTGCACCATATCGACTCTCCTATCAAACTAAGGGAAAGGGTTGTTTTGAACACTGGGCTTCGGACGGGGCTCTTCTATCTTCTTTTAATCAATTAACTATTGGATAGCCTTCTTCAAACTGTGGCAGTCATTGGTGCAATGCCCCTTTGACACATGGCAGGAGCAAAAGTTGTTTTTGTCCTCCTCAGCAGGAGGCGTGTATAGTTTTAGGCTTTGGAGGAAACCTAGATTTGTGCACTTTAGGAAAATCCATCCCAAAGAATCCTCACAGGGGGAGATCCCTCTACCAATTGCTTGTTGGTTCATCCCTTGCACTACAGCTGCTACATCTGCTTGTCTAACTGAAGCAGAAGATGGACTTGGCTTAACACCTATTGAGGAAGAAGTTACGAGATTGTTGTCGCTTTTGTATCCTGATGAATATGTTCGACCTTGATACCCTCCTCCTGAACTGCTCGGGATGGAATCAACCTCATACTTCTCCACTTTTCAAGCCATCCCATGCACCTCTACCAAAGAATAGAGCTTATGGTACTTTATCACGTTCCGCTATACCTCGAAACTGCCATCAATTAGCTTCACAATCAACTCAAACTCCAATGGCTTTTGGTCAAGGAGGATCATCCTGTCCATCCACCTTTGGTAGTACTCAAAGAATTTTTCATTGGGCCTCTGTCTCATGGCTTCCAAATCTTGTAGCTTGACCTACAACTGAGTGTTGAAGCTGTAGTATTTCACAAATGCATCGGATAATGCATTCCAATCTCCTTGCACACTTTCTAGTTGCTTATTGTACTAGTTAATTGCCCCACCTTCTAGAGTAGTGGGGAATAACCCCACCAGCTGGTTCATTGTGAGCCTGGCCATTGTCATAATCAGCACATACTAGTTCAAGTGTTCAATAGAAGGACTTTTCCAGGCATAGGGAGTAGTTATGGGCATTTAGAAGCCCACTGGCAGCATCTCGATACCTCTGGCCATAAGTGCAGTTAGAATAATTCGCTTGGAAGTGTGAGCTTTGACCCTCCCACGCATTTCGACTATGAATTCTTCCATCTCATTACATTTTTCTTTCCACTTCTTCTCCATGGTAAACTCTGTTGGCCTTTCATCACTATTACTTTGAGCTTCCTCCATGTCAGATAGTCCATCATTCAACCTCCCTCTGTTGCCCGGTTCTCGGGTAACTCTTTCAACCCGATGAGAAGATGGCTCATCCATGGCAGCTTGGGCTTGACTCTTGATGAGTTTTTTATGCTCATCCAAGTTTATAAATTCATGAATAGCAGCAGTGGCCAACATAGCAGCAGCGGCGTCAGGTGGGATTGCCATTTCTCAGAAGTCTCGGTGGAGTTGTTCGAGCTTTGGCAAAAGTTCAGATTCCGAGTTTGTCTCAGATCTATCTCAACCTCTTCTGATTGAGCCACCTCTTCAAACTCACTAGATGTTGAATCCCTGTGTTCTACTCTTTCAAGTCTACCTTTTGGTCTGTGCCAAACTATAAAACATATCAAACCAGAGTTAGTGAAAGATGTTCATCCAAAGAGTTATGAACTCTAGGTGATATGCATGTATGCATGACGTGTTGAATGAATGGCATGTGAATGTCGTATGAAATGGCCTCTTAATGTGAACCTTGAACAACTGACCAACCGGGTGGTAAGGTGTACATAAAGATATGGACATTACTCTTTCACTCTTAGAGTATTTAAGTACATGAACTGAAATATGGTCCTTAATACTCATGGAGCACCTATATGAGAAATGATGGAATTGAGCCTTCGATACTCATGGAGTACCAAAATGGGTGAATGCTTGATGAGGTTCCATTTTCATCACTCGTGGAGTACCTAAATGAAAATGTGATCACTTGGGGTTCTGGTACCCGTGGAGCACCTAAATGAGTTCCTACTTGAGCAGGTCATGCATTGACATTCGTGTGCTTAGCACACGAATAGAACTTCGGTGCTCGTGGAGCACCTAAAGGTTTCATGCTTTGTTATGAGATGAGATGGGCATGTGCTTACACACAGATGAAGCTTCGGCGCTCCGAGAGCACCTAAATGAAATTATGCACGGATATGTTATGGAGTGTACATGTGCATGGCACACGGACAAAGTTTTAGCGCTTGAGGAGCACCTCGGTTTTTGTGTTTGGATATGATACGAGAATGGATATGTGTTTAGCACACGAGCAGAGTTTCGATGATCGAGAAGCACCTTGGGCTTTTATGTCTTGATATGAGATGAAATGGACGCGTGCATGGCACACAGGCAGAGTTTTAGTGTTCTGGGAACACCTTAGGTTTTTATGTCATGATATGAGATGAAATGAACACGTTCTTAGTGCAAAGGCAGAATTTCAGTGCTCAGGGAGCACCTTAGGGACATAATGTATGGGATTTTTTGACGTTCGTGGAACATCTATGCATGAAGCGGAATTTTCGGCGCTCGTAGAGCACCTAAATGACTTGATGTGTGAAATAAAATTTTTCAGCGCTCGTGGAGCAGTTAAATGTGATGTATAAAGTGAAGTCTTCGATGATTGTGGAGCACCTAAACGGTTTCCTACTTACTAGGCGATGTGATATGTGTGATCCTTATAGGATTGTTCAAGGCCCACATGAATGTTTTATGCATGACATGCATTACATATGGCTACAAGAAAAATTGGTAGTTCTTATGACATTCAAGTGATGTGCATGAATTAATGCTTTTCACATAATGAGTGGATGCATGGCTGCAAAAGAAATGGTTAGTGTGAATGTCATATGGGTGATTAATGTATTTACACATGAAAAATGAAAGTGGCTGTACAAGAGATGTGAGTTAGTATCACACAAATGATTCACGTGTTGCAATGTTATGTTCATGGAAAATTTTGATGATGGTATGATGCGAAGAAACAAAAAAACACGTAGCACATAGCATGAGAAATGTATTCCTCCAGCCTTATTTCTCCATTCGTGAGTCCTAGGTGGGGTTCTCTTCTATCACCAACCAAGGATGATAAAGGCGTAATTGTAACATTTATGCAATTTATTTTGGTATCCTAAGGGAATCCAACTAGGGTTGCCCATATAAGTTTGGTCCAAGTTAGGATAAAATCAAGGTCCCCATAGCAAAATATACTCCCCACTTCTCCTCACTCAAGGGTCCAAATGAAGGGGTACATATATGTTCCCCTAAGACCATGAGGAACACAGGTGACAGTTCAATAATTCACCAGGTTAGAAATCAGATACTCAACCTAATGCCAATATGTCTAACTAAAATGCAAGATAAAATGCTATAAATGAATCATCCACCTTATTTTAATTAGACATTTTTCAAGGCTTATTAAATTCTTTTAAGTTTTAAGAAAACTTTTTATGAGAAATCCCCAGCAGAGTCACCACTGCGAGCGGATGACTTTTTTGTGGACTAAAAAGATGAGATGAAGCAAAATGAGATAAGCGCTACAAGGTGGGTCGCTTTTCGGGGTTTTTGGTTTTAATAGAAATTCGACTTTCGTTTTTGGAAAATTTATCATTTATTTCATGAAAGAATCGAGACCTAAATCTGGAGAGAAAATGTGTGAGTCACCACCCGGTTCAGCTTAACTGAAAAAATAGAGCATAGCTGAATCGAACGAGGGCTGCTACACTTTCCAGAGGCCTAGGTCCGGACAAGTCCCTTATTTCATGTCTAATCAAAATAAATAGCCAATGTTCATTGATACCATTTTATATTTCTAAGGTTGATTTTCCATTGATTTAATCACACGGCGTACACACTGAAAAAAGCGATAAATGAATTAGTTATTTACAACCCAATCGAATCACAAAAAAACTTTCCTAGGGGATACATTTGCATAATTTGGGGATCGGGGTACAATCACCTATTTTACACGAGTATCTAATGCATTAAAATTAGCACAAATATATGCAACAAGTTAGACTCAAGTAGACAGAACGAGGAGATTAGTGATTTGGGGACATGCATTTAGGGGGTAGTCAGGTAAACTCGGCTAGTTCACCTGACTAGATCTGGAAAACGATTTTAAAATGTTCCTGTATTTTTGTTTCATGAGAAAATACATTTTTTAAAACATTTTCTTTTACCGGTTTATTTCCATTTAGCATGTAAATGTGGGTCGGTTTTCGGGAGATTTGGATCTCCGTCGTTGCATTATTTTAATCTCAACAACTTCAAAAATTAAATCTAAGGTCGTGAATTCATGAAACAAAATTATTTTGGATGATTTTGATGATTTTCTTATTTTTATACATTTTTCATGATTTTTCTGGTTTTTTTTTTTTAGTATTTGGGTATTTTTCTAGGTTTTTTCTGATTTTTTTTTTTTTTGTGATTTTCTATTACTGACCAGAAACTATAGATGTACGGCTATAATTACAATCATACACATGTAATTAGCGTCGTGCGACTGTAATCCATTTCTGGTCAGAAAATACTGAGATGACTTAAATATACAGAATTGGGAGCAGTGGAAGCCAAGTACACTCATACGACTATAACTAAAGTCGTACGACTCTAATTACAGGAGTACGACTGCTTATCCTGCCCAGAAACAGCAATCTTGTATTTTGGTTTTAGGTGGATTTAATACACGAAAATGAACCAAAACAGTAAGAAAATGAAGCAAAATACTAGTTTTTGGTATAGTTACCCTTGTAGCGTGGATCCACCTTCGATTTGACCAGGAAAAATGCCTAGGATTTGCTCCAGATTTCCTCCTTCCCTTTGTATGTCAAGGTACAAAATATATGTCCAAAATCTCCAATAAGTCACGGATTTGAGTATACTTAATTCTGTGGAATTATTTGTGTGTGTTTGCTAAGTTTTAACCTATGATTTCTATAAGTCTTAGCCTCATAAACATAAGAATCAAAAGAAAAAGAGTAGAAGAAAGTGATATTTTTGATGTGTTTCTTCTCTTCTTTTCCTTTCTCTTCTCCTAATCTCTAGAGCTTTCTTTAATCTAATGTTTTGATGTTTCTGGTTTATCCCTCTCTCCTGCAATTATTTGGCTTAAATATGGGACAAAAATACAAGAAAACATCTCCAAAATCTGCCCATTCCTCTCCCAAGTAGGCTTGGTTGGAATGAGCAGAAAATGGATCTCTAGTCGTACTACTATAATTATAGTCGTGCGACAGTAAAATTAGCTTATTGACTTTGATCGAGAATTTTAACTACAGGTGTGGAAACCAATTACAGTCATATGACTATTATTATATTCGTACAACTTTAACTACAGTCGTACAAGTGTAGTTGTTAATTTTCTCAATTTTCTGTTTTTGAACCCCATTAGTTCTTAGAAATCAAGTCTCAGAAAATCCCGTGTTCACACCAGCTCTATTTCCATACTTGTAGTCAAGTTATACACTTTATCCTGCATGATGAGCAGTTGTAGTTACAGATCTCTTAAAGTGCTTAGTACTTCTGTACAGGCCTTAGAGCCCATAAGAGCTTTGAAGGCAATTGAACTTCTACTATGACCTTAAAGCACATCTCCATAGTCAAGGTTTTGACTTTTTGATAATCTAGTAGAGGTGGGGGGAGAAAATGTATGTAGAGGTGTGTTGTGATATACTCATTACAGAGAGAAGATTTGATTTAGGCATTTCTGTTGATGATGAAGGTGGACTAATGCTTAGTGGGAGATATGTGAAGTGCTCTGGCTTTGGAAACGTGTTTGTCATGATGGAAGATGGTTGATATAGAAGAGGAGTTTGGATCAAGGTTTTATACCAATCATGGAGATGAAGAGTGTGGAAGTAGGACATGAAGGAATTCACAAGTTGGGAAGAAGGATTATTATGGAATATGCTTGGCTTTGAGGTCAAGATAGG
The DNA here is from genome assembly GCA_039660915.1 of Euphorbia tirucalli. Lineage (NCBI taxonomy): Eukaryota > Viridiplantae > Streptophyta > Magnoliopsida > Malpighiales > Euphorbiaceae > Euphorbia > Euphorbia tirucalli. Next base: position 43,586,840 of record CM077636.1, read on the forward strand.
AACAAGAGCTAAAGAGACACTCTCTTTGTGACTTGAGTTTAGGTCCATATTACTGTATTATGTAATAAGAGTGTCATAAAGCTCATGTTCATATAATGAAGTGACTTTGTTAGATTGAAATGTACTTTCCTTTTGTTCAATCTATGTTGTTGTGCCAGGAGCAATATTGAGTTCTTCTTCCAAATCTTCTTATGAATATGCATTCTCTTTTCATTTTAGCTCAAAGAACTCACTTGTTCTTTCCTAATTGGTAATCATAGCTTCAGTTCTTGTTGCAATGGTAGATTGCACCTCTTTGCCACTTTCATTCACTAAAACTTCTTGATCATATTCATTTGATGTTTCTTCTTGTTGGGATTTTTCACCGGAAATCACCCGATTAAAGCGGAAGAACGCGATGATTTCCTCAAATCCGTGCCCAGGAGCAATTAAGATGGAAATTGAAAAATAAAAATTTAATAGAAAGAGATGAATCTCTTACCAGGAATATCTCTTTCAAGAGATGGATGCAGACTGTAGGAATCAAACTAGAAACCCTCCTCGTTCACGTACACAAACACCTCCCGTGCTAGCGTCGGAAAAACACGAACTTTGGAGAGGGAGGCTAGAAGAATTTCGGCTATCACTGTCTCTCCCTTGGTTGGCCGAAATTCCTTAAGGAATTTTGGCCCAACTTGGCTCTTTCATTTGTGTGGTCTTCCTTCTGTTAATTCAGGCCCAATCTTATTTTAATTAGTCTGGTTTAAATTAATTTCAAGCCCAATTTTAATATACCCATGTATTTAATATATTACACCAAGTAACATATTATTTACATTTAAATTAAAATTAGTTTGACCAATTAATTTAATCCATCAAATTAAAATTAGATCTTCACAAAATAAAATCATATGTAAACCTATACATATGAATATTTCCACCTAGGAAATAATTTCATAATTAATCCAATTAATTATGAAGAGCCAATTAAATATATATTAATTTTATTATTATGATCAATCAAATTGATCTTTATAATATAATTAATGTATATACCTCTCTCTCTAGAGTATATACTCCAAGTATACATGTGATTCCTTAAGTCGGTGTTCAGTCACTCAATGTGTACGATCCCGTAGACCCATCTTCATGTTGGCAGTGGGCCTGTGGCCCACAGACTGCAGTTGGGCTCTAGCAAGCCACTGCAGCCCCAATCAAGATGGAGATGGCAGTCTAACTGTTATCATAAACCTGTAATTTGAACTTGTATATCCCATGTCATTGATATCGGTGTCCAACACAGAGGTATGGATTGATCACCCTCTTTTTTGTTCGGAAATTAACTTGATCCCGAATACACTGAAGCTCATAAACAAGTTCCAACTCGTTTGGGTGTGGCCACACTCTTATCAGTCACATTCATCAAGAGGCCGGTGATATCTTCTCAGTGGACTACTGAGTGACAAATCCCTTCTGCATATCCATAGCATTGCCATGCTAAGTGACATACCTGAAAGCACCCATACTTGGCACCCTATTACAGGCCCTTTAGGCGTACCCCTAAGTATGCGACCTCACATGCAACACCATCATATGGTCAGGTCAAAGGATCCATACAAGTACTACACGAGAATCACTTGTGATACTATACCATGTGAATTTCTCGTTTAGTGGATCTATCCAGTACCATGCCCCTTATGTTGGGATTTTTCACCGGAAATCACCCGATAAAAGCGGAAGAACGCGGTGATTTCCTCAAATCCAGTCCCAGGAGCAATTGAAGTGGAAATTGAAAAACTTAAAATTAAATAGAAAGGGATTAAATTTCTTACCAGAAAAATCTCTTTCTAGAGATGGATGATGACTGCAGAATTCAACGTAGAATCCCTCCACTCTCACATACATGAACGCTTAACAAATGCAACCAGTGCTAGCATCGGAAAAACGAAACAATAGAGAGGAGAGGGCTAGAAATTTCGGCTAGGTGTGTAATAGCAAAGGGTGGCCGAAATTTCGGCTAAGCATTTATACCTAGGGTTGGCCGAATTCCTTAGGGGAATTCAGGCCCATCTTGGCTCCTGTTTATTCTGTGCGGGCTTCCATGTTTTAATTTAGGCCCAGTCTAATTTTAATTATTCGGGTTTAAATTAATTTCAAGCCCAATTTTAATATACCAATGTATTTAATATATTACTCCAAGTAATATATTTTTTTACATCTAAATTAAAATTAGTTTGACAATTAATTTAATCCATCAAATTAAAATTAAATCTACACAAGATAAAATCATATGTAAACCCATACATATGAATATTTCCACCTAGGAAATAATTTCATAATTAATCCAATTAATTATGAAGAGCCAATTGAATATATATATTAATTTTATTATTATGACCAATCCAACTGATCTTTATAATATAATTAATATATACACACTTCTCCCTCCATTGTGTATACTCCAAGTATACATGTGATTCCTTAAGTCTGCATTCTATCGTCCTATGTGTACGATCCCGTGGGCCCATCTTTATGTTGGCAGCGGGCCTTTGGCCCACAGACTGCAGTTGGGCTCTAGCAAGCCACTGCAGCCCCCAATTAAGATGGAGATGGCAGTCTAACTGATATCATAACCCTGTAGTTTAAACTTGTACAACCCATGTCATTGATATCGGTGTCCAACACAGAGGCATGGATTGATCACCCTCTTTTGTGTCCGGACATTAACTTGATCCCGAATGTACTGATGCTCACAAACAAGTTCCAACTCGTTTGGGTGTGGCCACACTCTTATCAGTCACATTCATCAAGTGGCCGGTGATATCTTCTCAGTTGGTTACCGAGTGACAAATCCCTTCTGCATATCCATAGTATTACCATGTTCAGTGACGTACCCGAAAGCACCCATACTTGGCACCCTATTACAGGCCCTTTAGGCATACCCCTAAGTATGTGACTTCACATGTAACACCATCATATGGTCAGGTCAAAGGATCCATACAAGTACTACACGAGAATCCATTGTGATACCATACCATGTGGATTACTCGTTTAGTGGATCTATCCAGTACCATGCTTCCAGGCATGTACCCGTTAACTTGGTTGACATTCCATGTCCAATGACCGGTAAGACACTGCCATACAACCAGGTTAATGATAGTCTGTTGTTCCATTCATTCCCATGACTGGAACAGACTACGGATGTATTTATGGTCATATCGTTTACCCTATCCATGGTCTTACTGCTAAGGGCATGACACTTGTCGTCATGGATATAGATATGTCCATTGGATACTTCATTTAATGTATTGCACAAGATAGATATAATAAATGAATTGATGCCTTTATTAATAACACAAATGAGTACAACACATAAATCCAATAAATGTATAGTACAAATACAAGGACCAATGCCTCGAGACTAGGGCATTTCCAACAATCTCCCACTTGCACTAGTTCCAACTAGGCATGGGCCTAATCCCTATAGATCTAGTATGACCCTCATGCTTGGGCTGGGCCAGCGCCTTGGTCAATGGATCTGCGACATTATCCTCGGTGTCCACTCTGTGCAATGCAATGTCACCTCTCTCCGCGATTTCTCGTATGAGGTGAAACTTTCTGAGCACGTGCTTTGTGTTCTTGTGTGACCGGGGCTCCTTAGCTTGTGCGACGGCCCCATTGTTGTCACAGAAGATATCGACTGGGTCCTGGATAGTTGGCACTACTCCCAACTCAGTGATAAACTTCTTCATCCACACAGCTTCCTTAGCTGCATCACACTCAGCGATGTACTTAGCTTCTGTTGTAGAGTCCGCTATGGTTGGCTGCTTTGAGCTCCTCCAGCTTACAGCACCACCATTCAGCAAGAATACATACCCTGACTGCGATTGGTACTCATCTTGGTCTGTCTGGAAGCTTGCATCAGTATACCCAGTAACTGATAGCACTTCCTGACCACCATACACCAAGAAGCTATCCTTAGTCCGGTTAAGGTACTTGAGGATCGTCTTGACAGCTTTCCAGTGATCCTCCCCAGGATCCTGCTGGTATCGGCTCGTCATACTCAGTGCAAAGGCGACATCAGGTCTCGTACATAACATGGAGTACATGATTGATCCAATAGCCGAAGCATATGGAACCAATTTCATGTTCTCCCTGTCCTCCCTTGTTTTAGGACAGTTCTTCTTACTAAGTTTCAGCCCATGGCCCATTGGCAAGAAACCTTTCTTGGCCCGGTCTATGCTGAATCTTTTCAGAACTTTGTCAATGTACAAAGCCTGACTTAGGCCAAGAAGCCGATTTGATCTATCCCTATAGATCCTGATCCCTAGGATCATCTCAGCTTCGCCCAAGTCCTTCATTGCGAGGCACTTACTCAGCCACTGCTTTACCCCTTGCAGTGTAGGTATGTCACTTCCAATGAGTAGGATGTCGTCTACATAAAGTACCAAAAATGTGACAATGCTCCCACTAGTCCTCTTATACACACAAGGCTCATCTAGATTCTGTATGAAGCCATATTCCTTTATAGCCTCATTGAATCTTAGGTTCCAACTACGGGATGCTTGCTTCAGTCCATAAATGGACCTTTGAAGTTTACATACCCTTCCCGGATACTTAGGATCGACAAAACCCTCAGGTTGTGTCATGTACACATCCTTGAGTAGCTTCCCATTAAGGAAAGCGGTTTTGACATCCATCTGCCATACCTCATAGTCATACCATGCGGCTATGGCCAGCAGTATCCTGATGGACTTGAGCATGGCTACTGGTGAGAAAGTTTCATCATAGTCTATTCCATGGACTTGTCGGAAACCTTTCGCAACCAGACGCCCCTTGAAGGTATTATCGGCTTTCAGCTTATAGCACAACTTGCAACCTATTACCTTAGCACCCGGAGGTGGATCAACCAAGTTCTAAACTTGATTATCGTACATAGATTGCATTTCTGCCTCCATGGCTTTACACCAATTTGCAGACTGTGGGCTAGCCATAGCCTCCTGGTAGGTTTTTGGTTCTTCTTCATCCCAGATGAGAAGAGTTTGATCATCGGTGACGAGGAAACCATACCTCTCCGGTTCCCGACGATCCCTACCAGACCTTCTAGGTTCTTGTGTGGCCTGGGTCGGTGCTTCCACTTGTGGAAGCTCCACCTGGGCCTCCGAGTTATCCTCTTCAGGAGCTTGTGGACCTTGAACTTCCCTGAGTTCAACGTTGCTCCCACTATCTTTCTTGGAAAGGAACTCCTTTTCCAGAAAGACCCCCTTCCTTGCCACGAACACCTTGTTCTCGGCAGGGTTGTAGAAGTAATACCCTTTGGTTTCCCTAGGGTAGCCCACAAACAGGCATTTATAGGTTTTGGGCTCCAGCTTGCCACAAGTCAATTTCTTGACATGTGCTTCGCATCCCCAAATCCTTAGGAAAGACACATTGGGCTCCTTGCCCGTCCATATCTGATATGGGGTCTTTTCCACAGCCTTAGTTGAAGTATTGTTTAAGATGAGAGCTGATGTCTCGAGGGCGTGTCCCCAGAAACTAATTGGGAGAGATGCTTGACTCATCATTGAGCGGACCATGTCCAACAAGGTCCTATTCCTCCATTCGGACACCCCATTCCATTGTGGTGTTCCAGGAGGAGTGAGCTGCGGAACTATTCCATGCTCTCTCAAGTATGAGTCAAACTCTAGGCTCATATACTCACCGCCTCAGTCCGACCGAAGGGCTTTGATATTCCTGCCTAGCTGGTTCTGTACTTTGTTCCGAAATTCCTTAAACCTATCAATGGTCTCGGACTTGTGTTTCATCAGATAGACATAGCCATATCTGCTGAAATCATCCGTGAACGTGACGAAGTACAGATGCCCACCTCTGGTCGCTGCGCTCATAGGCCCACATACATCTGAATGTATTAGGTCCAATAAGCCAGTGGCCCTTTCAGCCTTCTTGCTAAAAGACGCCTTTGTCATCTTGCCTCTTAAACATGATTCGCATGTATCAATTGACTCCAATTCAAATGACCCTAGGACTCCAGCTTTGTGAAGCCTAGCTATGCGCTTCTCGTTTATATGGCCAAGATGACAATGCCATAGGTAGATAGGATTAAGTTCGTTAGGCTTAACCCTTTTCGTGTTTATGTTATAGATATGATTGGTTTCATTTAAGTCCAGGATATACAGGCCATTATTTAATAGAGCATCTCCATAAAATAATCCCTCTCTAGATATAGAAATTCGACCATTTAAAATAGTGAAATTAAATCCAGAAATATCCAACATTGATACAGAGATAATATTCCTGCACATAGCAGGTACAAAGTAACAATGTTCTAAAATTAAAACCAATCCACTGGGCATCATCAGGTGGTATTCGTCGATCTCTATGGCAGCAACCCTTGCTCCATTCCTGACCCGCAAGTCCACCTCTCCCGACCCCAGCAACCTTCTGTTCTTAAGTCCCTGCACATTGCAACAAATGTGAGAACCACATCCAGTATCCAATACCCAGGATGTTGAAACAGTAAGGTTAACATCTATAACATAAATACCTGAAGAGGACGCACCTTGGCCCCTTCTTTGCTCTCCCATCAGCCTGGGAAATGATCTCTTCCAATGACCCGCCTGTCTACACCCGAAACAGACTCTTCCAATGACCCGCCTGTCTACACCCGAAACAGACATCATCAGGACCTGCCTTCTGTTGGGCCTTGGGTTGGGCCTTGGCCTTCTTGGCTTTGGCCTTTTTGACCTTGGCCTTGGCCTTTTCCTTGGCCTTACCCTTAGCAAGAGGAGGGTTCCCCTTGTTAACCAGCAGCACCGGCGGAGTCTTCTTGATCGACTGCTCAGTAAGCTTAAGCATCCCATGCAGCTCACTGACAGTGCGGTTCATCCCTTGCATGTTATAGTTAAGGATGAACTGATCATAAGCATCCGGTCAAGGATGCGAGGATTGTGTCCACCGCCAACTCTTGAGAGATAGGCGATCCGAGACGGGCCAAAGTATCCAAATAGCCCTTCATCTTGAGCACGTGTGCACTCACAGATGTCCCGGCCCCCATCTTACAAGAGTGGAATGCCTTATTGGTTAGGTACCTTTCCTGACGAGCTTGCTCTTGAAACATCTCATTAAGAGTTGTTATCATAGCATAGGCTTGGTGGTCCATAAACTGTTTTTGCAGTTCAGGGACCATGCAAGCCAACATAAGGCATGTCACATCCCGGTTGTCCTTGACGTGCGCCTCGTATTCCTCCAGCTGGGCAGCCGGTGGATTACGTCCTTGAGGCGCAGCCGGCACAGGCCTTTCCAGCACATACTCTTTCGACTCTTGTCTTAGAACTATCCTCAAGTTCCTAGACCAGTCTAAAAAGTTAGGACCGGAAAGCTTGTCCTTTTCAAGAATGGATCGCAGTGATAAGGTATTTGTGTTTGCCATTTGGGTGTTTCTACACAGAAAAACATTGAGAGTGTTAATAAAGGGCTTTGCTTTGTTGTTCCCATATGAAATTAATAATGAATCAAGTTATTAATTTAAACCGAGTTGTTGGGCTCATGGGCCGAGATCCATATTTCATTAAGATATAGCCAAACGAGGGTTTGGTACAACTACATCTTAATTATTTAGGTAGGAACGCCGTCCAATCCCAACCTAGGGACTCTCGGTTTGATGGGCTTGTTGGCACTTACCCATCTGTGCTTAGGGCCAGGAGAATCCTACTACCCACGCTAAGTCAAAACCTCCATCCAAGTGTTAGAGTATCCCATACTCTAACCCAATACAAAGTGACAATACTCCAGTGCATCCTGCGAGGGCATGGTCTACAACTGGACTATTCCCACTTCGATTCGGTTTTGAATGAGGGAAGCACTTTTAAGCGACTTAGTAATTCCGTTTGGTTATTAGATTCAATTATAACGGCTTGCATACATAAAGCGGGTGAATGAGCTATTGGAACATACATTCATACATGCAAATGAATATAAAACATGATTAAATAAAATTAAAATGGACTGCTATGGGCCTATGTTACATCCTAATATTATTCTAGTAAACCTATACTAGAAACAGATATTAGGCGGGCCTCCATCTTTTCCTTCTGGGCTTGCACCTCCAATTTGGGCTTGCACCTCCATTTGGGCTCACCACTCCATGGACTTCTTCTTTTACAAATTTTATAATACTTAATTTAAATAAAATAAAATTACATTAAGAAGAAAAACGACACGCAGGCCGTATTTACCCAAAAAGAAAAATACAACCCATCTTGTAAAAGGCCCAATAGCATCCAATCATACATTCATTCAACCATTCATATGCATCCAATACATACAATTCAAAAGCATGTCATAATGCATGATTTAAGCCCATTTAAATTATGTCTAAGCCATTATTAAGAAATCGCCAATTTTGGCCCACCATGGTTCTAACCCTTAACGGGCTTTGGGCCTCCAGCCCAGGCAGTCCAACTGCTCCCACTGGAATTGGGAAACCATGGGTCCAATTCAGCCGTCCGAGTAATTGTGCCAAAATTACCCTAACCAATTTCCATTAACCATATTAATTTCCAAAATTAATATCACATGAACTAAATTAAATCATCCAAGAAACCATACGCATTTAAATTACATAAATTTAAACACACGAATTTTAAAACCAATTAAAATTTCAAAACTGGGCCCCGGACTAAAAACCCGCAAAATCCAAAAACTGGGCCCGGCCCGCTGCAGCTAAGGCAACGGAGTTGCCCTAGCAGCAGCAGCAGCGCAGCCGCCTAGCGGCTGCCCACTGCTGCCGCCTGCAGCGGCACTGCCGCTACGCAGTGGCCGCCCAGCAGCAGCCCGTTGCAGCGGCAGCTGCTATCCAGCAGCGGCTGCTGCTGGAACCAGCGGCAGCGGCTGCCGCCGCGCCTCCCGCCGGCGGCGATTCCGCCGCCGGCAGCCCCACACCCCGGGAGGCAGATTTTTTTTTTTTTTTTAAAAACAGAATTAAATAAAAAAAAAATCACCATCCATCAGCCAAAGCAATTCACCAAGAATTCCAATAATACAACAAAATTAAAACAACATAAACCAATATGCCATATTAATTTTCATTGTATTAAAACATATGGGAAAAATCATAAAACCCATACCATGAATCCCAATCAAAAACCTCCAATTTCAAAAACGGGATTCAACCAAATTTATCAATTTCCACGGATCAAAAGCCCGCTCTGATACCACTGTTGGGATTTTTCACCGGAAATCACCCGATAAAAGCGGAAGAACGCGGTGATTTCCTCAAATCCAGTCTCAGGAGCAATTGAAGTGGAAATTAAACAACTTAAAATTAAATAGAAAGGGATTAAATTTCTTACCAGAAAAATCTCTTTCTAGAGATGGATGATGACTACAGAATTCAACGTAGAATCCCTCCACTCTCACGTACATGAACGCTTAACAAATGCAACCCGTGCTAGCGTTGGAAAAACGAAACAATAGAGAGGAGAGGGCTAGAAATTTCGGCTAGGTGTGTAATAGCAAGGGGTGGCCGAAATTTCTAACCCTAGGTAGGGTTGGCCGAATTCCTTAGGGGAATTCAGGCCCATCTTGGCTCCTGTTTATTCTGTGCGGGCTTCCATGTTTTAATTTAGGCCCAGTCTAATTTTAATTATTCTGGTTTAAATTAATTTCAAGCCCAATTTTAATATACCCATTTATTTAATATTATTACTCCAAGTAATATATTTTTTTACATCTAAATTAAAATTAGTTTAACAATTAATTTAATCCATCAAATTAAAATTAAATCTACACAAAATAAAATCATATGTAAACCCATACATATGAATATTTCCACCTAGGAAATAATTTCATAATTAATCCAATTAATTATGAAGAGCCAATGGAATATATTAATTTTGTTATTATGACTAATCCAATTGATCTTTATAATATAATTAATATATACACACTTCTCCCTCCATTGTGTATACTCCAAGTATACATGTGATTCCTTAAGTCTGCATTTTATCGTCCTATGTGTACGATCCCGTGGGCCCATCTTTATGTTGGCAGCGGGCCTTTGCCCCGCAGACTGCAGTTGGGCTCTAGCAAGCCACTGCAGCCCCCAATTAAGATGGAGATGGTAGTCTAACTGATATCATAACCCTGTCGTTTAAACTTGTACATCCCATGTCATTGATATCGGTGTCCAACACAGAGGCATGGATTGATCACCCTCTTTTGTGTCCGTACATTAACTTGATCCCGAATGTACTGATGCTCACAAACAAGTTCCAACTCGTTTGGGTGTGGCCACACTCTTATCAGTCACATTCATCAAGAGGCCGATGATATCTTCTCAGTTGGTTACTGAGTGACAAATCCCTTCTGCATATCTATAGTATTACCATGTTCAGTGACATACCCGAAAGCACCCATACTTGGCACCCTATTACAGGCCCTTTAGGCGTACCCCTAAGTATGCGACTTCACATGTAACACCATCATATGGTCAGGTCAAAGGATCCATACAAGTACTACACGAGAATCCATTGTGATACCATACCATGTGGATTACTCGTTTAGTGGATCTATCCAGTATCATGCTTCCAGGCATGTACCCATTAACTTGGTTGACATTCCATGTCCAATGACCGGTAAGACACTGCCATACAACCAGGTTAATGATAGTCTGTTGTTCCATTCATTCCCATGACTGGAACAGACTACGGATGTATTTATGGTCATATCGTTTACCCTATCCATGGTCTTACTGCTAAGTGCATGACACTTGTCGTCATGGATATAGATATGTCCATTGGATACTTCATTTAATATATTGCACAAGATAGATATAATAAATGAATTGATGCCTTTATTAATAACACAAATGAGTACAACACATAAATCCAATAAATGTATAGTACAAATACAAGGACCAATGCCTCGGGACTAGGGCATTTCCAACACCTTATACATGTACCCATTAACTTAGTTGACATCCTATGTCTAATGACCGGTAAGACACCGCCATACAACCGGGTTAATGATAGTCTCTTGTTCTCATTCCCATGACTGGAACAGACTACAGATCTATTCATGGTCATATCGTTTGCCCTATCCATGGTCTTACTGCTAAGTGCATGACACTGGTCATCATGGATATGGATATGTCCATTGGATACTTCATTTAATATATTGCACAAGATAAATATAATAAATGAATTAATGCCTTTATTAATAACACAAATAAGTATAATACATAACTCCAATAAATGTATGATACAAATACAAGGACCAATGCCTCGGGACTAAGGCATATCCAACACTTCTATTGAAGCAGTTTCTGACTCAAGAAGACAGGGCTTGGTTAGCAATTGTGTTTTATAAGCAGAAGCTTTCAACATTCTGGTGATGTTGGCTTCATTTATGATGGATTGATGGGTAACATAAACGGGGCTTAATTCCTGCTTTTGGTACTTTGAAGAAGTTAAAATATTTGGTTAAAATCATACTAAAAGGCATGGTAGAATTACTTCTCACATGCGCTAAATGGTTAATCCGGGCAAATGGAAGCTTGATTCTTACATGATTGACCAAATGCCAGGTGAAGCATAGATCAAAACCATTCATAGTAGCTAAACTTGCCTTTTGAGGCTGAAAATAAGTAGAGTTCAGTAACTGTAAAAATCTGAACTTATCATCCAAATAACCAAAATCCAAATCAGACTAAGGTACTATATGATCTAAAGGAATCTTAAATATTTAATACACAAATGCAACAGCATAATAGTTTCCTAAGTTAGAAGGTGCAGGAGCTAATAAGTGCTAAAAAGGCACTTATATATGATATAATCTATAAGAAATTTGCATTGTTTTTAGTTATTATGTATTAGATTTCACGTTGATATTACTTGTTTTAATGATTTACAGTTTTAAAGACCAAGTATGCAAATACGTGGAATTTAACTATAAAAGGAAGCAAAAACAAAGAGAAATTGAAGGAAAAAGACAGGTCACGAGCACAACACCTATCACGTTCGCGACCTAGCACTTGGACAGACTTTGATTGCAGCATTTTGTAAAGAAACCCGGGTGAATCATGAGTGCGACACTCTATCACGATCATGACATGCACTCAGCAGCAGTTATTTGATCCTATCCTTTTGGAACTTTAACCACCACTATGAAAAGACACAACCCTTCATGAAAAGATATAACCCTTCATGTAAAGACACAACTCTTCATAAAAGGACATAACTTTCCAAGAAGAACCAATAGTTTCAAGAAACACAACTATGCAATAAACCAACACAACTTTACAAAGAGACACAACTATTCAATGAACCAACACAACTTTACAAAGAGACATAACTATTCAATGAACCAACACAACATTACAAAGAGACACAGCTATTCAATGAACCAACACAACCTTTCATAAAGGGATATAATGCTTTAATGCTTATATATAGAGAAGGAATTCCATACAAATGGAAGGGAAAGGAAAAATCGGCAAAAGTTAGAGAAATAAAGTGTCTAGAGAGTTCGAGTGTTGTTGTAATATTTAGTGTACATAAAGGGGAGCCTAACGCAAAGGTCCTTGAATCAAGTATTGTCACTATATAAAGAAAAGATATCCCAAGGTTGCAATATACCTATAGGCATAAGGGAGTGTTTTATTCCCAATTGCTTTCTTAAGTCTATTCTTATGCTTTTCATTTATGAGAGCGTCACACTTGTATATGTATTAAATATTTATGAAATCAATATCAATAAGTTTTCTTATATCTTATTCTTTATTGTATGACTAATGCCAAGTATGCTTTGATTTCTTGTTTTACATTGCATGACTAATGCAAAGTATGTATTGTGATTCATAATAAGATATAGAGAAGTTCACATTTTACTTTGTCTTGTTTAGTTAATAAGATAGAACAAATTATGATGTACGATTGTTTTGCTTCACTTTGTTAAATTAATTGAAGATCATCTTAATATAGCTTGGCCATTGTGTATTAAGACCTTTAGTTATTTTGGCAAAGGCATTCGATGATTTGTCTATGAGTTATTGAATAAAATCTATTTCTAGACATGCCCATTAAAATAGAACTAGTCGGACATACTCTTATCATAGGAATTGAATAGATAATTAATGCATGTGCAACAAATATATAAGATAAAATGCTTGTATATTTATGTAACTAGATTTAAACGACAACTCAACTCATAACTAGTACTTTAATTGATTTAACTTGCCATTTACCCATTTCCCCATATCACTTTATAATTCGATACTCTATAAACGCAAAGAAAAACAAACTAAAGTGTACATACTTATTCCTCGTGGTATCGATATCTTTTATTACTACGTTGTGATTCGTATACTTGCGAGCACTAATCTCTAAGTGGAATTATTATTAGAAAAAATATTATCAAAAGCTAATTGGGAGATTTACTAAATGAGCAACAGGAGTCATTTCAATTTTCACACCATATAATGGTAGATCAAAGACTCTGCTAAAAAATTCTTCATTGGTAGGATACTTTTTGCCTCTGAGTGTTACCTCATAATTCATGTAATCTATGCAGGTTAAAGTACCATGGAATTCATTAACAAGAGGCTCATAAATAGGTTCATCTATACACATGAACTCTTCCCAACCCTGTTTCATAAACAACCTGAGAAAGGGCTTTTCTCTATCACCCAAATAAACCCAGTCTGTTTTTCTACATCTCACTTTTTCTCTTGTAAACCCATCAGAGTAGATGAGCTTACCTTTGCTTTCTATTGTACTTCCTATTGGTGATGACACTGATGCCGCAGATGATGAGGATATAGTATGAACTAAATGAGAATCACTTGGAGCTGACCTCTTCGAACTTTTTCTCTTCCCATTTGCTTCATTGATTTTTCTTCTTTTGATGTGAGATTGGCTCTCACCAGTGAATGAATCTTTTCTTGTTTGTTTCATCTTTTCCTTTGTAGCTCTGGGACGATAAACTCTCTACTTCTTTATTGCATTTGTGGAACATTTTTTCATCTTTATTTTTGCTTAACAGGTTGATCTTTCAAAGAGATCGAGAGAAGAAAGGAGCTCAGTACAGATTACAGGAAAATTAGTGTGATTTTGCAAGGGAGAAACTGTCCTTTTAGTGTCTTACGATTTTAGAAGAGCAAGAGAGAAGGAGATTGGAATTGGAGCCTTCATTTGTGAATTTAAGCGACATTGTTTCCTTATTGGTAGTATCACGTGTACAGCTGATGAGAACACGTGAGTTCTCTTCTTTTAACTTTTATATGCTCCACATATATATATATATATATATATATATATATAGGACTTAGTCTTTTAATATTTGTTTGGCCCAAAAGATACTTTTCTCGTATGATATGGGCTTAAGGCTTAATAAACTGACCCGGCTTTGTATAAAACATGGTTTATGGAATTTTATTTTGTTGAGCCCGAATTCTTACTTAATTTAATTCAGCACTTTATTTAATTTATGCTTCTATAAGAAAATGTGACAAAATATTAAATATTTATGATTTATTACTTTAATTTGTAATCCGATCCGATAGTAAAATTTTAATCAATTTTACGTAATCTAAACTTACAAAAAAATCAAATCATAATATTTAATCTGATAAAGTTATTACTCAAGAAAATGTTAATTCAAGTGAATTAATAATTCTTAGAATATCAACTTTATTTATCATAAATTGGATTTGACATTCCAATCCTTAATCTTAACTCATTGAACTTATTTTCACATAGGAGCTTTGTGAAAATATCTGTTGTTTGATCTTCTATAGGAACAAATTCCAAGTTGATATCACATTTTTGTGCATGATCTTTGATAAAATGATGCTTGATGAAATCATAAATTCTCTTGACTTTGGTGATTTATATAGACTTGATTTGTGATTTTGTGGATATATTTGGATGGATACTGCTGTGGTTTGGTTTTATTTGTACAGGAGGTAACTTTTGGGCTGATTTGGATTAATGGGAGCTGATTCCGGGCGATAATGGAGTGCTGTCCAGTTTTTGGCGATTAGCCTTGGGCAAGGCTAAACCTTCGGCGAGCTGGCAGAATTATTCAGGATTTAATTTCCAGCCCTCCTTTTTAGAAGCTTCCTGTTTTGATTTTGAAGCGGTCAAACTTGTAAATTGCACAAATAGTGGGAGATAATTAATTAGTTATTTAGGAGTTTTATTTTTAGTAGGATTATTTCTTTACTAAGATTCTCTTTTAGGCTTTTAGAGAGCCTATAAATAGCACAAGTATAGGCTGATTTAAGGGGGCAGTCTCCAACGTGCTTCTCTCCTTCTTTCTTCCAAGTTCTATTATTTTTCTTCAACATTATTTTTTTCTCTTCATATATTATTTTCTTTTAGCTATGTGTAACTAATTCTTCTACTTTGCCTAAGGAATTCAAAGCTTCGATTATTTTGTTCATTTAATTCCCCTATGTTTTTAATCTTGCTTCAAGAGATTATTTTCTCTTTTATTATTGTAATTTAGATTTCTTGGCCAAATTCTTAGATTGCAATTTAATAAATTGTTGTTAGTAATTAGATTCGTTTCCAATCTCAATTATTAACTTGAGAACGTTTAAAGGGTTTAAAAACTTGAATTTAAATTATTTTCGCTAAGAATTTAATTGGTTTAGGCTAGGCTTTCCTTGAACTTAAAGCTCCCATTGGATTAAACTCTAACCCGCTAAGGAGGGGTTGTCTTTCGGGAAGAGGTTTATTTGAGTCGTACTAGGTAAATCTGATTTTGGGAAGGTTGATCTCGATGCGCTAAGCTAGAGGTTTTAACTGGTCTAGGGGAAATTAAATGATTATCTTTAACATCAATGATCGATACTAACATTCAAGTTAACGAATGTCCTAAGGCGAAGTACATTTTTATATCATTCTTTTCACTCCATTAAAATTCCAGCAATCTTTAATTCCTGTTTTAGTTATTTAATCTTAGTTTCTTTGTTTCAACAATCATCAACAAAACCCCCCCTATTTTTAATTTTCTGTTTTAATTTACTTTTAATTAAGAAGCAATTGTTAAATTGAGTATTAAATCCCTAGGGTTCAACCTCGACTTATCCGGCTACAATCATTTATTGTTAGGAATAGACGAGAAAATTCTTTAATTATTTTTGGCGGATTCGACACCCGACCAATGCTTGATATCTATGTGATTTATTCTTGAATGCTTAATAGGATTCTTCATTAGATTTATAGCACTGGTATTATCACACCTTAGAGGTATATGATCATACTTTATGCCATAATCTTCTAGGTGTTGCTTCATCCATAATATCTATGCAACACAGCTGCTTGTAGACATAGATTGAGCTTCTGTTGTTGAAATTGCAACAGTTGATTGCTTTTTGCTTGACTAAGAAACTAATGCTTCTCTTAGAAATTGACAAGTACCTAAGGTACGTTTTCTTTCCAATTTGCATCCAGCATGATCATCATCACTGTAACCTATAAGATCAAATTTTTTACATTTTGGATACCAAATCCTAATTTCTTAAGTACTATGTAGATACTTAAGAATTCTGTTAACAGCCTTTAAATGAGATTCTTTAGGATTGGCCTAGAATCTTGCACATAGACACACATTGAATTGTATATCAGGTCTACTAGAGGTTAGATAAAGTAGAGAACCAATCATACCTCAGTATTTTTTTGCGTCTATACTTTTACCTTTCTTGTCCTCATCTAGTGAGACTGATGTACTCATCGGTGTTTTTGCTAGTTTAGAATTCTCCATTCTATATTTTTTTATAAGTTCTTAGTATACTTTGATTGGCATATGAATGTTCCTTTATTTCCTTGCTTGATTTGTTGTCCAAGAAAGAAATTCAATTTGCCCATCATAGACATTTCGAATTCAGTACTCATTTCTTTCGAGAATTCCTTACACAACTTATCGTTAAGAGAATCGAATATAATATCATCAATATATATTTGAACAAGTAATTTATGGTTCTTTTCATGCTTTATAAACAATGTTATGTTAACATTTCTATGAGTAAAACCTTTAGCAAGTAAGAATGTACTTAACCTTTCATACCATGCTCTCGGTGCTTGTTTTAGTCCATACAAAGTTTTAGTAAGCTTGTAGACATAGTCAGGATGGTGACAATCTTCAAATCCTGGAGGTTGCTTCACATAGAGTTCTTTATTAATATAGCCATTTAGAAATGCACTCTTCACATCCATTTGATAGAGTTTGAAGTCTTTGTAGAAAGCAAATGCACATAACATTCTGATAGCTTCTTCAATACAACATGCATGGACTCATCAATGGTAAGAGTTCTTTTATTAAAGACTCTGTATGCTTTTTCTATGCAATGAATACCTGAGGAAAAGACCTTTATCTGACTTAGAGTGAAATTTATTAAGATATTCCTTGTTGTTGAAAACAAAACATTTGCAACCAAATGGATGGAAATAACCAATGTTAGGTTTTCTACCATTCCATAACTCATATGGTGTTTTCTTCAAAATGGGTCTTATCAAAGCTCGATTTAAAATATAACATGCAGTGTTCATAGCTTCAGCCCAAAAATATTTTGGTAAATTAATTTCATTGAGCATGGTTCTAGTCATTTGTTTAAATCATTTTGTTAAGGAGTTCTAGGAGCAGAGAAATAATGTGAGATACCATCCTCATTGCAAAACATTTCAAAAAGATGATTTTTAAATTCTTTTGCATGATCACTTCAAATAGCAACAATAGAAGTGTTTTTCAAATTCTGAAGCTTTTTGCACAGGTAGAAATTGTTCAAAAGCTTCATCTTTTTGACTTAAAAATAATGTCCATGTAAATCATGAGTAGTCATCTATAATGACAAATGCACATTTCATACCACCTAAAATTATTGGTTGAATTGGACTAAGTAAGTCTAAATGCTATAACTCTAATGGTCTAGAGGTAGAAATAACTTCTTTAAGATTAAATAAGCTTCTAGTTTGCTTTTCTTTTTGACATACATCACAAATATGAGTTTTATCAAAACTAATTTTGGGTAAAACTTTGACAAGATTTTTCTATAAAAGTTTTGAAATCAGATGCATGCTTGCATGACCTAATCTACGATGCCATAACCAACTCTCTTCTTCTTATTAAATTAAGCATTGATCATTAGTAAGAGTACTTGAATTTAAAAGATAAATATTTCCAACTCTAGGTACTTCAAGTAAAATCTTACCATTCTTGGCTTCTACAATTTACGTTTCTTATAATCGAAGATTACCTTGCGATCTTCATCATAGAGTTGACTTATACTGAGAAGATTATATTTCAATCCATCTACTAGAAATACTTCATCAATGCATGGATTGTTTCCAAGATTTCCTTTTCCAATGATTCATCCTTCTAGATTATCTCCAAATTTCACAAATCCTCCTTTTACTTGTTTCATAAAAGTAAAGTATCTTCCATCACCAATCATATGTCTAGAACAACCGCTATCGATGTACCACTTTGAATTTTCAAGGGTGTTCTTTAGACATACCTGCAAAATAAATGAATTAGACTTAGGTACCCAAACAATATTGGATCCTTTGGGGTTAGAGTTAACATTTTTGGGAATCCACATAACTTTCCTTCATAGTATCCTTTCTGAAACATACAATCACCAATTACATATCCTTTATCATTACAATAATAACATGTAACATTCCTCTTTTTGTTGTATTTATATAACTGATAAGGTTTTGAGGTATGATGTTGGTGATAAGGAACATAGTTAATTTGATGTAAGTGTTTGGGCTTGTAACTATGCCTTTGCTTTGACCTATACGAATAAGGCTTTTGAGAGTATATAGGTCTAGAATTATTTTTATGGATAATCTTTTGTTGTGAATAGGAATTTCAATTTATGTAAACTTCTTGGTTTGGAAGTATGCATCTTCTCTTTAGCTTTATGGTCAGTAGACTGAACATGGATGGTCTTCTGTTTGGAATGTGGTTCAGTGAACTTTTTCTGACTTTTACTATGCTTTTGATATGTTGGTTTGGAGGATGAAGTTTGCATAGTAGAAGTAGAGGAAGAACATAATATAATTTGCTATGGGGAAATTTGAGAGGGCATCTCTTTATTGCTTATATAGCCAATTCCTATTCTATCATTTGGATTTCTTTGGGAGTCTAAAAGCATATTGAACATTTTCTCCATTTGTGAATTTGCTAATTGCTGAATCTAGCTTTTCACACTTCTTTTCAAGGTGTGATACTTTTCTAACTAATTCTAGATTAGCATTTCAAGAATTCTCACTTTGCTTTGTAATTCAAGCTTTTCTGACTCTTTTTCTAAGAGCTTGTTTACATACTCTTTGCACTTAGTAATCATATTTAGCTTAGTATCATGCATCTTAAAAGAATTCATGAATAAGATTATTATGAGATAAGGTTTGTAGGATTACCTCATCTTCTTCACTTTTTACATACTGTTGGGATGAACTTTCTGCATTATCATTTGCCATGAAGCATATTCGAGCTTTTTCTTATTTCTCATCATCATCATCATTAGAACTTGATTCATCACTATCACTACAAGTAGCCACCATTGCATTCTTGTCTTTCTTCGTGTACTTGTTTTTAAGCTTTAAATAGTCAGCTTTGAAATGGCATGTTTTGTTGCATTCAAAACATGTAATTTCTTGTTTTGAATATTTCTTGGCTTTATCAACTTTGTTGTTGTTGAATTGCCTCTTGAATGACTTTTTGTCTCTATTTTTGCTTTTCAAAAATATTCTGAATTTTCGAACTAACAGAGCTTCCTCATCATCTTCTTCATCATCACTATCTGACTCACAGATAGCTTCTTCAGAGGTTGAACTAGCAGCTTTTAGTGCAATGGACTTCTTTTTGTTAGTTTGCTTATGGTCAGTAGTAGACTTAATTTTCATCTCATATATGAGTACTAAACCAATAAATTCATCATATGTGTTTGTAGTTAAATCTTTTCATTCTTACAGCACCACCATTTAGCAAAAACAGGTACCCAGACTGTGACTGGTACTCATCCTGGTAGGTTTGGAAGCTCGCATCAGTGTACCCAGTAATTGATAGCTCTTCCTAATCTCCATACACTAAGAAGCTATCCTTAGTCCAGTTAAGGTACTTTAGGATTGCTTTGACAGCCTTCCAGTGATCCTTCCCGGGATCCTACTGGTACCAGCTCGTCATACTCAGTGCAAAGGCGACATCAGGTCTCGTACATAGCATGGAGTACATGATTGATCCTATAGCCGAGGCATATGGGACCAACTTCATGTTGTCCCTGTCCTCCCTTGTCTTAGGATAGATCTTCTTACTAAGTTTTAGCCCATGGCTCATTGGCAAGAAACCTTTCTTTGCCCGATCCATGCTGAATCTTTTCATAACTTTGTATATGTATGTGGCCTGACTTAGGTCCAGAATCTGATTTTGATCTATCCCTATAGATCCTGATCCCTAGGATCATCTCAGCCTCGCCTAAATCCTTCATTGCAAAGCATTTACACAACCACTACTTTACACCTTGTAGTGTTGGTATGTCGCTTCCAATAAGAAGGAAATCATCCACATATAATACCAGGAATGTGACAATGCTCCCACTAATCCTTTTATACACACAAGGCTCATCTTGATTCTGTATAAAGCTGCATTAAGATTCCAACTTCGGGATGCTTGCTTTAGTCCATAAATGGACCTTTGAAGCTTGCATACCCTCCCAGGATACTCTAGATCGACAAAACCCTCAGGCTGTGTCATGTACACATCCTCGAGTAGCTTTCCATTAAGGAAAGCAGTTTTGACATCCATCTGCCAGACCTCATAATCGTACCAATGGCTATGGCCAGCAGGATCCTTATGGATTTGAGCATAACTGGTGAGAAAGTTTCATCATAGTCTATTCCATGGACTTGTCTGAAATCTTTTACAACCAAACACCCTTTGAAGGTGTTGTTGGATTTTAGCTTGTAGCACCACTTGCAACCTATTACCTTAGCACCTAGAGGTGGATGAACCAGGTTCCAAACCTGGTTATCATACATAGATTGCATCTCTGCCTCCATGGCCTTACGCCAATTTGTAGACTGTGGGCTAGCCATAGCCTTCTAGTAGGTTTTGGGCACTTCCCATCAAAGACGAGAAGAGTGTGATCATCAGTGACGAGAAAACCATATCTCTCTGGTTCCTAACAATCCCTACCAGACCTTCTAGGTACTTATGTGACCTGGGTCAGTGCTTCCTCCTATGGAAGCTCCACCCTGGTCTCCAAGTTATCCTCTTCAAGAGTTTGTGAGCTTTGAACTTCCCTGAGTTCAACATTGCTCCCGTTGTCTTTCTTGGAAATGAAATCCTTTTCTAGAAAGACCCCCTTTCGTGCCATGAACACCTTATTCTCAACCGGGTTGTAGAAGTAATACCCTTTGGTTTCCCTAGGGTAGCCCACATACAAGCATTTGTCGATTTTGGGTTCTAGCTTGCCCCCAGACAATCTCTTGACATGTGCATCACATCCTAAATCCACAGGAAAGACAAATTGGGAGCCCTGCCTGTCCATATCTCATATGGGGTCTTTTCCACTGCCTTAGTCAGAGTATTATTCAAAATAAGAGCCGGTGCCTTAAGAGCGTATCCCCAGAAGCTTATTGGGAGAGAGGCATAACTCATCATTAAGTGAACCATGTCCAATAGGGTCTTATTCCTCCACTCGGACACCCCATTCCATTATGGTGTTCCTAGAGGAGTGAGCTGTGGAACGATTCCATACTCTCTCAAATATGAGTCAAACTCTAGGCTCATATACTCACCTCCTCGGTCTGACCAAAGGGCTTTCATATTTCTACCTAGCTGGTTCTGTATTTTTTTCCTAAATTCCTTGAACCTATCAAGGGTCTCAGACTTATGTTTCATCAGATACACATAGCCATATCTGCTGAAATCGTATGTGAACGTGATAAAGTATAGATGCCCACCTCTGGTAGCAGCGCTCATGGGCCCACATACATCTGAATGTATTAGGTCCAATAAGCCAGTAGCCTTTTTAGCTTTCTTGCTAAAAGGTGCTTTAGTCATTTTGCCTTGTAAACAAGACTCGCATATATCCAGTTACTCCAAGTCAAATGACCCTAGGATTATGTCCATCGCCAGCTCCTGTGAGATAGGCAATCTGAGACGGGATAAAGTATCCAGATAGCCCTTCATCTTGAGCACGTGTGCACTCACAGATGTCCCAGCACCTATCTTATAGGAGTGGAATGCCTTATTGGTCAGGTACCTTTCTTGACGAGCTTGCTCTTGAAACATCTCATTTAGAGTTGTTATCATAGCATAGGCCTGATGGTCCATGAACTACTTTTTCAACTCAGGGACCATACACGCCAACATAAGGCATGTCACATCCCTGTTATCCTTTACATGCACCTCGTATTCCTCCAGCTGGGCGGCCGGTGGATTATGTCCCTGAGGTGCAGTCGGCACAGGTCTTTCCAGCACATACTCCTTTGAATCTTGTCTTAGAACTATTCTTAAGTTCCTAGACCAGTCTAAGAAGTTAGGACCAGAAAGCTTGTCCCTTTCCAGGATAGATCGCAGTGAAAGTGAGTTGTTTGTTGCCATTAGAATTCTACACAGAAAAAGTTTTGAGAGTTTTAATAAAGGACTTTATCTTGTTTCCCATATTTACTTAATAATGAATCAAGTTATTAATTAACTCAAGTTGTTGGGCTCATGGCCCGAGATCCATATTTCATTAAGATATAGCCAGACGAGGGCCTGGAAGAACTATACCCTAATTATTTAGGTAGGAACGCTGTCCAATCCCAACCTAAGGACTCTTAGTTTGATGGGCTTGTTGGCACTTACCCATCTGTGCTTAGGGCCAGGAGAATCCTACTACCCACGCTAATTCAAAACCTCCATCCAAGTGTTAGAGTAACCAATACTCCAAACCAATACAAAATGACGATACTCCAGTGCATCCAGCGAGGGCATGGTCTACAACTGGCCTATCCCCACTTTGAGTCGGTTTTGAATGAGGGAAGCACTTTTAAACGACTTAGTAATTTCCATTTGGTTATTCGATTCATTTTAATAACGGCTTAGATGCATAGGCGGGTGAAACTAGGTTTGGATCACACATTCATACATGTAAATAAATATAAAGCATAATTAAATAAGTAAAATGGACTGCTATGGGTCTATATTACAACCTAATATAATTCTAGTAAACCTATACTAGAAAATATATCAGGTGGACCTCCTTTTCCTTCCTTCTGGGCTCGCCTCTCGACTAGGCTTCTTCTTTACAAATTTTAGAAAAAATAAATAAAATAAAATTTACATAAAAAAGAAAACGGCGCACAGGCCATATTTATCCAAAAGAAAAATTACAACCCAACTAGAATAAGGCCCAATAGCATCCATACACACATTTAATCATACAAAAATGCATCCAATACATCAATTTATAAACATGTTATAATGCATGAATTTAAGCCCATTTCAATTATGTCCAAATCCATTATTTTGAAATTGCCAATTTTGGCCCATCATGGTTCTAGCCCTTAACGGGCTTTGGGCCTCCAGCCCAGGCAGATAACTGCTCCCATTGGAATTGGGAAACCATGAGTCCATATCAGCCACCGGATAATTGTGCCAAAATAACCCAAACCAATTTCAATTAGGCCATATTAATTTCCAAAATTAATATCTCATGAATAAAATTAAAATTTCATCCAAGAAACCTTGCGCATTTAAATTACAGAAATTTAAACACATAAAATTTTAAAACCCATTAAAATTTCAAAACTGGGCACGGCCGGCTACAGTTAGGGCAACAAAGTTGCCCTAGTAGCAGCAGTCGCTGGTGCTAGGGATAGTAGTGGCGTTGCCGCCTAGCGGCAGCCCGCTGCTGCCATGTGGCAGCCACTGCCCAGCAGCCGTTGCTGGACTCAGCGGCAGCAACTGCACAAGCAGCCGCTGCTGCCACTGTTTCCGCCAGATACGGTGGCTACCGGCGGTGATTCTACCGCTGGCAGTCCCGTATTCACGGAAACAGCCCGTGATTTTCGCTGAAAAAGAAAATTGCAGCCATAAAATAAATCACCAAGAAAAATTCCAACAACAGAAAATTAAATCCAACATAAACATATATGCACTTTAATTTTCAATTGCAGAATTCAAAGGGGAAAATCACAAAACCCCAATCCAAAGAATCCCAAATAAAATCATTTATTTCAAAAACCAAGGGATTCAATCTTGTTTAATAATTTCCACGGATCAAAAGCCCGCTCTGATACCACTGTTGGGATTTTTCACCGGAAATCACCCGATTAAAAGTGGAAGAACGCGGTGATTTCCTCAAATCTGTGTCTAAGAGCAATTGAAGTGGAAATTAAAAACATTAAAATTGAAATAGAAGAGAATCAATTCTCCCCAAGAATATCTCCTCTAGAGATGGCTGTAAAAATCAAAGGAGACTTCATCAACGTTCCCGTACACGAACACGTTTGGAACTCAACCAGTGCTAGCATCGAGATCGATCGAAAGAGAGGAAAGTGCTGCTGCAATTTTCAGCTATCCTTAGTCTCTCTTGGCCGAAATTCTTCTAGGTTTTAAAACCTAGATGGCCGAAATTCCCCTTAGGAATTTTAGGCCCAATTTCCATTTGATTTCATGCGGGCTTTTCTCCTCTTTAAGCCCATGTCCGATTTAATTCTTTCAGTCTGATTTAATTTCAAATTTAATTTCAATTCAACATGTATGCTATCATATTATACCATATAATATATTACATATATTTAAATTAAAATTAATTTGACCAATTAATTTAACCGAGGAATTAAATTAGACTTTCATGAAATCAAATACATGTAAACCTATACATGTAAAATTATTTCCACCTAGGAAATAATCTCATAAATTAACTCATTGAATTAATTATGAGAATGCCAATACAAATATTAATTTTATTATTTTGATCAATCCAATTGATCTATATAATATAATTAATACAATCCTCTCTCTCTCCTGTGCGTATACACCAAGTATACTGGTGATCTCTTTAGTTCGAGTTCAGACGTTTAATGTGTATAATACTGTGGGCCCATCTTTATGTTGGAAGTGGGCCTATGGCCCACAGACTACAGGCGGGCTCTAGCAAGCCACTGCAGCCCCCAATTAAAATGGAGATAGCAGTCCAACTGTAATCATAACACTGTAGTTTAAACTTGTTATCCCATGTCATTGATATCGGTGTCTAACACAGAGGCATGGATAGATCACCCTCTTTTGTGTCTGGACATTTACTTGATCCTAAATGAACTGATGCTCATAAACAAGCTCCTACTTGTTTGGATGTGGCCACACTCTTATCAGTTGCATTCATCAAAAGGCCGGTGATATCTTCTCAGTGGACTACTGAGTGACATTTCCCTTCTACATATCCATAGTACTGTCATGCTTAGTGACATACCCGAACGTACCCATACTTGGCACCCTTTTACAGGCCCTTTAGGCATACACCAAAGTATGCCACTTCACATGTAGCACCATCATATGATCAGGTCAAAGGATCCATACAAGTACTATACGAGAATCACTTGTGATACTTTACCATGTGGATTTCTCGTTTAGTGGATCTATCCAGTACCATGCCCTTTTTGCATGTACCCATTAACTTGGTTGACATCCTATGTCTAATGACCGGTAAAACACCGCCATACAACCAGGTTAATGATAGTCTTTGGTTCCATTCACTCCCATGACTGGAACAGACTACAGATCTCTTTACAGTCATATCGTTTTCGCTATCCATGGTCTTACTGGCAAGTGCATGACACTTATCAACATGGATATGGATATGTCCATTGGATACTCTATTTAACACACAGCACAAGATATATAATAAATAGATTAATTCCTTTCTTTAATGACACAAATTGTATGATACGTAAAACCAATACATGTACAATACAAATACAAGGACCAATGCCTCGAGACTAGGGCATATCCAACACTATCAACAAAGAAACCCCATCAACAACTAATAATGCTATTAAATTAAATTGCAGAAAATTAAATAGCAATAAATATAAAGAGTGTAGGGATAGAGGATTGAAGACACCAAGATTCATCCTGGTTCGACCCAACTGGTCTACGTCCAGTCCCCAAGCCAACCACTTGAGATTTTCCACTATCGTTTCCATTACGGGCAGGAAACAAGCCTGTGTTACTTTTGACAAATTTAAGTAACAAACTCAATACTTTTGTAGGCTAAGTATCAAACCGCTACAATTACTTTTTCCGAGCTCAAGTAACAAAACTCTTTCGATGCTTCTTTAAAGATTAAGCACCAAACTTATCTGATATTTTTTAGAAGCTCAAATACCAAACTTTTCAAGATGCTTTTCCAAAGCTCAAGCATCAAACTTTTACAAATTTTGTTGATCACATTATCAACAAAGAAACCCCCTCACAAAAATCCTTTATGTGAAAATACAATTCCCTTGAATAAATATTTGAATGAATAAAACAAAGATGAAGCTTTCTCTTCTTTTTCTCTTTGAAAGAATTGTAGAAGACTTGAATAAAATTGCTTTGTATGTGTGAATATCGTTAAGTCTCCCACTTTGCTCATTTGAATGCATCTTGCTTTTATAGTGATGGAAGGCTCCTCATAAGCTGATCAAGCCGTTGGAATCAAGGTCTTGAAGTATTATGGTTGTTACTTCTAGGTCACAAAAGGAATATAGCTGTTGAGATCACTTCTTGATGAAAATGTGGTAGTTGGAGCTCCTGAAGCATATTGTGGAGATCATTTCTTAGTTATAATCATGATATCACCATTGCATTCTTCTTTTAAGGGCTTTGCCTCTTGAAGCTCTCTTACTTTTACTTTATGAACAATATGACTTGTAGCTTCTTTTACACCTTCTGATCAATAAGGATTGAAGCTCTTGATGTAATATCCATCCTTTTAAGCTAGCATAGTCGTTGAAGATATATGTCATGAAGTTGAACAATCTTGTAGCTCTTGAAGTGATATCCATCTTCTTTTAATCATTTGACCTCCTAGTGCTTTTGGTTTTGTAAGCTTCTGATTGTAAGACTTTGTTTAAAGTCCTTCTTCTTTGTCATATCCATAATCTACTTATTTATTATTTATAACATAATTGTAATAATATTAAAGTAAATATTTCGTTTTATCATATATGTCAACTTTTTCATTTTGTACTCAAACTAATTCAATTGTATCAAATTGACAAGTTCCTTGAAAATGAGAACGCATCAACTTCACTTTGTTGTAAGTTAAATTATAAATCGACTAATTAATCTTGACTTGAGTGGTAAGCGTTTTAACCATGTGAATTAGAAAATCTCAAGTTCAAATCTTAATGTACGCATCAAACATTAATTGAGAAAAAAGCGACTTAAAAATGCCTAAAGGTAATCGGATCCCTATAAAAAAACGTTATATAACTAATTATCCATTACCCTTTGATTTAGTTAAACTATTTTCTAATATTGAAAGTAGGAATCATAGGTTTAAATGTTCAATCCTATTACTTTGAGGGAAAAAAAAAAATCCCCCAACTCAGTGTCTAAAAAAACAATTTAATATGAAAATTATATTTTTATTTGATTGCCAAAAGAGAATAAAAATAATTGAGAATAAAAATCAAGCTACTGAATCCCTATCACAACAATTGCTATTTTGTACATCTAATTGTACGATAAATTTATTTGAAAGAAATATGAGGAAAGGGAGATCCACAACAACACACAGAGGAAAATAAAATTAAGAAAAAATAATAATAATTTGTGGAGTGGGTCTCATAATCGTATTGATTTAAAATACCAGCCGTTATTTCCATATATAAGATTTTGAACTCCATAGATGAGAGATTACTTGTTTGCCTTAAATAAATTTTTGTTTCAAATCTTTTGTCCCAAAAAACAGTGGCCTTATCTCCCTCCAGCTGATAAGAAACACAAAAACAAATTAAAAGGGAGTCCTATGTGGGCTTCTTGGATCCACTCACTCAATGCAACACTTCCATTTGTATCCTCTGCTTATATAGAGACAGCTCCTTAACCTATAACCCCATTTGTCATCTTCACTTTTTTTCAAGTTTCCCACTTCTTTTCTGTCTGCTTTCTTCCTCCTGCTTCTTTGGCCTATGGACAATTAATTGAAGGGGATTCCACATCTGGGTGTTTCGATTTGAGGCTGAAAGTTTCGTACTTTCGCTTCCTTTCATCTCTATTGAGAAATGATGTCAATGACATGCCAGAGTCTTGACTTTGGGAGGACTGTGCTTGATTTGGTGGCTTGCGGGTGCTCCTCCAATGCTTCAATAGATAGGTATTCTGTGAGGAATTATGCTAAGTCTTTTTCTAGGAGTTGCAATAGAGACTTTGCTTCTAGAAGATTGCTTCTTTGCCGCCGAGATATTGCTAGGTGCCGATTTTCTTCTATAAACACCCCTGAGACTTTGCTTGCTGGTACTTTTTCTTTTCTCAATGCTTCTTTTTCTGGTAATGGCTTCACTATTTTAGAATATCCAGCACTCATAACTTGATTTTAGCCAATGTTATTTCTTGCTTTATTGGTGTTATTGTATTGCTACAGCATTAGTTTATTTCATTTCAGAATTTTAGGTTGCATCGTACCAAATATGTACAACTATCTTGTCTTATTAGCAGCAATTTGCTTTTGCTTTACTGTACTATAGTGTAATTAGTTCCTTTAACTTCTTTTTTTGTGACAATTAGTTCCTGTAACTTGGTTGTGCAGTTGAGTGCTTTATTTTGCAATTATTTTATTTACTTTGGGAGCAGTGTACATAAATTGTGCTCTGTAGTGATCCACCTTATAAGTACTTTTTGCCTATTTGTTAAATCAATGCAGAACTTACTCAGGGTCCAGCAACACTATTGGATTTGAAAGAGGCTAGAGGCTCAATCTCTTTGAAAAATTTGTTTGAAGTGGTTACTGATGATCTTCAGACTCTTAACAAAAACCTCCGGTCGGTGAGTGTATTCTCTGCTGTTTTATGTTGAATATATTTTATTCATTAGTATAATACCATAACTTTTATTATGTTGGCTATGATGTACTTGTTGGTATATAGCATCTCAGGTGTTTTGTGTTTCATTGATTCATAGATGTTCTTTTATGATCTATCATTAATTCCCTGGATCCATTGATTATCAGCTGGAATTGATATTGTGTCATTCTGACCTAGGGCAAAGAAGCTTTATACTTCTCCTTCAGTTATAATAGGAAAAACGTGTGCCACTGCTCATGATATACTAGTGGAGCATAATATTATGCTGATGCATGTTGGTTGAAGTTTTGGTGGCATTAGTTTTAATAGAAGTGAAAGTGATAGTTTGTATGTTGTCAAGAGTTATTAGTTGAACTATTGACTCCTTAATGTCTTGATTTAGAGGCAACAACATTATGAGGTCAAGTGTTCTGGTTGATAATAATTAAAAGTAACATATGGAATTTAGAACTTATGTTACTAAAGTTTTGTTTTTCACTTGTCTCCATGAAACTCAGTTGTACCCATATTTTGTCGATGAAAGTGATTACGAGGATGAAGTCGAACTTGCAGATCTATTAGTGTCTAGTGTGATACATGTCTATTTCCGATATGGAAGTCATAGAAGAGAAGCACTCTCTTGCAACGAAGATTTACATCATTGTTTTTACCATCCAACAACTGATATATCATTATAATAAGGTTGTCTCATTGTTTCAAAAGAGAAAGTTAAGATTGGGGAGAGTGCAATATCATTTCGTGTGGGCTTTTAGTGTAATGCTTTTTATTCAACAACCATGGTTATTCACAAAACTTCTTGAATCAATTGTCTCTTGTGTGATAGTCTTGAGTGTACGAAAATGACAATCAAACTTTGCTCTGGATAATCCCTTTTGATTTTGTTGAGTAGCTTATTATTCCAGTTACTAGTCTTGACTATTTTGAGAGCACATTAAAATGTCAAATTGTGAAAGTGTTCAACAAAATTGGGTTCATGCAAGGTCATTTTTTTTATCTTCTTTGGATCCACAAGAATTCAATATTTAAACACGGGTAGCTTGGCTGTGAGACAAGCTTTGATATTAAAACCTATGAATGGGGGCATAACGGAAAATAAGTTGGGCTCAGAAATAACAGATAGTGAATGAGATGTGGCTACAGAAACAACGGAAACTTATGAGAGGCAGTGGTAGGACTGAAAATGAATCTCAGTCATGGCAGCAATGGAAAGTGTAGTTTGTACGATTCTAATGACGAACCTGTTTGCTTCTGCAGAGAGAAGCGTGAAAACGCATCAATTGGTATGGGTATCATTTTGTTTCTTTTTATTTGAGAAGTTAAATTTTGTCTTCAGTTCTAGGTGGAGAGGTTTATGTTATATACTGAAAGGAATAAGGCATGCTGCAGTTTTACATATTGCAGAGTTTAGGACAGCTTCAACAATATTGGACGATATTACTATGTTGAAGCTTCTTCTCTCTGTTGTATGACAAGCAGTTTCCATTTTCAAAATAACATGGGTTACCAAATTACTAATTGAGGCATAACCAAGAATTTGCTCTTTCTTTTATTTGCCAGTTGGTCAGTGTGGCTGCCCACCTGACTATTTGGTGAACTGATAAGACTTGTCTCTTTTACTATTGTTTAATATAACTGTGTTTGCTTCTTAATTTTGTTAACATGAATAGTTATCCTCTAGTAGTGCCTGTGTAAACTTGTATTCTAGGATACCTACGAACAGGGGATATTGTGATTCACCGATACAATTTTCCAAGTCAGTATTTCATAGGTTAGAAAATGCACCAAGCAGGTGAGTAGTCTTCTCACAGTCCAATTACGCTTCAGTTCTTCCTTTTTAGTTTTGCTTCCGAACAATGAAATCCAAGATGACGCTGGTTATTGATGAGTGAAAGAAAGAATGTTGACGTAAGAGAATATAACATGTTTCAGTATTCAAATTATGTACATGTTATGAGCTACGTACGGCACTTCTATGTACAGACCATTAAAAGCTGCTTAGAATATTATTTATGTTTGAATCATAGCTATTTTGTAACTGGGATCATACTTATTTTTAAATTTATCAATGCTCTAGTAGATTGTTGGTGCGGAGAATCCAGTTTTGATGTCTGCAGCTGAGCAAATATTTAGTGCTGGTGGGAAGCGGATGCGACCAGCTTTGGTATTCCTAGTATCAAGAGCCACAGCAGAAATAGCAGGCCTACAGTATGTTTTCTTTAGTTTTCTTCCTCATGTGCTTCATATAATCTCGAGTGAAATGTTAGATTAATGTTAGCATGCTCTCTTACAGGGAACTCACTACAAAGCATCGGCGTCTTGCAGAGATCATAGAGATGATCCATACAGCAAGCTTAATACACGATGATGTAATAGATGAAAGTGATATGCGAAGAGGTAGTGTAAGGTCTTCGCATCGAAGTGCCTTGAAAAATCTCATTGGTGACACTTAATAGAAGTTGTGCAGCAAAAATACCAATTGAATTAGCATCCAAAACCTTGGATAAGTATCTAATGCTCTTTGAAGCACTAAGACGGCAAAATGCTTTTACATTATGTTCGTCCATGCACTACATTTCTTGTCTGATGTGAGGATTAGTGTTACGATTTCATATGAAGGAATTAGTAAATGAGTATAAGAAGTTGTTTCCCTTTGATATATGAAGATTTGTATTCAGAGGCCTGCTGAAATACATCCTACACGTATACCACAAGTTCAATTTCGTAGATACCTTGGCTTGATTACAGTTTTTTCTTTGACCTGATTGGTCAGAAACTAAAATCTTATGAGTTCTGGCTGGAAAGTTACTATTTGATACTTGTCAGCTTCTGTGAGGAATTTTTGTGATGGCATTCTATAGTTTATATGATCTGGGAATTATGTGTTCCATTCTGTACTTGTACTTGACAATGCATGGAATGTCTAATTTGAAGGAAATTGTTATTTTGCCTTTCCTCACGTTGCATTTGCTGCTTCTGATTGCAGGGAAGGCAACTGTTCATCAACAATACGGTACAAGGGTGGCTGTACTGGCTGGAGATTTCATGTTTGCTCAGTCATCTTGGTATCTGGCAAACCTCGAAAACATTGAAGTAATTAAGCTTATCAGCCAGGTAAATCAGCAACTTCACTCAGTGTACAGTATGTGGATGAAGATGGCATAATTGTAAGAGTATGTTATATTCAATTTTACTCGGTTGGCAGGTTATCAAGGATTTCGCGAGTGGTGAGATAAAGCAGGCATCTAGTTTGTTTGACTGCGATGTCGAACTTGAGGAATATTTGGTGAAAAGTTATTACAAAACAGCCTCTCTAATTGCTGCTAGTACAAAAGGAGCTGCAATTTTTAGTGGAGTAGACAGCAGTGTAGCCGAACAAATGTTTGAATACGGTAAAAATCTTGGACTATCCTTCCAAGTAGTGGATGACATACTCGATTTTACACAGTCAACAGAACAGCTGGGAAAGCCAGCCGGAAGTGACTTGGCAAAAGGGAACCTGACTGCACCAGTAATATTCGCTATTAAAAAAGAGCCGAAACTAAGAGAAATCATCGAGTCTGAATTCTGCGAGAGTGGTTCTCTAGACGAAGCTATTGAGTTGGTTAAGCAATGTGGAGGAATCGAAAAAGCACAAGAATTAGCTAAGGAGAAAGCTGATCTTGCAATGCAGAATTTGAATTGTCTTCCTCGGGGCGTATTTCGAAGGGCTTTAGAGGAGATGCTTTTGTTCAATCTTGAAAGGATTGATTAGCTAGAAATGTCATGTTGTATGAGAAAGAAGACTTCTTAACGCAAACAAAAATAACTGGCAAGAATTGCCATGGCCTATACAAAAAGAAGATTGATGATGAAGTGTGGTGGCAATTGTTTTCTGCAAATCCGTGCCAAGTCCTGTTGGAGAGAAGCTGCTCTAGTCTGGTTGTATATTGCTTAATATTATTTAGATATGATTTAAAGCTCATACATTATTATTTATTTAATACAATTTTTTTATTTCTTTCTTATACAGATTCAGACCACAATATAATGTCTTTTCCAATACTTTGTACGTATACCTGTTAAGTTAATGATTCATGACACTTCAATTTACCAAATTGAGATCTGCTATATAGTTTGATGTCTTTAGAAATCCAAGACCGTCGTTTGTCGAAATCTGCCCTTCTCCTGCAAACACGCCAAGGTGAGACTCCAGGTATTCGGAGGGACACACTTTGAAGCTTGAGTCAGCTGTCTCCTCCAAATAATCAATGAAATCGTATTGAGGGCAATATTGAAATAATATTAGGGTTTTTTTCTTACTTACCTTTATGAAGGTGAAGCTGCCTTTATATAACAATCTGCTCGATGTCACTATTAGGCCTTTTTGTACGGCCTTTCTAGCATTGGCTGGTGCTAGTGTAATACCATTCTTCTTTCCGTGTGTAAGGTTGGGATCCCAGTTGGTTATTTGTCTCACCAATCTTCTTACACATGGACTGTGGTGCAGGAGGTTGTTTGTACGTGAACCTACACTGATTCTCCCGAACGTATTCCCTGCTTCTTACGGGCCGAGCCGTCTTATACCAACTCGAGATCCCAGCTTGTGGTACCATATTATTTTATCCTCCAGATTATCCAAGTATAGCCTATCCAACGTCTCAACCCGACTCGTTGGGTTTCCATCCGGCGTATATATTTAACCTGGTATCATTAGGAGTCCCCAAAGGTCTTTTGGAGTCCTTTTAAGGGCGTCATTCTCCAACTACTCGGTATGATTTTCTTGTTCCTAGGTTAGCGTGCCTCAAGTGCTATTATGCCATATGCCTTTCATCTTTAATGCGATGGGACACGTCTCTTGGTTCTTCCCCCTTTCTTTTATTTAAACTCCGCCCTTTCAGTTTTGGGGAATTTTTTGCTTTCTCCATCCTTTGTTACGAGTTCATACATTCTGCAACAAATTCATCTGCCACTAATTATTTAAACTCCACCCTTTCAGTTTTGGGGAATTTTTTGCTTTTTTCATCCTTTGCTATACATTTTGCAACAAATTCATCTGCCACCAATCGCTCGTCAAGCTATTCAATTCTTGCTCCTCAAGTAAGTGGTTTTCCTTTTATGATTTCATTTGCACCATTTATCGCTTACTGGGAATTTTTTGTTGATTTTGCTTATCTTTTGCTTTTATGTTTTGCTTTCTGTTTTCTAGGTTTTAGTTCTTTCCCCTTTTTTAATGTGTGTGTTATCCGTTTATTTCTTCTAGATATAGTGATTTTGAACGAATCTTTGAGGAGACTGATAGGTTTATTAGGTCTTTCCGCCCTAGTAGAAATTTCAAAGTTGTTGGTAGGAAGCATTCTTTTAGGGTTTTTGTGATTGTTATTTCCTCCAGTTCCTCAAGCGATTCTATTGTTTCCCTTTCTTCTGATTCCTGTGTCAGTTCCTCTTCCAACGATTCTATCATGTCGGACCAAGCTGTGTCCACCTCTGGTTCAGACAGTCCTAGTGGTCCTAAGGTGAAGAACGTCACGGCAGGGATCAAGGACATGGTGTCTCTAGTATTGCCTAATCTAATTAAGGAACTTGCCAAGAAGTTTTCCTGGTTAAATCATTAAGACATCCTTCTCCCATCTCAGTCACAATGGGTTCATCTTCCTCCTGATGGGGTGTTTTTTGATATATCTCCATCAAATTGAGGCAGGATTTTCTTACCCTCTTTGCCATTCCATCTGTGATATTCTTAACTCGATCCATCTTTGTCCTGCACAGCTTCATCCAAATGCCTCGGGAGATATTACCGGCACTTACTGGTTGCGTCGGAGTTTAGACTTTTTTCTATCTGGCACCATCTTTAGCCATTTAGCCTCCCCAAAGGCAAGTGGTGACCACTTCACCCCTGCCAAAAGGGATTTTTTTTCTCTTTTTTCTAATCGAACTTCATCTGTAAAGAACTGGAAGTTGTTTTTCTTTTACATAAAGATTAACAGGGACTTCACTCTCTTTCCTACCAAATAGCTTGATGAAGGGTCTCATCCCTACTGGGACACCCACTTTGAATTATCCGATGGGGAAAAGGATTATCTAGAGCATTATAGGACCCTTCCTGACCATAGTTTCTCCCGGGGAGGGTTAATGGTAGCGTTCTTGCAGAAGCAACCGGTTTTGATTTGACAAAGAGGCGGGAACTGTGGAGACCTTAGCTACTCCTCCGTTTTCTGCTAGTAATTCTATTTTTTGGTCTTTTGTGTCTTACCCTCCTTCCCTATATTACGCAGGAATGGATCCTGACCAACTGATCGATGATGTTGCAGCTAAAAGGAAATCAAATACTGCCAACACCCGATCCGTACCCTTGGCGATTCCGGCTTCAAGTCAATCTCCTAAGGCCCCGCAAGGTACTGGTGCACCTTCATCCGGGGGTTAGAAGCACCTCATAACTCCACCCATTCCTCCTCTAAAAAGAGCCCTGATGGATAAGGTATGCCTTGGAACTTTTGTATTTACACTGTTTTCAACGTTTACTAAAAGTCTTCATTCTTTCATAGCGCTAAAACCGATTCCGATACCGACAGATGGCCGGATTGTTGTACAATTCCTGCTCATTGGATGGATGACCGTCCGAGCACCAGCATTTCTGATGTTAAAGTCCAAAGGGAACTTCTATGTAGGCTTCCTCTTCCGGCAGATGAGTCGCTTTTTAATGGCTTGACCGATACACAAATGATGCATGACGGCTTCAAGCATCTGTGCATGGTAACACTCCCTTCCTCATTCTTTTACTCTCTCTCTTCTCTTCTTCTTTTTTTTTTTTGGCTTTTTTAAAGTTGTTAATTTGTTATGGACTCTCTCACTTTACGGATTTCAATAGACGCATTTATAATAGGTGCTTACATAGGACCAAGGAAGAAATAGACCACTGTTGTAATCAGTTGGAGATTGAGCTAGCAACCAAACAGTCTAAATGCGACAAGGCAAAGGAGGATTTGGCAACTGTCTCAAGCCTGCTAAAGGAATTAGAGAAATCTCTGAAGTCTGTAAAATCCAGTATGGCTGAGCAAGTGCATTTGCTTACCGAGGAGGTGGCCAGCCAGGATCAGGAGATAACCCAGTTTCAGGAAAAGATAGTGGGAGGCATGGAGCTCTATTATAACATGGGGATCTTCTATGGTAGAAGAGTGCTAGTTGCCTGCAAGTAGCTTCATCTAGACATCGCTTTCCCGGTCGAAGATATATCATTCCCCAAGGCAACCGAGGTTAGGGCAGAGCGTGAAAAATTATTGAAAATGCAGGAAGATGCCCTTTATGGGGGGAGGTCCCAGTGGAGGGAGGGGCTACTTCGGGTCCCCAGGTTGAAGCTATTGAAACAGGGGTTGAGGCTCCTCGGGATGTGGAGGCTATAGCTTCGACGGAGGGGGTTGTGGCTTTTAGAAGCCCTTTTAGTTTTTTTTCAACTTTAATTTTACTCTCTTGACTTGTTGTCTTTAATTTTGTCATTCAGACATATTCTTTAGCGAATACTTGCATTATTTTCATGAAATATTGCATAGTTGTGCCCCCGTTGAGAGTCTTTTGATCCTGCTTGAGCCCGGTGCACTTGTCTGTTTAGTCATGTTAGGAACGAGAACAAAGTCATAATGATATCCATGAGAATGCATGAATAGAATCAACGTGTCTTTTATTAACAAGATCCTCTATATTTTATTACATTTAACCTTTTAAAGTTTATGACCTTTAAGGAGCCCAGCCTCGTTAAAACCTTGCTAGGTAAAACCCAGTGGGAAAAAAAACAGTTGGTGTGCCCTAGTTCTTAGGGCATTAGATTCTTGTATTTTGTATTATACATTAAGATTCATTATATGAATACATCATTTGTGTCACATTAATAAAGGCAAATAATCTATTTCATTTATATCTTGTGCTATAATATGAGTAGAGTATCCATTGCTTGATAATCATAAAACCTATCCCAAGTCTGTTCTAATCGTGGAAATGAATAGAACCACAGACTTGTATATTCGATGACTGTATGGTAGTTCTCAACTAGCCATAGTACTTGTATAGTCAGTCATAAATATAGGTACGTGTCGTTGACATGGGACTGGATTGATCCACACAAGAAAGCCACATGGTTGTCACGTCATAGGTCTTTCTTGAGTAGATCTGATTTCATTATAGGATCAATATGGAATCCGGTTCACTTTGACATATGCCTAACAGGTCTGTAAAAGGACGCTAAATATGGGTATGATTGGGCGGGCGGGTGAACATGTTGACACTGATAATGAAGTGATGGAATTGCCATTCGGGTAATACCGAGATGATATCACTGGCCAATTGATTAGTGGGACTGAGAAGTGTATGGCCATACCCAAATAAGTTGGTTGCTTATTTGATTAATCTATCAACTCAAGATCAAGAAATATAATAAACAACAGAATAGGATGACAGACACCATGCCCCTTGTTTATTCATATCGATATCGTTTGGCAAAGGACACTCTGAGATTACTACTGGGTTAGTGTCTTCAACAGACTGTTGTATCTCTGTCTTAATTAGGGGCTGTAACGGTTTGTTAGAACCCACTTACAGTCTGTAGCCCTTAGGCTTACTGCCAACATAAAGACAGAATTCATAGGATCGTGCACATAGATCAACTGAACCGGAACTTATAGAAATTGTACATGTAATGTACATTGGAAGAAATACGTTAATTAATTAGTTGACATTTGGTGTCAAGGTAATTAATTAACATTGGGTTGATTTAATTTAATTAATAAGTTTACGTAATGTAATTAATTAATTTATCAATTAATTGAATTATATAAAGTAAATAATTAATTAAATAATTTTCTTAAGTAGGAAAATTAAATACATGTATTGTATTCACTTAAGTGTGATTTAATTTTATTCAGGGGTAATTAAATCTAGCCAAATGGAATTAAATTACATAGTATATACTTTTTAATTAAAGTTTATTTATGTAATTATAATCCTAGTGGGCTTGAGTTTAATTAACCTAATTAAAACTCAATTAGACAAGGAGTCTATATAAGGGCACACTCAAGAAAGAAAACCTAACATATTTTAATTGCTGGAAATTTCAGCCCCAAAACAGCCAAAATTTACAGCAATTAATCTTTCATTCCTCCGCTTCTTCGGCTAGCACCAGTTCCCGCTCGATAGTTGGTCGTGCACCGGACTTTGGAGATCGCAGTTTCAAGAAACGATTCTACAGCAGTCTCTAGAAGAGACGAATCTGGTGAGTTAATCTCTCTTGATTCAAATTGGTTTTATATCAAACAATGGTAATTGGAAACGATAGGTGGATTCTAGGAACATTTTATACGGTATAAATACGTTGCGGCACGTTAATTTTCTAATGACGAATCCCAACAGTGGTATCAGAGCCTAGGTTTTGTCCACTAGATTGATTGGAATTCATTCTTGATTGTGTTCTTGAAGAAAGAATAGGTTTCAAGAATGGTTTTTGGGGTTTTGATAATTTTTTCCCAATTGGTTTTATCATTTTTTTTATGCTGCAATTTTTTTGCTACTAATTAAAACTGTGTTATTGCTACTGTGTTTTTTTTTAATGTTATAAAAAAACTTATGTTTTGGGCAAAAGATTGAATTACAAATTAATTATGTTTTGGGCAAAAGATGGAATCGCAATTTGCGATTCCATCAATTGCCGCCTGCAGCAGCTGCAGTAGCAGCCTAGCGCTGTTGTCCCCGAACAGCAGTGCTGCGCACAGAGTTCGGGTCCGGTTTTGGATTTTGCGGGTATTTTTTTATCCCAAGCCTGTAATGCAAATTAAATTAAAATGTTTTATTTTAAATTAATTTGTATTTAAATTGTTTATTTTGTTAGCATGCATATTTAATTTAATTGTTTTGCATATTAAATTGAATATGGACTTTGTGAAATTAGCTCAATAAACCGTAGCACCGTTTAAAACTGAGAGAGCTAAATTTTAAATTTGTGACAACCCAAATTCTAGTGGGAGAAAAATTGTTAATTTTGCATTAATGGATATAATCCATTGGGCCTTTATGGGCCTTAGTCACATTTGTTAAAATTGGCGATTTCATCTTAAGTTACTCAACTTAACATTTATATTTATAATTTGGAATGCCATGATCATGCATCATATTGGTATGTATGTGCACGACAGGTACTTTGTTTGAAATGTGATGTTGAGTTCTATGGGCCCCAAATTATTATCGGTTGTAATTTGATTTTGGGAAATATGGCCTACGTGCCATTTCTTTTATTTTGATGTAATTTTAGAATAGATTTTATTTTAAATAAAATTGTTGTAATTGCATCACGTATGGAGGAAGGCCCAGATGGAGCAAGCTCATGGTGGGAGCCCAAGAAGGGTTGTAGTCCGGACCATGAAGAATTAGATGGGATATCTAGTTTTTCATTAGGTTGTAATTAAAGGCCTATAGGATCTCATTATTTTAAATTAAGTATGCTATTGTATTTGTCATATAATATGGATGTATGGATCACCAGATTATAACCCGTGTATATGCATGCTAAGCTGTATCACTTAATTTTAATCTGGAAATTAAAATATTGAGTCGTTTAAAAGTGCTTCCCACATTCACACCTCATCCTCCCGTTGATGCTGCAATGTGCACCATGCCCTAGTTGGGTACATTGTAGTATTCGGTGGGCCCCCGAGGGTTAGGATACTTGATATGGTTAACATGTGAATGGTGATTTGACTTAACATGGGTAGCATTAGCTCAAAGCGGGCCCCAAGCACAGATGGGTAATGTATGAATAAGCACATCAAACCAAGAGTCCTTCATAAAGAGGCTTGCAGCCTGCACTAAAGGAGCGAATTAGGCTCATGTTGAAGGGAGTGAAGTTATTTTATGGGCTCCTAATTAGGTTTTGATGGTGGAGATTATAAATAAGGCGTGAAAAAGCAAGTTTTGGCTTATTCTTCTAGGACGAAAAGATGATTCCTCTTACAGAATTTTGGAGAGCATAATTTTATTTTTCTTTGTATTTAGTTATCAAGGATAGCAAGCTACAACATGTCCTCCATGATATTTTATGGTTTTTGTTTAGTTATGAGTAACTAAATCCTCTTCAGTCGAGGTACTTGGATATTTAATTCTTGTTAATTCATAAGGCCTTTGTTTTAACTGTCTTCTCTTATCCGAGTGTTTATTGAATTCCTATCCTATAAACTATCTGTTGTTGTTTGATTGATTTAATTAATATGGCTGGTTGATTGAATGATTAAACTACATATTGTCGAATAGGATAGTATATCCGTGATTGCTGTTCTATCAAAGCGGCAAATTAGCCTTACATAAGGTTAATGGAATTAAATAATCTAGCTTAAATGATTTACGGTGTTTCCGACTTCACTAGCTAAGATAGAGGTCTTTTTGTGATTAATGCTGCCATAGATTAAATCTTGTTAGAGGGTTTCTCAGAGATTATCTACAGATAAGAGAAGTAGTTTGTTAGGGCGTTTCCCAAGACTATCGATAAACTGAGAAAAGATTGGTTAATGAGTGCGTTTTACCTTGACTATAACTCTTTCTACTCAAATAACTAATATTGATCTTTTGTGTTTATGATTGAATTA
Source organism: Euphorbia tirucalli (assembly GCA_039660915.1). NCBI lineage: Eukaryota > Viridiplantae > Streptophyta > Magnoliopsida > Malpighiales > Euphorbiaceae > Euphorbia > Euphorbia tirucalli. The sequence continues at coordinate 43,627,482 of CM077636.1, forward strand.
CGGAATTAAATTGAAAAGTACCTTAGCTAGGTTTTCTTTGATTGATTTCTTCTATCTTAATTTTAGCTCGCAATTTATAACTTCTGTCTTTTATTTTTATCAAAAATCATTGTTATTTTAATTTACTATTTTTCTGAGCAAATAAATATACATGCACTGATCTTTGTGGTTCAACCCCGTTCATCGCTATACTACCTAGTATAGAGGAATAGGAAATATTAAATTAATCTTTGATGGGTTGACAACTTGTCAATGACCGAGATGTCTCATGCCTTATGCTGGGTACCATGGCTTCTAATCTTCAGAAGTAGTTCATGGACAAGCATGCTTATAAGATGATGGATCAGTTTAAAAAGATGTTCCAAGATCAAGCTCATCAGGAACGTTACCTGACAACTAAGGCACTTTGCACAAGTGCAATGGCAGTCGGGACTTCTGTTCGCACTCATGTGCTAAAGTTGAAGGGGTATATTGATACACTTGCCCACCTCGGCTCTCCAGTTCTACAGGACTTGACAATAGACATTATTCTCGGGTCACTTCCTGAGTCTTACAACCAGTTTATCATGAACTCCCATATGCAAGGGTTGGATAAATCGGTTGTTGAGCTGCATGGCATGTTGAGGCTTACTGAGCAGTCTCTTAAGGAGACTCCTGAAGTTCTGCTAGTGAACAAGGGCAACCCACTCATTGCTAAGGGAAAGGCTAAATCTAAGGCCAAGGCTAAGGGCAAGAAGGTGGTGGCCTACCCCAAAGCAAGGGTTACTTCTCCTGAACATGTCTTCCATAAGTGTCATGAGAAGGGGCACTGTAAGAGCTCATGTCCATGTTGGATATGCCCTAGTCCCGAGCATTGGACCTTATATTTGTATTGTACGTTTATTGGATTCATGTATTATACATATTTTGTGTCATAAATAAAGGCATTACTCCGCTTATTATATATCTTGTGCTGTATTTTAAATGGAGTATCCAATGGACATATCCATATCCATGTTGACAAGTGTCATGCACTTAAAAGTGAGACCATGGATAGGGAAAACGATATGACCATAAAGAGATCCGTAGTCTGTTCTGGTCATGGGAATGAATGGAACTAAAGACTATCACTAGCCTAGTTGTATGGCGGTGTCTTACAGGCCATTGGACAAGGGATGTCAACCAAGTTAATGGGTATATGCAAAAGGGGAACGGTACTGGATAGATCCACTAAACGAGAAATCCAAGTGGTAAAGTATCACAAGTGATTCTCGTGTAGTACTTGTATGGATCCTTTGACCTGATCATATGATGGTGCTGGATGCAAAGTCGCACACTTTGGTGTATGCCTAAAGGGCCTGTAAAAGGGTGCCAAGTATGGGTACGTTCGGGTATGTCACTGAGCATGGCAGTACTATGGATATGCAGAAGGGATATATCACTCAGTAGTCCACTGAGATGATATCACCAGCCTCTGGATGAATATGACTGATAAGAGTGTGGACACACCCAAACAAGTTCGAACTTGTTTATGAGCATCGGTACATTCGGGATCAAGTAAATGTCCAGACACAAAAGAGGGTGATCAATCCATGCCTCTGTGTTGGACATTGATATCAATGACATAGGATATACAAGTTTAAACTACAATGTTATAATTTCAGTTGGACTACCATCTCCATCTTAATTAGGGGCTACAATGGCTTGTTAGAGCCCACCTGCAGTCTGTGGGCCATACACCCACTGCCAACATAAAGATGGGCCCACAGGATCGTACACATTGAACTTCTGAACACGGACTTAAGGGATCACCTGTATACTTGGAGTATAGACACCGGAGAGAGAGGATTATATTAATTATATTATAAGGATCAATTGGATTGATCGAATAATAAAATTAATATTTACATTGGCCTTCTCATAATTAATTCAATGAATTAATCTATGAGATTATTTCCTAGGTGGAAATGTTTCACATGTATAGGTTTACATGTATCTTAATTTTATGAATGTCAAAATCAATTCCATGGTGAAATTAATTAATCAAATTAATTTTAATTTAAATGTATGAAACATATTATATGGTATAATATGTTAGAATACATGTTGAATGAAAATTAAGTATGATAATTAATTAGACCAAAAGAATTAACATTGATCTGGGCTTTAAAAGGAGAAAAGCCCGCATGAAATTAAGGGGAGGATTGGGCCGAAATTTTGGTAAAAATTTCAGCCATCTAGGTTAGGTTTTTAACCTAGAGTATTTGGCCATAGCGAGAGTAAAACGAGCCAAAATTTTCATCCCCCTCTCTCTCACTCTCGCTTGATCTCATCATTAGCACGGGTCGCGTTCGATAGCCGTTCGTGTATGTGAACGCGGAGGGAATCAAATTTGTTTTCTGCAGCCATCTCTAGAAGAGATATTCTTGGTGAGAATTGATTCTCTTCTTGTTAAATTTTAAGTTTTACAATATCCACTTCAATTGCTCTTGGGCACGGATTTGAGGAAATCACCACGTTATTCTGCTTTTATCGAGTGATTTCCGGTGAAAAATCCCAACAGTCCAAAGCTAAGGGAGCAACTGAAGGGCAAAACTATTGTTTCAGGTATTTATGTTGTTGAGATTAATCTGGCTATTTCTACATCTTAGGTCTTGGACACTGGATGTGGATCTCACATTTGTTCAAATGTGCAAGGTCTAAGATATAAAAGATTACTAGGATCTAGAGAAGTAGATCTTCAAGTCGGAAATATAGCTTGGGTTCAGGCCATGGAGATCGAAGATTATTTCTTGGAGATGCCTAATGGACTAGTTTTAGAATTAAGAAACTATTATTTTGTACCTGCGATGTGCAAGAATATTATTTATGTTTCTTTGTTGGATATTTCTGGTTTTGTATTTAATATTGGACATGATAGAATTTTTATGCAATATGGCAATATTATTTACAGAACAACATTTCTTGAAAACGATTTATATATCCTGGATCTAAAATATGAAAGTTCAATCTATAACATAAATACTAAAAGGATTAAACAGAATAAAATTAATCCTACATACATTTGACACTATCGACTTGGCCATATAAACGAGAAGCGCATAGCTAGGCTTCACTCTAGTGGAGTGCTAGGCTCATTTGACATCCAGTCTTATGACACATGCAAATCTTATTTAAGAGGCAAGATGACAAAGGCGCCTTTTAGCAAGACTACTAAAAGGGTCTCAGAGCTATTGGAGCTGATACATTCCGATGTATGTGGCCCAATGAGCACTAGTGCTAGATCCGGTTTTTTGTACTTCGTCACCTTCACGGATGACTTCAGCAGATATGGTTACATGTATCTGATGAAGCATAAGTCTAAGACTCTTCAAAGGTTCAAGGACTTTAAGAACGAATTAGAAAACCAACTTGGCAAGAAAATAAAAGCACTTCGGTCTGACCGAGGGGGTGACTATTTGAGCCAAGAGTTTGACTCGTTTTTTAGCGAGTATGGGATTATATCCTAACTCACTCCTCCTGGTACACCCCAGTGGAATAGAGTGTCAGAAAGGAGGAATAGGACCTTGCTAGACATGGTCCACTCGATGATGAGTCATGCTACATTCCTTGTCTCCTTTTTGGGGATATGCTATAGAGAAAGCTGCTTACATACTAAATAATACAGCAAGCAAGGTAGTTGAAGGAATGCCATATGAACTATGAAAGGGCTGAAAGCCCAATGTTTCCTTCTTGAAGATTTAGGGCTATGATGCACATGTTAAGAAATTGACAAGTGGTAAACTGGGGTCCAAATCTGTCAAGTGCCAATTAGTGGGTTACCCTAAGGAAACTAAAGGTTATTACTTCTACGATCCGACAGAAAACAAAGTTTTCATAGCCAGGAATGTAGTCTTCTTGGAGAAGGAATTCCTTTCTAAGAGAGATAGTGGGAGTAATGTTGAACTTTCTAGAGTTCAAGAATCAAAAACTCCTATAGCTAATGCTGAGGATGCTTTGGGAACCAAACCAGCGACTCAAGAAATTGAGGAAGCTGAACCGGTTGCACAGGATCTTAGAAGGTCTGGAAGGACACATCATCAGCCAGAGAGGTACGGCTTTCTTGTGACTGATGATGGGGACCTTATAGTCATTGAACAAGAGGAGCCCAAGACCTATCAAGAGGCTGTTGAAAGCCCACACTCAGATCAATGGCGCAAAGCCATAGAGGCTGAGATGCAATCTATGCATGATAACCAAGTATGGAACTTGGTGGATCCACCTCCAAGTGCTAAGGTGATAGGTTGCAAGTTGTATTTCAAGTTAAAAGCCGATAACACCTTCAAGGGGTGATTAGTGGCAAAAGGATTTAGGCAAGTTTAAGGAATCGACTATGATGAAACCTCTTCACCAGTTTCTATGCTCAAATTCATTAAGATACTACTAGCCATAGTTGCATGGTACGATTATGAGATATGGCAGATGGACATTAAGACCACTTTCCTTAATGGAAAACTACTTAAGGATGTGTACATGGCACAACCTGAGGGTTTTATCAACCCCAAGTATCCTAACCGGGTATGTAAGCTTTAAAGATCCATTTATGGATTAAAGCAGGCATCTAGGTCTTGGAATCAGAGATTCAATGAGGCCATTACAGAATATGGCTTCACACAGAATTCTGATGAGCCTTGTGTGTATAAGATGGTTAGTGGGAGTGTTTCCACCTTTCGAGTGTTGTATGTTGACGACATCCTTATCATTGGAGGTGACATACCAACACTGCAAGGGGTTAAGCAGTGGTTGAGTAAATGCTTCACAATGAAGGACTTAGGCGAAGCTAAGACGATCTTAGGGATCATGATCTACAGAGATAGATCTAGTCAGCTTTTAGGCCTAAGTCAGGCCACATACATTGATAAGTTTCTGAAAAGATTCAGCATGGACAAGGCAAAGAAAGGATTATTGCCTATATGCCATGGGTTGAAGCTGAGTAAGAAAAATGGTCCTAAAACAAAGAAGGACCCGGAGAACATGGAAAAGATCCCTTATGCATCTGCTATAGGATCTATCATGTACTCCATGTTATGTACAAGGCCTGATGTCGCATTTGCACTAAGTATGACTAGCCAGTACCAGTCAAATCCCAGTGAGGAACACTGGAAGGCAGTCAAGGCAATCCTAAAGTACCTTAACTGGACTAAGGATGCTTTCTTAGTGTATAGAGGTTAAGATGAGCTGGTAGTGTCAGGTTACACTGATACAAGCTTTGAGACTGATGAGGATGAAAACCAATTAGAGTCTAGCTATGTTTTTCTCCTAAATGGCGGTGCCATAAGTTCGAGGTCCTCAAACAGGCCACCATTGCTGACTCTATAACGGAAGCTGAGTACATAGCTGCATGCGAAGCAGCAAAGGAAGCCGTTTGGATCAAAAAGTTCATAACTGAGTTAGGAGCAGTACCCACTATCCTAGACCAAGTTGATGTTTTCTATGACAACAACGGGGCCATCGCACAAACTAAGGAGCCCAGGTCACATAAGAGATCTAAACACATGCTCAAAAAGTTTCACCTCATTTGGGAGATCGTGGATAGAGGTGACATATCATTGCAGAGGATTGACACCAAGAATAATGTCACTGATCCGTTGACCAAAAAGCTACCGTAGACACAGCAAGACGGTCATACAAGATCTATAGGAATTAGGGCAATGCCCACTTGGAACTAGTACAAGTGGGAGATTGTTGGCGTGCCCTAGTTCTTAGGGCATTGGATTCTTGTATTTTGTATTATACATTAAGAGTCATTGTATGAATACATTATTTGTGTCATATTAATAAAGGCAATTAATCTATTTCATTTATATCTTGTGCTATAATATGAGTAGAGTATCCATTAATTGATAATCATAAAACCTATCCCAGGTCTGTTCTAATCGTGGGAACGAATAGAACCACAGACTTGTATATTCGATGACTGTATGATAGTTCTTAACTAGCCATAGTACTTGTATAGTCAGTCATGTCATTGACATGGGACTATATCGATCCACACAAGAAAGCCACATGGTTGTCACGTCATAAGTCTTTCTTGAGTAGGTCTCTTTTTGTTGGGATTTTTCATCGCAAAACGCCCGATTAAAGCAAAACTACGGAACGTTTCCTCAAATCCGTGCCCAAGAGTAATTGAAATGGAAATCATAAACAATAAAATTCAATAGAGAAGAATTAGTTTCTCACCAGGAATATCTCCTCTAGAGATGGCTGCAGAAACAGAAACTAATTTCCTCCACTATCACGTACACGAATGCCTATCAAGTTGAACCCGTGCTAGGGGCGGATCAATAAAATTTTGGAGAGAAAATTATGGCTAATTTTTCTTCCTTAGAATTTCAAAATTCAGCAGCAAAAATTACGTTGAATTTTCAGCAGCACACCTCAAAAAGTAGCCGAAATTCACATATATTAAAGACCAATTAATGGCCAAAGTTTATGCCAATTTATTACCAAAAAAAAACAGCAGCTTTTTTTCACTAACGGCCGTGATTTTTCTTGGCAATTAATTCTCACCTTTGGTCAAAAATTGAGCCTTAATTTCGGTTTGGGTTTAATTTGATTTGAGTTAGGATTTAATGCCATTAATCCCTAAATCCAATTTAATTATCATGGGTAAAGTTAAATGTAATTCTATTTTAATTTTCATGCATGTATTTATATAAAATCATATTATTTAATGTACATGTCATTAAATTAAAATAATTTGCCAATTAATTGACCCAATAAATTAATTGAGATCCAACTTAAATCAAAAATGCATATAAACCTATATATGCATTTCATTTCCACCTGGAAATAAATTCTCAATCAATATACACCAATTAAATTATACTGATCAATCTAATTGATCTATAATTTAATTAATTAAAATTTATCTCTCCAGTCTGTATACTCCAAGTATACGGGCGATCCGACAAGTTCAAACTCAAACATTCTATGTGTACGATCCTGTGGGTACGTCTTTATGTTGGCAGTGGGCCTATGACCACAGACTGCAGGCGGGCTCTAGCAAGCCACTGTAACCCCCAATTAAGATGGAGATAGCAGTCTAACTGAAATCGAAACCCAGTAGTTTAACTCGTATATCCCATGTCATTGATATCGGTGTCCAACATAGAGGCATGGATTGATCACCCTCTTTTGTGTCTGGACGTTAACTTGATTTCGAATGAATTGATGCTCACAAACAAGTTCCAACTTGTTTGGGTGTGGCCACACTCTTATCGTTGCATTCACCAAGAGGCCGGTGATATCTTCTCAGTGGACTACTGAGTGACATTCCCTTCTGCATATCCATAGCATTGCCATGTTCACTGACATACCCGAACGTATCCATACTTGGCACCTTGTTACAGGCCCTTTAGGCATACACCAAACTATGCCACTTCACATGCAGCTCCATCATATGGTGTTTACCATGTGGATTTCTCGTTTAGTGGATCTATCCAGTACCATGCCCTTTTTGCATGTACCCATTGACTTGGTTGACATCCTATGTCTATGACCAGTAAGACACCACCATACAACCAGGCTAATGATAGTCTTTGGTTCCATTCATTCCCATGACTAGAACAGACTACGGATCTCTTTATTGTTATATCGTTTTCGCTATCCATGGTCTTACTGCCAAGTGCATGACACTTGTCAACATGGATATGGATATGTCCATTGGATACTCTATTTAAAACATAGCATAAGGTATATAATAAATAGATTAATGCCTTTATTTAATGACACAAACTGTATGATACATAAAACCAATAAATGTACAATACAAATACAAGGACCAATGCCTGGGGACTAGGGGATATCCAACACTTTCATCCTCCGACCAGATTTCATTATAGTATTAATATGGAATCCGGTTCACTTTGACATATGCCTAATAGGTCTGTAAAATGATGCTAAATATGGGTATGATTGGGTGGACAGGTGAACATGTTGACACTGACAATGAACTGATGGAACTGCCACTTGGGTAACACTAAGATGATATCACTGGCCACTTGATGAGTGGGACTAAGAAGTGTATGGCCATACCCAAATAAGTTGGTTGCTTATTTGATTAATCAGCCAACGCAAGATCAAGAAATATAATAAACAACATAAGAGGATAACGGACACCATGCCTCTTGTTTATTCATATCGATATCGTTTGGCAAAGGACACTCTGAAATTACTAATGGGTCAGTGTCTTTAACAGACTGCTGTACCTCTATCTTAATTGAGGGCTGTAACGGTTTGCTAGAACCCACTTTACAGATTGTAGGCCTTAAAGCTATTGCCAACATAAAGAAAGACCCATAGAATCGTGCACATAGATCAACTGAGTCGGAATTTATAGAAATTGTACATGTAATGTACATTGGAAGGAATGCGTTAATTAATTAATTGGCATTCGATGTCAAGGTAATTAATTAACATTGGGTTAATTTAATTTAATTAATAAGTTTACATAATGTAATTAATTAATTTATCAATTAATTGAATTACATAAAGTAAACAATTAATTAAATATTTTTCCTAAGTAGGAAAATTAAATACATGTATTATATTTACTTAAGTGTGATTTAATTTTATTGAAGAGCAATTAAATTTAGTCAAATGAAATTAAATTACATAGTATATACTTTTTAATTAAAGTTTGTTTATGTAATTATAATTCTAGTGGGCTTGGGTTTAATTAACCTACTTAAAACCTAATTAGACAAAGAGTCTATATAAGTGCACACTTAAGAAAGAAAACCTAACCCTAACCTATTTTAATTACTGGAAATTTCAGCCCGATAGGAGCCCCAAAACAGCCAAAATTTACAGCAATTAATCTTCCATTCCTCCGCTTCTTCGGCTAGCACCAATTCCCGCTCGATAGTTAGTCATGCACTGGACTTTGGATATCGCATTTTCAAGAAACGATTCTGCAGCAGTCTCAAGAAGAGACGAATCCACTGAGTTAATCTCTCTTGATTCAAATTGGTTTTATTTCAATCAATGGTAATTAGACACGATAGGTGGATTCTAGGAAAATTTTGAACGGTGTAATTCCGCTGCGCCATGTTAATTTTCCAATGACGAATCCCAATAAAAACCACTAGCAGGAAAAAAGAGTACAAAGCTTTGGTCTTTGGTTAATCTTTCCGGTAGTATTTCTTTAAATTTCTCGCATTCCATGTCCGTAGGATTTCTCATCCGTTTATCTGGCTTAGTTTGTATTTAGCTGGCCCCATGACATTCATGATGCGATAAGGTCCTTCCCAATTTGCTCTAAGTTTTCCTTTGCCTTATTGGGATTGGGATGCAGCCGAATCTTTGAGCACCAAGCCTCCTTCTAGAAAGGTCACCTTTCTAATTCTCTTGTCGTGGTATCTCTCTACCCATGACTTGTATGTTGCCATTAGCATATACACTTTATTTCTTCGCTCTTCCAATAAGTCCAAATGATATCTGAGATTGATTCCGTTCTACTCCTCTATATAAAATTCACCCAGTCACTTGGTGACCCAATTTCAATAGGGATTACTACTTCCATACCATACACCATTGCGAATGGGGTTTCTCCAGTGGCCTTCTGTGGTGTTATTCAATAAGACCAGAAGACATTATTAACTCATTGGCCCAGGCACCTTTGTGTACCTCCAGCTTTTTCTTGATTCCTTCTCCTAATATTCTGTTGGTGACTTCGGTTTGACCATTACTCTGTGGGTATGCTACCGAAGTTAGCTATGTTTTATCTTCAAATTTTTGCAAAACAATTTGAACTTCTCTGAAGCAAATTGAGTTCCATTATCTAGAATGATTTGGTTGGGAATCCCAAATCTGGTGATGATTTAGTCCCATACGAAACTAATGATCTTCTCGGGCATTAAAGCAGTTACCAGCTCTACTTCCACCCACTTAGTGAAATGATCTACCGCTACTACTATTAACTTTCTCTGTCTACTTGCCTTGGGCATTGGTCCCAAGATATCTATTCCCCATGGGGCGAATGGCCATCCGATCAATATGTTCTTTTGCTCGGCTGAAGGTAAATGGGTTTTCTTTGCATGAATCTGGCACTGGTGGCATGTTTTAACGTAAGCCACTGCATCTCCTTCCATATTGTCCCAAAAGTAACCACTAAGTTTGGCTTTTTGGGCTAAGGTTTGTGCTGCTTGATGGGCACTGCATTCCCCTTCATGCATTTCCCTTAGGATCTAGTTGCCCTCCTCGCTGCTGACACATTTCAACAAGGTGTGAGTAAAGGATTTTCTATACAACTCTCCATCGATCATAGAGTACCTTCCCACCTTCTTTACCCCTATTTGTGCTTGTATCTTATCTGCTGGTAGTACTTCTGACTCCAAGTAATTTATGGTGGGCTTAATCCTCTGGGACCTCTATTATCAGCAATGAGGATATCCTCTGATTTGATGCATGGCTGGGATTGAACTTCGAATGGACATACCAGATTCTTCCATTCTTCCGAGCTTGTGGCCACCTTGGCTAGCTTATCCACTTCACTATTCTCATTTCGTGAGATATTCTCCACTCATCAAGACATTCCTTTTTTCTTAATGCTTTCCAACAAAGATCGTACCTTCATCAAGTACTTGGACATAGACTAGTTTTTGGTCTTAAAATTTTTATTGATTTGGTTTGACACTAACCTTGAGTCCTGAGCAGCTTGACTCTGTCCGGCCCAATCCCTTTTGTTAGCTCCAAGCCTTTATCATGGCTTCATACTTCGTAGCAGTATTGGTCGCTGGGAAAGGCAACGTTATTGCATAAGACAACTGGATTTCATCCAGCCCTTTTATATATTTTCTAACTCCTACTCCTTATGATGAGGTGCCATCCACATACACATCCCATTCTTCCGTTTTCAGTATCTCTTGTCTTTCTAGTCCTGCAAATTCTATTATAAAATCCGTCAACACTTGAGCATTTAGTGCAGGCCTAGGCTCATATCGGATGTCGAACTTATTAAGGTGAATGGACCACTCGGCTAACCTTCTGGAAGTATCAGGTCTTTTTAGAACCTTCTTGAGCGGGAAGTTTGTCCGGATCAATATAGTGTGGGCTTGAAAGTATGGCCTTAGACACTGAGACAATTTCTAAATCCAGCTTTTCAATCTTCAGATATCTGGTTTTCGGTCATCTCAATACTTTACTAGTATAATATACCAAATGTTGTTGCCCTTGGTCTTACTTGATAATTACTGCTCTAAGTGCTTCATCTGTGGATGAAAGATATAAGAACAAGTTTTCCCCTTTAATGGGTCGACTCAGTAGAAGGATTGATGCTAGAAATTTATTGATTTCTTTAAATGCTCCTTGGCACTCTCTGTCCCATTTGACGTTTTGCTCTTTTCTAATAGCTTTGTAAAAAGGTAAGCACCTTTTTACCGAGAATGAGATGAAGTGTCCAAGGGCATTAATCCGGCCGTTTAACTTTTGTACCTCATTAACATTTTTATGTGGGCCCATGTCTAAGATGGCTTTGATCTTCTTTGGATTTTTCTTGATGCCTCACTAAGATATCATAAAGCCCAAGAATTTACTTCCATGCACACTGAAGATGCATTTCTCCGGGTGCAGCTTCAACCGGTATCTTTGTAGCACTTTGAATGCTTCTATTATATCTTCAGGGTGGTCCAGTTTTTTTTTTACTTTTGATAATCATCTCATCCACATACACCTTGACGGTTTTCCTGGTCATCTCTTTAAAAATTTTATTAACTAACCGTTGGTACGTTGCTTCGACTTTTTTTAGCCCAAATGGTATGACTTTGTAGTAGTATATTCCTTGATGTGTGATGAAGGAGGTTTTCTCTTCATCCTCTGGATTCATCTGAATCTAGTTATATCCTGACTTGGCATCAAGGCATGTATATAGTGCGTGCCCAGCTGTTGAGTCCACCAGTTGGTCGATACTTGGGAGTGGATAACTGTCTTTTGGGCAGACCTTATTTAGATCAATGAAATCGACACACATCTGCCAAGAACCGTTGGGCTTTTTAACCAACATGACATTTTCAACCCATTCAGGGTACATCACCTCGTTGATATGTCCTACATCGAGCAACTTCTTTACCTCTACTTCAATGGCCTTTAGCCTTTCTAAAGCGTGCTTCCTTTTCTCCTATATAATCAGCCTTAAGCTGGGTTTATGATAGTTGATGGGACACCTTCTATATCACAAGTATTCCATGCAAAAGTTGTTTGCTCCTCCTTGAGGGCCTCAGTAATTTTCTCCTTAAGTTGCTAATCCAACTCTTTGGATATTCTGATCGTCCTTTCTAGCTTGATTACTAGTGTTTCCAGCACATCCACCGACTCGGTGTGCTCGCCTTCTTCTGGATGCCAACAAGTTTCATTTTGCTTTAAGTAGGCAAGATATGTCTTTTATGTCGTTTTCTAGCTTCCTTTAGCCACTACCACCTTTGAGGTAGTCGGTATTTACAATACTAAATACCGGATTGACAACAGCACCTCAGACTCTAGTAGGAAAGGTTGGTCGTGCATCAATGATTATAAATTCTCCTTCCGACCTCTATGTGCTATCACTGTCACCCACTTCAATGCTCAGAGTCATGTGACCCACCATGAAAACTAAGTGTCCCCTAAGCCTACTAGTGGAGAATGAATTGGTTGGACCTGGTTGGGATGAATCTGCAACTCTTGTGACACATGTCTCGTTACTATGTCACTAAGCTTCCGGTGTCTATAAGTATCCATTTAACAGTATATCCTTCAGTCACGGCCTCTATTACTAATGCATCAACGTGTTGAGCCGGGATATTGTTCAACTCGGTGAACGACTTATTTATTTCTTCTGTGCTTCTTGTGTTAGGGAGCCGACATCTCGAGTTCTTTGCCCGCTTGTAGAGGGCTCAAACTCGGGGCCTCCTGCAATCACCATAATCATACCCTTTGCCTTCTTCGCATTCCAATCTTCTTCTCGGTCCTTATGGTCCTTTCTCTCTCTCTCTGTAGTTGTTGGAAGGCTCATTCTTTCTATTTACATACTTATTGAACTTTCCTATATTAGTGCATCTATATCCTCTACCAGGACCCAACAATCATCTGTATAATGGTTGTAGACTTTGTGGTATTTAAAGAATGATTGCTTGTCCTTCTCTATAATCTGATCTGGCTTGGTTTCTGGGTATTTAAGCTCTCTCTTATTGAAACTTCGATGGACTGCCACAAGCACCTCACTTAGCGATGCATTAAGTGGGGTGAACCTTGGCCTGTCACGGGGTCTGTCTCTTTTGTCTCTCCTTTTAGACTTATAGTCTATTTTGTTAGATCTGTCCCACTCAACAGGTTTGCCACCTTTGCTCGACATATCCACTTCATCTACTTCAGTGGGTTTCTTGAGTATCAACTCGCTTCTCAGCTTTTCATTAGTTGTGTTCTTTGTAAATGCTTCATAAGCTGTGTTGTAATCCAGCTTCCAAACTTCCAACCATGCCCAATTGAACCACTCTATGAAGGCTCTCAGAGATTCTCCTGGCTTTTGCACTAATTCATGCAAACTTTGCTAGACACCCCTGTTGGGATGGATCTAGAGAACTTTGTACAAAACAGCTTTGACAAATATTCCCAAATCTGGATTAACCTGGTTTCTAGCAACTCGAACTAGTATGACGCTGGATCTACCAATGTGGCTAAAAACAATCTGCACATCAAGCCCTCTCTTATGCCAGTTATCTTCATATGGCTTTTGTAATTCCTTAGATGGGTTTGTGGGTCCATGTTACCTTTGTAATCTTTGAATTCCAACTGCTTGAACTTTTTGTCAATGGGCAGCTTCAGTATCCGGTCACAAAACTGGGATTCTCCTATCTCTAGTAGCAGTTCCTGATATGCCACTACAAAATGCTCCAACACCTTCTTGAAGGTAGCCATGAACTTTGAGTCCACCAGGATATCCGCCTCCGAACTTGCTCGGCTAGTTGGGGTATATTAGCTACTTGATGTATTGCTTGTGGGGTTGCTGAGGACAAGCGTGGTTGAATTCCAACTAAGGCTAGATCCATGATTGAAGAGTTGTAGGGATGTAGAAATCCTGACTGTGCTGGGAAGCTGCTTGCAGTATAACCCATTCCAAATAGAGAGTAATATCCAGTGTAGGGATTGAAGCTCATTACTTAAGGGCGTGGCATGGGTGGGTTTGCTACTACGAAGCCAATACCTGTTGCATCTTGTTATACTCATAGTTGCTACTAGATCCTCTCAGGCTGATTAAAGTTGCTAAGGGGTCATTCTAGACATGTGAGGGTATTTGCAATAATGGGTTGAACATTTCTCGGCTTCCATGGGCTAAGACCAGGAGATTGCTTGCACAGGTGGTGGGAATAGCATTCTTGCTGCACTTTGTTGAGGCATACCTTCTAGGAGAGAATTGACAGTTACTGGGGAAGTCGTTCCACTTATCATGGAACCTTCCATCCCATAGTTCTACATTTGCAAGATGGCTTGTCGGAATATATTGGCATCCTAGGGAGTCATCGAGTAGCTGCCTATGATTCTGGTGATGTCATTCATGGGTGTGGTAGCTCCATCACCTATTGAAACTGGGACTAGGTGACTACCCGAAGGTAATAGGGTTGCTATGACCTTTGATGGAGTTACCGCTGCCACCAATGGAAGGGATAAGCGTTCTTCAGGAGGAGTGACTCTATCAAGAGAAATAATAGTGTTCACCGCTCCGAATAAAGTCTTTAGAATTCCAAGACCATCTCCACTCTTCTCCTGCAAACAAGCCAAGGTGAGACTCCGAGCAGGGGGATACACTTCGAAGCTTAAGTTAGTTGTCTCTTCCATAAAATCAGTGAAATAGTATTGAGAGCAATATTGAAATAATGTTAGGGTTTTTTTCTTAATTACCTTTATGAAAGGTGAAGCTGCCTTTATATACTAATCCGCTCGGTGTCATTATCAGGCCGTTTCATACGGCCCTTCTCTCATCAGCTGGAGCCACCACAATACTATTCTACTTTCCACGCGTAAGGCTGGGATCCCAATTGGTTATTTGTCTCACTAATCTTCCTACACATGGACGGTGGTGCAGGAGGTTATCTGTACATCAACCTACACTGATTCTCCCGGACGTATACCCGGCTTCTTGCGGGTTGAGCCATCTTATACCAACTCGAGATTTCGGCCTGTGGTCACCATATTATTTTATCCTCCAGATTATCCAAGTATAGCCTATCCAACCTATCGACTCGGCTCGTTGCGTTTCCATCCGACGTATATATTTAACCTGGTGTCATCATAGTTCATTTTAAAATTATAAATCATAGTTGAGTGATTTATAATTATTCAATTTAAAACTAATTATTTCGTGAACTTGAATAAAATTACATTTATAATTTAAAAATTGTTTAATTGTTTAGTCATTAATAAAAAGGCTAATTTTTTTATTAAAAAAAAAACTGTGCTTACACTCAATTAAAAATCAAGGACTGTACTTTTTTATTTGCAAAACATGGATTGTAGTTTCGACCTTTATCATAAAAATGACAATTAGCATTTTTCCATCAAAAATGATGGTGTAGCCAATAATATTTTTGTCTATTTAGCATTACAATAATTTACCCATATTATTTAAGAATTTTACATCAAGATTTGAAATTTTTTTTTTTGAATTTTTTGAATTTTTTGTATTTTTTAAAAATTTATTATCATTATTTAATTAAGAAAAATATTTACGCTTCTCGAAAATTTTGGAAATTTATCACTAACGTGTATTATATTTTTATGAAGCAACTTGAAAATTTCAATTTAGAATGAATAAAAATACATTCTATAATATCATGATTTAATTTAAGTTATCCTCTTTTTTATAACAGTTGAAACTACAATCCTCGTTTTGCAAATAAAAAAACAAGAATCCTTGATTTTTAATTGAGTGTAACCACAAGTTCTTTTTGTTTGTAATTAGCCTTTAATTATATTTTAGGTGTTAAAAAAATTAAAACTTAGTGGAGTATTACTTTGTACATATTCATAGTAGGATGTATATTATATATGCAAATGAACAACAAAAAAAAAATAATAAATGTTTAAAATATTGCCAATTATTTGCTAAACTATACATAAAACTCTAATTTGGGAAATTTCTACTATGATTTCAACTTGGGTATCTTACAAGCTAAGATTATGTAATAACCAATGTTAATTGAACAACAGTTTCACCATTGCTGCACTATTGTTGCCTGAGTTTGGCTTGTTTTATATGCGCATTCGGTGTGAGTTTAATTAATATTGGTTATTGTAGATCTTTTAGTGCTCTCATTGAGCGAACACTTTTAGAACATGTGAGACAAGTAAATTCTTAATCTTGAAACAATGTCAACTACTGCTCCTAATAATACCCCAACTCCAAATCCTCCTTCAAACCTTACACCCACTTCTATTTCTTCTAATCATGATCCTTTTACTCAAACCGTGTCCGGATTAAATCTTCCTAGGCTTAATTCTCCTCTTACCATTCCACCTTCATGTCGATCCTTTGTTACTTCTAGAATTGAGAACTTAATAGAATTTTCTACGATTCCAAAAAATGCTCAAGTTTCTGCAACTTTTATACCTATCATTAATCCTTACAGAGTCTACAAAAGGAATAGTTCTTTAACTTCTTCTATTCAGAATCTTATCTCTATAAGGAGGGTTGCAACTAAATAGTATGTTCAAACATCTAGAAAGGATTAATGTCATCTTAAAGCAACTACTACTGAACAGTATGTCACTATTCAGATTAAGAACCAACTAGAAAAGGCAAGGTTATATTCATCTTCATCTTAGAGCTGTTCGAATCATACTTACTCTTCATAGCAGACATGGTCTTGATGCCATTTCCAAAGTCAGTCTTTTAGATGCTAGGTTTTTAATTATGAAAATGCTGTAATTAGGACAATACTTAAAACTCTTCATGCAGGAAGTATCATTCTTACTTTCTTCCCTAATTTTAAATTTTCTCTTCAAGATCCACATGTACCAATTGCCTTGAAGATACAAATTCATATCATTGGTGCTGAGTAAATCCCAACTGCTATTGCTGCTATGATTCATTATCAAGTAGTGTATAGATTACAGGATCATGCCATGGATCTTGCATCTCATGGTCATACTTCTTCAAAAGCACTATTTATGATTGCTCACAATGATGATGATCCTACAATCATTTAGATACCTCGACAGATTCCATGGGAAGAGTTAGCTCAGTTTATGCCTCTTGAATGGTTGACTAATTATGAAAATCTTCATCTTGCTTTTCAACCCATTGAAACTTAAGAAGTTCAAGGCTTTCACTGAAGATCTGATGGTTTAGTGAGAACTACTTTTGAACCTCCAAGGAACTCATTTTCACCAGGTTATGATGCTTACTCCGGTCAACAGACCTAGAGAAAAGAAAATTCTAATTCATAGTTTTTATCCAGATGGTTCTCATATGTATATTGATAAGATCAATGGACATTTTATCTAGGATTTTCTTGGTAGTGGAATGTGTGATCGCACTTGCACTTGTCAGTTTGATGAAAGAGATGATAATGAAGAATCCCATAAAAAATTCTCTACTTGATGTCACCCTTATGTCACCCTTATGATAAAAGTCTTGATGAGAGAAAACAGATCAACCTTGGATTAGAATTCATGATTGGGTTCTTGAAAAAGAAAAAACGCTACTTGAAAAGAGTCAGTCTCTTATCTTAAACCTTTGCATTTTACCAAAAAGCCCTTAACAAAACTGAACCAACATAATCATCTTTCACCCAGCAAACTTGTTCCACTCCTATCTCTTTTCACACTCCTCCTCTGGTTCCACCTTGTATGATGTTTAATCCACAAGATGTATCAGAATTTCCACCTCTGTAAAAAACTAGCCATCCATAAAGTAAAGTTGTATCAACCCTATACGTCACCCCATAAACCATAACTCTAAGTGGTCAATTTGAAGATCCAAAACTAGCTGAACCAGTTTTGAATTGGCATACAGATAATGCTCAAATTCAGAATCGTTATCTCCATCAGATTGATAAAAAGCTCAATCGCTTAACGATTTCACAAGCTTCAACTTCAAAAGAAATTGATTCTTTGTTTTCTTTTGTTCGAGACTCTTCTCAGAAAACTTCTGAGAAGATTAATCTGTTAGAACGATCTCTACCATCCCTTATCGCTTAGAAAAAGTCTGGTCATGAATTTAAGAAGGAAAAAAGCAAAAATCAAGCACTTTAAGCTTGAATTGTCAAAAATGGAAAATAGTTTAGCCAAACTAAATTCTCAACCTTCACCTCCAATTCCGAAAGATCCCCTAACCTTTTTCAATCTTATCCTTTCTCATATCGATCACCATTTCCTTACCAACTCAAACCTTTGAACATTTCAAACCGATCTATGAGACCTTTGTTAATCTTCCTAAAAGACCAACTCCCTCTGTCATAAAAACCTTAACTTCTTCTACTTTACCAATAGACAATGTTGAACACCTAAAAAACCCAAAAAAAAAAAACAACCCATGCAATATTCCCTTGACTCTTTACATATTAATTCTGCCTCTTATTCTTCTTCTTCTTTTGCAGGTTTAGATTGTTTAGATGATTCAGTTAATCATATGGCTGACATTACAAAAATTTTAATGGCAAATAGATCGTAACTCACTACTACAGAACCACATATTGAAGAATTTGATTCTAACCTTAATGATATGGATAATTCTCCTCATGGTTATCATTATCAAAACCAGAATACCACTTACACTCCAACTAGTTCTGGTCTATGGTTTACTTTTGACAAGCTTCCACCACAGAAATGGCATAAAGTTATTGATGAGATGGGTGCATGGATTGATGTCTAGATGACAAAACCAGGATCTCTTTTTGCAACAATTTTACAGAAGCTTGTTTCTAGGTTTACAGGGACTTTAAGGGAATGGTATCAAAGTCTTAGAGAATAAAAACATATCAGTTTCTTGCAAACACCAAATGTTACTGGTGCTTTGGGTATTATTCACCAACATTTCATTGGTGATTTTTCAGTCTATGAAAGGAGAGTTCGTCAGGAATACTTTGATATGAAATGTTGTTCTTTGAAAAACAACATGATATTGACAAACAATATAAGGGAATGTCACAAAGGTATTACATGTTGAATGGTTTAAATGATCCTAACCTTTAATATGTATATATTGCCTCTTTACCAATAGAATTGTAGCCAAAGATCAATTGACTTATTGGTCAGACCAGGCGTCCTTTCTCTGATGTTACTATTAGAGAAATTCATCACTTTATGCTTATTGCATTAGATAAAATGTGTGAACAACAAACCTTGTTTATAGATATACTTCACAATAACAGAGTGGCTAAACAGATCTATGACAAAACTCATCTTAAGATCAAATGTAAAAAGAATGTCATTATTGATTAAAGTCAAGATCTTTTTCCAAGAAGAAATCCTTTTGATTTCGAAGAACCAATAAACGGTGCCTTTTCAAGAAGTTCAAATTCTTTCACAAAAAGAAACATAGAGGGAAACATAAAGGTTCAACTGGGTGTTTTGCTTGTAGAAAAATAGGACATTTTGCAAAAAAAAAATGGTCATAACAGTCGGGGTGTTCATCGATTAGTTTGGTTGTATGATCAAACTGAATTGAATAAACCAAAAAGTGAATAGACGTAAAAATACAAACCGAACCAAACCGAGATAAAAGAATTAACCAAATTGCTAGGTTCGATCGGTTCGGTTGAGTTATTTCGGTTTTACTTGATGACTTTTTATTTGTTTTTCATAATTTATTGGTTTTATAAATTAATCACCACTAACAACATCCATTATATGCACAAATCAATGGATATAAAATACAATTTGTATCTTAAATTTCTAATAAATTAAAGTAAAATCAAAATTCAAATATAATCTAAAATTCAAATTATTATACAAATGTCTAAATATTCAATGTCTTAATATTTAGTACCAAACATATAAATCAAATATACAAAAATTTAGTCCAATAGTCTATTGTCCTAATATTAATATATGTAAGTAATATCCTAAATCAAAATATAATATATTATGGATGTATTTATTATTTTTTAAACATATGTTTTAATTCATTAGTCGGTTCAGTTATATCGGTTTTTTTGAAATTCAAACCAAACCGATCGAATAAACCAAAAATTTATAAAATTCAAAACCGAAACCGAATCGTTTAGACCGATTTCAAAACTGAATTTCATCTATTCAATGGTTATTTTGGTTCAATTCATTTTTTAAACACCCCTTCCTAACAGGCCTGCCAAAGCTCAAAAACTTGTCTCTTTATACAATATTGAAGATACTACTTAAGACATTGAGTCACTTTACTTCAAATAGAGTGAACAAGACAGAGATATAGTCTTAGCTATTGAATAGGATTCTCTTGAAGGATATTCATCATACTCCTCCAATTCATCTCCTTTCTAATGATAAGACTGTTCCTATTTATTCCTTGTACGAATGTCAACTTCATTCAAAAGATGATATTCTTACCCTTGATGATAATGATCTAATGCCTCATGTAGAAATCAGTATCCTACCATCTAAATATGCTAAGCCAATCTCAATAATAGCATCCATGGATACTGGATCCTTACAGATGATCATGAATCCGAAGATTCTTCCTACAGAAGAATGGGAATCCTACAAGACTTATTTTAAAGCAGCTAATGGATAAACTTTTTCTACAAAGCTTAAATCATGGAGGTTGATCGAGATACAGTTCTTTCCAGACTATATAATCTAGACCAAGGTTCTTGGATCAACATTACCAGACAAAGACATTCTTGTTAGCTTTAGAGACTACAGGAAGGCTAATATGCTTAGAGTACTCCCAAATGGGCTTAAATTCAAACACTTCTTCAAGCCTTATACCTATATCCCTAAAGTCTTTTCCCTCACAAAAGTCCATATCTAATACTCATATCATGTGCTCCTTCACATTCTCAACTCAACCACCCAAAACCTTTATGGACCAACCTAGAATTTTTTATCACTTTGACTTTCAAGCTTAATGAAGATATTAACCCAACCAAAGCCACTCATCCAGAAATGACACCTCCAGACCTAAAATTAGCCCAAAGAGAGTGTTTCAACTCCTAGCCTAAGGCCTACTTGAACCTACTCAGTCTCCATGTGCTTGTCAAGCTTTTTATGTTGAAAAGAGATCAGAAGTTGTTCGAGGAAAGAAAAGGCTTATGATTGATTATAAGCCTTTAAATCATTTTCTCCAAGATGATAAATTTCCTCTTCCAAAACTAACTATTTATTTGTTCATCTCAATAATGCTTGTATTTATTCAAAGTTTGGTACTTAAAGTAGGATCTTGGAAACTATGCATCTATCCTGATGATAGACACAAAACAACATAATGTATTCTGATAGCCCAATACCAATGGAAAGTTATGTCTTTTGGGCTTAAAACAGCCCTTCACTATTTCAAAAGGCTATGATGAGAATCTTTCATCCCATCTTATAGAGTGCTTTAATCTATATTGATGATGTCTTATTGTTTTCCAAAGATGCTCAGGCCCATCATGAATTATTAGCCAGTTTCATGATTTGGTGAAATAGTATGGAATTATGTTGTCAGAAAAGAAGAACACTATTAAAGTCTCATCTAATGATTTTTCTGGGTATGCATTTCAAAGATGGTCATTATGTTCCGGGACCACACATTACACAAGAATTGCTAAAGTTCCTTGATGAGAATCTTACTGTCAAGCAGGTTTAACAGTTCTTCGACACTATTAACTTCCTCAGACAAAAGAAAAACCCTTATTGTCTCGGTCCGTACCAGCCAGTTGTCTAAACTGATAAAGGAAAACCCCTCACCCTACGTCCAGCTTAAACAACAGTTGTCTAAAAGCTGAAACACTTAGCAAAATATCCTCCACCATTGAAGATTCCAAGAGAAGGAAAGTGAATACTTCAAACAGATGCTAGTGATGAATATTGGGAAGCTATTCTGATTAAACACTTAGATGGAACAGATTAATATTATAGGTATACAAGTGGACAATTCAAGGAGTCATAAAAGCATTATCAATCCATAATAAAGGAAGTTTTTGTTGTCAAAAATAGAATCAAGAAGTTTGAATTTCATTTAGTTGGCTATCACTTTATAGTTCGAATGACAACTCATCTTTTCCAAAGATTCTTGACTACTAGAACAAGTCTATCCCTAGCAAGCAACTTTTTCGGCTTAAGGACTGGTTTGCAAAATATGATTTCTCAGTTGAGCGTGTAAAAGGAGATAAGAACTTGATCCCAAAAATTCTTTCCTAGCCAACATCTCCATCACAAACTATCTCCCTCATTACTTCTAAGGCAACAATTCCTTTGGTTTTCATGGCTTCTAGTTTTTATAGTGGAAATCTATGCTCACAGCCTCTTTCCCCTAAATTCCAAAAACCATTTCCTCCAGGTACAAATTTCAGCACACTCCAAGAGATTCAAGGATTTGCTAAGAATAACACTTTTCATTTTTTAGCAAAAACTATCCAACTTAGAAGGATTCCAGACAGCCTATCACCATTTTATAAGGATTATCCTTTCCTGCTCATGTGGGCCTTATCCCCATTCCGTCAACTTATGGAACATGAGCTTTGGTGTCTATGGTGTTTCACTGTTCTTTACTCTACTGTTGTTTAGATTGCTCTTTTACCTCTTTATAAGTTCATTACTAATTCTAATCACGTGAGTACTTTATTATTCACTTTTCTAGACTACTTTACCCCTCTTTCTTGGTGGCAAAAAGAACTTCAAAGACAAATCCAGTTTGAAGGGTTATATGATTATACAACAAGAACATTTAAGGAAAGTTCAGCTGTAGGAATTTTTATCTTGCACAAGCCATATTTCCAAAATCCTTAGCAACGTTTTTCGATGCTTATCATTGGAAAAATTTCAGTGATCCACTCTCCAGAGATGAAAATAAGATGACCCTTAAGAAGTATCTTTATGAGCCTAATGGTTATACAAATGTTTCTTCTACATGGTTATATTCTACCTCTCTCTATCCAATAACTTTTTCAACAAAACCAGAGTAGTAGGCTATTCAACCAGTAGATTTTCAATTCATTCAGTCTCCACCATCGGTTCATTGAGCTTCTAGCTCAACTCAAGTTACTCCAACATTGGATACCAAAAATCTATCACTATTCCAAGATTCTTAGGACCCACATTATGATACAGATTTTGATGAGCCAAACATATGTCCTCCATCTCCAGCTTTGCTTAACCCTATGAATGCGTCTCCATGGCATGAGCCTATCAATGGATGGAAATAAAGTAGATTCAACAGATTCCCACTATCTTTTCGGTGGATAAAAATTTTCTATGGTCATTAAAGTTTCTAGTTTGTGCCACAATAGTCATTTAAGTTAATTATTTTACAATAAAGTCATTAAAGTATCGTTTTGTCTTCATTAAAGTCATTTTGACCAATTTTTCAACTTGACTATTCATGTAGTAAGTCAAAACTAAGACCAAAATCTCAGCTTAGTGTTACAATAGATCAAGCTATTATTATGTCAACACATGGACTGTCACGATTTTTCCGCATGGCAATTTTAAAAATAAAATAATTCAAAAAAATACTCTATAACCCAACCAAAAATATATCGTTCACATAACAACTTAATAACAACTTGATTTAATGTAGCATTGAATTAGCATTTTGGTATTAATTTGACTTGCCACGTTAGCAATCTGGGTAAAAAATACACCGAAATGACTTTGTTGGAGACATGACAATTCTTTAATGATTTTATTGGTAGAAAATTCACTTAATTACTATTGTGAAAAAAAAAGTAGAAACTTTAATGGCCATGAAAATTTTTTTCCCTCTTTTCGATGGCCCTCAACCATAATGTTTATCTTTACTTTACTTTTGTAAAAGAAGACGCTTTCTTTACATTAAGTAAGTTATACATTATGTCTTGTAAGATATCAGTAATAATGTTTGTATAGCTTCTCTTGTAAGCTAGTGTCCTTTGTAAGAATGGAGAGCTTTCCACCCTATATATAAGGAAGTTCTTAGCTTGTAAGATACCCGAGTTGAAATCAAAAAAAATTATTGTGCTACAAAATTATGTCTTTGTCTCTTTTATTTTTATTTTTTAATTTTTTTATTATTCGCTTGCATATATTTGTTTGTATCCTTGATATGAGAAACTAATTTGTGGGTCGAGTGGGTTGGACTCTGATTTATTGAACCTCTACCTTACGTCCGGTTATCCGGTTCTGGAAACCATCATCATTATACTTCCCAGATGGAGCTTTGTGCAGTACGGTATACAAGGCGTCGTTTCGTGGCACAATTTGCCCGAGGGAAAAAACACAATCAAAAAAAAAAAAAAAAAAAAAAAGGAAAACAGGCGAGATTTTATACATGAGTGAATGGCGGAGCCTACTGAAAGCAGCAGTAGCTCATTCATCCATTGTAGCCAATTTCTTTTGCCTTCTTCACATCACCAACACCTATTTATGGAGTCCCTTCATGGTACTATTTTTTTTTTCAAATTTATTTAAGTCCTTTCACATCTTTCTTCATCTTCTCCTTCTTTCTCATTCGTCTCTGAATGTTGTTGTTTTCAGGTTTGTGGTGCTAGTATGCTTCCAACGCTGAATCTGTCCGGTGATGTCTTATTAGTGGAACACTTCTCTCACCGTTTGGGGAAAGTAAGACCTGGAGATGTGGTTGTTGTTCGTTCCCCTTCTGATCCTACCAGAATTATCACCAAACGCATTTTAGGCATGGCCGGCGACACCATCACTTTCTTGCCACATCCAACTGCTACTGAGAGGACTCGCACCATCGAGGTACTATATACATACGCTTAGGCACCAATTTATTTGAAACATGATTCGTTGTATGTATTTGTTAATAACTAATACAGTTGTGAAGCAACTTTTCCAATTTTTGCTTTCCATGTTTATGAAGCAACTTTTGATTCTTAAATCATATAGTTTGACCGGAATTGGTAAGAGATACCAGGCATTTGCATTTGATACGTTCATAATTGATTAACATACATATGCTTGTTCTTATTCCCATTAGTCTTTCCAGGTATGTTCATAATTTGCATTTGGTGTGCCTAAATAGTGACTTATGGTGAGAGGAAAGGATATATACTGCTATATTGTTCTTATTGGGTGGTCATGTGCATATTGTCTTGTATGAACTAGCCAAAATCCGAGACTCCGAGACTATGGTTTGTTGTGATTCTGTTTTCTCCTTGTGTGTTTCTGCACCACTTCCTGGAATTTTTGCCACTGTTTGTTATGTTTAGTGGAGATGGGGTTGACAGAATTCTAAGTGTCCTAGCCCAAGGGAATTTCTTAATTTGGAGAAATCATAAGGATTTGTTTAATATTTCGTAATTATTTGCATCTTGAGCTTAACAGAAGGCTGCATCAACATAACTTATTTGCAGATGGTGCTCCAAATAGATAATTTGGAGCATGCGAACCATCCATATTGTGTTAAAACTTGAAACCATGTCCTGCTGCAATACCAAGAAAGAAAATCTTTGAACAATATCAACTTCTTCATTTCGTATGTCTAGAATGCCTTAGCCAATTTCTTTCTTGTTTCACAATTAATCCTATAATTATGAAGAGATCTGTTTGACCCTTAATGGTAGTTTTGACAGACGGACATGCAAATTTGGCAGCATTCTTATATCTACAGGATAGAATTAAGTTTGTCAGTTTCATTTCTTGTTTTTCTTCAGCTGGAGATGAACTTTGCCATTCAATTGTTTTCTTTCCCATACCACCCCTACTGAAATGGCCTTAGATTACTAGCTACTGTAACCAAACTTTATAGCTTAATGACCCTTCCTACCATTGAATTCAGCACTAGTTTGTAAGGTTGATCTACTTGTCAAAATATATGGCTACTTTCTAATTGTTGTTTACCATTCTCCTATTTGTCTACAGGCATCCCCAAATTAAAATCACAAATTTTTATACATTCTTGCATTCGAATTCCCATTTCTTAAGGATGAGCTTTGCCTGATCCATGAAGTAGCAATGCAGAATCCACTGACTTTTTTTTTTTTTTTGACAATAATTTTTCGGTGTTAGATTTTATGTGCACACCTGATTGAATCCTTTGATTTGAGATCATGTAGTTGTGGATTGTTTCTTGACCTTCTTGTTTCTCTGTATCACTCTGCTATATCAGCTATTTCATTGTTAACTTGGTGAGACGTAGATTTTATGTTTGAATTCTTACAAGTGTCTTTTTATGCGACCATGTAATTTGTAGTTATAATTTTATGCCTTGTACTGTGATCTAATGTGCTTCCACTGAGTCACATTATTAATTTTGTTTGTCTTTTGAATGCAATTTATAGGTTCCAAAGGGGCACATTTGGATTCAGGGAGACAATTTATATGCCTCTACTGATTCAAGATATTATGGGCCTATTCCATATGGTCTTATTCAAGGCAAAGTATTTTTTAGGGTAAACTTCTACCACTTTTATGATTATGTCACTTGTTGTCAGTTGTTACATTGTCATATAATCTAAAGTGCTGTATAGAATGTTGTTCAGTTATTTATTTATTCCCAGGATCATTTGGTTAGTACTAAATGACTAGAAATAAAGTTCCTCTGTTATATTTTCTTTGATTCCCTGCTATGTATTTCACGCACATACTCGGTTCTTTTTTACATCTTTGATTCCTGAAACATTCATCCTACTTGTGAAATGATAGAGCTTGTTAAACTAGAGTAATATCTGTTGATTAAAGTTTACTAATTGAAATGATTGAACGACTCTAGAGCTTTCATTAATGACTAGAATGGAGTGCTACATGAGATAAGCATAAATAGTTTTACAATTTAGGGTGCATCTTAAAATAGTATTTCATTGTAATAAGAGGATTGTCTTTACTCTTTAGAGTTATTTCCTAGCAACATACTTTTTTATCTAAACTAACCAACCATTTGCGAGCTTCCCACCCCACACTGCTTTCCCAAGTTTTAATCATCTTTGTTTCTTAAAAAATATTAAGAAAAAGAAAAGAATCCTTTTCTATAGATAATGTTATGCATCTAAGGTGAGAATTTTTAATCTATGGGGGTTCTTGAAGCAAGATGTTTTAAATTGTCTTCAATTTGGTTTTATCTGTGAAACCATCGTTTTTTGGGTTGCCTATTCTGTACATAAGATCAACATAGAATTTAGTGGTATCTGAAAATATTGTTATTATAATAGTAGGACTCTCCCGGGATTTCAGATCCTGGCACCTTGCTAATGGGATCTAACCTAAATCTAAGGCCATTCGGATTCCTGTCCACAACACACAACATTTGCAAGTTTCAATCATTATATCTTTCCTTTGTTTTTTTGTTTTTTTTTTTTTTTTTTTGAAACTTGCAAATATGTTTTGCATCAAAAGGAAGAAAGGAAGCTATTGGAAAAGCGAGTACAAAACTTATGGGAAGATTGGTTGTAGTGGGTAAGGAAAAAGGTTAAAACTGCATTAAGAAACTAATGTGGGACTTTGGTCTAGCTTCTCTTGAGGAGCCAATGCCCCTGTTCCATTTCATTTAATTTTTATGTCATTCTAATTCTTGAGCTGCCTAGCTAGCTTAAGGCTAAAGCTTAAAGTCAAAATATTTGTTGATGATCTTGAACTATCAAAACAAATTTGCACATCCATGAGTGTTATTAATGCAGCGAGAGTAGAGTAAATAGCTGAAGAATTTATGCAAAAATGGGAGTTAAAATCTCAAGGCATGCCCATGCCTTAAGACAAGCTGTCTGTGCCAGAGTTCAGCCTTAAGGCATGGGCATGCCTGGAGGAAGATGCTATTCTGTTTCTGTTTTCTGATTCATGCGTTTTTTTAGTCTTTTGGAGTTCAGTTTAATTACAGTTTTGCCATTAGTGAGGCTAATTTCATCTTTTACTTATTCTTTTGTTGCCCTAGCTATAAATAGGGTTTGAAACATCTCTTGTAAGGACTTTTGTCGTATTTGAGGTTGAATAACAAATCAAAGAGAAATTTTCTCTCTTTTTGTCCTATATTTGTGCTATTCGTAGAATCAACAGGTTTATAAAAACCCTAGCCTTTTGGCATTCAATGGAATCAACAAATTGCTAGCAAAACCCGATTCTTCCATCGGTTATTTTGTGACTTGACTGTATTGCTTTAAAGTTTATGTTTCACGTGTATTAGTCATAGTGGAACTAGAATTCTTAGTGTTTGGATTTTCTTGAGGAGGGGAGTTGCAGAATTGAAAGCCAATGAAACACAAAAATCAACCTAATCTGAACTGATTGATTGTAGTGAGTTTCTGTCATCTGTCAATATATTTAAACTTAAGATGTTCCATCACTTCAATTGAGGGTTACAATTTGCTGTCTTCTTCCATTCCCGACATTGATAGGATAAAACTTTTATTTAACTTAAAATTGAAGGGAAAATGCAAAATTTCGTGGGGTTGTCTTCTATATATTATAAGCATTAAATGTGCATCATGATTCATCAGTATATCAAACTAAAGTTTCTAAAAACAAGTGTATTTTTTCTTTTTTTTTTTTCAAGAAAGGATCTTCCACCACACTATTGAAGAGTGTTTTTCATTATATACACAAGTAAAGGGGCCAAAACTACATCTAGATTGTGTTTTTGGCCTAATTAATCTGAGAATAGCATTATGCTTGTAAAAACTTTCCCATAACTTTTCTTTTTGTTCAAGGACTTGGACCGATATGAACACACGGTAACAATCGAACTACATAATTTGATAATTAAGTCAGGGACAATTACTAATACACACCACACAGTTGAGCAATTTTACAGATTGCATAGATAATAAGTGTAGTTAGCACAAGTATAAGCACATGTGTAGGGGTTCACATTACAAGTATAGGCACAGGTATAGGTGTTGACATTATAGTTCACACTATTAGACTCATGTATAAATATATATATTAATAGTTGTCAAAGGCGCACCTGAGGCGCGCCTTGGTCGAGGCGTAGACCCCAGCACCTATCCATACTCTAGGCGTTGAGCGTCCCTGGGGCGCGCGCCTCCAATGCCTAGGAGCGCTTTTTTTAACTTCTGTAAGGTGCACCTTTGGGACAGTTTTTAATGATTAAAAACTCATGCCTATCGTTTAATCACAACCGTCCATCATACAAAAGCAAAGAAAAAGAAAAATAAAGACAGAGCAGTAAAATTTAAGACAGCACATCAAAAGGACAATCATCATCGTCTTCTCTTCTCTTCATCATTGTCTTCTTCTCAACTTCTCAAGACAGCAAGCAAACAACCATCATCGTGTTCTTCTCCACAAATCACAAAGTCATGAGTGTTTGCTATTGCCTACTTGAGTGTTTGCTAACATTGGTGATTTAACTTGTTCTTGCATTTGTTGCATTTTAGAAATATTAAATCTTGTTTTCGAGGATTTTTTGCAATTTTTTTTTTGGTGTGCCTAGCGTACCTCGGGCGCGCCTGGCCCCCTTGTGCCTTAAACAACTATGGTATAGTCAATGAACAAAATGTAATTCTATTTCCCACCATTTATAACATGGTAAGAGCATCTCCTGGAAGTGGTTTCTTTGTTCTGGAATTTTATTTTCCAGTAGATTTCAAGTCTGCCCGGTGAGCAGGACTTGGGGAACATGAAGTTCCGTTTATTATCTTGCATCACCGCCTCCCTCTGGAGGAAGTACATCCTCCGTTCGGTCTGTTCGGCCTTTCCATCAACTTCAGCGACCAACGGAGCCACAAGTGGACTTCCTGGAAAGTGTATCTTGTGTTGAAACATCCTGGAATATTGTTCAGTGTTATCTCCAATATTCGTTATGGCTCTAAAGAGCTGTGTTATGTGGAAGCTTTGTTTACTGCTATGGATATTCCGCCGCTGCCCTGGTGTGCAGTGTTATTGGGAATATTGGCGTAATGCCCTTGTGTGCAGTGTCATTTGTGGCATTCACTTTACTGCCCTGGTGTAAAGTAGTTTCAAGTCTGCCGTTTGCTGCCATAGTGCCATAGTGCAGTGGTTTCTCATGTTTTGTCTTCTGTGTGACTAGTTCTTGTTGATGTATTTTAGTTTATGTTTATTGTATTTGGATTTATTGTGTTATGTTTGTTTCAAGCTGGGCATAATCAAATCTATGCTTCAGCTTGAGGGGTGTGTTTCAGATTGTATAGATAATAAGTGTAGTCAGCACATGTATAGGGGTCCACATTATGTTCACATTATAGTTCACACCATAGTTGTTAAAGGAGCTCTTCGAGCAAGGCTCGTGGCCCAGTGCCTCACCATACCCCAGGCGAGCTGCGTACCAAGGGCACGCGCCTGGGTACGCCTAGGCAGGCTGGGAGACTGCGCCTAGGGGCGCCTTTGGTACAAATTATTTTTTCTGGGGTTTTTTAACTAAATTAGGAAAGATAATTATTATTTTTTTGTTTCCGTTGATTGTGGATAGGAGAGGATAGAATTATAGAAATCAGATCATTAGGCAATTGATTGAGTGATTTTCTCCTTTCCTTCTCATCTCTTTCCTTTAGATTGAGTGATTTTCTCCTTTCCTTCTTATCTCTTTCCTTTAATAGAGTTTAGAATTTAATTAGGAGTAGAATTCTTAGCCGTTGTCCACTAATGCTATCCTACTTACAGTCTAGAATTCTTTCCTTAAATCTATAATTTCCTCTTTAATACCTTAATGTTTTATTTAGTAAGTACAATTGAAATTCAAAACAAATATCTAATAAATACTCAATTCAATACTAATACTAAAATTTAAAAAGTTTCAAAAGCCTAATAAAACTCTAAGGGCAGGGGATCATATTAATTGAGTTTGGTAGTGGAGTTATAATTCTTGTTCCCTATAGCTTTTTGCATTTTCTTTTGGTGCCCCTTGCATCCCTCGGGCGAGGCTCAATCCCCAGCGCCTTTAACAACTATGGTTCACACTATTAGACTCATGTATAAATAGATGTACTAGTCAAATTTCCCACCATTTATAACAAGCAACAAAACGAAATATCTAAGTTCTTTCTCCAATTTAATAACCAATTTATCAAAAGTCATAAAACTATATGTTACTGCAAGTCATGTTCGTATTAATCCTCTTTCACAAGCAAGGAAAATCACCCTAATTGAACTACTTTTCAGGGAATGCTGTGGGCTACATTTTTTGGGGTTTTGTTTATTTCAATAATTTTGTTTTTCTTGTCCCTCCCTACTAACCTGATGTAGTTCCTCTCCTGTACCAGTTTCTGAGGTGGTTTAGTGTATTTACTAATGAGTGCCCATCTCGCCAATCATGATGGGAAAAATTATGTCCATGAAAATTGAGAACCTTTGCTTTTTATCAATATTGTATTACATACAGTTTGCTTTGGGAAAGGGGTTAATTGTAGTTCACATATGTCAAGTACTGTATGCTAAAAGATTCTCCTTGGTCCTTAGAACATTTTGTTATATTTATTAGTTGGCTTTCTTTTGCAATTAGGTGTGGCCGCCACATGGCTTTGGATCATTCGGACAATAAGCAAAATCACTGAGTATACTACTTTGAGGTAATCAATCATCATTTTGTCATGCTGAACTCTTTGATTTTATGTATATAAATATATTAGGTGGTGGCTTAGTGATGCGCTTGTTATCATAATTCATAATAGAACTTGTTAACAATTTTTATTCTGTGATTTCTAGTGTCTGCTACTGTGTTGTCTGTCATTAAGTTCCTAATAGATATCATACATCATATATTTTTTTCCTTGCTATTACTTACTGGATATGTGCAAAGGGTAGATGCATGGAACTTGTTGCTAATGTAACATGGGAAATATGTCTAGGGTTTCAGGGTATACTGATAGAGTTAGCAAGGTAGAGTTGGCCACAATGTTGTACATGTGTCTTTGCTCAATAAAAGCATATCCTCATGGTCACCAAACTCACAAGCTGAAGATGGATAAATATTACTAGTTTCGGGTTTTCATAATTTGGAGTGTGAATTACTCGTGTATTGCTTCGGCCTTTGGCATCTCCTATATGGAGCACTTGATTACTTGTATATGAGGGACCAACAAGTAGGACGATTCACAATATATAGTTTCTTCTTCACATCTTCTTCATCTAGGAGTAATGCCCCTCTAAACAATTCTTATGTAGTTGATGGTTATCAAATTAGATACTCAAGTTCTCCATTTTCTGCACCTTTTAATGGATATGAAAGAAAACCATTGATGCTTTTTATATTTGTTTGTAAATTATTTGTATCCTTCTTTATTTTTAATTTTGGAAGTTATTTAAAACTACCACTTTCTCATCTCCTTCCATGCCAGTGCTGTTTACTTCGCTTTATTGCCTTCGTTTTTGTCATTCAATAGCACATTTATTTCAGGTGTCTATGTTACGTCCCTGTGCTTTGGATCAAGTTATGGATCTTTGAACTGTGAAATCAGGAAGTAATTCTTCCCTTCAACTGGTTCTTGCCTTGCAACCTATGTTGAGCTCGTTAGACAGAACTACGGATCTCTAGATCTTGTTAGAGAGAACTCTGAATCTCTGTTAATTTTGTTGAATACTTTATTTTTATTCATTAGGAAACTCCATTTATAAGAGTTCAAAGATAGACTAACTAGGAAATAAAACTTCTAATCTTAAAAGGATTTCTAGATAGAAATAGAAAATAACACTACCTCCTAAACTAAATAAGAAGCAACACAAATCTGATTCATAATCTAATCTGGAATAAAACATATTAAAGAAAATATGAATAGTAACTTTTAAAGAAATAACGGATTGTTAATCTAAATAGGACTCTTAGAACGGTCCATTCCTAACAGTGCTGTGTGAACTTATGGCTATAGTTGGTGTTTCAGAGAAAAAGGTGGTCACATTCATATCCGATTGATTTGCCCTTCATTTTCTTGAAATTCCTATTTCACTCATTATTTAGTTCCGATATTATTGGCATTGCTCCCGTTCAACAATTTCTTTTGCTTGGGTTTTGTTTTGATGTTAGTTTCTTGAAATTGAAAATAATGAATAAATAGCAATCTCCTGAGTTCAAGTACAATGTGGTTTGAGGTAATGTGCTAAGAGCCAAGCAGTGAAACTTGCTCACAGTGTGCTGAATGAAATGTGTTAGAGAGCTCTCATGTATGAGGCTGAAGTGCTGAGTAGTGGGATTACATGATTAATGCTTTTGGGAAAGCTGTGTTGTGTTAGATAGGCGAGGTTGTTGGTGAAAGAACTTGATGCATGTAAACAATGGAAAAACATTTAAATGCAAGCAAATCACAAAGAATAATATTCTTTGCACAGAAAAAGTCTAGTATGTGCCCGGAGCACACTGCTCCCAGCCAACAGAAATGTGCCATGTCATTGCTGAAATGGAATGTTTAT
Source organism: Euphorbia tirucalli (assembly GCA_039660915.1). Taxonomy (NCBI): domain Eukaryota; kingdom Viridiplantae; phylum Streptophyta; class Magnoliopsida; order Malpighiales; family Euphorbiaceae; genus Euphorbia; species Euphorbia tirucalli. The sequence goes on from CM077636.1 coordinate 43,660,914, forward strand.
ATTGGTTGAGAGCACACTACACAATAGGTCTTGTAAAGGTTTTTATTTATGCAATATTTTTGTATGGTTTCATGCATTTAAATTGATAATAGTTTACCAGAAATGGAGTATCCACTTTTTAAAGTCTTTAAGGGAACAAATCTGTTTGATTGAAAACAAATTAAAATCTGTATATGAAAATTTGCACGTAATGCTGAATATACAGATGTTTACTTGTAATAGTTGGTGTAGGTGAAATACACAAGTACGGGCTTGTATTTTCAGAAATTTATTTTAAAATCCCTAAATTTTAACTTTGTCATGTTAGATAACATCTTTTGATCAATTTGTCTATTTCTCCCATATGCAGGTGATATGGCACAATCCTTGTAAGTTAAATCGCATACTTGCTCCTGCCTGCCTTTACTCTCCTAAATTTGTTTCTCACTTTCACTTGTTGCCCAAAGAACATTATGTTCCTTGTTATTTTTCTCAATAAATACTGTTGTGGAGCAAACAAACAAGTTGCATGCTTTTTGGCATCTCAAACTAGAGGAAGAATGGACCAATCAATGCCAGGCTGCATTTTTATTTTTCGATGAAACACCAAAAGTTTAAGTTCAGAGTCCAATTTATTTTCCTCATTGTCATACAAATTGGAGAATGTACTCTTGGTAACTGGAAATTTCTCCTATCCGGAATTCAAAATCTTGACTCTCAATAGAGCCCCCTGTCCTCCAAATCCTACGCTTGGTTATATGAACTACTTAGAGCTAATCTAATTGCTCACTGTATGACTTTGCCGCAAGGTCCTAATGGTTTTGAACAATATGATGCATCAAAAATTGATGTTTCAGTGTCCAGTTTAATTGAATGAATTCTTTTTTTTTTTTTTTTTTTTTTTTTTTTTTGCAATTAGAAATGCAGGGTAGAATTTAAACTGGTCTTTGACAGAATATGGGAGAAAAAGGACAGTACAAAGGAAAAGTAGGCAAAATTTCAAGTATTTACATGTTTAATGGAAAAAGTAGGCAAAATGGGATAGAAATTAGCATATACCTAACCTCATTAGAGTTGATTATTTACCAGAAACATTATTATATGATAAACATAGAAATGTAAAAAACCTACTTATAACTTGTTTATACTCCTGTCCTTGAAAGAATGTAAATTTTAGAAAATTATTTTTATTTTAAAATGATTGTCAGTGAATATTTGTCACTTTTTTCCTAGTTTATTCATGCATTTGATGTTCATTACTATATAATTAATATCAAACAAAGTGATTCGTTTTCCAAAAATATCTATAAAATACTTTAATAAAACAATATTATAATTACTTAATCTATGCCAAAATTTTAAATGAAATTTTTTATTATATACTTGATTGACATGTATTAAAATAGCAGCCTAGATTTTGACTTGTGTAATTGTTCTCCACTTTAAACCCTCAATGTGTCTTTATGACCTTTCATGGACTTTGTAGCTCGATTAGAGTTTGGATTCGATGTGCAAGAGAAGGTCAAAATTAGAGAATCATTTATCATGTGGTAGGCCTTGGTTCAGGCACCATTAGTGTATCTTTCGACCAGTCTCGAACAAGTTAGACTCTTTCAACCTTTTCAAATGGTACATAAACTAACACAAATAATCTTATAGCATTGTATTTAAATGAAAAAGAAAGTTTGTAGAAATTAAAGTGATTTCTTTTGTCGGTTATGAACAAAGATATTCCCGTCTTGTCTAATCAGCAAGAATGTTAGTCAAACTTGTAGCAGCTTGAGTGTTCTGGTTGCTACAGTAAAAAAAAAAAAAAGGTTTTAGTGTTGTCAACAACTAGTCATTACCTTCTTGGAGTTGTTAACAAAATGCATGCTTTTTCTTTTTATTTAGAAATAGAAAAATGTTTTGGTGAGTTGTTACCATGGTTTTCAGACCCGGACCGGTCATCGAACCGGTGAAGGGATGGATTCATAGATTTTGGATTAAACCGGAATAAACAGGAATCGAACCGAATTTAATAAATATATTAAAATATTAAAATATTTTTATTTTTATATTTATAATTTATGAAAATTTGAATATTTTTATTATAATTCTTTAAGTTTAAGCATTTCAAACACAATATACTAATTAAAAAAACTCAATTTATGAAATATAGTTTTTATAGTTACAATTAAATGTCAATTTATTTAAAATAATTTAAAAATACAAACTATATTTTATTTTAATTAAAAAAACCTCAAAATAATACTTAAATTTTATATTTAAATAAATTTTTTTTAAAAAAATATGGTCGAACCGGAAAACCGGTCTGGTTCACGGTTTTCTGGTTCGATCAACCGGTCCGACCGGACATTGACCGGTTATTGATCAAAGTGAAAACCGGATAGAAACCGACCGGTCCAATCTTTGGTTCCGGTCGAACCCGGCCGACTGGCCTGTCCGGTCTGGTTTTCACAACTATGGTTGTTACACTAAATTTTCTCCATCCATTTACTCCATTTTCAATCTCTCAAAACAATTCCTTCCACATAATAATATTTTATTATTGCTATTAATTTTTCTATAGCATTTATATTATAATTATTGTATAATAAATTAAATATTAACTATTAAATATTTATTTTTTTATCTAATTACAAATTAAATATATTAATTTGTAATTAAAAAATAAAATTGCTAGAAATAGAATTTACTTATTAAATTAATTATTGTTATTATTATTGAATAAAAATTCGAAGAAAATTATTGCTATTTAACATATATATATATATATATATATATATATTATAAAAATAAAATATAACAAAAAACATTACTCTCATGAATAATAAATCGAACACAATAAAACAATCATAACGAAGGGTACATGGATAATAAAATAGACATAACACTAACAATGCAAGACATAATTATTAAACCAAACACACTTGCAAACAAATATCGTAATATTAAAATTTAATGAATTGCCATGTTCTTGCCACAAATGTTCTATGAAAGCATTTCAAAGTTCATAATGTGTTGTTCTGTCCTTAATTTGCCTATATCGTCGAAGAAAGTTGGCAAAATAGGTGTATTCATCATCCGGTTTTTCAATTATTGGTGGTGGACCTGCTATTGCTTCCCTGATTGGTGCATTCAAATCATGTTCATCTTCAATAATCATGTTGTGTAAAATAATACATGTTTTCATAATATCTTGGATTACTTCTTTATCCCAAAAAAGAGCTGGTCCTGCAACAATGGAAAATCACGATTGCAACACTCCAAAATTGGGTTGGTCGTCCAACAATGTTTTAGGGACTTTTTAAGAATTTTGCTTTTTTAGATTTTTGACGGTCCAAATGTAATCAAAGTGATCTTATGGCTGGGAGTTGATACAGACAAAGAATGGATGGTGTTGGCTCTTGCAGGTTGATGATGACAATACAAGCAGAGATTGGGGAATTTTTTACGGTCCAGTTATCTTATGGTTGGGGATTGATGCAGACAAAGAATGGATGGTGTTCAAACTCCTCTATAAGTAACATGTATTTTACTCCACTCAACATACATCCACATCATTCTTCTCCTCTGAATTTACATAAACTTGTTATTGCAGATTTGTTATCAAATGTCTTTTCGACAAGTTGGGTACTCTATGGAGGAAGATAAGATCTTATGTGAGGCTTATATGAAAGTTTCATAGGATCATGTTATTGGTGCAAACCAAACTATGAATGTATATTGGTCACACATAATAGATTTATTTAAGAAAAGTGCACTAGGAGCGTGCCTCATACATTGAGCTCGCTTCAGGGAAGAATGAGTACCATTATGATAGAAGTTAAGAAGCTTAGAGGTTGTGTTAGACAAGTCGAACTTCTCAATCCAAGTGGGGCATCAAATTATGATATTGTGAGTATTTATATTAGTTCCATGAAATTTGTAGTAAATTTGTTATAATTTTATTAATTTTTTTTAATCTTATGTAGCTAAATTGTGCAAAAGAATTATTCACCCTAGAAATCAGTGGAAAAGGCTTCAAGTTTGATAATGTGTGGGAGATGTTAAAAGATTTTGAAAAATTTAACGACAATGTCATGTTCCAAGAAAAAATGGTAAGAAGAAGCAGTCCACATCCTATGTTTTATCTAACTCTGAGAATCCAACTCTTGAAATTCCTACACCAGAATTCCCTAGTTTGTCATCTTTTTCTTTAAATTTAAATGATGATTCTTCTGGTGTAAACTCATCTGAACAACCTATCGGGATTAAGAAGGCAAAACTTAAAAGGACACTTGAATCACAAGCCAATGAAATTAGAAAGAGTGTGAAAGAAGAAAATGAAAAACTATTTAAAATGATGCAAAATTAAATGGAAATGCAGAGGGAATGAATGAAAATGCGTAAACACAAATTCAAATTAGAGAAAGATGCAATATAATTCAAAGATCCAAATTCGATTCTAGACCCAATTTTACGTGATCATCTTTTGCAAAGAAAAGGCGAAATTTATGCTAGAAGATTGGCAGAACAAAGTAACCAATCACAAATGCCACTTGCATCGTCTCAAATAGAACATTTTACTTATTTGAACAATTAGGGTGGAAGTGATGATGTTCCACCTTATTAATAATTGTGTTTTATCGTTATTATTCAGAAAGCCAAGTCTCTTTTTTTTTTTTTTTCAATTTGTTTAGTAAATAGATTTAAATGTGTTTATATTTTGTTTGTAATGTTTTTATTTTGTAGTTTTTGTAATGTTTTTATTTCGTACTATTTGTAATGTTTTTTTATTTAGTAGTGTTTCTAATGCTATGTTAAATTATTGTTATGTTGATTTATTAGCTATTTTATTTCATAATATTATAATTAATATTTAAATCTGTATTATGTGAGAATAAAAAAATATATTAAAACTATATAATAAAAAAATTACAAACAAACATAATAAACATACTACAATATTATAAACATTACAATATATGATATAATATAATATAATATAATATAATATAATATAATTTAAAAAAAAAAAAAGAATTTTTTAATATTTACCGCAAAATATGCGGTAACCCAATGGTAACCATTATGCAGTGGATTGGTTATTGAAGCACAAATCAACTTATTAGTGTAATAAACTAATTTTTTAAAATTTTTATCAATTGTTTATAAATTTAATTGGTCCAATGATGACAAGGCGTTCAAAATATCAATATAATTGATAGAAAAATGGAGAATTTGTGCGATAACATTAGGCCAGTAATTGAACTATTTAATGCCTCGTGAGTAAAATTACAATTTTTTTTTAAATCTTAAATGTATTTTTTTAACTTAAAAGTCAAAGTAGAATTTCAAATTTCAACTTGAAGTGATGGAAGATCTATCTAGGTGTATCATAGTAGTAAAAATGTGCATCTCTAATTGGAAAATTTTTTACTCAGAGTCTGTTCGGTTCAGCTGCTAGCTAACAATTATTACTGTTAACAATTTGCTGTTCATATTAGTTATTTGCTGTTGCAGTAAACAATTACTTATTGGGTAATTGATTGATAATGTTTTGTGAACTTATTATTGTTAGATATAAACGACTAATATACACATATATTTCATACCAGTAAACAATAATTATACAATAAAATATTACATAAATATTAGTAAAATATATAATTTTAGTCTATTAGACAGTTCAAAAAATTTTATTTTCATTAAATAGCATTCTCATAAATGTATAAGAATAATTTAAATTCTAATTTAAGCTATATAAAATGTATTAAAATAATATAATTTTAATTTTTGACTGAATTAATATATATAAATTTTTTAAAAAAAATATGAAACTAGTTTAAATAAATTAATTAGAAGAATTGATTTTACTTACATTTTCAAAATTTATAAAAATAAAAAAAATTCATAAAAAAATCTTACGTACTTATATAAAAATATAATTTATTATTTTTAAAAATAAATTTATAAAATTCAAATAATTATAAAAACTTTTTTTGAGCTTTTTATGAAAAGCTGTTTTTTCGTACAAAACAACTAAAATGTGTTGTTTAAAAAATCTAACCAAGCCCTTAATTTATTGCTTTTTGGGGTAAAAAACTAAAAAATACTCTAAAAAGTAGAAACAAGCACCTTCATAGAGTCTCAGTGATATCAAATAATACACTGTTAATTTTAGAATGATTAGACCTGTGCAAACGACCCGCGGCCCGTAAAGCCCGCCAAAACCCGTCCGTTCTGGGTTGGGTTTGGATATACATATTTTACTTTAAGCCCGGCCCGGTCCGAACCTGTAGAAGCTCGAGTTAATGATAGGTTGGGCTTGGGAATAACTATAAAACCCATTACTGGCCCGGCCCGGCCCGGATAATTTTATAATATATACTTTTATATTTTTATTTATATAATTATATACTAAATATTTAATCTGAACCATTGAAAAACTTATAGAAGATCTTGACCATTATAATTTCTCTATGAATGCTATCTGTAAATTAAATTTATCTATGAATACTATTTATAAATTAAATTTGTTTAAAATAAGTTATATTAGAAAAATAAAAACATTTATTTGATGGGCTGGTTGGGCTGGGCTTGGGAATGAGGTTCAATTGCCTGGCCCAGCTCGGTCCGAGCCCGATGTAAAATTAGTGCGGGCTGGGTTGGGCTTGGATAAGAGATTTTTATATCAAATCCGACGTAGCCCGGTCCGAACCCGATCCATGAATAGGTCTAAGAATGATAAAAATTAAAAAAGTAAAAATAAAAAAGAAAGGGCGGATGGAATGGCAAAACGGACAATTCACACAAAAGAACACACCAGACCTGACCTGACGTGACGGTATATAATGGAAAGGCTAGGGTTTATGGAGTTCAATGCCTTTTGAGAGAACAGGGCGGAGAAGTAGAGGTGCCGTTCTTGTTCCGTTGCGGGCAAATACTAATCTATTATTTCCTTTCGCATTTTTTATCGTTTCAAGCAGTAAATCCCCCTGCTCTTCGATTGCAAGAAAGGTTTTAATACATCTTCTTCTTTGATTCATTCCCTTTTTCAATTTCATTTGTTTTTTCTTTACGGCCGATCCAATGGGTTCTCATATTCAAATTAGACAGCTTGAGAACTCAATTTCACCCGGCCTATAGTTAATTTTATAGGGCAGCCTCAAGGTTTTACATGTTTCCTCTCGTGTTTCAATTCAGGGAACTGCCCTAAATTCCTCTACTTTATTAAATTGACTTGTTGTTTTTAGGGATTATTACGACTTTAGATGATGATTTGAGCAATTTTTTGATTCAAGTGAGGAATATAAATGCATTGATTGTAATGATTTTGCTGTACAAAATAGAATGTAAAAGCCAAAATATAACACAGTATTTCTCTTCAAGCCCCATTCTACCCTATATTATGGTGCCGAATTCACTGGCTTTTTTTTATCAACTGATCACTCCTCAAATGTGTTCAATTTTTCTTCCTGAATAAAATTTTTGCCGATATTTTTTGACAAATCAATGGAAAAATGATGTGGGTTTGAATCACAATGGGATTGATTTGTCAAAAAATATCATCGACTCCAATTGATCTAATGGTTTGAAGCTCATTTTGATGATATAAATCCCAACTGAGTCAACTCCTAATCCTTAAAAATACATACTTGATATCAAGAAACCAAAAAATAGGCATGATTTTCCAACTCTATGATCACTACCTGCCATTTCCCCCAATGTGTAGTTGTGAATCATTTTTTCCATTTGCATTTTGTTTAGCCTTTGTTTTACGTACAACTTCCTTGATGTGTTTCTCATGCATTTTCAGCATCTCGTCAATGTTTCCTCCGCTTGTCAATGGTCCGGAGCAGTGAATTCGCCCTTTGTTATGAAACGGACCCTGTATTCATGAGTATAAAAAGTTATATTCTTTATAAATGAAACTATGCTAGAATATAGAATTTCACCCATGTATTTCACTTACCAGTGAGGATTCAAAATTTATTGATCCATCCTCCATGTTGGAGAGCTTCTGCCTATTGAATATATGGTGAGAGGAAACATCAAGATTGTTATATCTAGAATTAGTATCCAAGTGTGAATTGCCTCTGCCTACGACAGCCTGAGCAAAAGATCTCTGATTCTTCAATATTTTGGACTTCGGAGAAGTAGAAGCTAGGCCATTAACCCTGAAAATTGTATTTTTGTTGCCATTTGAAGTTCCATGACTTATATGCATAGATTGCACTAAATTGGAAAATACGTTTCTTGATTGCCCTTCTTCTCCTGGATTATTGAGTTTCGGGTTTGATTGCTTGTATGGCTTCTGTATCAAGTAAACAAGTCATAGATTCAAAATTTCATTCCATGGGTGAATATTGCATAAATAAGCATAAGGGACAGGGGTATCATTTTTTGGCATGATAGTATGATATACTGAAATAACCCAATTGATATGGTTTTTTTGACATGGTTATCAATTATTGCATTTAAATTTGTATTTGGTATGAAGTATATAGATAGCATAATATGATGACAATGCAACTCTTATATCTAAGCGGACTTCTGGTTTATGTGTGATTTAATGTTACCTGTATCATCTCTGAATTGGTACGAGGTATAACTTTAGATTCTTTGGAAGTCCTTTTACTCAATTCAAGGCCGTGTCCCTTACCTCCAATTCCTTTTCGCCTGGTGTACAAATCACAGAAGTATTGTAAGCAAAGTGTATGATAAATTAAACTCAGAATTCATGACATGAATCTATAAGGGTGAGAATTTAGCATGTGAATGAGGAGAAAGTAGAAATGTTATTACGGACCTTCCCACGTCTTGGAACTTGACATCAAATTCTTTGGTTGGAGGGTACTTGGGCAAACTGGATGGATCACAAGGAAGAGGATCCTTGGTGAAGAACTTTACAAGCGAAAGAGAAAACCAATAAGTAGAGAATAAGCAGTTACTGGGAAACAAAAAAAAAAAAGAAAGTTGAAGAAGAAAATGGTAAAGATATAGCTGCTACCTCAGTGGAAAGTGCAAATTGAGCTGATTTACGAGCCTCTGGTTCAACGGCTAGGAGAACATCTAAAAGGGATAAAGCAGGAGAAGGGAAGTCATGGAACGTCTCTGCAACTCTACGTTTATAAGGTTGTTGAGGTTTGAAGACAGTTGCATTTGGTAGCTTTGATTTTTTCCAATACTCCTGTGATGGTGATCCACATAGCTTGAATATTTTGTGCAGCTGCTCTACCTATAATACAGTTAAGTTGAATTTCACCCTTTAATTTGGATTGCTCTAGATATACTTGCTTAACATCATAAGTTACCTCAGTTCTTCCCGGCATGATAGGCTTGCCAACAAACAATTCAGCAAGGATGCAACCACTGCTCCATAAATCGACGGAAACTCCATAATTAGTGGCACCAAGCAAAAGTTCCGGCGGCCTGTACCACAATGTTACAACACGGCTAGTTAGGGGTTGCTTTGGAGGTGGATTGAAAAATGTTGCCAACCCAAAATCACCAATCTTGAGATTCCCATTTTGGTCTATTAGAAGATTGGAGCCCTTTATATCCCTGTGCAATACTCCTCTGCTGTGACAGTGTTGTAGCCCATCAAACAGTTGTTTCATATAACATTTTATCTGCAGTGCACAACATAATAATAATTGCAATCTTTCAGGCTGTTAATTTAGTTAATTTTTTTTGTTAAGATGGAGAAAAAGAGGAGAGAAAGATGTAACCTGTGGTTGAGTGAATTTAATTCCAGGAGTAGCCAAAAGGCCAGCAAGATCATGCTCCATGTATTCAAATATAAGGTATAAACTAGAAGACAATTTGGATGTAATAATTCCCTCAAGCTTCATAACATTAGGATGATCAAGCTTTCTCAATATGATAATTTCTCTAGCCATAAATCGAACACTTTCAGGGTCCATAGTTGCAAATCTTACTTTCTTCAATGCTACTATTTTATTTGTTTCTAGATCTCTAGCTTTGTACACATTGCTATATGTTCCTTGTCCAACCTGCACCCAAAATTAACCTTGGCTTTTAACTATCATATGTATTCGGTCACAAAACAAAAAATATTCTTTGAAGATACTTGTTCTCTACATTAATTGAATACATTTCATTTTCTTCTATCAACATTAATCGATTAAACAAAATTTCAGTTCCAATTTGATGTACACTACAAGTTAAAATTAATAGCAAGCAAAAATTTTGGAGCAAAATAAAGCAAGCTTCACTTTGGAAAAGTTTATACAGCAGCAGCAATGATATGATTCAGAAGTCGTTGCCAGTGAAACATTATTTTGCTTTCAAAAAGTCAATGGTTCACAGGTTATATTAAATGTTATTACAACTACATGTGGTCATAAATAATTTAGCTATAATGACAATCTTGCCGTGGTGTAGCTATTGACGTTAATAATAATAAAAATAAATATAATTTAACAGAAAGAATGAATAAATAATCAATTTGATTTTTGAATTAGGTTTATTAAATCAATTTGGTCTAAAATCAATTTTTGGTATCGGTCAAACCAACAAATATCAATATATTGTTGGTGATTATTTTTTTTACAGGTGTGAATATTTTTTTGTTGATACATGTAATTCTAGAATAATTTTACAACAAATGCCAAGTAAAATGTAAAATGTAAAATTGTACTTGAACCTTAATTAAGGACTTATGGTGTATAATGCGAGATAATACATCTACAATTAATCCAAGGTGTAAAGGTGCAAAACCAGAAATGTTGAATGAATGGTGATATAAAAGAAAAAAGAAAATAGAAAATAGAAGTAAAACCTTATCCAACTTCTCAAAAGATTCAGCCCTGCGAGGAGCCCAACCATTGATAGCATCACCAGCAACAGCAGTAAGCCAAGTTGGCCAACCAGCAAGGACTTGTACCTGAACTTGTGTTCCTCCCAAACTCAATATCCTTGACACCTTTTTGCTCTTTTTCTTCTCTTCTAATTCCTTATTATCCTCATCCTCTTTCTCACTACTACTACTGCTAGTTTTGTAAATCCCATTTTCATTTTCATTTTCATCTTCATTAATATTCTTTTCTAAATGTCTTTTTTTAGTTTTCTTTCTTGTTTTCTTCTTTTCTCCATCTTCATTTGCTCGATTTGCTGCTTTCGAGCAAATGCATCCCATTATTCCTATCCACACTGCCTTCGCTCCTCCCTCTATCGCTTCTTTTATTTCCTCCAATTTTATTAATTGTCACAACATTTCTTCTCTTCTTTTTTCTTCTTTTTATACCATTTCTGTCCTTATTTTTCTTACCATTTTTGTTTTCCTCTTCTCCCCCTTCATCATTGCATGCTGCTTTCTTCTTCTTTTGCTAAATCGGATCAATCATAATAAGCTTGACAAAAAAATAAAAAAAAAAAATACACAAAATTCAATCCCCAATTATAATAATCTAATATTGATTCCAATGAAAGATTGTTTGTCTAGCTGAGATTTTTTATTTTGGTAAAAAAAAAAAAAAAAAAAAAACTTGAAAAAAGTCAGCAATCCAAAACCTATGCAGAAACTAATTGAATGAAACGACATTAGCTTATGTTAGGAATGGAACAAACAATAGACAGAAGAGAGACATCAGGATTTTCAGCAGTTGCTAAATAAAAGATTAGCCAAGAGATTTTTTTGCCTCTAAATAAAGAATATATTAGCTTTTTAACTATTCTTTGTTTTGGTCTTAATTTTTTTTCTTATTTATTACTTTCTTTGAAAAAAAAACCATATTTTTGTTTTTCGTTTTGTCTATCTAACCATTCATGCATATATAAAACATAATTTTATTAGAGACATAATGATAGTTTTAGTGACTTTATTGGCTGAAAATTCACTTATATGCTCATTATGGCAGAAATTGGAAACTTCAATGGCTGTAGTCTTAGTAATCACCGACAATGGAAAATATGGAGCAAACTATATGGTCTAGTGAAAAGCATATATAATACTGTATAAGTGTTCTTTGACAAAACTTTACATATCCAATTTCAATTTTTGCAAAGTGGATATAATCAATTTAACTTCAATTTTCTTTAATATCAAAACAAGATGAATATTTGTCAGTATTAATCGAATTGGTCCATAATTTTTTTTACCAATATCAGCTTTTGCGTAGCTCTATAAGCCTTGTTTGTACATTATGATTAAGATTCATCTTTCCCAATTAGAAAAAGTAACATACGTAGATAGGTCATGTAGGAAAATTTCTAGTCTACAACGGATTTGAATTACTCTCGGTCAATTGCATCATGTCACGTCTGACATGGCAAAACGTCATCTGCTGAATAATCCACTTCTAGTATAGGTGAGAATTTCGAGAGTAACTTGGTAGCCTTCGAGCAACTTCCAATCTAAGGTAGAAATCATGATCCTTGGATTGGAATGTCACGAGAAATTGGGTCCAAATCGGAACAAAATTCGTTCAAGATTCTGACAACTCTTTGTAAACAAATGCATAGTGAAAACTTGGATAACTTCTCAGGGAATCGAATTGAATCAAATATTCAAACCTATATTTTTGGACCATAATCTTGTTCCTCAGAGGAGCGGGGGACATGCAATATTCAGAGAGAATGCCAAGATTCCAGGTCATTTTTTCAACAACAGTTGTTAGTACAAAAGGCATATTCTAGCGGATCAGTAAAAAACACACACGAAAAAAAAAAAAAAAAAAAAACTCTCAATACATATATCTCAACCTCTCTTTCTCAACTTTCTTTATTGCTTTCTAGTTCTCAGACTGTTAGGATTTGTTCTAGCGTAATTCTCCGATAGAATTGTCCAAATTCTTTGTAATATTCCTTCTTTTGTTCTTTCAATTTCCAAGTTCTTGTATTTTAATCTTTTTCCAATCAATAAAATAAAAAATTTCGATTCTTGTGAATTGAATTCATATTAGTAACCATTGTTAAGCTAGTAAAGCTTTTATGATAGAGCTAGGAATCGTAGAAGCTTCAGGTCAATTGTTCGATCTAAAAGCTAGAAAGAAATCTATAACTTCATTTCGGAATCTAACCTCACTGAGTTTTAATTTAATTCGAAAATAGAGCTAATAAATAATAGTGTCAAAGATTTTGTGCCAAAGCCAACTCTATCTGCCTCAATTTGAGCTTCCATGCTGCCACAACTACATATTGCCAATGAATAGATTAAGTTATTGTCTCCATCTTGAAGACATACGTACTATCTCTCTTTGTTGAATAAATTGCACAAATGTTGCCTTCAAAGTACAAGGGGTAAATAACCGCTACACATGATTTAAGATACAATTAGCAAATTTGATTTAAACTTGGAATGTACAAGACATTATTTATTAGTTATGTTCCTAAACTATTGTTGATTAGATTTTTTTTTTTTTTCCTTGTTAATCCAATTGGGTGAAGATATTCAACTTTGCTTTGTGTTAGTTGACATGATTGAGGAAGATGGTTGAAGTTTGAAAGCAATAAACTGAAGCATGTACTTTTTTAATCCAATAGTCCTTTAATTTTACTTTAAGAACATACTAGTAATTATTATAATAGATCCAGTAATTAATACGAAAAATTCTAAGAGCAAGCCATAATATTAAAAAGAAAGAGAAGTTTGACATACAAATTAAAGTTTTAGTTTCAGGCTATGAGTATTAAAGGTAATTCGATTATTCTAATAGACTAATTAATGTTTATCAATTTTGATAAACAATTTTAAACCACATATAAAAAGAACTCAAGAGCCTAAATCATTATCTTAGGCCACATTAAGTTAATGCGAGACATCTTTAGTCAGTGTCCAAACTCCAAAGGAATCACAGTTTGGACTGTTTTATCCAATTGGCTGACTGTCTTCAGTAGCTTAATAATCAATTCAGAGAGTATTTGAGTTTTTGCTTTACTTCAACTTTCTCAATATATAAAACTAATGCGCAGTAACCCTAAGGCTGATATAAGACTCTAAGGTCGGTTTATTTGGTCTTGCTACATTTGTTTTTAAAAACCCATCATAAAGATTCGTCCAGTCTTCTACAACTAATTAAGACTAAACAAAGTATCCAAATTAAGCTAGTTTCAGACACCGAATTAAGTTTGAATTGAAAATGGAAAACAGACTTGAATGTACATTTCGCTAGCATTGATCAACTGAAGCATGACATCTAAGAAAACAGTCTCTCAGACAAAATTGCGGTACCTGTATCAATAAATAATAAGCACTATTGCAAATTTTAAAATCCTAGATAGTAATTGATCAGGCCTGTTGATTTCCAACACATTTATAGATAGGATATCATTCTAAGAATCTTGAAACCAAATTTTAATAGTTCTATCACCATCAAGGCCAGCAGAAGCTATCTTATTCTCAGTTGGATGGCAAGTTACAGAAATGACAGTATCACAATGGCCTTCAATTTTCTGAACCATTGTTTTCTGCTGCAGATCCCACAAGTATACACAATTGTCTTCTGAACCACTTACAATATACTTCCCATTTGTCACAGAGAAGGTTGAAGTAATGCAGTACACTCTGTTTGTATGGCCCGTGTATATCTTCAAGAACTTCCCCGTCGAGTAATTCCACAGTTTCTGAATTAGGAAAGTTCCAAAATTTTTTGTTATAAGAAAACTAAATACACATCTGATAGGAAACACATATTGAAATTCTGGAGGTTGAAAACTCAGTTATTTCGAATTCAAGAAACAAACACTTCCTGTAATCCTACGCAAATGAAACCTAAAAAAGTTAGAATAGTTGGATTTGCTTCATATTCAATGATCGGGTAACTTCAGGGAAAAACTATATTTTTGGCATATATAGTATTTTGATTTTCTGACCATAAATTTCAAGTTGGTGAAACTTAGCCCATGAACTATCACGTCTATAAAATTATACCTCTTCATGAACGGGAACCATCACTCTTGACATTCACGGAAATATTCTCTTGAATGGACAGAACTTTGCTTTTCTTCATACTGAATGTGAAGTTTGCCACGCATCGCGTGCCAGTTTTGTCCACCAAAGAGACAAATTTCAACAAAAATAAAAGTTCAGGAACCAAATCTCATTGAATCAAAGTTTAGGAGCCAGACCTCAAAATTATGCCGAGCAAATGGGCCAAAAATATTGTTTTGACGGTAAATACACAAATAAGAAGCAGGTTCATTGACACGATAAACACTCTGATAATTTGAATTAATAGGTGAAGCTAGAAGTTGAACATTTCCAAGGCATTGTGAAGATGATAAACAAATCCAGTTACGACGTCCACTTTGTTAGGTCAATGATCCATGGGAAATAAACAGGTGATCTAAATGCATGCAGATGGTGACAAAATGCATCATTTAAACAAATGAGATTTGCAACTATGAATCTAAGTGAGAGCCCTAACTTCCAAGTTCCCTTTATCCCAAAATCTATGACATTTATGTACTCTGTAAAATTTGATTAGAAGTAGCTGTGACAATCAAATGGAAAAAGCTCAAAACTGAAACTGAATCGAGCAAAAAAAAAAACAAAAAAAAAAAAGAAAGAGAAAAAGAAATGACAACTTACAAGAGTGCTATCAAGAGTAGCAACAAGGATGAACTTGCCATTGGGGGAAAACTTTGCAAAGGAAACTGCAGGATCCTTATCATCAATAAGCGTCTTCAACAAAGTTCCAGAAGAAGCCTCCCAAATCTTACAAGAACCGTCGTGACTACCAGAAACAATCAACGAACCATCCCTATTGAAATGCACAGATGTAACCGGCATAGAGTGAGCTTTAATCGTGTGTACGGATCTCCCCGTCTTCACCTCCCAAACACGAATCGTTTTATCGAACGACCCCGAAACAATGAGGTTCGACTGAGGATTGAAATTCACACAGAAGACGAAATCGGAGTGGCCTTTTAGGGTTTTAAGACAGTCAAACGGAGGGCGGGCGTCCCATATTCGGAGAGTGCGATCGTCCGAGGCAGAGCAGATGTAGTGGGAATCCGATGACCAAGCAAGATCGGATACTCCCTCAGAATGGCCGACCAGCCGATGGAGGAGGGAAAGAGAGGTCGCCGACCAGATGATTAGGGTTTTATCGAGGGAGGCTGAGGCTAGAAGTGTACCATCGTTGGAGAATTTGACACAGGAAACAGCGCGATCGTGTGCTCCCAAGGTTTTCAGATGGCGGTAAGGCTTGTACGGCGGCGGCTGTTGGGTGGCTCCTCCACTGGCCATTAGCAAGTGAAACTGTTTGCTTTTGAGCTATTTATGCCAAGAAATTTCACGTTATACAATTAGAATTCCGATTAACGAATTCATGTAATTTCAGTTTAATTGAGATTGAAGGCGAATATTTTCTTTCAGTTTCCTTTAATTAAGAAAATTAGGAAGTTCTTGTATATATATAATTAATAAAGAATTTATATTGGGACATTACGAAATTAATTGTCATTTTATAAAAAGTAATAAATAGATTTAATGCATATAATAATTTTAATATTTAATATATTATAATGATCATAAAATCATGTAAAATTCAATTACCTTTCATTTATAAATAAATATAAAACATTTTATTCATAGTGTTTTTTCTTCTCTTACAACCATATGATGCAAGTTAGATTGGCTTGAAGTTTTATTTATTATATTAATCTCTCTCTACCTCTATTTGACATTTGCTTATTTTGAATATATTTCTTTATTAATTTTATAAATTTTAAATCTCTCTTTAAGATTTTTAAATATAAATTATATTAAGTTATGTTTGCGAAATTGTAGCTCTTATACTTTTATATTTTTGTTCATATTAGTTATCATTATCATTTTATAGGCGAGTTAATGAAATTCAAGATGTTATTGAAGACGATACCTATTATCTATAATTTGTAAGGTAAGTCTTCTTTTCATATCTCTGTATTTGATCATAAGTTTTTTTTTTCCTTGTTTTTTCTTGATTAATTTTGTAAAAATTACTAAAAACTTTTTTTACCTATTGAAAAAAGTTCTATATAACCTTTCTTTCTTTGGAAATTAGTAAAAAACTAATAAAATTACATAATGAAGGGAGTAAAAGTGACATGTCTCTAAGCATAGTAATATGTAACTTGTATATATGAAAAGGGTCCTAATCATTTTCTCTCTCGTGCTTAGTTTTTTTCAAATCCTATTGATCTATTTTCTTACAATTTTAAATTTTAACTATTTTTTTATATATTTTATCACTAAAAATTGCATAATAATTCATCTTGAAACTGACTAATTAATACAATTTATTTCCTTAACTTTTATTTATTATCTTCATATATATAATATAGTTCGTAACGTTTCTCATAACTCTTAAAAAACGTCAGATTTGGAAAGTATTAAATACACTTTATTGCATAAGATAACATAATATTAACATCTTTTAATTTTGTACTATAAAATCAGACAATAAAATACATAAGATGTATATGTGGAATAAGAGTAGTTCTCAAAGTTTGTATTTTGATAGTGAAAAATATTTCTTTAAATTTTGATAATGTATAAACTTAAATTGCAATATCTATATATATTGTAAAACAAAGTTTAAAGGGGTTCTCTCTCCTTCTAAAATCTTTATGTTGGTATTTATCTTTTCTCTTGCCATTTTAAATTTTTAATTCCAATTATTCAATATAATAATATATCTTATAACCAATTAATTCATTAATGAAAAATGCATTAAGTTTATAATGATAGTTACAAAGTTTTAAATGTTTTGTAACTTACCTTCTTAATTTGATTTTGTAACTTTCTTTGAAATTTTTACTAAAAAAATGAGTTTGATGCTTTCATTTTGCACACACAAAAAAACTTTCTATCTTCTCATCTCAAAACATTTTGCTTCTCTAAATTTTCTAGGTAATTGCAGTTTTATTGTTCCAGAGCTTCGACCTTAAATGCATGATATTGAAACTTGTCGTGTGAACCATAGAGAGCAACCGACATTGTGATTGACACCATTGTCCCAAAAGTACGATTTTGTGCACGAAGCTTCAAAGTTTAATTATTTTCCTCTTTTATAATTGTTGTAATAATTTCATCTAGCATGAACCGCATTGAATAATTCTAAGATGCGTTCTGATATTTGTTGATTATATTTCTGAACATTAATATAACTTTTTACATGTATATAGCTTCTCTCTCTCTCTTAATTGAAATCCCTAAAAAACTTTCATTCATACTATTCTATTTTCTAGATTAATTCTATTTTTTTAAATTATTTAATAATTTTATTTAAAGCCCATATCTATTATTTGAGCAATAATGATCATTATAACTCAAAATGATATTTAAATGATCGAAAATACTTATAAAAAAATGATAAAAAATGTAAGTTACATATTAGAAGTGTATAGTGATTTCTTTTTATTTTTTCGGGAAAAAAAATTACAATGATTTCTCTATTACATATGAATTCCGATATAATTTGATTTGCTTTATGTTGTAATTGTAGAGAAAATATTTGTTTGTAGGGTTTATTTTCCATTTATATAATTTCTTTAGTATTTATTTCAATGGCTTTCAATATATTATTTTCATGATTTTAAGCATGAAAGTTTTTATACAAGTAATATGTTGATGAATTGATTTTATCAAAAGAGATATTTTAATATTTTACTACCATGCAAAAGAAATTAAGAAATTCCAATACAAAAAATAAGATTTTAAGTCTCGGTCCATTTTTTTTTAATATATTTTTATACATTTGTTGAGATCCATTTGATAGTTATGGAAGAAAAATTTAATGTCAAAACCAAAAGAAGACAAATTACTTTAATTCCATCAAATGCACAAAGTAATTTTATTTCTTAAAATGAGAGGTATAATAATTCAAATTGAAGTATTTTTTCTTTGTTACTTTTTTTTTAATAACATATAGTTAAATTTTTTATTTTAAATATATATATATACATATATATATATATATATATATATATATATATATATATATATATATGTTACTAATAATTTGTATATCTTTTACATTGCATGTTTCATATTAATTCCAATTTTTTTTATTCAATATACTCATCAGTATTTCTTTTATATATATATTTATATTTTTCTCAATTTTTTGGTCAACAGTTTAGTATGTTTTAATATATTCATTAATTTTTATATAATACTTTGTAACTCATGTTCTAATTTAAAAAAAAAAAACAATTTATTATTTAATTCTGTTTGGTGAATCATTAATTTTTAAGTGGCATAAGAATATATAAGTATATATATACTCAAATTATTTACATCTCTCCTATGTGTCATTTTCCTTATGGTATTATATAGGGGTGCAAAAAAAAAAAAAAAAAACCGAAAAACCGAAAAACAGTGAAACCGAACCGAAACCAAGCCAAAAATATGGTTAACCGAAACCGATGGACTAGTGTACAGTTTTTATTTTTGAAAATTAATGGTTACGGTTTAGATTTAGGTTTTTACATCGAAAGTCCATGTGGACTCGCGGTTAACCGACTTTTTAAAAATATATTTTTTTTTAAATTATGTAATTATATATATATATAGGTCATATGAATAATAAGTGAAATATTTGGGCCTTTAATGTTATTTTACTTCCTTACTATACAACACCGAGTAATTTCGGTCACTCCCTTCCAATCTCATCTCATCTCAATTCTTAATTTCACACTCATTAAAAAACGAACAACGAAGAACAATTTCATTAATTAATGTTTAATTTTGTACAACAATTTCTATACTTGTAAACTTTTTTTTTATTAATGTTTTAATTATTAGAGTTTATGGTTAAAATGTTATTTTAATTAATAATTAAGACTATGGTTTGTAATTTTATATTTTTATTTGACATTTGAGATTTATGGTCTATTTATTTGAGATTTCAAATATTATAAATTTAGCAAAATCATAATATCTATTTCGTAAATGGTTAGCCATAAAAAAATGATTAACCGACCGAAATTAATGGTTAACCGAATTTAATGGACAGTGTATGGTTAGTAAATTAAAAAAACCGTTCAAACGGTTAACCGTTTGTAAAAGTCCACATGGACCGGTTAACCGACCGTGTGCTCCCTTAGTATTATGATTATTTCTTTTTATCAATTTCAAATATTTGAGAATTTTTACTTAAATTTCAAGATTCTTAATTGTCATTTATATGGTAAATTTTTAATTTTAACCCTTAGAGATGCATTCATTAAATTCAAATTCTTATTCAAGTACTCTTTTAATATTTTATAACTGTTACTTTAAATTTATAATAAGTCATTAATATTTTCTGTTTCAACTTCTTACTAATAAATTGGTTTTAATTTTTTTACCTCATTGATTTTAAAATCAATTCATTATCTCTTTTAATGCATTAATTCATCTCTTACTAATACTTTTTGTCAATTGAAAATTTTAGTTAGTAAATTTCATTTCTTCCACTTTTAATCAAGATTGCCACTTAGGAAATTTGTAGAGTTATATATTGGATTTAGAAAAATATTCAATCTACCTGTGTGTGTGCGTGCGTGCGGGCGCGCGTGTGTGTGCGTGCGTGTGCGTGCGTGTGTGTGTGTGTGTGTGTGTGTGTGTGTGAATTGGTTCTAGCCTATATATCTATTTTTCTGAATTTTGAACATTTTTTCTCCAAATTATCAATGAAGAAGCCATAACTAATAAATTAGTATATATTTATTTTCTCTTTATAACCAATAAATTAATTCATTTATAGAAAATGTATTAAGTTCATAATGGTGGTTACAAAATTTTAAATGTTTTGTAACTTACTTTGAAATATTCACTATAAAAAGAGCTTGATACTTTCATTTTTGCACACACCAAAGAACTATCTTATTCTCTTAAAGCCTTTAGTTTTTCTCTATGTTTTATGGGCAATTGTAGTTCTGTTATTTCAAAGCTTCAGCCTCAAGTGCATGATTTTAAAGCTTATCGTGTTAACCTTGGAGAGCGACCAATGTTGTGATTAGCACGTCTATCAAGTTGAAAATTCGCTTTTGTCTATGAAGCTTCAAAGTTCTTATCTTTCTCTTTTATAGTCATTGTAATAATTCATCTGATATGTACCGTGTGGAAAACTTATAGTGGTATGTTCTAATATTTGTTGATTATACTTTTACTCATAAATATAAATTTTTTTATGTAGCTTTTTGAGTTTATTATTTCAATTATATATTTACCGTATTATTCTAAAAGTAATTGTATTTAATTTACTATAAATAAAAGATAAAGAAACAAAAAATATGCTATATGTGCATATCTTACTTTTAAATTTCCATCACTCGAAAATTTATGACATAGGATAAATATTATATTAAAATAGTATAAATTTAATCTATATATATATATATATATATATATATATAAGTTACTAATAATTTGTGTATCTTTTACATTGCATGTTTCATATTAATTCCAATTTTTTTTATTCAATATACTCATCAGTATTTCTTTTATATATATATTTATATTTTTCTCAATTTTTTTGTCAACAGTTTAGTATGTTTTAATATATTCATTAATTTTTATATAATACTTTGTAACTCATTTTCTAATTAAAAAAAAAACAATTTATTATTTAATTCTGTTTGGTGAATCATTAATTTTTAAGTGGCATAAGAATATATAAGTATATATATACTCAAATTATTTACATCTCTCCTATGTGTCATTTTCCTTATGGTATTATGTAGGGGTGCACAAAAAAAAAAACCGAAAAACCGAAAAACAGTGAAACCGAACCAAAACCAAGCTAAAAATATGGGTAACCGAAACCGATGGACTAGTGTACGGTTTTTATTTTTGAAAATTAATGGTTACGGTTTAGATTTAGTTTTTTACATCGAAAGTCCATGTGGACTCGCGGTTAACCGACTTTTTAAAAATATATTTTTTTTAAAATTATGTAATTATATATATATATATATATATATATATATATATATATAGGTAATATGAATAATAAGTGAAATATTTGGGCCTTTAATGTTATTTTACTTCCTTACTATACAACACCGAGTAATCTCGGTCACTCCCTTCCAATCTCATCTCATCTCAATTCTTAATTTCACACTCATTAAAAAACGAACAACGAAGAACAATTTCATTAATTAATGTTTAATCTTGTACAACAATTTTTATGTTTGTAAAATTTTTTTTATTAATATTTTAATTATTGGAGTTTATGGTTAAAATGTTATTTTAATTAATAATTAAGACTATGGTTTGTAATTTTATATTTTTATTTGACATTTGAGATTTATGGTCTATTTATTTGAGATTTCAAATATTATAAATTTAGCAAAATTATAATATCTATTTCGTAAATGGTTAGCCGTAAAAAAATGGTTAACCGACCGAAATTAATGGTTAACCGAATTTAATGGACAGTGTATGGTTAGTAAATTAAAAAAACCGTTCAAACGGTTAACCGTTTGTAAAAGTCCACATGGACCGGTTAACCGACCGTGTACACCCTTAGTATTATGATTATTTCTTTTTATCAATTTCAAATATTTGAGAATTTTTACTTAAATTTCAAGATTCTTAATTGTCATTTATATGGTAAATTTTTAATTTTAACCCTTAGACATGCATTCATTAAATTTAAATTCTCATTCAAGTACTCTTTTAATATTTTATAACTGTTACTTTAAATTTATAATAAGTCATTAATATTTTCTGTTTCAACTTCTTACTAATAAATTGGTTTTAATTTTTTTACCTCATTGATTTTAAAATCAATTCATTATCTCTTTTAATGCATTAATTCATCTCTTACTTGTCAATTGAAAATTTTAGTTAGTCAAATTTCATTTCTTCCACTTTTAATCAAGATTACCACTTAGGAAATTTGTAGAGTTATATATTGGATTTAGAAAAATATTCAATCTACCTGTGTGTGTGCGCGTGCGTGCGTGCGTGTGTGCACGCGCGTGTGTGTGCCTGCGTGTGCGTGCGTGCATGTGTGTGTGTGTGTGTGTGTGAATTGGTTCTAGCCTATATATCTATTTTTCTGAATTTTGAACATTTTTTCTCCAAATTATCAATGAAGAAGCCATAACTAATAAATTAATATATATTTATTTTCTCTTTATAACCAATAAATTAATTCATTTATAGAAAATGTATTAAGTTCATAATGGTGGTTACAAAATTTTAAATGTTTTGTAACTTACTTTGAAATATTCACTATAAAAAGAGCTTGATGCTTTCATTTTTGCACACACCAAAGAACTATCTTATTCTCTTAAAACCTTTAGTTTTTCTCTATGTTTTATGGGCAATTGTAGTTCTGTTATTTCAAAGTTTCAGCCTCAAGTGCATGATTTTAAAACTTATCGTGTTAATCTTGGAGAGCAACCAACGTTGTGATTAGCACGTCTATCAAGTTGAAAATTCGCTTTCGTCTATGAAGCTTCAAAGTTCTTATCTTTCTCTTTTATAGTCATTGTAATAATTCATCTGATATGTACCGTGTGGAAAACTTATAGTGGTATGTTCTAATATTTGTTGATTATACTTTTACTCATAAATATAAATTTTTTTATGTAGCTTTTTGAGTTTATTATTTCAATTATATATTTACCGTATTATTCTAAAAGTAATTGTATTTAATTTACTATAAATAAAAGATAAAGAAACAAAAAATATGCTATATGTGCATATCTTACTTTTAAATTTCCATCACTCGAAAATTTATGATATAGGATAAATATTATATTAAAATAGTATAAATTTAATATATATATATATATATATATATATATATATATATATATATGTATGTATGTATGTATGTATGTATGTATATATAGGTTCAAAAGTTATAATACCTCTTAAATTTAATATAAAAAAATTATTGAAAATTATTTAATGGAATTTAAATATATTAATGAAAGTAAAAAAAAAGGTTTATAAGCAAATATTAATCCACGGGTTGCAGCTCAGTTGACAATGCAAACTGGGTTTGTGGGAGGAGACTCAGGGAAAGGTGAGGAGCCTTAACTATGACTAAGTCCTGAACAAGAAAATTTCAATAAAAATGGCTATGGTCGTTTAACAAATTTGAACATTACATTAAAACTAATATACATAAATATTTATGTTTCAGTAAATTTGTTCAGTGATCATACTAAACTACAAACAATCCCCATAATCATTTTTAAAAGGGCTAATAACTCTAGATGGCCTTGTACTTGGTCCAAACTACCTACCGCCCCTCTCAACTTAGAGGTTGTCCGCTTAGCCCTCCCAAGTTAACAAAATCAACCCACTGAACCCCCTCCATCGGAGTTTATCAATTTAGGCTAAGATAGTATTATACACTGGCTGCCACGTGTCTAAAATATTTTCAGAAATATTTTATTGGATAATTTATCCAATAAAAATGAGACACATGACACACTAACTTAAATATTTTGAACAACTCTAAGATCAGCCCATATCTTTGACCCAACTTGTCTCTCTTCCCAATTAACCAGTCCTAACCTATAGTCCTCCGCCATAGAAAGACTGGCCATCATTCTTCTCCAGTCACCGTCGCCACCACCTTTGTTTCTCCCCAATCGCCACCATCTTTGTTCCTCTCCATCGCTACCATCACACTTTCGTTTCTCTTCACATAATCAAATTTGATCCCCAATTCAATGAATAACATTTAATTTCCCAAAATCATGGCATGAACTGCTATTTAGGTTGATTACAAATTCAAGCACTGTTGAAAAAGATACATAAAAAAATTCATTAAGAAAAGAGAAAAAAAACA
The DNA here is from genome assembly GCA_039660915.1 of Euphorbia tirucalli. Taxonomy (NCBI): domain Eukaryota; kingdom Viridiplantae; phylum Streptophyta; class Magnoliopsida; order Malpighiales; family Euphorbiaceae; genus Euphorbia; species Euphorbia tirucalli. Next base: position 43,685,633 of record CM077636.1, read on the forward strand.
ACAATTAAGCTTGATACAAACATAATTGAAGTAGTAAATAAAAATTATTACAAATTAACTATCATCATAACTTAAATCAAATAAACTTCAAGCTAATCCAACAATAATGAAACCCAATTAATATATCATTAAACCAAAGTAAAAAATGATAAAAAAATCCCAAAAGCTGAAGATCATATCATAAGAGTAAAAAAGGAAACATGCAGGGATGAGAAAAGGGGTTTTAAAAATATGCTACTATAATGAAACACAAAAACATAGCTAAAGACAAAAATAAAATATGGAAGAAAGATAAGAAATGAACCTGAAAAGGCTGAGCAAGAAAGAAGTGAACGTGAACTTTGATGTTGAGAAAGAAAGGTCTGAAAGAAGAACAAAGGCTGTAGCGATGATTGGGGAGAAACAGAGGTGCGATGGTGATCAGAGAAGAATGATACTTTTGGTGGTGCAAGGCTAGAGTTAATTAGGAAGAGATGGGCAGTAAGGTCAAAGATATGGTAAGTCTTAGAGTTGTTCAAAGATTTAAGTTAGCATACCACGTGTCACATTTTTATTGGTTGTTATGATGGCTCATGAGTGTTATTTTTCTATTGATTCACACATCTATCCATGCCAGATGGAAGGGATTACGTGGGTTGATTTTGTCAACTTGAAGGGACTACTGGATAACCTTTAAATTGAGAGGGACAATAGACAATTTAAGCTAAGTACAAGATACTCCAGATGTATAGGCCTTTTAAAAACTTAGATAAATAATATGTGATAAAAGAGATAAACAAAACAAATTAACAATTCTACCTAAAAACGAAATATAAGTTTAATATTTTTTAAATTACCTTTTCTATTAAATCATTTAAATTAGTTCTTATATATAAAATCAATTGAAAAGGAAAATTGCTCTATAAATCAAAATAAACATTTTACGTACAACTTTTAAAGTGATTCCTTGATTGAGTTCAATTCCTTAGATCTCCTTCAGTTTAATATGAAGTGTTTGTGTCAATATGTTTTACTACGTAACCACATTATTGTGAACATCTCTTTTACAACTTCTTCAAAAGAGATATATAATTATTGATTTATCTTTATCTATTTCAAATAGCTCATTTGTATTTGCTTTGCAAGGTGCATAGTATTAAGACCAAATATTGTATATATACTAATGCTCTTTTTTTTTTCACACTTACTTCCATTCATATTTGTCATCTTTATTAGTTTATAGAGTTTTTTACATAAACTGGCAATATTTTATTTCCAACAAACAGACAAATAATTTGCTTTCATTCAAGCATTAATTCACCATATTATAAGAGTACAAGACATCATTGTTGTTAGACGTTTTGATCTTACATTGTGGACAAACACATTGTTACTCGAGAATAACGGTTTAATTTTAAATGGTAAAGCACAAATACTTTTGAAAGTATTTTAATGTATCATAAATCTTTTTAATACATTGAAAAATTCATGATTTAATAGAAAGAAATATAAAAACAATAACAAAAATTACAAAAAAAGACGCACTGCACAACGTGCGAACAAGAAGCTAGTTTGTTTCACTTTTCATCATATGGTGAAAACTCAAAAACATGGGTTCAAGAATTTGCAGCTATTCGAGTTATATGGGATATAGTTCATTCTTTGCATAAGGTTCTTACTCATTGTTATTTTTTTTTTCTTTTTGCATTTATGATTATCAATTTTGCATTTTCCCTTTTTGGTCTAATTATTTAGCGTTTGTAGTTGTATTATCTCTTTTACATGCGCTTTTATGTATTTTTAACTAATATATTTATTTTAATATTGTAAATGTAAAGGCATATGGTTTAACATTCTTTATAGGTAGAATAATTTGTATACTAAATGAATCCAAGTTGATTATTTAAAAAAAATACTAATTTTTCTATACATCTCAGGTATTCATCATATATTTTTCTTGAAATGCCTTGACTTTTTTTATGAATGAAAACTATGATGTAGTAAGCTATTTCTTCTTGTACTTGGCATGCCTCAAATCCTTCCATTCATATTTATCTATTTTTCTTAATTTTATGGATAATTTTAAATAAATAAATAAATAAATCTCGGTTGATTCAATAAGTCTTTAAAATGTATATTTCAATTTGCTTTTCAATTCTCAATATGCAACAACTAATTAATGTCAATCACAAATTCATGATGGTTACAAAACTAAAAACCATTTATGAGCGTAACATTCATTTTTAAGGATACACAATAAACTATATAATAAAGGTAAAACTTTTTATTATCTCATCTACTCTCACTCTCACTTTTTCTTTCTTATTCTCTTATTCATGTTATGAGTATCAGAGTCTACTAGCTAGGCGCTAAAAATTATTACAAATTACTTCAGGTTAAACCAAAAGTGAAAAAAAATATGACATGGTGTCATTTTTTCTTTTTTTTGCAAACAAATTTGTTTGTTGTAACATCTTATTCTTACTACTCAATTGCTATTTTCTTTGTTTAACTTCCTTAGTAGATTGATAATATCATTTTAACATTGGGAAGTTTAAGCGTGGAAATAGTATCAATATCAATTTTGGGTATTTCTGTTTTCTCTTATATTTAACTTTTATACTTTATAAATCATTATATGTTATTTTATATACATTTTTATATAGTTTTATCATAATTTAGAATGTAAAACATAATTAATATAATTTGTTGTTTTATATTATATAATATTTTTTATTATAAAACATGATATTTTAGTCTATATACATGTATATATGTCTATTATGAATAAAATAAAACGAATTTTCATTTTTTTTACAGATTGGTGCCTATTTTTCTATTTTATATATATTTTTTATCTTAAATCATGTTTACAATTGAACTCTTTTAGTTATTTTTAATTTGTAACATATTAGTTTTTATTATTCTGATAGTCTCAAATAGGTAGCTATAGTACTAGAAGGATGGTGAATAGTACTGTAACCGAATAAAAATTTTCGCAAACTATTTAGAAAACTCTTTTTGATAAAAAACAATTTTCTTTCAATAAACACAAGTTTTACAAAAATGCAGAATTAATAAAATAGTAAAACTTGTATATATAAATTTGCTTGAATGATATAAAAAATTAGGCTTAATTTCACCCATGGTATACCAACTATCACCTCAATTACATTTTGGTATACCAACTACAATTTTGCACATTGGCATACCTCAACTTATAAGTGACCTCCCATTGTGGTATATATGACCAGCTATTACAGGTAACCTGCGCCACGTCAGCATTTTGACCGAAGTCAAATAAGTCAACAGACCCCACATAATATGAAATTACCATTTTATCCTTAAAAAAAGTTTCCTTCACTTTCTCTCTCCTACCATCTCTTTTGCTTCCATCTTCCTTCTAATCTTCTTTCATCTATTTCCTTCTGATCCATATCCCTTTCCCAATTTCAATCAAAATTAGATTAGTTAATCAACAAATTCAAGATTAAGCACCTCCCAATTTCATCATCCAAATCCATCTTACCAAATACCCAAACCAATTTCACCCAATTTCATTATCTGATTGCAATTTTTTTTGTCTTGATTTTCTTTCAGATCTGCTTCAGATCTACTCATCTCCTTCTTTTCGTATCCTTCATCTCCTTCAAATTAATTTCGTCTCCTTCTTCACATCCTTCTCGTGCTTCGTCTCCTTCTTCGTCTTTCTCCACGAACCCTTTTTTTAGGGGGATGTCACTGGGGTCAGAGAGAGAGAGTGATGAGAGAGAGAAGAAGATAGGAAGAGAAGGGAGATAGAGAAAGAGAGTGATGAGAGAGAGAAGAAGATAGGAAAAGAAGGGAGATGGAGAAAGAGAGTGATGAGAGAGAGAAGAAGATAGGAAGAGAAGGGAGATGGAGAAAGAGAGTGATGAGAGAGAGAAGAAGATAGGAAAAGAAGGGAGATGGAGAAAGAGAGTGATGAGAGAGAGGAGAAGATAGGAAGAGAAGAGAGATGGAGAAGAAGGAAGGGATGAAGGGTATAATTGGAAATTCATATATGGTGGGGCCCACATTTCAGTTTGACATTGGTCAACTCACTGACGTGGCGTGTTCAACCAGGAGTCTCAGGTAAAAAAACCACAATAAGAGGTCACCTGGTAGTTGGGGTACTATAATGTGCAAAATGGTAGTTGGTATACCAAACTGTGATCAAGGCGATAGTTGGTATACCATAGGTAAAATTAAGCCTAAAAAATTGTCTTAAAAAATACTGCTATTAATTTAAATTACAGAAAATTAAATAGCAATAAATGTAAAGAGTATAAAGATAGAGAATTGAAGACATCGAGATTTATATTGGTTCGACCCAACCGGTCTACGTCCAGTCCCCAAGTCAACCAATTGGGATTTTTCACTAATGTTTCTTTTACGGGCAAGAAACAAGCCTAAGTTACTTTTTACGAGTTCAAGTAACCAACTCAATTCTTTTACAGGCTAAGAATCAAACCTCTACCATTATTTTTTCGGAGCTTAAGTAACAAAAATCTTCCGATGTTTTTTTAAAGCTTAATCACTAAACTTATCCAGTATTTTTTACAAGCTTAAATACCCAACTTTTACCGATGCTTTTTCAAAGCTCAAGCACAAAATTTTTACAAACTTTGTTAATTCACACTATTAACAAAGAAACCCCTTTCACACAAATTCCTTATGTGAAATACAAACCCTAAATATAAAATATTTAAATGAACAAAGATGAAGCTTTCTCTCTTTGATTGCTTGAAGGATTTTGTTGGAAGACTTAATAAATTTGCTCTCAATGTGTGAAATATTTGCTAAGTCTTCCTTACCTTTGCTGATTCAATTTGTCTCGTATTTATAGGTGATGAATGTTAGAGATTGTGCCCTAAGCCAATGTTGGATTATGTAAACAATCTTCTTAAGTCATTAATAAAGACTTATTTTATCATATATATTTGTATGTTAGTATTTATGATAATGTATCCATGAATTAATTGTGTAATTCTAAATTTCCCTAGTCGATTGTTATTATGGGAATAATAACAAACTAAGACTAGTGTGAGTGATAATGGATATTCATAAGATGAATATAGTGTATACAGATACAGATTATACTCACGGGCAATGTGTTAGAGAACATGTTGCTGGAGACCCACTATAAGATCAAGTTCATGGTCACGTGTCACAACTGATCTTGATTATAGTAGTGTCATCAGCTGATTCCTTTGACCTGAGGTCACCATGGATTCCGGGATGAATTTATGTTGTGCTTTGACGCAGTCAAACGCTGCTTGTAACAGAGTAGTTATAAAGGCTGTGGTTGGGTACGATATGACTCATGCTTTGGGATGTGAGTGACAGATATGGGATTTTGTCCCTTTCTAACAAGAGAGCGATATCACTGGGCCCCTCGATAAGTAAGACTGTTAAATGCATGGCCGTGCTCAAATAATTGATAAGAGTATCAATTGATTTGTCTGAACAGTTTACTTTGAGATCGAGAAAGCATATGATTAATTATGTAAGATTGACAAGTGTACCATGTCTTATAATTAATCTTGATATCAAAGAGACAAAAGGGAATATGACATTTTATAAATAGGTATTGGATCATTCCAATCATATTAATTGGGTAGTCGTAATGGCTTGCTAGAGTCCGCTTATGACCTATAAGGATATTATGGTAATCTCCTTATTGCCAATTAATATGAACCTATGGGGTCACACACAAAGAGCAAAATGAAGTTCATCTTATCGGGTATAAATTATTATTGGATAATAATTTATGAATGAGAAAGAGAATAAATATATATAGTGATATATATTTAAGTGTGTATATATATAAATATTAATTTGATTAATATTGCATAAAGTATGCTACATATTATAATTAAATTATATAAAGATATAATTAATTATAATATTATATATACATATGTGTATTATGGAGAATTGATTTGATTTAATGTTAATTGAGAATTAATATTAAATTGTGTGGGTTAATATATAATTATAACTAATAGGTGTATTAGGTTATAATTATAATTAACTAATTAGGTTTTATATTTAAGGAAATAAAAACCTAAACCTAAGAACTCTCTCCAAAAACACACTAACTGAATTCGGCCAGCCACCACAAGAAAAGCAGCCAGCCGAAATTCTCCTCCCAAGCCAAAGGGAAAAATCTGATTTTTCTGCTCTTTTCTCTCGTTCGAAGAATTGTTCTTCAATCCCGGCGCTAGCACGCGGTGAATGAATTGCTCCGTGTGGATCAACCGTAGAGGGAAGCTACTTTGGTTCCTAATTGATTCAAAACCTACAAAGAATTAAGGTAATTCTTTAACCCTCCTTCCAATTCAATGCAATGTACATGGGTCCTTGGTGGGGATTAATCCTTTTATTTCCGCTGCGTATATATTGTTTTTGTGCGATTAATTCCCAACAATGAAAAACTCTTCAAATTGATAATCACCCATTGCATTAAGGTCTTGAAGGAGCTATGACCGTTGTGTTTAGCTCATAAATAAGATATAGCTATTGCATCAAGCTTATAAGCAGGATATGATTTGTTGTATACACTCCTGATGAGGATATGGCCGTTGAATTCTCCTCATAAAGCTTGTACCTCTTGAAGCAAGTTTCACCTTTTAAAACCAATATATCCGTTGGAGATTTGAAGGTCATAAGTAAGGATTGTTAGCTTATAAGACACCAATCCTTTCTTCAAAAACCAGTTGACCATCTTAAAGCTTATGAGTGAAAATTAGCTCATGAATCAATTTCCTTCTTCTAAAGATAGTACAGCCGTTGGAAGTGATGCTTTTGCAGCTCTTAAAGCACTTTCTCATCTTCTGAAGATAACATAGCCGTTGACATTTTGAAGGTCATGAACCAAGCTCCTTAGTTCATAAAGCAATGCTCACATATGGTCAATAATGAGCTACTCATATGATAAACTATTATCCTCCAAGACTTAAGACAACCTTCTTTGTAGCTTCATTCTTTATAAAAATAATTTACTTCATAAGTATTTACAAAACAATTGTAATAATATTAAAGTAAATATATTTCTCATTTGTCAACTTTTAATTAGTTGTTATCATCAAAACACGATTCAACACATTCACTACATAACTTTTTAATTTCTAACCTATAATTAATTAATAGCAACAGCATTGGAGGTTGTTATAATCACTCAAAATTATTATCTTATTGAAAACATAAAGTTCAAATATAATTATAATCTAAAAGCTTAAGAATTTTTTTTTCAATTAAAATCTTTTAGTTTTTATTTTATAAAATAAATATAATAAAAACTCTATATTTTAGGATTAAATTTTTCGAAAATATTCAATATGTAAAGGCTCACTATTATTTATAAAAATGAAAATTTTTTTATCAAAAATAACAAAAAAATTACTAAATTATCTAAATATGCAATTCTTATAAAAATATATATATATATATATTAAGTAAACCGTGCATTGGCGGGCACAAAGCTAGTTATAATTTAGAAACGAAAGCACCATATAATAGGTTTATTAGACAAAAAAATATCAAACTGAAAATTAGTTAAAAATCAAAAACCAATTTTTGAAAATTGAAATTGATGGACTAGGTTATGAATTTTCATTTTTTAAAATTTATTGGTTAATAGAAACCAAAAAGTTAAGCAATTATGCATATATTTATGTATAATTAATTTGAAATATATAGAATTTTAGTTATTTATACATAAATATACATATTTATATTTAAATTTTGAAAAATATTAAAAAATCTTATAACCAAACCAAATAAAATTAATTGAAAATCGAAAACCGATTTCTAAAATTGAAATTGATGGACTAGGTTATAATTTTTCATTTTTAAAGCCTGTTGATTAACAGAGAACGAAAAATTAAATGATTATGTATATATTTAATATGAAAATATATGAAATTTTAGTTATTTATATGTAAGTATACAAATTTATATTTAACTTTTAAGCTAAAAATATTAAAAAAAACTTATAATTTATTTATATAATTGTTTTTAATTGCACTTGAATTTTAAAATTTATAGTTTGTAACTTAATGCTTAGTTTTAATATTTTAGAACTAATTTATTTTCAATAAAAAAATTGTTTAACCGATCAAAATGATAGGTGAATTGATTTACGGTAAGCGAGCAAACGGATTGCAAAATTTTTGTAAATGGACTGACTAAACAACTGTGTACGCCCCTGATATCAACCCAATTGCAATCCCTTGGTTCGATTAAAAAATTAAACTGATCCAAATGGACTGAATACTAAATAAAGCTACAAAAACACAATTGAATTGAACCAATTTTAGAAACAAAATCAAAGCAAACTGAAAAAAGTTCATCTTAGTTGGTATGGTTTTGGTCGTGTCCATTAGCCGAACTGGATCTTGATGTTATGAATGTAAACAATTTTACTAAAACATTCACGGATATATTATTTTAAGATTTCATATTAAAAGAAAATAAATTTATTCTAAATTTATCTTATTGCATAACCTAAAAAAGACAATTAAGCTCTAACATACATTGTACATAATTTAAAATAAATGAAAATACAATAGGTAACACATAACTTCTAAAAACATAGGGTTCATATCTTAGAGATTAATAAATTTTTTTAGGTAAATTGTTTACCCAAAAGAATAATACTAATAAATGCACCTTCCAAAATAGTATATTTCTAAGAACGTATAATGTTTGGGCGACTGAACCAACAAAAGAATGAAGAGAGTAAAGTGATTGCAATTAGCGCAAGTGATGGAACTGCAATTACATTACTCTACTCTTTCAAGAAAAAAAGTTGATGTAACCAAAAAAAAAAAAAAAGGAGAGAGAGAACATGGATAGAAACACTTATCCATGTGTGCCTATTCCCCATTCTCCACTTTTCTCATAAAATAAAGGCCCAATGTATTTTTTAACTCAAATTTATGCTAGAAATTTATCTAGCCCCTCTAACTTAAGATTTCACTTTTCCGTTCCTTGAATTTGTACCAAAAAACCATCTAGTTTGAAAAAAAAATGTCTTTAGTTTAATTTTTGCATGAATTTTTTTTTATTTGTAAAATTGACTCTGGCTAGATTAAGAAGTTGCTGAAACTCTTGTTTTGATATTGATGAGGTAAAAATCCATTGAGTTTTCGATTGCTCCATTGATAGTTTGATAAGATCTTCCTACTTAAATATTAAAAAGATGAAACAAGCACTGATTGGCCTAACTAGGGATAATAAACTATACCTAAGTTAGTATGATTCTCAAAGAAATAATCAAGTAAAGAGAGGTGAGATTATATATATCAAACTTGGAAGCTAACCCCTTTATATAAACATGTGTGACTCACAATCCCACTAGAATAAAAGCAGCATTTTTGCCTGTTTAGGAGTTAAATTCCTACTTAGAATGCAATTCTTTTGAATAAGCATGTGTCTGGGAATTCATTACCCAATTAGACGATAATTCCAAAAAAAAAAAGTATTATCCTTCGGTTTAGCCGGTAGGCGCACTCTCTAGCCTGTCTAAGAATAAATAGCCGAATGATTGGACTATATCCGATGTAGTGTGAGAATCAGACCTACTTTCTGCTCAATGCTTAAGATTCCTTCAAAAGTTGGTTAAATGCTGGACCTGAGCAATACTTTGAAAAGATTTGGTGGTTGCATCATCTTTCAACTTACTCCTTGATCTTTAAATAAAAAAGGATAAACAAAATTTAATCTGTGATAAAGTTTAACTTACTGTGTTACATATCTTAAACAATTTTCAATAATTTATTTATTGATCTTAATTACATGTTATTTTCATTTATAATAATTATGTTCAAGATTTAGTTATAATTAAGGCCTTTTATTTTTTTTTTCACTTATGGTCGGGGGAAATGAAGCTTGAAAGCTCTTTCCATATACTCAACATGCATTGACAATTTACATAGATACAAACTTAACTGATCTTTAAATATTGTTTACTTCATTTTATGATTTACATTACAAAGTTAATTAATCTATAGGAAAAAATCATTTACAAAGAATCTTAGGAGACGTATGAGCAAAATAAAGTGAACATAAGCACTCTATCAGCTCGAATTTTTTTTACCTCTATGATGAAAATTGAATCGGTTAACCTTTACAAGAAGATCTATGTTGAAACTGGTTCAAGAAGTGAAGATTCAGATTCAAACAAGCTTGAGAATTGAACCTGGAGCTATTTTGAGATTTAGAGTTTGTTTTATGGGGTGACAACTGCACAGCTATCTAGTCAACAGCAGCACGACTGTTACATACCTGTCAACAAATGAAAATTAAAAGGACAGTTGTTGGATTGCGGGAGAAATAACAATTAAGTTAGGATTAAAGGTGTGTTAAGGGGAAATTAAAGCTCATTACAACTAAGGGGAAGAGATTACAAGGGGTGGAATTAACATTAAACAAAAATTAAAAAACAGAAAAAAAAATTCACCAATCAAAAATTGAATCCCTTAAAATTAAAAACTTGGAATTAGTCTTAAGTTATCAAGAAGCTTAATGTTGTGACTATAAATAGAGAATTCTAGTCCAGCATAAGGATTTTGGGTTCAACCTCAAACTCTTTGAATCCGAATTAAAGCTTCAAAAATCGATTTTCAAAGCTCCAAAATACTGGAAAAATGCATCAAAGGTACTTTTGAGAGACCTTAAATCCATTTTATCGCTTTTTGTGTTGATTTTGTGCATCATTTCGTTTCAATTTTTCATACTCTATTTTCTCAAAATTCTAAATATCTTGAGTCGTAGGGCTATTGTGAGAGTCGTACAATTGTAGCCTAAGAGCCTCACGACTATGGATTGAAAATCAGAATTCCAAGTTTAGTTGTTCAATATTTTTCTTTTCATTTTCAGAACTGGAGCCGCATGAGTATCATTGTTAGTTGTACTACTGATGTTTCATACCCGTACTGCTAAGGTGTTAAAGAATTAGAATTTTGTTTCAATTATTTTTCATGCATATCATATCATTTTGACCTTAGGTTTATTTTTGGAAGTATGTTATAGTTTAAAGCAACGATAGAGATTTCGATTTCTTGAAAACTGACCCACATTGCATGTGTAAATATAAAACCAGACAAAATTATTTCTAATATTGTTTTCCATTCCCAACCAAAAGCATTTTAAAATGTTTTCTAGGTCTAGTAGGATGAATCTATTGGATTTTTCCTACTATCCCCATTTCACATCTCGAGCTATCTTAAACCCCTTGCTGTCTATTTGAGCCCTATATGTGTATATATTTATGTGTTCACTAACCTTTGTTTTGCAGGTAGATTAGGTTAGATGTATGCTAGCTTTTATTTTTAGATTATTCATGTATTTAGGTGGTTGTACCTCAAATCCCATTTATATGAATGTATCCCCTATGATAGTTTATTTGATTGGGTTCTAATAATTTATTTCCTGAATTTATTTAATTTCAGAATTTATTTATAGCTTTTTTGTATGAGCATATAGATAAAATTGGATTAAAATAAACCATAGAAATATAAAAGGCAAAGAGATAAAATTGTTAAAATAATATTTTGAATTAAAAAGAAATAGGTAGTTTGTTCGGACCCGAATCTCTAACTAAAAGGTATAGTGATTCCTGCATGGCTTAGTTATACCGCGATTTTCCGGTTAAGTCAAATCAGGTGGCGGCTCCTGCCACTTTTAGTAAGAACATTCAGTTTCGTTCCTTTTCTTGTTACTTTTCTAAAAACCTATATTGTTTTGTATTAAAATCCCGGCCTGACCTTGCAGCCAGTCGCTTTCAAGGATCATCTGCTCACACACTCATGGGAAACTGATATCCAATAAAATTTTAAGTAGGCTAAAAAGAAAAAAAAAGCTGTACTTTTATTTTAGATGCCACGTAAAATAGTCAATACTATAAAAAGAATAATATGGTTTAAATCTCTATAAACTAGTAGATATAATAGAAAAAAGAAAATTTATATACTCTTTCTGTTCCATTTTGTAGACCAATTTCACCCTTCACATGATTTAAAAAATTTTAGTTAAAATAGCTAAAAGACAGTTTTTACCGAATCATATTCTTACTTTGCCCTTGTTTAACTAACCAATAGCAATAGATGAGTATTAACTAGTGATAATTTTCAATAAAGTTTGTATTTTGATTGAAAGAATATTTATGATTTCAAGTTAATATGGTGTAATTTATTGATTTATATGCAGAATAAATAAAGGTATAATAGGAAAATCAAAACATAACTAACTTTTGTAAATGAAAATTTGTCTATAATTTGGGACGGACTAAAATAACAAAATAATCTATAAAAATAGGATGGAGGGAGTATTTAAAAAACAAAAAGAAATAAAGTTATTGTTAGAACCTGAATATAACAATATACTTATGAATGGAAAATCAATCATTTTTTTAGAGTTTTGAAAGAACGGAAGGTTTAATCGTTAGATCAAAGCATTGATGTGATGCCTTCATGAAGAGTTTAATCCTATTCTTAAAGCCTTAGGATGATTCTATGGTGAAAGGTTTAACCCAAGGTTAAACTCTTGGGATGATTATAGTGGAAGGTTTAGCCATGAGGTTAAAGTTTTAGGATGATGCTACGATGAAAGGTTCAACCCTGAATTTAAAGCCTTGAGTTGACATTGTTTTAAGAGCTTTAATCTTGAGATTAAAGCCTTGGATGTTCTTCCCACAAATACTCTGATGCTAAAGTCAGATAACAAGATAATTGCTCTGGAATCCCTAAATTATTGAGATTCTCTTGGTGCAAAACAAAATTTCAAACCACAACGGAAGCGATTATGCTTTTAAATCTGTTCCGGGAACAAATTGCATTGATTATGGAATACTAAAATACAGACTCAACCAGAAAGTGATTTAAATCATATCTATTCATCCCCATAATAAAGATTGATTTAAACTCTTGTTTTACATGAAGTATCTTCACCCTCACACACACAGATGCCTACCGAACAAAAACATATGCTAGCATTAGATGAAGAACGAGGAACGGAGCTCCACCAAAACCCTTGATGGCCAAACCCTCACTCTCTCTCTCTTAGGTGGTGGCCAAATTTCTTAGTCATTAGGGTTAGGGAATATTTATCCCTTTATACCTATGTATAAAAGCTAGTCCTAATTAAATTAGGTTTTGTAATTTAATTTATTTAATTGGCTTTAATCTATATTATTTTAATTTCATTATAACCATATAACAAAATCATAATTAGTTAATTATTGCGTAGTAATAAATATCAATTTAAATTAGTCCAAGTTTTAAAATAAAATATTCCATATTTAAATCTTAGGACATTTTTCATATATTGATTAAATTACTCTAAGTAATTACTTTAATATATTGAAAATCAATTTTCCCATAAGTTAATTGTATTAACTTGACCATAAAGTCTATAAATACAATTAATACAAAGTTCCATATTAAATATAATATATATCCAATATATATTATAATTAATCTGTAACAATCCCGTTCAGATATCTTTTTGTGTGATCCTGTGGGTTTATCTTATATTGGCAGTGGGTCCAATACCTTAAGGACCATAATCTTATGCGAGGCATTAACTGTGTAGTAACTTATACATCCTTTACCAATGATATCGGTGTGCTGCAAGAGGCATGATGATGTCACCCTCTATAGCAGCATGAGCATTCCTTGATATCGAGTAAACTGAAGTTTACAAACAAGTTATCACCCAGTGATTGCTTGTGTGTGGCCACACTCTTATCAATCCTACTCATTAAGTGATCGATGATATCTTTCACATCCCTACTAGTCCTACAATGATCACTGCATACCCAACCGTACCAATACTTGTCACCTTGTTACAGGCTCATTAGGTGCATGTCAAAGCATGTGAGTTCACATCTAAGCCTATAGGAATATCAGGTCTAAGGATCTTATAGAATTACTACTTGTGGACCACTTATGACATAGAAACCATGTGGTATTCTCAATAATGGATCGATCCAGTACCATATAACTTAATATGTATCCATGTCCTTGATTGACAGTCTAAGTCCAATGGTTGGTAAGACACCACCATATAATCAAGCCACATGCTAGTCTTTAGTCATTATCTTTCCCATGATTCTAACAAATTAGTGATAGTTTTATAATTATGTTTGATTCCTTACTTACGGTCTTACGACACAGAGAACGTTATCGACAATCATGAGTACAAACATAATTAATGGATATTTTGTTACTATTAATTGTAAAAAAAATTAATAAAACAAATTATGTTTTTTTATTAATAACACAATGTATAATATAATGGAAGTTGAGATACAATACCTTAAGACTAGCGCATACACTAACATAAAGATCCCACCCCTTTAGCATTAACTGAGAAACTATTTATAGCTTTAAGGATAGAAGTTACCTAACATAAAGATCCCACCCCTTTAGCATTAAATGAGAAACTATTTATAGCTTTAAAGATAGAAGTTACCTACATAAAATCACATTCCATGTTTAATTGGTAACTGTCAGAAATTTGACTTGACATGAGGATTATTTGAAAACTGCTCTGATAAAGTAACATGATGAATAATAACATGTATTAGGGTTAACCCCTAAACCTATGTTAGGTTTATATCAATTCCAAATTTGCCTTCAAAGTTATTAAGAGAAAGCTAATTTAAGCCTAAGGTATAAAATTAATTAATTAGCAGTGTTATTAAAATCGAACAAGACATCAAACTGATGAGGTTACCGTTTGCGATTCGAATCGATTCAACTAGTAGTTCAATTGGATGTTTATTTAGAAAAACATTATTTAATTATAAATATTATTAATTTTTGGTTTCATCGGCAATTTAACAAGCCGGTTCTCTGATTCAACTACTAATCAAACAATTTTTGCCAGTTTTTATAAAAATGAAAACTTTTTTATCAAACTCATCATATCCATGACTAATTTACAGTTGAAACAGCCAAACAATTCGGTCCGATTTTAATAACATTGCTAATTAAGAGCTTATGGTGTACATGTTAGAGCAGTTACATCCTCAAATAACGGAACCCTGGCCTTTTCCTTCCATCCCACTAATTGACACCTATCTCGCTAATATATCATTTTTGAACGAATTTAACAAAAAAAATGGTGCATTAATACATGGATTTCTCCATAATAACAATAAGATGATTTACAGATATGTCAAGCACCAATTACAAATCACAAATTAATTTCATATATGTTACATTCAGTGGCGGAGGAGAAGGTGGGGGCATGGGTATGCCATTGCCCCCCCAGTAGTCAGAGAACACCCTTAGTAGGGGTGTTTCCGGCGGCATAAGACCTTAGATCTCTAGTATTGGGGGGGGCTAATTTGCCCCCCCAAAACCAGAGAAGACGAAAGCCCTTTTGGTGGGGCTCCCACGTTTTGCCTGGGAATTTTTTTTTAAAATTCCCAAGCAAAACGATGTCGTTTTTGCCTTTTTTTTTTTAATTACCCAGGCAAAACGACGTCATTTTGCCTGGGCTGGGAAATAAAAGAAATAAATCAGATGTGTTGTTGGTTGCAAAATCCTTCGACTAGTTCATTCCCTCCTCTGTTTTCCCAGATTCCTACCTTCACACAGCATACTGACTGCTTGCCTTCGCCTAATCCCCCGCCGCCCGGCCACTCTCCTCCCTGTCAGCCACTCTCCGTCCGTCCGTGCTCTCAGCAGCTCCGCTCGTCTGCCAGCCCTTCAAACAGGTAACTTTCAGTTTCTAATTCCTAAATAGTTTATATTTTACCCTAAATTAAATTTGAGATTTCACAATTAAAATTAGATTGATAGGGATTGTTATGATATTGAATTAGGATTAGGAATTGCAAATAAAATGTAGCAATTTATTATATTACTATTATTTGAATCAAATTTTTTTTTTTGTTAATTAATATGATAAATTGATGAATTAGGGGTTTTGCCATTTAGGGGATTCTAATTTAGAGATTGTGATATATTGTCATTGATTTGAATTGTGATTCATATATTAAGAATTTGAGATTGTGATATTATTTAATTTGAAATTGATACATTATACTCGTGCATTTGGTATTGTGCTATTGTGCTATTACTAGATTAAAATTGTTTTTAAATTTTAAGTTTAGATTTAATAATTTGTTTGTGTTACTATATTAGGAATAAGAATATGGAGAAATTTTTTACTAGAATTGAGAGTAATTCTTCAAATCCCGATCAATCTTCAACTATACCTAGTCATGCAATATCTCTTGATAAAGGCAATGAAAAAAGAGCTTGTATTGAGGTAGAAGTTTCAGATGATGATATCATTAGCGATCCAGGATTGCGGAAGCCAATTGATAGTTACCCCTTTCAGATTAGAGATTCATTAAGGAGGAGATACTTAGCTCTAGGTCCTTGTCAGCCAGTTGGACATTAGTTTCCACAAACTATTCTTAAGGGAGGTAAAAGGTGTTGAGATTCGTCATCGGAAAAATAACATGGCGCAGTGGAAAATACACCGTTTAAAATTTCCTAGAATCCATATTGTCGTGTCCAATTACCATTGATTAGAATAAAAACAATTTGAATCAAGAGAGATTAACTCACCGGATTCGTCTCTTCTAGAGACTGTTGTAGAATCATTTCTTGAAACTGCGATCTCCAAAGTCAGGTGCACGACTAACTATTGAGCGGGAATCGGTGCTAGCCAAAGACGTGAAGGAATGGAGGATTAATGCTGAGATTTTCAGCTGTTTTGGGGCTGCTATTGGTGGCTGAAATTTCCATCAATTAATTAGGGTTGAATTGGGGTTTTCTTCCTTAAGTGTGCCCTTATATAGATACCTTGTCTAATTGGGTTTTAATTAGGTTACTTAAGCCCAAGCCCACTAGAATTATAATTACATAAATAAACTTTAATTAAAAAGTATATACTATGTAATTTGATTTCATTTGGCTATATTTAATTGCCCCTAAATAAAATTAAATCACACTTAAGTAAATACAATACATGTAGACATGTATTTAATTTTCCTACTTACGAAAATTATTTAGTTAATTGTTTACTTTATGTAATTCAATTAATTGATAAATTAATTAATTACATTATGTAAACTTATTAATTAAATTAAATCAACCCAATGTTAATTAATTACCTTGACACCAAATTTAAACTAATTAATTAACGCATTCCTTCCAATGTACATTACATGCAAAATTTCTATAAGTTCCGGCTCAGTTGATATATGTGCACGATCCTATGGGTCTGTCTTTATGTTGGCAGTAGGCCTAAGGCCCACAAACTGTAAGTGGGTTCTAGCAAACCATTATAGCCCCTAATTAAGACAGAGATACAGCAGCCTTTAGAAGACACTCACCCGGTAGTAATCTCATAGTGTCCTTTGCCTAACGATATCGATATAAATAAATAAGAGGCATGTCCGTCATCCTCTTTTGTTGTTTATTATATTTCTTGATCTTGAGTTGACTGATTAATCAAATAAGCACCGACTTACTTGGGTATGGCCATACACTTATCAGTCCCATTCATCAAGTGGCCAGTGATATCATCTCGGTGTTACCCGAGTGGCAATTCCATCTCTTCATCATCAATATCAATACGTTCACCTGTCCACCCAATCATACCCATATTTAGCATCCTTTTACAGACCTATTAGGCATATGTCAAAGTGAATCGGATTCCATATTAATACTATAATGAAATCTAGTCTGAGGACAAAAGAGACCTACTCAAGAAAGACCTATGACGCGACAACCATGTGGCTTTCTTGTGCGGAGCGATCCAGTCCCATGTCAATGACATGTACCTATATTCATGATTGACTTTACAAGTACTATGGCTAGTTAAGAACTACCATACAATCATCGAATATACAAGTCTGTGGTTCTATTCATTCCCACGATTAGAATAGACCTGGGATAGGTTTTATGATTATCAATCAATGGATATTCTACTCATATTATAGCACAAGATATAAATGAAATAAATTAATTGCTTTTATTAATGTGACACAAATAATGTATTCATACAATGAGTCTTAATGTATAATACAACATACAAGAATCCAATGCCCTAAGAACTAAGGCATACCAACAAAAGAAGGTTTTAAAGTTCGTGGTTTAAGAAATTTGCTTGGTTAGAGTATAGTGTCTCGAAAGATAAAGCATTTTGTTTATACTGTTACTTATTCAGTAAAAGTAATAAAAGTGGAGGAAATGCTTTTACAGAAATTGGATATAACAATTGGAAAAATGATTTACCTAACTTCATTGCTCCTGAAGGAAGTCCAGATAGCCCATACACATATGCTAGAATTAAGGATGATCAACACTAAAATCAAAGAGAGAATGTGGATTTTGTTTTAGCATAAAAAAGTACTGCTTTAGATGATGATTATCGTGCTCATTTTACTACAGTTGTAAGAGTAGCTCGATATCTTTTAGGGGAAGGTTTAGGTTTCTGAGGACACGATGAGTTTGAAGAATCAATGCACCGAGGTCATTTTCTGAACTCATTAGTTGGTTTTGTAAGTGTAATGAAGAAGCAAATAAAGTAATGCAATCAAATGCTCCTAAAAATAATCAAATGACTTCGTCTACCATTCAAAGACAAATAATTGAAGCTTGTGCAAAAGAAACGAGAAAAGTTTGGAGACAGGTTCTTTTCTCTTTTACTCTACGAGGCTCGAGATAGTTCTGTGAAAGAGCAAATGGCTATAGTTTTGAGATATGTGAATGATAGTGGAGTAGTTATAGAACAATTTGTTGGAGTGGTTTATATAACTGAGACTTCTGCACAATGTTTAAAGAATGCTATTGATGAATTCTTTGTGAAGAATGGATTATCACTATCAAGATTTAGAGGCCAAGGTTATGATGGAGCATCTAATATGTGAGCGAGCTTAAAGGATTGAAATCACTCATTTTAAATGAAAACAAGCATGCACATTATATTCATTGTTTTGCTCACCAACTGTAGTTAGTTGTTGTGTCTGCTGTCGAGGAAAACGATGACGTGAGTCAATTCTTTGAATATGTTTCTAGGATTGTGAATATGGTTGGAGGTTCGTGTAAAAGGCAGGATGCTATTCGCCAATTACACCATGAAGAAGTAGTGAAGAAAATACAAAGTAGTGAGATTTCAAGTGGAAAGGGTAAGAATCAAGAAATAAGCTTAGCTCGACCAGGTACTACACGTTGGGGTTCTCATTACAAAACATTGCTTTGGCTTTTTGATATGTGGAATTCAGTGGAAGAAGTGCTTTTAGCAATAAACAAAGATGGTGATACAAGAAAAAATCAAGGCACGGCTAAGGGTTTGTTGAATAAAATGGGTTCTTTTGAATTTGTGTTTGTTGGAAAGTTAATGTTGTATATTTTGGGAGTGGCAGATCCTCTGTCAAAGATTCTTCAAGCCAAAAATCAAAACATAGGAACTGTTGTTCGTATGGTTGAAGCGCTGAAAAAGAAGTTACAAACATATCGAGAAGATGGTTGGAAAAATTTGTTGAAAGAAGCCACTGAATTTTGTGTCCAACAAAAAATTAAAGTTCCCAATATGGATGACATTGCTGAAAGCCGTAGCTGGACACTTATTGATGGCGAACCAATAACTCATTTTCACCATTTTCGTGTAGAATTCTTTGTAGAGGTATTCCATTCATTATTTTTTCGTAATTGATATATATGTATGATGTTGTTCTTTATTCTTTAAATGTGTAGTGTTCTAAATTATTTTTACATAATATGATGATAGGTAATTGATGAGGTTGCCCTGGAATTGAACAATAGTTTCAATGAGGCAAACACAGATTTGCTTAGAGGCATAATGAGTCTTGATCCTTCAAACTCATTTGTTCATTTTGATCATGATGAAATACTGAATCTTGTTGGGTTATACTCTGAAGATTTCTCTAGTGTTGAGTTAGCCGAGCTTCCCTATCAACTTGAACTCTACATTTATGCTGTGAAAGAGAATCCAGAATTCTCTAATCCTGATGATGTTGGCGCTCTTGCAAAAAAGATGGTAGAGAATAAATATCACATTTGTTTTCCTTTGGTGTATCGGCTTATTGACTTGGCATTGGTCGTACCAGTTGCAACAGCTACTGTTGAAAGATGTTTTTCTGTTATAAATATAGCGAAGACTGATCTACGCAACCGACTGGAAAATGAATTACTATCAGATTGCTTATTATGCTACATTGAAAAGAAAATATTCATTAGCATCGGTGAAGAAGCTAATTTGCAGTGTTTTCAAAAGTTGGTTTCTCGCAAAAACTATTTGAAACCTCCCAAAAGGCTTATGCTACAAGTACTTCGTCGTCTCCATCGATTAGGAAAAATTAATTGTTGGTATGTCATGTGTATATAAATAATGAAGTTGTTGTTTGAATTGATTTGATTGTGTTTTTATTTACTTGAATTGAATTAATTCCAGGTTCGTCGGTCGGCCGGAAATTTTTGATTATCTGCCGGAAAATTTTTCAGGAAATTTTCGCCCCCCGTCCGCCAATTCCTAGGACCGCCACTAGTTTTTTCAAATGGAAGCTTAAAGTTCCAATTTACTTGATACTAGTTCCTTCGTATCAATACAATATTATCAAAACAAAATTGGATTTGACTGATTCACTTGTAAACTATCTATTGATCTAATCGATGGTCGAACGGACAAACAGGCAGATTGAATTGCCAATCATATAATATTTTTAATAAAATAATATTTTTTTAAGATAATAAATACTCGGTTAAATCCAATCGAATCAGTGGAATCACAGACCCAATAGGCTTCGTAGCATGTTGTAAAATCGGACTTCAATAACGTTGCATTTATAACGATGAAATTTGTATTCAAAAAAAAAAAAAAAAGAATATTAATAATTACATCTCATCTTCATCAATAATTCGGACATGTGCCGACATATAATAAAATAGAAACTGCCACGTGGCATGCAACAGATAGTCAAAATGTTTTAACACATCAAAGACACTTCCCTTACTCGTTCTTTCATTCATTTCCGTTTCGTCACTCTGAAATTCCATTTAAAAAAATCTCCTAATTCATCTCACCTCTTCTCATTCTTCAATCAATCGATCATTCTTCATCTTCCCTCCCATTTCTTCATTTCTACGTCACCGTTTTCTCGTTCCACCAATTTACTAATGCCGTTCTCCGTCTCCATCAGCCAACTTGCGATTGGTAACTTCTTTCCCTTCTCGATTCTAATTGACTTGCGTTCTACATTTTTATTCAACTTACTGAATTTCTTCTCCACACTTTTTAGATTCCGTATTTTGATTCGGAGAGCCGTGGCACTCGAGCATAAAATTCTGGTTTCAAAGGAAAATGGCTATAACCCAAGTATCGATAATTCATCATGTAGGGATTGTACTGTTTTTGCTTTGGTTGCTCTCTTATTTCGATCGATGCCACCCTGTCGCCTACGTTATATCCTTGATATATCTTTACTCCGTATGTTTCTTTTCATTATGGTCTTCAATTTCTTTCTCTTTTGTTGTTTTTGGACTTTTTGAATTGGATTTTGTTTTCACTCTTTTATCTTTTGAAAGATTCATGAAAGGTATGTTATGAGATTGAAGAGGAAATTGCAGTTTCAAGAAAGAAAGCAAGCCAATCAGAAAAGGGTATTTCAAATCGTATTCTTATTTTGGATCTTATGAGTAATGCACCTTCATTTTCTTGTCTCAGTATATTCTTTTGACAATACAACTGAAGTTTTTCCTAATTTATTCTTTTCAACTATAGCACTTTAATTAATACTTTGTTGCTTTTATTTTATTCTATCTCTTTTGCTTCTTCAGGCACTCTCTGATTCTGAATCTGTTCGTTGGTTGAATCATGCTGTGGAAAAGATATGGCCTATATGCATGGAGCAGATAGTATCTCAGAAGATTTTGCTTCCTATAGTACCTTGGTTTTTGGATAAATATAAGCCATGGACAGCTGTATGCATTCTTTTCTGATAGTTTAACTGCTGTTCTTAACCCTTTTCTGTTGATTTTTATTCTTCTTAGATGCCATTTTCTCTTCTGGTTTTTCTGTTTCAGGAAGTGTGATCATAGTATTTAATCTTAACAATACACATGCTAAGTAAAGTAACTTAAGAATAATTGACAATTATTTGAAGTTGATCATCAGCATGCGATGTTTGCCTTGAAAATTTTACTCTTTTCTGACAGTTGTTCTGGTCTTGCTGTTTGCATATTCTGAATTTACAGAAAGAAGCTGTTGTCCAGCATATGTATTTGGGAAGAAGCCCACCAATGTTCACGGATATGAGGGTTCTTCAGCAATTTACTGGTGATGACCACTTGGTATATATCATCAAGCGTGTGTTTCTGTCCATCACTGTGAATCTTGTGGCCCCAATTTTATTTTTCTTACATCAAGATAGAATTTGAATGTAGGTACTGGAGTTGGGAATGAGTTTTTGCACTGCAGATGATATGAGTGCAGTACTTGCTGTGAAATTGAGAAGAAGACTAGGTTTTGGAATGTGGACAAAGTTGCACATGACATCCATGCATGTTGAAGGAAAGGTATATAATACTTGAATTTAATGACTTAAGACTGATATGAGTATATGAAATGTATTGGATTTTAGCAACCATGAATGTAAATTCATCATTGTAGAATCCTCTGCAGATGTATGAGTAATGAGAAACATCATGATTTTTATTTTTTAAACTAGGAGGAGAATGGTGAATGTTTCTCTTTCAAAATCTTTTGAACTTATCAATGATCTTGATCAAATCCTTTCCGGATTGTTCCTCTACAGATTAGGTTTATGTAGTCCACAATTCTTCAATATAATTTTGATCTAGACTAGCTGATTTTCTATATTTCTTGAGTTTGGACTCATACATGTTGTGGTTTTAGAGACATCACTCTCAGGTTTATATCTTGCATGGATGCAATCATTTGAATTTTATTATATCATCCTAGAAAACACATGAAAACTATGACCACATGTTAGAATGAAGGCAAATGAGCCTTTCCTAGTGAATATTGTTCTTTTTTATGTGTTGGCATTGACTTCATGAGGTTTACAAAACTCATGCCCTTTAGCGAAGGAGTATATATATTGAAACAGAGAAGGCTGTCAAATGTGTACAAGATACACCTTGCACGCTTTTGGTTATATATATATATATATATAAGGGATTTAGGATAATGCTCTTTGGTTCTATAGCTTTACAGCACTTGAACTATTATCTCCATTGTTATAGTGTTATTTTGTAATGTTATCTTTCGGATTCTTGACATGATACTATCTTGTATATATCACCATTACTGAGGGATTCTTTTTTTCTAATTTTTCCTAGTTATTATTCCTTGTCTATATTATGAAAAGACTGCTTCAGGGAAGTGATGCTCAACTATTTTGGTACATTGCATACTTCAATTTTGAGCTTGTTGCTGAATCTTATAAGGATTATCTATTGATTCTTCCTTTAGGTCCTGGTTGGAGTGAAGTTCCTTCGTCACTGGCCTTTCCTCGGCCGACTGAGGGTGTGTTTTGCTGAGCCACCCTATTTCCAATTGAATGTCAAGCCTATTTTTAATCATGGGGTTGATGTAACTGAACTTCCATGGATTGCTGGATGGCTAGTAAGTCAATTTCAGATGATTTGTTAAGTGTTCATGTCTCTCGCACTCTCTAGTTCACACAGACACACTTTTAGGCATTTGCACAGGTTGCAACTGAGATTTTTCGAAAGAGACACAATGAACACATCCATGCGCACTTGTTTGAGGAGACACTAACTCCATCCAAACCTTAACAGCTATTTTTTTATTGATCAGGATAAGCTTCTTTCAGTGGCGTTTGAGGAGACACTTGTTCAGGTAAAGGTTTTGGACTCCTAAGACACTGTCAATTTGGCCCATAACACTCCTCTTGTTGTTTTTGAAATTATCATAACAAATAGTGAGGAGAAAAATATGTAATAGGCCAAACCTGTCCCTATCCACTTTTATATTTGAATTGTGAGTGTAATTTCATTTTATGTTTCTTGTAGCCCAATATGCTTGTTGTGGATGTGGAGAAATTTGCTTCACCAGAGCCAGGTAATAAACCAGCAGGAAATGCTTTGATAGAATTGTGTAGTGAATTTCCATGGTTGATACAATGTGTACGTGTTGTCACGAGTGAATGCATCTACACTGTTCAGATTTTATTGTTTGCTGTTGAATGTAGAAGTTGGCTACTTATAATAATAATAGTGCCTGTAGATCTGTTGGGTCATTATTATTACATTGCATAGAATGGAGAACTAGGTTCCTTATTTATCAATACTGCTTTGAAGATTTTTGTGTGCATATATTGAACATATTGTTCATCTATGTCTTATGTTTCTAGTTTTGCTAATCTTATATGAATATGTTTGGTTCATGGAATAGAGGAAAAGTAAAATAGTTGTTCCATGTTGAATAGCTATTCTAATGTTTGGTTCAATATTTGGCCATGGAATAGCTATTCCATGGAATATTTATTCCTCAAAAAAGGAATAGCTATTCTTTATGGAGCCAAAGAATAGTTATTCCATACTTCACTCGATAATTTTTTTTAATATATTAATTTTTATCTTATTCTTTTTTCTCCAATTTCTCTATTTTCCTTTGATGTTATATGTTCATTTTGTTTTCTTCCGTGTTTTTTCCTTTTTTCTATTTCTTCGTTTTTTCCCTTTTTTTGTTTGTTTTTCTTCGTTTTACTCAATTTTATTTTGTCTTGTTTTCATTATATCTCATTTTTCTTATTGTTTTCTTCGTTTGATTCCTTTTTTCCTTTGTTTAACCTGATTTCATCCAGTTTTCTTCATTTTTTTTTCAAATGACATATTCCATATATTTTTCAAGTAGTGAACCAAACATTAGCTATTTCAATCCTCCTCTATTCC
This sequence comes from Euphorbia tirucalli, assembly GCA_039660915.1. Lineage (NCBI taxonomy): Eukaryota > Viridiplantae > Streptophyta > Magnoliopsida > Malpighiales > Euphorbiaceae > Euphorbia > Euphorbia tirucalli. Next base: position 43,710,562 of record CM077636.1, read on the forward strand.
CTTCCATGGAACAGCTATTCTATTCCCACCCTATTCCATTCCATGAACCAAACATGACCTATGTAGAATGTTGATTTCACTGTTGAAGGTGAGGTGAAAAACCACTTTTCAGTAGACACTCTTTAGCCACTCTTTTTGTTGGGATGTGTAGTTTTATTTTCTTTTTGTCTGCAATAGTGGTCAGTACCATTTTTTCTGTTAAGCATACAGAAGCCGGTTTTCACCCAAAAATGACAGCTAGCCTTAGTTTTCTCCATCATCAGCAGTAGATGTAGTCTCACTTTGCTTAGTTTGGTGCGCGTTAATTTTATATTATGTGGCTTAGTAGATTTGGGTGATTTTAGGTTGGAAATGTAGATCATCCCAAAGTTCAGTTGTCTCAGCATCAATGTTATTTTGTTTCTCATATTGACATAATCCATTGCTTTTCTGTTCTAGATCCTTCTTGGAGGGAGATTTGTTTCCTTTTTTTCCCTTTTTTCTTTTTGCTTTTAGGTCAGTTGGAAGATTTATAAGGTTATTCTTTTCCTTTGCAACCACGGTTTCTGAAACTTAAGAAATGTGGAATAAGTTGCTTCTGTTCTACATTCATCTTAAAGGGACTGAATCTTGTGTTTAAATGCTGGATACAAGATGTAATTAAACTTTCCTTTATACAAATATCCCCAGCTAAATTTACTAATTTTTATCCTTTCTAGGAGCTAAAGATGTTTCGGTTTTATTAAAATTATGTTTTGTGGACTGATGACAAGTATTATTGAAATAAAATAAAAGAAAAGAAAAAAAAGAGGGGGGCGTTAACCATCAGAAAAGAGGGCTTTGGGTTGATTGAACATAGTGACTTTCAGGTTAAATAAGTGTTGCATTTCACTAGGAATAATAAGTATTGCAGTGCTCGGTTTTTATCAGTCCTAGGCAACTTACATATTCATATTTGAGTTTTGATTGGAAATATGTAAATCATTTATTTTCATCTTGAATATGGATTTTATTACCCACGTCAGTTTTCTTTAACCGTATTCATCTGCTAAGCCTTTGACCCCTGTTGTGGATACAAGAGGATGAACTTAAGGATGATTAGACATATTGAAAGAAATGTGAATGCTTACCACTTAGTCTAAGAACGGAACATGTTTGTGGATTTTCCTTATTCACCCATTATCTATCAGTGGAATTTTTTGCTCTTTTTTCCAAACAGGGAAGAGAGATTATGAAATCACTGCAGATTGCAGAACCTCGATTTCGACAACAATGAAAATGTCCAGAATAATGTATTGCCCTTGATTATCCAAGTCATGTGTGATTAGCATGGCTTGCATACTGAATCAGCTTTTCAAATGATCATGAAAGAGCTTAGTTCATGATGTGGTTTATTAGTCTAAGAAAGTGATGGCATGATAATATGTTCTTATAAATGTTGCTATTATAAGTGGTTACTGAACAATGTAGAACAAGCTTTACTGTGTTCTTGTGTGTGCACTGCACGCTAATTGTCGAACTTTGTTTATCATTTCTTGTATTTCAGAAGATTGGTTTTCCGTAGATGAGAAGGATCCTATTGCATATGTGAATGTTGAAGTTGTGGAAGCATCTGACATGAAACCATCAGACTTGAATGGTTTGTTTTACCTAATGATATTTCATCTTTTGCCTTGTAATTTTTCATGTGTCAGTTACGTAAGTCGTCTGTATCTCAGGATTGGCCGATCCATATATAAAAGGACAACTTGGCCCTTACAAGTTCAGGACGAAGATACAAAGGAAAACTCTTTCACCAAAATGGCATGAGCTATTCAAGATTCCCATTTGTACATGGGAGTCGCCTAATGTGCTAGTTATTGAAGTTCGCGACAAGGATCATTTTGTTGATGATACCCTCGGGTTGGCCTCCGCTCTTTGATTTTTGTCATATATTTATATTTTCAATAATGTTGGGAACACAAGTAATGTTGTTTTAATCTCTTACAGTAGTTCAGTTTTTTTCCCCCCTTGATTTCCTCTAAAACACATTTTCTCTGCTATGAAAGGGATTGCACAGTTAACATCAATGATTTCAAAGATGGCAAGAGACATGATATGTGGTTACCTCTTCAGAACATTAAGATGGGGAGGCTGCATCTTGCAATAACTGTTGAAGGACCCAAAAAGGTACCTTTATCAATTAAAAGTAATTAAAGTACAAGGGCTTAAATGCAATATAGAAAGACTTTGCTTTCTGTCATGAATTTTCCTATAGGAACCTCACATATAATTTTTCAGGCGAGTGTTAATTCTTTTGAAGTAGAAACAATGAATAAGGAAAGAATTCAAGATATCTTGGCGAATGATGATCCAAATATAGCTTCTTTTTCCACTTCGTCCACACCGTCAGACAAGTCTCCAAGAGCGTCAGATAATTTCGAGCCTATCAACATTGAAGGTCGACAAGGGACAGGGATTTGGGTCCATCATCCTGGAAATGAAATATCACAAACGTGGGAACCCAGGAAAGGCAAGAGTATAAGACATGATGGTCAAGCCGGCGGAGCTTCTCTTGATTCATTTGGCAGCACTGTTTCAACAGCTTCAGCTTCAGGGCCCCTGAACAACGACTACAGTGTGGATGAAAATGCAGAGGGTAAAATTCCAACCGGTAGAGTGCAGCGAGGTATTCATAAGCTTAGCTCAGTGTTCCACAGAGGTCCCAAAAATGAGGATAATGCAGAAAGTGTTCCGTCTCCTTATGCAAACATTCGAGCAGCTAATCAGAAGGAGATTGGCGTAAATTTCATAATGGAAGACGCGGTTGTTAATAATTTAAAACAAGTCAGTTTGGGTCCTGATGGAAATGTCCTGGAAACCCCAGGCAGAGGAAATGTGAAAGACATGGCGAAGAACATTTTAAAGCATGCAGAGAAGTCTGCTCGCAGTATAAAGCACGTACTCTCCCGGAAAGGGTCGAGAAGATCACAAGGTGATGCAACCATGGTGGCAGAGTTGGATATATATGAAGACTCTGATTCTTCTGATGATGAACCTCTGCCATCATCTCAAGTACAAAATATTCCAGTTGTAGTCAGTCCTACATCTACCCCTAGTGGCAATGGTGATTCTGGTAAAACCAAAGAGAATACTAGTCATGCTGGTTCAAGTGAACTTGTGAAGGATACACATAGTCAATTGAAAAAGGCGAACGTCGAAGTCATGGAGAGGACAGATTCCAAAAATGGTGGTAAGGGACTGGATGAGCCATCAAAAGCTCAAGTTTCTGAAGAGAAAATAGATGGAGAGATGAAATAATACTTTTTTATTATTATTATTATTTGGCTGTGCATAATAAGAAATTAGCGAGTGGAGGATGAAATTAGAGAGTCAATAGAACAGAGTAAATTATTGATCAGCTGGACTTGATATTGGAGAATGGATATAGCTGAAGGTGTTTTGCATTCAATGGTGAGTCATGTTTGTATCTACGTAAATCAACACCTGTATACAATTGGAAAAAGTTATGTTTGTTTTGTAAATTTGGCAAAGTATCTTTAGTTCAAGCTAAAGGCTAAGTGAAAGGTTGTAATGTTGGAGACATTGAAATCCAATCCAATTTAATTTATATAAAAAAATAAATTTTATGTGTCCATGTCGTCATTTAAATATTTCATTTTACACATTTTCTTTGCATGCAAAAAAACACAAGACGTCATACAATAACATTGTATCAGTATCATAAATTGTGCTTGCTTAATAGCATATTCACAACAAATACATCACCCTTACAAAATTTCATACATTTAATCATGTATAATGAATGTTTTTGCCTCTTCATTCCGAACCCATATAAGTGAGGATTTCAAGTAGTCGATGTTAAAACTTAATCCAACTGAAAATACAATTACTTTTTAGCCTGTATGCTAGGATTGTTTATTTATTTGGGTTGAGAATTTTGAAACTTTTATAATACGGTGTGATTAGGTCTAATGAGATTTAGAAATTTGTATAAATAACGAGATTTTCATATTGTTGCTCCCCTTTACCAATTACTAATGAATTATTTTCTCTTATTCGTGATTTTTTTTTTTTACTATTGTATCAACTTACCGCGCCCATGGATGTCGGTCAAAATAGTTAAACCATATATTTTTTTAGTTATTGTGATTATTGCACTTCTAACGTTCTATTCTGTTAGTAAAAACTTACTGTAATCAGCAACCGGCCTAGCTCATAACAGCTAATGAGGCAGGTGGAAAGTGAAAATCACTCTTCCGTGCATCAACAAATTTTCACAAATCTTGAACTTCCCAAAGAATCCGAAATTCCAGAAACTTCCTATAAAATACTAGAAATCCACAAACACAAACACAGCATTTAATTCGAAAAATTCGATTTCCACTTTTTTTTTGGGGCTTTTATTCACTAAACAAAATATAAATACTATTAAGCCTATTCAGGAATGCTTGATCTTTGTTTTTTTCCCCCCCTTAAAAATACATTAGACACATGGATTGAAGGGTTCAGAACAAACGAGATCAACAAAAGCCAAGGAATCTAAATCCAGAAATACAGGCATAGATTACATGCAATGCTACCAAGAACTTTATTTTCCATTAATAAAACCAATGACATAGAGATTCTACCTACACAGGGATATGATAAATACAAGGCGGTGACTAAACCTGCAAGTAAGAGTTCTTGTTATTCATTGTTGGATATGCACCCAACAAATCCAACCTAAGACAATCCATACTGAACAGTTCCTACATTTCTATGAGCAGCTACAGCTACAGCAGCCGCACCTACTGCACCAAACTGGGTTTGTGCCTGCAGCAGTTTTGCATCGATAGCAATCCGTTCATTTAACTGTTCAACCTTTACTTGGGGTTGATAGTATGGATTGGCATTCATATCGATTCCCATTACAGGAGCCACCGGCTTCGCCACCATGTTAGTCTGAGGAGGTTGTTGTTTGGATTGTGAAGTTTCTTTCTCGAATGCAGAGAGGCATTTCTCTTGTGCTTGTGTGATTGTGTTGGTCCTCAAGTAACAATTAGGAGAAACGGTCTGTGGAGGGAGAACAGGGTTTCTGTAAATTAACCTCGTATCATACGCGTCTTTAATGTTTTTACCATTCTCATATGGTACAACTGATCCAACCACTCTCCCTGGCTTTGCTGTACACCGATGGAAAGCAGGGAAAGAGACACCATCAGCTGAACGGTAAATAAAGCAAGCTACATCTCAGCCAAATATAATAAATAATAAAGAATATTAATATTAACTATCAAATCAAAATCAGTTGCCATACTATACAAGGAAAAACCATATAAAATCATGGATGAACACTAAAGAAACAGCACTACCCTATATTTTTTTGACAGACTACAGATATCTGAAACAAGTACTCCAACCAAAGTTGTCAAGAGTTCAAGTGACATCCTAAATATAAGACAAAATTGTTCAAATTTGATGTTTTCCAAAAATAGTAAACTGGAACTTGAGATCTCTTAGGTTTAAAAGTTCAAAAACGTTGGTAAGTAGAACGTCCCAAGTGTTAAATCAAAATTTTTGTGTGTACTCTTCCGATAAAATGTCAATTAAAATACGTACAAGTTAAAAATATAATTAAAAAAAAAAAAGAGAGGTTGCTTCGTGCATATATGCATATTATTTATTATATCGAAATTACATCATAGATAGTTAATTATTGTCATATATAGTAGTTTAGTACTTATATAATTAATTATGTTTCATTATTATAAATAATGTTGATGTAGAAAACTTAATTTGGAGAAAGAGGCATTTTGTAAATACTAGAATAATAAGTTCTGAATACAACATAGTCTACAAAAATAAATGAAATCTAAATGAGATGAGAGAAACATCCAAAATGTAATTAATTATCAATAACTGGATATCGAGTACTGTATAGTAAAATCAAACGCCCACTTACTCCCTACTCCAAAAGTTCTCCACACAACTATACTGCTTAACAAAACCAAAATGGGCAAGCTTATACCTGTTGGCACACGGGGAGGAGGCCGAGAAACCTTTGATGCATTAGCAGAAGTTGTCTCTGTGGCTCTATAATTTCTTGAAGCCACTTCTGCAGCTTGCCGGTTATCAAATGCAGATGAAGTTGATTGCGTAGTAGATGGGATTGTGGCGGTATGTACAGTAGACCTGGAAAAGATAAAGAAAAGAGGATTAGAAAATCCAAGAAAAAACAAACACAACAGATAGAATCCAGATCATCCCAAATGCTAACTCCATAAATTTAGAAATTTGGCAACCCCATTCAGATAGAGTTTCAAAGCACTTGTACAAAAAGGGCACTACCAATGAATTGTCAAAATCATTTACCGTGGAAGGGATACATGCTTCCTCTGTAAGGGAATCACTGGTGCACTTCTGCCACCATTTTCCTCCAGATACGCAAATTGCTTTCTGAATTGACTTACGGCACTGCAATGGAGATTATGTCATCAATACACGGATAGAAGCTTGAAAATGGAGTGTTTAATATTTCAACAAGGAAGCGTTTATAACCTAGGATAGAGAAAACTAGTGCCTTCATTTCCACTCATGTAGTCGTTGAGTAACTGTGGATGGTACTCTAGTATTTCACGGTAAAGCAACTCACGGACATCCTCTTTTGTCACCCTTCGCCTCTCAAACTCAAACTCCAACTTTGAGATTGGCTGACAAGAAGGTTCTCTCTCAATTTTGGCCAAGCCTTTAAAGTAAGGATCAGACAGTGCCTGTGAAATAAAAAAAAAAAAAAGAAAAAAAAATCTAAGTCATTCAGAATAGTAAAGAAAAAATTGATGTTAGGTAGAAGTAACCATACAAAATCTTCCATTAATTAGTAAACTAGAAACATTATAAAGATAGAGTTCATAGCCAGAGGAAAAAGACAAAGGCAATACCTCTTCAGCAGTTGGTCGATCTTTCGGATCAAATGCTAATAGCCTTTGCAACAGCCGGAGTGCTAAAGGATCTGCATTAGGAAATTTCTGCGTAAATGGCACAGGATGTTTTTTTCTCATTTCCGTCAAATATTTTCTTGCCTTGTCATTTCGAACCTGCATTTTGATTCCAATATAAGATTGATGTTCATACTTCGTAACAGAAAACAGCACCCGGCAGGAAATATAAAAGGTTAAAGATAGGGGGAGAGAGAGAGAGAGAGAGGTAACCGACCCCAGAAATGGTTTCTGGCGATGGAGTCCCAAGTAAATCAGTGATCAAATCTAACTGATGAACAACACTTTTACCCGGAAACAACGGCTTTCCAGTCAATACTTCAGCAAATATGCAGCCAATACTCCAAACATCAATTGCAGGTGTATACTGCAACAAGGTACCAACACCGGTCAGAAAAATTCAAACAGTAAGTAACACACTGCAGAGAATTGGACATAACCTGACACCATTACCTGAAAAACAGATACTGAACTTCCAGGAGAGTTCATAGTCCTCCCTGAACAAAAATTATTTTAATCTAGTATTACTGCTTACTATAAACTCAGATGCATTTTACACAGAACTAACGATATTTGCCCCAGTGCTATGCCATTAGCTCAAAGAATAGCTTCTTAGAAAACTAAGATCTCTTAAAGAAAAGATGATCTTGCACCTAAAAGTATGATAAGAAAGGACAATACAAACAATTGAATTGACCAAGGGGGGTAAAAACAAAGGAGTCTTGTGACCTTGTCATGTCTTTGTGCACTGAGAAATTCTGGAGACATACAAGTCAAACTCACAATTGGCAAAACCAAAAGTTTTTTAACATCATATCTGCAGTAACGAGGATGCTTCAAAAGTGCATTTTAGCCAGCAATTGCACAGATTAATCAGCAATATTTTCACTTCAATCGATTTCAAAGAGAAAAATAGTGCCAGAAAACATACAGCAAACGACGTTCATGTCTTCACCTTCTTCCTAAGACCAATTGAATATATTTTCATCCATGCAGTGCCCTTAAAACAATATTGTCAGACAAGATATCATGTCATTTCCAAAAAACAAGATCTAAAAACTTGAAGTCCTTCAAAGCATAATAAAAGATAAAAAGAAAGGCAGACAAACTCCTTATTAAATAAATAGTTCAGCAAAATTGAAGGATAAAATTAACAAAATGGCAAAACAAGTGAGATGTAATGCCAACTTAAAGTCCATTGAAGTTCCAATGCATAAAACGTATAAATGATTTGAAAACAATCCTCCAAGAAGGAAGGAGAATTATATAATAACCTCTCAAATCAGGAAATACTAAATGACCCATCCACTCACAAAGAGACAGGTAGAAAGTAAACAAATAACAAACCAAATGAACCATAATATCTACAATCATCCATTGAAAGTTACCACTTGTCTGGACATGGTACGAAAGCCTTACCTTGGAAAAAAAAGATCCACACAACTCCGGAGCCCTATACCATCGTGTCGCAACATAATCCTGGAAGATAAATCACACATTATAACATTTAAAATCAGAATATAAATTGTCCCCAAAAGCAGAATACATAAATATATATATATATATATATATATATATATAATTGCACCATAAGCACATACCGTCCAAAACACAGTTGTTGGTGTGTCACTAAATGCTACTCTAGCTAGTCCAAAATCACACACTTTAAGCTTGCAATTTGCATTTGCTAATATATTCTTGGGTTTCAGATCCCTATGGTAGACATTTGCTGCAACATATAACATAAAATTCAGAACAGCTGCCCAGATTATGAATCAAAACTGAAAGAACAAATAATTAATTAATTAATTAAAAGAGCAGCTGTAGCGAAGAAGATGAAATTAGAGCTCAAGTGTCATAGAAAGTGTATATAAGGACGGCATCAACAAAAGTTAAAACAAAAGAAGAAAATAACCTGTATGCATGTACTTCAAGGCTCGCAGCATCTGATAAAGGAAGAACTGATGGTGTTCACGGGTCAAGTCATCATTTGCTTTGATGACTTGGTGGAGATCAGACTCCATGAGCTCAAAAACGACAAATATGTCTCTGAACTCCCGTTTCGATGGTGGCAACATGATGCGTTTAATTTCAACAATATCAGGATGTCGTAATAGCCTAAGCAACTTGACTTCTCTCAATATCCGAATAGCATCAGAGATGTGCTCAAATACGTCATGGATTTTTTTTATTGCCACTTTCTCTCCCGTATGCGTGTCAATAGCTGCACAAACAACCCCATAACTTCCCTTTCCTATAACTTCCAGAATTTGATATCTATTGGCATCCCCATACTCGGTGAAAAATTCCATATCTTTTAGGTCCTGAAATACAAAAATAGAAAAAACATGCTCAAACTTGAGCAGATGATCTTGGTATACGAGCGTATAATGACGAATTTCAACAAACACGAGAAATATAGGCACAAGTTTATCATCAAAGCAAGGAGCTGGTAACATAAAATATGCATCATGAACATAATAATGATAACAATGACAGGCATTCATTACCACGTAACACTGCAAGTGCTGCAGTAAAATGATATCAAATAAACTAGACCATTGATCATTGAACTCAACGTGGATTGTACACGAGTCCATAACTCCACCACATATCTATAATAAAATGAAATGTAACACAAATTCTTAACTGACCAACAGAAAACAAAAATACTAGTACAATTCCATGAATTAAAATAATTAAAAAACTACTACTAGAAAGGATAGGAAAGAGACGGATTCCTGAAAGTCATTAACTTAAATAAAAACAAAAACAATGGTCGACAAATTATCATCCTGAAGGTCATCCACTTAAATAAAAACAAAAACTCTGGTTGCAAATTTTGATCATTTTTCATTAATGTAAATCAGGTTCTGAAAACTACGAGAAGTCTTATGTTTCTAGGGATTGCAGTACAGCACATAAAAATAAAAATAAAATAAAATAAAAACTCTTAGGAAATTACGTTCTCCAATAGGATCCACATCATGGCATGGCAACGTCTCATGAAACATAAAGTGATTAGTAACTTCAGAATTATTGAAACTTATAATCTCTTGAAGAAACTAAAAGTTTCAAAGATATGTTATCTTTGCATTAAATGATCATATATAAATGTCAACATGATTATTGAAATTTTGAAATCTAATAGTAGTAAACAATCCAAACTAAAGAAATCACACTCGGTTGATGTAATTCAATCAAACTCCCAATTTCTACTACCACATATCAAGCTAGATCAGATCTTGAGCTTTAAAATTTCTTGAATCACTTTAAACAAATCAAACTTGAGAAACGAAGAATTAACTCAATTTATTTCTATTTGAATTTTGATTTCCTGGAGACCATACAGCTCAAAGTCAACCTAATTGGTAGTATGTGATAAGTAGCAGAAAGCTTCAAAACTTGCAATTGTCTAAAATTGGATCCAAGAGAGAGAGAGAGACACCGACCTTCTTTACTTGATCTCGGTGCATCTTTTACAGCCCGCTAACTCTCGTTCTCTTTTCTCAATCAAAAACACCAAAAAGAAAGAAAAAAAAAATCGGGGGGGCTTTTCCTTGGATTTGTTTCTCTAAGAGAGAAAAATGAATCGCATTCACAAGCAAAAGCAGAAAATCTAATTGGATAAAGAATGATCTCCTTTCCTTCTCACCCTCTTCTTCAAACTCCTCTTCTGCTCATCAACCATGAAAATAAAATATTTTCTTTTAAAAGAAAAAAAAAATGAAAAGGCACACGGATCTTTTTAACCTCTGCCACACAAAAATAAAGAAAAAAAAAAAAAAAAAGAATGAAAGCTGAAATCCTGCAGTCTAAAATATGTCGGTGAAGCTTTCTTGAAGCAGAGATCTAATAAGATAATATGATGAGCAGTAGAGAGAGAGAAAAAAAAAAAGAAAGCAAAAAGGGATCTGAGAGAAGAGAGAAATGAATAAAGGTGAAGAAGGTAGGTTTTTATAAGGTGAAAATCAAATTTTATTCATTCTTCAAAATAAATAAATGTATTTTTTTTTAATTAAGAAAAAAAAAAAAGTAGGTATTGTGGGTACGCTGTCCGAGTGGTGTACCGGTTAAAGGACAGTTGCCGTATTTTTGTTGTTTTTCTTCTTCATTCTTCCCCTCTATTTAACCGCATTTTTCTCTCTCTCCATATTATTCTTTTATTCATTGAATACTGCAGAAACTTACGCAGTCCCAATTTTTGGATTTCAATGTGCTTTGAATTTTGATAACAAACAACCATATCTTTACCCGAATATCTATAAATTGTTCAAATGTTTCCTAAGAAATTTAAAATATATATAATTCAGGAATAAAATTCAGAAATTTTTTATAATATAATATATAAAATTCAGGAATTAACAGATCATTTAAAATTTTATGGTTATAGGGGTTGATTTGTTATATCCTAAATTTTCACTATAAAATATCTTGGAGGATAAATAAACAATCAATTTTACCTCCAACTGGCATTTTTGCTATTAATTTTATTTAAAATAAATAATTTATTACTCCTTAAATTACATTACTCAGTTTCAACTTCTCTTCTTTTTTTTTTTCAATTACATAATTAGGTTGTTAAATTCTATTTTTGTCAATTCTTTAGCTACTTTATCTAATTTCAATTAAATTTCCCGTGGATAAAGATATTTTATAGTGAAAATTTAGGATATAACAAATCTACTTCTATAACCATAAAATTTTAAATGATCTGTTAATTCCTGAAATTTTTTTATATTATATTATACAGTCCTTTTATTCAAAAAAAAAAAAAAAAAAAGAATAAATTTTGTTTTTAGTGTGCATGTATAAAATATAATTTCTTTCAAATAATCAACAATGAACCATTATTTAATTATAATATGTTATATTAATTGTAAAGTATTTCTTAATACACATCTATATATGATTATATATATATATATATATGAAAGTAGGGTGATTCGTTTTTGTATTTCCAATTTTTCTTCAAATATTTCTATATCCTCATTCATTTCACTAAAGTTACTTTTTTAAACATTTATTTTTGTTTGAATGTAAATGAAATTTTAAAAAGAATATAATTTAATTACCGGTGATCATTCATCTATAAATTAATTGGGAGAGAAATCCAAATAGAACTCCATGTTTCAGGGCTTAAAATCCATCACGATCCACAAACTTTATAAAAAATAATCCGTGAAATTATTTTTAAAACATTAGAAAATAAATTTCCTTTAAGAATAATAAATTATATTTAAAATTAAAATTAAATAAATTATTACCCCTATAGTTTTTAAGAAGTTAGTTAATGTAGTTATAATGAATAGGATAGACTATAACTGAGTCTGATAAGCTAGTTGTAGCTATCTGTAATTATAAAACAACATATTTGTAAACAATACAATGTACTGGATTCATTTCAATACATTTCTATATTCTTCTTTCTTATTCTGTCAACGTTTCTAAGATGGTATCAAAGCTTAAGAGCTTTTGATATTCAATTCTGCAAAGAAGTTTGAAAGACTATTTGTTTTCTTTTCTGAAATTGCAAATTCTAATTTATTATTTTGTATCAGTTTTCTACCCAGAATCTTGAGAGTTTTTATTACATTGTTTGTTTCTGTATTCTTGTTTCTTTACAATGGCTCGAACAACTGCAAATGGGCAAGAAAATCCTTCGCCTCTTGTGCCTCCTCTACCAAAAGGACCGCGAGTGCAAAGGAGTGGTGGTCATATTCCTGAATATGAAGTTGATCCATGGAGTTTGCAAGGATCAGAGAACCCTAGAGCTTCTTTGGTGAGTGCACCTTTAACTTCTGAGAATTATATTGATTGGAGTCGTGCCATCAAGATTTCTTTGGTTGCAAAAGAAAAACTTAATTATGTTGTTGGACCAAGTTATAAGCCAACGTTAGACAATCCAAGATATAAGAAATGGATACATTGTGATAGCATGGTTGATTAATTCAATCTCTAAAGAATTTTCACAATCGTTCTTGTATTGTACTGAAGTAAGAGAAATTGGGAAGAATTAGAGACTAGGCTTGGTGAGGGTAATGGTCCACTATTGTAGTTAGGGTAATGGTCCATTGTTGTAACCCGCAAATTAAAAGAATTAGGATTTAGCTTTAAAAGGTTAGGGTCATATACAGGTGGACCTGATTAACTCGTATAATGAATAGGTCGATAGCGGGTTGACTTAGGAACTCGTTACCTAACCCATAAACCTGTTTATGACAAAAAAAAATCTGTAAATTATATATAATTTGCTAATGCTATTATGTCATTTTACAATTTGCATTTAACTTAGTTGAATTATGGTGATTTGACTTTAATTATAGCTTGCTTTGTTATATAAATGTGAATTTAAATTTTAAAATTATTGCTTTTTTGTGTTTAATATGAAAATTACTTATTTCATTTAATGACTTGAAATACTATTGTTATTAATTTGAGTTTAGAAATCTCAAATAGTTGAATTAACAATTCAAATGGATCTATTTAATTATTTTTTATATAAATGAGTTAACTATGTTGGGTAATTGGATTGTGTTATTTTGGTTTTTGCTTATTTGTTTTATTAAATGGATTATTCGGGTCAACCCGTGTACTAAACAAGTCGACACGATACAATTCATTTATTAAATGGCTTGGGTTAGGGTTGATCCTTAATAGGTCATTAGAGTAGGTTGACACAACACGTTTATGACCTGTGAATCCATTTTAACACCCCTAGTTGTATTAAATTAAGGCACATATGGTTAGCAGTAAACAAGCAACACCTTTTGATTTAGATGAAGATTTTGAGGATGATGAGAAGGATATGGAGAGGATGGTCAAGCAAGAAGTACAAAAATGTATGAAGGGAAGAGAAGCTTTTGAGGCTAGTTGCTATGTAGTTTATGTAGGTGTGAGCGTTGGGTTTTTCCCTACCTCTATGATGAAAATTGAATTGGTTATCTACTGTTTAGAAATCTTTATTGAAATCGGTCCGAGAAGCAAGGATTTAGATTTAAACGAGCTTTGAACTTGAACCCAGAAGAATTTGAAGAATTAGAGATGAAAAGTGTATGGGTATAAGTGCAACAACTGTACAGGTATTATGCTACGCGTACGGCTGTTGTTGAATGGCAGACATTTTTGCATAAAATGTACAGATGTTGGATTTGTGGGAGGACACGATTTTGAGTTTGGATTGAAGGGAGTTCTTTGAAGTAAAGAGAAAGAAGAAGGAATTAGAAAGGGGAGGAATTAACAAGTAAGGTAGAAAAAGAAAATCAAATTCTCAAATTCTCACCAAACCAAAAATCAAACAATCAAGCCACAAATTCATTAAATTGAGTCAATAAATCACAATCCTATGAATTCTCTCAGTTTGTAGAATTCTCTCAGTTTTCCCCATTTCACACCCTAAGCTATTTTGAATTCCCTTGTTGTCTGCTTGAGTCCCATTTGTGAATATATTTATTGTGCTAACTTGGTTTTGTAGGTAGATGTATGCTAGATTAGATGTATATTTAGCTTTTCATTTTTAGACATTTTGTGTATATAGGATATTGTATTCCTTAATCCTGTTTTATTAACTGTGTTCCCTAGGATAGTCATTTAATCGGTCTATAAATATTATAAATTTTTCGAATTTATTTACCGCTTTTCGAATTCATTTATCGCTTTTAGCATTTTATTTATATCTCGTATGTGAGCATTGACTAAATAAATCAAGATAAAATCAACTGTAGAAATATAAAAGGCATTGATATAAAACTGTTAAACACATTTTGAAATAAGGACAAATAGGATCTCTGACTAAAAGGTATAGCGAGTTGTAGCTCGTCTCAGTTGTACCGCAATTTTTCCTGTTGAGCTGAGCCAAATGGTGAATCCTGTCACTTTTAGTGAGAGTGCTCGAGTTTGTTCGTTTTCTTGATATAAAACTCGTTTTCATAAAACCCCTATTTTAAAATCTTCTCGATCTAATCGCGATGCCCGTTTTTAGGATCGTCTAGTCACAGTAGGCTTTGGACGTAATGTGTCCTTTTCTATTTTCAAAGAGAATAGTGATAGTTGGATTATAGATTTAAGAGCCACTTCTAATATTCGTACAAAGTTATCATGCTTTACATAATTTACAACTAAAAAGGTAGCAAGAATAATTTTCTTGCCTGATGGTACTTTACAGAAGATAAAGCATATAGCCACAGTTTGTTTTAATTACAGATTGAGCTTAGATAATGTGTTACATTTACCTACTTCCAAATTTAATCTATTTTTAGTGGGTCAGTTATTAAAGGAGACACAAATTACATTCTTATTTTAACCTTAGTATTGCCTTTTGCAGGACTAGAAGACTAAGAAGCTTATGGTAATTGGTTTTATGGAGGAAGGGTAGAATCAAGTGAATAAAAGATCTTTTGATCTTATAGTGTTAAGCAAATTTCTAGATTCTGTATTTACAGTGTTCAAGTTCTATATAACAATATTATTTTACTTATGTAGTTTGTAAATAAGAAGATAATATACTTTCGCATTTTCGTTTAGGTCATGTGTCTGACCAAAATGAAACATATTTCTGGAATAAAAAGTACTAAAGTTTCACAACATTCTACTATATATACACTTTCTAAGCATCATAGATTAGATTTTTCCTAATAGTAAAATAAGTACATCTATAATTTTTAACTTGTTACATATGGATCTTTGGGGTCCCTATCACAAGGCTTCTTTTTTTGGAGCAAAGTACATATTGACAGTGGTGGATGACTTTTCTAAAGCTTTATGGACTATTTTACAACAATCTAAAGTAGGGGTGAGCAAAACACGGTTCGGTTCAAAAACCAAACTGAACTGAACCGAAAACCAAAGTACAAGAAAAATAGAAACCAAAGCTAATATATGGTTCGGATAAAACCGAACCAAACCGGTTTGGTTCAGTTACGGTTTTGTTTGGTTAAAACCAAATCAACAAAATTTTCAATTTTTTAATTTTTATTATCATTATTTTTTATAAATTACATGTAAAGCATTGCTTAAAAAGGATTTATATTACATGTATATTACTAAAGTCTCGTAAAATACAAACTATATAATAATATAAATATATAATATGCCAAATAAAATTTATTTATATATATATACATATTTTTTTAAAATATTTTTTCATACTACGGTTCGGTTCGGTTTAGTTTTGGTTTTTTCAATCAAAACTTAAAATTGAACCAAAAACCAAATTATTATATTTTATAAAACCAAAACCAAAACCAAACCAAATAGAGTTTGGTTTGGTTCGGTTTGGTTTCTCAACCTCGGTTCAGTTCGGTTTTTGGTTCGCGGTTTGGTTATACTCATCCCTAATCTAAAGCACATGTTCCTGTTGCTTTGAAGACTTTTGTTCTTGGAGTTGAGAAGTGGTTTGAGGTGAAGTAAAGAGAGTGATAACTGATAATGGCCTAGAATTCACGAATGAAGTTTGTCAAAAGTATTTTTTTATATAGAAAAAGGGATAGAGCATAAAAAATGCTATGCATATACTCCTCAGCAAAATGGGGTCATTGAAAGAAAGCATAGACATTTGCTTGATGTTGCAAGATCTCAACTTTTTCAATCTGATTTACCAAATAGTTTTTAAGTTAAAGCCATTTCTGCAACTAGACATATCATGAATTTATTGACAATTAAGGGATTAAACTTAGAAAGTACTTTTTACATATTGCACAAAAAGGAGCTGGATTACACTCATCTTAAATCTTTTGGATGTCAATGTTATTATACAAATTTAGCTCCTTATAAAGATAAGTTTGCAAAAAGGGCAACCGTATGCATTTTTATGGGCTATTCTTTAGGACAAAAGGGATATTTGGTGTTTAATCTAGCTACAAAAAAGATTTTGTCACCAGAGAGGTAACTTTCAATTAGAAACTTTTCCCTTTCAAGGTTCAAGTTTTGTGTCAAAATTTGCTAATGAAGAGTGTCTTGTATTGCTTGTTGTGCATAAAGATTCATTTTTGCATTCACATATTAATAAACCACAACATAATTGTTTGTTTCCCAAATTTCGTTCACAAATTCTACAGACTCAAACTCTAGTAAGCCAATGTTCTTAGTTCATTTAACCCACATTTTATACCAGACCATATTCGAATACCATTTTCTATAGTTTTCTCAACTACAAAGCCCACAATACCTAAAATTACACTTCTTAACACAATCTCAAACATACAACCAAATACCATAAGAACAACTAGAACATATAAATCACCTCATTAGATGACAAATTTTGTCCCTAATCTTGTAATTCATCCCACAAAAAATGATATACAAGTTTTACAACCTTTCTCACAAGAACATTTAGACTTTTTAATAAATCTTAACATAGGTAAAGGACCAAAATCTTTTACTAGAGCTAGTTCTAATCCCAATAGGATCACAGCTATGCAATTAGAGCTGAGGCTTTAGAGCATAACAATACATGGAAGCCTGCAGAATTGCCTCAAGGTAAGAAGGCAATACATCTAGTGGGTATACAGAATACAATATAAGCCAAATGGGGAGATAGATAAGTATATAGCTAAACTTGTGGTAAAAGGATGCAATCAATCCTACGGTATTAATTAGATAACATCTTTTACCCCTGTAGCTAGAGTGGTGACAATTAAATAATTTTTAGCTATAATAGCAGCAAAAGAATGGGTAGTGCATCAAGTTGACATAAATAATGCATACTTGCATAGTTTCATTGCAGAGGATTTGTATATGCTTCCTCCGAAGGGGTACACAAAAGCAATGCCAGGTCAAGTTTGCAAGCTTGTAAGGTCCTTATATGGACTAAAACAAACTAGAACACAGTGGAATAAAGAGATTTCAACTAAGTTAGTGCAGTTTGGTTTTAACAAGTGAGCTCATGACCATTGTTTGTATACTAAAAATACTAAAGATGGGCTTTTAGCAATAATGTTATATGTAGATGATCTACTTATAACTAGTACAAGTGTAGTCCACATAGTGAAGCTCAAGTAGTTTTTACATAAGGCTTTTATAATAAAAGATATAGGGGGTGCAAAGTATTTTTTGGGAATTAAGTTAGCTAGGTTAAGTAGAGGAATTTTTTTGACACAATCAAAATATATTTCATATTTGCTAAAGGATGCTAAGATAGAAGATGTAGTTCCTACCACAACACCTTTACCACTTGGTTTCAATCAACACAAGACAGTCCATTACTTTAGAATCCTGAAAAGTATAGAAGGATGGTTGGAAGGTTTCTGTACTTAGGCTTTACAAGGCCTGATATTTCTTATGCAACACATAAGTTAAGTCAATATATGTCTTCACCTACTGAAGTTCATCTTGAAGCAATGATGCATTTGTTGAAGTATCTGAAAGGCACACAGAAATGTGGTCTTTTCTATACGGTTGAGAAAGATCCATATTTATAGCTTACCTAGATGCAAATTGGGCAAACTTTAAGCAAATACAAGACAATCGATTACTGGGTTTTGTATTTTTCTTAATGATTCCCTAATTTCTTGGAAGTCCACTACAAAAGAATGAGTTTATGGGACGAAATATTAAGGACAATTTACATATATGGTCCCCAATTATAACTTTATCGTTAATATAGGAGACCAATTTATTTATGGCCCCTAATTCTTTATTAATTTAGATTTGGGAACAATTTTTTGAAATAAAAAATTTGAAATAGATTATATTTTTAATTTATCAACATTGGGAACAACTTTTGGCATTCTTTTCACACTACTCATGGTTACTCTCCCTTCTCTTCTTTCGATTTTGTGCCCAAATGAACATAACTTTCTCCTTCCTTTTTCTTCTTATCCTTCCCTTCCCCATTAACTTTGTCCTTGCCTCCCTCTTCGTTCTTTCCTTTCATGGATTTGTGTCTTTTAGTTTCTTTTCCCTGTAACAACAAAGAAACGTTAGGCCAAAATCGAAGAAACATTAGTCTAACATTGGTTGAGCAACAACGACGGTAGTGAGGAAAGGAAGGAGGAAGATCGAACTCCTACGTCGTTCTTTTCTCCTGCCATCTCTATGTCAAGGAACTAATGATGAGTCCATCCAATTTTTTAGGTATATTTTTTATTTTGTTTTTCAATTGCTGCATGAAATTTAAGAATTAGGTATATATAATTTAGGGCTCTTGATTAATTTTGTGGGTTTTGTTGATTGTATAATTTTTTGTGTTGATTAGTTACTTTAGCATTTTAGTTATAATTATGTTTGAAATTAGGAATTTTGAGAAAAATTGGGAGTTTAGTTTGATTATAGAGTATTGTGATTTGTGTTGGCTTGGCTTGGTTCATACTGCTTCATACCTGAAAGACTAAGATCAACCTAGTGCTGAATTAGAGTTGGCTTGATGCAGTATGCTATACTTCAATACTGATGTTGTTCTATTCTTTAAGTAATAATTTGAGATCTATTATATTTTGCACATTGTTGTTATTTGTGCTTTCCATGTATTCACATCCGCAAGTTGTATCTCACACAGTAAAGTTAGCAGTTGATGCACCTCCTATCATAGAATAAGCACTTCCTCTTGTAAAGTTTTTTTTCTTGTAATTACATTTTTATCCATCAACATTGCTGGCTTTTTGACCGTATGAAGCAGAATTTGGTATTAATCTTTGAATTATAATTATGCAATCTTTATTTACCTTTTTAATTGTAATGTATGTATATATAGGTTAATTAATTAAGGACAAATAATCGCATTCTATTCCTTAAACAAGAGTCATTTTCTTCGTATAACGATAACAAAAGTCATCTTCTAATCTAGAGACAAAAGTCGTCTCTTTTGCATAGAGACAACAGTCGTCTCTCATAATAGAGACGACATTTGTCCCTATTCTTAGGGACGACAATCATTCTAAAAAAAATGGGATAAAATTATATTTTTTTATCCCCTGTAGAAATATGGATAGAGGTATTAGAAATGATAATTGGAGACAAAAAAAAAAAATCATCCCCATAAGTTTAGGAACGTCCTTTCATGCTTTTAGAGAAAATTTTAAATGTCTCCAAAATTTTATATATATATATTTGAAGAAAATATATATGTTTATCAAATCAGAATTTTATTTTCTTCGATATAAAAGTAGTGGTAGTATTATTCATATACTTTTTATTATTTATTTATTTATTTATTTATTATGACCATTACTATTATTATTATTATATATTATTATTGTTGTCATCAGATCGTATTAAATTGGATGGATTGGTAATTGATTATATATAGATGAATACATATAAGTAATAAGATTTTTGATAGATTTTTTTATCCCCTCTTGTGGGAAACGACAAATGGAAGCAACAAATAAGCAGGCCAATGATTGCCATATTCATTTTTGATAATGATTGAATATTGATTTACTAACGTCTAAAAGACTAGACCCCTAGTAAAACACTAAAGTAATTTATTCTTTATAAAATATATTTTTTTAATGAAATCAATTGCTTAAATCAAAAAAATTAAAAAATTTTACAAAGAAAGTATTGTATAAGAATAACAAATTAACAACACTATTTATGAATTTTTTTATTTACATATTAATTTATAAAATTATATTTAATATTAAATAATTTTAACAATTATTTATAGATAAGTAATTAACTGATAAGTGAAATTATTTATATAATATTACTAACAAATTCTAATAAAATTAAATCAAATATATTTAGAGGAGCTTAAAATTTTATAATTGGTTAAAATAAAAAATATTCTGTAAATTTTGAAGGTTGTTTAGTATAATAAGGGAGAAAAAAAAATATAATATAACAAATAAATAGCATGCACGTAGCGTGGTCGGTTTATTGGGTAGTAAGTGTTGACTCCTAAAAAAAATAGTCGGTTCTTTGTTTACAGTATGGACGTGTCTTACAGTTACTGCACCTTCACTTCTCCCGTTACTTTTTCACTTACTTTTTAATTATTATTATTATTATTCCTCTAATTTTTTAATGAACTTTTTGTTTATATGGAATTTAATTTGCGTTTAAGTCTACGACATTTGCCATTATCATTACTAGTAATATTTCATGAAAATAAGTGGAAAATATTTTTTTTTTTTTTTAAATTAAAAAGTATTCAACTGGGAAAGGTTTTTTTTTTATGTAATTAATAAAGGATTTCTACATAGATATTATCTTTAACTATATATATGTGTGTGTGTGTGACCCTCACAATTCTCTTTTAATATATATTTAAACTTCATAAACTTATTAAATATATGTCACCTTTATTAAAAAAAAATACATTTAAAAACATAAATATAGGGATTTTCGATTTTCTAAAAAATATATATTAAAATTTATTAATATTTAACTCCTAATTTAAAATTCAAATATATATAAATCTCTTTTATGTATATATCTATATATATATATATATATATATATATATATATTGAATATAAATATAATTTACATATAATTTATTGAGTTTGTTAAGCTTATACATTAAATGGTTCATGTGCTTTGTGTATTAAATATAGCTTAGATATAGCTTGAATATACATAATCTAATCTCAATATACACAAGTAGTTAACATTAGATTCACATAATTGAATAATCAATTTCAAGTACAAACTAAATTTGTTGTATTTTGTGTAGTAATCGTGAATATAGATTGAATATGATAACATCCGGACATTGTGATGCCGGGTCTCCGACCAGATTTCTGAAAGGTGTGCAGTCGGCCTTGGAGGCTAGGTTCGGGGTGACTTACTTCCACCTAATCAGGGGTTCTAGAAGGAAGGTGATAGAGTCCATGTGGGAGTCTACTCACTGTGTTGCAATTGAGGAAGGACTCGTGTCTCACATGGAGTCTAGGATGGAGGTCTTTTAGTCTGACTAGAATAAGGGCCTTGATATTCCTAGTCCAAGGTAAACTCTACCACTGACCTTATAAAAGGAGGGACTGTAGAGGTAAATCAAATCATTGCAACTAACCTGACTAAAGCTAAGCTAATATAGCCAGAGATTAACATAATCAGGACTGACTTGAGCATCAGAGCCTAACCCAGAGGTTATCATTGTCTCATTTTTACTATCTTGCAAGAACATATCCAGATCCGGCCCAGAACACCTCAAACCCATATCTCTAGAAGGATTTGTCCATAATCCATCATTTGGTGAGGTGAGCGTGGAACGATTGAATTATGACTTCATTAAGTTCCGCTAATATGACAACTTCAGAGGTTACCAAAGATAGCTCTCTCACAGCCATGACAGCCCCACCCTTGGTGACACTGAACTCATCGGTGTCCCCGCAGGCAGCTGTGATTAACCACATCACGAGCAGCCTCAGCCCTACCGACGCCAGAGACCTCAAACAGGCAATCCTTCAAATTTAGAATTTCGGTATGACAGGCTCATCCATTAGAGGCAGCACATCACGTCTGATCACAGGCATGACAGGTGACCTGGGGATAGGAACGGCCAGGAATCTCTTCCCTTTACCTCAAACTGAGAGAGACAGGGCGGCACAGTACCTAGCAACTCCACCCGCTCATACCTTCTCAGGAGATACAAGGTAGATAAATCAGACAAACCTCATCTTCGCAAGGTACAAAGAATCCCAGGATGCTTACCAGCAACCTCCAATAATGGGAACGCCACCCAATCTGACAGCTCTGCCAATGTCATAGGCAAGGCTTCCCAGTTTCCAGACCTTAATTCAGACACCTCCCCCTAGTTACCACCCTACCTATGGGTACATGTTAGGGCCGCCGCCAACACCCACATCAATATCGGTACCAAAAGGAGCAGACGACCCAAAGATATTGGCGCTATTCAAACACTACTTCTCCCGGTTCTCAGTCCTGATCCCAGAGCAGTTAGTAGAAAGTAGAGGATTGCGTTTCACCAACCAGATCCTGAAAATGCCGTACAACCCCAAGTTCAAACAACTCAACTTCAAGAATTACAACAGAAAGACAGATTCTTATGTCCACTCGAGAAACTACAAAAACTGGATGGAGATAATAGGGGTGAATGAAGGGATGATGTGCAGACTCTTCTTATCAACACTAGTAGGCCTAGCTTCTTATTGGTTTGAGTCTTTAGAGCCAGTGTCAATCAATAGCTGGGAACAACTGAGAGAGCAATTCTGCATGAATTTTTAAGGATTTGTGCCTACATGAACCGCCAGCAAAACCCTACATGATGTAAAGCAAAAGCAAGGGGAATCCCTTAGAGACTTTATGGACCGGTTTAACCTGGCCATAGTAGAGATCCGGAAGTTAGATTTCCATACAGCACTGGAGGCACTAATAGCCAACACTACCAACGAGCGGCTGCGAGCTAACCTGGTTCTGAGGAAACCCCAGAACATAACCCAGATGATCTCCATAGCCAAAACCTTTATTGAACTGGATGAGGTAGGAGCACCAGTTAGAAACCACAAGGAACCAGAGAGAAAGACCGAGGATAGAAGGTCTAAGAGGGATAGGAGGGACTCCAGATATTTTGGAGGGTTCGCCCCCTTGAACCGGCCACTTAGCGAAGTATTGGTGATGATCGAAAAAAGCTCCGACAAGAAGGGTCTATCCTACCCCAAAGTAAGGAGAGGACAAACGATGGGTAAGGATAAACACGCCTATTGCAAATACCATTGGGTGAACGGCCATGAAACATATGAATACAGGCATTTAGCCGAGGATATCGAAGAATTGATTAAGAGGGGCAGACTCCAAAAATTCATAGATAAGAAAGCAAGCTCCAAGAAAGGATCAAGAGGGCCAGACTCAAAAGAAAGCAAACCGGCCAAAAAGACAAAAGGAGTGGTGATGGTAATCGCTGGAGGAGATCCGCAAAGCAAAAAGTCCAAGAGAACGAAGGAAACAGGAGACGACAGTAAACTCAACCCATCTTTCTTGACCGGAAGCCAGGGGCAACCAGGATATTCAGATGCCCTAGTCATGGAAGCAGAGAAAGAAGGATACACGGTCAAATGTATCTTGGTGGACACAGGAAGCTCCACCAATATAATCAACCGGTATGTGAAATAAAAACTGAAAGTGAACCCCAGCAGGATCCATCCAGTACGCGCACTGCTAGTCGGCCTTAGTGGCCATACGGTACCAGTCGTGGGGCAAGTAACGCTAGACCTCGGAATCAGATATGAGAAATATGTTTGGAGAGCAAAGGCGGACTTCACAATCATAGAATCTCTATTGGCATACAACACCATATTGGGACGACCGTTCCTCTCAGAATAGAAGCAGTGCTATCAATCTGATACCTGATGCTACAGATACCGAAGTGGCTAGAGGAAGCCAACAAGTAGCCCAAAGAACATACTTGGCATCCCTGCAACCAGAGAGAACTGATCTAGAAAGCAAAGAAAGAAAGGCGGAGTCAGTGGCAGAGCTGGAAACACTGATAATAGCGTCAAGGAGGTGTACCAGAATCTCCAAAGAGCTTGATGGCAACCTCTAAGAGCAGATAACGCAAGTAATAAAAGAAGAGCAAAGTACTTTTGCCTGGAAAATTAGTGACATTGAAGGGTACCGCTAGAAATTATGAAACACTCCCTCAATATGTATCCAAAAGCAACACCGGTAATTCAGAAGAGGCTAAAATACGTACCTAAGAGACAAAGAGCAATGAAGGAGGAAATCTAAAAATTGATGGATGTAGGGCACATTAGGGAAGTTCACTACCCAAAATGGTTGGCAAACGTGGTAATGGTAAAAAAAGGCAAATAAGAAGTGGCGCATGTGTGCCGATTTCACGGGACCTCAATAAAACATGCCCCAATAAGAGTTACCCATTACCGAATATAAACCAATTGGTGAATTCCACAGTAGGATACGCGGTGTATTCATGCCTTGATGCGGTCTCCGGATACCATCAAATCCCCATGGACCTGGCTGATCAAGAGAAAACATCCTTCATTGCCTATAAAGGGACTTATTGTTATCAGGTTATGCCCTTCGGGTTGAAGAATGCAGGGGTAACCTACCAAAGGTTGGTGAATAGCATGTTCAAAGAATAGATTGGAAAAACAATTGAAGTATACGTGGATGATATGATCGTTAAGAGCTGCACCACAGCCGAACACCCCAAAGACCTTATGGAAACTTTCTCCACCCTTCAGAAGTACAGACTTAAACTTAACCTGGAAAAATGCATGTTCGGATTGAGAGGGGGAAAATTCTTAGGGTTTATGATCTCATAGAGAGGAATTAAAGCAAACCCGGAGAAAATAAAGGCCATATTAGAAATGACCCCTCCCAAGACATTGAACGAGATCTAGAAGCTAAATAGTAGGATCACGGCCTTGGGAAGATTCATTTCCTTTTCCACCAAAGATGCATGCCTTTGTACAAAGTGTTGGAGAAGGGGAGCCTTCAAATGGGATAAAGAGTGCCACAAAGCGTTCGACCGTATCAAGCAGTTCCTAGTCTCCCCTTGTTGCTTAGTAGGCCAGTCAAAGGAGAAAAGCTGTACCTATACTTGGCAGCCATCAACGAGGCTGTGGGATTAGTTCTTGTGAGGGAGGAAGAAGGACAACAATTCCTTGTGTATTACATAAGCAAGGTGCTCAAAGAAGCAGAGATCAGATATCCGAGTATTGAAAAGTTAGCCTTGGCCTTACTGTCAGCAGCCAATAGGCTACAGCCGTATTTCCAAGCACACACAATCATAGTCAGAATGGCGTTCCTGTTGAAAAAGGTGTTGCAAAGACCAAAAACATTCAGAAAACTGGCCTAATGGGCAATAAGCCTGGGAGAGTTTGACATTCGGTTTCAGCCAAGATAGGCTTTGAAAGCTCAGATCCTAGCAGACTTTATGGCAAAATTCATCGGTTTAGAGCCAAACTCAGTGCCAGCCTCAAAAAAGTAGGATTTCTTCAAAGATGGGGCATCCTCACAAGCAGGAGCGGAAACCGGAGTGTATATCAGGGGACCGAACCTGATTCGACTATATTATGCAGTAAAATTGGATTTCCCCACCACTAATAATGCGGCAGAGTATGAGGCCATGATAAAAGGACTAGAGCTGCTTAAGGAATTATGACCAAAGAAGGTAAAGATACTCAGTGACTCCAAGCTGGTGTCTAACTAGGTGAACAAGCATTTTGAAGTCAGAGACCCATCCATTAGCAGATATTTGGAGAAAGTTCGAATGCTGTTAAAAGAAATTAAGCTTCAAGGAACAATCTGGAAGATAGAGAATATACCCGAGACACGAACAACATAGCAGATGAGCTTACCAAAGCTGCTTCCAGCCAAATAGAATGGCAGCACCTGTACTACCCGTATGAAGTGTAATAACATTTGAGTACCAAACAATTGGAAGCTTTAATGGTGCACGAAGACCGGCCATGCAGGACAGAACCCATCATGAACTTCCTCAATAAGGGCAAACTACCGGAAGAAGAGGTGGAAGTAAGTCGAATCTCGAGGAAAT
The DNA here is from genome assembly GCA_039660915.1 of Euphorbia tirucalli. Lineage (NCBI taxonomy): Eukaryota > Viridiplantae > Streptophyta > Magnoliopsida > Malpighiales > Euphorbiaceae > Euphorbia > Euphorbia tirucalli. The sequence continues at coordinate 43,736,941 of CM077636.1, forward strand.
CCGGTAGATATGCCATCATTGGAGGGAAGCTCTACCGAAAGTTATTCAGTCGTCCATGGTTAAAATGTATTTCAACAGGGGAAGGAAATTATATGCTAAGGGAACTCCATGAAGAGATATGCAGATCTCATCAGGCGGCCCTAGCTTTAGTTCGAAAAGCTATGCTGATGGGATACTTTTAGGAAATGATAAAGGAAGACGCAGATACTTATGTTGCGAGATGCCATCAGTGTCAGGTGCACGCTAAAAAGACAAGTCGGCCCCCAGCAATACAGAGACTGATTCTAACCGCATGGCCCTTTTCCACATGGGGAATAGATCTTATTGGCCCAATGACAGAAGCAAGAAGGCAATGGAATGGCTGATTATTGTTGTGGATCATTTCACTAAGTGGGTGAAGCAGAAGCTATCTCCACCATCACTCCAGAGAAGACAATAGGCTTCATACATGAGCACATTCTCAGTAGGTTCAGCATACCAAAGGTCATCATCACAGACAACGGGACTCAGTTCACCTCCAGGAAGTTTGCCAAATTCTGTAAAGGCTTACATATTAATCATAGATACAGCTTGATGGATCATCCCCAAAGTAATGGAATGACTAAGGTCACAAATCGGACATTGTGTGACAGTTGAAGGATCATAAAAGGGCATGTAGATGAACTCAATAGCATGCTCTGGACATACTGGACTACTCCAAGAAGCGCAACCGGAGCAACGCCCTTTGCCCTGACATACCGTACCGAAGCTGTGATCCCGGTATAGATAGGTTCCCCTAGTAACAGGGTGATAGAGCAACATCAATATCTGCTTCCACCTGGATTTATTAAAAGAGAGAAGGGATAGGGCCTTTATTCTTATAGCTACTTACAAGAATAAGATCGCCAGGTTCCACGATAGAAGAGTTAAAGCAGTGGCTTTTCAGCAAGAAGACCTTGTGCTTCGAGATGCGGAGGCTTCGTAGGCACGGAAAGGTAAAGGAAAGTTAACAATAAGATGGGAGGGGCCCTATCTAGTCGAGAAGGTCCTAGGTCCGGCCACCTACAAGTTGAGTCGGCTAGACAGAAAAGATATTCCATGCGTATGGAACTTAAGAGTGCTCTGAAAGTATCATAACTGTACTTTCATATTGTACATGTTGCACTCTTTTTCCCTCATCAATGGTTGTTTCCCACAGGGTTTTCCTTGATAAGGTTTTTAACGAGGCAACTTTAAAATTGTATCATTTTGAGTTTATAATATAACAAATTCGCTTTTGAATGTATTATTCAAATTGTTCGATTTTATACTATTTGCTTCTGAATAAGATTTAAGGCATTATTGTCTCCATGGCTATAATTAGTTCTTAGAAAGGTCAAAAAGACCCAGAACAGGTAGCCATGTATCTAAAATTCACAATAAAAAATTGATGTTTGTATCGATGTCCCACCAAAAGGGGAGTGATAAATACATAATACCAATATTACATACAAGGAGGCCCTAACTACTGCTCGGGATTTGGCACATCTGCCATACCCACATTAGCCTCGTATGGGCCTATAGTTGCCAAAGTAATGGTTTTGAGATCTATCTCATGGGGGCTTGATCTCCATTTTCTGGCAAAGGAGAAAAGAGGGGGAGAGATCCGTCTTTTGAGGAAAATCTACATCGATCTCCTTGAAAGAGATGTCTGGATATGCTTCTACATACTTTGGGAGCATGTGGTTGCCGTATAATAGGGCTAGTCACCTTTATGTCAAAGTCCTCTCCTTTAGCTTCTCCTCTTTGGTAGCTAGATCCCTTTGATGACTTTCTCTCTCCATTTCCAGAGCCACCTCAAAGGAAGCCCAAGATCGCTTCAGGCCTGTAATCTCAGCCTTGGCCGCATCTAGAGCCTTTTATTGCTTCTCACTTTTTTCCTCAACATCAGCCAGTGCCTTCTCCATTTTCTTCCTTTCCAATGCCCCAGCCAGGTGCTCGCTGAAGACGAGGTCCGCCTCAGCAATTTGATTCAGCTCCTCAAAGAGGAAAGGGATGGCTTGTAAAAACAAAAGGCATCACTTAATTGTTCCAAAAAGAGCATGAGTGATAAGTTCAAAGTACTCACTGTGTAAAGCTTGCTTAGAACCTGGGTGCTGATGGTGCAGTTGCTCAAGCCGTCCATCCAGGCTGCGTCAGCCATCGGATACATCCCGTTGCTTAATTCTAGTTGCACCAAAGGATCCACTAGGCTTGCCCCTTCCCCAAACTTAGATATCAGAATCTCCTTGATGGTGGGACCATCATCAGTGAAGGGCTGAGTAAAGTTCGAGACCATATCCTATGAGAAAAGCTAGCTGTTAATCCCTTGTTATATGTAAGAGGTAGGGGGAAAGGAAAAGCCTTACCATGCAAACCTTCTTGCCTTTGTCTACAGTAGGGGTAGGGGCAGAGGCTCTTTTCTTGCTCCTAGGAGTAAGCTTAGTGCTCGGGTCAGGAGCTATGATCCAACCTTAGACGTGCGGCATAGGTACTAGAGGAACCAAAGGTGTGGCGGTGGTAATGGTCGAGGCCCGGGACCCCTTCTTTTAGGTTTTCAATGCTGCAATAGTATCAGCAAGTGACATCCCTGCTAAACATGCAAAGTACAAAATGAGTAAACAGGAAAAAGTACCTTGGTGGTCCTCTAATGGGTCACTAAAGAAAACTGGAAGTCTTGTCCGGTCATCCAATACGGCTAAGGGCAGCTTCAGGTGAAGAGCCTTAACCACATCTTGGAGCTTTTAGTACTTAGTAGGGACGGAGCTTAACAGCTCCAGATCCAACCTCTCTTAAGGGGAAAGGTTGTCTTTCGGCCCCTTCATCTCTAGGGTACGTTGGAAGGACCAGGCAGTGGAAAAAACAGGAGCACTGTCTTTACACTGGATGAAGAAGAAAAGCTTCTTAAAGCCCTTGACTGATGAGGTGCGACTAGTAAAGAGCCGGAAGTTAGGTCCTTTCGTCAAGGTGAGGTGGTCGCTCTTGGTGTCCTGGAAGACCAGGGTGGCAATGTGCTGGAACACAGCATCGGTCAACCGGATGTTGAGATTGCTGTATAACCAGTATAATGCACATATGTCCTTAATTATGTTAGGATGTAGTTGTGCCGGGCACACGTTGTACCGGTTTAGTATACTGTAGATCTCTTCCGATAGTGGATAGGTAAATCCACCCTCAACGTGGTGGAGGTATGTGGAAAAGAAGCCTTCTGGGTGTTGGTGGAATCTTTGGCTAGGGGACGGTTTAAGCCACTCATAGGTCCCTAACCATATGTGGGAAGTTTGTAGCCGGTGTATCTCCCCTTTTATGGTGGAGGATGGCATATCCGTAATTCATGATGTTAGGGTTTTTTCCCTTACAACCCTGATCGCTTGGCGTGTGGGATGGCAGTGTGCTGGTGCATTGGTTTCTATGGCGAATGATGTCCTTTCTGAGGATTTTGACGAGGATAGCCTCGCTATGTCAGAATCTACCTCCACTGAGGGAGATGGGGGGGGGGGGGGCGGTAATCAGTGCTTAAGGACAAGGTATAGTTTGAGGATTCCATGGTTTTCAATGGGTCTTTTTAAGACTCTCAGGAATGTTTAAACTAGGTACCAAATGGAAAACAAACTAGAAAAGAAATTACAAAGAAAGAGAGGAGGAACTTACTGATTTTGCTTGAGAGAAGTTGAGAAGAAGAAAGAGTGGAAGGAGGACGCTTGCAGAAGCCAAATGTGCCAATTAATAGTGTTCTAAGGGGAAAATGAAGGGTTGTGACTTTTGAAAATCGACGAGAGGCTAAAGGTCACGTCTCTTTAGTTGCCAGACACATAGTAGGAGCTTAGTGGGCACACGGCTCAACACAGGTGTTTTGGAAGTTGAACCCTGAAGAGTTCTCTGGACTAGCGGGGGACTTCTGATGACATCCAGACATTATGATACCGGGTCTCCCGACCAAATTTCTAAAAGGCGTGTAGGTGGCCTTAGACGCTAGGTTCGGGTTGAGTTGCTTTCACTTGATCAGGGGTTCTAGAAGGAAGGCGACAGAGTCCATGTGGGAGTCTACTTGCTGTGTTGTGATTAAGGAAGGACTCTTGTCTCACATGGAGTCTAGGATGGAGGTCTTTTAGCATGACCAGGATAAGGGCCTTAGAGTATTCCTAGTTCAAGGCAAACTCTACCACTGACCTTATAAAAGCAGGGAGCATAGAGGTAAATTAGATCATTCCAACTAAATTGACTAAAGTTAAGCTAATATAGCCAGAGATTAACATAATCGGAACTGACTTGAGCATCAGAGCCTAGCCCAAAGGTTATCGGTGTTTCATTTTTACTATCTTACAAGAACATATCCAGATCCGGCCCGGAACACCTTAAACTCGGATCTCCAGAAAGATTTGTCTAGAATCCATCAAAATATAACTTGAATATAGGTCTAATATAATTTGAATATAGATTAGATTTAACTTGAATATAGCTTCAATATGTAATTTTGGGTGTGTTGAACTAAATTCTTAAATTGGTTATTTAATATATATAGTCAATATGGTTACAATATAACTTGAATATAGGTTAAATATAACTTAAATATAGCTTCATTATTGAAGGAACACAAAATAATATCCATATAAAACTCAACACAATATATAACTAATTTTTTCTAACATTACCTTTAAAGCAACAATGACACATTAATTTAAGTTTGAAAATGCATCAAGCCCCTCCTCTTATTCGAAAATTTAAGTTTGAAAATGCATGGAAGTTACAACCTGGTTTCAAAGAAGTTCTCTCCAATGCTTGGGAGGAAAGCAATAAACTTATCCTTCCTACATAACTAGAGAGTTGTGCTTCAAAACTGAAAAAATGGGGGGATGATTATCGATTGCAGTTCAGGAAAGGACTGAATGCTGTTAGAAGGGATATCAACAATCTCAGAGGTAGTAATGACATGATAGCACAACAACATTTAAAAACCCTGGAAGCAGATTTGAATCAGATTTTATTAGAACGGGTAGTTTATTAGAGATAGAGATCGAAACAGCTTTGTCTTAAGGAAGGAGATACTTATTCCAGATATTTCCACCTACAAGCAATGAAGAATCACAGAAGGAATAATTTCACTTGTTTGAAAGATGAAACTGGAATTTGGATGGATTGGGAGACTGGCCTTAAAGATGTTATCCATAATTTTTACATTGATCTATTCAAGTCTAAGGGTTTTGATTCTACTTTTGTAACTCGTAACATCAATAAGTGACTTCAACATAAACAAATTGCTGCATTGAGTTCTCCTTTTTAAGAAAATGAAATTGAAATAGCCATCTTCTCTATGCACCCAAACAAAGTCCCAGGTCCAGACGGCTACACCCTAGGCTTCTTTCAATTTTCATCGGACACAATGAAAAATGATGTAATCAAATTCTGTATGGATTGTCTAAATGAGGGCTTCATTCTGAGTGACATTAATAGAATGATATTATTCTCATTCCTAGAGTCTGTAGGCCTGAAGCTGTTAGTGATTTGGGCCATATTGCTCTATGTAGTGTAATCATGAAAATCAGTACCAAGGTTATTGCTAATCAAATAAAAAGTGTCTTGAACACTCTCATTTTTGAGCATCAGAGTACTTTTATCCCTGGTCATCTTATCATTAATAATACCATGGTAGCTTTTGAAGTCAGTCACTTTCTAAGATGGAAAAGATAAGGTGACATGGATTGGGCTAGTCTTAAATTGGATATGTCCAAGGCCTACAATAGAATTGAATGGAAATACCTTAGGGATATTCTCATTTGTATGTGCTTTCCTAGCAGCGTTATTAATTTGATTATGCAGTGTGTCACTATGGTTCAGTACCAAATTGTCAACCACGAGCATCCTTTTGAGAGATGATGATATATGAATGCATCCATTTAGCTGAAGATATCAAGGAGCTGATTAAGAGGGGAAAACTCCAAAAATTTGTAGATAAGAAAATAAGCAAGGAAGAATCAAAAGGGCCAGATTCAGAAGAAAGCAAACCGGCCAAAAAGACGAAGGGAGTAGTGATGGTAATTGCTAAAGTAGATCCGCTAAGCAAAAAGGCCAAAAGAACTAGAGAAGCGAGAAAAGACAGAAAACTTAACTTATCGTTCTTGACTGGAAGCGATGTGTAACCGGGACATTCAGACACCCTAGTCATAGAAGCAGAAATAGAGGGATACACAGTCAAATGTATCTTGGTAGACACAGGAAGCTCCACCAATATCATCACTAGGCATGCTGTAGAAAAACTGAAAGTCATCCCTAGTCAGATCCATCCAGTGCAGGCACCACTAGTTGGCCTTAGTGGCCATACCGTTCTGGTCATGGGGCAAGTAACGCTAGACCTTAAAAATGGAGATGAGAAACATGTTTAGAGAGCCAAGGAAGACTTCACAATCATAGAATCCCTATTGGCATACAATGTTATTAGGAAGACTGTTCCTCTTAGAGTCAGAAGCAGTGTTGTCCATCCAGTACCTGATGCTATATATATCGACCTCCACAGGATGGGCAGTGATAAGAGGAAGCCAGCAGGTAGCCCAAAGAACATATTTAGCATCCCTGCAACCAGAGAGAACTGATCTAGAAAGCAAAGAAAGAAAGGCAGAGCCAGTGGACGAGCTGGAAACACTGATAATAGCATCAAGTAGGATATTAGGATCTCCAAGAAGCTCGATAGCAACCTCAAAGAATAGATAGTGCAAGTAATAAAAAGAGGAGCAAAGTATTTTGCCTAGAAAATCAGCAACATTAAAGGGGTACCTCTAGAAATTATGAAACACTCTCTCAATGTGGACCCAAAAGCAACACCGGTAATTCAGATGAGACGGAAGTACGCACCCGAGAGACATAGAGCAATAAAAGAGGAAATCCAAAAATTGATGGACGTAGGACACATCAGGGAAGTTCACTACCCGAAATGGCTAGCAAACGTGGTGATGGTAAAAAAGGCAAATGGGAAGTGGCATATGTGTGTCAATTTCATGGACCTCAACAAGAGCATGTTGGAAAGACAGTTACCTATTGCTGAACATAGACCAGTTGGTGGACTCCACAACAGGATATGCGGTGTATTCGTACCTTCATGCGACCTCGAATATCATCAGATCCCCATGGACCCGGCTGATCAGAAGAAAACATCCTTCATCACCCATAAAGGGACTTATTGTTATCAAGTTATACCCTTCGGGTTGAAGAACACAAGGGCAACATACAAAGGCTGGTGAATAGCATGTTTAAGGAGTAGATTGGAAAAACGATTGAAGTATATATGGATGACATGATCATCAAAAGCCACACCTTAATAGAACACCTTAGAGATCTAAGGGAGGAATTCTCCATCCTTCAGAAGTACAGACTCAAGCTCAACCCGGAAAAATGCATATTTGGGGTGAGAAGGGGAAAGTTCTTAGGGTTTATGATCTCACAGAGAGGAATAGAGGCGAACCCAAAAAAAATAAAGGCCATGTTGGAGATAACCCCTCCCAAAACATTAAAAAAAATCCAAAATCTGAATGGTAGGATTACGGCCCTGGGAAGTTCATTTCCTTTTCTACAAAGAGATGTATGCCTTTTTACAAAGCATTGAAGAAAGGCCGAGAATTCAAGTGGGATAAAGAATGCCATGAAGCATTTGATCAAATCAAGCAATTTCTAGTCTCTCCCCAGCTGCTTAGCAGGCCAATGGAAGGGAGAAATTATACCTATACTTAGCCGCCATTGACGAGGCAGTAGGATCAGTCCTTATAGGGGAAGAAGAAGGGCAACAGTTTCCAGTGTATTATACAAGCAAGGTATTTAAAGGGGCAGAGAATAGGTACCCTAGTATTGAGAACTTAGCTTTGGCCTTACTGTCAGTAGCCAACAGGCTGCGGCCATATTTCCAAAACTAGATTCCCGCTAAAAAAGGTGGTGCAAAGACCAGAAATATCCAGAAAACTAGCCGAATGGGTAATACATTTGGGAGAGTTTCACATTCGGTTCGAGCTGAGACAGGCCTTGAAAGCCCAAGTCCTAGCAGATTTCATGGCAGAATTTGCTGATTTAGAACTAGACTCAGAGCCACCTTCAGAAGAGTGGGACGTTTTCATAGATGCAGCATCCTCACAAGAAGGAGTGGGAGCCAAAATATACATTAGAGGACCGAACCAGATTTGATTACATTATGCAGTAACATTGAATTTCTCCACCACTAATAACATGATAGACTATGAAGCCATGATAAAGGGACTAGAATTGGTTAAGGAACTAGGGCAAAAAAAGGTCCGAATACTCAGTGATTCCAAGCTGGTGTCTAACCAGGTAAATAAGCATTTTAAAGCCAGAGACCCATCCATGAGCAAATATTTAGAGACAGTCCAGGTGTTGTTGAAAGAAATTGAGCTCCGAGGAATAATTTAGAAGATAGAGAATATACCCCGAGATGAGAACAAAATAGCAGATGAGCTTGCCAAAGCCGCTTGCAGCCAAATAGAATGGCGGCACTTGTACTACTCGCATAAAGTACAGTCTCATCTGAGTATCGAGCAGTTGGAGGCTTTGACTGTGGACTAAGACAGGTTGTACTGGATGAAACCCATCATGGACTTTCTTAAGGAGGGCAAGCTATCGGAAGAAGATGCAGAAGCAGGCTAAATGTCAAGGAAATCCTCTAAAAATGCAATCGTTAGAGGGCAGCTCTACCGGAAGTCATTCAGTCGTCCATGGTTGAAGTGCATTTCAACAGAAGAGGGAACTTATATACTGAAGGAACTTCATTAAGGGATATGCGGCTCTCATCAGGCGGCCCTATCTATAGTCCAGAAAGTGATGCTGATGGGATATTTTTAGGAAATAATGAAGGAGTACGCAGATTCTTATGTTGCAGCATGCCATAAGTGTCAGGTGCATGCTAAGAAGATAAGTCAACCACCAGTAGAACATAGACCGATTCAAACTACATGGCCCTTTTCCACATGGGGAACAGATTTGGTCGACTCGATGCTAGAAGCAAGCCAGCAATGAAAATGGTTAGTTGTTGTGGTACATCATTTCACTAAGTGGGTAGAAGCCGAAGCCATCTCTACCATCACTCCAAAGAAAGTAATAAGCTTCATACAAGAGCACATTCTTAGTAGGCTTGGCATACAAAATGTCACCATCACAGACAAAGGGACTCAGTTCACCTTCAGGAAGTTCACTGAATTCTGCAAAGGTTTTCACATTAATCATAGGTACAGCTCGGTGGCTCATCCTTAGAGCAATGGTATGACTGAGGTCACGAATCAGACGTTGTGTGACGGTATCAAAAAAAGGTTGGAGGAGCATAAAGGGGCATGGGTAAAAGAACTCAATGGAGTTCTCTGGGCATACCGGACCACTCCAAGGCGAGCAACCGAAGAAACGCCCTTTGCCCTGACATACGGTACCAAGGCCGTAATCCCGGTAGAGATAGGTTCCCCCAATGACAGAGTGATACATTACAATAAGGCATAGAATGACATCAATATCCATTTCCATCTGGACTTATTAGAAGTGAAGCGGGATAGGGCCTTTATTCTTATGGCTGCTTACAAGAATAAAATTGCCAGGTATCACGATAGGAGAGTTCAAACGGTGGCTTTTCAGCTGGGAGACCTTGTGCTTCAAGATGCGAAGGCTTCACAGGCACGGGAAGGCAAAGAAAAGTTAGCAGTAAGATGGGAGGGGCCTTACTGAGTCAAGAAGGTCCTAGGTTTAGCCACGTACAAGCTGAGTCGATTGGACAGAAAAGTGATTGCACAGTCGTATGTGCCTCATTCGGGCCTATAGTTGCCAAAGCGGTGGTTTCGGAGTCCGTCTCAGGAGGGGCATGGTCTTCGTTTTTTAGCAAAGGAGAGGAAAGGGGGGAAAGATCCGTCTCTTGAAGAAAATCTGTGTTGATCTCCTCGAAAGAGATATCTGGATATGCTTCTATGCACTTTTGGAGGATGCGGCTGCCATACAATAGGGCCAATCGCCCGTACGTCAAAGTCCACTTCTTTAGCTTCTCTTTTTCAGCAGCTAGATCCTTTTAATGACTCTCTCTCTCCATTGCTAAAGCCACTTAGAAGAGGCTAAGATCACTTCAGACCAGTAATTTCAGCCTTGGCTGCATCTCGAGCCTTCTGTTGCTCCTCACTTTTCTCAGCAGCTTCAACCAGTGCTTTCTCCATTTTCTTTCTCTCTAGTGCTCCGGCCAAGTGCTAGCTGTAAACACAGTCCACCTCCTCAACCCACTTTAACTCCCCGTAGAGGAAGGGGATGGCCTATAAAAATGAGAGGTGTTACTTAACTATTCTAAAAAGACGCGAATAACAAGTTCAAGGGTACTCACAGTGTAGATCTTGCTCAGGACTCGGGTGCCGATGGTGCGATTGCTCAAGTCGTCCATCCGAACTGCATCAGCCGGCAGATATATCCTGGTGCTTAATTCTTGTTATACCAAAGGATCTGCCAGGCTTGTCTATTCCCTAAACTTGATAGTAGAGTCTCCTTAATGGTGGGACCATCATCGGTGAAGGGCTGAGTGAAGTTTGGGACCACATCCTGCAAGAAAAGTTAGCTGTTAATCCTTAGTTATATGTAAGAGGTAGGGGAAAGGAAAAAGTCTTACCATGCGAACCTTGATACCTTTTTCTACAATAGGGGCAGGGGTGGAGGCTCTCTTTTTGCTCTCGGGAGCACGTTCAGTACTCCCGCTAAGAATTGTGACTGGATCTTGGATATGCAACATAGGTGCAGGAGGAACCGGAGGTGCTGCGGTAGTTGCGGTCGTGGCCCGAGTTTTTAGTGCTACAACAGTATCAGCAAGTGACATCCCTGCCAAACATGCAAAAGTACAAAATGAATAACAGAAAAAAGTACCACGCTGGACCTCTAAGGGGTCACTAAAGAAATATGGAAGTCCTGTCCAGTCATCCAGTATGGCTAAGGGCAGTTGCAGGCATTGAGCCTTAACCGCATATTGAAGCTTTTAGTACTTTATGGGGACAGAGCTCAGTAGCTCCAGATCCATTCTCTCCTGAGGGGAAAGGTTATCTTTTGCCCCCTTCATCTCTAAGGTACATTGGAAGGACCAGGCAGTGGGGAATGCAGGAGCATCATCTTTGCTCCTGATAAAGAAGAAAAGCTTTTTGAAGCCCTTGACTGATGAGGTGCGGTTGGTAAAGAACCGGAAGTCAAGACATTTTGCCAAAGTGAGGTGGTCACTGTTGGTGTCCCGGAGGACTAGGGTGGCAATGTGCCGAAATATAGCACTGGTCATCCGGATGCTGAGGTTGTGGCATAACCAGTATAGCGCATAGATGCCCTCAATGACACTAGGATGTAGTTGCACCGAACACACATACCGGTTTATTATACTGCAGATCTCTTCCGGTAGTGTATAGGTAAATCCACCCTCGATATGGTAAAGGTATATGGAAAAGAAGCCTTCTGGGGCTTAATGGACTCGCTGACTAGGGGAGGGTTTAAGCCACTCACAAGTTTCTAACCATGTGTCGGACATTTGTAGCTGGCATATCTCCTTTCTGTGATGGAGGATGGCATATCCGTAATTCAAAGGTCAGGGTTTTTTCCTTCATAACCCTAGCCACTTGGCGTGTGGGAATGCAACGTACTGATGCGCTGGTTTCTTGAGTGGATGGTGCTCTTTCTGAGGATTCCTATGAGGATAGCCTCGCGATGTCAGAATCTATCTCCAGTAGGGGAGAAAGGGGGCGGTGGTTGGTGCTTGAGGATGAAGTTTGGGGATTCTATAGTTTTCAATAGGTTTTCTCAGACTCGAAGGAATGTTTAAACTAGGTACAAAATGTAAAACAACCCAAAATAGAAAATACAGAGGAAAAGAGGAGGATCTTACTAATTTTCCTTAAGGGAAGTTGAAGACATAAGGGAAGGAGGACGCTTGCAGAAGCCTAATACGCCAATTAATAATGTTCTCAGGGGAAAATGAAGGGTTGTAACTTTTGAAAAACTGATGGGATAGCCAAAGGTCACGTCTCTTCAATTGCCAGACATGTGGTAGGAAACTGATAGGCGTGTAGCTCAAAGCAGGGGTTTTTGGGAAATTGAACCCTGAAGAGCTCTCCGAACTAGCGGGGGACTTCTGATGACATCCGAACATTATGATGTCAGGTCTGTCATCCAGATATCATAATACCGGGTCTCCCGTTAGGTTTTCTAGAAGATATGCAGTGAATCTTGGAGGTCAGATCCAGGCGTATTGTTTCCACCTGAAGGAATATCCTATAAGATAGGTGATAGAGTTCCTGCGGGAGTCTACTTGCTATGTTGCGATTGAGGAAGGACTCATGTCTCATATGGAGTCTAGGGTGGAAGTCTTTTAGTTTGACCAGGATAAGGGCTTTGGAGTATTCCTAATTCAAGGCAAACTCTACCACTAGCCTTATAAAAGGAGGGGGCATAGAGGTAAAAGCGATTCATTCCAATTGAACTAGCTCAAATCAAGCTAATATAGCCAGAGATTAACATAACAAGGCTGACTTGAGCATCGAAGCCTAACCCAAAGGTTATCAGTGTCTCACCTATATTGTCTTGTAGGAACATAACCAGATATGGCCCAGTGCATCCCAAGCCCGGATCACGAGAAGGATTTCTACTAAATCCATCAAGAGCTTTACTCTAGAAAGAGCTCTAAGGCAAGGGGACCCCTTGTCGCCATACTTATTCATTCTCTATGCTGAAGGACGCTCAGCTTTGATTCATAAAAAGGAAATAGAGGGCAGTGTTCACAGGTGTCAGGTTGTTAGAGAAGCCCCTAAAATCACTCATCTCTCTTTTGCCGGCAATAGCTACCTTTTCTTTCGAGCCATAATAGAAGAATGTTTAGCAATGAAAAACTGTTTGGAGGATTATGAAAAGGCTTCTGGAAAAAAAATAAATTTCTAAAAGTCTAGTATTTCCTTTAGTCGTAATGTGGAAGCTGACTTCAGACAAGATTTGTGCTCGGCTCTACAAGTAACGGAAAATAGTGGGGTTTGTAAATACTTGGGTTTGCCGTCTCATGTAAGTTACATTAAAAAGAAAAAAACAGCACGCAGACCGTATTTACCCAAAAGAAAAATTACAACCCAACTTGAATACGGCCCAATAGCATCCAACCATACATACATTTAATCATACAAAATGCATGCAATACATCCATTTATAAGCATGTTATAATGCATGAAATTAAGCCCATTTCAATTATGTCCAAAGCCATTATTTTGAAATCGCCAATTTTGGCTCATTATGGTTCTAGCCCTTAACGGGCTTTGGGCCTCTAGCCCAGGCAGATAACTGCTCCCACTGGAATTGGGAAACCATGAGTCCGTATCAGCCGCACGGGTACTTGTCCCAAAATAACCTGAACCAATTTCAATTAACCATATTAATTTCCAAAATTAATATCCCATGAATAAAATTAAAATTTCATCCAAGAAATCATGCGCATTTAAATTACAAAAATTTGAACACATGAAATTTTAAAACCCATTAAAATTTCAAAAATGGGTCCTGGGCCCGAAACCTGCTAAAACCAAAATACTGGTCTCGGTCCGCTGCAGCTAGGGCAACCGCATTGCCTTAGCAACAGCGGCTGCTGTCGGCGGCGATTCAACTGCCGGTAGTCCCGTATGCACGGAAATAGCCCGTGATTTTAAGCTGTAAAAAAAATTGCAACAAAAAAAAAAACAATTCACCAAGAAATATAACCAATCAACAAAAATTAAATAAACATAAACCTATATGCAAATTTAATTTCAATTGAAAAATCCAAAGGGGAAAATCACAAATCCCAAACCAAGAATCCCAAATCAAAATCTCCAATTTCAAAACCAAGGGATTCAATCCAATTTTAACAATTTCCACGGATCAAAAGCCCGCTCTGATACCACTGTTGGGATTTTTCACCGGAAATCACCCGATAAAAGAGGAAGAACGCGGTGATTTCCTCAAATCCGTGCCCAGGAGCAATTGAAGTGAAAATTGGAAAACATAAAATTTAATTAGAAGAGAATCAATTCTCACCAGGAATATCTCTTCTAGAGATGGCTGCAGAAATCAAATTTGCTTCCCTCCGCGTTCACGTACACGAACGGCTATCGAACACGACCCGTGCTAGCATTGGAATCGAGTGAGAGTGTGAGAGGAAGGGCTGAAATTTTTTGGCTGGTACTTACTTGCTATGGCCGAATATTCTAGGTTAAAACATGACCTAGATGGCTGAAATTTTTTACAAAAAATTTCGGCCCAATCCCTCTTAATTCCACTCGGGCTTTTCTCCTTTTTAAGTCCAGTTCAATATTAATTCTTTTGGTCCATTTAATTATCAAACTTAATTTTATTTAACATGTATTCTAACATATATACCATATAATACGTTCCATACATTTAAATTAAAATTAATTTGATCAATTAATTTCACCATGGAATTAATTGTGACATTCGTAAAATTAAGATACATGTAAACTTATACACGTGAAACATTTCCACCTAGGAAATAATCTCATAGACTAATTCATGGAATTAATTATGAGAAGGCCAATGCACATAAAATTTTATTATTTTGATCAATCCAATTGATCGTTATAGTAAATTAATATAATCATCTCTCTTCTGTGTGTATACTTCAAGCACACAGGTGATCCCTTAAGTCTATGTTCAGATGTTCAATGTGTACGATCCTATAGGCTCATCTTTATGTTGATAGTGGGCCTATGGCCCACAAACTGCAGGCGGGCTCTAGCAAGCCACTGTAACCCCCAATTAAGATGGAGATGGCAGTCCAACTGAAATCATAACCCTGTAGTTTGAACTTGTATATCCCATGTCATTGATATCAGTGTCCAACACAGAGGCATAGATTAATCACCCTCTTTTGTGTCCGGATATTTACTTGATCCAGAATGTACCGATGCTCACAAACAAGTTCCAACTTGTTTGGGTGTGGCCATACTCTTATCAGTCACATTCATCAAGAGGCCGGTGATATATTCTCAGGGGACTACTGAGTGACATATCCCTTTTGCATATCTATAGCACTGACGTGCTTAGTGACATACCAGAACGTACCCATACTTGTCACCCTTTCACAGGCCCTTTAGGCGTACACCAAAGTATGTGACTTCGCATCCAGCATCATTATATGATCAGGTTAAAGGATCCATACAAGTACTACACGAGAATCACTTGTGATACTTTACCATGTGGATTTCTCGTTTAGTGGATCTATCTAGTACCATGCCCCTTTTGCATGTACCCATTAACTTGGTTGACATCCCATGTCCAATAGCTGGTAAGACACCGCCACACAACCAGGTTAATGATAGTCTCTGGTTCCATTCATTCCTATAACTGGAATAGACTACGGATCTCTTTATGGTCATATCGTTTTCCCTATCCATGGTCTTACTGCCAAGTACATGACACTTGTCAACATGGATATGGATATGTCCATCGGATACTCCATTTAAAATACAGCACAAGACATATAATAAACAGATTAATGCCTTTATTTAATGACACAAAATATGTATAATACATAAATCCAATAAATGTACAATATAAATACAAGGTCCAATGCCTTGGGACTACGGCATATCCAACACTCTTATCATAAGTAGAGCCAGTCAGGAGAATTCAGATCATTGGAAACCTCCTTCACTTTTTTCATAAAGTGCAATTTTGATGCCTCTGTTTCTCACCAAGGTTTTATAGGAGTTGAATGTGTCATTCGAGATAATATGGGATATTTTCTTGGCTGCCATTTCAATTACCTCACTTGTCTCAATGATGCTGAGCTTGCGGAAGCCATTAGTTGCAGGGAAGCTCTTCTTTGGTTGAGAACTTTGCCTTATATGCAGATTGTTATGGAAGGAGATTCACAGATTGTCATCTCTTATCTTCCGAAAACTCAGAAAAACTCTTATACTCATCAACCTTCTCTTATTAGTTTGGTCACTGAAGATTGTATAGCTCTTCTTATCTCTTTTACTCATGTTTCCTTTAATTTTGTTAGAAGGAATGTGAATAATGTTGCACACTCCTTAGCTAGGTTGGGTTTGCGTAGTTCTACTCCTTGTACTGCGTTGGGAGATCCTCCTAATACTATCCGTGACCTTTTAGCGCATAATATAATACAACGACCATATTTCCGGTAAAAAAAAAAATGACACATTAATTATGTATGTAGACATTGATTTTTTTCCGTGTCCTATTTAATATACTGCTAACGAAACATTGTTGCTAATAACAATTCTTTCCGGTTATGAAATGATATTAAACCAATTTATGCAAATATTCAAATGAATACTCATTCATATAAAAAATCTTATTGCCAATTCCGGAAAATATATTTCTTTTAAAATTTTATATAATATTTTACATTTTTCGGAATTAAATTCCACAAATGAAATTTTTCTCTTTACTTTCTTTTGTCCTTTTCCAAGAAATTGAGCTGATATTTATGGGTACAAAATCGAGCTATATTATACAACAACAGTAAATTGTTCTTCTCAAATCACTTAATTGAGGGAAAATTTTGACCCTTATTTTTATTTTATCTTATAATTTATGAAGTATATGCTTATTTATAGAAAAAGGTTAATGTTTTATCTCTTACTACTTGTCTTCCCATAAAAAAAAAAATGGTCTAACCCTACCTTAAGAAAATGTCAAGTAGAATTTTTTTATTTTTTATTTTTTATTTATGAACTTCAAGGATAAATTATTAATTATAAGAGGATATTAAAATAAGTAAAAAATAAAGTAAGAAAGTCATGGAATTTGTAACAAAGTAAGGTGTTGGGTCATGATCCCAACTGTAGGGAAGTAAATTTCGGTCAAATGATACCAAACAATACAAAAATCATGAAAATAACATATCATCTTCAGAAGTTGAAGAATAGCTATCAATTGATTTGTTTTTATAGAAATAAAATGAGGAAATTGTGCAAATTGAAAATAAAATAATTAATATTTGGGTTAGGTAAAAGTTAAATAATTATGAGACTTAAAAATGCAGTGATTATATATAAGTATTAGTTATGTTTTAGGAAGGAGTTGTCGGTGGGGTTTGCGCTGCAGCCTCACGCACCACATGTTTCTACTTTTTCTAAACACCACATTTTTTTTTTTTATTTTAAGATATCTCTTATTTGTTTATTTATTTATTTTACAATCCATACAATATTGGCATTGCTTTTGTACCTCTTTTCAAATTGCAATCAAATCGCTTGTGAATATCAATTAATAATATCTTTCTTAATTAAATTATATTTACAGACTTCATACAATTTTTTAAAATTATCTTTAAATACAATAAAAAATTATGACTGATTACGAATTTTAAAACCAATAACTAGTTTTTATTAAAATTAAATTTATGAGTGCTATATTAACATTAAACTAAATTTTAATCAATAAACCACTAAATACAATAACAAAATATTTTACTTTTAATTAGCTTGGCGATTATTATAATCATTCCACAGCTGATCTGCAATAGCTTCTCTTGCGGTACTCATTTGACTCTGATGAGACATATCGATTGGAATGCCTTACCAATGTATTATTTTCTTCATGATATTCCAATCCATCTCTACCGTACATAGTAAAAAGCACATCCGCTCTATTTTCTTTTCTGATGAAATTGTAAAGTGTGCAATAAGCTATAGGTGTTAACTTTTATCGATGTAGCGGATAACTTGATATTGATTTTAAGATGGAAAACCCAGCCTTTAGTACACCAAAACCCCTTTCTATCACATTGGGTAAAGCTGAATGCCTGAAATTGAACAACTCATATTTTCTTCTTATTCATCCACGACCACGAAAATCATTTAATTGGTATCTCTCCCCACAATAAGGAGGTAAAAAATCCATGAATGTTGGGATAACCAGCATCTACTGCATAATTGTAATATAATTAGAACATTACATATCAATATATAATGTAAGTATCACGAAGAAACCTACTTACCACCAGTTGGCATAGGAAAACCATTTTCATGTCTTGTGAGTGCATCAAGAAACACACGAGAATCATTTGCAGTTCCTTCCCAGCTAGTATATACAAATGTAACATCATATCATATGAACAGACTGCCATCACATTTTGTATAACTAGTGCAGCTTTTCTACCACGAAATGTTTTCTTGTTAGTTCCTGGAGCCCATGCTGCTACATGTGTTCTATCAATGTCACCTATGCAATTCTAAAATAAATTATTCTTTCTCAATAATTAAAGCTTGATGAAACAATTAAAAATAAAATTATATATACCATGATTCATAAAAAAGAATAAAAAATAATAATAATGTCATACCTTAAAATATGGGAACCAATTTGGATTACTCTGAATTTCAGTTTGCACTTCACTTTTATAATCTGGTGTAATCAAGTCGGTTCCTAAAGTAGCTAGTGCCCTTATAAATGTTTTAAACCAATAATGCATTGTAGCCATTGAATGTTGAAAATGTTTGGCTACAATTCTTTGTGTAGTGCTATGACAAAGAATTGCCAAAACCATTGCTACACCTTCTTCGACACTTATATTTTAAGCTTCAACTAATAAGTTCTTCATTTTTAACTTGTCACATAAGTTCCTAAAAACATGTGGTTTCATACAAAAACTCTCATAACATCTAGTAGGATTCCCTACTAGCACCTCAAGAATAAATTTTTTTCCACTAAGCATAGATGTTCTACAAGGAATTGTTCCTTCAAAAAGTCGTTTATTTTCAATCAAATATCTAACCATAAGTAAATCTCCCAAACTATCATCATTTTCACTTTCACTAGAATTATCACTTGATGAATTTGATATAATCAAATCATCAATTGAATATTCGGACATTCTTTCCTACAAAATTGTCAAGTGAAATTTTTAAAAGAAAACTCAAAATCCAGAAGAAACATAAAGACACATTATGAAAATATAGCTTTATCATTGTGAGTAGGATAAATGTTTATAAATTGTAATTAATCTAGAAAAACAATGTAACTTAATAAAAAGAACATAACTAAACAACCAAGCATTTCAAGTGCCTCAAGTCATCCAACAACAACATAAATAAAACACACTTTAAATGTAATACATCTATATGTAACTAAAAATTTATTCTAAACTTTTTAACCAAGACTTCTTTCTATCAGTCGGCATCTTAATAAAAATTCTCCTCCAATCTAGATCTTTACATCTTTCAAGTGCATTATTGTATGAAGCATTAGAGACATTTTCCATGATTTCTAAAATATTCATTCACTCATCAATTGAATATGGATCAATTATATCTTTTTCTTGGGTGCTTTGTGCTTTGTATTTTTCAGCTTTAGCCAAATCCCTCTTCGTGCTCGTATTTAAGGAAGTAGCCCACATTTCCAAACAAGAATCTAATTTTTCTAATTTAGATTCTTTTTTTTTTACTCTAATATAACCTGGAATAAAATCATCACCACTATGTTTTCCTTTCAATTTATTCATATATGATTTTTCTTCTTCTGGTATGTGAACGCCTTTATTGAGAAATTCTTCCTCATTTTGGCGTTCATCATTTGAAGTAGGAGGTAGTTGAGTGGAAGCATGGTCCAAATGTCCAGTAGCAGTAGATTTATTGAAGATCTGACCAGACATCTCATAATTCTTGCAACCATTTTTCTTAAATACCTTGAAGTTCTTGTGTTTCTGGAATTAAATACATTATGAGTTAGCATATTAGATGTCCATAATTATATTTTACAGGCACAAAAAAAATTCATTCTTGGATGATCACACACCGCGTAAAACATTTGTCAAACATCTTCTGTTGCAAATACAATATTTGAATTTGAATCATATGTAACACCAGTGTGCTCCAACAGTTTAGAAAAATCTTGATGCTTAATTCGAAGCCGATTGTATTTTCCTTTTATTCTTTTAGTGTCGTATTTATCTCCAATTTCTAAAAACAATTCTTCATCAATTTCTTGCCAATTTGTTGGTTTAAATGAGGAGCACCATTTGGATCCTTTTTTACCCTTTCATATAAAATTTGAAGAAACTTTAATTCATTTTTTTCAAGCCACTTTTTGGCACCTTTGTTAGTTCCTCCCTTTCCACCCATCTATTTATGTATAAACACCAATGCGCAGCAACCTCGACCACCAAAAATCACCAGTAAATCCCCTGGATCTGCTGACTGAATTTTTTTGGGGTGCCGATGCTTAAGGTTGAGGAAGCATTTTTCTTCCTCACCTTAAGTAATACAAGCCCTAATTTTTATAATAGTCACTTATTACATGGTATTGTGAGCGTAATGAAGAAGTGAATAAGGTAATGCAAATAAATGCTCCAAGAAATAATCAAATAACTGCTCATTCAATTCAAAAGGAAATGATTCATGCTTGTGCAATGGAAACAAGAAAAGTTATTCTCAATGAGGTTGGTGATAAGCTCTTTTCTCTTTTAATTGATGAGGCTTAAGATTATTTAGTGAAAAAAGAGCAAATGGCTGTGTTTGTTAGTTTTGTGAATGATAGTGCTGAGGTGATTGAACGATTTCTTGGAGTAGTGCATGTTAGTGAGACTTCTTCACAGTGTTTGAAGAATGGCATTGATGATTTTTTTGCTAAAAATGGATTATCACTTTCGAGACTTAGAGGACAAGGTTATGATGGGGCTTCCAATATGCGAAGAGAGCTTAATAGACTAAAAGCACTCATTTTAAATGAAAATAAACATGCACACTATATTCATTATTTTGCTCACCAAGTTCAATTAGTAGTTGTGCATGTTGCAGGGATCACAAAGATGTGAAATGTTTTTTCGAGTATCTTTCTATGATTGTGAATATTATTGGTGCTTCATGTAAGAGGAAGGATGCTCTTTGGCAATTTAAACATGATGAAGTGATAGAAAAATTACAAAATGGTGAACTCTCTATAGGAAAGGGCCAAAATAAAGAAAAAAGCTTACCTCGACCAAGTGATACACCCTGGGGTTCTCATTATAAAATAATGCTTAGTCTTTTTGATATGTGGGATGCGGTGAAAGAAGTGTTATTAACAGTATATGAGGATGGCATAGACCAAAAAAGTCGAGCCACTACTGGGAGTTTAATGGATCATATGTTCAGTTTTGACTTTATGTTTATGCAATGTTGATGATGAATTTAATAGGGATGACAAATGCATTATCTCAGATCTTACAAGTAAATGACCAAAACTTAGGAAATGCTATAGAAATTATTAAAGTGGTGAAAAAAGACTTGCCAGCATATAGGGAGAATGGTTGGGATGAGTTATTGGAAAAAGTCTCTAAATTTTGTTCTATAAATGAGATTGATGTGCCTAATATGCAAGATGTTATTCCAGGTCGGGGTCAAAGGATTTGTGATGGTGGCCACCCTAAGACTTATCTCCACTAGTTTCATGTGAACACCTTTATAGAGGTACTCAATCTTCCTCCATTCCATTTAAAAATGATTCATCAATTTGTTTACATTGCGAATTAATTTTTATTCATATAATCTAGGTTATTGAAATTATTGTTCGAGAAATGGATAGCCGTTTTACCAAGTTAAATTCTGAGATAATGATGTGCATAGCATGCCTTGATCCTACAAATTCATTTGCTAATTTTAATCATGTGCAGCTGCTCCATCTTGCTGAGTTGTATTCTAAAGATTTTTCTACTTGTGATCTACTTGAGCTTGAAATTCAACTTAAATAATAAATTTCTTATATGAGATCTACTGAAGCAACTGTTGAAAGATGTTTCTCTGGTAGGAAAATTGTGAAGAGTGATTTGCGCAACCAGATGGGCGATGACTATCTACGGATTGTTTGGTGTTATATTGAAAAAAAAATTTAGAAGCATTGACAATGAAGTATTTTTGCAATAGTTTCAAAATATGAGATCCCGAATGTTGTCTTTAATACCTATGAGTCGTGTCAACAAGAAATAAACTTTGTTATGTGTAAAAATTATTTGACTATTATTACATTTATACATTTGGTTACATTTATTATTTGGCATAATTTTTTTTCCCTTTAAATGGTAGCACGGGCACCACCGGACTATGAGTCCTAGATCCACCGCTGAATGTCAACTACACTAGATATTCATTCAAATAAAATATTTCAAAATAGTTATATATATATATACACACACACATACGGACATGCAAATAAATGCCACATGACATAAATAAACACATGTACCAGCCACATATATATATTGGATACAAGTGTTTATGTCTCATTGCATTTTAGTTTGCATGTGCTACATGTGTCTTTTTGTTGTAATATATATACACATAAAAAGAGTTAGAAATTGTAAAAATTTTCATACTTGATTTAAGGTTTTAGATCACTGTAAGACGCCAAAAGGGAACAATTGTTTTGCTGATTAGTTATGGTGCTTATCTAGTGTTCAATCTTTGACTAATATCTTTTTCCTTGTGATCAAGGAAAACTCACAAAGGTAATTTTAACTTTATATGTTCCAAGTCAAAGGAAGTATTTACAGATAAATTTTATGGGTCTGTTTTAACTTGATTGGAAATTTTTTAGACTCTTATAAGTTTTTTAATTGAAGTAGAATGAAGAATCAATTGGAGTTGTAAAGAAGTTTGCTTATGGGTCTGTTTATCATATGATTTTTATGTATAATTCATTCTATCATCATAAAGTAAAGCACAAAGCAGAGCATATATAAAGAGCACAATACAAACTAATTGTAGCCACAAAAAATATATGAGATCATATTAATACACACAAGTCATATTATCCAGTACATATACTGGATATTAATTAACAGAGGTAACAAAAAAATTTTTATTGATATAAAGAGCTGACCTAAACTTTTATGATGCCACTCAGAGTTAAGAATGAATTTTTTTGAAGTAATTGATGAAGAAAAAAAACCCTATGAAGAGGTAAGACTTATATTAGAATAGTAAAGGAGTTAGTGAACAAGAGCCGTTGGATTGAAAAAATGACGTGATTATATTCTCGTAAAAGATGCGCTTCGTGTTTTTAGTTTTCTAAATAGAAAACATCTTTTATTTGGTTTCTACAGCTTTATTATAATTAAGGAAACATAAAAAAAGTAATTTCCAATTCTTAGATTAGAAAATTTTTGCACCTAAACACCAAATCCTATTTTCTAATTTTTCAAAAAACACACCTTATTTTCTAAACGCCCTTAAAGTTTCTTGCATTTTTAGTGAACGGGATTTGCTTTCTTTAATATTTTCCAAAATTTGCTAGGATTCATTTATTTATCTTTGACATTTTTTTTATCTTCTTGCCGGTGCTTCTATTAGGATTATGATTTTCTTTAATGAGTGTTTCAGTATCTTTATCTATTTTTATATATATATTTCTACTATTGGTGAAAATAGAAAATGTGCAAGATCTGCACCAAATGACTTTGCGGACAAAATCATAGTCCTGTGGTAGGTTAGAGTTATAGCAAAATCGGAGAGGTTGAATTAAATATGGTGTATTTGTAGCTGTAGGAAAAAGATGATTTCGAGCATCTCAACCTGACTATAGATAAACATATAGAGGGTGTTGATTTATGGGTATGATTTCCTAACAATCTATTAGTTTCCCTGAAGCATTAAGTTAGATTAAATTTTAAAAGTTTAAATTCATTTTTATTAGAGTTTGTTGCTAATATATTTTTTTTTTTTTGTTGATCTGACAACTCATTCAGTGAAATTGTTCATCAATAAGTAATTTGTTAGAACTCCTTAATGTCAGATTTAATTTTGTGAACCGGTCTTCATACATAAAGCTTATTATTCTTCGATACCACCTTTCGTTGGGGTTTGTAATCTCTTAATTTAACCAATTGAATTTTACGTTTGATTCAATAAAAATAACATTAATTAATTTTTATTTGGTTAGATTTTGAAATTATATTTAATAATATGATAAAACTTCAATTTTTTCAATTTTTCTTTGCAATTGATGGCTATTTTGTTTTATTTACAAACAATTGTTATTATTAATTAACAAATTTTTGATTTGGGTTTCAACCATCATAAAATCAAACAACTTCAAATGAAATTAGATTGCGATCCTAAATTGAATAAAAAAAAGTCATTCAGATTTTGATTTTACATATCCAAATTCTAATTCCAATTCTATTTCGGTTCGATATTTAAACCAAACTTACCCATAATATATTTGCATTAGAGTAAATACATTACAACATAAAAATTGAGTTAGATGTAGAGCCAGTTTGGGATTGTTGTTAGTGAAAGTGCTTTTCCCCATAACTAGGTTTCGTTGCTTTCTTTAAAAGTAGTTTTAAATGTTTTTCCAGTACCTTCTTAAATACTGAAGTCATAATTCCATAACGATTACACAACAAATGTATAAATTATCATAAACAGAATAAATAAACCGACTTACAGTTTATATGCAGCGGAAACTCGTTTATGGAATGGATCTGATCTACGTGAGAAACCGGATCTTTCTGGTTGCCTTTCCTATGAGTGTATGAATACACTGAGTACGGGCTATATCCGTGAATTCTTCCGACGAATTAAGAAGTAATTTGTGTTTTATCGGTAGGGACGTTTTCCCCGGGTTTAGAAGGGAATCTCTATGATTCTCTCTCCGTTACAAAATAGAGAAACTTCTTCTCTATTTATAGTGGAAATCCCAACTTCCATCTATATATAGGGTCGGACCAAATTACACATTTGGTCCCTGTAATTCACACATAATTATAGTTTAGTCCCTGCCATTCCAAAATGTCATGGGCAGACCAAAAACCAACATCTCCCACTCGCACATGACAAGACATACTTTCATGGCGATTGAACACACATACTTCTTTCAATTCTTATTCGGCGAATTCACGCGACCAGTCAACGTAATGGTTAAATCTTTGAAGCTCTCCTTCATCGTTCCACCTTCAGCTTAACGTGACTTCCCCCTAGTCCATTTTCCATGATCACTAGTTTTCGACTCACTTTTGATCTCACGAAAACATTCATATACACTACATAGCTTTTCCACGAAAAAGTATTGAGCTCGAGTGTTATATGATTACCAAGTGACATGTTACTGAAAATGTACTTCCTCTCTATAAATAACCTTCCGCCATATGTCTAATGCTTTTTTGACTGGTCCTTATATGCCCGTTCATAGCTAACGAAGCCTGGTTTAGGTTTCCAATAAGTTAATCATCAGACATACCCTTCTTGTTATTTACAAGAGTCTTTAAGGGTGAACTTGAAACTTATAGTTTAATTTGGGTCTCACATTAGGAAAGTTGAGATCAATTTTCTTCTTTCCATCCCTTGGTCGACTTTTACACATATTACTAAAATATGCCATAGTGTTAATCCACTTAGGATGTATGCTTTATAAACACTATGCGAAAGCATTTAGTCTCTAAATGCAACTCATGCATCAGTACCTCTAGTCCACTTTTAAACCTTTCACAGGACAGCTTTCGGTATAAATGAAATAATGATATTTCACATATCACATATGGAGTTTTTCACACTCCCACTTTTACCTATGAACACATAACTCATAGTAAAAGATTCATCCATGTGAGTAGATAACATTTCGCCAACATACTGAAACATACTCAATAGCTTTATGTGTATCGCTTTAAATAGTGAATGAATTTGAACACAACAAATAACTCACATTCTATTCTAATAGAATTTGTCAAAGTTATTATAACAGTTCAAAAACAACAACATGTTCCTATAACCTACGAAGATCAAATTCCAAAATGTGTTTACTAAAAACATTTGGAACTATTGACTTCTTTAATGAATCTGCAATCATATAACCAGTTGGAACATGCACTAAACTTATTTCTCTCTGTGCTACTTTGTCTTTAACAAAATGATATTTTATATCGATATGCTTGCTTTTTCCATGATAAGAAATATTCTTAGAATAAGCTATCAATGCAGTGCTGTCAGAATAGATAGTCGTATATTTCCTTTTAGGCAATAAATCCAAAAGATCTATGAAGCGTTTTAACCAAACCACTTCTTATACTGCAGCTGCTGCAACTACATATACCGACTTCATAGTCGATAATGCCACACAAGCTTGTTTCTTGCTACACCAGGAAATTGCACCATTTCCTTAGAGTGAAAATATACCCAGACGTGGACTTCCTCCTTTCTTTATCAATTTCATGATCAGCATCTATGTATCCCTTTAACTGCAGCTCCTTTCCTTCGTAATAAAGGGAATAATTTGAAGTCCCCTTCAAGTATCTTAATATCCTTTTCACTGCTGCCCAATGCTTCAAACCTGGATTAGCCTAATAACGGCTTACGAGACCCACTGCAAAACCTATATCAGGTAGTGTACAAATCATAGCATACATCAAGCTACCAATTGCACACCTTTAAGGAATTCTCTCCATCCTTTTAGTCTCTCCTGGAGTCGTGGGACACATACTTGCATTCAGTTTCGTACCTTATGTAATAGGGGTTGGATCGGGATCACAGTAAGCCATACCAAACCGTTCTAAGATCTTATTGATATATGTCTCTTGTGAAAGAGCCAATAATCAAACTCTTGAGATCTTGACCTCAAGAATGTAATTAGTCCTAGATCCTTCATCTCAAAGTTAGAAGACAACTAAGTCTTTACTTTCTTGAGTAAGGAAGTGTCATTTTCTGCTAACAAAATATCATCAACGTATAACGTTAGAATTACAAACTTCCCTCCATTTTCACGGTTAATGTAGACACACGAGTCTGCATTAATCACCTTAAATTGCATTGAAATAATCGCTTCATGGAAACGAAAATACCATTGTCTTGAAGACTGCTTAAGGCCATAAATTGATCTTTTCAACTTACAAACCTTATGTTCTTGTCCTTGGACGATGAAACCTTCAGTTTGAACCATATAGATTTCTTCGTTCAGTTCACCATTTTAAGAACGTAGTCTTTACA
The DNA here is from genome assembly GCA_039660915.1 of Euphorbia tirucalli. NCBI lineage: Eukaryota > Viridiplantae > Streptophyta > Magnoliopsida > Malpighiales > Euphorbiaceae > Euphorbia > Euphorbia tirucalli. The sequence goes on from CM077636.1 coordinate 43,763,880, forward strand.
TCCATTTGATGTAATTCAAGGTCCATACATGCTACAAAAGCAAGTACAATTTTTATAGATGCGAAACAGACAACAGGTGAAAAAGTCTCATGATAGTCAATTCCTTCCTGTTATGTAAACCCCTTCACAACCAGCCGACTCTTAGTCTAGATAGGTTTCCCATCCGCTGATCGCTTAATAGTATGTACCTATTTATTCCCAATGGCTCTACGCCCTTTGGGTAGATCAACTAGTTCCCAATCTTCGTTGATCCTTATTGACTCCATTTCACTTTCCATTGCTTTAATCCATTTTTGTTTTGCTGGGGATTCCAATAACTCTGTCATGTTAGTTGGAATATCTTTAATTTGAGCTACGACCGAGAGTGCTTCGCTATCAACTAAATGACGGCGTTGTGGAATATTTCCCCTCTATGATCGTCTTAGAGGTTCTGTTTCTTGATAAACAAATCTCAGATATTCATCAAGGTGTTGGGCAGAACTCCCACTGGGATCTATATCCATATTCACACTTGAATTTGGAATAATACTCCCACTCAAACCAAGACCACTCAAGTTAGGGTCAGGATTACTCAAATCCACTTATGAAGGTTGAAAAACATCATTCTCTTACCTTCCCTTACGTCTTCAACTTCATTCCTCCCACTCGGATTGAGCGATCCTAAAGTTTCATACTCTTGAGTTTCAGAGAAAGTGAATTCCTTATCCACTTCTCCTAGCTTAGGAAATTCATTCTCTAAGAATGTGACATCTCGTGACTCAAATTCTGTTATTTGACCATTCTCATTCTCTCCCACTAGAACATATCCTTTGGAGAGATCAAGATATCTTATAAAGATACCTTTCTTGCCTCTTGGGCCTAGCTTGTCATGCTTGCTAGATGTATCACGAACATAGGTAGCACATCCCTATAGTCGTAAATGGTTTAAATTGGGCTTGCAGCTCGTCCACAATTCACAAGGCGTGGTTTCAACGGACTTAGAAGGTACTTTATTGAGTACATATGTGGCAGTCAATAGTACATCTCCCTAAAAGGAGATAGGCAAATTGGCTTCAGCCATCATAGACCTTACCATCTCTAAGAGGGTTCGGTTCCTTCTTTCCGCTACTCCATTTTGTTGTGGAGTCCTAGGTATTGTCAACTGATGTTCAATACCTGTTTCATCACATAAAACTTTAAATTCCTCGGAGAGGTATTCTCTTCCCCGATCGGTCCTTAAAGCTTTGATTCTCTACTCTAATTGATTTGTAACTAGAGCTATAAATCTTTTGAAACATGCTAATGCTTTAGATTTATGTGTAATCAAATAGACATGACCATACCTTATATAGTCGTATATAAATGTAATGAAATAGTACACACCATGCCTTGCTCGAACATTCATTTAGCCACAAATGTCAGAATGGATTAGTTGCAATGGTTGGTCAGCTCGCGTAGCTTTACCAAATGGTTTTCTTGTCATTTTTCCTTTTAAGCAGCTTTCACAAGTTGGGAGATCTACTTTTGATAAATCAGCCAACAAACCTGCTTTAGCCAATCGTACTAAACGATGTTGACCAATATGAGTAAGTCTTACATGTCACATTTTTGAAATGCTAACATTATCCACAAACGAGTTAGCAGTAAAGAAAAAACTATTATAACACATATAACTTGGATCCAAATCCAAAACAATAAAACCATCCAACAAATGTCCACCACCAAGGTAAATATTGTTCATAAAGAGACTAAAATTGTTTAATTCAAAAGATAACATGAATCCCAAATTCATGAGGCTAGAAACAGATATCAAGTTCCTTCGAATTCCAGGAGCATAAAGGACATCTTCAAGAAACAGTGGTCTGCCACTATTTAAGACCAGCTGACAATAGCTAATCCCTAAGACTTCTTGTTTAGAGTTATTTCCCACGTAGATCCACCTTATTCCCTATGGAACATGGCGGAACTCAATAAAAGAATCTCAATCCTTTATTACGTGGTCTGTTGCTCTTGAGTCTACGATCCACAAAGGACGAGATTCAGCTTAGAAAATAGAACTTAAGACAAATGTATAACACTTATACACTTCGGTAACATTTACCTAAGGAGCTGTGCAATCTTTTGCAAAATGCCCCTTCTGTCTGCGATTGTAACATTTCATCCTAGAAATGTTAAAATCTTTCATGCCCTTCTTTTAAACTGGAACACTGCCCACCGTTCTCTTTGCCTTCTTCTTGAAGAACCTCTTGTTCCTGTCCTTGGACTTCAGACCAGGACTTGAACTAGCCATGCAAACCTCAGATTTCATACTAAGAGAGGCCAGATGGTCCTCTTCCAGTTCAAGATGACGAACTGCATCGTCTAACAAACTGCATCGTCAAAGGTCTTAATGTCATTGGTATGGGTTAGGTGCAACTTCATATGCTCCCACTCATTCGGGAAAGAACGTATCACAGCTTGAACTTTCTCCTCCTCGAGAGCATAAATCCACTAAACATGTGTTTTATACGTGAAACTTTTTCACGATATCATCATTCATCGCACTAAGCATGGTGATGTGGACAGATGAGTTCTTCCTCTTCCAGGCTTGATAAGCCTCAAGGTCCCTCTTTGTTTAGGCTGTGTTACCCTCTGCAGGAGGAACCATTATTCTGTCCAGAGTGTCAAGAGCCTCTTGCTCTTCAATTACGTATTGGACTATCATAGCCCAAACTTCATAATTGTCACCATTCAAACGAAGGTCCTTATTTAGTTAAACAACTATTGCTATTGAAGCAGTCATTGAAAAACCGTTAAAGACAAAGTAGCACTAATAAGTAAGCGATACACCATATTTATTATAAGAACATTTAAAACTAAAAATAGTATTTGGTTCACGTAAAATCGAACATCCATGCGCAATGCATCGAGTCACCATTTACATAGGCTAATACAAACACCATATTAGGTTTAAATTTCCAATAATAAATATATATTTAGTTTTGTTTTAGATTATATTTTAATTTATTTAACATTTATACTTCTCTTAAGTATAAAACTAATGAGTAATATAACACTTAGTTATAATCTCAAAATAAATAAATTAAAAAATTACTAAAACAAATAACCAAAATAGCAATGTTTAACAAATAAACATTTTATAATACCATAAAAATATCCAACATTTAGTCAAAATTACCACCACAATAAAAACTTTAGCACAAAGCCCTTCAATACAAAATTGAAAAACGAAATCAGCAAGAGAAAAAGTGAAAAATGAAGGCTCAATCTTCATTTCCATCGAGTTGAACTATCTCAATTTCTTTTGAAGAGGTGACTGGGATCATCTCTACGAACTTATAGTAGAAATCCAAAGGCATGTTCTCAACACCCTCAATATCAGCATCCAGACATGGGCGACGAACCAACTTGTTACTTCTAAGTAACATGGTTCTAGGATTGTAAGATAACTTAGCTCCTGTTTCAGCTAAGTTCAACACAAATACTTTGCATTGGGATCCATAATCCTGTTCAGGAACTAATCCTTCAATAGAGTCCACCAGTTCGTCAAAAACAGAACTTTCTTAAAGTGCTTTTCATGAAAAGGTTTTTTCGCAAATTTTAACATTTTTAATTGATCAATTCCAGAGGAATATCCTCCTTTCTAGACAAGCTTTTGGATTTCACGATTTAACGCATTAAACCGCTCCATAACTCTAATAATATTCCCTTCCTTCAACCGGGAATACCGTTTAGAGAAAAGCTCATCTTCAAGTTTTTTTTGTATAGTCCTCGCCTCCACTTGAGACTGGATTATTTTCACCGTTTTTACAAACGTTTCCATTTCTATAACATATATAGAAATAACAAAAACTTATTAATGATCAACCAAAAATCAGTATATAAATACACAATAAATATACTGAATTTTCTTGAATTTATTAAATATAAATTAAGCATTTATACACAATAAATACTAGTAAATTTATTTTAAAATATCAAATGAATTCCAAAAATTCATCACAATATACCAAAAATTCAAGAAAAATGTAAATTTCAATTCTGGAAAATTTGACGAAATTTGGACGCCGGAAGACACCCCACGCGCCCACACGCGCCACTTGTTATTGTTCCACGCGTGGACACGTGCCTCCACGCGCTCCATAGGGTTTGCTGACTCACATGACACGTGGCAACTTGTGATTCGCGCTGACATGGCACACATGCCATGTGTCATTATCTGATTGGATCAACGGATGACGTGGCATACTGATGTGGCACTGCTTTGACATGTGTCATCATCCTATTGGTTCACAGTGATGATGTGGCACGATCACAAGTGTTTTGACACGTGGCATGCTATAGGTCCACGTGTCTGACACATAGCAGTTGACCGTTGCAGAAGCAGTTGACTTGGACACGTGTCATACCGTGATTGGTTGGACTTTTCAACCGTCAGAAAATCAACGAATCGTGTCGTGCCACGTGTCCCTGAACATTAACTTCTCCCAACCGTTTGGAAATAAACTCCACTCGCTGTGGGGCATGTGAGTTCCACGCGCCGCCTTCTGGACCTCTATTAGCCGTGAAATTTGACATTCCGACTCGATTTTTCGTGGTGATTTCAGTGGTGTTGTCAGATTTTTGAAATTCCGACAAAAAACTTTGACACTTTGTACTGTTGGATCAAATACCGTATAATTTTGACACTGATAACAATGCAAATCCGTATTAAAACAAACGGTAACGAATCCAAATGAACAGGAAACATATTCTTATTCATGGGACAACAAATATCAAGTTTTACAGGATAGTTTTGACACGGATATCAATATAAATCCATATCAAAACAAACAATTATGTATTTAAACGAATAAACACACATTCAAACGAATAAAACTTATTCTAATTCACGGAATTCCTGAAATCAAGATTTGAACACATCAATCATTCATGGAATACCAGAAAACTAGATTCGAACAAATCAATCCATAAACCTTTCGGCTCTGATACCAATGAAGTCATAATTCCATAACGATTATACAACAAATGTATAAATTATCATAAACAGAATAAATAAACGGACTTATAGTTTATATGCAGCGGAAACTCGTTTATGGAATGGATCTGATCTACGCGAGAAACCGGATCATTCGATTGCCTTTCCTATGAGTGTATGAATACACTGAGTACGGGCTATATCCGTGAATTCTTCCGACGAACGAAAAAATAATTCGTGTTTTATCGGTAGGGACGTTTTCCCCGAGTTTAGAAGGGAATCTCTACGATTCTCTCTACATTACAAAATAGAGAAACTTCCTCTCTATTTATAGTGGAAATCCCAACTTCCATCTATATACAGGGTCGGACTAAATTACACATTTGGTCCTTGTAATTTACACATAATTACAATTTAGTCCCTGCCATTCCAAAATATCATGGGCGGACCAAAAACCAACAAATACAATCTGATTTTTACCAATTGTACATTTAAGGCTGCTTTCCGCAGGCCCAAAAGCAGCTTTCAACCAAAATAAGATTTCTCTTATTTTAACTAAAAGCTGATTTCTACGGTCTAAACGCAGCTGTAGAATAGATTGGACAATAGAAACCAGCCACACAATGGGAAGCAGAATTTGGCCTTACAAGTATTCTAGTGGCAGAAAACTCTTAATCATTTCTTACTTTTCGTGGCATATGCTTTCTGCTAATTAATTTCATATTTTATTAGCTTAAAATATAAGTTAATTAATAGGTAATTAATTCACATTACTTTCTTTTTCTTTTATTTTTTTTTCTTCTCATTGCCTTGTTTTTAGATTTTTTTTTTTCTCATACTAAAGTTTACTGTATGTCTGATATATCATATCACCTATGTGTTAAGTTAATAAATATATTTAAATAAAATTTTTAGAGGATAATTTATAAACATTAAATTCTAAAATATATTATGTATCATGATTTTATTGGTTTGACACACGAGTAACATAGTATTATAGGTGTAAAATAAAATTTCTCAATATTTGTTTGAACACAAATAAGATAATCGGATCTAAATCACTAAGCCAAGACAATGATAATTAAGCAATCATATCAGATTGGGAAGGAATAAAACTCCAACCCCCTATATCGGAGATGCACAGTCAAAGCATGTACAACATTATTTGTTGAACAAAATAGAAGTATCAAAATAAATAAATTTACTAGTACTTATTGTGTACATCACTGTTGCAAAGGATGCTTCAAAAAGAAAAAGCTGTTAATTAAAACCTGTAGCAATAAAAAAGATCGAAACAGAGGGAAGATATTAAAAACCGGAACAAGTTACAAAAAGGTTATACGTTGCTGTCTTTGTGGGTTGGGCTAAAACTAACATCAACCGTTATTCAGTATGCGATTGATTATCATCCCATTCTTAGTTTCTCTAAAGTTTTTTCTAGGCCACTTGCATATTCATTATTCAACTACTTGGAAACAAGAATATATAGTCGCAATCTTTTTTCTCTTTTTATTAATATTATATATAATTATTAAAAAATATTAAAATATTGTATGTTAAAATCTGAAATTATATATATATATATATATATAATTAATATGACAATATTTCCAAGAACTATGCAATAACTAATTATAATAGAAAAGCATGAAATCATTAAAAAAATAATGTATTTCATGCTTTTCTATTAATATAAATAATGTTTTTAATGATTTCATGCCTGACTAATTATAATAGAAAAGCATGAAATCATTATGCAAGTCATGCAAATTAAGAAATGAATTCTGTATTTTTGCTCCAACTAAAGTTATGAATATAACTTAGACCATTTTTTTTAATGACTAAAACTCATCAAAAAGGTATGTTAAAAAATTTTATTCAGCATACACTGTATTAAAGTTAGGCCAAACAATTTATTAGTCGTGTATCTTTACATATTACACTAGTCAATTCATATATGTATTTTAAAGGATTTAAATTTTATCTCAATTAACTATTTAGCCCTTCCATTTATTTTTTCATATTACAGTATAAAATTACCCTTGGTTATAAATAAAATATTTATTTCTGCTTATCAATTTTAATAAAAATACTTCTAATAAAATTTTTATATGCGCACTAATATTTCTATATATTAGTTATAAAAACCAAATTTTGCTATTATGAAATCTCTTAACTTTATATTATCATTTTTTTATTAATTTGATATAATATCTTTAAACTAACATTTAAATAAATGTGTACTATAAATCTTGATAATTTTTTACAATAATATTTCTTTTGTTAATATTATCCACAAGGTATATTAGAAATGAAATGTTTGTGTTTATAGCTTTATATAATTCTATTCCCAATTTTATATTTTTAAAATATTTATTTATTTATTTATTTAATGAGACAAGTTTGACAAAAGTAGATTAAATTATATATTTATATAAGATTAATAAAGTAATTATTATTTGTGACGTGAGAAAAAATATACAATAGAAATGATGATATGTTTTATTATTATACAATAACAATTTTGGTATTATCAGTCTATTTTGATTAAAAATTCTAAAAAAATGACTGTAGTAACAAAAATTAGAGACTATATGATTATTTCTAAAAATATAAAAAGAATAGTGGAATATATAAAAACATAAATACTAGTAATAAATTGTTTACTCTAAAGGCCAAATAAAGAGAGCTAAAAAAAAAAAAAAACCTTGTGGCTTTATTTGGTTTTTGTACTTTACACAGTTTATCAATTTGGTCACGGCTACCATTTTGACATTGCATTTATGGCATGCTTGACGAAATTAAGAAATTGTAGCAGCTAAAAGTCCAAATTTTCCTTTTCCAATCAACAAGGAGGATTACTTTATAGTTTTATGTTTGGATGATGTGTTTACAGGGGCTGGGCTATCTATAAGGGAAGGCTAAAAAGTAACTCTTCTTTGTTAAGGAAGATTATTTTAGCAGGTTAAAAGAACTCTTATTTTCTTCTAACTTTCTACACTGCAAATTGGAGCGTTGAGGAGGGTTTAATTGTTTAAAAATCCCCTCTAAAAACATTTCCTTCCATGACCCTTGATGCACCCCATCTGATCCATGCATGTATGGAAGGTTTTTTAGATATCCAAGTAACTCATACCCTGCTTCGGATATTCCTGATGACAAACTGCTGTAATAAAGCTTGATCATCACACTGAAACTTGTGAATGGAAGAACTCGGTCTTCTTGGATGGAATTTCTACAAACAGAGAAAACTTAATTAGGTGGGTGCTGGGTGGTCAGTGTCCACACTCCGATGCCTAAGTTAGTGCACTATCGCAGAATAGTAAGAGAATATGTAATGAATTCAGGGTGTTTGAGATACTTTCATATAGTAGTCCATTTTGTGTAAGGAGTGTGATTGATAATTTTTGGATTATCCGGATTTGTTACGGCCATTTGTAATCTGATGCTAAATGTGTACAGTTCGTATGAACCAGGGCATTATGCTGCGTAATGATGACATAATGATCTCATCTCTACATGTAAGGTGGATGCGAGCCGTTCCGCTGTTCAGCATGGTGAACAAGTAATCATCTTCGCCAACCATGCGTGTAGGTTGAATAAGAGCTGAATGGATTAAAGTCATACCTCTATCTTAGCTTGTTAAGCAAGTAGTTATCATGCATGGCTCTCCACGTGTAAGGTGGATAAAGGGAGGTAAGGCTTCTAGGCTCAATAACCAAGTTAGGCCTTTGTGATGCCATATGTATGGTGGATGATGATATATTTATTATTAGGTTATCAAAGCTCATGCACCTAGAAAAGAAATAACTATTTATCTCAGCACACATCCTAGAGATGCATGTAAGTATGCGTCATGTTATAGTTTTTGGAAAATTGTTTTCTATGCTTTGCAGAATGCCCTGCAGACTCATTAGCTTGATTTCATGGACTGTCACCACCAAACCATTTGGCTGAAGGGTGATGCTATTGGGCACAGAGGGAAATGGATATTGAGGAGCCGAGGCGTGAACTTGAAGACTTTCAGGCCACTAATAGGAAGAAGGTAATGATAATTCCTATTGGTATTCCAGCTTCTCTAATCCTTCCTTACTAACTGATTGATTGTTTTTTGGATGTTAGATTCGATCATAGGGCGAATTCTGGGTACTTCTAGGATTTTCCGGATTCAAAACACAATCGTATGAGTGGAAATTTGCATAGCAGTCTAGCTAGCATGACTGATAGAATTAAGGCAACTTTATTTAATATCACAAATTGGATAGTTTTAAGGCAAAACATAGTCTACGAGATGGCTAATTTCTTGATGCTAACAGCAATGATCTCTCAAATTATAAGCTAATCATCCATGTCGAATAACATCCATATCTCGTTAATCCTGTGATCATATTCAAATGGAGAATTGTACTGTGCAACAGTATACACTGAAGTGGAATGATCTGCACCGGCTTGGCGGCTCTTTTCAATTGCAGCAGCCCATTGAGTGTCTGCTAGGCTAGCTTTCAAGGCAGCAGCTTCCTCTCCAACATTGTAATCGGTGACGAATCCAGTAAATTGTCTAATAGCAACATAGGTAGGTTTCCATGTTTGAACATGAAGACCTTGTGCTGGAGGAGGTTTTGCTTGATTCAGTTTGGGTACATAGAAACTGACTGTGAAAGTAGATTCACAAAAAGGTCCATCACTTGGAAAAACTTGAGTAATAACTGGAGCTGTCATCTCTATTTTTTCTCCATATTCATTCTTCCCCTGAATGTAGTCAAATAGCCTGTTTCATTTACACACGAATCTTACCATAAGTTTACTATTCTTTTTTTATGACTCATTATAAATTTATAATTGGTATTTTTCCAAAAGCATCATTATTTGGTATCTTCCTTTTCAATTCCCATTTAAACAAATAGAATAATAATGTGAATAGATGGAAACAGAAAAACTTAACTGTAAGAAACCAGTTCTTGTGGCTTCAACGAGGGAGATATCTTGGATGGGAGAAGTTGAGATCCAGAGAGTTGTGTTATATGTTCGAATTTCGTACCCATTGCCCACTTGTACCACATCATAAGCCGGGCATTCAATACGGTTGCAAGTAGGTGGATAAATCTCTAATTTTTCATCCCATAAACCTGTGTTTGCTGTGGATAATACACTCCACACCACTATTGCTAGTTTTGTGATTGCTGTGTTTAACCCACTCATCTCTTTTGTTTAGAGCTGTATTTGGTTTCAAACTTGTTGGATTCTTTGGAGGTTGAAGATGTAGTACATTCCCTTCTCAGTCACATATTAAGTTAGATTAGATAGAGATAGAAATTGAATGATCGTTTATGGTCCACATTTAATTATATCATTTTGTGTGGATGTCATTTGTACACTTTGGACCTTTCTTCATCAATTCCTTGTTAGCCCAATTTGTCTTAGCCCAACTTATGCAACAAGACATAATAGTGAAATGTTGGAGTTCAATCAGTTTAATTGGACCAATCAAGGCCTTTTACCAACTACACCTAGGGATTTTGCAGAAACAGGGGGATATGTAAAAAATCTGCTGTGCCCCGTTAGACTACTCCCGGTCAATCATAGACTACCACATTAGCAACTGTGATGATGTGACAAGTTGTGATTAGTCATGTTATGTGTAGTCTATTCTTGGCATACAATAGAAGCTATCAGGGGAACGACTCAAACTAGCCAAAATAACAAATAGTCAAAAACAATTCCAAAACATCATAAAATAGACCGAAACAAAACAATTTCTAGAATAACAGAAAATAAACAAGAAACAAAAACAACAAGACGCTCAAACATTCCTAAATAACAACATAAAGAAAAGTGATATGAGCTTCCTTTTAGAGAAAGATATATTTTAATAAAATGTACCTAGCATATTGAATTCTTTTTATATATAAAGAATTCAATATGTAAATTTTCTATCAAATGCTATGAGCAATTTTATTTTTTTTTATTTTTTTTAGTTTCAGCTTTATTGTATAAATTGTGATTTGATGAGAATATTTCAATAGCAGGTAGTGGACAAGCTCTTATAAATAAAATTTAAGACAAGATTTGACTTGATAGGCCATTCACAAAAGATAAACCAATACACGTTCATTATGTTGTTTTTAATTATAAAGATGTGTTTTTGACCACACCAACATACTATCTTTGCTTAAGCATAGCTGTAGGCCTTTGCTAGTTTTAAGTATTCTTTCTTTTCCTTTTTACTTTTCCTTTTCTGCTTTTTTTTTTTTTTTTTGGTTTATTATGTTTTTCCTTTAGATTAATTAATTAATTAATAGCACTTTAATTGTTGGAGGACAAGTGATTCAGTGCTAGCCAATTCAACTCCTCAAAAGAACCGACTTTATTTCATATGAACTGATTGGTTTGGTGTGGGATTCATATGCATATGTTCCCACTTCTACCCACAAACCTAACTTCATTTGTTACATTTTGTTAGTCAGAAGTTAGGTTATTCACAAATTACAAGCACATGGGCTTATTCAAACTCAATTAAAGTAATATTTTGTTGAAAGAATCAAATAGAGTGGAAATAGAATAGTTATTTCATGGAATGAAATAGAGGAAAAATCGGAATAACTATTCTTTTTCTTATCCCATTACAATGTTTGGTTTGATATTGGAATAATATATGAAATATGCCATATTAAAATGAACAAATGAAGAAGAGTGAGTGAAATCAAGTTCAAAAAAAAAAAAAAAAAAGAATCAAACAACGAAATCAAATAAAACTATAAAAGAAATAAGATAAAATGAAGAAATGGTGAAAAAAAAGAAAAAGAAAAAAAAGAAACGGAAAAAAGAAAAACACAGAAGAAAACAAATCATAGAACATTAAGCGAAAATGGAAAAATTGAATAAAATAAAAATTAATAGAAAACATATGTAGTGAGTGGCGGAACCAAAGGGGGCTGACCGGGGCTGAAGCCCCCCTTTCCACCTGTGGACAGTGGTTCTGACCTTATAAAATTGAAGGAGATCATGATTTCATGTTTGATTAACAACTTAAAATTAGCTCATATGAAGTAGTATATGATTCAAAAATTTCAATAATACGGCTTTGATTAATTTTAATTTTAATGTCATTCTTAAAAATTCATTTTTAGTCTCATAAAATTGAATTAATAAAGTCAATTTTCCCAATAGCAAACCAATTTCTTGCATATTATATAAATCCAATTGATTAATTGCGTTAATAAAATTATATGATATTTGATATTTTGAAGCTCAACTGGAAACATGTTTAATTTAAATAACTATTAATAAATTATAATAAAACCATAACAAATGACGTTTTCTTTGAAAATCTATACAATTGCACCAACCTTCAATATAGAAATCATTATGTTCAGTATATATTTTTTCTTTTAAATCTAACAATTCATTTCTGAAATATATTAATTTTGAAATATGAGAAAAGTCTAAGAGTTCAATATTAAAAATAATTTTATCTATATGGCGACGCATAATTGATTAAATACCTTCTTTACCTTTATTGAACAATGTTTTTACAAGGAGTCGAAGTTTGAATGCAAAGATCTGACTCTTGAATGTTGGAATAAGATTTTTGAATACAAAAACCTGATTCTGGAATTTTGGAACAATATAGGCAGGTTTTGAATAGATAAGGAAGACTCTGGGTGATTGGAAATACATGTGCATGGATTGAATAACAATTGCATGTCTAGGATTTTTTGCAAAAGGAGATTAATATTCTAGAATGTTTTTTCTTTTTTGTGATCTTGATTTCTGATCTGAGTTCAAAGCCTGTAGAACTCTGTCTTTCCCAGTTCTTTTATAGCTGAAAGAGAAGAAAATATATTTGCCAAATTTATTCCAATAATAATTGTTGTCTGCCAAGTGAATGATGAGTTGTCCATTGAAGAGAATTGTCTACCAAGTGAATGATGAGCTGTCCGTTGAAGAAAATTATTTACCAAGTTTTAACCAAAAATGGGTCCCACCAAATGATGCTGTCTGCCCTGTGCTCTATGACGTCATTGCTTACGTTTTTAGCAGATAATTTTGTCTTCTGCCAACTTTTTTGCCAAGTTGAGAGAGATACTAGGTCATACCAAAAGATGTTGTTTCTGAACAAGATACTTTAAACCAAGAGTAGAATTAGATGCCTTAAATTTTGCTTGAGTTAAAAGAACTCAACATGCTTTTTACTATTATTATTATTATTATTATTATTATTATTGTTGTTGTTGTTGTTGTTGTTGTTGTTGTTGTTGCCTGGACTATTGCAGAATTAGTCCAGCAGGTAAACTATAGCCCTAATTTTTGCCTAAGCTACCACAAAGGGTTTTCAGCTTAGCGGGCTTACATCTTTCTTTTACTAAATTTTTACATTTTTTATTACAAATAGAATTTTACATTTTGAATAATTCTACAAATCAATATCTCCAAAAGGATCTTGACTATCCTGAAATAACTTTGAAATAACCTTTTTCTTTGTGATGGACAAACTTGATTCTGAACCAGAGTCACTGGATACAGAACTAGCTTTTGCGAAAATATCTGCAACTTCTTCTTCTGTCTTTGCTTCTGAAATGAGCTTGATTAAATTTTCTTTGTCTTTCTGCAACTTGCTTTTTTGAATAGGAGATTTTTCTAAATTGAGTTTCTTTAAACAAAAATTTTCAACCATTTCTAGGTTCATTATATGCTAGGGTCATAATTATCCCAAAATTTTGCTCTGAATTCTCTATACAAAAGCGGTAATGGGGTGTTCTTTTCATAATAGTAAGTCCAGGAAAGAATCCATGGAATAGAGAAAATACTGACGAATCTTATTAACTTGTCTGGCTCAGCATAATTATAGAATTCTAAAAATTTATTATAACTTTTAATAACCATAGTAGAGAAGATCTCTGGAATAGGACCATAGTATTTGGCCCATATCACAAACTAATTTGGGAAAGCACCATTGAAATCTTTATGGAAATAGAAGAACCAAGAGCGAGTAAAAAATCTTAATAAAAATGCTTTGAACCAGGCTTCTTGATATTCATAATAATTATAGTTTTTGTAGGGATTAGTAGATAAAACTTGAGAAGTAAGCATCTTTTTATCCCAATCTTTCAAAGAAAGAACTTTGACAATTTTGACCTTACTGTAATTTACCTTAATATTATCTTGAATATGTTCAATTTCAACAGAATCAGTTAATACAATGATTGATTCATAATACTCTCTATTTTTAGACGGATCTGACTCAATATAATGAAAGTTTTGAGAAAAAATTTCAGAAACAAGTTTAGAAAAATCAAAACTTTCAATCAAAAATACTTCTTTTGGGGGTAAATTACACTTATGGTACACAGACTTTATCTAATTTCACAGTATGGTACACAGACTTCATTTTTGCTCAACAAAATATATGAACTTAGTAGTGACCTGACATTAAAGTGCATATAACCCGTAATCAACGGTAAAGTAAAAAAAATTGGGGGTAAATTACACCTACATAGACTTTACCTAATTTCATAGTATGGTACACAGGCTTTATATAATTTCACAATATGATATACAAACTTCATTTTTGCTCAACAAAATACATGAATGTAGTGGTGACTTGACATTAAGATACATGTAACCTGTAATCAACGGTAAAGTAAAAAAAATTGCTAATGAAGATGAAGCTCCGCTGGTGCCTAATAGAGGAGTAGCAGAATGTATTTCAGAAGATAGCAGAAAGCGTTTTTGTATATGAGAAAGCAGATTCTTGATGAAATTGTTGGATATTTTGGAAGCGAAGGACATATAAATCTCAGAATTGGGTCGAAAATTATCAAAATTTAGAGAGAGAGAGAGAGAGAGAGAGAGAGTTGGTAATCGGAGAATATATAGTATTATTAATCATAAGATTCTTTTTTAATTTTTATTAATCAAAAAAATTTTTTTAGTTAAAATAACAAATATATTTAAGGGTTGGGCCGAATGGGTTGGGTGTAAGATTGAACCGGAGTCCAAAGTGTTAGAAGTGTGGATTGGGTTGGCCTAGGCAAAGGTTTTTAGTGTAAAACTCGATTTGGCATGGCCGTTGAACAGGTTACGGGTCTATATGGAATTGGGAGTAGTGATAAAAGAAGGGGGCAAAGTAATTAAATAAAATGAAATGGGAAAGTAATAAGATGTTATTTAATTAGGAATTTTCCAAATGAGAGTTGAAGGGTTAAAAATGTATATTGAATGTTAGAACTTATATTAATTTAAAGACAAAGTCAGGAACAAGTATCAATTTAAAATTAATCTAATTATAAAGTTTGCATCCATTTATTAGTTGAAAAATGGATCTTGTATTATGTATTCCAACCCATTAGTTAAGCTTTCGGACATGTAATCGATCATAGATATATATATATAGTAAAAGTATTAGCACCCACTATCAGTCCCCATTTCTCCATGATTAGTAACCAAAAAGGAATTGTGGTTGTCCTACGTACTGCCAAAGTGAAAAGGAATTAACTTCAAAGAATATTGATTTGGTATTGGACTTTATTATTATTATTATTAAATATTCCAATATCCCTTTTGAATAATAATTAATAATATATCATATATGTTAATTAATTGAATTTTATTTTTGATTCCAAAAAAAAAAAAAAGATCATGTGCTACTTAGGATTTGCTTGTGCAGTAAGAAATCTTGACTTGTCTAAGCAACAATCTCGAACTTAATCATATCTACTATGGAAAGCATAATTTATTTAACAAAATAACTATTCCAGATAGGGTTGTCAAACGGGTGACGGGGGCCCATCCCTGTTGGGGGCCCGTCCGGACGGGGACGGGGAATCCCCGATTAAAATCCCCGAGGGGCGGGGACGGGGACGAATTTGTCCCCGTTTATTAATCGGGGACGGGGATGGTATTACCCCTACCCGCCCCGCGGGCCCCCGTCCCCATCCCCGTTTAAAGCCCGCGGGGATCCCCGATAAAATACCCGACTCCCCGTATTAATTTATTTAATTAAAATTAGATTATATATTATAAAGTAATTAATAAAATATTGAATTGCTGTGGATTGTAATCTGGAGAGGAAATAGAATAGCCCACCTAACAATCCAGCCCAATTGATAAATTAAAAAATGTTATTTGCCCCACCACCCCCCAAACCCACTTCTTCCCCTGCTTCTCTCATTTGTCATTGGTTAATTTTTTCTATTTAATTTTTTACAAAATTTGAAACTTATGAATTTTATATTGCTAATTTGCTAGGTTTCAATTGGAAATTTGGCATGAAAATGAAGATTGGAATTGAAGAAAGGGTCGAAGTTGATGATGTTATTTTATGTTTAATTATTAATTATATATTAATGTATTTGATAATTGAGTTTTAAGAATTTTATGTTTGTATTTTAATGAATATTTGGATAAATTTGTGGGTAAAAATTGAAATTTTACAGGTTTTTTTTTTATAAAATATTAAATTAGCTAAACGGGGACGGGGATCCGATTCCCCGCTGGGGACGGGGATGGGATAGGTTTTTATCCCCGATTAATAAACGGGGAGGGAACGGAGATCCCCGATTAATTTGGAGACGGGGATGGGGAATGCAATCCCCGCCCCACCCCGCCCCATTTACAACCCTAATTCCAGAGCCTAAGGAAATCCAAATAATAAAGCCATTAATTAAGCCAACGATATACCTTAATTCCCTATACTGGTAGGTAATAATTTATTTTATTCCTTTACTAATTACTGTTATGTGTTTTGATAATTGAACAGAAAAATAAAAATCAATATAAATAAAAGTGTAAGGAATCATTTATCAGAATATCAAAAGTTTAGGGATCTTTCTATATTTATAAAAACACATTTTATCTGATAGCTTTCATTAGGATCGTCATTTTGGTATATTCTTGTTTATTAATTTGTAGCCCTTGTCTCCATTTCAATTTTTGCCCATCTCTCTCTCTCTTTTTTTCTTTTTCTTTCAATTAATATATTGACATTTTAATCTCATTTATAATTTTATTTTTTTTCTATTCACGATTTTATTTAATAAATAAAACAAAACCATATATACATAATAATAAAACATTTCTTTCAACAAATGTGATTAATTTAATCAACAACTTCAAATTATGTTTATATATATTAGATAAATATGTGCATGTTAATATCTAAAAACCTATATTTATTAAAAACAAAATAAGTCTAGTTTATCAACTTTAATTAGGCTCTGCTTGGAATCATAGAACTAAATATATAGAATTTATTTGTGAATGAATTCCACGTGGAATTCAATTGTAAATGAATTCTCCTGCTTGAAATGAAATAACTTAAATTACAGAATTGAATTGAATTTTATAAATTTATTCTTGGAATAGATGAACAAAAGTATTTTATTTGTGTTTATTTCCTGAATTGTACTTATTAATAAATTTTTATGATAAGTAACCAATTAATTATTTATGTTCAAAATATAAAATTAATTAACAAGAATTTTTTTATTTTAACAATTTATAGTTATATTTAGATATAAATATTTTTTTTATCATGTTATATTTTCTGTTATTGGCTAAATAATCGGTTTGAGGTTATTCAAACACTTCTTATATGACTTTTCTCCAAATTAATTTTGTGTACGCTAGGAATTAAATTTGAAGCTCAACATATGCGACTAAAGATCGTTACCATTCAAGTAATCTTGATTCGTTTTTATGTAAAATTAAAAAGGAAAATTTAATTTTTTTTTAAATTTTTTCTTATCCTTCACAATATTGAAAATAAAATGTAATCAATTAAAAAATAAAAATATAATAAAAGTGTAGTGAGGGTACAATTATCCCAAAATATTTCTCTGCATAAAATGTAGAATTCATTTGCAAGTTTTACCTATTTTGATGGAATTTGCTCAAGGCATGTTGAATTCGACACTCACTTTTTTTTTTTCATTCCAAACATGAAAAATTGGAATTGAAAATGAATTCTTTAAAATTTTAAGGAATTCATTTATTCCAAGTGGAGCCTTAATGTATTTTAAATTAAGATTCGGTTTAATCTTTTTTTTTTTTTTCTTTTTTTGGAGAATTTTTGAAGCAGGTACATTAAGAAGACATTATATGATATTAAGTTATGGTGACACTCAGTCATTTACCTCAACCCGGATCCTTATGGAACTGGGTAGGAGGATTAGGACACTGAACCAGTATGAACCAGATTCTACAATTGAGTATCGATGGCTGACTAACTAGTTACTTCAATCAGGTTTTATCAAAACAAGACCGACTCAAGGCATTTGGTTGAAAATCTACAATTCCAATATTAAGAATGGATATGTGTCAAGAAAAGGTGTAAGCTTGAAGGAAGAATCATTGTTAGCATACACATGTACAGCTGAGATCTTACACCTTGTGTAGCAAGAATAGTAAAGGACAAGTTGACCTAGGGTTATACACGTGTAGAGTGGATAGGTGGGCTCATCATTATCTCACCACACCTATCCAGTCATATTTGAGCTGTACATAACAACCTGAAAGTGATAACACCTAGTATAAAAGGAGAACACTGTTCATTGTTGAGGTATCTCATTCTTTCTATCTTTTCTTCATGTCCTTTCTTCTTTCTAAGTTCATAATTTTATGGTTTAGGCATTGGAGTATACCCCCGGTTACTCAGTGTTTAACATTTTATTTCTCGTAATTATTTGAAGGCAAATCCACATTGTCATTTGGAGCTGCGTAATTCACGGATCCAAGTTTTATTTGTCGGAAATATCAAGTCATATGAAGTTGAATATGATTTCTAAACTCAAATCTAATTAAACCAATATACTTCAGTGCACGAGGTTTAATATGATATTAAGTTACAGTGTATTTTTCGTGACACTTTGATTTTTTTGAATTTTAAATTCTTTTTTTTTTTTTTATAAACAAATCCAATTCATAAAGCCTGTCGGCCAGAAGAATCACAAAAAATGAGGTCCCAAACATGGGATGGACAATCCTCCATAAGGACTAAAGGAGCTGACAAGTCCTTTGCCCAGACAGCCAGCTCATGGGCCACTCTGTTGCCTGATCTAAACACAAAAGCAAAACTGCAAAGCGAAAAGGACTGACTCAAAAGGTAAGCATCCCAATACAGAAAATTTAACGCTGACTGAGGAAACTCCTTCCGCAACAGAGCATCAACAAAAAGTTTCGCATCCGACTCAATACAAATAGAATTGAAGCAACAGTCATGGGCTAGAGATAGGCCAGCTAAGATTGCCTGAAGTTCAGCTTCCTCAACAGACGAACAAAGATCAATGAAGATACCTGCTGAAACTAGAACCGGTCCCAAAGAGTCCCTAACTATCAACCCTACCCTGCATGCAGCACCAGATTCCCCCCAGGATGCATCACAATTGATTTTAATGACACCACTCGGGAGAGGTGACCATTGCGTGAATTTTAAATTCTTTTAATTATTATTTTGAGTAGTGATAAATTATAAATGTATATATTTAAGTTTTAATTAATATAAAAATTAATTTACGTCTTATATTACATTAATCACAACTTAAAATAAAGCTTTTATCCTATATGTCATCAGATGAAAAATAATTAAGTTATCTTTCTTAAATCGAGTTTGATATTCATGATTATCTCATCAACCAAGGCCTTACTGTGTATATTTATTATTTACATCTGATCGATCATTCAATTAGATAAACTAAAACATAAGCGATTCAATACAAGACAAACAAAAAGATAAGAAAGGTGGGGATGTAAATTGTTGGAGTAAATTAAATAAAATTTAAGCAAAACCTATATTGAGTTATGAATTTCGCAATTTATACACGATCATTGAGTGAACGATCTTTTTGTTTTAATAATATTTATCTCAAATTTAACATATTTGTCTCGCATTGTTTACATTACGTGATACAATTATTTTGAAAAGTAAAAAACTCTAGAGTTCATTGGAGAAATTTAAATCATATTTTCTATAGAGATGTACTGTAATTACAAATGTACACTATGTTTTCGATTTAGTCTCATATGTTCACAAAAATTATGTCACGTACCAATTAACAAAAATACAACCTATGTGAAATATTATGTATTCACTGTGTTAAAAAGTTTAATCATGGTCCATGAAAGTTCACAAGGCTTAGGATGTGTTTTGACTATAATATAAGGCTGAAAAGGTTTAAAAAACCGAGAGGCCAGGGACTAAATAGTAAATTTTCCAAAAAGAAAAGTAGCACAATTTTGCGAAAGTTGTTGGTGACATTAAGAAAAAAGAAAAACCCGCTAATTTTGAAAAGCAAAGTGTATCTCTTCTTCATCTCCATAGAAGAAGCAGTGAGCGAGTGATAATGAGACAGAGCTAAGCAATCGAAAAGCAAAAACCCCATCTCCAAAAGCAAAAGCAATAAAGCTACCTGCCAAACCTAAAAGCAAACTTCATCTTTCCAATTTCTCTACTCTTTCTCCTTAAGAAATAACCCCATTTAAATATCAACACCATGAATTTCCCACTTCTTTACTCTCCTTCCGTTTTCCTCTCTCTCCAATGTCTTCTTCTGAAATTGTTGTTGCTGACCCTATTACTCTTCCTGACAACGTTTCTCACCCTACAATCTATGCCATTGCTTCGTCTTCTACTCAATATGACGATACTGATGATAATGCTCCTCCTCCTTTTGATAGTGAGAGGCTTCCTCCCACTTTGTCTCGCGAAATCCAGAGGTTTCTTCGTGTTGCCAATTTGATCCAAGACCAGGAGCCCCGTATCGCTTATCTTTGTAAGCCTTTTTACTCTAGTTGTTTCTTCCGTCTTTATCAATATCTGTGCTTGCGGCTAGGCTTCAGTTCATTACTATGTGTTGCTTGTTAGGATCAACTGTAGAGAAATTTCACCAATGACTCTGGAATTCGGGTTTTGGTTTTTAATCCAATATTTCCGCCCCAAATGTTACTTAATTATTGGGACGAGAACTTGTAATTAATGCTGCTATTTTATCATACTCTATGTTCGCCTGTCCCCCTCTCAGTTTCTAAGGTATTAATTTGAATAGTTCATTTATTTGTTCTCAATCATTTCCTTGTTTTACTTTTAATAATCAACTGCTTTAAGGTGTTTTCCTTTCCTGTTTCTGCCAAAATCTTCTTTCTGTGTCCTTTTCTTATTCTCGTTAAAGAATAATTTATTAAATTTCTTGTTAATAGGAAAATGGAGATGTCAAATGGTCGATTAGAAAAGAATGTTGTCGCTTGAACTTAGTTTGTTTGTTCATTTGTCAAGCTAGAGTTTCATGTCTTCTTTCTTTACTATTGGAGCATTACAGAGTTGAATTCTAACATATATATAATGCTAATGGTGCAAATTTGACCTTTACAAAAATTTCTCATGTATAGTTATATCTGGGCTATTTACATTAATCATGTTGGCTTTTGTTGCAGGTCGCTTCCAAGCCTTTGAAATAGCACATAACATGGACCGCAATTCAAGCGGGCGTGGTGTCAGGCAGTTCAAAACATCTCTTCTTCGACGACTTGAACATGTAAGGAAATTGAAGCTGACAACATACAACTGGAATGTTGCCTCCCCCTTATGCTTGATATAAAATTTAGGGGTCATTTGGTTGGCTAAATAACTAGTATGGAATGGGAATGAGAATCATTTATTTCCATAGTGACTGTTTGGTTAAGTAAAAAGAGTTGTGGAATAGGAATGTGATTCCTATTAGTAAGGGAATAAGTGATTCCCACCCTCTACCCTATTAAGCAGTTTTGATTCCTGACTTGAATCAAATAAAATCACGTTCTCTATAAAAGAAAAACATGTCTTTGTCAACGCTTTCTATCATTCTGATTCCGAGCTTTGAACCAAACGCCCCCTTACAGAAATGATGCATAGTTGCATACCCATGTTGCTTAACAGAAAATGTTTTGTATAATGCTGACTCCCTCTACAGTTTCCAATATTCTAAAATTTAACATTTGTTTATAGACATACGTGCCTCACAATGCATTCATTTCCACTTTGATTGTTGTCTTTTTCCAGGACTTACTCTTTTTGTAATAAAATACAAATTAAATTATTTTGGCAATATTACTTCCAAACCCCATAAATGTTCAAATCAAGCCGCATAGGCTGGAAGCTTAAACTTGTAATTTGTTGGTTGTGACATTGTCTTTCATGGAGCATTTGATAAGAATTTAATACTTACTAAAGGACAATGTTTATATTTCTGCATTTTTCATGTGTTTGGAGAATTAAAAAACAAATGTACCTTGCCAGATTATTCGTTAGTTGTAATTTTGGACTTGCGTGTGCTAAATTGGGTTTCCTTATTGAGCTCTAAGGGGGGTCTATTCTTAAACAGTTTATGTTAGTATCAATCCTGCTCATACATGCATATTTAAATGAATAAAAAATTTACACACATGCATAGATATTATTATGCATATTTCCCTATTAAGTATTCTACTCAACTGTGAAAGGATTCTAGTACAAATTGATGATTTAGTTGAGCTCATTTTCGCATTTACATATATTATTCCAAAGTAAGCAATGTGTTATTAGTTTCATGATCTTTATCTATTTTATTTTCTCTTTTCTGTCTTTAACTTTGTAGGATGAAAAAACAACCTTAAGAAAACGAAAGGAAAAAAGTGATATACGTGAACTTAGACGAGTTTATCAGGCATACAAGAACTATATCATTAGAAGTGGCGGAGGGTCTGATTTCGATGATAGGTTACTGATCTCTCTCTGATTGAAATTTGCTAGTCCTTTTATTCAGTTATGTTTTTATTTGACACCCTTGTGCAGTTGTTTCTCTGAATTGATTATTGATGAATTAGTCACAGAGATATGCTGATAAAAGCACGTAGAATTGCTTCTGTGTTGTATGAAGTATTGAAGACAGTTACAGATGCAGCTGGTCATCAGGTCCTATTTGCTTTTCAATTGTTGAATTTTAAATCTCTTCCATGTAATGATAAAATATTAATGGTGCTAGGCTGTATGCTCAACCGATTTGAACTTTCACTAAATATCTGTTTCTTCCTTGACAGGCTCTTGCTGAAAGGGATGTGAACCGTGCAAAACCTGACCTCTATGTACCATATAACATTATTCCTCTAGATCACGGAGGTATTCAGCAAGCAATTATGCAATTTCCTGAGGTCTGATAACTTATGGAGAATCCAAATGTTTTCTTTACTGTTTTTAGATCTTAAGACTGGTTAGTCTCATGTTATTTTTTACTGCTTTTCTATACTCGCATGTTGTAGCTGAATTAGTAAACTTGATTTTTTTCCTTCCCTTTCTTTTAAGGAAATCTCTTTGGATTTTGTTTTGTGCATGTCGAATTGTGCACAGTGTTATTAGTTGATTCATCTGGGGCCTGTGAACCTTTGATTTGATTAAATGGTTCTGCATGTTATTTTTACTGCTTTTCTATACTTGCATGATACTATTCCTGCATGATACAGATTAAAGCTGCAGTTGCAGCCATTCGAAATGTTCGTGGTTTACCTTCAGCTGAAGACTTTCACAAATGTGGTCCTTTCATTGATTTGTTTGAATTTCTTCAGTGCTGCTTTGGCTTTCAGGTAATCGGACATAATCCCATCTATATTTTCTTTACCCTATTTAATGCAGCATGGTGCTGGTTTCAAAGTATATGTCAGTTTGGAGTCGGAAAGCAGATGGGGTGGTGTGAAATAACTAATGCTTATTCATAATTTGTCCTAAATCAGGAAGGGAATGTGGCTAATCAGAGGGAACATCTTATTTTACTGCTTGCTAACTCCCACATTCGGCAATCTCATAAGCAGACATCTATAGAAAAGGTCTTTCAGCTATATGATTCTTCCATCTCTTGATTAAACTTCATCTTATCTATTGGCTTCATGCTATTATCCTCGTATCAGTTAGGGGATGCAGCTGTGGATGAGCTTATGAAAAAGCTTTTCAAAAATTATACTAATTGGTGCAAGTTCTTGAGGAGAACAAATAATATCCGGTAAGAATTGGGGTGCTTTGATCCTTGCTTTGTATGAAGTTTAAAAACGTCTTATCGAACGCAATGTCTAGAAACTAATATTATATGCCTATTCGTTCTTTCATTTTAATATGCTTTCAAGTATCTTCTTTTTGTCAAAATACTTAAGAGGATGGCAGCACTATTGTAGAGCTGAAATTTTTATAGCTAGAGCTGTTTATTTAATGAACTTTGACTTGAAAAAGGGTTTTGGTGAACACAGTAGAAACATAAGATTTTTTTTTTTTTTTTTCTAAAAAAAAAAGAGGGGAAATTACATTGGTACAATAAATAAGAAAAAGTATTTTTTAAAATTAAAAAGTGAACCTCAACATTTTTTAACATCAGTTTTATTTATTAGTTTTTCTGTACCTTTTAAAAATGTTCTCTTTTTTAGGATTTTTATTTTTTATTATTACAGAAGTTGAAGCATCAGATTGTCGTATATCATATTACTTTATAAAAGTAATATATATATTTTTTTTCTGCTGGACTAATTGAACATTTCTGTCTAATGTGTTACATTAATATGTTTTAGCTTCTTGCAATTGATTTATTACTTCTATTTACAGGTTACCTTATGTGAAACAGGAAGCTCAACAATATAAAATTTTATATATGGGGCTTTACCTACTTATATGGGGAGAAGCTGCAAACCTGCGATTTATGCCAGAGTGTATATGTTATATTTTTCATCATGTAAGTTGAAAACTACGTTTCTATTGATTATTGTTTTATGACTGCTTATAAGTCAGTTCTGATTGTATAGTTGAAAACTGGCAAATTGTTTCACGCCAGATTCTCGACGGGGTCTCATTTTCTTTTATTTTCACAAATAGATAAATCTTTAAGTATAAACTGTACAGGCAAGTGATCTTGCAAGAATTTCTGGCCCTTCTGTTTCTTTTCTGTGAGCAATTAGCATTGGTCATGAGAATGTACAGTGCTGCAACTTTTAGGAAGAAGTTTCTTATATTCATTGAAGATAGAAAAGGAACGTCATTCAGGGTCCAAATTTTGTTAAGTTCATGTGAAGTACAAATTATTTTTTCATTATTTATATATTATTATTATTATTATTTCACCATATTGTTGTTGTTTCTTTTATATAGCAAGGATAAGTTTTTTTTTTTTTTTTTTTTTTTTTTTTTTAACAACATATATGAGAAGTTCTTATTTTACTTTCAGATGGCTTATGAATTACATGGTGCATTAACTCATGCTGTTAGTTTTACAAGTGGGGAGAAGGTTATGCCAGCATATGGAGGAGGATTCGAGTCTTTTCTTAATAACGTTGTTACCCCAATATACGACGTTATATATGAGGTACTTTAGTAATTTTACAATAGCTTTAGAGGTCCTTCTATTGAGAATCTAATTTTTGAGTTAAAAACTGAAGGAAGCTAAGAAAAACAAAAGTGGGACCGCTGACCATTCCACGTGGAGAAACTACGATGACCTGAATGAGTATTTCTGGTTAGATTGGATTTTAATTTTCGTATTAACTTCAAGAAGTTTAGGCTCTGAGCATAGGTCTTCATAAATGCTATATTCTTGCAGGTCTCCTGATTGTTTCCAAATTGGTTGGCCAATGCGTTTGGATCATGATTTCTTCTATGTAGAGTCATCAAATAAAAGAAAAGAAAAAAAAACGAAGGATGAAACGAAGAAGAGCGAAGAAAATAATGATGAAGAAATGGGACTAAACAAAGATGACGAGAAAGGGGTATATCACATTCTTGACAATAGCACTGTCTTCTTGTTTTCCTTCTCTCCATATACTTATTTAGCAACTGATTTGCTAGGAAAATAAACACGAAATCAAATCCTTAGTTCATCTTTTAGTGATTCATTTGGGATATGACTGTCTCGTAGTCATCGTTGTTGACAAAATTGCAGAGCTTTACTAAATGCATTAATTAAAACATAGGCCAATGATTTTTAAGTGTGTCCATAGATACATACATCTTCATTGGTACTTCTAAATTAGCAACTGTTACCGTCCTGGTTTCATGTAAAGGTTGGCAGTCTCGGATGCACAAACTCTACTTCAACTCATCCTAGTAAGGAAAATGGGAAAAGATGGATATTTTTGGTTGACTTTCATTATTTTGACGAATGAATGTAATGGTCATGTATAGAAAAATAGTTCCCTGGGCTTTTCCTATTGTTTAGCTTTTCAACTTATGATATTTCCTAACACTATAATGGCGTCAGGTAAATTTGTGGTCTTTGCACTAGCTGAGGGCATTTCATCCCTCTTTCTTTTCAATGCCAAATGAAGAAAAAAGGACAAGGCCAAAAGAAAGGAGGATAAAACTTACCATGATTGAACTTGTCTGTGTTGATAAATTCCTTTAGTGGATACTGGATTCCTAAAGTATTTTGCTTTAATGACAGGAATCTGTGGAAAATCATGAACGAAGATGGCTCGGAAAGACAAATTTTGTAGAAATTCGTTCATTTTGGCAAATTTTTAGGAGTTTTGATAGAATGTGGAGCTTTTTTATATTATCCCTTCAGGTTTTTACAAATATCACAGAACTGATTTTCTTACTTCCTTTTTGTGGTGCTTATACATAAGTTTATTGATGCGTTTGTAGGCAATGATAATTATGGCTTGCCATGATTTGGGATCTCCAATTGAAATAGTTGATGCAGTAGTATTTGAAGACATCATGAGCATTTTCATTACATCAGCGATTCTAAAACTCATACAAGGTATGGTAGAATGAGACATTAATGACAATGATGAGAAATAACAATTTCATGTAATAAAATGAGAAAAGTATCAAGATTTTCCGTTTCAACAATTTTGTGAGAATTTCTTTTTGATAAAAAACCTTAATTAACTTTGTCAAAACAAGTTTGAACCTGTAAATTATTGGTGTGATGCATTTGATGTTTTATACCGTATGTACATGACATATAGTTGGGCAGTAAGTCATGATTTGACCATTATGTGCTGACTTATTTATGACTTGTACATAATGGATCAAAGTAGGCCCACTCAGTTAACTTGAATAACCCTACATTAATTCCTCTTATTTAATGGGTCACTTAGTTTGATGTACATGAAATTATGTCTGTAAGTGAAATGTTTCACTTGAAAATAAAAATGTAGGTTTTTTGGAAATGCATTTACATGGTTTATTTCCTGCCCTCCAATTTGGATTTAAGTTCATCAATTATAGCCCTTTCCCATATTTTCAAGTTCCCATAGGAAATTTTCATTAACTTCACTCCTTTGTGTTCCTAAATACCTTTCCCTTCCATTTCCACCGTTACCAAGCGTGCTGTTAAAGTACATGTTATATGTATTTTGACGCTTCTTTTTTTAATCTTCTTTGGCACTTTCTTTTTGTTTGTATTGTTTAATGAATTTCCATGGAATTAGCAATTTTGGTCATTTTGGTGCAAGATGTTGACTAATAAATATTAACATCTGGTATGAAGCACACTTTTTTTGATCTAGCATTAGTTGAAGATTTTATGTTTCACTGGTAGTCGTTTCTGCTCCTTTTCTTTTTTTTTTTTTTTTTTTTTTGACATCTTTTTACCGTACAAGTTAAAATTTTTTAAATTATTATATCAACAGGATGCTTTGAAAATATAGGTAGTGTAACAAAGATCCTCTCTTTATCCATCATACAATTGTGTTTATGAGACTATTTATTAAATTTTTACATTTACAAGCTTGTTAGTGTTTTAAGTCAAATATTTTGGTTACAGCTATTCTGGAAATCGCCTTTACATGGAAAGCTAGACTCACAATGGATATCTCTAGGAAGAGGAAACAACTATTCAAGCTGGCTTTTGCAACAATATGGACTATTGTTCTTCCTGTATATTATGCTAAATCTAGAAAGAAATACACTTGCTATTCCACGCAATACGGAAGTTGGCTTGGTCAATTGTGTTTCTCCTCTTACATGGTTGCAGTTGCTATTTACTTGACGACTAATGCTATTGAGATGGTCTTATTTTTTGTCCCTCTTGTCAGTAAATATATTGAGATCTCAAACAATCGCATCTGCAGAATTTTGTCTTGGTGGACTCAGGTAAGGCTCCTTAGATGTGACAAACACAGATGTTTGGAAAAGTTTGCGTTTAGGTTAGAATGATGTTGGATTAAAAAAAATACTTTCTCAAATTCTTTCTGGGAAGTGGAATAAGTAAATCTATGGCAGTAACAAGATGACCTGGATTCATTATTTGAAAATAATGAATATCAAACTATTGAATATAATTTCCATTCTCTAACTGATCCATGCTGAATATATTTTCAAAGTGATAGGACCACTGAAGTTCCAGTGTCCAAAGAATTAAAAATATATGCTAGAAGTATATATCTATTATTATTATTATTATTATTATTATTATTTTTGGGCTGTTGTGGAGCAGTGAATACATGAATAAATTAGCAAAGATTGGCATTATTATACTGTTACTGGAACATATAAATACCTAGTTCTCTTTCTATATAATTTTTTTTTTTTTATATCTGTTTTTTCGTTCTTGTTATCTATAACAATTGCACCTTTAGAATTAAAAAATAGGATCTAAATTTTCTTGGTATGTGTTATCTTTCTTTTGTTATCCCAAAGTAAGAAGCTTGCATGTATGTATTTGATACTCCTTTTTGTTTTATATGAAAATTTTTTTGGCCCACCGTTCAACTAGGGCCCATTTTCACGTTGGATAGTTTTTCTTGCTGTGGTTATACTGTATGTCCAAGTTTACTGTTTATCGTATATCCTTGTGTACTGATCGTTAACCAAAAATCCTTGTATTGAGCAGCCAAGATTATATGTTGGACGTGGGATGCAAGAAACCCAAATTTCAGTATTCAAGTATATCATACTACTTTCCCTGTGGCATTTTTTGGTATATTCTTTTGTATGAATTCTTCCCTTTTATGAAACTTTGTCTTACCATGCAGATATACATTGTTCTGGGTACTAGTACTATCAAGCAAATTTTTGTTCAGTTATATCTTTGAGGTCAGTGTTTCTGGGCTTGGTTATTGAGATTCTTATAAATTCAGTGAACTTGTGAGATTATGCAAACTTCTCTGTAAGAACAACATCTTAAGCTATACAGTTTTGATAATTCAAAGATATTTCTTTTGGAGTCATCAAGACTGAAACATTTAAGAAATTTGATGCAATTAAGTTTCTCTTGGCTCTAGTAGAATGTTGTCAAGGGACAGTGACACACTGAAAGAGTTCATATCAATTAGATCTCAACAATTAGGCTACAACTGGGCGAGTGTGGTAGGAACAATATAAAATTATTAAAGAAAACCTTTAGAATTAAATTGAAAAATAAAATACTTTATAACCTGATTTGTGCTGTCCTATTTATAAAGTTAAATCCGAAGTCTTAACTAAACACTATTCCTATTTAATTGGGTAAAATCCTCGACTAAATAGAAATCCTAAATAAAGGATGAAAATTGAAAAACTATTCCTCAGTAATTAATATATAGAATAGGAATTTCACTCTGATGCTCCTGTGTCAGATAGAAACTCAAATATACAGCTGATGTCACATTAACTTTTGGTGAATTAAATTTTAGTTTGTTGCTGGTTTTAGATCTGGTTAGAAGGAAAAGCAATGAATTTAACACTTGTCATGTGGTATCGCATACAAAGTTTCTATTTACATTTAACTGAGGATTGAATTGGACCTGACAATCTAAAGAAGCATGACTATTGGAATATTATTAACTGAAAAGCTAATAATAAAGCTCAGATGCTTAATTATTCATAAAATCATCATAAACATTTTAAAAAATTGAACTACAAAAATGATTCCTTTGCTTCTAAAGATTTGGGCTCCCTAGAAACTATCAGTATTAAGGCCTCAGAATAAAGAGTTAAATTGAAAATTAAAATAGGGGCAAAGAGATGCTGATTCAACCAATTTATAGCAAACCTTGAAAGTTGAAACTACAAAATCTCCCTGATGCTATGACACTGGACAGCGGCTATCTATTTGAACAGATGTAAAATTGGATTGTAGGACTAAAGAGTATTTTCGATATCTTTTTTTTTTTTGGAAAAAACAGAAAGTAAAAGAAAAACTTACACTACCCTTTATTACTTTTTTTAGCTTTTGCATCTTTAAACATTATTTTTTTCAAGTTCCTCGTTCTCTGCCTTGGAAAGAGAACCAAGTTGAGCTAAGCTCAGTTCTGTTGGTTGGAATTAGAAGAAAATTTGGCTTTGTACCTCTTATACACTTTAGAAAGCAATAGTCATATCTGTTGTTCAGAGCTCTTCTTAAATGCTATAAAAATTTATCTCATTGAATGAATATAAAGTTTCAACAATTATTTTTCTTTTCAAGCAAAATTCATTTATGTCATATATCACTAATATTTAGTTAGTCAACCATATAAATTGGTATTTTTTGTTCGTTCGTCATTATACTTTATTTTGGATGTAAGGACAAATCTTGGTCATGGTTTTGAACTTTTTATCCACTACTTTCAACTTCTCTTTCTTCTGCTCTTTCATTCTCAGAGATTTAAAATCTGGTTCTAGGATAAGGAAATATTGCATCAACAAAGCATATGCTCCTTTGTTTAGCTGTATATTGGTCTCTTCCTGGCAGTTCTTCAAAAATCAAAATTGTTCAAACAATATGTAGATTTTATTTTGCGGAACACTTCTGGAGATATAACAATTTTGTTTCTTTTCCTAGGTTTGGATTAAGATTTGTTTATGTACCAAGCCAAATATTTTCTACTAGATTTGTACTTAGTTTTCCAGGTTATCAGAATGGAAGAAGCTAGAAGAGGGATTCTAAAAACATTTAGCTTGTTACTCTCGATGGAGTGAATATTCTCTTAAAGTTATGTAAAAATGGTGTTGACCCTTAAAAAGGCATAATGATAAGGTAAATCAGACACCAGAAGCCAACTTACCCTTATTTTTTTGGCTGTATATAAAAAAATGCAGATCAAGCCACTTATTGGACCAACAAGACTGATCCTAACCATTGGCGTGGAATATTACGACTGGCATGAGCTTTTCCCAAAAGGCAATTTTTGTTTCTTTTTAAGCTTTAACAAAATTTATATTTCTCTCCAACATAAATTTATCTAATAGTTTCTTCTTTTCCTGTTTCAGTCAAGAGTAATGCTGGGGCAATTGTGGCTATATGGGCTCCGATTATAGTTGTAAGTTCTATTAGCCCTTGTCTAGTTTTTGAAACATTTTCTGTTTTCCTTTTAGTTTTACAATTTTCTTTCCTTTTCCATTTTTCATTTTCAAAATGGAAAATTAAAAAAAAAATGTTTATTTGTTTTGTAGTGGTTAACTTTTTTATTTTTCTATGAATTATATATGAAAGTCTTGTTGGGGTTTTCCAGAGAAACCATATTACATTCGATATACTATTCTTCTTACATTTTTCAATTGAAAATATTTTTAATTTAAAGACATATTTCAAAGCTACAAATTATTATGTTCAATTCTTATTCCTCATAATATATTTAATGATGATATGATGATGAAAATGCTAATGCTAATGATAGTAATAGTAATAATATTGAAAAAAGAAAGATAGAATGGTAAGTGTGAATTAAGGAAAGTATGACATAGCTAGTCTTCTTGAGCTTATGGGATTTTGAACCAGTTGGGTTGGATAGGAAAAAAAAAAATGTATACAAACACTTGGTCAACTATAATTTATGTTTTAAGAAATGTATTCAGAAGTGTGTAAAACTTACACAACAATAAGGACGAAAAGGATGAATTGTTGTTGCGGCGTTTAGAAGTCAACGACAAGACGTCCGTGAGTTTTCCACCTTATTTATGAAACTGAAAACACAAGAAACACAGAAATAGTTTTCTATTAGTGGCAAATTTAAAAAAAAAAAAAAAAAGGAAATTTTGACGATTTCTTTATATAACCTTGTTTCAAATACAAAACAATCTCCAATTTTGCATTTTCCTCAGAAAATTTTGTGGAAAATTGCTGTTATTTTCCAAAGCTAAACAACCCTTAGGACTTGTTTAATTGTGGAAAAACAAGGGTTGTTTTCTAGAAATTTTTTCTAGGAAAATTAGAAAACGGAGTTTATTGTTAGTATCTCTAGAAAATTGGAAATGATTTCTCCTGTTTGTGTATTTTGAATAGATGCTGTCAGTGTTTATTTAGGCGTTTGTAGGATTTTATGTTGCTATTTTTTTTCTTAAACTTATCTTTTTAATTTCTAGAAGCAAAAAGTAACATTCAACAGTTGGTCACATGATAAAAACTTTAACATGCAAAGACTAAATAAACTTTGAATCAGTTAGTCAGGTTAGCATTCTATGCTTTTATGATAGAAACATCTTAAGCGAATATATAGGAGTCAAAAAGTTTGAATCACACCTACATATCATCAGCATAAGAAGTGGTGAAGATGCAGGGCATTGAGAGTAAACAATAACCAAGATACTCCTGGTGCAGGAGAAGAAAAGAGAGGAGGAGAATGATAGTAATAACACTAAAGTACTTTGACTTCTTTTACGGTCAACCTAAGGAACAATTGTATTTCTAGTTATTTATAGATACTTCAGCACTAATTATACTTTTTTAAGGAATTGGAAGCTCGAGCTGGAAAGTTTTCATCCCAAAAACTAGACAGGAAATAATAGGAGCCAAATAAGAAATTATAAAGCACAATAATCTTGCAATTTCAGAGATTGGATATTGTACATCAGAATTTACATTGTTAAGCGAGATAGGAAAATTTCTCAAAAAACAAATTATTTTGGTTTATTCTTGGTTTGTGACAACAAAACCCAAGCGGTTGAGTTCATTCTATCTTTTGCTCCAAAAGATTTGACAAATTATACAATTCTAAACTGCTCTTGGATCCACCTTGAACAAGAAATTAGCTGGTTTTGGCAATGCCATTCTCTTTTTTGTGGTTGTGTTATTTTATTTCTATAGAATGCCTTCCTCAATGTTCATGCTTTCAAATTGTACAAACTGTTTGGTATGTCAAACAACTAAAAGTCTAAAACTCTTTCTTCATGTATTTTCTTCTTGATCTTTGTACTTGCTTATTCTTGAGAGTCATCCTCTGAGAAGATCTTAATATTGCTTCCATTAGCTTCATAGCTGCTTCAATAGGCTTTTGCCCAGAAATCCTGTTTCTAGTGACTGAATATTTGAGAAGGTGTTGTAGTCTATCTAATTGTGAAAAAGGCCTCTAATTGGGGAAAGATCTATTTTACTCTTATCATATAAAACGGTTCCATGTTGGCCCCATGATAGAAACCCTAATCCAGTAATGGTGGAGACCTTAGCTCAATTTTATCATCTTTTAAGGAAATGCCGACAAAGTTTACTGACAGTACCCTTTAAAAAGGGTAAAGTTCAGCTCGGTTTCTAAAATGAGGCAACATTGGACCATTTTGTGTGATAAAGGTGAAATGGATCTTCTCCAATATCCTTAGGGGAAAAAGTGGTCCTTGTCTCCTATCTAATATGAACAATTTGTGGATACACAATAGAATGATCCATTTGAAAAACTTGTTTTGATCCTCATGCTTCAAGTTATTGCCATTAATTAACAAAAGATGATGGAAAGCATGAAATTTGAATAGCAAGGAAGTGGGAGTTCTTTGGGACCGTAAATGCATATTTCATAAATTACACCACCAATACAAATTTTTTAATCATCAATCTAGCATCTGATATTTGAATATCAACCCCTATAGAACTCCTCATCAAGGTGAAATAGCCTGGTATCATGCTTTGTTACCAAAATGATGTATGACAGGTTCAAAAACCAGCCTACTGAGATTCTTATGGTTGGCTTCTATAGCAATTTATGAGATCAAGGGTCAAAGACAGAAATGAAAGTGTAAGCTGTCATACAAAAGAAAAAGCCGCAGTAGTGATAATGTGGAAAACAACTATTACCGTTTATCCCATAATCTTATTGGCACTTTCTTTGCTCTGCTTATTCATAGTGAAAGTAAGAAATATTTACAATTATTTTGTAAGCAGCAAATGGTCAAGCCAAATTGTAATAATGATCTATACACACTAAAATTGTAAATTTCTAATATGATTTCTTTTTATTAGCGTGATTTGCGTTGGCTGACTTTCGTTTGCCCCTTTCTTGAATGTGTAAGGTGTATTTCATGGACACACAGATCTGGTATTCTGTGTTCTGTACAATATTTGGAGGAGTTTACGGCATAATGCATCATCTTGGAGAGGTAAAACTGCTATTTGTATATTGAAGAAAATATTGCACAATGGCAATATACTCACTCCTTATGTTGTAGATTCGAACTTTGGGAATGCTCAGAAGTAGGTTTGATACCTTGCCTATTGCATTCAACGCTTGTTTAATCCCACCCTCAGCAAAAAGTGATAAGAAAACCGGAAGAAATTTTTTTAACAAGAGATTTCGCAAGGTGAGGCTTTTAATCTTTCATTATCATTTATAGATAAGAAGGATTTCTTTTCCTTAGCACATGATTTGACTTGGTTCTGCTTTCAAGGTGTCTAAAACAACGAAAAATGGTGTTCCCAAGTTTGTACTTGTGTGGAATCAAATAATAAGTACTTTCCGCCAAGAGGACTTGATAAGCAACAGGTATTACTTATGTATTGCTTGGGTGGCGGTCCATGTTAATGTACCAGCAACATATCACTAGACATATTTCGTTTACAGGGAGTTGGATTTAATGACAATACCCATGTCTTCAGAGTTATTTGCTGGGGAAGTTAGATGGCCAATTTTTTTCCTGGCAAATAAGGTTTGGTCTTTGATTTTAGAAATTTTGCATATTCCTTTTTTTTTTTTTTTTTTTTCCTTCTGGCTGTAAACTAACACCCTAATTATAGTTTTCAACAGCAATTACCATTGCAAGAGATTTCATAGGGAAGGATGAGCTTCTTGTGAAAAAGATTAAAAAAGACAAGTACATGTACAGTGCTGTAAAGGAGTGTTATGAGTCACTCAAGTATGTCCTTGATGTTCTTGTTGTTGGTGATCTAGAGAAAAGGTAGTGGAGACAATTTTATTGTTCATCAAATCTAGTTTATTCGAGAATTTCAAATGGATTTTCTCAAACTTCGGCTGCAAAATTTTTAATGTTAGGAAAATGCAATATAGTAACAAGGATCTCATTCTATTTTATTCTCTTTTTTAGGTTATAACATTATGTGGATCCTTTTCAGGGTTGTATCCAGCATATTCAGTGAAATTGAGGATAGTATTGGAAATTCATGTCTTCTTAAGGACTTCAAAATGAGTGAGGTTCCGGCTTTACAAACAAAATTCACTGAATTAGTCGAATTACTGGTAACCATAATTTCCTAAAGCTATATTACTGATATAGACTGTAATTATATTTTCTTCAGATCCTAATCATCTGTTCTATGGCAACTTTAAGGTTGAGGGAAATGAAAACCATCATGGTGATGTTGTCAGAGTTCTCCAAGATATCTTTGAGCTTGTAACCAATGATATGATGACAGATGGTTCAAGGTATGGTGTTCTCTGAGCAGGTTCCTATTATGAAATTGATCAACAAAGCAAGTGAAAATGGTCCATTAGTCTTGGTTGTCTTTTCCTTGTGCACAGGATATTGGATTTGCTTAGTTCGCCCCCACCGGTGGAAGATAATTTTGCTTACTTTTCCAGAAAAATTGAGCCACAGATATTCGAATCAGCTGCTGATAATTGTATCCATTTTCCATTACCTGATTCTGGCCCTCTCAATGAAAAGGTGATTTTGCCCCTAGTTTGCATGAATCTTTTTCTTCGTTTCTGAAGTTATGATGTCATATGCGTAATGACTAACAGGATAAAGGGATTATTTCATATTTCTTTAAATAATACATCCTGACATCCATCTTGACCAGAGGTTTACTTATTAAATATGTCCTGTAAAATCTCATTTGTAGTCTTTTGGAGTAAATGAATGAGTTAGAACTTAAATTTATGGGTTGTTCAGTACATGATTTGAACACAAGTATAGATTGGTTCAGTTAGTGGTTTTGTTTGTGCATGTTAATAGTCCATTCATGCTTACTCACTCATTTAGTGCTTCATTTAAGATGATCCATAGCCAACTTTGTGCTATCAGTCCTGTCCTGTGAAAATATATTTCTTGGAAATTTATGTTAAATAGGGTTTGTGATCTTTAAGATTCTTGATCATGCATATGAAATGGATTGCTACATTCCTAGGGAGAAGCTCCAACAGATGGATTCATTAGTGAGAAAAATGATGAAGGTGAAGATGAGATCAGATTCCTAGGTCATTAAGGACAGAGTGCTTCTATATCAAGAGGAGTCCTTTTATGTTTGGCAAGTAAGACGATAGTTTGACAGTGTCCTGATTCAAAACCATTATTAAGCTTTAGGTTTTGAATTGTCTCCTCATTCCAGCCAGCAGGAAATCAACATCAAACCTTGCAATAATTATACTGCCATTGATTGAACACTGGTGTATGTTATTAAGTGAAGGAGAATGAAATAAATGGAGCAAACATTCTAGAGATTTCTGTTCACTGTTTTCTACATAAGATTACCTTCTCCTGGGACAGTGATTCGTCTTTCATCTTATAAATGACCAATCAGATACAACATAAATTGCTGACTCTATTTGTTCATTAATTAGATCTGTAAAAGCCATTAATTCGTGTCCTGCAATTATGATATGAGCAAAATGAAACTTAACAAGCTTGTGGCTGTTGCTTTTGCGAATCAAGATCGATGTAGGTGAAAGTGTGTTCAATTATAATGCCATGCATAACTTATAGGTATTATCATGCACATTTGTGTAGTATTTTTTCATGCAGTTATGTTTTCAAATCTCAAGTGTAGAATTAGTGAACTTTGGGAAAGCGGAGGATGGTGTATTAAGCATCATCATTTGTTGCTTACTGGTCGAGATAATGACATGGACATACCTGGTAACGCTTATGTAGAAGCTAGGAGATGTATCTGATTCTTTCCTAATTCACTTTTCTCGGATATTTGCACTGGTGTAGTATTTTTGCATGCATCTGTGATTTAAAATGTAAAACATTATATTAGTAACCTTTTGAAATTGGCAGATTAAGCGTCTACACTTGTTGCTTACTGTGAAAGATAAAGCCATGGACATACCTGCTAACTTAGAAGCTAGAAGGCGTATTTCATTTTTTGCTACTTCACTTTTCACTGATATGCCCACTGCTCCAAAAGTACGGAATATGCTGCCTTTCAGGTTTGTCTCTTCTTTTGTTCCTCATTTGTATTCGCAGAATGCTTTTTGCATTTTGATATTCAGCAACTCCATCTTTAGTATTAGCATTCAAGTTGTCATGTTAGCAAAGACTATCTCTTTTTTTTTTTTTTGCTTTCTAATTTTGAGAACATCCATCTTGGTTTTAGCATCATTTAACTCAATTACTGTTAGCAACATGATCCATTTTATTGAACATATGGATTGATAAAATGGTTACTTAAAAGGTTTGTTATGGTGCTTGGATCAATTCACTTGACAGAATAATCGAAAACTTGCAGTGGCAGTCTATATGAATCTTCTTCTCCCTGTCCATGCTATTGAAAGTTAGTTCCTGAATGAAATGCTTAGATGAGCTATTTTCATTGTACAGCTGACCCTTGTGATGTTATTTTCACATATTTATATTTAGGATTCATGTTAGTATTCAACAATTCTAGCAACCTCCTTTTCTGGACTGGTTCTGGTTTGCGTAAGGATGGGGCATATATATCAAATGCAGGGGATGTAAATATCATGCTTCTGAGAAATCAAATAATAAACACTACTAATATCTTCCTAGTTAGGAATCCCACAAAAGATATTCATTTCAAGTAACCAAGTCATCAACGGTGTGCTACTTGAAGTAGAAATTTTTTTCTCATTGGTAAGGAATTGCATGAATGTACTTTAAATTAAATAAAGTTCTATTTGAACTTAATAAATCATATAGCAATAAAGTAAGAATATATAACGAAATTGTATTTTCCATCAATACATACAATTTCGTTATATATTCTTACTTTTATTTGACATTTTTTTTATTCCTATGGTTTGTGTATAGTGAACTTTTTAAACTTAGCCATTCCCTAGCACATTGTGTTGTGTATTAACAATTATGTTTATGTTCATTTTGTAAAATGATTTCGAAATATTTGTCGATAATTTGTTGTTTTAAGCATATATAGTGTAACCTATTGATTACAATTGTATAATCACAACATTCAATTTATGTTCATAATTACATTTTATGAATCATAATCAATGTAAAACTTAAGTTGATTTGGTGATATATCGGCAACTTCCACTTATAATTTAGCTAAATAGTAGAATGATAAAATGTCTGTTGTATCAAAAGACTATTAAACAAATTTATTGAATAAAAATGTCATATATTAATATATTACTTCCATGAGACGGATAAAAAAACTTCAAATAGAGTGTTTGAAAACAAGATACAAAGACATTCATAAATCCCTGTTAGAAACAAGCAAGTTTAATACTTTGCTTTGGACAATGCACCTTTGTGTGCCATTATTGCTAGTAGAGGGAAATATCATGCAATACATTTCTCTATCAACTTTGCCTTTTAGCTTATGATAATTTACTTGTATTGGCATAGGAAGCAACAACAGATGTCAATCCGTGTGATGTCAATTATATTTTTGTTGTATGAAAAAAAGAAAACTATTGATTTTCTGCAACATGCTGATCAAAGTAGTGTCCATATACACTGCATAATTAAAGCACTAAGAATTATTTTGGGGAAATGAGGATTTTTCAAGAGAGAGTATTTGTAAGTAAATAAATCATAGTTTTATCTCGTACGTTTTCTGTTTCAGTGTGATGACTCCGCACTACATGGAAGATATCAATTATTCAATGAAGGAGCTCACATTTAGCACAGATGAAGTTTCCATCTTATTCTATATGCAGAAAATATATCCAGGTCAGGGAGCAGTACTTCTTGATTGGCACTTTTTTCCTCTGTTTCAATGCAAACTTGTCATTTGTGACAACAGATGCCCATTTATTTTAGATGAGTGGAAGAACTTCTTGGAGCGCATGGAATGTGGAGATTCAGATGTAGTAAAGGATGAGACTAAGGAGGCAGAACTGAGAAATTGGGCCTCTTTCCGGGGTCAAACATTAAGCAGAACAGGTGAGAGAAATAAAAGTACTAATATCTGTATCATTGGCATTGATCTGTATGAGTCAGATATTGTAGTCTTATGATTATTGTGTTTAAGATTGGTTTCTTGGTTGTAACAGTTAGAGGAATGATGTACTATAGAGAAGCCTTGAGAATTCAAGCATTTCTTGATATGGCTGAGGATGAAGGTTTGCACTCTACTACTGCTTATCCACAACTTAGATTTTGAACTATGATCTTAACTTCATATGACTGATTCTTCTGTTACAGATATTCTAGAAGGTTATGATACTGCGGAAAGAAATAATCGTACATTATTTGCTCAATTGGATGCACTAGCAGACTTGAAATTCACTTACATAATTTCTTGCCAAATATACGGAGCACAGAAGTCCTCAGGAGATCCTCATGCAAATGACATTCTAGAATTAATGAACAGGTAATATTAATGGTAAAGAAGTACAAGTGACCATTTTATCAATTTATTTACTATGCTTAGGAAATTATTTTTTGAAGATATCCATCTGTTCGAGTTGCTTATGTTGAGGAGAAAGAAGAGATTAGGAATGCAAAACATCGAAAGGTTTATTCTTCTATATTGGTAAAAGCAGTCGATGGTCTTGATCAGGTATTTAATTATTAAGTTCTGTTATATTTTTCTGCTGTGGTAAAATATTCTAATGTTTGATATAAATTATTTTGCGTATTAAGTAACTGGGAGAACATGTTTTTCCAGATTAGTCCCATTCTATTTTATATTTTGCTTTGAGACTAACAAATGAAATAACATAATGGAACAAGTGATTGCTTGAATTGAACTGTTGTTACAATGTACTTAAAATCTTAAGATTCGTTGACAAGATGAGGGAATTAAAAGCTCCCACTTTGATATTCCTTGTTTACAATTAAAGAATAGATCAAAACAGTTTTTGGAGAAGGACAAGATTCGGATATAATGAATATAGAGGGAATAACGAATGTTGTAGTTCAATTTTTGGCTGAAATTATTAGGGTTACTGATGGAGGCTGAATCTACTCTTTGTCGGCCAAGTGCATAGTTACTAGTTGGCTACAGTTTTTTGTTCAATTCTTATTGGCCTTTGATCAGTAAATTAAGGTCCTTTCCTCCATAGATGGAAGTTCTAAATTGAAATTGAAAAACTCATATGTATCAGTAATCTTCTTCATCAGCTTTATAAGAAAGAAAAATATTGAGAAGGCTAACAAAGCATTGTCATTAAACCTATGCACAAATTATGATTTTTAGCACATGCTGTCGGTAGTTCACAACTGAATATAATTGAAAATCTCACTCAAAATTCAGTGCAGTAATTGGAGTTCATTTTATTTGCATAAACATTATTTTTTCAGACAATATAATTGTTTAGAAGATAAATTGTATGTCTTTAAATCTGATCACGCAAAATTTGAAATCATAGTTCTCCAAGGCAGTTATGATTTTAAGGGAATCTTATAGAAATTGACTGTAAAATGCAGTTTGTACAATGCATATTAACTGCTCATGGTTATTGTTAGAAATGGTGGGAAATAGAATTCCATTTTGTTCATTGACTGGTACATATATTTATGAGTCTAATAGTGTGAACTATAATGTTAACACCTATACATGTGCCTATACTTGTAATGTAAACCCCTATACATGTGCTTATACTTGTGCTAACTACACTAAATATCTATACAATCTGTAACACTCCCCCTCAAGCTGGAGCATAGATTTGATTATGCCCAGCTTGAAACAAACATAATACAATAAATCCAAATACAATTAACACAAACTAAAACACATTGACAAGAACTAGTAACACAGAAGGCAAAACACGAGAAAGAAACCACTGCACTATGGCACTATGGCGGCGAATGGAAGACTTGAAACTACTGAACACCAGGGCAGTAAATTGAATGCCACAAACGACACTGCACACAAGGGCATTACGCCAATATTCCCAATAGCACTGCACACCAGGGCAGCAGCGGAATATCCATAGCAGTAAACAAAGCTTCCACATAACACTGCACTTTAGAGCCATAACGAATATTGCAGATAACACTGAACAATATTCCAGGATGTTTCAACACAAGATACACTTTCCAGGAAGTCCACTCGGCGGCTCCGTTGGTCGCTGAAGTTGATGGAAAGGCCGAATGGAAGACGTACTTCCTCCGGAGGGAGGCGGTGATGCAAGATAATAAGTGGAACTTCATGTTCCCCAAAACCTGCTTGCTAGGCAGACTTGAAATCAACTGGAAAAAAAATTCCAGAACGAAGAAACCACTTCCAGGAGCACAAATGCTCTGATACCATGTTAGAAATGGTGGGAAATAGAATTCCATTTTGTTCATTGACTAGTACATATATTTATACATGACTTAATAGTGTGAACTATAATGTGAACACCTATACATGTGCCTATACTTGTAACGGGAACCCTATACATGTGCTTATACTTGTGCTAACTACACTAAATATCTATACAATCTGTAACAGTTATACTGTTTGTTGCCACTTATAGGAGATTTATCGGATTAAGCTCCCTGGCCCACCAAATATTGGAGAAGGGAAGCCAGAAAATCAGAATCATGCTATAATTTTCACACGCGGTGAAGCTCTTCAGACAATTGATATGAACCAAGTATGTTCTTCGAATACCCAAATATTAAATGTCTTTGAATATCATATTCTTACATTCTCTAAATTTTACAGGACAATTATTTAGAAGAAGCTTTCAAAATGAGAAACCTCTTACAAGAATTTTTTCAGCAGCAAGGACGTAGACCTCCAACTATACTTGGCTTGAGGGAGCACATCTTCACTGGAAGGTTCAACCCTGCCTGATTTAGGATTTTGTTTCATTCAGTTTCCCTTTCCTTATTTAGCTTTACGTTTCTTTTCCCTCTTTGTTTAGGATCCTTATTCAGTGAGTTTATTTGATTGGTTAGGATTTGGTTTCAATCAAGGATTAGCATTCTAACTAATGCAATCGGTCTGCTGATGGACAAATAATTATGTAGTTATCCGTTGTCAGGTTAAACCTTAATTACAATCACTTAATCTAGCCCTAGCTGTTGAGATCTAATTGTCCTAAACCCTTAGGTTACATAATGTTGACTCCGAATTGAGGACTTATTCTTTGTCTGGTGTGAAGTGTGGATTCTAGCTTTTCAAAAGGATCATTTTAGATGTTTCAGAACCAATTTGAAGCTATTGTTCAGCCATTTGCAAGTTTTTATGACTCAGCTCTTAACTATACATGTGACTGATTAAAGCCCTCTAATAAACATATGTGCACATAATGTCCCATCCCCTCCCTTGAACAGTGGTAAATTGCAATACAGACATGCTCTTGGTACTTTGAAAGGATAACATTTTACGAGACATTTGTGTTGTTGGAAGATAGCTTGAAATGTGGGAAAAATATTTGTGACCCTTTTATACTTTTCTACAATAATAGTGGATTTTTCTTCCCATATATGCTGAAATTTCAGGTTCCTCAAAGGATTTCCAATAATAAAAATATAGTTAAAAACCTTATTTATGGTTCATGTTCTCAAGGATATAGGCAACTGGAGGGCCTTATGCTGTTTCCTGGCTTCTTTCATAGGGATCATTTGCAGACCTTAATTGGTAGTAGAAGATTGGAATGCATGCTGTCTTTTCTTTTTCCCGAGTAAAAGTATAGACTTGTCATTGGCCGGCCTAATCTTCAGATCAACTTGGTTTGTCATTCTCTAAAGTTTGAAGTTATCGGCGGTCCCTTTTTATTCTTATTTTTTTTGTTTTTCTGTCTGGAGGAGTAAGGTGGTTATGTATCACTAGTTTTATGTATCGTTAATCTCCCACTTCCGGAGTCGGCATTGAGCCCATTTATCAATCTACAATGGAATCGTCACCACAACTGATCTATTATATATTTTTTTCTCATATAAAGGAATAATATATACTTCAGAGAATGTCTCTGTACTTTGGTCCCACATCAACCAAATCTTTAATATGTTATCATATTCCAATGTTGCAGTGTTTCTTCTTTAGCATGGTTCATGTCCTATCAAGAGGCAAGCTTTGTCACAATTGGTCAAAGGCTTCTTGCCAATCCGCTCAGGTAGGTGCCTGTTTTTAGAAATTCATTCTTTCTAAGGCAAATATTTTATTGCATACACACACGTTGTGTCCTTTGAGAGATACTTTTACTTATGAAATTTAATGCTTTATTCTTGAGACATCCTGGGAGTAACATACTGGGGCCAAAATAGAGGGCAAACCATATGCTTGGTGTAGTCTTTG
Organism: Euphorbia tirucalli; assembly: GCA_039660915.1. Classification (NCBI taxonomy): domain Eukaryota; kingdom Viridiplantae; phylum Streptophyta; class Magnoliopsida; order Malpighiales; family Euphorbiaceae; genus Euphorbia; species Euphorbia tirucalli. Next base: position 43,807,323 of record CM077636.1, read on the forward strand.
TTCTAGTTGTAGAAGATCTTAAGTTTTAAATTTTCATAAAACTTTCTTTTTCATTCTTTATTTGTTTCTGTATGGCCTATGACTGTAATGCACAACTGCTTTTGGCATATGTCCTGTAGTGAATACCAAGACTGGTTTTACCCTATTCACTTATTTACAATTTAGTTTCTTTGATTTTCATTGTTGGACAGGGTAAGATTCCACTATGGGCACCCTGATGTATTTGACAGGTTATTTCATATCACAAGAGGTGGCATTAGTAAAGCATCAAAAACAATAAACTTGAGTGAGGATGTATTTGCTGGTAAGATCAATAACTTCCGGAATTGCAGTATGAGTACTGAATTACTAAGATATTATGATATTATGATATTTATTTATTTATTTTTATTGAAACAGGGTTTAATTCTACATTACGTCGGGGTTGCATCACTTACCATGAATACCTGCAAGTTGGTAAGGGGCGTGATGTAGGCCTAAATCAGATCTCAAAGTTTGAAGCCAAGGTATCTAATGGAAATAGTGAACAAACTCTAAGCCGTGACATATACAGACTTGGACATTGGTTTGATTTTTTCCGGATGTTATCTTGTTACTTCACAACCATAGGCTTTTACTTCAGTAATCTGGTAACTTTACTTGCACCTTCACTTTATCTCTCTCTCTCTCTCTCTTTTTTTTTCGTATATTCTTTTAAAATTAAATCAACTGAAGCCTTAGTCCTCATTTTCTTGGAATCAGTCAGTGAATAATACTTTGTGGCTGTAAAAATATTGAAATGGGTTCATAAATTTTTTTTAACGATCATTGTTATCATTGAATGATATGAATGAATTCATGGCTTCTGCTGCCATGAATTCCAGAGGCCATAAACAGGCCAGCACAAGTATGATGGGAGGAAAATACAAAGTTGCATTTTTCATTTGTAGAAATAGTTCATGATGCTTCAATTATTAATAAACATTTATTGGATGCCTTTTGCATTTTCAGCTTGACGAAAATGCAAAATGTAGGCCAGAGAAAATGCTAGCTTGCCACATTCGATGCTCCTAGGTATAATAAGTACTGGAAAAGATTTTCTTTCCAAATTTGTGCTGCAGTCAAGTTGGATCACCTATGCTTTCTAAAATTTTTTTTCTATCTATAGCCAAAACCTTTGAATTATTGTAGTCATGCATTGTAACATCCTTCATTCCTACACTTCCCTTTCGGTGACTAATACTAATGCGGCTGTAAGAATATGCAGATTTCAGTCATTGGAGTATATGTCTTCCTATATGGGCAGCTATACCTTGTCCTAAGTGGGCTTCAAAAAGCACTAGTCCTTGAGGCAAGAATGCATAACATAAAATCACTGGAAACCGCTCTTGCCTCTCAATCTTTTATCCAGCTTGGGCTTCTAACAGGCCTGCCTATGGTGATGGAGATTGGACTTGAGAAAGGATTTCTCACAGCCTTCAAAGATTTTATACTTATGCAATTGCAGCTAGCTGCTGTTTTCTTCACTTTCTCCCTTGGGACAAAAATTCATTATTATGGTAGAACAATTCTATATGGGGGTGCAAAGTACAGACCTACAGGGCGAAAAGTTGTAGTCTTTCATGCTAGCTTCACCGAGAATTACAGATTATACTCCCGAAGCCACTTTGTGAAAGGATTTGAACTTATTCTCCTCTTAATTGTCTATGATTTGTTTCGGCGGTCCTACCAGAGCAGCATGGCATATGTGCTAATTACTTATTCCATTTGGTTCATGTCAATAACATGGTTATTTGCTCCATTTCTATTTAATCCTTCTGGATTTAGTTGGGATAAAATAGTGGATGACTGGAAAGATTGGAATAAATGGATCAGGGAGCAAGGTGGTATTGGAATTCAACAGGATAAAAGTTGGCAGTCTTGGTGGATTGATGAACAAGCCCACCTCTGTGGATCAGGTTTAGGAGCTAGAATTTTTGAGATACTCCTCTCTGTTCGTTTTTTCATGTATCAGTATGGTCTGGTGTATCACCTTGACATCTCTCAGAACAGCAAAAATTTTCTTGTGTATGTGCTTTCGTGGGTAGTGATTCTTGCAATTTTCCTATTGTTCAAGGTACACACATCAATTTTACCCTCTCTCCCTCTCCCTCTCCCACTATCTCTTTCTCTTTATTTATGTGCAATGTGGTTTACGTTTCCCCAGAGTGGAAGGTGCAAAATTATCCTTCTGTTATTAGCAAATGAAACTGCACTATACTTTTGTTTATTTACAGTTCACTTCCTTACATGATTCTGAATATTTGAATTGTGAAGTAAATAATGGGGCAAAAAATGTTGCCCCCTGTCTGTGGCACAATTTGTCATTTTGGCTTATGCTTTCGTTTAGCACATGATTCTGTACTTTAATTTTTTTTTAATCAAAATTTGACCATTATCAGACTTTTCCTTTAGCAGTGTATTATGCATGCTGTTAAAAGGTGCATCATGTCCTCCAATTAGTGTAACAGTGCCTGTAATACACTGTTAACGGAACCGTATATCAAGGGTTAAATTTTAGTAAAAGTAAAAACGGTCACTTGTGCCAAATTTGAAGTACATGAGCTAAAATGATAGCTTGTGCTAAGTACAGCCAAATAAGCAAAAAATTAAAGACGGGTCTAGTTATAGCATTTTCTGCAAATAATGGAGGTGGTCTAGTCGTACAAGTTTTTCTGCTATTTAACTTTGAAGGACTGAAGGAATATTATAGAATTCCACTGGCAGTGACCTTTCCATCTGGAATTAAATTGTGGTCTTGCTAGTTTGCTTTACATGATACTCAATTTACAAATTCTCTTGGGATCTTTAACAATATCTCGGTATAATATGCAGGCTGTGAAGATGGGAAGGCAGCAGTTCAGTGCAAATTACCACTTTGTGTATAGACTTTTCAAGTCATTTCTTTTCATTGCTGTTGTGTCCATTATAGTTACTCTTTCCCTTATCTGTCAACTGTCCTTGAAGGATGTAATCGTATGCTGTTTAGCTTTTCTGCCTACTGGATGGGGCTTGGTTTTGGTAAGAACAGTTGAAGCTTTTAGTGAATAAGTTGTTATCCATTTGATTTTTGTGTAAATGATATGTCCTGATCACTCAGTTTGTTCACAGATTGCACAGGCTGCGAGACCAAAGATAGAGAATACAGGGCTGTGGGTATTTGCCCAAGTACTTGCAAAGGCATATGACTATGGAATGGGAATAGTTCTTTTTGCTCCCATAGCTGTCTTGGCATGGTTGCCCATCATATCGTCCTTCCAGACTCGTTTTCTGTTCAACGAAGCTTTCAACCGGCATTTGCAGATTCAGCCAATTCTTGCAGGGAAGAAGAAAAAACAGTGATCAAATTCTTTTGTGTTTATATTTTTTTGTAAATCCATTAACGTCATCCGTTAAGTATAAAGGTCATCTAAGTTTTAGTGTGTAGATAGAATGATTCATTAACATTTGTGTAAAACATGAAATAAGTAATTATTCCTGGCAGCCACGCCACCACCTATTTGGCCCCATGACCAAGATTTGTTAGTGTTTATAATAACATTGGATTCATGAGAACTATTACCATTATTATCTGGAGCTTGAAATGAAAGTCCAATGAGTTTTGTAATTTTGGAGGGTTTTGCTCACTCAATAGCTCTTCCACTGCCTTAATTGAACATAATTTGGAGCCTTATGCTCTTCACTCCACTATACCATTTATTAATAATAAATTGCATTATTAGATTAGGTGAGCATATTTTCATATTCAAAAGAAGAAATTTAAAAGTAGACATTGGATCAGTCATTGACAAAGAACAACTAAGACCCCTCCTACTTGAAATGGCAACATCTATTTTGATAAATATATTCTCTTTTCCTGCATAACAAACATGTTTGCCTAACATATTATATTTGTTAAACAATATTTTTACACATTATACTAATTATTCCATATATGTATTTTAAGATCCTTTTTGTCTCAACTAACTTTTTTTTGTCTCTCCATTTATTTTTACATACCAAAATGCAAAATTAGCCTTGGTTATAAATAAATTATTTTATCTTTTAGTTTTCAAATTTAATTAAAATATTTCGGATAATGTTTTTGTAGTATATATACATGCATTGATATTTCTATACTTATAAGTGAATTATTAAATAAAAATTTTTACTACTATTTATTCTCTTAAATTTGTTCTAATATTTTCTTTATTAATTTAATATAATATCTTTAAACCGACAATAAATTATTTTGAATTCTAATAATTTTGAAAAATAATATTTTTCCTGTTAATGTTATCCACAAAGTATATTAGAGGAAAAATTTTGGTTTATAATTTTATGTAGTTCTACTCTTAATTTTATATTTTTTTAAATACTTTTATGTTTACTTATTTTAATAAAACAACCTCTATGCCAATAAATTAAAGTTTCATAATTATATAAAAATTAATTAATTAATTAATATTAGTAATATTAGGATTATGTGATAAAAAAAAAAAAAAGAATGTAAGGGAAGATGATATATTTTACAATTATAAAATAGAAAAAAGGTAATTTTAATATTATTAGTCTAATTTGACCATTAACTTTAATAAAATGATTAAATAGTTGACAATGACAAAATTTAGGAGCTATATAATTTATACATAGACTGACTAGTATAACATGTGAAGACTTAAGGACCAATAAATTGTTTGCAATATTATATTCAACTTACATGTGTCAGATACCTCATTTTTCTAGGATTATTTCTTATCGCAAATGATTTTTTGTAGTAATTAAGTTATTCCATGTTGCAATAACCAATCCTATCCTTAGAAATACATTATGATATTTTTAAGGTTGAGAAAAGGTTCAAAAATGCCCCTAATATAGTTACAAAAGTATAATTTTACTCTCAATTTTTAAAATAGTATAAGTCAAAAAGTAAAAACAAAATGCCTTTTATTACAAATATAAAATTCCACGTCATAAAATCGGACTAATAAATACATGATATGTGTATTTCAATTAAAAAAATTGCACAATTGGGATTAAATTAATTCAAAATGACAAGTTCAATATGAAAAGAAAGTGATATATCAGGATATATCCTTATTTATGTGTTAACATGTATCATTTTAAACTAATTTAATGTTAAATTGAAAGGTCAAATTGCGACCAAATTGATTGTATAAGCTAACTTTAGACAACAAATCGATTCTTCATGCAATAAGTTTGACGAAAATTTTATTAAATTGTAGGCAACATTAGTTTGTAACAATTGAATGTCAGAGTAATGTAAAGTAAAGTATATTTAGGTTAATCTGGAAGTAAGGCATTTTGAAATACAAAATTAAAATGGTATATAGGCGCAATGTTAAGGGATAAAAAAAAAAAAAAAGAGAAGACGTTGAAGAAAAATACAAAGAGAGTATATTACCTGTTTTGTCTTTTTGTATAATTGATTCAAACTTTTGAAATGGAATCACATTAACTATTTAAGTCATGTAACTTAGAAGCTTTGAATAAAAAAACAAAACAAAACAAGAGAAGACAAGAGAAGAGAGAGAGAGAGAGAGAAATGGAGGTTGGAATTCCAACACTCTAACACTCCCACATTGCGCATTTCTACACTTGTTGCTCTTCTTTTCTTTTCTTTTCAAATTCAATTTCCTCTCTTCTCCCTCCCTCCATCCCTTCTATTCAAACTCTTTTTCTTCTTCATCTCTCTTCTCTTCGCTTCTCTCTCAGCCTCATCTGCTCTAATCAAGGTCAGTTTTCTCTTTTTATAACTCATTTCTGTTTTCTTATGTTTGCTTTCTTTCCCTCTGAGACCTTTCCTTTCACTTTCCTTCCTTTTCTCAGCAGCCAAACATTTTTTTTTTATGTTTGGTTTGAATTTTTTCAAACAAATATTGTCAGATGGATCTATCTCTATATGTTTTCTTTCCATTACAACTTAAGAGATAAATTTCGAAAATTTGTCAAAAAGAGTTGTGTACGCGCATGATGGCGCGTGTAGATAATCTGACATAAAGACAATTTCTGTCACTGGTTTTCGCACGCTTCTGCTCATCTGCTGTTTGTCGGTATAAAAAGCTTTGAAGGAAAAGACGTTGGTGCCCTCTTTCTCTTGTAATTTAAACCCATTATCATTAATTATCTTAATACTAGTACTTACTGTATGAAATCATAGTATATTATTCAACGCAATCTTCGATGTAGCTCATCTTGCATTCGAATGAGGTCGTCATATACCAATAGCAAATTTGTTGGTTTATTTATGCCATTTCTTTTTTTCATTCCTCAGGTTTAGAATTCAGTTTGCTCATAGCACTCTTCATTCTCCTCAGCCTCATCAAATGCCAAGATCAAGGTAAGTATAGCAAATCTATTTTCACAGTACTGCACTTTTATTTTTATATAGTCTATTGAATTGCTACAAAGTCCAGCTATTTTCTTTCTGCATTTCCGCTCATTTGTTTTGAATTAGAACTAACTACTTTTTCCAAAAAAAGAAAAAAAGCATTTGTTGTTCCACATATTGTCTCTTAAAATTGGTTTCTTTCAGATAAAGGGTTAATTTGGCCCTTCACCTTGCCTTCAGAGTCAATCTGCCCCAAAAAATGAGCTTTGGATATCTATTTACTGCTCCAACTTAGCATTTTTGGTTAACTTAATGTAAAATGACACGTGCTAGCGTTAACACATGAGTTGTGAAGTGATTTACTAATTTGGTACTCAAAAGTTCATGTTGGGGCAACTTCATATTATCATATTACAAGACAAGCCATTTTGACTTTTTCTGGAGCATGAAATTATATTCATACATAAGCTTGTTATGTATCCCTGAATTTGAATAATTCCAATTCATACCTGCTTTCTCATTTCACAGTTTGCAAAAGTAATGATGTTTTGTCCAATTGGGAAACTATTTGTTTTATACTTGTACATATATTGTTGTGTGATATAATGTCAGCCATTTTATGTTTTGATGTTGAACAGGAGTTCAGAAATGCCACAAAGGCAGTCGCCTCGAGGCCCTCATCCGCTTAGGATGTCTAGCTCTGATTCAGATCCTCTACATCACAGACCAATAACTGACCGAAGCCCCAAGCTGGGAGACCGTCGCTCTCCACGAGGGCCTCAACCTGATCCAGTGCATCAGAAAAAGCTTGGCACCCGCATAGCCGATTTAGAATCTCAACTTGGTCAAGCACAAGAAGAATTGAAGATTTTGAAAGACCAGTTGGCTTCTGCTGAAGCTGCAAAGAAAGAAGCTCAACTAGAGTTGGAGAACAAAACAAACAAACCAGCTCGTCCAGTAGAAATTCACGACAAACATCCTCGAACCGAAACTCATGATCTCCAAGACGCAAATGGTGATGCTTCTGGTAACAAACAGAAGGAGACAGATGTTTACAAAGTTCAGCTTGAAAAAGAAATTGTTGTGGATCTGGCCAAGGCTGAACCTCTGCCAGTTCAGCAGATTAATGAGGTAGAAAAAGAGAATGATCCAATCATTATTGCTGAACCACAGACCGCGGTGGAGCAAGAAAATCCATCATTGGATGATGAGAGGAATTTGCTAAAAGTGAAATTAGAAGAGAAAGAAAAAGAGTTGGATGCAGTTGGTAAAGAGAATGAGAAGTTAAAGAATCAACTGAGCCAAGCAAGTTCAGATGCAGCAGTAGCTAAAGCAAAGGAAGAGGAAACGTCATTGAGATTGAGGGAAAAGGAGAAAGAGCTAGAAGAAAGCAGAGAAAATGCGGCACATCTGAAGCAGAAGCTGGAAGATGCAGAGAGAGCAAAGGAAGCATCAGAAGCTGAGATAAAGAAGATGAGAGTGCAGACAGAACAGTGGAGAAAAGCGGCGGATGCAGCAGCAGCAGTGCTGGCTGGGACTGTTGAGATGAATGGTAGGATTAGCGAGAGATGTGGGTCGATGGACAAGAATTTTGGTGGTGTATTTGAAGCATCAGGTTTTGTTGGATCACCTGGAGGAATGACAGATGAATTGGATGATGGTTTTGGAAGCGGAAAACGGAAAGGTTCAGGTATTAAAAGGTTTGGTGACTTGTGGAGAAAGAGAGGCCAGAAATAGTTAGTATTGGTGAGTTTGAAGTCTGTCTTTTGTGCTGTTTGTTTTGATGATATTGAAATGGTTGCTTACCATTTTGGTTCTCCCTGGGTTGCTACGAGTACTTTGTTTAAGTTAATTAAATTGGTATTTACCCTTTCTAGGAATGATGTTAATTATATCATATATGTCTGATTGAAGGAAGTAAAATAAGGGGGGAAAAATCATGTTCTAAGAGAGAAAATTATCTACAGGCTGTGTGGTTGCTACCCTCCCCCAATGGAGGGTAGCTTCTATGGCATACAACTCAAACGTCAAGTAGATGCAAAAGGCTTTCACCCAAGTTCCATTGTAGGATGGTAAATGAGCGGGGTCCGTTCACGACATGTATATTATTTCTCGAAGACTGCTACAACACATTATGATTCTTGAAGGCGGCCTCTAAGGCATGCGTAATATAAATTCTGAAAGCTGCCTTTTCATTTTCATGCTCCCTTTAATACCCACCACGTCAGATTATCAGAAATTTGGCCTTTGCCCTGGTTCATGCCTTGGGCCCAACTTCTCAGAACAAGCGCATAGGCAATTGAGATGTCACGTACGCAATATAGAGCCGCACACAAGCCCATCAGCCCATAACAAGGTAGAATCCCTATTTAAATCAGGGCCTTTTACAGAAATACTACAATTTTGGTCCAATATTTATAAAATACATAAACATGAAAAGTTGTATGAAAACACTCTTAAAACTTTTCTAAATTTACAAAATACGTTCCTCCTTTTCCCCCGCTTCCCTAATTTCTTTCCCATCTTTTCTAATTTTAATCTAATTTCGTATTTATCTTTCAATATGTTCATTTTTTCGTCATGCGACTTCATAAATTTTTTTTTCCTTCAAAATGAGATTCTTATGTATATATATTTTCTTCTGTATTTTTCTTTTTCATCTTCGGTTTTAGTATAAAAAAGGTATCAGTTTTGATATCATTTTGATACTTTGTTTAAAAGTTATCAAAATGGTATCACAAAGAATAACAACAAAAAAACGCATATATAACAACATATAAGAAGATAGAAAAGCAAAATGTCAGAAAAAAAAAGTGAAAAATAGAAAAAATGAAGAAAGTCCATAAAAAAATTCGAAAGAGTCACATAACAAACAAAGAAAACGCAGTATGATGGAGAAAGAAGGCAAGAGAAAGAGAAAAAAAACACATACTATAAGAGAAAAAATGTTTTGAAAAGAATTAATATTTTAGGTAGAAAATTTAAAGTACATACTAAAGAGAAATGTGTTATGGTATGACTACAAAATACCCTAAAAATATGATAATTTTAGTAATTTTTCCTTAAATTATACTCCATCCAATTCAAAATATAGGTCATTCTACCAGAAACCAAAAATTCCTTTTTATAAGTTATTTATTTTTTTCATGTATTTTTTTGCTATTTCTTGTCAATTACACCCTCATTCAATTCTTGGTATCATAAATGAAACCAATTTTCAAGAGAGAATTTTGAGAGTTGTATAAGAGCAAATAAGTAATTCAATACCCTTAAGAAATACGTTCTTAAACTTTGTGAATTTTATAGCATGACTTCTATTTTGAAATAGAGGGAGTATTATTTTTGTGAAGTAGTATCTATACTAAGTCTTGAGTTAAGACTTATTATAAATACTACTTTACAAACATAGTATTTTTTTTTTTGGATAAAATCAAGGTAATTGTGAGATGTCGAAAGACCCTTAATTTTCTGTCAATATGTCATTCATAAAATTTTTATAAATATTTTAATTGTATACCCACTCTTAGTATCAAGATTCCGATACCAATTATTCACCAAATACGATTACAAAGGAGAATTTCACAATAAAACCGACTTCTCTTGACTCAAAAATATAAAAGAGAGGAAATTGTTGCATTTTCAAGACCTTGGATTTGAGGGGTAGTAAGTTAGATTTTCATGACTAGGCGACCAAGGGTTACACCACACATTAGTATCCTCACTCGTGCCTAATACACTTTTGAGCTCCTTTATAGACAATCTGAACAACCACTAGAAGGCTACTCCAAACAATGCTTTGGTTAGAATCTAAAGTATCATCTAAAATGCTATCACTAAGAAAGTAACGAGTCTTAAAGACACGACATACAAGAGAGTTGACAAAAGATAATATTTGCTAGATCTATGAGTAATACTGAAATTATTGAGGTCATGAAACCTAATACCTCCAAATTCATTAGGAACATGGAAATTACACCAACTTAAACCACAAATGGTTAATCATCTTCTCCACCTATTCACAAAGAGACTTGGAAAGCAAGATTAGACTGGATGACAGATTTAATAAGAACATCCTTCCCACCTTTGGAGAAACACTTATCCCACTAATCAAAGAGTTTTTTCGAACCCTATCCTTCACAAAAATAAAAATCGACGCCTTATTCCTTCCTACCTCCACAGGAAGACGTAGATAAGTATCATTGGAAAGATTGAGATTCAGGACTGGAACTATAGAGAGACGAGTAGGAGTATCAACTGAAAAAGATATTCGACTTATTGAAGTTAATTATTTGCCTTCTAACTTTCTCATAGACTTAGAGACATTGGAAAATGTTATTTACTTTTCAATAAAATAATTTAAAGAAGAAGAACTTGTCATCCATAAAAAATAAATGATGTATAGTTAGAACACATGATGCCATGGATCATATCTTGATTGTCATAGGAACACATCAGTCTAGACAAGCTTCCACCATAGATGATAAACGTATAAGGATATAAGGGATCCCCCTGTCGAAGATCCTGGGTAGGCCTAATTGGTCCAATTTTCAAACCATAATCGATCAATATATAACTCCTAGAATTAACACACATCTCAATCAAAATCACTCAATTAATAGCAAAATCCATGTCACCATAACATGTTCGAGAAAAGTCCATTCTATTCGGTCACAGGCTTTAGACATATTAACTTTCAATGCAGCATAATATGTAAACCCCGAGTCTTTCTTTTGAGAAAATGCCGAATTTCAAAAGTAACCGTAGTATTATTGAGAATATATTTTTCTCCTTCAGAAACTCACTTTGAGTATGAGAAATGATGGGGCATAATCATTTTCAATATATAAGCTAGCTGTTAGCCATAATTTGATACAAGACATTGTAAAAGGGTGCATTTGAATTACTTGGGTGGGTTATGTATGAATTAGGACAAAATTAGAGTTAAAACATGACTAGTTAGAGATTAAGTTGATAAGCCCATGGGAGAGAAGAGAAGAGAAGAGAAGAGAAGAGAAGAGATCCACTAAAATAGGGGTGGTGCAAGGGCCAATTGAAGTGTTAGAGATCCATGAAAGTAGGGGCAAAATGGAGATTTGGTCGTTGAGGATGGTATCTACTTTTTCTTGTGTAGTTAAGCAGATGAGATGACGATGAAATTGATCAGTTCAGACACAATTCTTTTCTCCTCTCCTACTCTACCTTAATCTAGTCCCTTGCCTTCCTTCCCTATCTCGCTAATTAATTAATTAATTAAAAACCAACTCTATTATTTTTATTTTTAATCACCACAAAGGCGCAAACACTAACCAAAGAACAGACAAATCATATCTTCATTCCTTCTTCTTCTTCTTCTTCTTCTTCTATATATATATATATATAATAATATAATTCACTACAATATTGGACAAAGAAACTTCTGATTTCTTCCTCTTTCTCTTCTCCATTCTCTCACTCTTCTCTCTCATATTCTAATTTTTCTCACGGTACGTTTTCTTCTTTTCCTTCTCTTTTGCATCATCTAGGGATTTTTTGAATTTTATGCGCAATTCTGCTGTCAATTGTCGACTTTACTGCTCATTGCTCTTGAATTTTCCCTATTCTTTTCGTTTTCCACTCTTCATTTTATTGCAGGAGCTTCAACACAATCTTTTTCTGCTTCCAGATTTTGCCGATGCTGAATTGAGCAGAATGCGCACACGGATTCTCTGGTGTGTTATTGTTGCTTGATTGTCTCATGAGTCCATAATTAGGGTTTTACATTTGATTTTTGCTTTCCTCTTTTTTGTTTTCTTTATTTCTTTTTGCTTTGCGGGTGAATTGTTTTGTTTTCTAAGAATAATTACTGAAGAATCGGAAACAGAAAAGAGAAAAAGCAATTGGATGGGTAATAAGCTTGGAAGAAGGAGACAAGTGGTAGATGAGAGGTACACGAGGCCACAAGGCCTTTATGTTCATAAAGATGTCGATCATAAGAAGCTAAGGAAGCTCATTCTTGAGTCCAAGCTCGCACCTTGTTATCCCGGGGATGATGACTTCTCCAATGATCACGAAGAATGCCCAATATGCTTCTTGGTTTGTATTACTGTATTAATGTCTCTCTAGGTCTTGTTATTATTCCTTTTTCCTTCTTGCAATTTTTTCCTCATTCCTATTGTGTTTTGATGCTTGTAAAATTGAACACAGGAATTATAATGAATTGACTATTGTTTCGATAAAAAAATAAAATGCTCTTGATATTATTTGGCCACTGATGATTCCCCTCTGACCTATTTTGAGCAGTGAAGTACTTGGTCAAGCTTTTCCTATTTTTTTATTCGAGGCATAGGACATAATTTCCAAGTTCTATCAGTTTTTATGATTTCTTTCATTGGTTTATTAATGACAGTGAGAAGAAATTTCAGCTTGCCTGAGATTTATTTGACAGTACTTGAATTATTTTTTGTTCTTGTGACCAATCCAGAAGTTCTGTTTTGTTTTTGTCTCAGTATTACCCAAGTCTCAATCGATCACGATGTTGCATGAAGGGCATTTGCACAGGTAGTTGGCAACTATTTTTTGGAAATGAAATATTTTGTTTCAGTTAATGTTCTTCATGCAATTTGCTGTTTCTTTCTTCTAGAGTGTTTTCTGCAGATGAAAAATCCTAATTCAACTCGTCCTACTCAGTATCCTTCTTTGCGAGTTTTTGATTTTTAGTTGCATTTACATGTATCAATAAATTTGCTTTTCTTTTGGGATCAAAGTTTTGTATGCTTGTGATTCTTTAACTTGCCAGATGTCCTTTTTGTAAAACCTCAAATTATGCTGTGGAGTATCGAGGTGTGAAAACAAAGGAGGAAAAAGGAATGGAGCAAGTTGTAAGATTTAGCCTTAATTTTTGTGTTTAGTGAATCATTTGTTGATGTATTCAAGTTTGAGGATTGGACGTTATATACATCTCTTCAAATCTGCAGGAAGAACAGCGTGTTATAGAAGCAAAAATTAGGATGCGGCAGCAGGAAATTCAGGATGAAGAAGAAAGAATGCAGAAAAGACTAGAAAGAAGTTCTTCAAGCACCAGTATTGCACATGTGGAGATTGAAAGGGGCTCTTCAGCTGGTATGTACTCTTTGAAATTTTGGTTTCATCTATATGCCCTTACCAAGTGGACACAACTTTTCACATTCTTCATCTGCATGGTGTCCAGATCAATCTTTTAGGTCTCCTGTGCAAAACGAGGACGTTGTTCCTTCTCAATATCCAACTAGACACCCTCCACCTCCTCATTATAGAGTGAACAGGTAACACTTGTTTTGAATTTCTTTATTTTTCTGATTTCAAATTCAAATTCTAATTCAAGGTAACATGTAGATATTATGATCTTACTATTTGGTCTTCAATTGTTCAATTTAAATGATATAGCCTAAAAAAATAATATATAATGTAACATATTTTAAGGTCTGAAATTTCTGTAGGATCTCTTAGATGGGAACATTTAATTTTTCTATCCATAATATTAAACATCTATTTCACATATAGTTTACCCTGAAATTCGAGTATACATCACTTAGAAATGTGACATTGTCTGTAGGATGAAAACAAACAATGGGAAGTTCTTTCTCATTATTGTAAAGGCTTATTTCTTTTTCCTACATGAGCACTGTTAAGAAGACTTCTAGGTTTTCGAGTTTGTTTATCACTATATTATTTTAAATTTCAAAATGCATTTTCTAACCTATGTCACTGTGTGCCATGTAACACCTTGATTCTGTACCATTAGGTGTTTATTGGTTCTTGAGAGTAGCTAGTGCATGTAAATTTGGAATTGACTGTCTCCAAATTGTCCCAGCTAGACTCATGTTTTGGTGGTAACATAAATTCGGAAATGATCTTTTGGCGGATGAAAACTTGATAGATAAGTATTTAAAAAGCAACATTACAAATACATGGAAGCTAAGCATTTGCTTCAAAAACTGTTCCTCTTTAGCTGAATATATTTTCTTGTTTATTTGATATCCAGTTACATTGTTTTTCTTGTTAATGATTTAACGATTTTTTTATTTTTAGAATTGTAAGTTTTTAGACGTTATCCTAGTCAGTTGAATCAGTTTTATTTGGTGTGTCCCTAATTTTTATATGACATGCTTATGAAATAACAGGGATGATGAGTTTGACCTAGATCTCGAAGACATTATGGTCATGGAAGCTATTTGGCTTTCTATCCAGGTAAATTTCTTATTTGATTGGATCCCATTTGCTAATGGGATTGGCTACAAATTTGAGCCTTAGCATCTCTAAAATAAAACATAATTTGAAAGTTCCTTGCTTGCAAAGTTGGTTTGAATGCCTGATACTAAAAGTGAATAACTTGTCAAATGAGAAAGAAAGTGTATCCACTAAGATTTCACAATTATTCTTTGAGTTCCTGTTCTAGTTTTTTGAGACACTTTCTATTCTTGGCTTGTTTTTGGATCTAAAAGTTTTAGCTGATGATTGATGCTGTGTCTTTTTGTATTTGTTGGTATTTAATGTGTTCGAGATTACTGCCTGATCAGTTTTAGAATATCAAAACTCCATAATCCACCTATTTATATGGGCAAAAGTTGTAATTTGGCCCTCTAATATTCCTGAAAAGTAGCTGTTCTGATTTATTTATTTTTTGGTTCAATCCACTTGGATGTTCTTTATTTACGTAGTTAAGCCTCTTCTTCTGTTTCCATTTTCTTGGTGGTAATTGAGCCCTACTTCTGTTAAAACTATATGCTCACATGGACTTGAGTTATGCAAGTTTGACTTGTCTGACCAGCTCCTGACAAGCCTCAATCCACCTTTCGTCAAATAAGTCTTTCGTCATCACTATATTCTTGTTCTTCATGGAGAAAGTGCAAATAGACAGATCTCGACATCATCACCATCTTCTCTTCTATTTTTTTTTTAGTGGCCTGTGAGTTCAGAGCCAAGTCAAATTGATTAAGTTTCACACCTAATTTGATTGTTCAAAGCTGCTGGTCTTGTTTGTGAATTCTTGTGCTGGATTATCAGCCTTGACACTTGAAAGGCAGCTTACAAAATGATAGAAAAATTGGTGGGATATTTATATAGCAAAGTGATAGAAATATTGGTGGGATATTTATATAGCAAAATGATAGAAAAATTGGTGGGATATTTATATAGCAAATTTGAATTTTTTTTTTGTTTTTTTGTATGTATTGCGAAGACTTTGGCATGTTGTCAGTAATGAGGTTTTTGAGAATGATGGTAGGATATGAGAAGTATTGGATAGTTGGTAATCAAGGTGTTGTGGATGAGGGAATGAACCATGAAGATGCAGGACGGTAGAAAATATGTTCCATTGTGGCTTTAACTACATGAAATCTTAGTGGGACGGTGAAGGGGACATAGTATATTAGGATGATTGGGGAGATGTTTGGAATGAAGCCTTGTTAGGAGCTTTATGCTTGCGTAGTGGATATGTTTGGTAGAGCATGAAAAGTGGATGCTGATGATTGGCGTTGAAGATGTTTAGACTTTAGCTAACAGCTCTATACTTGCATTTTGGATA
This sequence comes from Euphorbia tirucalli, assembly GCA_039660915.1. Classification (NCBI taxonomy): domain Eukaryota; kingdom Viridiplantae; phylum Streptophyta; class Magnoliopsida; order Malpighiales; family Euphorbiaceae; genus Euphorbia; species Euphorbia tirucalli. The sequence goes on from CM077636.1 coordinate 43,823,213, forward strand.
TATTAGGGAGGGCATGAAGAATAGAAGAGGCTGGGGACTGGAATTAAGAGTCTGCTGCCTTTTTAATGTCTTAAAAGGATAACAAGAATTGCAGTAGTAGTCGAACCTGCTGTTTTTATAATTTCTTAAAAAGGATAACAAGAATTGCAATAGTAGTTTGAGCTCGGCACATGTCCTTTTCAGCATAAGAATTTAACAGAGCCTCAATTTTGTGACAAGAGGGGATTGGATTAATTACAGTAAACTGAAAGCATCTAGTGCTTGACTGAAAAAAATCATGACTCCAAATTCAACCGGACAATTGCAAATTAAACTGATGTGCTTATCATTGCTGAAAGCATAAAATTCTTATGTGACTACGAATTGTCATGTTCAAAAGCTCTGTGAGGTAGAAAACGCACGTCTTGATTATCGGGTGTGCAAATGGTTCTATAGTATGCTATTAAATTTGAAATGGGATATGACAGGTCATGAATTCTTCATCTGGTATGGGATGGATTGGGGGCATTGAAGTGTCTGATAGTTGTAATCTTATGGTAATCCAATTCTGTATGTATTCTACTTGCTAGGCTGAATAACTCTAAACAGGCCATCAACTTGGGACCAAAATTTGAAACTTCCCCATTTGTGATCATTTTTATTATCAAATGAAGCTAATCCTAGTTGCTTCCTTGAGTTCAGCTACTTTTTCCTATGCTTTTTCGCCTCCAATCTGTACTTTGTTTGCTTGAATATTTTATCTTGCCCCTACTCATGGATCATGATGGAAGTTTTAGCGTATACCCGTCTCTATACATTAAATCTTTTGTTTGTCTTCCATTTCTGTTTCTTATGGAAACTGCCTGCTGCTTTATGAGTTGCTGTTTCACCGTCTCCAAGCAACCATTGTTTCTGTTATTTTTTACCAGCTCTAATGCATATTTTCCCTTTTGCTTAAAATTCGTTGCTGTGATCAATCTGATTTTCACCGTGTCATAATCATATTTTTATGGTGTTGGTCATTTACTGCTTTCTCAGTATCTTTGTATTCGAAAAAATTTGCTGCAGGAAAATGGCAGGCAGAAAAGTCCGGTTTATGTCGATGTTGCTTCATCTGCAAATTATGCTGTACAAAGTCAATATGCGTTGCAAGCAATGGCTCCAGCTTCTGGATCATCATCATCCCCTTCGGGGGGTCTTGCATGTGCAATAGCTGCACTTGCTGAGCGTCAGCAGATGGGTGGGGAATCCTTGGTTCAAAGTAATGAAAACATGTCAGCATGTAATATGAATCCAGGCAGTTGTAGCTTCTACAACAGGCTCGAACATGACACAGAAAATTATCGCCCTGCTCACAGCTCCAGTGATGTGTCACCAGATTGCAGAATGGTCACTGCAAGAGATGATGGAGAATGGGTTGCTGATCGAGGATCAGATGCTGCTGAAGCTGGGACTAGTTATGCAAGCTCTGATATTACAGAAGATGCTGGTGGAATTTCTACTCTATTGCCACCACCGCCGCCCCCTCCAGATGAGGTTGGGGATAGATTTCAAAATAACTCCGGAAATATTGTTCCTGAGAATTTTGAGGAGCAAATGATGCTAGCAATGGCTGTTTCTCTTGCTGAGGCTCAGGCTGTGACTAGCGTTCCAGGGAATAGTGCATGGCAATAGTTTTCAGGGGTGGTTCCGGATTCTAGACAATTCTCGCCACTTATAGTGCTTCAGCTACCTGGTAATTGCACAAAAACCAGTCCGCGATCAATTCAATTGACTCAGGTGTGGAGGTAGCAACTCTGTCCTTTCCCACTCTAGTTCTCTATATACTAGTTAAGAGAGAGAGAGAGAGAGAGATTGTGTAGTGAATGAAAGGTCGTTTGTTTATTAAACATTGACAGTGACCGAGATTCTTTCCATAGTTTTATAAAAAAAAGTTGCTTTTAGCTTATTTGAAATCCAGCTGTAGTAAAATCATTTCATGCTGTTCTCAATAGTGATATTGGTCTTTGTCAATGTTGGTAGGATGAATAACATCAATCGATGGGGAACTAGAGATCATGTCCATAATTTTAATGGTTTGGATTGAATGTTTCATACTAACAAAATATCCTATCCAACATCAGTCAAGAGACTTGTAATTCTTGTTAATAGTGTTTTCTTGTAGTTTTTTGTTTAGGTGTTGGAGAAGGATTGATTGGTTATTGGTGTTATAAATGGCCCTTGCAGAATATTAGGTAGATCATTCCATGTTTATGTTGAGTATTATTTGGTTTTTTTAGAGTAATTTTGAATGCATGGTCAAAGGATTGTATGTAAGTGATTAACATTTGCACGCACTATGCACCAAATGTTCGAATGAAATCCATTTTTTTTTATACCATCATAACTTCATGAGTGAAAACCATTGTCCAAAATTCTATAGAGGTTTTGCTACGAATTTAGCCTCAGGGCATTCTTTCGTTTCACAAGAATAGTTTCTTCCTATTTCTTTTTTTGGCTCGCTTTCTGTGGTTTTGCCTCTCTTGAAACGGAAAAAAAAAAAAAAAAAAAAAAAAAAAAACTTGGGTTTTGGATTATCAAATGAGGTTTTCGAGCATGAGGAGTCTGAGAATTGGCCTCTCAAAATACTAGCTGTGAGGAATATTGTAAAACATACAGAATGATATTCTTTTTTATTTTTTTAGGATATCTTTTGCAACTAAACAATTATTTAAACTTTCATTTTTTTGGTTTGAAAAAAATTCTACAGAAGAAGCATATTGTTTTCTACAACTAAAACAAAACCTAACATTCCCTAGCCGTCCGTAACATTTTTCCATCAAAGCTACAATGTCTTATTTTGATGGTTTTTTAACAAGAATATCGAAACCACTCACTGTCCATTCTGCTACCGAATCAACACCCATATAAATTTCTGTTCCCAGGTTGACTGACGGCCAATATCTCTCCGCAGGTTTTGTGCCTGGATCCTGCAAATAAATTACACAATTACATTGCAACAAAAATAAATTTGTTCGGATGCTAATAACTTTTTAGGAAAGATAAGCTGTTGTTTCCTATCAATAGATAAAATTTATTTTCTAGGAAAAATACGCAGAATCAAACAGGTCCCTAGTAAAATAAAAAATACCTGGTAAAAATAAAGGTTCTGAGATAATCTTCCAACATCAAGTTGCCAAGTTTTAGGATCACCAAGCCAACCTTGACCAGGTTGAGTGGGATAACCGTAGTCAGCCCAAACAGGATGAGGAAGAATCTGAAGAATCTCTTGTTGTTGAGGGTTGCTGTAAGGATCACATAAATTAATAGGTTCCTCGAGGAATTTGGCATTACCAGGAGCACACCAAACATGGTAAGCATCATAAGGGAAGTGGAGTTTGTCAGTACGATGAACACGAGTTCCATTAGAAAAGGTGTGATACGGTGGACATGATTTGAGATCAGTCTTGCACCAAGCTTCTGTTTCTGGATTTATTATCATTTCACTGTATCTAGTCACATCTGTACTTGTATCTCCATCACATGCTTCTCCATTGTTCTTCCAACAACTTCCTATGTCCATTAGGTAAAATTGGCTGTTTTTCCCTCCTCCTTGCTTTATTTCTAGCCTGAATTTCACTTTGAAATTTGGTGACTTGGGAATCTGCATTCATGTAATTCATTGTCATCAACAACAGAAAGAAGGTAGGAAGAAAAAAGAAAAAGAAAAAGATTCCATTTTAAAATGTCACAATCAATTTTTTTCAATACAAAAACTACATAATATTTCTTTTTTTGAGAGACATTTGTCTCCCATGAGCTATAGCACTATACTAATTAGGAGTGATACAATTTTAGCGTTCATGTAAAGCTAATAGTCTGTTCGGTTGAAGGTTTCATGGAGTTAATAAAGGAATGATTAATAACCACCCTTGTTTGGTTAGAGGGTTGTTACAAAGGTAATGGTTCATTAAGGGTGAAAAACCCGTCATTCCTACCAAACCAAAACTCTTCCTTTCCCTTCTTTTAATAACTTTTTCTTTACCCCAACCAAACAAACTCTAAATTGGACATATGTTTTATATTTGTAGTTATGGTACTTCTGCATAGAAAGTATGATTCAAACATCTCCAATAATTATGTATCGTGTTATTTAACATATGTCGCAGTACACGTGAGATAAGTAAATCAAGTTTGGGGTTAACACTATCAAAACAAAAAAAATGAAGACCAATCATCAAATCCATAAAATTAAGTTACATGGGTCAGGATGCATTTTGTCTACTAAAATTAAATACTTATTCATTCCGTTTCTTTTTATATGTCGTTTAAGGTAATTCACAAAGACTAAAGAATTAGTTAGGTTATTTACCATTAAAAATTTATATTCGAAGACAAACATGAGAAAAAAAGTAAAAAGTTACATTAGTAATACAACATATGATATAAAAAAGAAGCATTAAATTAAAATGAAAAAATCGAAAGGAAATATATACAATGGAAGGAGTACTTACAATTCTTGACATTCCTCGTGTCCAATAATGATATCCGGCAGAGTAACCTCGAGTAGCATCTGATCTCAAGTACAACATCAACCATGGATAGTTGGGTGATGACTTCAACAAAAAATGAAAGACCCAACTCCCTTTGCCTATCTTTTTATCCCAACTCACATTGAAATAAGAAGTAGCATTAGAAGAAAGTTTCTTATCCAAATCCCAACTCCCATAAAAACTTCCCTTCAACCTATTCTCATTATCATATGTATTTGTATAGTTATGATAAATCAAAGGCATGTTCATGCATCCTTCACCAAAGCATGGGAATCTTTTTTCAGGAGGGAAGGGTGTGGATTTTTTCCCATCTTTAGGGCATTTAGCTGCCATTGTATCCATATTACCACTTTTTAACATTATCATCCAAAATTGCCATGCCCTTTTTTTTCTGTGGACTTGGCATTTTTTCCCTAAATATAATTCTTTTTCTGCTGCATAGACATCTACGTTTCTCGCCTCTATTGCCCCGTTTATGTTGTTCGTATAACCAAGCTTGTTGTCTTTCTCATGTACTTTGTGAATCACTCTCACTGCATTTAGTTTGAAAAATATTATGGGACTTAATTATAAAAAGAAAAAATCTGAAATTATGTCATATGATATATAACTTGTTGGGATTATGATATATATGCAAACCTGGAGAGGAAGATGGATCAAGATCAAAGCAATCAGCATGACGAGGACTACCCATGCCAGGAATTTCTTGGCCAACTTCATTGCATTGATTCCAAGCCTCAATTGCCACTCTCAGACCATCTAATCGCATTCCAGGGTCTCCAATGGCTGATATGTACCTATCTTTTGCTTCTACATTTCTTAATATTAATAATGCTGTGATAAATACGATTATTAACAGCCTCCTCTTCCCCATTGTGTAATTAATTAATATTAAATTGTAAATTTTGTTGTAGGATGTATGGATGTATTTATAGTGTAACTAATTGCATAAACTGTTTAAGTTCTATAAGGATTTGTATTCGTATCTATTAGTTCCGATAAGGTGGAAATTCTCAAAATCACATATATATTTTTGTTTATTTATTTTTTGACTGTGTTTTGGTCTTTCTGTGACAGCAAGTTTGTTGAGATCTATTAGATAACATATTCTTGTAGGTATCTGGTGTGATAACTTAAAATATTCAGTTAATAACAATACACGAATTCAATTGTAATTAATTAGAATTCCTTGTTATTTTCAATTCTTTCGATTGACATTATATCCAAAAAATAAAATTTTGATAATCATTTAATTCTCTTGTTTATTAATTTCATCCAATGACTTCTTTTTTTTTTTTTTTTTTTTAATCCAAGCAATGAAAGCCATTAATCCCAACAGAATTTAATTCTCTTGTTTATTAATTTCATCCAATGACTTCTTTTTTTTTTTTTTTTTTTTAATCCAAGCAATGAAAGCCATTAATCCCAACAGAAGTAGGGGGCCTAATAGCAGCTCGTATGAACTGATTCTGAATGAGAGTCTGCACTTGTAGAGGTGGGGTAGAAAGCAGCAATTTCCCCCTGTGGCAATTCTGAATCAAGTTACTTTAAAATCCACAAAAATGAGATTTTCCAACAAGGGCTTACAGCATTAAGCATTAAAAATGCTCATGTATCTTTCTTCTTTTCTCAAGCGTCCCCAATTAAATAGAATACATTTAGGATTCACCATGTTGTATTTTCAAAGTATCGATGTAAGATTTCGCTCGAAGCTCACGAGAAAACAAACCCTTAAAGAAGTCTTGAACTGTAATTCTTCTATACAGTGCTGGTGTTTGTTCAGTAATCAAGCTTGGGGCAGGTCCTATTTCACCATCATACCTCGGTGAATGGAATGATGCAATTGACATTCTCTCCTTCTCAGAATTCACCGTTGCACGGTGCAGAATGCTTCGATACGTCCCATTCGTTATGATCTACAAGTAAAAATAAATCATATCAACAATTGTCCGGATCTCAATTAGTTGTTGGTGTATGTTATATAGATCAAAAGTTCTTTAATTTACCTCCAATATGTCTCCAATGTTGACAACAAATGCATCCGCGAGAGGCTTGATAGAAACCCATTTCCCATCTTTCTTAATCTGAAGACCTTCAACATCATTAACTTGGAGAAGAATGGTGAGACCTGTGCCGTCTGAATGAGGGGTAAGTCCAATGACCTTTTCGGGTTGAGGACACCGTGGATAATAATTCATCCTCATAGTTTGCCTAATTCTATCAGAAATTAACTCCCTCATTTCCTCAGCTTTAATGTTCAGAGCTTTGGCCATCTGATCAAGGATTTCCACAGCTAAGTTTTTCACTTGTGATGAGTACTCCTCCAAGGTGTCTCTGCAAGTAATTAGAATCACAATGATTATGTGGTCGAAATGAAACGGATATGCCAAACACGAAAAAAAGAGATTAAAGAGTACCTGAAAGGAAGAGGGAGATTAGGAAACAAGTGAGGTTTCCTCAAATGAACGGGGTGAGTAAGCATGAAAAAGAGATCGCCCCAGTCAAGCTTTTGCTCATCGGATACAACAAAAGCTTGTCCGAATCCCTCGATTTCGCCTGGATATTGCCAAAATTTTTTCTTCTCCTCCATTGGGAGATTGAAGAAGTCTTGAACTTGTGTCTTCATTTTGTCCAACAATGAACTACTTACTCCATGGTTTATCAACTGTAATATAGTTTAATTAATTACCAAATCAAACATATAAACAAAATCTAGTTTGCCATAGCTATCTATCAAACTTTGTACGAAGTGAAATTTCAAAGACAATATCTCTTCAAGAACTAAATCTTACATCCAATTCTATGAAAAAGTGGTTATATCAAAATAAAATTTCTATGCTGCAGTTGAGGTCTCTATATACTTATAAGGCCTTAAGCCCAATCCGCCCCTAAACTATTACTCAAAAGTTAAGTTAGTCTCCCAACTCAAAATCAACAACGTAGTCCATCATCTAATAAATGTGCCATAAGAAAATTTCTCCCCAAATCAAAGAAGGAAAAAAAATCATGCTCTACGAACCTTAACAATCTCATATCTTTTCCATTGCACAAAATTCGGATACAATTGGCTAACTACTCGAAATTGAATCCGCCTGTATATACTTACAAACAAAACTGAGGAATATTATTACTAAGAAGGAAAACCTTTTTGAGTGAGGGATATAACTAAATTGGGAAAATCTAGCCATAGAGAAATTAAAGTGTATAGTAGTATCTGTGGGTTTTAGAAATACCTGGAAAAAGCCCCAATCTTTGCAAGCAAGATGGAGTTTGGGCAATTCGGAATCCATAGAATCAGGATCAAGTAAACGGTGAAAATCAATAACAGGAACCTTATGATGATGATCGAGCGAAATGGGATTTTGATCGAAATCAGGGCGTATATATCTCTGTGGAACTGTGATGAAAGGGTCCTTAGCCAATTCTTGAACACATGGTACCAACAGAGAGCTCCCTAGACTAGTGCTCTTTTCTTGGGAGGGAGATGATGACGATGAATCCATCCTAAAAAACAAACGACACCGTTCTGGTGGAATTGGAAGTGGAAACGAAAAAATAATAGCAGCACAAACACCATTTATATGCAAATTCCTTTGAGTAAAGGATGCAGTGTCAATTGGGTTGCAATATTTTTCCTTATGAGCAGAAATTTGGTAATGACTTTTGGTTGAGTGTCATATTTGGAGGCTGACTCTGACTATAAACTGAGCTGAGATGAGTTTTCATCGGTTGGTTTAACAAAATCGTGTGTAGAATTTCCAAAAATACTTTCATTTGGTCAACTTTTCTAGAAGCCAAATTCTTGAAAAGAAAATCAACGGCCCAAGCCTTATCTTTACAATTTTGGCATCATTTTACCTTTAATTTTCAAAATCCAAGCCCACCCTTTGAACCGCTAAAGATAGCACAGTATTATCTTATACCCTATGCATCCTTCATTCATTTTATAATATCCTATACCCAGTTCATTTGTCTCTCAACTCATGAAAATTTGAACTTTAGAAATGTTTTTACCTCTAGATAATCTATATTCTTTTTAAATGAATTGTTGTTAGAAAAACAACTTTTGTTAAGTATTTTGAATAATCAGTGAATAATAATAGACCTATTACCCCTTAATTCAGTTTTATTTTCTCTCTTATTTTCTTTTCAAAAGCATCGTTTATTAAAAAAAATAAAATAGTTTTTTTCTTCCATATTTGTTTCTCATATATTAGATTATTAGTTTTTCAGTCGCACCATGCAGGGCATGATTGTACATTTTCATAACCCTATATATAAACCCCCAAACTATATATATATATACCACTAGATAACGATACGATGAATATTCCAATAATAAAAACGAAAAGTGGTAAAGTAATAGAAATGAATCAAATAATTTCAAGAAAACTAAATTACTTTATCACATGAATGAAATTTGTTCCAAACTAAACGCAGAGAAAGAAAGCACAAACATATATAGAGTAGTGATTCAATAAGTACTGAATTATTACTTAATATTTTATAAATGTATTTACTGATGAAGGATACAATTTAGGAAATGTTATATTCTGAAAGTGTCAAGGATAGACTTTGCATGAAGCTGGCGAGAAAATAAGGCATTGTAGTATTGTTGAACAGTCACGGTCTTAAATTGTGGTGGTGATTTGTCACTAATTAAGCTTGAGGCTGGTCCTACTTCACATTCATATCTTGGTGAATGGAATGATGCTATTGACATTCTTTCCTTTTCACTATTCACTGTTGCCCGATGCATTATGCTTTTGTACGCCCCATTTGTTATCATCTGCATGCATGTTTTATCAAATTCATCAATTTTACATCATTTCTTCAATATTTGAATAACAAAATTCCCTTTTAAGCCCTTCATCTTTTTTTATTTCACTTGATTGAATCCCTAGTCTTTCAATTTCATACATAGCAATTCTTTAATCAATCAATTATAATTGCACTCAATAAGCTATTGATTACTAGATTAGTCTGTTGTAACATCAATAATATATGCATCTAAAATTGCATTTTATATAGTTTGAAATTTTTTATCTTGAATAAATGTAATTATAATTGAACCATGGTTAATGTGTTGAATTGAAATTAGATGAAAGGCTTAATCAAAAAAAAAAAAAAAAAAAGGATGAGGATCCTCTAGATTGTTTTTATTTTCAATATATGATGTTAAATTGAATATCCACGAAGAGGGATTTTACTATGGTCTTGGACGAGACTAATTTCAGACCATCGGATGAACGCCACATCAGACGTGACAATCATCGATCTAATGGGACCATTGGATGGACACCACACCAATGCAACAGTTGATATAGTGATTGATCATCCAACTATCTTGAACCAGTCTAGTCCATGATGATATTAAAAATTTGCATCAAGGAATTACCTCTAACATGTCTCCAACGTTGATAATGAAAGCATTTGGGAGAGGCTTGATAGAAACCCATTTGCCACCTTTCATAATTTCAAGGCCTTCAACATCATTAAGTTGCAGAAGAATGGTGAGAAATCCGCCATCTGAATGAGGGGTAAGTCCTATGACCTTTTCAGGCTGAGGACAAGGTGGATAATAATTAATCCTCATTGATTGCCATAACTCCTCACAATACTCTTTCATTTCCTCTGCTTTAATTTTCAAAACTTTTCCCATTTGATCAAGAATAGCAATAGCTAATCTTCTTACTTCCCACGAGTAATTATCCATGGTTTCCCTGCAAGTAAGAAACAACCAAATATGCCTTTAATTTCCTAATAGAATTGACTATATATCAAACATATATGAATTAATTGTCAATTTATCTCTTTAACTTAGCACACACGGTCAATTTGTTCTAATTCAATATGACACATGTCAATTGAAGCTCACACATGTGTCATAAAATGAGGATTGATTTGTTACTAAGAATTCATTTTGGAAACAATTGTTTACCTGACCGAAATTAAAAGATGAAATTTATGCATATAAATTTACTTTGAATTGAAAAAGTATTTGAAATGTGTATACATATATAAGCCAAACAACAAACACAAGAATTTACTCACTGGAAAAAAATGTTAGATTTAGGCATTTAGCAGCGAAAAAATTTGCTGCCAAAAAGCTCTTTTGCTGCAAGATCCAAAAGTTGCAGGAAAAAGTATATTTTGGTAGCAAAATTAAATCAAATTTTGGTATTGAATACCTACGGCCACAATTTTATAGGAGCAACATGCAACAACAATTATTTTGCTGCTAAATCTGACGTCATTTCTTGTAATGACCGTGGTATCGAAGTGGTTCAAGACCATGATAGAATTTGTGCAAGGAACAAAATATTTTCTGACCTGAGAGGGATAGGGAGGTTTGGAAATAAGTGTGGCTTCCTCAAATGAACTGGCTGAGTAACCATGTAAAAGATATCACACCAGTCAAGTTTTTGGTCTTCTGACACAACAAAGAGTTGTCCAAATCCCTCCCCTTCCTCAGGATATTGCCAAAATTTTTTTTTGTCCTCCATTGGGAGATTGAAGAATTCTTGAGCTTCAGTCTTCAATTTCTCTAGCAATGAACAACTCACCCCATGGTTCACCAACTGCAATTCAAGTTTAGTAGATGAAGCATATATATCCACAACAACATAATCAAACAAATAAAGAGGGGTAAGTAAAAAAAAAAAAAAATTAAAAAAAAAAAAACTTGTGGCTTTCAAAGAATAAAATTTTAGTGGTTTAAAAATTTGCAAACATAGATATGAAGTTTCATCAATTTACAAATGACATACTCTTTCACTAAAATTGTTAGTACATAAGTAGAATTTTCATATCACTTCTTTTTTTTTTTTTTGGCTTCCAATGTTTTTCCATGTAAGAAGGGATACACATGAGATGAAAAAAATTATAGGAGATTTGTTCAGAATATGTGCCATGTAGACAAATTTGGGACATTTTAGTGAAAAAGCTTTGCAAATGGAAGAAACCAAAACTCACATTTACCAAACTTTCAAACTACATCACCATTTTTGAAAATGCGTCAATCACAAGATTTTACTTTCCTATTTTTGAAATTTGTCTTATTTTTCACTTCTTGTTTTTACCTTTCAGGTTTTAACATTTGAGTTGTGATTTTTGGTCTTTCTTCTCTCACCACTTTGCAGAGCAGGCCACCATCAGCCCTTCACCAAAACTGGAGATTTGTATATGAACACAACAAAAAGAATTCGTACGCTTTGAGAGTGCTAAATATGATAATGAACGAGTGAGCATATAAGTGGATTGAACCCAGGAAACACAACCAATTGCCTTATGTTACCACTTGTATGCCAATCTTTATCCTCATTAATTTTCAGCGTGGGATCTCCAACACCCTAGACTGCAACGACCACCGCAATCCAAACTCAGACCTCAGATTCGCACATGATGATCAGCACCCATTCCTTAGCTTTGCAAATTGCGATTTCTCATCGTTCTATTGAGTAACAAGAAATCGCTATTTGAAGCCTCTTCTCACGCCCAAAAAAAAAAAAAGTGCAGCAGACCATTAATTCCACTCTGATCCTATCTGGTATTATTGCTTACAGTAGCAGGTATGGGTTTGTTTGATTAGAGTTTCAAATTTGGTATGTACCTCTACTCTTAATTTACAGTAGCGTTTCATTGTGCTAATAATGGTGAAATTCATGGTTTGAATTTCAAATTTTGGCTTTACAAGTTTCAGAATTGGTATGAATTTAGTTGGTTAATAATTTGTTTGTAAAAATTTGAGTTTGAAACCAAACGTACAGCTGATAATAAAGAAATACCTGAAAAAATCCCCAATTGATGCAAGCCAAATGGAGGTTGGACAATTCAGAATCCATGGAGTGAGGATCAAGTAAACGCTGAAAATCAATAACAGGAACCTGCTCATCAAGATGAAGATGATGATGAAGAGGTTGAAAATCAGGGCGAATATATCTGGGTGGGACACAAGTGGGGGAATGATCCTTAACAAGCTGTTGAACACAAGGCACAAACAGTGAACTTGTTAGAACACTACTGCTGCTGCTGCTGCTCTTTCCTTCTGATTCCATTCGTTACCAAAAAATCCATGCCCGCCTGCCTGCCTTTCAATAACCAAATTCATTTGGGTTCACAATGGGATTTTTTTTTTTTAAATTAATTTTAAAGTACATGAGAGACCGCACAAATATCAAGACAATTTTAGTTGAAATTATCCACTTGATATCGTTGCTAGGTGAAAATTTGATTTGATCTCTTGCTTTTGGGGCCATTTTCAGAGGTTGACAGGTTTCTTGTCGTTTCTTTTGTTTTTTTCAAAATATATTCATTTCTTCTATCACCTCCAGCTTTAAGTATATGTACACACACATTAATAATAGTGATGAAGTATAAAAGTAAATTTCGTTGTTTACCTTACCAATTTGCAAAGGACCAATATATATAGGAGCTTTACTTGGGCTAAAGGTTTATTGTTTTTTGAACTTATAAACAGTTCTATCTACCCTTTTTACTTAACAAAAGTGGTATTTTTAAGCTTTTTAGGCCAAGTCCAACCATTTACTCGATTTTCTCTACTGTAGGTATTATTTTACAGTATCCGGTAATTTTTTTCCATCTATTTACTCCATTTTCAATCCTTAAAAAAAGATTCCTTCCAAATAATAATATTTTATTATTATTATTATATCAATTTTTTCATATTATTTATATTCTAATTATTATATTATAGATTAAATATTAACCATTAAATATTTATTTTTTTGGTCTAATTACATATTAAATATATTAATATGTAATTTAATAAATTATTTGATAGAAATAAAATTTAGTTATTAAATTAATTATTGCGATTATTATGAAATAAAAATTTGAAGAAAATTATTGCTATTTAATATACATATAATAATAATAAAATATAACAAAAACCATTATTCTCATTAATAATAAAGTAAACACAATACAACAATAATAACGAAGGTTACATGGATAATAAAATAAACATAACACTAACTATGCAAGACATAATTATCAAACCAAACGCACTTGCTAACAAACATCAACAAACATCGTAATATTAAAATTTTATGAATTATCACCTTCTTGCCATTAATACTCTATCAAAGTATCTCAAAGTTCATAATATGTTGTTCTATCCTCAATTTGTCTATATTATTGAAGAAAATTGGCAAAATAAATATCTTTATCATCCCCTTTTTTAGTTATTGGTGGTGGATCTACTATTGCTTCCCTGGTTTGTGTATTGAAATCAGGTTCATCTTTGATAATTATATTATGTAAAATAATACTTGTTTTCATAATATCCCGGGGTACTTCTTTATCCCAAAAACGCATTACAAGAAAATCGGCTGATACTGATGGGAATTACCGACAAAAAGCCTTTTGTCATTGAACACGGATAACCGACAGTCTTTGTTATTTGTTAGTGAGCGCGTGTAGATTACTCCTCATTATCAGCAATAACTGCATTAGTGACTTTTTTTTGTCGGTATATTCAGCACCGGAGAGTAGTGCACTTTGCACTCAGTAAATTTTTTTCAATTAAAAAATTAAAAATTAAAAAAAGTAAAAAGTAAGGCGGGAGCGTAATAAAATTTTCCGCCATTTTCTCTCCCTTTCCCTTTAGATCTGCCACCTCCAGCCCTCCACAGTCCACTCTCTCCCTCGGTGTCTCTCTTTCTACTCCCTTTACAATGCCGCTTCTCTTTGACCTATAACCTCTTCGTCATCCCTTCTATCGACGCCTCTCGTGTTCTTCATCTATATCGATCTCGATCTCGATCTCTGCACTCTATGGATCTTCCACCATATTGTAGTTGGGGTAAGACGATATTATAGTAGCAGATCCGGCGACTTCATTCCACTACTGCAGTCCGACGCTACCCATTGCAGCTCTCGCATTCTCTATTTTAGTTTGGTCACCAGGTTTTTTTTTTTGTTTCTTAATTTTCGACTCTGGTGTCTTCTCCCAAATCTTTTACTTTCTTAATGTCTTAAAGTAATGCATTTTGGATGTTATAAGATTTAAGATTTTGCATTTTAATCCCTCAAAATTATATGTTAGTTTGGAAATTTATCAGAGATTATATAGTTTAGAGATTGAGTTTTGAAATTTTGTTGGGGATTGTATAATAAATTGGGGATTTAGGTTGTTAATTGAATGGAATATATACTTGGTCCCAGCTCCCTGGATCTTTTTCATAGAATTGTACATTTGAAACAAAGTAAGATATTGAATTTTTTTTTTCATGAAAATGAATCTTTATTTTTTGTACCTCTGTTATTTCATTTTTAGACGGTATATTCCTGTTGTTTTGTTTGGGAAATTTATATTTCAGGGACTTGAAGAAAAAGCTCACAATCTCATATCCAAGTCTTATGCTTAACGTTACAACAAATAATACAAATGAACAATGTCAAGTCAGATGGAATTTCAGCTTATTTTTCTGAACTAATCAGTATATTAGTCCGCTTCATGGAGATGCCGACTGCTAACTTTTTGAAAATAAATATATTAGCTCATTTGATACGTTAAATTTTTGCAAAGCCAGTATCATGGATAGCATAAATTGGAAATTCAGAAGGAGATGAGGTATTCAAACCTTTCAAATAATTTTACAGGTGGAAGTATGACCATCATTTTGTAATGTTGCGGGTTGTGGATCTGTGGTAAAGGAGAACTGTGTCGTAGAGGAATGAAGAATCAGTCTATCAGAGTTCCACACTGCAAATGAGGTGCATATCCAGAAGGTACCTTTTCTTTTTCAAAATATGAACTCCTGCACTTCAATAGTGGTTAAGCTTACAGAAGTAGTTTATTTGCTATTGATACTTTTAGATTTTAGTGCAAGAGTGATTCTGACGGGCTTATGCTGATGTGTATTTTCTTGTTCGCTAACCATGGAATGAACGTTTATGTTTTGGTTTTTTCCTTGGGTTCTCTTATTCAGGATTACTGTTCTTTTTTTTCTTTTTGCCTATTACTAATATAACTCGAGAAAGAAATGAATTAAGCACTTGGCCCAAGGAGTTCAGCTAGTTGTGAATTAAATTTCTCTTTATAATTTTGATATACACATGATGTTACAGTGTCTTTAGTTCAGTTCGAAAATTATTGCACAAGCTTCAACCATCAACAAGAGTTGCTTCTTTTATGTCTCTTATCAAATGATTGATTTTGGTTCCTTGCATACAATTTCATGATTGTGGTTAAGTTTCATTGGACTGACATCTATGAGGACTCTCTTCACTTTATTTGTCTGTTGTACTTACACTTATTGGTTGGATGCAATTTAGGGATCCGTTTTATTTTGTTTTGGTACTGTCTTTATAAGTAAGAAGGCTCCAATTGGTAGTTAATTATGATTGAGAACAGATGTGAGTTAGGAATTGTTTGCGTTTGTGGTGACGTCTGGTTTTAGTGGATAAAAGAATAAAGCGGTCATTTTGGTCCTCCTGTTACCTTCTGATTTTCTAGTACTTGTACATTGATGGATTTTGTAAGAGTTTGATATTATGTTATTTCAGATTGAAGCAGATGATGATATTGTTATGATGGGACAGCAACATATTATTGTGAATGACTGGCTGCAAAAGGGGTATAACATGTTGTGAACCTTTTAATTTCAATAATTTGTTAAGAGTTTATGTTTCTTGTTTCATTTACTTTCTCTGCGTTAGTTATTTGTAATGTTTCGGATGAAATATTGGTTACTGAAATGGTTGTTATGTTTTTAATAGAAAACTTTACACATGCAAATGCTGTTATTATTTGAAATAACCAATTAAATCCTATTGCCTTTCATCCTTTTTCACCTGTAACATTGTACGTTGAATAATAAAAAAGGACAGCTACAACATTAGAGATGCTACGGGCTGGATGCAGCCCAGAAAACGCAAAAGCTACTTGTGAACTATAGTTCTTAAATCAGATTTTTACATGGCAGAGAAAAACGTAAGTTACAACTAGTGTTGCTGATATTAAATACAAATTGTTGGCCTCTTACTGATTTTACTTTATCAGTTGAATGTAAAGAAACTAACTAGAATTTTAGTTACCTATGCAGAATATAAGTGGGCAAGATACATCCTACATGAGGAATCCAAGTAGAATGACAAAGCATCAGCAGCTAAGTAGGTCAGCCATTGGCTTCCTTTCATGACTAATATTGTCTACTGATATCTTCATATTATATTTTGAGTAAATGAATATTCAAATGTGTGCATTTAATTATTTCACCAGTTAGGAATTTATAAACTTCAATTGTTGTTATTCGAAAAAAGATCTAATTTTGAGTTCCTTTCAATCCAAAAGTATATAATAAATCATTTTATCATATTAGAAATATATAATAAAAAAAAGGGAAAAATGACTTCATGGAAAATCTGTTAGAACCACTCCGTTAGTAATAACATTATTGACAAAAGTTCCTGTCCCATAATCCGCCAGCAGATTACCGACGGATCAAATTATTTTGTCGGAATTTAGTCAATGACGCGCCTTTTTGCTACGGAATAGTTTCCGTCGGTAATCCGTCAGTAACAACCATGGATATTTTTTTGTCTCTAATTGCATGTTTTCTTGTAGTGACGGAAAATTTGCAACAATGCTAAATTGCGATCGCAACACTCCAAACGCTCGCTCAACATCTTTTCTACATGCTTCCTGCTTAGCAAAATGTTTTTTTCTTTTCACCTTATGGCTCACGAATCGTTTAAACAATTGTAGCCTATTTTGGATAGATTCCATCAGCTAAATAATAACCCATATTATGTTCTTTTTCTTGAATTACATATTTAGCTGGAGGAGCATTACCATTAGCAATATTAGAAAACAAATACGATGATTCTGAAACATTGATATCATTGTTACTGCCCGGCATACCAAAATATGCATGCTATATCCATAGATTATAATCAGCAATTGCTTCTAAAATGATAGTTGGTTTGCCAGAACGCCTAGTGAATTGTCCAACCTAGGATAAAGGACAACGTTTCCACCTCTAATGCATATAATCTAGACTACCTAACATTCCTGGAAAACCATGTTTCTCACTAATATACAATAGTCTCATTAGCATTAGGTGATCTAAGATATTCCTTTCCAAAAATTTCTGGAATAACATGATAGAATAGGTTGGAAAGCTTCAATTGCAGTTGACTTACCAATTTTGATGTATTCATCGCATGCATCTGTGGGTATACCACATGCCATCATTCGAAATACATCAGTTGTTTTGTACTGTAGAAAGGCCAAGTCTGCCCGTGGCACCACATCGTTGTTGGAAGTACACATCATGAATTTTCACCTTTTCAATTATGTGGAGGAAAAGATCACGATACATACGATACCAGTTACAGAAATATGACTCATCATATATTTGGTTATCCACAAAATAGTCTCTATGAATTTGTTGATTAGATTCCTTACGATTACGATAGATGACCTTATGGCCTGGTATGGATCGTTTACACCTTGACTGTTTGGTTTCAACATCTAAGAAGTGTTCCAACAGTTTGTTATTATTAAGCATCACTTGACTTGCAGCAGCGATCATTAAATCGTTGTAATCATACGATGCTGAATCACTTGAAGACTTATCACCTTCATAATTGTAAGACATTGTAAAGAAACAAAGAGAAATTATTTCAAGAAGATTATGAGAAAGATTATGCTTGATGATGAACTCCGGTGGACGAAGACAGGCCGTGCTGGATGAAATCCATCATGAAATTTCTGAATGAGGGCAAGCTACCAGAAGACGAAGCAGAAGCAGGTCGGATCTCGAGGAAATCCGCTAGATTTGCATCATTGGAGGGCAACTCTATTGGAAGTTATTCAGCCGCCCATGGTTGAAATGCATCTCAACAGAAGAGGGAAATTATGTGCTAAGGGAGCTCCATGAAGGGATATATGGATCTAATTAGGCAGCCCTAGCTGTAGTTCGGAAAGTGATGCTGACGAGATACTTTTGGGAAATGATGAAGGAAGATGCAGATTCTTACGTCGCGGCATGCCATCAGTGTCAAGTGCACGCTAAGAAAACAAGTAGGCTCTCAGCAGAGTAGAGATTGATTCTAACCGCATATCCCTTTTCCATATGGGGAATAGATCTGGTCGGCCTAATGCTAGAAGCAAGTAGGCAATGAGAATGGTTAATTGTAGTGGTGGATCTTTTCACTAACTGGGTAGAAGTAGAAGCCATCTTCACCATCACTCTAGAGAAGGCAATAAGCTTCATACATGAGCACGTTCTTAGTAGGTTCGGCATACCGAAGGTCATCATCACAGATAACATGACTTAGTTCACCTCCAGGAAGTTCGCTGAATTCTGCAAAGGCTTCTACATAAATCACAGGTGCAGCTTGGTGGCTCATCCTCAAAGTAACAGCATGGCTGAGGTCACAAACCTGACGTTGTGCGACGGTATCAATAAGAGGTTGGAGAAGCATAAAGGGGCGTGGGCAGATGAACTCAACCGTGTTCTCTAGGCATACCGGACCACTCCAAGATGGGCAACCGAAGAAACGCCTTTTGCCCTGACATACGGTACCGAGGCCGTAATCCCGGTAGAGATAGGTTCCCCCATTGACAGGGTGATATATTACAATGAGGCACATAACGACATCAACATCCACTTCCACCTGGACTTATTAAAAGAGAGACGGGATAGGGTCTTTATTCTCATGGCTGCTTACAAGAATAAGATCGCCAGGTACCATGATAGGAGAGTTAAAGCAGTGGCTTTTCAGCCAGGAGACCTTGCACTTCGAGATCCGGAGGCTTCGTAGGCAAGGGAAGGCAAAGGAAAGTTAGCAGTAAGATGGTAGGGGCTCTACCGAGTCGAGAAGGTCCTAGGTCTGGCCACCTACAAGCTGAGCCAGTTGGATGGAAAAGAGATTCCATGCATATGGAACTCAAGAGCGCTCTGAAGATATCACAAAGTTTCATATTGTATATGTAGGGATGGCAACGAGTATGGGTACCCGTGAAACCCGGGACTACCCGAACCCGGTATAAAAGGGTATGGGGTGGGTACGGGTTCAAAAAAATTACCCGTCACAGATATGGGACGGGTACGGGTTTACCCCTCAGGGTACCCGCTACCCGTACCTGTTTATATATATAGTTTATGACAAAAATTAAAATTTTTTAGGTATAGTAGCTGGTAGGATTGAACCCAACTCTTCTCATTCTTATTGAAGGGAAGAATGTTATAGAAGTTCGAAACACTGCTTCTTATGTAATTTTTTTTAATTAAGGATTTATGATTTTTTTTAATTCTTTAGAACTTTCAAATTTGGATATGAATTATTAGTTAAAATTATGTTTGTTATTTTTGAATTGCAATATATTAAAGTGTGTTTATAAATATTTTTTTATAATTTTGTGATTGATTAGTATAGAATTCTAGATATATTTTTATGATTTTTTAATTTTAAACGGGTAATTTTCGCGTGTACGGGTAATTAACGGGTACCCGGAAATTTTGTGGGACGGGAATGAGATTTAAAATTTAATACCTGCGGGTAATGGGATGGGTACGGGTAATTACTTTTCTAAACGGGAATGGGATGGGTATCGCCATTACCCGCGGGTACCCTACCCGTTGCCATCCCTATGTATATGTTGCACTTTTTTTCCCTCGTCAATGGTTTTTTCCCACAGGGTTTTCCTTGGTGAGGTTTTTAACGAGGCAACTTTATCAATTATAGTATTGTATCATTTTGACTTTATAATAATAATAATTTGCTTTCGAATGTTTTATTCAAATTGTCCGGTTTTATACTATTCACCTATGAATAAGTTAAGCCATTATTGCCTCCGTGGTTTAATCAGTTCTTAGAAAGGTCAAAAAGACTCGGAACAAGTAGCCATGTATCTTAAGAAATCACTTAACAAAATTTGATTTGTATTAATATCCCAAAAGGGAATGTTAAATACATGAAATCAATATTACAAAAAGCGAAGGGGGTAGTCGTAACTATTTCTCGAGATTCAGCTCATCTGCCTTACCCGCATGTGCCTTATCTGGGCCTTCAGTCACCTAAGGAGCAGTTTCAGGGTTCATCTCAAGGGGGGCGTGGTCTTCGTGCTCTGGCATAGGAGAGGAAAAGGGGGAGAGATCAGTCTCTTGAGGAAAATCTGCATCGATCTCCTCGAAAGAGACATCCGGATATGCTTTCGTAGATTTTTGAAGGATGTGGTTGCCATATAAAAAGGCCAGTCGCCCATATGTCAAAGTCCTTTATTTTCTCCTCTTTCGGCAACTAGATCCTTTTGATGGCTCTCCTTTTCCATAGTTAGAGCCGCCTTAGAGGAGGCCCAAGATCGCCTTAGAGCAGCAATCTCAGCCTTGGCTACATCCAGAGCTTTCTGTTGCTCCTTACTTTTCTCAGTAGCTTCGGTCAGTGCTTTCTCCATTTTCTTCCTCTACAGCGCCCCGGCCAAGTGCTGGCGGTAAACACGATCCGCTTCCTCGACCCACTTTAGTTCCTCGTAGAGGAAGGGGATGGCCTGTAAAAAATGAGAGGCGTCACTTTAACTTTTCTAAAACAGGCGTTGAGTGACAAGTGCACAGGTACTTACGGTGTAGAGCTTGCTCAGGATTCGAGTGCTGATGGTGTGGTTGCTAAGGCCATCCATCCTGGCAGCGTCGGCCGGCAGATACATCCTGGTGCTTAATTATAGTTGCACTAGAGGATCCGCCAGACTTGCCCTTCCCCGAACTTCGACAGCAAGATCTCTTTGATGGTGGGGCCATCATTGGTGGAAGGCTGAGTAAAATCCGGAACCACGTCCTGCGAACCTTCTTGCCTTTGTTCGCAGTAAAGGCAGGGGCGGAGGCTCTCTTTTTGCTCCCTGGAACGCGTTCAGTGCTCTCGCTAGGAATTATGATTGATCTTGAATGCGTGGTGTAGGTGCAGGAGGAACTGGGGGTGCGGCGGTAGTAGCAGTTGGGAACCGGGGCCCCCTCTTCTGGTTTTTCAAGGCTGTAACAGTATCAGCGAGTGACATCCTTACCAAACATGCAAAATATGAAATAAGTAACAGGAAAAGTACCTTGGTGGTCCTCCAAGGGGTCACAAAAGAAAACTGGAAGTCCTGTCTGGTCATCCAGTGCGGCGGCTAGAGGCAGCTGCAGGAAAAGAGCCTTAACTGCGTACAAGACCTTCTAGTACTTGGTGGGGACGAAGCTTAGCAGCTCCAGATCCATCCTTTCCTGAGGGGAAAGGTTATCTTTTGCACATTCATCTCTAAAATATATTAGAAAGACCAGATAATGGGGAAGGCAGGAGCATCATCTTTGCACCTGATGAAGAAGAAGAGCTTCTTGAAGCCCTTGACCGATGAGGTGAGGCCGCTAAAGAACCGAAAGTCAGGACCTTTAGCTAAAGTGAGGTGGTCACTGTTGGTGTCTTGGAGGACAGTGGTGGATATGTGCTGGAACATAGCGCCAGTCATCTGGATGTTGAGGTTGTGGCATAACTCATGTAACATGCAGATATCCTCAATGATGTTAGGATGAAGCTGTGTCGGACACACGTATAAGTTTAGTATACTGTAGATCTCTTCCGGCAGTGGATAGGTGAATCCACCTTCAATATGGTGAAGGTATATGGAAAAGTAGCCTTCTAGGGGTTGGTGAACCCTCTGGCTAGGGGAGAGTTTAAGCCACTTGTATGATTCTAACCAGGTATAGGAAGTTTATAGTCGGTGTATCTCCCCTTTTGTGATGGAAGATGACATGCCTGCAATTCGTGGAGTTAGGGTTTTTTGCCTTGTAACCTTAGCTGCTTGGCGTGTGGGAATGCGGCATGCTGGTGCACTGGTTTCTCCGGCGGATGGTGTTCTTTCTGAGGATTCCGACGAAG
The DNA here is from genome assembly GCA_039660915.1 of Euphorbia tirucalli. Classification (NCBI taxonomy): domain Eukaryota; kingdom Viridiplantae; phylum Streptophyta; class Magnoliopsida; order Malpighiales; family Euphorbiaceae; genus Euphorbia; species Euphorbia tirucalli. The sequence continues at coordinate 43,845,604 of CM077636.1, forward strand.
ATAGCCTCGTGATGTCAGAATCTACCTCCACTGGGGGAGAAGGGGAGCGGTGATTGGTGCTCGAGGACCAGGTGTAGTTGGGGGATTCCATGGTTTTCGATGGGTTTTCTCAGGTTCGAAGGAATGTTTAAACTAGGCACAAAATGTAAAACAAACCAAACAAGAAAATATAGAGGAAGAGAGAAGGAACTTACTGATTTTTCTTGAGGACAGTTGAAGGCAGAATGGAAGAAGGATGCTTGTAGGAGCCAAATGCGCTAATTAATAGTGTTCTGGAGGGAAAATGAAGGGTTGTAATCTTTGAAAAACTGACGAGATGGCCAAAGGTCACGTCTTTTCAGTTGCCAGATGGGTGGCAGGAGGCTAGTGGGCGTGCATCTCGAGACAATGGTTTTTTAGGGAAGTTGAACCCCGAAGAGTTCTCTGGACTTGGGGGGGGGGGACTTCTGATGACATTCGAACATTGTGATGTCGGGTCTGTCATTCGGGTATCGTAATGCTAAGTCTCCTGCCCGGATTCTGGGAAGGCATGTAGCCGGTCTTGGAGGCCAGGTCTGAGTCGAATTGTTTCCACCTGATCAGAGGTTTTGGAAGGTAGGTGATGGAGTCCATGTGGGAGTCTACTAGTTGTATTGCAATTAAGGAAGGACTCATCTCTCATATGGAGTCTAGGATGGAAGTCTTTTAGTCTGACCAGGATAAGAGCCTTGGAGTATTCCTAGGTCAAGGCAAACTCTACCACTGACCTTATAAAAGGAGGAAATATAGAGGTAAAATCAATTCATTCTAACCAAACTGACTAAAATCAAGCTAATATAGCCAGAGATTAACATAATCAGGGCTGATTTGAGTATCGGAGCCTAACCCAAAGGTTATCAATGTCTCACTTTTAGGGTAAAAATCATCAATAGTACATGAACTTTCATCTTACTAACATAATGGTACATGAACTTCAAAACTAGACATAAAAGTACATTAACTTAACAATCCGTTAACATGAAAGTCAAAATTACCGTTGACTGTCAAAAATACCGTTGACCACGCCAAGAACCGGTAAAAAATGATGACGTGGCATTTTTTCAAAACGATGACATGGTAGTTTTCACTGGGATCTGGCTTGGTCAATGGTATTTTTCATAGTCAACGGTAATTTTGAATTTTATGTTAGCGGGTTGCTAAGTTGATGTACTTTTATGTCTGGTTTTGAAGTTCATGTACTATTATGCTAGTAAGGTGAAAGTTCATGTACCATCGATAATTTTAATCCCTCACTTTTATTGTCTTGTAGGAACATAATCTGATCCAGCCCGGTATATCTCAAGCCCGGATCACAAGAGGAATTTTTACAGAATCCATCTAAGGTTGTGCACAACTTAGCTCCATTTCTACCATCTTTATAGGTGGATACGAAAAAGAGATAGAAGGGGATTAATGGTCTAGTTTTAGTTAAAGTGATCTAATGGCTAAGAATGCATGTAGAAAAGATGTGAATGATATTGGCTCTTACAGACTGATAGTGACAATACGTGTAGGGATTGGTGGGGTTTGAATGGTCTAGATGCATTCAAAGATATCTTATGGATGAGAATGCATGCAGATAATGAATCGATGGTATTGGCTCTTGCAAATTAATAGTGATAATACATGCAAAGATTGGTTGGGTTTTAACGATCGAGATAAAGTGATGTAGAATAGCAAAATTGTTATATATGGAGAAGTGGCATTATGGTAAATATTGACAAGTTTGAAGTTGCGAATTTTTGCATTTTGGACCCTAATTTGGGTGGAAATGAGCCAATGATCCAAACTCACCAGCTTTGCTCGTGATGTACGTTGCTTTTTGGCCATAGTCTATCGTTTAAGCCTTCAAAACTACAATTTTATGTTTTCAGGGACCTTTTAGGAATTTTGCTTTTTAGGATTTTTGACGGTCCAGATGCAGTTAAAGTGATCTTATGGTTGAGAATTCATGCAGACAAAGAATGGATGGTGTTGGCCCTTGCAGATTGATGGTGACAATACAAATAGAGATTGGTGGGATTTTTGACAGTCCAGATGCAGTTAAAGTGATCTTATGGCTAGGAATTGATGTAGACAAAGAATGGATGATGTTGGCTCTTGTAGATTGATGGTGACAATACAAGTAGAGAATGCTGGGGTTTTTTACGGTCCAGATGCATTCAAAGTGATCTTATGGTTGGGAATTGATGCATAGAAAGAATGGATAGTGTTGGCTTTTGCAGATTGATGGTGACAATACAAGCAGAGATTGGTGGGATTTTTTACGGTCCACATGCATTCAAAGTGATCTTATGGCTGGGAATTGATGCAGACAAAGAATGGATGATGTTGGCTCTTGCAGATTGATGGTGACAATACAAGCAGAGATTGGTCGAATTTTTGATGGTCCAAATGTAATCAAAGTGATCTTATAGCTGGGAATTGATGCAGACAAAGAACGGTTAGTGTTCAAACTCCTCTATAAGTAACATGTATTTTACTCCACTCAACACACATCCATATCATTCTTCTCCTTTGAATTTACATAAACTTTTTATTGCAAATTTGTTATCAAGATGTCTATTCAACAAGTTGGGTACTTTATAGGGGAAGATAAGATCTTATGTGAGGCTTACATAGAAGTTTCACAGGATCCTATTGTTGGTGCAAACCAAATCATGAATGTATATCAGTCACGCATAATAGATTTATTTAAGGAAAGATGCACTAGGGGCGTGTCTCGTACATTGAGATTGCTTCAGGGAAGAAGAGTACCATTATGACAGAAGTTAAGAAACTTAGAGTTTGTGTTAGGCAAGTCGAACTTCTCAATCTAAGTGGAGCATTAGATCGTGATATTGTAAGTATTTATATTAGTTCCATGAAAATTGTAGTAAATTTGTTATAATTTTACTAATTTTCTTTTAATCTTATTGTAGCTAAATCGTGCAAAAGAATTATTCATCCAAGAAATGAGTGGAGAAAGCTTCAAGTTTGATAATGTGTGGGAGATGTTAAAAGATTTTGAAAGATTTAACGACAATGTCATCGTTCCAGGAAACAAGTGTAAGAAGCAGTCCACATCATATGTTTCATCTGACTCTGAGAATTCAACTCTTGAAATTCCTACACCAGAATCCCTCGGTTTGCCATCTTTTTCTTTAAATTTAAATGATGATTCTTTTGATGTAAACTCATCTAAACAGCCTATTAGGATTAAGAAGGCAAAATTTAAAATGAAACTTGAATTACAAACCAATGAAATTAGAAAGAGTGTGAAAGAAGAAAATGAAAAACTATTTAAAATGATGCAAAGTTCAATGGAAATGGAGAGGAAGAGAATGGAAATACGTAACACAAATTAAAATTAGAGGAAGATGCAATATTATTCAAAGATCCAATTTTACATGATAATCTTTTGCAAAGAAAATACGAAATTTATTCTAGGGGATTGGCAGAACGGAGTAACCAATCACAAATGCCACTTGCATCGTCTCAAATGGAAAATTTTGCTTATTTCAACATTTTGGAGGGAAGTGATGATCTTCCACCTTAGTAATAATTGTGTTTTTATTGTTTATTCTAGAAAGCCAAGTCTTTTTTTAGTGTGTTTTTTTAATTTGTTTAGTAAGTGGATTTAAAAGTCTTTATATTTTTTTTTGTAATGTTTTTATTTTGTAGTGTTTGTAATTTTTTTTTTGTTTTTGTTTAGTAGTGTTTCTAATGCAATTTTAAATTATTGTTATGTTAATTTATTAGCTATCCTATTTCATAATACTATAATTAATATTTAAAAGTGTATTGTGTGAATAAAATTATTGTAACAATTTTAATACTAATATGTTAAAAATATATAATAAAAAAATTACAAACAAACATAATAAACACATTACAACATATAATATAATAACACATTATAATATATAATATAATATAATATATAATAAAATATATATTTTTTTTTGAAAAAGAGAATTTTTAATATTTACTGCATATTCTGCAGTACCCATTATGCCAATCCATTGCATAATCCAACTCCAATGGTATAATGAAGTACCGGTAGATTTGGCCTTATAGTTGACATGGAGGAGCAAGTGAAATTTGAATTAAAATAAGCGGGGAAAGAGTATTTTACCAATATAAAATAAAAATAAAATATGGTAAATAATATTAAAAATATTTAACTACTAGATGTCCACCTTATATACAAAGTGGATCATTTGTCGATTACCAACAATTAAGATTTTCTCAATTTAACTTCGAGTTTTCAACGAACTTGATGGAGCTAAGACTTGAAAATTGCTCCAACGGGTTGTTGACGACGAAAATGTTCTTGAGAATCACACCGTTCTTTGCTTTTCTTTTTGGCTTGCTGCTTATTGTTAGGGCTTATTAACCAATCTCTCTCTCTCTCTCTCTCTCTCTCTCTAGGGTTCTTAGTGATAGAAAAATTAGATTTTGGAGTGAGACAGAAATTCAAAGAGGGAGATTTAATATGGATTTGTTGTGGTTTGAAGGGGGAAATAATAAGAGAAATTTTAACAAGAGAGAAAATTGAAGAAGTGATTTGGGCTTCCATTGAAGGCGTACATCTCCAGATTGTGCAAATTGATAAAATTGAAATTGGCAATTGGAATATGGTACTTTAGCTACTACTATAACTGCGAATCAGCCATCCGTCTTCTTCAATTTGGGTAATTGGTGTTGCATGCAAGTGGGTTTGTAATTGACACTTGAAGCTATTGGGTATGTTTCATTTAATTTTATTCTAATTATTTGTATATCTCTAAATTTTAATTGAGCCAACTGGTAATTTCGTCTTTCATTTACTTTATAGAATTGAGAATGTTCATTGAGTTTATGAGACTTTGAGTTTGATTTAATTTGATTACAAAGCTAAAGATTGGGTTTGGGTTTCTGATTTTTTTATTGCATCAAGAACAAGACGATTTATTTTCGTAGTTTGATTTTGAAAAATAATGGATTTTGGGTTTCTAAGATCCTTTTATTTTTGATAGATTGGCTACATAGAGTTTGATTTCTAAGAACTTTTCGATTGCAGGAAGGACAATGGGAAGATTTTAATTTTTTCAGTTATTTTTTTAAAAATTTCCACATGTCGTATTTTCATTAGCTTGCATTATGGTACTCATCGGATAATTGTGGTTTGAGGTGGTTTTTAATACCACTTTTGCTTAGTTAACGAGGGTAAGTTCAGAGGCAATACAAGCAAGGGTCCTAATGCATTATCCCATTTGCGAATTGGTAAAACTTTACAAACTTGGATTTGTAGTTTGTACTGTTAGAAAAAAAAAAACTTCTATCTAATACATTCTTTTAAAAACTATCAGTTTTTTTATATTGACCAAAATATTTGCATATTGATTAATAAAATTGAAATGGATCTTGATGATATAGTCCAAAAATTTTCGAGAAAATATATATACTTTTTAATTAGTAATGCGAGAAAATAGAAATAAAGATACTAAAAATAGAAATAACAAAAGAATGTTTAAATTTTGATGAAAAATAAAGGTAAATTATTAGGATTCTAAATGGTACAAATATTAAGGGGGTGGTACTCAATTGAGACTTTTATAGATTTTTTTTAAGTGAATGACTTTTATAGATTTTGATGACTTTTAATTACTTTCATAGAGTTTTTAAAAGTATTGATGACTTTTAAAAAGTTTATTCCATAGATTTTCATAAATTTTTAAACACTTTTATAGACTTATTAAAATACTAAAATATAATAATCTCTATGTGTTCAATGATAATACACCGAAACATAAATAACTACAAAAATCTACAAGTATAAAATATAAAATAATAATAGGGGTGCACAAAACAAAAACAAAAAACCGAAAAACCGTGAAACCGAGCTAAAAATATGATTAACCGAAATCGATGGACTAGTGTATGGTTTTTATTTTTAGATATTAATGGTTACGGTTACAGTTTAGGTTTTTATACCGAAAGTCCATGTGGAGTCGCGGTTAACCGACTTTTTACAAATATTTTTCTTAAAAAATTATGTAATAATATATATAGGGAATATGAATAATAAGTGAAACATTTGGGCCTTTGATGTTATTTTTCTTCCTTACTATACAATATCAAGTAGTCTAGGTCACTCCCTTCTAATCCTATTTCCTCTCAATTCTTATTTCACACTCACTGAAAAACGAACAGCGAAAAACATTTCATTAATTAATGTTTGATCTTGTACAACAATTTCTATGTTTAGGAACTTTTTTTATTAATGTTTTAATTATTGGAGTTTATAGTTAAAATATTATTTTAATTAATAATTAAGAATATGGTTTGTAATTTTATATTTTTATTTGACATTTGAGATTTATGGTCTATTTTTTTAAGGTTTCAAATATTATAAATTTAGCAAAATCATAATGTCTATTTCGTCAATGGTTAACCGTAAAGAAATGGTTAATTGACCGAAATTAATGGTTAACCGATTAATGGTTAGCCGAATTTAATGGACAATGTATGGTTAGTAAATTAAAAAAACCATTCAAATGGTTAACCGTTTGTAAAAATTCAGATGGATCGGTTAACCGATCATGTGCACCCCTAAATAATAACACTAACATTGAATAGTAATGTTAATTAAAAAAATTATAATTTAACTATAAAATTTCTAATATTCATTATCATTCATATGCTTAACATTATTTCGTATGTAAGTAGCAATCATAGTTCTCCATTCATTAGCATCATTTCTATGTTGCTCTTGCGTTCTAACAAATGGTTTAAAATATTCTTATTGGTTAATTGATATTGGTGTAGATGAAAAAGTTTCATCATTTGATTCAATTGGAAACTCAACTGATTAACACTCTTTTCTAAGAAAATTATGCATTTAAGTGTAAGCAATTTTATAAATATGGAACAACCACATACTTGAGTAATGAAGTATCAAATAGAATTTATAGAAATTCACCAAGAGAATCTCTCATTCAAAAGAGTAGACTATTGGAGAATAAATTATAAAGGTAATATATCTAAACAAAGTATAGAACCAGCTCAAATAATAAAAATCATCTCAAAACGCATACTTATTTGAATTTCATCTCAAACCGATAAATTTTACCATAAAAAAATATTTAGGCCAGACTTAAGGGTTGATTTGCTTGCTGTTGATAAATTTCAATGATATTCAACAAAGAAAGTAAAGAATGGAGGAAGAGACTAGATAAATACCTTGTTAAAAAATTGGCAGGCGGCTTGGACAGAAGGAGCAGTGGAGCAGAGTGGTGGCGGGAAAGCAGCCAATCAACGATGGGAAGAGGGGACTGGGTGGAGGTTTCCAGCCGCGATAAGATGGAGGAAAGAGAGGAGGTGGAGGAAGAGTGGGGAGAGCAGAGAGAGGTAGTGAAGGAGGGAGAGTTATGAAAAATCACGATTGAAAGTGAAAATAAAAAATCTTCTATCAAAATAAAAAGTCTTTCATCAATATGCATTTGTAAAAAAGTATATAAAAGTCATTGTCATCAATTGTTAATGACTTTTTGAATACATGATTACTTTTATAGACTCTATAAAAGTTTTAATTGAATACTTGATGACTTTTAAAGACTCTTAAAAAGTCTTAATTGAATACTTGATGACTTTTAAAGACTCCTAAAAAGTCTTAATTGAATACCACTGGATTTTAAAAGTCTTTAAAAGTCTATAAAAATTTTAATTGAATACACCCCTGTAAGGTTGCACCAAGATCGGAATATGATGTGAATTATAAGTTTTTAACTAATCTCCATCCAAAATTCAACATTTTTTATAATTTAGTATCTCAATTGCTTATGCACATAATTTAAGAATTTACTATAAAGATTTGAACATTTTTTTAAACATTAATTTAGTTTTTGTGATTTTTTCATTTTGTCGCGCTAGTATTAATAAACAGAATCAAATATAATTTGGTTTTATTTTGGTTCTAAGAAATGGGGTAATTTAGTTTGAGTTTTGTTATAAAAAAAAAAACAAACTGAACTAAATTAATAAAAATTATTTAATATAAAAAATAAATTTTATATGATAGATTCTATATCTATATTTATGAGATTTTATTATAGTGTATTGCAATTAATGTTATTATTTGATGAAGACTTTTGTGTATAATGTACAAGGATATTATCATATCGATATGACTCTTACTCATTCTTTTTGGTTTAACATTTAAATATTTGGATTTGGAGTTATTTCTTGCCTTTTTGAGTTAAAACAAGCATGCCAGTAATTTTGTAAAAAAATTACAAAAGTTAATGAAAATTTGACTTCTAATCAAATGATTGTGGAAAGCTAAAATGACAATAATTAATTTTATCGAACTAGATTAATTGAATGACAATGCCAAATTAAAACTATTAGAATGGAAATAAATACTAAATTGAACTAAATTACAGAGAACATAAACTTATAGACTGAATAAATGAAATGCCAAAGAATCTCTCACAGAGCAAACAACTTGCTAAGGATTCTCTAAGAAAATAAATACTTGAACTGAATTGAAAATTGTCTGCTTTGAGTAAATTTGTTGATGTTTGATGATTAGTCCTCCTGGGTCCTTGCTCTATTCACTTCTTTTAAAGAGGAAAATGGTAACCGCCAAATAATCGTGCAATGTTGTGGCATAAGAAATCTCCTCACTTCAAACATGTTACAACTTCTCGGATCTCCCATCATCTCCACAATTCCACTTTCTCCATTAACTTCTCCACTTTCCTTAGCTAATTTTTAACTTTCAACCCCACTAAAAACTTTGAGCAATAGACTCCCAACAAAAAACGATAAATAAATAAATAAATAAATAAATAAATAAACTAATTAATCTTAAATATCAAGCAAAATAAATAATTAGGGCAAAAAATACTTGTAAAATGGTTCCAATTTATGGGTATAACAATTGCCCCCATGTACTTAATTTAGAAATTAAATAGGTGCATGCCCAAAATAAAAAGAAACCATAGTTTAATCCAAGAAATGAAAAAAAATTAAAATTATGAGAACCAAATCGGATATTTTTCCATTCATTTCATTGCAGCAAAATCCTTTTCTTCTTCTCCTTTTCACTTTCACTTTAAAAAAACAAAATCCCTATTCCTGAATTCAACTCCAATCCAACTTCAAATCAAGAACAAATATTCAAATCTAGTAGGTAAACTCTTATGAATGACAACTAATTTTAAATTTTTTGGATTTTTGTTTGTTTGTTTCTTTCTTTCTTTCTTTTAACACAATAAATTCAAAAAGCACACCTTACAACCAGAGCTTTGCTCGTCTCTGCCGCGGCTTGTCGTCGCTTGCGCCTCCTTTGGCCTACTGGTTGTCACATCTGGTGCAGTGATTGGAGATGGGTTGGGCTTCTGGTGTTGCATTTAATCATTGCTGGCCTTTTTTTCATTTCACTTGAAGTGAAATTTATTAGATTAAGTAGTAGTAGGATGAGTTTTTGGGTTGGAAATTTTGGTATCAATTACTGCTTTGAAATTCCCTATGGTGATTATGTATGTTAATTTCTTGGTCTTAATGAATTTTGCTATGGTGATTGGCCAAATCTAATTTCTTCAATTTGAGAATGAAGCTTAGAAATTTCTGCAAACCAAGTGTTTGAGAAAAAACCCAATGACTATAACTTTTGCTATAAACCTCGGATAATGACGAACTTTGAAATGTAGCTTCACCTGAGAATAATATGATGATGCAGAAAGGGAGTATTAAAACCCATCCCTTTATAGTTTAAATTCCAAGCTAAAACTTAGCAGAATTTTGATAAAAAAGGGCACTTTTTTATATAACTTTTGCTCCAGAGGTCGGATCGTGATGAAAATTGAAATGTAGCTTCGTCTTATGGGAAATAAAAGGGAGAAATTAGAAAAACTCTTTCCTAAAAATGTTGTAAGAAAACCAAAACCTTATTGATTTTGATAATTTTTTGGTCTTTTAAAGTCTTAACTCTAGAATATCAATGTTTTGTGTTTACCTATGTTTTCTTGGAACTAAAATTAGTTCGATAAAGGGTAAAAGAATTCTAGAATATAAAAGGATATTTGAGAAAGAATAACAACTCTTATCAAGTTACAAGTGAGTGTGGCACTTAGTAGACATTGTAACTTTGTACTTGTGAAATTAGTTCTTTTTTTTTGTAAAATGATGTATGTATTGAATAAATCTTAAACATGTATTATAGGGCCTTATTTGTGACTAACAAAAACTAGAGTTGTAATTTTCAATGAGAGAAAACACATAAGAAACTTTTGACTTAAAGAAAACATGGAAAACTCTAAACACCTAGACATGACGCTTAGGATGTGGAAGATTTCTCAGTAAATGATGAGAATGCTCTTATCATGAAGCCAATGTCACTTATAAGATGTCATTAACAGTCTAATTTGATCGAGCATGATGCAAGTGTATAAACAAGAAAGAAGGGTATTCTTGCCTATTTGAAACAAATGATAAACTAAAGGAATTGAAATATGGAATGCTTACTTGTTAGTTGTTTATTGCAATGGCCATAGGACAACCAGGAGAAGAGAAGGTTAACCGATATTATCCTCAAAATGCCATTGTTGAAGGAAAGGTAATTTCTCAGAAATCTCTAACTTTCTTAAGTTGTTGCATTTCATTCATGCATGGTCACTCCGATGATCTCTTTGTTTGTGATTGATAAATGTCCTGAGGCCTATTATAACTGCACAAGTACAAAGCTTTTGGTGTGCTTTTGTTTGTGATGTGTGATTGCATGTTGATGGATATTAGTCCTAATACATAAACTATGATTGTGTAAAGCGACCTGAAACTTGCAATTACTTGAACATGTATACATTAATTACAGCTTACTAGCCAGCTTACATTTGTGTACTTGCATCTGAATATGAAAATTGAGGTGAATGCAGGTGGCGTAGACTTAAAAGCCAACTCATGCTGCTAAATTTAAAACTCATTTTCTTAAATCCTATGGTTTCTCCAAGATTTCTCCAAGAATTCTATAAGGATTATCTTGGGTATACGCTCTATCAAATATTCACCTTGTATCACACTGAGCTACACTTGACATTGCGACTATAACCATCGCTCTACCTTCTTGGGATTTAATTTTTGTAGCCTTTTATGTTGATGGGAATGACAAAGTTTCCCACCTTGATTTCCTACCATCTCTGTATTGAAGGGATCTTTCTTAGGCTTTTCTTTTTAGACCTTATTCTCCTTCGCTTTGTTCTTTATGGCTTTGTATTTCTCACTGAGCTTTTTCCTTTGCAACCTTCTCTTTTGAGTCCAAGTAAGTGGAGCTGGGCATTTTTTGTGCCTCACTACTTACCATTCTTTTGTTGGCTTAGTTGGTGGAGGAACCACAAACCTTGGTTGCCTTATAGATATTTGAGGCGGAGAATCCTTAGCTTTGTTTAGATTTAGGTACTGTAGTGTCATATGACCACTAGCTCTTGTTTTTGGTGTCTACCTTTACTCATTCTTTCGATCTTGACTTTATCTTGGTCGAACACCTGTTTAAGATTAAAAGAAATAGAATTAATGGATGTTGTCGGAGAAAACCGATCCTTGTGCATTAGTATGGACTCATTTTCTGGGAGTTTCAAATTCCTTTATTAATTTGATCATGCACCAAGTTTCTAAATGCTCAACATATATTTATGGAATGATTCCATTTACTGTGAAACTTGTAATAAGATTTCCCTTTCATGTCTTCTCTTGATGGCATCTTATAATTCTGGAGAAAATTTATAAACTTCTGCATCACGAAATAATCTAAGATCTCCTCCGTTTTTCCAACATCAAAAGTCTAATTAATAGTATTCTTCTTGGCTTCTCTTTCTCTTATTTGTTTAAAGAAATTCGAATAAACTTTAGCCCTTTTATTTGAAAGTTCAACTACTACAACTTCTGAACTATTAACCTCTTGGATGTATGAACCAAGAGAAGTCTTCTTTCTATGATCATCCTCCCTCAATAGCTACTTATACTAAAAAACTTTTACAGCTAACTCATAAAAATCCCTAAACTCCGCACCTTGGAATTTCTTACATAACTCATTATCCAAACCTCGTTGAGCCATCCTTACAAACTCATTTTTGGGAAGAAATACTTTGCATATGCTCCTCATACATTTGAAACGAGCTATATAAGCATTAGCTGTTTCACCATTCTTTTGCGTCATCCTGGATAGCTTTGCAACACACACCTTTTGTTCAACACAAAAAAATTGAGTGTGGAAACATCTCTCCATCTCTTGCCATGTTTAAATAGAGTTTCTTGGTGTGACATCCCTAACTTTCTTAGCATGCAATGGCGGAAAAACATTACATAAAGTCTAGGACATCATTATAAAAGAAACTTCCAATTATGCCTCTGATTAATACTACACGTGTTCATAAAATACGTACTCCAAAATTTAATTCTAAGTGATAAATAATAATTCAATACGAATAATACTTCAATGACAAAAACCTAAAAGTTTAGAAAATCTGAAAATCTCAATTCTAAAATGTTTATAACAACTATTTAATATCTACTCAAAGCAATCCCTCCACACAATCCCAAGGACAGGCGTCAGGCATCATTCAATCATCACCGGCATAATCTGAAATATCAACAGCGCCACTTAGTGACGAGTAACTAATAAATCCCAAACATCAATTCAAAGTTCACATAGGAAGATGACAGATCATAAATTTCATATTACATTACTTAAGTATACTTCATCATGATTAATAGAAAGCAAATTTATCAATTTATACAAGCATGCATAATTCTCATAGTAACAATCATGTATCAGGGATCTTACCCTTATTTGTTAGCTGCATCACATACAACATATAAAGTTCAAGTTCAGCATATCACATAATTATCTATTTCAAATAATAGTACAAAACATTCCAAGTGGATAATCAATATCATCAAAATTCAGATTTCCAAGATAAGTCATGTACATACAAATACATACCAACATCCCAAATCAAAGTACTTCATCACAAACTTGACATCAACTCAATTATACCTTAACCTTTATTAATTTTGTGGTATACGCGTATAAATCATTTGTATTGACCTATACACCTATGTCCTTAGAGAGTTCGGCTCAGACGCTTCGGGGAACCACAACGGGACTTACCCCCTTATCAATAAGAAAAGAGTACCACGAAGGGATTTACCTCAGAGTGCCAACGAAGGGACTTACCTCACAGAGTGCCAACGAAGGGACTTACCTCAAAAATAAAATAAATTAGAGTACCACGAAGGGATTTACCTCTCTGAGTGCCAACGAAGGGACTTACCTCGAAACAAAGGGCGCTGTCCTAGTGTCAACCAATCAAACATGGAAAACACTTAGCCAAACTAACCAAGACACCAGAGTATATGCCACTACAAACACCAATTTAATTATCATAATTATATCAATATTCAAAAGGTGCCTTTAACATAGGACTTATCCCAACCAATTCAATAACTATAAGGTGCCATTAAAATAGGACTTACCCCAAAACATAATCTGATACATCAATAAACACATGGTGCCATAAAAAAATAGGACTTACCCCAAACTCGATTTCATAATTCCAACATGTATTAAATTTACCAAACCATATATGTAATTATTAGATTTCATGTCAAGAGTTCTAGCATAAATTCCTAGAATCAAATTATGCTTTGCACACATTAAAAAAATCAGTTCAAGGCCTAAGGTGAAAATTTCAGAATTCATAGTTCATGCCTCAACTTGCATATAATATTCCAGTAGGTTAGACTCAGAATTCAGCATGGCAATACAAAGGTGAATTTAGCCTTACATCTTAGGAACACACGCCAACTTAAATCATGCAATTCGGATTCCTATAGCAAAGATATTAAGGAAACACTAAAAACATGCAATCTGTAAATTCACTTCAGATCACTGCACATAGTCTGACTTCAACAGACAAAACAGATGTGTTACTCACTGATTTAGCAAAAATAATATAAAGCAACATTGAACATCAGAATTTCAGGAATACATAGAATTTTGTTTCATGGCAAACGGAGCTACAGAGAGAAAATAAAGCCATAATCAACACAAACTGTACAAACTGAAATTCAGCAGTTCCAGGAAATCGGCACAGTGCACATAAGGCCGTTTCAACAGGGAATACGAGCACTTTACTCACAGAATTTGCCAAAATAGTATAAAACAACCTTGTACATTTATGTCTCAGGAAAACACAGAAAGTTGAATCATGCCAATCGGAGTTATATAATGAAAATAAAGCTAAAATTATCACAACCTGTACAATCTGAAATTCAGCAGTTCAAGAAAAATCGGCACAATGCACATAAGGCAGTTTCAATAGGGAATATGAGCACTTTACTCACGGAATTTTCCAAAATAATGTAAAACAACCTTGTACACCTATATCTCAGGAAAACACAGAAAGTTGAATTATGCCAATCGGAGTTATATAACGGAAGTTATGCCATAATTACCATAAACAGTCAATTCTGAAAATACAGCAGCTTACCAATTTCGACTCAATCACATGTATTTTCATATTTCTACCAATCTTTTAACCTAAAAGCAATTTCTTACACCAATATCATATACATTCATGTCTCAACAATAATTTCAGTAATAATACAACCTAGGATCAAATTCATCTACCATACATCCTATATAAATTTCGAACCGACATTTAGGGTTTAGTTGTTACCTCGATTGCAGTGAGATCGGTCACTAGAATAAAAACAGAAATTAGGAGAGGGTGCTCCTCGATTTAGGTCACGAACTTAATCCGATGATTCCCAAAGAGAAGAAACTTCAGAAAATTACAGAAAAGAACAAAGTTCTTAGCAAGTTTCTAAGGAGTTAAAAGATGGAATAAAACCGATTGGGATTCCTTACCTTCAGAAAGATGAATGATTTCCTCAACTGAGACAATGGAATTTCGGAATTCACAAGAATGATGCAAGGCTGGTTTAAGTGAAAGAGAGAGGAAGAGAAAGAACAAATTTCGGCTAGGGTTAGAGGAATTCTGAAATTTGTAGTGTTAAATAGGAAATAGAAGTTGATTTGATGGAGGAAAGGTAAGTGGGCGAGATTTGCTCCACTAAGTTGGTAGTTTCTGATTTGAATTGGTCAAACTAAATAAAAAGGGATATATGCAATAATAAATTTCGGATTTTATGTTTCCCAAACAAAAATATAAATCCTAAAAAAAAATAACCAAATTAAGCTAAGTTGGGTTCGAACTCTAGACCTCTAGTTATTAAACACATCTCTCTACCATTAGGCCAAAGCCTACTAATTGTTATAAGCATACAAAACATCGGTTAAATGCAAAAATGCTCACTCATATGCACACATCACAACATAACTAAGTCAACTTATATCTGGGGCGTTACACTTGGTATTGTAGAATATTAAGTAAATGCCATCCCTGTCAAAGGTTAGAAAATAAATGCAATTTGAAGTTGTCAAAATTAACAAGATTGGCCAATGTCCAGCATTGTATTATGAACCTTGCAACATGTTCCAAGGTGAATTGTCCATCCTCTCTAGAGAACAAGTTGAAATCTGGAATACAATATCCCCTAAGATAAGGGTTCTCTCGATCCACTGCAACTAGGTATGGTTTATTAAACTCCAGCCTTTCTACTTGCCTTAGGCCTGGACCATACAACTCTTGCATGATTTCTCTCACTGCATTTGCATTCACAGGTTGGTGATAAAGAGGGGGTGGTGGCTGTGCATGAATTGGAATGCCACCTATAGAAATTCCTCCATTCACCTTGTACCTATGCATGCCCCCCAAGTCCAGCTCGTCTTCCCTTATGTAATTTTTAGGAGAAGCTTGCATATTGGTGTGACACTGTATGTGAATTACTAGAGCACTATTGGGATTTGGCATGCTTCCTGCCTAAATGCGGCCTTGAATGGGTCCTCTCTCCTCTCTTAGGGGAGGAATTTAATACTTCTCGCCTGCTTGGCTACCTTTATTCTCATCCACAAAAGCAACAACCTCCTTCCCCTTTAGTGGTGAACCAATAGCACTTTCCTCTAGATCCTTCCTACTCCCACTAACCAAAGCTGCAATAACATTAGGGGAATAATTCTCACTTGGGATCTGTTGGTTGTGCCCCTCTCTTTGTTGTTGAACATGAGGGATTATGTCAATAGTGTCGAATGGCCTGGCTAAGTTAGCAACTTGTCATGTATTATCAGACACATCTTCTACATCTTCGAGTGCAAAAACTTCTTTGTTTCTAGAATTCTTTTTTGGTGGCATTGGGTTTGTCCCACTGGGCATGCCAAATTATTTCTTGCCTTTTTGTTTTAAAACGAGTGTGCTAAGAATTTTGTAGAAAAATTACAAAATTTATTGAAAACTTGACATTCTAATCAAACGATTGTGGAAAGCTAAAATGACAAAAACAAAAGCTTAAACTTCGTAATTAATTCGATGGAATTAGATTAATTGAATGACAATGCCACATTACAACTGCTGGAATGGAAATAAATGCTAAAATTGAATTGAATTACAAAGAACAACTTACAGACTGAATAAATGAAATTGCTAAGGAATCTCCCACAGAGAAAGCAACTTGTTAAAGATTCTCTAAGAAAATAAATGCTTCAACTAAATTGAAAATTGTCTACTTTGAGTAAATTTCTTGACATTTGGTGGTTGGTCATTTTGGATCCTACAGAGAACAACTTACAGACTGAATAAATGAAATCGCTAAGGAATCTCCCATAGAGAAAACAACTTGCTAAAGATTTTCTAAGAAAATAAATGCTTGAATTGAATTGAACATTGTCTACTTTGAGTAAATTTGTTGATATTTGGTGATTGGTCTTTCTGGATCCTTGCTCTGTTCACTACTTTTAAAAAGGAAAATGATAACTGTCAAATGATTGTGCAATGTTGTGGGATAAGAAATTTCCCTACCTCAAACATGTTACAACATCTCGGATCTCCCATCATCTCCACAATTCCACTTTCTCCTTTAACTTCTTCCCTTTACTTAACTAATTTTTAACTTCCAACCTCCACTAAAAACTTTGAGCAACAGACTCCTAACAAAAAACGATTAATAAATTAATTAATAAATTAATTAATTAACTAATTGATCTTAAATATCAAGCAAAATAAATAATTAGGCAATAAAATACTTGTAAAATCAGCCCAATTAAAATATGAGTGTAACAGGAGTTTTTCTTTATGTAATTTGAATTTTTTTAACAATAAGTTATATATAATTAATATTAATATCAATAATAATAACAATTTTTAACTTAAACAAATTTGGTAATTTAGTTTTAAACCAAACTGAATCCAAATTGATGGGGTCCGTTTTGGTTGAACCCAAATCAATCAGAATTTGGCTTGCTTATGGTTTTTATTTTTCATATTCCAATTTGATTTTGAGGTTGATTTGCTTTTTTATCCAAACCGAGTTTAACTCAACCCTAATTATAAAACCCCAAGAGTCACATTCTGATGGATCGAATTAATCATTTTTCCATAGTTTATCCTTTCCTCACCAAGATTGCATTGACTTTTGAAATAGTGGAAATGATTAACTGGAGAACAAATTAAGGCACAAAATTCTGAAAGTAGAAACGTGAGTGCACAATTGCACATGGCTTCTTTTAAACAAGTTGTAGGTGTGATAATTTTAATTCATTTTCGAAATCCCTTCATGTGCCATGTGGTGCACCTCATTCCTAGGCTATCTTCAGTGGAGGTCTTCAAAGAACTTCTTAAACTTTGAAGACCCACGTTTTACCATTGGAGAAGATTTGAAAAACTTTTCAAATTGAAGAGGAGTCCTCAACTTGAAGACCCCAAAAAGTTTACATATGTGTTAAGTTTTTTCTTTTGTTTATTTTTTATTTTTATTTTAAAGTTGAGATGGGATTTTTTGAAAATTCTTTCAAAAAGTCTTCCCATTATAGAAGAAAAATTAAAAAGAGAAAACACTTCTCAAATTAACAAGGTAGTACAAAAAGTTATTTGGAAGTTTTCCCATTGAGGATGCCCTTATTCCAAAATGTCGCCACATTTTTATATGTTCATTATAATATATATACATACCATTAACAACAATATACAAAATATTATAAAAACAATAATATAATCCCTCCTCACATAAACTATTCAATTATAAATTAAATCATATATGTCTCTTTAATGTGTCGTATACTGCTTGTCATATAACTACAAATTGAAAAATCAATTAAACCCATATAAGCTTAGGATTTTTTTTTTTTTTATCAAGATAGTTTTTAATTAATTCTTTGGTTCTTGAATCTTGATGTTTTTTATTAATTATAAGAATATATAATTAGATCGGATAAACTATAAATAAACGGAGAACAAAAAAAAAAAAAAAAAAAAAAAAGAGTAAATTTTACATATTAATAAAAGAAGTGGTTGATGTAGAAGATTGGACATGGTTGGCTAATGCATCAAGGGCAACATCAACAGCATCTTTGAACCCAACAAAGGTAGCATTTGGGTGCGCATATGTTATTCTTGGAATCAACTCTATTACTTTCCTACGCATTTTCTCCACTTCATCCCTGCTTATTTCCGTAAGCTTCTCCTCTATTTTTATCCTTTTATTATTCACCTCAGTTTCATCAATGTAAACAGAATATTCACTTCTATTCGCTGGAAAATACCATGAGTATTGTGTGTATGCCGTGTGCGGCGACAAAAACACTGGTATGCAACCACCTAAAACCGAGTCAAACGTTGACCGCCTCGTAAACGAGTCTCCCGGTGCTTGGAGACAGAATTCCGAATTACTCATCACTTTAACCACCTCTAGAGGCGAATGGCATTTTTGGTCGCCGCCTCTCCCGCATTTCAGGAGCTTACACCGAGTTGACTCGTTGCATTGCCTTATCAGCTCGTCCCGGACGGCTGCTTTCTTCACTCCCTTACGAGAGCCGCCGATGAAAGAAAAGAGGTACGGACGGCGGGATTTCTTCATCTTGTGTTGCCACGTAGCCATCTGAGCCGCCGTGGACGGGTGGAAATAGGAAGCGTAAGGAATGCCAAACTGATTTTGTCCTCGCCAAGGTTGTCTTTCAACAGTTAGCACCGACATGTTTTTGACAGGTGGCAGATTGAGGAGACAGTTAGCTCCAAAGTCGGCCCCACTTTCACTTCTCATGAAATCCCATGCAGTCCTACCTAGGGCTAGAAAATGGTCCTTACCATGATTCTTCTGCCACGAAGGCTGCTTAACTAAAAAGTCAACCAATCGAATTGCTAATTCATCACGAGCCGTGCGATTAAACTCCCTAAACTTGCTGGAAGCGTGGAGACCACCGTAAAATGGGACGTAGAAGAGACGGGCATCAGTAGGATCAAAAGTCCGACAAGGGTGGTTCTTGAGGCGGCCGTGGAAGATCATCTCAGCGAGAAACATGTGGGTGGCGAACCAATTGGCAGCGGAGGAGAGCGGTTGGCCTAGGCCGTGGTTAGCCACATGGGGACACATGTTGGTGTAGATATTCAATTTGGTACAGTCGCGTAGGAGACCTAAATTGAACTCGGGTGGCAATTCATAAACATAAACCGACGGGCTTCCAGCGCCACATACGGCGGTGGGGGGCAAGAATGGTGTTGTAGGAGAAAATGAAAAGAGAAAAAGTGAAAGAAAGCAAATTGAAAGAGAGATAAAGAGGAGGAGAATGTAATGAAAATAGAGGAATGAATATTGAGAGGTTTCTTTGAATTTTGGAGACTTGTCATTGTTGTGCTGTATCCATGGATTTGCTGATAAATGTTTTCTCAACAACATTTTGGATACAATACAAACGTATTAGAGAGAGGGGAGAACCCAAAGAAGGACTTAAATCAAATGTTTAATTATTAATGAGGTCGGTTGAAGAAATTAATTTTTTCCTTTTTAATTGACGTTGCACTTCAGATTTTATTAGAAGATGAGAGAAGGGAATTTTTCCATTGGCTATTGATTTTTTTAATTATTCAGGATTTAAGTACAGTATTAAGTTGGAGAAATATACAATTGTAACACTTCTTAGCAGTATGTCTGGTTAATTCGAGTCTTATTATTTTTTTTTTTTTAAGCTATTAAAATATGCTTTGATTTGTCATATGAGGCCATTACATAATCGAGTTAACGGATGAGAAAATATTAGTATTATTTACAGTTTGATTAGGCCGCTTCTGCCCTCAGATAGTACCCGTGTTGATTTGGAAAAGTAAACATCACGCTTCGTTAGTTGAGGTAGAAAGAAATTTCAAATTAAATTCTTCAGTACTAATTGTAAATCATACAATAATAGTAAAATAAAAATAATTTTTAAAAGATCAGGGTGAGTTTGAATAGATGGTACAGAGAAGCAGCTGGGTCATCAATTGATTGACGTGAAGCACATGCATATTTATAGATTAATCGTTGGTTCAAGTCAAGTCGTATACTCCAATTCCATCCATTCATCTCTGCTAGCTGTCTCTCCCTAATTAATAATCGTTCCCCCCTCAACTCCTTCTACAAATTTATATTTTGTTAATTAATCTTGTACCAGTCTACAATCAATTCATTTCCCAATACGACAATTTACCTAATTTATGTTTTTTTTTTTTTTAGTTCATTTAGTAACGCTCCCAAAGCATATATGCCACCAATTCTTAATTTTTAATAACTTTTTCTTTTGGAAAAAAAAAAATATATATGTGGATAAGAGGATTATCATGCCAGAGAGAAAGTTTCAAGATTATAAAAAAATTTATATATCGCTCCATCTATTAGGACTTCAAGATAGCAATAGAATTCGAATTGATCAAGTACCGGATCAATAGTTTCAATAGAGTTGTTTTTTGACCATTGAACCCACTCTCATAAGCTTCTCTTTGTTTAACTTGTTTAATGACTAAAGTCTTAATAGAGAACTTTAATACTTTAGTCATTATTCCTACAGATAAACATATCCAGATATGTTCTAATTGCAAGTGCATATCTAATGAAATGGAAGGTTCATAGTTAAAGTTTCTTTTGATACCATATATCACACCTTTAAAAAATATAAAAATGATTTAAAGATATTTTTACCTCTTGTGCTATCACATTTTTACGCTTTTGTCCTTTGTCTTATAGTTGTTACCTAGTTGTCCCATATGCTATTAAATTCACTCCAAAATAACCCAAAACCGAAGGAAACTAACAGTGACACAACAAAATTGTTAACATAAATATATTTATTTCCTTTAATTTTAGACTATTTTGGAGTTTTTTTGAATAGTACATGAGCCAAAAGGGAAATATCAATAAAAAGGGTATAAAAAGGTAAACCGTTGATAGCATAAAAAAAACAAAAAAGAGTCATAAAACATGAATAAAAATTATTGAAAGTATATCCCCACAGAGAAGAGAAACTCAACTTATTTAAAAATACAAAAGTATTTTTTAAAAAATTTATAGATCGAGTAATGTATATAGCTAAATACACCAATGATCTATTTAATGAAAATAAATCAGGAAAATAATAAAAAATTAAAATCAATTTAATTAAATATCAACCATATATTATTGTTTTCTGAATTATATGTAATAATTATTGTAATGCGAGTATTTATTGATATGTCGATTTAGTTTCCATGATTTAATATATTTTAGTTATGGTAACATTTTTATTATGATTAATTTGTTTCTATAAATTTTGTAATCCCTCCGTTCCTAAATAAATGTCGTTTTAGTTTTTTTTAGTATATTTCTTTTTATATGATGTTTTATATTACTTATGTACTTTTAATCTTATTTTCTCTAATTTGCCCTTATTTATTTCAAGAGACATGTTTAATATTAATTGAGAATATCACATGATAATTAAGAACAAAGAGGATTTTATTAAGGGTAAATTAGCCATTTTAATAGCTTAATAAATTCTTCATTGGTTTTGGTGCACAACCTTAAACGATATATATTTAGGAACGGAGTGAGTAATATATTTAGAGTTATTAACTATTTGATGTTATTTAATCGCTCCATGCACAAATACATACTGTTTTAGAATTGTAAAATTAGTCATAAATATATGGCATTTTGTACAATTATAACTAAGATGACATTTGGTAAAACTGAAAAATAAGTACTGAAAAATTAAGCGTTGAATTTTAAGCGTAGAATATTATAAATGTTGAAACTATTAAATGACATAGTTGTTTGATAAACATAAAAAATAAAATACCTAATTTAAAAAAACTGTTGGTCGTGTTCGACTTAAAATTTTCCGTCAAATGTTTTAACTTATTAAATTAAGTAATTTTTTGATTTAACTAAAATTTTTCAGTACAGTTATCAAAGAAGCTTAAATAAATAAATGTTGAATGTATTAATTTAAGTCATTCTGAGTTATCAATCACGAGCTAACTTTTTTAGTTTTACCTTCATCACATTAAATCATCTTTAAATGATATAGCCATCTAGAAAAAGAAAAAGAGAGAGATATTCATATTTCAATCCCGACGAAGAAGATGAAATGAGTTTATAAAAAAAAAAAAAAAAAAAAAAGTTCCATATTTGGGAAGATGTGGAGGCTTCAGATATCAAACCCACAACTTGGCAAGAAGTCAAATCTTCTGTCCTTTGATCAAAATTTCATGATATTCCTTCTATCCAAACAAATAAAGAACATATTTTATCGTTCCACAGCGTAATTAATCAAGAGCAATTTTGTATTTAATTGTTTCTTTATCCTAAAGGAGTTAGTATTTACACATTTTACCCCTGATTAATTTGTTGATAATCACCCAACTTATCCATTTTTTTTTTACATCATCCCATTTATTATCTCACAAGGGTGCCTGATGTGATGAACTCGCTCTTGGTTCGCCCGATACTTAGACGTTTATGCGCTAAGTAAGCCTTTTGGTT
Organism: Euphorbia tirucalli; assembly: GCA_039660915.1. Classification (NCBI taxonomy): domain Eukaryota; kingdom Viridiplantae; phylum Streptophyta; class Magnoliopsida; order Malpighiales; family Euphorbiaceae; genus Euphorbia; species Euphorbia tirucalli. Next base: position 43,868,527 of record CM077636.1, read on the forward strand.
GCTTGTGGAAAGGGACGCGGAAAGCACTTAGCACGTAGAGAGGTTTAGGAGAAAACAAGTGAGCACTTGAGAGTTTTGGAATGTATGCTTTTATTACTCAAACTTGAGTTGATTACAAATGAGGGGTGGTGCCCTGTTTATAGGCAATGCCACCTCCTTAATGTGTGGCTACAATTGATCTATACAATATGTGGCTACAAATTAGTATCTAGAACATTCATTAGATATTTGTACATGATACTTATCCAAAACAGCCTAGAATTATCACTTGAGGCGGTGGAGAAGGTTTTAGAGGCGTTCCAGCAGTTTCCAACCGACTTAGGGACGGATTCTGGAAGTTTTTGGATAGCGACAGAAAAATCTGTAGACATCCAGAGAATTCCATAGCTGAGTAGTGTGCACTGGGTTGGGCTGCCTTGTGCGCGTCTTGGGCCTTATCCAGCCCAAACTGGGGTTTATTTATATGCATAGCTTCCTCATTTTCCCTCTTAGCCCTTATGGACTTGATCTTGGCATCCATGTGTGGCAAAAATTTCATTTATGCGTGCGAGTGTGGAGGGACGTAACACCCTCCCCCACCTAATCACGTGACGTCCTTCGCAATTAAATCTGTGAACTGCCAAAGTTCATCTTCCTTCTCCCAACTTGCTTCTTCCTTAGGCAATCCCTTCCATTTCACTAAGTACTTGGTGCATGGAGGGACTCCACGTTTCCGCACAGTCCTATCGGCAAAAATAACCTCGGGCTGCTTGTCAAATTCTGTCACGACCGCTATAGGTGCCCGTGTTCTAAAGTTCCTCGAGGGAACTTCTTCGTCGCCATGATACTTCTTTAACAAGCTTACATGCACGACAGGATGTATTTTGAGTTTGGGAGAAAGTTGGACTTGATAGGCAGCCTTGCCAACTCTTCGTATGACTGGGAAGGGACCTTGGTAGTGCCGCACCAAACCTTTACGCGTTTTGCGAAGTGATTTGAACTGGTTGGGCAGCAGCTTGAGCATCACCAGGTCGCCTTCTGCAAACTCTATGAGCCTTCGCTTCTTGTCAGCCCACTTTTTCATCTTTCGGGAGGCCTTTTCAAGATATGCCCTTGTAATATCTGCCTCCTCCCTCCATTCTTTGGTGAACTTGTAGGCAGCGGGGTTGTTGCCTACATAGGGAGTCACCAATGCATGTGGAGTCAAGGGTTGTTGCCCCATTACAATTTCGAATGGGCTTTTACCCGTTGACTCGCTCCTTTGTAAGTTATAAGAGAATTGGGCCACATCAAGTAACTTTGCCCAATCTCGTTGGTGAGCGCTTACATAATGTCGAAGGTATAGCTCTAGAAGTGCATTGATGCGCTCTGTTTGTCCATCACTTTGGGGGTGGAAGCTGGTGGAAAAGTTCAAGTCAGTTCCTAGAAGCTTGCACAATTCTCTCCAGAACTTTCCAGTGAATCGAGGATCTTGATCGCTTATGATGCTTCGTGGCAGCCCCTAAAGTTTCACTACATTCTTAAAGAATAGACGAGCTACTTCGTCTACCTTACATTCCGCCGTGGTGGGGATGAATTGTTGGGATTCGTCATCAGAAAAATAACGTGGCGCAGCGGAAAATACACCGTTTAAAATTTTCTAGAATCCACCTATCGTGTCCAATTACCATTGATTAGAATAAAACCAATTTGAATCAAGAGAGATTAACTCACCAGATTAGTCTCTTCTAGAGACTGCTGCAGAATCGTTTCTTGAAACTGCGATCTCCAAAGTGCGGTGCACGACCAACTATTGAGCGGGAACCGGTGCTAGCTGAAGACGCGAAGGAATAGAGGATTAATGTTGGGATTTTTGGCTGTTTTGGGGCTGCTCTTGGTGGCTGAAATTTCCAGCAATTAATTAGGGTTTTTTTTCCTTAATTGTGCCCTTATATAGACACCTTGTCTAATTGGGTTTTAATTAGGTTAATTAAACCCAAGCCTACTAGGATTATAATTACATAAATAAACTTCAATTAAAAAGTATATACTATGTAATTTAATTCCATTTGGCTAAATTTAATTACCTCTAAATAAAATTAAATCACACTTAAGTAAATACAATACATGTATTTAATTTTCCTACTTAGGAAAATTATTTAATTAATTGTTTACTTTATGTAATTCAATTAATTGATAAATTAATTAATTACATTATGTAAACTTATTAATTAAATTAAATTCAACCCAATGTTAATTAATTACCTTGACACCGAATGTCAACTAATTAATTAACGCATTCCTTTCAATGTACATTACATGTACAATTTTTATAAGTTCCGGCTCAGTTGATCTATGTACACGATCCCATGGGTCTGTCTTTATGTTGGCAGTAGACCCAAGGCCCACAAACTGTAAGTGGGTTCTAGCAAACCATTACAGCCCCCAATTAAGACAGAGATGCAGCAGTCTTTAGAAGACACTCACCCAGTAGTAATCTCATAGTGTCCTTTGCCTAACGATATCGATATGAATAAACAAGAGGCATAGTGTCCGTCATCCTCTTCTATTGTTTATTATATGTCTTGATCTTGAGTTGACTGATTAATCAAATAAGCACCGACTTACTTGGGTATGGCCATACACTTATCAGTCTCACTCATCAAGTGGCCAATGATATCATCTCGGTGCTACCCGAGTGGCAATTCCATCACTTCATCATCAATATTAACATGTTCACCGGTCCACCCAATCATACCCGTATTTAGCATCCTTTTACAGACCTGTTAGGCGTATGTCAAAGTGAACCGGATTCCATATTGATATTATAATGAAATTTGATCTACGGACAAAAGAGACCTACTCAAGAAAGACCTATGACGCAACAACCATGTGGCTTTCTTGTGCGGATCGATCCAGTCCCATGTTAACGACATGTACCTATATTTATGACTGACTATACAAGTACCATGGCTAGTTAAGAACTGACATACAGTCATCGAATATACAAGTCTGTGGTTCTATTCGTTCCCACGATTAGAACAGACCTGGGATAGGTTTTATAATTATCAATCAATGGATACTCTACTCATATTATAGCACAAGATATAAATGATTAGATTAATTGTCTTTATTAATGTGACACAAATAATGTATTCATACAATGAGTCTTAATGTATAATACAAAATACAAGAATCCAATGCCCTAAGAACTAGGGCACACCAACATGAATGTGGCGTACTTATTGAAACGATCAACTATCACCATTATGCTTCCGTACCCTTCTGAGTTTGGTAGTGCCACTATGAAGTCTATAGAAACACTCTCCCAAGGTCTTTCGGCGATGGGCAGCGGTTCTAGCAATCCTCTTGGAGGTTGTTGCTCCACTTTGTCTTGTTGGCATACAAGACATGTTCGCACGTACGCCTCCACATCATCCTGCATCCGGGGCCAGTAGTAGGTGTTTTGAATAAGCATCAGGGTGTGTGCCATGCCCGCATGTCCAGCCCATAAGGAATCATGGCACTCCTTGAGAATTTCTCGCCTTAAGCTTCCCTATTTTAGCACATAAACACGGTTGCCAATTGTGTAACGTGCTCCTTCAATGACCCAAAACCTTCGGGTTTTGCCTTCGTTTGCCAACTTCACTAGGTTGTTGGCTATATGATCTTCCTTCATTCCTTGCTTGATCCTATCAAGGAAATCTGTCCGCGATTCACTTGCGGCGATGGCAGCTAGCTCCGCTTTTTGGCTTAGTGCATTGGCAATGACGTTCGCCTTGCCTGGTTTGTACTCCAGCCGATAGTCGAATTCCGCAAGGAAATCTTGCCATCTAGCTTACTTGGGACTGAGTTTGGAAGTAGCTAGTCGCCACCTTATCCGTCTTTATAACGAAGCTACTCCCAAGTAGATAATGACTCCAAGTCTTGAAACAGTGGATGATGGCGGTCATTTCTTTCTCTTGCACCGTGTATCATCTCTCGATGTCATTTAGCTTACGTCTTTCATAAGCAATGGGCTGTCCATCTTGCATCAGAATGCCGCCAATGGCAAAGTCTGAGGCATCTGTTTGCACCTCAAACTGCTTCGTATAATCGGGCAGCACCATCACGGGCTCCTTCGACACAACACCCTTTAGCTTTTCAAAGGTAGCTTGGCATTCAGCAGTCCACTGCCATACCTTGTTTTGCTTCAAAAGTTCCGTAAGAGGGGCCGCAATGGCCGAATAGCCTTTGATGAATCTACGATAGTAGTTCACAAGGCCTAAAAACGATCTTAGTTCGGGGATTTTTGTCGACGACTGCCATTCCTGGATGGCATGCACTTTTGCCGAATCCATCAACAACTTTCTCTATGTCCAAGAAATTCCACCTCTTGTTGAGCAAACGAGCATTTTCTAGCTTGATATATAGCTCGTTCTCACGTAGTACTTAGAAGACTTGTTTAAGATGTTGCACATGCTCTTCGAGCGTTGTGATATAAACTACTAAGTCATTCAAGTACACCACCATAAATTTGACAAGAAATTGGTGGAAGGTCTTGTTCATTAGTGTGCAAAACGTTACTGGTGCATTGGTGAGGCCGAATGGCATTACAAGAAATTTGAATGCACCATAACGTGTCACACATGTAGTTTTAGGCTCATCGCCTTCCTTTATGCGTACTTGGTAATAACTCAAACGAAGATCTAGTTTAGAAAAGTACCTTACCTTGCCAAGCTGATCGAACAAATCCGCGATCAATGGTATCGGGTATTTGTTCTTCACAGTGATCTTGTTTAAGGCTCGGTAATCTATGCACATCCTTAAGAAATCATCTTTCTTTTTCTGGAATAGCACAGGAGCACCGTAAGGGGCCTTTGAAGGCTGAATGTATCCCGAATCAAGGAGATCCTTCAGTTGATTCCTCAATTCTTCTAGCTCCGGGGGCGCCATGTAATAGGGAGCCATGGCAGGAGGTTTGGCACCTGGTTCTAGTTCTATTTCATGATCTACTTCACACCTTGGCAGAAGTTGCTTTGGTAGTTCGGCTGGCATCACATCTTTATATTCGTCGAGGACCATTTTCACGCATTGCGAAAGCATCTCTTGTTGTTTAATTTGGCCCTCCTCTTCTTGCAGTTCCCGCACGCTTGCTATATAGCATTTTGAGTCCTTAAGGCCTCGTTTAAATTGTAGGGCCGAAAGCATTGGGTTAGCCTTCGTCCTACGACTTAACAGAACTACTTGGACTCCTTTGTTGATGAAAACAAGCGAGCTAGAATCTGGGACTGGAAATGCCTTTGCAGTGCAAAAGAAATCTAGTCCAAGTACTATTTTAAAATCATCCATGGGCACAATAGTAAAGTTAAGCTCACCTTGCCAGCCACCAACCTTCGCCTTCACGGCTTTGGCTATGCCAATTATCTGCTTGGCTTCTGAATTTACTGCCTAAATGGTGCCATTTCTGCCTTGTATGTTATGCCCAAGCGTTTAGCTTCTTGGACATCAATAAAATTGTGTGTTGCTCCCGTGCGAGCGTTGCAGTAGCCTCCTTCCCGTGTAGCACTAGTTCGGCATAGAATAGGCCTTTGTCTTCACCTTTCTTTGGGGTGAAGACTTTAGTTATTGCACTAAGGCATTGAATAGAACCAAGTTCTGCTTGTGGTTCTTTAACGGCCTTTTCTTTGCGCTCGACAACTATAGCGCTAATTGCCTTTCGTTCGGGGCAATCGCGCGTCCAGTGAGGACCACCACAAATAAAGTATGGCTTAGGGGGTTTGAAATCTTTCTTACCTTGTGGCGGTTTTTCCCCCTTCGAGTTGCTACCTTTGTTCTTTTGGTTGTCCTTTTTGTCGCTCCCCTTCTTGGACTTGTCTCCCCCACCTTTAACCCAATTGGGTTTCTTGTCATAGGTGTGGGTGTCCGTTAATTCCTCGACCAACCGGATGGCATCATCGACGTTAGTCACATAGGATTGGATAACAGTGGTCTTGAAGAAATCCTTCAAGCCACTTTTGAAGCACGCCAGTGCGTCTTCCTGCGATATCCTTCCTACTTCAAACATAATGTAGTCAGTAACACTACCTATCTGCTTTAGATTCCACAGCTTCTTCTTCGCACTTTCACATGCATTAGAAGGGCAGAATCTCTCCCGCAATTCCCTCTTAAATTAATCCCACGTCTCGATGCCGGTGTCACCCTCTTCTACGTCGAGACAGCACCTACGATAGCACATCTGAGCTGAATCGCGGAGGAAAGATTGGGCAGTGTTAATTTTTGCTCCTTTATCAACCAATGCCAATCCTTTTAAATACTGGTCTATGCTGAAGAGGAAATTTTCTACAGCCGCAGCGCTTCGGTTTCCAGCATAATTCGCTGGCTTTTGAAGGGTTTGTATGGGGTTCGGGACAGCGACTGATGAGCTTTCGCCAGTGGGACTGGTCGAACAGCGATGTTTCCGCCACTTTTGCTGGAGAACATTGACATCGGCACGAATTTCCCTCACCCCAGCTTCTATTGTGGACATTTTGTCCATGAGCAGCATCTTGAGACTATCAAACATTTCTCTCTCCGCTGTTGACACCGCCTCATTTTCACTAATGAGGTTGTCACACTGGTCAGATATCTCGCTGATAGTGGCTTTGAGATCTTCAACAGTCACTTCCAACGCAGCGACACGTGGCTCCCATAGGTCACCAGCATTTGGGCCCTTGGATTTTTCGCGAGTACGCCTATCTTGTCGGTGACTAGGATCATCTCCTCGCCCACGGACTTGCTTGGTTTGCACGTCCGAGGCAGCAACATTTTTCGTCTCATTGGCCATAGTGCGTTGTTCCTTTGCCAACACTAGTACCTAGGTTTAAGAACCCTTGCTCTGATACCACCTGTGACGAACTCGCTCTTAGTTCGCCCAGCACTTAGACGTTTATGCGCTAAGTAAGCCTTTTGGTTGCGTGTGGAAAAAGACGTGGAAAGCACTTAGCACATAGAGAGGTTTAGGAGATAACTAGTGAGCATTTGAGAGTTTTGGAATGTATGCTTTTATTACTCAAACTTGAGTTGATTACAAATGAGGGGTGGTGCCCTATTTATAGGCAATGCCACCTCCTTAATGTGTGGGTACAATTGATCCATACAATATGTGGCTACAAACTAGTATCTAGAACATTCACTAGATATTTGTACATGATACTTATCCAAAATAGCCTACAAATATCCCTTGAGGTGGTGGAGAAGGTTCTAGAGGCGTTCCAGCAGTTTCCAACCGACTTAGGGATGGATTCTGGAAGTTTCTGGATAGCGACGGAAAAATCTGTAGGCATCCAGAGAATTCCATAGCTGAGTAGTGTGCACTGGGCTGGGCTGCCTTGTGCCCGTCTTGGGCCTTATCCAGCCCACACTGGGGTTTATTTATATGCATAGCTTCCTCATTTTCCCTCTTAGCCCTTATGGACTTGATCTTGGCATCCATGTGCGGCAAAAATTTTATTTATGCATGCGAGTGTGGCGGGACGTAACACTGATCAACCTTAAATCGAGTAACCGGAAATACTTAAAAAAAAAAAAAAAAAAAAACAACAACAAAATTACCATTGGTTACTAACTTTAACTCATGGTTAAACTCCATTTTTTTTATTTGCAATATTTGATCTCCACACTTTTTCTCATCCAAATCTAAATCCATTTAATTACTTGGCTACTTTCTTTCCTTTGAATTCTTTCACTCTGTTCGTCTTATGATTTTTTACTTCATGATTCTTTCACCGATTTCTAATTAATAACAGTTCGGTATTCTTTCACAAAGGTACTTGTTCCTTTTTAAATTTCAATTGATGCATTTCAGGTTTAGGGATTTTACATCTATTTTAATATCAGGTTGCTGAAATTGCTTCTTTCTATTTCCTGTATGCTAGTAGATGACATACAAGCCTGAAATATTAGGTATAATTATTTCCTTGTATTTTTTAAATATTCCCTAATTTCATTTGGCCTTTTAATTATACAAGTATTTCATTTTTGAAAATTATGTATGGTTTACAAATTATCTTTTTTGGGTATATATATAGCACACTTCTCGACAATTTTATATTTGTTTACAGTGTGTTTGTTAGTGGTATCAATGGGATTTATTGTCTGTATTTGGAAGACTATGAAGACCATATGGTATATTTTTTATAGTTTCGTGTTTATATGTTGTTTAATATTGACATTTTTTTTATATGTTGATCATGTTTTGGTTAGTGCTTACTGATACCAAAGCCAATGATTTTGTTATTATACTGAATTGGTTTATTAAGTTTTGGTTGCATTTGTAATTTTGAAATTACATGTCTGATTATATTTGAATTTTTTTTTTTTTTTAAGCACATTGAAATCATTTTAAATTTCATGTTTGATTATATTCTAATTTTAAATTTGTAACTTTTTGGAATTCTTGTAACATAGCTTTTGGAGCAGCCTTGTGAAAAGTATACGTTCGTGCAATAGCATTTTCGTTCTTGTTTTTATGTTGGAAAAAATTTGTATATTGAATCAATCAATTTGTATAAATAATGTTCTTAAATACACATAAATGTCACCTTTCTTCTTCATTTTCTATTTATTTATTAGTTACACTTTTTTAATGTAATATATTATGTTCAATATAATGGAATTAATTAGAGCCCGTTTGTTTCTTCTTTTAAGGTCGATTGTTTGATTTTCAATCCTAAAGAGGAGACTTTGAGAGGCTAAAATTAGAAAGCAGTTGCTGATAGCAATTTTGGAAGGGAAAAATTGGTGAAAAGCTAACCGCGTTTGTTATATTTGGAGAAAGCAAATGGCAGATAAGCCAAAATCGATTTCAGAAAACACCTGGCATGTGTTGTTCTCTTCCTCTCAATTAATTTTTTTATTCTAAATGTTTTTAAAATATCTACCCCTGTTTCTCGACAATTGTGTTATGTGTTCGTTATGTTTCTCAATTGTTTGTTTCCACGAAATCAGTTTATTATCTTATAAGATATCTAGAAAATTTATGAGAGGGTAACCCCATGATATAATGTAATGCTTAATGGAAACTTTTTATATTGAACATAACGCTTTATGTATGTATGAGTACAATCTCAGCTCTACTGTTCAACATGCTTTGTTGCTATTGGCTTTGCAGTAAGTACTCCCATTAACTCGTGTTAAGAAATCAATTGTAAAATTAACCCAAATTACATCTACAGTCCAATTTTGGATTTTGTTTTGCGGGTATGTTTTGTGCTACAATTTGTATCAGTTTTATATGTTGCTGGTAATTCTGTTACCGATTTTGTTGCTAAAAGTAGTGGTCCTGCCACATGTATATTTGGGTTAGACTTAGATTCAGATGTGAGTTCAAATATTAATGCTCGTTCTGCTCTTGTTTTTAACTTGACTGCTATAGTTGCCATTAATTAGTTATGTCTTAGGATTGCATTTTTGTATGATAAGTGTAAGCGCCAGATTTTACGACCTTTGTGGTGAAAACCGAATCAATTAACTTTTGTGTTAGCATCAATATTGAAACCGGTTCAAGAAGCAAGGATCCAAAATTAAAAGAGCTTGACACTTGAACTTGGGAGAATTTGAAGAATTAGGGTTGGAAAAGAATCAAGAGCCACACGGCTGTCTTTATAGCTGCACGACTATTGAGACAATAGCCATACGATTGAGCACACTACAATTGCATTACTGTCGAGACATCACCATAATGCAAGAAAAATAAGACAATTGCTTGGATTGTGGGAAGACAACAAAAACTCCACTAATGAAGGCTGATTATGGATTTTTGGATTACCGGGAATTAACAAGAAACAAGAGAGGATTAACAAGAAGAAAATTAAGGGGGAAAAAAGGAAAAAAAAAAATCTCAAAACCTTAGAACCAAAAAAGCAATCAAAGCTCAAATTCACCAAATTCAACTACCAATTCATATCCCAAATCAAACCCAATCCTTCAGAGACTTATTTGGTTGCTCAAATTGTATAATCTGAAGTTCAATTTGGGAAAATTGAAAATTTCTATGAATCAAAGTTCAAGCACTCTAAATTCGAATTGCAAGCTTCAAGAATCAGTTTTCTTTGAATTCAACACTAGAAAAATGCTCTACAGCTGTTTCTGAGGGGCTTTAAATCCTTTTTATCGCTTTCTGGATTGATTTGGTGCATTATTTTATTTTATTTCAATTGCATTTGCTTTATTTTCTGAAATTATGGGAATTCAGAGCCGTGTAGCTGTCGAAAGAGCAGTACAGATTTGCTCTAGAGCCACACAGTTATGGATTGAAGATAGAATTTTGATTTAGATTTTTGTTTGAAATTTTTCCATTATGTTTAAAACCAGAGCCGCACAGGTGTATTTATAATTGTACGACTATTGCTTTTATACTCGCACGGGTATGGCTTTGAATCCAGAATTTAATTTCATGTATTTTCATGCATTTGCATCTCATTTTAACTTAGATTTAATTTTAAAAGTATATTATAAATCAGTGCAACGATACAAATATTAATTTCTTGAATACCGGCCCATTTTGTATGTATAAATATACAAAACCAGATAAAATGCTTTCTAAAATTGTTTTTTAATTCAAATTTAGCATTTTAAAAAGTTTTCCAGGTCTAGTAATCTGCCAAATTATCTCGATCATCCCCATTTATGCCCTTAGCTATCTAGATTCTCCATTTTGTGTATGTTTGAGTCCTACGTGTAAATATTTATTTATATACTAACCTTTGTTTTGCAGTTAGATATATGTTAGGTTAGATGCATATTAGCTTTTATTTTAGATCTTGTGTTTGTTAGGTGAATGTAAATACTAGAATTTCATGTATTTAGGTGTTTGTATTCCTATTCCCCTTTTACATAAATTTACCTGTTAGGTTAGTTTATTCAACTGGATTGTAATAATTTACTTTTCTAAATTTATTTAATTGCATAATTCATTTACAATGTAGATAATTTGAACTAAAATGAACCGTAGAATTGTAAAAGGTAAAGAGAAAAAATTTGTTAAAATGATATTTAGAATAAAAAAGAAATATGTAATTTGTCCATACCTGAATCTTTAATTAATAGGTATAGCGATTTCTGCTCGGCTTAGCTATACCGCAATTTCTCGGTTGACCTGAACTGGGTGGTGACTCATGTCACTTTTAGTGGCATCGGTTAGTTTCGTTCGTTTTCTTACTAATTTTCTTAAACTCAAAATCTTTATTTCACTAAAACTTTGGCCCGGCCTCGCTGCCCATGCGCTCTAAAAGATTGTTTGCTTACAGTGGTAACTGGTGGGAAATGGTTTAAAAATCCAATTGACAAATACTGAAAATTTTTTTTTAAAATATTTTGACATTTTTATCTCTTTGCCTTTTATTGCTTATCACTTAAAAACACTTTTCAAACACTTTTACGGTACCTTTAAAACCCTGATGTGCTGTTGAAGTGTCACTTAAGTTTCACCGAGTCTGAGGCACGAAAATGGTACATTACTCATACACTTGTACGAACCCCTTCATTTGGACCCCTGAGTGGGGAGAATTGAGGATTGTATTCTGCTATGGGAACCTTGATGTTAACCCTTGGACTTTGACCTGAACCTATATAAGTAGTCATAGTAACTTTCCTTAGGATAACTAAAATATAAATTGCATTGGTTACTTTGAGAGAAACGTTTTTAACACCCCCTATTGGTGGTAAATAAACCAATTCCTAGGACAGTTTTTGTCGACCAACATGGAGATATAAGGTTGGAAGGGTGTGCATTTTATGCATTTGCTAATAATTTGCTCCTTGTGTAGGAAATCATTAGCATTTTCATTTCCATAAACATTCAAACCATAAATCATTCAAAACATAAATGTGTATTTAACAAATTTGTGTTCCCATTTTCACCAATCCTCAGCATGCAACCATATTTATCACGTGTCATACATTTTACTAAAACGTGCATTCAACAATCATTTGAATGTCATCCATTAACCCTTTTATGCAGCCATATGTATTGTGTGATTTAGACACAGTCATGTTACAACCTTGCATTTTGTACACAGAGACTGTGTATGTTTGTTTTTGGTATTCATTGCATGCATATAAATCCTTGTATATAAAAGGTTGTGTACATTTCATAAAAACTCATGCATAAATTCCTATGCATAGTTCATTAAACCCCATAAACAAAAAGGTATGTACATTTCATAAAACTACATATCATATAAATCCCCATGCATAAATTTCTATGCATATTTCATATAAAACCCCGTACACAAAAGGTTGTGTACATTTTATAAAACCCATAAACAAATTTCTGTGCATATTTCACACAAATCCTCATATACAAAAGGTTGTGTACAGTTCATAAATCCCATGCATGATTTCTGTGCACATTTCAGAAAATTCATGCATAAATTTTTATCCATATTCCATAAAAGTCGTGCATAAACTTCTAAGCATTTTCCAGATACAACCCTGTATACAAATATTGTATACATTCCACATAGATCCCCGTGTATAAATCTCTATATACATTACATTTAGATCCCCGTACACAAAAGGTTATGTACATTTCTCTTAAAACTCCATAAATGAAGTTTATGTACATTTCATATAAATCCTCGTGCACAAAAGTTGTGCATATTCATCAAAACCCTATACTTGGAAAATCCTTGTATATTTCAATTTTCATTTTTAATACATCATTCATTTTCATATCATGCATTGCACATTAATATATGCATCATATTTCATCACGTATCATGCATACATATACATATTGTTTGTTGTAATTAAGCCTCTGTGTGTATGGAAATATGTTCATATGCATTCATTAGGTCATTAACATTTCATGTTTTGAATGAAATAGTTCCTCTATAGAAGAGAACATCGAATAAGTAGCTTATTGGAAAAAGCACTCAGGGAGTTGTTCAGTGTCGAGTGAAAAGTTCAGTAGGTATTAGTGGAAAGAAAGCATGGTCCAATGCAGTCATAATTAGGGAAGGCAGCGTATCCAAATCAGTAGCAAAAACGGAGGGGTATTTGACAGGATCAATATTATTTTAGCCTGACAGTGATACATAATCAACAGAAAGTGTTAAAATGGTAGCTCCTAATACACCCAACATTGTTGATGTTCTTAAGGATTTCCTATCATCATAGACTTTGTGAAACATTCTAAAGTAGTTAAAAGCTGTTGTAAAAGAAGTTGAACACAATGTTGTTAGAGGTGGAAAGACTCATGCATCATTCAGAGTTAGTGAGAATGTTAGTGCAGTAGTTAGAGGCTTCTATGGAAAAGAAGTTAAAGGCTAAGTGTGCAGAAATGGATGAAGCAATTTTTAAGATGAAGAAGAAAGCCAATGTTACTTCTAAGTGTTAGGAATACCCTAGTCCCAAGGCATTAGTCCTTGTATTGTATAATACATTTTGCATCTTTTAACATATTAATGTTTTATACATTTCTGTTATTAAATAAAGATATTAATCTATTTGTTATATATCATGTGGAATATTATAAATAAAGTATCCGATGGTCATATCTATATCCATGTTGACAAGTGTCATGCACTTGGCTGTGAGACCATGGATAAGGAAACAATATAGCTATAAAGCCATCTGTAGTCTGTTATAGTAATGGGAATGAATGGAACCAAAGACTATCATAACCTTGATTGTATGACAGTGTCTTACCGGCTATAGGACATGGATTGTCAATCAAGCTTATGGGTACATGTAATGGAGCTTACTGGATATATCCACTAAATGAGAAATCCACATGGTATAGTATCATAAGTGATTCTCATGTAGTACTTATATTGGATCCTTAAACCTGACTATATTATGGTCTTGCATGTGATCTCACACACTTTGGTGTACACCTAAAGGGCCTGTAATAGGGTACCAAGTATGTGTATGTTCCGGTGTGCCAGTGAACATGGCAAGGTCATGAATATGCAGAAGGGAATGTCACTCAGTAATACACTGAGAAGATATCACTGGCCACTTGATGAGTGCAACTGATAATAATATGGGCACACCCAAACAAGTTGGAACTTGTTTGTGAGCATCAGCTCATTCAGGATCAAGTTAATGTCCAGACACAAAAGAGGGTGATGACACCGTGCCTCTGTGCTGGACACCGATATCAGTGACATAGGATATATAATTTAAACTATAAGGTTACGACTTCCGTTAGACTGTTGTCTCCATCTTAATTGGGGGCTGTAATGGCTTGCTAGACCCCAATTACAGTCTGTGGGCCATGGACCCACTGCCAACATAAATATGGGCCTACAGGATCATACACATTGAACGACTATGCTTGAACTTATTAGATCAACTGTATACTTGGAGTATACTGACTGGAGAGGAGATATTAATTGATTGAATTATAGATCAATTGGATTGATCAAAATAATATAATCAATTTATTGGATTTGATAGAATTAATTTGAATAAATTAATTAATGAATTAATTTCTCGTTGGAAATTTTATACATATATAGGTTTATATGTATTTCATTTAAATAAAGTCTGAATTAATTAATTGGGTTAATTTAATTAGACAAATTAATTTTAATTTCAATGCTATGTGATTTATTATATGGTTTAATAAATCACAAACATATAAAATTGAAATTGAATTGAAATTAAATTTAACCTATGCTTTTAATTTTGACTTAGGGTTTTTATAGATATAAATAGCCACTTAAATGAAAGAAAACCCTAACCCTAAAAGACATACACATAATTTGGGCAAGGAGGGATTATCAAGGTGAAAATTTCGGCCACCCTATAGCACACTCTCTCTCTAGTTCACTGATCCTCTGCTAGCATGGATTCCTGCTCGTTAGGTGTTCGTGTGCGGAATTGTGGAGGAAATCTACTTTGGTTTCTACAACCGTCTCTAGAAGAGACTTACAAGGTCAAAATCATTTTGTAATCTTGTTCTTATTTCGTTGTTTTGATTTTTATTGCATAAGCTCTTGGGATTGGGTTTGAGTAAATCGGCTTTCGCTGCCTACGGTTGATTTTCGATGAAAAACCCCTACACTAAGAAGTGTGTTGATGTTGATAGTATGATAAGTTGAGGTTTCCTATGGGTTTTCAAATGTCCAGAATATCTCAATACAAGGGTATTGGTTCGCTAATGGTGCATATTAATCAATATGTCCGTGTGATGTTAATTACAGGTGCAACAAAGAAGCAGTTGGTTAATCTTTTCTCAACCACTTTGGAAGAAGGAGCTTTGTTGTGGTACAATGCACTGCTGGAGGAGACTCAGTTAGATTGGGAAAGTTTTTCAACGACTTTTATAAAGTATTACAATAAGAAATGAAAGAATAAAAAAAATTATGGTTCATTCTTGTGAATAAATCAATATTTTGGTTCTTCCTTTTGAATAAACCAATGGCCTTAGCTTTATATTTTTTTAATTATTTATCTTCTAAGTCATTGTATGCATGTTTGTTTTATTTTATTTATAGGTAGCAACATGAGTCAACCAAATAAACCTAAAAGATATAAATAAGGTTATGAAGAATTTAACACACTTCTTGATATTTATAAATAGGGCACTATTGCTGGTGTAAGAAATGAAGGGGATGGGATACTAAAGAATGGTTATGGTCAGAAAGTGATGTTGGGATTGGAACAGACTACGGATGACTTTATGGTCATATCGTTTTCCCTATCCACAGTCTTACTGCCAAGTACCTCACACTTGACAACATGGATATGGATATGTCCATTGGATACTCTATTTAAAATATACCACAAGACATATAATAAATAGATTAATGCCTTTATTTCCTTGACACAAATTGTATAATACATAAAGTTTACATTAATGTACAAATGTATTATACAAACACAAGGACCAATGCCTCGGGACTAGGGCATTTCCAACAATTGAGATGAAAACTCTGAATTATACATTTACTAAAGATCAACTGAAACATGAATGTGATTGGATGAAAGAACAATGGCGAATGTGGAAAGATTTAATGGGAAGGGAGACTGGATTAAGATGAGATCCTATTAAAGGTACAATTGATTCTTCTGGTGGATGGTGGAATTCGAAGATATAGTTGATTTTATAATAATTTTTATTTTAGTTATAAAACTTACTTCATTAGTTAATGCAAGAATAATTTTATTCACTTTTAATGTCTAGGAAAATATAATTATGCACCAATCCGTCATAAAGGAATTAGAAAAGACCTTTATGAAAAGTATGATTTCTTATTTATTAACACTGTGGCTACTAGTGAATATACATACACACAATCTTCTAGAAATTTGCTTCATGACAATGAAGAGGATCCAATTTATGAAATTAATTTAGAGCAAAATAATGATTTGGAGAAGATGATTTTATAGAAAATTTAAATAGGGTGGTAAATGGAGACTTTAATGATGGTGAAAATACTGATTACATTGATGGTCAAGAAAACAAAAGACAAAAAAATCATTTACATGTGTAATAAAGAAAAAAAAAAGGTAATAAGGGCATGAAAAAATTAGGTATCGAACAAAAGTTACTGATTTGATTAGAAAATTAAATGAAAGTATTGATGAACGTGTTGAAAATAAAACTATAGCATTGCATAAAATTTTAGGAGATCAACCTAGTTATTCTACTGATGAGGTTATGAAAGATGTGTTGTTTGTAACTAACAAATTTTAGGAGATCGACCAGGGTTTTGAAATTCATTTCTTTTACACACTTTTGCTTAATGGAAAATCTCAAAAGGAAATGTACAATACTCCTTGGGATGTAGATGAAAAGTATAAAATGACTTTTTTTTATTGAATTCTTTAGGAAGGGCATGTGGAAACCAAGTGGCTACAAAACTGTATTCATTTTATATTTTACATTTTATCTAGGGTTGTCAATGGGGATGTGGGGGCCCGTCCAAACGGGAATGGGGATTTCCCGTTTAGGATTCCTGCGGGGTGGGAATTAGGATAAATTTGTCTCCGAATGCTAAATGGGGACGAGGATGGGATTACCTTTCCCCGCCTTGTGGGCCCCCGTTTCCGTCCCCGTTTAGTCCCAGCGAGGATCCCATTAAAATCCCGAACTATAATTATTTATATTATTATATATATAGTTATATATTTATCTTATATAAATAATTTAATTTTGTAATATTAAAATGAAATTAAAACTAAGGTTTTTAATTTTCAATTAAAACTATGTTGAACTTTAAAAGGCCATGGCTTCAAAATTGAATTTACTTTTTTTTGAAAAAAAAAATTATCTTAAAGGGGATGGGGATTAGGATTGTCCCCGTTTGCTAAACAGAGACAGAGATTGAGATTCCTGCCTAACCGAGGAACGGGAATGGGATTGCCAATCCCCGCCCCGCCCCGCCCTGTTTACATCCGTAATTTTATCTTTTAGACTAGTGCTTTTGCTATTTTTGGTATTTTGATTAATTTGACTTTATGTAATTTGGTTTAATTGGATGAAATTGCTTTACATTTATGTAAAAAAGTTATTTCTCGAATTGATTTTTATCTTGTTTCTGTAAATATGGATGCTGAGCGTAAAGTCATTATTGAGGATGATGATATCTAGAGGAACATCCATGTATAGTGTTGAAATTTTATGTGAACATTATTTACAATATATTAAAAAAGAACCTTATATGGATTCATTTCAAATAGGTATTGTATAGTTATTGGAAATAATGAGAGGTAATGAAAAAAGATATATTAATATGTTTAGAATAGTAAAAAAGGAATTTATTGGTAGTTTGAAAGAAAAAGAGATGATTAAATTTATTGGTAGAAAAGGAATGCGTACACAAAATATCACTGCTGCCTATAGCTTTGACTTTTATTCATATATGTAGTGGCTGGTTAGGAAGGCACTGTTCATAATGCATGTTTTCAATATGCTATCCATAAAGCAAATTTTTCCAAGACACATACAGATAATCACATAAAGAAAAATCAATTTTTACTATACATATTGAATATGTACAATATTCTATATTTATGATTTTTATAATGGTACATGTAGGAAAATGCTTTTTAGTAGATGTTGGATAACCATAATTAAAGGATATTTGGCACCATATAAGAAAACAAGATACCATTTGCCTGATTTTCAGCTTGGTGGTTGACCAAGGGACTAGACAGAGTGTTTCAACTGTTGCATTCATCTTTTAGATGTTGCATTAAACGAACTTTTGGATTTTGAAAGGCCAGGTGGGAAATTTTCCTAGTGATGCCTTCATATCCATTTCATATACAAAGAGATATTGTAATTGCATCAATGACACTTCACAAATATATTAGAAGAAAAGCATTAGTAAATCTAGGATTTTCGTTTCAATAAAGATCTCAATTTGGTTCCATATGCCTCATTTCATAACTCAAATGATTTTGACTCATATGAAAATCATGAGAATATTGGAGCAACTCAAATGAACGATTTAAGAGATCAAATTAATACTTATCTATGGAGAGCATGAAATGATTTTTTAAGGAAAATAAGCAACATTTATTTAGATTATTATTATTTATTTTTGTGTTAAATATTTATTTTTATAGTTAATTTATTGGTTGATTTAATACTTGCCCACATCAGTCGTTTTACATTCTAATAGCAATAATAGATCATAGCAGTACCAAACACTAATTACCAATCAGCTAATAATAAATAGCTACATGCAACAGCATACAACAAATAACAAGCAATATTAGCTGAACCAAACGGAGCCTTAGTTTCCATTTATAGAATCAGTTGATATTTTAATAATTTGATGGATGATTTTATACTTGTTTAATTAGTTTAATAAAGGTTGATTTTCACCTAATTTGTTTATATTCTTAACCTTTGGTTTACTAACTCTTATTTTATTTCTTTAATATGCGATTTATCGTAGTAAATCAATTATTAATCGAATGGGCCATGACCGTACTTATAGTATAAACTTTTAAATTAAATGGTTTCATGAGTATTAGAGCCTCTTAGATCTAGAGGTCGAGGATTCAAATCTTGGCATGGTTACACTGTTTGAATTTCAACACATAGTAGAGTGAGTCTATGTTGAACATATTTAAAGCTCAAGGGGTATTCACGTGGGGGATCTATCAGAGATAATAATAAACATCATTCTTGGATCGTACTTATTAGCTAGATTTTTTTGTTACATAGGATCAACCTCATTTATACACTCACTTATGTAATCAGACCCACCACTCTAGCTCAAGGCCCACGAAGGTTGTTCATAGTATCAGCTCCGAAAAAATCCTAACTACCAAAGATCTTGGGCTTGTATTAAAGACTTGGTTAAGTTTGGACTTCTAAAAAAGACTAGACCCATAAATGACCTTGGCCTCAAAGGAGATAGGTGTTTGGCAAATGACAATTGGTTTAGGCCTAATTGCACTTGTGTTTGTTAGACATCTCATGTTGGAAATAAATAAGACCAAAGATTAACATATAATTTGTGTAGATTGGATTTTTAACATAAGTTATTTAGTTTTGTGTTACATAGGCTAAACTCTATTTATGTACTCAGTTATGCAGTCAAGCCAAGAACTCTCAAGGCCTTTGGAGTCTCTCCAGTGTAAAGTGAGAGTAATCAATAGATGTATTCATGTTGACAAGACTATAAATAGTCATATAAAAAAGGGTAAAATACACTACTAGACCCTGTACTATATACATAAGGATACAAATACAACTAAGTATATACAATTACATATATGATTATTACACCCTCTCAAGTTGAGTAAGAGGTGGAATGATGATCAATTTGTCCCAGAGAGTACAAAAGTGAGCCTTAGGTATGGCCTTAGTGAGAAGATCAACAAGCTGCAACTTAATGGGAAGATAAGAAACCAAACAGAAAGAGATCAATTAGCAACTCATTCCTACACAAAATGGTTCATTATTTTGACCCTTTTTTTTGTAGTAACTGTGGGCAGTGGAGGATCAAGGATTCTAACTTTGGGGGGCCTAAGCTAACTTAAATAATTTTATTAGTTTGCATATAATAAAAGTAATGTGAATATAAAGAACATGAACAATATAGAAACTTTAACAATATCTAATATTGATATTTGTTTTGAAAGTCAATTTCTAAATTTTAAAATAAAGCAACAAAAAATAAGAAACCAATCTAACTTGTTTGAATATGTGAGTCTAAAAATAAAGCAACAAAAAATAAGAAACCATTCTAACTTGTTTGAAAATCTAAGTCTACCAATTTACTTAATTATAAAGCCTTTTCTTTTTTTTTTTTTAACAAATTAATTATAAAATTTGGAATTTTTTTTTTCAGTGGCCACTACTTGCCCCCCTGTATTTGCCATTGACTGTGGGTATTCACGCGGGGAGATATGGCAACAAAATATTCCTTGCAATATGTCGATTTTCCATACCTGGTTGTAGTGGCGGAGCCAAGGTCTACACTTTGGGAGGGCACAAATTCGTACTGAAAAAAAATTTAATCCAAGTAACAAAAAATTGAATAATATAAAATCTAACAAACAATGTGCTATTGCAAATTGTTAAACAAATTTACACACGCCAACAAGTCAACAATGATTTTTTGCTAACCGACAGGGATGATGTACTACTAGTAGGCATAACTATTAGTTGGTTTCCGCAATCTTAGATCACCAATGCTATTATCTTCCAAAGCTTCTTTCTCAATTTATATTTTTTTTACTAACTCTATTAATAGGTGGTGCATTACTATTTGATGAAGGTTCGAGAGTTAGCATCACATTTTTATCAATCTTAGTTCTAGTCACCCACTTGTCTAATATAGACATATCTCTAATTCCTAAAATAGCGACACAATTATACTATAAATGATAATTTGAAATTATAATCTAGAAATTTCAATTCAAATTATGACACAATTCAATTAATTGAATGATCAACTTTCAAATTGAACAATTAACTCAATTTCAATTCAATCTATAACAAAATTAACTAAATTTAAGTTCTAAATCATCCAATTTCATTCATTTAGCATTGTATTTAATATTAAACAAAATAAATAAACCTAAATTACCAATCCTAATTTATCAAATTATCAAATCTATGATCAATAATGCAATGAATCATTCAAATAACAATAATAACAAACAACATAACATCATAAAAACTATTTAATTAATCTAAGTTCAAAGTTAATTTTAGAATTTTAATTTAGATTGAGGGTAACTTATCAATTTGGGGAATTGTAGCTAATCTCAAACCCTCAATGAATATGAAGATAAACAAAGGGAGGAAGGAAGAAAGCAGACGGAAACAGCTATGGCTCCGATCGAGGAGATATAACGGTGGCGGGAGGGACGTCGAACGACAAGAAGAGAAGTGTGGGAGACAGGAACTATCAAGGAAGAGGGAGCCAGTTTTAATTCTCAACTTTAATCTTTTTTTTAAGAGAACAAGGCAAAACTTGCCCTGTTGGGTTTTTTTTTTTTTTTTTATTAAAGCCAAAAGCAAAACGACGTCTTTTTGCATTTGGGCTTTAATAATAAGAAGAGGATGAATCCCACACAGATTTGGACCCCCCAAAGTTGTAATTTACAGGGGCGTGGCCACCGGTCAAACACCCCTACTTGGGATGTTTCCTGGAGGCCGAAGGGGCACGGGCCCCTCCCTCCGCCCCTGCCTGGTCTTCATTGTATTTATTGTGTATGGAGTGAAAAATGCATATCCGTCCTTGCTCTATCACGTTGCCTCTCCTATTCAATGGAAGGCAACAAACTGAGGCAACTTGTAAATTTCTTCAATGTTTCATCAAGATCCAAACATCATTCTTTTGACTTTGAGACCAAGGTTAAATTGGAAGAGCGAATAATGATACAGTTGGACCTTAAGGCAAGAAATAGGCAGTTGATATTCATACTAGGCCCAATACAAATAGTACAAATTCAGCCCGTCTTCTCAAGTTGTTTTAGAATACAAGCAAATTATGTATTGGAAAAAAAGTAATTTCTCTTTCTTTTTCCTTCAATTCTTCGGAGGATATCCAATCCCACATTTGTTTAGCTTTAGGATCTATCAAAGATTACCATTAACTAGAGTATCAATATATATGGTATCTAAATTATTCTAATTTCTCACTAAATTTGTATCATAGAAGATACTGATCACATGTTACCGTCTTGATCTCACTTGTCATTTTATAGGACGTTTAAGAGTATTCAATAATATTAGTTAAACATTAATTATAAAATAAAAATGACCGATTTATATTTGATATTTTCTGTCCTAAAATTCTACAAGTCATGCTGGTTTTTTTTTCTTAATGATTGTTGATTGATTATAGGATTGTATTTATTAATTTAAACATATCTCTCGTATAAATAAGAGAACTTTTGAAAATTGCAAAGTGTATAGATAATAGAAAATGTCATATAAAAGTTGACCAAATTCATACTTATACAAGTTATTTTTGGAGTTTTAAATTTAATGTTGCTTCTTTTACATTTGAAAATATTGTGGTGGTCCAGTTTGTTGATAAGTCGTAATCTGTCTTTTGTTTATAAGCTTTAATTGCTATTTTTTAGTTAACTTAGGTAGATTTATTTCATTTTGTGTAATTACTCATGCTAGGAAGTTTGAAGTTGAAAATGAGCTTAAAAAGCCGATTTTGGGAGCTTGGAGTGCATCAAGGATGGAGCTTGAAGTCATAACTGTTGGATATGCCCTAGTCCCCGAGGCATTGGACCTTGTATTTGTATTGTACATTTATTGGATTTATGTATTATACATTTTATGTCATTAAATAAAGGCATTAATCTATTTATTATGCTGTATTTTAAATAGAGTATCCAATGGACATATACATATCCATGTTGACAAGTGTCATGCACTTGGCAGTAAGACCATGGATAGGGAAAACGATATGACCATAAAGAGATCCGTAGCCTGTTCCAGTCATGGGAATGAATGGAACTAAAGACTATCATTAACTTGGTTGTCTGGCGGTGTCTTACCGGTCATTGGACATAGGATGTCAACCAAGTTAATGGGTACATGCAAAAAGGGCATGGTACTGGATAGATCCACTAAATGAGAAATCCACATAGTAAAGAATCACAAGTGATTCTTGTATAGTACTTGTATGGATCCTTTGACCTGACCATATGATGGTGCTGCATGTGAAGTGGCATACTTTGGTGTATGCCTAAAGGGCCTGTAAAAGGGTACCAAGTATGGGTACATTCGGGTATGTCACTGAGCATGGCAGTACGGAAAAAAAGGTGATCTCTCCATGCCTCTATGTTGGACACCGATATCAAAGACATAAGATATACAAGTTTAAATTACAGGGTTATGATTACAGTTGGACTGCTATCTCCATCTTAATTGGGGGCTACATTGGCATGCTAGAGCCCGCCTGCAGTCTATGGGCCATAGGCCCATTGCCAACATAAAGATGGGCCCACAGGATCATACATATTGAACGTCTGAACTCGAACTAAAGGGATCACTAGTATACTTGGAGTATACGCACAGGAGAGAGAGGATTGTATTAATTATATTATATAGATCAATTGGATTTATCAAAATAATAAAATTAATATTTGTATTTCTCATAATTAATTCAATGAACTAATTTATGAGATTATTTCCTAGGTGGAAATAATTTTGCATGTATAGGTTTACATGTATTTGATTTCATGAAAGTCTAATTTAATTTCTCGGTTAAATTAATTGGTCAAATTAATTTTAATTTAAATGTATGTAATATATTATATGGTATAATATGATAGCATACATGTTGAATTGAAATTAGTTTTGAAGTTAAATCGGACCAAAAGAATTAAATCGGACATGGGCTTAAAGAGGAGAAAAGCCCACATGAAACTAAAGGGAAATTAGGCCTAAAATTCCCTATGGGAATTTCGGCTATCTAGGTTTTAAAACCTAGAGAAAAATTCGGCCAACACACATGCAATAGCCAAAAATTGCAGCAGCCTCCTTCCTCTCTTCCGACTGATTCCGACACTAGCACGGGTTGAGTTCCAAAGCCGTTCATGTACAGAAACGTGGAGGAAGTCTCCTTCTGCAGCCATCTCTAGAAGAGATATTCTTGGTGAGAATCGAATCTCTTCTTTTTCAATTTTTATGTTTTCATTTCCACCTCAATTGCTCTTGGGCACGGATTTGAGAAAATCACCGTGTTCTTCCGCTTTCAATCGGGTGATTTCCGATGAAAAGTCCCAACAGTTATATCAGAGCAGGCTTTTGATCCGTGGAAATTATTAAATAGGATTGAATCCCTTGGTTTTGAAATGGATGATTTTAATTTAAGATTCTTTGGATTGGGTTTTTGTGATTTTCCCCTTAGATTTTTGCAATTGAAAATTAAAGTGCATATAGGTTTATGTTGATTTTAATTTTCTGTTGTTGGATTATGTTGCCCTAGCTGCAGCGGGCCGGGCTCAGTTTTGGATTTGGTGGGTTTTCGGGCCCGGGGCCCAGTTTTGATATTTTAATGGGTTTTAAAATTTTGTGTGTTTGAATTTTTGTAATTTAAATGCGCATGGTTTCTTGGATGAAATTTTAATTTTATTCATGAGATATTAATTTTGGAAATTAATATGGTTTAATTGAAAGTGGTTCGGGTTATTTTGGCACAATTACCCGGGCGGCTGATATGGACTCATGGTTTCCCAATTCCAGTGGGAGCAGTTATCTGTCTGGGCTGGAGGCCCAAAGCCCGTTAAAGGCTAGAACCATGATGGACCAAAATTGGCGAATTCAAAATAATGGTTTTGGACATAATTGAAATGGGCTTAAATTCATGCATTATAACATGTTTATAAATTGATGTATTGGATGCATTTTTGTATGATTAAATGTATGTATGGATGCTATTGGGCCTTATTCGAGTTGGGTTGTAATTTTTCTTTTTGGGTAAATACGTCCTGCACGCCCTTTTCATTTTTAATGTAATTTTATTTTTTTTATTTATTTATTATAAAATTTGTAAAGAAGAAGCCCAGTGGAGAGGTGAGCCCAGTGAAGAGGCGAGCCCAAAAGGAAAGAAAAGGAGGCCCACCTGATGTATTTTCTAGTATAGGTTTACTAGAATTATATTAGGTTGTATGTATGTATGATCCAAACCTAGTTTCACCCGCCTATGCATGTAAGTTGTTATTAAAATGAATCTAATAACCAAATAAAAATTACTAAGTCTTTTAAAAGTGCTTCCCTCATTCAAAACCGACTCGAAGAGGGGTTAGGCCAGTTGTAGACCATGCCCTCGCTGGAAGCACTGGAGTATCATCATTTTGTATTGGGTTGGAGTATTGGTTACTCTAACATTTGGATGGAGGTTTTGACTTAGCGTGGGTAGTAGGATTCTCCTAGCCCTAAGCACAGATGGGTAAGTGCCAACAACCCTATCAAATCGAGAGTCCCTAGGTTGGGATTGGACGGCGTTCCTACCTAAATAATTAGGGTATAGTTTTTCCAGGCCCTCGTCTAGCTATATCTTAATGAAATAAGGATCTTTGCCCATGAGCCCAACAACTTGAGTTAATTAATAACTTGATTCACTATTAATTAAATATGGGAAACAAGATAAAGTCCTTTATTAACACTCTTAAAATTTTTCTGTGTAGAATTATAATAGCAACAAACAATTCACTTTCACTACGATCTATCTTGGAAAGGGACAAGCTTTCTGGTCCTAACTTCTTAGGCTGGTTTAGGAACTTAAGAATAGTTCTAAGATAAGAGTCAAAGGAGTATGTGCTGGAAAGGCTTGTGCCGGCTGTACCTCAAGCACGTAATCCACCAGCTGCACAACTAGAGGAATACGAGGTGCATGTAAAGGATAACAGGGATGTGACATGCCTTATGTTGGCATGTATGGTCCCTAAGCTGCAAAAGCAAGCTCATCAGGAAAGGTACCTAACCAATAAGGCATTCGACTCCTGTAAGATGGGGGCTAGGACATCTGTGAGTGTACACGTGCTCAAGATGAAGGGCTATCTTAATACTTTAGCCTATCTCGGATCGCCTATCTCATAGGAGCTGGCGGTGGACACAATCCTTGCTTCCTTACCAAATTCTTACGATCACTTCATCCTAAACTATAATATGTAAGGGATGAACCGTACTATTAGTGAACTGCATGGGATGCTTAAGCTCATTGAGCAGTCGATCAAGAAGACTCTGCCAGTTCTACAGGTCAACAAGGGGAACCCTCTTCTTGCGAAGGGCAAGGCCAAGGAAAAGGCTATGGCCAAGGCTAAGAAGCCTAAGGCCCAACCCAAGGTCCAGCCCAAGGCCAGTCCCGAGGATGTCTGCTTCAGGTGTAAGTAGGCAGGGCATTGGAAGAGATTGTGTCCCAAACTGTTGGGAGAGCAGAGGAAGACCCAGGGCGCATCTTCTTCAGGTATTTATGTTATAGACATTAACCTCACTGTTTCAACATCCTGGGTATTGGATACTGGATGTGGTTCTTACATTTCTTGTAATGTGCAGGGACTTAAGAACAGGAGGTCACTGGGATCAGGGGAGGTGGACTTGCGGGTCGGTAATGGAGCAAGGGTTGCTACCATAGAGATCGGCGAATATAACCTTATGATGCCTTGTGGATTGGTTTTAATATTGGAAGTTATTTTGTACCTGCCATGTGCAGGAATATTATTTCTGTTTCAGTATTAGATATTTCTGGATTTCAATTTACTATTTTTAATGGTAGAATTGGCTTATCTAGAGAGGGATTATTTTATGCAGAAGCTCTATTAAATTATGGCTTGTATATCCCGGATTTGAATGAAACCAATCATGTCTATAACATGAATACTAAAAGGGTTAAGCCTAACGAACTTAATCCTATCTACCTTTGGCATTATCGTTTAGGCCACATAAATGAGAAGCGCATAGCTACACTTCACAAAGTTGGAATCCTAGGGTCATTTGACTTGGAGTCACTTGATATATGCGAGTCTTGTTTACGAGGCAAAATGACTAAAGCGCCTTTTAACAAGAAAGCTGAAAGGGCTACTGGCTTATTAGACCTAATAAATTCAGGTGTATATGGGCCCATGAGCGCAGCTACCAGAGGTGGACATCCGTACTTCGTCACGTTCACGAACGATTTCAGTAGATATTGCTATGTCTATCTGATGAAACAAAAGTCTGAGACCCTTGATAGGTTCAAGGAATTTAAGAACGAAGTACAAACCAGCTAGACAAAAATATCAAAGCCCTTCGGTCAGACCGAGGAGATGAGTATATGAGCCTAGAGTTTGACTCATATTTGAGAGAGCATGGAATCGTTCCACAGCTCACTCCTCTAAGAACACCACAATGGAATGGGGTGTCCGAACAGAGGAATAGGAACCTGTTGGACATGGCCCGCTAAATGATGACTCATGCCTCTCTCCCAATAAGCTTCTGGGGATATGCTCTCGAGACAATGGCTCTCATTTTGAATAATACTCTGACTAAGGTAGTGGAAAAGACCCCATATGAGATATGGACGGGCAGCGGACCCAATGTGTCTTTCCTGCGGATTTAGGGATGTGATGCACATGTCAAGAGATTGACTGGGGCAAGCTAGAACCCAAAACCGATAAATGCCTATTTATGGGCTACCCTAGGGAAACCAAAGGGTATTACTTCTACAACCCCACCGAGAACAAGGTGTTCATGGCACGGAAGGGGGTCTTTCTAGAAAAGGATTTCATTTCCATGAAAGACAGTGGGAGCAATGTTGAACTCAAGGAAGTTCAAAGCTTACAAACTCCTGAAGAGGATAACTCAGAGACCAGGGTGGAGCTTCCACAGGAGGAAGCACCGACCCAGGTCACACAATGACCTAGAAGGTCTGGTAGGGATCGTCGGGAACCAGAGAGATATGGGTTTCTCATCACCGATAATCATACTTTTCTCTTCTTTGATGAGGAAGAGCCCAAAACCTACCAGGAGGCTATGGCTAGCCCACAGTCTGTAAATTGCTGTAAAGCCATAGAGGCAGAGATGCAGTTTATGAACGATAACCAGGTTTAGAACATGGTTGACCCACCTCCGGGTGTTAAGGTAATAGGTTGCAAGTAGTGCTACAAGCTAAAAGCCGACAACACATTCAAGGGGCGTTTGGTTGCAAAAGGTTTCAGGTAAGTTCATGGAATAGACTATGATGAAACTTTCTCACTAGTCACTATGCTCAAATCTATTAGGATCTTGCTGGCCATAGCCGCATGGTACGACTATGAGGCCTATCAAATGGATGTCAAAACTTCTTTCCTTAATGGAAAGCTACTCGAGGATGTGTACATGACACAACATGAGGGTTTTATCGATCTAGAGTATCCTGGGAGGGTATGCAAGCTTCAAAGGTCCATTTATAGACTAAAGCAAGCATCCGAAGTTAGAATCTTACATTTAATGGAGCCATAAAGGAGTACAGCTTCATACAAAATCAAGATGAGCCTTGTGTGTATAAAAAATTAATGGGAGCATTGTCACATTCCTGGTATTATATATGGACGATATCCTTCTTATTGGAACCAACATACCAACACTGTAATGTGTAAGCAGTGGTTGTGTAAGTGCTTCACAATGAAGGACTAAGGCAAGGCTGAGACGATCCTAGGGATAAGGATCTACAGGAATAGATCCAATTGGCTTCTCGGCCTAAGTCAGGCCATGTACATAGACAAAGTTCTGAAAAGATTCAGCATGGATCGGGCCAAGAAAGGTTTCTTGCCGATGAGCCATGGGTTGAAACTTAGTATGGCGAACTATCCTAAGACAAGGGAGGACAGGGAGAACATGAAGTTGGTCCCATATGCCTTGGCTATAGGATTAATCATGTACTCCATACTATGTACGAGACCTAATGTCACCTTTGCACTGAGTATGACGAGTCAGTACTAGTAGGATCCCTGGGAGGATCACTGGAAGGCTGTCAAAGCAATCCCAAAGTACCTTAACTGGACTAAGGATAGCTTCTTAGTGTATGGAGGTCAGGAAGAGCTGTTAGTTATTGGGTACACTAATGCAAGCTTCCAGACCGACCAGGATGAGTACCAGTCGTAGTATGGGTATGTGTTTTTGCTAAATGTGGTGCTATAAGCTGGAAAAGCTCAAAGCAACCGACCTTTGTGGACTCTATAACAGAAGTTGAGTACATTGCAGTGTGTGATGCAACTAAGGAAGCCATATGGATAAGGAAGTTTATCACTGAGTTGGGAGTAGTACCAACTATCCAGGACCTAGTTGATATCTTCTGTGACAAAAATGGGGCTGTTGCACAAGCTAAGGAGCCCCGATCACATAAGAACGCGAAGCACGTTCTTAGGAAGTTTCACCTGATATGAGAAATCGCTGAGAGGGGTGACATTTCATTACATAGAGTGGACACCGAGGATAATGTCACAGATCCTTTGACCAAGGCACTAGCTCAGCCCAAGCACGAGTGTCATACTAGATCTATAGGGATTAGGCCCATGCCTAGTTAGAACTAGTGCAAGTGGGAGATTGTTGGATATGCCCTAGTCCCGAGGCATTGGACCTTGTATTTGTATTGTACATTTATTGGATTTATGTATTATAAATTTTGTGTCATTAAATAAAGGCATTAATCTATTTATTATATATCTTGTGCTGTATTTTAAATAGAGTATCCAATGGACATATCCATATCCATGTTGACAAGTGTCATGCACTTGGCAGTAAGACCATGGATAGGGAAAACGATATGACCATGAAGAGATCCATAGTCTGTTCCAGTCATGGGAATGAATAGAACTAGAGACTATCATTAGCTTAGTTGTATGGCGGTGTCTTACCAGCCATTGGACATGGGATGTCAACCAAGTTAATAGGTACATGCAAAAGGGGCATGGTACTGGATAGATCCACTAAATGAGAAATCCACATGGTAAAGTATCACAAGTGATTCTCGTGTAGTACTTGTATGGATCCTTTGACCTGACCATATGATGGTGCTGTATGTGAAGTGGTATACTTTGGTGTACGCCTAAAGGGCCTGTAAAAAGGTATCAAGTATGGGTACGTTCGGGTATGTCACTGAGCATCGCAATACTATGGATTGCAGAAGGGAAATGTCACTCAGTAGTCCACTGAGAAGATATCACCGGCCTCTTGATGAATGCAATTGATAAGAGTGCGGCCACACCGAAACAAGTTGGAACTTGTTTATAAGCATCAGTTCATTCGGGATCAAGTAAATGTTCGGAGACAAAAGAGGGTGATCTATCCATGCCTCAGTGTTGGACACCGATATCAATGACATGGGATATACAAGTTTAAACTACAGGGTTATGATTATAGTTGGATCGCTATCTCCATCTTAATTGGGGGCTGCAGTGGCTTGCTAGAGCCCGCCTGTAGTCTGTGGGCCATAGGCCCACTGCCAACATAAAGATGGGCCCACAGGATCATACATATTGAATGTCTGAACTCGAACTAAAGGGATCACCAGTATGCTTAGGGTATACGCACAGGAGAGAGAGGATTGTATTGATTATATTTTATAGATCAATTGGATTGATCAAAATAATAAAATTAATATTTGTATTGGCCTTCTAATGATTAATTCAATGAATTAATTTATGAGATTATTTCCTAGTATACATGCAAAATTATTTCCTAGGTGGAAATAATTTTGCATGTATAGGTTTACATGTATTTGATTTCATGAAAGTCTAATTTAATTTCTCGGTTAAATTAATTTGGTCAAATTAATTTTAATTTAAATGTATGTAATATATTATATGGTATAATATGATAGCATATATGTTGAATTGAAATTAGTTTTGAAATTAAATCGGACCGAAAGAATTAAATCGGACATGGGCTTAAAGAGGAGAAAAGCCCACATGAAACTAAAGGGAAATTGGCCTAAAATTCCCTATGGGAATTTCAGCCATCTAGGTCTTAAAACCTAGAGAAAAATTCAGCCAACACACATGCAATAGCCAAAAATTGCAGCAGGCTCCTTCCTCTCTTCCGACTGATTCCAACACTAGCACGGGTTGAGTTCCAAAACCGTTCGTGTACGGGAACGTGGAGGAAGTCTCCTTCTGCAGCCATCTCTAGAAGAGATATTCTTGGTGAGAATCGAATCTCTTTTATTTCAATTTTCATGTTTTCATTTCCACATTAATTGCTCCTGGGCACGGACTTGAGGAAATTACCGCGTTTTCCGCTTTCAATCGGGTGATTTCCGGTGAAAAATCCCAACAATAACCTATGAGCATGGCTTGTGGTGTGTTGCTGATGCTGAAAATGAGCCTAGGAAGCGGTTTTGCATAAGCCAAGATCCTGGCTTAAGGGGAGCTACGAATTTAAAGAATTTTTATGGGATTATAAGGCTTCCTATTTAGTTTTTGTTTATTTGATTCAGCTTTTTTGTAATAGACTTTTGGGATATTTTTATTTTTATTTCTAGTTTAACTCTAATTAGATTTTCCTACAAAATCTTAATTAGAGTTATTTCTGTTTTAGAACTCTTTTTTAAGTTATTTAGGTTTAAAAGAGTTAAGGGAGGAAATTGTTTTTCCTATTCTCTTCCACTTTTTGAAACATTTTCCAGCTATCTTTCTCTGCTCTCAATGTGTTCTTCCCATCAATGAAGAACTAAAACCCTAATTTCTAGTTAGAGGAAAATTCGGTATTGTAAAGTCAACTGTGAGATCAGCTGTTCTTAATTTCTTCTTTAATTCAAGTAATTGATTTCATTAACTGATAAAGCTAAGGAATGGTTGTATTACCTCCCATCTGGATCAATCACAACTTGGGGTGAAATGAAGAATCAATTTCTTGAGAAATTCTTTCCAGCTTCACGAGTTTCTTAAATCCGGAAAGACATATGCTGGGGAGAATCTCTATGAATACTAGGAGAGATTTAATCAGCTCTGCACCAGTTGCCCAAATCATCAGATAAAAGACCAACTTTTACTTCAATATTTTTATGAAGGTCTAACCTTACCTGACAGGAATCTGATTAATGTATCCAGTAGTGGATCCTTAGTGGATAAGACGATCACTAGTGCAAGGGAGCTGATTACAAGAGTAGCTGCCAATACTCAATAATTTGGCGCCCGATAAGATCATCATGTGCAGAAAGTGAATGAAGTAAATACTTCAGCTTTTGAACAATGAATTAACAATCTTACTTCACTTATGCAAAAAGCATTCTTCAGAAATGCTCAGCAAGTGAAAGCTTGTGGAATTTGTTCAAGTAAAGACCATCCAACTGATGCATGTCAGACTCTCCAAGAAGAGTAACACATGAATGCTGTGGGAAACTTCCAACATCAGTAAAATCAAAGGTGATATGATCCATATTCACAAACATACAATCTAGGGTGGAGAGATCACCCTAATTTTAGCTATGGTCAGAAATCCAACAATTTCCATCAACAAAACTTTCAACGAAGGAAACAAGATCAAGCACACCTACCCCCTCCTAAGCCAGCTATGTCTTTGGAGCAAATCGTGTCTGCCTTGGCTACCAATGTGCAAAAGTTTCAACAAGACACTAAAACAAGCATCCAGAACCTGGAGAACCAAGTGAGTTAACTGGCCATTTCAATGAGTAAGTTAGAATCACAAGTTTCTGGATGTTTGCCATCTCAACCCGAGGTGAATCGAAGGCAAAATGTTAGTGTTATCACTTTGAGGAGTGGTAAAGAAGTGCAACCACCCAGCAATTTGGTAACCAAAGGAGTAGAGAAAGAGCTCGAAAAAAAGGAGGTAACTCCTAGATCAACTCAACCATCACCACCAATTGTCATCCCACTTCCCTTCCCCTAGTCGATTTTCCAAGTCGAAAAAGAAGGATCAAGAAAAAGAGGTATTAGATTTGTTCAGAAAAGTTCAGGTAAATATTCCTCTTCTTGATGCAATTAAACAAATTCCTCGTTATGCCAAATTTCTTAAAGAATTGTGTACTAACAAGAGGAAGTTGAGGGGCAGTGAAAGGATTAGTATGGGGGAGAATGTTTCTGGTGTTATTCAAAGGAAACTTCCTCTAAAATGTGGAGATCCAGGTATGTTCACTATCCCTTGTAAGATAGGTAGTACTAGAATTAGGAAAGCAATGTTAGATCTTGGAGCTTCTATTAATATCATGTCACAATCTCTTTATGCATCTTTAAATGCTGGAGCTTTAAAAGAAACCGGTGTGATAATGCAACTTGCTGATAGAACTAATGCTTATCCTGATGGGGTACTAGAGGATATACTTGTGCAAGTTAATGGTTTGGTATTTCCTGTTGATTTTTATGTTATAGATATGGATGATGATAATTGTCCAATATTGACACCTATTCTTCTAGGAAGACCATTCCTTAAAACATCTAAGGCTATAATTAATGTGCATGAAGGTAAACTCACTATGGAATTTAATCGTGAAATGATTTGTTTCAACATATATGATGCCATGAAATTTTTAAGTGATGAACATTATGATTTAGCTACTAATATTACTAATCCTGTTGTTCATGAGGTTTTTGACACAGGAGGTTGTGAAAAAATCTTACTAGTGAAGCCAATTAAGAGTTCGGCTCAAAAAGATGATCCAAAGATAAAGCCTGAAGCTTTGATTAATAAATTTAAGGTTTTCTATCTTGGTGATAATGGAAATTTTCTAGTGATAATACCAAAAGGGTTGGAAGCAGTTGAAGAGGACGTGATAGTCCGAGTCCTCAAGGAACAAAATGATGTCGTTGGGATTACCTGAGTAATTAAGATCGGTATAATGTCTAGCCAAAGATAATAAAGAAAGGCGCTTTTGGGAGGCAACCCAAATTGATTTTAATCTAGATTAATTATTTTCATTTTTTGCTTTAATTTGGTATTTTTATTTTAGCTTTTAGCTTCTTTTTTTTTTATGAATTTTGAGCTCTTTCCATCGCCTTAGATTGTGCTTCAAGTTACTAATTAATTATTCTTAAGGTGTAGAAAAATTCAATTAAGCCAAGATCTTGGCTTGTGTGAATTTTTAGAATCGAAAATCTTACTCAAGAAACTTCATCAGCCATGATATTGACTTGAGGACATTAATTTTCTGCTCCTTTTTTATGAGACAAATTTAAGAGGAATGATTTAAGCCATGATCTAGGCTTGAGGAAATTAGTCTTCTGCCTTTTTTTGACAAAGCTCAAATTTTTGGTGTCTTTTATTTTATTTTATTATTATTTTATATAAAAAATTTTAAAAAAAGAAGATATTTAAACAATTTTTTTTCCTTTTCTTTTACTAATTTTCTTCTACCCAAATTCTACAGAAACACGTTCTTCGCTTCCATTCACAGCCATCGCCCATCCACCTTGCCATCGCCGTCCCGAGCAGGACCGCCGTCGCGCCTGCACCTCCACCATCAATGGATCACGCTAATCAATCGCCAGTCCGGATATCGCAATCAATGAAGTAGCCTCCATTGCAGCAAAGAGGGCAGCGAAACTCCGGCACCGCTCTCTCCGACACAAAACGCATCAGCCGCTCCACCTTCTCAAATGGGAAACGCTTCATACATCTCCATCCCCAACGAACTGCAGCCACCAGTAGTACCTGAAATCGTTGCTACTGTGCCAAAAATCTCAATCGCTGCCACCTCTGTTTCCAGCCACTCCTGCCACAATCTCTGACGTCGGACCATCACCTAGCCCAGCGACCGCCAACCCACTTGTTCTAGAACCGATTTCGACAACTGAAACACAGATTTCGGTGACTGAACAACACAACTCTGACCAGCAGCAAGTCTACAGCAGTATATTTTGCCACAGACAACAATCCTACTCTAGTTTGCAATATCTTCCCCTCTTAATTGATTTTTCAATTTGTCGTTTAATTTCTATGACTAGTTTACAAATTAATTCTGGAAATTGAGATGGAATTAGACTCAAGATTGTGCTTTAGTTTGTTGATAAATTTTGGGAATTTGCTGAATTGAAATTGCTAAATTTGATTAGATAGGATTGGGTGCTTACTGTTGATTTATGCCATATGAGATTTTGATCAAGAACATGCAGTTATTTTATGGCTCATTGGTCTTTGTCTTGCTTATTAAGTTTAGGCGAATTGGTTTGTTTTAATGTATGAATTGCTGTTGGATTTCAATTGTCTCTTCATCATAGTGTAAACTTATATTGTTCTAAGTACACTTGAATGCTTTCCTTCCATTGTTGTGACAAGGTGTGCAGCAATTAGCTAAAGTTGAGGAAAATGTAGCTGCATTATACCGGATTAAGGAGCACGATCCCTCGTGCCCGCCTTCCCCTTAGGAGCATCTGATCTTCGGCATTCATAAACCAGGGGAGTTCTGTTCTCACTTTCCTGCTTTATTTTATTTTGGTTTGTGATTGCTACGCTTTCTTGCACATTAAGGGCTATGTGCAGATTTAAGTGGGGGAGGGGTTTCACATTGTTAATATTGTAAATTTGTGCATATTATTTGTATTGTTTGAATCTCTTGCAAACGTAAATTAGCTCCAACTCCTTTGAAAATTTTTCATTATTTTTCTTTTTGCAATTGTAGTTTTGAAATTTTTTCTTCTATGTCTTGTGTACTTGTTAAGGGAGATGTTTGCATAAATAAAGCATGAGACTCTAGCTAGTTGAAATCATTATGATCAATGGAAACTTGAATTGAGATGTATCACTTAAAGACATAGGCTGTATAAGAAACTTCTTTTGATTGACCATAAATTAAGGGATGAAATAGGTACTATGCATGTTTTTGATTTTGAATGTTTATGTTAATAAAAAAATAAATAAATAAATAAATAAAAGAAGAAAATTCACATGAATATTCTATTCCGCTGGCTTGATTTTCGAATCCAAGTTATGAATAGTGCTAGTAGTCGCTTAATGAATATGCTTAGCCAAGTAAGTCAGGTGCATTGTGTTTACTCCATTTTTGTTATCCGTTCGGAAAAGCTATAGCATCTTAAGTAGGTTAAGTGTTGTGAAAAATAAATAAACAAATAAAGTAAGATCACAAAGTGATCCATTAGTTGTTTGTGTCTTAGGTAAATTGTGTGCTTATTCAAGTCCTATTGTCCCTTGTTTATGTTTTTGATTAAGAATTGATTAGGGGTCTATTATCCTAGTGATGCAAATCATATTCTAGTTGTTAGTCGAGTAGCTTTGAATGCATTAGTTGGGGCTAAGTGCCAAGTTTATTGCATCTGTCCTTTGATAAGCGTGCTTGATGTATTAGTTGATTTTTTGGAACTATGATTTGTGAGATATAATGTGCTTTTAATTGTTTTTGGAATTGGATTTGTTTTGTTTGCTTCAGGAAAAGCAAGGTTTAAGTTGGGGGAATTTTGATAAGCACATTTTATGCACGTAATCTTTCTTTTGTTTATAAGCTTTAATTGCTAATTTTTGGTTAACTTAGGCGAATTTATTTCATTTTGTGTAATTACTCGCGCTAGGAATTTTGAAGTTGAAAATGAGCTTAAAGAGCCGATTTTGGGAGCTTAGAGTGCATAAAGGATGGATCTTGAAGTCATAACCTATGAGCACGGCTTGTAGTGTGTTGTTGATGTTGCAAATGAGCCTAGGAAGCTGTTTTGCATAAGCCATGATCTTGGCTTAAAGGGAGCTATGAATTTGAAGAATTTTTGTGGGATTAGAAGACTTCCTATTTAGTTTTAGTTTATTTGATTCAACTTTTTTGTAATAGGCTTTTGGGATATTTTTACTTTTATTTCTAGTATAACTCTAATTAGATTTTCCTACAAAATCTTAATTGGAGTTATTTTCTTTTTAGAACTCTTTCCTAAGTTGTTTAGGTTTAAAAGAGTTAAAGGAGGAAATTGTTTTTCCTCTGCTCTTGCACTTTTTGAAACGTTTTCCAGCCCTCTTTCTCTGCTCTCAACGTGTTCTTCCCATCCATGAAGAACTAAAACCCTAATTTCTAGCTAGAGGGAAATTCAGTATTGTAAAGTCAATTGTGAGATCAACTGTTCTTAATTTCTTCTTTAATTCAAGTAATTGATTTCATTCTGTTCTTATTACTTGTGCATGATTTAATTGAATCATTGATTTAATTATATACTTGTGATTGACTTGCTAATTAGGTGATCAAATACGTAATCGTTTAATTCAATTAACCTAGGTAGTGAATGACACGGTTAATTATTGACAAGTTTTTAATTTGTGCTATAGATGAAATTGATATGCTTTAAATAATCCCGTTTATGTGATTATTGAGTAGAATTAGTGTCTCTTTTGTGTGTTAATGCTTTTGATTGAATTAAATTCCGAAACTTGTTTGGAACTGTTCGATTAAATAGAGATAATTAATGAGCTTCTCTTAGTTATCTATTCTGTAAGAAGAGATTAGCTGATTCATGCTTTATGATAACCATAGCTAATTTACTTAAATGCATTAAAGTTATCCTTTGTATTTGATCGATGATCGGTTGGTTTGACTCAAGACTTGAATCCACCTTCTAGCTGGAATCTGCCTCATATAAATTTTAACCCCATTATTTCGTTTTTGCTATTTTTGAGTTTTAATTGCAATTTACAAACAACCCCCTCTTTTACTTTTTTTGTTCAAACTTTAGAAGAATTAGATCAACCAATCCCTATGGATTCGACCCTACTTTACCTTTACTACAAAATTTGGTTTCTAAGAGTAGGTATTTATTTTTAGTGTGCTCGGCACACAACATTTGTACATTTTCAATGTTATCAAAATCCGACAGGATCGATCGATTCAACCGTGACCCGACCACTTGTCTGTCCGATTTGATACAGAGTGCCGATCGGTGAACCAGAGTTATTGAACCGTAAATTAAATAATATTTTGAATAAAACTAAAGGATAATTATTAAAAAAAAAACCTTGTGCTTACACGCGATTGCAAATTGTCCTAGAAGTTTGACTTTTTTGTAAAAAAATTCTTGTTAACAGTGTTAGTTGATTTTTTGCTTTTCATTAACGGGGAGAAACCACAAGAATTTTTTTCAAAAAGTCAAACCTTGAGAATTAATTTGTGCAATCACGCATAAGTTATCCCTAAAATTAAACAAATAATCTATTTTTAAAAAATAAAAATTTAGTGGAACCCATGATTGAATTGGTCGAACCGCTAATGGGTGATCTTATCAGTTCGTAGTTCGGTACCGTCTCAATCACATTGGTATTTTCATACCTAGTTGAATAATATTAAGGGATAGTTAAAAGAAGAAAAAAAGCTGTGGTTACACGGGGTGGCATATTATCCTAGAAATTTGACTTTTTTGCAACAAAATTTGTGTTAATGGTGTTAGTCGATTTTCTGCTTTTCGTTAATTTGCAGAAATCCCAAAAATTTTTTTGCTAATTAAATCTCTAGGATTAATTTGCATAATCAGATGTAACTACATGATTTTTTTTTTCGTAATTATCTCTAAAATTAAACACGTAATCTTTTCCAAAAAAGTAAAAATCTAGTGGAACCTCTGATTGAAATTGGTCGAACCGTTAATGGTATTCTTATCAGTTTGTAGTCCGGTACTGTTTCAATCACCTTGGCATTTTCCTACCTACTATGACTTTCACTGTAATAATGTACTTTTCAGTTGAATACAAAATATTTGTTCACCAACTATTTAATAGTGACACTGAAATAGGTGTATATCGATTAAAATAAAATTATGAAAGCATGTTTTGTTCAATAGAAGATTACTTTCAATTTTATAAAACAAAACAATTAATATTAATTCCCAAAAAAAAAAAAAATAGTCAGCGAAATGTGAACTATTACACTCAATAAATATTATATATGTATATATAAAACATTAAAACCCAATGCAGATTAAGTATCAGAAAAAAATGTGAAAATTTGTGGACAGCTGGTAGATAGATAATACTGTCCTTATTGAAATACTAATTAATTAAAAGCAGTTAGATATTGAATATACACAAGTGTTCATTGGGTCAAATTCTAAAATTGTCAAGGAAAGATTTACTATCAAGTTGACGAGCAAAAAGGGCTTTGAAATATTCATCAACTCGAATTCTCCGAAACAAAGCAGGATTTTGATGGTTGATCAAGCTTGATGATGGCCCTATTTCAACTTCATATTTTGGTGAATAAAATGTTGCTATCGACATTCTTTCTTTCTCTCGATTCACTGTTACCCTGTGCTCAATGCTGCGGTATATCCCATTGGTCACAATCTGCCATTTGTTAAACATTAATATGAAATAGTCTTTAGTTTTTACATATGAAATTATATACGATGCATGTAAGAAAGCTTCTACTATCAGGTCCAGGACCACTCCATGATCTCCACATCATCGCAATAACTGACGCGGCGTTCATCTGACAGCCTCTAATCAGTTCGGTTCAGCATCACTCGATGATCTCCACATCAGAGCAACAACTGACATGACAATCATCTAATAACCCCGGATCAATCCGGTCCAAGACCGCTTGATGATCTCCATGCCAGAGCAACAACTTATGTGGTGATCATATAACGTAATCAATCTAGTTCAGAACCACTTGATAATCTTCACATCAGTGCAACAATTCACGTGTCGATCATCTAATGGTCCTGGATGAGTCTAGTCCGGGACCACTCACATTAACACAACAACTAATGTGGCGATTATCTAACGGTCCCGGATCAGTCCAGTCCGAAACCACTTAATAATCTCCACGTCAACACAACAATTGACAAGGCGATCATCTGTTTAGTATTTTTGTAAATATAAATAATATTAGGGTACCTCCAAAATGTCTCCAATGTTGATTACAAAAGCATTGGGGAGGGGTTTAATGGAAATCCATTTGCCATCTTTTTTAATTTGAAGACCTTCAACTTGATTGAGTTGTAGGAGAATCGTAAGACCTGAACCATCAGAATGTGGAGTAAGTCCAATGACTTTATGATGTTGTGGACAAGGAGGGTAATAATTCATCCTCATTGATTGATGCCCATCTTCAAATATTGTTGTTATTTCTTCTTCCTCTATCTCCAGTGATTTTGCCATGCTTGATAATATTTTCATGGCTAGGTTTTTTAGTTCTATTGAGTAGCTATCCAAACTCTCTCTACAATAACAAAATGGAAATGAACCCAATTTATGCACATAGAAAAACAATGAAAATGTTGTATGAATATTGAATTTCAACATTTGTCAAAGTTGATGATGTGAAATGTAAAAATTCTAGCACGTGCCAGGAATAGACTACTTTTGGCCAACAAAAATACACCACAATAGCATCAATGCTGATAGCTTGTTGCTACTGGTTGGGAGCAGTCTACTCCTGGCACGCGATTGGCTTTTCTTTTTTTTGAAAAATGTCCATATTTTAGCCAAAGTGGAAGATATTCTATTATACATAGGAGTAATAAACCTACTTCCTTCCAAATATTGCACATCAACCTGTTTGCTAACATGGTATAAGATAATTGGGAGGGAGTGGTCTACTCCAGGTGTATGCTAAAATTTTAGCATAAGTACATTAATGTACCTAAGTGGAAGAGGGAGCATAGGAAATAGATGAGGCTTCCTAGTATGAGAAGGCTGAGTAACCAAGAAGAAAAGATCAGCCCAATCAAGCTTTTGCTCTTCAGAAACAACAAAGGCTTGACCAAAACCTTCTACTTCTCCTTCATATTGCCAATATTTTTTCTTTTCTTCCATTGGCATATTAAAGAAATCTTTCACTTCTTCCTTTATCTTCTCCACTAATGAATTCTTCACTCCATGGTTTACCACCTGCAAAGTATTTTGTAATTTTTTTAACATTATCCATTAGTTTCTTTTTCTCGTAATTGTATCCGATTAATCGATTCGAAGCTGCTTTCAAACCACTATATGAAAAACTTATGAGAGAGCTTACATAACCTTCCAACATCAAGAGCGGAAACCGAACCTAAGATCGAGGGCTGTCCATTTCTAGCATGATAACGAGATTTACGAAAACAGTCCTCTTTAACACAATTATCATTTTTCTTGCATTTATATCGTATATATTCATGTCAAATATATAGATATATGTAACAAGGCAACAATCCGTTTTGACACCGATAGTCACTACCTTATATATAACGTTTTATCATTGCATGCATAACTAATCATGTATATCACTACCTTATATATAAGTTTCTTAGAAATAGAAACTTATGAGAGCTTACATAACCCTCCAACTTTGACAGCGAAATTCCAACCTAAGAGTGAGCGCTTAAGTGATTTGATTTACAAAAGCAACCCAATTTGGCACAATCCGTTTAACAAAATTATCATTTTTATTACATTTATAATATATATATTCAGACAAAATAAAACGATAACCCATTTTGACACTAGTAATCATTTCCTTATATATAGCTGTGTATGCATAGGAAATACAAGATTTGGTACCAAAAAAAAAAAAAAAGACCACCAGAATTATAATAATTTTTGTCTTTGCTTTTTATAGCAATGAAAGATATTGCATATTATTGCTACAAAGTTGTGGCTGTATATATTTCAAAACAAAATTTCATATTGATATGCATATAAAAACATCTTTTGAATATTTGCCGAAATCTTTTTCTACCATATATAGCATTAGGTTGTAGTTTATATTATGAGAAGGAATTAAAGTAATTAATTACCTGGAAGAAACCCCAGTGCTTACAAGCATGGTGAAGCTTGTCTAACTCATCAGAAGGATAATCAGAAATTAATCTCTGCAAATCAATGACTGGAACCTCCTCAGAGTCATCATTAATTTGGTTATTAACGATAAGCTCATCATCATCTTCAAGTGGTTGAATATATCTTTGTGGAATATCATTATTGACGTTTTTAGCTAATTCTTGGACACAAGGCACTGGAAGTGAAGTTATTCCAAGATTCACCACCTCCTTCTTTTCCATTTTCTTTGTCTATTTTGCTATAATTGCTGCAAAATTTGCTCAAATATCAATTTTGATTAATTAATTAGCATATTGAACACTGCCTATCTACCATATATTTATATTAATACCCACCCCCCTTCTAGAAATTAAGTGTTGAATCCCAATTAATTTTCTGATATCATTCATGATAATGATATGATCCTTCATTATTCAAACTCCCAAAATGTCAAAATAAATTAATTTGTAATAATTTTCAATCAATCTAATTCACATTCGGATTCCTATTTTTAGCTTTTCTGCTCGATTTGACATTTCTTACTTTTTATCCATCATTTGAATCAATGTCCCTTCCGGATCTACATTCATGCAAATAAAAATAATAATTTTTTTTTTCCTAAAAATAATTTAGAAACATAAACTCTTAATTAATTTTGAGATGTACTAGTCCACAAAATTAAAAACTTGTTTTGACACAATAAAAAAGCTCATTGCATCGTAAGAGAGTATATCATTACCAAAAACCTAGCTGCTAATTAGAATTGTTAGTAACTTTTTCACTTTAAGCAATGTATCTCAGATTCGAGGCTTCTAAATGGAACTAAAATAGTTAATGGTTTGAATCCAAAATCAAATAGAAAGTTAAAAAGAAAAAAAAATTTATACATCACCAATATCTTTTTTTTTTTAAGAAAATACATCACCAATTTGAGTACAAGGGAAATTAACATGAGAAATAAAGGAATGAGTATTGATGCCCATGCTAGCTAGTGTGTACAAAATTAAAAACTTAAATCTTTTTCAACTGTTAAGCATCAAAGGCACTATTTGTTTAGTGAAAATTTATGGAAATTTTTTTTTTGTAGAAAATAATATTTTTCTTTATTTGTTACTATAATTTCGAAATCTGTAAAATGAAATTGTAAAAGAGTTATGATAGTGGAAATAAATTAATATTAACTTGTATTTTCTCTCTTTGCCAAATAAGTTAATATATACAAAATGAGAAATTGTTTTACTTATTTTTCAAACATTATTCTTTGAATAAAATAAATCTTGACTTAATTATTTTCCTTTTAAATTACAAACACTAAAAAATATTATATATATACATATATATTTTTATAAAAAAAAAAATCCAAACAGAAACTAAAAATATATGTAGAAAATGTTGACAGCGAAAAGAATGATTAAGCACTAATATTTTATATGCTAAATATCCGATAGGCATAATGTGAAAAATAATCCAAAAAGTCAACAATCTCTCATTAATTTCTTTTAAATAAAAAAGGTCATCCTTCACGCTGCATTATATTTTAAATTTGTTTAAAAATTAGTAATATATTTCTCCTATTCTCATAAAAATTTTAACCATTGATAATTCTGTCAAGCAATCGAGTTTCCATAGCATACTTTAAATGAAATTTACTGTTATGAAAATAGTTTTCAATATGTTTAATATAAATATTTTAAGGTTACTGTATCTTTAACATAAATTGCAGCCAAATAGAATACAATAACTTTTTTTTTATATATATAAAAATATATATTTATTTGATTAAAAGCTGAATGAAAATAAATAAATAAATAAATAAATTATATGTAACGAAAGAGCGTTATACTGTTACAATATATGGCCAAATTTTCTTTGAAATGCGCTAATTAAGCTTCGTACATGGCAGCATTCCATTGATTTGATTATTTCCTGATTACATAATCATGATGAAATGATGATGGATAACATTTTGACAAAATTATGTTGATTAATTAAGAAGTTTCCACACTTTTACAAAAAAAGAAAAGAAAAAAAAAAAAAGTAAAATTCAAAAGAGTTCCCAAGCATATTCCTTTTAGTGTTTTTTTTTTTTTTTTAAATAGACAAAACACATTTTTAGTCCTTCAATTTTGTATTGTTTTATGTAAAATCTTGGTAATACGGATTTGTTACGTATATGGCATCTAAAATATGAATTGGAGAGCTCTCCAAAACACTTGCTTTGCTTCTTTGAGCTTCAAAACATTAGCTGTTTTAGGTTGTTATTGTTTTCATCATTTATTGAATATATATATCATTTCTTCATTTTTGTTAGAAATAATAATAAAACTTATAATTAAGTCTTACATGTTAGTCTAAATTGTTGAGTTAAATAGTTGCATGATATGATATCAAAAACTCTTAAATTTAGAGGTCAATGGTTCGAAATCTAGTAGTTTCATTTGTTGATTAAATTTAACATGTGGCAGAGTTAGCTTGTTTTGTACACGATTATAATAATAAAAGTTAGGATTAAAGCTTTTGGCCCATGTATTATTCACAGAATGTCCTTTCATTCCATGAACCATTGGAATGGTTCATTTGCCTCATGTGATATCACAATCTTAGCCAATATCACTATGTTACATGTCAATTCGTCTTTTAAGAGAAATTAATGAACTAAATAATATATTGTATTTTCATAAATCCAATGAAAATTGTATAATACTTAATTAAAACACTATAATTATATATAAGAAGCATCCAATTCCT
This sequence comes from Euphorbia tirucalli, assembly GCA_039660915.1. NCBI lineage: Eukaryota > Viridiplantae > Streptophyta > Magnoliopsida > Malpighiales > Euphorbiaceae > Euphorbia > Euphorbia tirucalli. The sequence continues at coordinate 43,912,832 of CM077636.1, forward strand.
TAAAAAAGGATGACATTGGCTCAGATTGTGATGTTACGAAGAGCAAATGAGTTATTTCAATAGTTCAGGAGTTGAAAAAGCATTTTATAGGTAGTATAGAGACCATAACTCTTTAATCCTAAAAGTTATAATTTTTGAGCCAAATGGTGTTTGACAGTTTTCATTTATTTATTTATTCTATTGGGTGACTTTGATACCAAACATAAGTCGTCATTGGAATTATTATTAAATTTTTGGTATCCCTTTTGACATTTTTGACATTTTTGAGAATTGCGGTTATGAATTCGGTTTCATTTACCTTGACTTTTCCAGAATGATCTACTTTTCAACACAACACTTGTTCACCTAAGTACTATTAAATAAAAATGTAATATAAAAAAAAATTAAAACTGGATTAGAATTCTCTCTAATTGAATGTCAAATAGAATTTGATTTTCATATTCTTTGTTTCAACTATTAATTTTTCCTTATCAAGTGGTTCATTCAATATAAATCCAATTTGAAAATCCAAATTCATGTCAACTACATATATGCTCTTTCACCCAATTAATTATACCGACGAAGTGATTATTACAAGTTAAAATAATGATTTTTATAGCATAATTTTTTTTTGTGCAACAAGAGTAATGTGCACCCGACCAATAAATATATGTCATGTTAATACTTATGTTAACATAACATGTTATTGTTGGCTCATGTATGGAGTATTTCATGGGAAATTGTAGAGTACATTTTTGAGGTACATTCTCCATTAGTTATAATAAAGTATATATAATTTTTTATTATATCCTAAGAGTCTAAATAACAACCTCTTTACCCATATATTATTAAGAAATATCATACCCCAAATATTGTAAAATTATTCATATTTCAATGAAATAGAAGGAGAATTGTGAAGTATTACAGTCGATATATAACAAACACAAATACATCCCAATCAACTTCATAGATATTTGATATCTCTATAGATAGCTGGATATACATATGATACATCCTTATTTAAATATTAAATGAAAATTGTCGTGGAACCGTACGACCTAAAAGTTTAAGCTGATAAGGAAGGTTCGATAATAAGTCTATTATTATTATCATCATCTTTGACAAATATGAATACAATCATAAATTAATTGAGACAGAAATGTGGGTTCAAATTCTAAGAGTGTCAAGAAAAGATTTACCACGAAGCTCACGAGCAAAATAGGCTTTGAAAAAATCATCAACTTGAATTCTTCGAAACAAAGCCGGACTCTGATGATTGATCAAGCTTGGTGTTGGCCCTATTTCAGCTTCATATATTGGTGCATAAAATGTTGCAATTGACAATCTTTCCTTCTCTGAATTCACTATTGCCCTATGCTCAATGCTGCGGTATATCCCGTTGGTCATAATCTGTCATTAATTTTATCCCCAACATAAACACTAATTAATTTACAACTTCATTATTTAAAATTTTCATTAATTAATTTTTACATATGAATTTAGGGAAAAGTAACAAAAATATATATGGTTCGTAAGATTTACGAATGCATGTCCGTATTTAAAAGTTTACAAATTCAAATTTTTAGTTGCATCGTTTGACAAACATAGTCCTCCATCCACTACACCTTCACCTATATATTAGTAATTCAATTTCATTTTCTGTTCTCTCTAACTAAGATGGTGTTAGAGCTTCTCTCTCTGATTTTGGTAAAGCTAAGTTTCGATTGATTTCATTCGAAAAATGGCATGAAGAGATTATCAAGTTGTTTTACAGATGTAGTTACGTTAGAACTATGGGAATCAATAGGTAGATGGAGATGCTTAACCACAGTTAGAAATGCGAAGTAGAAGCAGACAACCTCACAATCGTGATCGTATTACAGATCATCAATATGATTGAAACGCATATCAACATGATCAAAATCTAGATTCGCATTAGAGAATTGAAGAATCGCATCTGTCTCCACCCATTCACACTGAAAATCCTGGATTAGTATTAGTAAGTTCACTATTGACAACTACTAATTACATTTCTAGAAATGACCTATGATTAGAGCCTTAAATGCTAAAAAGCGAGCTAGCTATATCTTGAGAGATGATCTTAAACCTTCTTTTAATTCCGTTGAGTATGAAAGTAGGAGCAAGTTTATAGTCTTGTATTTTCCTAGATTTTGAATAGTATTTCCAATGATATTGTAGAGAATTTTGTGTTTGCTGAAAATGAAAGGTCATGATGGCTAAAACTTGAGTAGAGTTTGGTGAGAATCATGGACCAATAGTTTTTCGACTTAAAAAGGAGATGGGATAAATTGTCTAAGGTAATCTTACATTGCAAGGATATTATACCAAATTGAAGAGGTATTGGAATGTGTTGGCTTTTGAAGCCAATTATAAACTATAGATGTGGAGAATCAAGATCTATTTTATAGGCATCATAGGAAGAGAATCAGTTGCTTCAATTTTTGTTAGGCTTGAATCTGGACTATGAGTTTTTCTATGATCAGATATTAGTGATGGATCCTTTTCCAGTAGTCAACAAGGCATAATCTATGTTGATTCAAATTGAGAATCAACCATAGATCTATATTCCGATGTTACAAATACAGTCAAAATTGTAACTAATTTTCACAGTTCTGGTGCCAAACCTGGATCTAGATTTGTTTCTTCATCTAAGGCAGTTTCTTCTCCATAAAATTAGGATGAAAAAGGTCTACACTTTCTGTAACAAGCCAAAACATACTCTATCTAATTGTTTTAGAGTTCCTAGCTATACTGATTGGTGGAAAGGTAAGAGAGCTGTAGCATCTCAAGCTTGTGGTTACTAAAGAAGTATATACTTTTATTGATAATAATGACACTAAATTAGACAACTTTAAAGGCCATAATGATACATCAACTAGGAACATGAGGTATAGAGGTATCTTAAAAGGAAGAGTAAGGCAAATCAAGATGATTCTTTAGCTTTTACTACTTTTGCTACTAAAGTAGGTAATGTTTCTTTCTTAAACTATGATGAAGCATGGATTATAGAAACAAGAGCAATTACACATATGTGTAAACAGTTGTGCTTGCTATCTAATTTAAAGAAATCTTCTAAAGTAAAGAAAATTTACTTGCCTAATGGATTTTTGCAACAAGTTTTACATCTTGGAAATGTATTGTTTAGTAATACTTTCTCTTTGTAACTAGTTCTACATGTGCCAAAATTCAAGTTTAACCTTCTTTCTATTAGTCAGTAATTGACTAATCAGAAAATGACAGTTTTGTTTACTGATACATATTGTATGGTGTAGGACCCAATTTCTAATATTGGTATTTTGAAGGATGGATTATATAATCTCACAACGGAGTCTTTTCTTTTATCCACCATTCATAAATATTGTTATGTTGCTTTACTTACCATAATAGTGACAAAATAAGTAAAATTTATTGCTTTGGTATAACATATTAGGACATTTAGCTTGTTCTAAGCTTCAACATATTGCTAATGTTCATTGTAACTATTTTGTAGGAATTTAGTTCTATTGTGATACTTGTCATTATGTTAAACAACATAGATTTTCTTTTGGTAATAGTGGAATTAGATCAATGAAACCTTTTGCTTTAATTCAAATTAATGTGTGGGGCCCTTATAAAACAAAGTGTTTATTTAGAGATAAGTGTATTGTCACTATTATTAATGATTTCAGTAAAGTGACATGGACTTTGTTATTTCATACAACACAAGTTCCTGGATTTTTAGCTTAATTTATTGCCATAATTAAAACTCAGTTTGATTCCTCAATTCAGCAGATTCGTAGAGACAATATTAACAAGGAACATCAAATTTTGTTTCCTAAAGTAGAGATTTTGCATCAAAATTCCTGAGTGCATACTGCACGATTTAATAGAGTGGTTGAACACAAACATAGGTATCTTGCTAAGGTAGTTAGGGCTTTGTTACATTAGGCACAATTGCCAAAGTGGTTCTAGGGAGAAGCTATGTTATATGCAAGGTGTTGAAGTGGAATTCTCTTGTTGAAGTTTTATCGAATGAGAAACTTGAGTATACAACTGTAAGCGCTGGAATTTTCTATACTTAAAAAAAAAGTTTACGTAAGAAATCCCATTTGGATGTAATTATTCTCTTCCCCATTATTCTTTTCTTATTTCTCTTGAAATGATACTTCCCTTCACTTATGATGTTGGTGATTTCATTGAACCTAATTAAATGGGTCCTTAACCTGCTGTTAGACATTTTAACAAATGTAGTATGAAACCAGGCTGGATGAATGATTTTATCGTTAATTATGCTCAAACCTTAGTTTCTGGTTTAATGCTAATTACTTATCTTGCAAATTATTTAGCATGTTTGGTAAATGGAACTAAGATTGAAGAACCCAAAAGGTATCTAGATGCTAAGGGGAAACCAAAATGGGAGAAGTCAATGGCTAATGAAATAGCTACTTTGGAAAGCAACAACACATAGTAGCTAAGTTAATTACCTAATGGGGAAGAGAACAATTACATCCAAATGGGATTTTTGAGTGATATAACCTAGAAAGGTCAGTAGAACGATAAAAAGTCAGATTGGTTGCTAAAGGTTATGATAAAATGCAGGGCACATATCATGTAGATAGTCTTTCAACTATTATAAAAGCAGTTATTCTCAGAATGTTCTTACCCATTGTTGTAGCAAAGTAGTGGCTTATTCATCAAATAAACATCAACAACACCTATTTGTATGGATCTGTTGATGAGGAGCTTTACATGGAGCCTCTAAAAGGGTATAAGGTGAAACCAACTCATGTTTATAGATTGATAAAGTCCATTTATGGATTGACGCAAGCTGAAAGGTAATGGAATAAAGCTTTCACTAAAAAATTGATTAATTTGAGATCTCAAAAGTTCATGCATGATTATTTCTTGTTTACAAAGCAACAAGGAATAGATTTCATTGTTCTAATTGTGTATGTGGATGATGTTCTGATATCAGAGACATCAGAAAATATGATTTGTGCAATGAATAGGCCATTGCATGATGCTTTTACCATTAAGGAAAAGGGGGAAGCAAAGATTTTTTCCTTGGTATTGAACTGACTAGGTTAGATTCTAGCATATTATTAACACAAAGGAAACATGTGAGAGATTTATTAGAAGATGCAGGTTTAATGGATGCAGAACCAGTCACTAATCCATTCTCTAATGGCAATGTGTTAACATATCCTTCTGAGTTGTGTCCACAACAAGACGGGCACAAAAGGATTACTGGAAGGCTTTTATAGCTTGGTTTTATGAGGCCTGAACTCTCTTCATCACTCAGTAACTTAGTTAATCCATGACTACTCTTGTATACTCACATATGACAATAACAATTCATGTTCTTAAGTATCTTAAAGGGACCATAGAACTTGGTTTGTTTTATTCAGCAAAGGTAGGTATTGCAGTTGTTAATATGTTTTATGATTTTGATTAGGGAAGGTGTAAAGAGAGTAAAAGTTCAATAACTGGATATTACATATTTTTGGGCAGTTCTTTGGTGTCATAGAAGTTCAAAAAGCTTAATACCATAAGCAAACTATCTGCAGAAACAAAATATAGAGCTATGCAAACCACATCCTGTGAATTGAAGTGGATGAGCTGTATCTTAAGGGAGTTTCAATTTAATCTTGCACTGCCTATCCCATTACATTATGATAACCAAGCAACCATTCACATAGCAGCTAATCTAGTTTTTTTTTTTTAATGCACAAAGCATCTTGATATAAACTGTCACATCATTAGGAATCATTTGATGAAGGGCTTCGTCACTACACCTTTTGTTTCCTCACAAAGACAATCTTACAAAGCCTCTAAGTCAACATCAGATGCGTCCAGCTATGGAAAGAATGGGAGTGGTTGAAACTTAATTGTAATTGTGTTTAATGGTTGTTTCTTTATTTTCATTTCAGGGGGGCTGTTAAGTAAAAAGGTAGTTTAGGCGGAAAAGTTTGTTACCACAATAACAAACTTATCTACCTATTAGAAATACTCTTGTACACCTCACCTATTAATAATGTAGTTTCATTTACTCTTCTCTCTAACTAAGACTTTGGATTTTAGTTGATACGAATACAATGAACCTTAGAAATAAAGTACTGAAATTTTCGAGCAGCATAGGTATTTTTCAAATTAAATAATTAAAAAATTAAAAAATCGCAAAAAATAAAATTATTGCTATTTTATATTCAAATCTTGATAGGGAAATTATTAGGAGGATAATGGAAGAAAATGTTGAGGTTTGCATGGAGATCAGGTCAAAAGTACATGTGGTCACATTGAATAGTGTATCTACATTATTTAAGAATTTTCCATCAAGAACACTTTCCAGTCATTTTTCTATTTTTTGTGATTTTTCAAATTTTTTTGTTGTTTAATTGAAAAAAGACTTGCATTTTCTAAAAATTTCAAGATTCATTGCCAATGTCCACTATATTCATATCAATCAACATGCAAAATTTCAGCTAAAAATCTAAAGGATTGAACAGTTTTTACAGGATGTGTTGGGTGGAAGATTTTATTTGCTACCGATGAGGTATATGTTTGTAAATAAAAAAAAAATCTCATACCTTTTTTTATCAACTATTAAAACACAGATTTGTATTCAGAAAATCAGCAAATCATAGATTTTTTTTGTAATTTTCTTATGAAATTATATAATAAAATATATATTAGTATTACCTCCAAAATGTCTCCAATGTTGATTATAAAGGCATTGGGAAGAGGGTTGATGGGAATCCATTTACCATTATTTCTAATCTGAAGACCTTCAACTTGATTGAGTTGTAAGAGAATTGTGAGACCAGTAGCATCTGAATGTGGAGTGAGTCCAATGACTTTGTGAGGTTGGGGACATGGAGGGTAATAATTCATTCTCATCGATTGGAATCCATCTTCAAATATTCTTGCTATTTCCTCTTCCCCTATTTCTAGAGCTTTTCCCATGAATGATAATATCTTCGTGGCTAAACTTTTTAGTTCTCTTGAGTAGTTTTCCAAGCTCTCTCTGAAATGTAGACAATAATTATAGAAATAATTGTGTTTGACATTTTATTCCTTCTGTAAGAATCAACAGTTAAAATTGCATTTACCTATTTTATAATAGCAAAACATATAACATTTTATATTTTATATTTTCCCCACATTGTTGTAAAGGATAAGCACAAAAAATACTTTACTTATTTGTAAGTTGGCATCTATGGTTTTTTACCGTTAACAAAAGTAGTCTATTATTCAATACACTCCCTAAAAGCTACCATATCTTTCAAATTTTTATCTGAAATTTTCTACATCGACAGATAAAAATACAATGGACCTAACAGAAAATTTTTCAGCCAGTGCATGTGTTATTTTAATTAATAATACAAAAAAATGAAAAAATACAAAAAATGGCCAAAAATTGTTCAAATCATGATGAAAAATTCTAAAATAATACATAAAAAAAATTATTGGGATACTAAATGGTGAAAAAATTGAATTTTTTACGAGAATCGGGTTAACGGTGTGAACCACAGGTGTTTAACTTGATCTTCATGCAAAAATTAACGCGTTTCCCACCATTTAGCATCTCAAAATTTATCGACATTATTTAAGAATTTTTCTTCATAATTTGAATACTTTCTAACTATTTTTCAATTTTTTTTATGTCGTTTTCATTTTTTATTATTAATTAACAAAAAATACTTGTACTTTTTAAAAATTTATGAGCATCATCACCAAGGTCCATCGTATTTTTATCAACTAACGTGAAAAATTTCAAGCGTCCACTTTTATTAACAATTTACAAATGGCTGAAATCATATGAATTTAATTAATATTGCAGATATTAAAATTAGGGATATGTATAAAAAACTATGTGATATTTTTTCTAACTCTAATAAATATTATGGAACATGAATAAAAATACAATTTTAAAAAAATTATCAAGATTCACAATAATAATTATTGTTGGTTTAAAGATATTATTGAAATATATATATATATATATATATATATGAACTGACTAGTAATGTAATATGTAAAATAAATGGAGGCAACGTAGATGGATACATACCGGAGGGGAAGAGGGAGGTTGGGGAATAAATGGGGCTTTCTGATGTGAGAAGGGTGAGTGACTATAAAGAAAAGGTCAGCCCAATCAAGCTTTTGTTCTTCAGAGACAACAAAAACTTGACCAAAACCTTCCATTTCTCCTTCATATTGCCAATACTTTTTCTTTTCTTCCATTGGCAGGTTGAAGAAATTTATCACTTCCTCTTTTATCTTCTCCACTACTGAATTCATCACTCCATGGTTTACCAACTGCAATTGTTTTATTTATTTTTTTATTATTTCAACTAGATCCTTTTTCTTACGGGTCAAATAATAATTTAAATAAAACATATAATTAACAAATTGTGCGAAAAGAAGAAGAAGAAGCAATATGATGTTTTCATTTAATTTTTTTTTTAAAAAAAAAAATCATTAAATAATCTATCCAAATCAAACTACTTAGCAAGTTATTATGTATAAACAGTTAAAATCCATTATTTCTCGGTTAACTTTGTTTTCTTCTTTAAAGTTTTAGATGAGCGGTTGGTGAATTAGAGAATCGAGACAGACCATTTAAATAAATAACAAGCAATATTTATAGTTCTCACTAAAAGAACTAAAAATTTAAGAGCAAAAAAGTTGTACTTTATAAAAATTATTATAAAATAATAATAATAAAATTTGTTATATGTTGCTGTCATTAGATTATGACAGTTGCGTTGATATACATATAACAGCATCTCTTGGATATTGCTTCTATATATGCTTTTTGGACAAAAAAAAAAGTATTTTGGTGCAAAATTTTGCGGTCAAATATAATATTTCTTCCATTATCTTTTTTATCCATTTTAACAATATAAAATATATGTAAATTTCATTTTCTGCAAGTAAACATCAAGGTTGTGATTGGTGGTATGTTATAAAAAGATTCCATCAGGCTAATAATTGAAAGTTACCAAAAATTATTAATTTTGTAATAATAAAAAATAGTGAAATTTAAATGAATTACCTGAAAGAAACCCCAGTGTTTGCAAGCATGGTGAAACTTGGCTAACTCCTCGGAAGGGTCATCAGAAACTAATCTCTGCAAATCAATGACTGGAACTTCCTCATCATCATTATTAATTTGGATATTAACGATAAGCTCATCATCTTCAATTAGTTGATCTGTTTGAATATATCTTTCTGGAATTCCATCCTTGTTACTATGGACCTTTTTAGCTAATTCTTGAACACAAGGCACTGGAAGAGAAGTTCCAAGCTTCACTGCCTTCTTTTCCATTTTCTTGATCTACTTTCTTGTCTGATCTAAACATGTGATATTTATTTTTTGGTAAAGTGTAAACCAAGGGTATCAAAACCGAACCGGATGGAGCTGGATGGTTCGACCGTTTCTACTTTTGACCAGTTACTGGTGTAATCAACTTGATAGAAAGTTTATGTTCTTGGGAAAACTGATAAAAGAAAGTGGTTCAATTAGTGTTTGAATTGTTGAACTGGACTGATTTTTTTTTAATAAAATTCAGTAAATGATTTATTTAAAAAAAAAAATAAATATTAGATTGAATTCCCGATAAAACCAAGTTGAATCAAATTGAACCGTGAACCAATAGCTTTTTTGGTTCGTTATTGGGTCCGGTTCAATAATATGGGGGTAAACCAAAGGCGAACACTGAGACAGGTGTACAGCCTACCTGCCTATATATAAATATCGCCCCTCTTTCTTGAAAATAAGGGTTGAGTGTTTAATTTTGTAATATTATAATCACATATAGGATCTCGCGGCGGCTCCTGGAATTGTTGACCATACCCTGCCTCCATATACACATATATACATTTAAATTATAAATAAATTTTCAATAACTTAATACTATTCACGAATTTGACAAATTTAGAAGAAAAGTTTTTGATTAATATCAGTGAATAATTTGATTTGTTAATGACTTTTAAATGAAATATTAGGATAATTAATTAGCAATCAAATTATTTGAGATTTGAGATTTCAATTGAAAAGTTACTAAATCAATGATTCATAGATTTTTTTTTTTTTCCTTTTCCAGATTTCAAACAATTTCTCAATAAAGTTTTTTTTTTATGGGGTCATTATTATATGGTGGATCTACATTTAGCTTATTCATATAACTATCATGATGCTTTTGTAAAAGAAAAAGCAAAAAAGAGTGAGATCCAAAGAACAGACTTTTTGGTTTACAAATAAAAATTCTCTGAATAAACTTCACGCTAATAGCTAGACTATACCAATAACCAGAATTATTAAACTAGAACCGAATTCAACCAAATCTAAACTAGTAACCAGTTTGGTTATGGTGAACCGGGAATGTAAAATCTTTTTAATATTGAAAAAGGTACAATCAGATCTGGACCAATGACAAGTTCAAATTACGGGGATTGAACATAGAACCTCCTCCGTTCTTAGTGCATTTCAACTTAGCCACTTTAATTTTTATGATATCTATTGCATACTACATTATATATAATATCTATACTACTATAAAGAAAATAGTAAACTACTTTTTTTTATGTTATTAGATTTTATATTTATTTTTTAATTACACCATGCTAATTATTAATAGAGATAAAAAAAAAAAAAAACCTCTGTGGTTACACTCGATTGCAAATAAATTCTAGAGGTTTGACTTTTTACAAAAAAAAAAAAAAAAAAAAAAAAATGCATGTGGTTTCCGCCCATTAACAAAAAATGGAATTTTGACTAACATTGCTAAACTAATGATGTTGCAAGGGTTATTTTTGTCTTATCACATGTCCTCTCCTATAAAATAATTATTTTATTTTTACTATAAATATAAATACTTTTCTTCTTTACTCTTACTAACCCTAACTCTCTCTCATTTTCTCAAAGGGCACAGCCGCCTCCCTCCCTCAAGAAAACCGGTAACCCATTTTCTACCTTTCATCTTCTCAAACACTGACCAACCTCCATTCTTCTCAAACGCTGACCAAGGAGAAATCAACACCTTCGATGATGGAATTTGCCCAAAACACATCATTAGAACTTCTACTGAATTGGAATCTGAACCCAAACATCATGGGCAGCCTATCTCCGGTGACGCTTTTATTTGTATTTTTCTACAAACTTCATTTGAATCTTGCCATTAGGAGGTTGATGATTGTAGAAATTGAATAAGATAAAAGAGTATTGTCGAAATTGAAAGAATATATCCATCATCACCTTCTACTCCATTTCATCACATAAATTTGTAAACTCGTCATAAAGGTATTCATGACCTCGATTAGTTTGTAAAACTTTTATTTTTCTTTCTAATTGATTCTCAATTAAGTTTTTATATTTTCTAAACCAATTCAAAGCTTTAGTTTTTGTGAGAAATAAAGATGACATATCCATATCGAGTGAAGTCATCTATAAATGTAACGAAATAGACAGCACCATGTCTTACCCTCACATTCATTGGATCACAGATGTCAGAATAAATTAATTGCAATGGAAAGTTGGTTCTTTTTGCTTTTCCAAATGGTTTTTGAGCTGTTTTTCCGCTAAACAATGTTCACAATAGACATATCTACCTTTTTGAGGTTTCCTAATAAACCTTGGCTAGTATTTTCATTCTTTGTTGACCAATATGGCCAAGTCTAGTATGCCAAACATTCACATCATTCTCAACATCATTATTGGAAGATGTAAATAAGGAAAAACACACACTTATTGGATTATATTCTAAAATTCATTACAATAAAACCATCCAGGAAAAAACCAAAACCATAATAAAAAATATTTAAGTACAATTACCAACAATTAAAATGAAATCCATGCTCAAGTAAAACCAAAACCGAGATTAAATTTCAGAAAATTTCTGGAGCATATAACACATCATGTAGGAACAAGGCCTGACCTTCACACATGACTAATTTGCATGTGCCAATGCCTTTAACTTCTACTTTGGAGTTGTTCCTAACATATATCTATTTAGCTCCTCCGTGTGGAATTCGAAATTCTACGAAGGTATTTCTATCCTTCGCTACATGGTTTATTGTTGCTGAGTCTATAGTCCACAAAGGATAAGATTCAATTAAGAAGACAGAACTAGAAACATTTATAGCACTTTCGAGTGCAACATTATGATTTACCTTTGTGGGTTCGGTACAATCACGAGCAAAGTGTCCCTTCTTTCCACAGTTGTAGCATTTGACCTTTGCCATGTTCTTCTTCTTAGGAGGATGTTTCCCATTTACATGTGGATTAAATCTCTTTCTCTTGTTGATAGCACCGCCATTGCTACCCTTGTGTTGGAACTTACGTTTTTCCCTTTTCAACCTTCTGAACAAGAACCTGTCATGTACATATTAGTACTTGAATTATTCGCTTCGAGACAAGCATCTTCCAGTTCTAAATGATGTATGACATCTTCCATAGTCTTAATATTCTCATTGTGAGTAATGTGGAATTTCATATGTTGCCAACTATGTGGTAAGGAATGAATCACAGCTTGAACTTGCTGTTCATCAGTTAGGACAAGATCAACATCTTTCATCTCATTTATCATGTTTGTCACTTGTCTCAAATGCTTCTTCATAGTATATATGGGCACTTCTTGTAACTATTAAATTTGATAGTCAGCAACCTCAATCTTATCACAGAGGTAGCATCAAACGTTTCAACAATTGCGAACCATATGTCCTTTGCAAGATCATACCTCTTGAACTCTCATGATATCATTATCCATGCTGCTCAGTAATGTAATGAGAGTAAGAGAGTGCTTCTTCTTCAAAGTATCATAAGTTGTATAGTCCCTTCTATGTTCGACCGTCATTCCTTCCTCAGCATCATCCATGGATTCATTGATGCCTTAAGAGCCTCTTGCTCTTCTAGGACATACTGGACTTTCACGCTCCATATTTCATAGTAATCACCATTCAATTTCTCACCCTTATTCAATTCAGCCACAATATTCTTAGAAGCACTTACCATACATAGACATTCATGTACGTAAATTAGTGGCTTTCACATATAGGTTTTTTTAACAAATAATTAATTACAAATTAATGATCACATATTAAATTTAGAATTGAAAGCTTGACTATGTCAACAACCATCTTTCAAGATTTAATATGCAATTATTAATAACTTAATTAATGTGAAGAATCTATAAAATTACACAAACTTTATGCTTTACAATAAAGCAAACATAACAATTCCATCGCTAATATGGATATATATATATATATTATTAATTATAACACACATTATTATTTACAAAGTCCAAGTGTAAATACATAATAAATGCATAAATAGAAACTATTTATCACATTAATATTTTCATACAAACAGGGATCAACTCAAGAAATCTGTTCATTTGTTCTTGATTTGGCTCATAACATATCTTCGGTAATGGAGTTCCAATTATTTTGTGATGACCTTTTCGAGTGGATACACCAATCAGAGCACCAGCTATTTTCTTTGCACCCCAAGCGACATAATCACCAATGAAATGGCGTATAAGATTTGCATATTTCTTATTAACTTCATTCTTTTGCCAAATATTATCCAAAAAAACAGCAAGACTTAGAGAATTTAATGTTGCTGTAAGAGATTAATACTTTTCTTCTTCTCCTTGAAAACTCGCACTTTCCGAAATTATTTCTTGAATCATGTTATTCACTTTAATGATATGTTCAACAAAATCATTTGAATTGGCACTTGCACCATCACTAAAACGAAAATCACGTAAAAACATTTTCATAATAGCAACCCGTGCCGCTTATGCATATTTATTGATTATAAGCCTCCTAATTATTATTTGTAACAAATACAGGAAGAAAAATGAGGAATATACGTTTTTGTAACACATACAAAAACTAAAACACCAAAAAAATGTGCAAAGTTAATAATATAATTAAAAAACATTTTACCACTCAGATAAAAAAAAAAAAAAAAAAAATTGATCACTTAAATAAAAAATAATAATAATTTATCACATACCCCAAAAAAAAAAAAAAAATTCTTTTTTTACTGTTAATTATCCAAAAAAAGAGAGAGAAGTTTTGTCAAGAAAAAAAAAATTATGGATAATTAATTGTCGTCTAACCAATTAGATTTAATTAGTCTTTATTATTGTACGATCACTTTGTTTGAACTTATGAAGATCCCTCTACGGCTCTGACGAGTGAAGGGATAGCACATTGTTCTAGAATATAATATACATTTTTGAAGCAGTATGAGTATTTTAACACATTTATCATATTTATATCAAATAAAGTAATGGATTACGTTAATGAATGTTTAAATTAAGTTACTATGGTAGTAGTGGATGAAGAGATTACGTGGATCTTGAGAGTGCTGGGCTTGACTAGATGAATGAGTACATAAGTGGGGTTGAGTCCATGTAACACAAAACAAATTGGCTTGTATTAAGGTCCAATGTACACCATTTATATACTATTCTTTGTTCTAATTTATTTTCGATGTGGGATTCATTCCCTAACATCTCCAACACTCTCCCTTAAGTGCAACTAGATCTGGACCAGTTGTCACTTGTCAAACTTTCCTTGGCCTATCTCCTCTGAGGTCCAAGATCATCAACGGGTCTAGTTTTCACTACTAGCCTAAACTCTACCAGGACTTTTAAACACGGACCCAAGTTCTTTTCGGCTGTCAAGCCTTGTTTTACTCTGATACCATGGAGAGACTACGTGGGCCTTGAGAGTGCTGGGTTTGACTAGATGAGTGAGTACATAAGTGGGGTTGAGCCCATGTAACACAAAACCAATTGGTTTGTATTAAGGTCCAATCTACACCATTTATATACTACTCTTTGATCTCATTTATTTTCGATGTAGGATTCATTCCCTAACATCTCCAACAAAGAGTATAATTAATCTTTTTTTATTTGAACTGTCCGGTTAAATCTGAATTTAAACCACAATAGAATTTTTTAATGGGATAAAACTTTCCCAACAACTTTTTTTTTATTCATAAGGTTGGAACCTAAGACTTTGCTTAAAAGGAAGAAGTGTTTATATTTAATCTTGTCATTTACTTAATTATTATTTTTCTAAAATATGTAAACATAAATTAAGTTAAGAATAGGTTTGTAGCCAAATAGTAGAAGACAATATCATTATTCAGCCCGAAATATTACACTCGATAGTTGCCATTGAGTGTCAAAGAATTTTAATTGCTTAAGTTAAATTTTGAATAAAATATATAATTTAGATAGAAAATATTAATTGGAAAAGTGCTACCTCATTATTAAACAAAGAAGTTAATAATATTTTAAATAATATTTAGTTTAATGGAATTAAAAATACAAATTAGAAAATAGTTTAGAATATGTACATGGGTTTTTCTTAAAGAAGAATAATATAATATTCAATGTTAAATCGAGAGTCGACCTGACGCTCCATATAAAACAAGATAAAACCTTCCTTTTTGTTATATTCATTGGATTTCTTCAACAAATTAATCAACTATCATTGCTTAATTTCTTGTTGAAACCTTTAAAACAACACTCAACAATGAATATGGGGATGAACAAAGCGTATGCAAAAAGGCAGTTGGAGAAATTTAAATCCATCTTAGCCCATAAAAGTCCACTTTGGTTCCTCATCGTCTTCATCCCCTTGTTTTTTCTCATCTTTCTCTATATTTCTGATTATTCACCTTTCAACTATTATCAAACAAACTTGCCCAATTCTATTCATACCCAAAAAACCATTACAAAATCATGCTTGGGCCGTTACATATATATGCATAATCTTCCTCCAAGATTTAACTTTGGTATACTAGAAAACTGCACTTCCCTTTACAAATGGTATAATATGTGCCCGTATGTAGAGAACTCAGGATTAGGTCCTGAGATCCTTGAAAATGGTAAAGATATAATCTTTGGCCAAAAGGGTTGGTTTTCCACTGATCAGTTTTTTCTAGAAGTCATATTTCACACCAGAATGAAAAGGTATGATTGTTTAACCAATGATTCTTCTTTAGCTTCTGCCATTTATGTACCTTTCTATGGCGGACTCGATTTGGGTCGCCATCTTTGGAATTCTAATGCAACTGTTGTTGATTCTATGGGTATTGATCTTTTAAAGTGGCTGGTTGATAAACCTCAATGGAAAAAATTGTTGGGTGGAGATCATTTTTTCATTGGAGGAAGAATTGCTAGGGATTATCGACGAGTTTGGATTGGAAATTTTACATATGGAGGAAACCTGATGCAGTTTCCTGAATCAGAAAACTTGACAATGCTATCAATTGAATCGACTTTGTCTTCAAGTAATGAAATAGCGATTCCATACCCAACTCATTTCCATCCTGAGACTCGGAATCAGATTACAGAATGGCAAAACCGGATGAGAAGCCGAAAGAGGAAGTACTTGTTTGCATTTTCGGGTGCTCCAAGGCCTCATATGAAAGATTCGGTCCGAGGCGAAATAATTAGCCAGTGTGTGGCAATGGAGAAAGCTTGCAACCTGTTAAATTGTACTTCTGATGTAAACAAATGTAACAATCCTGTGGAGGTAATGAAAGTGTTTGAAGATTCAGTTTTCTGCCTTCAGCCGCCTGGAGATTCATACACAAGGCGTTCAGCTTTTGATTCGATCATTGCAGGATGTATTCCAGTTTTCTTCCATCCAGGATCTGCATATGACCAATATGTATGGTATTTACCAAAGGATTATAGCAAGTATTCAGTTTTTATGCCTATGAACTTAGTGAAAAATGGGAGTTTGAGCATCAATGAGACATTGTTGAAAGTTTCTGATGAGAAAAGAAGAGAAATGAGAGAAGAGGTTATAAGGTTGATACCGAAGATAATATATGTAAATCCATCAATGGATCAAGTAGAAATGGAGAAAGTGGAAGATGCATTTGACATAGCAGTGAAAAGGGTTCTTGAAAGAATTGAAAAAAAGAGAAAAAATCATGCCATTAATCTTTCAAAATTTAATTCTTAGAAGAAAGAGCTCTTTTCGGTGTCAAAAGTACCGCAATGGAATACTTAGTTTTATAATGTAATTGGTTCTCAACTGTGATCAAGGATCCTGAGGTTTCCTTTAGGGTCCCTTTCAAATCTATCTAATGATAAATTAGTAAAAGGGATACTTATTTTTCATCATTTATTTACTGCAGGAAACTTTAAACATATTCGATCTATCTTATTTTGTTTAGGGTTTTGTTTCATTTTAGAGACTTATTGAAAGTTGTATGTATGTTTCCATTTATTTTCTCTTTAATTTCTGCTGATGATTGTTGATTGTAACCAACATTGTTTATAACGAATGCAAGAGAAGAGAACAAAAAGATTAACTAGCAAAAATGGAGTGTTGTCTATTACTAGCATATTTAAGGATTCCTTTCTTAGATATTACAACATTTGCATAATCTGCAAGATGGTGCCCTTAAATAAATAAATAAACAAGTAAATATGTGTATATTTTATATAATAATAATAATAAAGGAAATAAATACGTATAGTGGGATTAATGGTATGTACATAGTGGATGTGGAGGGCTTTTTTTTTTTTTTTTTGGACTGAGGGGGCATCTATTTATATTCTTATAATAAGCTACGCCTTCTCGCGCAACCATTTTTCCAATTTAATACCTTGTATAACAAGCAATTTACTTTTCTTCTTTCTTCATGTTTACCCACCAAGCATTTTTTTTTTTTCTATACGTATAATTAATTAATCCTTTCACATTTATATAATATATGTTATGCTGTCATTCCCCATTTATATGCCTCAAATTTTGACTTTCAACTCATCACTACTTATAACCCCACAATTTTTTATGTTATTAATTCTTCTTCTTCTTCTTCTTAATTAAAGTCCTAATCAATTTCGTGAACATCCCGCCAACTCATTTATCTCAATATCAATATTCTCAAAATTATTTCGTAGTTAATTAGTCACCGTGAAATTAAGCTTGTATATATGTTGTAACTAACCAATTAAAATATTAAATGTAGCTACCATTTATATACCCTCATGTACAGTTATACATGTTCAGTTACAGCTTTTTTTTTTTTTTTTTTATGTGGACATTTAATTGAAATTCGTCCTTTATTTTATTCAATACTGGAGAAAGAAATATTTGTTTTACTTACCGAATCGTGAGCAATTATGTTACAAGAAATCAATTTTAAGATATACTCGCTGGTATGGCTGGGCATAAGAACCGGATATACTGGATTGGACCGAATATCCGAGGAAAAAGATCCAGAATTGGACCGAACTGTTGACTTTTTTTAAAAAAAGAACTGGACTGGACTGGACCGTAATTTATCCAGGACCGGACCGAGGACCGGATTGAATTGGATTGGACCAAGGACCGGACTGATAGAACCGAGAATTTATTACTATTTAAATATATATAAAGAGATTATTTAATTTTAAAAATTTATAATATATATAAAAATAATAATTTATAATCTTTCTAACCACTGAGTCAACTTAATATATAATATTTAGAAAGATATTATTAGAATTTATATTTTTTAGTTGAAATTATGTGAGAAAATATCTATGCTTTTTTATTTTTAGGATTTATTTTTTATATTATGATTGGACCGGACTGAATCCCCGGACTCCATAACTGGATAGGACTGGAACCGAATCCTCGAATAACCGAACTGGACTGGACCGAAATTTTTGGAACAATCCAATTCTGGAGCTTTATTCCTCCAATCCAATTCTGGGGATTTCTAAATCTCCGGATTGGAATGAACTGTGCCCAGCCCTACTCGCTGGATTTTTATTGTCTCTCTGAACAATTAACTGCTTTTAACGTATATTCAAAATCAAATATAAATTCAGTATTATATTAAAAGGATCGCAATTCTAAATCATAAAATCTACAGATAATTAGTTACAATACTGCCAGCAGATAATAATTACTTTATTAAATGAAAAGAAATGAAATAAAGTTTTGTATATATATAGCTATTAAAATATATATATATATATATATATATATATATATATATGGCTATTAATACGCTAATTTGTATTAAAAGATATGTTGTCTTTACAAAACTACATCTTAAAATTCTAAGGATTTTTTTGAAATAACTTAATAATCATTGAAGTAAGTCATTCTGTAATACAGAAAGAAGAAAGAGAGGTGGTTCACCAAACCACTCTCCAACTGTCAGTGAACAAGCCGCCTGCGCTAATCTATGCGCTACCTTGTTCGCAGACCGACAAACAAACTTAAAACACACCTCACCTAACATACGAGCTAAGGCAATGCAATCATCAATAACAAATCCTAAAGGAGTACAAATATGAGCCTGTGAGTTTATATAATCAACAACCCCTTGAGCATCCATCTCAATGATTATGTACGAATAACCCAGCTCCTTTAACCATGAAAGTGCTTCTCTACAAGTCATCGCTTCCACCTCTACCGCCGAAGAAGCACCATTTAACCCAAGACATTTAGAACCCCCCACCACTCTGTGCAAAGAAGCTAGCATCAATATTGCATTTAACTTTCCCCATGGGAGGTCGTTGCCATGTTATCAATGAAGGCTGCACCGCCACCGGAATTGTAGTAGTAGGAGTAGCAGGCTGGGCAAGTCGCCAATCCTGGACCGTTGTTGCTGCTATATCAACCCGCTCATGCCGCCAAAGTAAACTATTACGGGCTGCCCACACACTCCATGCACTGGCCATCAACTGCAGCCATCAAGCATCAGATAATGACACAGTCTGCACCCACAACGCTAACAGTAGGCCGTCATTCAGCTGCTGTAATTCCTGGAGATCGATCCAGACCTGTGCAATTTGAGGGCATAAAAACAGGACATGCTCAATTGTCTCATTTAAAGAACCACAAAACACACAAGCTGCATCAACCTCAACACCCTGTCACCGTAGATTGCACTAAGTTGGCAAACATTGTGTCACATATCACCACCAAAAATGCTTGATTCGCGGAGGTAATTTTAATTTCCACAGGAAGTTCCAACGGGCTGAAGCAGTAACGTTCCTCAATCGATATTGATCCATTAACACATAGTAAGCGCTTTTTATTGTATATTGGCCCTTTTCTTCATGCACCCATACGATCATGCCGTCGATTATAAGGTAAAGGTATTCGCCGTATTAAATCCACATCTCTTTGATTAAAAAGGGACTGAATCAAATTTATATTCCAAGCTTGCTGCCCCGGCAAAAATAAATCACAAACCTTCATAATTTCCCCACCCGGTATCATCGGTGTTTGTATCCTAGGAGACCGATCATCTGGCAGCCACAGAACATGCCAGACTCTAGTACTCACTCCATCCCCTATCACCGATCGAGTTCCACCACAAACCAAAAGGATAGCAGCAGCAAGGCTCTTCCATAAGTAGCTATCATTATTCATAACGACCCCTTGAAGCACACTATAGTTCGGATAGTGCTTTACTTTCAACAAATGGCTTACCAAATCATCCGGATTAGCCAATAATCGCCATACTGATCTACCAAGCAAGCCAAATTATAGTCCCTAAGCTTCTTGAAATTAAGGCCACCATCTTCTTTGGGTTGACATAATTTTGACCAAGCCATCCAGTGCATCCCTCTTCGACGAGAAATGTTATTATCCCACCAAATAGGGTTCAACATTTTCTCCAAGTGGTCACAAGTTCCTCCTGGCAACAAGAAAGTTCCTAACGCATACACTGGTAATGCTTGAGCAACAAATTTAAGCAACACTTCCTTACCAGCCTGTGGAATTCCCCATTTACACCAACCTTTAATGGGACTAGCCAACTTTTCCACCAAAAAATAACAGCAACATCCTTATTACTGCCAATCGTGGAGGGCAACCCCAAAATACATACCATGAGAGGGGACACATTGCACCTGCAGAATATCACAAATACTATAACGAGTAGCTACCACTGTATTCATACTAAACATGATACTAGATTTCTCAAAATTAATTTTTTGCCCTGATGCTTGTGCATACAACTCGAACCCATGTCTCAATCTAGCAGCCTCCTCCGTGGTTACCCAGAAATAAAAAATACTGTCGTCGGTGAAAAATAGATGTGAAATTTCCGATGCATTTGTAGCAATCGCATAGCCATGTAACAAGCCCCTATCCACCCATGTATTCAACAAAGAAGACAAACCCTCGGCACAAAACAGGAACAAATATGGAGATATAGGATCTCCTTGGCAAACCCCACAGCTTGGCTTAAAAGGATGGAAAACAGCCTCCTTATAATCAATAGAGTAAGACATAAATGTAACACATTTCATTACAAGTCCAACAAAAGTATTTGGTAAACCCAACCTCATCATCATGGCCTCTATAAACCCCTATTCAACACGATCATAGGCTTTCAATAGATCAATTTTGAAAGCTCCACAGCCAAGTCTCCCCTTCCTTTTCCGTCTCAAGAAATGACTCAGCTCAAATGCAATCATAATATTATCAGAGATTAAATGATTTGGGATAAAAGCACTCTGATTTTCTGAGATCAACAAGTTTATGTACGGCTGCAATCGAGCTGAAATACATTTCGAGAGAGCCTGCATAATAACATTATAAAGAGAAATGGGTCTCAAGTCTATCACATGTACAGCGTTTCTAATTTTAGGAATCAAAATTATTGTGGTAGCATTAAGTTCATCAGGTACGTACGAGCTGTTCAGGAAATACAAGCATAACTTCGTTATATCCCTACCAACAATGTCCCAATAACTTTGAAAGAAACCCGAATTGAACCCATCAAGACCTGGACCTTTATCAGGATGCATATCATAAAATGCTCTTTTCACTTCATCCTCATCAAACGGTCTCAATAAATCCATACGCATATCATCACTGACCCTATGTGAGCGGATGACGTTTCTCGGAACGCGCGGCGAAGCGAGAACCGGGGATTTTCTTTTTGGAGTGTGGGTGTTTGTGGTTTTGAAAATGGGTTTTAATCTTCTTTAAGAAAGCCTTTTATTTTATTGGAAAAACCCTTTTTGATTTGTTCTGGGTGTTATTTGTTTATGTTTTTGCGTTTTTATCAAATCTGGAAGTCAACCCAGCTATAGCCGCCCCATCTGATGATTATAGCCACACGGCTGTAACCTACAGTGGCGCGGCTATAATCTACAGGGACGCGGCTGTAGCTTATAGGGGCGCGGCTGTAACTTACAGGGGCGCGGCTGTAATCTTCTTATCACAGCCGCAAGTTGTAATCTTTAGGGGCAAAAGCTCCAAATACCCTAAATCAACTGATGACGCTTTCGTTTTCAAATCAAATGAGTTTTTCATGAATATTATCAGTCCAATTACATCCATATGTGTTTGATTTTCGATTTTCGGATTTATAATTGGTGGATGTAATGATAAAGTTTGGTGATTTCGGGTTTTTAGGGATTTCTAGACTCGTTTGATCCGATCTAGATCTGTTTTTATGGAATTTCATGAGTTTCCAGAAACTCCCGATCGCTCAAAATCATCAAAATTCCAAAACGAGAAAAGAAAACCGAAATGCATTCTAGAGCATTACAGCCGCACGGCTGTAGGTGTTACAGCCGCGCAGTACAGCCACGCAGCTGTAGCCTGAGAAACATAATTACAGTTTTGCCTTTTGGGGCTTTTAACTTGTAATTTTGCCTCTCCTTCCCATTCAAAACAAATTTTTGGCGAGTTTACACTTTTGAACCTTAGATGGATGTTTAATTTAGGCCCACTCACGAACGGGACCCCCGGGTCCTAAGATATCTAGCCCGCTAAAAGTTGAAAAATGCATGTAAGATGAGCCAAATTGTTTTCAAAATCGGTTTTTCATCCATAAAATCTACAGGGCATTTCAATAAAATGTTTTCCAGCTCTAATCGACCGGGCTTCTCGATTACCCCCTATGCATGATCCCGTTTCCTAGAATACCCCTATTCTTTCTAGTATGAATCCTTGGTGTGTTTTATTTACTTGTGCTAACTGTATTTGGATGCAGCTTTTATTTTTCTTTATTTTTATTTTTGGATGTATTTTATAAACCAAATAGTGTATTCTAGGCAATTATACTTTTTAGATTTTCATGTATCTAGGCGATTGTAATGGTGAGGATGAAAGCTTTTTCTTTTTATGGGTTGTATAATTTGGCCTCTACTTTACTTTTCTTACACTTTACTTTTCTGCACTTTATTTTTGGATTTATATTTATGTCATGTGTATGCGCATTGATTAAAAATAAAAGAAGATAAAATGAGTAGAATTAAGTGGATGTTATATTATATTATGAAATAATAATTGAAAATAAGTAAGGATTAGTAGGTGTGTTACCAGAACCTTGAATCTCTAGATTAGGTACCGCGTCTACACTTAGTAGGGAGCTGTACCGAAATTTCCCGGATGAGCTAATCCGGGTGGCGACTCTGTATCTAATCTCGAAATTTAGGTTTCTAGATCTTCAAGTTTAAATTGGGATTTTCTAAAAATCTATTTTCCAAAGTTCACACTTACAATTAAGTTTCCTACAAAAAGGGTTTTTCCAATAAAATGAAAGGCTTTCTTAAAGAAGATTAAAACCCATTTTCAAAACCACAAACGCTCACACTCCAAAAAGAAAATACTCGGTTCCCACTTCGCTGCGCGTTTCGAGAAACGTCGTCCGCTCACACCCTGTTTGACACACATTGCAGAATCAGGTCCATATCTCCCTCCTTAGCTTGGAAAATAGACTGAAAAAAGTCTTGCACATGCTGCTCCAAACCGTCACCCCAAGTTAACGACACACCATTCACATCCACCAACGACTTTATGAGATTCTTTTTCTACCGAAATGTCGCATTTCTATGGAAGAAAGTGGTGTTAAAATCTCCACTAGTTAGCCACAATTTCTTAGCATGCTGACGCCAATAAAAATTTTGCTGCTGCAAAAGTTGGTTATACTCAGCCTTAATCATCGCCACTTGCTCATCCATACTCGCATCAATATGCACACTCAACCGCTGCAATTTCTGCCTACATCGCCTTAACTGTCACTGAAAGTAAGTCCTGTATGTATGCCCCCATATGTGTAACGCCTCACCACAAGCCTTCAACTTCCGTAACCTATTTTGAACTGGATCAATCACCACCTCGATTTCATTTCAAACACGAGATATTACATCACGACATTCCAAAATACCTATAAGCGCCGGAATTTCAATCCTCTTAAAAAAAAGAGTCGTACGATTGTCATTATAGTCGTACGACTGCAATATCAGAGCAGTTGCAGGAGCCCATACCTCTGCAGCAGAAAAATGGAGGAGAGAGGTGGCGCAATTAATGCGCCGGATGGACAGCAAGCAAGCCAGAAAACTAGAGATAAAAGGAAGGAAAAGAGAGGAGAGAGGCCAACTTGATTTCTGGTGAAAAGAGATTAGAGAGAAAGGAGAAAAGAGAGAAGGAAAAGAAAGAACAAAAACCAAAACTCAAAAATTCTTCTTTTCCTCTTCTATTTTCTTTAGTTCTCAGAATTAGGACTAAAACTTGCAAGAAATCTTTAGGTTAATTAATTAACTTCACAAACAAATCAAAATCACGGACCTAAATCATCAGAATCCCAAGCATTTTGGATTTTTGGACATAAAGCCCTCAACTTCAATTTCAAAGAAAAAGTGCGAATTTGTTTGGATTGGAGCGACGCCAGGGGTCAAATCGACTTGGATTAGCTTCTAAAAAGATAGACACTTCTTTTCCTTTCGCTTTTTCTCGTTTTCTGGGTGTATGAAGTGATTTTTTATGCATTTTCTGCTGTGTTTTTGCGCTTCTACTTCTGGAAATTAAGAACAGTCGTACGAGTGTTCTTGATTTCCAGATTGTTTTTCTTCCATTTTTGATTCAAAATAAGTTTTGGCGAAATCTTGATTCTGAACTGTTTACAGTCGCACGATTGTAACCTACAGTCGTACGACTGTAGTTACAGTCGCACGACTGTAACTCTCGTTACAGAATCAGAATTTCGGCTTTTATCCCAGAAAATTTATGAAAATCCATAAAAATTAGAAAACTCCAAAAATCATCAAAATGGATTTTGTTGTGTGCATCCACGACCTTAGATTCAATTTCCAGTAAAATTGCATTTAGAACAGATGAAGACCCAGTTCTTCTGAAAACCGAGCCACCTTAAATGTAAAAATGCATGTAAACCAGAAAAATTGTTTTCAAAATGATTTTCCCACAAAAACCAAAATACAGGGACGTTTTAAAACGTTTTCCAGGTCTAACCGGGCCGGCTAGCCGAGCCAACCCCAGTTATCCCCTAACTGCATGCCCCCAATTGTTGATTTCCCAATTCCGTCTATTTGAGTCCAACTTGTGGCGTGCCGTAAATAGTGCTAACCCTCTGTTTTGCAGGCTTTAATTTCTTTTATTTTTATTTTCAATGTACTTAATATATTAAATCGTGTATCCTAGGCGATTGTATTTTTCTAGATTCTCGTATATTATAGGCGCTTGTAAAAGTGAGGCTAAGAGTTTTTATTTTTTATTCGATCGGGTTGTAATAATTTAATTATTTACTATTTTACCTTAACTTGTATGCGCTGTATGCCTTTTATTGCAATAAAATTGACTTTAGAATTTGAAATACCATCTTTTAACATTGACCAATATTTATTTTAATTAGACACGAAATAAGGGACTTGTTCGGACCTGAATCTCTGGATAGTGTAGTGGCCATTCGTCCGGTTCAGCTGCATTATAAATTTCCCGGTTGAGCTGAGCCGGGTGGCGACTCTACAATATTCATCGAGACTTAGGTCTCGGCTCTTTTATGCATTAATTCCATTTATTTTCTAAAACCGATTTTTCCATTTATAAAAACCCCACGCGAGGGAGGGATCCGTCCGAGATCAAGGCGCCCCTTCCGAAAAGGAGTCTCACGTTCCGTCAAAAACGTGTCGTCCGCTCACAATGGCGACTCCGCTGGGGATTTCTTCAAAAAGTTTTCTTAAAAACTTAAAAGAATTTGACAAGCTTTGAAAATTGTCTAATTAAAATAAGGTGGATGATTCTCGATTAGTATTTCATTTTGCATTTTAGCTAGACATGCTTGCATTAGATTTAGTATTCATTTTCAGCTTGGTGGATTGTTGAAGTGTCGCCTAAGTTCCTCTTGGTCTTAGGGGGCACGAATACGAAACACCACCCATAGCCTTGTACGAACCCCTTCGTTCGGACCCTTGAGTGGGGAGAAGTGAGGAGAATATTTTGCTATGGGAACCTTGTTTATAAACCCGACTTGGACCGAACTCATATAGGCAGCCCTAGTTGGATTCCCTTAGGATACCAAAATAATTGTGTGAATAAAATAAAATCGCACCTTCATCACCCCCGGTTGGTGATCGAAGTGAACCCCACCTAGGACTCGGTTAGAAATTGTTGAGACCGACCACGCTTGGAGAAATAATGTTGGAAGAATTTGCTTCGTGTGCTACGTGTTACACGCTTGTCAACATTTCACGACATACCATAATCACCATTTTCCATACACGATCAACATCTTCCATACATAAAACATTTTTGTGTGATATTAACCCACATTTTTATGCAGCCATTTGCATTTTATTTTCGTGTGAAAACATTAAATCACCCGCTTGCCATTCATACTAACCATTTCTTTTTCAGCCATAACATTATTTTTGTGTGATTAGCATTTTTTCACATAGCATACATAACATCATTATGTATGTCATGCACCCTAACCACGTTTTTGTGCAGCCATTTTCATTTTGTGTGTCATAAGCATTCACGACATATCACCTAAATTAAATTAGGGGCATTCCAAGGACGCCTACTATGATCATATCATTCCATCATATATCGGGTATCCTAAAATACCCGTGTTTTGCCAATACACCGGATTGCATTCGGCCATTCCACCAAATCATTTCATTCAATAGAGACCACAATGGTTCTAGGTATATTTCCGTGTGACAATCCACACAATGCATTTCATGACATCATATCCATTCATCACAAACATCACACAACACTGTGATCCACATCGTGTTACTTCATGACATTACTACATTATTCAAGGCGCTCCCCGAGTGCCGGATTAGTATGCATGTAGGGGCATTTCATAACATTCCAAAGCATGAAAGGTGTTCCTCGAATGCCAAACTTCTGTCTGTGTCTCCTATGGCACATGACTCTCTGACAACATCATTTCATTTCATATGCTCAAAAGCATCAGAACTCTGTCCATGGGCCCGTCCCATGCGACCATTTCATACCATCTCATAGACCTTTAAAGCGTCGAATTTCATCTGTGTGTCGGCACACACGCGACCATTTCACGAAATTCATTAGGTGCCCCAAAGACGCCGAACCCCTGCTCGTGTGGCGGTCCACACGTGGCATTTTTGCATAGCATTGGGTGCACTTGGAATGTCCAAAATAAATAAAAGAAAAAGAAATGAATAAAAAGGTCATATTCATTATCATCCACATTCACGAAGCATCATCCAAGCATTATCATCCATACCATCCAACCATGCACTTTTTAACCCTAACAGTCTTTATGTGCATTAAAACAGAATAAGCTGGGGTGTCCTAGAACCAGAGCCCAGGCTGCAAGTGCACGTGGGAGTGAAAGATCAGTCGAATCAAGCAGCGCAACAGAGTCCGGAGAAGAAGTAGCAATGGTTGAACAAACGCCGAACATTACTAGTGTTCTGAAAGACTTCTTCCGATCCCAAGACTTCCGAGATATGCTAAAGGAAGAACTGAGGGCTATTGTTAGGGAAAGTGGTGAAACTGGTAATGGTGGAACTGGTAAAGAAAAAGAAGGGGAGACCTCTCAACAAGGGGCTGATGCTTCGGCCAGTATAGAAAAGCTGCAGGAAATCGAGGCGGCTATGGAACAGAAAATGAAGGCCAAGTACTCTGAGCTGGATGAGATGCTAGCTGAGCTGAAAAGGGGAGCCAACATCAGTTTGGGTTCCAGGCAGGGCGTAAATGTGGATGCCATGATAAACAAAGGCATCGAGACATTCCCTGTGGGGTTCCAAGTCCCCAAAATTCCTTCTTACAAAGGGCTCGGATCACCAGAAGCTCACATCAATCTCTATGCCCGTATAATGCTAACCACGGGTGCTACCAAAGAGCAGTTGGTGAACTTCTTCCCAACAACACTAGAAGAAGGAGCTTTCAACTGGTACAACTCTCTGACAAAGGAAGTACAGTCGGATTGGGGAACACTGTTAGTGGCCTTCATCAAATACTATAGCTTCAACACAAAGATCCAAGTGAAGCTATATGACTTGGAAAGGGTTAAGTAGAAGCTCAATGAACCCTTTGATGAGTATTATCAAAGGTGGATGAACAAGATGATCCTGCTGAAGAATTGCCCCGATAAGGACGAGCTGATTCAGAAACTGATTGAAGGCAGCAGGGATGTCTACAGAGACAACATGAAATTCAATGCTTTCAATGAACTCAGCGAGGTCTACAGCATGGCCATGAAGGTTGAGAGGGATGAAGAAGAAAAAGCGGCCAGTCAAAAGGGTGGCAGAAGCTTCAAGCACAGTCTGGGGTATCGATCGACAACTGCCGCTGGATCAAGCAGTGGATCCGGTTTCAGCTTTACAAACAAGAGTGACCAATCCCCAGAGGATAAGCTGACTGAGGTTGCTGTGGTGTCTCACCAACAAGGAGATCAAGCCGGAGATTCGCAGAATCTAGGCCTATCCCCGTGGACCCTTTCTCTGGCTAAGATTTTTTACGAAATGCAGGAATGGTGGCCTTTTGACTACTCTGAAGCCATTCGAGAAGCCGGCCGAGACAGACAAAGGTAAATTCTGCTCCTATCATGTGATAGTGGGGCATCACACGAATGACTGCAAGCAACTACTCAGGGCTATTCGTCAACTGATCACCGACGGGAGAATCGTGGATCTGCCTTTGAAGCCCAGTGTGCAGACCAATCCTTTACCCAGCTTTGACTAGTCCAATCGAAGTGGGCGATGCGGCAGCAAAAGAAGACCCTCCGCATGCGGAGGATGTTAATTATTTTGATGTATCTATTTTGTTGAACAATGCAGCTTACAAGGCGTTTAATGTAATGTAATTTGATTCCAATTATTTGTGTCATATTTTCCTGAACGGAACACTGTGCATGCATACAAACATTCATTTAATGTCTTTAGCATACATGACATATCATTACGTAAAATGAACCTAAGGACAGATAAGCATCCAAAATGGTATCCGTCCTGAAAGACCTCACAACTGATGAGAGAAAGAAAAGAAAAATTGCAAAACGCCTAAAAGCATGGAAGACCTTCGCCTAGTCCCATGGCGGCGCGCATCGATAAAGGATTGCAAGATACAAGATTACAAAGAATCCAGAGGACAAGTCCAGCCAAGTGGAAGTTCCGTAGCAAAAAAAAAAAAACACAAACAAAATAAGTATGGTTTCAAGTTCCAAAATAGGAATGCACATCTGTATCATATGATGTTTCGCAACATAGCATCCCCGATGATAGAAAGCAAGTTCTGGGGCAACGGTACAATCATTCCAGAATAAAGGAGAGAGGCACCATGCATCGCCTCCACACCACCCATAAGCTAGTAAGATAGTACAAGCAGCTAATAAAGCACATCAAAAAGCATAGCCATCAACCTGCAGGATCAAAGTAGTCCTACAGAGAAAGACAAAAACCAAGTCGTCAACCCCTTTCAATCGGGACAGGCTCAGGTTTCCACAAAAAAAAGAAGGTCCAATGGATTGAAAATCACGAAAGCAATCCATGCAAAAGTTAGGACAGCGAGGTGAGCACCACCGGCAGGAAAATCCGCAGGGACCAGTTGGTGACAGTCGTGGGTTCGGCCGAGACGAATACCATACTCATCTTGTCCTTAATTTCATTTCATGTATAATGTGCATTACGCTAAAACATTATCAATGAATGAATTAATTAATGCCTTTCCCTGTTCATTTAAATATCCCAAGTCTTGCCTGAAATTAAATTCGCATCATGCATCATATATGGCTATACGCCTGTGAGCTTCAGCAACAGCGATGGAACAACCAAGTCTTACAAGATTTTCCATAATCGTCTCATTATCAGAAGGGCAGCTGAGCAAGTGGGCATAGCGATGCTTCAATTAATTCCCGGTTATCGTCGACCTATACTGAATTAGAAGTCTTCAAAAAAAAAAAGAGCTCACTGAGGTGAAAACCGAAAAGGCACCTCAGGCAAAAATTACAGCAGCCCGTTAAGCTGAAAACCCATATTGGGCAGTTTAGGCAAAAGTTAAGGCATATGAAAGCTCGCTAAGGTGAAAACCGAAAAGGTACCTTAGGCAAAAGTTAGAGTAGCTCGCTGAGTTGAAAACCCACTTTGGGCGGCTCAGGAAAAATTAAGAGCACTTCCAAATCCATGAAGCCTAGTGTCAAAGAAAGCAAAACTTTTCCGTTGTTCCCCCAGCAGGAACATTTCATTAATCCCCAACAAGATCCTTTGCATTATTTCTCAACGACATCGTTACCAAGAACCTCATCACTTTCTCTCCAGTAGTCATCATACTTCCTCATTAACCATCATATATCCCTGGCGGGATTGCAAGAATTACATTGCACATAAAATTTCGCTTCTCCAACTATGAACGATCAATCGCGCAACATGTCTTCCCCAGTAAGAACCTGGAGTGTCAAGATTGAGCAAATGACGTAAAATGCATTTTCTAAAGTTCATTTGCACATGCACACATTGAAGCATATACATGCATTCAAAACATACATGCATACATGCACATACATATCACAACCAACCCAAGCGCAGGTATCCACCATTGTCATCAGACTATTCCAAACTAGGATCGCTCTCAAAGCAGAGATGGCACAACGCCGGGGCATCCATTGGACCTTAAGCATCAGCACAAACTCAAATCTCAACATATCAAATCTCCAAGGGGCGCAACAATCAAGCCGTATTTATCCTTGATCGAAGGGGCAAAAATTTTTGTTTCCAAAATTATCGATCAAGGGATAAATACTCATCCTGAAGCCAACATCAAAGTTATCATTCCTAAACCTATCTCCTCATTTCATTCAAGCCAGATTTCAAACCATTGAACTCCATTCCATTCAAGCATGGTTACAAATCCTTGAACTCCTTTTCTTTATTCAAGCCAGATTTCAAACCCTTGAACTCCATTACGTTCAAGCATGGTTACAAATCCTTAAACCCCTTTCTTCATTCAAGCCAGATTTCGAACCCTTGAACTCCATTATGTTCAAGCATGGTTACAAATCCTTGAACCCCTTTCTTCATTCAAGCCAAATTTCGAATCCTTGAACTCCATTACGTTCAAGCATGGTTACAAATCCTTGAACTCCTTTTCTTTATTCAAGCCAGATTTTAAACCCTTGAACTCCATTCCGTTCAAGCATGGTTACAAATCCTTGAACTCCTTTTCTTGATTCAAGCCAGATTTCAAACCCTTGAACTCCATTACGTTCAAGCATGGTTACAAATCCTTGAACCCTTTCTTCATTCAAGCCAGATTTCGAACCCTTGAACTCCATTGTGTTCAAGCACGGTTGCAAATCCTTGAACCTCTTATTTCACTATTTCGAGCCCATCGAATTCCAACAAGATTTCAAATCCTCAAAATTTCTACAGATTTGCCTCGGGTAACCTAGACCCGATATCGGCTTAGTTCTACATCAAACCCATTATTCCATCCAAGCTAGATTTCGAATCCTTGAACTCCTTCAAGCATTATTCCTAATCCTTGATCAATACCTATCCAAGCTAGATTTCGAATCCTTGAACTTCTTCAAGCATGATTCCCAATCCTTGTAAACCTCCTCAAGCGTGATTTTGAATCCTCGAATCCTCTTCAAGCTTGATTCTTAATCCTTGAAAATTACCCAAGTCAGATTTCGGATTCTTGAAGACCAATTCAAGCAAGATCCTAGATCATGGAGGCCAATTCAAATCTCCAGCATTGCCTCGGGTAACATAGACCCGATATCGGCTTATTCCATCCAATCAACTCAACACATCACCACAGCAGTGAAGCTTCAGCAGCTTTTGCATGTTTTATTTCCTGTGTCTGCGGCGCTTTGAGTCGCGTTTCTCAAATTCACATCAACTATCCTAGACTAAGATCAGGTGGTGAATTTGATCACGTGAGGGGCAGCTGTAAGCGCCGGAATTTCAATCCTCCTAAAAAAAAGAGTCATACGACTGTCATTACAATCGTATGACTGTAATATCAGAGCAGTTGCAGGAGCCCATACCTCTGCAGCAGAAAAATGGAGGAGAGAGGTGGCGCAATTAATACGCCGGATGGACAGCAAGCAAGCTAGAAAAGCAGAGATAAAAGGAAGGAAAAGAGAGGAGAGAGGCCAACTTGATTTCTGGTGAAAAGAGATTAGAGAGAAAGGAGAAAAGAGAGAAGGAAAAGAAAGAACAAAAACCAAAACTCAAAAATTCTTCTTTTCCTCTTCTATTTTCTTTAGTTCTCAGAATTAGGACTAAAACTTGCAAGAAATCTTTAGGTTAATTAATTAACTTCACAAACAAATCAAAATCACGGACCTAAATCATCAGAATCCCAAGCATTTTGGATTTTTGGACATAAAGCCCTCAACTTCAATTTCAAAGAAAAAGTGCGAATTTGTTTGGATTGGAGCGACGCCAGGGGTCAAATCGACTTGGATTAGCTTCTAAAAAGGTAGACACTTCTTTTCCTTTCGCTTTTTCTCGTTTTCTGGGTGTATGAAGTATTTTTTATGCATTTTCTGCTGTGTTTTTACGCTTCTGCTTCTGGAAATTAAGAACAGTCGCACGACTGTTCTTGGATTTGATGAACAGTCGTACGACTGTATATACAGTCGTACGAGTGTTCTTGATTTCCAGATTGTTTTTCTTCCATTTTTGATTCAAAATAAGTTTTGGCAAAATCTTGATTCTGAACCGTTTACAGTCGCACGACTGTAACCTATAGTCGCACGACTGTAACCTACAGTCGCACGACTGTAACTCTCATTACAGAATCAAAATTTCGGCTTTTATCCCTGAAAATTTATAAAAATCCATAAAAATTAGAAAAACTCCAAAAATCATCAAAATGGATTTTGGTGTGCATCCACGACCTTAGATTCAATTTCCAGTAAAATTGCATTTAGAACAATGCCACGACGGAGACCCAGTTCTCCTGAAAACCGACCCACCTTAAATGTAAAAATGCATGTAAACCAGAAAAATTTTTTTCAAAATGATTTTCCCATAAAACCAAAATACAGGGACGTTTTAAAACGTTTTCCAGGTCTAACCGGGCCGGCTAGCCGAGCCAACCCGGTTATCCCCTAACTGCATGCCCCCAATTCTTGATTTCCCAATTCCGTCTATTTGAGTCCAACTTGTGGCTTGCAGTAAATTGTGCTAAACCTCTGTTTTGCAGACTTTAATTTCTTTTATTTTTATTTTCAATGTATTTAATAGATTAAATCGTGTATCCTAGGCGATTGTATTTTTCTAGATTCTCGTGTATTCTAGGCACTTGTAAAGGTGAGGCTGAGAGTTTTTATTTTTTATTCGATCGGGTTGTAATAATTTAATTATTTACTATTTTACCTTAACTTGTATGCACGTTATATGCCTTTTAGTGCAATAAAATTGATTTTAGAATTTGAAATATCATCTTTGAACATTGACCAATATTTATTTTAATTAGACAAGAAATAAGGGACTTGTCCAGACCCGAATCTCTGGATAGTGCAGCGGCCGTTCGTCCGGTTCAGCTGCATTATGAATTTCCCGGTTGAGCTGAGTCGGGTGGCGACTCTACAATATTCATCGAGACTTAGGTCTCGGCTCTTTTATGCATTAATTCCATTTATTTTCTAAAACCGATTTTTCCATTTATAAAAACCCCACGCGAGGGAGGGATCCGCCCGAGATCAAGGCGCCCCTTCCGAAAGGGAGTCTCGCGTTCCTTCGAAAACGCATCGTCTTCTCACAATACCCCTCCAAGCAAAAGGTATGCGATGTGGCTGCACCCATTCTGATGATTGAACTACCTGAAAAGCATGGTCTGAATTCACCACCGGTACTACCACCGCCTGCATATGTGAGAACCGATCCAGCCAATCCATTCGAACTAGAACTCGATCCAGTCTCTCCCTCAATACCAATACACCATTATGCCATCGCTGCCACAAAAAAGCTGGTCCACTATGCCC
This sequence comes from Euphorbia tirucalli, assembly GCA_039660915.1. NCBI lineage: Eukaryota > Viridiplantae > Streptophyta > Magnoliopsida > Malpighiales > Euphorbiaceae > Euphorbia > Euphorbia tirucalli. The sequence continues at coordinate 43,947,051 of CM077636.1, forward strand.
CAAATCAATTAGCCGGTAATGATCAATAGTGTCCCGAAAGCCATTCAACAGGTTCAAAGGCTAAGGCTGTCCACCCCACTTTTCCTCCACCAAGACCATATCGTTAAAATCGCCAAATACACAACAAGGCGATGTCGATATCATTGAAAGTCTAATTAAACAATCCCAAGCATCTCTCCGATGACTTCTTTCTGGAAAACCATAAAATCCTATCAACCTCCAATCTCCCATAGCTTGCCGTACAACTACGTCAATAAAATTAACCTCCGTCAAAATTAAATCAACCATATTTTCTTCCTTCCATAAGAGAGCCAAACCAACCCCGTGATTTACATGAGGGACATAAACAAAGTCATGGAATCCCAATTTCCTACACAACGCGTCAACCTTAACCCTATCTACTTTAACCTCCATCAAGAACACAAACTTGGGCCTAAATGCAGAAACAATATCATGTAATTCTTGAACTATCACCGGCCGACCCAAACCCCGACAGTTCCAACTTAAACAATTTATGGCTGTCAGCGGGTCCCTATAGGACCAACCGATATATCAATTAGTGTATCATTATCAGTCTCCATTATCTCCATAGCATGTACATCACTCCGCTCCACAGCCTCCATTCGCTTTCTCTTAGGATCCAATACTACCATTGTGCATTAATCATCCAACCCCTGCTTGGCCCGCAACTCTTGAGTTGTTAATAAGTCAAAAAAGCCACCCTGCTAAGCCCTTGCCTGTTGTGAGGTGACTTTCAGTTTCGGGCCCTATTGTAGCCACGACACCGATGTTAATTCTAATCTCCTCAGCGTCGCATGCATATCCACTCCAAATAGCTTTTCTACATTTAGGTCTCCAAGTGCCCTAAATACAGTACAAGTATTTTCGCTATGACCTAATAAGCCACAAAAGAAATAGAATAGAGGGAGCTTCTCATACTTGAAGCGAACCCAAATCCATTACATCGAATTTCTTCCTATCCTCATTCTTCGCTTCAAAGGTTAGCGTACATCAATACGTACCCTAACCCGTAGATATCCACGGTATGGTAAGTTAAGGTCTTGCGGATCATTCATCACAAACTCACCAATATACGCTCCCGTTGTTTGCAATACTCTTTCAGTATGAAAACCCACCAGCAGGCCATGCAATTGCACCCAAAACTCAGCAAAACACAACTCAATCTAATACAGCTGCTGCATACTTGTGACTCTTTCGAAAACCAATAATTGATTCTCAAAACTCCAAGGACTATTTCTTATTACTGGATTAAGATCAATGGTGTGATTGAATTGAAAAAGACAATGAGCATCCTGCAAAGGGGTAATCGAAACTCCATCAACAGGTTTCCATACCTTAGCCAGCGTAACCCTCATACCATCCACGTTCAATTCCTTGTTAGTCAAAAATCTCCCTACGAGACTCAAACTCAAATCATATTGCAGTGTTTCTTCATCAACAAGCACCACCACCGGTTCCCGTTCCTCCTCCGCCAACCACTTCTGTTCATACTCTTTTGCAATTGCATCTGGCTTCCAAAGTACCAACCATACTCACAAGCAATCAGGCCAAGTTAATTCCAAAAAGAAATTGGAACGATACACACAGCAAGAATCCAAGATAAAAATAGCGAAAGACCCTAATATGGGGTAAGGAATAAAAACCCTAATACGAGGAGTATTGAATTAGAAATCCAGATTTGTCACCAATTGGTTATAGTTCGATTAGTAATGGGTTTAATATTCAGCCTATTAAAATCCAAATTTGTCAAAAAAGAAAAAAAAATTCGGGCTGATTTTTTGTGCCAAAATCCTACCGAAGGACTAAATTGTCAACATAATTAACTAAGGACTGTACCAATATATTCTAAAAAGGTGAAGACAACAATACATGCCAAATTTGTCAAATGTCAATAAACAAGGCGTTGGGTTAATTTTCTCCAACTAAAATACAAAATACCACATTAGTGGAACCATAATTTAATGGGAAGTCTTCTAATTATAAGTGCTTAATCAAAAAGCGATTAGGTACCATAAAATCCATCATATTATCAAAGTTTAAACAAAAAAAAAAAAAAATGTCTACCCAATATATAAGTATGTTTTTTTAAGACCAATTTAATTGTTGGTTAAAGATTTCTTCAAAAGGAAAAAAAAAAAAAAAAGGTTTTATAACAATTAAATAAAACCTTATTAATCCTACGATAATAATCAATCTTATTAAATATATTTTAAAATAGATAATCTATATACATGCATGATATGCTTATAATTATATTCATATATAATACACTAATTTTATTAGATAATTAGAATGTTAATAAGAGTTTTTATTTTTCTCTTTTTTTTTTTTAATAACAATCTAAGTTTCATTACTAAATTTGAAAAGAATTCTAAACTTAAATTACTAATCTTAAACGAGTTTTTAAGATTGTTAAATGATAATAATAATTTTTATAACTTACAAAAAATCATAAAAATGGAAAACAAATAAATTGTATTGATTCAATATAATAATAGTAATGTACAAAAGAAACCTTTTAAAAAATTATTAAAAATATAAAACTAGAATAATTTGTTAGTTATAATAAGGCCTAGGGAAGTGGAAATGTGGAAAATGAAGCTGTGGATAAAGGAAATTTTTTATTTTATTTTTAGGTCTTCTTTTTTTTAGCTATTGATATTTGTTGTTTATTGTTGTTGTTACTGTTAGTTGTTTATTATTTGTTGATTTGATAGTTAGTGTTTAATAAAATTGTGATTAATTGTTTCTGTTAGGATATAAAATTACTAATATTAACATGTTTGCAAAAACTAATTATAAAAATAATGATTAACTGTTAAACTTTTTCACTAATAAAATTAACTTTAAATGAATTTTAAAAAATTGTAATTTTTATCTTTAAAAAGTAATATGATTAATTGACGGAGAAAAAAAAAATGAGAAACAGCATCTCATATTTTATATATATATATATATATATATATATATATATATATATATGTATGTATATATGTATCTATCACGTGATAAAAACCAACATAAAAATGTTCAAAAGTATTTTTGTAATGAAATCGGATATGATAGAAGTGAAGTAATAATTTTTGTGTAATAAAATTTTAATGTTGTAGTGACTGTATGAAACTCAAGACCAACATTTTTTGTTGAATGAGAGAGGATAATGTAGTAAAAGTAAACCAAAAGCAAAGTATTTTTCGCTAAAAGCTTCTAAATGTTGCTCTTACAAACAGCAGCTGTTTGGGGTATAAAAAGCTAACAGTAACTATTCCATAATTCTACCAAACTCATAAATATAAGCTTGTTAGACTCCAACAGCAAACAAACACTCTCTTAATTAGGACCATCGTTTGGGGTGAGTATAGTTTAGAATACCCGAATACTAACCCGTACTAAACCCAACAACAAATTTAGTTCAATTACCGTACTTTTTTGGCTCAGTTTGGTAACAATTGTACAATAATTTGGTATCGGTTTGTGGTTCAATTTACCGTTAAAATTTAGGTTAAACCGAAACCGAACCAAATTATGATCATATACTAAAATATTTTTTATATATATTTATGTAATATTTATTTTATATTTTTGTGATTCTAATTGAACATCTAGTATATTCAATACTAATAAACTGCCACTTTTTGATGTATTATATTTAATTTATATTAAATTGCACATTTATTATTTTTATAATTTTTTTATCCTTTATTAAAAGAATTTGGGTTAGCAAAGTTAATAACCGAACTATTGTTCTTATTTGTTTGGTTCGGTTTTAATAAATTAGTCTAATTTCGGTTCGATTAACCGAAAATTTGGTTCAGTACCGAATAACTGAATGTTCACCCCTACCATCAGTTTGATGGTCCGACTCAAAAAAAAAAGGAAAAGTAAGTACATTATGGGCTTTTTTGAGAGGCTAAATCAAGTAATACTTGTCTATTCCTAGAGCAAATTTACCCTATCATATCAAGTAATACAGTGACAAGCACGAGACAATCACATAAAGACTATTTTTAAAAAAGAAAAATAACTCATAGAGAGAGAGAAAAGAAAGAAACTATCTAGACTAAGAAACTTTATATCCATCGTGTGCCATATTTATATATCAATACAGTGGCATCATATTTATCCAAAAAAAATCTTCTTTATATTGTGTTTGGAAATAATTTTTTACAAGAAAAGAATTGAATTTCTTTGTTAGAATTTCCTTCGTTTGGAAAATACTTTTAAAATGGAGTAATTCAATTACCCAGCACAATCCAACTGAAGGAGAGAAAAATTGGTGGAGCTGTAAAAGCCCACTCCAATTCAATTCCGGCCAAATTTCTAATTTAGCTTGGTTAAAAATCATGAAAGAATCGAATTCTTTCAATTTTTGTTGTTCCAACCATGGAAATTAAGATAAGAGAATTCAATTGAATTGAGTTACAAAATAGTAATTCGAAGCACTTTGTATAGTATTCAGATAATTATGTAGGATCTGATAATCAAAAGCATTCATCAACGAGAATACCTGAACCAATGTTCCAAGAACAACGCCAGGAACGAGAACATCCCAATGATAGAGATAATTGCAAGGAAATAACAATGATGAGTAACTTAAATTGTACTAGGATTTACCCACAACATTGGAGGAGATAATGAATAACTGACCATGGATTGTTATACTTTTTTTGGTAGAATCATTATATCAACTTCCCATAAACATATTTGTAGCACGGATGTTATATTGTTCATATGTTAACGAAAAAGGGAAAAAAAAAAACAATAATTGGAGAAAGATTAAGAATTATTAACAATGATTATAGGAAAAAGTGTTACACTTCTAGGGGATATAGCAAGAAAATAGTTGCATTCAACTAGTTATGATGAAAGTATTCTTCCAATACAGGCATATATAGAAGTAACTGTACAACCTTAGTCAAATACCATAAAGTGATGAGACACTAACACAAAATTAAAAGACTAATCTGTTTGTACAAAGCAAGTACAAATGTGATGTACTTAATTGCTTTTATTCGTGCTGCAAAACTTCCACCATGCCTTTATGTTTGTCAGATATTACCATGGATCAACTATAACTAGTACCATCTGAAGAATCCAATGAAAATAGATGAAATTCTAGAGTTAATTGCACATCAAATTTTAGATGGTCCCATATCAAATTATCAATTTCTTTTAGAATAATCGAGACTCTTAAGACAAATGGATTTGCAAATCAAATGTATTCCATATTTAGTTTGAAAAGATACCATTACAAATTTTACAATATAGATGAAGTGTTACAACCTATTGTATGAAGGGAAGCTATGTACACTATCATTCTTAGCTACCAAGGCTCCACTGATCGCTGGTCCTCATTAATATCCACAAAGGAAGCATCCGCAGTCCAAAATTCAGCTAAAACCTGGGGGACTACTTGCTCATTGCTCACATGAAGCTCATCATTAAAATCATAATCAGAACCTAAATCTTCAAACTCAAACAGATTTTCAAAACCATCATCATAATCATCATCAACATCATCAAGTTCATCACTGCCTACAATAGAATCTCTCATATCACCATCAATTGATGCCGCACGATTTCTTCTCTCTTTTCTGATTCTCTTGGACTCCCAAACCAGCTCTATCAACTGATCCTTTATAGCCGAAGTTTCATCTTTCTGCAAAAGCTTACCCTTGTCATCAAAGCATTCAGTCAAGAAGACAGAATCTCTGAGACCCTTTACGCTGACATAGAATAACTCAGGGTGTCTTATTATCATTCCCCTCAACTGGTTGGAAAATCCAAAGTCTTTCCTGAAATGCGTCAAATGGTCCAACAAAGTTCTCTTTTCAACTGTCATTCCCAACACCTCTCTTACCACAGCACATGCTCTCTTTTCTGCCTCTACAGAACCCTTTGCAAATTCTTCAGAAGTAGTGTTATACGGACACACATCTGGCAATTCTGCAAACTCGATCAGGACATCCTGGAGACGTCTCTTCAAATTAAGCCCTTTTCGGAGTCTCAAATGCTTAAATTTCAAAGGTCTATCTATGATTAAATTAAGCGAAACATCAGGAGGACGAGGTAAGGGAATAGCAAGTTCCTTATTCCATGACACAAGCTCAAGGGCACGCCCATATGAGGTATCAACAGTCTTAAATTTTTCAGGATGGTCATTGCAGAGGCGAGACCGGAAATTAGGTGGGAGACCAAGATCTGGAGCAAGGTGAACCAGCTTTGATAAGAGAATCCGGTGATGGGAAGACATCATCAGAAGTTTCTGAAGTTTGGTAGCCAAATTGTTGGAAATGGCCGTTTGAAGTTTACATTCTTGAGCAGCAAGTTTTGCTGCAGTTGTTGTCAGACGAACACAGAGCTGAGAGCATGGCTTTGTGGCGTTCAAAGGTAAGTGTGGTGTGGGCATTTCAAAAAGTTCAAAAATGGAAGGATAACGATGGATCATAGAAGCAACCGAACGACGATCAGGTAGGGCAAGGTAGGATTTACATTTAGAAAGAATATGTAGTGGAATGTAGTGTTTTGGCTTGGAAAGAAGTAGTGTTTTGAGCTTTAGGACAAAGCGAATCTTGTTATTCCTCTTAACATGTCTGTCAAGGGAAGAATCACGAACAATCTTAGGGGACGAACATGAGATTAAAAGAGACAACTTTCTTGGTTTGTTATTAGTTTCAAAACGAATTATGGGTGTCCAAATAGAACTAGTAGAAGGGAGAAAGTTAGACTCCTTGAGGTAACAGCAATGGTTTAAAGGATGAGATAGTGACAGCATCATTTCTCTCTAGTTCAGTATGCTTCAAAGTTTTCTAATCATATGCTGCATCACACAACAAAATCTAACTTTTAAGAACGAAAGATGGTTGAAATGAAGCTCCACTGTTCATAGAAATAAATCAAAACCATAAAATAAAAGTGTGGAAGCATCAAATTTGTTAGGAAAGTGAAAGAATCCAAATTGAAACTTACCAGAATTAAAAGCAAACACCTGGCAAGCATGCTAGAAGGAGAGAATTTTGGCAATAAACTTGGAGCATTCCTCTCCGCCTCTAGTCACAGTGGCTGGAACTATCACCGGATATTATACCTTGAGTTGAGACGGCGAAGATGTAGAAGAGTCGAACAAATTTTGATGATGCATTGACGAACAATTTCTGAGAGAGTTAGCAAAGGTGAGGTTTGTGATGACCGATGAAATTTATGCTAACAACTTTATTGAATACCAAAGCAAAAAATATCTTTACATCCCTTTTTTTGATTATTTTTATTGGTAAGTCTCTAATTTGCCAATTTGGCATATCAACTTTTAATCAATCATAATAATAGAACCGGAGTTCAACTGGATTCGAACCGGATTCACAAAATTACTACATAAACTCCCAAAATGCTAATATTACTTCACATACTAGCTTATTTTAACTGCATTAAAATTAGAAAATATCTACTCTGTCCCAAAAATCGTTATTATGAAAAAATTTATAATTAGTTTCCAGTAAAATGATACTATTTGAGACAATATATAAAGAACCTTTTGTTTTATAGTGTATATATATTGGATGATGGCCAATAAATTTAACAGAAACATTAACAAACATTTGCTTACTTTATACTTGGAAATTACATACTCAAATGCCAACAATATTTACACTATAATTTATATATTCTGAAAATTCAAAGTACTTAATTATTTATTTGATAATTAAGATCTAGCATCTAAAACAAATGCTGTCATCAAACTATTCAAAGCAGCAGGGGATTCAATATTTGCAGCGTGGCCTCTATCCTATTCTTCTTTATTTTTTTCATACCAATTCAAATGGTTAAAAAACCAAAACCCAAACCCAAACCCCAAAATTACCCAGAAAAGAAAGTTAATAACTAGACAAATACCTTAAAAGAATGGCAGACGACTTTGAATTTGAAAGGAGAAGCGGCGGACTGAGTAGTGCGGCGACAACCAAACGGAAGACGGCTTGGAAAGGACGGCCTACGGAATAAAGCAGCAGAAGAAGTTAGCGGCGGATTCCGGCTGTGATGGAATGGAGAATGGGGGATTGGAGAATTGGAAGTGGATTGTCGAGGCTGAAAGAGTGAGGAGAGAGCAGAGAGAGCGGGGGGTAGATAAGAGAAAGGAATTACGGTTTAAACAGAACTTTAAATGTTAGTATTACTGCTTGATATATTGTATACATTTTAATATTAATATTACATAATAACATATAGTATAATATATAAAGGGGGGCCGGGTTCGGGCTGGCCCTCCTTATATTTGCTTGTACCCAGATCCGGTCATAAACTGGGCAGATTTTTACGGGCTTAGATTTGGGTCGGGTTTTCTAATTTTTATACATCCAAACCTGTCCAAGGCAGGTGAACTTTCGCAGGTCAATTGGGCCTGGGTGTCCATCCACAGATCTAATCTCAAAAACTGAAATGAAAAATCACATGAAAAGAAAAAATCATAAAATTCAAAACTATAAAAGTAAATAAAATTAAATAGATTTTATCAAATTAGGAAATATTTTTCACCCTAACCTATCCAATTTCATAAAATCTCACCCAATTTTATAAAAGTACTTATACTTTAATTAAATTGTAGATACGTAAAACTATAATTAGTTGATTCAACATATAAAATGTGAATTACATTATTCAATCTGTAAATTAATTATGAAATTTGTGCAATAATTATTAATTTAATTATGTAATTACAATAACAAATAATTACAATAGGAGCTTAATAAATTAATAATCTCGATTAAATAATAATTTTCTCCGATCACGACTTGGACTAAGGTGCTGAAATAATAATATAATACATGAGATAATAATTTTTGAAAACTTCCTTAAAGGCCGTATATATGAAAATATCAAATAATAATTCATCAAATAAATACAAAAATTCCATATAAAAAATTCATAATGTAAAATGATGTTCTAGACAACTACTATTTTCTAAATTTAACTATTTGTTAAAATATGCATCTAAATGTTGAATTAAGTTCAATTTCATTTTAAATATTTTTTACCATAGCATATCCCACATTTAGTACACTTTTCTCATAATTTAATAAGTAAATTTACAACTATAAAAAGCTCTTTCGAGTAAAGATGCGGTAAAACACTATTGCAATATGAATCCTACTCATCTTCAAATAGCATATTTATTATTTTCTTTGAATTATTTTTTTATACTTATGATTTGTACCAACGCTGATTAAAAAAATATTATATAAAACATTTAAATTGATAAGTATTAATTTATCGATAAATTAATAAAATATTTATTTATCAATAAATTAATAACCACTATAAGATAATATATTATTCTTAGTTCCAAAGATATTATTTTATAGAGATTTTACTGTAATCGTAAAATTTACATCTCTTTTACATTTCTTTAATATAATATATGATATTATATATTCAATGCATGTATATATTTATAAAAATTTTAAATTACTTGATTCGGTCCTAAAAATTTGGCCTAACCTTTAACCTGTAATGCTCTATTTTCATGGGCCCTAAAATTAACCAAGTTTGAAAAAGGGAAATTATCAAAATTACCCTCGTTTCAGGGTTTATTTTGATGTTTTACCTTTTCTTATTTACATAATTACGTTTTTTTTTCAGATCAATTTCTTCTTTACCTTCGTTTTTTAATTCTTCCTTTTCTACATTTTTTCAAATCAGTTTCGTTGAACATTCACTTCAACTCTCTGGCTTTCTAATTCGGCTTATATCAATCTGTCGGTTTCATTTATTCAGATGCTCAAGGCTTTGATGCCTGTCGCTGTTTATTCGATTGGGGTTTTGTTGAAAAGAGAGAGCTAACGATGGTTAATATGCTGTCGATCTCGTTCGGTGTTGCAATTGCCGCTTATGGTGAAGCCAGATTTGATACCTTGGGGGTTCTTCTTCAGCTCGGTGCTGTTGCTTTTGAGGCTACCAGACTGGTATTGATTCAAATCTTGCTTACCTCTAGAGGAATTACGCTAAATCCTATTATTTCTCTTTATTACGTTGCCCCGTGTTGTTTGGTTTTCTTGTTTGTGCCTTGGGTTTTTGTTGAGTACCTGATTTTGAAGGAGAATTGGAGTTTTCACTTTGATTTTGCCATATTTGGTACCAATTCACTCTGCGCTTTTGCCTTGAATCTTGCCGTGTTTTTGCTTGTGGGAAAGACTTCTGCTTTGACTATGAATGTGGCTGGTGCACAATTTTGAAATCATATTGCAATTGGTTTTATTATTATTATTATTCCATTTTTTGCTTCATAAGAATGTAGCGGAAGTTTAAATTTTAGTATATCATTATTTTAATTTTATATATATAAAAAAAAGTTTATCAATTTAATCATTAGATATAAACAATTTGGCCTGGAAAGGATTGATATAAACAGATAGTTTTCTTTAAACGAGAGAAGAAAATGGCTGCAAGGCCGCGACAATAATTCACAGACAAAAAGCTCAAGGCAACTTTTAATTAATTGTATGTGCTGTGACAAATTCCTAAACTAAACACCACTTGCAATTCACCAACATAATGTTAAAAGTAAACTAAACAGGACACCATCATATGTAACAAAGCAAACTTACATTCATACTCTTCAGATTTACACAGCCTCTGCTAGTCTATCTTGTTATAAATATCCAGTAAACTAAATGTTGGAACGCTAATTGTTTCAAAAGGCTGGGCAAAGGTCTCGTACTCTTGTTTTAACCATCCACAGAAGTTTGTTTTGATTTTATTTTAAAGGGGTTCTGATTGGGTTTGCTGCTTACAGGTACGGAAGCAAGGTCAACAGAAAGGTGAGGCCAGTCCTTTTTCTTGCTGAATTGCAAGCCCAAGAAGAACAAGCTAAGCAACAGGGTTTGGGTAGATGGAGTAAGGTCAGCTGTGGCTTCTTTTCTTCTTCCTTCTGCTAACTATTTTTTCTTCCAATTGCAAATCCAATTTTCTATCCTGTTATTCTTTCCAAACTTCTGATCCATGAGCTTTTAATTCACACACACACACACACACACACACACACACATATGATTGTATGATGTGCGATGTACAGTTTTTTTTGTTGGTATGTAGTTATGGAAGTCATACCTATCATATTGGAGAATGGTGTTTGAAATGCATGAACTTTTTTTCTGTTCTGCTGGATAAGCGTCGTATCTCTGAACTGAGGATCTATTTGCATAGCAAATATAAAATAATTATAATAAAATTGCAGTATTTAATGTTTGAAGCACTGAGATTAACGAGTCATTTATATTAAAGAATAATATCAAAGTTCATAATGATGAGTTGGTTATAGTGGGAACATGTTTAATTGCTGTAAAGCTTCAGTAGAGTGGTTTTCTTATTCGAAATTACTCCAGAGAATGCCCGGCAGACCTTAAGGAAGGCATTGCTAGTTTGATATTTGCAGCCCCCAGATGTGCCGAAATTCCAGAACTAATGGCACTTGTGAAGATTTTTGAGAAGAAATACGGGATTGATTTTGTTTCTGCAGCAACAGATCTCCGACCCAATGCTGGTGTGAATCGCATTGTAAGCAGTCAGCACTTCTGCAGCTTTAAGTTGAACCATTTTCTATAATTAAGGGTCAGAAGCATGTATGAAGCATGTTTTCGACAGAGTAATAGTCTAGAGACCTGTTGGAGTTGATTTAAAGTATTGAGTACCAGCCTTCCTGTTCGCAGATGTAGATGTGATTTCAGTCTTACACGCATTTTGGGACAGAAGTATAAACTTGCATACAGTCAAGCTCATCCGGACTGAAGATGGCACTTTAGGACTGCATTTCATTTTTGGGACTGCATCTGTACTTATGATTGTATTTTTAGGATTGTAATTTTGGGATTGCACTTATATTGTTATATACTATTATACATTGGTTATACGCTGTTTATACATTGTTGTACACTGTTTATACATCCTTTATATACTGTTTATACATTTGTTATACACTGTTTATATATTTCTTATACATAGTTATTCATTGTTATACCTTCTTATATATTATTATACATTGTTTATATATCGGTTATACACTGTTTATACATTCTTTTATACACTGTTATACATTGTTTATACATTGTTATACACTGTTTACACACTTCTTATACATAGTTATACATTGTTATACCTTCTTATATATTATTATACATTATTTATACATCGTTTATACACTGTTTATACATTCTTTATACACTTCTTATACACTGTTATACATCGTTTATACACTGTTTATACATCATTTATACACTGTTTATACATTATTTATACACTTCTTATACACTGTTTTATACTATTATACACTGTTTATACATTGTTTATACATTATTTATACATTGTTTATACATTATACACTGTTTATACATTGTTTATACATTATTTATACACTGTTTATATAAATCTTATACACTGTTATACATTGCTTATACATTGTTTATACACTGTTTACACATTATTTATACACTTCTTATACACTGTTTACACATTATTTATACACTGTTTATACACTGTTTTATACATTATACACTGTTTATACATTGTTTATACATTATTTATACACTGTTTATACATTCTTTATACACTTCTTATACACTGTTTATACACTTCTTATACACTGTTATACATCGTTTATACACTGTTTATACATTATTTATACACTGTTTATACATTATTTATACACTTCTTATACACTGTTTTATACTATTATACATGTTTATACATTGTTTATACATTATTTATACACTGTTTATACATTATACACTGTTTATACATTGTTTATACACTATTTATACACTATTTATACAATTCTTATACACTGTTATACATTGCTTATACATTGTTTATACACTGTTTATACATTATTTATACACTTCTTATACACTATTTTATACTATTATACACTGTTTATACATTATTTATACATTGTTTATACATTATACATTGTTTATACATTGTTTATACATTATTTATACATTGTTTATACAATTCTTATACACTGTTATGCATTGCTTATACATTGTTTATACACTGTTTATACTTTGCTTATACATTGTTTATACATTGTTTGTATACTGTTATACTTTGTTTATACATTGTTTATACTCTTCTTATACACTGTTTATACACTTCTTATACACTGTTTATACACTTGTTATACATTATTATACACTTCATTTTAATACATTGTTTATACACTCTTTATACCTTAGTTATACCTTAATTATACCTTAGTTATACCTTAATTATACATTATTTATGCATTGTTTTTACACTACTTATACATTGTTATACATTATACACTTCTTATACAATGTTATATATGTATACACTTATTATACATTGTTATACACTCTTTATACACTGTTTATACATTGTTTATACACTGTTATACATTGTTTATACATTGTTTATACATTATACACTGTTTATACACTGTTATATATTGTTATACATTGTTTATACATTGTTATACATTATTATACACTTCTTATATATTATTATACATTATTTATACATTGTTTATACATTTTATACATTGTTTATACACTGTTTATACAATCTTTATACCTTAGTTATACCTTAATTATACCTTAAGATACATTATTATAGTGATTATACCTTAGTTATTCCTTATTTATACCCTAAGATACATTATTATATTGATTATACATTAATTATACCTTAGTTATACTTAAGATACACTATTACAGTGATTATACCTTAGTTATACCTTAGTTATACACTATTACATTGATTATACATTAGTAATACATTAATTATATATTAAGATACACTATTACAGTGTTTATACCTCAGTTATACTTTAATTATACATTAGTTATATATTAAGATACACTATTGCAGTGATTATACTTTATTTATACCTTAATTATACCTTAGTTATACCTTAATATACAAAGGTATAATTAGTTATACCTTAGTGGAAAAATTATGTCGGAAAAAGTATATACATATGGACTTTGTTTCGAAGATAAAAAAAAATAAAAAAAAAACTTTCTAAAGTCGCATAACAAAAAAATAAACGGATTGAGAGATAAATGCAAAATTAGATTAAAAATTATAAAAAAAGGAGAGAGAAACATGGACAAATTGGAGAAGGTATTTTAGAGATTATAATTTTTTGCTCTTATTGTTTTTTAGGCAAGAATCACGTAAAAGAGAAATAAATTTTTTAGGTATTTTTGAAATTTTGAAAAGTTTTTTATGTATTTATGCAAACTTTTGATTTGTATGTAAAAAAGTTATATGGTGCCAAAATGTAAGTATTTATGTAAAAATCCCTTTGAAAAACCATGCTTTTTAAAGTAATGGGTAGTTTACCTCTATTTCCAATTATTCTTTCAAAAATACATAAAAAGAAAGTTCTCTCTGAAGTACCTACAACACTTTGACCAATTTTTAAAATACTTCTATTTGTAATTTTTAAAAATATACCCTTTTAATTATAAAAACAACAAGGAAAAAAAAATTTAAAAATCTCAAAAATACTCATCTTCTTAAACCATACGAATCCATCTTATTTTCTCTCCTCTTTTGTAATTTAAACGTTATTTTTTCATTGATCTCTCAAACAGTTCATTTTTTTGACATTCCACTTTAACAAGTTCTTTTCGTTTCTTTTTTATCTTTCGAAATGAGATCCATATGTATATATTTTTTCTAATTTTTTTATTGTAAAAACTGTATCAAAACTGTATCAAAGATACAGTTTTTTTTTTACTTTTCTGATACTTTATGTACTATGGTATGCATTAATTCCACATGTATTAGTTTTTATTTATCCTTCATAACAATAAAAAAATTCGTTTAGATGATTTCTCACTATAGATTTAACATGTATAATTAATACACAAAACACAGTACACAAGCTATCAGAAATGTATCAAAAAGTATCAACAAACAGACAATGACACAATATGCCTTATTCTAATTTTTTTTCAAATCGTCATAAATGTATCAGAAATGTATCAAATATAACTATTTCTGCAGTTTTAATGTAATAAAATGTATCAAAAATATATTAGAAATGTATAAAAAAAAATGTATCAGAATTTTAGCAACAAGTAGACATTGGTTCAATATACTTTATTCTGTATTTTTTTTATAGAGCTTTCATAACAATAAAAAAATCAGTTTAGGTGATTCCCCACTATAAATAAAAAATATAGAATTAATACATAAAACACAATACGCGAAGTATCAAAATTGTACAATAAATGTATCAGAAATGTATTATAAAATATCAAAAAACAAGCATTGGCACAATATACTTTATTTTATATTTTTTTATATGATTAGCTTTTATTTAGCTTTCATAACAATAAAAAAAAAAATCAGTTTAGGTGATTTCTCACTACAGATAAAATATGTGAAATTATTACATAAAACATAATACGCGAAGTATCAGAATTGTATCATAAATGTATCAGAAATGTATAAGAAAATATCAACAAACAGACATTGATATAATATACTTTATTCTATGGTTAACTTTTTTTTAGCCATCATAATAATAAAAAAAATAAAAAAATTAGCTCCTCATTATAAATAAAATAATTTTTGATACATTTCTGATACATTTTTTATACAATTCTGATACATTTCTGGAAATCGGAAAAAAAATCATAAAAAATATGTACATATGAATTTCGTTTTAAAGAGGAAAAAAACTATAAAAATATTTTAAAGCCGTATGGCAAAAAAATTAATGGATTAAGAGATAAATAATAAAATTAAGGTTAAAAATATAAAATAGAAGAAAAAATCGCATGAGGAAAAAGAAGTGAGTAAAAGTAAAATTTAAAATTAATTAAGTGTATTTGAAAGAATGTCAAAACGTAGACATAAAACAAAATTAAAAAATGATATATTTTTTGTAATTTTCCCAAAGTAATATATCACTTACATTTTTACAATCATTTGCTAATTTAATTGAAAATTTGTTAGATCTCGTCCATCAAATTTAGTCTTGTAATGTGATTCTGATTAACTTTATAGCAAAAGAAACTACCTACCATTCAGACCGTCGTGAGTGATTTCCTTCTTTTATTTGCTCATTTATTTCCCTTTTAATATCAACTAATTATGCTTCTTCTATTAGTAGATACCTGCCCAATTTATGAAGAAAATCAATTAAAGATTACATTACTACTCGATCCCGTCATGAAACTCTGAAGGTGAATTAAAATATAATATAATAATTTTAATTTTAATACAATAGGTTTTCTTAACTAAAAAACTATACGTTGATGAATTTTGAGTATTAGCCACATTTTCTAATCATATACATAATAAGAATTCCTAAAAGAAGTATCATCACTCTCTCTAGCACAAATAGGTTAAAGAACATTAATAGAATATCCATTATGCATAATAGAAAATATTAATAATTTTGGAAATTAAAATGCTAAATCATAACAGAAATACAAATATGGAAACATATCCTTTTATTAAATCAAAAAGATATGAGAAAATAGTTGCATCATTTACAAAAAAACTAAATTCACTACAACTCACTAATAAACCTTCTCTTTTAGTTTTATTCTTCAGATTCTTCCTATCAATTTTCCCTTTAAGCCAAATGTCTCCTAAATCGCAATCTTCTTCTTCTTCTTCTTCTTCTTCAATACATACTCAATATACACTAGTCTTAAAATTGTTGTTTTTGTCCCTTAGCACCTATATCATTGGCAGCAACAATGGTGGAGAAAGCGTATGCAAAAAGCCAGGTAGAGAAATTTAAATCCATCATATGCCTTGATCAACCTTGGTTTATCATCTTCATTGCTTCATTTTTTCTCATCTTCTTTCTTTGTATTTCTGATTATTCACCTATTTTCAACAATTATCAAACAAACATTATTCTATTCCCTAGTTCCATCAATACACAAGACACTACAAATTCTTGCTCGGGCCGTTACATATATATGCATAATCTTCCTCCAAGATTCAATCATAAATTACTACAAAACTGCACTTCCCTTAATAAGTGGTATGATATGTGCCCATATGTTCAAAACTCAGGATTCGGTCCTCAGATCATCAGAAATGGTAAAGATAGGATCTTTGGCCAAAAGGGTAATTGGTTTTCCACTCATCAGTTTCTTTTAGAAGTCATATTTCACACTAGAATGAAAAGTTATAATTGTTTAACCAATGATTCTTCCTTAGCTTCTGCCATTTATGTACCTTTCTATGGCGGGCTCGATCTTGGTCGAAATCTTTGGGATTCTAATATAACTGTAAGAGATTCATTGGGTATAGATTTGTTAAAGTGGTTGGTTGAAAAGCCAGAATGGAGAAGAATGTTGGGTGGAGATCACTTCTTTGTTGCAGGAAGAATCGCCTGGGATTTTCAAAGAATTGGGGACGAAGGTACTCAATGGGGAGGAAACCTGATGCAGTTGCCTGAATCAGAAAACCTAACAATGCTAACAATTGAATCAACTTCTTGGAGTAATGAAATAGCGATTCCATATCCAACTTATTTCCATCCCGAGACTCAAAATCATATTACAGAATGGCAAAACCGGATAAGAAACCGAAAGAGGCAATACTTGTTTGCATTTGTTGGAGCTTCAAGGCCTGATCAGCAAGATTCGATCCGGGGAGAAATCATCAGGCAGTGTTTGGGAATGGAGAAATATTGCAAGCTATTAGATTGTTCTTCTAAAGAAAACAAATGTAACAATCCTGTGGAAGTGATGAAAGTGTTTGAGGATTCAGTTTTCTGCCTACAACCACCGGGAGATTCATACACGAGGCGCTCAGCTTTTGATTCGATCATTGCAGGATGTATACCAGTTTTCTTCCATCCAGGATCTGCATATGTTCAATATGTATGGTACTTACCGAAGGATTATAGCAAGTATTCGGTTTTCATACCTGTAAACTCGGTGAAAAATGGGAGTTTAAGCATCAATGAGACATTGTTGCAAGTTTCCTACGAGAAAAGACGAGCAATGAGAGAAGAGGTTATAAGGTTGATACCAAAAATAATATATGTAAATCCATTAATGGATAAAGTAGAAATGGAGAAAGTGGAAGATGCATTTGACATAGCAGTGAAAAAGGTTCTTGAAAGAATTGAAAAATTGAGAAGAAATTCTTCCATTAATCTTGCAAAAGATGGATCTTGGAAGCACAAGCTCTCTTTAATGGGACAACAGCAATGGAATAATTATTTCTGATTATATGATTGCTCAAGCAAATTATAAACACATTCTTTTTTTCTTGTTGTGTTTAGGGTTTTGTTTCATTTGACAGAAATTAATGTTTTTTTTTTCTTTTTGTGTGTGTGACCTATGTATATATCGAAGGTAAAATCATAGTTTGTTCATTATTGTTCTTTTTTATTTATTATTATAAATTTCTACTTTGAATGTTGTAAAGCACTATTGTCTACTAGCTATATATAGCAGAGACAACTTTAAGCTTACCTTGAAGGAGTAGGTGTGAGCACCGATTTTTAATGTTAATTGATTAGTGATTACTCTCTGCTGGGAATTTTTTGGACCATCATATTAATCTCAAAAGACTACCTAAAATTTCAAAATCACTTAGGGTATGGTTGGTATGAGGGATTAAAGGGTGGAAAGAATCTAGATTCATAAATTGGGAGCTGTGTCTTCCTCCCCCTTCCCTTTAGGGCAGAGCATCGGTCGATTTGGTTACCGAACCAAACCGAATTATCGGTTAATCGAACCAAAGTATTCTTTAAATTAAGAACCGAACCAAACCAGATAAGAAGAAAACCGAAATTTTTTCGGTTCGGTTCGGTTATTAACCAAATTTTATCAATTTCACCGAAATTAGAAAACAAAAAAGTGAGATTTTTGAATGATTTGCTTGGCAATGGATTCGCATATAGATTAATAAAAAGTATATATAGCTATTAGCTAGATCAGATTTTGCAAATGAAAAAATATTAGATGACAAACAATGTTTATTAGTTGCTGTCCAACCAAATCAAAAATATAACAACAAGACACCATGAACGGTGTTGGTGGAGTTGTCATCACCGAGCAGAAAATCTCAAAGTCAGAAAGTGAGAGCTAGTGAGACAGATGATGATGAAGGATGAACTATGCAGGAAGGAGAAAGGAGCAACGATTAACAATGTTAATTTTAGGTGATGGACCAAGAGAAGTGAGAATTTGAGATGGATGGAGGCACAGGCGGCGTTGTGGAAGAGGAGATGGGAAATATGAAAGAAACCCTACATTGAAGGAAAACTTATTTCGCAGCTTAGTGTATATGGGCTAAAGGGTGGGCTTTTTCTTTGGGTGGGCTTCTGTGTACGATATTTTATTATCCCTTTCTTATATCTATAAACAAATTAGGAAACTAAAACAAATATATGGTATATATAATTTTTTTTATTTGTATCATAATTCGGTTCGGTTTCGGTTAAACCGGATTTTTTTACGGAAAAACCGAACCAAACCAAATACCAAATGATCTATAAAATTATTACCAAACCAAACCAAAAAAAATTCAGTAACCAAACCAAATTTTTTATTCGGTTTGGTTCGGGTTTGGTATTCGGTTTTACCGAATAATGCTCACCCCTACCTCCCTTCTCCTTTCCTCTCTCAAATTCTTCTAACCAAACACACACAGTGTGTTTGTTAAGTAGGATAGGAGAAATGATGGAAGTGGATGAGAGGAAGAAAACACATCCATTCTTTGTTTGCTCATTTGGTTGGATACAAGACAAGGAAGGATGAAGACCTTTCCATGGCTTTCCTTTTTGTGATCGTGAATTTTTCTGACCTCGGTGATGAAAACCTAATTAGTTGTCGTCTGTCTCGAGGTTTCTATACAAATTGGCTCAAAGGAAGAAAGTCAGAAACCAAATGAGTTCAAGAACGAACTTGAAAATCGTTCAAAAGATTAATGGTCCAAACCCTAATTTTGTCGAGCTACACGACTCTACTGAAAAGAAGGTTAAGCCATTTGGCCAAACTTCGCAAAATGATTTCTGACCCAAAACGCATGAGCTGCACGGCTCTTACCCAAAGTAGGTAGGCTACACAACAAAAAATCGAAGAGATGAGATAAAATCATTAATTATTACAAGAATATAGAGTTTTAAGAACAATTTATAGACAAAAAAAAATCAAAAGAAATAGCGTTTAATAAAAAACAATGTATTTAAAATTTAGATTGAATGAAAAATATTAGATGAAAGGACAATTTTATCAAATTAAATGGAAAAAAGCTAAAAAAGAAAAGGATTGAGGTAATAGTTAGAAGGAGGCAAAATGTAGGGAGGTCAAAATTATATTGATAAATAAGATGAATGGACTAGTGTATTTGAGCAAACTTGGAAGAGGTTTTAATTATTTACCCATGTAAAATAGTATATTATAATCTTTCTTTGCTCTTCTTCCAAATTGATTATATATTAAAGAACTTATTTATGTGATAGGTATACAAAATATAATATAATTAATCAATTAATCAAATTATATATTTTTCGGGTCAAATTTGGGTATTCAGGAAATATTCAGGCCAACTGATAAAACATCAAACTCTAACAAGCTTGGGTTGGGCTTAGTTAAAAAAACTCACGACGAAGCTCGACGGGCCGAGCAAGTAGTCCAACCCTTAAACAGGTCTAATTATTACCTAATCTATCACTTATTTCATTATTTCTATTTATTATAGTATTTCTCTATATTAATTAGGAAAAAGAAATAACATTGAGAAATACTCATTTACTAATTACTTCCATCTGTTCTTTATCATAATTCAATAACAGAAAGTCCATATTATATGCTCATTGGAATTATCATTTTCTAAAAATAATTTATTAGTCCCTACAATTTTTCATGTTATACTACTCAGTGTCTGAATTTTTAGAATTAATTACATAGTCTTTAAATTTTGTTTTAATTAACCCTTAGGTCCTTTTATTGAAATTAACGATACAATTGAACGTAATAATAACAAAATTACCTTTTATTCCATTTTATAAAATCAAAACATATTATTTTTTTCTACTTTTTGTTTCTTTTTGTTTCACATAGACCTAAAATCTTTCAAATTTTGATTGATGAATTTATTTATATACTTTAATATAATTATAGAACTTTAACTATCAGCGTAGATCTTGTTTCATTAAAAATAAATAAATAAATAAAATATTTATTGTTCATTATATTATATTAATAAAAATAATAGTTAATAAAATTTAAGAGAATAATAGATAAATTTTTATTTTTAAAACTATTGTGTATAACTATATAAATATTTGTTTATAAGTGCTAAAAAAATTATTAGAATTTTTTTGTTTAAAATTAAAAATTTAAAGACAAATTTGTATTTGTAATCGAGGATAATAAATAAAAAGACTAAACAGTTGTTTGATATAAAATCTAAAAATATTAAAATATATATCAATTAACTAGTGTAATATGTTAAAACATAATAATTAATAATTTGTTTGTTAACAAATTTTTTTTTCTAAGCGATAATATTAGGGCCACTGCCCCATAGATGAGGGTGATAATAAATATTATTCCAATTTTATGAACTAAATTTTATATATTCATTTCATTAAGGTCAGGGAATGCCCACTTTGATTGCTACATTCAATAAATAATTATAATATTTCTTGAAATCATCCGCATGATATTGCATCAAAATAAAAATTATAAAATTACATTTGAAACATAAATACACATGATAATCTAGAATCTATAACCAACTTCTCATAATGGTTTTTTGTTTTTTTTTTTTTAATATCAATAATAGCTCCTAGTATTAAAGGGCCAAAAACGCAAAATCAATTTCAATACAAGGCAAAACGAAAGAGTCTAATAGTGTTAGTGGCCACATTTCAGAAAATTAATAAATTTGATTCCAATTCTTGGACAAAAAATTTGATTGTGACACAAGCAAATCCAGAGTTACTATTACTAATCAGTAATTATTAATATGTATATGAGATTAGCTTAAGTAATTGAAGCATTGAAACCAGCCCATATACAATCCCCTAAAACAACTAATTGTCAAACCAAAATGAACTGATACAGTATTTAAGAAATTCTTAAAATTCCCAAATAGAAACTATAACCTGTTTTGAAATGAGATCTCAATTAGTTAAAATTTCATTAAATAGCATAATCCAAGAGCTTCCCAATCCATTTACTTGCTGTGCTCTTTACTGGCCACAATCTTGAACTTTCCTGTCTGTTGTTGCTGCAAAATACGAATAATCAAGTCATTTCCATCGTTCAGCACAATTAAATAAACACAACTGACAAAAATTAAAGGCAAGTTTGTGTAAAGTTGTAACCTTTTTCCACAATTCAGTATGGCTTTTGCAGAACCCAGCAACAATTACTTCCTCATTTTTTCTTCCTTGTTTGTATTCAATACAAAGATCTTGATTCAACCCACATGTAACATGAAATGCCAAAGGGCACTTCGGTTCGGAGCAACGAATAGCGCATCCTTTTCTAGTCTTGCAAATGTAGCATTTATCTTGCCATCGCCTCTTTGGAATCTTACAGCAATTGATCCCTTCACGGCCATCTGGGTCCTCAAAGAAAACTTCAGGAACAAAAACTGCACACACAATATGTGCCCACAAGCCGTCTTTGGTTGGTTTCATGGCACCAGCCGTTGTTGGACAGAGGCAGCAAGAAAAATCCTCCTTGTTCTTTGGTTTATCAGTTCTAGGAACCAAACATTGAGCACAAAACCAGTCACCATCAGGAACACCCATTATCAATGGATTCCCATAGCAAGTGGTGTGTACCATTAGATCACACCCATCACAGAACACTATAGGATCTGTTGGATCACCATCTGTGCTTTGACAAATAGCACATACAATCCCATCATCGTTGTCTTCATCTTCAACATCTTGTTCGTCCTCTACAGGAATTACCTTGTCTGCTATTAGTTGGGGAATTTCCACAAATGGTTGAGCGACAATGGAAGGTGCGGATCCATTATCCTCATTTTCTTCTACTATTTGAGGAATTTCTACAAACAGGTTAGTTGCAATTGAAGGAGGGCATTCATCATTCTTGTCTTGTTCTACAAGTTGAGGAATTTCTTCAAACAGGTTATGAACAATGGAAGATACCTTGTCTTCTTTTACTAGTTGAGGAATTTCATCAAACACGTTAGCGGAAATGGAAGATGGGGACTCATTCACCTTGTCACTGGACTGAATCCCTTGATCTAAACACGAAGGAGGTTTGTACTCAATGTTAAGATCAAAAGGAGAAAGGGGATGAGCTAAAAAGAAATCAGGATGGAGAGCAGAAACCCTTTTCTTGGCTGGCAAAGAAAAGGTAGTAAAATCAGAAGAAGGTATCGTCGATTGAGGGAGAAGATGATGACGGGACTCCTTTCGCTTCTTGGCTGGAAGTTGAAAAGAGGAATCGAAATTGGGTGTGTTTTCTTTTTTATCTTGAAGATTTCGCTGCTGTAAAAGCCTTAATCTTTTGAGAGGAGGCAGAGATTGAAATCTTATATTATCTTCCATTGATGAAAACAGATTCAATGGAAGTTGAGTTAAATCTGTAGATTTGGCAGATTTGTTTGAGAAACAGTGAAAGGGGAGAGAGGTTTTGTAAAAATTGATTGGTGGGAAGAAAACCCGGGAAAACTTTTAGATTCATTTTCCATTTAGTTTTTAAGCTAAGCTAAGCTACCTCTCTGAGTCTTATGGCGGGAACCAGAATTCTTTATCCAAATTTTGATTTGAAGTTAACCCCCAAAAACTTTTTACTCCCGCTAATAAGAAGCTTTTACACTTTTATGTTATTTCTGTTTTCTAATTTATTTTAAATTATTAGCTTCTTGAGTTGACTTTTCAATATATCCATATAGCTAAATTAAGGCTTCGTAAAAGTATATGTTAAAAGTAGGGAATAAGTGGATAACCAAATATCATATGTATTTCCAAATAGCAAAAATAGTGGTTTTAGTTTGAATACGATCTTGGCAATGACAATGGATTCGATCAATTGAGACAACTCATAGTATTAGTATTTAAAGGCACTTGATTCACTTAATGTTATCTAATAAGAAGTCTTTTGAGGTTGAAACATGTACAAGACTGTAAGAGGGGCATCCTCTACGAGTGCAAACCTTGTAAGGTAATAATGTGCCATTGCAGTTGAATTACAACATCTTTTAGCAAACTTGAGTCTTATAAACCGGATACCATCTGCCAACGACAAACTCAGATACAATCAAATTACACTTAGATCCTACGGAAACAAGAATCTGCAGCTGCTTCAATTTCAAGCCATACTCATATAGCTTCAACCTCTGCTACTTCAACACAAGGAATAGGTTTCATACTCGGAAAGCAGAACATTCCTAGCTTCATCGCTGATTACAAAGACCAGCAGCAATTCTGCTATTCAAACCAATAAATAATATAAATACATTCACACATTAGTCCACTTAAATTTAGCACACATAACCTAAATTTCTTACTTCCAAAAATAATCAATAACATTTATTTTCCATATCATTTTGCGTTAGGAATGGCAACGAGACAAGCAGGGACAAAGGGGGGCCTTCCAACTCCCTCCCCCACAAGTAACAAGTCTCCACTTCCTCGTTAGGTAAACAGGGATAAATATATCCCCATTCTCCATATCTACAGGGATCAATCCCTCGTATCCAAATTATTATAACATGGATGTAATACTAATAAAAAAAAAGCTGAAGGACTTGTTATACGGATGAAAAACCAAATACATCATAGCACGACAAATGTATGCTTTTTGGGTAGGTTTGATTAAACCAGATAACTTGCAATCTAACAGGGGTGTATTCGATTAGGACTTTTAATGACTTTTACATACTTTTAAAATCCGGAGGTATTCAATTAAGACTTTTTAGGAGCCTTTAAAAGTTATCAGGTATTCAATTATGACTTTTTAAGAGTCTTTAAAAGTTATCAGGTATTCAATTATGATTTTTTAAGAGTCTTTAAAAGTCATTCTGTATTCAAAAAGTCATTGACAATTAATGAGAATGACTTTTATAGACTTTTTTTATAAAATATAACACAAAATCATTAGAAAAAAGTCTTGCATCTCTACGCAAGACTTTTTATTTATCGTGAACTTTTTATTTATCATAAAATATATTTTATTATTTTATACTTTATACTTTTTCATCATCATTCTTCTATTTTATTTTGCCCCTTTTTGTTCTGTTTTGTTTTCTTTCTTATTCAGATAAAAAGAAAACTCCAGAATATTTCGCAAGTCAAAAACCTCCATAATCATCCGTCCTTTTTCGTTCTGCAACAAGCGTGAGTTGTCATCCTCCCTATCGCCAAGTTCAAGAGGTACGATTTCCTTTCCGTTTGTTTTTTCTCTTTTTTATTTTTGTTTTGTTGAAGGGAATAGATCCTTGACTATTTACTGCGTTGAGAAGTACTTAACTACTGGCCTGTTGTAATGGGAATTCTCTTCTAGATTTAAGTGTGTGTGAAAGGTTTAGGAAAGTTATCTTTATGTTTTGAGTCTTTTATGAATCCCTTACTTTAATTTTGTTCTTATATTTGAAGGTCTAATTTTGCTCTAGACCGATAAAAATTAGCCTACTTGTTTACGTTTTATCTAATTTCTTTAAAATAATTTTGAGAGAACTATTTTAGATCTCTCATTATGCTTCCCTCTTTGAACCCTTTGAAGACTAATGCAACTATAAACCTAGATTTAATGCTGGCAAGATCTTATGTGTGATATTCGAGGAATAAGCAAAATCTAACTATTTTTTCTAAAAATTTTCAAACATGCTAGACTCTCTTGATTGATGATGAATATTAGAAATTTATAGTCAAATTACAATTTTTTAATTAACATTACTTCTCAATTTTTATGTTACCATTTCATATTTTATATTTGGCGATTGTTGTGGTCATTTATGTGGTGTATTATCATTGCACACATGGAAATTATTAGTATTTTCTAATAAGTCTACAAAAGTCTTTTAAAAGTCTTTAAAAGTCTTTAAAAGTCTATAAAAGTCTATAAAATAAATTTTTAAAAAGTCATCAATACTTTTAAAAATTCTCTGCAAGATATTAAAAGTCACTGAAAGTCATTAAAGTCTATAAAAGTCATTCACTTAAAAAAAGTTCATAAAAATCTTAATCGAATACCACCCCCTAAGATAATTTGCAATACGAAGAAAAAAAGTGCATAGAGTATCTACCAGACAGTCTCAATCCTTATTTGGGGCTGGGAAATTTCGTCTCCAAATGCCTGCCAGGAGACTACCAAAGATTGAGTGACACACACTGGAAACAGCACATGGTACAGCAGTGAGTGGGTTCCCAAAGTGCCGAGTTGCTAGAACAACTCCTAGCACCGAGTTCTGCAACATAAACAGGAAACTAGAACTTCTTAGCCTCGGGAATGTGATAATATGAAGCAGGAACGAGTTTCTAATAGATGGGACACATTCTAGTTCAGATAAATAATATTTTTTGGCGCTGTACTTGGCCTTTGAACTTTATTTTGGAAAAATTTGGCCCTTGAACTTTCATTTTGGTAAATATACCCCTTAGTTGACGGTATGTCATGTTTGTATGCCATGCACCTTAAATTTGAACTTTGATTAGGTCCCATAAGCTTGAAATTTGTCCACTGAATTCTGATTTCATAGAACGTGATGTTCAAGCATGACAGTACCATCCATAAATGAGTACATTTTAAGCAATATAAAATTTCATGGGATCAAATATCACAACGTTAAAATTCAAGGGCCAAAACTGAAAATTTGATCAAATACTACTGGGTCTCCTTTTTCACGACAACCTATAGGAGTCCATTACAACATGAATGCCCTAAAATGCAAAAGTCTGGGGGGCATCATTTGGATGGATGACAATTTGAAATGACAGAGATTAGCAATTGTGATTTAAGTTATTGTACAATATCACATCCTAAAACATTTGTCATTTCAAATCACAATCTAATTAAATGAAGCCTAAAACCATTGTCATTTCAAATCTGAATCTAGCCAAATGGGCATAAAGCCTTCTTCATTTCAAATCCCAATATAACCTTTGTCATTTGATGATTTGAGAGGAATGCTCAGCATGATCAACAAGTGTGGAAAAAATTTAACCCCTGTACTCATAGCAATTTAATCACATTGGTCCATGTACTTCAGTTTTGGCACATTTGGCTTCTATACTTCAATTTCTCTTGTAAACTTTGGCCATTGATAGAAAATTAGGCTTTTAACAAAGAGTTCCATTCACAGTCTGTTACATGAACTATTACAAAAATTGGAGAAAATAATTCAACCACATGCCAGTGCCTATAATATACTAAATCGCCTGTCAATGGTCCAATTTATTGTCAAGAGTCAAACTTTGTGAAAAATTACGATGAACAAGTGTACAAAAACTAAAGTACAATAGCCAAAATAATAAATTGTGCAAAGTACAAGGATTAAGTTTTAGCTTGTACTAATTGATAAGCAAAAGATGTCATCAGGAATTAGCTAGAACAATCACTTACCTGCATCCCCACCTCAATAGAGATAGTTCGTGATGATGCCACGTCAAGTCTGAGTAATCTTGCAAGCAAATACCCAAAGAAAAAACCAGATGCATGAAGTAAAGATGCAGCAAGCACCACTTGTTGACCAGACATGAGGATTGTTGAAGCACTCTGGGCAATTGCATTTCCACATAAGATAGCAACAGTTCCAACTGCGATGGGCGGCATCAACGGTGATACAAATTTAACCAGGCCCTGGAAATATTGATTTAGAAATGCACCAGCAAGAACTGGAAGAAGCACAACCTGCATTCAGAACAAGGATTTTACCATTTTGCTCCTCACGTTCATAACATTAGATCAACTCCTGTGAATATAAAGTTACCTGAAGGGTGGATAGCAACAGTCCATATGCATCTACTGCTACATATTGACCAGCCAACTTGGCTGTGAGAAATGGGGTCATGACCTGCAAATAGGAAGTAAATGGAGAATATCAAATGGCAGGAAATACTTGGAGGAAAGTTTGCAAGAACTTGCTTTAGACAACAATTGTAAACTCAAATTCTCCCTTCTACATAATGATGTGGCTGAAAACTACAAAACTGAATCTAGACATATTTCACATTAAGTCTTAATTCCAAATGATTTAATTTGAAAACCATGAAATTTTCAGATCTAGTCTTGTTAGTGAAAAGCTTTTCCACGTATATGCAATAGTGAAAGAGAACATAAGATAAGCAAACAACACTGGTTACTAACCACAGCTGCTAAAGTGCTTGCAGCAGTCATCAACACTGAGAGTGCCACATTTCCACTGGGAGACATAAAGAACATCACATGTTACCGCTGGAATTAATATAAGCAAGCAGTTGATGGATACAAAATGATGATAGACTGAAATCTCTAACCGTGCAATGTAGGTCACAATGTTACTTGCAGTTCCTGCAGTCCATGAATTTAAAAACTAATAAGTAGGAGACTATAAACTTTTTAGTAATGGTTTTAAGGGGGAAAGAAGGCTTCAAGGTTGAATTTCGCTTCCAAAGTATTTGGGCCCAGAATATTTTCGAGGGAGCAACGTTACCCTCATTGTATTTGCCCTTTTGATAAGGAATTCCAAAAAATATATTGGTAATTACTCATATAATTCAGTTCGGCTGTAGTTTTTATCCGTATCTACTTGAAGAAGGCAAAACTGAGTTAGGAAAAAACAATAAGGGTAACATTATACCATCGAGAACATTAAGCATATAATTATGTGTGCCCAAATACACGTTGGGATCTTTTTTTACCTTGAACCCCCAAAAAAAAGAGAGAGAAGTCGTATGTATGTAATTATGTATACCACCAGGGCAGCAGCCAACCAATATTAGGCCAGCTGCATAATGTGATGGAAGATTCAAGAGCTTGCTCACCAGAAACGCTGATATTGGCATTACCTGCACCAATGACCAATTAAAGTAATCGCATTTAGTAGAGCCCAGGATGAAGAAAATAACTCGCACAATGAAAGGGATTAGCGTTCAATGCAGCTACTTTCTGCTTCAACTACATGAAAAAGGGACAAAATATCATCTCCTCAAGTAGTTCTGTCCTAACTCCTGAGTCCTAACTGTATACGGACACATGAATTTCAGTTCTGCAAACCAATAATGCGATAGATAATTGATGAGGTCCATGAAAAATTAAGCATAAGAAGATCATGTCAACACAGTAAAACATAAGTTTGAGACTGTAGCACACAGGGGGTATAAACACAAAGAAGAGAAGAGAAAAGAAGATACCGAGTACTGAAGAAGGAAACCAGAGAAAAGCTCTTTAGGCATAGCCAAAGCAGCCCTAAGATCATCGATTGTAAGTGTCATTCCCATACCAAGCATGGTGAGAGAAATGCCAAGCATTGTCAAATTG
The DNA here is from genome assembly GCA_039660915.1 of Euphorbia tirucalli. Lineage (NCBI taxonomy): Eukaryota > Viridiplantae > Streptophyta > Magnoliopsida > Malpighiales > Euphorbiaceae > Euphorbia > Euphorbia tirucalli. The sequence continues at coordinate 43,976,525 of CM077636.1, forward strand.
GGGGTGACCCAATTGAAGGAATTTGGCTTTAAGAGCGCCAATAGACAACCCAAAGATACCCATAAGGGAAATGCTGTGGAGATTGTCTCGCCAAAAAATTCAATCCGCTCCCTGAAAGTTTTCCGATTGCTTGCGCCTAAATTGTCTGATGAAATGCCACAACGAATAATAAGGGGAGACGGTCTTCTCTGTTCTGAATTTAGGCGAATATGAAGTTGGGGAAAGGGTTTAGATGAGGAAGTGTAATGGAAAGGACGGAGATGGTTAGAAAAGAGGTTATAGTTCGGGTTTGGAGTGAATCTGAGAATACTGGATTCCAGTCGAGGACATGAAAGTGATGACTGCATTTTGACCTCCTCGCCCTTTGGATTGATCTGTTTAAAATCGAATTATGAAGGGTATTCGCATTTTTCTTTTGGCCTTTTAAAGGCAAAAATCAGATTTTCACCTTTCCAATTTTTCTTGATTGACTTATTAATCTTTTAAATACGCACAAAAGTGATAGATTGTTTGTCCTCTCACGAATAGAGTGAGAGAAGTTTCAAGAATTTAAGAAAATATCGCGACAAAACGAGCAGTTTATAGTTATGGTAGTTGTCGAGTGGAATTTAAGTTATGATGATATTATTTGATGATAAATAATGGTAGGAAGTATGATTCTGATATCTCCAATCAACCCTATAGGGTAACGGTATCAAAATGACCATATGTTGTTTTGGGGAAAGTAGATTTACCCTTTAACTTTTTAAAAAGTGAAATTAAGGACAAATGATTTATAATTTAGTTAAATTTTAGGCCCAGTTAATGAGATTCAAAAATTTCTATGTTACCACGTTATTTCGATGATTTGGTAACATATCATATCTGATGTGGTCATTGTATCCACTTAAATAGTCGCATGTGTTCGATGATGTGGCGATGAGTCACTAAAAGCAGGCTCGTTTTCTCTTCTCCTCTTCTTTCAAAGTAAAAAAAAATAAAATAAAGCAATGACTGGAATGTAAGAATCAAATGAAAAAATCACAGTGTTAGCGATGAAGTTTTGTGAAATTTCTAGGCTTATTTCAACATTGGCTTATTTCAACATTGGGTTATTTGCAAGTGTGTCAAGGAAACAGATTCCCAAGTAATTCTTTTTTAACCAAACGATTGAACAAAAGTTTCAAGAATTGCAAAACTTTATTGGATTTTTAGTTTCGCTACAAAAAGTTTTACTAGTTTTGCAATGTCACCAAAATAAATTCAATACATAAGGATTGGACATGTTTTTTTTTTATTGATTGAAAAGGTTGTCTACAAGAATTGAAATAATAACATTAAAAATTACTGCAAACAATAACAACTCTTTAAGAGAAATGTTCTGAAACATGTGTAAACACATGAAAAACTTGAAAAACCTTGTTGAAACTTGAGCAAAAACATAGATGTCTTGCAATAAAGTGACTAAATCTTGATGGAGGATAAAATTTAGTGAGAAGGGGCAGGATATTGGTAGCAACAAGAGGAATTTTGACAGGAATTAGAGAGAGGAGATTAGAAAGACAGAGATTGAAAAATAGAAATTTGAGGAGCAGAAAGGTAATTAGAAGGATAGACAAGAATAAAGCTTTAGAGAAGGGTAAGAGAAGAAGAAGAAGAAGAAGAAGAAGAAGAAGAAGAAGAAGAAGAAGAAGAAGAAAAATGATAGAATAAAGGGAAGAAGGTTATAGCAAAGAATTTTAGAGAGAGAAAAAAATGTTTAGAGTGTCAGTTTTGTTGATTGAATTGCTGTATCTTGCAATTGTTTAAGAATTTTTATATTTCTAGTGCAAATTTGGTTTGATTTCTGTTATCTAACTACTCATAACTTCCTCCATCTTTTATGTCACCTTCCCACAGCTTCAGAAGCAAGAAAAAACATGGAAAAATGTAGATAAAAGTTTTGAAATGTCTCCTTGAAAATAACCATGTTTTTCTTGCACTTAACATTATGTTTGGTTTTAGGGTTTTCATGGTATAGCAAAGTAGGTGTACAAATATACCGATGTTTGTTTTTAAGTGTTAATGGAGGGTATGATAATTTATGGTAAATTTATGGATTGGAGGGGTTGGTTTTTTTAACACTCCAATTTGGGGTGTTTTCATGGTATTGTTGGTGTGCCCTAGTTCTTAGGGCATTGGATTCTTGTATTTTGTATTATACATTAAGAGTCATGTATAAATACATTATTTGTGTCACGTTAATAAAGGCAATTAATCTATTTCTTTTATATCTTGTGCTATAATATGAATAGAGTATCCGTTGATTGATAATCATAAAACCTATCCCAGGTCTGTTCTAATCGTGGGAATGAATAGAACCACAGACTTGTATATTCGATGACTGTATGGCAGTTCTTAACTAGCCATAGTACTTGTATAGTCAGTCATAAATATAGGTACATGTCGTTCTACATGGGACTAGACCGATCCGCACAAGAAAGCCACATGGTTGTTGAGTCAGAGGTCTTTCTTGAGTAGGTCTCTTTTGTCCTCAGACCAGATTTCATTATAATATCAATATGGAATCTGGTTCACTTTGACATACGCCTAACAGGTCTGTAAAAGGATGCTAAATATGGGAATAATTGGGTGGACCAGTGAACATGTTGATATTGATGATGAAGTGATGGAATTGCCACTCGGGTAACACCGAGATGAGGACACTATGAGATTCCTGTCGGGTGAGTGTCTTCGAAAGACTGCTGCATCTCTGTCTTAATTGGGGGCTGTAATGGTTTGCTAGAACCCACTTACAGCCTGTAGACCTTGGGCCTACTGCCAACATAAAGACAGGCCCATAGGATCATGCATATAGATCAACTGAGCCAGAACTTATAGAAATTGTACATGTAATGTATATTGGAAGGAATGCGTTAATTAATTAGTTGACATTCGGTGTCAAAGTAATTAATTAACATTGGGTTGAATTTAATTTAATTAATAAGTTTACATAATGTAATTAATTAATTCATCAATTAATTGAATTACATAAAGTAAACAATTAATTAAATAATTTTCCTAAGTAGAAAAATTAAATACATGTATTTTATTTACTTAAGTGTGATTTAATTTTATTTAGGGGTAATTAAATTTAGCCAAATGGAATTAAATTACATAGTATATACTTTTTAATTAAAGTTTATTTATATAATTATAATCCTAGTGGGCTTGGGTTTAATTGACCTAATTAAAATCCAATTAGACAAGGTGTCTATATAAGGGCACACTTAAGGAATAAAGCCCTAATAAAACCCTAATTAATTGCTAGAAATTTCAGCCACCAAGAGCAGCCCCAAAACAGCCGAAAATCCAAGCATTAAACCTCCATTCCTTCGCGTCTTCAGCTAGCACCGATTCCCGCTCAATAGTTGGTCGTGCACCGGACTTTGGAGATCGCAGATTCAAGAAACGATTCTGCAGCAGTCTCTAAAAGAGACGAATCCGGTGAGTTAATCTCTCTTGATTCAATTTGGTTTTATTCTAATCAATGGTAATTGGACACGATAGGTGGATTCTAGGAAATTTTAAATGGTGTATTTTCCGCTGCGCCGCTTTATTTTTCCAATGACGAATCCCAACAGTGGTACTAGAGCCTAGGTTTTGTCCATTAGATTGATTGGAATTGGTTCTTGAAAGCGTTCTTGAAGAAAGAATGGGTTTCAAGTTTGTGATTTTAGGGTTTTTATTCAATTGGTTTTGGTTTTGATAAACCCTAGAATTTTTGAATTGTGGTTTTTGATTATTTTCCCCAATTGGTTTCCATCTAAAATTATTGTTTTATTGATTATTTAATTTTTGATGGTTATTTTTTTTTATGATTTATTAAATATATACACACACATTTGTTTTGCTGCAATTTGGAATCGAAAGATTCCAAATTGCAACTGCTGCTGCCGCGCGCGGGATTTGGGTTTGGTTTTAGATTTTGCGGGTATTTTTTTTATGCCGGGCCCTAATGCAAATTAAATTAAATTTTTTTTTAAATTAATTTGTATTTAAATTGTTTATTTTGTTGGCATGTGTAAGCGCCAGAATTTCAATCCTCTTAAAAAAAAAAAGAAAAAGAGAAGAGAGACGTACGACTGTAGTGTCAGGGCAGGTGCAGGAGCCCATACCTATGCAGCAGAAAATAGAGGAGAGAGGGAGGAGCATTAATGGCTCCGTTCTTGCAGCAAGGCACCAGGATCAGAGGATAAAAAGAAGAAAAAAGGAGAGGAGAAGGGGCCAACTTTGGGATTCTGGTTTTAGTGAGAAGAATTAGAGAGAGAAAGGAGAAAAGAGAGAAGGAAAAAAGAAGAAAACCAAAAACCCATAAATCCTTCTTTTCCTCTTTTATTTTCTTTAATTCTCAAAGTTAAGATTAAAACTTGCTAGAAATCCTTAGGTTAATCACCTAACACTCCAATCAAATCAAAATCTTAGACTTAAATCATTAGAATCCCAAGCATTTTGGATTTTTTGACACAAAGCTCTCAACCCCAATTCAAGAGGAAAAGTGCAAATTCGTGTAGATTGGAGCGACGCCAGGGGTCAAAACGACTTGGATAAACTCCTAAAAGGTAGGCACTCCCTTTCCCTTTCACTTTTTCCTGTTTTCTGGGTGCTGGATGTGATTTTCATGCATTTTTACCTTATTTCTGCATTTTTGCTTCTGGAAATCAAGAACAGTCGCACGGCTGTTCTTGGATTTGATGAACAGTCGTACTACTGTATATACAGTCCTACGAGTATTCTTGATTTCCAGGTTGTTTTTCTTTCATTTCGATTCAAATAAAATTTTGGCGAAATCCTGAGTCTGGAGTGTTTACCGTCGCACGACTGTAATTCACAGTCGCACGACTGTAGTTACAGTCGCACGACTGTAACTCCCTTTCCAGAACCAGAATTTCCCTTTTAACCCCAAAAATTTATAAAAATCTATAAAAATTCAGAAAACCCCAAAAATCATCAGAATGAATTTTGTTGTGTGCATCCACGACCATAGATTCAATTTTCAGTATAATTGTATTTAGAACAATGTCACGATGGAGACCCGATTCTCCCAAAAACCGACCCACCTCACATGTAAAAAATGCATGTAAATCGGAAAATTTTTTTTCAAAATGATTTTTCCACAAAACCAAAAATACAGGGACGTTTCAAAATGTTTTCCAGGTCTAACCGGGCCGGCTAGCCGAGCCAACCCGGTCATCCCCTAAATGCATGCCCCCAATTCTTGATTTTCCCATTCTGTCATATTTGAGTCCTATTTATGGCGTGCCGTATTCTGTGCTAACCCTTTGTTTTGCAGGTTTTAATTTCTTTTATTTTTATTTTGGATGTAATTTAATAGATTAAATCGTGTATCCTAGGCAGTTGTAATTATTTTTTAGATTCTCGTGTATTCTAGGCGATTGTATAAGTGAGGCGAGAGTTTTTATTTTTCCATTCGATTTGGTTGTAAGCCAATTAATATTTATTACTTTTCTTTATTTTTGTATCACGTATTTGTATGCGCGCTGTATGTCTTTTATATGCAATAAAATTGACTTTTAGAATTTGAAATATTATCTTTGAACATTGACCAATATTTATTTTAATTAGACACGAAATAAGGGACTTGTCCGGACCCGAATCTCTGGATAGTGTAGCGGCCGTTTATCCGGTTCACCTGCATTATAAATTTCCCGGTTGAGCTGAGCCGGGTGGCGACTCCACAATATTCATCGAGACTCAGGTCTCGGTTCTTTTAAGAATTAATTCCATTTATTTTCCAAAACTTGATTTTTTCCATCTATACAAAACCCCACGCGAGGGAGGGGCCCGCCCGAGATCGTCGCCGCCCTTCCGAAAGGGAGTCTCGTGTTCTGTCGAAAAAACATCGTCTGCTCACAGTGGCAACTCTGCTGGGGATTTCTTAAAAAGTTTTCTTAAAAACTTAAAAGAATTTGACAAGCCCTGAAAAGTGTCTAATTAAAATAAGGTGGATGATTCTCAATTGGTATTTCATTTTACATTTTAGTTAGACATTCTTACATAAGGTTAGGTATCCTTTTATAGCCCGGTGGATTGTTGAAGTGTCACCTAAGTTCCTCTTGGTCTTGGGGGCACGAATACGAAACACCATTCATAGCCTCGTACGAACCCCTTCGCTAGAACCCTTGAGTGGGGAGAAGTGAGGAGTATATCTTGCTATGAGAGCATTGATGTTATCCCGACTTTGACCGAACTCATATAAGCAACTTTAGTTGGATTCCCTTAGGATACCAAAATAACTGTGTGAATTAAAATAATACCGCGCCTTCATCACCCCCGGTTGGTGATCGAAGTGAACCCCGCCTAGGACTCGGTTAGAAATTTTTGAGACCGACCACGTTGGAGAAATAAGGTTGGAAGAATTTGCTACGTGTTACAAGCTTCTCGACATTTCACGACATACCATAATTAACATTTTCCATACACATGACATACCATTCACAAGACATTTTTGCGTGATATTAACCCACATTATTATGCAGCCATTTGCATCTTATTTTCATGTGCAATCATTAAATCATCCGTTTGCCATTCATACTAACCCTTTCTTTTTCAGCCATAACATTAAATTTGTGTGATTAGCATTTTTCACATAGCATGCATAACATCATTATGTATGTCATGCATCCTAACCACGTTTTTATGCAGCCATTTGCATTTTGTGCGTCATAAGGATTCTCGACATATCATTTAAATTAAATTAGGGGCATTCCAGGGACGCCCACCACGATCATATCATTACATCATATATCGGGTATCCTAAAATACCTGTGTTTTGCCAGTGCACCGGATTGCATTCGGCCATTCCACCAAATCATTTCATTCAATAAAGACCACAATGGTCCTAGGTATGTTTCTGTGTGATGATCCACATGATGCATTTCATGACATCATACTCATTTATCACAAACATCATATGACATCGTGATCCATATCGGGTTACTTCATGCTATTACTACATTATTCAAGGCGCTCCCCGAGTGCTGGATTAGTACGCATGTAGGGGCATTTCATAACATCCCAAATCATGAAAGGTGTTCCCCGAATGCTGAATCTCTGTCCGTGTCCCTGGTACACGTGACTCTTTTACAACATCATTTCATTTCATATGCTCAAAAGCATCAGAAAATCTGTCCATGGGCTGGTCCCATGCGACATTTCATATCATCTTATAGAACTACAAAGCGTCGAACTCCGTCCGTGTGTCAGTACACACGCGAACATTTCACGAAATTCATTAGGTGCCCCAAAAGCACCAAACTTTTATCCGTGTGGCGGTCCACACGTGACATTTTTGCATAACATCGGGTGCACTTGGAATGTCCAAAATATAAAAAAAAAATGAATAAAAAGGTCACATTCATTATCATCCACATTCACGAAGCATCATCCAAGCATTATCATCCATACCATCCAACCATGCACTTTTTAGCCCTAACAGTCTTTATGTGCATTAAAGCAGAATAAGCTAGGGCGTTCTAGAACCAGATCCCAGGCTGCAAGAGCACGTGAGAGTGAAAGATCAGTCGGATCCAGCAGTGCAATAAAGTCTAGGGAAGAAGTAGCAATGGCTGATCAAACACCGAGCATTGCTAGTGTTTTGAAGGATTTCTTTCGATCCCAAGACTTCCGGGATATGCTAAAGGAAGAACTGAGGGCTGTTGTTAGGGAAAGTGGTGAAGCTGGTAATGGTGGAACCAGGAAAGAAAAAGAAGGGGAGACCTTTCAACATGGGGCTAATGCTTCGGCCAGTATAGAAAAGCTGCAGGAATCGAGGCAGTTATGGAGCGGAAAATGAAGGCTAAATACTCTGAGCTGGATGAGATGCTAGCTGAGCTAAAGAAGGGAGCCAACATCAGTTTGGGTTCCAAGCAGGGTGTTAATGTGGATGCCATGATAAACAAAGGCATCGAGACATTCCCTGTGGGGTTCCAAGTCCCCAAAATTCCTTCTTACAGAGGGCTCGGTGTAAGCGCCGGAATTTTCTATACTCAAAAAAAGAAGAAGAAGAAGAGTCGTACGACTGTCCTTACAGTCATGCGACTGTAATTTAAAAAATTACAGTCGTACGACTGTAATATCGGAGTAGTTGCAGGAGCCCATACCTCTGGGGCAGAAAAATGGAGGAGAGAGGGTGGCGCAATTAATACACCGAGATGGACAGGAAGTAACCAGAAATCAGAGTAGAAAAGGAGAAAGAGAGGGAGAAAAAGCCAATCTTGAATTCTGGAGGAAAAACTTTGAGAGAGAAAGGAGAAAAGAGAGAAAGAAAAGGAAGAAAACCAAAAACCCATAAGTTCTTCTTTTCCTCTTCTATTTTCTTTTAATTCTTAGAATTAGGGTTAAAATTTGGTAGAAATCCTTAGGTTAATCAATTAACTTCACAATCAAATTAAAATCTCGAACTTAAATCATCAGAATCCTAAGCATTTCGGATTTTTTGGACATAAAGCTTCCCCTCTCAATTTCAAAGGAAAAGTGCGAATTCGTGTGGATTGGAGCGATGCCAGGGGTCAAATCGACTTGGATAAGCTTCTAAAAAGGTAGACACTCCTTTTCCTTTCACTTTTTCTTGCTTTCTGGATGATTGAAGTGTGTTTTTGTGCATTTTTGTTGTGTTTTCGAGCTTCTGTTTCTGGAAATTAAGAACAGTCGCACGACTGTTCTTGGATTTGGTGAACAGTCGTGCGAGTGTTCTTAATTTCCAGGTTGTCTTTCTTCAATTTTGATTCAAAATAAAATTTTGGCGAAATCTTGATTCTGAGCAGTTTACAGTTGCACGACTGTGACCCTCGTTCCAGAATCAGAATTTCACCTCCAAAAATCCATAAAGATTCAAAAAATCCCGAAAATCATCAAAATGAATTTTGTTGTGTGCATCCACGACCTTAGATTCAATTTTCAGTAAAATTGCAGTTAGAACAATTCAACGACGGAGACCTGATTCTCCCGAAAATCGACCCACCTTAAATATAAAAATGCATGTAAACCGGAAAAACTATTTTCAAAATGATTTTCCCACAAAACCAAAATACAGAGATGTTTCAAAATGTTTTCCAGGTCTAACCGGACCGGCTAGCTGAGCCAACCCGGTTATCTCCTATAGATGTATGCCCCCCAATTCTTGATTTCCTAATTCTGTCTGTTTGAGTCCTAATTGTGGCGTACTGTATAAATTGTGCTAACCTTTGTTTTGCAGCTTCTATTTATTTTTATTTTATTTTTATTTGCATTTTAATAGAATTAATCGTGTATCTAGGAGATCGTAATTATTTTTAGATTCTCGTGTATTCTAGGCGATTGTATAAGTGAGGCGAGAGTTTTTATTTTTCCATTTGATTTGGTTGTAGACTAATTAATATTTATTTCTTTTCTTTATTTTTTGTATTATGTATTTGTATGCGTGCTGTATGCCTTTTATATGCAATAAAATTGATTTTAGAATTTAAAATACCATTTCGAGAACATTGGCAATATTTAATTTAATTAGACACGAAATAAGGGACTTGTCCGGACCCGAATCTTTGGATAGTGTAGCGGCCGTTCGTCCGGTTCAGCTACCGTAAGAATTTCCCGGTTGAGCTTAGCCGGGTGGCGACCCTATAATATTCATCGAGACTTAGGTCTCGGTTCTTTTAAGAATTAATTCCATTTATTTTCCAAAACTGATTTTCCCTTCATAAAAAAATCCCCAAGCGAGGGAGGGGCCTGCCTGAGATCGAGGCACCCCTTCCGAAAGGGAGTCTCGTGTTCCGTCGAAAACTCGTCGTCCGCTCACAGTGGCAACTCTGTTGGGGATTTCTTAAAAAAGTTTTTTTTTTTTTTTAAAAAAAAAAACTTAAAAGAATTTGACAAGCCCTGAAAAGTGTCTAATTAAAATAAGGCGGATGATTCTCTTTTGGTATTTCATTTGCATTTTAGTTAGCCATTTTTTGCATTAGATTAGGTATCCTTTTATAGCCCGGTGGATTGTTGAAGTGTCGCCTAAGTTCCTCTTGGTCTTGGGGGCACGAATACGAAACACCACTCATAGCCTCGTACGAACCCCTTCGCTAGAACCCTTGAGTGGGGAGAAGTGAAGAGTATATCTTGCTATGAGAGCCTTGATGTTATCCCGACTTTGACCGAACTCATATAAGCAACTTTAGTTGGATTCCCTTAGGATACCAAAATAAATCGCATGTAAATAATAAAATGGCGCCGTCATCATCCCCGGTTGGTGATCGAAGTGAACCCCACCTAGGACTCGGTTAGACTTTTGCCAAAATGACCACGTTGGAGGAATAAGGTTGGAAGAATTCATTTTGCTTGTTATGTGTTTCTCGCCATCTTGTGACACATCGCCATTGCTACCTACTCGTGCATAGCATACCATAATTCATACACATGACATTTTTCAAACATTAAGCATTTGTGTGTTAATTAACCCACACTTTTTTGCAGCCATTTGCATTTTATTTCGTGTGTAAAACATTAATTCATTCGTTTGTTAACATTATATTTGTGTGATTGACATTTTTATTTTCACATAACATACATGGCATCATCATGTATTCCATGCATTCTAACCCACATTTTCGTGCAGCCATTTGCATATTGCGTGACATGTTCATTCATCACATTTCACTCAAATTAAATTAAGGGGCATTTCAAGGACGCCTATCATGGCCATCCCATTCCATTTCATAACATATCGGGTATCCAAAATTACCAGTGTTTTACTGATGCACTAGATTGCATTCGGCCATTCCACCAAAATCATTTCATTCGATAAAAGCCACAACGGTCTTAGGCCTATTTTCGTGTGACAATTTACACGATGCATTTCATGAAATCACACCTATTTATCATAAACATCATATAACAACATGGCCCATATCTGACCATTTCATGACATTAATTCACCATTCAAGGTACTCCCCGAGTGCCCAATTAGTATACATATAGGTCCATAACATCACCAAATCATAAAAAGGTATTCCCCGAATGCCGAATCTCTGTCCGTGTCCCTGTTACACGTGACTTTCTCATAACATCATATGCTCAAAAGCATCAGAGCTTTGTCTGTGGGCCCGGCCCATGCGACCATTTCATATCATCCCATAGACCTGCCAAAGTGTCGAAACTTCATCCGTACGACGGTACACACGCGACCATTTCACGAATTCATTAGGTGCCCCAAAGGAACCGAAGCTCTGTCCGTGTGACGGCCTACACGTGACATTTTTGCATAAGCATTGGGTGTTCTTGGAATGTCCCAAGAAAAAGAAAAATAATAAAAAGAAACCATTCATGTCATCATTTCATACATAATCCCACCCCATTCATTTCAAGCCTTCTCAACGCCTTAATTTTCATGCCATATCATGTCATTCATTCACAACCCTAATACCTCCTGTCTACTCCCAAGCAGAATACACTGGAGCGACCTTGGACAAGATCTCAGGCTTCAAGGGCAGCTAGGAGACAGAGGGTAGTTGAGATCGACAGTGATTCTGAGTCTGGCGAAGGAGTGAACATGGCAGATCAGACACCAAGCATGGCTGATGTTTTGAAGGATTTCTTCAGATCCCATGACTTCCGTGACATGTTGAAGGAAGAGATGTGGGCAGTTGTAAGGGAAGCTGGTGAGACTGGTGGTAGTGGAGCCGGGAAAGAAAAAGAGGCTGAGTCATCCCAACATGGTGGTGACACTTCGGCTAGCCTTGAGAAGCTGCAGGAAATAGAAGCAGCTATGGAACAAAGGATGAAAGCAAAATGTTCTGAGCTAGATGAAGTTATGGCCCAGTTGAAGAAGGGGGTCAGTATCACTGCTGAATAGAAGAAAGGTGTAAATGTTGATGCCATGATCAGTAAGGGCATCGAGACATTCCCTATTGGCTTCTAAGTGCCGAAAATCCCTACTTACAAAGGAATGGGCTCGCCGGAGGCCCATGTGAATCTGTATGCCTGAGTTATGCTTACGGCGGGTGCCACAAAGCAGCAGCTGATCAATTTATTCCCCACCACACTGGAGGGAGGTGCTTTAGGATGGTATGACTCATTGTCAGAGGAGGAACAATCTGATTGGGAAGTTTTGTCGGCAGCCTTCATTAAATACTATAGCTTCAACACCAAAATCCTGGGGAAGCTGTATGATTTGGAGAGCGTGAAGCAAAAATTCAATGAGCCTTTTGATGAGTACTATCAGAGATGGATGAACAAGATGATCCTCCTAAAGAATTGCCCTGATGAAGATGAGCTTATACAGAAGCTCATTGACGACAGCAAAGACATTTTCAAGAACAACAAGAAATTCCATCCCTTTAAGGAGCTCAGTAAGGTTTACAGCATGGCCATGAAGATAGAAAAGGATGAAGAGGAGAAACCAGCTGGTCACAAGGGAGGAAGAAACACAGGGTACAGCTCAGGATATAAATCAACCGCAGCAGCTGGGTCTGGCAGTGGTTCTGGTTCAGGTTCCAGTGGCAAACAGGGGCAATCTTCAGAAGTCAAGCAGGTTGAAGTGGCTATTGTAAATCAGCAGCAAGGCAACCAGAATAGGGGTCCTGGAGGACAAGGCATATCGCCTTGGACTCTTCCTTTAGTGAAGATATTTGCCAAGTGTAGGAATGGTGGCCTACTACAGTCTTTAAGGCCATTTGAGAAGCCATCTGAAGCTGACAAAGATAACTTCTGCACTTATCATGTAGTGACAGGTCATCGAACCAACAACTGTTACAAGCTAAGGGATGCCATCCAAAAGCTTATTGATGAGGGAAAGCTGCAAGAACCAGCCAAACCTAGCACTAAAACCAACCCGCTGCCAACATTCGAAAAGCGGGTCAACATGGTCCAGTCGGGGTTGTCGGCTAACTTTATATTTGCCTAAGTTCTTCAAGCGAACCCTACAATTCAGGCAGTGGCAATAGGGGAACTTGATGTGGAACCCGAATGTGAGAAAAAGGAGGAATGTAAGGAGATCAAACCCATAAGTTTGAATGATCTCGACTCCGAGGATGAGTATGAAGAATTTGACAGAGGAGAGGCAGTTAAACTCCCAGCTGTTGAAAAGATGAAGATTCAAAAAGTGCAGCATGTGACCCAAATTGGTAGGGTATATCAGCCGGCAGATGAGATGAAATATAAAGCCCCGATGAATGGGTCGGGCAGTACTTCGGCACCAGAAGGAGTTGAGAAGGAGGACCTAGTCATTTCTTAGCTAAAGAGGACTCCTGCCCAAGCTAGCTTATGGCACTTGCTTCTGAGCTCCAAGGAACACAGGGCTGCTCTAGTAAAGAAATTGTCCGAAATTGAAGTCTCCCCTATAGCTTCACCAGAGGCTATGTGCTGTTTGTTAGATAAAGTCCGTGTTGGAAGCCTTGATATTGTCTTCTCCGAGAAAGACCTGCCTGCTGAAGGGAAGGCCCACAACAAGGCTCTTTATGTCAGGGCCCATGTGATGGATAAGGTAATGCCTTGCATTATGATGGATGATGGATCGGCACTGAATATCTGTCCACTAAAAATGTTGCCATTTTTGGGGCTGAACGAAGAAGTCTTAAAGAGATCCTCAACAGTCATTCAAGCATATGATGACTCTAAAAGAACGATGATAGGAACGTTTGAGGCAGAAGTAGAGGTTGGGCCAGTTAGGTCCACAGTTGCTTTTACAGTGATTGATATCCCAGTCACTTTTTCCCTATTGCTTAGAAGGCCCTGGTTCCATCCTTTGGGAGGTGTCCCTTCCACATTGCATCAAAAGATCAAGTTCTCTATGAACGGCAGAATTGTGACTGTTGAGGCGGATGCCCACTCGATGGTAGCTACAGTGAATGAAGAAGTGGTTCCCTTTGGTGGATTTCAAGTCGCTTTAATCAAAGAGGAAGAGACCACGGATGCCCCCATGGTCCTTTATGAGAATTATATACCGGAGTGGCTATCCCGGTGTCTGTATAAGCAAAACTTTGTCCCGGGAATGGGACTCGGAATTAATTTGCAGAGGGTTCCAGAATTTAAAATTGACTCTGGAAAGTCAAAGCAATATGGCCTTGGCTATGTAGAAGGGGCATCTGAGCAGAAGAATCTGAGGAAGGGCAAGAATGGAAAGATTATGATGAAGCCATTTCTAAAGGCAGGAGAAGGTCTTTACAAGGGCCAAGCTAAACCCATGATGGTTGGAAATGTTGAGTATCCTGGCTTCGAGATCTTTGCTGACGTCGTGGATTTTGACAAAAGCCAGGAGGAGCTAGTAGCCCCTATAACGGCAGAAGAAGCAGCTGCTGAATCTGAGATTTTGCAAGGTGAGCCATCTGAGGTGGAAGCAGAAGCTATAGCGGTGGCCAAGGAAGAAGATGAAAAGAAGATCTGTGTTGAAACTACAGAAGTGATCTCGGGTGCTTTAACTGCTGCATTAAGCAAAGCTTTTGGGAAATCCAAGGAGGGGTTCGGCAAAGAATTAATGGCTAAAGTGAACTTAGACTCTGTGGTCGCTGAAATCGCCAAGATTATGGAAAAAGCTAAGATGCAAGTGTCCGGAAAAGAAGCAAAGAAAGCTGCAGTCCCGAATGATGCTCTGAAAGGGGAGATGGAAGCTGATGAAGAACAAGGCCCTCGACCTGTGGAGGATGAAAATGATTTTGTTGTATCTATTTCTTCCATTTTCAATGTAACTGATGTACTTTATGATAAGTTCAATGCAATGAAATCCTAGTTTGCTTACTTGTGTGATGTTTATCCTGATAATTCTGTGCATACATTTAAATCACCATCAAGCATATTTAGCATACATGACACTGCATTGCATGAAATCAACATAAGTACAGATGAAAACCCTAAAATGGTACTCATTTCACCCGAGCTAAAATCCGAGGAAGAAAAAGAATTAATAAGAAACTCCAAAAATATGTTAAAGCTTTCGCCTGGTCGTATGAAGACATGCCGGGTGTGGACACAGAAATAGCAGTGCATAAAATCCCAACGGACCCCAAGTTCAGACTGGTGAAGCAGAAGTTGAGAAGGCTAAGGCCGGAATGGGCTATGCTGGTGAAAGAAGAAGTGGCTAAATAGATAGACGCCAGATTTCTCGAAATGGTGGAGTATACAGAATGGCCAGCCAACATTGTCCCTGTGCCTAAAAAGGATGGAAGGGTCAGAGTATGCGTCGACTACAGGGACCTGAATAAAGCATTCCCAAAGGATAACTTTCCATTACCCCATGTTGACGTCCTAGTTGATAGTGCAGCAAAAGCAGCAATGTATTCCTTTATGGATGGCTTTTTAGGGTACAACCAAATCCTGATGGATGTGATCGACAAGGTGAAAACATCTTTCATCACCGAGTGGGGTACTTTCTGCTACAGAGTGATGCCTTTCGGATTAAAGAATGCTGGCGCCACTTACCAGAGGGCTGTCACAACTCTATTGCATAACATGATCCATAAAGAAGTCGAAGTGTATGTCGATGATATGCTTGTTAAATCAACAACCTAGGAAGAACATCTTGTTATCCTGGATAGATTTCTAACACGCATCAGAGAGTACAACTTGTGACTTAACCCCAAGAAGTGCATATTCGGGGTCACATCAGGGAAGCTGTTGGGCCATGTAGTCAACCAGAGGGGGATAGAAATGGACCCAGACAAAATCAAAGCCATCCAAAATATGCCAGTCCCAAAGATAGAAAAGGAAGTCAGGTCATATCTGGGCTCCCTGCAATATGTCAATCGTTTCATCGCACGGTTGACTTCCACTTGTGAACCAATCTTCAAGCTACTAAAGAAAGATCAGCTGATTGTATGGGATGACAAGTGTCAGCTGGTATTTGAGAAGATCAAGGCTTATCTGGTAAAGCCACCAGTATTAAGTCCACCAGTTCCAGGGAAACCTCTGATTTTGTATTTGGCAGTTGAAGAATCCTCTATAGGGGCAATGCTTGCACAAGAACAAGATGGCAGGAAAGAATATCCTATCTACTACCTTAGCAAGAAATTGCTAGAATATGAAGCCAAGTACACACTGGTGGAGAAGACATGTGTGGCTATGATCTGGTTGACCAAGAAGCTGCGCCACTATTTCTAATCCTACAAGATACAAGCCGTGGCTAAGGTGGATCCAATAAAGTATCTCTATGAAGCACCGGTATTGGTTGGGAAGCTATCCAGGTGGCTGTTACTCTTGTCTGAGTTCAACATCGAGTACATCACGAAGAAAACCATCAAAAGGCAAGCCGTGGCAGAGTTTTTGGCAAACCAACCTCTAGAATCAGATTATATGGAGAATCTGGAATTCCCTGATGAGCAATTAGCCATGATGGAAGTGAAAAGATGGGTTATGTGCTTCGACGGGGCAGTGAATAGAAAAGGCACTGGAATCGGGGTACTTATAGCAACACCGGATGGTGAGATTATTCCTTTATCCAAGAGGCTTATCTTTCCCGTAACCAATAATGGGGCTGAATATGAAGCATGCTTATTTGGAATGGAAGCTCTGTTAACTTTGAGGGCAAATAATGTCTTAATTGTTGGTGATTCACTTCTAGTGATCAGGCAAGCTCAGGGTGAGTGGGAGCTGAAAGAAGAAGCTTTACGGCCTTACTTGGAGCTGCTACGCTTCAGAAAAGATTTATTTGGCTAGTGTGAATTCAGACATGTCCCCAAGGATGAGAATAAGATGGCTGATGCTCTAGCAACATTATCCTCTATGTGGGAAAATCCAGAAGAAACTCAAGTGCAACCACTGGTTATAGCCACTTCCAGACATCCTTGCTTCGAAGTGCACGAGGTGATGGAGTTGAAAGTTGAAGAAAAACCATGGTTCTTTGACATCTACTAGTATGTTAAAGAAGGCAAGTATCCCGAAGAGGCCAATGCTGCTGATAAGTTGATACTAAGAAAACTGGCTAGTCAATTCAGAATCTTCGAGGACAAGTTATACAAAAGAACAGCGCATGGAGTCCTTTTAAGGTGCTTGACAGAGCAAGAATCAGAAAGAGTGATGCAGCAGGTACATGCAGGATCCTGTGGGCCACATATGAATGGACTTGCCATGGCTAAGAAGATAATGAGACAAGGGTATTTCTGGATGATGATGCAAGCAGATTATATAAGAAAAGTGAAGAGATGTCATGAATGTCAGATATATGCAGATATCAGTCATCTTCCTCCACTTGAGCTACAGAATTTAGCATCTCCTTGGCCATTTTCAGCATGGGGAAATGGGGAATAGATATGATTGGTGAAATTCATCCAGCTGCATCTAATGGACATAGATTCATAGTTGTGGTAGTTGATTACTTCTCCAAATGGGTCGAAGCAGAACCCTTCACTAATGTGACAGCCAAGCAAATGGTTAAGTTCATCCAGAAGAACATCTTCACGCGGTATGGGATTCCTCACCACATAGTAACTGACAATGGAGTACAGTTTCAAGGGGCAACAGCTGGGTTACTTACAGAGCATGGTATTAAACATCATAAGTCCTCTCCATATAGACCACAGGCTAATGGTGTGGTGGAAGCCAATGTTATCATAACCGTACCGGACATCAAACCGGTGAAGCTACTGGTACGTGGTTTACCGGTTCAACCGGTGGTTACACCGGATTATTGATTTTTTGAAAAAAATATTATTTAAATAATAAATAAGCTTATAAATTCATCAAACATAAGTTTTAAATGTTAAATATTCAAAATAACTTCACAAAATATTTTAAAACTTAATTAAATACAAGCCTTAAATAATAAAAATAAACTAGTAATAGCAAGGGCAAAAACAGAGACTAGTAATAGTAAGGGCAATACTAAAGAAATCAAAGGTACTACTGCTAGATTAAGCAAGTAGTAAACTGGATTTTGAATGAGAAATTAACTTACAAAATGGTAGGATTCAATAAAACATAATGAACTAATATAGAATATTCAGTTTTATTGTACTATACAAAAATTCATAAATTCAAATTCAATTTATGTACGTTTTTCAAGATTAAGGACGAAAAGTGTCATTTTGATTTTATTATTTTCTGATATAAGCAAATAATTTCATGAAAATGCTTTCTTTATGATACATTTTTATTTAATTGATATATTAAAAATTTAAGTAAAACCCATCAGTAAAGTCAGGATGGCCTAGTGGTATAAGATGTCAAACTTAAGTGAGGGGACATGGGTTCAAATCCTACTTTCAGCATTTTCTTAATTTCAACTTAGAATTGGTCAAGAAACCGGTTTTTGACCGGTTCGCCGGTTTACCGGTTTTTCACGGTTCGAACCGGTCAAATCCGGTTTTTGACTAAACCGTTAAATTTAATTAAACCGACCGGACCAATAGCCGGTCCGGTCCGGTTTTCATAACGTTGGTGGAAGCAGCTAACAAGGCAATAAAGAAGATCTTATCGAAGATGGTAACTACTTACAGAGATTAGGCCGATAAACTGCCTTATACTCTTTGGAGTTACAGAACCAGTGTCAAAACACCGACAGGAGAAACTCCTTTTGCCTTGGTATATGGAATGGAAGTGGTATTGCCAGTGGAAATAGAACTCAAGTCACTCAGAGTCGCCCCAGAGGCTCAGCTGCCAGAAACTGAATGGGTTCAAGCCAGATATGAACAGTTGGCAGCATTAGATGAAAAGCGATTTAGGGCACTGGATCATCTTCAAATGTACCAGTGCAGAATGGCCAGAGCTTATAATCGGAATGTGAAGTATTCCAAATGGCAGTTGAAAACAGATGACTTGGTTCTAAAGCAGCTAAGGCCTTCAAATGTCGATGTTCAGGGCAAGTTCAGACCCAACTGGGAAGGGCCCTATGTGGTGAAGAAGGTGCTATCAAAAGGCGCTGTCAGCATCATGGACATGGACGGAAATGAGTTTACTAATCCTATCAACCAGGACAGGCTAAAGCTTTATCATGTATAAAAAAAAATCTGCTAGGCTGAAAACTCGAAAAGAGCGGTCTAGGCAAAAGTTAAGGCACGAGAGAAAATAATCAGTCGGAGAACCTGAAAAGGACGACTGGTGACGGATTCTGGCTCAGTGTGGAATATGTACCATTTAGGAACCAACTCATTTCAAATGTACTCATATTGACTTCATCAATAAAGTGAAGTGTTTGTTTAAATATGTTTGCATGGTCGTGACAAATGCACAAACAAAGTTGTCTTGCATAAACATACATTTAAAGAAAGCACTTTGCATTCAACTGATTGAAATCATCGCATTATTTAACAAGTGAAAATGCACTAAATACATGTAATTTGAAATCTTTTGTCGACCTCTAAAACTGAGTTCATCTTCCTAAAAGAGCAATAAAATGGTCATGGAGACATCTTAATCATCTTAAAAAAAAAGAGCTCGTTGAGGTGAAAACCAAGAAGGCGCCTCAGGTAAAAATTAGAGCAGCTCGTTAAGGCGAAAACCGAAAAGGCGCCTCAGGCAAAAATTAGAGCGACTCGCTGGGCTGAAAACCCGCATTGGGCAACCCAGGTAAAAATTAGAGCACTTACAAACTCATAACTTCCCCACAAAGCAGGAAAAGCAGAATGTCCCCAACATTCCACACAGAAGTCATCACATCGACTCCCTATAGAGTCATCACGCAATTCCCCTGCAGAATCTACATAAAGAACATCGCAATCGTCTCCCCATCGAGTTGCCACACTTTCTCCCCAGCGGAATCTCTGTAAGGAGCACGATGATTATCTCCCCAGCAGTATCATACATCCCCAACAGTCACCTCGCTCCTTCGAAAATCACCAAGCAAAACCCTGAAGAAAGCAAAATCAACTAGGGGCACGACATATCTTTCTCCAGCGGAAGGCGGAAACATCAAATGACGGAAAATGCATACACGTATATATGCATCATCATGCATTCATACATTACATTCATCGATCACTTATCCCCAGCTAGTCTTCATTCTTGATCGAAGGGGTAAAAATTTTTGCTCAGAAGTCTCTCGATCAAGGAATGAGGACTTGCTATCTTAAGTGCAGGAATTCATCATCCCCAACTTGGATTCCTCGGTAGATCCGCCTCGAGTAATATAAATTCGGTATTGGCCCAGATCGGCTTCATCATTCACTTCTTCAGCAGATCCGCCTCGAGTAATGTAAACTCAGTATCGGCCCAGATCGGCTTCATCATCAATTTCCCCAGCAGATCCGCCTCGAGTAATGTGAACTCGGTATCGGCCCAGATTAGCTTCATCTATTTCCCCAGCAAAGCTCACCTCGGGTAACCTAGACCCCGGTATCGACTAAACCATTATTTCACTCTTTCTTTGCCTCGGGTAACCTAGACCTGGTATCGGCTAATTTCACCTTTCATTTGCCTCGGGTAACCTAGACCCGATATCGGCCAATCCACAATCCATCTTCCTTCGCCTCGGGTAACCTAGACCCAGTATCGGCTAATCCACAATCCACCCTTCATTTGCCTCGGGTAACCTAGACCCGGTATCAGGCAATCTGCATCTACTTCGCCTCGGGTAACCTAAACCTGGTATCATCTTATTTCCTCCCCAGCATCGCCTTGGGTAACCTAGACCCGGTATCGGCTTATCTCATCAGAGGGTTCATTCCAGTGTTCACGACGCTTTGATTCGTGCTCTTAAATTCATCATCTCAGGTGTTGTAAACCTAGAGCTAGGTGTCAAATTTGATCACGCGAGGGGCAGCTGTAAGCGCCGGAATTTTCTATACTTAAAAAAAAAAAGAAGAGTCGTACGACTGTATTTTACAGTCGTGCAACTATAATTTAAAAAATTATCGGAGCAGTTGCAGGAGCCCATACCTCTGCGGTAGAAAAATGGAGGAGAGAGGGTGGAGCAATTAATGCACCGGGATGGACAAGAAGCAACCAGAAATCAGAGTAGAAAAGGAGAAAGAGAGGGAGAAAAAGCCAATCTTGAATTCTGGAGGAAAAACTTTGAGAGAGAAAGGAGAAAAGAGAGAAAGAAAAGGAAGAAAACCAAAAACCCATAAGTTCTTCTTTTCCTCTTCTATTTTCTTTTAATTCTCAGAATTAGGGTTACAATTTGGTAGAAATCCTTAGGTTAATCAATTAACTTCATAATCAAATTAAAATCTCGGATTAAATCATCAGAATCCCAAGTATTTCGGATTTTTTAGACATAAAGCTTCCCCTCTCAATTTCAAAAGAAAAGTGCGAATTCGTATGGATTGGAGCGACGCCAGGGGTCAAATCGACTTGGATAAGCTTCTAAAAAGGTAGACACTCCTTTTCCTTTCACTTTTTCCTGCTTTCTTGGTGATTGAAGTGTGTTTTTGTGCATTTTTGCTGTGTTTTCGAGCTTTTGTTTCTGAAATTAAAAACAGTCGCATGACTGTTCTTGGATTTGGTGAACAGTCGTAAAACTGTATTGTTTTTCTTCAATTTTGATTCAAAATAAAATTTTGGCGAAATATTAATTCTGAGCCGTTTACAATCGCACGACTGTGACACTCGTTCTAGAATCAGAATTTCACCTTTAAGCTACAAAAATTTCCAAAATTCCATAAAAATTCAAAAAACCCCAAAAATCATCAAAATAAATTTTGTTGTGTGCATCCACAACCTTAGATTCAATTTTCAGTAAAATTGCACTTAGAACAATTCAACGCCGGAGACCTGGTTCTTCCGAAAACCGACCCACCTTAAATATAAAAATGCATGTAAACCGGAAAAACTGTTTTCAAAATGATTTTCCCACAAAACCAAAATGCAGGGACGTTTCAAAATGTTTTCTAGGTCTGACCAGACCGGCTAGCCGAGCCAACCCGGTTATCTCCTATATATGCATGCCCCCCAATTCTTGATTTCCTAATTCTGTCTATTTGAGTTCTAATTGTGGCGTGCTGTATAAATTGTGCCAACCTTTGTTTTGCAGCTTCTATTTATTTTTATTTTATTTTTATTTGTATTTTAATAGAATTAATCGTGTATCTAGGCGATTGTAATTATTTTTAGATTCTCGTGGATTCTAGGCGATTGTATAAGTGAGGCGAGAGTTTTTATTTTTCCATTCGATTTGGTTGTAGACTAATTAATATTTATTTCTTTTCTTTATTTTTGTATTATGTATTTGTATGCGCACTGTATGCTTTTTATATGCAATAAAATTGACTTTAGAATTTCAAATACCATTTCGAGAATATTGGCAATATTTAATTTAATTAGACATGAAATAAGGGACTTGTCCGGACCCGAATCTCTGGATAGTACAGCGGCCGTTCGTCCGGTTCAGCTACCTTAAGAATTTCCCAGTTGAGCTGAGTCGGGTGGTGACTCTACAATATTCATCGAGACTTAGGTCTCGGTTCTTTTAAGAATTAATTCCATTTATTTTCCAAAACCGATTTTCCATTCATAAAAAAAACCCCAAGTGAGGGAGGGGCCCGCCCGAGATCGAGGCGCCCCTTCCGAAAGGGAGTCTCGCGTTCCATCAAAAACGCGTCGTCCGCTCACACTCGGATCACCAGAAGCTCACATCAACCTTTATGCCCGTATAATGCTGACCGCAGGTGCTACCAAACAACAGTTGGTCAACTTTTTCCCAACAACACTAGAAGAAGGAGCTTTGAACTGGTACAACTCCTTAACGGAGGAAGTACAGTCGGATTGGGGAACACTATCAGTGGCCTTCATCAAATACTATACTTCAACACAAAGATCCAAGTGAAGCTATATGACTTGGAAAGGGTTAAGCAGAAGCTCAATGAACCCTTTGATGAGTATTATCAGAGGTGGATGAACAAAATGATCCTATTGAAGAATCGCCCTGATGAAGACGAGCTGATTCAGAAATTGATTGAGGGTAGCAGGGATGTCTATAGAGACAACATGAAATTCCATACCTTCAATGAACTCAGCGAGGTCTACAGCATGGCCATGAAGGTTGAGAGGGGCGAAGAAGAAAAAGCGGCCAGTCAAAAGGGTAGCAGAAGCTTTAAGCACGGTTTGGGGTATCGATCGACCACTGCCATTGGATCAAGCAGTGGATCCGGTTTCAGCTTCACAAACAAGAGTGACCAATCCCCAGAGGATAAGCCAACTGAAGTTGCTGTGGTGTCTCACCAACAAGGAGATCAAGCTGGAGAGTCGCAAAATTGAGGCCTATCCCTGTGGACCCTTTCTTTGGCTAAGATTTTTGTGAAATGCAGGAATGGTGGCCTCTTGAGTTCTCTGAAGCCGTTCGAGAAGCCGGCTGAGACAGAAAGGCAAGTTCTGCTCCTATCATATGACAGTAGGGCACCACACGAATGACTGCAAGCAACTACCGAGGGCTATTCGACAACTGCTTGCGGATGGGAAAATCATGGAGCCACCTTTGAAGCCTAGTGTGCAGACCAATCCTTTGCCCAGCTTTGACTAGTCCAATCCAAGTGGGCAATGCAGCAGCAAAAGAAGACCCTCCGTATGTGGAGGACGTTAATTCTTTCGATGTATCTATTTTGTTCTTTATCTTGTTTTGTGAACAATACAGCCTACAAGGCATTTAATATAATGTAATTTAATTTCAATTGTTTGTGTGATATTTTCATGGATGGAACACTGTGCATGCATACAAACATTCATTTAATGTCTTTAGCATACATGACACATCATTATGTGAAATAAACCTAAGGACAGATGAGCATCCAAAATGATATCCGTCTTGAAAGACCTCATGACTGATTAGAGAAAGAAAAGAAAAATTGCAAAATGTATAAAAGCATGGAAGACCTTCGCCTAGTCCTATGACGGCACATCTAGAGATCGACAAAGGATCGCAAGATGCAGAATTACAAAGAATCCAAGAGACAAGTCCAGCCAAACGGAGGTTCCCAAAAAAAAAAAACAACAACAACAACACGAGTAAAATAAGCATGGTTTCAAGTTCCAAAATAAGAATGCATTTGGACCATATGATGTCTTGCACCATAGCATCCCCGATAATAGAACGCAAGTTCTAGGGCAACAGTACAATCATTCCAAAATAAAGGAGAGAGGCACCATGCATCACCTCCACACCACCCATAAGCCAGCAGGATGGTTCAAGCAGCTAACAAGCACATCAAAAAGCACAGCCATCGACCTGCAGGATCGAAGCAGTCCTACAGAGAAAGACAAAGACCAAGTTGTCTCCCTTCAATCGGGACAGGCTCAGGTTTCTAAAAATAAAGAAAAAAAAGAGAGTCCGATGGATTGAAAATCACGAAAGCAATCCATGCAAAATTTAGGACAGTGAGGTGAGCAGCACCGGTAGGAAAATCCGCAAGGACCAGTTGGTGGCAGTCGTGGGTTCGGTCGAGACGGATACCATACTCCTCTTGTTCTTAATTTCATTTCATATATCATATGCACTATGCTAAAACATTATCAATGAATGAATGAATGAGTGCCCTTGCTCTGTTTATTTAAATATCCCAGGTTTGCTTGAAATTGAATTCACATCGTGCATCACATATGGCTATATGCTTGTGAGCTTCAGCAACAATGGTGGATCAGCCAAATCCTACAAGACTTCCCACAATCATCTCATCATCAGAGGGTGTACTGAATTGGAAGTCTTCTTCTAATTCCATGACATCTAAAAAAAAATGGGTGACTCGTTGAGGTGAAAACCGAAAAGGCATCTCGAGCAAAAATTAGAGTAGCTCGCTAAGCTGAAAACCCATATTAGGCAGTTTAGGCAAAAGTTAGGGCATATGAAAAGCTCGTTAAGGTGAAAACCGAAAAGACGCTTTAGGCAAAAGTTAGAGCAGCTCGCTGAGTTGAAAACCCACTTTGGGCAGCACAGGCAAAATTTAGAGCACTCCCAAATTCATGAAGCCTAGGGGCAAAGAAGGCAAAACCTCTCTGTCATCCTCCCAGCAGGAATATTTCATTAATCCACAACAAGATTCTCTCCATCGTTTCTCAACGGCATCGTTACCAAGAACAGCATCACTTTCTCTCCAACAGTCATCGTACTTCCTCATTAGCCATTATATATCCCTGGCAGGATCGCAAGAATTACATTGCACCCAAAATTTTGCTTCTCCAACTATGGACGATCAATCGCACAACATATCTCCCCCAGAAAGAACCTGGAATGTCAAGATTGAGCAAATGGCGCGAAATGCATTTTCTAAAGTTCATTTGCACATACACATATCGAAACATGTACATGCATTCAAAATATACATGCATACATGCACATACATATCACGACCAACCCAAGCACAGGTATCCACCATCATCACCAGGTCTCTCCGAACCAGGTTCACTCTCAAAGCAGAGGTAGCACAATGCTGGGGCATCTATTAGGTCCTAAAATATGAGAAGGATCCGTACAAGCTGAAATCTCAACATATCAAGTCTCCAAGGGGCAGAACAATCAAGTCGTATTTATCCTTGATCGAAGGGGCAAAAATTTTTGCTTCCAAAATCATCGATCAAGGGATAAATACTTATCCTCGATGCCAACATCAAAATTATCCTTCCTAAAGCTACCTCCTTATTTCATTCAAGCTATATTTTGAGCCCTTGAACTCTAGTACGTTCAAGCATGGTTTCAAATCCTTGAACCCCTTTCTTCAGTCAAGCCAGATTTCAAACCCTTGAACTCCATTACGTTCAAGCATGGTTACAAATCCTTGAACCCCTTTCTTCAGTCAAGCCAGATTTCAAACCCTTTAACTCCATTACGGTTAAGCATGGTTACAAATCCTTGAACCCCTTTTTTCATTCAAGCCAGATTTCAAACCCTTGAACTCCATTCCGTTCAAGCATGGTTGTAAATCCTTGAACCTTTTTCTTTATTCAAGCCAGATTTCAAACCATTGAACTTCATTATGTTCAAGCATGGTTTCAAATCCTTGAACCCCTTTCTTCAGTCAAGCCAGATTTCAAACCCTTGAACTCCATTACGTTCAAGCATGGTTACAAATCCTTGAACCCCTTTCTTCAGTCAAGCCAGATTTCAAACCCTTGAACTCCATTCTGTTTAAGCATGGCTACAAATTCTTGAATCCCTATCTTCATTCAAGCCAGATTTTGAACCCTTGAACTCCATTCTGTTCAAGCATGGTTACAAATCCTTGAACCCCTATCTTCATTCAAGCCAGATTTTGAACCCTTGAACTCCATTCTGTTTAAGCATGGCTACAAATCCTTGAATCCCTATCTTCATTCAAGCATGGTTACAAATCCTTGAACCCATTTCTTCATTCAAGCCAGATTTCAAACCCTTGAACTCCATTACGTTTAAGCATGGTTACAAATCTTTGAACCCCTATCTTCATGCAAGCCAGATTTTGAACCCTTGAACTCCATTCTGTTCAAGCATGGTTACAAATCCTTGAACCCCTTCTCTTCATTCAAGCCAGATTTTGAACCCTTGAACTCCATTCTGTTCAAGCATGGCTACAAATCCTTGAATCCCTATCTTTATTCAAGCCAGATTTTAAACCCTTGAACTCCATTCTGTTCAAGTATGGCTACAAATCCTTGAATCCCTATCTTCATTCAAGCCAGATTTTGAACCCTTGAACTCCATTTTGTTCAAGCATGGTTATAAATCCTTGAATCCCTATCTTCATTCAAGCCAGATTTTAAACCCTTAAACTCCATTCTGTTCAAGCATGGCTATAAATCCTTGAATCCCTATCTTCATTCAAGCCAGATTTTGAACCCTTGAACTCCATTTTGTTCAAGCATGGCTACAAATCCTTGAATCCCTATCTTCATTCAAGCCAGATTTTGAACCCTTGAACTCCATTCTGTTCAAGCATGGTTACAAATCCTTGAACCCCTATCTTCATTCAAGCCAGATTTTGAACCCTTGAACTCCATTTTGTTCAAGCATGGCTACAAATCCTTGAATCCCTATCTTCATTCAAGCATGGTTACAAATCCTTGAACCCATTTCTTCATTCAAGCCAGATTTCAAACCCTTGAACTCTATTACGTTCAAGCATGGTTACAGATCCTTGAACCCATTCCTTCATTCAAGCAAGATTTTGAACCCTTGAACTCTATTCTGTTCAAGCATGGTTACAAATCCTTGAACCCCTTCTCTTCATTCAAGCCAGATTTCAAACCCTTGAATTCTATTACATTCAAGCATGGTTTCAAATCCTTGAACCTCTTATTTCATCATTTCGAGCCCATCCAATTCCAGCAAGATTTCAAATCCTCAAAATTTCAGCAGATTTGTCTCGGGTAACCTAGACCCGGTATTGGCTTAGTTCTACATCAAACCCATTATTTCATCCAAGCTAGATTTCGAATCCTTGAACTTCTTCAAGCATGATTCCCAATCCTTGAACAACTCTCCAAGCTAGATTTCAAATCCTGGAACTTTTTTCAATCAAGATTCCCAATCCTTGATAAACACCTCTCCAAGCTAGATTTCGAATCCTTGAACTTCTTCAAGCATGATTTCCAATCCTTGTAAACCTCCTCAAGCATGATTTGGAATCCTCGAAACCTCTTCAAGCTTGATTCTTAATCCTTGAAAATCACCCAAGTCAGATTTCGGATTCTTGAAGATCGATTCAAGTAAGATCCTAGATCATGGAAGCCAATTCAAATCTCCAGCATGGCCTCGGGTAACATAGACCCGATATCAGCTTATTCCATCCAGTCAACTCAACGCGTCACCACAGCAGTGAAGCTTTAGCAACTCAGTTGCATGCTTTATTTCCTGTGTCTGCAGTGCTTTGAGTCGCGTTTCTCAAATTCACATTAGCTATCCTAGACTAAGTTCAGGTGGTGAATTTGATCACACGAGGGGCAGCTGTAAGCGCCGGAATTTCAATCCTCTTAAAAAAAAGAGAGAAGAGAGTCGTACGACTGTAGTGTCAGGGCAGGTTCAGTAGCCCATACCTCAACAACAGAAAATAGAGGAGAGAGGGAGGAGCATTAATGGCTCCGTTCTTGCAGCAAGGCACCAGGATCAGAGGATAAAAAGAAGAAAAAAGGAGAGGAGAAGGGACCAACTTTGGGATTCTTGTTTTAGTGAGAAGAATTAGAGAGAGAATGAAAAAGGAAGAAAACCCGAAAACCAATAAATCCTTCTTTTCCTCTTCTATTTTCTTTAATTCTCAAAGTTAAGATTAAAACTTGCTAGAAATCCTTAGGTTAATCACCTAACACTCCAATCAAATCAAAATCTTAGACTTAAATCATCAGAATCCCAATCATTTTGGATTTTTTTGACACAAAGCTCTCAACCCCAATTCAAGAGGAAAAGTGCAAATTTGTGTGGATTGGAGCGACGCCAGGGGTCAAAACGACTTGGATAAGCTCCTAAAAGGTAGGCATTCCCTTTTCCTTTCACTTTTTCCTGCTTTCTGGGTGTTGGATGTGATTTTCGTGCATTTTTACCTTATTTCTGCATTTCTGCTTCTGGAAATCAAGAACAGTCGCACGACTGTTCTTGGATTTGATGAATAGTCGTGTGACTGTATATACAGTCGTACGAGTGTTCTTGATTTCCAGGTTGTTTTTCTTTCATTTCGATTCAAATAAAATTTTGGCGAAATCCTGAGTCTGGAGTGTTTACAGTCGTACGACTGTAATTCACAGTCGTACGATTGTAGTTATAGTAGCACGACTGTAACTCCATTTCCAGAACCAGAATTTCCCTTTTAACCCCAAAAATTTATAAAAATCTATAAAAATTCAGAAAACCCTAAAAATCATCAAAATGAATTTTGTTATGTGCATCCACGACCATAGATTTAATTTTCAGTATAATTGCATTTAGAACAATGCCACGACGGAGACCCGATTCTCCCGAAAACCGACCCACCTCACATGTAAAAAATGCATGTAAACCGGAAGAATTGTTTTCAAAATGATTTTCTCATAAAACCAAAAATACAAGAACGTTTCAAAATGTTTTCCAGGTCTAACCGGGCCGGCTAGCCGAGCCAACCCGGTCATCCCCTAAATGCATGCCCCCAATTCTTGATTTTCCCATTCTGTCATATTTGAGTCCTATTTATGGTGTGCCGTATTTTGTGCTAACCCTCTGTTTTGCAGGTTTTAATTTCTTTTATTTTTATTTTGGATGTAATTTAATAGATTAAATCATGTATCTTAGGCGGTTGTAATTATTTTTTAGATTCTCGTGTATTCTAGGCGATTGTATAAGTGAGGCGAGAGTTTTTATTTTTCCATTTGATATGATTGTAAGCCAATTAATATTTATTACTTTTCTTTATTTTTGTATCACATTAGAATTTGAAATATCATCTTTGAACATTGACCAATATTTATTTTAATTAGACGCGAAATAAGGGACTTGTCCGGACCCGAATCTCTGGATAGTGTAGTGGCCGTTCGTCCGGTTTAGCTGTATTATAAATTTCCCGGTTGAGCTGAGCCAGGTGGCGACTCCACAATATTCATCGAGACTCAGGTCTCGATTCTTTTAAGAATTAATTCCATTTATTTTCCAAAAACCGATTTTTTCCATCTATAAAAAAGCCCACACGAGGGAGGGGCCCGCCCGAGATCGTGGCCCCTTTCCAAAAGGGAGTCTCGCGTTCCGTCGAAAAAAAGTCGTCCGCTCACAGCATGCATATTTAATTTAATTGTTTGCATATTAAATTGAATATGGACTTTGTGAAATTGGCCCAATAAACCGTGACACCTGTTAAAATTGGGAGAGCTAAATTTTAAATTTTTGACAACCCAAATTCAAGTGGGAGCAAAATTGTTAATTTTGCATTTATGGATGTTATCCATTGGGCCTTTATGAGCCTTAGTCACATTTGTTAAAATTGGCGATTTCACCCTAAGTAACTCGGCTTAACATTTATATATATAATTTGGAATGCCATGATCATGCATCATGTTGGTATGTATGTGCACGACAGGTACTTTGTTTGAAATATGATGTTGAGTTCTATGGGCCCTAAATTATTATCGGTTGTAATTTAATTTTGGGAAATATGGCCTGCGTGCCATTTTTTTATTTTGATGTAATTTTAGAATAGATTTTATTTTACAAAATTGTTGTAATTACATCAAGTATGGAGGAAGGCCCAGATGGAGCAAGCCCATGGTGGCAGCCCAAGAAGGATTGCAGTCCAGCCCATGAAAAATTAGATAGTATATCTAGTTTTTCATTAGGTTGTAATTAAAGGCCCACAAGATCTCATTTATTTTAAATTAAGTATGCTATTGCATTTGTCATATAATATGGATGTATGGATCACCAAATTATTACTCACGTTTATGCATGCTAAGCCGTATCACTTAATTTTAATCTAGTAATTAAAATATTGAGTCGTTTAAAAGTGCTTCCCACATTCACACCTCTTCCGCCCATTGATGCTGCAATATGCGCCATGCCGTATCTGGGTACATTGTAGTATTCAGATGGCCGTCGAGGGTTAGGATACTTGGTATGGTTAACATATGAATGGTGGTTTGACTCAACATGGGTAGCATTAGCTCAGAGCCGGCCCTAAGCACAAATGGGTAAAGTGTTAATAAGCCCATCAAACCAAGAGTCCTTCATAGAAGGATTGGATAGGTTGTCCTACCAAACGAATCAATGGTTGGTTAGCGAGCCCTAGTTCGGCCAGTCATTAATAAGTTATGGATCTTGGTCAAGTCAGCCAATTAACATCACCAACAAACAAATTAAAATCGGATTATTAATTTGAATTGGATTAAAAGTCCTTTATTTCTAACTCAAGCAATGATTTCTTCCATGTAGATAATCCCATTTCACTTAAGCAATTTAAATGGCTGCAACCAACAACAACTCACTCTCACTTAGGTCACTCTTGGAGAAGGAGAAGCTTTCGGGGACTAACTTCCTGAACTGGGCTAGGAACTTACAAATAGTTCTTAGACAAGAGTCCAAGGAGTACGTACTGAATGCTCCTTTACCAGCTGGCCCTCCCGCAGGTCGAGGCGTCACCACGATGATGGTGGAGCAGTACGATTGGCATGTGAGGGATGACCGAGATGTCTCATGCCTTATGCTGGGTACCATGGCTTCTGATCTTCAGAAGCAGTTTATGGACGAGCATGCTTATGAGATGATGGATTAACTTAAAAAGATGTTCCAAGATCAGGCTCGTCAGGAATGTTACCTGACAACTAAGGCACTTTGCACGACTGTGATGGCAGCTGGGACTTCTGTTAGCACTCATGTGCTAAATTTGAAGGGGTATATTGATACACTTACCAGCCTTGGCTCGCCAGTTCCGCAGGACTTGGCAGCAGACATTATTCTCGGGTTACTTCCTGAGTCTTACAACCAGTTTATCATGAACTATCATATGCTAGGGTTGGATAAATCGATTGTTGAGCTGCATGGCATGCTCAAACTTGCTGAGCAGTCTCTTAAGAAGACTCCTGAAGTATTGATGGTGAACAAGGGCAATACACCCATTGCTAAGGGAAAGGCCAAATCTAAGGCCAAGGCTAAGGCCCAAAAGGCCAAGGCTAAGGGCAAAAAGGTGGTGGCCCAACCTAAAGCAAGGGTTGCTTCTCCTGACGATGTTTGCCATGAGTGTCATGAGAAGGGGCACTAGAAGAGCTCATGTCCAAAGCTAAGGGAGCAACTGAAGGGCAAAACTACTGCTTCAGGTATTTATGTTGTTGAGATTAATCTAGCTATTTCTACATCTTGGGTCTTGGACACTGGATGTAGATCTCACATTTGTTCAAATATGCAGGGTCTAAGAAATAGGAGATTATTAGGATCTGGAGAAGTAGATCTTCGAGTCGGAAATGGTGCTCGGGTTCAGGCCATGGAGAACGGAGATTATTTCTTGGAGATGCCTAGTGGACTTGTTTTGGAACTAAGAAACTGTTATTTTGTACCTGTGATGTGCAGGAATATTATTTCCATTTCTTTGTTAGATATTTCTGGTTTCGTATTTAATATTGGACATGGTAGAATTTCTATGCAATGTGGCAATATTATTTATGGAACAACATTTCTTGAAAATGGCTTGTATATCCTTGATCTAAAACGTGAAAGTTCAATCTATAACATAAATACTAAAAGGATTAAACAAAATGAAATTAATCCTACTTACATCTGGCATTGTCGACTTGGCCATATAAATGAGAAGCGCATAGCTAGGCTTCACTCTATTGGAGTGCTAGGGTCATTTGACATCCAGTCTTATGACACATGCGAATCTTGTTTGAGAAGCAAGATGACAAAGGCACGTTTTAGCAAGACTGCTAAAAGGGCCTCAGAGCTATTAGAGCTAATACATTCTGATGTATGTGGCCAAATGAGCAATAGTGCTAGATCTGGTTTTCTGTACTTCGTCACCTTCACGGATGACTTTAGCAGATACGGTTATGTGTATCTGATGAAGCATAAGTCTGAGACTCTCCAAAGGTTCAAGGACTTTAAAAATGAAGTAGAAAACCAACTTGGTAAGAAAATAAAAGCACTCCAGTCTGACCGAGGGGGTGAATATTTGAGCCAAGAGTTTGACTTGTTTTGAGAGAGTGTGGGATTGTATCCCAACTCATTCCTCCTGGTACACCCCAGTGGAATGGAGTGTCAGAAAGGAGGAATAGGACCTTGCTTGACATGGTCCGCTCGATGATGAGTCATGCTACACTCCCTGTCTTCTTTTGGGGATATGCTTTAGAGACAACTGCTTACATTCTTAATAATACACCAAGCAAGGCAGTTGAGGGAACACCATATGAACTATGGAAGGGCCGAAAGCCCAATGTTTCCTTCTTGAAGATTTGGGGCTGTGATGCACATGTTAAGAAATTGACAAGTGGCAAACTCGAGTCCAAATCTGTCAAGTGCCAGTTTGTGGGTTACCCTTACTTCTACGATCCAGTGGAAAACAAAGTTTTCATAGCCAGAAATGCAGTCTTCTTGGAGAAGGAATTCCTTTCCAAGAGAGACAGTGGGAGTAATGTTGAACTTTCAGAAGTTCAAGACTCACAAACTCCTGCAGCTACTGCTGAGGATGCTTTGGCAACCGATCTAACTACTCAAGAAATTGAGGAACCAGAACCGGTTACACAGGACCTTAGAAGGTCTGGTAAGACACGTCATCAACCAGAGAGGTACGACTTTCTTGTGACTGATGATGGGGACCTTATGGTCGTTGACCAAGAGGAGCCCAAGACCTATCAGGAGGCTGTTGAAAGCCCACACTTAGATCAATGGCGCAAAGCCATGGAGACTGAGATGCAATCTCTACAAGATAACCAAGTATGGAACTTGGTGGACCTACCTCCGGGTGCCAAGGTGATAGGTTGCAAGTGGTGTTTCAAGTTAAAGGCCGAAAACACCTTCAAGGGCGATTGGTGGCAAAAGGATTCAGGCAAGTTCAAGGAATTGACGATGATGAAACCTTTTCACCAGTTGTTATGCTCAAAACCATTAGGATACTACTAGCCATAGCTGCATTGTACAATTATGAGATATGGCAGATGGATGTTAAGACCGCTTTCCTTAATGGAAAGCTACTTGAGGATGTGTACATGGCACAACCTGAGGGTTTTATCAATCCAAAGTATCCAAACCGGGTATGCAAGCTTCAAAGATCTATTTATGGATTGAAGCAAGCATCGAGGTCATGGAATCAGAGATTCAATGAGGCCATTACAGAATATGGCTTCACACAGAATTCTGATAAGCCCTGTGTGTATAAGATGGTTAGTAGGAGCGTTTCCACCTTCCTAATGCTGTATGTTGATGACATCCTTATCATTGGAGGTGACATACCAACACTGCAAGGGGTTAAGCAGTGGTTGAGTAGGTGCTTCGTAATGAAGGACTTAGGCGAAGCTGAGACGATCTTAGAGATCAGGATCTACAGAGATAGATCCAATCGGCTTGTAGGCCTAAGTCAGGCCACGTACCTTGACAAGGTTCTGAAAAGATTCAGCATGGACAAGGCAAAGAAAGGATTCTTACCTATGCGCCATGGGTTGAAGCTGAGTAAGAAAGATGGTCCTAAAACAAAGAAGGACCAGGAGAATATGGAAAAGATCCCTTATGCATCTACTATTAGATCTATCATGTACTCTATGTTATGTACGAGGCATGATGTCACGTTTGCACTAAGTATGACTAGCCGGTACCAGTCGGACCCCGGGGAGGAACACTGGAAGGTTGTCAAGGCAATCCTAAAGTACCTTGATCAGACTAAGGATGCTTTCTTAGTGTATGGACATTAAGATGAGCTGGTAGTGTCAGGTTAAACTGATGCAAGCTTTGAGACCGATGAGGATGACAACCAGTCACAGTCTGGTTATGTTTTTATCCTGAATGGAGGTGCCATTAGCTGGAGGTCCTCAAAGCAGGCCACCATTGCTGACTCTACAACGAAAGCTGAGTACATAGCTGTGTACAAAGCTGCAAAGGAAGCTGTTTGGATCAAGAAAGTCATAACCGAGTTGGGAGTAGTACCTACTATCCTAGACCCAGTTGATTTTTTTATGACAACAACGGGGCCATTGCACAAGCTAAGGAGCCCCGGTCACACAAGAGATCCAAACATGTGCTCAGAAAGTTTCAACTCATTCGGGAGATCGTGAACGGAGGTGACATATCATTACAGAGGGTTGACACCAAGAATAATGTCATTGATCCATTGACCAAAGCGCTGCCGCAGACACAGCACAACGGTCATACCAGATCTATAGGAATTAGGGCAATGCCCACTTGGAACTAGTGTAAGTGGGAGATTGTTGGTGTGCCCTCGTTCTTAGGGCATTGGAATCTTGTATTTTGTATTATACATTAAGAGTCATGTATGAATACATTAGTTGTGTCACATTAATAAAGGCAATTAATCTATTTCATTTATATCTTGTGCTATGATATGAGTAAAGTATCCATTGATTGATAATCATAAAACCCATCCCAGATCTGTTCTAATCGTGGGAACGAATAGAACCACAGACTTGTATATTCAATAACTGTATGGTAGTTCTTAACTAGCCATAGTACTTATATAGTCGGTTATGAATATAGGTACATGTCGTTGACATGGGACTGGATCGATCCGCACAAGAAAGCCACATGGTTGTCGCGTCATAGGTCTTTCTTGAGTAGGTCTTTTTTGTCCTCAGACCAGATTTCATTATAGTATCAATATGAAATCCAGTTCACTTTGACATACGCCTAACAGGTCTGTAAAAGGATGCTAAATATGGGTATGATTGGGTGGACAAGTGAACATATTGATATTGATGATGAAGTGATGGAATTGCCACTCGGGTAACACCGAGATGATATCACTGGCCACTTGATGAGTGGGACTGATAAGTGGATGGCCATACCCAAATAAGTTGGTTGCTTATTTGATTAATTAGTCAACTCCAGATCAAGAAATATAATAAACAACAGAAGAGGATGACGGACACCATACCTTTTGTTTATTCATATCGATATCGTTAGGCAAAGGACACAATGAGATTACTACCGGGTGAATGTCTTCTAAAGAGTGCTGCATCTCTATCTTAATTGGGGCTGTAATGGTTTGCTAGAACCCACTTACAGTCTGTGGGCCTTGGGCTTACTGCCAACATAAAGACAGACCCATAGGATCGTGCACATAGATCAACTGAGCTGGAACGTATAGATATTGTGCATGTGATGTACATTAGAAGGAATGAGTTAATTAATTAGTTGCATTGGGTGTCGAGGTAATTAATTAACATTGGGTTGGTTTAATTTAATTAATAAGTTTACATAATGTAATTAATTAATTTATCAATTAATTGAATTACATAAAGTAAACAATTAATTAAATTATTTTTTTAAATGTGATTTTATTTTAATTAGGGGTAATTAAATCAAGCCATATGGAATTAAATTATATATTATAAATCTTATGGAATAAGGATTTAAATATGTAATTAAAATCCTAATGGGCTTGGGTTTACTTAACCTAATTGGAGTCCATATTGTATAAGCACTATAAAAGGCACATTTATGGGAAAAATCACTTTCTTAACCCTAGGCACAAAGGAAATTCGGCCAGCAACAATATCAGCCCCAATAGCCGAATTCTTTGGTGCAATTTCTTCTGTTCTTTGACTGGCATCGGTTCCCGTTCGATAGTTGATCGTGCACCGAACTGTGGAGATCAATTTTAAGAAACGATTCTGCAGTAGTCTCTAGAGGAGACGAATCCGGTGAGTTAATCTCTCTTGATTCAATTGTTTTTTTTCTAATCAATGGTAATTGGACACGATAGGTGGATTCTCCTATTTCAATTGTTTTTATTCTAATCAATGGTAATTGGAAATTCATAGCCGTTTGTTTTTATTCTAATCTCTCTTGATAGGTGTATTTTCCGCTGCGCCACGTTATTTTTCCAATGACGAATCCCAACAGTGGTATTTTAAACTAAATTACCCTTAATCTTTTTTCTTATTTTCACGTTTGGTTGCTATGTTTTTTTAAGAAAACTTGAGAGTTGAAAATCTAAGGTTATAATTGTAATTTTCATATAATATTATTAAATTAAAAAATAAGCATAATTATTAACTCATGAGTTTATATTAACATGAATCCAAATACAATATGGTATTTTATATATCTTTATCATACCACACCTCATCTAACATACCGTATCATATTTTATTAACTCCTAAATCAAACATAGTGTAAATGGCAATTGATAGTTTTTTTATCATATATTCTTCAATACAACTCCGTTTTAGACAAATTAGGTATCCTTGGACTCATGATATCCTGAGGAAACATGAAACGTGATTAGATGAAGAGGATTCTTCTGTTTAGATGCCTGAAAATGCAAAATTTTGAGAATACACAATTTGTTTCCTATTTTTTCTCCATGAATAGTTTGTGGTTTTTTGCACGTCCCTTTCTCAATACGGCTCCGTTTTGAACACATGAGATGTCCTTAAACTCGTAAAATCCCGAAAAAAACAAGATTCATCATCAAATTGAGAAGATTTTTTTGTTTGATCCTCCAAACATGCCCACTTTTAAGACCTACATACATATGGAAAAATAGGGGCTGCAGGTATCTTTTTCTATATGTTCTCCTTAAATATCTCACTGCTACTTGTTTTGTGATTTTCTTCAAATCAATTAAGAGAATGAAACTCCTAAATTAATTAATTCTAAGTCTGAAAATAAATAAGATAAAAGTTTTATTATACCCTAATTATGAAAATAAATCATGGGTTTAAATTATTAAAAAATCTGAATAATCATTCATTTAAAATTGTCGTCAAAAATTAAAATTTTTATTCCAACTAAACTATTATTTTCTTTTTCTTAATTATCTTTTGTATTACAGTGGTATATCTTTTTTTATGTTATCAATTAATAATAACACTAATTATGAAACTAAAACATGTTTTTTATAGACTTAGAATAATTCAATGTTTTTTTTTATGACATTTTAATTAAAATAAATATTTATTCAGAATAATTTAAAAAGAATAACACAACACTTGGATAGTGAAATTTAGTTACACTAGCCTATGGCCCGTGCGATGCGTGGATTTGTTTAGTACTTTATAAATGTAAATTTGGTTTATTTTGATTTATTGCTTTTTTTTTTATTAATTTTACGTATTTTATTGATTTATATAAATGATTAAATAACTCATAAACATATTATGATAAGGGTATGATCATGGTTTTCAGATCCGGACCGGTCATCGAACCGGTAAAGGGATGGATTCATGAATTTTGGATTAAACCGGAATAAACCGGAATCAAACCGGATTTAATAAATATATTAAAATATTAATATATTTTTATTTTTATATTTATAATTTATGAAAATTTGAACATTTTTATTATAATTCTTTAAGTTTAAGCATTTCAAACACAACATAGTAATTAAAAAAACTCAATTTATGAAATATAGTTTCTATAGTTACAATTAAATGTCAATTTAATTTAAAATAATTTAAAAATACAAACTATGTTTTATTTTAATTAAAAACACCTCAAAATAATAACTTAAATTTTATATTCAAACAATTTTTTTTTTAAAACAGTCTGGTTGAACCGGAAAACTGGTCCGGTTCATGGTTTTCCGGTTCGATGGATAGTCCGACCAAAAATTGACCGGTTGTTGACCAAAGTGAAAACCGGATAGAAACCGACCGGTCTGACCTCTGGTTTCGGTCGAACCCGGTCCGACCGGCCGGTCCGGGTTTCACAACTATGGGTATGATAATTAATATCAAATTCTCTTGGTTAATATTATCATTTTTTAGTATTAATTATTTATATTAATTACTGTAAATATGAAAGATAATTGTTTTTTAGTTTTTGGTTTTAATTTTAAAATTTCAAGATGAAAAGATAATAACAATAACTAATTAAAAAAAATGGAAATATGATGATAGAAATCTCTTGATACATTTAATGAAGAACAAAGGAACCACAACATATACAATCATATAAGTTTGCCTTATAAACAAATATTGAATTTCAATTATACCCATTTATATATATATATATATATATATAAGTTATGTTTTTGGCATAATGACGAATTTAAATTATTTTGATTGTATTGAAAAAGGGTTGTTGAACCCGGAATGTGATTTTGAGAAGTTTGGTTTATATGAAGTGGTTTGCATAAATTCTATTTTGGTGTTAGAAATGAAATGTTTTGATATCCATCTAGAGTGATTTGGATCGGTGGATTTATTTAAAGACTATATCTAGTAAGAGATATAGCCTATGCACACAACTTAAAGATCTATCGGGTATGACAAAGAAGTGTTGGGTATGACCATATGGGATTAGGTAAATGTAGGAGGTATCTCGACTATTTTGTGACTGTTGATTGTGATACAAATGGGGATGAACTCTAGAATGGATATAACTTGTTTGGAATGAATGAGGTTTGGAAAAAGATATATATGTATATTATGTTTTTTTTGGAAATTTTTATATCTATTTGTTTTGCAAGGTTCTTAGTATTTTAATCATTGTTGTTGGATAAACACTTTTATTTTAAAAATAGTTGATTTTGATATATATATATATATATATATATATATATATATATATATATAGCTACTTTGAGCATGATTAATTTATGT
The DNA here is from genome assembly GCA_039660915.1 of Euphorbia tirucalli. NCBI lineage: Eukaryota > Viridiplantae > Streptophyta > Magnoliopsida > Malpighiales > Euphorbiaceae > Euphorbia > Euphorbia tirucalli. The sequence continues at coordinate 44,015,573 of CM077636.1, forward strand.
AGTTGATAATGACTTATTGAGATTTTTGTCTCATTTTTCTTTAAATGTTTTTATTGTTTTTAGGTGATGAGGAAGTAGGTACTGATGAGGGTATACTACGCTCGAGGGAGGTTTGGAAGCAGCCATGGTTTGTCAAGTCGTCACTAGGGTATTGCATTACATATTAAAGATTGACTCATGTGTGCAAGCATGAACTTAATTTTCTGTTTTGTATGAATGTTATTTCCAAAAATGATATTTTTAGATTGAAGTGTGAGACAAAATATATGTATATTTTTATCGTGAATATTTTGGTATAACCCTAGAACTTAAAATAGTTGTTTCTCTTATTAATTCTTTCATTATTATTATTTTTGTGAGACCTTACCTTGGATTAGGAGACCGCCAAAGTAGTACCTCACAGTCACGCCGTAGCTGGTTGGGTTGGGTGTGACAATATATATAGATACAAAGTTACTTTTTTACTTAGCAAATTCAAATAGCTAATTTCTAGTTTAGTTAATTAATTTCCTAGTTAGTAATTTAAACGATAATTGCTTGATTATGATAATAGGAAAATTAAAGAATGAAAATGAAATAATATTGGATGAATTTGAAATCTTTTAATATTTTGATTAATTAATATTTAAATGAATACTATATTATATCTTTCACTCTTTTTAAATATTTTCCATTTATTAATATCTTGAACACCAATATACCCATAATATTTTAAAATTTGTAATAAATCTTAACTAAAATAATAGTTAATTACGTTTCTCTTTACATAGAACTTGTTTAAAAATAATATTTAACTAATATTTTTGCTGAACTACTATATAGATTAATTAATAATTAAAAAGTAGAAAAATTTATGCTTTATATAATATATAGATTAAAATAATTTTAAAAATTTGAGAATTTGACACCTTAACTTGATTGTTACTACTTAGTAATTCAAGTAATTAATTTTTAATTTAGTTAATTATTTTAATAGTTAGTAATTTCAATATTAATTGTTTGATTGCAATAATAGAAAAATTAAAGAGAGGAAAGGAAAGACACTTGGATGAATTTGAAATCTCTTAATATTTTGATTAATTAATGATAGATTATATCTTTCCTTCTTTTATATTGTTTTCTATTTATTAATATCTTAGCACCAATTTACCCGTAATATTTTAAAATTGGTAATAAAATTTAGTTGAAATAATATTTAATTACCTTTCTAATTAGGTAGAATTTTTTTAAAAATCATATTTAATTAATATTTTTTCTGAATTAATATATAAATTGATTAATAACTAAAAAGTAGAAAAAATCATAGCAATGACATGTGGCTCCATTGCCTACTGCCTTATATAATATATAAATAAATTTGTCAATTTAAGATAAACTCATTTTCAAGTTGAAGCAGTATGAATGAAAAAAATAGTTGTTAAGAGAGATTTACCCCTTTAAAAAGGGTTTATCATGAGTTAAATCCAGACACAATTGGATGGTTCCACCAAAAAAATTAAACTTAAATTTACTTTTCTATAATTTTATTCCTTTACTCTTCTGATTTTCAATTGTTTAATTATATCCTATTTAGTTTACTTATAATGTTGCACCTTAGTGTGATCAGATTAATGAGAAATTTTAATTTTCAATATTGCTAGCTAAGATACAATTTTAACAATATATTTGATACTTTTTTCAAACTTAGTTCATTGTGTACCCGTAAATTAATTGGCCAAATCCATATCCACCCCCTGAAATTTTAAGGATGAGCATACAAATCAAATAAGTTAATTGGCTAGTACATAATGTGCTCATTCTAATAAGCAAGGTCTATAATTAAGTGAAAATTTTAAACCATATACCAGTAGCAAATCAAATTTTCTATTATTCTTAAAATTAACTTAAAACTTAGGTTAATTACAGGAATGATGTTTTACACATAACTAAATTTTGGTTATTTAAATTAAAATCTTGTCCATTAATAATGAATTAATTGAAGATAATGGATTAATAAAATTCAGAAACATACTATGTTTTGTTGCGTGTATAAATAATATGGGCTCTAAAATTTTAAAAATGGTAATTATGAACTATTGCTATTTTTAGAAGCATATGTTCTCTCATAAAATTAAGGAAAATAGTAACTTTTATTATATTCAATTTTTGCCACAACTATCACTGTTACTAGTTGCTAATAATCAAAACCTACAATACATGAAGAAACAAAAAGTTTAGAGATTAAAATTTATGAACTAATTAAAAATCAAACAAATTGTAATATATTTGCTAATGTGATAAATCTGGATTTCTGAAGTAGTAGAATATGCAAGAATGTTGAAAATTGAATAATACAAGCACCAATATTTAAGCAAAAATCATTATAAATGAAGAGAAAATATAACAATTGGATATTGAAGGACTAAATTCGATGTTTGATTTACCTCTTGAAACAGAAATTTGAGGGTTGCAATCAACGAACTTAGGGTCAAATTTCGAATAAAAAGAATTGAGGGGAGGAAGAAAATAGAGAAAGGAGTAGTAAATGTTGGCATAATTTTGTGAAATCGTTTTAGAGAAGTTTTCAGGTGTCTCTTGTAAATAAATTTCCATAGTTTAGCGGAAAAGTTAGAAAAAGGAATGATATACTATAGAAGAAGTTACAACGGTAAATAAAAATAAAAATTGTGAAAAGAATTAATTATTGAAAAACTTTAAATTTATAATATAATCTGATTTTTAATTTGTAAATAATTGAAAAAAATGAGAAAGTGTCGTGTGTCCCTGTTATCTATTACTTTATAATATATATAGATTTTAAATTAAACAGTACAAGTATGAACAATTTTAATGTAAACATTTAATAAAAACATGAGTTTATATGAAAATTGAATATTGTATTTGACATGAAAAAGATGAACAATAAAACAAAAAAAAAAAAAAAAAAAAAAAAAAAAAAAAAAAAAAACTAGACAAAATGTAAAATTAAGCGACAAATCTTTCCATTTTTATAGGGATCACTACAAAAATAAACCATTTGATTTTTGGCCATTTGCAAATTGTTACTTGTGATTTAAAACGTTACTAATTGAGACCTGCAGTTTTGCAATGTTAACAAAAATAGTCTATCGTCTAATACACTGCCCTAAATACTCTTTTACCATTTGAATTTTCACCTGAAACTTTGCATGTTGATTGATAAAATAAAATGGATCTTAGTGACAAAGTTTATAAATTTTCAAGAAGTGCATGTATTTTTTAATTAATAATAGAAAAAAAAGAATCACAACTAAAAAAAGGGCCATAAAATTTCAAATTTTTGTTATATATTCTTAAATAATGTGTTTGAAAAAGAATGACTTTGTTTCCATACTCAGAAAATATCTCATGAGTGGTGTCGATTGTGGAGTTTGATATAAGTTTAGAAAAAAGGGTGGTTTTATCATAATCTCTTTAGCCAAAAGAAAAGGCAAATCGCATCCTGAGTTCCTTGAACTTTTATGGAATTTGTCATTGGCCTCCTGATTAATTTTTTCAACACATTAAGTACATAATCTTTTTGTTTTGATAATATTAACCCCAAACTAGATATTTTTTTCTTTTGTGGGCTACAGCATCTGTTCACTAACACGTGACACAATTTTTGAGAAAAATAGAAGACTCTAGAGTTGATTGGAGATATCAGAATCATACTTCCTATGCAGTTTTATGATAGCTACGAATATAAATTATACCTCCGATTTAATCTCACGTGTCTTTGAAAATTGTGTCATATACCAGTGAATGAATACTATAGCCCACGGGAGAAAAAAGTGTCCAGCTTGGGCTAATATTATCAAAAAAAAAAAAAAAATCATCTACCCAATGTTTTGAAAAATTGATCGGGAGACCAATTGTAAATTCCATAAAAATTCAAGGACCTTAAGATGTGTTTTGCCAAAAGAAAAAGATTGATGGAAAAGTTATTAGGATAATGGAGTACTGTTAGATTTCTTGATACATATGGTTCCAAGTTGTAATAACATCCGATTATGCTGGGTATTTCCTTTTTTAGTTAATAAATTTCAGAAATTCACATAAACGATGAAGTCATTCAATGAAGTAATAGTTTGAGCTTTGTTCAAAAGAAACCTCTTTAAAAAAAACCAAAACTGTAACGGCAAGATGAATAAATAATTAAATGTCCACTGCATCTTAATATTTTGATCGTTATCCATATAAAAACTTACTGTTGTCTACTAAAGATGCAACAAATTGAGCACATAAAATGTGCTGAAATACAAGGGAAATCCATCAAAAAATCATCTAAAATCTAATCCACCCTATGTCCATTTTCCTCTTCTAATCAACTCCGCTTAGCCCCAATATTTTGCTGACACCATAATTAAGCTTTTTCCCGTATTTCCTTTTAACGCCCACCATCACTAAGGTCCACAATGCTCATTTGTCCCATCTTGCACTTGTTCCACTTCAAAAACAAAATTCTCTTCCTATTAATCTTTCTATCCCTTTCCATTTGCAATAGTTGATTGAAGAATGCATGAGAATCCAGTTCAAAGCAAACCATCTTCAAACTAAATTTATGCACCTCTGTTTTCTCTAGACTTTCAGACAAGCATTCGAAATTCAAGATAGTTTCGTCCATTGAATTTCCATGCCAGTGTTTTCTTTCATATTCCTGTTCGTTGCAACTCCGTACACACCTCATAAACTGCAATAAGCATTGATCTTATAAACCATAATAACGTAGCAAAAATCAAGAAATCTTCCTAAAAAGTTTTACAATAGAAAACAAACAATAAGTAATATATTCTAGTCAAATCTACGGGTCACACGACAACATAAAAAATTTTAAATTAAAAAGAATAGATATTAGAATATTTTCTGTACCCTTTTTAACTTTAGTTTAGCATTTCATTTCCTAGGTCAAAACTTGACCAGTAAAGACATCTTAGACGCAGTGCAGGCAGAAGATTTAAAAGCCAATGAACATTGCAAAGAGTCGAAGACCTTTTTTTTTTTCACTGAAGTCCAACTCAGTGATAGCTTAAGCAACTCAACATGAAACATGTAAACTGAACTAAGCATAAACCCAATTTAGTTGGGGTTGGCAATATAGTTCATTGATCAATAGGAAGTTGTACAATTGTAAAATCTTCAGTACCTCCAACATTAATTGATAAAACTAGTTTAACATGCTCAAGTATTAGTCTAGGAGTCTTTAAGAAACATATAATCAATTGATAGAAACCCTTTTTTAAGTTAGCAAATATATAACCTATTCCACAAAAGATAGGAATCACATTGCATGTTGAAAACAGGATACCCAACACACACACAGAGAGAGAGAGAGAGAGAGAGAGAGAGAGAGAGAGAGAGAGAGAGAGAGAGAGAGAGAGTGGGAATAGGTGCACTAAATACCCCTTAAGAAAATCACTTGGCCAATGCACAGACAGAAGATACAGGGCTCCAAGTTCACAAACCTACAAAACAAAAGCATAAAATGTAAAATACAAATGAGAAATAAAGAACCACAACAAAACTGAGAACATAAAAGTGTCAAGCAAACATGACAATAAATAAAGCAAGCTCATTGTAAATAGTTGAGGAGAAGTATAAGATTTACAAATCAGCACTCATATGTAAAATATATTCACATCATACACAACTTAACAACGATGGTCTTGGTTATGGTACTAACCAGACAAGAAAAAAGGCTTCATACACAGTAAAATAAAAGAATTGTGACTATATATGCATATAGCAGAATTATAGTAAGCATCGCACGCCACTTGAAAACAAATCAAATATGAAATTTGAAAAAATCCTAAGAATTTAAAGAAATACACCAAAAATAGAAGGTGCAAGAATACCAACATGACAAATCATTCCCAAGAAAAGGTAACAGCAAATATATTGAGCAAACAATGTAATCAATCAGTGAACAATGTTTTCCAGCCATCATAAAAAAAGTGACTGCTTCACTAGTGTAGGAAAGACGGAGGAAGTCAGGAAGTGACAAACTAAGCAGACAAGGAAAAAGTAAGAGCAAACATATTGGGCAAACTATGTCATCAATCAGTGGAGAATATTCTCCAGCCTTCATCACAAGAGTGACTGCTTTAGTAGACTAGGAAAGACAGACACAGTAAAGAAAAGCAGGGGCACACTTCACAAGATTGGATGGAACTGACCATTGCTGCTTGTGAACATAAAGGTATATTGACATAATGCCGTTGCGTTCAATAGTACTTACAAGGCAAATACAAATCCAACATTTGAAGAATTACTGATTCACCAGAGCTGAGGCAATTGGAAATTATTATGGTCAATAGAAAACTCAGGTTTTCTAAATTATTTGACTTGGTCAGGATGCCAAAGCTCTAAAAAATGTATGTATATTTATATAAAGAAAAAAGTGTATCCAAGCAATACAACAAAAGAAACTTGTATGACGATTCTCTCCAGTGGAAAGCTCGGATTTTCTAAAGGATTTTGACTGCAAACTTCTGTTTTGTTTCCCTCTGTGCTGCAATCATTTCAATCTTATCACTGACTAGAACTCCCACTGCTCATACATAGTCAGAGGTTAAACCTAACATCAATCTTCATCACATATCCTTTTTTCAATTATTCACAGTAGTTAGGTCTCCAACATTCTTTGCTATCACTGATAAGCAATTGCCCAACTAACACTTGCGGGTTGACATGAAGTAAACTCCACCCAACTTTACATTCTATAAATGCATCAGAATGGGAAATTATCCAGATCACTGAAAATGTAACAGCAAGAAGAATGGTCATGGAATCTACATTCTTGATTTTGAAAACTGACTCAACCTGATTAAAGAAGGCTCCGAACAAGTCATAACCATGAGGAATTTCACAATCTAAGAAGAACCGGATTGTCTGGAACCAAATGAAACAGAATGAAAAATGCAGAAAAAAACTTGAATAAAATTCACTTACTTGACCATTAATTGAAATGTGCAGCTTCATTATTGAACTTGACCATCAAACAATCAGAACAAATGATTAAGATTCTCCAAGTAGCTGGCTTCTTATTACAAGATGATACATGAAGACCTCTTTCAAAAGGAAAACAGAATGCTGCTCCTTCCCAAAGTGAGTTGCACGTAATAAAACCACAAGAGGAGAGAAGGCACTACCATCACATATCAAAAGTCTTCTATTAATGACAGATGGGTACAATCACTTTCAAAAGGAGAAAAATTGATGCTCCCCAAAGCCAATGCCGAAACAGAAATCAATAGAGAAGAAAACTTGCTACTACTCGAATCTGTGACTCAAATGTATAGTCCTATTTCTCCACGCACTAAAATATAATCCAAAGTGCAATCCGAAATGGAAATACTTAACGGAAAACCCAATAACCTTTAAATTATGGCCATAAGGCATAATCTGTTACGGATTTCAAGATAATATCAGAGAGATACTAAGCTTTTCCTATGAGGAACAACACGTCGACGTAAAGCCAAACATTAATCTAAGGTGAGGCCTATACACCATCAGTGAACCTCCAGAAACGAAAAAGGATATAGCAAACTCAGATGTTCATCTCATTATGAACAAATAGTCAGTGGAACATTTTTGAGCTAAATTTTATGTCCAAATCTATACATTGAACCTTTTCAAAAAGAAATAATTGATTGTGTAATAAAATAATAATTCCAATAAGCTAAAAAAAATTCTCTGAAAACAAGATCGGTAAATAGCTGCACAACTAGATAGCCAGGTTGCAACATCTTGATGTAATAACTTGTCACCGAATCAAGAAAAATAAAAAAATAAAAAAAAAAACAAGCAGAAACTTTTTTTATTTGATCTCTATTTCTGCAATATGAAATGTTCTAACTCTCAAGGAACTCACATACGATGGACAGCAAAATGTATCTTATATGCTTATCATATCAAACCACAACTTTTAACGTCAATTACAATAAAAGTTGATATCAAAACATAACGGAAAGGGTTTTCTAGTCCAGCTTTTGAGCAGCAAGTTTGAATCAGTTTAATGATTGGCTGTTTGGATTAATATTTAGGAGAATTGATCCTTCATCTATCTACACAATATACATTCACATGCAACTTAAGCCTTGTTCTAATACCAGCGTTTTCATATTCTTCTGACTTCAAATCCATTATGTAAGTTCCAATAAGTAATTAGTTACTTTCCTCGGATCCACCCATATCTTTTAGGTAGCCTCAGGTCTGAAATATAAGTTTCCAACAAATCCAAGTCAACGACTTACAGATCCCGTTGTACTTTATGCATTTTCAGTTTTGTTACTTTTTCAACCAATTGATGCTGAATATTTGTTTCTTCTATCTTTTGAACTACTGCATGTTCAAAAAAGGCAGTTTGTTTTTTATTTTCCAAATACTAAAAGCTACATCACCACGACAAAAGATTAATGTAATCATAGAACTCAAAACATCACCCTTTCACAGATCTTTGTACTCTTTGAAAGCCTATGATCTGATAATTTCCAAAGACTTAACTACAACCCCCAAGGTAATCCATTTCAACACCTCACTTTCATTTTTTTTTCTAAAAGCATAACAACCAAGTAAAAAACTTGTGCCATGGTTTTCTTTCATAACCCAACCAACTAAAATCCATAATCCAATGTATGAAGCTAACCTCATTTGTTACCATTGAAAACCTCAAAATGCAAAGTACCCCAAGTTTTAACTCCAAACAAACACTGTCAGAAATACTACTTGTGGATGTTACCCTAACAAAATGAACACTTTGTATAGAATAAGTGCCCTAGAGGGTCCACATGAATTTCCACAAATAATCTCAAGTCCAAGTGGTATATACAGTAGCTAATTTAACCACAGTGAATAACAAACATGCAGGCAATATCAGAATGCATATACAAACAAGGATGAGTTATTTTATTCAATTCACTAGAACAAATTCCTTGGTGACACAGAGGTAAAGTAGCTTGCATTGACCTACACTGAAGACTAAAGATGAGAAACAACACTACTTGTTCTAGAATATTTTCCTAAACAAGGAAACAATCCTCTCTTAACTACATAGCCTATCGGCACAAAGTATTACCCTTTCAAATTCAACAAAATGGAAATAGAGGTAGAAAGCAATAGGTTAAACTAAATATAATACCAGTGTTGCTCATAAAATATTTTGCCAGTGATGTTTCATCCCCAACTCATATAACAGTTGGAAAGGCACCAAATTGTTTCGTAAAATATATTGAAGATGTTCCTCATATGTAACCCATCAGAGTATGCAACTATGTTCCTCATATGGGTATGCAACTATGTATGCAGATCTACTTGTCATATTATTCAAACTTCAAATGACCAGCCAATCTCCACATGCTAGATACAAATGGCAAAAAAATCTGTGCAAACATTTTATATAATAAATTAAGAGCTTCGTTTCAGGAAGTGTCCTTTAACACAAGCAGGTATGTGTCAATATAGCAGAGATGACAATACCGACGACGAAGTGGTCAAGGGTTTAAGTCTCACAACTCAATTCATTAATGGAATCTCAACACATGGTTGGATGCACTCATGTTGTACATGTTTCAAGTCCAATAGGAATTTACATGCGGGGATGTGTCAAAGACAATACTTACAACTATTCTTGAGTCTTAACTATCAGCTTAACCTTTTGAGTCCAATCTTTAATAGGAGTGAATGATAGTTTAAGTACAAAGTAGCCAGCAATCACGGTTTAAGATTATTGATAACAAACCATCAAAATGTAATGATGGTCTCACTTAGTTGTACTCAAGTCCCTCTATATCTGCAAAATAAGGGTAGAATGGGGATAAAAGGAGGAGAACAGAAAGAGGTTCTCAAGCAAAACAGTTAATTAAGCTTTACAGTAGACTGCATTCCTAGCAGGGTCAGCATAGCTCACTCAGCTTCCAAACTTTACCAAAAGTTTGATATAATTCCCAATTATATGCCAAATCAAAGGATAGCACCTGACCTTCCGCAGATGATTAAGATAGCAAAAACAGCAAATTATCACTCCATTAATTTGGGGTCCAAAAAAGGCTAAACTTCAACAGATTAATTATGTTAAGGATAAGGTGGTTAGAAGTACAGAACCCAGGTAGTCAATACAAAAAATCATAATCTTCTTGCCCATCCCACATAAAGGACACTACCGTTAATAACTTTTCTCTGTACCCCAATCGCATTAAGTAGCCAATTCACATAACATAATCAATCTACAATAAAATTCCTCACGATTAAGAAGCAGAACTCAGCATATAAGCGCAAAAACTTATGCATCTGAATTTTTTAAATTCTAGAGGGTAGCCAATCTTACAACCAAATAGCTCATTAGTAAAAAGCATAATTCAAAATATAAATGCACACCATATATGCATTTGAGCATTTTATTTGGAATGAGAATGAACTCATGTAGTTTAGGATGTAAAATACATAGAAAACTTAAATTCGAATCAGAATGAATGCTAATTTTTTCAGGTGAAAAATCCAAATAAACAGAGTATAGTGCACCTGAAATAACATGAGCAGTCCTCATAATCAGGTACAACTTCATCAAACCAAGTACAAGAGCAAATCTCCCTAAATAACTATCATGAGAAACAGCTCAAATAAAAAAACTTAATATCTATAAGTTGCCTAAGATACCATTTAGCACCAATCGTTGCAGCTGAGGAACCAGTCTATCTGTGTCCTTGAGGTCGATGCATATCATATGCACCCCAAGAACCAGGTCCAACTCCATATTGAGGATAATTTTCAGTATTGGCTGGCACCTGAAGATTTTGTAAATAATAATGTCCAATTGATCAGAATAAGTAGTAATGCATGCTTATTCACACAAAAATGAAGCTTAGATTTGTAAGCAGATATAGAAACGTGCACACATACGTATGAACATCTAGACACACAAAGATATGAATATGCATTGAAATAATACACAAAGTAGCCAACTTACAGGATTCATGCCATAGCCTATGGGATAAGGATTCCCTGCATAAGCAGCTTCAGGATTTCCATAATGTGCATTGTAAGCTGCAACTGCAGATGAATAATATTCCAAAAGCATGAGAAGGTCACAGATAAAAGCTAAAGGGAGCATTTTCTAATAAAACAAGACATTGTGCTAAAAATAGAAACATGGAATGAACTCAATTAAACAATTAATTGAGCTTCAAATAGTTCAGAATAGTTTCTAAAAAGCAGAAATAAGTAATTTCTTAGTTGTGAGTTTACATAAGTGATCCACTCTTCAAATTTCAAATCAAGAAAGCAGACATTCACTTAACAAACCTCAACTAAGCACTAATGAATCAATCGATCCCTTGTAGCAATAGATGCTGAGACTGAAATATGAGGAACCATGCAGTCACATCTAAACATGCTCCAACAAGGGAAACAAATTTAGCAAATGAAAATGTAAAACTCTCAAATTATATCAGATCAATGTGAACCAACACATGAGCTATCTTAAGGGAAAGGGTAAATGAAGAGTATGTTTAAACTTCCTTCCTCCAGCTTAATACATTGCATACATATGTTGGAAACAAAATATACAATCCACATCCCTAATACTTTTAAATTTTAAAAGATATGGAAAATAGAGAAGAAAATAATTCAGGGGAAGAAAGTAGAGCGGGAAAGAAAAATATCTTATGCTATTAAAAGAGGTGCAACAGATTAAGTATCTCCAATTCCAATAGAAAAAGGAGACAAAATGACTGGTCAAGCACACTAGACATCCGACATAAATGCCCACAACAATTTTGAATTAGTAAACACACCTCTATTCTTCATTTCCCTAATTTCAAATTTAATATATTTGTTTCCTGCCATTGTTTTTATTGTATTAAGCAACAATTATCAATTCACTTTTTATCCATCTATTATTTGCATCCTATCCAAACAATAAAGAAAATAGAAATACTCTTACAGCACATTTTTTCCCTACACTTTTCCTCCCTTTGTTTTGTGTCCATCTAGTTTCTTTCACAGACACAGTGGAAAAGGTTTCCCTTGGACATTCTAGCCTGAATTTTTTCCTGTAATGCGGCAATAAGGTTTACTAAAACCTACATAGCATTTAATTTTGATTAACCAAGGAAATACATGAGCTAATATGCAGCAGATAGCTCTCTTTTTCATGTAGCTTTCCTATTATTCAATTCTTACTTATCCTGTAAGAATCATCATTCCCCTAGTAGTGATGCATTTTTTCTTTCTTAGTAAAGTTTGTATTCAACATAGGAAGAAACAAGTTTGTAAACTTTTCACGCTCTTTCTTCTTCCTTGTTGCATGCCTTAGATGGTTTTCCATTTCAAATGCCATTCCTTCTTCCTTTTTACAGCAGAGAGTTCTCTCGTTTAATTGGCTTTCCCATTTACATGGATTTCATAACCAACAATACTTAAAGCAATAAAAGGTTAATCTACCTGGATTTCCTACAGAAGGAGCAGCACGAGCTCTCTTCTCTGCATTAGCAATCTCCGCACGAAGCTTCTCCAACTCACGAGCCATTGCAATTAATTTCTTCTCCATCACCTGACCATGCTCATAATTCTCTGCATATCCTTTCTTCTCATACTCAATGGCAGCTCTGCCAACAAAAAGAATTAAAAAAAAAAAAAAAAAAAAAAAAAAAAAAAAAAAAGAAATCAAGAATCATGCCTGAATACAAACTTCTTTTAACTTCCTCTCCACAAAACAGCAGTAATCATTAAAGTATGCACCTGGCACGCTGCAGTTCCTGCTTCATACTCTCAATTTCTGCCTTTAGAGCTGGCACTTGTTGCAAATCTGCATTGTACCTTGACAAATCCTGTGTCATTGCTTGCACACGAACTGTAAGGTCTTGCCTCACATCAGTAAGCTCCTTAATATCAGCACGAACATGATGAAGTTCACCCCGCATAGCCTCCAAGTCTCGAAGATCCGCTTCTAACCTTAGACACTTCTCATGCAACTCCCTCATGTGCACATCCTTCTCTGGATTGAACGAATCTGCAAAGTGAGACATTCGTTGCAGCTCATGCTGGGCGGCTTCCAATTCCTGCTTAAGTGCAACATGGGTCGCAGCTAGCCTCTGGTTGTCAGCCAATAGACCTTGAATGTCCTGGTGCTGGACAGCAAGACGCTCCTCCATTATTGCAGGATGAGGAGGAAGCCTTCTGGGATCCATCCCAAATTGAGTTTCCCTCATTTCTTCGAGTAAGGCTGGATGGGGCGGCATCGGACCAAGCCCTCTGGCAAAGTGTGATTCATGGATGACAGGAGGTAGACCTCCGTGGGGGATTCCTTTCATAGGAAGAGGGGGTCCGCGGTTCCTGCCGGACATTCTTCTTCTCCTTTAGATTGAGGGATGTGAAAGTTCAGTATTTTAGGGTTTATGAGAAGAATTTCTTTGAACGGAAACGAGAACCATGTAAAGACCTGGAAAAAAAAAAACTCGACTAAATCCAACATCTATGCCTTCCATAATTGGATTGAGAATTCCATGAAATAACAGCACTCCGAAAAATCACAGGCTAAAGTCGGAGAAGGAAGTAGTGATCGAAATAAAGAAGAATAAAATTATATATATAAAAAAAGTAGCGCTATAAACTGTATAATATAAACTGACCTTTCCGTAATCAAGAATGTAACAAGGCGATTATGTTGATGGTGTATAACATGGTTTAATCAGCGGGAAGGAAATTATAGTTGCATACTGAAATCATAAGAAATTGAAACCCTAACATTAACGAGTATGTCTTGTTGTCAATCTTTTTTATGCCATGATGATGGCAAGAGGAGAATTGGCTGTGTTGTCTTCCAAGATTAATTTAATTTGATAGTTTCTTTTACGTTCTCAAATTCTAATTTAATATTGCCCAAAGTTTATGAGTAATATGACCTAAAAAAAAAAGGGGTATTTTTAGAAAACTTACTGAATTATGGCTATGAGATTCGACTAGAGAGAAAGATCACACGTCACATTACAATTATAATATGAATATTAGTCTACCAATTATGCTTGTCTATTATTGTTTTTATAAAATGCTATCGTATATGATAAAGTGATTGAGGAGATATAAATTTGATATGAAATATAGGGTACTGCATGCAAAATGCATCTAAAGTATCAATTACATGATAGGACTATAAAATCCTAACAAATAGAATACAACTTCTATAAATTCATAACCTCGGTTAAATAATAATTTTCTTCGGTCCGACTTGGGCTAATGAAATAAATTAATACTTTAGCTGCATTTATAAGATAATAATTTTCGAAAAGTTACTTTAGGCCCATTGGAAATATTAATTAATAATTTAGTAAATACACAAGAAAATTACATATACTATGTAACTTCATAAAATAAATATTTTCTAGATAATTTATTATTTCCTAAAATATGTATCTATAATCATTTGTTTCCTCTTTGTAATCGAACTAAATTCAATTTGATCTTTAACCTTTTGTAAAGCGTATACCATATTTGGTATATTTTTTTCTTGTTGAAGCAAGTAAATTTTCAAAGTGTCCACTGTAAGAAAAGCATCTTTTGGAGAGACATGTGGTAAAGCAGGACTATCATCTGGATATTGATTGTCATCTACTGACGCACCCATTACTCCTTGAATAACTTCTTCATCTGTAGGTGATTCCATTACAGCTTCGTTTTTACTAGGATAATCAAGAATCTGCTTAATGTTTATGGCATTTCTATAGTGCATATTATAAATTACTTCTTCAAGTCCATGAATCCCTTCAAAGTCATTGATTTCTTGTTCTAGAGGCACACCTTCATCGGATCAAATTTTTCAATGTTCAAAACAATTTGCAATAGTTATGGTCTTCACATCGATATCCCATATGGCATTAATGAAATTGATAGCATCTAACACATTAATTTTTTCACGATTTGTTGCTCCCATCTCATAGCCTTCCAAAATGCTAGAATAAAAACGACGCCTGTAATAAACCTTAAGTGTTCGAATAATTTCAGCATCACATAGTTGAATTTTTGATGTTGTATTTGGAGGAAGAAAGAATAATTCAACGTTTCTCAAGCCTTCGACAACCTTGGGATGGGTTGGGCAATTGTCTATGATAAGCAGTACCATTCTATCGGTCATTCTACTGTCAAACCAATAGATAAATTCTTGATAAAGCAATCCAGTCATTCATGCTTTCTTGTTGGCTCGATAATGACAATTAAGATTATCTATATTCATATTTTTAAAACATATGGGATCAACAAACTTACCAATAATCCACAGAGGTACTTTATCTGAACCATCCCCATTGCAACGAACAACAACAATAAGCCTTTCCTTGTGCTTTTTTCGTCCTTCTAATTGCTTTGTAGCTAGTGAATGATCAGCTTGCAAACGATAAAATAATCATGTTTCATCCATAATATAAATATCCTTCCAATCAAATTTGTCCAATTTAACTCAAATTTTAGGTAAAGCATTTTCAATACTCTCCATGGTAACTAAAACACTTTCACCAAACTTTCTATAAGACTTAATCCCATGTCTCGCCTTGAACTGCTCTAGCCAACCACTTGAGAAGTTAAAGTTTGAATCTACATCTATAGAATCTCTTTTGCTTTAGTTTGAATCATTTCTCCTGCCATGTTCACTCTCTCTTGATATTGGAGAAAGCACTCATACAACACCTTTTCTAATTCGGAATATTTGGCTGATTTGTGCCTTTTAACATTGCTATTTGTTATCTCTTTCGAAAAATATTCTGCTGACCTATTGAAAGTATTTGATATTGTTCCTTGGCTGATAGAGATACCAAACTTTTGTTGAACCCATTACTGAAATTCTTTTTGACTTGAAGTGGGGTGCTCATTTTTGTACTCACATAATGCTTTTCGTAACTCGTCTGTAAGTGTAGATTTTTTTACACCTTTTAAATGAAAAACCATGACGAAAAAGATATGTATGAATTTTTGTATTTTAATATATGAAACTAAAATGCATATTTCATTTATAAACATTTTATTGTGCATGAAAAACTTAAACTTTTAATACGTAGATGCATGTACATTGAATTTTAAACCATCCTTTCCCAAAATTAGTTGTCATATAATGCACTTTCTTCATCCATCCATGCATTTAGAATATCAATGCTAATAATCCATGCATGTACATTGAATTTTAAACCATCCTTTCCCAAAATTAGTTGTCATATAATGCACTTTCTTCATCCATCCATGCATTTAGAATATCAATGCTAATAATCCATTCGTTAATATTATATAAGTTTAACAAAAAATGATGTATGAAATACTAAATATTCTCTAAAATTATAAAATATTAATTTATCGATAAAATAATAATCTCTGTTAAATAATAAATTTTTCGAGTTCCAAAGTTATTAATTTATAGAGGTTCTACTGTATATAGCACAACACAAGCGCTCTTAAAGTATGCATGGTCACACAACATATTCACAAGCATGTAAATCTTATAGAAAATGATAGAATTTGTTCGATTAAGCATGATTGTAAGGTGTTTGAAAGATTGGGTAGGTAGGTTTCCTTTATTTATTAAGACCCCTACCCTATCATTTTTAAATGAATTGTTACAACATTTTATTAGAATATAAAGCCGAGAGTTTACAATTATTATGAGATTGTTTTTTCCCCCTCCTTTTCATTCTTACATTCAATGCATAAAAGGAAAACACAGCAATTTCCAATGCAAGAAATTTCAGCTTTATGATCAATACTCTCAATTAATCAATCCTTTAATTTTTTATGGATTACAGACTATTTTGGAAAATCTACAAGAGGTATTTATGTTAACTTAATTCTTTGTGGATTACATACTGTTTTGATATTTATATATGTGAAATTAATGCATGTTTGATGGTCTTGGGCATGAATAATTATGTATTAATCTTATAGAAGCAACAATGAAGATAATGTTATTTAAAGAACAACAATATGAAGTGTTGAAATCATATCTCAACATTATTTTAGATATATTAAGAATATAACTATATATGTATGATAGATGTCAAACAAAGATTATATTGTTGCTGAAAATGATACAAAACTAATGAGAAAAGATGTATTAATTAATATGATTAAAATGGACAAACACACATTAATAAGTCTTTATCATGGTTTTGAGGCCCAATATCTTTTAAGTCCCCTGAAGTTTTCTTTAACATCACAAGTGACCTCCTAAACTTTGTGTTCGTCCAGTTAGCCCCCTAAACTTTGAAAAAGTGACTTAATTTGCCCCCTTGCTATCACGCATCAATCATTTATTGATTATCTTACGTTTGACTTCTCAAGTACTTTTGTCACAAATTCGTAATTAGGGGGACTTAGGCAACAAATTGGGTTGATTTTTCAAAGTTTAGGGGAACAATTAGACATTTCGTAAGTTGAAGGGAACAGTTGGCTCTTTGGACCAAGTTCAGGAGGGTCCAAATATATTAGGCCTGATTTTGAAAAAAACTATGATGAAATTCAAAAGTAAATATCAATTGTGGAGAAAATTTATATATTAATATCCTCATGGAGATTCATTTTAAATGACTATATGTTTAGTTTCAAATAAAAACTAAAATGTGTGCAATGTACATAAAGTTATCATCAAATATGCTACTCTGATACCAATATTAATTTTATATGATTAATACAAAATTAATCATGTCTCAAGAACATTAAACAAGCAACGATTTCATATAATCTCACAAAAATGACTGGCGAACCATGAGATTAAGTTCATTGTATAAATTACTCTTGTGGATTTTGAAAACAATTTTTAATTTACTGAATTAAGTGATTGAGAGTATTAAATAATTAAATAATAAAAAAAGGTGAACTTTATTGTATTAGAGTTTTTTGTGTTCTTCTTCTTCTTCTTTTTTTTTTTTTTTTTTTTTTTTGTTAATGCTAAATGTAAGAATGAAAAAAATGAAAAATAATTTCCTTAATAACTACAAACTTCTTAATCTTATATTGGAATAAGATCTTTTTGCCCCTGTACTATCACTGATTTATCCTTTTGCCATCTGTCCTATTGATGCTTACTTTTTGTGGTAATAAAGATTATCACTACAAGAAATTATTAAGGTTTTAATGATAACAACAATTGTCAAGTAATTTAAGCAGTTATCACATAAGAGCTTGTTGAATGGATTTGATTTATCTTTCCCACCCTTATTATGTGCATACATTTAAAATTGATTTATTTAAGTTAAATTTTACATATTGTACGGTTCTTATCATTCAAGCTAATAAGACTAGAAAAATTTCTTCAATCTTTTAGATTTCTAATCAATATATTTTGTAAATAAAAAATATAAAGTCATGACAATTCAGTTGTTCTAATAATTTTTTGTTTAAGTTGAATTTGATCATACTCATTTATTAGGCTAACACCAATAAAGGACAAGTTAAGAGTAAGGCACATTAAATTGTTATAAATGACTATTTCTAAAACATAAGGTGCATTGCAATTTTAATTAATATTTTAAATTCAATATATTAATTGTTGCATTTTGATTTCAGTTTTTTTATCCACAAAGCGTAAAATAATGCACAAGGTTAGTTATTTCTTGATGACTATTTCAATATCTCGCTTGCCAATATGCTAATTTCTATATGAAATAGAATTACTTAAATCAAATTCTATTAAGGGATATACATTCGAAGGCTCCATTTTTTAGTTTCTCTGTGATCATCTTTTTTATATATGCAATTGTTGTTAAGACTTTGGCCCTTTTTTAGTAGCATAAACACATGTTTCTATGTTTGATATACATGGTGTATAAGATAAGAAAAGATTAGAATTGATTGTTGGAGATCTAATTAAATTAATTTGGTTGATTATCTATTTCTCATATGCTATAAACGAATATGTTTACAATAGAAGAGGGTAGAAATTGAGCTTGTCCTTCTCTCATTAATTGATGTGGAACTGGTCAACTGGTTACAACAAATTCATCTATATATAGTTGAGAGGAAAGAAAATGCCTATGAGTTAGCTGTTACAAAATCTAAATCATATGTATTAAGTGATAAAAAAATTAAGTCCTGAATTTTATAATATTAAAAGATAGAGTTATTTGATAAAAACAAAAAATAAAGTACTTTTAAAAAAACTATTAACTGAGCTACAACTCATAGGTGGTCTAATTCCTATTCAATTACCCTAATAAGTTACAACAGCCCTAAAATCATAGAAGAACCAATACTTTAATATGTATACATAAATGACAACAAAATTCAAAATAATTAGCACTTATTATTACGATTTAAAGAATATCATAATTAAGACCTCATCAATAACAAATTAATAAGTCAAAACCACCAAATGATTAATATATTAATATTACGAAATTAAACACTCTATCATAATCATAAATTAAATGAAATATAATGGTTTAAAAGTTTAAAAAAATTCAAAATATAATTCAATAAATACAATAGTACTATGAATATTAAAAAATGTATATAGCAAACCAAAAACATCAATATCTAAAATTCCATTTACCAAAAATGGTTCAATCATCGGTTTACCTCAACAAAATTTCCGAGGTCAAACTAGAAATTGAAGTATGAAAAATCCAAAAAGATTTATTCGAACGTGGGAAGCTATCAATAAAAATATGAATGAAGTCATAAACATAGAAATGCTTCTACTTGATCATAAGTTATGAAAATATATTTGTATAATTGCATGTATTACATAATTTGAACTGAATATTTAAAAAAATATTAATGGAGTACTATTGTGGGAATTTTACAATCTAAACAACTGTCAATAAGCACCAAAGAAATAAACTCAAGATAAAGGTAGAAGAAGGGAACATCTATCTAATTGAAAATTTCAAAGTGGGTGTTTCATATGCTACCTACAAAAGCATAAAAGATAAATTTAAGAAATCTTTTTTGCTAACCACAAAAACCATAAAAATTGATTTCGGGGAACACCAAATAATAAAGGAAACATTTGATTTTACCGACTCCTTATGCTTTATAACCGATAAAAGAAAAAATGCTAGTATTTTATTTAGTGATTTGTGTTTAAAAGAATTAATTTTATATTTAAAGTAGCTTAAAATGGTAGTAATAATAGCTAATTTTCGTATTTGACTTCTTTTTTGTGGTTTTTGAAATTCTTGGGCAAGATCCCTGATTTGATGCTAAAAAGCTATCCAACACTGATGTAGATGCTAACTTGAGCTAAAAATGGCAAAAAGAGCAAGCGAGTTGTAGCATAGTTTTTACCAAATATGGAAATACTTTGTTAGGACGTTTTCTTGACTAAATTTTCATTGGTTGATGATGGGGGACAATTTCAAGACACTTTTTTTGAATCTTATCTTTGATTTGTAACCGTTAGATGAAGGACACGTGTCATTTCATGGTGTTTTGAGGGCATGTGGTTCTAGTTTTCTTGGAGTTCCTATATAAACTCCTCTTAAACAGTAGTACTGGTGTGCCACCAACCTCTTTTCTCATTTTCTCCACCTTTTTCTTTAGTTTTATGATTTTTTAGTTAATTTCTCTTCAAAGCCTTCTATGACAAAATAAGCCAATAGTGGCTGGGATTATGTAAGTATTTTTCATGTTAATCTAAGTTATTTCAGTATAAGCATGTATATCTATCATGTGGTTATCTTGTTAGATGAGTGTGATCACCTCATGCATAATATGTTGACTGAATGTTTATTTGCTTTACATGTGGAAAATACAAGGTTAGATACATATGTTGACTTAGCAATGGCTTTGCTTCATGTGATTGAGGTTCTTGTTGGAAATGCCCACGTTGATGCTTCCTATTCTTTATACTTGCTTTTAAGTGTTAATTGTGGAGAATTCTCCGGTTAATTATTTGAAGGCATAGGTTTTATAAGAATTAATTGCATAGAATACTCTAGTTAAACTAACTATTATAACTGTAGTGGAAAAGACTCTTTTGCATGATAGACTGAAATTACTCAGGTTACATAAAAGTACAAGCTATTTCCATGTCATGTTGTTGCCTACTCTACTTGTCATCGTTGTTATTTCAGATTTGTTTTCAAGTTGATTTCTTTTCATAACATTTGCTAGATCTAGTTATTTTTTTAGTAGATTTTAGACTTAAAACACGAACTTGATAAATTGAACATGTTTCTGTCACAAGCTGTTTCAGTTTAGGAACCAAATCTGTTTTACTTGTACTAAAACCTAGATCCCTATGGAATATGATATCTGGACTTACTATCTATATTACTTGCTGACCTAGTACGATTGCTAGAAATTTTGCATGCATAGCTTAAGCCCAACAATAACTACCAAAAAGATTATGAAATAAATATCATTCATACATAAGTGCATGTGCTCAATGCAAGTTTTTTATGTTATGTATTTGCTACAATTATCAATTCTTTAAAACATATATTTTCACATTACTAATTAATTCAACAATAATTAGACGGTTATTATAAATAAAGTTTTTTGATAAATGTTGGGGACTGTTAGAAAAATGAAATGCTTGTATTTATGAGAAATAGACGTTAATAATACAATGTCATTAAAATACAAATTCAAACAAAATGTAAAAAATATATATAAATATATATTTTTAAAAAAATTTAAAATATCGAGAGAATGAAGCTCTAAGTATGTTTGAAAAGGTTAGCCATAGAGATCAATGTGCCATTCCTCAAGCAAAGTCTGAGTCTCTTCGTTACATGCAAAGCTGTTTTATTGGTTTTATTATTTGTAGGTTGGCTAAAATGTTCATTAATTGATTATACACACCCTCTATTTATTATCGAAATGATAAGCTTAATATTTATCTCAATAGACTACGCTACATCCTTCCACCTTAAGCATTTTATAGTGTTTCACCGATCAAACTCAAAAAGCTACATTCTTCTAGTTTAATTACTCATGAAAATAACAAGAATGTTGAGTAGAATATCTAGGCAATATATAACTTCTGCGATACTATTTAAGACTTGCTTAATATATTTGTATGCCTTTAGCATTTGCTTTTTTCTACTGGATGAATCTACTCAGTTGAATAATCAAACATGATTAAGTTACTTTTAGATACTAAAGTCTAGAAAAAAAATTGAACAATGATGTTAATATAGTATAAATTTCATACATAAGAATATTTAAAGAGATAATTTTTTACTATTTTATGCCTTTTTGTATCAATGGTAATGGATTTTTTTCCTGTTAATAAATAAATATAAATATTATATTATTAATTTATGAAACATATTGAACAAATCATGACTTAACAGAAGAAAAAAATAAAAAAAGTACACATTGTGGAACGTGTGGGGCAAGAAACTAGTTAATATAATATAACATCACTGAATCAAAACAAAGTATAAATAAATCTAAATTAACTGAAATTTCAAAACTATCAAAATAACTTGACACTAATGAAAGATGTAATATAAAAGGCTTTCAATATGAAGTCAATATTCTAGCAACTTGGTTCCTACAATATATGCATCCTTACGAGTTGTACACCTTTGTCTATGATTTATGATCAAGTAAATGCGTACAAGAACCATATTGTAGTACCTTCAACTCAACTATTTTCGATATCAACAATTCATCTTTCATAACTTCTTTGATAAAACAACTATATCGATATTCTAATATTCCACAAAGTTAAATAATTTTATTATCAGTATTGTTTTCAATATTCTTTTTTGAATTTTCTTTCCACACCAATAACTTGTACAATACTTAAACTTTTGAGTGTTTCTTTTATGTATTTATTGTTCTTTTAGTTACTTTTAGGTGTTTTGCTTCTATACCATTATAATTAGGAATGTAAACATGCCGGGAATTAGCAATTCCACCTCGGTTCCTCGGCTAGGTGGGAATCACCATCCCCATCCCCGGTCCTATAGGGGAACGGGTTCTCCGCGGGAATCCCCTCCCTGTTAAGACCATTTTTTTTTTTTAAGTAAAATCCAGTTTTGAAGATATGGCTTTTTGAAGTTCAACATAATATTGACAAACATTCATAATATAAATAAATACCTGATTAAATCCATAAGTGTATTTAACAATCAACATAAAATCATTTCAAGTTACACCTCAATTTTCAAAATTCAATTATTATTTTAGTATTATAAAATTCAGTTATTTATGTAAGATAATTATATTATATATATAATATTATAAATAATTAAAAGTGAGGATTTTAATGGGGATATTGTCAAGGATCCCAACAAGGGCTAAAACGAGATGGGGATGGGATCCCACTGGGAGAAGGAGGTAATCCTATCCCTGTCTTCGCTTAGCATTCGAGACAAATTTATTCCCGTTCCCTTTCGTGAGGATTCTAGATGGACAATTTCTGTCGCGTGTCCCTGTTAACAACTCTAATTGTAATCATCAAATTGAATTGCCGGGTCCACTACTACTAAATATTGATTTGAGAACAAGTAAACTCTAAAAAGGAAAGCAATTTTCAAAGATGAAAGATGTTTAATTAGGTAATTAGGCTGGAGAAGTAAATTAATGATAATAAAAAAAAAAAATGTGAATATGGAAACAAAAATCAGAAGAGCATGATAGAAACCATGTACCAGCAACTACCAAACAATTACCCCTTTAAATAATGGAAACAAAATCTTAGATGAAAATGATTAGTTTACCCTTTTATAAACCCGAATGGTCCCTTCTCTTCTCTGTCTCCATCTCCTTCCTTCCCCCATTACTCTCTCTCTCTAAGCTCTGTAATGGTGAGAGAGTAAAAAGAAAAAGAGAAAAATGTATAGGATTGTGAGCATTGTTTGGATTGTATTTATGATAGCAGTTGAAACATCAAAAGCGGTGGAAAAGTGTGATTTGTTCAGTGGAAATTGGGTAATAGACGAAGAATACCCTCTCTACAATGCTTCATCTGCCTGTCCTTTCATTGAGAGAGAATTCAGCTGCCAGAAAAATGGCCGTCCTGATTTCTTATACACCAAATACAGATGGCGCCCTTTCGCCTGTGATTTACGCAGGTACGTACATTCCCTCTTTTTTTTTTTTAATTTTATGAATCTGGGGTATCCTGTTAACAAATACAATTGGTTTACGATTATATTGATTAGGATTAAATTAATTTTGAGTTTTGTCTACTGTCTGTCCGATAAGGTCACCAACGGATTCATACTATTTCACAGCTGTCTAACAGACTAGGAAAAATATAAAAAAAAATTAAAAAGTAGATCTTTTTGGTATCTTTTCAAAAATAGAAGAAGTATCTTTTTTTTTGTCAAATGAAATGATGTGAATTTTCGTTTGTATGAAGCAAATTGCAGATCTGTAAACGGTTTCACAAATAAAACAAAATAAAATTGTATATCTAAATTCCAGAACATAAGAATTTAGTTATGATTTTGGATTCAAAGCAGCTGTATAAATGTTCAATTTTAACATGGAACCCCATGAGCAAAATGATGTGGTCTTTTATTTTTATTTTTTTCCTAGGAAAACGAGAAAGTATGTTTTTTTATTTTAAAAAGAAAAATAGAGAGAAAGCGCGTGGGCTGTGCCTGTGAACACTGACAGAACACCGTAATGAATGATGATGGAAAAGCAAAAGGTGGCAGATTTTATTTAGGTTAGGAAATTTAGTGACACGCGCCTTTAAATGCGGTTGAGAAAGTGGTTTCATAAATGATTCTCTATAAATAAATAAAGAAAAACATGAGAAGGAATATGTTGTAAAAATGGTCAGAAATGTTTGTGATGGTCAAAATCACGGGAGCCTGCGGTCTTATGTCTTTCCCATTTGTCTTTATCAAGTCTAAGAGTATATATCACACACATATACGATAGGTGGCAAATTATTTGACCTTTAGCTAGTAGAATTATAAAAATGAATTGTTTTGAATCACAGACATTACAATATAAGGAAGATATTATTTAAAAAAATATTTTCTGTTGAAACCATGGTTTTCAGATCCGGACCGGTCATCGAACCGGTGAAGGGATGGATTCATGGATTTTGGATTAAACTGGAATAAACCGGATTTAATAAATATATTAAAATATTAATATATTTTTATTTTTATTTTTATAATTTATGAAAATTTGAATATTTTTATTATAATTCTTTAAGTTTAAGCATTTCAAACACAGTATAGTAATTAAAAAAACTCAATTTATGAAATATAGTTTTTATAGTTACAATTAAATATCAATTTAATTTAAAATAATTTAAAAATACAAACTATATTTTATTAATTACTATAAAAACTATATTTCATAATGATCGGTTGTTGACCAAAGTGAAAACCGAATAGAAACCGACCGATCTGACCTTCGATTTCGGTCGAATCCGGTCCGACCGACTGGTCCGGTCCGGTTTTCACAACTATAGTTGAAACTAATGTGGCATTTTACCTTAATAATTGTAAATGCCGATTTCACATAATGTCATGTTAATTTGCTTGCACAACAACTGGCATTTAATTGTATAGATTTTATCAGATAATTCATTTATTTATTATTAAATATTGCATAATTTCTTTAACTAATACTAGATTAATTCGGTAAATAAATAAAAACATCTCGTCACTCTTATTAAATATATGGCTGTCAAAATAAACTGAAATCTTACAGGTAAAAAGGTTAACCGAATTAACAATTAGATTCATATATTAAAATGAAACTAATATTAATAATTAAAAATTGATACTTTTTATATGTGTGTTTTTAATTTGAATATATATAATTAAATTCATGTTTCGTTTTATTTAGATTTTGAATGATGCTAAATAATTTAATTTATATTTTGTTGTATTGACATTGTAATTAAATAGATTTCCAAAATGGAGTACGTATATGATTTTGATTAATCGAAAGCCTTACTTTGTCAAGAGGCATCAAATTGATGAACAAAAACTCTATTTTGGATTTTGTAATTGTAAAAAGTTACTTTATGACTATTTGGCTAGATGATACAAAATTACAAGTATATAGACTGACTAAAGTTAAATCAACAACTTATCAAAGAAATTCAGGGGAATAGATAAGCCAAAATACGGCCTTTTCCATTTCAATTAATTAGAATTGATTTGCAATTTATTCAAGAAATTTGTAGAAAAATTGAAAGTTAAAAGTTGGATAGGTTCGATGGAGGTGATTTCTTAGAAAGAATGAGGGGGAAAAGCATAATGTTTGTTGGAGATTCTCTAAGTAGGAACCAGTGGCAATCATTGACATGCTTGCTTCACTCTTCACTTCCCACTTCCAATTATTCTATTGCTAGACAAGGTGACGTTTCCATTTTCACATTCTTGGTAAGTATCTTTATTTTATTTTATTTTATAATTAAGCAATTAATTCACATATCTTGCATGAATATTTCATTATTGTAAAATAATAATGGGAAATCTATAATCTCGCAATTAGCAAGTAGGACTCAATTGGTACGAATAAAACTTGTACCTTTTTTTTTAATAGTAAATTAATAAATACGAATATAGTGTATAGTAGCACATTACTTGCATCCACAACTTCAGTAGTGTTTTAGGAAAATGAATTGCACCAATTAATTAAGTATACATTTAATTCTAGGAAGCATGACAATTGTGTGAGAAATTACAAGTCCACAAAATTTCATGTTTAGGAAAATTAATATTTCATTTCATTTTAGTACTCACTATCTATTATCTAATGTTCAAAAAAAAAAAAAAAAAGAAGGTAATATTGTTTACTCTAACAGGAAAGGTTTTGATTTATATATAATCATAAATTTTCTTCAAATATGTCCTACTTATTGTTAATATTATGTGCTAGCTTGCTATCAGTATAATTCAAACAAAATTTACATTGAAAAATAGATTACTAAAGATTAAAGTTAAATGTACAGACAATCATTGAATTTATGATGGTATTTGCACTGTAATTATATGTTAAACAGTCCACAACTCTTATATTGATTTTTTATCCAAAAAAAAAAAAAGTTCTTATATTGCAATGTTATTTAATTTATAAATTTTCAATTCCAAAAGTTGCAGTGTACAGTAAAATTATATTAAATTTTATTATTAAATATTTACAACCACAATTTTATAACAGTAACATGCTACAATTTTTTTTTTTCCACCTAAAGCTATGGCAACAATTTCTATAATAGCACTAAAGTTCTTTTGTTGTCAAATATTGTAGTCCTTGTAGTGAATCACACTAAAGTTTTTATAATACAACCTCCTTCAATAATGAATAATTCAAACTATAAGTTGACAAAGGACTAAAAACCTTTTTGCCCCATATGCTATCACATTTTCTCATTTTTGTCCCCTGTGATATAACCGTTATCCATTTTCCCCTTCTGGTATTCAAAACACTCTAAAATGGTCCTTTAATAAGCTTATTTTATTTTAGAGCTTTTTTAAAATAGTATAGGAGAAAAAGGAAATATCAAGACACGAAGACAAACCGTTAACAGTACAAGGGTAAAAAAATTATTAGTCCAATCGAAAAATTTAATAGAAGTTTCTTTGGAATCTTTGTATATGTGCCAAATGTAAAATTTATGACTTTAATAACACTATAATATGCAGAAGATATTTATGACTTTAATAACACACTATAATATATGCAACAACTTTGGATGTTTTAGTTTAGGCATAATATATTCGTTACGCCCTAAAGTTAGCACTAATCGTCTATTGTCACCCTCAATTTATAAAACGTCCAGTTTGTCCTCTCATCTTGGCTAAACCAACCCATTTTGCGCCCCCCCCCCAATCTTGGCTAAACCGAACCATTTTACCTCCTAATCTTAGTTAAACCAACCCAGTTTGGCCCGACAAGGGTCACACTCCTTGAATTACATTTGCTTGACACATGGCATTGAGGGGGTTATTTGAATCGGTTTAACCAATATGAGTGGACAAACTGGACGTTAGCTAAGTTCAGGGTAACAATAGATAATTGAGACCAACTTTAAGGGGCAGTTGATGTATTAGGCCTATAGTTTACTATAATGAAATATTTTTGGGCTATGTATGTATTCTTTTTTTTTTTAAATAAATAGAATGAAAAATGGTGCAGGATTATGGAGTAAAAGTGATGTTG
This sequence comes from Euphorbia tirucalli, assembly GCA_039660915.1. NCBI lineage: Eukaryota > Viridiplantae > Streptophyta > Magnoliopsida > Malpighiales > Euphorbiaceae > Euphorbia > Euphorbia tirucalli. The sequence goes on from CM077636.1 coordinate 44,043,641, forward strand.
GATAGGAACGTATACCTTGTAGATGTTGTACGTGAAAATATTGGTAGGGTTCTAAAACTTGATTCCATCCAAGCTGGAAAGCTATGGAAAGGTGTTGATATGCTCATCTTTAATACTTGGCATTGGTGGAACCGTCGTGGACCTACTCAACCGTACGTCTTCCTCTAATTTTAATTTTACTTTGACTTGTTGACGTTTGTGTATGTGGCATGTTGATTTGATTACATGTTGTAAAACACATCATCTCTTTTGCAAAATAAAATGTCACATTTTTCTAATTCTAAATGCATGTTCTTTCTTAGCAAAAATACTTAATTTGATCTTCAACTTGAAACGAAGTTGCATACAATTAAACAGATTTGACTTGACAAACATTTAACGACGCACATTTTGATTAAAGGGATCGAAATATATATTGAGATGCGCCATTTTTAAATTAATACAATATTTGAATGGCTGAGATTGATATGATAATATGCAGGTGGGATTATATTCAAATAGGGAACGAAATTAAAAAAGACATGGATCGTATGGTTGCTTTCAAAGAGGGACTAAGCACATGGGCTAATTGGGTCGACTCCAACATTGATCCCACAAAAACTATGGTTTTCTTCCAAGGAATTTCCCCATCTCATTACAAGTGAGGATATTTATCTATTTATTTATTGTTATTAATGTATATTTCTAGTCAAAATGTATCCGGATTCCTCGAATTTTTATAGATTTCACGATTGGTGCTTTGATCAATTTTTTCAATACATTGAGTATATAATCTTTCTGTTGTGATAATATAGTTCCAAACTTGATACCTTTGTCTCGTATGGGTTTGAGTATCTGTTGACTAGCATATGACATAATTCTTATGAAAAGTATATTAGACTTTGGAATTTATTCTGAGGATATTAAGCACATCTCCCATGGAGGCGTATCATAGTTACACATGCAAACTATATCTCTGGCGTAGTCTCACATATTTGTAAAAATTGTTTCACGTACCAGTTAACAGATGAAATATCCCATGAGAGATAAATGTGTCAAGTTTGGATCTAATACTATCAAAACAGAAAAGATGATGTACTCAATGTGTTGAAAAAATTGATAAGGAGATCAACCAAGTGTGAAATCCATGAAAATTCAGGAGGAGTTTTGGTATATATCAAATATGAGGCATATAATGGAAAAACGAATGAAAATGAACAACAGTGGGAGCTCGTGGAATGAACCAAGTGCAAAGAACTGTGTAAAGGAAGAAGAGGCAATGGCAGGATCAGTGTATCCAGGAGGGTTGCCACCAGCAGTGGAAGTAGTAAAGAGTGTATTGAAAAAGATGAAAAAGCCGGTGAAATTGCTGGATATAACACTGCTCTCTCTACTTCGCAAGGATGGCCATCCTTCTAAGTATGGACTTGGTGGCCCTACTGCTATGGACTGCAGCCATTGGTGTCTTGCTGGTGTTCCTGATACTTGGAATCAAATTCTTTACAATCTGATGAATTATGTGAAAATTCATACCCGCTAGGGGGTTTCTCGTTTTGAGGAAGACTAGGTCAGGACCTGCAAAACAAGACAAAGATACTCCGATGCTCATGTCAGTAAGAGATCAAGAAGCAGTAGAGTATAAATAAGAAAGTTTTCTCCGTGTATATCTTTTGAGCTAGAGAGCCTTTATATAGACTCCAAACTGTCCTAATTACATTAGGATTGATATTCTTATTTGAATGATGAATTATGTGAAAATTCATACCCGCTAGGGGGTTTCTCGTTTTGAGGAAGACTAGGTCAGGACCTGCAAAACAAGACAAAGATACTCCGACGCTCAAGTCAATAAGAGATCAAGAAGCAGTAGAGTAAAATAAGAGAGTTTATTCTGTGTATATCTTTTGAGCTAGAGAGCCTTTATATAGACTCCAAACTGTCCTAATTACATTAGGATTGATATTCTTATTTGACCAATAGGAAAGATTCCTAATTAGAGTAAAATAGTACCTTTGCAGAGTTCTATCCTGATTAGGATATAGACTCCTTGATATGAAAAGATTGTAATCTGTCCAATACTGGATTCTTCGCTTGCTAGGGAATTTTCCATTATGCCATCAGAAGTCTCCCCTCAGTCTGGTTCAAGCCTTTTAAGATTGAAAGTTACTCCAAGCCGAATGCGGCTTGGTCCACATGTGGTATGTGTTTCACTCGATGAAGAGCAATTTTCCTTGTTAAGGATTTGATTCGGTTTCCAGTATTGTTGTGCCTTAACCTTTCCTGCACTGCTCTGTTTGGGACCAGACCAAGGTCCTTCACATGAACAGACCCACCACTTTTAGGAACCTGCTATAGGTTTTTCCTTTCAAGTTTGAAGGGTTTTACTTGTTCTGAACCCGATGAAGTTATCAATTCAACGAGTCCACGCTCACCGCACCAATGATGAATTATGTGAAAATTCATACCCGCTAGGGGGTTTCTCGTTTTGAGGAAGACTAGGTCAGGACCTGCAAAACAAGACAAAGATACTCCGACGCTCAAGTCAATAAGAGATCAAGAAGCAGTAGAGTAAAATAAGAGAGTTTATTCTGTGTATATCTTTTGAGCTAGAGAGCCTTTATATAGACTCCAAACTGTCCTAATTACATTAGGATTGATATTCTTATTTGACCAATAGGAAAGATTCCTAATTAGAGTAAAATAGTACCTTTGCAGAGTTCTATCCTGATTAGGATATAGACTCCTTGATATGAAAAGATTGTAATCTGTCCAATACTGGATTCTTCGCTTGCTAGGGAATTTTCCATTATGCCATCACAATCTCATTCTTTAACTTACTACCAAACTCAATCGAACTATTCTTTCCAAAAATATGCAAATAATATCTTTAGTTTCATCTGATTGCAGTTTTCGTCATTTTTTCCTCTTTGTTATTGTTTTCACATTCAAGTTTCAAACAATTATATATTATTCTTTATTCAACTTGGAATTATGATGCATTATGGTGAAATAATTAGAATCCCTTGGTTTTCTGAAAATACCAAAGTTGAAACAGAAGAGGTGCTTTTAAGAAAATTTGGAGCAATTTCTCTTTTGAGGCGAACAAGAAAGATTGTATTTTTAACAAAGTGAAGCATATAAGAGATGAACAAGATCTTGAGAATACGCCTAGTACACCATCATTCGTATACCAAGCTAATAAAATCACGCTAAGATCTTGTAGCAAGTGGTGCTTGTAAAAAAAAAGAAAGATGAAAGATGATTTAAGCGTCCGTAATTATTTGCTTTCTCAGTTTTCCTTCTATTAGGTGTTTAATATTGTTGTTCTATTGTTTACATAAATCAATTTTTCTTCACGTATTGGAATATTATTTGATGCATATTTGAACTTAAATATTGACTTTCCTTGTATAATGAATTCGGCCGGAGCACTATATCAATTTAGACTACTATGGTGAACTTAGAGTGAAGTCCCGACCCAAGCTTCACTTGACTCACCCCACCATTATATCTAATCTAAACAAGTCTTTCTATTTTAAATTGTACAAATACTATGTCCTATCAAATTCTTAATAGACTTCTAACATAATTATCATTTCAAACAATTTAATTCTATAATTTATTATTTTGAAATTAAAAAATATGGATAATTAGTCATAGTTCTTAGTTTTTAGAAATTATACAGTTAACCAGATGGAAAGAATCCGATTAACAAAATAATCGATGTATGATGTATACCATAATTAGTATTAAAAATAAAATGTAAGTGGTAGTATCCAACCAACCTAAACCATTATAAATTTTTTTTTTCCAATACCATTTAAGTTTTTCTTGGGATTTAATTGTGTCTAAACTGATTATGATCATTTTTTTTTTAAAATTCTATAGTAGTCTAAATTGATGCAATACAACTTTTATAAAATAATAACCTTAGGAACAAGATAAATTATTATTTTATAAAGGTTATTATTTTATCGATAAATGAACTATTGCCAATTGTTTCGAACATTACAAAATTCGATCCGAGAAGGTGTATCTCTAGAAGAAGAAATTGGTGATGTTGAAAGGATTCATGAACTTGAAGAAGTTATTTCTTATCTGCAGCATAGAAATACCATGAACCCTGAGCAGATTTTAAAATTATTCTAGTAAAAATAAAGCTTTAATGGAATTATTTACGGGTGAAAAAATTATTGAAGGAGTATTGGGTGTGCCAGTTGATGATGATGATGAACCAGATGATAGTAATGTTTTACCACATTTTTCTGTAGAAGAGATTTTTCTTAAGGTGGAGACCTTAAAAAAAATTACTTGATTAAAAATGAGAAAAATATACCAAATATGTCTATGCTTTGCAAAATGTTGAAGATGAAATTAATTTAGTTTGTATGCAAAGAAGAAACAATTGACTGTATATACATATTTTAGGAAATAATAAAGTTTAAAAATAGAAGTTATCTAGAAAGTGCTTTATTTTATGAATTGGTATAGCATATGTAATTTTTATTTGGATTTAATGAATTATTATTTTCTATTTTCAAAGGGCTTTAAGAAATTTTTTTAAAATCATTATTTTATGTATTTAGCGAAATTATTATTTTATCCCATTGGCCCAAGTTAAGACCGGAAAAAATAATTATATAATCGAGGTGAATATTACATTATCGAGTAAACAACTGCACACTCTTGTATTCCTTCCATTTTTTAAAGGATGTCATGTAAATCATTGGCACATCTATTAAAAGATTATTAAAATATCTCAATAATAGTGTTATTATTATCAACATTAAATATGAAGATATATTGGAAAAAGTTATTAAGGGTAATGGAACTATCCATCCCATTCCTATTGACAAATTTCACTACCCGTCTCGTCACATTACCCGCAGGTATTGAATAAGTCAATCTCATTCCCGTCCCATAACGGGTACCACATAATTACTCTAACCCATCAAATAACCAATAAATAAATAAATAACAATAATAAAATTTTTTTAAAAAAAATTTACAAATTGACAATCGCTAAATCCGCAATGAGACTTAGAGTAGATTTAGTTAATGATTCTTTTAGTATTAGGTGAGTATTAAATCAAGTTATGAGTTATGAAAAAAGATAAGACCAAATATAATTATATAAATAAAGGGTAAATAATTATAACATCCCTCAGGTTTGGACAAATATATCACCACCTCTTTATGTTTTACCTATATAATTTATACCTCCATATATTTTGCATTTGTCATGCTATGACTTCCCTTTATTTATTATTATGTCATTTTCTATTAAAATTTATAACGTGAAAGATATGTATGGGTTTATATCATCTCTTATAATATTCTATGTTTAAAATCTTCTTGAATAGAACTTTTTAATGTATTTTTTTATAATACAAACTCAACTTAAAAGATTGGAAAAAAATCTCATAATAAGTGAGAAAAAATGATTTTGTTACGGATGCCTTACAAAATCAACATTAGAGATAAGATACAAAACTAATTTTAGTCACAAATATTACAAATAACAATAATTTTGAGTAAAAAATGATTAATAATTAATGGAGGAAGGTCATAATGGGACAAAGATAAACTTTAAGGAGGTATAAATTATATTGTTAAAACACAGAGAAGTACTAGTATATTTGGCCAAACCTTGGAGAGGTTGTAATTATTTACCCATAAATAAATATAATTGATATAATATTCCTGTATCTAATTGATATAAAATAATTAAAAATTTATTTCTAATGTTATACTTGTATCTAATTTTAGTAACATATTATTACGTAATCATTACATATAAACGTATTCGGGGTTTTGTGGGCAGTATTCCCGTCCCAAACCCTTTTATATCAGGTTCAGGTAGTTCCAATAAGATTGGATAGCATCGGATATCCACAAAACCTGAACCCGTTGCCATCCTTAATCGCAATTATTTTAAACACAAGAAATTTTCTTAACTCAAATAATTAATGCGGAAGATGGACCTGAGGTGGGGAAGCTTTAACATTAGCCCATTGATATTAACAATCCATACATAAATGTAATGTGAGTGGGTTATTTATGAATGTATGGAAACATCATATTAATGGCACCTTCGTATCTCTCGTGTTATGAAATTGATGATATAGTCACAACGGCTAAAAAACACAAGAATGCCCCGTACGGCCAACCCCAAACACAGGAGGCGGTGGATCCAAACGTGAACTTGACCTCAATCCATGTATTAAATATTGTCACCTCTACACGATCAGAAATGGTCCTCACTTCATCAATGGAAGCTGTGTGGAATTTTGAAGACAAATGGAAGCTAACAACACAACAAGCATTTCTCCTATTTGCATGCACTGCCTTTGCACTCATTGCACTATGCACTGCAACCATTCTTCTTAAAAAGAAGAGAAACCAAATGGCTAACCAGCATCAGCACCAGCACCAGCCAGAGACAATTGGGTCATGCTCTAATTGGGTCAAGCTCAGGAGAAAGTTGAGATGGAGTGATGCAAACAAGTGGGATCATCAAAAACAATTGCTTGACTCAAACTCAAGGCATAGTCGCACTTTGTCACCAGTTTGGCAGAGGCCTATTCTTATGGGTGAGAAATGTGAGTTGCCTAGATTTAGTGGACTCATTCTCTATGATCAAACTGGCTGCTTACTTCATCACTCCCTCTCATCATCACTTCACCATAACATTCACCAGGTATGATTCCTTTATCTATATATACGTATTCTACCACAACATTTTCGGATCCCAACTGCCAATATTTAATGCATACTAAAAGTTCTAACTCTAAAGATTCCATCTTGGGTGAACATTGCACCGTTTTAGGAGAAATTTTATAATACTCCCAGAGCATCTACTCCCGTATTTCTAAAAACACAACTTAAGAAATAATAAAAACACCTAAATTGTGTTTTAACAACTACGGAAGTACATACTCCCAAGGTATTGTAAAATTTTACCCGTTTTAGGGACAAATAAATGTTATTTTCGGGTGTTTTCCTTAACCATCAAGTGCATATGTTTACTGCTTTCCTTTGTGTTCTTGTAGGATAAACAAACTACTGTTAAGAGAACTACACTGAAGGATTTGCTGTAATTCTTGCCTCCATTAAACTATAGGTATCTCTATGCAGTGGGCCTAATTACTAAGGGCGTGACAATTTTTTCCCCTTCTTATTCTGTGATTACAACCCCAATGTGAATAATGACTATTACTATATAACCTTTGCTTCCATTATCATGTCTTCACTAGCCACTTTATTTCTGATTCACTTTCTAACATTTGTGATTGATTAAGGATGGTTTGTAATGGTCGTATATTCAAACTTAATATCCTAACTATAATGGCTTAGAATTCTTTTTCTTTATATACTTAATGCTCCAATCGTATCTACATTTAAGCAGGCCTCAATGGCTCTCAATGATTGTTTTCTTCATACACAAAACTACAGTTTACATACTTTTCCAGACGAAGCATAATTAAGACAATACATTACCTTCATCTGCCGCTCTGTCTATCTGTTTCATGTATAGTCTCAATCAAGCGCTTTGTGGATTCGTCCATGGATTTCCTTTTATAGTGGCAGTACAATACCAGCTGAGTGATTCCCAAAATACATCCTATACCATTTGGAACCTGAATTCAAACAAGATTTCTCATGATTCTTCTCATACTTCATTCTTGTTCCTCATAAGATCCTAAGAAAGATATAATTTAAAGGGCATTGTCACTAACTTTCAAGCATGTTAGTTTCGGTTTCATTACCCTTCTTAGCTATATCGAAATCTATTTTGTCATGTTTACTAATGAATCGATACCAGTATGAAATGAACTTACGTATACAAAGGCATCAGCATTCAAGATTCCATATAGCATGAATGAAGTGCTCATCAAGAAAGTGGAAAGAGAGAGATAAAATGGCATGAATTCCACGCTCTCTGTTTGGATCACCAAATTCTGAATGTACACATCAAGGTGAAAGAAAAGATATCAGAATTTACGCAATTTACAAATACCGTCATCTGTAGCAAAAAGGTTAAGAACATACAATTATAAACAACGGGGAAGCAAACATTGATATCAGAGACACGGAGCTCAAAAGTCCAACGGTCATCCTTCGTATTTCTGTATTAGTAATTAGCAAGCTCCCAACAAGTATGACTGCAAATAGACCGAAAACTGCCAGCAGCAATCCAAACATCCTTATCTGTATCGAATCGTGAAAATGAAGGAAAATGTAGAATATAAATAGTTAACATGATATTAAGTTTCGTGCCAACGGATATACACAGACCCATTTTACAATCAATACACATTTTTGTATCGTGTTAACCCATTTAACAAATGGGTCTTGTTCGCATTGACCCCAATTGTGTCACCTCATTACTTCGATGATGCAAATATGACTGGTCAGCCCATTTTGACACTTGAAAAAACAATCTATATAAGCTGTTGCACTATTATAAGTGTAAATTTAAAGTGATAAGTTACCTTTATGGCTCTCTCAGCATATGCTATGAAGAGGATTGTATACAGTAACTGAAACACAGCACCAAACGTATTGACTGTCATAACCATAAAATTATCAAACGAAACAAGGGGCGTGCCATACCACATACAGATTAAACAGTTCAAAAGTGAATATATATATGGCAATCCTGAAAACTGTTCTGTCGATTGGTTTCTGATGATTCTCCTAAATGTCGGTCTGAAATTTTGAACAAGAAACAAAAGAAGCTATGAGTGGTAAAGTAATACATTACAATGTCCTATCATACATAAAACTAACTACTCAGAAGAAAAACCTACACAGGCGATACAAACAGCCCGAAAGCAAAGATGTTTCCTGCAATAATGAGAACAATTTGGCATCAGAAAATGAGACATAAATCAAATATGATTGTCCAAAAATTGGGTATCTTTGTGTAGAAATCAGATTACAAATATATAAATGTTATAAGTGGAACTCAGCATTCACTTTATCGGGTTGAATTTGTCATTTCAAGAATAACCAAACAATTTGTTTTTTTTTTCAAATGACATAAGAAACTGACCAATTGAGGTTATCTTGAGCACAAAAAGTATATAGACTCTAAATTTAGCTCTCAAATTTGAAAAAACTAGTGCATCCAGCACACTTTAATCGGACCTAGTATAATAAGTAACTAATCAATCTTACACCCTATTAATTTGATCTACCTTCCAAAAAATATTGGAAACTACAAGTTATTGCATTAAAAGTTTCAACGTAGCATCCATCTGTGTTGTAATTTTAGAACTAGAATTATCAGATTTCCATGTCTATTGTTTATCAAAGTGGTTGATTATGCTTAATGACTAGGGATAAGGGTAAAAGTAGTCATAACATGGGCAGAGAAGTTTGAAGTTTATCTTATAAGGTACGAAATGAGTCAATTGAGATCCTAACGTTACCAAGTAGAGACCGATTAAGCCGTTAAATGAAGGGCTTAATTGGTCTTGCTTGGTAAGGTTAGACTCTCAATTGACACATCCTATATGTTAGTGTAAATTGAACTTCAACTGCCAGCGTTGACCTTCATCTTAACTGAAATTTGGTTGTTGGAATTGATCGTTCTAGGAAGCAAACGTAATTCACCTAATTAATACAGTGGATTCAATTAGCAGCTCCTTGTACTCCAAGAACAATCAGTAGATGGAATAAGTATAAACACAATTGACAACTAATTAGTAATCTAAACCCAATTAAGAGCCGCAAAGATAGTTTGCACACAAAAGCAAACAGAAAAAGAATGAACCCAAAACAGAGAGAGAAAGTAAAGATGAAAACTTGATGCATATACAATGACCGAGAGGCCAAATAAGATAATGGGGTGCTCATAATTTGAAGAATCAAGTAGCTAATTATGTAAGAATTGTAAAGAGAGAAAGAGAGTACCAGCAATTCCAGCTGCATCCTTCCAGAGAGAGGAGAGAGAATCAATCATTAAGCCAGGACAGACAGCTCCAAATATCTGTTAAAATGAAAATAAATCCACCACAAAGAAAACCCACTATTTATTATAGTAAGTTTGGTGGAAAAATATGAACTGGAGTTTCTCTTTTGAATATGGCTTGAAAAGACGTTGCAATTTGATTGGATGTTGATATTTGAGAAATCATTTTCTTTTATATTTCAACGTATTTTAACTGTTGGGCATGTGTTTTTTTTCCCTTTAAGTTCAAACAAACGCAAAAACGACCTTTTCACTCTTTACTTGTCCATTAAATGACGTCCCTTCACCCCATCATCCAAAAACAAAAATGAAAAACAACAAAACCTATTTAACCCAATAAAATTTATTTTAATAATTTTAAAGAAAAATTATAACTAACTAATTATTTTTTTAGAACAAAAAAAAATATTTTACAATTTTATTTTAAAATTCTCAAAACAAATTCAATATCTTTTAATTTGAGTCACATTAACTTCATTTTTTTAAATAACTCAACGTTAAAAAAATCAATTCGAAAAATTAGACATTAAAAAAAAAGTATTTGGTAGATATATTAGAAGCTAAACATTCTTAAAATCTTCCATTAAATATTAGACAATATATTACTGTCCAAATAACTACTAGTAAATAAATGTATTAATCTTACCCATTTGGCCTTTTCTTAGGCTCGGTTGCTTTGGGGGACTTATTTTACTGCAATTGATCATGTTGTCCAAGAAAATTATTCCTTTGTTGTCACCATAAAAAGAAGATGTCCGTTGTCTTATATTGGGATATTTCGATTCCTAAGTTAATGATAGTAAAAAGAGAACTAAAAATAGTAAAAAGTATAAATCAAACCCATGGAGGCTTATATGAAACAAAACGAAGAAAAGATGAATTGATTCTTATTGATTCAAGTTCAGAAGTGAGCTTTTACAACACTGCTCTTATATACAACAATGCATAATAAACTCGTACAACTAACAAACTAAGTTTCCCGCCAATTACATCAACCACATGTATGAACGGATCATATTAAGTCTTGTATCAACGGTAATGATCAATTGTATTAACTTTAGCATTGACTTTCACACCCTCTCCTCAAAATGGAGTTTGTGCTGCATCAAACAAACCCATTTTGGCAAGGCTAAGACCTTTTGTAAAGAGATCTACTAATTGTAAAGAAGAGGAGACATAAGGAGTTTGTATGAAACTTAAGGTGATATGATCACGGATGAGGTGACAATCAATAGAAATGTGTATGGTACTATCATGAGAGACATGATTGTGTGTCAATTCAATAGCTAACTTGCTATCACAATGCATTCTAATTGGCAGTTGAACCTGAATCCCAAAATCTGAGAGAATGGATTGAATCCACTTCAACTCACAGCTGATTGCTGCGATTCTCTGCATTGGATCTGCACTGGAAAACACATTATCCAGCTAAGGATCTCCTTGTTTTCTTGCATTACCTCAATCTGCATCACAGTAAGCTGTAACTGTATGCACTTTTGACCCATTGGAACAAAACAAACCAAACTGTGAAGTACCCAACAAATACCTCAAAACATACATAGCAGCTTGAAGATGATGCTCAACAGGATTTTGTATATATTGACTGAGTTGCTGAGTAACAAAAGATAAGTCTAGTCTTGTGAATTGTAAATACAAAAGCCTTTCAACCAATCTCTCGAAAACTGAAGGATCGTTTAACAAAACATCATCTGCAAATATGCAACTGGATTTGCTACCTCTAATACATCAAAGAGACATGCATCCTTTAGAATGTCTAAAATATACTCAATCTGAGATAAAAAAAAAAAACCCTGCATCAGTCCTTGTTTTCTCAATACCTAGAAAGTATTTGGATGGACCCAAATCCTTTGGGGTAAAAAGTTAATGAAGATAATCCTTATTGCAATTATCTTCTTTTCATTAGAACCCATTATCAATATATCATCCATATATATAACCAACCGCAAAAAACCTTCTTTTTAATTTCCAAAAAAACAATGATCATGACAGGATTTTTGAAAACCATAAACATATAGCTTTGTTGATAACTCCTTGTGCCATTGTCTGCTAACTTTCTTAAGTCCATAAAGTGACTTAATAAGCTTGCAGGCTTAACCCTTTTATGCTTTTGAATTACCCAATGAAAGTTGTAAATAAATTTCTTCATCTAGAACCTTGTAAATTAGCGTTATTAACATCACTCTGATGAATATGTCAATTGTAAGCTGTTGCATTTGTTGAAAATAGCTTTACTGTAACTGAGTTTGCCATAGAACTAAATCTTTCATATAATTGTAACCATATAACTGACTTTGCCATAGCACTAAATCTTTCATGGTAATCAACACCAAATTCATAGTTATAGCCTTTGGCTATAAGCTTGGATTTGTATCTATAAATTTCTCATGTGGGTTTGTACCTTATGTTGTAGACCCACTTAGGGGCCAAAGGTTTTTTCCTATGTGGCAATGGTACTACTTGCCAAGTGTCATTATCTTCTAAAGTGGCAAGCTTTTGATTCATAGCCTCAACCCAAACTAGTTCTATCTTTGCTTCATAATAATGGGAAGGATATTTAATCTGGAGAATATTAGCTATAAAAACTTAATGATTTGTAGTCAACATAAAATCCTGCATTTACTAGACTGTGCAAGCAGTTTACTAACTCATAAGATATTGTATCTAAATTTAGGCACAAACAACACAGTATGCAATTATAGGTTTTATGACAACTCAACATCCCCTTTACTCTTGATCTGTAAAGAACTACCATAAGGCAAAACTACATTCTAAGAATTCTACAAGTCTTCAGACTCATAAGAAAATCGTTAATAGAACTCATATGAGATGTTGGCCCACTATCAACAATCCAATAATCTGAATGCCTTAAAGAAACTGAAGTTTATGATTGACCTGAAAAACCAGCAAAACCTATGAAGTCAGTGCCATGCATTGGTGAATCTACCGTCACATTCTTCACATTCTTGCCCTTTATCATTCTATAAACTTCTCTTATCATTGTATTCGTATTAGGATTGTCATCCTACTTGGTGATCTGAATCACTATCTCCTGCAACACTAGTTTTGCTATGAAATGCATTTGCCTTATGCTTGGTATAAGACCTGATCCAAATCCTTTCTCAATACTTCTTTAATTTTTTGTAATAATCATAAGTGAAAGAGAGCCTTAAGTAAAAAGGCTAATTTCTCATTTAATCTGAAAAATTTATGGACCATTGCTTTCACTAACGATAAGCTAAATTTGTCTAGAGTTCTTTACAGTTGTAAGATATTGAAAACCTTCTGCTCTATCTTTAGAAATCAAGTTTAAGATCCAAGAAGTTACTAGACAATATATCTTCAACCACTTCTTATAAGTCGGTGTGCCATCTGGTTGAATGATCTAACCTTTACGTACCCAATCAGACAATTCTTTCACCTTCAAGGCTTAAATCATTACCCTGCTCTATGCCATATAATGGTTTCTAGTCAATTACACTATAATAAGAATCAAACCGAGATCTCATTGTTTTGATTCACCGTGGAAGCTTATGTAATACCATTTTGATCAATAGTGTCTTCAGGAAATTCCTTATCTATTGCCGAAATTTATTTCTCCTTGGCGCCATTATCAAGATTGATTTGCCTAGAGCTCTGATGCTATATGGAACAAAATGGAGAAAACATGAATTGATTCTTATTGATTCAAGTTGAGAAACGAGGTTCCTATTGGGATTCATCATGGGAAAAACAACTTGGCGCAGTGGAATTTGATAGGTTAAAATTTCCTAGAATCCACCTATCATGTCCGATTACCATTGATTAGAATAAAAAAAAATTTGAATAAAGAGAGATTAAACTCACTGGATTCGTCTCTTCTAGAGACTGCTGCAAAATAAATTCTTTAAGCGATCTCCAAAGTTCGGTGTAAAACTAACTATCAAGCGGGAACCGGTGCTAGCTAAAGAAAAAAAGGAACACAGATTTGAGCATAAAAATTCGGCTAAAGGGGCTGCTATGGGGGCCAAAATTTTCAGCTTCAATAATAAGGTTAGGGCTGAGTTTTTTTACCGTAAGTGTGCCTTATATAGTCCTTCTATAATTAGGTTTCTATTTAGGTTAATTAGCCTATTAGGATTTGGATTACATAAATAAACTTTATATTAAAAGTTTATACTATTTAATTTAATTCCATTTGGCTAATTACCCCTAAATAAAATTAAATCACACTTAAGTAAATAAAATACATGTATATAATTTTCCTTCTTTGGAAAATAATTTAATTAATTATTTACTTTATGTAATTCAATCAATTGATTAATTATATTTTGTAAACTTATTAATTAAATAAAATCAATCCGATGTTAATTAATTATCTTGACACCAAATGCCAATTAATTAATTAATGTATTCTTTCCAATGTACATTACATGTACAAGTTCTTTAAGTTCCAGCTCACTTGATCTATGTGCACGATCCTATGGGTCTGTCTTCATGTTGGCAGTGGATCCAAGGCCCACAGACTGTAAGTGGGTTCTAGCAAACCATTAGAGCCCTCAATTAAGACAGAACAATAGTCTTTCAAAGACACTTACCTAGTAGTAATCTCACAGTGTCCTTTGCTAAATAACATTGATATGAATAAACAAGAGGCACGATATCCATCATTTTCTTCTGTTGTTTATTATATTTCTTGATCTTGAATGAACAAATTAATCAAATAAGCTACCAACTTATTTGGGTATGACCATATACTTATCAGTCTCACTCATCAAGTGGCCAGTGATATCATCTCGGTGTTACTCGAGTAGCAATCCCATCACTTCATTATCAGTATCAATATGTCCACCGTTCCATCCAATCGTACCTGTATTTAGCATCCTTTTACAGACCTGTGAGGCCTATGTCAAAGTGAACCGGATTCCATATTGATATTATAATGAAATCTAGTCTGAGGACAAAAGAGAGCTACTCAAGAAACACCTATGACGTGACAACTATGTGGCTTTCTTGTACGGATTGATTTAGTCCCATATCAACAACATGTACCTATATTCATGACTGACTTTACAAGTATTATGACTAGTTGAAAATTATCATACAGTCATCGAATATACAAGTTTGTGATTCTATTCGTTCCCATGATTAAAATAAACTTGGGATGTGTTTTATGATTATCAATCAATGAATACTTTATTTATGTTATAGCACAAGTTATAAATGGAATAGATTAGATGCCTTTATTAACATGACACAAATGATATATTCATACAATAAATCTTAATGTATAATACAAAATATAAGAATCTAATGCCCTAAGAACTAGGGCACACCAATAGTTCCACAACATTACTCTTGTATACAGCAATGCATAAAAAACTCATGCAACTAATAAACTAAGTTTCCCACCAATTGTAACAACCACATGTATGAACGTACCAGATTAAGTCTTGTATCAATGGTGATGATCAACTGTGTTGACTTTAGTATTGATTTTCACAACTTATCATTTTTATATAGGCATAAGTAGAGGTGTCAAAATGGGTCATGACACATTAACACGATTTGTATAACACATAAATTTGGCAAATTAAGGTAAGGTTATGTAGATTAGTGTCAAAAATGGATCAACACGTTTAACTCATGGAATAAATGGGTTGTATTGATGTTTACTCGTCAATCTATTTATGACTCATTTAACTCATTCAAAGATTAAACATAAATGTAATTTATATTAGAGGTGTCAAAATAGGTCGTGACACGATAACATAATACGTATAATTAGCATATTTAGTTGATTAGGGTTAAAGTTATATGGGTTAGTATCGAAAATGGGTTGACATGTTTAACTCATCCAATAAATGGATAATGTTAGCATTGACATTAGATACGTGTCATTAGAGTATGTCAACATGACACGAACATAACACGATAATCCATTTTGACACCCCTAGGCACACAACACTCCTAATCCCACTATACATTGAACTTGCCTATTTAAGAGTTAGATTCATATTCATAATGGAAATCTCTTATATAAGACACATGTAAGAATGAGTCTCGTGTTTAGATAATAATATTCCTATTTAGTAAGGCGGAATGATCTTTTTAGTATTTAGGCAACAAATGTGTCTTCAGCTTATATAGGAATCAATGACTGTAAGACTAGATCTTTCATTCCAATGCATTGCTGATACTTCTTTGAAGCGTTTGGTCATCGCCAAGTTGGACTTAATACCTTTAAATATTCTATCACCATCAATTTGTATATAAATGATGTAACTTTTGGACATTATGCTATATGAGCTTTTTAACAACAGTTTTGTACAACATATTTTACTACCAAATCTAATATTTTATGTAGTGTCTAATCATTAATAAACAAATTATTCAACATCTTTTAAGTCTGAAGTCTCAACTACGGATTATGAGTTACGTTTTATATAACCACATCATCAAACTATTTCCATGCTAAATATGTAAAAGAATTACAAGCTATTAACTAAGATTACCACCTATAAGACCTTTTGCTCAAGTGTCATGAGCACCTTTCATGTCTTTCTTTCCGGTTTTCTCCTACTTCTTGTGCAATCTGCGTATTATCAATTAAAAAATATATTTATGTATATTAAATGTATATATTAATATTTTTATTAAAATAATTACTATGAGACTATAATAAATTTTTATAAATAATAATTTGATTAAACTTTGTATTTGATTTTTTTATTTGATTTCTTTTCTACTTAATTATAAGTTATAGAACATAGAATCTATTTTCTTGTTGTGATGGGAAAAAATGATTATATTTCTATTTGATTCTTTATGGAGAAGTGAAATTAGATTGAAACACGCTTACTTGAAATTAGATTGAACCTGCTTAATGACAAAAAAGACAAGTGGAAACCATGAAATCTTACTCTCTATCTTTCTCCCCCCACTCTCTATATATGAATTATGTATATATATAAAGATTTGAGATGTGAAAGTGTTAATTAATTAATGGGAGAAAATTGCTTAAAATTTTAAAAAGGCGAAAGAAAAGCCATCCGTTATTATTTTTCGTACATTTATTGTCTGCTTATTACTTAATATATATAGATAAACGAACAAAATATTTTTTTATGTTTTCAATTTTGCAAAGGTAACATGATGACACCCCGTATAAAATATCCAACCGGTTTCATTGATAACCGAGTGGAGGATTCGGGTACTTGAGGGAAGATTAGACCTAACCATTTGAGTTAGTTGGAGACAAACAACTCAATGGGCTAAATTGATTAGTTGGTCCTGGCATCAAAAGGCCGAGTAACAAATACAAATATTAAATAAGTGTGAAGGCTTGAAGTCCGGATCGTACAAAAGAGATATGCGTCAAATAAAGGCGTTACCTTGAATGGATTACACCATCAGTGTCCACGTATAGGGCTATAACTTTGCACCTTGTACAAAAAATTGGAGAAAGAATACGGTGATCCAAGTCTTACACATATAGGCCAAATAGGTAAGCTTATCATTAACTCACCATGCCTACCAACTCGTATTTGAGTCATACAAGATGGTCTGAAAGTGACAACACTCCTAAGGAGTCTAAAAGGATAGCACTGTTCATAGTAGAGGTATCTCTGACTTTCTCTTACTTTTCTATTTTTCCTTCTTTCCTTCCTAAGTAAGATTTCTAACTTAGCCATCGGAGTATACCCCCTGAGTTACCCGATGTTGACCATTTTTCAATTGCAGATATGCAGATTCTTTGGTGACTCCATCTAATCTTTGGAGTCAGTTGATCCATGGATCCAAGTTTTACTTGCTTGGAACATCATTTGATGCAGTGAGCATGGACCTGTTGATCCATGGTGTCATCAAGTTCAAAAACTATTGATGTAAGTTTTGATATAATTCCCCATGAAGAGGGAAATGTACCCTTCCCGACTGACGACAACACCACCACCCAGTATCATAGTTACCACAACTTCCCTTAACATTACTGTCACCACAGTTCCCTTGAGTGGTGGAACCAGCTCATAAGCTTCTATTATTGAAAGAATTACAAGAAACTACTTAATTAGTCGTTAAGATGCCAATGAGTTTAGAAGAGCCATTTAGAAGATGCAAGACTATAGAATGGTGGGTTCAACGATCAATGGATCCAAGCCTTCATCGATAATAAACTCCTTACTAGAGAGTTCAACCCACCATAGGGCGGTTAGGGTGTTATTTACTTTTCTTGGCACCAGAGGCTAGATGCCGTTGTCAGAGGCTGATATATTTGTTCAAAACGAACCCCTTACACTAACTTTTAACATTGTAGGAAGTGGAGGGCTGGAGACTTTAGCAGCGACAAGCTTTCAATCAACCTTTAGCATGGCGCCTCAACTAGGTATCTTGCCGGCGCCACCCCCACAATCAGCCATGTATGGTGCAACTCCAGAAAATAATGGATTCGTTGCTTTCACTGGCCCAATTGGTTACTTTGGCCATATCCCTTAAAATCAAGAGCCCTAGCTTCATCAGGTTGGCTTAGTCTCACAACCTCCTTAGGTAATGAACCTGGTTCCACCTATCAATTATTACTCACCATATGGGTATGGGTATGTTGCAGGACCCATGCCTCTTCAGTCGGATATCAATAGCCACAATCGGGATATCAGTAGCCCCAACTAGCTACTTCAGCTGTGGAAGCCGATTTGTTAGCAGATCCAAGGCACCGTGTTCAAGCAAGCTTTAGGTCATTACGAGGTGCCGTATCAAGAACCCCAGATGGTGGGACAACCATAGTTTTGCTAGAGGATATTGCAGTTGCCCTGTGATCCAAAGTTTAAGCAACCTCACATTAACAATTACAAAGGAGACACCGACCCCAAATTCCATATGTGGAACTTCAAGAATAAGATGGAAATGGCTGGTGCCAATGAAGGGATGACTTATTGACTTTTCTCCTCAACTCTAACAGGCCCGACATCTTACTGGTTCAATTGTTGGAGTCTAGATCCGTTCAGAGTTAGGATCATCTCAGGAAATTATTCTACACAAAGTTTTCAAGATCCATTCCTACAAGTGCAGCTAGTTGGACTCTTCACGATGTAGTCCAAAAACCGGGTAAACCACTTAAATACTCTATCTCTCTCTCCCCTTTCTCTATATATGTACATATATAAAGCTACTAATTGATTTGAGATGAAAAAGTGCTAATTAATGGGATAAGGTACCAAATTGCCCCAAAGATTGGGCGCTTATGGATTTATCCCTTAAGGTCTCATTTTGGTACAATTTTAGACCTCCTTAATGAGATTGGATGCAAGCTTCGTTAAACATTTCATGTTAGCCGTTATTTGTCCACGTCATCATCCAATGTGGATAAGAGATCCACTTATCTGACAACATGTGTAATGTGGCAATGTGTCGGATTAAAGTGAGAGATTAGTTTAGTTTATGTCAGATTTATTGGATTAGTTGGTGGGGGCCACATTGCTCACTAGACAACAAGTGTTGTCAGATCAGTGGATTAATTATCCACGTCGAATGATCACGTGGACAAATAACAGCTCACATAAAAAGTTTAACGGAGCCTGCGTCTAATCCTGTTAAAAAGGCCCAAAATTACACCAAAATGAGACTTTAAGGACTTAATTGGACCATTTTTAACCGTTGGAGTAAATCCATATCACCTAGAAACTTTGGGGACAATTTGGTACCTTATCTCTTAATTAATTAATAGAAGAAAATTGTTTAAAATTATAGAAAGGCAACATAAAAGCCATCATTTATTGTCTGCTTCTTAATTACTCCCTCCATCCCACAATTGATGTCACTTAAAAGTCTATACATATATGTTAAGAAAATAATTAATGTGTTTACAAAATAATATTATTTTACTAAACTAGCCTTATTAAATTTCATTTTGGAATTTGTTTTATTTTGATATTTGAATTATATATAGTTCATGATAGGTGGAATGAAGAGAATTTGATGCTTTTTTTGTATAAAATTATTATAAGGGTAAAATAGAAAAAATTTATTTAATTTTGTCTTTGTTTTCTAAAGTGATATCTATTTTGGAATGGAGAAAGTAATATATATAAATAAACAAAGAAACTATTTTTTTTATGTTTTCAATTTTGCAAAAGGTAACATATATATTTATATTTCTTGATTTTTTAAGTTTTTGAGAGGGAAGCATATGTATTGATGAAGTGTCTACCTAAAACTTTCTTTATGTTTCAGCTTTTATAAGTAGTAAATAATAAAGTAATTGATTGATTCCAAGTTCACCTTAATCATTATTAACATAATTAATTGTAAATGTTTCAGTTTCTTTTGATTCATTAATTACAATTCTAGAACAGAAAAAGAATAATCCAGATGGCTACAGTCATTGCTATAAATGAATTCTTCTCAAATAGTTAACTTGTTTTTAACTTTATTTAATTAGTATATGCAATGAATACTATTTACATATTTTCATAAGTATTTCTCTCAATTTATTTCATGAAGTATGATAGACGTATTAGTGCAATTAATACAATGATTTTTTTAGTGCAATTAATACAATGATTTTTTTTATGTCATTAAATTTATATCGTCCAAGTCCAAGAAACAATTTTGAATTTGTAATTTATTCGATTAATTAATAAAATTTCAAACTCAATGCATGTTATTGAATTGTCGGCGTCTTACTGTAGTCAACTCAATAAAACAAAATAAGTTTGTTTTTCTTAATTTTAAAAATGAAATCTAAATTTGAAAGTCCCTTTCACAGTTTCTTTTACAAATTGTAAAAAGATATTTGATATAAACATTTCTTGATTTATGGGATTTGTCTTTCTTGTTGGTGAATCGTGTAATGATTGGTTGTGCAACGTTCTCACGTAAGTATAACTCTATCAAATTGTGTTGTGTTATCAACAAGTTGTTTCCTTATGATGTGTTTGGTTGGGTGGATTGCATTTGGACATTCTACCCAACTCAATGTACACTTAAAGTGAATAGCTCTTTCCTTCTTAGCCCAACTTCTATGTTCTTGTAGCTTCAGAGAAGTCCTTAGCCATGGATTCCTAATTTCTTGGGCTAACAAAATTTATTTGTTGCTAAATTTAACAATTATGTAGTGGATATGTATGCTTGAATTTTTAGTAACGATCAAGATAATTGTATTTTACCTTGCACATCTTTGATTATATTTTAAAATTGCTTCACTTTTCAGCTGCTGAAAAAATCTCTTTCTTAATGTAAATGACCTAACCGTCATTTAGCTAATCACCTATCATTATATTGGAAAAGTCATCAGTTCAAATTTCTTACTGTAGAGAACACCCTTTCAATAGTAGCAATATCAATTGGTAAAACTAATACCAACTTGATTAGACAATATATCAATGGAAAGATAGTATGTTTTCTTGTTTCAACCATCTTCTTAATAAGAATTCCCCAATCTCCAATCACAACATGATATTTTAAATCACGAATTTAAGTTCCAAATTGAATTTTAAGCATAAGGTAATCCATAATATTTTTTCATATGTATATTGATCCAACCCATTAGTTGTTGATTCCTAAACGGGCTAAAGAAAGTGTTTCTTGCCTAGATGGAAGATCATGTAGCCCTAAGTAATAATCAAACACTCTTGTTTAAACATGAAACTAGTTTCTGCATGTGTTATATACAAAATAGTTCCATTGCAAATGAGAATCTAACTCATAAATAGGCAAAGATATTGTCCTTGTTCTAGTGGGACTAGGATTCCCTCTATAACCATATAAAGGGGTAAGCCCCCTAAAGTTTGATTCATGCTTTATGCAAGAAACTGTCTCTTTTTTTTTATTAAAGTGTGAAAATCATCACTTACTTTGGCATCAAAGTGTCTCTAGCTAAAGAAAATCAACATCTCTATTTTCTTTCGGTGTTCAGACTATCAGCTCTTAAACACAGTTTATTTAGCAAACATATAAAATTTTCCTCAGCAACGTTAGTGGTGCAATGAGTGTGGACATGTCGACTTCAAAAACTCAAGCAAATACGATGAACTCTGCCATAACCCATCAATAATGGCAATGACTACCCTTATATAGTGATAAGCACCATAAGAGGTACAAATTCGTACGCCTTTTTGATAAGTAGGGTAGTAGCCCTGGGATCGACAGATTCCACCAGGATCCAAGATTTACTCAACTAGGTGCAAGTTTTTACAACAACTCCCAATGTTGGAGTCACCATATTGGAGCGTTCTAGAATGAGTGATGTTACACATCCACAATAAATTATGCATGGTGAAAATTTCAAAGGTAGCCATGTGGGATGAGTACTCTTTTTGTCAGCACAACTAGAGTCGGACTCCTGCAAAACTACAAGCCTCTAATAGCAACACAAATGATGTTGATGACGCAACAAATGGCCCAATTTGCTGTTGGGAATGCCCTAGTCCCAAGGCATTGATCCTTGTATTGTATCATACATTTTGTATCTTATAATGAGATTTATGTATTATACATTCGTGTCAATGAATAAAGGCATTAATCTATTTATTATATACATCTTGTGCAATATTTTAAATAGAGTATCCAATGGACATATCCATATCCATGTTGACAAGTGTCATGCACTTGGCAGTAAGACCATGAATAGGGAAAATGATATGACCATAAGGTCATCCGTAGTATGTTCCAATCATAGGAATGAATGGAACCAAAGACTATCATAAGGTTGGTTGTATGGCGGTGTCTTACCGGCCATTGGACATGGAATGTGAACCAAGTTTATGGGTACATACAATGGGGCATGGCATTGGATGGATCCACTAAACGAGAAATCCACATGGTATAGTATCACAAGTGATTCTTGTGTAGTACTTATATGGATCGTTTGACCTGACCATGTTATGGTCTTACATGTGAAGTGACACACTTTGTTGTACGCCTAAAGGTCCTGTAACAGGGTGCTAGGTATGGGTACGTTCCAGTGTGCCAGTGAGCATGGAAAGACTATGAACATGTAGAAGGGAATATCACTCAGTAAAACACTAAGAAGATATCACCGGCCTCTTGATGAATGCAATTGATAAGAGTTTGGCAACACCCAAATAAGTTGGAACTTGTTTGTGAGCATCAGTTCATTTGGGATCAAGTAAATGTCCAGACACAAAAGAGGATGATGATACCATACCTCTGTGTTGGACACCGATATCAGTAACATAGGATATATAAGTTTAACTACAGGATTAAGACTTCTATTAGACTGCTGTCACGGTCTTAATTGGGGGCTGTAATGGCTTGCTAAAGCCCGCCTAAAGCTGTGGGCCTTGGGCCCACTGCCAACATAAAGACGGGCCTACAAGATCGTACACATAAAACATCTGAGTTTAAACTAGTCAAATTACCTGTATACTTGGAGTATACTAATTGGAGAGATAAATAACAATCAGTTAAATTAAAGATCAATTGGATTGATCAATATAATTTAATTGATATATATTTATATTTTATTGGGTTGCACAAAGTTGATTTAAACAAATTAACTTGTGAATAAATTTTCTGGTGGAAATTTATACATATATAGGTTTATATGTATTTGTTTCTAATCAAATCATAAATTAATTTGTTGGGTTAATTCTAATTGACAAATCTATTTAATTTAAATGACATGTATCTTATATAAATACATGCACATAAATTAAATTAGAATTGATTAGGAATTAACCCATACTAATTAATTGGGATTTATGGAATTATGGGTATAAATTCCATTTTTAGAAACATAGTAATTCACTCCATAAAATCATGATTTAATTTCGCTAGGAGAAATTTCGGCCATAAATGGCTTTTGGGGCTGAGAATTTCGGCTAAGAAATCCTCTCCTCCTTCGATCCGCCGCTAGCATGGGTTCTACTCGATAGACGTTCGTGTACGTGAGAGTGGAGGGAATCGATTTCGGTTTCTACAGCCAACTTTAGAAGAGACATCGAAAGGTGAGAATCTAATTCTTTATCTTTTGATTTTGTTTTTTTGATTTCCACTTCAATTGCTCTTGGGTCACGGATTTGAGAAAATCGATCAGAACTTTCGCTTTTATCGGTTGATTTTTCTATGAAAAATCGCTACATTTGCATCACTGGCTCCCTCTCAAGCCATGTTCTCCCCTCGTAAAACTTTTATCATATTTTTCTGTAATGGGGTGTGAGCACACCAGGAAGCATGAGCATGCAAGGGGCACATGCATATGAAGGAAGTTTTGTTGGCAAATGGCAATACAAATAGGAACTAGATACAAGCTTTTGATGGCAATTTTGGTGGGTAAGGAATGATGACATCATTCACTAGTCAATCTACCATTAGTTTTTTAGAAAAATTACCATCACAAAACCAATAACGTAATATTCTATACATTTGTCCTATTTTTGTCAACATGTTCAAACACATGTTGACAAATTTCACGGTGCCCATCCAATAACCTCTCCTCAAAAATTTTGAATCTTCCTTCACTCTGATTGTCCTGTAAAAGTCCATCAATACAAACATTAAGATTAGAGGTGGCAATTATGTACACGACCTGCTGACACGACACGAACCCAACACGAATTTAGTGGGTTTGGGTTTGATTAAACAGGTAATGGGTCATTTTTGGGTTGACACGAAAGTGACACGATAATTTTTGGGTCGGGTTAGGGTTGACCTACTAACCCGAAAATGACACGAATATTTAAAATTTATTATTATGTTTTCCTATATTTGTACATGTCACCATTAAGAAATGTAATATAATATATATAACTCACAAATGCAAAACAACTTTTCAATAATTTTACACGTCATTCTTAATAGATGTAGTAAAATGACACATAAATGCGAACAAGACATAATCCAAAATAAAAAATAGAGCATTAAGGTTTGTAAAATAGGTTTTGGAACAATATTTTAGGTCGCCAAGGGTTAAATTGTTAATTTAGATACGGCATAAATATTTAAAATTTTTAATATTTCCTTTATAATATTTTTGCATGTGATCCGAAAACACGACACGAAACCGACACGAACACGATTGGGTTAACTCGCTTATGACACGAAAATTTTTGGGTCGGGTTTGCGTTTTGCTCACTGAAACACGAACCCGAATTCGACACGACATGAACACGACCCACCTACACGAATTGCCACCCCTAATTAAGATCCTTTCATGCATGCAAAGCATTTTTGCAACATTATGCAAATTGTAGGGGCAAGCAAGGCCCTTAATGTGTAGGTTATTCTCCTAAACTCTACAAGGCGCTACTTCGTACTAGTTTGACACACAAACATACGTGTCCATATTTAGTTGGAAGCATTTACGTTAGGTGTTCTATATTCATCCATACTTAAGCTGCTTGTAGAACCTTATATTTGATCATCAATCAATCATCATAAAAAGGGCTGAAAATCGGTTGATTCAATCACCAAACTAAATTTACGATTAACCGAACCAAATTTTTCTCAATTATTAAAATCAAATGAACCATGTAAGCATACTAATTGAATATAATTATACTAAAATTTATTGGTTTGGTTTTGTTACTAACCAATTAGTAACTGAAGTTTTTTTTATAATCGATAAAATAATTATAAAAAAATGTATAATAAAAGAAATATAAAAATGATAGAAGAAAAAATAGTAATTTATTTGTATTAAATATATTAAATGAGCAAGTAAGATTATACAAATAAATATTATATAATTATAAATAAATATATTATATATAAATTTCGTTGTGTTTTTTATCTAACCATATTTTTTGGTTAAACAAAATCGGTAATCAAAACTGAAATTCCTCTAAAATAACAATTAAACCAAACTAAATAATTTTGTAACTAAAGTAGATTTCTCTACTGGTCCCGTTATTGATTATTGCTAAACTAGATTCTTGCTTGCGTGTTGCGCAGTGCATCTTTTTTTGTAATTTTTTATTATTTTTATATTACGCAACCTTTTTTGTAATTTTTTATTATTTTTATATTTCTTTCTATTAAATCATGAATTGTTCATTGTATTAAACATATTTGTAATAACTTTTATGAGTGTATATATATATAATACTTTAAAAGTACTTGTGCTTTACCATTCAAAATTAAACCATTATTTTCGAGTAATAATGTGTTTGTCTATAATGTAAGATCAAAATGTCTAATAACAATGATGTGTTGGACTCTTATTATATGGTGAATTAATACTTGAACTAAAGTAAATTATTTGTCTGTTTGTTGGAAATAAAATATTGCCAATTTATGCTAAAAATTCTATAAACTAATAAAGATGAATGAAAATAAGAGTAAAAAAAGAGCATTAGTATATATACAATAATTGATGTTCATACTATGCATCTTGCAAATCAAATACAAATAAGCTATATGAATTCGATAGATAAATCACCAATTATATATCTCTTTTGAAGTTGTAAAAGAGATGTTCGCAATAATATGATTTCGTACTAAAAAAGATTGATACAAACACTTCATATTAAACTGAAGGAGATCTAAGGAATTGAACTCAA
Organism: Euphorbia tirucalli; assembly: GCA_039660915.1. Classification (NCBI taxonomy): domain Eukaryota; kingdom Viridiplantae; phylum Streptophyta; class Magnoliopsida; order Malpighiales; family Euphorbiaceae; genus Euphorbia; species Euphorbia tirucalli. Next base: position 44,070,110 of record CM077636.1, read on the forward strand.
TCGAAGATCACTTTAAAAGTGTTCATAAAATGTTTATTTTGATTTATAAAGTAATTTTACATTTCAATTGATTTTATATATGAGAACTATTTTACATGATTTTATAGAAAAGGTAATTTAAAAATATTAAACTTATCTTTTGTTCTTAGGTTGAATTGTTAATTTGTTTTCTTTATCTCTTTTATCCCATATTATGTATCAAAATTTTTAAAAGGCCTTATACATCTGGAGCACCCTATACTTGGCTCAAATTTTTTATTGTCCCTCTCAACTTAAAGGTTTAAACCCACCCCCTTCAAGTTGACAAAAACGACCCATGTAATTCCCACCATCTGACGTAGATAGATGTGTGAATCAATAGAAAAATAATGTGCGTGACATACTAACTTAAATCTTTTGAATAACTCTAAGACTCACCATATCTTTGACCCTACCACCCATCTCTTCCTAATTAACTCCAGCCTTCCACCGCCAAAACTATCATTCTTCTCTTATCACTGTCGACACCTCTGTTCCTCTCCAATTAGCACTGCCTCCTCTGTTCTTCTTTCAGACCTTTCTTTCTCAACTTCAAATTTCACATTCACTTCTTTGTTGCTCAGCCTTTTCAGGTTCATTTCTTGTCTTTCTTCCATTTTTCATTTTTATCTTCAGCTATGCTTTTGTGTTTCATTATGGCAGCATCTCTTTAAAACCCCATTTCTCATCCTTGCATGTTTCTTTTTTACTCTTATGATATGATTTTCAGCTTTTGGGATTTTGTTTTATCGTTTTTTACTTTAGTTTAATATTAAATTAATTGGGTTTCATCGTTATTGGATTAGCTTGGAGTTTATTTATTTAAGTTATGCTGATAGTTAATTTGTAATAATTTTTATTTACTACTTCAATTGTGTTTGTATTAAGCTTAATTGTTGTTTTTTTTCTCTTTTTCAACAGTTGTAATTAATATATTAATATAAATAGCAATTCATGCCATTAGTTTGGGAAATTTAATATTATTCATTGAGTTGAGGATCAAATTTGATTGTGTGAAGAGAATTGAAAGTGTAGTGGTGGCAATTGGAGAGGAACGAAGGTGGTGGTGTTGATTGTAGAAGAATGATGGTCAAGCTTTCTATGGAAGAGGACTGCAGGTTAGGGTGTGTTAATTGAGAAGATATGGACGAGTTGGTTCAAACATATGGTTGTGTCTTAGAGTTTTTCAAAATATTTAAGTTAGTATGCCACGTGTCATATTTTTATTAGATAAATATATTTTTGAAAATATTTTAGACACATGACAATGAGTGTATAATACTCTCTTAACCTAAATTGATAAATTCAGATGGAGGGGATTATGTGGGTTGATTTTGTTAACTTGGAAAACCTAAGTGGACATCTCGAAGTTGAGGGGGCAATAGTTACTTTGGACAAAGTATAGGGGCCTCTAGATGTATTAGCCCTTTTAAAAATGATTATGAGTATTTTTTTTAGTTTACTATGATCACCGAACAAATTTATTAAATATAAATATTTATGTTTATTAGTTTTAAAGTAATATTCAAATTTTTTAAATGACCATAGCTATTCTTATTCAAATTTTCGTGTTCAAGGCTTATTAATACCTAAGGCTCCTGTTGTCTAAAAGATTGGACTCTAGCAAGTGCACTAGGTTAATTATAGTCTTAGGCAAGACCAAGTATCGTTTCCTCAGGGATCTGTGTGAACAACCTTAAATTTCTAGTAAACAGGCCTATATGAAATCTTTCACAAATAAAATGAAGATTTTAAGTAAACTAACTAAGTAAACTAAAACAGATCAAAACATTAACAAGTTTAAAACTGCAAATAGTAAAAGTAACAACAACAATGAAGATAAAAGCAGCAGACCGAAACCAAGCACAAGCAAGCAGTTACATTCCTCTCCTTAAACATTATGAGCAGGGTTACAAAACGTAGATTTAGGGTATCTCATTCTCAAATCACCACACTAGGAACCTCCGGATATGTGGATCCTATGAGAAGCAGCCTAATCAAATTTTTTCAGCAAAAGACTACTTAATCATACATTAAGATCTTGCAAGCATTTTATTAAGGATAAAAACCCCTAGCATGTAGTCTACTCGAATTTCTTCGGCAATAAACATGCATGTGTTTTAAGGTGTTTCCATGGTTAAAAATCTCCTCTTGGTCTTATCCCAACCACTAGCATATGAGGTGATCAGTCTCAAAGAAAGATGAAGCACACCAAGAAACAATCATCACATATATAATACCCATGATAAAGAAGGAGAAGAAGTACTTACTACTGCCAGCCGAGCTGGCTCAAGCCTGCTTGAAACGGACTACTCACAACACATGAGCAGTATCAACAGAAAAATAAATTAAAAAATAAATAAAGAGAAATTGCTAATAATTATATCAAACTAAAAGTTAGAACATAAGAGAGAAAATGAGCCAAAAAAAGCTCTCTACTACTAACACTCCCCAAAACACTAAACTACCCTAAAAATTAAAATAATAACAAAGTACTTAGCATTGGTGGCTCAAATTTAGCGACAAAATAAAATAATAATAAGTTCACCCACTAAAGTGTAATCTAGGATTACAAGTTAAATCTTCTCCAAAAATCAAATCTCTTCTTTTGAGACATATCAAATCTTCTCCTCCATCCCTCCATGGGCCCACGGTATGGACAAATTTCTACCCATATTTTTATCTCTCTTCAAAAGCTCTTTTCCAGCTCTCTTCAGCCTCCTTTCGAGTCTGCTTGTTGAGATTTTTCACGGTTTTGCTCCATTTCAATTTATAACCTGAAATAAACTCTAATTAGCCAAAATTAATTTAATAAAGCTCAATTTAATTCCAATTAACACATGAATTATTTTTATATTTTACACTTATCAAATATCCTCATACTTGAACATTGTTTGTCCTCAAGCAATAAGAAAAGAAAAAGAAAAGAAAACACTAAAAACACTTTAGAACGAAAAAGAAACAACACTTAAGAACTTAAACAAGGGCATCAGAAGCAACAATTACTTCAAAATTTGAATCAACATAATGATTACTAGGAAAATACAAAGCTTAAGAAAATTAGATATCAAGCCCACACAAGCAACAAGCTTTAACTTCAAAAACAAACTAAGATAGAGGATTAGACTGCTTAAATCAACAATTCAACAAGCTTTCAACCAAATTGCCTCACCAAAAGATGCCGCTCAATCACTTTAAAATAGTAGGGTAGGGCTTTTTAAGATCACTCATTAGCTTTGCACAATAACCATTAGACCATAAGCTTGATAATCGGTCTCATCGCCACCACTTTATATTGAACAACATACACAATAAAAAAGGACTTCATAAACAAGGTTATAACTTGGTTAGGGTTGCGGGTATGTCAAAGAATACATTTAGGCAAAAAGAATTACCAAAGAAACATAATAAATGCATGAACAAGCAGCCTCAATAATTGCAACATTACCAAAACTCAAGCAATCCAAACATAAAGATGGAATGGGGTGCATAAGAAAATGTATAACATTGAAAAACACAAGGAATTCAAGCAATAATCACAAGGGGTTTGGAAAGATGAAGCACAAACTTTCAGGCAATCAAGGACATTATTTTAGAGTTTTTTTTATAATTGACAAGCAAGCAATCTCAGATACTGATGCATAATTGCTTAGGAAGATTGACTTGCAATTGATTCATACAATAGGCTCACAAATGATGAAACTTGATGATTTTAAAGAGCCATCAAAGATTTGAAAGAAACTTTGGAAGAAATGATTCTATCTTTGAGAATTTTATTTGAATTTTACGTACTCACATTGCTGGACAGAAAGATTTTCAGAATTCTCATGATTTTTGAAGGAATAAAGCTTTAAGGAACACAAAGTGCTTGAAAAGTATTAGAAAGCAAGAATTTAGCAACACAACAACTGATCAACTACTTGCTCAAAATGAGAATTTCAATTTCTTTGGCAAATTCTTGGGTGATTTCGGGAAAACATAAAGTAAAAAGGTTAAGGGGAAACAATTTTATGGGTTAACAACAAACAAGCTTAGACTCAAATTGGGCTCATCTACAATGGGCAAAAAACACATAAACAGGGTGGCTGTTTAAGCTAAATGGGTTAAAACCTAATTCCTTTATCATATCATGTAGGCAAACAATCATGTGGTCTTGACAAGTACTATCCAAACCAAGTTCTAGCTAAGGTTAACTGTGCAAACTCACTCAGCAAGGAATTCAAGCAAATAAAATTGATTCAAAAGGGTTATTTAAAGATTTGGAAATGAAGAGTAAATTTCATGGTTTGAATTAATGACATTCAAACAGGCTTAAATCCTTACATTAGAAAAAGAGCTTAAAATTATTTGCAGTTGATCTTCAACAAGCTAAAAAGTTGAGAAAAGTATTAAAATCCTAAGTCCTAAAATGCTTAATCATCTTTACACAAGCTACAAATGTAAACCTAACATCATGCTTCCAAACTCAATGCATTCTACAAGTGATCACATACGAATCAAACATCCAAAAGCTTTTGCTTCGCTGCAATAAAACAACACAAATTGAAAAATTTTAACAAATTTTTTACAAGAAACAAAAAACAGACAACTAAACAGGTTGCTTAAAAACAGAACAGAAACAGAAAATAATAACACAATACGTGAAGACTTGCAACATTTGTTCAAGAATGACAATATTCAACAAAGCAACAATAAATTTCATCATCAATAAACATCAATTTTAAGCATCAATTAAATTTCAGGCTATTCATAATCTTCAATCAAAATTAACCTTCCCATCCCCATACTTAAAACTTGAATTATCCTCAATGCAATAATCCAACAAACAAACCCAAGTCATAAAGGGAAAGGAAAAGAAATTACTGAGCATGGGATAGAATTGGAAATCGCAAGGGCTGAGGGCAACGAAACATACCAGAGAACGAGAGGAGAAGAATAACAAAGAGTTACTTTTTAGGTTGTTGGGAGGACTGCTAGTCCTCCTCCATTAGAGCAGTCTTCTCACTAGGCTGTGGAGTGTTCTCATTAGGAGCAGTGGAGGTCGAAAATTGAGAGCAAAAATGAGAGAAAATTCCAAGAGAAATAGGGCTAAAAGGAAAAGAAGAACAGTTAGGGTGAAAAAAAAAGAAGCTGGACAGTTTTTCCAAATTTAAAATTCAAAAATTAAAAACGAAAAACTGCCATTAAGGAAAGAAAACCACTAGATTTGGGCGGCCAAAAGGAAAGAGAGAGAAATTTGGGAGCTTAATTTGACATGTGTCAAATCCTTATACTTATCTCTTTTCTATAATCCATGCTTTAATTAATTACCCTTTTATTGACTTTCAATGATTTGACAAGTGAGAGAAAATTTACAGCCTTTTTCTTTTTATCTCCTCTTAATAAATAATTAATTTCAGATTTAGTGAGAGATTATTAAATTAAGTCAAGCAGTCAGACTAACAGGATTGAAAGAGATTTACCAAACCAGGTTTTACCTAATAAAATAATTGTGTGGTTGAAAAAATTTTAATTCTTATAAATTGCAAAATCAAAATTAAGTATGAGATACAACACAAGCATGAAAATTAATTTAAAATTAAAATTCGAACTGCATGTTGCCATCCCTATACTCTTCAGGTTGCTTGAGTACCTACAAGAAGAATAAGCAGACTATTAAAAGAAATATTTACACCAAAAAGATTACTAAATAAAATATTTACAAGGTAAGAGAATTGGGATTGCCCAATTGATTGCTTCAATTGGTGTTTAAAGTGGACACCAATTTCTTTTTGAGGTTGCTTATAGTGGTTCAAAGTATTGAGTGCTATCAACAACCTTGAGGGTTTCATGAGTGAGATACGGCTTTAGGTTTTGACTGTTTACTTTGAAGATTTCGCCTTTATCACTTGTGTTCTTAATAGCACTATAGGGAAACACTTTAGCAACTAAGTAAGGTCCAGACCATCTTGATCGGAGCTTGCCTGGAAATAATTTTAGTATTGAATTATACAAAAGAACACATTGTCTAGGATAAAACTCCTTGTTTTGAATTCTTTGGTCATGTTTATTTTCTCTTTATAGTTCATAGCATTCTCGTATGCAAACAATCTGAATTCTTTAAGCTCGTTCAACTGTAGCCTTCTCTGTTCACTAGTAGCTTGCCTGTCAAATTTGAGATATGTGAGAACCCATAAAGCTTTAAATTCTAATTCAACAGGTAAATGGCAGGCTTTGCCATAGCGCAATCTAAATGGTCACATCCCAATAGGAGTCTTATAGGCTATTCGATAAGCCCATAGAGCATTATCAAGCTTCTTAGACCAATCTCTTCTAGAATTGCTTACCGTTTTCTCAAGAATGCACTTAATGTCTCGATTTGAGATTTCAGCCTACCCACTAGTTTGTGGGTGGTAAGGTGTAGCTATCCTATAAGTGACTCCAAATTTCTTAAGCAGCCTCTCAAACTGAACATTACAAAAATGAGCATCTTGATCGCTTATAATTGCTCTAGGCACAGCAAATATAGTAAACAACTTCTTAAGAAACCTTACAACAACATCAGCATCATTGGTAGGACTAGCAATTACTTCTACCCATGTGATTACATAGTCAACCATAAATAAAATGTACTTGTTATTGAAAGAACTCGGAAACAAACCCATAAAATCAATACCCCTTACATCAAAAATTCACAAACAACAATTTTATGTAAGAGCATGGCATTCTTAACAGAAATGTTACCTGAGTGTTGACATTCATTGCACTCTAGAAAAACTTGTGAGTATCCTTGAAGATTGTAGGCCAAAAGAAACCACATTCCAATACCTTTGAAGCTATTTGGGTAGCACCAAAATGACCTCTGGCTTCTTTGGCAGGACACATTGTTAAGATTGCTTGAACTTCATCTTAGGAGACACAACGCCTTATAATTTGATTTGCACACAATCTAAACAAGAAAGGTTCCTCCTAAAAATAGTTATTTAACATCCGAAAAGAACATTTTCTTTTGATGATAAGAAAGATAACGAGGCATTATACCACAAGCAAGATAGTTAGCTATGTCAGCGAACCAAGGGATAAAATTTACCAAATAAAGTTGCTTATAGTCAATAATCTCAGGTTACTCACTAAGGTTGCTCTATGGAATTCTAGACAAATGGTCATCAGCCATATTTTCTGATCCTTTCTTATTTTTGATTTCAAGATCAAACTCTTGAAGCAACAAGAGCCATTGGATGAGACGAGGTTTCACATCTTCCTTTGCAATTAAGTATTTTAAGGCCGTGTGATCTATGATACCAGTCACTTTGGATAACACCAAGTAAGATCTGAACTTGTCGAATGCATACACCACTGCAAGTAATTTTTTCTCCGTTTTGGTGTAATTTTGTTGATTTTCTGTAAGCGTTCTGCTTGAATAATAAATTGGCCAAAAATGCTTGTTAATTCTCTGTCTCAACACTACTCCAATGCAAGTGTCACTTGCATCATACATTAGCTCAAAGGGAAGACCCCAATTAGGAGCAATCAAGATTGGTGAACTGATCAATCTTGCTTAAAGTTCTTCAAATGCCTTCAAACAATTTGCATTTAACTTGAAATCAATATCCTTGTGTAAAAGAGCTGCGAGCAGTTGAGCAATCTTAGAAAAGTCTTTGATGAACCTCTTATAAAAGCCAACATGTCTAAAAAAGCTTCGGACTTCCTTGACTGATGTAAAAGCAACCAACTTCTCAATTACTTCAACTTTGGTTCGATCTACTTCAGTGCCTTTTTTAGTAATTTTTTGGCCAAGAACAATGCCTTTATTGACCATAAAATGACATTTTTCCCAATTCAACACTAGGTTTGTCTCTTTGTAATCAACTAAAACAACTTCAAGGTTGCTTAAGCAAGACTGAAAGGTCTTGCCATACATCGAAAATCGTCTATGAAAATCTCCATGGTATTTTCTACCATGTCATGAAAAATTGACATCATGCACCTTTGGAAGGTTGCCAGGGCATTGCATAGACCAAAAGGTATTCTTCGCTATACGTATATACCATACGAGCAAGTAAAGGTTGTCTTCTCTTAGTCTTGGGGATGAATTGGAATTCGATTGTATCCCGAGTAACCATCAAGAAAGCAGTAACAAGCATTGCCCAAAAGTCTTTCAAGCATTTGATCTATGAATGGAAGAGGAAAATGATCTTTCCTTGTTACGTCATTAAGCTTGCGGTAATCAATACAAAGTTTGAAACCAGTGACTGTTCTTGTGGGAATAAGCTCATTCTTGTCATTTTGAACAACAGTCATTTCACTTTTCTTAGGAACAATTTGAACCAGGCTAGTCCAGATACTGTCTGAGATTGGGTAGATAATTTTAGCATCAAGCAGTTTGATTACTTCTTTCATAACAACTTCCTTCATTTTTGGATTCCTTCTCCATTGAGGTTGCACGGTTGGTTTATGATCTTCCTCCATCAAAATACGAGGAACATAAATAGAAGGGCTGACTCCTTTAATATTTTAGATTGTCCATGCCATTGCTTCTTTGTTTTTCCTCAAGACATCAAGTAATTGCTCTTTTTTAAGCGGTTGTAAGTTTAGAAGATATGATCACTGGAAGATTGTTTGGGGGGGTCTAAGAAATCATATTCAAGATGTGGAGGTAAAGGTTTGAGTTCTAAAGTGGGTGGTTCTTTAATTAAAGGTTTTGGAGGTAATATGGGTGTATGATTAAGAGGTTCAACAAACTGTCTGCTTCGTGAGATTGCTGGACAGCTAGTTTCTCTTTCAATTTCTTACTCCACAATCTCCTTTTCTTCAATGAATTCTTTTTCTTGAAAATTTTCATTCATGAAAAATGGATTCAAATTAAGATCAGTTGCATCCATAAAATAACAAGTATCATCACAAGAAGAAGGATATCTCATTGCTTCATTCATCTTAAAAACAACTTTTTCATCGTGGACTTCCAAAATGACTTTTCCATTATGAACATCTATAAGAGCATGACCAGTAGCCAAAAATGGTCAACCTAAAATGATTACAACATGAAAATCCTCATCCATATCCATAATAAGAAAGTCAACAGGTAAGATGAATTTTCCTACTTTCACTAAAACATCCTCAACAATGCCTCTAGGGTATTTAATGTTGGGATTAATCATCGGAAAAATAAAGTGGCGAAGCGAAAAAACACACCGTTTAAAATTTCCTAGAATCCACCTATCGTGTTTGATTACCATTGATTAGAATAAAAACCAATTTGAATCAAGAGAGATTAACTCATCGAATTCATCAATATCAATATGTTCACCGATCCACCCAATCATATCCGTATTTAGCATCCTTTTATAGACCTGTTAAGCGTATGTCAAAGTGAACTGGATTCCATGTTGATACTATAATGAAATTTGGTCTGAGGACAAAATAGACCTACTCAAGAAAGACTTATGACGTGAAAACCATGTGGCTTTCTTGTGCGGATCGATCCAGTCCCATGTCAATGACATGTACCTATATTCATGACTGACTTTAAAAGTACTATGGCTAGTTCAGAACTGCCATACAATCATCGACTATACAAGTCTGTGGTTCTATTCGTTCCCACAATTAGAACAGACTTAGGATAAGTTTTATGATTATCAATCAAGGGATACTCTACTCATATTATAGCACAAGAAATAAATGAAATAGATTAATTGCTTTTATTAATGTGACACAAATAATGTATTTACACAAAAAGTCTTAATGTATAATACAAAATATAAGAATCTAATGCCCTAAGAACTAGGGCACACCAACAATCTCCCACTTGCACTAGTTTTAAGTGGGCATTGCCATAATTCCTATAGATTTGGTATGACCATCGTGCTATGTCTGCGGTAGAACTTTGTTCAATGGATCAGTGACATTATTCTTGGTGTCAACCCTCTGCAATGATATGTCACCTCTGTTCACGATCTCCCAAATGAGGTGAAACTTTCTGAGCACGTGTTTGGATCTCTTATGTGACCACGGCTCCTTAGCTTGTGCCATGGCCCTGTTATTGTCACAGAAAACATTAACTGGGTCTAAGATAGTGGGTACTGCTCCTAACCCAGTTATGAACTTCTTTATCCAAACGGCTTCCTTTGCAGCTTCACATGTAGCAATGTACTTAGCTTCCGTTGTAGAGTTAGCAATGGTGGCCTGCTTTGAGGACCTCCAACTAATGGCACCACCATTCAGGAGAAAACATAACCAGACTGTGATTGGTTCTCATCCTCATCGGTCTCAAAGCTTGCATCAGTGTAACCTGACACTACCAGCTTATCTTGATCTCCATACACTAAGAAAGCATCCTTAGTCTAGTTAAGGTACTTCAAGATTGCCTTGACTGCCTTCCAGTGTTCCTCACTGGGGTTTGACTAGTACCGGCTAGTCATACTTAGTGCAAACACGACATCAGGCCTTGTACATAACTTGGAGCATATGATAGATCCAATAGCAGATGCATGAGGGATCTTTTCTGTGTTCTCCTGGTCCTTCTTTCTTTTCCATGTTCTCCTGGTCCTTCTTTCTTTTCAACTCAACCCAGGGTGCATAGGTAAGAATCCTTTCTTTGCCTTGTCTATGCTTAAACTTTTCAGAACCTTGTCAATGTACGTGGCCTGACTTATGCCTAGAAGCAGATTTGATCTATCTCTGTAGATCCTGATCCCTAAGATCATCTCAGCTTCGCTTAAGTCCTTCATTGCGAAGCACCTACTCAACCACTGCTTAACCCCTTGCAGTGTTGGTATGTCACCTCTAATGATAAGGATGTCGTCAACATACAGTACTAGGAAGGTGGAAACGCTCCCTCTAACCATCTTATACACACAGGGCTCATCAGGATTCTGTGTGAGGCCATATTCTGTAATGGCCTCATTGAATCTCTAATTCCATGACCTCGATGCTTGCTTCAATCCATAAATGGATTTTTGAAGCTTGCATACCCGGTTTGGATACTTTGGATCGATAAAACCCTCAGGTTGTGTCATGTACACATCCTCGAGTAGCTTTCCATTAAGGAAAGCAGTCTTAATATCCATCTGCCATATCTCATAATCGTACCATACAGCTACGGCTAGTAGTATCCTAATGGATTTGAGCATAGCAACTGGTGAAAAGGTTTCATCATAGTTAATTCATTGAACTTGCCTGAATCCTTTTGGCACCATTCGCTCCTTAAAGGTGTTGTCGGCTTTTAACTTGAAACACCACTTAGAGCCTATCACCTTTGCACCCGGAGGTGGATTCACCAAGTTCCATACTTGGTTATCGTGCATAGATTATATCTCAGCCTCCATGGCTTTTGCGCCATTGATATGAGTGTAGGCTTTCAACAGCCTCCTGATAGGTCTTGGGATCCTATTGGTCAATGACCATAAGGTCCCCATCATTAGTCACGAGAAAGCAGTACCTCTCTGGCTGATGGTGTGTCCTACTAGACCTTCTAAGGTCTTATGTAACTGTTCTAGTTCCTCAATTTCTTGGGTAGTCAGATTGGTTCCCGAAGCATCCTCAGCAGTAGCTGCAGGAGTATGTGAGTCTTAAACTTCTGAAAGTTCAACATTAATCCTACTGTCACTCTTGGAAAGGAATTCCTTCTCTAAGAAGAATACATTTCTAGCTATGAAAACTTTGTTTTCTGCCGGATCGTAGAAGTAATAACCTTTAGTTTCCTTAGGGTAACCCAGAAATTGGAACTTGACAGATTTGGACTTGAGTTTGCCACTTGTCAATTTCTTAACATGTGCATCACAGCCCCAAATCTTTAAGAAGGAAAGATTCAGCTTTCGGCCCTTCCATAGTTCATATGGTGTTCCCTCAACTGCCTTGCTTGGTGCATTATTAAAAATGTAAGCAGCTATCTCTAAAGCATATCCCTAAAAGGAGACAGGGAGTGTAGCATGACTCATCATCGAGCGGACCATGTCTAGCAAGGTCCTATTCCTCCTTTTTGACACTCCATTCCACTGGGGTGTACCAGGAGGAGTGAGTTGGGATACAATCCCACACTCTCTAAAAAACGAGTCAAACTCTTGGCTCAAATATTTACCCCCTCAGTCAGATAGAAGTGCTTTTATTTTCTTGCTAAGTTGGTTTTCTACTTGATTCTTAAAGTCCTTGAACCTTTGAAGATTCTCAGACTTATTCTTCATCAGATACACGTAACCGTATCTGCTGAAGTCATCCATAAAGGTGACAAAGTACAGAAAATCTGATCTAGCACTAGTGCTCCTTGGGCCGAATACATCGAAATGTATCAGCTCCAATAGCTCTAAGGCCCTTTCAGCAATCTTGCTAAAAGGTGCCTTTGTCATCTTTCCTCTCAAACAAGATTCACATGTGTCATAGGCTGGATGTCAAATGACCCTAGCACTCCACTAGAGTGAAGCCTAGCTATGTGCTTCTCGTTTATGTGGCCAAGTTAACAATGCCATATGTATTTCATTTTATTTAATCCTTTTAGTATTTATGTTATAGATTGAACTTTCACGTTTTAGATCAAGGATATATAAGCCATTTTCAGGAAATGTTGTTCCATAAATAATATTGCCACATTGCATAGAAATTCTACCATGTCCAATATTATATATAAAACCAGAAATATCCAACAAAGAAACAGAACTAATATTCCTGTGCATCGCAGGTAACAAATAACAGTTTCTTAGTTCCAAAACAAGTCCACTAGGCATCTCTGAGAAATAATCTCCGATCTCCATGGCCTGAACCCGAGCACCATTTCTGACTCAAAGATTTACTTCTCCAGATCTTAGTAATCTCCTATTTCTTAGACGCTGCACATTTGAACAAATGTGAGATCCACATCTAGTGTCTAAGACCCAAGATGTAGAAATAGCCAGATTAATCTCAACAACATAAATACCTGAAGCAGTAGTTTTGTCCTTCAGTTGCTCCCTTAGCTTTGGACACGAACTCTTCCAGTGCCCCTTCTCATGACACTCATGGCAGACATCATCAAGAGAAGTAACACTTGCTTTAGGTTGGGCCACCACCTTTTTGCTGTTAGCCTTAGCCTTAGATTTGGCCTTTCCTCTAGCAATGGGCGTATTGCCCTTGTTCATCAGCAATACTTCAAGAGTCTTCTTAAGAGACTGCTCAGCAAGCTTAAGCATGCCATGTAGCTCAACAACCGATTTATTCAACCCTTGCATATGGTAGTTCATGATAAACTGGTCGTAAGATTTAGGAAGTGACCCGAGAATAATGTCTACTGCCAAGTCCTATGGAACTGGTGAGCTAAGGTGGACAAGTGTATCAATATACCCCCTTCAACTTTAGCACATGAGTGCTTACAGAAGTCCCGGCTGCCATTGTAGTCGTGCAAAGTGCCTTAGTTGTCAAGTAACATTCCTGACGAGCCTGGTCTTGGAACATCTTTTTAAGCTGATCCATCATCTCATAAGCATGCTTGTCCATGAACTGCTTCTGAAGATCTGAAGCCATGGTACCTAGCATGAAGCACAAGACATCTCGGTCATCCCTCACGTGCTGGTCGTACTGCTCGACCATCGCTATGGTGATGCCTCGACCTGTGGGAAGGCCAGCTAGTAAAGGAGCATTAAGTACATACTCCTTGGACTCTTATCTAAGAACTATTTGTAAGTTCCTAGCCCAGTCCAGGAAATTAGTCCCCGAAAGCTTCTCCTTCTCGAGGAGTAACCTAAGTGAGAGTGAGTTGTTGTTTGTTGCTGCCATTTAAATTGCTTAAGTGAAAATGGGAATAATCTACATGGAAGAAATCATTGCTTGAGTTAGAAATAAAAGACTTGCCAACTCAAATTAATAATCCGATTTTAATTTGTTTATTGGTGATGTTAATTGGTTGACTAGACCAAGATCAACAACTTATCAATGACTGGCCGAACTAGGGCTCGCTAACCAACCATTGATTCATTTGGTAGGACAACCTATCCAATCCTTCCACGAAGGACTCTTGGTTTGATGGGCTTATTGACACTTTACCCATCTGTGCTTAGGGCCCACTCTGACCTAATGCTACCCATGTTGAGTCAAACCACCATTCACATGTTAACCATACCAAGTATCCTAACCCACCGAATACTACAATGTATCCTGCTAGGGCATGGCACACATTTGAGTATCAATGGGAGGAGGAGGTATGAATGTAGGAAGCACTTTTAAACGACTCAACATTTTAATTTCTGAATTAAAATTAAGTGATACAGCTTAACATGCATAAACGCTGGTAATAATTCAGTGATCCATACATCCATATTATATGACAAATGCAATAGCATACGTAATTTAAAATAAATGAAATCTTATGGGCCTTTAATTACAACCTAATGAGAAACTAGATATCCTATCTAATTCTTCATAGGCCGGACTACAATCCTTCTTGGTCTCCCACCATGAGTTTGCTCCATCTGAGCCTTCCTCCATACTTGATGCAATTAAAACAATTTTATTTTTAATAAAATCTATTCTAAAATTACATCAAAATAAAAGAAATGGTACACAGGCCATATTTCCCAAAATCAAATTACAACCGATAATAATTTAGGGCCTATAGAACTTAACATCACATTTTAAACAAAGTCCATGTCGTGCACATACATACTAATATGATGCATGATCATGGCATTCCAAATTATAAATATAAATGTTAAGCCAAGTTACTTAGGGTGAAATCGTCAATTTTAACAAATGTGGCTAAGGCCAAATGAATAACATCCATAAATGCAAAATTAACAATTTTGCTCCCACTGGAATTTGGGTTGTCACAAATTAAAAATTTAGCTCTCCCAATTTTAACCGGTGTCACGGTTTATTACGCCAATTTCACAAATTCCATATTCAATTAATATGCAAACAATTAAATTAAATATGTATGCCAACAAAATAAACAATTTAAATACAAATTAATTTAAAAAAAAACATTTTAATTTAATTTGCATTACGGTCCGAGATAAAAAAAACCAGTAAAATCCAAAACTAGACCCGAACACCGCGCACGGCGCTGCTGTCCCGACGAGGCAGCAGTAGCTAGATGGAATTGCAACTGCGATTCCATCTTTGCCCACATTTTTTTTTAAATCATAAAAAAAATTTCCAGCCAAAAAAATATATAATAAAAAATCCTAAACAATTTTAGACGGAAACCAATTGGGGAAAAATAATCAAAAACCCCAATCTAAAAATTCTAGGGTTCATCAAAAACCAAAAACAATTGAATAAGAACGCTAAAACCACAAACTTGAAAACCATTCTTTCTTCAAAACGCTTTCAAGAACCAATTTCAGTCAATCTAATGGACAAAACCTAGGCTCTGATACCACTGTTGGGATTCATCATCGGAAAAATAATGCGGCGCAGCAGAAAATACACCGTTTAAAATTTCCTAGAATCCACCTATCGTGTCCGATTACCATTGATTAGAATAAAAACCAATTTGAATTAAGAAAGATTAACTCACCAAATTCGTCTCTTATAGAGACTGCTATAGAATTGTTTCTTGAAACTGCAATCTCCAAAGTCCGGTGCACAACCAACTATCGAGCGGAAATCGGTGCTAGCCGAAGAAACAGAATGAATGGAGAATTAATTGCTGTAATTTTCGGCTGTTTTTGGGGCTGCAATGGGGCTGATATTTCCAGCAATAAATTTAGGTTTAGGGTTAGGTTTTCTTCCTTAAGTGTATCCTAATTTAGACACCTTGTCTAATTGGGTTTTAATTAGGTTAATTAGACCCAAGCCCACTAGGATTATAATTACATAAATAAACTTCAATTAAAAAGTATATACTATGTAATTTATTTCCATTTGGCTAAATTTAATTACCCTTAAATAAAATTAAATTACACTTAAATAAATACAATACATGTATTTAATTTTCCTACTTAGGAAAATTATTTAATTAATTGTTTACTTTATGTAATTTAATTAATTGATAAATTAATTAATTACATTATGTAAACTTATTAATTAAATTAAATCAACCCAATGTTAATTAATTACCTTGACACCGAATATTAACTAATTAATTAACGCATTCCTTCCAATGTACATTACATGCACAATTTCTATAAGTTCTGACTCAGTTGATCTATGTGCACGATCCTATGGGTCTGTCTTTATGTTGGCAGTAGGCCCAAGGTCCACACACTGTAAGTGGGTTCTAGCGAACTTTTACAGCCTCCAATTAAGACAGAGATGCAGTTGTTTTTAGAAGACACTCACCGGGTTGTAATTTCATAGTGTCCTTTGCGAAACGACATCGATATGAATAAACAAGCTGCATGGTGTCTGTCATCTTCTTCTGCTATTTATTATATTTCTTGATCTTGAGTTGACTGATTAATCAAATAAGCAACCAACTTACTTGGATATGGCTATACATATATTAGTCCTACTCATCAAGTGGCCAGTGATATCATCTCAGTGTTACCCGATTGGCAATTCCAATCACTTCATCATCAATATCAATATGTTTACCGGTCCACCCAATCATATCCGTGTTTAGCATCCCTTTACAGACCTGTTAGGTGTATGTCAAAGTGAACTGGATTCCATATTGATACTATAAAGAAATCTGGTCTGAGGATAAAAGAGACCTACTCAAGAAAGACCTATGATGCGAAAACCATATGGCTTCCTTGTGCGGATCAATCCAGTCCCATGTCAACGACATGTACCTATATTTATGACTGACTTTACAAGTACTATGACTAGTTCAGACTGCCATACAGTCATCGAATATACATGTCTATGGTTCTATTCGTTCCTATGATTAGAACAGACTTGGGATAGGTTTTATGATTATCAATCAATGGATACTCTATCATATTATAGCACAAGATATAAATGAAATAGATTAATTACCTTTATTAATGTGACACAAATAATATATACATACAATGAGTCTTAATGTATAATACAAAATACAAAAATCTAACACCCTAAGAACTAGGGCACACCAACAATCTCCCACTTGCACTAGTTCCAAATGGGCATTGCCCTAATTCCAATAGATCTGGTATGATCGTCGTACTATGTCTGCGGTAGCACTTTGGTCAATGGATCAATGACATTATTCTTGGTGTCAACCCTCTGCAATGATATGTCACCTCTGTTCACGATCTCCCGAATAAGGTGAAACTTTCTAAACACGTGTTTGGATCTCTTATGTGATTGGGACTCCTTAGCTTGTGCGATGGCCCCGTTTTTGTCACAGAAAACATCAACTGGGTCTAGGATAGTGGGTACTGCTCCTAACCCAGTTATGAACTTCTTGATCCAAACGGCTTCCTTTGCAGCTTCACATACAGCTATGTACTCAGCTGCCGTTGTAGAGTCAGCAATGGTGGCCTGCTTTGAGGACCTCCAACTAATGGCACCACCATTCAGGAGAAAAACATAACCAGATTGTGACTGGTTCTCATCCTCATCGGTCTTAAAACTTGCATCAGTGTAACCTGACACTACTAGCTCATCTTGACCTCCATACCTTCAGAACCTTGTCAATGTACGTGGGCTGACTTAGCCTAGAAGTCGATTGGATCTATCTCTATAGATCCTAATCCCTAAGATTGTCTCAGCTTCACCTAAGTCTTTCATTGTGAAGCACCTACTCAACCACTGCTTAACCCCTTACAGTGTTGGTATGTCACCTCTAATGATAAGGATGTCGTCAACATACAGCACTAGGAAGGTGGAAATACTCCTACTAACCATCTTATACACACAGGGCTCATCAGGATTCTGTGTGAGGCCGTATTCTGTAATGGCCTCATTGAATCTCTGATTCCATGACCTCGATGCTTGCTTCATCCATAAATGGATTTTTGAAGCATGCATACCCGGTTTGGATACTTTGGATCGATAAAACCCTTAGGTTGTGTCATGTACACGTCCTCGAGTTACTTTCCATTAAAAAAAGCAGTCTTAACATCCATCTACCATATCTCATAATCACACCATGTAGTTAGAGCTAGTAGTATCCTAATGGATTTACGCATAGCAACTGGTGAAAAGGTTTCATCATAGTCAATTCCTTGAATTTGCCTGAATCCTTTTGCCAACAATCACCCCTTGAAGGTGTTGTCAGCTTTTAACTTGAAACACCACTTGCAACCTATCACCTTTGCACCCAGAGGTGGATTCACCAAGTTCCATACTTGGTTATCGTGCATAGATTGCATCTCAGCCTTCATGGCTTTGTGCCATTGATTTGAGTGTGGGCTTTCACCAGCCTCCTGATAGGTCTTGGGCTCCTCTTGGTCAATGACCATAAGGTCCCCATCATCAGTCATGAGAAAGATGTATCTTTCTGGCTGATGACGTGTCCTACCAGACCTTCTAAGGTCCTATGCAACCGGTTCTGGTTCCTTAATTTCTTGGGTAGTCAGATCGGTTCCCTGAAGCATCCTCAGTAGTAGCTGCAGGAGTTTGTGAGTCTTGAACTTCTGAAAGTTCAACATTACTCCCATTGTCTCTCTTGGAAAGGAATTCCTTCTCCAAGAAGACTGCATTTCTGGCTATGAAAACTTTATTTTCTGCCGGATCGTTAAAGTAATAACCCTTAGTTTCCTTAGGGTAACCCACAAATTGGCACTTGACAGATTTGGACTCGAGTTTGCCACTTGTCAATTTCTTAACATGTGCATCATAGCCCCAAATTTTCAATGAGGAAACATTGGGCTTTCGTCCCTTCCATAGTTCATATGGTGTTCCCTCAACTACCTTGCTTGGTGTATTATTATGAATGGAAGCAGCGGTCTCTAAAGCATATCCCCAAAAGGAGAAAGGGAGTGTAGCATGACACATCATCGAGCGGACCATGTTTAGCAAGGTCGTATTCCTCCTTTCTGACACTCCATTCCACTGGGGTGTACCAGGAGGAGTGAGTTGGGATACAATCCCACACTCTCTCAAAAACGAGTCAAACTCTTGGCTCAAATATTCACCCCCTTAGTCAGATAGAAGTGCTTTTATTTTCTTGCCAAGTTGGTTTTCTACTTGATTCTTAAAGTCCTTGAACCTTTGAAGATTCTCAGACTTATTCTTCATCAGA
This sequence comes from Euphorbia tirucalli, assembly GCA_039660915.1. Taxonomy (NCBI): domain Eukaryota; kingdom Viridiplantae; phylum Streptophyta; class Magnoliopsida; order Malpighiales; family Euphorbiaceae; genus Euphorbia; species Euphorbia tirucalli. Next base: position 44,089,185 of record CM077636.1, read on the forward strand.
TACACGTAACCGTATCTGCTGAAGTCATCCATGAAGGTGACAAAGTACTGAAAATCTGATCTAGCACTAGTGCTCCTTGGGCCAAATACATCGGAATGTATCAGCTCCAATAGCTCTAAGGCCCTTTCAACAATCTTGCTAAAAGGTGCCTTTGTCATCTTTCCTTTCAAACAAGATTCACATGTGTCATAAGGCCCTAGCACTCCACTAGAGTGAAGCCTAGCTATGTGCTTCTCGTTTATGTGGCCAAGTTAACAATGCCATATGTATTTCATTTTATTTAATCCTTTTAGTATTTATGTTATAGATTGAACTTTCACGTTTTAGATCAAGGATATATAAGCCATTTTCAGGAAATGTTGTTCCATAAATAATATTGCCACATTGCATAGAAATTCTACCATGGCCAATATTAAATATAAAACCAGAAATATCCAACAAAGAAATAGAAATAATATTCCTGCACATCGTAGGTACAAAATAACAGTTTCTTAGTTCGAAAACAAGTCCACTAGGCATCTCTAAGAAATAACCTCCGATCTCTATGGCCTGAAACCGAGCACCACTTCCGACTCAAAGATCTACTTCTCCAGATCCTAGTAATCTCCTATTTCTTAGACCTTGCACATTTGAACAAATGTGAGATCCACATCTAGTGTCTAAGACCCAAGATGTAGAAATAGCCAGATTAATCTTAATAACATAAATACCTGAAGCAGCAGTTTTTCCCTTCAATTGCTCCCTTAGCTTTTGACACGAGCTCTTCCAGTGCCCCTTCTCATGACACTCATGCCAGACATCATCAGGAGAAGCAACCCTTGCTTTAGGTTGGGCCACCACCTTTTTGCCTTTAGCTTTGGCCTTAGATTTGGCCTTTCCTCTAGCAATGGGTGTATTGCCCTTGTTCACCAGCAATACTTTAGGAGTCTTCTTAAGAGACTGCTCAGCAAGCTTGAGCATGCCATGCAGCTCAACAACCGATTTATCCAACCCTTGCATATAATAGTTCATGATAAACTGCTTGGAAGACTCAGGAAGTGCCCCGAGAATAATGTCTATTGCCACGTCCTGCAGAACTGGTGAGCCGAGTCGGGCAAGTGTATCAATATACCCTATCAACTTTAGCACATGAGTGCTAACAGAAGTCCCAGTTGCCATTGTAGTAGTGCAAAGTGCCTTAGTTGTCAGGTAACGTTCCTGATGAGCCTGATCTGAGAACATTTTTTTAAGCTAATCCATCATCTCATAAGCATGCTTGTCCATGAACTGCTTCTGAAGATCTGAAGCCATGGTACCCAGCATAAGGCACAAGACATCTCGGTCATCCCTCACGTGCCGGTAGTAATGCTCCACCATCGCCGTAATGATGCCTTGATCTGCGGGATGGCTAGCTGGCAAAGGAGCATTCAGTACATACTCCTTGGACTCTTGTCTAAGAACTATTTGTAAGTTCCTAACCCAGTCCAGGAAGTTAGTCCCCAAAAGCTTCTCCTTCTCCAAGAGTGACCTAAGTGAGAATGAGTTGTTGTTTGTTGCAACCATTTAAATTGCTTAAGTGAAAATGGGAATAATCTACATGGAAGAAATCATTGCCATTATTACCTTTTTCACGGATAAACGTGAAGCGGACTCAGATCGATCGGGATAACATCGGAAATGTCTCGGATGACCCGAATGTGTGTAACAAGTCTTGGTATGGAACCCCGAAGGAATTCAAGTGAGTATTTAAGAGAACCGAGGAAAATAATGAAAAATAAGCAAATAGGCTAATCTGGTCACTACAGCCGCTCGGCTGTAATGCCCTACAGCCGTGCCCCTGTAGTACAGCCGCGCGGCTGTAATATCCAGATTTCCTTTTTTGACACCAATCAGCCTTTAATTCGGATTTCTTAACCTAAATGGGAGATATAAAACCATAATAACGGGATTAGGGTTTACAACAGAGACACAGAACATACAGAATAGAGAGAATTGAAAAAAAACGTAATCACACTTAGAGTTCTTGAAAGAAAAAGATTGAAATTAAGTGTTTTAATCCAAAAATAATAAAAAAAACCTTAATAAAATATGTAGAAACAATCATAATTTTGAGAGAACTAGATTTCTAGGGGTGTTTTTAGACTGTAATCATTCATTCAATTTAATTCGGGGTTCCGCTTGGGCTTCGGAGATCACACACGCTTTTGGGTTGTTCGTGATTGCAAGGCGTTTCCCGGCATCCAAATCCATCCCTACTGGTCCAAAACACTGGACCACAGACAAGTTATATTCTGAGAGGTCTTAAAAATCCTTTTTAATTCATTATGGGTGCTATTTGTTGGTGTTTTTGAGTTTTTTATGATTTTAGAAGCAATTCCGTTTATAGCCGCCCCACCTGATGATTACAGCCGCACGGCTGTAACCTACAGCCGCGCGGCTGTAATCTACAGGGGTGTTGTGAGCGGACGACATGTTTTCGACGGGATGCGGGATTCCCTTTAGGAAGGGGCACCTCGATTTCGGGCGGGGCCCTCCCTCGCGTGGGGTTTTTGATTTGGAAATTCGTTTTTTGGAAAAGCGGATTGTTTCGAAAAAGAATTGAGACCTAAGTCTCGATAAAAAGTATAGGAGTCGCCACCCGACTCAGCTCTACCGGGAAATTACAATGTAGCTGAACCAAAGCGGGAACTGCCACACTTTTCAGAGATCTAGATTCGGACAAGTCCCTTATTTCGTGTCTAATTTAAATATTATTAGCCAATGTTCTAGTTATGATACTTTAAATTGCTAAAAATTGATTTTTATTAAATAATACATGCGGCGCACATACAGAATAATACAAACATAAAAGTAAGAAGATAAATATTTAAGAAGTTTGCAACCCAATTGAATGGAAAAATAAAAAAACTCTCGCCTTACTGATACAATCGCCTAGAATACATGAGAATCTAAAAATATTTACAACCACCTAAATACACGATTAATTCTATTAAATACAAATAAGAAGAAAATTAAAATAAAATAAAAGCTGCAAAACAGAGGTTAGCACAATTTATACGGCACACCATAAGTAGGACTCAAACAGACAGAATTGGGAAATTAAGTATTAGGGGTCATGCTGTTGGGGGTAACTGGGTTGGCTCGGTCGGCCGGCCCGGTTAGACCTAGAAAATCATTTTGAAACGTCCCTGTATTTTTGGTTTTGTGAGAAAATCGTTTTTGAAAGCATTTTTCCGGTTTATTTTAACTTAGCATACAAGGCGGGTTGGTTTTCGGGAGAACCAGGTCTCCGTCGTGGTTTTTTTCTAAATGCAATTTCACCGAAAAATAAATCTAGGGTCGTGAATGCAACTCCAAAATTCATTTTTAATGATTTTTGATTTTTCAACATTTCCTGATTTTCTGAAATTTTCCAATTTTTATGAAATTTTTTGGGTTTTATGATTTTTTTTGGATTTTAGGGATTTCTGCTCCTGACCGAGGACTATAGTCGTGCGACTGTCGTTACAGTCGTACGACCGTATACTACGGTCGTGTGACTGTAATCCTTACTAGAGGCAGAAATCGCTAAAAAAACCTAAAAAGAGAACTTAAAACTGAGAAAATAGAAACAGTGGTACGACTGTACAAGGTTTGGCACGACTGTAATTACAGTCGTGCCCCTATTCTTGTACAAAGAACAGTCGTACGACTGTTCTTATTTTTCCAGAAACAGAAGCTTAAAACTTAAATAAAAAAGCACCACAAACAATCAAAACACCCAGAAAGCTGGAAAATGAGTTAAGTTAAAGATTGTTTACCTCCTTGGCGACGATCCAAAGCTGGAATGACCCCTGGCTACACACCAATCCAAGTGAATTCGCTCCTTTTCTTTGAAAAGTTAAGGTTGCAAGAGAGTCCAAAAAATCCCCAAAAAAGTTACGGATTTCAGCAAGTTTGTGTCTAGAAATGATTTAGATTTTGTGCGTCCAGATTAACCTACGATTTCTAATCCATTTTACACTTTAAAGCACTGGATTTTAGAAGAAAAATGTTGAAGAAAAGTTGTGTTTTGTTTTTTTGTTTTTCTCCCTTTTCCCTTCTTTTTTTCTCTCTTTTCTTTCTTCCCCTCTCAATTATTTCTGCCAAAAGTCCCCCTCCTCTCTTTTCTGTCTTTTTTTCTTTCTTTATCCCCGGAAATCTTGAGCATTAAATGCTTAAGATTTCCCCACTTTTTTAAGTCAAAGGGGTATGGGTTCTGCAACCTGCCCCCGAAAGTACAGTCGTACGACTGTAAACGAAATCCCACGACTCTAAATACAGTCGTAGGTCAACGGTCAACTTTTTTTTTTTTTTGAGACCCGGAAAATTCTGTGTTCACAGGCTGCCCCTCGTGTAGCTAAAGTCCGATTCTTTGCACGGATTTAGGTGCACGATAAAGAACACGAGATCGAAGGTAGTGTGCATGTGTGTGGCTTGTGGGTTAATTTCATGAGGTTTAGATAGGCGGTTTCTTATGATCCCTTTTCACATAAGAAAGACGCCAGCAGAAACATGACTGTAATTTAAGTGAAAATTCCGTGTTCACAGGTGCGGCTGTAACTTACGGGAGCGTGGCTGTAATCTTCTGATTACAGGGGCGCGGCTGTAATCTACAAGGGCACGCTTGTAATCTTCAGGGGCAGAAGCTCCGAATGTCCTAAATCGACCGATAACGCTTCCGTTTTCCAATTAAATGTGTTTTTTCATGAATATTATCGGTCCAATTACATCCATGCATGCTTAGATTCCCGGTTTTCTGATTTTTAATTGATGGATGTGATTTCAAGTTTGGTAATTTAGGGTGATTAAGGATTTCCGGATTTGTTTCAATCCGTTTTGTTGAATTTAGTGTGTTTCCAGAAATCCCAGATCGCCCAAAATCGCTAAATTTGTAAAACGATTTTTAAAGAGGAAAGAAAGCCGAAAAACATTCTAGAGCATTACAGCCGCACGACTCTAGGTGTTACAGCCGCGCTGCTGTAGTTCAGGAGGCAGAATTACAGTTTTACCCTTTTGGGCCCCAAACTTGTAATTTTGCATCTTTTTCCTATTCAAAACTGAATTTTGGCGTGTTTACATTCTTTTTGGACCCTAGATGGATGTTTAATTTAGGCCCACTCACGAACGGGACTGCCTTGGTCCCGGGATATCCGGCCCGCTAAAAGTTAGAAATGCATGTAAATGAGCCAAATGGTTTTCAAAATTGGTTTTTCATCCATAAAACCTACAGGGAGTTTCAAAAACCGTTTTCCATGTCTAACCAGGCTGACCGATCGGGTCGACCCGATTACCCCCTAAATGTACGACTCCGTTTCCTAAAATACCCCTATTCTGTCCTATGTGAGTCATTGGTGTGTTTTATTTACTTGTGCTAACTGTATTTGGATGCAGCTTTTATTTTTCTTTATTTTTTTATTTTTTGATGTATTTTATAGATTAAATCGTGAATCTAAGCGATTGTACTTTTTAGATCTTCTTGTATTATAGGCGGTTGTAATGGTGAGGATGAGAGTTTTTTCTTTTTATGGGTTGTATAATTTGGCCTCTACTTTACTTTTCACACACTTTTACTTTTCTGCACTTTATTTTGGTTTTTATATTTATGTCATTTGTATGAGCATTAACTAAAAAAAAAAAGAAGATAAAATGAGTAGAACTAAGTGGATGTCATATTATATTATGAAATAACAATTGAAAATAAGTGAGGATTAGTAGGTATGTTGCTCGAACCTCGAATCTCTGGATTAGGTACTACGTTTACACTTGGTAGGGAGCTGTACCGAAATTTCCCGGATGAGCTGATCCGGGTGGTGACTCTGTATCTAATCTTGAAATTCATGATTTGAGATCTTTAAGTTAAATTGGGATTTTCTAAGAAAAAATCTTATTTTTCAAAATTCACACTTCCAATTAAGTTTTCTACAAAATGAGTTTTCCAATAAAATGAAAGACTTTCTTAAAGAAGATTAAAACCCATTTTCAAAACCACATCATCACATCTCAAAAAGAAAATCCCCGGTTCCAGCTTCGCCACGCGTTCCGTAAAAACGTCGTCTGCTCACAGTGGCGACTCCACTGGGGACTAACGGTTTCTTTAGAAGGTTTTTCATAAAAACTTAAGGAACTTAGGCAACAATTGAAGTACATCCTCACTTGAAGTCAATTATTAATTCATAATCCGATATCTCATCCACAATCGCATAGCATGACATTTTCTCTCCTTTAATCTCTCCAACACATGATTAAGCCTGGTTTACCTCCAAAGGTGACCTACCTCTTCCGCTAGGATTGGAGGCACCCGAGGGGGTAAACCACTCATAGCCTCGTACGAACCCCTTCGTTTGGACCCTTGAGTGGGGAGAATTGAGGAGTATATTTTCACTATGGGAACCTGTACGACCCTTGGTTTGACTCATACCCTCATGTAATGGCCTAGCAACTTCCCCTTAGGGTTACCAAAACATATATTTGAAAATGGACATTTAGAGTGCACCTTTGGTATTCTCGGTTGATGCCAAAGAGACCCAACACCTATAAAGAATGCGAGACCAATTGAATGGAGGAATAAGGTTGGAAGGGTGAGCATATTGTTGCGTGTGCTAACGTTTGTTCTATGGTGGTTTCATTTTTGACCTTCACATGCAACATCAAACACACATCATCCGTGTGCCATTTTCTAACCACATCTTTATGCAACCATATGCAAGCATCATCATATGTGTCGTATTATACTAACCATGTTTTCTTGCAGCCGTAACATCTTACTCGTGTGTCATATGCATCTTGTGTGCTTGCATTTCATAAAGCATGCATGACATCATCTTTTGTGTCATGCATCCTAACCACGTTTTTGTGCAGCCATTTGCATTCTGTATGACATGAGCATTCATATCATCTCATCCCATCTAAAATGAAGGATATTCTAAGTATGCCCCTCATGACATATCGGGAGTCCCAAGATTACCTATGTTCGCCTGTGCGCCGGATTGCACTTGGCCATTTCATTACATCATTGCACCATTAGGGGACCACAACAGTCTTAGGCTCGTGTTCGTGTGGCGGATCACACAACACCATCACATGATATCATATCCATTCATCATGGTGTCACGGCGACATTAAAGTCTTGCTTGTATGTCACGATCCATATCGAATTGTTTCATAACATTGAAAATTCATTCAAGGTACTCCACGAGTGCCAAATTAGAACTTGTATTAGGACATTTCATAACATACCTAAATCATGCCAGTTGTTCCATGAAAGACGAAATGCTATCCGTGTCTTGAGTTACATGCGACTTGTTTGTGACATCACTTCATCTAAGATGCCATAAAAGCATTAAACCTCTGTCTATGGAACAGCTCCCATATGACCATCACATGTCATTTCATTGACCCATAAAGCACTGAACCACTGTCTGTGTATCGATACACACGTGACCATTTCACGACATCCGCTAAGTGCCCCGAAGGCACCAAATTTCTGTCCGTGTGTCGACCCACACGTGACATTCTTGCATTGTCTTTTGCATGGTATGGGGTATGCTTGGAGCATCCAAAACAAAAATAAAGAAAATACAAAAGTCATTTTCATCATTGTCCACATCCGTAAAGCATCATCTGATCATGAACATGAACACACCATACACGCCATTTAGTGTGTCGAGTCTAGGTCCATGACATCCATCCGAGCTTTTAACCTCATGTTGAATGTGCAGTTTGGAGTCGAACCTCAAAACGGTTAGTTCGTGTTGGATCAGAGCCGAACCCACCAATTCAGTCAGTTCAATCAGAGCCTGTCACCGTTAAGGGAATCAGCTCAGAGTCAAACTCAGATCAGGAGGTCGAAACTCAGTTGCCCACTCTACCAATTGACAGTCAAGTTTTATTAAAAGAAGTGGACAGAGCAGAGATGGCCAACGGAAACAATGGAAACATGTCTTTCGATATGGCTGCTTTTATGAGGAGCTTCCTAACCTTAGACGAGTTCAAGGCTACTCTTAGGGAATAAGTGCAAGCCGTGATAAGTATTATCCCTCTTCAGACTGTTCCATCGGCTCAAACATCGATTGGAAGTGAGGGACAACAGTTCATCCAAGTTACTAACGGTGCTGTAGGAAGCCTTCTCGGAGGAAGTGGTGGAGTGATTAACCACAGAGATCCTAACCGTCAGTCCAAAGAGGATGAGGCCTTTGAAAACGCTAGGGAAGCCTCGATTGAGAGGATGCTGGAAAAGCGACTCAATCAGAAATTTTCTGATATTGAAGCCATGCTACCTAAGCTGAAGGAGATGGTCCACTATAACCCTGTTAAGTATGTCGACCCGACTACTTTGATGGCTGATGGAGGAGAGCTGCTCCTAGCAGGTTTTCAGATGCCTTACCTATCTCCCTACACCGGGGAAGGCCCACCGGAAGCCCATTTGGACAGTTATGTGAGGTTGATGACCAGCATGGGGATTGGAAAAGGCCATCTCTTAAACCTGTTTCCTACTACGCTTAGGGGTGCTGCGGCAAAGTGGTATATGAAGATGCCTCTATACACCTGTTCTACTTGGGAGGACCTATCTGAAGCTTTTGTAAAGCAGTACACTTATAATACCCAAGTAGAGACTACCCTTGAAGACCTGGAGAGAATCCACCAGAAGCCAAATGAGCCCTTCCTGGCTTACTACGAATGGTGGATGGATGTGCCAGTTTTGCTGGATGGGGCACCAAAGTTGGAGTCACTCATTGTGAAGTTGGTGGATGGTAGTCTGCCCCAATACAAGGATAAAATGAAACTAAAGAGATTCCACTCCTTCAATGAAGTGGTTGAATTTGCCAAGCATATCGGGCTCCTACAGAAATAACCAAGGGTACTCTCAAGGGTACAAGGGCAACAGCTCTAAGGCTACTTCAGCGGGGGCCAATGCTAAGACGACTCTAGATGCAGCTCAGTTTGAAGTGCAAGAGGCGGGCATGGCCACCGATATCCAAGAAAGGCAGACTCCTCAAAGGGTCACTAGTCCGTGGGCTAAGTCAGTAAGCCTGATCTATGCTAAGTGTAGAAAAGCTGGGTTGTTACCGGCTGAGGCGGATAAAGACAATTTCTACTCTTACCATGTGATGACGGGTCATCGTACAAACGAATGCACCCAGTTGATTAAGGCTATCAAGCAGTTGGTTGCTAATGGAAAGATTATCGAGCCAGCTTTGAAACTTAGCATTCAGAATAATCCCTTGCCCAATCTCGGATGATTCGGGTTCACAAGACATTGAGGACCATGACGCTGCAATAAAGAGAAGACCCTCCGCATATGGAGGCGATAGTCATTTTGATGTTTTAATTTGTTTTATTTTATTATGATTATCATTTATCATGTCAACAATTTGGCTCTGAGGTGTTTAATTTAATATAGTTTGATTTCAATTACTTGTGCGATATTTTTCAGATGGAACTGTGCATGCATCCAAACATTCATTTAATGCCTTTAACACAAATGATACATCAATGCATGAAATGAATCTAGGGACAGATGACGACCCAAAAATGATATCCATCTCAAAAGACCTCACGCCTGATGACAGGAAAGAAAATTGCAACATACCACAAAAGAACATGGAAATCTTTGCCTGATTGAACGATGTTGCACGGAGATTGACGGAGAAATTACTTAATACCAAGTTCCAAAGGATTTGAAGATGAAATTAGCCAAGCAGGAGCTCCATAGAATCAAACTAGAAAAACAAGGGTTGTCACGACATGGGGAATTGACAGTGTCAGCAAAATAAGGCCACAGACTCGAACGGACATCGCTTCATGGTCGCAACTATCAACTGCTTCTCAAAGTGGGTAGAAGCAGAACTATATATGAATGACACTTAAAAAAAAAAAGAAAAAAAAAAGAAAAGTGCTGTTATGTCATGACTGATGATGGAGTACAATTCCTAGGGGCAATAACACAATGCTCCAAAATAAAGGGTCAGACATCATAGACAATCTCCATATCTCTCACAAGCCAATGGGGTGATGAAAGCTGCTCACAAGATTCCATCCGAATGACAACCATCTACAAAGGATAGGCCGATATGTTATCATTTGTCGTACAAGGATACAAAACTAGCACCGGAATACTCACTAGACAAACACTGTACTCATTAGCCTACAGGATGGAAGCGGTTCCACCAGGGGAGACAGAGACCAAGTCGTTGGCCCCATCAACCCAGACAAGTCCAGGCACTGTTACGTGTAAAAAAAATGAGTCTGATGGGTCAAAAACCGAAAAGGCGATCCATGCAAAAGTTAGGACAGAAAGTCGAGGACTATCAGCTGGAAAATCTATAAAGACCAGTTGGCGGCAGGCATGGGTCTAGTCGAGATGGATACCATTACTGATTCTGTCCTTAGCTTCATTTCATCTTTGATATGCATTGTGCTAAAACATTATAAATGAGTGAATGAATGAATGCCATTTTCTGTTTGATTAAATGTCCCAAGTCTACCTGAAATTGAATTTGTATGGATGTGCACATTTTCTGTTTACATGCATCTCACTTAAAAAAAAAGACTCCGATGGATCGAAAACCGAAGAGGCGATCCATGCAAAAATTAGGACAGTCCGATAGATTGAAAACCCAAAAGGGCAGTCTATGTAAAAATTAGGACACAAAATAAAGTCTGCAAAGTTGAAAACCTGAAGGGGCAATTCAGGCAAAAGTAAAGACAGTCCGATAGGCCGAAAACCCAAAAAGGCGGCCTATGCAAAATTCAGGACATAAAAAAAAAGAGAAAAAAAAAATAGAAGAATAAAAGTCATACAGTAGAAACAAGCTCAGGTAACCCTAATCCTCTAAAGACCGGGGCACCTCAAAGTCAGCACCTCATGTCCATGTCTCATGAGGCAAGCAACCAGGATACATCCACTGATGCTGTATGTGTTGAGGACGCTATGGTGTAAACACTCTACACTCGGTGGTGCACAAAGATGGAAGGACCCTCAGCAGCTGACCATACTATCCGCACAGCCGAGCGGGAGAGTAGAAAAGACACGTGGGTCAATCCAAGCAGTTGGATACCTCCAGCCCAAGTCTTAGTTGTCACATCAGAAATATCCCATTAGGGGCAGACCCACGTGGGCCTTTGTGAGCGGACGACCTTTTTACAGAACAAGCGGTGAAGCGGGAACTGGGAATTTTCTTTTTAAGATGTGTGATGATGTGGTTTGCAAATGGGTCTTTAATCTTTCTTAGGAAAATCTTTCATTTTATTGGGAAAACCCTTTTGTAGAAAACTCAATTGTAAGTGTGAATTTTGGAAAAATAGGTTTTTAGAAAATCCCAATTTGAACTTAAAGATCTCGAAACCTAAATTTTGAAATTAGATACAGAGTCACCACCCGGATCAGCTCATCCGGGAAATTCCAGTACAGCTCCCTACCAAGTGTAGACGCAGTACCTAATTCAGAGATTCAGGGTTCGGGCAACAAATCTACTAATCCTCACTTATTTTCAATTATTATTTCATAATGTACTGTTGCATTCACTTAATTCTACTCATTTTATCTTCTTTTTATTTTTAGTTAATGCTCATTCATATGAAATAAATATAAATCCAAAATAAAATGCAGAAAAGTAAAAGTGCGAGAAAAGTAAAGTAGAGGCCAAATTATACAACCCAAAAAAAAGAAAAAGCTCTCATCCTGACCATTACAACCGCCTATAATACACGAAATCTAAAAAGTACAATGGCCTAGATACACGATTTAATCTATAAAATACATACAAAAATAAAAATAAAGAAAAATAAAAGCTGCATCGAAATACAGTTAGCACGAGTAAATAAATCACACCAAGGACTCATATAGGACAGAATAGGGGTATTTTAGAAAACGGGATCATGCATAGGGGGTAACCGGGTCGACCCAATCGGTCGACCCGGTTAGACCTAGAAAACGGTTTTTTGAAACGCCCTGTAGGTTTTATGGATGAAAAACCAATTTTGAAAACCATTTGGATCATTTACATGCATTTTCCAACTTTAGTGGGTTAGATATCCTAGGACCCGGGGGTCCCGTTCGTGGGTGGGCCTAAATTAAACATCCATCTAGGGATTTTTGTAATGCTCCAGAATTGTGTTCTGGCCTTCTTTTCTTGTTTTTGAAAATCGTTTTGCAAATTTAGCGATTTCGGATAATCTGGGATTTCTGGAAAACGGATCCGAAACGGATCAAAATAAGTCCAGAAATCCCTAAAAACTCAAAATCACCAAACTTGAAATTACATCCATCAATTAAAAATAAGAAAACCGGGAATCTAAGCATACAAACTGGACCGATAATAAACATGAAAAACACATTACATTTGAAAATGGAAGCGTTATCGGTGGATTCAGGGCGATTGGAGCTTCTGCCCCTGTAGGTTATAGCCGTGCGACTGTAATCTGGAAATTATAGCCGCGCGGCTGTAATCATCAATGGGGCCGCTGTAATCAAAAATCACTTCCAAAATTACCAAAAATTCAAAAACACTAACAAACAGCAATCAAAACGAAAGAAAAAGGGATTTTTAAGGCCTCTCAGAATGTACCTTGTCTGTGTTCCAGTGTTTTGGACCACCAGGAATGAATCTGGATGCTGGGAACGCCTTGCAATTACGAACGACCCAAAAGCTTGTGCGATTTCCAAAGCCCGAAAGGAACCCCGAATGGTATTGAATGAGTGATTTGGTCTAAGAACGTTCCTAGAAACTAATCCTCCAAAGCTATGATGATTTAAATAGATTTTGTTAAGATTTCTTTTATTATTTAGGATTAAAACGTTCAATTTTAGTCTTTTTTTCTCAAAACCCCTAAGTGTGGATGTCTTTTTTTCTCAGTTTCTTAATTCTCTAATTTTTGTCTGCTGTTCTTCACCCTAAAATCCGATCACAATCAATTTATATCTCCTATTTAGGTTAAAAAAACGGATTAAATGCTGATTTTAGGCAAAAAAGGAAATATGATGATTACAGTCGCGCGACTGTAGTGACCAGATTAGCCTATTTTGCTTATTTTTCATTCTTTTCTTTGGTTTTTTTAAATACTCACTCGAATTCCTTCGGGGTTCCGTACCAAGACTTTGTCGCACACATTCGGGTCATCCGAGACATTTTTGACATCATCCCCGTCATTCCGAATCCGCTTCACGTTTATCTGTGAAAAAGGTAATAATGGCTTTCATCACCGAGGTCAGGAAAAAACCCATGCTCACAGGCTGTCCTTCGTGTGACCAAAGTCGACTTAAATGGGTGCTTGTGCCCGATTCGAGTTTGGTTCCGCGATAGGGAGCACGGTGAGAAGGAGAAGAGGACATACCTGGTGGCTCCTCCCATGTCTACCAGCTTTGATGTTTGTAGGGACTTGTCTCGGTTGTTTTGCAAAATAGCGGTCTTGTCCAGGTTGATTTGATTCTTCAGGGACTTACTTCAACTCTGTTACGAAGCATAGGACTTTGCCCGAATTGATTTAATGTTCTCCAGGGACGTGCTTCAACTCCATCATGAAGCAGAGGACTTTGGCCAGATTGTAATGGTTTTCCAGGGTTGTGCTTCGACTCCGTTGCGAAGCATAGGACTTTGCCCAGATTGTATTGGTTTTCTAGGGACGTGCTTCGACTCCATAGCGAAGTAGAGGACTTTGCCCAGATTGAATTTTCCTTGCCATTTGATGTTTATGAAAGGAAAGGGTATTTTGGTAATTTTGTAGTTTAAGGTGTTGTCACCCTTAAAAGGAAGGGTATTTTGGTCATTTGACTTCTCGTGGGGCCTATGTCACGAAAAGAAATGAGTTTTGATGATTTGGTTCCCTTTTTTTTGGGTGAAAAGGGGTATTTTGGTCATTTGGTAGCTTGATGGCTAACAAAAGGGGTACTTTGGTCTTTGCTCCCCTAGTGGAGCTTGTGTCACTAGGAGAAGAAATATTTTAGTGATTTGGTCCTCCACATAGCTGGCGTTGCTAAAAGGAAGAGTTTTGGCCATCCGGTAATTCAGTTCCTAACAAAAGGGCATTTTGGTCATTTCACTTCTAATGATGCCTGTGTCACTAAAGGGAAGAGTAGTTGTGTTTCTCGGGAAATTAGCGTATCCAAGGAAAAGATGCTTTGATGATTTGAGAAATTTGATCATCTCTCTCGAAGCTTTGCAGTTGTTTTGGGTGAGTATTCGTCCCTTGATCGACAATTTTGGAAACAAAAATTTTTGCCCCTTCGATCAAGAATAAATATGGACTGAATATCTTACGCCTTGATATCATTGAAATCGGCTCTCTGAAATCAGCTCTTTGTGGTAGAGCAATACCATTGAAGTTGTCTCCCTGTGGCGGAGCAATACCATTGAAATCGGCTCTCTGTGGTGGAGCGATACCATTGAAATCCACTCTTTGTGGTAGAGAAATACCATTGAAGTTGGCTTTCTGTGGCAGAGCAATACCATTGAAGTTGGCTCTCTATTGTGGAGCGATACCATTGAAATCAACTTTCTGTGGCGGAGCAATACCATTGAAGTTGGCTCTCTGTGGCGGAGCGATACCATTGAAATCTGCCCTCCGTGGTGGAGCAATACCATTGAAATTGGATCAGGGGTACATATTTATTCCTTGATCGATAATTTTGGAAACAAAAATTTTTTGCCCCTTCGATCAAGAATAAATATAGCTTGATTGTTTTGCCCCTGGATACCTGTAAAAGACAAGGAATACCCTTCTCGGGATTATATTAGCGTAAAGATGAATTCTGAAATTGAGAAAAGTCTCTTACATGGAATTTAAGGATGCCCCAGTGTCAAGTTATTTCCGCTTTCGGAGTACTCATGGCTCGAGACAGCCTGATGATGATAGCATGTACCTGTACTTGAGTACACATTGATGCGTGTATACATGTGTGTGTGCATGTTTTCAGTGTATGTGTATGTGCATGACCTGGATGCATATGATATGATTATGGCATTTCTTCATGTTTTGTTTGTTGCAGACGACAATTGGTATCAAGCGCCGTGAGTCCGCTTATTTGAGAACAGAGGTTGACCAGTTACATCAGCGGGTCACCAAGCTGGAGGTCATGAATCAGATTTTTAGGGACAGGATGGACGATTGGGATGCCCAGATGAGTCTGTCCTAGGTGGGATATCGCGTTGAAGTTTGGTTTATTGACCTGGTTGCTTGCTCCACGAGGCGTGGACGTGAGGCACTGGCTTTGATGTACCCCGGTTTTTACAGGATTAGAGTTGTCTAAGCTTGATACTACTGTATGACTTTTGTGTTATTTTCATTGCTTGTCCTAATTTTTGCATAGGTCGCCTTTTTTGGGTTTTCAGGCCATCGGACTGTCTTTATTTTTGCCTGAACCGCCCTTTCGGGTTTTCAATTCAGCAGACTTTATTTTATGCCCTAGCTTTTGCATAGATCGCCCTTTTTGCGTTTTTGATCTATCGAACTGTCCTAATTTTTGCATGGACCGCCTCTTCAATTTTCGATCCATCAGACTTTTTTTTTTGAAGTGAGATGCATGTAAACAGAAAATGTGCACATCCATACGAATTCAATTTCAAGCAGACTTGGGACATTTAACCTGAACAGAAAATGACATTCATTCATTCACTCATTTATAATGCTTTAGCACAATGCACATCAAAGATGAAATGAAGCTAAGGACAGAATTAGTAATGGTATCCATCTTGACCGGACCCACGCCTACCACCAACTAGTCTTTATAGATTTTCCCGCTGATGGTGCTCGCCTCTTTGTCCTAACTTTTACGTGGACCGCCTTTTCGGTTTTCGATCCATCGGACTATCCTGATTTTTTCATGGATTGCCTTTTCGATTTGTGACCCATCGGACCTGTAAGCGCCGGAATTTTACTTTTAAAAAAAAAAAGTATAGTCATACGACTATCACTACAGTCGTATGACTGTAACCAAAAACAAAGCATACGCCACATGTTGCATGCATACATACATTTAGAACCATACATGCATCCGTACATACATGCATATGTTTAAAGTAAACACGCACAATTCATATGCATATGCATCATAACCAATCCAAGTGCAGGTACCCACCACCATCACCAGGTATTCCTGAACCAGGATCACTCTCAAAGCAAAGATGGCACAACGCCGGAGTGTCTATTGGGCTTTAAGCGTCAGCGCAAACCTATATCTCAACATGTCAAGTCTCTAAGGGGCAGAACAATCAAGTCGTATTTATCCTTGATCGAAGGGGCAAAAATTTTTTCTTCTAAAATTATCGATCAAGGGATAAATACTCATTCTCATGCCAACATCGAAATTATCCTTCCTAAAGCTACCTCCTTATTTCATTCAAGCCAGATTTCAAGCCCTTGAACTTCATTACGTTCAAGCATGGCTACAAATCCTTGAATCCCTATCTTCATTCAAGCCAGATTTCAAACCCTTGAACTCCAGTACGTTCAAGCATGGTTACAAATCCTTGAACCATCTTCTTCATTCAAGCCAGATTTCAAACCCTTGAACTCCAGTACGTTCAAGCATGGTTGCAAATCCTTGAACCATCTTCTTTATTCAAGCCAGATTTCAAACCTTTGAACTCCAGTACGTTCAAGCATGGTTGCAAATCCTTGAACCATCTTCTTCATTCAAGCCAGATTTCAAACCCTTGAACTCCAGTACGTTCAAGCATGGTTGCGAATCCTTGAACCATCTTCTTCATTCAAGCCAGATTTCAAACCCTTGAACTCCAGTACGTTCAAGCATGGTTTCAGATCCTTGAACCCTTCTCTTCATTCAAGTCAGATTTTGAACCCTTGAACTCCGTTATATTCAAGCATGGTTTCAAATCCTTGAACCTCTTATTTCATTATTTCAAGTCCACCCAATTCCAGTAAGATTTCAATCCATAATCCATCTCCCTTTGCCTCGGGTAACATAAACCCGATATCGGCCAATCCATAATCCACCTTCCTTTGCCTCGGGTAACATAGACCCGATATTGGCCAATCCATAATCCATTTCCCTTTGCCTCGAGTAATATAAACAAGATATCAGCCAATCCATAATCCACCTTCCTTTGCCTCGGGTAACATAGACCCGATATCAGCTTAACTGCATTTCATCTTCCTTTGCCTCGAGTAATGTAAACTCGATATCGGCTTAACCGCATTTCACTCTTCCTTTGCCTCGGGTATCATAGACCCGATATCAGCCAATCCATAATCCACCTTCCTTTGCCTCGGGTAGCATAGACCCGATATCGGCTTAACCGCATTCCATCTTCCTTGGCCTCGGGTAACCTAAACCTGATATCGGCTTATTTCCTCCCCAGCATCGCCTCGGGTAACCTAGACCCGATATCGGCATATTTCAACGGCAGATTCTTTCCTGTGTTTGCGGTGCTTTGAGTCGCTTCTCTCATATTCACATCAACTATCCCAGACTAAGATCGGGTGGTGAATTTGATCACGCGAGGGGCAGCTGTAAGCGCCGGAATTTTACTTTCAAAAAAAAAAGTATAGTCGTACGACTATCACTACAGTCGTACGACTGTAACCAAACTACAGTCGTACGACTGTAGATCATAACCCATACCTTAAAAGCTGAAATAAAAAGACAGAAAAAAGGGGGGAAAAGGGGAACGAACAGACAGAGAAACAAAAGGAGAGAAAAAAAAACGAAGAAAGAAAGGAGAAAAAGAGAAAGGAGGAGAAAACCAAAGAAAAGGAGGAACTCATCATCAAAAATCCCTTAGCATTTGGAGATTTTGAATCCAAAAACTCTCAAATCCTAACTCAAGGAGAAAAGTCCGAACTTTAATGGATTGGAGCCATGCCAAGGGTTAATCCTACGGTGGACGCACGCCACAGAGGTAAACACTCCTTTTCCCCTCTCTTTTATAAGCTTTCTAGATGATTGGTGTGGGTTTCATGCCATTTTTATCCATTTTTCTGCATTTCAGTTTCTGGAGATCAAGAACAGTCGTGCGACTGTTCTTGAGTTGATGAACAGTCGTACGACTGTAGTTACAGTCGTACGAGTGTTCTTGATTTCCAGCGTTTTGTTCCCAGTGTTCTTCAAATAAAGTTTTGGTGAAATTTTGACTCCAGGCCACTTACAGTCGCATGACTGTAATTTACAGTCGTACGACTGTAGTTACAGTCGCACGACTGTAACGTCATTCTAGAATCAGAATTTCCGTTTTTATCCCTAAAAATTCCCAAAAATCCATAAAAATTCAGAAAATCCCAAAAATCATCAAAATGAATTTTGTTGTGTGCATTCACGACCGTAGATTCAATTTTCAGTAAAATTGCATTTAGAACAATGCCACGACGGAGACCTAGTTCTCCCGAAAACCGACCCACCTCACATGTAAAAAATGCATGTAAACCGGTAAAATTGTTTTCAAAATGATTTTCCCACAAAAAACCAAAAATACAGGGACGTTTCAAAATGTTTTCCAGGTCTAACCGGGCCGGCTAGCCAAGCCAACCCGGTTATCCCCTAAATGCATGCCCCCAATTCTGTATTTTTCTAATTCTGTCTATTTGAGTCCTATTTATGGCGTGCTATATATTGTGCTAACCCTCTGTTTTGTAGGTTTTAATTTCTTTTATTTTCATTTTGGATGTAATTTAATAGATTAAATCGTGTATCCTAGGCGATTGTATTTTTTCTAGATTTTCGTGTATATTAGGCGCTTGTAAAGTGAGGCGAGAGTTTTTATTTTTCCATTCGATTTGGTTGTAAGCCAATTAATATTTATTTCTTTTCCTTACTTTTGTATTAAATATTTGTATGCTCGCCGTATGCCTTTTATATTCAATAAAATTAACTTTAGATTTTGAAATACCATTTGAGAACATTGGCAATATTTACTTTAATTAGACACGAAATAAGGGACTTGTCCGGACCCAAATCTCTAGATAGTGTAGCGACCATTCGTCCGGTTCAGCTACCTTAAGAATTTCCCGGTTGAGCTGAGCCGGATGGCGACTCTACAATATTCATCTAGACTTAGGTCTCGGTTCTTTTATGCATTAATTCCACATTTATTTTCCAAAAACGAATTTCCATTATAAAAACCCCACGCGAGGGAGGGGTTCGCCCGAGATCGAGGTGCCCCTTCCAAAAGGAAGTCTCGCGTCCCGTCGAAAATGCGTCGTCCGCTCACAGGACCTCTTTTTTTTTTTTACACATAACAGTGCCTAGGCTTGCCTGGGTTGATGGGGCTGACGACTTAGTCTTTGTCTCTCCTGGTGGAACCGCTTCCATCCTATAGGCTAAGGAGTATGACGTTTCTTCAGTGCGTACTCTGATGCTATTTCTGTGTCTAGCAAAGCAAATGGTAATTTGTCGACCCATATTCTGAAGGTAACCACTACTTTTGACGGAATCCTTTTGATGGATTTATTGGCCGCCACTGTCACTCTGTTGACTTGTGAGGGATACGGAGATGGTCTATGATGTTCAACCCTTTGTTCTGGAGTAACTTGTTATTGTCCCTTGGGATTATTGTCCATCGCCAGTCATGATCCTTTTTTTTAGAAGTGACATTCATACATAGTTCTGTTTCTACCCACTTGAGAATTGGTCGACGGTTGCGACCATGGTGTGATGTCCGTTTGACGCCAGCGGCTTTATTTTGCTGACACTGTCAATATGTTGTGACAATCCTCCTTTTTCTGGTTCGAGTCTATGAAGCTCCTGTTTGGCTGGTTCCATCTTCAAACTCTTTGGAACTCAGTGTTCAGTGATTTCTCTGTCACCTCGGCACGACATCGTTCAGTCAGGCAAAGATTTCCATGTTCTTTTATGGTATGTTGTAATTTTCTTTCCTCTCATCAAGCGTGAGGTCTCTCGAGACAGATATCATTTTTGGGTCATCATCTATCCGCAGATTCATTTCATGCATTGATGTATCATGTGTGTTAAAGGCATTAAGTGAATGTTTCAATGCATGCAGAGTTCCATCCGAAAAATATCGCACAAGTAATTGAAATAAAACTCTATTAAATTAAACACCTCAGAGGCTAAATTATTCACATGATAAATGATAATAATAATAATAAAATAAAACAAATTAAAACATCAAAATGACTATTGCCTCCATATGCGGAGGGTCTTCTCTTTATTGCAGCGTCATGGTCCTCAATGTCTTGTGAACTCGAATCATCCAAGGTTGGGCAAGGGATTATTTTGGATGCTAGGTTTCAAAGCTGGCTCGATAATCTTTCCGTCAGCGACTAACTGCTTGATGGCCTTAATCAACTGGGTGCATTTATTTGTATGGTGACACGTCATCACATGGTGAGAGCAAAAATTGTCTTTATCCACCTCAGCCGGAGGTGAAAATGGCCTCAAACTCTGCAACAGACCAGCTTTTCTACACTTAGCATAGATCAGGCTTACTGACTCGGCCCACGGACTAGTGACCCTTTGAGGAGTCTACCTTCCTTGGATCATGGCGGCCACACTTGCCTCATGCACTTCGAACGAAGCTGCATCCAGAGTCGTCTTAGCATTGGACCCCACTGAAATAGCCTTAGAGCTGCTGCCCTAGTAGCCTTAAGAGTACCCTTGGTTATTTCTATAGGAGCTCGATCTCTGTCTGCCTCTTTGCTCCTCTTCCTCGTATCGCTCGATACGCTTGGCAAATTCAGCCACTTCATTGAAGGAGTGGAATCTCTTTAGTTTCATTTTATCCTTGTATTAGGGCAGACTACCATCCACCAACTTCACAATGAGTGACTCCAACTTTTGTGCCCCATCCACCAAAACTTACACATCCATCCACCGTTTGTAGTAAGCCAGGAAGGACTCATTTGGCTTCTGGCGGATTCTCTCTAGGTTTTCAAGGGTGGTCTCTACTTGGGTATTGTAAGCGCACTGCTTTATAAAAGCTTTAGATAGGCCCTCCCAAGTAGAACGGGTGTATAGAGGCATCTTCATATACCAGTTCGCCGCAGCACCCCTCAAAGTAGTCGGAAATATGTTTAAGAGGTGACCTCTCCCAATCCCCATGCTAGTCATCAACCTTACATAACTGTCCAAATGGGCTTCTGGTGGGCTCTCTCTTGTGTATGGAGGCAGGTAAGGCATCTGAAAACCAGCTGGGAGTAGCTCTCCTCCATCAGCCATCAAAGTAGTTGGGTCGACATATTTAACAGGGTTATAGTGGACTATCTCCTTTAGTTTAGGTAGCATGGCTTCAATATTAAAAAATTTCTGATTAAGGCGCTTCTCTAGCATCGTCTCAATTGAGGCTTCCCTTGCCTTCTCAAAGGCTTCATCCTTTTCGGGCTGACAGTTAGGTTCTCTGTCGTTAACCACTCCACTACTTCCTACAGGAAGGCTTCCTACAGCACCATTAGTAACTTGGACAAACTGTTGTCCCTCACTTCCAACTAAAGTCTGAGCCGGTGGAACAGATTGAATAGGGGGGTGCCTATCACGGCCTGCACTTGTTCCCTAAGAGTGTTCTTAAACTCATCTGAGGTGAGAAATCTCCTCATAAAAGCAGCCATATCAAAGGGCAAGTTTCCACTGTTTCCGTCGGCCATGCCCGCTCTATCTGCTTCTTCTAACAAAATTTAACTGTCAACTGGTAGAGTGGGTAACTGAACTTCGACCTCCCGATCTGAATCTGATCCTGAACTGATCCCTTCCACGGTGATCGGCTCTGATTGAACTGATTGGTTTTTCACTGACTCGACACGAACTAGCCACTTTGAGGTTTGTCTCCAAACTGCACATTCAACTTAAGGTTAGAGTCGTGGATGGATGTCATGGACCTAGACTCGACACCCTAAATGGCGTGTATGGTGCATTCATGTTCATGATCGCATGATGCTTTATGGATGCGGATGATGATGAAAATGACTTTTGTATTTTCTTTCTTTTTATTTTGGATGTTCTAAGCATACCCCACGTCATGCAAAAAGACAATGCAAAAACGTCGCGTGTGGACAGACACACAGACAGAAATTCGGCACCTTCGGGGAACCTAACGGATGTTGTGAAATGGTCACGTATGTACCGACACATGGATAGTGGTTCGACACTTTGTAGGTCAATGAAATGGTATGCGATGGTCATATGGGAGCCGTTCCATAGACAGAGGTTCAATGCTTTATGGCATTTTAGATGAAGTGATGTCACAAATAAGTCGCGTGTAGCTCAAGACACGGACAGCATTTTGGCATTCATGGAACACCTTGCATGATTTAGGCATGTTATGAAATGTCCTAATATTAATTCTAGTTTGGCACTTATGGAGTACCTCAAATGGGTCATCAATGTTATGAAACAATCCGATGTGGATTGTGACACACAAGTAAGACATTAGTGTCGCCATGACACCATGATGAATGGATATGATGTCATGTAATGGTATTGTGTGGTCAACAACATGAACACGAGCCTAAGACCGTTATGGTCCCCTAATGGTGCAATGATGTAATGAAATGGCCAAGTGTAATCCGATGCATAGCCGAACACGGGGTAATCTTGGGGACTCCTGATATGTCATGAAATGAAATGTCATGAGGGGCATACTTAGAACATCCTTCATTTTAGATGGGATGAGATGATGTGAATGCCCATGTCATACAGAATGCAAATGGCTGCACAAAAAAACGTGGTTAGGATGCATGACACACGAGATGATGTCATGTATGCTTTATGAAATGCAAGCACAAAAGATGTATATGACACGCGAGTAAGATGTTATGGCTGCAAGAAAATGTGGTTAGTATAATACCACATGTATGATGATGCTTGCGAATGGCTGCATAAAGATGTGGTTAGAAAATGGCACACGGATGATGCGTGTTTAATGTTGCATGTAAAGGTCAAAAATGAAACCACCATAGAACAAACGTTAGCACAAGCAACAATATGCCCACCCTTCCAACCTTATTCCTCCATTCGATTGGTTTCGCATTCTTCCTAGGTGTTGGGTCTCTTTGGAATCAACCGGGGATACCAAAGGCGGACTCTTAATTTCCATTTTCAAATATATGTTTTGGTAACCCTAAGGGGAAGTTGCTAGGCCATTACATGAGGGTCTAAGTCAAACCAAGGGTCGTACAGGTTCCCATAGCAAAAATATACTCCTCACTTCTCCCAAACGAAGGGGTATGTACGAGGCTATGAGTGGTTTACCCCCTCGGGTGCCTCCAATCCTAGCGGAAGAGGTAGGTCACCTTTGAAGATAAACTGGGCTTAAACAGGTGTTGCAGGGATTCAAGAAGAGAAAATATCATGCTTATGCAAATGTGAATGAAACATCGAATTATAATTTAATAATTGACTACAAGTGAGGAAATACTTCGGTTGTTGCCTAAGTTCCTTAAGTTTTTATGAAAACTTTTTAAAAGAAACCATTAGTCCCTAGCAGAGTCGCCACTATGAGCGGATGACCTTTTTACAGAACGCGTAGTGAAGCGGGAATCGGGGATTTTCTTTTTAAGATGTGTGATGATGTGGTTTGAAAACGGGTCTTTAATCTTTCTTAGGAAAATCTTTCATTTTATTGGGAAAACCCTTTGGTAGAAAACTTAATTGTAAGTGTAAATTTTGGAAAAATAGGTTTTTAGAAAATCCCAATTTGAACTTAAAGATTTCGAAACCTAAATTTCGAAATTAGATACAAAGTCACCACCCGGATCAGCTCATCTGGGAAATTCCAGTACAGCTCCCTACCAAGTGTAGACGCAGTACCTGATTCAGAGATTCAGGGTTCAGGCAACAAATCTACTAATCCTCACTTATTTTCAATTATTATTTCATAATGTACTGTTGCATTCACTTAATTCTACTCATTTTATCTTCTTTTTATTTTTACTTAATGCTCATTCATATGACATAAATATAAATCCAAAATAAAATGCAGAAAAGTAAAAGTGCGGGAAAAGTAAAGTAGAGGCCAAATTATACAACCCAAAAAAAAGAAAAAGCTCTCATCCTGACCATTACAACCGCCTATAATAGACGAAATCTAAAAAGTACAATCGCCTAGATACACGATTTAATCTATAAAATGCCTCTAAACCATCCACCCGATCTATGAAGGTCTGACTCATGATCTCTAACTCGATGACCTATCGATGCAACTGGTCAACCTCCGCCCTCAAGCGAGTGGACTCACGGCGCCCAACCCAAATCGTCATCTGCGCCAAGCAAACCATAAAAAACACCATAATCATATGCATATGCATCCGAAACATACATACATACATGCATTCGAAACACACACATTCATGCACACATGCATCAAAACCAATCTAGGTACAGATTCTCATCATCGTAGGCACCCTGGAAGTAGAAATACCCTAATACTGGGGCATTCCCTCGGCTATATCAAATCATTTAGAGCCGCACGGCTCTAACTCCAAGGTAACTAAATTTTCTCAACTTTTCATAATTTTCGTTTATACCAATATAATTCGTATTCATTCTTGATCAAAGGGGCAAAAAAAATTTGTTTCTAAAATTATCGATCAAGGAACGAATACGTACTCGAAACAACTTCAAAACGTCAAAAGAGGTAATCAAGGTTCTCAAAACACCAAAACACCTTTCCTTAGTGACACAAGTTTCACGGGAAACACCAAAACACCTTTCTTAGTGACACAAGCTTCACAGGAAACACCAAAACACCTTTCCTTAGTGACACAAGCTTCACGGGAAACACCAAAACACCTTTCCTTCTGTGACACAAGCCCCACTAGAAGTGAAATGACCAAAATACCCCTTTGTTAGCGACAAACTACCAGATGGCCAAAACATCTTTCCTTAGTGACACAAGCTTTATGGGAAACACTCTTATCCTTTCCTTCAGTGACACAAGCCCCACTAAAAGCGAAATGACCAAAACACCCTTCTGTTAGCGACAAACTACCAGATGGCCAAAACACCTTTTCGTAGTGACACAAGCTTCACGAGAAATCAAATCATCGAGATATTTCTTCCCCTGGTGACATAAGCTCCACTAGGGGTGAAATGACCAAATGCCCTTTTGTTAGCCACCAAGCTACCAAATGACCAAAATACCCCTTTTCCCATCAAAAGAGGGAAACCAAATCATCAAAACTCATTCCTTCTCGTGACGTAGGCCCCAAGAGAAGTCAAATGACCAAAGTACCCTTCCTTCAAAGGGTGCTGACTTCCTGAGCTGTAAAATTACTAAAATACCCTTTCCTTTCATGAACACCAAATGACAAGGAAAATTCAGTCCGGGCAAAGTCCTCTGCTTCACGATGGAGTCGAAGCACATCCCTGGAAAACCAATACAATTTGGGCAAAGTCCTCTGCTTCGCAATGGAGTTGAAGCACGACCCTAGAAAACCAATACAATCTGGGCAAAGTCCTCTACTTCACGATGGAGTCGAAGCACGTCCCTGGAAAACATCAAACCAATTCGGGCAAAGTCCTATGCCTTGTAACAGAGTCAAAGTAAGTCCCTGAAGAATCAAATCAAACTGGGCAAGACCGTTGTTTCGCAAAACAATCGAGACAAGTCCCTACAAACATCAAAGCTGGTCGATGCGGGAGGAGCCACTAGGTATGTCCTCTTTTCCTTTTCATCGTGCTCCCTATCGCGGGACCAAACTTGAATCAGGCACAAGCACCCATTCAAGTCGACTTTGGTCACGCGATGGGAAGCCTGTGAGCACGGTTTTTTTCTCGACCTCGGTGATGAAAGCCATTATTACCTTTTTCACGGATAAACGTGAAGCGGATTCGGAACGACCGGGATAACATCGGAAATGTCTCGGATGACCCGAATGTGTGTGACAAGTCTTGGTACGAAAAGGAATTCGAGTGAGTATTTAAGAGAACCGAGGAAAAGAATGAAAAATAAGCAAAATAGGATAATCTGGTCACTACAGCCGTGCGGCTATAATCACCAGATTTCCTTTTTTGACACCAATCAGCCTTTAATTTGGATTACTTAACCTAAATGGGAGATATAAAACCATAATAAGGGGATTAGGGTTTACAACAGAGACACAGAACATACAGAATAGAGAGAATTGAAAGAAAACACAATCCCACGTAGAGTTCTTGAAAGAAAAAGATTGAAATTAAGTGTTTTAATCCAAAAATAATAAAAAAAAACCTTAATAAAATCTGTAGAAACAATCATAATTTTGAGAGAACTAGTTTTCTAGGGGTGTTTCTAGACTATAATCATTCATTCAATTTCATTCGGGGTTCCACTCGGGCTTCAAAGATCGCATACGCTTTTGGGTTGTTCATGATTGCAAGGCGTTTCCCGACATCCGAATCCATCCCTGGTGGTCTAAAACACTGGAACACAGACAAGGTATATTCTGAGAGGTCTTAAAAATCCTTTTTAATTCATTCTGGGTGCTATTTATTAGTGTTTTTGAGTTTTTTTACGATTTTGGAAGCGATTCCGGTTACAGCCACCCCACCAGATGATTACAGCCGCACGGCTGTACAGGCGTGCGGCTGTAACTTACAAGGGCGCGGCTGTAATCTTTTGATTACAGGGGCGCGGCTGTAATCTACAGGGGCGTGGCTGTAACTTACAGGGGCGCGACTGTAATCTTCAGGGGTAGAAGCTCCGAATGCCCTAAATCAACCGATAACGCTTCCGTTTTCCAATTAAATGTGTTTTTTCATGAATATTATCGATCCAATTACATCCATGCATACTTAGATCCCTGGTTTTCTGATTTTTAATTGATGGATGTGATTTCAATTTGGTAATTTCGGGTCATTAAGGATTTACAGATTTGTTTTGATCCGTTTCGGATCCGTTTTGTTGAATTTAGTGTGTTTCCAAAAATCCCCGATAGCCTAAAATTGCTAAATTTGTAAAACAATTTTTAAAAACGAGGAAATTAAGCAGGAAAACATTCTGGAGCATTACAACCGCATGGCTGTAAACTACAGCCGCTCGGCTGTAGCTCAGGAGGTAGAATTACAGTTTTACCCTTTTGGGCCCCAAACTTGTAATTTTGCATATTTTTCCTTATTCAAAACTGAATTTTGACATGTTTACATTCTTTTTGGACCCTAGATGAATGTTTAATTTAGGCCCACTCACGAACGGGACCCCTTGGTCCCGGGATATCCGGTCCACTAAAAGTTGGAAAATACATGTAAATGAGCCAAATGATTTTCAAATTGGTTTTTCATCCATAAAACCTACAAGGAGTTTCAAAAACCGTTTTTCAGGTCTAAACGGGCCGACCGATCGGGTCGACTCGGTTAACCCCCTAAATGTATGACCCTGTTTCCTAAAATACCCCTATTCTGTCTTATATGAGTCCTTGGTGTGTTTTATTTACTTGTGCTAACTGTATTTGGATGCAGCTTTTATTTTTCTTTTTTTTTATTTTTTTATGTATTTTATAGATTAAATCGTGTATCTAGGCGATTGTACTTTTTAGATCTTCGTATATTTTAGGCGATTGTAATGGTGAGGATGAGAGTTTTTTCTTTTTATAGGTTGTATAATTTGGCCTCCACTTTACTTTTCCCGCACTTTTACTTTTCTGAACTTTATTTTGGTTTTTATATTTATGTCATTTGTATGAGCATTAACTAAAAATAAAAAGAAGATAAAATGAGTAGAACTAAGTGGATGTTATATTATATTATGCAATAATAATTGAAAATAAGTGAGGATTAGTAAGAATGTTGCCTCTGGATTAGGTACTGCGTTTACACTTGGTAGGGAGCTGTACCGGAATTTCCCGGATGAGCTGATCCGGGTGGCGACCCTGTATCTAATCTTGAAATTCATGTTTCGAGATCTTTAAGTTAAATTGGGATTTTCTAAGAAAAAATCTTATTTTTCAAAATTCACACTTCCAATTAAGCTTTCTACAAAATGAGTTTTCCAATAAAATGAAAGACTTTCTTAAAGAAGATTAAAACCCATTTTCAAACCATATCATCACATCTCAAAAAGAAAATCCCCGGTTCCCGCTTCGCCACGCGTTCCATAAAAACTGTTGGGGAATTAATCGCACAAACAAACATAAAACGCAGCGGATAAAGGATTAATCCCCACCAAGGACCCATGTGCATTGCATTGAATCGGAAGGAGGGTTAAAGAATTACCTTAATTCTTTGAAGTTTGAATCACTTAGGAACCAAAATTGCTTCCCTCTATGGTTGATCCACACGGAGCAATACGTTCACCGCGTGCTAGCGCCGGGATGGAAGAAACGGTTTCTTCGAATCGAGAGAAGAGAGCAGAAAAAAAAATCAGATTTTTCTTTTGCTTGGAGAGACTGAATTTCGGCTGGCTACTTTTTTTTTTTGGTGGCTGGCCGAATTCTGCTATAGTATTAGTGTGGAGAGTGATTAGGTTTAGGTTAATTGTTTCCTTAAATAATTAACCTAAATAGTTAATTATAATTATAACCTAATACACCTATTAGTTATAATTATATATTAACCCACACAATTTAATATTAATTCTCAATTAACATTAAATCAAATCAATTCTCCATAATACATATATGTATATATAATATTATAATTAATTATATCTCCATATAATTTAATTATAATATGTAGCATACTTTATGCAATATTAATCACATTAATATTTATATATACATACATAAATATATATCACTATATATATTTATTCTCTTTCTCATTCATAAATTATTATCCAATAATAATTTATACCCGATAAGATGAACTTCATTTTGCTCTTGTGTGTGACCCCATAGGATCATATTAATTGGCAATAAGGAAATTACCATAATGTCCTTATAGGTCACAAGCGGACTCTAGCAAGCCATTACGACTACCCAATTAATATGATTGGAATGATCCAATACCTATTTATAGAATGTCATATTCCCTTTTGTCTCTTTGATATCAAGATTAATTATAAGACATGGTACACTTGTCAATCTTATATAATTAATCATATGCTTTCTCGATCTCAAAGTAAACTGTTCAGACAAATCAATTGATACTCTTATCAATTATTTGAGCACGGCCATGCATTTAACAGTCTTACTTATCGAGGGGCCCAGTGATATCGCTCTCTTGTTAGAGAGGGACAAAATCCCATATCTGTCACTCACATCCCTAAGCATGAGTCATATTGTACCCAACCACAGCCTTTATAACTACTCTGTTACAAGCAGCGTTTGACTGCGTCAAAGCACAACATGAATTCATCCCGGAATCCATGGTGACCTCAGGTCAAAGGAATCAGCTGATGACACTACTATAATCAAGATCAGTTGTGACACGTGACCATGAACTTGATCTTATAGTGGGTCTCCAGCAACATGTTCTCTAACACATTGCCCGTGAGTATAATCTGTATCTGTATACACTATATTCATCTTATGAATATCCATTATCACTCACACTAGTCTTAGTTTGTTATTATTCCCATAATAACAATCGACTAGGGAAAATTTAGAATTACACAATTAATTCATGGATACATTATCATAAATACTAACATACAAATATATATGATAAAATAAGTCTTTATTAATGACTTAAGAAGATTGTTTACATAATCCAACATTGGCTTAGGGCACAATCTCTAACAATCTCCCACTTGCCCTAAGTCCAATCTCAAATGTATCTAATACCCATGGACCTAGCATGACCATCATGTACAGCTTGTGAAAGAGCTTTTGTTAGTGGATCAGCAACATTGTCTTCAGACGCAACTTTGCATATCTTCACATCTCCTCTTGAGATGACTTCTCTTATGTAGTGAAAACGCCGAAGTATATGTTTGGATTTCTGTGACACACTAGGTTCCTTAGCAAGTGATATTGCCCCATTGTTGTCACACAAGAGGCTCACAGGATTCACTATGCTAGGAACGACACCAAGTTCTTCGATGAACTTCTTGATCCAAACAGCCTCTTGGGCTGCATCTGATGCAGCAATATACTCGGCTTCTGTTGTAGATGCAGCTATCGTGCTTTGCTTAGAACTCTTCCAACTTATCGCACCTCCATTCAGAATGAACACATACCCAGACTGTGACTGCATCTGATCTTGATCAGTTTGGAAACTTGCATCCGTGTAACCATTTACAACAAGATCTTCGTCCGAGCCTCCATATATCAAGAATGTATCTTTAGTTCTTCTCAAGTACTTAAGAATACTCTTGACAGCAGTCCAGTGACTATCACCTGGATCAGACTGATATCTACTTGTCATGCTCAAAGCAAAAGAGACATCTGGCCGAGTACATACCATGGCATACATGATAGATCCTATAGCTGACGCATAAGGAATCTTATTCATGCGTTGACGTTCTTCAACTGTCATGGGACATTGCTTACAACTAAGCTTTATC
The DNA here is from genome assembly GCA_039660915.1 of Euphorbia tirucalli. Lineage (NCBI taxonomy): Eukaryota > Viridiplantae > Streptophyta > Magnoliopsida > Malpighiales > Euphorbiaceae > Euphorbia > Euphorbia tirucalli. The sequence goes on from CM077636.1 coordinate 44,119,508, forward strand.
CCTTGCCCAATAGGAACATTTCCTTTCTTAGATTGATCCATACTGAACCTTTTCAGTATCTTATCAATGTATGTACTCTGGCTTAGGCCTATCAATCTCTTAGATCTATCTCTATAGATCTTTATTCCAAGAATGTAGGCTGCCTCACCCAAGTCTTTCATAGAAAAACACTTTCCTAGCCAAGATTTTACTTCTTGCAAGGTAGGAATGTGATTTCCTATTAACAATATGTCATCGACATATAGAACTAGGAAAACTATATTACTCCCACTGAACTTCTTGTACACACAAGGCTCATCTTCGTTTTTGATGAAGCCAAACTTTTTGACTGATTCATCAAAACAATGATTCCAACTTCTTGATGCTTGCTTCAAACCATAAATGGCCTTTTGAAGCTTGCATACTTTATCAGGATTCTTTGGATCGACAAAACCTTCAGGCTGTGTCATGTACACATCCTCAACAAGGTTTCCATTTAGGAAAGCTGTTTTGACATCCATTTGCCATATTTCATAGTCATAATATGCTGCTATGGCAACAAGAATTCTGATGGACTTGATCATAGCTACTGGCGAAAAGGTTTCGTCATAGTCTATACCATGAACTTGTCGGTAACCTTTCGCCACTAACCTTGCTTTATAAGTCTGAATATTCCCATCCATGTCCGTTTTCAACTTGAAAACCCATTTGTGCCCTATTGCTTTAGCACCCTTTGGGAGATCAACCAAAGTCCATACTTTGTTGTCGTCCATGGATTGAATTTCTGACTTCATAGCATCAAGCCATTTTACAGATTCTGAACTAGAGACAGCTTCCACATACGTGGAAGGTTCATTCTCTTCTAACAGAATCAGATCATTTTCGTTCGTGACGAGAAATCCATATCTCTCGGGCTCATGACGAACTCTACTTGATCTACGTTGGACTTGTGTTACTGGTTCTGACTCAACAACTTCTTGTGAATCAGGTTGTTGTTCCATTTGAAACTCACTTTCAATTTGGTTATCCAGATTTTCTTGCAGGTGTACTTTACTCCCACTGATTCCTTTGGAAATAAACTCTTTTTCCAGGAATGTACCATTCCTAGCAACAAACACTTTGTTTTCACTAGGATTGTAAAAGAAATAACCTTTAGTTTCTTTTGGATAACCTACAAAGTTGCACTTCACAGATTTTGGTGCTAACTTATCTGAAATCAAGTATTTCACATAAGCTTCGCATCCCCAAATCTTGAGAAAAGACAAATTTGGTCTCTTACCAACCCATATCTCATATGGTGTCTTTTCAACTGCCTTTGATGGAACTCGGTTCAGTGTGAATGCCGCTGTTTCAAGTGCATATCCCCAAAAGGATAGAGGAAGATTTGTTTGACTCATCATAGACCGAACCATATCCAATAAAGTTCGGTTCCTCCTCTCAGACACACCATTCCACTGTGGTGTACCAGGAGGAGTTAATTGTGAGACAATCCCACAATTTTTAAGATGATCGTCAAACTCTTGGCTCAAATATTCACCACCTCGATCAGATCTAAGTGCTTTAATTGTCTTGCCAAGTTGGTTTTGTACTTCATTTTGGAATGCTTTGAACATTTCAAAGGATTCCGACTTATGCTTCATTAGATATAGATAACCATATCTACTGAAATCATCAGTGAACGTAATGAAGTATTGAAAACCACCTCTAGCAGTTGTGCTCATAGGCCCACATACATCCGTATGTATGAGTTCTAATAAGTCACTAGCCCTTTCACTGTGACCAGTAAAGGGGCTCTTCGTCATCTTACCCATTAAACAAGACTCGCATGTGTCATATGTTTCAAAAACATCTAGACCCAAAATTCCATCTTTATGGAGTTTTGAAATGCGTTTCTCATTAACGTGTCCTAGACGACAATGCCAGAGATAAGTAGGATTCACAACATTTGTTCTTATCCTTTTGGTATTTATGTTATATACATGCTCATTATAACCTTCACTAAGGTTCAACAAATAAAGACCATCATGTAAATCCGCATTTGCATAAAACAAGTCTTTATTGAAAAGCAATAAGTGATTATTCTCAATAACACATTTAAATCCTTCCTTGTCCAAACATGAAATAGAAATGATGTTCCTAGACAAATTAGGAACAAAATAACAATTATTCAAATAAAGGACAAGTCCACTTGGCAACTTGAGCTCGTAGCGGCCGACTTCATAAGCAGCAACTCTAGCTCCATTCGCCACATGGAATTCTACCTCGCCCTTCTTGAGCTTTCTACTTCCTCTAAGCCCCTGCACATTCATACAAATGTGAGAACCACAACCGGTATCTAATACCCACGAAGTAGAAACAGAAGTAGAATGAAGTATTTCAATAACATGAATACCTTGATTAGCGGTCTCACCGCCTCTCTTCTTCCTCAAGTCCTCCAAATAAAGCTTGCAATTTCTGCGCCAATGACCAGGCTGATTGCAGAAATGGCATGCGCCTTCCTTTGCAGGCTTTGCCTTGGCAGCAGCTACGGGCTTTTTAGCATCTTTCCCAAACGCTTTGGGTTTGTGCGCTTTACCCTTCTTCTTCTGGATCCTACCCTTTTGCACCATATGGATCCCTTTGGAGCTTGGTTTCTCTTTTATAGTCACTTCAGCGTTTTTAAGCATCCCATGCAATTCGCTTACCGTTTTGTCCATATCATTCATGTGATAATTCATGACAAAATGGGTGTAACTATCGGGAAGAGAGTTTAGGATCAAATCCGTTGCCAACTCAGGTCTGAGTGGCGAACCAAGTCTCTCCAACTGATCAATGTACCCTTTCATCTTCAGAACATGTGCACTAACCGAACTACCTTCGGCCATTTTGCACGCAACCAAAGATCTCAAGGTCTCATACCTTTCCCTTCTCGCTTGCTTTTGGAACATTTCCTTAAGCTCTTGAGACATCTCGTATGCCTCAAACATTTCCAGATCCTTCTGAAGTTCCGGAATCATAGAAGCGAGCATTAGGCATTGCACATCAATCTGATCATTTTGATGCTTGTGGAAAGCATCTCTTTCAGCTCTTGGAGCCGTGGTGGGTGGAGGGTTAGCGGGCAAAGGCCCATCCAGAACATATAGCTTCCGCTCTTGCTTGAGAACTATTCTCAAGTTGCGATACCAGTCAAGGTAATTCGTTCCATTTAGTTTATCCTTCTCAAGGATAGATCTAATAGAACCGGGATTACTTGTGTTTGCCATTTATCTACAACAGAAAATATATGCAAAGTTAAATTACATAAGAGAATTAAGCTCCCACTAAAATTATAAAACCCTTTAAAATTATTTAAGTGGGTAAAAGACCCAAAATCCATACTTAACCATAGCACTGCTTTGGCATGTCCCTATGATTAAATATAATTTCGGTAGACATCACCATGTCAATTACATCATTATGTAACTCTTTTGATTTATGAGATGCATGATATCATATATCATATTTAATTTGCATGTTACTCATCTCATCTTTGCCTAGGGCTCAAACACCATTTTGATTAACCCTTTGTTAAACCAATTACAACACAATGAGAATCACCATTTCTCATATTATCGCTTCGCTAAGGTCACATCATGCGTACCCGCTTTGGCGTGGCTACCATGATGCGAACATAGTACTTGACTAGTGTTATACGTAATTGGGTGGCAAATATAAACTTCATAAGTTTATTTTAGGGTTTATTAAATCCCGTGATTAAATTGTATCATATACAATACATGGCATTAATATTAATCTTCTTAGTTAACATTAATTATAGCATGGCATCCAATGTCATACATTCATCTAGCATGCATATTTCATACTAAGCATGGCATCACATGGCATCAAAATATAAAACATGCAATAGACTCGAAAAAAAAAAAATCGTGTTATGGTATGGTTTTATCTACATTGATTTTCATAGGCCAATATGAAAATCAACAGGTCATTTCCTAGGTGGTTGTAACCATCGTATGGTCACAGCACTCCCCCACCCCTTGGATCCGTCTTCACGTCTTTGTTCCTTGGCACCATCTCATGGATTTACATATCTTACAAAATTGTATCCTATACAATTTTCTAGTAAAATAAAATTTACAAACAATAAATTGCATCCTATACAATTTATCTAGAAAAATAAGATTACATAAATACAAACGACTCGCAGGCCGTATTTATAAAACCTTACATCCACCAAAACAAAAGGAACAAAAAAAAACATCCATGGGGTCCAAAACCATACCACAACACCATGCATAAAATTATCACAATAATTTTACATCTACAAGATTTAGGATTCATAAAGGGTAAAATACAATCCTATTGTATTTAGAGTAATTGATTTGAAAATCGTAAATGTGTAGAAACAATTTCCACACATAAACGAAAAACACCAAACCCAACTTCCAGCGATCCAACTCGCTGCTGAGTTGGACGGGGGTACGGGGGCGGTAGCCCCTGTTGCGAAGCAAGCGCCGCAGGCAAAAAAAATTTTTCGCGCAAAAAACAGCCCCCTCTGAAAATTCCCAGGTGGCACGCCGTGCCAAGGTTGGCACGCCGTCGTGCCGCCATTCTGGTCGCAACACTGGAAACGGTTTCCAGTTGGCACGGCGTGCAAAGGCCCAGCACGTCGTGCCATATGCAAAATTTTCAGGTTGGCACGCCGTGCCAAATCGGCACGCCCGCGTGCCACCATTCTGAACTCAAGCATCCAGGAACGATTTCCTGTTGGCACGCCGTGCCAAAACCGGCACGCCGGCGTGCCAACATGCTGAATCCAAAATTTCACCCCTTTTCTGATTCAAAACAATTACAACCAAATCATTCACAATGATTCACATTAAAATCAAATTTTAAACATGTTATTCACAATAACATTGAACCCTAAATCAAGAACATACAACCCTAACATGCAATTTTGATCTAATCAAAATAACAAATCCAATTCAACCAATGCACAAGTGGCTCTGATACCACTGTTGGGGAATTAATCGCACAAACAAACATAAAACGCAGCGGATAAAGGATTAATCCCCACCAAGGACCCATGTGCATTGCATTGAATCGGAAGGAGGGTTAAAGAATTATCTTAATTCTTTGAAGTTTGAATCACTTAGGAACCAAAATTGCTTCCCTCTATGGTTGATCCACACGGAGCAATACGTTCACCGCGTGCTAGCGCCGGGATGGAAGAAACGGTTTCTTCGAATCGAGAGAAGAGAGCAAAAAAAAAAATCAGATTTTTCTTTTGCTTGGAGAGACTGAATTTCGGCTGGCTACTTTTTTTTTTTGGTGGCTGGCCGAATTCTGCTATAGTATTAGTGTGGAGAGTGATTAGGTTTAGGTTAATTGTTTCCTTAAATAATTAACCTAAATAGTTAATTATAATTATAACCTAATACACCTATTAGTTATAATTATATATTAACCCACACAATTTAATATTAATTCTCAATTAACATTAAATCAAATCAATTCTCCATAATACATATATGTATATATAATATTATAATTAATTATATCTCCATATAATTTAATTATAATATGTAGCATACTTTATGCAATATTAATCACATTAATATTTATATATACATACATAAATATATATCACTATATATATTTATTCTCTTTCTCATTCATAAATTATTATCCAATAATAATTTATACCCGATAAGATGAACTTCATTTTGCTCTTGTGTGTGACCCCATAGGATCATATTAATTGGCAATAAGGAAATTACCATAATGTCCTTATAGGTCACAAGCGGACTCTAGCAAGCCATTACGACTACCCAATTAATATGATTGGAATGATCCAATACCTATTTATAGAATGTCATATTCCCTTTTGTCTCTTTGATATCAAGATTAATTATAAGACATGGTACACTTGTCAATCTTATATAATTAATCATATGCTTTCTCGATCTCAAAGTAAACTGTTCAGACAAATCAATTGATACTCTTATCAATTATTTGAGCACGGCCATGCATTTAACAGTCTTACTTATCGAGGGGCCCAGTGATATCGCTCTCTTGTTAGAGAGGGACAAAATCCCATATCTGTCACTCACATCCCTAAGCATGAGTCATATTGTACCCAACCACAGCCTTTATAACTACTCTGTTACAAGCAGCGTTTGACTGCGTCAAAGCACAACATGAATTCATCCCGGAATCCATGGTGACCTCAGGTCAAAGGAATCAGCTGATGACACTACTATAATCAAGATCAGTTGTGACACGTGACCATGAACTTGATCTTATAGTGGGTCTCCAGCAACATGTTCTCTAACACATTGCCCGTGAGTATAATCTGTATCTGTATACACTATATTCATCTTATGAATATCCATTATCACTCACACTAGTCTTAGTTTGTTATTATTCCCATAATAACAATCGACTAGGGAAAATTTAGAATTACACAATTAATTCATGGATACATTATCATAAATACTAACATACAAATATATATGATAAAATAAGTCTTTATTAATGACTTAAGAAGATTGTTTACATAATCCAACATTGGCTTAGGGCACAATCTCTAACAAAAACGTCATCCGCTCACACCAATTCAAATTAATAATCTGATTTTAATTTGTTCGTTGGTGATGTTAATTGGCTGACTTGACCAAGATCCACAACTTATCAATGACTGGCCGAACTAAGGCTTGCTAACCAACCATTGATTCGTTTGGTAGGACAACCTATCCAATCCTTCCATGAAGGACTCTTGGTTTGATGGGCTTATTGACACTTTACACATCTGTGCTTAGGGCCCACTCTGAGCTAATGCTACCCATGTTGAGTCAAACCACCATTCACATGTGAACCACACCAAGTATCCTAACCCTCGACGGCCCACTGAATACTACAATGTACCCTGCTAGGGCATGGCACTCATTGCAGTATCAATGGGAGGAAGAGGTGTGAATGTAGGAAGCACTTTTAAACTACTCAATATTTTAGTTTCCGGATTAAAATCAAGTGATATGGCTTAGCATGCATAAACGCGGGTAATAATTTGGTGATCCATACATCCATATTATATGACAAATGCAGTAGCATACTTAATTTAAAATAAATGAAATCCTGTGGGCCTTTAATTACAACCTAATGAAAAACTAGATATCCTATCTAATTCTTCATGGGCCGGACTGCAATCCTTCTTGGGCTTCCACCATGGGCTTGCTCCATCTGGGCCTTCCTCCATACTTGATGCATTTACAACAATTTTATTTTTAATAAAATCTATTCAAAAATTACATCCAAATATAAAGAAATGGCACATAGGTCATATTTCCCAAAATCAAATTACAACTGATAATAATTTATGGCCCATAGAACTCAACATCACATTTCAAACAAAGTACATGTCGTGCACATACACACCAATATGATGATGATCATGGCATTCCAAATTATAAATATAAATGTTAAGCCGAGATGCTTAGGGTGAAATCGCCAATTTTAACAAATGTGACTAAGGCCCATAAAAGCCCAATGGATAACATCTATAAATGCAATTAACAATTTTTCTCCCACTGGAATTTGGGTTGTCACAAATTCAAAATTTAGCTCTCCCAATTTTAACAGCTGTCATGGTTTATGGGCTAATTTCACAATTCCTATATTCAATTTAATATGCAAACAATTAAATCAAATATCTATGCCAACAAAATAAACAATTTAAATACAAATTAATTAAAAAAAATTTAATTTAATTTGCATTAGGGCCCGGGATAAAAAAAAATACCCGTAAAATCCAAAACTGGTCCCGAACTCCATGCACGGTGCTATTGCCCACAGATGGAATCGCAAATGCGATTCCATCTTTGCCCACATTATTTTTTTTTAAATCATAAAAAAAATTTCCAGCCAAAAAAATATATAATAAAAAACTCTAAACAATTTTAGATGGAAACCAATTGGGGAAAAATAATCAAAAACCCCAATCCAAAAATTCTAGGGTTCATCAAAAACCAAAACCAATTGAGTAAGAACCCTAAAACCACAAACTTGAAACCCATTCTTTCTTCAAGAATGCTTTCAAGAACCAATTCCAATCAATTAAATGGACAAAACCTAGGCTCTGATACTACTATTGGGATTCATCATGGGAAAAATAACGTGGCGCAGCGGAAAACACACCATTTAAAATTTCCTAGAATACACCTATCATGTCCGATTACCATTGATTAAAATAAAAACCAATTTGAATCAAGAGAGATTAACTCACTGAATTTGTCTCTTCTAGAGACTGCTATAGAATCGTTTCTTGAAATTGCATCTCCAAAGTCCGGTGCACGACCAACTATCGAGCAGGAACCGGTGCTAGTCGAAGAAGCGGAAGGAATGGAGAATTAATTACTGTAATTTTTGGCTGTTTTTGGGGTTGCAATAGGGCTGAAATTTCCAGCAATAAATTTACGGTTAGGGTTAGGTTTTCTTCCTTAAGTGTTCCCTTATATAGACACCTTGTCTAATTGGGTTTTAATTAGGTTAATTAAACCCAAGCCCAATAGGATTATAATTACATAAATAAACTTCAATTAAAAAGTATATACTATGTAATTTAATTCCATTTTGCTAAATTTAATTACCCCTAAATAAAATTAAATCACACTTAAGTAAATACAATACATGTATTTAATTTTCCTACTTAGGTAAATTATTTAATTAATTGTTTACTTTATGTAATTCAATTAATTGATAAATTAATTAATTACATTATGTAAAGTTATTAATTAAATTAAATCAACCCAATGTTAACTAATTACATTGATACCGAATGTCAACTAATTAATTAATTCATTCCTTCCAATGTACATTACATGCACAATTTCTATAAGTTCCGGCTCACTTGATCTATGTGCACAATCCTATGGGTCTGTCTTTATGTTGGCAGTAGGCCCAAGGCCCACAGACTATAAGTGGGTTCTAGCAAACTGTTATATCTCCCAATTAAGACAGAGATGTAGCAGCCTTTAGAAGACACTCACCCAGTAGTAATCTCATGGTATCCTTTGTCAAACGGCATCGATATGAATAAACAAGACGCATGGTGTCTGTTATCCTCTTCTGCTGTTTATTATATTTCTTGATCTTGAGTTGACTGATTAATCAAATAAGCAACCGACTTACTTGGGTATGGCCATACACTTATCAGTCCCACTCATCAAGTGGCCAGTGATATCATCTCGGTGTTACCCGAGTGGCAATTCCATCACTTCATCATCAATATCAATATTTTCACCGGTCCACCCAATCATATCCGTGTTTTGCATCCTTTTATAGACCTGTTAGGCGTATGTCAAAGAGAACTGGATTCCATATTGATACAAATCTGGTCTGAGGACAAAAGAGACCTACTCAAGAAAGACCTATGACGTGAAAACCATGTGGCTTTCTTGTGCGGATCGATCCAGTCCCATGTCAACGACATGTACCTATATTCATGACTAACTTTACAAGTACTATGGCTAGTTTAAAACTGCAATACAGTTATCGAATATACAAGTCTGTGATTCTATTTGTTCCCACGATTAGAACAGACTTGGGATAGGTTTTATGATTATCAATTAATGGATACTCTACTCATATTATAGCTCAAGATATAAATGAAATAGATTAATTGCCTTTATTAATGTGACACAAATAATGTATTCATACAATGAGTCTTAATGTATAATACAAAATACGAGAATCTAATGCCCTAAGAACTAGGGCACACCAAGATCTAATAGATCTGTCAGTAAGCTGAATAGACACTCCAGTAGGTTGAGGTTCTCCTAGTCCAAGTTGTTTATGAATATGATATGGCATAAGATTAATGCTTACACCTAAGTCACACAATGCATTGTCAATGTTAAGATTGCCTATAGGGAAGGGTATAGAAATGCTCTCTACTATAACACTCCCCAAAAGACTCAACTACCCTAAAAATTAAAATAATAATAAAGTACTTAGCATTGGTGGCTCAAATTTAGCCCCAAAATAAAATAATAATAATTTCAACCACTAAAGTAAAATCTAGGATTACAAGTTAATCTTCTCCAAAAATCAAATCTCTTCTTTTGAGACAAATCAAATCTTATCTTCCATCCCTCCATGGGCCCACAGTATGGACAAATTTTTGCCCATCTTTTTCTCTCTCTTCAAAAGCTCTTTTCCAGCTCTCTTCAGCCTGCTTCCGAGCCTGCTTGCTGAGGTTTTTCACGGTTTTGTTCCATTTCAATTTATAACCTGAAATAAGCTCTAATTAGCCAAAATTAATTCAATATAGCTCAATTTAATTCCATTTAACACATGAAATTATTGTTATATTTTACACTTATCAGCTCCTCACCCTTCGTTAAGTCTCCTCCGACAAACCCAATTTGCATTGTCAACTGAGCTACAAGGGTTAATATTGTTTACAAATCATTATTTTTTTATTTTCATTAATATATTTAAATTCCATTAAATAATTTTCAATAATTTTGTAATTTAAGAGGTAATATAAATTTTGAACCTAGCTACTATAATATATATATATATATATATATGAAATTATTGTTATATTTAATTTATACTGTTTTAATATATTATCTATCCTATATCACAAATTTTCAAGTGGTGGAAATCTAGAAGTAAGATATGCGCATATAACCTTTTTTTTTTCTCTTTCTTTTATGTATAGTAAATTAAACACAAATCCTTTTAGAATAATAAGTTATATATATAATTGTAATAATAAACTCAAAAAGCTACATTAAAAAAAATTATATTTATGTGTAAAAGTATAATCAACAAATATATTAGAACAAACCATTATAACTTTTCCATGCGGTACATATTAGATGCATTATTACAATGGCTATTAAGGAGAAAGATAAGAACTTTTAAGCTCCATGGACAAAAACAAATTTCTAACATGACTAAGGTACAAATCATAATGTTAATCGCTCTCCAAGGTTAACACGATAAGCTTCAAAATCATGCACTTAAGACTGAAACTTTGAAATAGCAAAACTACAATTGCCTATAAAATATAGAGAAAAAAAAAGGTTTTTAGAGAAGAAGATATTTTTTTGGTATGTGCAAAAATGAAAGTCCTAAGCTCTTTTCTATAGTGAATATTTCAAAGTAAGTTCCAAAACATTTAAAATTTTGTAACCACCATTATGAACTTAATGCATTTTATATAAATGAATTAATTTATTGATTATAAAGAGAATATATAAATATATATATTTATTTATTTATTTATTATTTATGGCTTCTTAAATGATATTTTAGGGAAAAAATGTTCAAAATTTGGAAAAATAGATACATAGGGTAGAAACAATTTAAGAGATGTCAAGTAAGAGTGAGAATAAAATCCTAAAACTTTGTTTATATATATATATATATATATATTTTTTTTTTCCTTTACACTAAATATTCACATATCAACAGTAAAAAAGGTAAATTGAATATTTTCTAAATCTAATATATAATTCTATAAATTTTCTAAGTGGCGATCTTGATTAAAAGTGAAAGAAATGAAATTTGACTAACCAAATTTTCAATTAACAAAAAGTATTGGTAAGAGATGAATAAATATATTAAAAAGAGACGATGAATTGATTTTAAAACCAATGAGGTAAAAAAATTAAAACTAATTTATTAGTAAAAAGTTGCAACAGAAAATAATGACTTATTATAGAATTAAAGTAGTTGTTATAAAATATTAAACAAGTACTTGAATGGGAATTTGAATCAAATAAATGCATATCTAACGGTTAAAATTAAAAATTTACCATATAAATGGAATTAAGAACCTTACAATTTTAAGTAAAAATTCTCAAATATTTAAGAATTGATAAAAAAATACTCATAATACTATAAGGAAAATGAGACATAGGAGAAATACAAATAATTCAAGTATATATACTTATATATTCTTATGCTAGCTAAAAATTAATGATTCACCATAAAAATTAAATAATAAATTGTATTTTTTAAAAAATTAGAACACGAGTTACAAATTATTATATAAAAATTAATGAATACATTAAAACATACTAAACTGATGATAAATGATAAATGTAACAATAATTTCAGGTATTAATTGGAATTAAATAGAGCTTTATTGAATAATTTATGGCTAATTAGAGTTAATTTCAGGTTAAAAATTAAAATAGAGCAAAAGTTGTGAAAAAGCTGATCCAGCAGGCTCGTGAGAAAACTAAATCGAGCTGGAGCAGAACTCACCAGAGAGAGAGAAAAAGCGGGCAGAGATTGGACCCTTGTCTACACCGTGGGCCATAAAGGATGGAGGAGAGAGGGATGTGATTTGTTGTGGGAAAAGAGATTTGACTTTGTGAAGATATTTTTATTTGCAAATCTAATAAGTGGATGTACTTATTAATATTATATTTGGGTGGATAATTATGGCCCATCATGTTAAGCACTTTATTAATATTTCAACCCCTTTTGGGGCATTTTAGTCTTTTGGGAGAGTACTATATATACCTCCCTTGGTTCTAGTTTTAAGGGTCTTAGTTCTTAACTCTTAGCTATTTTCCTTTATATTCTCAATTTCAGTTTAATATAATAGTAGTAGTATTTTCTTCTTATGTTATTCTTTGCTGAAGCTGATTATGTATAGTGAGTAGTCTGCTCAAGCAGGCTTAAGCCAGCTCGGCTGGTAGTAGTAAGTAATCCATCTCCTTGTTTATTAGAAGTATTATATGTATGAGGAATGTTTCTTGGTGTAATTATTTTCCACGAGATTGATCACCTCATATGCTAGTGGTTAGGATGAGACCGAGATAAGATTTTTAACCACGGAAATGCCATGAAACACATGTGTGTTTATTGCTGAAGAAATTTGATTAGACTACTGTGAGCATGGGTTTTCTCGACCTCTGTGATGAAAATCCTATGTTACTAGTTAGACGGACAAACGTGAGTAGGACTTCAGAATGAGCGGGATGTTGCCTGGAATGTCTCAAACGCTTCGAAAACTGAACAGTCCTCGATCCGAAACACCGAGAAAGGTTCTTCGAGTGATTAGGGACCTTAGAGGTGAGTATGGAATTTAGGAGAATCCGTTATGGCTTTGATTAGAGACGCACGACTATAGTTTCATAACTACAGTCGTGCGGCTATAATTTCAGAGTCACACGGCTGTAACTTTACAGCCGTGCGGCTCTGACGAGCGACCAGATTACTTCCCAAATAGCCAACATCAAAATTTGATAGCAACTATGATTCCTTAATTTGGGGGATTAAAACCGGGGGATTCTAGGTTTTAGAGAAAACGAACAGAAACACAACTGGAACATAGAACAGAGTAACAAAAAGAATAACAAAGAAGAGAAACAGAAAGGAAGAAAATAGAATTGGAGGGAAAAATCATTTGAAGGGAGGAAAACCAAAAAAGCGAAAAAAAGAAAAACATGAGAAACAGAGAGAAAAAGGCTAGAAACACTTAGAGTGAGAATCTCGAGTCACAATATCACTCGTTAGAATCATTTTTCGGTTTGTTCGGATTGATTCAAGGTCCGTGTTCAAAGTTTCAGGGTGCGTGAGGTTCTAAGCACATTCCAACTTTCGAATCCACTTTTAGTTGTCAAACACACTGGAACATCAAAAAGGTAAACTCTAAGAGGTCTTAAACTCATACTTGTGTGATTTATGCTGTGTTTTTCTGTGTTCTGTAAAATGTCCAGAAATTGTCTGTTTGATTACAGTCGTGTGGCTTTAACTAGAGCCGAGCAGCTATAATCCCTTAGAACAGAGCCTAGAGGTTGTAACACTATAGCTGTACGGCTATGTGCTTCTGGGTAGAAATTGGTCAAATAACATCCGTTGCATTCAAAATTATGGTTTTCGGTTTTCCCAGAATGTTGATGTGAGATTTGGGTTTCATTGATTTCCGTTTTTTGGAATCCGGGATTGTTCGATCGGAATCGGATCCACTGTCCAACTTTAGCGGACCCCCAGGTTCCCTAAAATCATCGAAAATCATCGAAACGAGTCAAAAAGAGCTTCAAAGCGAAGAAAACCAATTTTGGGTTCTGGACATTATAACCGCACGGCTATAGTTCCCAGATAAAGGTAGAATCTTGGGACGACTCCCACGGACGTCGTCGTGTGATGCTATCTTCGGAATCAAAACTGTTTTTGGTGTGTTTATTGTTTTAGACCTTAGATGGATGTTTGAGATAGGAAACTCCCATGAACGAAACCCCAAGTTCTGGAATATCCGACTCACCAAAATGAAGTAATTGCATGTAATCGAGCCAAACTATTTTCAAGCACAAAAACCTACAGGGCGTTTCTAAAATGGTTTTCCAAGTCTAATCGAGTAAGTTACCCGGACTTCTCGGTTACCCCTTAAATGCATGCTCCCTTTTCCTGAGATTCCTTATTCTATCCTGTTATGAGTCCCACTTATGTTTGTGACACAATTGTGCTAACTGTCTGTTTTGCAGCTTTTATTTCTTCTTTGTGTATTTTGGATGTATTTAATAGATTATCTGTGTATCCTAGGCGATTGTACCTTTTTTAGATACTCATGTATAGTAGGTGATTGTATTGGTGAGGATGAGAGTTTTTATCTTTTTGGGTTGTTATTAGCGACCTCTATTTCTTTTTGTTTGGTTTGGATGTATTGTTTACTTTTCTGCACTTTATTTTATGCTATTTATTTCTATCATTTGAATGAGCATGGGCTAACAATAAAAGATAAAATGGGTAGAGAATAAGTGAGTGAAATATTGTAATATGAACTGATAAATGAAAGCAAGCTTGAGGTTGAATAGGTAGGTTGACCGAATCCTAAATCTCTGGATTAGGTACCGTAGTCTACACTCGGTAGGGAGCTATACCGGAATTTCCCAGATGAGCTGATCCGAGTGGCGACTCTGTCAGATCTTGAAATTTAGGTTTCGAGGTCTTTAAGTAATAAAACGGCATTTTCTAAAATACAAAACCAGTTTTCCCAAAAATTCACATTCAAAGAAAAGGTTTTCTACAAAGGGATTTCCAAACAAATCAATGGTTTTTCTAAGCAAGATACAAACCCATTTTAAACAATTCAGTTCTTTTTCCCCAGTTTGCTTTGCCACATCCGTCGTCTAAAAGGTCTTCCGCTTACAACTGCATGCTAAGGGCTTTTATCTTTGATAAAATGCTTGCTAGAACTTAATGCATGATTAAGTGGTTTATTGCTGAAGAGATTTGATTAGGCCACTTGTCATAGTATCCGCATGTCCGGAGGTTCCTAGTGTGGTGAGTTAGAGTAAGGAACCCTAGATCCATGTTCTGAACCATGCTCATATTAATTAAGGAGAAGGAATGTACCGAACTTGCTTACTATGTTTGGTTTGAGTCTACTGCTTTCAATTGTAGTTTACTTGATAATTTTTCCTTAAACCTTCATTTTATATGTAAAAGAATTTAGATATGCTTATTTGCTTAAGAAGTTAAGGTTGTTCACTCAAATCCTTGTGAGAACAATACTTGGTCTTGCCTACGTGCTACTACAATTGACCTATTGCACTTGCTAGAGTCCAATATTTTTAGGCAATAAGTTTTTGGCACTGTTGCTGGGGATCGATTGCGGAAAATTTTTACTTTTCCGTAAACTGGTAGTTTCAACCTTGTTTATTTAGCCTATGCAGTAATTTGTGTCTAAGCCGTCTTCTATTATATGCGAAAAGCTAGCTTACCATTGCTTCCTATAGATCTTGAGATTAAAAGGACTTGTAGATGAAGAAGTGGTGCAGCCAGGCGAGAAAGGCGAAGGTAGAGGATGGCAGACCTTAGACAACCTAATCCAGATAGGAATGGCCCACAAGAGGGTGGAGGGGAAATTAATCCAAATCCTTAAAGGCAAAGACTTAAAGGGTATTCGAGACCATCGATCGAGGGACACTCTTCATGCATTGTGATACCCGATGAAGGGAACAATCTCTTTGAGATCAAAGCTTCGATGATACAAATGCTCCAAGCAGCTGTTCAGTTTGGAGGATTACTGGGAGCATTGTGACTATGTGTAATACTTTTCGCAATAATCATGGAGTTTCGGATGATATGTCATAAGACTTAAGCTTTTTCCTTTTTCCTTGAGGGATAAAGCAAAAAGTTGGCTTAAAAATCTACAACCTGGTTCAGTCACAACCTGGGATGAAATGGCCTGAGCTTTCTTGACGAAATATTTTCCATCTAGGCATGCAATCAAGCTGAGAAATGAGGTTACTCATTTTTCCCAGCAATCTGATGAATCTTTTTCTCAGGCATGGGAGAGATATAAAGATCTTTTGAGGAAAGTGCCTAATCATAGAATTCCAATGTGGATGCAAATCTAGAACTTCTACAATGGATTAACCAATGCTTATAAGATCCAAATTGAACCAGTAGCCAATGGTGATCCAGAAGAGCTTGCTCTAGATAACTTTATGAGCTTATCGAGAGGCTGGTCAATACTAGCTATAAATGGCATACAGTGAGTGAAGATAGAACAAGGCAATGTGAATTTGAAGCTATTTCAAAGCTTTCAGACTAGGTGGACCTGATTTTGAGGCAGTTGGCTAAGCAGAATGTTTCAGCAATCTCGAATGCACAGTTATCTTGTGATTTATGTAAAGGCAATGATAGAAACATTGATTACGAAGGATCACTTGATCAAGAGTAATGTGATTTCATAGGGAACAATCAAATGCAGAATAATCCGTTTTCGAACACATATAATCCTAGTTGGCAGAATCATCCCAGTTTTTCATGGAATCATAGCAATCTCAAGTTCCTTTTTAGCAACCTCACAGCAATTTTCAATAACATCAGTAAACTCAACATAATTTTCAACAAGCTGGATCATCTCATAAACCCAAGAAATCTGAGTTTGATAAGATGAAAGAGATGATGATGTAGTTTATGAAGCAGACTTAGTCTTCTATAAAGAAGTTGGAGACTCAATTTCAGCAACTTACTATAATTTTTACACTAAAGAACAAAGGAGTCCTTCCAAGCAACACTGAACCAAATCCTAGAGAGGAATGCATAGCAATCACACTTAGGACAGGTAAGACTGTTGAAGGTACTAACAAAAGGTAGTTGTTGATGTTGATGAAAATGTAGGTAAGCAAGCTGAGGAAGTGACAAAGCAACCTGAAGTTGTTCAAACTCAACCTGTTCAAAATAAAGATTAAGCTACAGATAAAGTCGAGCAGCCTCAAGTCCAATTTGATACTATTCATAAGCAACCTGTTCAGACGCCAGTAATGTTAGACCCTGTTCAAAGAAATCCTATTCCAGTTATGCAACCTACCCTCAGAGAGCTAAGCAACATGAGATGGCTAAGCAATTTGATAAGTTTCTTGAAGTTTTTAAAAAGCTTCACATCAATATTCCTTTTACGAAAGCTCTTTCACAAATGCCCATGTACGTGAAGTTTTTGAAAGAATTGTTGGCAAACAAAAAGAAGTTAGAGAATGTGTCAATGGTGCAGCTTAATCGTGACTGCTCATCTATTCTGCAATGCAAGCAACCTTTGCCCATAAAGTTAAAAAACCTAGGGAGTTTTTCTATACCCTGCTATATAGGCAATCTTAACATTGAAAATGCATTGTGTGATTTAGGTGCAAGCATTAATCTTATACCATATCATATTGATAAACAACTTGGACTAGGAGAACCCTAACCTACTAGAGTGTCTTTTCAGCTTGCTGACAGATCTGTTAGATATCCTAAAGGCATTGTTAAGGACATTTTAGTGAAAGTAGGAAAATTCATCTTACCTGTTGACTTTCTTGTTATGGATATGGATGAGGATTTTCATGTTCCAATTATTTTAGGTAGACCATTTTGGCTACTGGTCATGCTCTTATAGATGTTCATAATGGAAAACTTATTCTACAAGTCCATGATGAAGAAGTTGTGTGTACACGAAATTTTCCGGGTCTCAAAAAAAAACTTGATTACCACGACTGTAATTACAGTCATAGGTTTTTTGTTACAGTTATACGACTGTAACTAAATTACAGTCATACGACTGTCAAACCGGGGCGGGTCAGAACCCATACCCCTAAAATAAAAAAATGGTGGAAAATCTTGAGCATTTAATGCTCAAGATTTTCCGAAAAAGAAGAGAGATAAAAGGCAGAAAAGAAGAGAGGAGAAGGGACTTTTTTGGGTAGATTTTCATCTCAAGAAAGATTAGAGAGAGAGAAATTGGAAAGAGGAGAGAAAGGAGAGAAAAAACCCAAAACCCAACTTTCTTCAATTCTTTTCTTCCTAATTTCAGTGTATTAATGTGTAAAGTGAATTAGAAATCGTAGGTTAAAATCAACACACGAAATCTAAATCATTTCTTGACACAAACTTGCTCAAATCCGTGACTTTTTTGGGATTTTTTGGACCCATTTGCAACCTTGACATACCAAGGAAAAGAAGCAATTTCACGTGAATTGGTGCGTTGCCAGGGGTCATTCTAACAGTGGATCGGCACTAAATAGGTAAACAAACTTCAACCCCTCTTATTTTCATGCTTTCTGGGGTGTTTTGGTTGATTTTGTGCATTTTTATCCAACTTTTTGCGTTTTTGTTTCTGGAAAATTAAGAACAGTCGTACGACTGTTCTTGTTACAAAGAACAGGGGCACGATTGTAATTACAGTCGTCCCATATCATCTATAGTCGTACGACTGTTGTTGAATTTTCTCAGTTTTAGCTCTTTCATTTAAATATTTTGGTGATTTCTGCTTAAGATAGGGTTACAGTCGCACGACTGTAGTTATAGCCGTACGATGGTAAAGATAGTTGCATGACTGTAGTCCTCGGCCAAAAGCAGAAAATCCCTAAAAATCCAAAAAAATTCATAAAATCCCAAAAATTTCATAAAAATAAAAAAAATCTAGAAAAATAAAATAAAAAAAATCATGAAAAATCAAAAATCATCAAAAATGAATTTTGGAGTGTGCATTCACGACCTTAGATTTATTTTTCGGTGTATTTGCATTTAGAACAAAACCACGACGGAGACCCGGTTCTCCCGAAAACCGACCCACCTCGTATGCTAAATTAAAATAAATCGGAAAATATTTTCAAAAAGATTTTCTCACAAAACCAAAAATAGAAGGACGTTTCAAAACTGTTTTCCAGGTCTAATCGGGCTGCCCAATCGGACCAACCCAGTTACTCCCAAATGCATGCCCCTGAACTCTAAAATTTCCAATTCTATCCAACTTGAGTCCTATGTGTGGTGTGCTACATATCTGTGATAACAATCTGTTTTGCAGCTTTAATTTCTTTATTTTTATTTTTAATGTATTTAATAGATTAATTCGTGTATTTTAGGCGATTGTAAATTTTCTTAGATTCTCGTGTATCTAGGCGTTTGTATTGTAAGGCCGAGAGTTTTTATTTTTCATTCGATCGGGTTGTAACCCTTTTAAATATTTATTTCTTTACTCTTATTTTGTATTATGTATGCATGCGCGCCGCATGTTATTATTCAATAAAATCAATTCTTAGAAATTTAAAGTATCATTATAGAACATTGGCTATTTTATTTTGATTAAACATGAAATAAGAGACTTGTCCGAACCTAGATCTCTAAAAAGTGTGGCAGTTCCCGCTTTGGTTCAGCTACACTGTAATTTCCTGGTTAAGCTGAGCCGGGTGGCGACTCCTACACTTTTTATCGAGATTTAGGTCTCGATTCTTTTTTGAAAAAATTAATCTTCCAAAACTGAATTTCCAATCTAAAAAACCCCACGTGAGGGAGGGGTTCACCCGAAGTAGAGGCGCCTCTTCCGAAAAGGAGTCTCGCGTTCCGCCGAAAACGTCGTCCTCTCACAGTGGCGACTCCGCTGGGGATTTCTTACAAAAGTTTTTCAAAAAAAACATAACAGAATTTGACAAGCCCTGAAAAATGTCTAATCAAAATAAGGCGGATGATTCTTGTATGGCATTTTATGCATTTTTGTAGTTAGACATTCTTGCATTAGATTAAGTATCCATTATTTAGCCCGGCGAATTGTTGAAGTGTCACCTAAGTTCCTCTTGGTCTTGGGGGTACGGATACGAAACACCACTCATAGCCTCATACGAACCCCTTCGTTCGGACCCTTGAGTGGTGAGAAGTGAGGAGTATATTTTGCTATGGGAGCCTTGATGTTATCCCGACTTGGACCGAACTCATTTAAGCAACCCTAGTTGGATTCCCTTACGATACCGAAATAAATTGTATGAATATTTCTACATTACGCCTTCATCATCCCCGATTGGTGATCAAAGAGAACCCCTCCTAGGACTCGGTTAGAATTTTCTCAAATTGACCACGTTTAATAAAGTTGGAGGAATACGTTTCGTGTGCTATATGCTATGTGTTTCTCGTCCCTTCATAACATACCATCATCCACATTTTTCATGAACATAACATACTACATGCAAAGCACTTGTGCGATACTAACTCACATCTTCTGTACAGCCACTTGCATTTTTCACGTGAAAATACATTAATCACCCGCGTGACATTTACACTAACCATATTTTTGCAGCCATGCATTTCCTTATTGTGTGAAAAACATTAATTCATATACATCTTTTGAGTGTCATAAGCATTAACCGACATGTTTTGTAGCCATATGGAACGTCATATATAAAACATTCATGTGGGCCTTGAATAATTCCATAAAGGTCACACACATCACACCGCCTACCAAGTAGGAAATCATTTAGGTGCTCCACGAGTGCCGAAAAATTACATTTCATGCATTACACCATTTGGGTGCTCCACGAGCGCCGAGAAATTACATTTCACGCATTACACCATTTAGGTGCTCCACGAGAGCCGAAAAATTACATTTCATGCATTACACGATTTGGGTGCTCCATGAGCGTCGAAAAATTACATTTCATGCATTACACCATTTAGAGCACTGAAAAAAAAATTCCATTTCATGCACTGGATCATTTAGGTGCTCCACGAGTGCTGAAAAATTCCATCGCATATATTAAGTCATTTAGGCGCTCCAAGAGCACCGAAAAAATTTCATCGCATCCATTAAAGCATTTAGGTGCTCCATGAGCGCCGAAAACTTTTCATTTCACACATTAAATCATTTAGGTGCTCCCCGAGTGCCGAAAATCCCGACCATACGCCACGCGCATGTTCATCTCATTTCACATCATAAAAACCCAAAATGCTCTCTTGAGCGCCGAAACTCTGCCCGTTCACTAAGAATATATTCATTTCATATCACGATTTGGAAGTTAAGATACTCCCCGAGCATCGAATTTCCTTTCGTGCACCAAGCACGAGTTCATTTCATGTCACGACATTAAAACCCTGGGTGCTCCCCGAGCGCCGAAATTCGGACCGTGTGCCAAGCGCTCGTTCATCTCATGTCACAACATGAAAACCCAAGGTGCTTCCCGAGCGCCGAAACTTTGCCTATGTGCCATCCTAACCACATTTTCATGCAGCCATTTTCAAGACATCAACATAAGCATGACATTTATTCTAACCACATTTTCATGCAGCCACGGCATTCTATTTGTGTGCCATGCACATTTACATCCTGTATACTGTTATCTTCGCAAAGCATACACGACATCATCATGTATGTCATGCATCCTAACCATGTTTTCGTGCAGCCACTTGCATTTTTGTGTGACACAAGCATTCACGTCATTTCATATCATTTAAATTAAGGACATTCTGAGGATACCCTTCACGGTCATTTCATTTCATAACATATCGGGAGTCTTAAAACTACCCGTGTTCTACCTGTGTACCAGAATACACTCAGCCATTTCACTAGACCATTTCATTCAATAGGAGACCACAATGGTCTTACGTCTATTTTCGTGTAGCAGGTCACACGACATCATTGCATTGCTTCACGTCATTTATCATTGGCATCGTGGGGATGCCGAAGTTCTGTTGGTGTGTCATGATCCATTTCGGATTGTTACATAACATTATTGTATCATTTAAGGTGCTCCACGAGTACCAAATTATTATGCATATAGGGGCATTTCATAACATTACTGAATCATAAAAGGTGTTCCATGAACGCCGAACTTCCGTCCGTGTCCTTACCTACACGTGACTTGTCTGTAAATATCATCTCACATCATATGCCTCAAAAGCATCAGAACTTTGTCCATGGGCTGGCCCCTATGTGACCATTTCACTTCGTCTCATAGACCTACAAGGTGTCGAAACTCTGTCCATGTGTTGGCACACACGCGATCATTTCACGATATTCACTAGGTGCTCCAAAAGCACCGAACCCCTGTTTGTGTGGCGGTCCACACGTGGTCGTTTTGCATTATCTCTTGGATGGCATCGGGTGTTCTTGGAATGTCCGGAAAAAAAATCATCCTCATCATCATCTCCCTCGCGACATCATATATGTAACTCATCATTCATGCACATAAATATCCCATCATGCATTCATGCCTATATCATCTGTGATTTGGTATTCTTCATGCTTATGCGACCGTCAATGCTAATAAGTTTTCTCATCAGAGAGAAAAGGGAAAAGATTTTGAGAATGGCCAACCTAATGAACTTCAACTCCATAACGGATATCGTGGAGGATCATATCGCTTCATCACGGTTTCGAAAGACGGTCAGGAAGGAAGCAGCAGCAATGCTGAGAGAAGTGTTGGGAGGTGATCTTGACAGAGTAGAAAGACTGACAGTAAGGTACATCGAATTGGAAGCACGAGTGGTAGAACTAGAAGGGAAAATGAAAAATGTGGTATTCTCAGACTCCAATACTGATGCTAGCGAGAAACAGAATGCCCAGATTGCTAACGTTCGCCCTCGACACCGTGGAAGGCCCTCTCTCTAAGATTTGGGTTTGCCAAGGCTGACTGATGAAATAGAACCGAAGAGGCCCCTTAAGACAAATGTTGGTACCAACTCCATTCCACGGCATACTAAAAACTCACTTACCGGGGGTAGCGAAAAAGGCATTTCTCCATGGGCTGACTCATTAAGCAAGCTATTCCTCAGATGTAGAAGGAGGGTCTCTTATAGAGTATCAGGCCATTTATAGAGCCGGCAAAAGCACAAAAGAACAATTTCTGTAGCTATCATGTGATGCTGGGCCATCGGACCAATGATTGTTTTGCTTTAAGAAAGGAGATCCAGAAGCAAGTCGACGATGGAAAATTGGAAACCTCAACCTTCTCTGATAAACGACCAGGGGCAATCAGGGAGACCATTAAGGAAATTTGTCAAGCTCCCGAGGAGAGGAATATGATGAAGAACTTCAGAGTCTGGTTTGATAAGAGTGGGTCGAGGATGCTGAAGCTGAAATGGTGAACAATCGGAAAATAATCGGATTCTATGAGATCAATGCCTCTTAGAGATTCCTTTTTTACAAGGGACTCATTTTGTTTGTGGGATGTATTGAATTCATCATGAATGCAATGAGATTTATTTTCATCTTACTTATGTGATGATTACTTGTACATGGCATTATGCATGCATTTGACCATCTGAAACGACATATCCAACACACATAATATCAAAATGCATGACATCATTCTGAGTATTGTGGGGAACCTAAAAGTGAACCTGATCCTGAACGAACTCTCTCTTAAAAGGTGAGCTTATGAGATAAATAAAATGATACAATGGTACCACTTCCGCCGAGGCATCTGCTGATTCAACTCAACAATCCTTGCAAGACGCTACCAAGCCTGCCCCAGAGCTTTAACTTAAAAGGCACACACGATGCCCAAACCTTTCTAAACCAAAAGCCATCTTTGAAACTTCAAATCCTACTTAAAAAAAGAAAAAACCTAAAAAGCCCTCTTTGAGGCAAAACCAAATCAAAAGCCCTCCTTGAGGTACCCAAACCGAAGAAAGCCCTCCTTGAGGCAAAACCAAATCAAAAGCCCTCCTTGAGGCACCCAAACCGAAGAAAGCCCTCCTTGAGGCAAAATCAAACCGAAAAGCCCTTTTTGAGGCACCCAAACTAAAGAAAGCCCTCCTTGAGACAAAATCAAACCGAAAAGCCCTCCTTGAGGCACCCGAACCAAGAAAGCCCTCCTTGAGGCACCCGAACCAAAAAAGCCCTCCTAGAGGAAAAACCAAATCAAAAGCCCTCCTTGAGGCAATCACACCCAAAAAAAAAGTCCTCTCAGAGGCAAAACTTGATCTCATATCCCAGAAAGTACCCTATACCAAAACCCTGAAAATAAAAACCCAAACTTATCCAAAGCACCAACCACCAAGAAATTCAAATGACCTTCACCATCCATCTTATTGTAAAACTCTGAATCATTTCTTAGTTGTAGTGCATGTATAATCTTGTTTGCATGACATTCCTATGCAAATGACATTACGCATGCATTATTTATCCAAAAAGGCATATTAAGCACACATGACATGCATGAATTTGAATGCAGCAGGAAAACCAAGAGGTGGTTGTGGCTTGGATTTAGTTCCTTCAAAAAAAAAGGAATCAGTACAAATGGAAGAATTTCTCTCTCATATGGCAGCAACAATTAACACGGGAATGACTCACCATCTCAATCTCCATCGCCACCGGATCTTTCGTACCCTTTATGTGAAAAATTTGGACTTTCTCATTTTCAAACAACCTATGAAAGATTTGGGCTCCTATGTATTTTCAAACCCAAAACACTCCCCATCTGGCTTCAACACCCTTTACCCTCCATTCAAGTCCAAAGAACAGTCTGCTTATGATTCCCTCTATTTGCCTATGGACTCTAGGATTGGAGGAAATCTTAGTTATACACTCATGAACTTCACCAACAGTGTTGGGGCAACCAGGTTTTACAAACCCTTCAACAATCGTGAACGGGAGGACTTGCAAAGCTTGTTGCGACAATATCCAAAAGAAAGTTGCATTTACCAACTATTTCAAGAACTCAGTCTCCGGCCACAAGGGAAGTGACTACTTACCGGTGGTTCTTTCATCTTCTGGGGCCATACTTTGAAGGATTAAAAGTTATGTTCATCTTTGAGAACTGTGCTCGAGTTGGAATCTGAGGTGAATTGGAAACATGCATATGGGGTTAAACTCTTGGAGGATCCAATGGGTAATCAATTGATGCAGTTCAGTGCTCAGCTGTACACTCTGACATATGTTAGCAAAAAAAAAAAACCTCCAATGTGGAAAACCGAAAGGACATATTGGTAATTTGAAGGGGCATCAATCAATACTAGAGCCACACTTTGGATTTTCCTAATGCATCCATATTCATTATGTCGTAGATGTTTTATATTCAATTTTGATGTTCAACATGCATTCGTCATGTCATTACATGTCAATGTCCACATACGGGTGACAGCACGCAACGAACCATGTCTGAATCAGTGTTTTATATCCCAAATACAAGCCTCTAATACTAGGGGCAGGTAAAGGCCAAACCACTAGATGACATCAATAGTAATGATCTCATGACTGCTGATGAAAATTGTCAAGGTGTGCTTTCCAATCTCAAAACGGATCAATACGGAAGATCAATTCAGCTAGAATGCTTGCACAGAACTCTTGGACCATTCAAAAAAAATCACAAAGAGAAAATTTCTGACACGGAAAACCTAGAGAACGTGTTGGTAACAAGAAGAGGGTGATGTCTAAAGTCGGAGTAACTGTTAATTTCTCTATCGTACTCATTATGATGTCGTCGTAATGATATTATGCATGTTTGATATTCTGCTTAGACGTTCATATCGCATACATCGTGCCATTACACATAAACATCCATCAGTAGGTTGTTGCATCGAAGTCCCATAATAATAAAAATGCAGTTCATGTTGTGCGCAGAAAATCCAATACAAGAAAGAAAGACAAAAAAAATGTGTGAAACAGAGCACTCAATCTAGCTCTCATCCTCTCCTTCATCCTCCTCCTCCTCAGACTCACTCTGATGCATAGCCCTATAGGAGTCAAAGTCCTCCTGCACCTGGGTCAAATCAGCCTGCATCCGGGCCATGTCAGCCCGTACCCGGGTCAGCTCCTGGGTCACAGCCAAGGCCCGAGCCTCAGAAGCAGCTGCCTGTCTAGCCTGATCCTGGAGCATCTACACTCGAGTCTGCAAAATAACAATACAAATTAACATGCATACATAAATACATAATCATTCATGCATTGCATAAATCATGCGATAACGTAGAGATTGTAGAATGCTTACCGCCCAGATGGCATCCTCTTGAACCAGAAAGGTCTCCAAGCCCAAGTGTTAATATGCTGTCTCCTCCACCTGAGGTCGAGGGACCTGGAGTATACAAGAGTGTCAAAAAAAAAAAAACCTTACATGAGTGGTGTCCACCGGTGCAAACACAAGTTGCCGCTCACGGTGAATTGGCAGCTCCCTAAAATCATGGTTGCCATCTAGCCCTATCAAGCTAAAGCTGGTCCTAGGATCCGTCATCACCTGACCCTCCACCACTCCAGCAGTCTGAGAAGCAGATGCCGCAGTGCTGCCTGCATACGCAGGATGACTCCTATCCTAAACGGGGGCATGCCCACCAGTAGTGGCAGTCTCAGCACCCTCATATGTTGGACTAGTCCACTGAGTAGAACTGGACCCCCTGTGTCTCTTAACCTACAAATGGAAGAATATTAAAAAAAAAAAAAGAAAAACCCAAATAAATGAATACCTGACGACTGGGAGGAGCCACCGGCGCATCATCCTCGACGGGCAGCAGACACTGGCGGATGAATACCAGATAATCGCCGTCAACGGTATCAGCACGGTATCCCTCTCCAAAAATATCAGGGTCTACAACAGGATGGGCAAAATGAGGCCAAAACAGTGCAAGCGAGAGTGGCGGAGGTACGAGCCGACCAGTAGGGCCGTCCATATGGTCAGATAAGCGGAGGCGCTCACCCAGGTACCACTCCTGGGACATGGGACACTCTAAGACAAACTGGCGGCCGTCAAACCGCACAGATGTCTGCACGAGGAGAGAAATAGTGCCTTGACCACACCACAAGTAGTGTTGAATCTGCAAAAATACAATCAAAGAAATTCAACACAGGTAAGTAAAAGTTAAATTAAATTTTTCTTACTAATGAGATTTGTTTGCTTACCCTCTGCCAGGAAGCATCTAATGAATCCTGCCTGACCTCCCGCAAGTCGCAACCAATACCCTACCACCCCTGCATCCAAGAGTGCAGAACGGTCGGCTGGTCGTCATCCTAAACGTCCCTCAGCTCCGGCGGCTCTAAGATACAGTGCTCAAATGCCCAAATCTATAATTGATAAAAGAGTCAAAAAAAAAAAGAGAAAAAAAAGAAAGGGAAAAAGGATAATACCAGTAAGCCCAGCCAGAAACCCAAAATCTCCTGCTGCCTCCCCCTGGCGCACAAGTCAAGTCCGTAGTACAGCTGCCCTAATGCAGCTTGAGCCCAATCCAAAGAAGGAAAGGCAGCCAAATCCATCAGAGTCGGCAGCAGCGTCATATTACAAGTGCTGTGCCCGATGGGGAATAGCGTACATGATAACAAAACGAGCACATAAGCCTGGGTATATCTCTCTATGTCCTCCACTGAAGGGTCTGGGCGAGTAGCGTAATAAGCCTCCACCCTGGAGCATAAGATCTTCCCCCTCTCGGGGGTGCAGCCAATCAACCTGCCGATATAATCATCCACCAGCTAATGGCGGGTCAAATAGCAGTTGAAGCTTATCGGGGTCCCGCCAAACCCGAAGTCGGTGATTGCCTCGAAGCCTGAGGGGGTGACAGTAAACTCCCCAATAGGCAAATGAAATATGTGGGTAGTGTAGACCCATCTCTCGCACAATGCCGTCAACACGGCGTGGGTGGTGTGCGACGTGCTCATCGGCAACGACAAGATAAAGGACTCTAAGCCTAGATCTTAACCTGGGCCCTTACAGACTTGGGGAGGCGGCCCCACCAGACTCGGGGTAGAGAGAGATTTCTGCTGCTGGAAATCTCCCAATCCTACACATTCAGGAAGTACAACAT
Source organism: Euphorbia tirucalli (assembly GCA_039660915.1). Classification (NCBI taxonomy): domain Eukaryota; kingdom Viridiplantae; phylum Streptophyta; class Magnoliopsida; order Malpighiales; family Euphorbiaceae; genus Euphorbia; species Euphorbia tirucalli. Next base: position 44,147,471 of record CM077636.1, read on the forward strand.
ACATGTTTGATTTTAGTATAGTTAATTAAAAGGGGGCATGCATATATTGTAATAATAAATTCCATAAATCATTAATCTTAAAAAAAATATGAATGAATATTAGGCTCCAGTCATACGACTGTAGCACGTGTCGCATGAGTGTAGCAACTCTCGTACTACTGTTCTACCCACAGTCGTACGACTGTTCATAAATAAGATGAATAGTCGCACGACTGTTCATGTTCCTGCGGACAAAATTTCAATTTCAGGCAAATTTCACAATTTCTAACTCGTTTTTCCTAGTTTCTTGTTCTTATTAACTACAGGGGGCTCCTAGCATGCGTTCTACTCCCAGAAAGCAGTAAATCATGGCAAATCAAATTCAAATATTCAAAAGGGAAAATATTGGAAAAGTCAAAATTAAAGCTCGGATTCGGGCACCAACCTGAATGGAAGATAGATGCGTGCCCATCTCTAGCAAAATAGGGATCTCCATCCCGAATTTGATCCTGAAATATTCCATATATCGCGGGTGATCGTACCCATTGGAAACACTGACGAAGGGGATGTCCTGCGCATTCTCCGGTCTTTGAATCAAGTTAGTGGAAAGTTTCCTCACCTTCTTTCCGAGCTTCTTCAACATTTTTGCAGATTTGGAGATTTTAGAATCGGTTTCTTTCTGAGGGAAAACTAAAAAATGAGAAGTGGGAGAGAAAGGGGGCGGAAACCACCCCTTTATTTCTTTCTGCCCGCGAAGTACAGTCTGCGACTGTACTTCTTCTACAGTCGTACGACTATAGTTGATTTTCGAATACAGTCGTAGGACTGTAATGAAAAAAAAGGGTGTGAAATTTCAATTCATTTTCTCTATTTGTTTCCTATACCCTATTTTATCGCCAAATATTTAATTATTCCCCACGGGAAGATATTCCAATAATTTTGCAGGGCCAACACGTCAGCGGCTAATTTTTCTAATAATGGTCTGCCTCGTCCAGGGGTACGAAACCCGAGAAAAATCACGAAAAATTCACTGTAAGTACAATTCCACCAAATTGTATTTTCGACACATCCTGTATGCCAAGTCATACCAGTTCATTACACTAACAAATCTCAGTCCACCACGACTTTAAAACGGAACCCGAAATTTCATGTCAGTCCATTTAGTGTGCAAAGTCGCACACGGTTGTCACACACTTCACAAATCTCAGTCCACCATGGCATCAAAATGGAACCCGAAATTTCGTGTTAGTCCGTTGAGTGCGCCAAGTTGTACACGGTTGACACACATTAACAAATCTTAGTCCACCACGACTTTAAAACGGAACCCAAAATTCTGTGTCAGTCCGTTAAGTGTGCCAAGTTGCACACGGCTATCACACACTAACAAATCTCAGTCCACCACGACTTTAAAACGGAACCCGAAATTCTGTGTCAATCGGTTGAGTGCGCCAAGTCGCACACGGCTGTCACACACTAACAAATGTTAGTCCACCACGACTTTAAAACGGAACCTGAAATTCAGTCTCAGTCCGTTGAGTGCGTCAAGTCGCACACGGCTGTCACACACTTCACAAATTCAGACTATAAAAGGTAACCAAAAACGCATCTACCTGTATTTATTATTGATCGAAGAGGCAAAAATTTTTGTTTCAAATTATCGATCAAGGAATAAATACGCTGACCAATTGCACACTACAAACACCATGGCTCTGTATGGTTGGTCATACGCGGCTATTTGGTCTCAAAAGTCATGTTTTTGCTGGCGTCCTCCTTATGTGAAAAGGATCATAGGGAACCGCTTGGCTCTAAGAGCCGTATTTCCCCGGCGTCTTTCTTATGTGAAAAGAAATCATAAGAAATCGCCTATCTACCAAAAGTCTCATGAAATTAACCCACAAGCCACACATGTGCACACTACCTTTAATCCCGTGTTCTTTATCGTGTACCTAAATTCGCACAAAGAATCAGACTTTAGCTACACGAGGGGCAGCCTGTGAACACGGAATTTTCTAGGTCTAAAAAAAACCTTGATTACCACGACTGTAATTACAGTCATAGGTTTTTTGTTACAGTCGTACGACTGTAACTAAATTACAGTGGTACGACTATCAAACCAGTGCAGGTTGCAGAACCCATACCCTTGAAATAAAAAAATGGCGGAAAATCTTGAGCATTTAATGCTCAAGATTTTCCGGAAAAGAAGAGAGATAAAAGGCAAAAAAGAAGAGAGGAGAAGGGACTTTTTTGGGCAGATTTTCATCTCAAGAAAGATTAGAGAGAGAGAAATTGGAAAGAGGAGAGAAAGGAGAGAAAAAACCCAAAACCCAACTTTCTTCAATTCTTTTCTTCCTAATTTTAGTGTATTAATGTGTAAAGTGAATTAGAAATTGTAGATTGTAAATTTTCTTAGATTTTCATGTATCTAGGTGTTTGTATTATGAGGCCGAGAGTTTTTATTTTTCATTCGATCGGGTTGTAACCCTTTTAAATATTTATTTCTTTACTCTTATTTTGTATTATGTATGTATGTACGCCGAATGTTATTATTCAATAAAATCAATTCTTAGAAATTTAAAGTGTCATTATAGACCATTGGCCATTTTATTTTGATTAGACATGAAATAAGGGACTTGTCCGAATCTAGATCTCTGAAAAGTTTGGCAGTTCCCGCTTTGGTTTAGCTATACTGTAATTTCCCGGTTGAGCTGAGCCGGGTGGCTACTCCTACACTTTTTATCGAGATTTAGGTCTCGATTCTTTTATGAAATAATTAATCTTCCAAAAATGAATTTCCAATCTAAAAAACCCCACGTGAGGGAGGGGTCTACCCGAAATCGAGGCGCCCCTTTCGAAAGGGAGTCTCGCGTTCTGTTGAAAACGTCATCCGCTCACAAGTTGTTTTTAAGATGAATAAAGCAATTAAATATCCTTCTTCATGTGATGATACTTGTTATTTGATGGATGCAACTGATCTTAATTTGAATCCATTTTTCATGCAAGAAAATTTCAAAGAAGAAGAATTCATTGAAGAAGAGGAGATTGTGGAGCAAGAAATTGAAAGAGAAACTGGCTGTCTAGCAATCTCAGGAAGCAGACAGTTTGTTGAACCTCTTAATCATACACCCATATTACCTCCAAAACCTTCGATTAAAGAACCACCCACTTTAGAACTCAAACCTTTACCTCCACATCTTGAATATGCTTTCTTAGACCCCTCAAGCAATCTTCAAGTGATCATATCTTCTAAACTTAGACCCGATCAAAAAGAGCAATTGCTTAATGTCTTGAGGAAAAATAAAAAAGCAATGGCATGGACAATCCCAGATATTAAGGGGATCAGTCCTTCTATTTGTGTTCATCGCATCTTGAGGGAGGAAGATCATAAACCAATCGTGCAACCTTAACGGAGACTGAATCCAAAAATGAAGTTGTTAAGAAAGAAGTGATCAAACTGCTTGATGCCAGAATTATCTATCCAATTTCAGATAGTATCTGGACCAGCCCGATTCAGGTTGTTCCGAAGAAAGGTGGAATGACTTTTGTTCAGAATGACAAGAATGAGCTTATTCCCACAAGAACAGTCACTGGTTTCAGAGTTTGTATTGATTACCGCAAGCTTAATGATGTAACAAGGAAAGATCATTTCCCTCTTCCATTCATAGATCAAATGCTTAAAAGACTTTCGGGCTATGCTTTTTACTGCTTTCTTGATGGTTACTCGGGAAACAATCAGATTCCATTTCATCCCTAAGACCAAGAGAAGACAACCTCTAATTGCCCGTATGGTATGTACGTATATCGAAGAATGCCTTTTGGTCTGTGTAATACCCTAGCAACCTTCTAGAGGTGCATAATGTCAATTTTTCATGATATGGTAGAAAAGACCATGGAGATTTTCATGGATGATTTTTCAATGTATGGCAAGAATTTTCAATCCTGCTTGAGCAACCTTGAATCTGTTTTAGTTTGTTACAAAGAAACAAACCTAGCGTGAATTGGGAAAAATGCCATTTTATGGTCAATAAAGGCATTGTTCTTTGCCATAAGATTTCTAAAAAAGGCGTTGAAGTTAATCGAGCTAAAGTCGAAGTAACTGAGAAGTTGGCTGCTCCTACATCATTCAAGGAAGTTCAAACCTTTCTTGGACATGCTAGCTTTTATAAGAGGTTCATCAAAGACTTTTCTAAGATTGCTTAACTGCTCACAGCTCCTTCACACAAGGATGTTGATTTCAAGTTCAATGCAGTTTATTTGAAGGCATTTGATGAACTTAAAGCAAGATTGATCAATTCACCAATCTTGATTGCTCTTAATTGGGATTTTCCCTTTGAGCTAATGTGTGATGCAAGTGATACTTGTATTGGAGCGGTCTTGGGATAGAAAATTGAGAAGATTTTCAGCCAATTTATTATGCAAGCAGAATGCTTATAGAAGCTCAACAAAATTACACCACAACGGACAAAGAATTACTTGTAGTGGTGTATACATTCGACAAATTTAGATCTTACTTGGTGTTATCTAAAGTGACTGTTTTCACAGATCATGCAGCTTTAAAGTACTTGCTTGCAAAGAAAGATGCGAAACCTCATCTTATTTGATGGCTATTGTTACTTCAAGAGTTTGATCTTGAAATCAAAGATAAGAAAGGATCAGAAAATATGGATGCTGACCATTTGTCCAGAATTCCAGAGAGCAACCTCAGCGAGCAACCTGAGATTGTTGACTCATTTCCAGATGAGCAACTTTATTTGGTAAACTCTATCCCTTGGTTCGCTGACATAGCTAACTATCTTATTTATGGTATAGTGCCTTGTTATCTCTCTTATCATCAAAAGAAACATTTCTTTTTGGATGTTAAATACTATTTTTAGGAGGAACCTTTCTTGTCTAGATTGTGTGCAGATCAAATTATAAGGAGGTGTGTCTCCCAAGATGAGGTTCAAGCAATCTTAACAATGTGTCATACAAAAGAAGCTGGAGGACACTTTGGTGCTACCCGAATAGCTTCAAAGGTATTGGAATATGGTTTCTTTTGGCTTACAATCTTCAAGGAAGCTCACAGGTTTGTTTTAGAGTGCAATGAATGTCAATGCTTATGTAACATTTCTGCCAAGAATGCCATGCCCTTACATAACATTGTTGTTTATGAAATTTTTGGGGTATTAATTTCATAGGTCTGTTTCCGAGTTCTTACAATAACAAGTACATTTTAGTTGCTGTTGACTATATAAGTAAGTGGGTAGAAGCGATTGCTAGTCCTACCAATGATGCTAATGTTGTTGTAAGGTTTCTTAAGAAGTTGTTTACTAGATTCGGTGAGCCTAGAGCAATTATAAGAGATCAAGGTACTCATTTTTGTAATGTTCAGTTTGAGAGGCTACTTAAGAAATTTGGAGTCACTCATAAAATAGCTACACCTTACCACCCACAAACTAGTGGGCAGGCTGAAATCTTAAATCAAGAGATTAAGTGCATTCTTGAGAAAATGGTGAGCGATTCTAGGAGAGATTGGTCTAAGAAGCTTGATAATGCATTATGGGCTAATCGAACAGCCTTTAAGATTCCCATTGGGATGTCGCCATTTAGATTGCTTTATGGCAAAGATTGTCATTTACCTGTTGAATTAGAATTTAAAGCTTTATGGGCTCTCACATATCTTAAGTTTGACAATTAAGCTACTGGTGAACAGAGAAGGTTGCAGTTGAATGAGCTTGAAAAATTCAGATTGTTTACATATGAGAATGCCAAGAATTATAAGGAGAAAATGAAGAAATGGCATGATCAAAGAATTCAAAACTAGGAGTTTTATCTTAGACAACGTGTTCTGTTGTATAATTCAAGACTAAAGTTATTTCCAGGCAAGCTCAGGTCAAGATGGTTTAGACCTTACTCAGTTGCTAAAGTGTTTCCCAATGGTGCCATTGAAATTACAAGTGATAAGGGTGAAATCTTCGAAGTAAACGGTCAAAGACTCAACATGTATCTTGCTCATGAAACCCTCAAGGTTGTTAATAGCACTCAATACTTTGAACCACCATAAGCAACCTCAGAAAGAAAATGGTGTCAGCTTCAAACACCAATTGAAGCAACCTACTGGGCAACCCCCAATGCTTTCACTTTGTAAATATTTTATTTAGTAATTTTTTTACTGTAAATATTTCGTTAATAGTCTGGTTATTCTTTTTGTAGGAACTCAAGCAACCTGACGAGTATGGGGATGACAACATACAGTTCGAATTTTCATTATAAATTATTCTTCATGCTTGTATTACATCTCATATTTAATTTGATTATTGCAATTTTTAATAATTAAAATTTTTGGCAACCACTCAAGTATTTATTGGCTCAAAACCGGTTTAGTCAGTCTTTTTCAAATCTGTCAGACTGACTGCTTGACTTAATTGGACTCAATCCCACCAGATTTGAAGATAATTATTTTAATAAGAAACAAAAAGGAACAAGGTTGTAATTTTCTCTCTCTTGTCAAATCATTATGAGTTAGTGGGGTACTTGATTTAAGCATGGGTAGGAGAAAAGAGATAAGTGTGGGGATTTGACACATGTCAGATTTTAGCCCCCAAACCTCTCTCTCCTCCTTTTTGGCCGCCCCAATTCTAGCGGTTATTCTCTTTAATGAAAGTTTTCTAGATTTTAATTTTTGAATTTTGAATTATGAAAACTGTTCATTTGCTCCTCTTTCTTGCCCTAACCACCTTCTTTTCCCTCTTTAAGAACTCCTTCCTGTTCAAATTTCTATTACTGTAGCAATTAATTTTCACCCATTATTCATTCTTCTTTCCATTCTTTATCTCTTTACAGAACTATCAATAGTCATACCTGAAGGAGTAAAACGTTCAGCCACTAAGCCCAGCACTGCTGCCCTTCAAGCTAGTGCAGCCGCCCCATCCGCAATGCCTAAGCTTACCCCGCCTTCATCAACTAGTGCTGGCTGTCTAACGAAGGAATAGTTGTTCAAGAAGATGTTGACTTTTTATGATGATGAGCAGCAGAGATATGAGGTCTTCGAGAATTTACCGTTTCCTTCCGTATCATTGATTGGTCTGTGCTTGCTGCCTTGTAACTAAATGAAGATGTTAAAGAGTTAATCAAGGGTGGTGGCATTGAACAATTTCTGGAATTCGATGAACTTGCTTACAAGGAACTGACTTTGGAGTTTCTCTACACATTCACCAGTGATCCCAAAATCACAAACCCTAACAATCAGAAAAATTTTCAATTCCGGGTTATGGGTAAAGGCCAATCCCTTTCTCTCAATGAGTTCAATAGATATCTTGGTGCAGTAGATGATGAAACTGTAAATTTTGAAGAGTTTGAAAAAGCCTTGACTGACTACCCTGTTGACTTTGACGCTGTTGCTTTCTGGGAGGAAATCACCAGGCAGCCCAACTACTCTTCTCAGGATAGCAGTTCCAGCCACTTGGTCTCCTACACCCACCGCATTCTGCAAAAGTTGATTGCTGGTTCCACATTTGCCCATCCAAATTAGTCTCACATGCCCAAGCAGGACCTGTTTGCCTTATGGTGTATAGTGAGGGGTAGGAAAATGAACATTGGAGCATGGTTCACTGAGTACATTCTTACTCTCCCTAGCAAGACCAACACAAAAATCATGTGCGGATCCTACATCACAAAAATTGCAAAGGCTACTAGCGAATTTGATGATACTCACTTAACCATGGAATGCAAGCCTGCTCCCATCGACTACAACAACCTGAGGTAGATTAATGTACCAAGGAAGGTGGGAACAAAATGGTATCTTTACCATGAAGGGGAGATTAAAGAAAAGATGTTGCAAGCTGCCAGAGAAGGGAAGAAAGTGATTAAGCTTGATGATGATCAACAGAAAAAGAAGAGAAAACTAAACGAGGGTGAAAAAGTTGAAAGGATGAATACTGCGAAAATGGAGGAGGTTGCTGATAAGGTTGTATTCTATAAGAGATGTTCTCAAATCTCTATACAATCCCTTGTGCTTTCTATTGATGATCTGACGGTGAAGAGGAAGGAGGATACCCTCAAGATTAAGGGAATGCAAAAGGTGATCAAAGATCTGAAGAAGAAAGTGACTTAGCTAGAGGCACAACTGGAGCACGAAGTTAGTTTTGACTCTACTCCTTCTCGCCCAACCAAGTAATCGACCTCCACTGCCCCTAAGAAGAGCACTCCACAGCCCAGTGATAAGACCGTTCCAATGGAGGAAGACCAGCAGTCCTCCCAGCAGCCTTACCAATAAATCTTTATATTCCTTCTCCTCCCACTCTCTAGTATGTGTCGGCTCCCTCAGCCCTGCAATTTCCAATTCCATGCCTGCTCAGTATTATCTTTTCCTTTTGCTCTTTTGACTTGTATTTGGTTGTTGAATTGTTACATTGAGGGCAATGCAAGTTTTAAGTGTGGGGATGGGAAGGGTAAAATTTTTTTGATTGATGATTATAAATAACCTGAAATTCAATTAATGCTTGAAATTGATATTTATTGTTGATGAAATTTATTATTGCTTTGTTGAATATTGTCATTCTTGAACAAATGTTGCAAGTCCTCAAGTATTGTGTTTTGTTTTTTTGTTTCTGTTCTGTTTTTAAACAACCTGTGAGGTTGTTTTTTTTCTATTTGTGTTCTATTCTTGTAAAAATTTGTGAAAATTTTTTTGATTTTGTATTATTTTGTGGCAACAAAGCAAGAGCTTTTGAATGTTTGAGTCACATGTGATCATTTATAGAATGCATTGAGTTTGAAAGCATGATGTTAGGATTACATTCTTAGCTTGCATAAGTTGATTAAGCATTCTAAGACTTAAGATTTTAATGCCTTTCTCAACTTTTTAGCTTTCTTAAAATCAACTGCAAATAATTTTAACCTTTTTCAATGTAAGGAATTGAGCCTGTTTATTCTTTCTTTGATTCAACCCATTAATTTACTTTTCATTTCCAAATCTTTAACCTTTTTGAATCAAATTTTATTTGCTTGATTTCCTTGCTGAGTGAGCTTGCACAGTCAACCTTAGCTAGAACTTGGTTTAGTTAGTATTTGTTAAAACCACATGATTGTTCGCATGCATAACATGACAAAGGCATTAGGTTTTTACCCCTTTAGCTTAAACAGCCACCCTGTTTATGTGTTTTTCCCTCATTTTAGTTAACTAAGTTGAGCTTAAGCCTGTTTGTTGTTAACTCACAAAATTGTTTCCCTTAACCTTTCACTTTATGTTTTCCCTAAATTTACCCAAGAATTGGCCAAAGCAATTGAACTTTTCATTTTGAGCAAGTAGTTTATCAATTATTGTGTTGTTGGATTCTTACTTTCTAAATCCTTCAAGCGATTTATTTGTTCCTTAAAGCCATATCTTTTCGAAATCATAAGAATTCTGAAAATCTTTCTGTTCAGCAGTGTCATTATGCAAAATTCAAATAAAATTCTTAAAGATAGAATCAATCTTCCAAGTTTCTTTCAAATCTTTGTTGGCTCTTTAAAATCATCAAGTTTCATTGTTTGTGAGCCTATTGAATGAATCAAATTCAAGTTTGCAAGTCAATCTTCCTTATGCATCAGTATATGAGATTACTTGCTTAATATTATTTTATTCTTAAAAAAAAATAAATAAGCAAAAAATGTCCTTGATTGCCTGACACTTGGTGCTTCATCCTACTATGTTTCTTGTGATTATTGCTTGAAATTCCTTGTGCTTCTCTATGTTATATCTTTTCTTATGCAACTAATTCCATATCTATGTTTGGATTGCTTGAGTTTTGGTAATGCTGCAATTGTTGAGGCTGCTTGTTCATGCATTTATTATATTTCTTTGGTAATTCTCTTCACCTAAATGTATCCTTTGACACACACCCAACCCTAACCAAGTTACAACCTTGTTTGTAAAGTCCTTTTGATTGTGTATGTTGTTCAATGTAAAGTGGTGGATCAGACAGATTATTAAGCATATGGTCTAAAGGTTGTTGTGCAAAGCTAGTGAGTCATATTAAAAAGCCTTACCCTACTACTTTAGAGTGATTGAGTGACAACTTTTGGTGAGGCAGTTTGATTTGGAAGTTTGCTGGTTAGTTGATTTAAGCAGTCTAATCCTCTATCTTAGCTTATTTTTGAAGTTGAAGCTTGTTGCTTGCGTGGGCTTAATATATAGTTTGCTTAAGCTTTGTATTTTCCTCGTGATCATTGTGTTGATTCAAAGTTTAAAGTAATTGCTGCTGCTACCGCCCTTGTTTAAGTGTTTCAAGTGTTGTTTCCTTTTTTCTCTCAAGTGTTTTTAATGATTCCTTTTGTTTTTCTTTTCTTATTGCTTGAGGACAAGCAATGTTCAAGTGTAGGGATATCTGATAAGTGATAAATGTAACAATAATTTCAGGTATTAATTGGAATTAAATGGAGCTTTATTGAATTATTTATGGCTAATTAGAGTTAATTTCAGGTTAAAAATTAAAATGGAGCAAAAGTTGTGAAAAAGCTCATCAAGTAGGCTCGTGAGCAAGCTAAATCAAGCTAGAGCAGAACTGACCAGAGAGAGAGAGAAAAAGCCGGCAGAGATTGGACCCTTGTCTATACTGTGGGCTATAGAGGATAGAGGAGAGAGGGATGTGACTTGTTATGGGAAAAGAGATTTGACTTTGTGAAGATATTTTTATTTGCAAATCTAATGAGTGGATGTACTTATTAATATTATATTTGGGTGGCTAATTATGGCTCATCATGTTAAGCACTTTATTAATATTTTAACCTATTTTGGGGCATTTTAGTCTCTTGGGAGATTACTATATATACCTCCCTTGGTTCTAGTTGTAAGGGTCTTGGTTCTTAACTCTTAGCTATTTTCCTTTGTATTCTCAATTTCAGTTTAATATAATAGTAGTAGTATTTTCTTCTTATTTTAATCTTTGCTAAAGCTGATTATGCATAGTGAGTAGTCTGCTCAAGCAGGCTTGAGTTAGCTCAGTTGGCAGTAGTAAGAAATTCCTCTCCTTGTTTATTATGAGTATTATATGTATGAGGAATGTTTCTTGGTGTGCTTATTTTCCACTAAATTGATCACCTCATATGCTAGTGGTTAGGATGAGACTGAGAGGCGATTTTTAACCACGGAAATGCCATGAAACACATGTATGTTTATTGCTGAAGAAATTCGATTAGACTGCATACTAGGGGTTTTAATCTTTGATAAAATGCTTGCTAGAACTTAATGCATGATTAAGTGGTTTATTGCCGAAGGGATTCGATTAGGTCGCTTGTCATAGTATCCACATGTCCGGAGTTAAGAGCGTGGTGAGTTGAGAGCAAGAAACCTTAGATCTATGTTATGAACCCTGCTCATAATAGTTAAGGAGAAGGAATGTACTGAACTTGCTTGCTGTGTTTGGTTTGAGTCTGCTGGTTTCTTAATATTGTTGTTGTTATTTTTATTCTTGCATATCTTGAACCTAATGCTCAGAACTGTTAGTTTACTTGATTATTTTTCCTTAAATCTTCATTTTATGTGTAAAAGAATTCAGATTTGCTTATTTGCTTGAGAAGTTAAGGTGGTTTGCTCAGATCCCTGGTAGAACGAAACTTGGTCTTGTCTACGTGCTACAATTGACCTAGTGCACTTGTTAGAGTCCAATATTTTTAGGCAACTGATGATAAAAAAAAATTGAGAAAAATATAAATAGATATATAAAGGAATTAATGATCCTTATAATATCGAATAAAAAAATTGAAATTAATATGAAATAAGTAATGTAAGATATATATATATATATATATATATATATATATATATATATATATATATATATATATAATCAAATATTTAACTATATGTTGTTAAAAATAAATAAGCAACAAAGAGAAAATAGTTCAATTTGAATTATTGAACCTCTCATCTTAAAAAATAAAATTATTTTGTGCATTTGATAGAATTATAGAAATTTGTCTTCTTTTGGCTTTGATATTAAAATTTTCTTCTATAACTATCAAATGAATCCTAAACAAATGTATAAAAATATTAAAAAATATAATAGACCAAGACTTGGAATCTTATCTTATATATTGGAATTTCTTTTGCATGGTAGTGAAATATGAGAATGCCTTTTTTAATGAAATCAATTAATCAACATAATACTTGTATAAAAACTTGAATGCTTAAAAACTTGAAAAAAATATTGAAATCGTTTGAAATAAACACTAAATAAAATATATAAATGGAAAAAAAACATCTACAAACAAATATTTTCTCTAGAAATACAAGAAAAAAAAATGAATCAAATCACATTGGAATTCATATGTAATAGAGAAATCACTATAATTATTTTTTCCCTAAAAAAAATTAAAAAGAAATCACTATACACTTCAACAAATATTTATAAAAGAGGAAAAGTTATATTAAAGGAGAGAAGCTCTATACATTAAAAAAGTTATATTAATGTTCAAAAATACAATCAAAAAATATTAGAATGCATCACTATTAGCATTATTCCATGCGATGCATGTTAGATGATATTATTACAAAGACTATAAAAGAGAAAAATAATTATACTTTGAAGCTCCACGCACAAAATCGTATTTTTGGGACAAATGTGTCAATTACAAGGTCGGTCACTCTTTAAGGTTCACACGACAAGCTTCAAAATCATGCACTTGAGGTTGAAGGTCTGGAAGAACAAAACTATAATTACCTAAAAAACTAAGAGAAACAAAATGTTTTGAGAGGAGAAGGTGTATAGTTTTTTGGTGTGTAAAAAAATGAAAGCATCAAACTATTTTTTATAGTGAAAATTTCAAAGTAAATTACAAAATCATATTAAAGAAGTAAGTTACAAAACATTTAAAACTTTGTAACCACCATTATAGACTTAATGTATTTTTCATAAATAAATTAATTGGTTATAATATATATTATTACATTGAATAATTGGAATTAAAAATTTAAAATGGTAAAAAGATAAATACAAATGAGAAGATTTCAGAAGGAGAAAGAACCCCTTAAACCTTGTTTTACAATATATATATATATATAGATTTATGATCCGCTCTAATCATAAACTTAATAAATAAAAGCTGAAAATAATGAATCAAAATTCTTAGTTAAAGAGCATGAATAGGTTACTTTCCGGTTATTTCATCTTTCTACAAAAGATTGACGCTCCTTCGATTACTCTCTCTATATATATACTAACAAATAAAAGCTAAAAAATAATGAATCAAAATTCTTAGTTAAAGAGTATGAATAGATTACTTTCCGGTTATTTCATCTTTCTACCAAAGATTGACGCTCCTTCGATTACTCTATATATATATATATTTTTTTTTTTTTCTTTTTTCTTTTTCTTATATAGATTGAAAAAGTAAAAAAAAAAAAAAAAGAAGCAAATTATACAATTAAATAAAATACATGAAAGTTGAATTTGAAGTTACTAGAAGCAATTTTTAATGAATTTGGGAAATGGAGCTGTTCCCTTGAGCTAAATATAAAGATATAGCCCATTTTCTTCTTCTAAAAAAAAAAAAAAAAAAAAAAGACATAGCTACTCAATAATCAATATAGAAAGTAATGCTAAAAGGTTTGTGCATTTGAGAGTTAATTTGCTTTTATGTAACCTTGGGAAAAAGGCTCGTCCCTTTAAGTAGGAGTATGAAAAGATTAATAATTTGCTTGAAAGAAGGGCAACTAACCTACTACATACATAGATTTCATAAAGGAGAAAGAAAAACAAATTTACTTTAACAATATATTATTCTTTCTTCTAAATATCGTAACATATTTGAAGTGTGGTCACATATACTATGTGTAATGCCATCCTTCTATCTCCAATGGCCATTAAGGCCGCTTGTCCTGGTTTTGGGGGGGTCAGAGGTTGAAGATGATACTGTTTTTATTTTTTATTTTTTTATTTTATTTTTATTTTTATTTGCGAGGAAAAACAAAAGCCAGGAAAAACAACGTCGTTTTGCCAAGCAAAATGAGGAAAAAAAAAAAAGAAATCAGATATAATATAGCTTTTCTTCTCCTCATCTTCTCTGTTCGCATAAGTTAACCTGTTTTTTTGCTCACCCACCCCCTTACATCTTCTTCAATTTCTTCTCTCCAAAGCTGCCGGCCGGCCGCTGCTCATTGGTTTCTACCGTTCTCTCAGCTAATCGCTAATTTTCGTCTACTATATTGCTTGATTCTTCTTTCAATTAGGTTAGTTAATTTTCCATGATTTAATTTCTAAGTAATATGTAGTTGAATTTGGGAATATGGTTATTGTTAGTTATGAATTAAATTAAATTGATTGGAAAATGTTACGATGTGTGTTTTTAATTATATTGCTAGCATTTGATTTAATTATTTTTTATGAATTTGATCAATTGATAAATTAGGGTTTAGGGTTTATAATTTAAGTTTAATAGTTGGATTATTTATTTACTTGATATTAATTAAGTTGTCAAATTATTAAAATTGAGTTACGTTGAAAAAAAAGGCTTTTATTAGCGTTGAAAATGAAGCCATTTCAACGCTTTCAGAAATTGAAATATCGAAGGAAGTATTTGCCACCTAGCAAGAGCTCTCGTACTATACCTATGAATGACTCATCATCGTCAGTTAGAAAAACATGATTGTTGGTATATGTATTAGAATATTTATTTAATATATTTTGTATCATTTAATTTGACGGAATATAATTTTTTTTTATCAAAAATTTTTGTAGGAGTTTCCACTCCCCTGAAGCTGGACTCTTGGATTCGCCACTGTTTCTATTAGAATTGATAGATTAGAATATCAAACCTCAGCACTAATTTCCTTTTGTATAGACATAAAGAACTCACAATTCTACTAAAATAAGGGCAACATCATTTACTTATTTAAGAGTTAGATTGCTATAGAGAATGGAATTTTTCTATGCACTACATACGTAGGAATCAATCTCTTAAATAAGAATTTCTAATTAAGTAGTCGCCTTATCCTCCTATTTAGATGAAACACACACTCGCCAATAGGGTTATAAATGGGGCAGGACGGGGCGGAGATTGCATTTCCTATCCCTATCCCTAGATTAATCGGGTGGCGAGGGCCCGTTCCCCTTGGGTTTTAAACGGGGATGGGGACGAGGGCCCGTGGGTGGGTAAGGCTATTACCATCCCCTTCCCCGATTAATAAAACGGGGATAAATCCGTCCTCATCCCCTCCCCTGCGGGGAAATTTAATCGGAGATTTCCATTCTCCGTCCCCGTCCGAACGGATCTCACCGGGAACGGGCCCTCGTTACCCGATTGACAACCCTATTCGCCAATCTATATTGGGATAAAATGACCAAAAGACTAAATTTTTTTTTCCGATGCATATTTAAAACAAGACTTAATTTTGGTTCAATGTTCAGGACCTTGTGAAGATTCGAATGATTCGAGTCTAAGCCCATATAAAAACACAAAAACTTTATTAAAATAAAGGAAAATGACTTTTTTCTACTTATGTTTACTATGCAGTTTTAAATAATTATTATTGGTTGCAATAGTTAATTAAATTTGTATTTTCCTTTACAATTCAATCCCATACGCATTTTGCACTTGTTACAGCACAACAAAGATGTAAAATATTTTTTATAAAATTTAATAATGTAATTCAAAAATTCAAAAAATAATATATATAGTATAATCTCCCACCTTCCCACCTCTTGCCAACCAATTATTAGTTGCCATGCATGCAACACACTTTATGAAATTTTGATTACTTTTGCAGACAAATATTTTCCTTCTCCCAAACCTACCACTACCCCCTACCTACCTTAAAGGAAACTAATTGATATAATTCCTGTAAATAAGTCCAATACTAAGGCTATTCTTGTCCTTTCAGTAGCATTTGGGAATTTTAACGGTGGGGACATGTACACATACATACATGATATATATACCTATATATGTTTATATTGACTCTACCATCCGCTTCCATAACTATTCCCTCCTTCTCCTCCTCAGCTCTTCCTTTCATTTCCTTGTCCGAGTCTTTCTCTTTCCACAATTTTGAATTCTCTATCTCGGTTTTTGCCTCATCTTGACCTAATTTTGATTTGTAAGTCAATCCTTCATTTCTATTTCTGTTTTGTTCTTCTCTTTTTGCTGTTGTTCTTCTCCTGCGTTGGCGTGATTTGCGCTTGCTTGGATCTTGGGATTTTTGCTTTTGTTTAACCTTTTTTTTTCGTGATCTGAATGTTCTCGTTGTTAGATCTGTTGCTAAAGGTGATGGATGTTATCTACTGCTTTGATTGATCTACATTTGTTGCTTATTTGAATCTGGATCTGTGCTGCAACTAGGGACATTATTGTAAATGTTGTTACATTCAGTTTCCTTTAAGATTGCTCATACGTCTCGATCTGTTCTTAATTGTGTAGTGGATCTACTAATTGACGGCTGATCTTGATCTTAAAGTGGTTAATTGAGAATTCTTGAATTGGAATTTCTCTAGATTTTGATTTGGCAGAAAAATGAAGAAACAAAGCTGAAAATTAAAGTTTTTCTGCTTGGCTACTTTTTGCTTTCAATAAATGATCAACTCTAATTATATGTTTGTATAATTGGGATTGGATTTGCCTTATTTATGACAAATTGTTCATGTCATTCAAACAAAGTAGGATCAGATTAGATTTTCCTTATTCTGCTCCTTTGACTAACTGATTATGTATTTTTTGTCTTTTGCTCTTGTGAAGGATACTATTATATTACTATTTGATGAAATGGAATTCGCATCGTACTCTGATAAACTCTTTTTTATTTTATTCCTTTTGTATAATTATTTCTCATTAGAATGACCGCTGTGGCCTTTTGCCATTTATTATTCACTTAGAGATCGAGATCTGTTAATCCTGTCTTAGTTTATTGCGTTCTTGTTGTATGTGTGGTTTTGTTCATATTTACTTATAGATTTGAGATTTAATTTCTGTATGTTTTTTGCGTAGAAATTGTTTTGGCATGGCTTCTTATAGCCCTAAGAACATCCTCATCACTGGGGCTGCTGGGTTTATTGCATCCCATGTTTGCAATCGCCTTATCCGTAACTATCCTGAGTACAAGATTGTTGTCCTTGACAAACTTGATTACTGTTCTAATCTTAAAAACCTCCTTCCATCGAAATCATCCCCTAACTTTAAGTTTGTCAAGGGTGACATTGGCAGTGCTGACCTTGTCAACTTCCTTCTCATCACTGAATCCATTGACACTATTATGCACTTTGCTGCCCAGACCCATGTTGACAACTCCTTCGGAAACAGCTTTGAGTTTACCAAGAACAATATCTATGGTACCCATGTTCTGTTAGAGGCATGCAAGGTCACTGGCCAGATTAGAAGGTTCATCCATGTGAGCACAGATGAAGTTTATGGGGAGACAGATGAAGATGCTGTTGTAGGAAACCATGAGGCGTCTCAACTCCTACCAACCAACCCATACTCTGCAACAAAAGCTGGTGCGGAAATGCTTGTTATGGCATATGGTCGGTCATATGGGTTACCTGTGATAACAACCCGTGGGAACAATGTTTATGGGCCTAACCAGTTCCCTGAAAAGTTAATTCCTAAGTTTATCCTCTTGGCTATGGAGGGGAAGCCTCTGCCAATCCATGGAGATGGTTCTAATGTGAGAAGTTATTTATATTGTGAGGATGTTGCTGAGGCTTTTGAAGTCATCCTTCACAAGGGAGAGGTTGGTCATGTTTACAATATTGGAACTAAGAAGGAAAGAAGGGTGATAGATGTTGCTAAAGATATATGCAATATCTTCTCAATGGACCCGGAAACAAGCATCAAGTTTGTGGAGAACAGGCCATTCAATGACCAGAGGTACTTCCTTGATGATCAGAAGCTGAAAAACCTGGGATGGGCGGAACACACTACATGGGAGGAGGGACTGAAGAAGACTATGGAGTGGTACATTCAAAATCCTGATTGGTGGGGTGATGTAACTGGAGCCTTGCTGCCTCATCCAAGAATGTTGATGATGCCTGGTGGGAGACACTTTGATGGTTCTGAAGAGGGAAAATCTGCATCATATGTCTCAAATAATTCTAATCAGAGCAGAATGGTTGTTCCAATTTCCAGAAGCGCTAGTGGATCTCCTCGAAAACCTGCTCTTAAATTCTTGCTCTATGGTAGGACTGGATGGATTGGAGGTTTGCTTGGGAAGCTGTGTGAGAAACAGGGAATTCCCTTTGAATATGGAAGGGGGCGCTTGGAAGATCGTTCATCTCTTTTGGCAGATATTCAGAATGTTAAGCCAACCCATGTTTTTAATGCTGCTGGAGTTACTGGTAGACCCAATGTTGATTGGTGTGAATCCCACAAGGCAGAAACCATTCGCACAAATGTTGCTGGAACTCTCACATTAGCAGATGTCTGCAGAGAGCATAACCTCTTGATGATGAATTTTGCTACTGGCTGTATATTTGAGTATGATGCTGCTCATCCAGAGGGTTCTGGCATTGGGTATACTGAGGAAGACAAACCTAATTTCATTGGCTCCTTTTATTCGAAGACCAAGGCTATGGTAATTTCGTACTTGAGTCTGTAATTTTAAATTTAGTTGCATTGCCAGCTACAGAGATATTGATGTTTATTCTTTTCATAATCATGACCAGGTTGAGGAGCTGTTGAACGAATATGACAATGTATGCACCCTCAGAGTTAGAATGCCGATATCATCAGATCTTAACAACCCAAGGAACTTCATCACCAAGATTTCTCGCTATAACAAGGTGGTTAACATTCCCAACAGTATGACGATCTTGGATGAACTTTTACCAATTTCGATTGAGATGGCCAAGCGGAACTTGAGGGGTATTTGGAACTTCACAAACCCAGGTGTGGTGAGCCACAATGAGATTCTGGAGATGTACAAGAGTTACATTGACCCCGAGTTTAAATGGGTAAATTTCACACTAGACGAGCAAGCAAAGGTGATTGTTGCGCCACGAAGCAACAATGAGATGGACGCATCGAAATTGAAGAAAGAATTCCCTGAGTTGTTGCCAATCAAGGAGTCCCTGATCAAGTATGTCTTTGAACCCAACAAGAGAACCTAAACAAAAACCTACTTTCATAAAATCCTATTTTGCATAAACATGTTGCTAGGATTTGCTTAGTATTACAAGTCTACTTGTTATTTACTGTTAGATTGTCACATCGTTTCGACCATATTAGAAAGTGCAGTCCATTATATTATGTAGGTATGCCTCTTATGATTCTTTTTATCCTGAGTTGTATTTTAGTCTGCCCAATTGTTGTTTACCACACTGAACTTGAGAAAGCAGTTTGCCTAGGCTGAGACTGAGGCTAAGTCCTTAGATATATGCTGTTTAAATTTTTTATTTATTAGTTTTCGTAATTTATACACGTCTTGTTACACTTTTGTTTATAAGAATTCAACATGATTTGAGTTTTTTTTATCTTTCAAGTATGAGTTTTTATCTTCTGTGGTATGAGTTTTTATCTTCTTGCCTTTGACGGTTTCATATTCCCGAATTCGATTGCAATAGTAACTGAAAATATTGGGAGTATTATCTTAAAACCTTGTTCATTTTTTGGTATTCAGCAATTCGTGCTTGCAAGTTGTAAGTAGAAAACTATTTGGTGGGATCCCCGAAACTTGGAGCATAATTGGATTATTATTATTTCTTTGTTTTTGGGCTTGTTGCATTGAAATCCTATTTTTCCACTGAATTTTTCCCTCGGTGACGTTCAACTGGGTTAGATTAAATCAATGTTTAACTTGAAAAGATAATTGTTCCAACTGGTCTTGTTTATAATAAGGCTTTAATTAGTCAATTTAATCTAGAATTTAGTCGGACAAGTTAGGACTAATAGTTATTTATTTTTTCTTACAACACAAACCTATTTAGAAACATAGAGGTATAATTGGGGAGGCGTTTTAATCAATTCCTTAAGTAACTGTTGCACCGGTGTTTCTTTACTGAATATATAAAGAAAAAGACAACATCTCCACCAAAAAGACAACAAAGTCCTTGACAGTTTTATTTTAAGCCCTAAAGATTGAATAAATATTCAATTTGATGCTTAGCTTGATGAAAAATAATTAATTGATTGGTTTCATTAAGTTTAAAGTTTAGTGGGAAAGCTGGAAGAAAATTCTAGTTCTTATCCACCAGAATTGACATTATTGCATCCTATGCCTGTTGAAGTGAAATGACTTACTCGACAAATTCTATGCACAAGGGAGAGGCTGGAGATTCGCTTAAAAAAAAAAAAAAAACTTAAAAAGTGACATAATTTACAATAAAAAGGGTACAAACAAAATTAAAAATAGATAAATAAGACCGATTGTCATTGAAAATGATATTATATAGGAATAAAAATGGTATAAAACAAGACCGGAAAAGTATAAGCAGAACCAAAAATTAACTTTGTAAATAATAATACAAAATGACATGATACGACTAAGAAAAGTTATGAAGTGACTAATGAATATTATATGGATTAAATACTACAAGAAAATGTTAGATTTGGTGGCAAAAAATTTTAATATCAAATAGTTAATATAGCAACAAATATAAATAGTTGCTGCCATATGTATATCAATAGCAACATAATACATCAAAATTTGCTGCAAAAAATATAATGACAACTTTTTGGCAACAAAATTTTTTGATGTTATATTTAGTATTTTTTGCAGTGAAATGAAACAAAATATAGGTTAAAGAAAAATGAAAAAGGATACATATCAAACTTAAAATGTTGGTAAAAAAACGTATTTACAATATTGGAAGGTACTAATGACCTAATTGGCTCTTGATTTGTTTACAACATTGCTCAAATGACCCCATACATATTATTTTTGTGAGTTATCAACATCGAGAGTATTGCATAGAGTTTAGATAATGTCTTCTAACACTGTAAATTAAATAAGGTCATTAGTAATATTTTTAGAACATTCCATTAAATTTAGACAAACTGATAGTTGCTAGTGTAGTGTTGAAGTCACAAACTAAGGAGAGATCGGAGTAAAACCTCAGGATTGTTTGAATATCTTCTTTTTCTTATTTCTTTTTTTCTTCTTTTCAAGTCATCTGCTTATGTGTTAAAAAAAAAAAAGAAAAAACAACTAATTCATTTTAGACGGTAATAAAAAAATTGAATGCAATTTCATTGATTTTAATAGATGTTGGGGAAAATGTTACAAGTAGATGAGGGACTGTCGAGCAACACTGTCGACTAGTCATGGGCTAAATATACAAGGGGTAAACTTATTGGAAGAGGTAAAATATAACATAAAAGAAGAACAATAATTGGAAAAAGCATCGAAACTATAAACAATAACAATCATAAGATGGTACAATCTTAATACACACACCATTCCACACTCAAGGAAAGAGCAATAATCCCTCATTCTGCTATTTTCGATCAATGTAAACCATTTTTTCTTTGCTTTTGCTATCTATTTTAAAGTTATATAAAAACCCCTAAAGATAAAAGATAAATCACATACAAGAATAAGATGCATTCTTTCATATGATCAATTATAATGTAAAGTTAAATATAAAAAAAAAAATAAACAAATAAAAGGTTGATTATGCACTCACTTCAAATTTGATTATCAATTCAGTATGATATTAGTAAATAAATCAATGATTGATCTAGTTAGATTATTAATTAAATTTTTCGATATCTCATGTCAGCCTAAAATTCCTATTCAGATAAACTAAAGCAAATTAATGGGTAAATTTATTTTTCATACTTGAATAAAACTAAATTAATGCTAACCATAAAATGTTTTCTCAATTTCTCATTCGCTGTTTGGATCTTTCCAAGAGCATAATTTTTTCATCACTACTAAAATCTAAATTTCATGCTTCCCATTAACTCACATTAGCCAGGCATATTATTATGTTCTAAACTAATTAACTTTCAAAACTCAGATCATGGTTTTTGAGACTTTGGGATTCGGCATTATCATTGATTCATTGCAGAAATGCAGGAGAAACATCTTACAACTTCTAAATTATGTTCTAAGAGGCATCCGCAAGTTTCTTCAGAAAGCCAACGACCTCGTCAGGCGATTGTAGCTGATAGCGAGCATTAGTACGGGTTCGCCCAACAGTGCAGGAGAAATAATTCTCTCCCTTGAGGTCAAGTACACTCCATGAAATCTTTTCAGGTGACTGTCGTCTCCCAGTTCCACCATTGCTGTGACATTTCTTCTCAGTGTTCTGAGGTCGATGTGTCTTACCTGGGGATGGTTTTGGACCATTTTTACTAGCTGGATGCTTCAAAGAGGGTCGCTTTTCCCCGGTTGACTGTAATCCATCAGTTGGCTTCATCCTTGCAATACCTCCTATGCCATCAGAAGGTAGCTCTGGCTCAAAGAAGGTGTATATATCTTCATCCTGAAACATTGAGAAAAATATCAAATTTAGAGCAAGATAGGGAAAAATCCCTCGACTCATTTCTATTTCTTCCCCCAAAATCTCCGATTTATTTTGTAACAACTTGACCACCTTCTAAATGAAAACTGCACTAGGCTTCTTCATAACCACAAAGGGCCTCTCCTAACCAATTCATCAGTAGATAGATTGAGGAAAGGATTCGAAAGGAAGCATCATAATCCTGGGTTCAACACCCAACACCTTCTCTCCCAATTTAATGATAATAATAAAACAAAAGGTTTCTCATACAACGTAAACAAGCAAGAAAAAGGCAAGCCTAAGACTTTCATTTTAAAGACCCTTTAAATGGCTTTTCTCCAACTCACTGGCTTTTGTAAAATTGCTATGATTATATTCCATGCTGAATTATACTATTTAAAGACTTACATCCAGGAGAAAAATGCTTATGTGACAGTAGGTGCTATTTAATTCTGAGAGTGAGCATCCAATTCCAATGCAAAAGACCATACTTTTTTCAGTTTTTAAACCGAAGGGATAGCGAATTTCATCAAGAAGATGGCAGTTCAAGTTAAATGTTTCAGTAAAAGCATGGGGAAAGCACACAAAGACAATCCATGAAACTAGACGTAACATTTTCATTTGATTGGAATTCTCAGGAGGGTTCCAGAAGCAACTGATTTGACCATATTCATACAATTACTATATATGCTTACCAACATCAGTTTTTCAATCACGAGGTTAATAATTCCAAACCACTTCATCCCAATACTAAACTCAGTTTGAGCAAAGACATATCAATGTCAAGCTTGCAGTTAACACCTTGAACTTAAAGCATTTGCCAATTCACAAAAGTTGTTCAAATTACCTTTCCAAGAAAATGCCCTATACATAGAACATAATCAATAGGTGTTGTCATGGCTTTACTGTGAACGATCTCTCCTAATATTCGATCAATAGCAGCACCCTAAACAACAAAACCAGACAACTAAGTACGAGAAATATGGAAATGAACAGAAGAAAAAACACGTTATGACAAAATTATAGAAGCAATATACCTTTGTAACTCCAACTGCTCTAACCTCGACTGATCGGCTACCTTGGACCACATCAACAGAAGCATTAGAAATTGGACCTGTCCAGAGATGCTGTAACATATCCCTGGCTTGAAGTCTTCCAAACTCTGCATCTACAGGCATATTAAAAATGAAAATGAACATTGAAAGAGGAGGTTGAAAATTGTAAAACTTCAAAATATTAGCCTAGTCCAATATCAAGATAGGCCTGTACCTGCATATTTATAGTTCCATACAAGTGATGTATCACGGAGTTCAAAATGTGATCTTGGTGTTCGATCCCTGAAGTACTCAAAAACATGCTGGAAACAAGTCAAAAAGTCATAAATTGTCGGAGACAGAGATGCACAACTGAAAATAAAAGCAAATTCAATATAAGCACCTTAACACTGTCAACCCATTCCATGTTAAGGTGTTCCGGCATCGTTGTCATCCATTCTCCATTGGTAAAGCGTAAAAACATTCCATGCTCAGCTGCCAAGAACATGTCAAACTCCCCAAAGTTCTGAGCAGATGAGAAAAATTTGAGTTAAACATTAAATGTCATAATTAGGAACAAAGATATGAAACTAGGATATATACATCGTCTAAGACCCTTCTGACACTCCCACTCAGAACAACAACAGTTGTCTTAGGATCACTGCATAGTGCTGTCAATGCTTCTTTCAACTCCGGGTGCAACTTGAGTTCCATTTCTTTAATTTGATCACCTCTTCTACCATGAGTGTCTACTGGTTCAGTAATTGTTGAATTGAATCCCTGTGTTTATTCACGAAAAAATGAAGGAAAGCTTACATAGAATTTTTCTTGTTTTTGACAATGCATATGACATTAACAGATGACGAAGCGACAATTGTATAAGTGCCGTGGGAAATTTATTGACTATTCAACAATGAAGTGGTGATAATTTCAGATTTTTCAGAGTTATTGGAACATGGATAATGCAAAAACCACAACTTTGCACGCACACACACACACAAAAAAAGAGTAACAAAATTAAATCATGTTTTAAGGCTATGGTTATATCTGAGAAAAGTAGCTAAAAATATCAAGCATACGATAAGCTTCTGAGGAATGATCAATTCACGACTTCGAACACAATGATGCAGTTCTACATGCAGGATTGGTATATTAAACCAAAGGCTGATTTGGAGCAAAGCTTGAACACAGAGAAGTTTGTAATATTTTCAGAGGCGAGTTGGAACTTTCTCCAAGTAAAACATATATTAAAAAGCACCTTCACCTTAGTTAAACCTTTTCTTTAATCCCATTCTTCTACAAGATTAATACAATAATAACATTATCAATTTCTGGTGTTTCCGGTATATCCAAAGCAAACATAGATGAACATTAACCACAGAGAAACTATAATAAGTTTATTTTAAATGACACCAACATTAGCATTGCAGATGTCTTATAAGGTTGTCTATTGCTACGCCAAACAATTACAGTAATAGAAAAGAGCATACCAGTATGAGCAACCGATTATTAGACTGTAAATATCGATTAATTGCATCTTCTTCAGGAAGCATTGGTGGAATTTGCCTGGTCCTTAACTGAGCTTCGATAACTGTATCGTTCAGTTCACTGTCATGCAATTCAGGGAAACTGTGGACGTTACAAACCAGAAAACAATAAATATATGCATGACCTAAAGTGTTCATGTTTTATGGTAGAATTTGGACAAGTTGAATGGTAGCAGAAAATAAAAGGAAAAAAAAAATAATCGCTTTTCATTATGTAAGTTGCATAACTTCATGTACAATCCTGTGCATTTTTATTGTAAATACAGAATTTGATAGATAACAAACAATCATTACAGTTTTATTCATGTGGATCGAGCGTTTTAATTCAACTCCAAATACTCACAATTTAAAATTTACTTTGCAAACCAGACCTTTTTTCTTCCTCATGGCTTGTTGGAACCTACCGCTATGAACTAAGTAGGACAGTTGGAACATCTCCATAAATTTAGAAGATCAAATTTGTTGAAGGACATTAGAAAGGAGTCTTCTATATAACAACTTACCTTCCCAAGATAATTCCATATCAAAGGTTTCCGATCTTCAATGGTAGTATCAATTACAAATGCGGTAAATTATTGACAAACTGAACTTCTCCCATGCTTCATTACAGTGATTTTATAACCATCTTTTTAATGTTAAAACTTTATAAGCCTAAGTAATCATACAATCATTCAAGTTAAATAAGGTTAAGGTAAAAGTTCAAAGAAATATATTAGTGCAAACCAATGGTTAGTCACAAGCTCTGCCATTTTAAAATGTTAATTCAGGTACCTCACAAAAATTTCTGCCCATTCTTGAGCGGTGTGACTTGTGATATGCCCAAAGTTATGCTGATGTCGTTTCTCTCTGTTTTCACGTGACATAGTCAAAGCTTGTCTTATTGAATCAGCAACTTCAGTGATATTCCATGGGTTCACAAGGATTGCTCCAGCACCCAGAGACTGTGCTGCTCCAGCAAACTATAGTACCAATAAACAGGTTATAAGGAGAAAGAGAGCTTGTAACATGAAAAAGCAGAAATAGCTGTCTCAAATCCACAAAATTAAAGACATGGACTTAGACTAGGAGACAATCTCCACTTCCTTTTTTCTTTTTAATAGAAAGACTCTGTCATCAAACTAAAGACAGCCTCCTCAAATCGAACCTTGTACTCTTTTTTTTTTTTTTTTTTTTTTTGGAAGGGAAGATCTAGGAAGCCAAAGTATTTGAAGTTGATAAAACATCCTTCTAGTTTGGAAGAAGGACTATATTGTACGTGTACAGCACGGCTAGGAGCATTTGAGAGCTTGAAAAGATCCAAACCGACCAACTTTGGACACTAACTCCCAATTTTATGGTGAGATATCATATTATGCCATGAGTAACTTAAGTCCCAATTTTGGTAAAATCTATTTAAATCCAAACCAAATGTTTAACTTAATTTCATTATTTAAATTAAGACCAATAACTCTGTCAAATCATTTGCTCTTCAGAACCACGCCTTGAAAGCTGCATATTTTGATAAGTTGCAAATTTGTGATTCATAGTTCCATAACCAAAAGAGTTCATAGCTTTGCAATAGAAATACAAATGAGAATCTTCCATTTTTCAAGAATTGCTAATGACAACTTACAGCTCGAATTTTGTACCGTATTTTCAATGTACAAATTTGCTGTCCTATCTAGTCGGAAGAGAAAAACCATTAAATAAAGAATCTTTAAAACAGAAGTATGGACTGAACAGGTAGGCATAAAACCAAAAGTTACACATGTTCACAAAACCATATGCAGAGTACATGTAAAACTAAATTTAATGGCTATATGATTATCCATTTCTTAAACAGCATCAAAAGAGGAAAAATAACCCTGCAATGATACAATTGAACCAACTTGCATACCTCACTAAGAATGAGAACACCTTTTTTTGAATCTTGGCATGCCACAAACTCATAACTGACAAGATTCATTCCATCCCTCAAGGAAGTTACAAGTGCAACATCTGCAGAAAAGGGAGAAAAAATCAATAAAAAATATTACCGGGTTTCAATAAGATCATTATCAGCAAACAAATTTTGTGAGAATACTCGAAGCAAATTATAATTTGATTGGTATATCCAAATTTTGGTTAACATCAACAGTACACAAACTGTTGCTAAACAAATGGTTTGCAAACAATTTATTTTACATTAAAAAAGATGAATGACTGTCTCTTAGAATATTTTGAGGACATGAACTGTCACAAAACTGCTTACTCTCTATTTAAAAAGAGGAATGCAGCCATGAAAGACAATAAACTAAAACTTAGTCCACATCATGTGATTTTCGAGAGAATCAAAGAACAGCTTAAGGTAAAATATGGATCATGTGATAAACACATTGCAACAGATAATACAATATTGGAAAATCGGCATAGTAATTTTTGAACAACACAAAGGATTTGATAAATAATAGAAACAATGTACGAAGAAATATGTATCAACATTGTTGAATATTCTATATCCAATGTCATAAATTAAGACAAACTGCTCTTCAATGATGTTGCCCATAGTCACGTGCCTTGCTAGTGTTCAAACACATGGACAAAAACACCAAACAAATACTAGTATGCATATCCACTCCGTTCGAAAGAATGCATACTGCCTGCTTTTGAGCAATTGAGATAAATTGCTTTAAGTGACCTTACTTTTTCATCACATCTAGCTATTTCACTAACTGCCAAGCACAGGTTGGTATATAAAAAGGTCGGAGTATGTGAAATTGTACCGGTAACTGCATATAGTGCACATAGCGCATGGAAGTCAAGAGAGCGGTCCTGAAGCAAAAATAAACAAAAAGATGTTTATGTAAGTTTCCATAGACTCTTTAGCAGGAAATAATAAGGTTAAATAAACATAGAAACCATCACATTTAGTTTGAACTGAGGTAGAAAGCTATCCAAAATTTGCTCAAAGTTCACTAATTAGGCATTTTATATAAAGAGAGCGTAAAATACATACCGAGAGTTTCCATTGACTTTTCTATAGTCAATAATACTCAGAAAATATTCATGCAGTATGCATATGATCAGATTCAATTCCTTTATCGCACATATTATCATTTATGATCATCATCATTATCACCATCACCTTCTTTGCATTACTACTTTTTAGGCTGAACGATAAAAAAATAATATGCATGGTTTTTAATATTGAAAGATGACAACAATCATAATTACGCATTCCATGTGATTGTAGAATTCCTAAGAAAATTTTCATATTATTAAGATGACCTTAGGAGTATAGGCTTGATAAAATCAATGCAGAACACATTAAAGAAAATCTAACTTCAACCCTTTCATAATGTGCCTAAACACCAAGCATTCAAGATTTGGAATATTATCCTGTGAAGTCATAAAAGAATCATGCTATATCATAAAACTAATAATTAATGTACAATATGCAATTCATAATTAAAAAACGAATGATTAAAGCTGTCAAACACATACCAAGTGATGAATTGGAACAGTAGTCAATGTTCCAAATCTACCATTAATGCGCCCCACAATCTCATGAACCTGGCTCGTAAGTTTTTGATCTGTGAGTAGTGATACAAGAACATAAATTTATGCATAATTTATCAAAAAAACCACAACCACATTTACATAATTAATGCAGGGAAAAGCAGTTGACTATTTGTCCAACCAAAAATCAGAGAAAACTTTAAGTAAACTCATATATACTGCGTTCAAGTATTATTTATGTGGCATTTGCTAAATGACAGCTATAACTATTATTCTTTTTTTATTAAAAGGGTTTGAGTCAAAATTCCCTACATATCCTTATTTTTCCCAGCGTCAAAAAATTATGCCAGGTTCAACCAATGAATCACTTCATGAGACACTGAAACTTCATAAACAACTTTATTGATATTGTCTAAATGAATACTATACAAAATCGTAAGAACTAAATTTAAAACCAAAAACACATTCTTTTAGGTGAAACCTTGCTTATTGACAGCATATACTTCAAAATATCTTAAAAAGAATAGAGTAAGTCATCAAATGATAGAAGCACTAGCTGTATCTTCTAGAAGAAAAAAATTTAAACAAATATGCTGGTGGAAGAAGGGTCATTCTTTGAAAATCACAGTTCACCATATTTTATTGCATGACTTCACCAACTAATCTAAACTTTTGACAAAAATTTTAGGATAATTGAGATGAGTTTCCAACAACTGAATGAAGTTTTAACAATGATCAAACTCAGTTCAATATTTCAAAAAAAGAATAATAAAAGTAAAAACAATTCATTATGGGGGCTGAATGCAAATATAATAATTGGAAAGAAACAATTTTTTAAATAGAAGATTGTAACAAACTACCTTGGGCTACCTTACAACAGTGATGGGATATGGCCACCACAAAGCATACAGTCTACCTCATGATATTCTTAGAAACTCATTTTGCGCAAACAAGATGACTTACTCGTGGGTTCTACACCATGTTTTTAAGAAGGGATCACTCAGAACATGAGTGATTTGGTTTATTCGAGAAAATAGGTTAAAATGTATAGTTTAACATGTCTGTAACTACATAAACAATAAAAATCTTAACATCTAAGCTTCGATTTTTCTGGTCATAGTTAATTAATACTTGTAGGAAATCTTAATGGAAATAACAATCTATAAATTGGCTGTTAAGTCTTACAATTCAAATAAGAAAACACATGAAGTTAAATTAATTTTCTGGGACAAAGTATTGTATTAGTAAACATGTAGGAAGTCAACAAAAAGGATAAAATCTAGCATGTGTATCACTTCAAAAGATACCCACTGATATGGTTAGTTAGCAAGGTCCATAAAATGAGTTATGCCCGAAAGGACAGCAATTAACCAACAAAAAACAGTGTTTTGTGGCCATATCTCAAATTACACAGCCAATCAAAATCATCTCAAAATCAAACTAACATGGAATTCTTCATTTTTCTGTTTTGGAAAACTAGCTTTTGTAGCTCTTCGAACTATAAAAAGACTCAACTCAAGCCCCCCTCTGTCCAATCACTTAATTCTATAATTTGTGTATAAAAGATTCAAAATTAAGAATGTATCAGCAATTAGTCGCTGAAAGAACATTCTAGAATTTCTTCTTTGATTAATAATCTGTGCCATAATGAACTGCAACTTGTGCAATGGCCTTATGCTCTCTACCTGCAGCATGTCATAATCCATTTCGATCCCTTCTTAGTGAGACAGGCATATCTTAATCCGTAGGTTTCTTATAGATTTACCAGTTGAAAATATTAATGCCTTAGCTAAAGTAAGCTGTTGCAAAAATCCTACAAGATATGTCACACACTAAATCTATATTCATTCTTATCAGAATAGAAACGAACACAGTCCACATAGTTTTGAAAAGTATAAGAGATATTTATCCTAATTCCCTATGTAGATGAAAAGTCGAGCTGACGATAATCCAAGTCTTGGGTAATATATATGTATGGATAAATATGAATTCAAGACAATTAATCATTCATTTTAAAGAGCAAATACACAAGGCCAACAAACACGAGATCATTTGACCTTTCTACTAATTGAAGATCACTTAACATTACATTTCGAACATAAGCAATATAGTCACTTATTTTCTCCATCTCTTTTCATGCTTTCAAAAAAAAAAAATGTTTATATACTATAAGTGTAATGTTGACATTACTTGAAAATTACAGCACACAAGTGATCATATAGAGAATTTTACTTTTATTGTCAATTAAGCATGCAAAGGCACATCAATTTCCAATTGACTTTGGCTCAATGCAATTTTATCACGTATAATGATGTTGACATAATACAGTCAGGCAAATACCCATCCCCTTGTAATATGTTAGTTGCTGTTCATATGTTAGCACCAGAAAAAGAGAGAGGATCACCTTAATATAAAGAGTTAAAGAGCCATTACATTTTCTTTAACATATAATTAAGGTTCCATACAGTAATTATGTTCCATACAGTACTCGTTAGCTTTAAAAGTGTGAAATCTAAGAAAGTACTAAGGATATGTACAACATGATTTAATCTAATCCTCCAACAAAATCCCAAAATTTATTTGTGCATTCAGTAATTCGAGTGACCCAGGCCAAAGTTGCACCATCAGTTACTGTTTTTCGTACGAACTATAATCAACAACTAGAAATGTTTTTACCATAACTATGCATAATGGCAATGGTATAACTTTCTTGTGCACAACCCATACTTTTATCTTCATATATTTTAGGCAAGTTAAACCGCAAACTTCATAAACAAAATTAACACTAAGCTAATAACTGATGTTTAACGCAACCATCAAAATAACAACACTGCTCCAAAGAAAAACAAGCATTTGATGAGGAAACATACACTCAGGAACATCGGTGCGTGTAGGCACTGCAATCTGCAGAAGAACAACTTTATCACGCCAGTTAGGGTTCTCCTCAAGGAATTTTTCAAATGCAAGTATCTTCTGTGGAATTCCCTTGATCATATCAAGGCGATCAACACCTAACATAACCTGTTAGTTAAGAAACATATCAGTAGCAAATAGCATGAAAAAAACCTTAGCAGCCGTGGGAAAAATCCACAGGCGGTAACTTTTTTGAGAATAAAGTGAAGAAACAAAAGTGGCATAGACTCTGAATGTTTGGGTGATCATGGATTCTCAAGTAATCATTAGATCATTACATATTCATCGTATCACACAAAATCTTTATAAAGAACTAATTTGTAAAATGGATTATCTTGCTTGGTATGAGATCACACAAAATATAGAATTAAAATGAATTCAAAAATATATAGATGGAATGAATGAATAAAATATTTCATTTGCTCTCATTTCGTGGATCACTCTTGTTAATAAACTTTTATCATAGAATGAACAAGTGAACAATATGCCAATGTAAATTCTCCAACAAATATTTAATTTTTTAGAATGAGTTCTTACCATATAGAAAAATGAACACCACTTTTTTTTATTATATCGTATGCATAATTAAAAAAATAAATAAATAATTCTTTATTCTCTCGTTTTCATAACAGTTTAAAGAAAAAGATACAAAACATTACATGAAATAAGATAATTCGTTATTATTGAACATCAACATTGAGAAGAAAAAAAATACAAAAAGATGGATATATTTGGAGGTGCTCTTGTCGCACCCTATCATCATTTTACCTAGTGGGCAATTTATATGAAAAATAAGATACATGATAAAAAAGGATATGTTGAAGGTAATATTGTCATAAATTTTTTCCTTATTAAAACAGGGAATTCATTTGCACTTTTCACCTATCTTGGTGTAATGTTCTTGAATCTTATTCATTTTCTAGAATTGATTTTTTTCTTTCCTTTAATCTATAAGAATGTAGAATTGCAAATGCTTTCCTTGAAAATTTATGGAATTCCTTCATTCCATATGGTGCATTAATTCTAGTATGATTTTCAAAATTTGTTTTGTACCTGTTTCTTTCATATTAGAATGAAAATGGAATGAACCACCAAAAATGGGATGTGTTGTGTTAGCCATTTCCACTACTTTTACTGTTTCAGTAATCAGTATGGTTCATATTGGTCAAATGAATCATTCTTATTCACAAATAGCTAGCCAATTACAACACATTTTATCAACATTGTAAACGAGGCAGGAAGTAATTACAAACCACAACCTAATTGCAATTTTGAATAGTATTGACAAGGCATAAATTCATAATCAAGCAAACCATTATAAAGGAGGCTCCAAAAGCAAATTCCAAATCTAACCACACACAGCAACCCAAACATTGATAGCTAAAGTATTGCCTAACACATAAGTTGTTACATAAGATCCATCTCATTTGATAGGAGGTGGCAGTCAAAGATGATCAGAAATGATTAATAGACTTATGGTAAGTGCCACTATAGTTTGCTTTAGATATTCATCTTGTATGAATTGAATGGTTAAGAAAATGAATTCTCTTTTTTGTTTTTAAAGAAAAAAAAAAAAAGAAATCTTGTCTCTTTGACTAAGAAAAATTTCTTGATTGACAAATTTCCTTTGGTGTTCAAAACATTGGAAAGGTGAACATGCTTTCCACAAAGAAAATGGAGCGTTTTTTCAGTAGTCAAACCAGACAACACACAGCAAACATTTCCCTAAACAAATTGACATTTCTTATGTTTTTCTGGAACCATATGAGCCTTAATCAAGTTGCCAGCAGCATGCCGTATTTTGACTTAGAACAAATAATCAGATTTGAAGTAACTAACACATGTCACAATTAAGTTGTACAAATGAAGCAATATTATGAAGTACAGAATGTGTCTACCTTTCTGCCAGAAAATCTTTCTTTCAATTCATTGATGTGATCTTGGACCTGCGGGACTTCTAGTGCTCTTATGAAACGATCAGAGTCTATCCCTATAGGAAACTAGTATAACAAAAGAAAAAGACCATAATTAGAGTAACAAATGGAATCATGTACTTGCTGATTACTATTTGTGCCAGGTGAATAACAAAACGTAATTAGTCGCATAGAAGTAAATTGCAATAACACTTGTATTAAAACATACCGCAGCAACTCGAGTCAGCCTTCCTTGATTCTCCACTCCTTCAGGGGTCCCTTCCAGTCCAAGAATACGTGTACAAGCACTAACAAAGTGCCTTGCATAGTCATAGGTATGGAATCTGAAGAAAAGAGTGAAACTAACTCATGCACTGAATGTACATTTGATGATACATGTGCAAACAACTATGGCAAGAATAATGGAAATCAAAGAATTGATGAAAAGAAAACATAAAAAACCATGGTTCAGACTTACAATTCTAGTTATCCAAATTAAAAACTGTTTTTAAGTATTTGTAGCTAAGGCTGAAATTATAATCAATACAATAAAAATGTCTTCAATATATTCCATATTCTTTATTATTAATGCGAAATGCATGAGCTTCCAATTATTGATCACAATTAACAAAAATAAAAGATGAGTAGTAAAAGGATGACTTGTGAAAATTGAAAAATAAAAACAAAGCCAGAGCAGAAATAAAGCTGAAAGAGCAAAAAGGAAGACAAGATTAACGATAGATCACAAGATCACTGGGGAAAAAACACAATGTTCATAAATAAGTACATAAAGAATAACTAGTGTTATCTGGTGTTTTTGACAAAAAAATCCTTTTAAGTAGGTCTCCTGTCATTCTCACCAAGACAATAACTCCTGCACTTGGAAATGATGCGGTGTAATAATCAGTTAAATTGGAACAGAGATTAAAAGAAAAATAAAAAAAGCTATACATACATGATATACAGATTCTTAAAAAGTTCATTTGTTTCAATAATTTCAATTATATGACAACAGATTCGAGAGAAGGTTTTTTTTCATTTTTTTTCCCATTTAACTCCCCTATATTGACAGTAGCTATCCTCTTTTGTATAGTTTATAACGCTTGAAATCTATAACGATTAGAGTCGTTGAAATATCATATCTGCTAAAAAAATCAGGAAATTGGAAAAATTAAAACATCCTCTATTGTACTGTCTGTATCACTGGATACAATTGACTATATGAAGTCTATAACAACTAGAGTTTCTGCAACCCTCACATGCACCAAATATAGTATCAAAATTGGAAAACATTTCAAGTCTTTTAATTACCTCATGGTTTTATTCAAGGACCTAGGAAGTTTGGTTGTAACAAGTGCATTATGTCATAATATTGGTTGTCAGAAAATCCAAGTAATTCCATGTTTCAGTACTTGTGAAAATGGATTTTTACTGTTTAAGACTACAACAAGGTGAGATTATTAATATCCTGACTACCTAAAACATTTTTCACATTAGAGCAACTGAGACAATCTGAAAAAATTCAGTGAAATCACCAAGAATATCAGCATAACCAACAAAGAATTTTATCATATCCAAAGACAGCAAAGGTAGCAGAAAGAATTATTTGCATAATCTGTAAGACAACTACAGACTAATCTCAATCAAATTTTATGAATTTCAAATTCTATTCAATTGACAGCTACGTCTTTATAGAGTTCAGGTGCCAAAAATCCTTCTTCAATGCTTATCACAGAATCCTCCTAGATCTACCCCTACTTCTCTGCAGTGATGTTGCATGGATATGCTACTTTTCTATTGTAAGCACATAATCAAAAAACAAATGTAAAAACAGTCAAACATGGAAAGAAAAAAAAAATAATAACCCCGCATTTCTATTAGAAGGGATTAAATTGATCAACCATGAGAATCTATGCATTATTCCCAAATGAATGAGTGCACATAAGGAGACTTCATCTCGAACCATATAATGAAGTTTGAGCTATGCATAGATCCAAAGATGGCTAGCTTTTACTGTTGGTCACTGAGTTCACAAGTTCTTATGTATTATGAAATTTGATGGAAAGCATGAAGCAGTATCTATGATCCGTTTCTTATTTTGGAGCAAGTTCACTGTTTCTTCAGATTGTGCCATGTCTAGGTATTCCTAAATCAAAGAAACAATAGGTCTACATTGCCTAATTAGAATATAGAAGTCTAATTTCAACATTTCTACCAGAATTTCACATCCGAAGAGTCCTATAGTCCATCATTCTTGATGTGGTGCTATGTGATCAAGTGCAATTTTGCAGAAACCCTAATGCATAAAATTGGTAATACTTGTTTTCTGTTTTTCTAAATGTCAAAGTTATGTATCTAACAGGTTCAGTAAAATCTAAAATAAGTACCACAAAGAAAAATTAATCAACCCTACTTAATTCCTAAGCATAAAATCTATGAAGCACGGAAACTCTAAGACACTCACGTTTTAGTGTTTCGTTTCCATTTCGAAAACAAAAAATCCCGGAACCCGGTACGAAACGTTTTTGGGCTCGTTTCCATAAATAATAGAAGTTGGAAACCTGATTTCTGTGATTTAGGAAACCGTATCCCACATATTACCCTCCAAATCAGACTACAATTTGTGTCAAACCAAAACACACTCTTCAATTGAAAACTCTTAATTGATAATTTGAAATTCTTTTACTTTTAGCTTCTTATTTGATCATATTTTTTATTAAAACTAACTATTCTAATGTTATTTTTCTATTTTCTATAGAAACAAAATTGTATAAATACATCTTTATAGTTTTAATATTTATAGAAATACCCTATATTTTTAGTATGCACACGTTTCCCCCACAGTTCCCACTTCCATTTTCGTTTCCATTTCAGTTTCCGTGCAACGTAGCATAAAATCCTAAGACTAAAATTGCTAAGGAAAAAAAATGATGCAAAAATTCTTGACTATTCAGTCAAAATCTTTAGGAGTGTCAGAATCATGCTTCATCATTTGTGTCAATTTGTAAACCCCATAAGTAGCTCTAGCAAATAGAATATTTGTTAAGGTGAATTTCAACAAGGAAATTTTGAACCTAACAAGGCAGCATTATCTGTCTTTATCTACAGCATGGAAACTGCTATACCTACATCTCATACAATTCAGAATGCAAGTCATGTCCATGTCAGGAGATTATAGATAGATATAGAATGTGATAATTTAGCATAGTCACAGACAAGTGAATGTCCAAATCAACTGCAGCATAGACAAGAAACCGTTGATCAACTTAATATTCCATGTGATTTAAATAATATTAATGAAGAAGCAAAGCTTACCCAACCAAATCTGCAGCAAGAACTGAATGCAATAGGTCAGACCGAGATGGCAGCGTCCTATATATTTCAGAAGAAGGAAAGGGTGTGTGGAGAAACCAACCAACTTTCATATTACTGTTGTACTCCTTTAGACATTGTGGAAGAAACATTAGATGGTAATCATGGCACCAAACAACATCACCCTCTTCATAGTGCTTATTCACCACATCAGCAAACATTTTATTAGCCTTCTTATATGCATCAAACTGTGACTGGAAACTCCGTGTTGTCGCTAGGCGATCTTCTTGAGGAAGTCCAAGGTAATGAAAAAGAGGCCATAGGATGTTGTTACAGTAGCCGTTATAATATTGATGTACAATCTCTTCATCGAGGAATACTGGTATGCACCTCTGTCATAATGAAGCGTAAAACAGTTCAGATGGTTAGGATATGAAACTTTAGACTCAAGAAATCCACATGAACATGCAAAGATAATGCACTTTACAACAACAACAACAACAACAACAAAAAAAGATTTTTCTGGATGCATATATTTGTACTTTTTCAGCCAAAGCTTTAGTAAGTGCCTTCTGGCCAATCTCATCTGGCACGTTCACCCCAGCCCAGCCAATCCATCTAGCCTCAAACTCCTTCACACCTTACATGACATCCAAAATGTATAAGACTCCTCATTTAAGGGAAGAAAAATTCAAAATCCAGTAAAACCTAAGAATTATTAATTGGAATAACAAATAGACGCATAGAGATAGTTTCAACAAAGAACAAACAAAAAGAAAATGAAAACTTGAATCAATTTATTCATCAAATCAACGAGTTAGGGTCATCACATGATTCTTCTTCCTGTTCTCTGTTCTACCTAGAACCATAATCTCTGAAACATACAATGCATAATAGAAGAATAAAACAACTTACCTAGAAGAGCACTAACAAGGCCTCCAGCACTTATCTCCAGAGACCATGAGTCTTCGCCTCTTCTAACTGCAGAGACAGGCAGCCTGTTGGCAACGACCAACAGCCTTTGCCTTAAAGGCTTGGAATCCCACTTTTCATGATCCTCAGAAAGACTCCTTGTAGCTGCAATAGCCCCTTCCAGGTATTGCTCAATAAAGGAATTGTTCGCGTTGTCACCTTCTCTCAACCGTAAACCATGTTCACGTAGCTGAGCCCCTCTATGGTTATTAGTCACCTCATCTGAATGGAACCCGTTGCTACTATTCTTCTGCCTTAGCTCTCTTTCTCTCAAGAGCCGTTGCACACGACCTGGGTAAGGTGTTGAGTTACCGTTGTACTGGTTTCCAGGCATACGCTCGCTCTAGAAACCAACCTCCAACCACCAATTGAACAAGGAACCAGTTGTTTGTAATAGCAATTGAATCTCCTACATTTCGTTTAAGAGTGAATTCAAGTACTGGATGAAATTATAAAGCAAAACACGCAGCAGAAGAAAACTAAAACCAGCAGTATTTTATAATAACATCAGCATCAACCATTGTGCATTCATCAATCAAGAGAGCTGCAAAATGACATGGTAACCAAAGACAGAGATAGCACAGAGAATGGGATCCACAAGTTGCACAGAAGCAGCAAAATGAGTAGTCTACTTAAACTGCTGGCTATCTCGGCCCAAGATTTCACATGCCAATATCAGGAAACATCAGTAAGACAAGGAGAAACAACCAACACTACCCTTATTGAATCCGTTGAAAACAAGATAAAGAAACAGAAGTACAAAACTTGCAAAAACCATGAGTGTCAAATAGGTAGAAGGATCATAAAACAGGCCACTCTCACCCTGCTTGTTTTCACTGAGGCAATAAAACAAACACATTGCCTGAACCCATCCAGGGCACAAATAAAGTTGAATTCCATTCAGACAGAGATGCATTAAACAAATAAACAAGTAAAAGTAATTGAGATAACAAAGAGGCACCAATGGCACAAACGCCAAAGGCGTAAAAGACAGGGATTGATGACATACCCTTGAAGCGAAACAGCAGAAGAATTGTGCGCAAAAGATGATCTTTTCCGCTGATTTTTGATGGAAACTTAATAAGCAGAGAAAGAGAGTGAGGGAAAAGGTAAAAGA
Organism: Euphorbia tirucalli; assembly: GCA_039660915.1. NCBI lineage: Eukaryota > Viridiplantae > Streptophyta > Magnoliopsida > Malpighiales > Euphorbiaceae > Euphorbia > Euphorbia tirucalli. Next base: position 44,186,123 of record CM077636.1, read on the forward strand.
CAGGGAGCAGCAAAATACTCGTGTAAGCTTTACAGGGTACATAAAGCTTAACAGCCATGCAAGTGACACCGAAAGATACTGTTTTGGAAAGAGAAAGAAGCATTTCTTTTTTTTCTTTTTTTCTCTGACAGAAAAGGCAACAAAATCGAATTGGTGGATATTTTGGAATTAATTTGAGACCTAATTTTTTAATCCTACGCAACCTTAATATTCTCTTCGCAATTAATTTCTCATTTTACCATTTTTCTATTTACTTTTGTTAAAAACGAAAACTTCCCAGAATATTCTTTCCATTTTCTCTAAAAGAAAAATTTTTCTTTTCTTCCAACCACACCTTTTCTGCCTCGCTACAGTCTTTTTATGATTGTACCACTCAATTCCAACTTTTTGTACAGAATTTTAACTCTGATATCCAACCTAATCAATTTTCAGATTGTCAAATAATCACAATTTAATAGTATGTTTTTATTCATTAAAATTATGCAATTATTATATATGTTACAGATGTGAATTTTTTTTATTTGTTTGTTCGTATCCATCATTGATCTGAAAATTATACACTTTCGTGCTTAAACTATAAAGATATTAGAAATAGGCGTGATTAAAATTAGATGGGTTATCAAGGTTGTAACTTTTTCAATTTTAACTCATTCGGTCCATAGAATGGATTTTAAAATGACTTGATATTAATTAAGGTTGATTTGAATAATCAAAATTTTATTCCTTTAAATTATGGATATATATTAAAAAAAAAAAAATTAAGAGTTCATTTTCTAAAATTTATTTCAAGCAATCATCTAAATTTTACAAAACCTAATTGGTAAATTTCCATAAATTTCATATCTTTTATTATTTTATTATTATTATTATCAAGGGGTGTTTGTTGAAAAGTCTCAATTTGAAATCTAACTCCAAAATATATATAAAAACATATAAAAATTTTTCTTTATAGTAAGATCGTAGTTAAAAGAATTAAAAGCCTAACGGGATTGGATTTACCTTAAAAGAATTTATTTTTATCAGAATCGTTTTTCACTAGTTGAACAAACCAATCATTCGGCAAGTCGATGTCAGTTTTGAGAGTTAAAGGTTATTATATATATTTATTATACAAAACAAATGAATAACCAAAGTAAATGACAAAAGTTATACTGTCCTCAACTACAATGAGACGATGTCATTGCCCACATTCATTCAACAATACCAGCTAATGAATCAGTGTTGTTAAACGTTATACAGCTTGCAAGCTTTTTTTATAGAGAATGCCAACAGAAAAATTTTCGATGTGCAATCTCACTTACAAGAATATATTTTTATTGTTGTGTCAAGCAGCTTATAAAGACAATGTGTAAAAGGATTTCTCAAATTGTTTTTAATAGGTTATAAACTTTGAAATCTTTTTGCCTTTGCTAGTTTAAATCTATCAACATCCGAAAATTATGATTAAAAATGAAGATACAAGATCTTAAACAAAATCACAATATACATTATGAGGTACTTATTTATCTTTCAACATTATCAAAATCTAATAAAAATAATACTAAATTCTAATTGATTATAGTAAAACCTTTTTAATAATTATTGTCTTGTGAGGAAAACAAAAACTAGATATGGATTATTTACCATAAACACGCTAATGCTTAAGGTAATGGTGTCCAAAAGATTCCAAACAATTTATGAGCATTAAAAGCAAGATATGTTCCTTAACAATAAGCCTTTTATATAGGAGTGGTAAATAATCTAATTTTAATGCAAACGTCGTAAGCCCGTATTTAATTGTTACAGCTCCTTTATTAAGCGATTCATGATCTCTATTCCTAGTTCTCTACTAAGGTACTTCTTACTATCCAAACTTCATGTCAAAAAAAAAAAAAGTCACAGAGAGAGAAGAAATGAGAGAAATAATGAAACTGCATCAAAGTTGATATTCTAACCTTAACATAGTCAAATAATAAATCAAAACGACCATGAAATAGCTTTGACTATAATAATAGGGGTTTTGCATTCTCCAAAAAATGATTTTAGTCCAAAAGGGCGAATCTATGCTATGTTTTTCCTTTAAAAGCTTGAGCCATAAATCCAAAGCATTTGGTTTAGAACCTCGGAGACATATATATATATATATATATATATATATATATATATATATATATATATATATATATATATATATATATATATAGTCTTATAATACATTTGCCATGATTAGATTTATGCTTTAGGCTATTTTTACTACTAAATAATTGAAAATAATTATATTCGAATCGAGAAACCTAAGGGAAGCATTTTGGAATTTCTTGTAACAAGGAACGAAGGCTTTTAAAAGATGACCTACATGGATCATAATAAGTTACCTAAGTTATAGGTCATTTTATACATATATTTTTATATCTTATTTTTCCTTTATTTAGTGTTATTCTTTTCTGTTTAGGTTTCACTTCCTTTTGATTCTTTTAAGTGTTTTGGAGATTTTATGCCAAATGTAAGCTAAATTACTAATTTTTGGAGCTTAAAGCGTATTTGGAAGGAGAGATATAGTCTTAAGGCATAGGTGTGCTTTATGGGGAGCTTTAAGTCTCAATGTTAAGGAGTTCATGCTTCTTCTTAAGTTAATGAAGGCTCTAAACCTTCTAAAATGATGCTTTAATTATTTATCATTTTGGAGTCTAAGAGATCACCTCCATATTATAAAAAACTTAAACAGCAATAGAATTTGAACTATGTAAGCGAGGGTCTTAACTTTAGAACTTCTTCAAAAGTATCTTCAAACTTTAAGTGGGCTTCCAAGTATCAATCCATCAAAAAGATCACTTTGTAAAATAAATGGATTGTTACAAACCAAATCTAATGCATTAAACATGAAAAAAATAAAAGAATTATTAAACAGCTCTAATAATATGATTTGGTTCCAATCTTGGGCAATACCATCTCTAGCCCTTTCGATTTTTCTAGCTAACCATTTTCTTTCTTGTGACTTAATTATTGCTTAGACTATCCTTTTTGGGTTTTGGATATAAGAGGCACTTTTTTTTTAAAGCATGGTAGTATTTTAGGCCATCAGTGTTGATGAGGATAATGGGTCCACTTTATGGCCATGATTCTATCAGCTCTATTGAAATTGGCCTTCTTTACAATTTTAGTTTTCTGAAGCTTTAAATGATCTAGGATGACTTCAACAGGGGAATGTGGAATTTCTTCCATAGGTGCTTGCAAGCCATTTCTTTTAGAGTAACTCGTGAGTTTGAAACTGTCAATTGTAACGTCTCAAGGAGTTTGATTTCCAGTGAGTATATTCTTCTTGATACATGCGGTGGCCTTCGAGTATTGGTACTTCATGAAACACTCCAATTGGCATTTAAAGCTCATAAATAAACATTCCTCTATGTTGAGAATTGCCAAAGGAACAATGAAGCTTTGGTAATTTGCAGCACTGCCTTGTGAAGTTACATGGTCTAATCAGTTTCTATGGTCTTTGAGAAACTTTCTTGTTAGAAGCTGAAATTAATCACAATTTCATTCTAGCTTTTGAAAAGCACTTCTAAAGTGTGCCCCTTGATTGCTTGGTTGTGAATCTCCCCTTGAGAAGTCAATTATCATGTGATATCTCATTAGTTTCTTCTTAGATGAAATTCAAGGTATGAGATTGCCCCCATCTATACCCCAATATTGTTGTAAGGGTCTTAACTGTATAATGGAAAAAATATTCTAGAGATGACTACCTTGCTTTCCTATTCTTTATTTTCTTTTTATTATTTGTATTCACACAAGTCTTCTTCAAGAGAGAATTTACTTAAGATTAAAACCATTTTTAGATTTTCTATTGATATTAATTTCATGCTTTAAAATATCATGTATGCTAAATATGCTTTTCAGATGATCCAATACATGTATGATGCCATTAATGTAAACATCACATGAGTAAGAAAATAGGCAATTCATTGCATCATCAAGTTATCCAAAAATTCAAGTTTGAAAATAAAAAGAGTACAATAAAAATGATCTCCCTGTATGCAGGGAGTCTTTATTTTCTTTCTCAAGTCATGGTGCTTGTATCTAACCAGTCCACCCCTTGTGAATAAAAGTCAACAGTTATTTCATTCCACTCTTACATTGTTATTGCTAGAGTAGTCACACTATATTCACTACCCGATGTTTTAAAACTGTTTGCTTTATGGCTTTTGAACCATGGCTCAATAGATTTTTTCAACTCTCTCTTCTCAACTTCTATTACCATTTCATAGGCTTCAGTATAGCTCTTGAAGGTCTAGAACCACATAACCTCCTTATATACGGAAAGTGACCCATCAATCAAATTTTGGATCAAATCCCCTTTAATAGGCTTCAGCTTTATAAGACAAAATTCTTTCATCCATCTAGTGCAGTAATCAATGAATTATTTATTGGGCTTTTGCCTGACCATCTCAAGATCGCTCAGTTTAACCTTGATCTTTACATTGAAGTGGTAGTGTTTAAGGAAAGCCTCAGTTATAGCATGCCAGTCTGCTTGCACTTGTTTTCCTAGAGAGTGATACAAGGTTTAACCTCCTTCCACCAAAGATATGAAGAAGAAGTTGAGTAATTGCTTCTTGGAAAGCCTAACGGCCTTCATAACAGTCATGTACTAGTTTACGTGGCCACAGGATGCCTAATACCATCATAAGTGTGAATGTTAGTTATTTGGAAGCGTACATGTAGTATATTATTATCATCCCTATACAAGGTAGCAATATCGATGGCAACATAAGGAGAAACTGGCACTCTCTCCCTTACTTGTGATATTTCACGCTCTAGCTGAGCAAGTCTCTCGTTAGTCTCCCTAAAACTAGAGGGTGGGGTGACAATAGCTTGGAGCATAGTCTTGAACTCATCAAAGGTCAAAAAAGAGATGACTGTGTTATTCACTCACCTTATCTTTCAGCTACTTCATACATTGTTCTCGGTTCAAGATGTTCACTAATACTAAAATCTGGACTCATAGTCTTATTGGTCAAACTATGAACGAATGGAGTCTACTTAATGCTTTCAGATGAACTTTCAATTTTGACCATGAGCAATCTGCCCTTTCTATGCCAATGAACAACTTTGGTTATCATGAGATTGGTAATAAATGTTAGTGTGGTGTGCATGGATGTTTTATGTGTGCATGGATAAAGACAAATAGACAATATAAAGATTGTATGGCTGCTTAAAATGTTAGACGTATATATGCATATGCACACATTTTTTCCTTAAGATGCCTATATGGATGCATAAAGAGGTTAGAGTGAATGTACACATGGATAACATTTCACCTAACTCTAATGCCCGATCACGAACAAACCATTAGTTCAAGTCCACATAGCACACATAAGATGCACACCCTTCCAACCTTATTTCTCCATAATTTAGCCTTGTGAAATATCTTACCTAAGTATTTGTTTCATTTGTCATCAACAGGAGATGGACAAACATGTCTCTCAAAAATACAATTTTAATGTAAGGTTTTGGTAACCTAGGGGACATTACTACGGCTGCCTCATGAGTTTTGAGTCAAAGGTTTAGGGATAACATCAAGGTCCCCAAAACAGTATGCACTTCCAATACGTCTCCCCACTCAAGGGTTTGAGTGACACGTACCAAGTACTAGGCTATGGGTGATAATAATGCTTTCACATCCTATATCTCAGGAAGACAAAACAATGCAATTGAATGGTTACTCGGCTAAAAAAGGGACCAAGGTGCAAGTGTGCAAAAGTGTAGTGCAATACGATGGTTATAAACCAATTTGATTAAAGTGTTAAAAGTTTTGGACTATATTCTTTACTGTATTACCAAGTAAATCCCTAGCAGAGTTGCCACTATCAGTGCATGGGATAGCAGAGTGTGGTTCAGTTTTCGATGAAAAGAGGGTATGACAAGTCCAGCTCCCATGTTCGTTTAGTGGGTGAAACCCTACTGAGTGGTTTAGTGAATTATTTGATTAATCTATACTCGCCACCCAGGATCAATATCGAGGAAAGGTATAGTGATCTCTGAATGATCACTATACCCTATTCAAGAGATCCTGAATTCGTAGATAATTACTTATTTATTCTTGATCTAACTTTTAAACGTTATATTAAATTCGTTTATATTAGATTCTATGCCATTTTACACCCTAATAATCGTATATTTATGATTCATACATATTAAGCGACTATTCATTGCAGGTCGAATATAAACAAAGCAAATAAGGGCTTAAGAATTATTACAACATTTAGAGGAAAGGGCTATATAATAAAAATAATTAGGGATACAACTTGAGCGATATAGTTGTAAAAAGAAAAGTAAATAAATACATAAAAATGGATAAAAATTCATCCTACAAAACAATACACGGTTAGTGGTTGTATGAGTACAGCTCGTCATTCACATTATTGGGTTAATGGCATATGGGCCCATCATGCATATAGATGCATAATATTTCATATATGACTCAAACAAAGATAGAAATAGGAAAGAAGAGATTGGAGGGTGTACTAAAAGGAATGTTGATATCAAGGGAGTTAAGTTGGTGATTAAAAGATCGCTTTGATATTCTTCTCGAGACTTCATATTTTACCATGGCGAAATCAAGAATAACACATCACAATGGGGTATAATCCCAATAATCAACTTATGGGCTCGAATATCAACATAAACATATGCATTACAATATATCATATTTAACTCCATGGCTAAAACAGATTTGGGATGTGCGCTTGTGGCAAAAATAAATTTTACTTTATAAGAAGCATGAATCCTATCTCCATATATATTTAAATCACATTTTAATTTGATTGAAACCATTAATTTGATGTTTAAACATGTTCACAGAAGTATACAAACAATAAGAATTACAAACATAATCATTTAGGTGTAATTCAGGCCAAAATAGGATAAAAAAGCTTTCTGCTTACAGTGAATAGAGCTATATAGCTTTCTTTAGAGTCGCCGACTCTATTATGAGATGAGTAGAGCCATACAGCTCTATTCTAGGATGAATATAGTTGTACGACCCTGTTCATAGAGGAATAGAGCCCTACAACTCAGTTTTGAGACTAGAGCATAATTGTTCTGTTCTTCAAAGTAGAGCCTAGGTTTGGTTTTTTTTTAATGAAATTTTAATGATGTTTTCAAAAATAAGACTCAACCATAAACTAGTGTGACTCAACTAGAAAGCGATAAATGGATTTAAGGCATCTTAGAGGCTTACCCTTGAAGTGTGCTTTACCAAGCAATCCCGAATTGCTCTAGATTGATTCCTTCATCCCTGAATGCATCACACTAACTTGAGTAATCCCAAGACTAGATGCTTAGGTTTAGAGTTTTATGGTTTAGAACCTAACTCTCTTAGATATTAAGTTAGAATTAAGGATTAGGGAGAAAGAGGTTTGGCAATTTTTATGTTTTAGCAATTTTGGAGTTTTGGTGTTTAGGGCTTCCTACGATCCAAAGTTATAGAGCTTTTTAGGATTTTTCCAGGCTATAAAAATTATTGTTCCTAAGGTCTGGTCGAGCCCTCTTTTTATAGGGGAAGAGGATAGGTAAAAAGAAGGAAAGAAATTGGCCGAATTAATGTGATCCATACTTGGATCAGGAATACAGTTATATGGCTCTATCGCATAGCCATATAGCTACATAGGTTTATGGAAAGAGTCTTACAGCAATATGGGTTGGTGAAATAGAGATGTATAACTCTGTTGGTGGGTGTACAAAGCCGTGCAACTTTGTTCATAGGGGCTGATGAATTATGTGAAAATTCATACCCGCTAGAAATAAGAGAGTTTTATATGTATACCTTTTGAGCTAGAGAGCCTTTATATAGGCTCCAAACTGTCCTAATTAGATTAGGATTGATATTCTTATTTGACCAATAGGAAAGATTCCTAATTAGAGTAAAATAGTACCTTTGCAGAGTTCTATCCTGGTTAGGATATAGACTCCTTGATATGGAAGAATTGTAGTCTGCCCAATACTGGATTCTTCACTTGCTAGGGAATTTTCCATTTTGCCATCAGGGGCTAATAGAGCCAGCAACTTGCACATAGCCTAACTTATTTGCTGCAATTCAGAATTGAGTGATTTTAGTTGCGTTAGAACTACCAATCTGATATGGACATTTCGTCAGAGGACATCATAGAGAAATTTCCAAATTAAAAGGGTTATTGAGAGTGAATGAAACCCGTATATTTTGCCGTGAATTCAGGCATGCTTGACATGTTTTTGGCATAACTCTTTCATTTTAAGTCAAAATTGAGTGATTCTAATTGCATTGGAACGATAAGACTGATGTGGTTATCTCAATATGAGATTTTATGAAGAAATTACTAAAGTATAAGAATGCTAATTTGAAGTTTGACTTGGAAACCTTGGACTCCTAAAGAAGTAAGGCCTATAACCTTAACCTTTATGGGATTAATTTGAGTCTTTTCTCAGTATTCATAGGACCCGTGAATCATCTAGAGCTCCTATTCAAGATTATTCTATAAAAGCAAAAGGAGTTAAGCCGGTTTTCTCATCGAGGCTAGAAAATCCATGCACACAAGTGTCATAAGCTTTAATTATACCTTTGCTATTTTTATTACATAAGCCTTATTTACATAGTGACATAAGCCTTACTAGTACATGCATCTAATTAGCCATTAAATTTTTCATAACTATACTTACCAATACTGTGTAATGATTATGGTCCCAACTTTATACTTTTTTAATTATTTATCTTGTAAGTCATTATATGCATGTCTATTTTATTTTATTTATAAGTAGTAACTTGAGTTAACCAAATAAGCCTAAAAGACATTTATGGAGTGATGAAGAATTTAATGCACTTCTTGATATTTGTAAATGGTGCACTATTACTGGTAAAAGAAGTTGGGGGATGGGGTACTAAAGGATGGTCATGGGTAGACCTATTCATTGGGCTGGGTACTCGTCTGGGCCTGATTTCTAAAACCAGGGCTTGGACATGCGTTTTACATGTTATGCTCACCCAAGCTCGAGCCTGGTGTAGCCTTGAAGTATAGTAGATTAAAAGCCCAAGCCTAGCCTGACTATTGTATACTTGTATTTTATTTTATTTTTTAATTTCAATCAATACTCCATAGAACTAGTTTCTAAATTCATTATGAACTTTTTCGCTAATTTTTTTTATATCATATTAATTATACTGTGTTATATTATGTAATTTGATTTTTTTTATCATATTGTTTTAATATGATTATTAAGAAAAATTTAAAAATAAAAAGTAACCAATTTTTGTGGATGAGCTTGAGTTGAGCTTGTCTAACCCTGACCTAGGCACAGCCTGAGCTTGAATAGATTTTTATATGAGTTGGGCTGTGCTTGGACAAGCTAATATTATTAAGCCTGATAGGTCTGTGCAGGCGCCCGGTGAACATGTCTAGTCATGGTAGGATATGGGGTAAAATTTTTCATCGTCATTTAAGTTTTGAATAGAACAACGGTCATTTAAGTGAATTCCTTGCCAATAAAGTCACTAACTTATCATTTTGACTCCAATAAAGTCATACCAACTAATTTTATAGCCTGACTGCTGTCGTGACATGTCAAATCTGATACCCAAATGTCAACTCAGTGTCATGTCAAATCAAGTCATTATTATGTCAACATGTGAATGGTTATGATTTTTTTTTTTCTAGGTTAGAGTAACTTTTTTGTTCTCAAAATTGCCATGTGGAAAATTCTGGACCAACTACTTATATACATATACTAACATAATAATAGCTTGATCTGACGTGGCAACGAGCTAGCATTTGGATTTTAGTTTTGGCTAGTCAAGTTATTAGTTAGGGCATAATGACTTTGTTGGAGTCGAAACAACATTTCAATGATATTATTAGCTATTATTAGCTAAAATTTCACTTAAATTAATATTGGGACAGAAATTAGAAACTTTAATGACTGTAGAAGCTTTTTACTCATAGAAAGTGAGACGAAACCACCTCTAGGTAATCCTTTTTTTTTAAAATAAATATTTAATATGTACAATATTTTATTTTTATGATTTTTTTAATGATATATGCAAGAAAATATTATTTAGTGGACGCTAAATATCCACAAATTGAAGGATATTTGGCACCATATAAGGAAACAAGATATTATTTTCCTAAAATTCAGCATGGTGCTCGACCATGAGGGTATAAAGAGAGTTTAAATCGTTGATATTTATCTCTTAGATTTTGTATTAGATAAACTTTTGAAGTTTGGAAGGTTGGGTGGAAAATGTTACGATTGATGAATACCTTCATATCCAATTTCATATACAAAGAGATATGGTAAATGATCAATGGCACTTCATTATTATATGCTGGTGTGCCCTAGTCCAAATGGCATTGGTTCTTGTATTGTATTGTACTTTATACTTGGATTTTTGTATTATACATTTTGTGTTGAAATAAAGGTATGAATCTATTTATTAATATTTGTGCTATTTATAAATAGAGTATCCATTGATTATAACCATACTAAAGTAAACCAATGTAGGTCATTGGATTATGAGACCTTTTAGTAGAGTTAAAGTTATAATCATAAAGATATTCCTAGTCTGTTCTAATCATGGGAATGAATAGAACCAAAGACTAGCATATCCTTGACTGGATGGCGGCGTCTCACCGGCCATTGGACATGGAATATCAATCAATGATATGGGTACATGTTGGGTTGCATGGTACTGGATCGATCCGCCACGAGAACACCATACGGTTCGATCGTCATAGATGCTTCTCAGGTAGGTCTTGCTATTATCCTTAGACCCGATGTTCTCTATAACATAACATGGGATCTCGTACACTTTGATATACATCTAACGGGTCCGTAATAGGGTGCCAAGTATGAATATGTTAGGTGGGCCAGTGAACATGTTGATGTTGATAGTGAAGCTGACGGAATTGCCACTCAGCGTCCCCTGAGATGACATCACTGGCCACTTGATGAGTGGGACTGAAAAGTGTATGGCCATACCCGAATAAGTTGGAATACTTATTCGTTAGGTCCAGTCCACTCGGTATCAAGAGATAAATAAGCATATAAGAGTATGACAGAGCCATGCTTCTTGCTTATATATCGATGTCAGTTGGTAAGGGATATACAAGATCACTACCGGGTTATGTTTCACATTAGACTGCTAGTCTCCGTCTTAATTGGGGGCTGTAACGGTTTGCTAGAACCTATTTACAGTCTGTGGGCTTTGGGCCACTGCCAACATAAAGATGGACCCACAGGATCGTACACATGGAACGACTGAGAGTTGACAAATCGGAGTTTGAACGGAAACCAAAATTAATTGAGTTATTGACATTAGGTTATGTCATAATTAATTCAATTATAAAGGAAGAAATTTATTTTTATTTGATTAATTAATTACATGTAGTAAAAAATTAATTATATAAAATAATATTTAATTACAAAGGTCGTATTTATTAAGGCTGACTTTAATTTAATTTTGGATTATTTTAATTTGATGAAATTGCATTTAATTGTATCAATTAGGATTTTATAATATGATTTTATTTAATCCTAATGATATAAGGTAAATCAATTACATCAAATTAAATAATATATAGTTTTAATTAAAATCCTATTAGACTAAGGAGTATATATACTAAAGGAGTATATATAGGAAGCCTTAACCTAATTCTCCCTAACCGTAATAAAGAATTTTCGGCCACAATACAGAAAATTACAGCAGCCCCTTTTTGCACTTTCTCTTGGTTTTCCGTTCAATCGGTTCCCTAGCATGAGTCCCGTTCGAGAGTCATTCGTGTACCGGATTGTGGAGGAAACGCATTTGGGTTTCTGTAGCAGTCTCTAGAGGAGACAGTTAAGGTGAGAAAATTTATTTTTCTCTGTTCTTGATTTTATTCTATTAAACTACATGTATCTTGGGTTTTGGAATCGAGGAAAATTTTAATCGGTATTCCGCCTCGCGTTTAATTTTTCCCGTAACGATTCCCTACATTGTTCAAAGAAAAGCATAAAAAAATCCAATATTTTTGCTTTTCGACAAAGATTCCAATTTAGTTTCATATGACTCATTGCATAACTCAAATGATCTTGATTCAAAAGAAAATCATAAGGATACTGGAACAACTCAAATGAACGGTTTATTAGATCAAATTGATGCTAATCTATGGGGAGGAAGAAATGATTTTTGAAGGAAAACAACAACAATTATTTATTAAGTCATTTATTAACTTAAATTATTTTAGATTATTCTGGATTATTAATTTTTAGATTATTTTTAATAATTCAGATTATTTTTATTTTATTATTAATTTAGATTATTTTACTGTTAGTTTGGATTATTTTTACTTATTTTTGTGTTAAATTTTCATTTTTATAATTAATTAATTGGTTGATTTAATACATGTTCATATTAGTCATTTTAATACAGTAATTACAAACAACAAGTAGCAATAGCTGAACCAAACGATATCTTAGTAAAAGTTTAGGAAATTAAAACCTTAAAGTATCATACAATTTTATTTGGTCATATGTTTTTCTTTGTTTTTCCAAAGTGACTTGCTAAAATAAATTAATGTAGTGAAACTATAAACATATTATATTTACCAATGTTTGGTAGCTCATATAGTAGATGGTGGACTGAGCTAGAGACAGGACAGGTGTTCGAGTCCTAATACCAACATTGGGAGAGGTCTTGATATCATAATCCACCAAACTGTTACCCCGAAATCAGATTAGTCGATATCCAATATAGTTTTCGGAAACCGGTGCTATTATATATATATATATATATATATATATATATATATATATAATGATAATAAAAAAAAAAATTGCTACTTAAAAAATATTTTATATTAGAGTCATCTCACACAATATTATAGATGACGTGATATGACATGTTATAATAAAATTCTTTGATATATTGGAATGAAATTGAAAAGAAAAATACATAGAAATAATAATGAAAGAAAAATAATTTTAACATTAAAAATCATATAATTGGCACCATAAAAAAAAAGCAAAAATATCTTATAGTAAAATATAAATTATAATATTGGTAGAAATATGTAGTATATAATCAGTATAATTACAATATAAAATTGATGTAAAATTAATATAAAAGTGATATATGTGAAAAAAAAATAGAAAAAATTAGTATAAACTCAGTTTAAAAATGTTAAATTTGTAATATTTACAGATTATGTGTAAATATTAATGCTAAGAAACAAGATAAAAAAAATATATAGAAAAACACACCTTAAAAGAGTTTTGATGAAATGTAGCCCATTTATTTAGATGTAACCCTTACGAAGGAATTGATTGTCAATTAAATGGAACGAAGGCAAAGCTAAATTAAAGTATAATTAATTACCCACTACTAAATCATGATCCAATAATGGACCCAAGAAAAAGGCATTGACAACGAAAGTAATTGGCTTCAATTACTGTAATGGAAATCAATGTGTAGTGCTCCATTAACATAGTAGATTTAATTTATACACTTTATATATAAGCAACTTTCTTTCTTTTTTTTTTTTAAAAAAAAAAATGGAAAGAAAACATTTGATGCATGCAACATTACCCTAATCTTCTTTTTATGATAAATAATTATAGCATTATTGAGGTTTGCTGAAATACACTAGTATTTTCTGATAAATTTTATTATATGTTAAGCACATTATGTTATTTATGTGTCAAATCAATAAAATAATGACAAATCTCATTTTAATAAATGGTTAACATGTAATGAATCAAATTATTTAAATAAAACCATAGACCCTAAAATATATTATGTGATGTGGTTTTATTGGTTTAATACACGGATGACTTAATGTATCAGACATGTTTTAAATTTTCAGATGCCTTTTTCTATTTAACTAACTAAATTTTTACCTCCCTACATTTTATCCCCTTCCAACTATTAGGTCACCTCTCTTTTTATGTTTTTCCATTTAATATGATGAGGTGATATATATAATAGGAAAAAATTACCCTTTTGTTTCTCATTTAATCTTATTTTGAAGATTTTTAATTCATAGAACCAAATGTTTTCAGTTATTCTTGAAACTCTTTATTCTTCCAGGGAATAACTCTACTCTAAAAATATTTATTATTATTTATCTGGACACAAAAAAATATTTAATTTAAGTTGTTGTACTAATTAATAATCATTTTGTTTCAAACACAACTATCATCAAAACATAAACCCATGATCTTATCACAAATTAATATTCTTTTTCTAATGTCAGCAATTCCATTACATACTGAGAACTATGGAAGATAATTCTATGATTTACAACCCGAAAATAATTGAATTATAACCCTAGAATCGAAATTTTATGCTTGAGAAATTCCTTCATAAAAAACATAAACTAAACCCTAATATTTTAGTAAATGGGAAGATACTGAAAATGCCTCGTTTTTCAACTTTATTTGTATAGATAGTATCCAATCCAATGGTATTTAAAATATCATATGTTAAAACTATTATTCATAAAATATCAATTTTATTTTCCAAAACATTTGTTTTTCAAACATTTTCTTCTTCAAATTACTATTCTTACCTTTTTCTTCTTTTTCATTGGATAATTTTTCCTCTATTTTTTCATCATTATGGTTGCATTTGCTTTGTTTTATGCAATTTTCTTTAATTGTTTCTTCCTTTTTCGTAATTTGTTTTCCATTTTCTTAGTTTTACTTTTTTTTTTTTTAGCATTTTTCTTCATTTTCAACATTTTTTTTTGTTTATTCTTGTGTTTTTTTTTATTCATTTTTCAACAACTGTGTTCGGTTCTTCTTTATATATATTTTTTTAATTTTTGTTTTTCAAAACATTTTTAGAACGTTGTCGCGGTAATTGTATATCATATTTCAATTATTATGCTTATGTACCTAACTGAATTTTAATTGGTTTAGATGATAAAATGGTTCGTTTTTTCAAATTTGTGGAAATATCTTAATTGTTATTTATATTTTATTTGTTGTTTGAAATTAAAAAAAAATGATTATTTATGCAACTTAAGATTAAGAGACTGATATGTCATAAGTAAAAATAGGACAAAAATGTTTGACAACGATTTCAGCAAAGTTTCAGATTAGGGAAAAAAGTTTCAAAAGTTTTGATAAATGTTCTAAAAATATGTTTATAATGAACCAGTTCCTCGCACAAAATAGTGTTTATTTTGTCGATGTAGTCATCTAATTAAACTCCTTAATTGGACATAAAGAATATTTTGACAATAAGTCTATTTTTGTGATTTTTTACATTATTTATTCAGAAAAAAACACATGCTTTTGGTAAATTTTATAGTTTCATCCCAAAAGTTCATTATATTTGTATTGACCAACATGAAAAATAAAGCTCGCAATTTAAATGATAGGGCATGTTCTATAAGGTATGTTGGATAGTGGGTCGATCCAACTATAGATCTGAATTTGTCAATTTTTAAACACAAACACGCATTTGATAATCTGACAAACCACAGATAAACTTATATACCAACTGAACAAGTGTTGTACGAAAGTCAGATCTCACTAATGAATGAAAAGAAAAACAAAGGAGAGAGTTGATATTTTTAATATGAGAAAAGAAATTGTTGAAAGGAGATTTCATATATTTGTTAACCTTAATTAGAACTGAAATTACATGCATGGTGACGAATTACAAGGCCGAAATTAACTCTACTAACTTTATGCATTTGTTTGGGTGTCACATGGCATCGGCACACATCTTTAGCTCCCGCTTTTTCCTTTTGTTCTTTTCTTGCCTGCTATTGCATTATATCATTCTAAGCACTACGTTTTACTTTGTTCAAAGCTTCTCACCTTAATTTTTCTCCCATATTCCAAATTGTGCAATAATAGTAATAGCTATAAAAATAAACCCCCATGATTTCAACTATTTGCGATTTGGTATCTACGTGTCTTTAAAATGTTATAAACTGAGACATGGTTTCGCAATATTAACAAAAGTAATCTATCTTTCAATACACTCCTATAAAAATTCATTTACCTTTTGAATTTTCATCTGAAATTTTTCATGTTTGTTGCTAAAGGTATATTGGATCTTAGCTACAAAGTTCAGAAATTTTCGGAAACTACATGTATTTTTTGAATTAATAATACAAAAAAAATTAAAAAAAAAATCGGAAAAAAATCAGAAAAATGGCCGGAAAATGTTTAAATTTTTGTGACATAATTTTAAATACTGTAAGTAAACTATTGAGACGCTAAATAGTGACAATCTTAAGTTTTGCATGGAAATTGGATCAACGATGTAGACTTAAGGTTTTTAACTTGATCTCTGTGAAAAACTTGATATTTTATGCTATTTGGTATCCAATAATTTATACACATTATTTAATAATTTTTCATCAAGATTGGGACATTTGAACATTTTTCATTCGTTTTTCTAGTTTTTCGCATTTTTAATTAATAAAAAATATAAGTGCTTTCAAAAAATTTCTAAGCTTTGAGACCAAAATTCATTATATTTTAATTAACGACTGTGACAGAGATTTTAGGAAAGTCTTTTATATAATAAACTACTTTTGTTAACATTGTAAAACCATGAGTTCCAATTAGTGACGTTTTAAACCACATATGTTAGTTCGCAAACAGCTAAAACCACACTTATCGGTAATAATAAAAATACTCTGGTATGAGAAAGTAGTACAAAAATATTAGATTTGTGAATGAAATTTGTGGTATGGAATCCGCTATGAATCATCTCAAAGTTTTGGACCACGAAAGAAGGGACCTCTATTGTGACAATCCTGGTCATACAGTTGAATTTACTACAAAAAGAAGGCTTATGCACCTAATGTTGCTTCTACAAAGACAAAGGCACCAATAGAATTCAGCCTACTGTTAATGGAATTCAGCCTACTGTTAATGTTGCAACAGATCATATTGATCCATTTGCTTCCAATGCTAATCTTCAGTATGATTTTAGCAATTCTAAACTTATAGGTACGGCTATAATTGCCTCTTTTTTTTCAGTAATTCTGATTGTTGGTTTTCTACAGTTAAAAGTGTACATGGCTTAACTATAAGTTTGCCAAACAGGAACAGTATAGAAGTTACAGACTACTTAATTTTGCACGATATTTTATGCATACCTACTTTCACCTTTTATTTATTGTCTGTTAGTAAAGTCTGAAGAGATAGCACGTACAGGTTAATTTGCTTTCCTACTATGTGTTTGTTTTAGGATGTTCTGAGCAAGAGGATAAATGGTACAACATCAAGTGGTAAGAGGTTTCAACTCCCACCTAAGTGTTAGGTTCCACCATGTCATTGACATTAATATTGAACTTTATAAAATGTGAAAAACATGGAGTCGCCATCGAAATTTACTAGACTATGAACATACAGCAGATGTGACTAGGGGATAATTTTGTACGAGTAGCCTAATTTGTACGTTTTTCTTACTAATTTATTGATATTTTCTTATTATTGTTTATATATATATAATTAAAATTGAATCCTGCCCCACAGGATTCAATTTTCATTTTTTTTCCATTTTACTGAAACCTTTTTCTAATTAATTATTAAATATATATAAAACTGAATTTTTTATATATTAAATTTATTATATGATTAGATCTTGTCACATATTGGGAGGGCTAGATGTAACGGCTTTTTTTAAAAATTCATGAGACTTTCGATTTTTTTATCCAATGCGCTGTGAGCTGCTAGATTTTTTTTTTGAACATTTTCAACCGTTGGATTTGTTCAAATCATAGACAATTTTTTTCCTTGCAGTCTTCTCCTTTCCCAGTAAGTCTTCTTCTTCTATTAGATTTTCTTAGAAAATCTCAGCCGTTGGATTTAGTGAAAGTATGGACAAATTTTTTCCTTACAGTCTTCTCTTTGCTCCATTAGTCTTCTTATTCGTTACTCTTGGTTCTCTCATTCTGTTCCTCCTGTTTTATCTCTCAAATTTTTTTTCCCGTAATCTTCTCTTTCTCGTAGTAACAGTTCGTCTCATCTGCTTCTTCCTTTTCTGTTTTTCTTTTTAGTTTTTTTTTTCCTTTTACATTTTTTTAAATGGCTCTTTTGCTTTTTTTTTTTTATAGTTGAAAATTAATTTTAACAAAAAAATTCATAAGTATACAAATATAAGTTTACGCATAATTTTAAAAACAATGATTTCATATCTATGTTTAACGTTTGTTTTTATTACATATGCATCTAAATAATTGCTTCTTTTGTTTCGTTTGAAATAATTTTGCTAAAAAAATTTTCAGATTTATTCTTCAATTTGTATAGAATTGAATTTTTGACATATAAAATTTATTATATGAATCGTTGTTCATGGGTCAGACTCGGGCCAAACATAATGGGCTTTTCCAAAATTCATGAGGGTTAGATTTTTTTTATTTACTGGACTGTCAGCTGTTGCGCTTTTTTTTTCTTAAATTTCAGCTGTTGGATTTGGTCAAAGTATAAACAAATTTTTTTCTTGCAGTCTTCTCTTTTCCCAGTTAGTCTTCTTTTTTCCTCAACTTGGCAGTCAGGCGTTGGATTTGGTGAACGCATGGACAAAGTTTTTTCTTGCAATATTCTCTTTCCTCAATCAGTCTTCTTCTTCGTTGCTCACGATTCTCCTAATCTGCTTCTTCTGTTCCGTCTCTCAAACTTTTTTCCCGCAATCTTTTCTTTTCCAAGTGACAGTTTCTCCCATCTACTTCTCGCTTTTGAACGTTTTATAAATTCATATTTCAATCGGGGGCTCAATTCAAATCACCATTATTTTTGTTTTTAATTTCTCATTTAATGATATTAAAAATCTTGAATAATAATAATAATAATAATAATAAATATTGAAAATAAATCTATTTAGAATAACAAACTCAGACTTTTTCTAAAACCCAGAATTTTTTTTTTTTCTTTTCTGGCAAAGTAGAGGTTTAAAACTAGTTGTTATTATTTATGAAGATATTTTCTCAGTATTTTGAGTAGTGTATAAAGAAAAAGTAGAAGGGGAAGGGAAGGTGAAAAATTGGAGAAAGGGAGGGAGAGGGGACAGAAAAAAAAACAAAAAAACAAAAGGAGTGATATTAGGAGATAATCTTGGATGAACGTTAAGATCCTGTGGGATCTTTTAGATTCCCTGACCGTACCAAAGTTGATAATGATATATTTCTTTTTGCTTCCTTTCCATCATCTCATAATTCATTTTCTTTTCTTTACCCTAACTTTTTTTCTTTCTTCTAAATAATAAATAAAGCCTTATCCTATACACTACAATGCCTATGAGATTGTTTTGTACATATAATTAAAAAGGAATCTTTGAGAGTTGATAGCAACGAGAGCCACAAATTAATGGCCAACAAATAGTAGTGGAATTGTGGCATCAATAATTGTTCTAAATTGCCAGCCTTACATTCTACTCCCACAACTACCTACTTAATTTATCCAAAAATAACTAAACTACGTACCTGCTTTATCTAATCCAATTTACAATAGTTTACGTCTCTTTTTCAATTGTATAATTATATTCATAATACACTACCACAATGTACGTAAAGAGCACAATACTATTAATTTAATTAATCAACTCATAAAAAACAAATGATTTTATAACCAAGATGCAAGTGGCTAGGCATTAACTCCTTTTACCTTAATTAATTTTCTTCATGTATGTATTAGAAAATCAGTTGACTTAACTTTTTCAAAACAAATTTACTTCATGTATGTATTTAATGATATTGGAAAATCAATTAACTTTTTCAAAACAAACCTCAAGAAAATTCACATTAACGTAGATGTGTAAAAAAATTAAGTTCAATAATCAATTTTGACTAGGTTAATATATCTGTTATCCCCTAAAGTTGGCACTAATAATCTATTGTTACCCCCAACTTAGGGAACGTTGAGTTTGCCCCTTTCTCTTGGCTAAATCGACTCAGTTTTCACCGACAAGTTTCACGCTCCTTAAATTATACTTGCTTGATACGTATCATTAAATGGCTTATTTGGTCGGTTTAGCCAACTGTAAGCACCGGGTTTTTCCCGACCTCTATGATGAGAATTCCTGTATTACCTGTGGAACGGACAGACTTGAATCGGACTTGGAAGCGATCGGAATGTCGCCCGAAGTATCTCAAACGTCCTGAAAACCAAGCTATCCACGATCCGAAACCCCCGAAAAGGTCTCCCGAGTGATTTCTAGGGTTTAGAGTGAGTGTCGGATTTTCAAGAATTTTGCCCCGGCTCTAGTGCAAACTAAAGCCGGACGGCTCTAGTGGGTGAACCAAGTTGCTCTGCAAAACAAAGCAACTTGGCTCGGCAGAAGAGAAGTTGGCCCAATTCTCAGGAAGTCAGGTGGCTATTTAATGTTTGAAATGATATGAGTGGGAGTATAAAAGAAAAGAAAAAAAAAATCAAGGAGGTGGAGGCTTGGGCAGGAAAAAAAGACTTTGAAAACCTAAGACATAAAGAGACAAAGAGAAGCAGAGAAAGAGAAAGAAAGAGACCGGGACATAAGGCAAAGAGAGAACCCAAAAACACTCAAGCTAAGACCTAAAATCAATCTTAAGACATTAACAACAAGCTCTTTAACCTTTTCACGTTGATTCAAGATCATTTTGGAGTCATTTCGGATTGTTTCAGATTGTTACGGTTTTCGGCCGGTTGAGCTTCCAGGACAAATTCCAAGCTTTCAATCCGTTTCTTGACGTTCAAAGCATCAAAACAACATCAAGGTAAACTCTGAGAGGCCTTAAACCTGTTTGCATTGTCTTTTCTATGCGTTTTCTTCATTTTTGCAATTTTTGGAACCGAACTTACCCGAATAGAGCCGGGTGGCTCTGATACCCAGAGCAGCCCAGCTCTGTTCTACAGGGACAGATTCCTGATTCGTCCCGATCGGCAGAAAACAGTCCGTTTTCCATTTTGTACATTCGATTGTGATCATTTTTGGCCCAAATCCATCCGTATGTTATAAAAATTTTGGTTTTCGGATTTCTGTACGTACAGATATTAGGGTTTTCGGTTTTTTCGGGCTTTTATTTTCTGAGTTTCGGGGTTATTTTATCCAAATCAGATCTGTAGTTCAGCATTAGCGGACCCCCGCACTCTATAAAATCCTCGGAAAATATTAAAAACGAGCAAAATGGTATTTTCACAAATGTTTTTGGTTTGTTTATTGGACTTTGGACCCTAGATGGACATTGAATTTAGGAACCCGCACTAATGGAATCTTGAATTCCAGGATAACAGACCTACAAAGAATGGAAATTTGCATGTAACCGAGCCAATTATTTTCCAAAAATGATTTTTCAGCACAAAAATTACATGGCGTTTCAAAACCGTTTTCCAGGTATAACCGGTCCGACCGGTCGGGTCGACCCAATTACCCCCTAGGTGCATGCCCCCATTTCCTAAATTCCCAATTTTGTCTTATTTGAGTCCTATCTGTGTATACCCTATAAATTGTGCTAACCAATTTGTTTTGCAGCCTTTATTTTTATTTTTATTTTCGCTGTAATTAATAGATTATTTCGTGTATTTTTAGGCGGTTGTAATTTTTAGATCCTCGTGTACTTAGGCGATTGTAATGTGAGGACGAGGGTTTTTTTTTATCCTTTATTCGATTGGGTTGTATAATCGGCCTCTACTATTTTATGTATATTTTGGATGTATGCTTTATTTTTCTGCAATTTATTTTTTGCATTGTGCTTTAGCATCGGTTAATTAAAATAAACAAAATGGGATAAAGAAAGATAATAAAGCGAACTAAATATGGTAATATAAACTGTAAAGTGAAAGCAAGCTAGAGGTTAAGTAAGTCACTTGCCCGAACCCTAAATCTCTGGATTAGGTATAGTAGTCTGTCCTCGGTAGGGAGCTATACCGGAATTCCCGGATGAGCTGATCCGGGTGGCGACTCTGTCACTGATATCAGGATTTAAGTTTCAAGGTCTTTAAGTTAAAATAGGAAAATGTTTTCTACAAAGGAATTTCCAAATCAAATCAATGATTTTTCCTAACTCAAGATAAACAAAACCCTTTTTTTTTTCCAAACACAAATCAAAACGAAACGAAAACGTTTTCCCCGGTTCACTTCGCTTTCCATTCTTTGTAAAAAGGTCGTCCGCTCACAGTGGCGACTCTACTAGGGAATGAAAGTTTCTTAAAAAGTTTTCATAAAAACTTAAGGAACTTAGGCAACTACCGAAATAAAACCTCGCTTGCAGTCACTTCACTAGCTCATATTACCATATTTATTTGCACCTTGCATATTATGACATTTTCTTCTTTTCAATCCCTCCAACACACTGATCAACCCCAGTTTACCCAAGAAGGTGGACTACCTCTTCCGCCAGGATTGGAGACACTCGACGGGGTAAACCACTCATAGCACCGCATGATCTTACATCGTGTTCTATGGTGGGGAAGTGTATATTCGCTATAGGAACCTGTACAACCCTTGGTTTTAACTTTCACCCATATGTAATGGGTTAGCAACTTCCCCTAGGATTACCAAAACTTAAATTCAAAATGAACATTGAGTGTGCGCCTTTGGTATCCCCTGTTGATGCCAATGAGACCCAACAACTAGGAAGAATGCAAGACCAATCGAAAGGAGGAATAAGGTTGGAAGGGAGCGCATATTTTTATGTGTGCTAACGTTTGTTCTGTGGTGTTTTCTATTTGACTTTTCACGAAGCATCAAACACGCATAGCTTTTATGTGCCATTTTAAACTACATCTTTATGCAGCCATTTTCGAACATCGACATATGAGTGACACTAATCACATTTTCATGTAGCCACGACATTTTATTTGTATGCCATTTACATCTCGCGTGCGACATTTCCACGAAACATACACGACATCATTTCGTGTGTCATGCATTTTAACCACATTTTCATGTAGCCACTTGCACTTTCGCGTGACATGCACATCCATATCATTTCATCTCACCTAATAAAAGGATGATTCCAAGTGTGCCCTTCACGATCATTCCATTCCATAACATATCGGATACTCTAAAACTGCCCGTATTCTGCCCATGCACCGGATTGTACTCGGCTGTTTCACAAATATCATATCATTCAATAGAAGACCACAATGGTCCTAGATTTATTTTCGTGTGACAGTTCACATGATGTCATCACATAACATCATATTCATCCATCATAGGTGTCCCGGTGACCCCAAGTCCTGTTTACACATTATGGTTCACATCGGGTCATTACATAACATCGTGAAATCATTCAAGGTGCTCCCCGAGTACTGGATTAGTACACATATAGGGAAATTCTGTAACATTATCAAAATCATGCAAGGTGTTCCACGAACACCGAACCCATGTCTGTGTCTCGAGTTACACGTGACTTTCCTGTAACATCACTTCATATCACTTCGCCTCAAAAGCATCAGAACTCTGTCCGTGGGACGATCCCCACGCGACCATTTCACTTCATGAAATCGACCTACAAAGCATCAAAACTTTGCCCGTGTGTCCGTACACACGCGGCCATCTCACGACAATTCATTAGGTGCCCCGAAGGCGCCGAACATCTGTCCGTGCGGCGGCTCCTATGAGACATTTTTTTGCATCATTTTACATAGCATTGGGCACTCTTGGGACATCCCAGACAAAGAAAATTCAAACACACAAAGTTCATTCTCATGTCCATCTCCATTCACGAAGCATCATTCTCTACGACACCATGTCATTCATTTGCCATCCCTAACTCTTCACTTATGATGTAGGATCATACACACGAGAGACTAGAAAAGGCTAAAGCTTCATAAAGATAGTTCATAAAGTAAGCTGGATCGACCAAGGATAAGGTCTCAGGCTTTGAAGGCTGTTGGGGAACAGAGAGCAGTAGAAACTGACAGTGATTCTGATTCCAAGGAGGAAGTGGAAATGGCTAATCAAACACCAAGTCTTGCTGATGCTCTGAAGGATTTCCTGAGATCCCAGGATTTCCGTGACATGCTAAAAAAAGAGATGCAGGCTGTTGTAAGGGAAACTGGGGAAACTGGAACCAGTAGGCCCAGAAAAGAAAAGGTAGACGAATCTTCTCAGTACGGGGCTGATGTCTCAGCCAGTGTGGAGAAGCTGCAAGAAATGGAAGCAGCCATGGAAAAGAAAATAAAGGCTAAATATTCAGAGCTAGATGAATGGTGGCCGAACTAAAGAAACGGGCCAACATCAGCCTGGGCTCCAAGAGAGGAGTGAATGTAGATGCAATGATCAACAATGGCATTGAGAACTTTCCCATTGGGTTTCAAGTGCCTAAAGTCCCTTCCTACAAGGGGATTGGCTCACCAGAGGCCCATGTGCACCTTTATGTCAGAATCATGTTGACGGCAGGCACAACCAAGCAGTAACTGATTAATTTCTTCCTGACCACACTCGAGGGAGGCGCACTAAGCTGGTATAATTCTTTATCCAAAGATGTGCAATCAGACTGGGAGGCCTTGTCTGCATCCTTCATCAAATACTATAACTTCAATACTAAGATCCAGGTGAAGCTGTACAACCTGGAAAGGGTTAAGCAGAAGCCCAATAAATCCTTTGATGCATACTATCAGAGATGGATGAACAAAATGATCTTGCTGAAGAACCACCTCGACGAGGATGAATTGATTCAAAATTTGATTGACGGGAGTAGGGACATCTTCCGAAACAACATGAAATTCCACTC
This sequence comes from Euphorbia tirucalli, assembly GCA_039660915.1. Classification (NCBI taxonomy): domain Eukaryota; kingdom Viridiplantae; phylum Streptophyta; class Magnoliopsida; order Malpighiales; family Euphorbiaceae; genus Euphorbia; species Euphorbia tirucalli. The sequence goes on from CM077636.1 coordinate 44,210,782, forward strand.
TTTCAGTGAGCTCAGTGAAGTATATAGTATGGCAATGAAAATTGAGAAAGATGAGGAAGAAAAGATAGTAAACCAAAGGGGCAGCAGAGGCTCCAGGTACAGTTCAGAGTATCGGTCAACTACTGTGACTGGGCCAAGCAGTGGGTCTGGGTCTGGTTCTGCAAGTAAAAGTGGACAGTTTTCAGAGACCAAGCAAGTAGGAGTTGCCATTGTGTCTCAGCAGCGAGGAAACCAAGGCAGAAATTCAGAAGGCCAAGGTATATCTCTGTGGGCTTTCTCCTTGGCTAAGATCTTTACCAAGTGCAAGAATGGTGGTCTGTTAAGCTCTCTCAGGCCTTTTGAGAAACCAGCGGAAGAAGACAAGGACAACTTCTGTACCTACCATGTCATAGTGGGACATAGAACCAACAACTGTCACAGGCTGAACGATGCCATACAAAAGTTGATGGACGACGGGAAGTTGCAGGAGCCTGCCAAGCCCAGTACTAAGACTAACCCTTTGCCAGCATTTGAAAGGCAAGTTGATATGGTACAGTCGGGCCTACCAGACAACTTCATTTTTGCATAAGTCCTGTAAGCAAATCCCACCGTACAGTCTGTAGTGGCTAATAGAGCTGGGGTAAAGTCTGATTGTGAGAAGTTGACAGAGCAGAAGGAAGTGAAGCCTGTGAGTCTGGATGATCTGGATTCAAAAGATGAATATGAAGAATGTGGCAGTAATGAGATGGTCAAATTGCCAGTTGTTGGGGAATCAAAAGTTCCCAAAGTATAGAATGCAACAAGGAGTGGTAGGGTTTACCAGCCGGTGGTTCAACAGAGTGACAAGGCTCCAGTGATCGGGTCAGGTAGTATGTCAGCACCAAAAGAAGTAGAAAAAGTAGACGTGGTTATTTCTCAATTGAAAAAGACTCCAACTCAGGCTAGTCTATGGCACTTGTTGCTGACTTCCAAAGAACATAGGGCTGCACTGGTCAAAAAGCTGTCTGAAATCGACTTTTACTTTGGTTGGTTAATCCGATCAGTTCATCGATGGTCGGCAAGTATGATGGTTTTAATGATGATCCTGCACGTATTTCGTGTGTATCTCACTGGTGGTTTTAAAAAACCTCGCGAATTGACTTGGGTTACAGGCGTAGTTCTTGCTGTATTGACGGCATCTTTTGGTGTAACTGGTTATTCCACTGGCATCTCCAAAAGCCATGTGTTGCTTACTGGACAAGATTCATATAGGGTCCCCTGAGATTGTATTTTCCAAAAAAGATTTTCCATATGAAGGGAGAGCTCACAACAAAGCCCTTTACGTCAAGGTTAACCTCCTGGATCGAGTTATATCATGCATGATGGTGGATGATGGATCTGCCCTGAATATATGTCCACTGAAGATGCTGCCATTTCTGGGTCTGAGTGAAGACAGTTTGAAAAAGTCCTCCACTGTGAACAGGGCCTATGATGATTCCAAAAGGACTATAATTAGGACTTTTGAAGTTGAAGTGGAAGTGGGACCGATCAAGTCGACGGTCACCTTTACTGTGATTGACATTCCAGTCATCTTCTCCTTGCTGTTGGGGAGGCCATGGTTCCACCCGTTGAGGGATGTCCCTTCAACCTTACACCAGAAGATCAAGTTTTCAGTAAGCAATGAGGTTATGACAGTTGAGGCAGATTCTCAGTCCGTGATTGCTGCTGTTAGTGAGGAGACCATACCATTCGGTGGATTCCAAGTCACCATGGTTAGTGAGGAGGAAACTACAGAGGCTCCGATGGTTACTATGAGAACTATATGCCAGAATGGTTGTCTAAATACCTTCGCAGGCATGACTTTGTTCCGGGGATGGAACTCAGAGCCAATCTACAGGGGGTGCCCGAATTTAACATTGATTCTGGAAAGCCGAGGCAGTTTGGCTTAGGCTACACAGCAGAGGCATCTGAGAAGAAAGACCTGAATAGAAGAAAGAATGGGAAGCCCATGATGAAGCCATTTATTAAGGCTGGCGAACAACTGTACAAGGGGCAAGCTGAACTAGTGAAGGTCGGGAGCATCGAACTCCCAGGCTTCGAGATATTTTCTGATGTTGTGGACTTTGAAAAGAGCCAGGAGGAGCCAGTTGCACCAGTGATAGTGGAGGAGGTAGTTGTTGAGCCTGTCATCCCCCAGGAGAAGCCATCTGAAGTAATGGTAGAAGTAATAGAAGTGGCTAAGGAGAAAGTTGAAGAAAAAGTCTGTGATGAATTTATAAAAGCAATTTCTGAGGCACTGGCTGCTGCCTTAGGAAAAGTATTTGAAAAGTCTGGGGAAGGGTTTGCTAAGGAGCTGATGTCCAAGGCAAGCCTAGATTATGTGGTTGCTAATATAGCAAGTATCATGATGAAAGCCAAGGCACAGGTGGCTGAGATCGAGAGAGAATTGACAAGAATACTACAAAAACATGTTAAGGCTTTTGCTTGGTCGTACGAGGACATGCCAGGGGTCGACATAGAAATAGCAATTCACAAGATTCCAACGGATCCCAGATTCAAACCAATAAAGCAGAAGTTGAGATGGCTAAGACTAGAATGGGCTGCTTTAGTAAAGGAAGAGGTGGCTAAACAGATTGGAGCTAAGTTCCTCGAAGTGGTAGAATACACAGAATGGTTAGCCAACATTGTGCCAGTGCCTAACAAAGATGGAAGGTTCAGAGTGTGTGTTGACTACAGGGACTTGAACAAAGCCTGCCCGAAAGATAATTTTCCCTTGCCTCAGATTGATGTTTTAATCGACAGCGTAGCCAAGGCAGCAATGTACTCCTTTATGGATGGATTTTCGAGGTATAACCAGATCTTAATGGATGTAATTGACAAGGTGAAAACATCCTTCATTACAGAATGGGGCACCTTCTATTATAGGGTAATGCCCTTCGGGTTGAAAAATGCTGGAGCCACTTACTAGAGGGCTGTCACAACGTTGCTGCATGACATGATTCATAAAGAAGTGGAGGTGTATGTCGATGACATGCTTGTTAAATCAATGACCCGGGAGGAGCACCCTGCTATCCTGGATAGATTTCTTACACGCATCGGGGAATACAACCTGCGACTTAATCCCAAGAAGTGCATATTTGGGGTTACATCAGGTAAGCTGCTGGGTCATGTGGTCAGCCAGAGAGGAATAGAGATGGACCCAGACAAAATCAAAGCCATCTAAGATATGCCAGCTCCTAAAACAGAGACGGAGGTCCGATCATTTCTGGGCTCTTTATAATATGTCAGCCGTTTCATAGCATGGTTAACCTCAGTGTGTGAACCGATTTTCAAGCTGCTAAGGAAAGATCAGTCGATTGTATGGGATGATAGGTGTCAGTTGGCTTTTGAAAAGATCAAAGCTTACCTGGTAAATCCACCAGTTCTCAGCCTGCCAACTCCGGGAAAGCCTTAATTTTGTATCTAGTTGTCGAAGATTCCTCCATTGGGGCAATGCTAGCGCGGAAGCAGAATGGGAGGAAGGAGTACCCCATTTATTATCTCAGTAAAAAGCTGCTGGAATACGAAACCAATTACACACTGGTAGAAAAGACATATGTAGCGATGATCTGGCTGACTAAGAAGTTGCGTCACTACTTTCAGTCATACAAGGTACAAGCTATGGCTAAGGTGGATCTGATGAAATATCTATACGAAGCACTGGTGTTGGTTGGAAAATTATCCAGGTGGCTGCTACTTCTGTCAGAATTCGACATCGAGTACATCACTAGAAAAACCATCAAAGGGCAAGCTGTGGTAGAATTCCTAGCAAACCAGCCATGAGAATCAGACCGCGCGGAAAGTCTAGAATTCCCTGATGAATAGTTGGCTGTAGTGGAAGTAAGGAGATGGGTTATGTGCTTCGATGGTGCTATAAACAGAAAGGGTGCTGGAATTTGGGTGATCATAGCAACGCCAGATGGCGAGATTATCCCACTGTCAAAGAGGTTGGACTTCTCTATAACCAACAATGGGGCAGAATATGAAGCGTGCTTATTCAGAATGGAAGCCCTCCTGACACTAGGGGCAGACAATGTCTTAATTATTAGCGACTCACTCTTGGTGATTAGGCAGGTACAAGGCGACTGGGATTTGAGAGAGGAAGCCTTACGGCCCTACTTAGAACTACTGCAGTACAGGAGAGGGTTATTTAACTATTACGAGTTCAGACATGTTCCTAGAGAGGAAAATAAAATGGCGGATGCACTAGCAACATTGTCCTTTATGTGGGAAGATCCGCAAAAGACACAAATACGGCCTTTGGTCATAGCAACTTCCAGGCAACCCTACTTTGATATGCATGAAGTGATGGAGTTAACAGCCGAGGAAAAGCCCTGGTTCTTTGACATTTATCAGTATGTGAAAGAGGGAGAGTATCCAGAAGAAGCTAGCGTTGCTGATAAGATGTGATTAAGAAGATTAGCCAGCCAGTTCAGAATCATCAAAGATAAACTATACAAAAGAACTGCAAAAAGGGTTATTCTGAGATGCTTGACAGAACGAGAAGCGGAAACGGTGATGCAGCAAGTACATGCTGGATCCTACGGGCCGCATATGAATGGAATTGCTATGGCTAGAAAGATAATGAGACAGGGGTACTTCTTGATGACAATACAGTCTGATTATGTGAAGGAGGTTAAGAGATGTCATGAGTGCCAAATCTATATTGATATCAGTCATCTACCACCACTTGAACTACAGAACCTAGCATCTCCTTGGCCTTTCTCAGCGTAGGGGATTGACATGATCGGAGAAATTCATCCCGCAGCTTCTAATGGGCACAGATTCATAGTGGTTATAGTAGACTATTTCTCAAAATGGGTAGAAGCAGAATCCTTCTCTATTGTGACAGCTAAGCAGATGGTTAAGTTCATTCAGAAGAACATACTTTCTCGATACGGAATCCCTCACCATGTAGTGACTGAAAATAGGGTGCAATTCCAAGGGGCAACAGCTAAGCTATTCTCTGAACATGGCATTGAACATCATAGGTCTTCTCCATATAGACCACAGGCTAATGGCGCAGTGGAGGCGACTAACAAGTCGATTAAGAAGATTTTGTCAAAGATGGTAACCACTTACAGGGACTGGGCTGACAAATTGCCATATGCTCTTTGGGGTTACAGAACCAGTGTCAGAACACCAACCGGTGAGACTCCTTACACTTTGGTGTATGGAATGGAAGCAGTGTTGCCAATGGAAATGGAATTCAAGTCACTCAGAATAGCCTTGGAAGCTCAGCTACCAGAAACAAAATGGGTCAAGCTAGACATGAGTAGTTGGCTGCATTAGATGAAAAGTGGTTGAAAGCACTGGATCACCTACAGATGTATCAGCGCAGAATGGCTAGGGCCTATAATCGAAATGTGAAGTATCCCAGACAGCAGCTGAAGGTCAAGGATCTAGTTCTGAAATAGTTAAGGCCTACAAAAATAGACGCCCATCGGAAATTCAGACCAAATTGGGAGGGCCCTTATGTTGTGAAGAAAGTGCTATCAAAGGGTGGTGTAAGCATCGCAGACATGGATGGGAATGAATTCGCAAACCCTGTCAACCAAGACCGCCTGAAGCCTTACTATGTATTAAAAAAAAGTAGAAGAAGGAGTCTGCTAGGTTGAAAAATTGAAAAGGGTGGCCTAGGCAAAAATCAGGACACGAGCGAAAATAATCAGTCGGAAAATCTGCAAGGGGCAGCTGGTAACAGATTCTGGTTCTGTGTGGAGTGTATACCATTTTGGGAACCAACATTTTCAAATGTATTCATGTTAATTTCATCAATAAAGTGTGATGTTTTGTTTAAATATGTTCGCATGGTTATATCATAATGCATAAACAAGTTATCTCGCCTAAACATCCATTTAAAGAAAGCACTTTGCATTTAATTGGTTAAAAGTCTCACATCATTTAACAGGGAAAATGTGTCAAATGCACGGAATCTATAATCTTTTCTTATCCTCCAAATCTAACTCATCATTTCTCGAGGTGGCCAGAAATTTCGAAACAAACCCAAATCCAAATGTCACAGAACCAAAAAAAAAAAAAAAGAGCTCGTTAAGGTGAAAACAGAAAAGGCGCCTTAGGCAAAAGTTAGAGCAGCTTGCTGAGCTGAAAACCCACACCGGGCAGTTCAGGCAAAATTTAGAGCATTTCCGAACTCACCACTCCTAGGGACAAAAAAATGAGACACTTTCGTCATCCCCCCAATGGGGAGACTTTCATCTCCCAGCGGAAATCCTTTCCACCATTGCCCAGCAGAAACTCTTCCACTATTCTCCAGCGGGGTCCTCTGCGCTATCCCTAGCAAAACCATCACAAAAAACGTGACCACTTCCTCCCCAGCCGTCATCAGACTTCCCTAACAGCCATTGCATTTCCTCACATATCCCCAGAAGAGGTGTAAGAGTCACATCATATAAAGAATATACTCCCCAGCTAGATCAGTCTTAGGTGTGATATGCTTTCCCTAGCGAGAGGCGCGACTCGACATCCCCATCAAGAGCATAGCATTTCAAGGCCAGATGAATAGCGAGGGATGCATCTCCTAGAGTCCATTCGCATATGCATATATTGCAATATGCACACACAAGCATTCAAAACACGTACATACACATGCATACATGCATCATAACCAACCCAAGTGCAGGTATCCAGGGGCAAGGCAATCGAGCCATATTTATTCTTGATCGAAGGGGCAAAAATTTTTGTTCCAAAATTATTGATCAAGGAATAAATACACATCACCAATGCAACACCTCAATCTCCAACAGATCTGTCACGGGTAACCTAAACCCGGTGTCAGGCTCAGATTTGCTTCCACCTCAAAACTTCAGCAGATCCGTCGTGGGTAATCCAAACCCGGTGTCAGGCTCATATTTGCTTCCATCTCAACTTCAGCAGATCCGTCGCGGGTAACCTAAACCCGGTGCCAGGCTCAGATTTGCTTCCACCTCAAAACTTCAGCAGATCCGTCGCAGGTAACCCAAACCTAATGTCAGGCTCAGATTTTCTTTCATCTCAACTTCAGCAGATCCATCGCGGGTAACCTAAATGTGATGTCAAGCTCAGATTTGCTCCCACCTCAAAACTTTAGCAGATCCATCGCGGGTAACCTAAACTCGGTGTCAGGCTCAGATTTGCTTCCACCTCAAAACTTCAGCAGATCCGTCGCGGGTAACCTAAATCCGGTGTCAGGCTCAGATTTGCTTCCATCTTAACTTCAGCAGATCCGTCGTGGGTAACCTAAACCTGATGGCAGGCCTAGATCAGCTGCAACTCAGGTATGTCGTTCTTTCCTTCCGCTTACGGTGCTTTAATTCGCATTCTCAAATTTCCCTTAAGTAACCCAAACTGGGTATTGGGTATTGAATTTGTTTACGCGAGGGGCAACTGTAAGCGTCGGGTTTTCCCGACCTCTATGATGAGAATTCCTGTATTACCTGTGGAATGGATGGACTTGAATCAGACTTGAAAGCGATCGGAATGTCACCCAGAGTATCTCAAATGTCTTGAAAACCAAGCTATCCGCGATCCAAAACCCCCGAAAAGGTCTCCCGAGTGATTTCTAGGGTTTAGAGTGAGCGTCGGATTTTCGAGAATTTTGCCTCGGCTCTGGTTTTTGAACCAAAGCCGGACGGCTCTAGTGGGTGAACCAAGTTACTCTGCCAAAGCAACTTGGCTCGGCAGAAGAGAAGTTGGCCCAATTCTCAGGAAGTCAGGCGGCTATTTAATGTTTGAAATGATATGAGTGGGAGTATAAAATAAAAGAAAAAAAAAATCAAATCAAGGAGGTGGAGTGAGGCGAGTGTTTTTATTTTTCTATTCGATTTGGTTGTAAGCCAATTAATATTTATTTTCCTTTACTTTTGTATTAAATATTTGTATACGAACTGTATGCCTTTTATATATTCAATAAAATTGACTTTAGATTTTGAAATACCATTTGAGAACATTGGCAATATTTATTTTAATTAGACACGAAATAGGGGACTTGTCCGGACCCGAATCTCTGGATCGTGTAGCGACCGTTCACCCGGTTCAGCTACCTTAAGAATTTCCCGGTTGAGCTGAGCTGGGTGGCGACTCTACAATATTCATCGAGACTTAGATCTCGGTTCTTTTATACATTAATTCTATTTATTTTCTAAAACCGATTTTCCATTCATAAAAACCCCACGCGAGGGAGGGGCCCGCCCGAGATCGAGGCACCCCTTCCGAAAGGGAGTCCCGCGTCCCGTCAAAAACGCGTCATCCGCTCACAACGAGGTTAGTACCTGATACAACCTTCCCTTATGATAGGCTTGGTGGCCACACAACATCCTATAGGTTATACATCGGCACATTAGATTGAGATAAATAATGATAAACATTCATCCACACATTCACAAGCATACACGGGGCATATATGAAAAGTAATACATAAGGCTTTCATTCATGTATTAACATAAATTACATCAAGCAAGTTCCCACCCGTAGTAGTAGGGGCTCCTACTACGGATGGGACAAACATAGGCAACCACGTGTGGTCGGCCTTTGGTTGAGACCAAGCGCACCCCCCTATAGTAGTCCTTATACCAAGTTCAGGGTTGGGAGGCCCAACCATTATAATGTCACACCTATGTATCCCCCCCCCCTCTTACACTTAGCTTGTGCAATAGCCCCGTTGTTGTCACAGAAGATATCAACTGGATCCTGGATAGTTGGTACTACTCCCAATTCAGAGATAAACTTCTTTATCCACACAGCTTCCTTAGCTGCATCACACACTATAATGTACTCAACTTCTGTAGTAGAGTCCGCGATGGTCTGTTGCTTGGAGCTCTTCCAACTGACAGCACCACCATTAAGCAATAATACATACCAAGACTATGACTGGTATTCATCCTGGTCTGTCTAGAAGCTTGCATCAGTGTACCCAGTAACTGGTAGCTCTTCCTAACCCCTATACATTAAAAAGCTATCCTTAGTCTAGTTAAGGTACTTTAGGATTGCTTTAACAGCATTCTAGTGGTCCTTGCCGGGATCCTACTGGTATCGGCTCGTCATACTTAGTGCAAAGGTGACATCAGGTCTCGTACATAGCATAAGTACATAATTGATCCTATAGCCGACGCATATGGGACCAACTTCATGTTTTTCCTGTCCTTCCTTATCTTAGGATAGTTCTTCTTACTAAGTTTTAGCCCATGGCTCATTGGTAAGAAACCTTTCTTGGCCTGATCCATGCTGAATCATTTTAGAACCTTGTCTATGCACATGGTCTGACTTAGGCCCAGAAGCCGATTGGGTCTATCCCTGTAGATCTTGATCCCTAAGATCGTCTCAGCTTTCCCTAAGTCCTTCATTGCGAAGCACTTATATAACCACTGCTTTACTCCTTGTAGTTTTAGTATGTCGCTTCCAATCAGAAGGATGTTGCCCATATATAACACCAGGAAAGTGACGATACTCCCACTAATCCTCTTATACACATAAAGCTCATCTTCATTTTATATAAAGCCATATTCCTTTATGGCTTCATTGTATCTAAGATTCCAACTCCGGGATGCTTACTTCAATCCATAAATGGATGTTTGAAGCTTGCATACCCTTCCTGGATACTTTGGATTGACAATACCCTCAGGTTGTGTCATGTACACATCCTCGAGTAGCTTTCCATTAAGGAAGTGGTTTTGACATCCATCTGCCAGACCTCATAGTTATACCAAGTAGCTATACCGAGCAGGATCCTTATGGATTTGAGCATAGCAACTAGTGAGAAAGTTTCATCATAGTCTATTCCATGGACTTGTTTGATACCTTTTGCAACCAGTCACCCTTTTGAAGGTATTATTGGCTTTTAGCTTATAGCACCACTAGTAACCTATAACATTAGCACCTGGAGGTGGATCAACCAGGTTCCAAACTTAATTATCGTATATAGATTGCATCTTCGCCTCTATGGCTTTACGCCAGTTGGTAAAGTGTGGGCTATCAATAGCCTCTTGGTAGGTTTTGGGTTCTTTCTTATTGAAGACGAAAAGAGTGTGATCATCGGTAATGAGAAACCCATATCTCTCAGGTTCCCAACGATCCCTACCAGACCTTCTAGGTCCTTGTGTGACCTGGGTTGGTGCTTCCTCCTATGGAAGCTCCACCCTGGTCTCCGAGTTATCCTCTTCAGGAGTTTGTGAGCTTTGAACTTCCCTGAGTTCAACATTGCTCCCACTGTCTTTCTTGGAAATAAATTCCTTTTCAAGAAAGACCCACTTTCATGCCATGAACACCTTGTTCTCGGCGGGGTTGTAGAAGTAATACCCTTTGGTTTCCCTAGGGTAGCCCACAAACAGGCATTTATCGGTTTTGGGTTCTAGTTTAGCCCCAGTCAAATTCTTGACATGCGCATCACAGCCCTAAATCCGCAGGAAACATTGGGCGCCCTACCTGTCCATATCTCATATGGGGTCTTTTCCACAGCCTTAGTCAGTGTATTATTCAGAATGAGAGCTACTGTCACGAGAGAGTATCCCCAGAAACTTGTTGAGAGAGAGGCGTGACTCATTATTGAGCGGACCAGGTCCAACAAGGTCCTGTTCCTCCTTTCGGACACCCCATTCCATTGTGGCATTCCTGGAAGGGTGAGCTATGGAATGATTCCATGCTCTTTTAGATATGAGTCAAACTCTAGGTTCATATACTCACCTCCTCGGTCTGAGCGAAGGGCTTTGATATTTCTACCTAGCTGGTTCTGTACTTCATTCTTAAATTCCTTGAACCTATCAAGGGTCTCGGATTTATGTTTCATCAGATAGACATAGCCATATCTGCTGAAATCATCCGTGAAAGTGACAAAGTACAGATGTCCACCTCTGGTAGCTGCGCTCATGGGCCCGCATACGTCTGAGTGTATTAGGTCCAACAAGCCAGTAGCCCTTTCAGCTTTCTTGCTAATAGACACTTTAGTCATTTTACCTCGTAAACAAGACTCGCATAAATCGAGTGACTCCATGTCAAATGATCCTAGGATTCTAGCTTTGTGAAGCGTAGCTATGCATTTCTCATTTATGTGGCCTAAACGACAATGCCAAAGGTAGACAGGATTAAGTTTGTTAGACTTAACCCTTTTAGTATTTATGTTATAGACTTGATTAGTTTCATTTAAATCCAGGATATAGAGGCCATTATTTAATAGAGCTTCTCCATAAAATAATCCCTCTCTAGATAAACCAATTCTACCATTACCAATAGTAAAATTAAATCTAGAAATATCCAAAATTGAAACAATAATAATATTCTTGCACATAGTAGGTATAAAATAACAATGTTCTAAAATCAAAACTAATCCACTAGGCATCATCAGATGATACTCGCCGATCTCTATGGCAGCTACCCTTGCTCCATCTCCAACCCGCAGGTCCACCTCTCCAGATCCCAGTAATCTTATGTTCTTAAGTCTCTGCACATTGCAATAAATGTGAGAACCACATCTAGTATCCAATACCTAGGATGTTGAAACAATGAGGTTAATGTCTATGACATATATACCTAATGAAGACACGCCCTGGCTCTTCTTCTGCATTCCCAACAGCTGGGGATAGGATTTCTTCCAGTGTCCAGCCTGCTTGCACTGGAAGCAGACATCCCCAGGACTAGCCTTGGGCTTGGCCTTAGCCTTATTGGCCTTTGCTTTCTTAGCCTTGGCCTTGGCTTTCACCTTAGCCTTGCCCTTAGCAAGAGGAGGGTTCCCATTGTTGACTAGCAGTACCGACAGAGTCTTCTTGATTGCCTGTTCAGTGAGCTTGAGCATCCTATGCAGCTCACTAATAGTACGATTCATTCCTTGGATGTTGTAGTTCAAGATGAACTGATCATAAGAATCTGGCAAGGACACTAGGATCGTGTCAACCGCTAACTCTTGTGAGATAGGCAAACTGAGACAGGCCAAAGTAACCAAATAGCCCTTCATCTTGAGCATGTGTGCACTCACAAATGTCCCAACCCCCATCTTGCAGGAGTGGAATACCTTGTTGGTCAAGTATCTCTCTTGACGAGCTTGCTCCTGAAACATCTCATTTAGAGTTGTTATCATAGCAAAGGCCTGATGGTCCATGAACTGCTTTTGTAGCTCAAGGACCATGCATGCCAACATCAGGCATGTCACATCCCGGTTATCCTTGACATGCACCTCTTATTCCTTCAGTTGTACAACTGGTGGATTACGCCCAATAGGTGCAGGTGGTACAAGTCTTTCCAACACGTATTCCTTGGATCCCTATCTTAGAACTATTCTTAAGTTCCTAGACCAATCCAGGAAATTTGGCCCAGAAAGCTTGTCCTTCTCGAGGATAGATCGTAGTGAAAGAGAATTATTATTTGCCATTTGATTACTACACAGAAAATTAAAGAGTGTTAATAAAGGTCTTTCTTGTTTTTCCCATATTTAATTATAATGAATCATGTTATTAATTAAGTCAAGTTGTTGGGCTAATGGACCGAGATCCATATTTCATCAATATATAGCCAGATGAGGGCCTGGAAAAAACTATACCCTAATTATTTAGGTAGGAACGTCGTCCAATCCCAACCTAGGGACTCTCGGTTTGATGGGCTTATTAGCACTTACCCATCTGTGCTTAGGCATTCTAAGTCCAAACCTCCATCCAAGTGTTAGAGTAAGCAATACTCTAACCCAATACAAAATGACGATACTCCAGTGTATCCTACGAGGGCATGGTCTACAACTGGCCTATCCCCACTTCGAGTTGGTTTTGAATGAGGGAAGCATTTTTAAACGACTTAGTAATTTCCTTTTGGTTATTAGATTCATTTTAGTAACGGCTTAGATGCATAGGCAGGTGAAAATGGAATTGGATCATATATTAAAGCATGTAAATAAATAAATGCATAAATTAAATAAATAATGGAATGCTATGGCCTATATTACAACCTAATATAATTCTAGTAAACCTATATTAGAAAAACAGCAGGTGGGCCTCCTTCCTTCCTTCTGGGCTCGCCTCTCCAATGGGCTTCTTCTTTACAATATTTTATAATAAATAAAATAAAATTACATAAAAGGAAAATGACACGTAAGCCATATTTACCCAAAAAGAAATACAACCCATCTTGAAATAAGACCCAATAGCATCCATTCAAACATTTATTCATACAAACATGTATTCTAATACATAAATTTATAAACATGTTAAAAATGCATGAAATTAATCCCATTTAAATATGTCCTTAGCCATTATTTAGAAATTACCAATTTTGGCCCATCATGGTTCTAACCCTTAACGGGCTTTGGGCTGCCAGCCCAGGCAGAACACTGCTTCCACTGGAATTGGGAAACCATGAATCCAAATTAGCCTCCTGGGTAATCGTGCTAAGAAAACACTAACCAATTTCATTACACCATATTAATTTTCCAAATTAATATCTCATTAATAAAATAAAATTTCATTCAAGAAACCATGCACATATAAATTGCAGAAATTTAAACACACAAAATTTTAAAACCCATTAAAATTTAAAACTAGGCCCATACCAAAAAATCCGCCAAATCCAAAACAGGGCCCAGCCCTTCATCTAACAGAAAATTAAATCAAATATAACCAATATGCAAAATTAATTTTCAATTGAAAAAATCAAATGGGAAAAATCATAAACCCCAAATCCAAGAATCCCAAAATAAAACATCAATTTTCAAACCTAGGGATTCAATCATGTTAAGAATTTCCACGGATCAAAAGCCCGCTCTGATACCACTGTAGGGATTTTTCATCGCAAAACATCCGATTAAAATGGAAGCACGGAACATTTTCTCAAATCCATAAACCAGGAGCAATTGAAGTGGAAATCTAAACAATAAAATTAAATAAGAAAATTCATATTCTCACAAAGAATATTTTTTTCAGAGATGGCTGTAGAAATCAAATTTGATCTCCTCCATAATCCTGTACACGAAGGTCTTTGGAGCGGGAACCCGTGCTAGCGTCAGATCGACTGAAAGAGAAGAGAATGGGGCTGAAATTTTTTGCTTGTTTCCTCTAAGGTTGGCCGAAATTTTCAACTTGGTTAGTCTAAGTGTTTGGCCGAAATTCTCCTACTTTGTGGGAGAGTTTTGGTTGAACACAAATACTTCTTGGTGGCTTAGGGTTTCCTGCTACGTTAAATGGGTTTATACAGTTATTAAACCCTAGGTTAAAATTAATTACTATAGGTTAAAATTTAATTTCAATTCAATTTTAATTTTATGTGCATGTGATTATATTAAACCACATAATACAAAACATAACACTTAAATTATAATTAATTGGCTCAATTAAATTCACCCAATAGATAAATTTAGACCCAACTTAAAAGAAATACATATAAACCAATATATGTAAAATATTTCCACCAAGAAATAAATACATGAATTAATTAATTTAATTAATTCATGGAGACCCAATTAAATCGATTATATTATTTTGATCAATCCAATTAATCTATAATTTAATCAATTAATAATCCCTCTCTCCAGTCAGTATACTCCAAGTATACAGTTGACTCGTTTAGTTCAAGCTTAGTCGTTCAATGTGTATGATTCTGTGGACCCTTTTTTATGTTGGCAGTGGGTCCAAGGCCCACAGACTATAGGCAGGCTCTAGCAAGCTACTACAGCCCCTAATTAAGACAGAGAAAATAATCTAACTGAAATCGAAACCCTGTAGTTTAAACTTGTATATCCCATGTCATTGATATCAGTGTCCAACACAGAGGCATAGATTAATCACCCTCTTTTGTGTCCGGACATTAACTTGATCCCGAATGAACTGATGCTCACAAATAAGTTATAACTTGTTTGGGTGTGGCTACACTCTTATCAGCTGCATTCATTATGTGGCCGGTAATATCTTCTCAGTGGACTACTGAGTGACATTCCCTTTTGCATATCCATCGTTCTGCCATGTTTATTGACATACCCGAATGTACCCATACTTGGCACCCTGTTACAAGCCCTTTAGGCGTACACCAAAGTATGTCACTTCACATACAACACCATGATATGGTCAGGTCAAAGGATCCATACAAGTACTACACGAGAATCGTTTGTGATACTAGACCATGTGGATTTCTCGTTTAGTGGATCTATCCAGTACCATGCCCCATTGCATGTACCTATTAACTTGGTTGACATTCCATGTCCAATGGCTGGTAAGACGCTGCCATACAACCAAGCTTATGATAGTTTTTAGTTCCATTCATTCCCCTGACTGGAACAGACTATGGATAACTTTATGGTCATATCGTTTCCCCTATCCATGATCTCACTGCCAAGTGCATGACACTTATCAACATGGCTATGGATATGTCCATTGGATATTTTATTTATAATATTGCACAAGTTATATAATAAATAGATTAATGCCTTTATTTATTGACACAAAACGTATATTACAAAAATCTCATAACAAGGTGTAAAATGTATGATACAAAATAAGGACCAATGCCTCGAGACTAGGGCATACCCAACACTTATAATTTCCAACAAGTGCCTATGTTTTCTTTCAACCACACCATTTTGGTAAGGTGTGTATGCACATGTGCATTGAGGCACCATTCCCTAAGCCTAATACAATTCTCTACATTTTTGGTTATCAAATTCACCTCCATTGTCAGTTCTGATAGCTTGAACTGCCACTTGAAACTGTGTATGCACCATTCTTAAGAAAATAGCAATGGGCATTAGGAACTTAAAACTTACTTTGTAATAACATGACCCAATTTACCCTTGAAAAATCATGTACTGTGGTCAAAAAATATTTGGCCCCAGTTAATGATGCCACTTTATATGGCCCCCATACATCTAAGTGTAAAAGTTGAAAAACATTTGTTGAATGAAGAACACTTATATTGAAAAACTACCTATGTTGCCTAGCACATGGACATATTTTACAAAAACCAAAATAAAAAAAAACTGCAATATTTTTCAGTACATCATTTGAGGCATGGCCTAGCCTCGTTATGCCATAAATTTGTATTGTTAAATACTGCATTAGCTACAATATAATGAAACTTCAAAAAATATGATTTGATTGCCGCAGAGTGCCTGTCAAGACTCTTTATTCAACAGATATAAGCCTCTAATATACCATCCAACTGCCAAAACTTCAAGGGAGTTTTGGTCCTACAAATAACAACAAGTTGAATAGAAATGTACCACTATATGTGATTCCTTCAACAACATGCCAATAGACAAAACTTGAAAGTTGGAACATGTAAATCCCCTTTCAACAATATATGTAATGACAATTTGATATCATCGACAATTTTTATTAACTTAGCATTGCCATAAGGTAAAAGCATTATTTGCTTATTGATAGTAGAATTGTATCAAGACTATAAGCATTGAAATAAAAATGAACTTCATCACCAGAAAATCCTGCAAAGGCAGAGAAGTCTATTAGTATCATTGTTGATTCTAACATCTTTTCTTTCCCTTTCAACATCATGTATTCCTCATGCAACATCTGTTTGGTATCCACTCGAGACAAATCTTCATCTTCATAAATGGAATGAGTTGTATTCCAAAGGTGAACCTCTAACATCTTAAACAACATAGTCCTTCTGCTTCCCTTTTTCTTTCTCTCCTGTACCATATGATCCACCAAACTTCTTAGGACCTTTCCACCAATCTAGATACCCAATCATTTGGAAACAAGATGCCCTATCATATATCGTACTTTTACTGAAAGTACAAAACACTCTTTCATTTTTATTAGATCTGGTCATGCTATTGCTACCGGAACTGCCAGAATTGCCTCCTCCTTTCTTAGCATAAGAATTCTTGTTAACAGAAAAGTTTGCAATCTCCAAATTCTAATTTACACAGACTTCTTTCTTTTTTTCTATTTCAAAAATCATAGAATAAGCCCTTTCAATAGTTGGTATAGGCTCCATTAATAATCTTTAGTTAATCACATGTTCATAACCTTCATTTAGACCAGTCAAGAATTGTAACAACTTATCCTCCTCTTACAGATCTAAAAATCTCTTGAATGCATTACAAGCACATTCATCAGCAGCACCACATTTGTATTCAAGCAATGGTCTAAGCAAATAAAATCCATCCCATAACTTCTTAAGTTGAATGAAATAAGTGTTGACATATTTATTTTCTTAAGAGAAAAGACTAATCTCTCGTTTAAGCTTGAATAGTGTAAGGCCATTTTTATCACCAAATCTATCTTCTAATACTAACCACAATGATCGGTGTGATTTCAAAACATCAGACAAATTCTTTGGTGGTGATTCATCTAATAAGATGAACTTGATCTTCTTCTTAGCAGTTAACACGCGTACCATTGCATGCCTCCATGTCAAGAAATTACTGCTGCCTTCCAATAATGAACCAATCAACACGATTCCAAGATTATCTGAGTTCGATCCATGTGACTCTCCAGCTCTGTGATCTTCTCTATTACGATTCTAATTCCCTATGGTATGATCTTCCTCATTCTCAGTTCGATCATCGCGATTATCTTCTCTTTTATGATTGTTAGAATTTTCTCCATTTGTGAGATTATTGAAATTGTTTGCTTCATAAACAGGTAAATCTATATTGATCACAATCTCATGTGCTTTTTATCTTCTCACCATTATTGCGAAATCAAGATCTGAGCCTTACGGCTTTGATAGCATGTGAAAACTATAAACGTCCTGTGTTTGATTAATTTCATGAATTATCTTGATTAACAATAATGAACTCTATACAATGCTTTATATATAGCAATAGGAAAGTGTGAAATTTGTGATGTTTAACGTTACTTGGGGCGAGCATTATTCGGAAAAACCGAATACCGAACAAGAAATTTGCTTCAGTTACCGAATTTTTTGTGGTTTGGTTTGGTAGCTATTTTATAGATATTTTGGTACTTGGTATGGTTCAGTTTTTCAAAAAAAGTTCGATTTAATGGATACTGAACCGAATTACGATATATAAATAAAAATATATATATGTAGGCTAAGTTAATTATAAGCCCATTAATACTACTAAGGCCCCAACTCTCAATCCAAATACATTATCCACTATTTTTATAACCTGTTATTGTCATATAAATTCCTTAGTTAAGGTTTCTTATTTCTTTCTTAATTTTTAATTCTTGAACAACAGGTTAATAGGTTCAATTAATTGCCCTACAAATCATTTAAAAATTTTTTTATATAATTTCGGTTAATAACTGAACTAAAAAATTTTGGTTTGGTTAATTTCAGTTTTTACCTTCATATGGTTTGGTTCAATTCCTATATTTGAACAAATTTCAGTTTGATTAACTAATAATTAGGTTAGGTTCAGTTCAGTTACCGAACCAACTGATATTATGCCATATCTATTACTCCAACTATTTTTCCTGTCAAATGCAACTGATCAACTGAGCTAGCTGACAATGAGTTGCAATCCTTTGTTGCTTGATGCATGATTAGCTTAGTTAAAACTTAGTTTCAGCTTGATTATTCTCAACAATAAATGTTTTTCATATAATGCTAAAATTAATACCCTTTCATAAATATAGATAAGACCGTAAAAAAATATATATGAATTCAAGACTCGATTTTTTTTTTTTTTTTTTTTTTACTAATGAGTTGTGTTCATGGGAAATTTTATTTACTAATGATATGCCTTGAAAAAGGGGTCATTGTCCCTAAAATTAATGCAAGGAATAGGCTGAGTAGATGACCACTCTTGAGGATTAGTATTATAGTGACACCACCTCATGCCCAACTGATCAATTCCTATTTTGCCAAATCAAATCTTTATTAATTTAATTCGAAAACTATGGGTTGTTCTTTTGTCTACACAGAAGGGACGTACCATTTCATTTTGTTGGAAAACAAATATATACCATGGCATCATCATAAGCTGCCTGGCTAAACCCAAACCCTTCATTTTTCTTTTTCTTTTTTTTCTGTTCTATAGATTCAACCCTGATTATAATTCCATTTTTGTTCTTCTCTTGACAGGTCCGAAAGTTACAGAAAAAAGAATAGTGACTCAAAATGGGTATGAATTTAAGTGTAGACATCAATCATATGTCTATGTAATATGTTCCTGACGACTGACGAGAGGCTCACTCCATCCATCCATCTCATGACAAAATTTCTTGACATATCTTGTTACAGTTTTCAAGTCATCAATCAACAGTTACTACAAAAGTACAAATTATATAATAGTAGACAAAATTCATTTTGATTAGCATCAGCTTTGTAGATTTTGCAATTGTCCGTCTAATTTATTGTCCAAAAACACGCAGAAAACAATTGAAAAACAAGGTCTCCTCCTACCTCTAGAACTATACTCTATAAGCTATAGACTTCAAAACCCTATTAACATCAAAAGAACTATGCTGGAAAATAACAGTGTCTCTCGCAACCCAAATGTAACAAACAGTAAGCTGAGACTGGAACGTGTATATCCATCCTTATCCGCACAAACCAACTACTACTAATAGTTCGAACATGTCTTTGAAAAACCCTAGCTACTGCCCTGTTGCTCTTTCTTTTTCCTGACTTTTCAAGGGGGAGGAGGAAGATCAATTCCTCCTCCTCCTACCCCCTCATCTCTTTTGTTGTTCTTTTGGTGCTTTTTTTGTTTTTCTTTTGTATGAAATAATCTATATCCAATATTTTTTTCAGTTTCGACTATGAAATCGTCATCCTCAATTGTATATTTGCTACTATACAACACGATTTTGATAGTTTTTTTTACTGGGTTGGTCGTTATCTGCTCCTAGTGAAAGATACATGTCGATCTTTACATTGTATGCACTCAGATCTATCTTTTTTAAACAAGATTTCTACAGATTCACAATCTGTTTAGTGTTATAAAATACGACGGAGTTTCAATGGCTGTGGACGATTACATTTGGTGGAGCTTAGCAATATGTTGGTTGTAGTGTTATGGTTTTATTTAATGTGTATTTCCTTTTGCTCTTATAGCAAGTTTTTCTTATCTCCCAATATGGTAATATTGTGTTATTTCGATTGCTGTAGAAGAGATTGTTTGATTATTTTATGTTTGTTATCGATATATTATTCTTGATGTATTACATATTTCGAAATACATGAAATCTACCATTTCCTTCGAAACAAAATAATCCGACACCAATTATCATCACAACAGGACAAAGACACCAAATTTTCACAGCCAACCAAACAAAAGGGGTAACACTGCAACCGAAAAAGAGATGCTCGATACTTTCATCAAAAGAGTTGCACAAAACACACACAGAATTATGAACCATTTGCCAATTGATTCACTAGCATCAAATGGTTTATGAATTCCCCAGTAACAAAAAATTCACTAGGTTTTATCATTCTCTCTTGCTATCTTTTTCTTTCTTTACAACAAAAAAAAAAAAAACTAAAAATGACTCCCGCTTTTACAAATAATAAATTATTTTTCAAATCTTGTATCAGAAACATTAACAAATCTTGAATTTTAAATCAATTTTCTCTATTCCTATCCAGCTATAACCTGATGGTTAATAAATTTCTTATCAACCTGGAGATCGAGGGTTCCAGTCATATTGAAACATGATATTACACTCTTAATTAAGAATAAGAATAGTAAAAAGAAAAAAAAAATCAAGTTTTACCACTAAATAAATACAAAACTCATTTAACAATTAAAAACTGAACTAATTAAGGATGATGGCTTGAATAATAAAACTACAGTCGCTTAAGTTAGTGATATCAAGTGCTAGCTAGTGTATGCAACAACGGTGGTTAGGTATTATCACCAAAGAAAAAAATAATTTCCTTTTCCTAATACATATGTTTTGTAGAAATTTTTTTTTTTTTTTTTTTTTTGCCTTTGGAAGATAACTTATTTTTCATGCGGAGTCTATGCGTGATGTTCATCCTTAATTGGGAAAATTACAAAAAATGAGAAAAAAATAACAGCATGTATTTCAAACTTTTACAAATAAATACCGTGAGGTTTACTTCCTTAACAATTCAAGGATTTCCGTCCTCAACTCTTAAGACATGAGGGCATTTTCATCTAGCCATTTTTTTGGAAAAAATTTAGTCCCTTGCCTTCTTCACTCTTTGTGTTCTTGGTCTAAGAAAAAACATTCGTAAATGATATTATCAAGATATCACTCTTCAGATTTTGAAGAGCATGTTTCTCTCTTGTATTAAAAAATGCTATGCTTTATAAATTTTTTTAGTGATGCTTATTTAGAGAAGTAGCTAAAAGCTTTTGTTAAGAAGTTGAGTTCCTTTGAAGAAGGGGAAAACATTTCTTCCAGGTTGCTCCATATCACTCTACTACATCATTTGTGGAGATCAAAATTGTAGTTTTGCATGATTGTCACCTCAATCCACAGTTGAGAAATCATACCTTCGAAGCCTTCACTGTACGACTATCTTCTTATTTATTTAGAAAGCCCCCTAATTTAGGCTAAAACTAGTTCTACATAGTGGGTTGGCTTAGTTTCCTAAATTACGGTAGTTTTCGATAAAACTAAAATTTAAAAGCTAAAAGATTACTGTTTTAATTTTAATTGTTGAATATTATAAATACTAAAATTATTAAATGATAAGTTCATTTAATTGAACCACAAAATATGAAGTGCTGAATTAAGAAAATTATTGAAAGTATTCAATTTAAAATTTTAATCAAATGTTTTAACTTATCAAATAATTACATAATTTTTTTTTACTTTCACTGAAATTTTTAAACGTTGAATTGAGTTATCAAACAAACAAATCCATCATGTCCCTGTGAATGATTATGTATGTTCCCTGTTACATTCATTGAAATATCCCATATCTGTACAATCTGATATATAATATATTCTTAGTTGTATGGAAAAAAAATTTTAAAAAAATCATTAATTGTTCCAGTTCTAGTCTGAATTATGAAGAATATATCCTAATATATAATTTATAGATGAACTTCTGTCAAAGAGAAGCTTATTCATAGAAAAGTAACAAAAATATATTGATTCCTCCTAACGAAGTGTGAGTTTTTTTTTAAAGAGTAGCACCCACCAATTGCCTATACGTTGGCTTTCAATATTGAAATATTTTAGGTATCCATCGGAATTTATGACTATGGTTGCGTTTGGTAAAACTGAAAATTTAATTCTAAAAATTTAAGTGTTAAATATTAAAACTGTTGAAATTATTAAAGGATAGAATTGTTTGATAAAAACAAAAAAACAAGCATTGAATTAACAAAAAAAAAAAAAAACTATTAGTAGTGTTCCACTTAACATTTTAAGTCAAATATTTTAACTTACTAGATTAAGTGTTTTTTTAACTTAGCTAACATTTTTGCAAAAACTTTTAAGTACTGAAGTGCTTAAAAGGGTTATCAAACAAGCCCTAAGCCAGCCTGCAGCGAGACAATAAAATCATAAAAAATGGAAGGCTAAACCAGTGTCCTTTTATCTAATTCCATTTTCATCTACATATAAAAGTCACCATTCTGAGCTCTGCTCAACAAATGTTCATATTCTGCCATCATTATCCACAATGCAAATAGGAAATATAAACATTCAGTCACTTCCCCCCAACTGTACATCTAAGCTTCTTGGTGAATCAACTCTACGACTCAATTAGCAATCTAATGGCACTTAATTATGGACATAAACAACATATTTAACTGCAGCTTACCAAATGCAGAAGGATGCTCTAAGTGTTGAGAACCAATGATACCATATGGCTATCAGATCCATCGACCTTGCACGAGAGATTATCATCAGACGAAAAAAGATAAGTAGATGGAGATACATTCATTATTGCAACGTAGGCAAGAGTATAAGTACAGAAGAAACCTACAATGGATAAATTAATTTCCTTCAATGTAAAGAGCTAAAGCAGAGGATGGGTTGTGTTCTGTTGCAATTGGGAAAAAAAAAAAAATTCACAATTAGTTATCCACATTCTCAATCACCCTGCTGCAATCAATTATCAAAGATTTTGAGAGAGAGAGAGAGAGAGAGAGATTATAAACAAACCTTCTGGTTCTCCTCGCAGCCAATCCCTTGCACAAATCAGAGCCTGTCGAGTGTCCGGATTCAGCGAGCTTCGATGAATATCGAGCATCCTACCACCAGTGCTGAATGCCATCTCTGGTGCAACTGTTGACATAGGAGTCCCTAGGACATCCCGTGCCATCATGGACAGGATAGGGTACCTTGGTGTGTGAACTTTCCACCAGTTGAGTATGTTAAAATCACAATTACGGGGGAAGACTGGTTCCTCTAGATATTTGTCCAGATCAGATGCAACGCTTTGACTTTGAGAAGTCTCATGCAGGAACTTGTCGAAGCCCTTTAATCTATCTCGACTGTCATTACTGGTACTAGGTAAACTGCTGCCTGGCAAAGCTGATCCTTCGTCAACCAAGGTCGAACAAATTGCATACGCATCAAAAAGTTCTTTAATGCCATCAGAAATTTCTTTGATACGATCCAAGGCTGTACTACCATATATCTGAGAATAGTAATATTCCACCAACTTCATCTTAAATCGTGGATCTAAGATGGCTGCAACTGCCAAAGCCAAACTACACTTGCTCCAATATTTATCAAACTTGGCTTTCATCTTCAATGCTATGGAGCTAAGAAAATTATCTGCGCTCTTGCACCATTCAATTAATTGGATATGAACATCACAAATTTCAGGGAAATACAAATTTGCTGTTGGGATTTTATTTCCAGAAAAGACACTGGTAATTTCAACAAAGAGTTTTAAATAACTCGTAACAATACTTGTACATTCCCACTCTCCATCAGTTAAAGCTAATGTATCCGGGTCATGCTCTTGCAACAGAGAGAATGCACCCCTGTATTCCAAGGCTGTTTCAAGCATTAGATATGTTGAGTTCCATCGAATTGGAGAATCAAGAACCCAGTTCTTCTGACTGCTGATTCCTAGTTGCTGGCATATCTCATTGAACTTCCCTTGTGTTGCTTGTGAGCTTTTAACATGCTTAAAACCTCCTCGTATCTTTTGGGTCACTTCTCGTAGGGAGTCCATCGCATCTTGAACAATAGAATTCAAAGCATGTCCAGCAGAACGCACATCAAATAACTGACCATTACTCAGAAGGGGCCTGTTTTGAGAGATTCGGTCCTTAATCCTGAAGATAATATCATCATCAGTGGAAAAATTATCAAATGTTATGGCAAACAACTTGCACTCAATCTCCCACTCCATGAGACACTTGATAATAACTTCTGAAAGCATATCTTCAGTATGAGAAGAATCCAGCGTGACAAAATTTAAAATCTTCTTCTGTAATTTCCAATCCTCATCAATATAATGAGCCGTCAAACACAAGTACTCATTGTTTTCTAAAGAAGACCACATTTCAATAGAAAGATTAATTCTACCCTGCAATTTATTTATCATCTCATAAACTTTCTGTTTCTCTCTTCCATAAATTTCCATACAGGAAAGTTCAATGGAGGTATTTGGATGAACCTCGAACAAAGGCTGGAGATTCTTCACAAATATTTTGAATCCAACATGCTCAACCATAGCTAATGGATAGCCATGCAAAATAATCATACGAGCAAGATCAAGCTGACTTCGCTCTTGATCAAACCTGCTACTTCCAAGGCTAAAAACTTCATCTTTTCTCTGTTCTTGATCATATTTTATAACCGTGGGCTTAATATAATCATCTTTTCTCTGCCCCTCATCATAGTTAACATTGGTAAGGCTAAGGGAAGTATCCTTTTTCCTTTTCTTTGCAAGTAGTTGCGTTGTATCAAAGTCAGATCTTTTCAAGCATCGCATCAAGTGGTTTCTCAGATGTGTAGTACCACTATTACTTGACCCACTGAGTTTCTTGTTACAGTGTAGACATACAGCATAACAGATGTCAGCCTTTCTAATCCTCTCGAAGTGGTTCCAAACAACAGAAGTTAACCTCTTTGGTTTCTTAATGGTCGACTCATTTGGCACTTCCATTGCATAAGATACAAGCTGCATGTCACATGAATATAGAAGACTGATAATTATCAAAACGCAAATCAGAGTGGAAGTCATGTTCAGGACACTGAATCCTCAGTCCACGGCACATATTTTTAAAACATTTCATGTCCAAGACAATAAATTAGTAGAATTTAAAGAGAACAGAACATTCAAAGCCAGAAAAGACTTGTTAGAGCATGTCAGAAGGAACATAGTGAAACTCAAGACTCCAGTTGATTAATTATGGTCAATTAACATAGGATGACGCACGAGTAATTCAATTAAAA
Source organism: Euphorbia tirucalli (assembly GCA_039660915.1). Classification (NCBI taxonomy): domain Eukaryota; kingdom Viridiplantae; phylum Streptophyta; class Magnoliopsida; order Malpighiales; family Euphorbiaceae; genus Euphorbia; species Euphorbia tirucalli. The sequence continues at coordinate 44,236,020 of CM077636.1, forward strand.
AATACAAAAGGCCAATTAACGCCCAAAGGAAGAAAAAATAAAAAAGGTTCAACACAAACCAAATCACCACTGAGCCTCAACAAGGGCAAATTAATTTTCAAACACAAGCACAACAAATACCAAGGAGTCATAAAGAGGCAGCTTAACTTTTTTTTTTAGTTAGATTGAAGGTTGATCATGCACCTTTTCGATAGTTTATATGACAATTAAAGTCTGATGTATAGATTAAAACTCGTACTCCAGCCACTAGAAACTCTTTCCACCCAAACCAACCTTAATCGGTAGAGAGACGAAACTTAATGCATTTGGAACCAAGTCATAAGATTTATATTCTAGTAGAGAAAGGGAGGAATTTTGAAGCACGATATCTACTTAATACAGAGAATATGATTTGATTCATGAAAAGCATAGCAGCAAAACTTGCACATGCATATGCGTGGAGGTAATTCTAAGTGGGATTCCTACAATCCAGGATTTAAAAGTCACCTTTTCTCCAAGTTTGCAAAATTAACACCCAAAAAAAAAAAAAAAAAATCCTTAAGACCTGATAACATTGAATTCTAAACCTCTACGATAACCCAAGTGAACATATGCACTAAAATTAAACAACAAAACAGGAACTCTGGTGTCAAAGGAACAAAAATTTCAGAGAATATATTTTCAGCTTCAATAACCATTACAGTTATCAACCTAGGCAAAGAGCCTAGCCTGTAAAGATCCAAATTCCAAGCTTCAATAACCTTACATTGAGCAAAACAAGTAAAAAAAAAAAAAAGGGAATCGGTTTGTAAAGTATGAAAAAATAAGAAATTGGAAACCCTAAAACAAAATATTGGATTTTTCCTTTTTTCGTCAGAAAAAAGACGATGATTAGAAGCGGAGCTTACATGGATTGCAGGAGAAGCTTGGTAGAGAGTCCGATGAGAGGATCCGGGAAGATGGATTGTGAAAAGAAAAGGGAAAGAGGATCCGGTAAATGGGTTCGTTCGTTGAAGAGAAAAATGGGTAAAGATCCGATGAGATAAGATCCAATTGGGTGTGGGTCAACGGTAGGTTTGAATATAACGACACAAATATGGGTTTTTTTTATTCTATTTTCTTTTCAATGCTTTGGGTTCGGTTTTGGGTTTGGTTGGACCGCCCTCTATACCTACCCAGTACCTGCTTTTTTTTTCTTTTTATTATTTTAGCTTTTATAGAAATTAATATATATATATATATATATATAAAGTAAAATAGTTGAAAAAAATGTTTATTGAATTTATTAATACGGGTTTATAAATATAATATCCTTATAATTTTTAATAATTTAGAATGAAATTTGTACAATATTTTATAATTTCAAGTTAAATTTGCTATTTTCTTAACAGAAAAATTAATTAATCAAATAGTTAAGGATATAAGGAAAAAAACAATAAAAACAAAAAGTGAATCCATTGTAGAATCAAAGAATCAAAGAAACCTGAAAAAAAAAATAAAAAAAAAAAAATCAGAAATAGAGTGAGGAGAAGTTTTTCTTTTTTACTGTGTTTAGTTTTATTTATTAGAAATTTTTGCCCTTTCGTAATTTCCATTTTCAATAGAAATTACTATCATAATTTTCCTTTTTATGATGCTAATTGTGTAATTTGTATTAATATTTCTAGTAATTTTGTTGAAAGCCCATTAAATGGTGTGTTCGACAAGAAGCCATTAGATTTCGACCCACTAAATGAAGCCCAATAGACCAAAACCCAACCCAACTGACATGTTCTCCAGTGCTGTTTAGTCTTCCAAATCAGCATCAGAAAACACCTCCTCCTCCTCCTCCCGCTCCCCCTCCGCCCTCGCAATCGACACAAAAATATGGCGATACGTAGGCTGTTGTTGCTCTTAAAACCATTCGACACTTACCCACTTGCCCAATCTCAATCTCTTCCTCACATCACTAATCCTCAGGTTTATAATTTCACATAATTTTCTTTTTTCTTTTTAAAGTGCAATTCTTTGTTGGTTCTTCTCGCATGCTGGCCATTTTCATTTAGTCTCTCAGCTGTTCAATGAAATGTCCCTGAGGGAATTATTTAACATCCTCCTTGCTAGAATTAGTACCTTTGTTTTTTCGCTTTGATAGTAGCTTAAAGTACTTTTAACATGTCTATACATTGTAAACAATCTTAAGTGATTTCATTTAATGCCAGACCATGTTGGATTTTAAGCTTTTGGCTCTTTGTTCAAGAGCTATTCTTTCAATCAAGTAATATAATGTCTATTTTTTTCCAGTTTTACGTAAATTTTCTTTTTCTGTCATCTTTGATTGAGGTAATCATTGTATTGTTCTGTATCTCTAATTTGCTACCTCATTTGGAGGTGTTACAGCTGATACATTATCTAAAAAACAGGCGTAAGGTTCACAAGGATACCATAAGCTTTTGCCAAGACACTTTGCAGCAGAAATTAGTTGATTGGGTACCCCTTTTACGCACCGATTTATTGAAACCCATTCGAGATTTTGATTTAGTTGTGACTGTTGGTGGTGATGGCACTCTTTTGCAAGCAAGTCATTTCATGGATGACTCAATTCCGATTCTTGGGGTGAACTCAGACCCCACCCAAGTTAAAGAAGTTAGTTTTACTTTTCAGACGAAGCTCAGATCCATATTCTGTCCCAGAATAAATTGTATTATGTGCTTAAGGATGTTTTATATCTATTTATGGTGCAGGTGGAGGAATTTTGTGGTGACTTTGATGCTACTAGAAGTACTGGCTATCTATGTGCAGCTACTGCTAAAAACTTTGAAAAGGTGAGATTACTGTATAGAGTGATCAAAGGATATTTGATGTGCACAAAAGAGCATTTGTGAATAGTAAAGTACATCAGTATACACAAACATTGAGTGCAGTTGTAATATGAGTAAAAAGGAAAAAGGTTCAAGTGGGTGGTGTTTGAACTGGCACTTGTACTAACAAATGGTACGAAACATTGTGGTTTTTGGCATTCCCTTAAAGGTCGCACTAAATGTGATCAGATAGATCAACTTTCTAGTTAATTTCTTGATTATGGATATTTTCCTTTCAGGTGTTGGATGACATTCTTGGGGGTCAAAGATCTCCATCTAATATATCAAGGTTGTCAGTAAGTGTAAATTCACAACTGCTGTCAACATCTGCTCTTAATGACATATTGATAGCTCATCCATGTCCAGCAGCAGTTTCGCGTTTCTCATTCAAGTGAGAGAGACATTGATTATCAGAACTTACTAAATTTGAGGTTCAAGATCATATATTCTATGGGTTTCTGATTCTTTTTTTTTTTTTTTTTTTTTTTGGCAGAATCCAGAGGGACGGTGAATCATGTACCCCGTTAGCAAATTGTCGATCAAGTGGTCTTAGAGTTTCAACTGCTGCTGGATCAACTGCAGCAATGCTCTCAGCCGGAGGATTTGTCATGCCCATTTTATCTCAAGACCTTCAATATATGGTACGAGAGCCAATTTCACTAGGAGCATCCATTTCCAATCTTATGCATGGGACAATTCAATCAGATCAATCGATGGAGATTGGATGGTTTTCTGATAAAGGTGCAATATATATTGATGGTTCACATGCATGTCATTCTCTGCAATATGGGGATACCCTGCAAATATCTTCAAATGCCCCAGTTTTGAAAGTTTTCTTGCCTCAACATATGCTATCATAAAAAGTGCAGAGATTTAATTCAAGTGTATATATCCTAGAATCGAAGGCATGGAAAAAATTTTGACAGTAAAAATGAGCTAGAAGCGGTAGGTGTTTATGTTCTTGTATATACAAGTGGAGGTGAGAATCTGATTTCTCCCATCTTAAGTCTATTATAGAATTTTTATATGAAATGGCTATAACTAGCCCTGCTATCTTATTGGGGCACGAGGCGGGTTTAGACTGTGCTGCCTTGGCTTTTGGCAAATATGCAGAAATTTATAAGTCTCTTGATCTTGATAATGCCTGAGAGTTATCCAGAATTTATCTTTTTATTATTATTATTATTGGCTATTTACGCGTAGGCCTCAAGTATGACTTTCGAAATGCCTAGATGGAGGACTTTTGTTCTTTTAACTCTTTCTATTTAAGTCCTCATATCCTATCAAGATTTATTGGGAAGTTTTAGAAAACCTATCAGACACGAAGAAATAATTGGCGAACTTGAAGCAGTTAATATTGCTTTGGATTTGTATGTATTCCGTTTTCTACTAAAGCATTGTGTGTTTGATTTAGCTGGAATTGTGTATTTTTGTGACCCAAGATTGTAAAATTCTGCAGAACATCTTCCCAGGAACCACAACAGAATGTTAATCTATACTTTGAGTGTGCATTATTGATTGTTAGAGTTGGGTTTTGCTTTACCTAAATAATTTCATATTGCATTTAAGCATCAGAAAATACACATTTGTACATTTTTAAAAATCCGAATCTTCATGTATGCATTTCTGCATCTTTTATGTGCATTTATGCAATCTATTCTTTGATTCTGCATTTACTGCATCTTATTTCTGCATTTTAGAAGTCGTGGGTCTAACAGTAAGCCTGATGGTGCCATGGTTTTTCATATTAAAAACTCGGTAGTTGGCAGCTTGTAATACTCATGCTGTTTATTTGAAAGTTGATTTGGTGAATATATATATATATATATATATATATATATATATATATATATATATATATATATATATATATATATCTTTCGGCTATATAATTTAGGTTATGACAACTTTTTCTGTAAAAAGAATATATTCTAGTGAATATACAGTATATATGACAAGCCATACATGACGTTGTGTCTTTTGTGTTTATTAGTATGGTAGAATTTGATGTATCTTGTAATTAGATATCAATGATTCATGGTTCATCATACTTGTAGTTGACAAATATCATTGAAATCATGTTTCTATCAACTAATAAAAGTTTTTTCAGCCAAAAGTAAAAATATTAAAAGTTTATTTTTATTTAAAAGCATGCGACTTTTAATATGGAGATTTTTTTAATACGATATAAAAACTTTTGTTATTGAAAATAATATTTGGTTTTATCTAAAGCTATTCTTTGATAATGGTCTGTAGTCTTATTAAAAATATCGCTTGGAAGTGTTCATTTTTACTTGTAGGCTACGTTTGCTAGGCGCATGATATTCTTTCAGAAAATGTGTTATTTTATCATGTTTAGAGCTCCCCAATTATTTCTTAACACTTGGATAAAGGCATAGCTAAATAATAGAAAATGTTCTATTTTCTGAAAGATGTTTTTTACGGAAAATATGTTTTCAAAATGAATTATTTTCCACCAAATGTTACGTAAAAATACCAAATATCCTTATCAAATTTCTCAAACTCATGACAAATACGGATAGCCCCCCAGTTTATTATATGTTATCAGTTTCAGGCAGAAATTCTACATGGTATTGAAGATTTCTAAATTGACCTGCATCTAATTGTGCTCAACCATATTTATAGCATTGAAAACTTGAAATGTGAAGGGAAGAAGAACAAAAGTTAAAATGGCCACCTGAAACACATAAAATCCAAGTAAAGCTGCTTATTTAACAGAAACCTAATAGAGAGTTGAAAAAAAAATTATATTTAAAGTAAAACTCATTTAAGAAAAGCATTCTATACACCTGTATTATTATATACTAATCGGTTGAACCATAACAATCAAGAGATCCTGGTTTAATCATCGAACACACTGTAAGTGCAGAAATGATATCCGTAGTACTACTATCCCTGCATGAGTTTGAGCCTAGTGACTACAGCTGTTAAAAAGGTCCTTCATAAGCCAACGAAGGGGATACCGGTTTCATCTTTGTTTTTCCTTTTCAAATATATAAAAATCCAGGAAGGAAAAGAAAAATGGAAGTCTTTCTGCTAGACTTTTGCCCATCATTTCTTCGTTCTAGCACACTTTAAGGCATTTAGTTGAGGCCTACAGTCTGAAAACGAAAGAACACAAGTATGAAAACAGTGGGAGATAAAAAGAAAACTGAGTCAAGCAAAACAAGTATTAGACCCTTACGTGAACATTTGAGGACGGTTACGAGAGAGCTGCGGTCGCTTTATTGGGGAGAGAATCAAGTTCCTTAATGTCATTGAGGTATTGCCAGCTCCACCTCCACCTCCACCTCCACCTCCAAAAGAAGGGTGAACTCCAGCTCTCCTGTTTCCAGTATCAACCGGAATACCTGTTTGTTTTGCTGGTGAGCCACCCGGGATGTCAAAGGTACCACCAGAATTAGAACTCTTTTGTCTTGCTGGCCATACATCCTCCCTAGGCCCTGGAGTTGAAGGAGAGGAAACCGACCAATCTGCGCAATATAAGTCAATTTGATTTGGAGGTATAAAATTGTAAGGAGATTTTCTATATAACTAATATTTCTTGGATGTCAGCATTATGTACTATCTGTAGACATTAAACTGGAACCAACACTAACTTTTTGCCATTGTAAAAACAGTAAGATTACCTTTTCGGATAGGGTCTCTGTTATCCATCATGGTAGGTGCTGGGTTTAGGAAAAAATCAGACTCATTTCTCGAATAGAAATTGTTGGACGGTTGGATGGCTGATCTTTTCATTGACTCATACTCACTCCGCAATTGATCATACATTTCATCAAGCTTTCTCTTCTGCCTGAAATTAAATTACTCATGCCCTTACATCGACACACGGTTAATGACATATTACCAAAAACAATGATGCAGACTAACCTGGACTTTTCAGAAAATTTTTCTTGGAGCTCTTGCTTATCCTTGGACAAACTCTCATTCTCCTGTTCCACCATCTGGCACCTCTTGGCTAGTTTTTGATATGCAGTATGCACCTGTTCCAGTTTTTCCGTGAACTTTTCTTGCATTGCCTCACACTTCTGCCGACATTGAGCCACGATTCTGTTCATCTTGTACTGCATTTCCAGCTCCTTTTGTCCATTATAAAACATCACACTCCTGTATGCACTTTTCATCGCTTGGTTCATTAAGGAAATACTAGTTTGTAAAAAGCCCTCTTAGCAAAACTTTTGGGAATTTGATAGAAAACCTCGTGTCTCAAACAAAATAAAAATAATAGAAAAAAAGAAATACAACAGCAAGCACAAAAAAATCATTAATCCCAATAGATACTTATTTGCGGTGACACCCCTGCCATGACCATCTGCAACAAAAAGCAAGAAAGAAATCAGCAAAACAATAAAAAAGAAAACTCAGCATTATTAAGAAGGAACAGCAGAGGTAAAGAATATTCGCTGGACTAAATAAGCTACTGGTAGTACTCTTAGTGGAATACTTTGCTTACATTTATCCATTCATCATTTGGATTAACATCCACAGGTTTCATGAGGCTGATATGTGGAAAAGAAAAGTTAGTTAAAACCCGAAATTACAGAAAGAAAAAACTGAAGAAATAGGAAGAGAGCTCCAGGTATATTGTGTAAATGACGAGTATGATTATGTAACCCAGTAGAAACAGCCATAAACAACACAAACTCTATCTATTGCCATTAGAAATACTCACCTCTTGGAGAGAACTTGATCACAAATTGGACATGCTCCATCGCTGTTGAGGATCTTGTTGGCATCTTCAGCACCTATTAAATTGTTAAGGAAACTAATATGCAGATACATAAGTTCCTTGTTTAGTGGCAAAAGGGAAGTAAAAGGAAACATAGAGCTGCAAAAATGGAGTAGAATCATAATCAGCATTAGGATACAGAGGAGGTGACCACAGGTAGTGGAGACAGCACGTCCTTCAAGTTCTCGCCAGCACGCGTTGCATCTCATTTCAATCCCAGATTTGACACTTACACCATGGCATATCTGGATTTTATAGCTGCATCAATGAAGTTATATGCATCAAAGATTTGTTTCACAAGACTGGAAAATTTATAACTGAATAAGAATACTTGAGAATTATCAATTACATGCTACAGACACAGAGCCAAATGTACACAAGCAATGCAATTATCAGTTTACTTAAAACCCTCCAGCAATCAACACAACTGTGAAATTGGAAGAGTAGCCACTGTTTTCAGCAAAATTATTTGAACTATACTATTGAATTTGTGCAAAGGAGTAGCTAAAATTTGGCAGCCTTCGCTAGGACTTCGTCATCATTTGCAAATTTCAAATTTTTTGAAAAAAAAAATTAGAATGTCAAGAGTCTGCCAACTATAAAATACAAACCATGAAATTTCTTTTACATTTATAGAAAAAGATATCATAAGATGCTTCAAAAAATATAATCCCGATCCTCTACATCTTATATAGAGGCACTGATCACAAAGAATGAAGACACTGAATTTCGTTTCAGATGGTGCTTCTCTGCAAAATTTATTTGAATTAAGGAAATATAGGGAGGGAAACTATTACACCTCCAGGCTTTTATCTTACTTCATTATCAAATGAATGATATTTGGCTTATAAGAGCATTCCTCAATAGGCGAGGTCAAACACAATAGCAATTTACATCTTCGTGAAAAAAGTGTAACGGAAAATAAAAGCCTACTGCTAATTTTCAAGAGCAATATTAACTATCCATTGCCAAATAAATGAGAGACACTTAAAAAAATAAATAAATAAATAAATTCAAAACAAATCTCAGAACCTCTGTCAAACATAGAATTAAAGGTATATATGTACACGAATCTACAGTTCGAACTCCGTAACCGAAGTGAGAAAAAAGAGAAGGCAGCAAAATTAGAAATTAAATGAGAGAAGAAGACGGAGAAGGACGTGCACAGCTAAATTAGGGTCTGACCTGAAATTCAATTGAACAAATAGCACAGGACTTTGATCCAGTGCTTGCTAGTTAAATTACCGAATTAATTCCTGAAAATTCAAAAAGCCAGAGTAAAATCGAAATTACAGAGAAACAAACAACACAAAAGGAACAGGAAATGTAACACAGAAAACAGAGGAATCAAACTTAACAACTGCTTTGTAATGTAAAGAAAATGAAATATGTTAATTCAAAATCAAACTACACAGAAATATGAAAAGAGAAAACGAAACCAAAGCAATAACTCATCGAAAACTTTGAGAAAGATTCATTACGAAAGAATTGGATATTAGCGAGAAATGACACAGCCAAAGGAGGGAGGAGAGAGAGATGCAAAAAGCAAAATGAACCTGAAGTTGAAGGAAATGGCGGAAGTGCCTTCTTCTCGTGTTTGGAGTTTTGGACTTGAGCGAGAGAGGGAAATGGCGGTAATGCGATTTTTTTGGAAAATGCTCCCCTCATGCGGTTTTCATTAAATAATAAAATTTCTAATAAATTAAATATATTTGAATTCTTTTTTTCTTTTAATGGTTGGTATGTCGATCTTTATACTATTTCTAAGTTAAACAACTTATAATAGAATGAGAACAATTTCAAACAACATACACTTGTCTAATATTCGTTTTTTCTTTAATTTTTCTCAAAATACATTAATAAAGAAAAACATGTTTTGATAAGAAAATAATAGATAAAAAATAATTTTAAAAAAAAATAGAGGTGGAGAAAATAAAAGCGAAATGAACAACCCTAATATCTAAGAGAAAATAATAATAATAATAATAATTATAATAATGTGAGATTAAATTAATATTACAAGTTTGGGGTTTAACGATTATCAGATAAATTAGAGTTGTCGAAGCGAACGTGGGGCCAGCTTAAACAGCGATGGGGATTTCCTGTTTTGGATCCCTTCAGCACTGGATGAGGATAAATTTATTTCCGAATACTAAACAGAGACGGAAATAGAATTGTCTCTTCTTACCACGCAGATCTCCATCCACATCCACATTTAGTCCCCACGGGATCTCTAACAATATCCCCATTAAATCTTTGTTAAAATCTCCATTAAAATCCTCAACTTTAAGTTATATATTTATATTATATAAATAATTAAATTTTGTAATATTAAAATGAAATTAAAAATAAGGTTTTTAATTTTCAATTAAAACTATGTTAAACTCTAAAAGGTCAAGGCTTCAAAATTGAATTTACTTTTTCTTAAAAAAAAAAAAAATTTTCTAAACAGGGACGGGGATCCCCACGAGGAACCCATTCCCAATAAGACCGAAGATGGGAATTAAGATTATTCCCGTTTATCAAACGGAGACAGAAATTCCCGCGAGCAACCCATTCCCGATGAGATTGGGGATGTGAATTAGGATTTTGCCTGTTTGTCAAACGGAGATAAGAATCCCCGCCTAGCTATGATTCGTCCCACCTCGTTTATATCTCTAAGACAAATGTACGTTGTTTAAAATTGTTTTTAGTCTAACATATAGGAGAAAAAATTAATAGAATAAGGAGGCGATAAGTTTGGGGTTTCTCTAGATTTTGTTGAAGTTTATTTATGAATTTTACTAGAATCTTTCTACGTTTAGGTTACGTAGTTTTGTTTTTTCAAGGTTTTTCTTGGAATTTGATAAAATTTAGTGGCTTTTCCTTGGTTGTTTTCTTTTTTTTTTTTTAATTTTTTTTTTTATCAATAGTTCTATAAGTTACTCATTTTCTTTAATAGGTTTTTTCTTTATTTGGTTTTCTTTGCACATATGTCTCTAATGTTGATAGTAATATCCTGCGGCAAGTTGGAGTAACAATAAAATAGAAGCAAGTTGGGGTAAACATGATGGATTTCTGACTGCAAAAAAAAAAGAATTTCTAGTATCTTCTTCCGAATGTAGATAGACATATAGAAGGTGTTGACTTATGAAAATAATATCATGACTATCGAGTTATTAATTTATATGAAACAATAAGTTGAATTAAGTTTTTAAGGTTTAAATTTTAATTTTGTTAAAGTCTGATACTAATGTTTTATGAGCGATTAAACTACTTATTTAATTAATTGTTCCTTTATAGTTTTTTTGTTCCATCCATTTATTTTTAGGTTTAATTTTGTGAATTTCTAAAAGTAACGAAGCTTACATATAGCTATTTAGTTTTTTGGTACCATCTTTTTTTTTTTTTTTAAGGTTTGTAATTTTCTTAATTTAACCAATTAAATTTTATTTTTGATAATAATAATAATAATAATAATAATAATAATAATAATAATACGACCCTTTTGGTAATTTTCTTAAATAATATGACAAGACTAGTTTTGTTTGGCCCATTTGTGAGATTGACGGACTTGAGATCCAATTTACCTTTCAACGTTCAAAACGAATCTCCGGCTTCACTTCACCTTCACTCACAACTGCAGAAGCCTAATAACAAAAAGATGGCAATCTCATTTCTTCTCCATATCAAATCTCCTTCCTTATTGCTTCCTCTCCAATTCTCCAAATCACCTCTCATCCTCCCTAAAACCCTTACTTTCAATTCCGATCCAATTTCTACTCGTAGATTTCCCAGAATGTTGCCCCAAACACCCGCCGTAACCTCAATACAGGGAGCTCTATCAGAGGCGATGATCTTAATCAAATCTTCCCCTCCCACTTGGCAATCAGCTCTCCTCAATAACGTCTTGATTTTCATTTTCGGCTCCCCAATTCTGGTTTCTGGCCTTTCTCTCTCCGGTATTTGCGCTGCCTTCATATTGGGAACTCTCACTTGGCGTGCTTTTGGCCCCTCCGGCTTTCTTCTTGTTGCCTCTTACTTCGTTATAGTGCGTCCACAATTCTTTTATTTGGATTTTTTTTCTTAATTGTAATTAAGGATGATTGTATTTTGGAATCTAGTGTTTGGAATTAGTTAAGAGCAATATCATTACCAAGTCATTGATTTTAGGTAGAAAATTCTTCTAATTTCAGGGGACAGCAGCTACGAAAGTGAAAATGGCGCAAAAGGAAGCGCAGGGAGTGGCGGAGAAGAGGAAGGGGAGGAGGGGACCAGGCAGTGTGATTGGTTCCAGTGCTGCAGGTTGTGTCTGCGCTTTTCTATCGATATATGGAGTAGGGGGTGCGGCATTTTCTCGGCTTTGGGAGCTTGGATTTGTTGCCAGTTTCTGTACTAAGTTAAGTGATACAGTCTCAAGTGAGATCGGGAAGGCATATGGCAAAATTACGTGAGTATATTTGTTTGGTTTCAATTGGGTTTTCCACTTCAGTTTTCTCGGTAACTTAATGTAATTGCAGTAAGTACCACATTTCATTTGGGTTTCTGGATTACTTGTACATGTCAGTGTTTCCATGGGCTTCATAAACTTGGAAATAAAAGTGGCAGACAGATGATTTTGGTAGCATTTGATCATTTCCTTTTATCCAGATTTGAAGGACACCATGAGTTGCCTTCTGATCCTTAGAGGTGTCTTGCTTAAGATTTTGAGGGATAAGAAACCTTAGCTATAAGAAATTTTTATTTAGACAGCCATGCAATATAAGTGGAAAAATACTTTTAAATGAGCTTCATTGGTTTATACAGGTGCCTCAGATATTTTATTGCAGTTTCTTCAGTAATTGTAAACATGTCCTAGGTCTATTTGGTCTTTTATTCCCCTTGTTTGAATAAATTACTAATGATGACAAGCTTTACGTTTTTTTTTTTCTTTTATGTATATGGATATCAATGAGACTATCTCTTACTTCCAGTAAGTTTTGCTAGCCGTATCTGTCATTCACATGATTCATTTTGTAATTGTATCGAGGCTTAATCACCTGACATGGTGGTTAAGTGAGAAAGTGGACAAGATATTTAGGCTGTGATTGAGTACCAACAGGGATTTTTGTAGCTATGTATGGCAATATCATGGAAATAATGAACAGGAAGCCTGTTAGTTTGGAGCAGTAACTAAGGCTTATCTTTGCAACGATTTCTAATTTAAAAATGACTTTTGATCCGGGATTATAATTCTTGTCGAGAGATAATTTCAAGAATAGAATTTATGTTACACACTACAAAACCTTCCGAAACCTTTGTCTCTTTCACAGTTCATAGCACTTTTCATCTTATCATGCTACATGGATTAAGTGTTGTTTCAGTTATTTAAACAGAAATAACGTGGTGTGATTATCTTACCATCTTGTTTGCTGTTGGCTGCATTATAGTCATGAGTATCCGTTAATTGTAGCAATCACAATTTCTATTTGTGTGAGTTGCATCTGCGTATATTGTTCTCTGGCTTTGGTTCCTTGCAAAACAAATTAAAAAAAAACTCATGCATGATACATTGCAGTTGGATATCATTTATGTGGAATAACTCTGTGGACTAGAAATAATAAGTATGTTTTGTCATTTTAAATGTGGGTGGTGTGAGCAGGTACCTTGTTACAACGTTTAAGGTTGTTCCAAGAGGAACAGAAGGGGCTGTAAGTGTTGAGGGAACATTAGCCGGATTATTGGCATCAATTGTTCTTGCATCTATTGGTTGTTTCATGGGTGAGGTATTGCTTATCACATTCTCCCTGTTTATGTTTAAACTTCTTTTATTCATTTTGACATCCCTTTCTCTTGTGTTCCCGTGAACTTGTCTCAACATGCATGGCAAAATAAATATAATGCCAAGGAAGGTATAAACAAGATAAAAGGGAAATTAGGTTGAATAGCAGAATAAGTTATTTATATGTTGTCCAGGGCTTCCCTCTTTTTTCCTGTACCTGTCTTCTTGTATGGACTTCAAATTGCTAGGGACCATCAATCTTCCTGTTTCTAATGTAGCAGTTTGCTGAATCATATCCACATCTTCCCTATTCAGATTACTTGTACCAATTCTCCTTTGGACCCAGTACAAATTTGAAGGGATTGAATCATTTGATTTTTGTGCAACAGATATGTGCCTCTGAAGCAGTTATATGCGTGATGGCTTCACAGATTGCTAATCTTGGTGAGAGCATAATTGGTGCTTCATTTCAAGAGAAGGAAGGATTCCAATGGGTATGCCATCATTATTTGAGATACAGTCTGATTCCTAACCTATTCTAGCATCTCTGTCTTGCTTGCCAAGTGGAGTTGATAGTTTAGAAACCAGGTCTTACTAAGCTATATTTCTCTTACCTTTATGGTTTTTCTATGTATTGCAGCTAAACAATGATGTTGTCAATGTCTTTAACATATCCTTTGGAAGCATTTTAGCAGTTCTGATGCAGCAACTTATACTCCATAGGGCGCATATGTAAATAATAACAATCTTCTATGAGCTCAGATGTCTCAACATTTCACCTATGTACATTATCAAGTAGCTTACGGAACTGATAAACAAAGCATGATATGGGGCATGACAAACAATGGATACTGGTTGCATTGCTAAGATCAAACCAAGAGCTCTCCTTAGCAGCAGATTCCCACGGATACATGGTATCATACTTGTACATTACAAGGGGCTTCTGTGAATATTTTACATAATTATGCATATTAACTTTCACATACGCTGTAAAATGCAAAGTTTTCCTCATTTTTATTATCTGATATGTTAATTCATTGGCCGAAATTAAGAAGTAAACAATTTGACTCTTTGAAGGTAATACTTCCATACATTTGATAAGTTCCTCTTTTCTTCAAGGAAGATCCTTGCAAAGTTGTCTGCCCTGTTCATTTACATGTTAGATTACTGTTTTTTATTATTCCTTGTTGAGCCTCCCTTAGCCTCCTTAAGAAAGAGCTTCAAAAGGCTTTCATACACTCCAATTGCAGATTCAAGCATGTCAATGGCTTTTCTCCTATCGTTGGTTGCGACACTCAAAACATCTTCCATATCCACTGCAACTTTTATGGGTCTGGATTTAAGTTCTTTCCCCGATAATCCCACATTTGCACCCCCACAGAATGCATTCATTTCAACCCCATTTACTAATTTTCCATCACCAATTCCTTTGGCCACTGCAACATCGCTAATGCCTTCCATATTATTGCCAATAACCATAATCACTTCCCCTCGTTCTATTTCCCATATATACACACTCCCATCTTCTGCTGCTGATACCATATTCTTCCCCTCATTCACCACAGCCACCGATACAATCGGTCCACCATGTTTTTCAGTCCATGCTTCCAACTTCTTCCCTTCTTTCTTGCTCCCAACCTGAAAGCATCCCTTGTAAATCAGCCCATCTGATCCAGCTCCATAAAACGTGTCTTCTGTTTGTCCAAATACAATCCCGGATATCGGACAGGGGAATGCTACTGTATGCAAGTTTGTTCCATCCAAAAGACTCCATAACTTACAAGTACAGTCTGTTGAGCAAGAGACTATGATGGGATAACATAACCCCATGCAAGAACTGATTGCTGTCACAGGACCTTTATGTGCTACAAAGCTATGCAACACCAAGCTGTTGCTTTCCAAATCCACGTCATTTGATTCTTCGATTAGTGGATAGATTGGCATTGTAACAATGAAACCATCATCCCCTCCTGAAATCAGGAGTGAGGAATCAGTGGAAATGATCAGACAAGACACAGGCTTTGTATGGACATGGAATGATCTAACAATGTTGCCTGAATGGATTGAAAGAGCATAGACATGTCCTGAAAGGCCGCCGGCAAACAAGAAAGAGCCATCAGGCGTTGAAGCAAGAGGAGCCACAGGTTCAGGGACAGGCAAATGGTGCAAAGCAGATGAAGACCACCAGTTGTAGAGGTGAACTGAGGCAGAAGCTGTGGTTAAAGAGATGTGAGAGGCAGCAATGTAGGAGTTTCCAACAAGGGCAAGGCCATGGCGGGGTGACCGGCTGCCAGAGAAACGAGCTAGGATGGTGCCGGAGATGGTGTTGTAGGCAGTGATGAGACCATTTGGGGAGCTAGTTAGGAGAATTTCAGGTGAAGAGGAGGACATGTTTTTGGTTTGAAAAGAAGAAAAATGCATGGATTTGTTGGTTGTAATGGGGCGTGGAAAACAATGTATGTGGCCGTAACCACAACATTTGTTGCTTTGCGTCACATACATGGTAAGTGTTGCTATCATTATTACTATTTGCTAACATACCATTTCATGTCAAAGACATATATTATAACGTCGAGAATTTTACACAACTATATGCAATTACATATTCCCTAGTTATAAAATGCTATTATCTTGACAAAACACATATGAGGGAGAAGTTATAGAGTACGTCTGGCATACCATGTTATCCGTGTGCCAAGCCAATAGTATTATGATAATAAAAAATGACATTGTGTAATTAATTAATTATTTATTTAATAGCTAATTATTTTTTAAAAAATACCCTAAAATAAAAATCCTAGATTCTAAAATAAAAACTCATAGATGCTGATTTATCAACCCTAGACCCTAAAATATATTACATAGTGTGTTTTTATTAGCTTGGCACACAGATGACGTAATGTGCTAAGCATATTGAGATTACTAAATTTTAAGTGATTTGTAGTTGAATGTCTAACCCATTTTTTCAACACACTGAGTACATTATATTACTATTTGATAATACCAACCGTACACTTTACAATCCACGGAGGATTGACTACAATATCCATTTATTAGCATGCATTACGACTTTTAAGAACACCTAGTACTAAGTTAGAAGTATGTTTCAGATTTGTAGTTATGACACGCTTGCATTGAAAGTATGGTTTTAAAATATTTGTCCTAAGTCATACAAATTATAACCATCTGGACTAAAATAAACTGGAAATAAACTTTAATTGACTCATAACAGTGCAGAAATAAATATGATGAATGAATTACAACTACTAAATGTCTAGTTATTGTACACACTTAGACCTGTTCATGGGTCGGGCTGGGCCGGGTTCGGGCCGGGCTATATCGGGTTTGATATAAAAATCTCTTGTCCAAGCCCAGCCCAGCCCGCACTAATTTTACATCGGGCTCGGGCCGGGCGGGGCCGGACAATTGAACCTCATTCCCAAGCCCAACCCAACCAGCCCATCAAATAAATGTTTATATTTTTCTAATATAACTTATTTTAAACAAATTTAATTTACAAATAGTATTCATAGACAAATTTAATTTACAGATAGTATTCATAGAGAAATTATAATGGTCAAGATCTTCTATAAGTTTTTCAATGGTTCAGATTAAATATTTAGTATATAATTATATAAATAAAAATATAAAAGTATATATTATAAAATTATCCGGGCCGGATCGGCCCAGTCACGGATCTTATAGTTATTCCTAAGCCCAACCCATCATTAACTCGGGCTTCTACGGGTTCGGGCCGGGCCGGGCTTAAAGTAAAATATGTATGTCCAAGCCCAACCCAGAACGGGCGGGTTTGGGCGGGCTTTGCGGGCCGCAGGTCGTTTGCACAGAACTTTTTTCATTTATTTTAGTGCAGATGATTCTAATTTGTATATAACAAAGGGTAAATATTTCAAAATCATATGACAAAAGGTGATGGATTATAAATATATACATGGTTCCGCTAGGAGTCGGATCGGTTCATGGGAAGTCCTTGCTCAACTTGAACTACTACAAAACAACAAAAGCGAGACACTGAGTAACCAGGGTTATACTCTAGTGTCTAAGTCAGTTTCTAATCTTAAAAGGACTATAGAAAGTACTCAAGAGCGAGTTAGATGTCAAATCTTTAGGGGAATTCCCTTTTATAGGCTTCCAATCATAATTTTAGTTCTTTTAGGACTTTTACTCTGTGAACTCTTAAAAACATTGTATGAGTGAAAAACTCACGGTCTTAATTAGGTTCCAACAAGGATTGTTAAGACCTTGTAGGTAATTAGTTCCTACTAGGAATGATATTTCTAATCACCAATCATATTCTATCTTTTCAGAAGGTGGAGTTATCATTAATCTTCAAGAGTTGATTTGAGGCTATCGGCCCATGTTTATGAGGAGATCTGGTCAAGTCTCAACCCGATTGTATACCATATCTGGATATACTTAACGGATCCGATATTGACCGAATATCAAGATATGATAAAAGGATAAAAATAACATTTTATATAAGATAGGGAGTAAATATTTTAATAGGACAAAGGTAGCAAACATATTGTAAAATACAGCTTTTGGTATAATACACATTTGATATGTTATTACTGGGGCAGTGTGGAACAGTGGTGTTCGGTGACAGAAATTCAAAGTGTTTTGCCAACAAACCGTGTACGTGTACAACTGGAATACGTTTTTCTTCAACATTCTGACTCACTGGTCCAAATCTAAACCTGTGTTTTCATACTTTTTCTTTTTTCATCCTTACAGTTATGCCCTTCATTTTTCCTCATTTTTCTTTTCTATCATTTTTTTTTTTTTATGATTTAATTTTCAATTCGAAAACTTTTATGAATTATCATCGCTAAATAATTGGCCAAATCACATGCACATGTTAATAATTATATATGTGATCACACATGCGTGTTGGAATCAATCAGAAATCATCATAATTCATAATTGTATTATTTTACCCCAAATTATTCAGCCTTTATTTGTTGAGAGCAACCTTGTATAAATAAAAAAATAATAATTATTTAACTCGAAATGACATATGTTAAAGGAATAATGAAACATGGTGACCAATAAAATGAACAAAATTCATCATCACATCAATTTAACAGATGACATAGAATTGAACCCCATATCTTTTTATTTTGATGGAAAACGAAATACATATTCATAGCTATCCTTCAAAAAAATTATTGCTAAAAGTAGTAATATTAATCATTGGTGAATGTGACAAATATTGAATTGGATTTTTATATGTATAGTGTAAAAAATAGAGACAGTGATTGATTAGAGTTTATGGGAATTGAATTTTGAGTCATACGTGGTTTTGTTTGATATAGGAATTATAAATAAAATCAAAGCTATGTAGCTAGTAGCTACAGATGTAAGTCATACATCCGATTTAATCTCACATGTCAGCAAAAATTACATCATGTGTTAGTTAACAAATATTACAATTAACGCAAGATAAATATGCCATGTTTGAGATTAATTAACGCTCCATAAATTGGGAAAAATGATGAGACAATGGAAATGCGAAATTCTTAAAAATTCAGGGTTTGTGGCTCAAGAAAAACATGTATTTTGTCCAAATAAATTGTAATAAATAATAACTCTTTTCACTTTTGCATAGTACACAACTAATCAATCAGGTAATAACACCTACCAAAATTAAAATAAATTATCTATTAGGAATTCAAATCCTGCTGGTATATATCAATTTCCATTATCTATTTAGTCAAAAAAAAAAAAAAATGACATTATCTATCTATCATTTATCATTATTATTAGCATTAATGTTATAGATTATAATCTTATCACATAACCTAACAAAAGATGAAATAGAAAAAATGATGTTTAATTATTTTGGGAAAAAAAGCAAAGGAGAGAACATAAGAAAGAACGTGAAAAGTAGGAACGGTTGAAGGGGTAGGAGAAGGCCCAGGTGTCGAGCAATTGCCAGCAGGGACCAGGCAGGCTGCCTTCCTACCCATACCATATTCGCCACCCCTTTTGGCTTTTTTGTACATCAAATCTTCGTTTAAAACAAACTCGACTTTCTGTCTTCTTTTAGTTTTCATAGATACCCATTTTTTTTTTTTTTAATCACAAAGATTTCACTCCATTTACGGGTTATAAATATTAAAATTTGTTATTTATAGAATTACCAAACTTGGAATTTTAAAAAATTAAGTATTCGGAATTGTATTAGAAAAAATCTCTGAATTTGTTTATATTAAATTTTACTGAATCCATCACCAAGTAATGAGATAAACATGACGATCCATTAATCATGCCAACAAAGAAGATAGTTGAGAGTCCTAATTATGATAACAAACCTGCTTGGAGCTGAAGAATGATAGCTTGAACATCCCTTTGAACAATAATTTGTTTGAAAAATAGAGTTTGAAGCCACATCAACGCTTCACTGCAGCTTATGTACAAATTTATTTATTATTAAATTAGTTTAAAATCTCACATCAACTATTTGTTTTTTTTTTTTTTTTCTTTTACTTTTGGCTATAGCTATCATATAACAATATTTCTCAATAATTAAAAAAAAAAAAAAAAAAAGCAATCATATAATAACATGTATGACTTTATAATTTATTTAATCAAAAAGTGTAAAATTATGCACTAAATTAATACATAAAGTTAATTTTATATCACATGCATAATGTAAGCCAAGGTTTCAAAATTAACCATTTATCCTACATAATGAATTAATTTGGCTGTAGCAACATCCGTTTGTCCAGAAATACAATTTATATTTAATATAGTTATTAAAATAATTTTTTTAGTTAAATTGATAAAGAAAAAAATACAAATATGAATATATGATTTGATCTTTTTAGTACGTGCCAATCTTGTTAAAGTCAAACATTAATAAGTGAAAGTAATATCAACCATTGATGAGTGATTGATCACTGTCATTCATTTGTAACTATTTTTTATTTTCTGTTTTTGATTTTGGCCGGTAAATTGGTTGAGCTAAATAGCTCACATTTTTCATGTTGTTGAGACTTGATTCTTATTAATGGAAGATCAACTTTTGTTCTTCATCTTCTCATGGTATTAGAGCTACTGGTAGCTACGATCTAGTAATGGCACCTCGTCGGAATCGATTTCGTGAACTTAGACACAATGACGAGTTTTTTTATGAAGAACAGATCCATCAAAATGGGAGAGGCAATTGAAACGAAGGAAATCGCAATGGAGATGATGATATTTGCACAAGATTTACTCAAGCTTCCGCAGCAATGCAACAACATGAGAATCAAATATTGATACTTAGCATAGTGCAATTGATTGGAAGTAATTATATGGCTTGGAGTCGCGCGACGATAAGCCATTGAAGGTTAAGGAAATGGCATATTATGTTCTTAAAGATCTTGAAGTACCATCACAGGATTCACCAAAGTTCAAACGATGCACGAAGACATATTACGTAGTAACTTCTTGGATTCTGAATTCTATCTCAAAGGAAACAGCTGAAGGTTTTTAGTATGTTTCATCTATAAGAGAACTATGCAAAGATCTTAAACACCATTTTGAAGAAAGCAAAGGACCACAGATCTTTCAAATTAAGAGGGGGATCAGTCTATTTACTCAAGGTACACTTTTTGTTATGATGTATTACAAGAAGTTGAAGAAGTATTGGGATGAATTGGCTTTTTTTAAGGCCTGTACCTTCATGTCAATATGGAGCAGCAACAGTATGTTCCTGTAATGCTTTTCAACTCTTGATAGATTTGCATGAAGAGGATAAATTGATCTAGTTCTTAATGTGACTAAATAATCAATATGATATAGTTAAGACTCGAATTTTCTTAATGGATCCACTACAAAATTTGAATCAAGCATTTTCCATATTATCACTAGGAAAAATACAAAATGAAATTTATATGGATTAGTCTGTTGATATGGCTAGTTTTGTCAAGAAAAATATGAAAGGGAAGCATACTTCTAAAGGTAAAGGAAAGAAAATGATAAGTGCGAACAAAGATGATTTGTATTATATTGAATGTGATACTAATCCTCATGATAGAGCTACATGCTTCAAATTGATTGGTTATCTTGAGTGGTGGGGAAATAGGAAGCAGGATGTAAGCAAGAATAAGAGATCTAGCTTAAGATAAAATGCTAATGCAGTTTATAAGAGTACTAATGCTGCAAGAGAGAGTGATACAGATCATGATAGTGTTCTTGATGAAGCCCTTGATATGAACACTATGATTAGAGAAGTTTATTATTGATTGATGAAAGGAAAGCATACAATGCAAGATTCACCTACAGATTTTCATTACTTTTGCTGGATTTTCAAGTAAATCGCATCCTTCAATCTCTTTTAGTAATGATAGTTATTGGATTGTTGATAGTGGGACAACTTCCAACATGAGTCTAGTAAAACATATTTTAGTAATATGAAGTGTTTGCAACATGTACAAACTATTTCTTTACAAAATGGTAGTGCATTCAAATTTAGGGGAAGGTTAAAGTTATGTTATCAGGGAATTTACAGTTGAATAATGTGTTGTTTATTCCAAAATTCAAGTATAATTTGTTTAGTAAGTCAGTTGTTACAACTGTTAAAAGAGGAGGTGGTTTTTGCAAGGATTGTTATTATATGCAAGACCAATGCACTAAAGAGATATTGGTAGTTGCTTGAATGGTTAATGGACTGCATTTGCTAGACAAGAAGTCTTTTTCTTATGTTGTAATTGAGAAAGAGAGGTTGTGTTTGTTAGCCAACACTACAGTAGTGATTAAGGATATTGATCATTGTGATTTTTTTTAAACATTTTGCATTTAAAAATTAGTCATGCTGCTATGGATTCTTTAACTCATGTTGCAAATGAGCATGCTATAATTTCTTGCTTGAATAATGATTGTGAAGTTTGTCATTATGCTAAGCAGCATAGATTTGCTTTTCATAGAAGTGTGATTGCTACTTTTGCTAAATTAGATTTGATACATGCAAATTTATAAGGACCATATAGAGTTCCATTTATAACTGGTAGGTATTTTCTTACCTTAGTAGATGACTCCACTAAAGTTACTTGGGTGGTGTTGTTGCATCATAAGTCTCAGGCTTGTTTGTGCATTGCAGTGCTTTTTCAATATGGTTTCTGCACAATTTCAAACACAAAGTTAAAGTGTGAAAAACTGACAATGGCAAAGAGTTTGTGAATCATTCTGAAGTTATTTGCAGAAAAGGCCATTTTGCATTAGAAAACATGCATCTATACCCTTCAACAAAATGGAATAGTTGAAAGAAAACATAGGCATCTGCTGGAAGTTACTAGGGTAATCTTGTTTTAGTCTTTTTTGCTTGTTAAGTACTAATGTGAGGCAATCCAAATGATGTTGCCATCATAAATATGTTGCCATCTAGGGTCTTGTATTGGTTGCCTCCTTTTGAGAAGTTTTATGGTCAAGTACAAAAAAAAAAGGCTACAATCAAAAAATCAAGTGCAGAGGCAGAATATAAGAGTATGGCTTCAACAAGTTGAGAGTTGAAGTGGTTGCAATTTGTTTTGGCTGAATTTGGAATCAATGTGCAATTGCCTATGACAATCCATTATGACAGCAAGTCAACTATAGCTTTAGCTCTGAATCCTATCTCTTATGATAGAATTAAACATATCTCAATTGATTGTCATTTGATTCGAGATCATATCACTTCAAGATTCATTCACGCACTTTATATCTCCACTTCTCAACAACTAGCTGATTTTTTTTTTTTTTACTAAAGGACTCAGTCTCTGCATTGGCCAGGATGGGTTTACTCGATGCATCATAGGCTCCATCTTGAGGAGGGGGTGTTAAAGTCAATAAGTTAAAGTAATCTCAGTCGTTGATGAGTGGTTGATCATAGCCTTTCATTTGCAACTGTTTCTGTTTTTCTGTTTTTGATTTTGGCAAGTAAATTGGTTGAGCTGTACAACTCACATTCTTTATGTTGTGAGACTTGATTCTACTTTAATGGAAGATTAAACTTTTGTTCATATTCTCAAACTGGTTTATGTATTATTTTTCTATATGTTATTTTAAACTAATTTAATAAAAAAAATAAAGTTAGAAAAACTAGTTAAATATTTAAATTCTATGTTTAAAATAATTTCACAAGTCAGAGTGAAACATCTACATAACTTTCCTATTTATTTATCTATAACAATTAAGTATTCATTTTAAAATAATAGAGTACTAAGGCTTAGAATAATCATAACCTCGTTAAAGCTATAGCTTATAGACTTAACGAATTCAACACTTATCATCTTTGTTTAGTATATCAAAAGACTTCATAAATATTTTGTAAATGTTGAAAAGTTTATTAATATTTAACTTTTGATGAGTTTTATAGTGTTTTTTTTTTTTTTTTTCTCATAATTCTTTATTTTTTTAAGATTGTAATAAACAATTCTAAGAGGATTCGAATATTGGACTTTCTATTTAGGGAGAGATACATTTAACACCAAACATGCTTAACTTTCCAAATATTTTAAGATCTTTCATTTCCACATCTTTTTTGTTTTTGTATAATTTATTTTAACATTTGAGTTATAGCTCATTTAATAGTATATTTACCATTTATATTAGTACAAGATACGACTAATATGGAAACAAATACCTTCTCATTAAGAGAAGTTATTATAATTTAATTACCATTTAAAGCGAAGCTTTTTTTGTTTCAATAGTTATGAGTTGCATAATGTTGCAACAATTGAACTTATTTATGCACTTTATGTACTATTATAGGCTTTTTTTTTTTAAAGTATTTATCAACTTGTAGAAGCTTCTGAATGAATTATTGTAATTTGATTTCATATTTTTGGGATTATAGACTTATGAACTCATTAACTCAAAATGATTACATTATGTGATATGCACATTCATAAGATACAAACCACATAATCGAGGCATCAACTATAAGATTCACTCCTCCTAACCTGATATAATTCTGCGGAACATATTATAAATAGGGGTATCAATTAGGATTGTTGTGTGAAAATTGCATCATATTAACTATATATTCTATACAATTATATTTGACATAAATACAACGAAGATAATATGATGTTCAAAGGTCGCATTAGATGAGTTGTGTCTGCATATTATGCTATAAATTGGCACTTTTATGCTTAGTATATATATAAAACATGGTCTTAGTATATAAATAGACTTTGAAATTGGCCAAGTTAAGGTATTTTATAGAGTAATTATTCCAAAAGTTAAGGGGGCCAAGTAACAAAACAAGCGAAATTGAAATGTTTAATAAACCTACATGAATCATAAGTTGTTGGTTAATTGAAATATAATTGTTTCATTTAGAGAATTAATGACAGGTTTTTATTTTATTTTAAAGTGTTAACAATCTCACTAGTTAGGGATTTTTCTTTTTTGGACAAAATAGTTAGTTGGAATATAAACATATTTAATGCATCCTTAACCGAAAAGAATAAAATAAAAATAAACATATATATATATATAGTGCAAAGAAGGCATACTCCAAAATTTGCGCGGACATTAAACCATAACGGCTGGCATATACGTAAATAAATAATAAAGCAGGGGTATAATTATTAATTTGAGTAGTTTTATAAAGTGCAGAATTGCTTCTTGAAAATTAAATTACAGATTTCTCTCCGCTGATGAAGAAGCACAGAACTCCTCCGCCTGAAAGCGTTTCTCTTAAAATCTCACTCACCGTGACCGTACACGCGTCCACAATTTTCCCATTAAAAAATTCCCAGAAAATCAACACCCACATTCTCTCTCAATTTTCTTACATTCAAATCACCTCATTCATACGGAATCTACTTCTTTTGCTCTTTATCCGCACCTGATTTTCTCTTGCTTTCAAGAGACCACCAAAATCCGCTTAAACGACAAAGGAAATCGCGATGGCAGATAATACAACTGACCGGAAAGAGCTTGTTCTTAAGATGGACGGCGAAGAACATGCCGGTATGTCAAACGTCCGACCTACTAACGTCGGAAAGATTTGGCGAGAATCGAGCTATGATTTTTGGAACGATAAGGAGAAAGATAAGCTCATTCCTGAAAATGAGAGTGGGAATTATGTTTTTGATTTTCCTCAGACTAATGGTGCAGATAGTTCTAGTGCTGCTACTTCTACTTCAGCGGAGGATCCTCCTTCGAAGCTGATCGGTCAGTTTCTGCACAAACAGAAAGCTTCCGGTGACTTTTGCTTAGATATGGACCTGGAGATGGCCGAGCTTCAGAATGATACGACGGTCGTTCACCGGAACTTAGCGCCGATATCGGAGTCTCCGGTTAAAGCTAGCCGTGTTTCCTTCGACACAAATGAGTATAACGAGACGGTGAGGAGGAGGTATCAGAGTAAAGATTCGCCGGGAAAAAAGAGCAGTGACAGTGCCGGAGCTTACGGAAGGAGCCCTGAGAATGCTGGAGCTGGCGGAAGGAGCCCTGAGAATTGTACTGCTAACGATGAAGAGATTTTGAAGTGTAGTTCCAGAAACGACTTGACGTTTTCCAACAGTTCGTCGTTTAAGAGGAAATCGAACTTGTTCAAGGAGAGGACCAAGTCGAGATTGATGGATGTACCCCCGGAGCCCCCAGAAAAATCGGGGAAAGTGGTAGGAAGATCAGGCCAATTAAGGTCCGGATTTTTAGGAAAAGCTAGCGTCTTTGATGAAGAAGAGGATGATCCTTTTGAGGATGATATACCTGAACAGTTCAGAAAAGATAAACTTGACATTTGGGTTTTACTTGAATGGGTGAGTTTGATTTTAATAATTGCAGCTCTGGTATCTAGTCTTGTTTGTCCATTTCTAAGGAATAGACGTCTTTGGAAACTCAGTTTGTGGAAATGGGGGGTGTTAGTTTTAGTATTAATCTGTGGCAGATTAGTTTCTGGATGGGTTATAAGAATCATTGTGTTTTTCATTGAGAGGAATTTTCTCCTAAGAAAAAGAGTTCTATACTTTGTATATGGGGTAAAGAAAGCTGTGCAGAATTGTGTGTGGCTGGGTCTTGTTTTGATTGCTTGGCATTTTCTGTTTGACAAGAAAGTTCAGAGGGAAACAAAGAGTAAGACCCTTAGATACGTTACTAAAGTTTTGATTTGTTTGGTCGTGGGAACATTAATATGGCTTGTGAAGACCCTTGTGGTTAAGGTGCTTGCATCTTCTTTTCATGTAAGTACTTACTTCGATCGAATTCAGGAGTCATTGTTTAATCAGTACGTGATTGAAACACTTTCTGGTCCTCCATTGATTGAGATAAAAAGGAATGAGGAAGAAGAAGAGAGAATGGCAGCTGATATACAGAAATTGCAAAAAGCAGGGGCCGTGGTGCCCCCTGGCCTTAAGGCAGCTACTTGCCCATCGCCACAAAGTGCAAGAGTAGTAGGGAGTGGGAGGATGCAGAAAAGCCCTAGAATTGGTACCCCTAAGTTTTCTCATGGACTTGATGAAGGAGATGAAGGGATAACAATCGATCACTTGCACAAATTAAATCCAAAGAATGTTTCTGCTTGGAATATGAAGAGGTTGATAAACATAGTTAGATATGGTGCTTTGTCCACTTTAGATGAACAAATTAGAGATTCTAGCCATGATGATGACGAGTCTGCTACTAAGATTAGAAGTGAAATTGAAGCAAAAGCTGCTGCAAGGAAAATATTTCAGAATGTAGCTAGGCCGGGGTCTAGGTAAGTCCTAATTTCTATCCTATTTATTATCTTAGATGATGTTTAAATTGTATGCATAGTTTCTAATATCTACTCCCATTCTTGAATGATGCATTTTTGCAGTTTATTTCAATATTTGGGTTTCTTTTGAGTTGACTATATCTCTAGTTGGTTAATGTTGATTTCTGTTATTGAAATTAGAACTTTGGGAACAAGGGGTATTATCATGTTCAATGATATTTTATTGCAAATTTCATATTAGTATCGACTTATTGTTTGAACTATTGTTAGTTATAAAATAGTTAGCAAATTATTGCACATCTTTATAATAAGCTTCAGCAAAGTTATCCACCAGTGAAACTGAAGTTTTATTTGTTTATGTTCGCATTGACAATTTTGTAATCAATAAAACATTTTGTTCTCATATGCAGGTTTATCTACTTGGAGGATATCATGCGTTTCATGCGGGAAGATGAGGCTTTTAAGGCCATGAGTCTTTTTGAAGGTGCTTCTGAAAGCAAGAAAATTAGCAAGTCTGTTTTAAAAAATTGGGTGGTAAGAACAATTGACTTCACAACCCCTGATGTTTCACATTCACTATTCAAATATTACAGTATGAAAGTATGCATGTTAGTTATTTTCTTTAGGTATTTGTGCATCCATGAATTCTTCAATGCAAGTAAACTCTTTTTACCTAATTATTAATTGAAATGGATTTGAACGACTGGATATGTAGTTGAGTTCTACAAAAGCTGTCTTAACTTTGTAGTTAAATTACCTTTACCACCGGTCCACCACCATCCATTAGGTATACCCTTAATCACACAAGTAAAACATTATTTTGTTGTACTTTCGTATAGTAATGTATATTGAAACACTTCATGCATGCTTAATCTTTAAATTGCTTTATCGTAAGAGTTTGGAGCATTTGCTGCTGCCTATTGAAGTTCAACTTCTTGCATATAATAGGTTAATAGGAGAAAGTGAATGACATTCAGCCTACAGCACTTATTGATTCGTGTGGTTAGTGCTATTTAGTTCTCTATAGATGGTAAAACATGAAACAAGGATAAAAAATTTTTTCTCTGGAATTGCCGGAATATATTGTTAGAGTAATTGATTGCAGTAGTTAACATTGATTTTAATTTTTTTCCTGTGGAGAAATAGGTAGGGGAGAAAATCTAGAGTGTGAGAGTGGAAATTATTTGAGGCCAGCATGTTTTAGCTAGAGGCAGTGATGAAGGTTCAGCACGGATGCTCAATATTCACTTAGGGCGTTTCAACTTTTCTATTTCCGAAAGATAGCCTTTCGTTATATTGTTTTACCTTAATTTTGAGACATGCAAATAGACAGAACTGCTTTTGCCGACATCATGTGGCTGTGGTTTTTCAAAATGTGAATGTGCAAAGTTCAAGAAACATTTGAACCTTATATCTTGTTTATATAATGTTACAACATTGAGAAATTCTGATAGATATGGAGTCCATTTGTTCGTCTGTTGTACTTTGTAGTAATCAAAACCGAATTTCTTGATTTTTTCAGGTTAATGCTTTTAGAGAACGTAGAGCACTTGCATTGACGCTCAATGATACAAAAACAGCTGTGAACAAACTGCATCGTGTAGTGAATGCTTTGGTTGGAATCATTATCGGTGTTATATGGCTTCTTATACTAGGGATTGCAACAAGCAAATTTCTGGTCTTTATAACATCCCAACTTCTCCTTGTGGCATTTATATTTGGAAACACATGCAAAACAGTATTCGAATCTATTATCTTCCTGTTTGTGATTCACCCTTTTGATGTGGGTGATCGCTGTGAAATTGACGGAGTTCAGGTATGTCAATTAGTATAAACTATCCTTCTGTACTTTTGTCTTTACTATGGCAACAGCTGTTTGTGTCAATGGCAAACCTTAGCCTAACTTATATTTTTCACATATACTAGATGGTGGTAGAAGAGATGAACATATTGACTACTGTTTTTCTAAGATATGACAACCAGAGGATCATAATTGCTAACGGTGTTCTTGCCACCAAAGCCATCGGTAACTTTTACCGTAGCCCAGACATGGGAGATGCAGTTGAGTTCTTTGTCCATCTAGCAACCCCAGCTGAAAAGATTGCACTCATGAAGCAACGAATAACTAGGTAAGTACAGATGAACTTCTTGATTTTGATAATCTGCCTACTCCATTGTGCTTTTAGTTATATACTCTGCATATTGGTCAAAAGGGCTTATTACATCCAATTTACTTTTTACATTTATTGAAACTAATTTTTTTGCTGTGACACTATTCCAATTCTATGTCAACCACATGACCTGTAAGTTGTAATTAGTCTGTAGAAATATCTCAAAATGCTTCTCATTATATGCATAAACTTTAGCATATTCAAAGAGCTAATACTATATTTTATTGGAATTTAATGTGTGTGCATGCTTGGAGCATATAGGATCATGTATAACAACATTATTTGGCTTTTGATATAAATATCTTCTGTTTTTTGACCCCCCAAAAAAAAAAAAAATGTATATATATATATATATATTTGAGTTAGTCCTAGTTATAATCAGTTTTACAATGCATGATTGTTTACCTTTAATAGTTGCTAAATTGCTTTATTGAATAATCCTATTTGCTAAGTTACGTATTTTTCATGTAGTTACATCGAGAACAAAAAAGAGCATTGGTTTCCTTCACCCATGATCATATTTAAGGAACTGGACGAGCTGAATAGGGTCCGTATAGCAATATGGTTGACTCATAGAATGAACCACCAAGACATGGGAGAGAAATGGTCAAGGAGAGCCCTCTTGCTTGAAGAGATGGTTAAAATTTTTAAGGAGCTTGACATTCAGTATCGCTTGCTTCCTATTGACATCAACGTTCGTGCATTGCCTCCGGTGTCATCTGATCGTGTTCCCCCTAGTTGGGCAAGTTGAGTGAGTAAATACAAAGGGTATAGCAGAAGAAAAAACGTCTTTTTGTTATAATGTAGCTTTTTGGGGTACCTGTGAATTTCCAGAAAAGCAATAGCCTTTTAGTGAATGAGAATGTGCTAATTTCTTTTAATTTGATCAATCCATCAGCATCATTTTGTTGCTAGAAAACTAAAGAAGCGATCGATAGTTGAAAGGTTTTCTGACTGACAGGGTGATGTTTACGGTGTCAAGTTGTCATATTCGAAGATTGAAATAATACATTGTAAATTCTTAGGCGGCTATTGATAGAGCTTAGTTTCCTTCAAGATGTGACAAGTCCATTTTGCTTGAGCTATTGTGGTTTGTTTGGACTGTTATATATGCCTTGTAAAGGCATCATGATCATGAGTCCACCTATCTACAACTGCCCTGGCTCTGACCTGGAGAGGATCTACTGCGTTAATGAGGTAGAGTGAGATAATAAGCATTCTAATCAACGAGTCATTATTTTCAAATTAGAGTGAATATGCTGAATTGAGCTTTAAGCAAACTTAGATTAAAGTATACTAACATATGTAATACCAATGTCATGCAAAATCATATTGAGGACAAGGAAATCAATTGAGAATCTCTAACATCTTGTGTTTGATAAAGAGAATTGGAAGAAGAAACGATGCAAACCTCTTCATGAAATATATCCTTAATATTGGTTATCATTGTACAACCCAGAAACTGCTTATACCATATTTTGAACTCTTTCTTCTCATAATTGATTTTCTCCAGATGCGGTTGTTTTTGTCTTATAAAAAGATCCAAAGATACTTCGATTGGAGTCATTGGTGGAGTTATTCGATATTTAGTGGGTTCCCTTCATCCCCCCAAGTATTTGTTAAAAATTATTTATATATATAAAAACAATTATTTCTATTAAATTTATAATACTACACTGTTGAATTACAATATTACACCTAGTCAATTTGTCAAACGAACCTCCAAAAAAAAAATTCCAGAAACGCCACAATATTTGTTTTTCTTAAATGATTTCTCAAGAGAAATATATGTAGAATGCTAGAATTGAAGTAATATACTAGAAATACAATATAATCAACAATTACCAATAGCATACAAATCTCTCACATTCAGTATCTCGGAAAAAACACAAAAATCTACAAATAAAAAAACAACAATCTACATTCTCCATCTCTAAAAAATAACAAAAAAATTACAAACATATATCCAACCGAAAATAACAAATCAAAATAGATCGATTGAGAAAAAACAAAGTCACCAAAATTATCCAAAAACAACATCACATATTTGTATATAACTTTATGACAGATCTAAAATTATTTCATCTTTTTGTATGTATATATTTACATATCTCATATTTTAATAAACTAATCGATTAAATATATTTTGAGATATGAATTTATATATAGATATGACTTTTTTTTTTCTTAGAAAGAAAAATAAGAACAAATTTGCAAGCACTTAAAACGCTATATATATATAAATATATATATATATATATATAAAAGGGTTGTTTAATTATGTCCTAAAAAATATAACATACAATATCTACTTTGAAAAGATATAGAAATTACATGAAAAAAGAAATCTAAGTTGTTCCAAAATTAAGGAGGACCCGAAGCAAGGAAGTAGCATTGTTATTTTGTTGGCATTCTAACATTACGACAATGTCACATTCTTGTCATCCCTTCAAAGGCATAGTCAGCCATTGTTCTGAACAAATATCAGACAAAAGTATGAAATGTGGGGACAAAACAAAACACCACTGCATTTGTATGACACATAATTAACTACATTTCCATCTTCTGGTTTGAGGAATAGTTCATCATCATCAAACAATCAATTTCTATTTAAACCAATTTTACTTCTATCATACACTATTTTCAATTCTTATTTCACTGAATAAATTAATATTTTTAACCACTCCTTTCTCTGGAAAATATCTAACTTCAATTTGTAAGGAGAATGATTAAACCTTCCCTGGAAATATCAGACAAGTAGTGGGTTAAACACATATATCTCAAGTATAAATATCAACTGGGTGGTGTCCTACAGCCGCTGACGTTTTATGGCAGTGCCATGCTGTTGACGGTGATGACACCTTCTGGGATTAGAGCAAAAAATATCAGGCACAAAATCTGAACCGTCCGATAGATTTTGAGTCCGTTTTGGCCAATGGATGCCTGAGGCTGTAGGTGGAGAAGGGATCTGCGGCACTGCCCAAGCACTGTCTGGGACTTGACCCAGGCACTCTTCATCGTCTACCTCTTCATCTCCACATCTTAGGATAGCTGAACTGTCAGAGTCACCACGCTTCCCGCTATCAGCCTGATACATTGTCAAAAACAAAGCAAATATTTCACAACACAAGCCATTAGTAGGAGCAATCGACTAATAAAACAGGGTCCTGAAGATCTCAGTATACCTAACAGATGATGGCCTTAATGTTTGTGCTCAAACCATCAAATATAACAAATTCACATCAATTGCATACCTTAGATGATCCGTTGTCCATATAGCCATAAGTTTGATTAAAATCAGTCATTCCAAGAAAGTCGTCTAGATGCCATTGTTGGGTGCCTCCAGCTGTAGAACCCCCCGAAAAGGAAAACCTTGCAGTTCCGAACTCTTCTACTCCACCAACCTGTGCAGACAAAGCTTGATTACGTGGACTAGCCAAAGGCATTGGTGCTTCTCTTCTTGACACAGAATTGGATCTCGTTTCAGAAGTTTTTTCAGCAGAAGCAGACTTCCCTGAAGAAGAAGATGCACCAGGATCAGTTGATTCTAGACCCACTTTTACTCCGGTAAGAAGAAATCTTTGATGAGTTGACACATAGGCATTTGCTGTATGAATAGCAACATCACATTTCCTGCAAAATAAAGCTCGATCCTCCAGGCAAAAGAAAAATCCAGCTGTTTCCTGTATCCAATGAGATGCAAATCAGCAAAGGTCAAATCACAAATAGAAACTTCTATATTTAAGAGAGATCCAAGCAAGTGGCCAAGGAAAGAATCATCTTGTACAAGAAATTGAAAACATATTCTAGTAAAAGACCGATGCTTGTCTGTTCAAACATATCTTGCTAAAGCCAACAATTCAAGCCTGTGTATAATATACCTCAATGTGGCCTAGAGAATGGAGAAAGAAGCATCTCTCTAGTACTTTCTAATATTCTCCTTGGCAAATACAATCTAAACCCTTTAAGAATATACATGGACTTTCTAAGCAGCAATGGTTATTTTCCTGAAACTAACTAACTAACAAAAGAACCAAATGAAATTCACATTGAAATGAAGTGAATAAACAAAACCCTAGAAAGGGAAGGAGGAGGGGATTCATTGCAAAGCTGGACAGGTGACTCGCATTTCTAATCCATTTGGTAAATGCAACAAATCAAGTCCACCCCATTGGGTACAAGAAGCAGAAAGCAAATATAGACATGCATATATTCAGAGAGTAGAAGCACAAGTGCTAATGCATCATATAATAAAAATCAATAATCTTTTAAAACTTTGATCCCATACCACGCCATTGAAAGAGATCACCTTCGAATGAATGATATGCCCAAGTGCTAATCCATTTTTATCAGTCCTAACTTCAACAAATTGGCCAATCCAAGGACTAAGATATGAAAGATTGACAATATTTTCAAGCCAAATTATGATTACAAACATCAATTAAGCATTGTAGTAAAGATTACAACAGAGAAGAAATTACCTGACAAATGTCACACTTGGGCATCTGCGGAGAAGAGCCAGAAAGTGGAACTCTCTGGTGTTTACTTGCAAGTTTATTAGCTGCGTGAACCTTCTCGTCACAAGCCCAACACAAAGCTGCCTCGTCGGCGCAGCAAAGCACGTTCGCCTCCGCCGTCTCACACACGTTGCATTGAATCTTCATTTTCTCTCTCTAATTTCAGAAAATAACAAGACCCTGTTTTTGCACAGAAAAACCCTTTGCTCCCCAAAAAATGAACGAGGAAAAGAAAAACAAAAATGGCTGTGATAGTTGTTATAATCTTTGCTGTATTGCAGTTTTCCTTTCATCAGTCGACGAACTCGTCCTAATTGTCTCTCAAAACCCAGTAAAAATCTTTGATTATCCGTTTGAAATCTTTCTAAAATCTAAGTTATCTAGAAGGAATCGAAAACCAGAGGTTTTGGATATTTATTTGCTGTAGAAAGCCTAGAAAGTTCAGATCTTTCGAGCAAAAGGAGAGGATCAAATGCAGCCACGAGCAACAGACAGTCACACAGAGGTGGGTTTAATAAGAGTAGAATTTATTCTTCTTTTTTTTTTTTTTTTTTTTTCTTTTTTCTTGTGGGGGGGTGGGGTGGGAAGTTAGATTTTTTGGGGCATGGATGCAGTAATACACGTGGCAGGTGGCCACTGCTGTAAAGAAAGGGGTGTGCATAATCTGGTTTAACCGAATACCAATACCGAACCAAACCGAAAAAAAAATTCGGTTCGGTTACCGAATTTTTTTTGGTTTGGTTCGGTAACAATTATATATATATTTGGTTATTCGGTTTGGTTCGGTTTTTCCGTAAAAAAATTCGGTTTAACCGAAACCGAACCGAATTATTATATATATATATATATATATTAGGTTTGTAATATTCTAATTTACTTAATTGAATTTTATATTTCATTAAAAAATATAAAATGACTAAATAACAATTAATTACAAAAATAATATATAATGGTTCAATTAATTGCCCTAAAAATCATTTTAAATATTTTTTTTATTTATTTTTTTATAAAAATACCAAATTTCGGTAATAACCGAACCGAACCGAACCGAACCAAAAAATTTCGGTTCGGTTCGGTTCGGTTTTCATCCTGGTTTGGTTTGATTCGGTTCTAATTTTTACTGATAATTCGGTTCGGTTAACCGAAAATTCGGTTCGGTTCGGTAACCGAACCGACCGATGCTCACCCCTTACACGGAGACCAACTCCGCTGTTTCCAGTTGTAATGTAAGAGAGTTGCATATTGTTTGTTTTTCAACTCTCAAATTTCACCACATTTCCAACATTTGCCTACAACAAATTGTGGAGTGATTTTCATTAAAAATAAATATTTATTGTTATGAAATATTTAATGGAAAATGGATATGCATATATTTTATTGTTGATTGTAATCCTTTGTCCCACGAATATAGGAAAAAATGCATCGACACATTGAAAAAGAAAAATATTAAATACAATTGGTATTTTATTAATGTATCCTCAATTAATGAAGTGGTTTAATACATTGGTGAATTTAATTTATTCTAAATTTAATAATTTGAAATCATAATAGATAAGGTTAAAATAAAAAAGTAGTAGTCATTTATAGTTAAAAAGGGAGTTATACCTATTATATGAGACGTCAAAAAAATAAACTTTTACTTATATTCGTGGAATAGAGGGAGCATTCAGTTTGTAATTTGTTGAGATATGATTAATCTATAATTAGTTTTTAGATGAAAATTTAAATCAAAACTTTTAATTATAAAATATTATCTCTAAAGCACTAAAGCATCCATTGAAATTAATTAACGATACATTCCATTTTAAAAATTCCAAATTGTCAAAAATTATTCTAGATTAAAAAATATTTAAGTAATTCTAAATCTCCTATCTATTATATCTAAAAGTATCTAAATGCACAATTTGAATAAAAAGTCAAGTTTGAATTTTATAATTATACTAGTCTTAAACCCGGGTAATGCCCGGCTCAATTCAATATTATTTAAAAGTAATTAGAAAATCATATTTAAACTTATTTAAACATAAATTGTTCATTCATTTGTAAGTATTAATTATTTATTATAATACTTACATATATTCTTTCTCTATTTTATTCACAGGTTTCAAAGTTTATTTATTTTAATTATAACTATTCATAGTCAAACATATAAAAATAGATTATATAGTGGAAGGTAATTAACTATAAATGAACATATAGTATGATAAATGGGTGAAATTAATAATATTCACACAACTTAGTTATGTAACATAAACATTAATAATTTGATGTTTAAATACAATGCAATTAATCAATTAAACAAATTGAATGCTTAATAATAAAAGGTTTCAAGTGATTCTATATGTACACAAAAAAGAAATGTATTATATATTATTGAAAACTTTTTTGAAAACTAACAGTATAATTGTATATTTTATCTTTCTTGTCACAAATAAGAATCTTCAATCCTCGTTTGCTTGTAACTCTAGAAACTAACCGAAAGACGAATTGTAACTGTCTTGGACACTATTTCTTGACCTTCTTCATATATCTTGATGATTTATCTGTTGGGATTTTCACCGGAAATCATCCGAATAAATGCGAAAGATCGCGATGATTTCCTCAAATCCGTGCCTAGGAGGAATTGAGATGAAAATTGTAAAACCAAAATTTTATCAAGAAGAGATTAAACTCTTACCAGGAGTATCTCTTCAAGAGATGGATACATAAATCAAAGCAGATTCCCTTCACGTTCACGTACACGAACGGCTGTGGAACACGACCCGTGCTAGCGTCGGAATCAAAGATTTTTGGGAGAGAGATGGCTACAAATTTCGGCTAGAGTGATCTATATTCCTTTGGCCGAAATCCCTAGGTCATAACATGACCTAATAGGCTGAAATTTTGTGTGAAATTTCGGCCCAGGCTTCCTCATTCTACGCGGGCCTTTTTCTCCTTTTCAAGCCCAGTTCAACTTTAATTCCCCTGGTCCAATTGATTATCAAACTTAATTTTATTTAACATGTGTCCTAACATATTATATCATATAATATGTTCTATACACTTAAATAAAGAATTAATTTGACCAATTAATTTTACCATAGAATTAAATTTGACAAACGTAAAATTAGGATACATGTAAACCTATACATAGTGCAATATTTCCACCTAGGAAATAATCTCATAATTAATTTAATTAATTATGAGAAGGCCAATGTAATATTAATTTTATTATTATGATCAATCCAATTGATCTTTATAATATAATTAATATGATCCTCTCTCTCAGGTGAGTATACTACAAGTATACAGGTGATGCCTTAAGTACGTGTTCAGACGTTCAATGTGTACGATTCCGTGGGCCCATCTTTATGTTGGCAGTGGGCCTATGACCCACAGACTGCAGGCGGGCTCTAGCAAGCCACTACAGCCCCCAAGTAAGAGGGAGATGGCAGTCCAACTGAAATCATAACCTTGTAGTTTGAACTTGCATGTCTCATGTCATTGATAGCGATGTCCAACGCAGAGGCATGGATTGATCACACTCTTTTGTGTCCGGATATTAACTTGATCTCGAATGTACTGATGCTCACAAACAAGTTCCAACTTGTTTGGCTGTGGCCACGCTCTTATTAGTCACATTCATCAAGAGACCGGTGATAGCTTCTCAGTGGACTACTGAGTGACAAATCCCTTCTGCATATCCATAGCATTGTCATGCTTAGTGACATACCTGAAAGTACCCATACTTGGCACTCTATTACAGGCCCTTTAGGCGTACCCCTAAGTATGCGACCTCGCATGCAACACCATCATATGGTCAGGTCAAAGGATTCATACAAGTACTACACGAGAATCACTTGTGATACTATACCATATGGATTTCTCGTTTAGTGGATCTATCCAGTACCATGCCCTTTTTTGCATGTACCCATTAACTTGGTTGAAATCCTATGTCCAATGACCGGTAAGACACCGCCATACAACCAGGTTAATGATAGTCTCTAGTTCCATTCATTCCCATGACTGGAATAAACTACGAATCTCTTTATGGTCATATCGTTTTCCCTATCCATGATCTTACTACCAAGTGCATGACACTTGTCATCATGGATATGGATATGTCCATTAGATACTTCATTTAAAATATTGTACAAGATATATATATATATAATAAATGAATTAATGCCTTTATTAATGACACAAAATATGTATAATACATGAATCCAATAAATGTACAATACGAATACAAGGTCCAATGCCTTGGTTTGAGGCATATCCAACATTATCAACTACCTCGACTTCTTTCCACACAAACCTAGTTGGAAATTCAGCATAAGTCAATTCTTTGGCCTCCAAATATTCTCCTTTCACTTTCATCCATTGCAGAAACATAGTTTGCGCTTCGCCACTTCTTTTAACAACATCTTCAATAGGGTCATGATCGTGAAATATAATAGTCTGCTCACCTGGAAGATAGAAGCTGAGTCGTTCAACCCCAGGCTCTCGGTAATTAATAGGAAAT
The DNA here is from genome assembly GCA_039660915.1 of Euphorbia tirucalli. Classification (NCBI taxonomy): domain Eukaryota; kingdom Viridiplantae; phylum Streptophyta; class Magnoliopsida; order Malpighiales; family Euphorbiaceae; genus Euphorbia; species Euphorbia tirucalli. Next base: position 44,274,217 of record CM077636.1, read on the forward strand.
GCAAATATTCACTGATGCGGGCCACAAATAATAAAAAGGATCAGCAATTCAATTTGAAAACAACTATTTGTTGTGGAAAGAAACTAAAGATATATTTTGAATTGTATCTTTATTTTAATTGCAATTTTTCATAATTTGGATTAGGAATAAAATTTTATTGTAAGGATCCTAAATTGATAATGATTCCTATTTTGTTTGTCTTTTAATTTATTTAGTTTTTTTTTCTTATTTAATTTAATTAGGAAATTTAGACTATTCAGAAGTTTTAATTATTTAGGGGTTTTATTATATTTAGAATAGTTTGCCTATAAATAGGCTATATGTGGTTTGTAATAGTTAGTTTTTATTGAATGAAATTTCGGATTATTTTCCAATTCCTATTTCCTGTGAATTTTGCAAAATTCAGGCTATAGAAAGCTAACCTTCGGCATCGTGCACGATCAACGGACTTTAGTAGTTGTTAGGGTTTGGGTATTCTTAGAATCAATAACCCCTCTCAATTTATATCATCAATTTTGAATTCTTCCGCTGCATCATTCGCCAAGCCGCCTCACACGGAGAAATGTATCTACAATCATAATATATTTTCACTTCGTCCTGTCCCTCACCATTATTACCATTTGCATCTTGCTGGTAAAAGGAGGTAGTTATCCGATCATTCCCCTTATTTATGTACTTAAATAAATACTTGATGGCCCTATGTTGATTGCACCATTCGACATTTGTATGTGCATTATACTTCAATAACAACTGATTGGTATAAGGATTAACAAATCCGTTGTCAAACCAAATGTTATTTTTCTTAATAGTCCTCCCATTATCCCTTCTTCTATACAAAGGGTATCCCTGTTCATCCACGGTTGTCTCCTTGTTAAATTTCTTAGGGAAGTGCTTTGAACATTTTCCATCTTTCATGTATGGTGAATTTATATTTGAAGCACCGCAAGGACCATGCATCATGAAATTTTTCACTGTTTCATGCAAATGAGGATTTTCATCTTTATCAGGAATCCAGCTGAGATTATCTTATCAATATTCTTTCCAGACGGGTGCTTGTCTTTTGGGTGCAACAACAATAATCTATATGCATAAGGGAGACCTCTTTTTGGAATTCTGTTGTATATAGAACTGCAAATAAACACCAACATGAATTAAAGCATGTGATGATAACTAAATTTTTATTTATTGTATACATAAATAAAAATAAATAATAACATGAATTAGAGTATGTGATGATACCAAAATATTCACAGAAAAATATCAATATCACAGAGAGTTAGGGACATACTTGCTCGTGTTCTTCCAAATAGTTTTTCAACCTTCAAGTCATGAACCATTCTATCTAACTTCATTTTGAAAACTCTAGTTATCAAAGCAGGCCTGTCTTCTACTCTTAAATTTTCTTTATCAATAAATCTTTATATCTCAGGCCATTTTGAATTGCATGCGAAAGTAATCAAAAGATCAGGATATCCTGTCCATTTACATATTGCCATCACATCTTGATAGTTTTGTATCATGCACCTTGAAACAATTGTCACAGTTTTTAATTGCTAAACAATTTAGAAGGAGATAAATAATTACAGTGAGCATGAATAATTAGATAATATTTTTAATAACACACACCTTGCACCATCGACGTATATATATGGTAATATAATCCTCTTACCAACTGATGATGGATTTGTTTCACCTCTCAATACTGCTTCTGATAATCCTTTGTATAAGTTCCAAATTTTACTTTCATTTTTGTTTTTCTCTCCCAAGCTGCTGTGAATCTCTGTTTTCTTGGTCTTCCTGTTTTTTGTTTTGCTTTTGGTGGATTGAGTTTCTGATCCCTTATATCTTAAGGTATGTCCCACACATCTTTTGACGGCATTGGGTATATTATTCCTTCATAAGTTGCTAACAATTTTTATTTTGTGAAGTAATGGGAGCAGTAATTATATGTGTTGAGGTGGAATTTCCTTATGTATGTAAGGGCATGTGGACATGGAAGCTCATCCATTTGGAATCTGTTGCAGGTACATGTCTTTTCTTTCATGTCAACTATGTAATCTATCCCATTTCTTATGACTGTTACCAGATTACCTGTGGATGGTTTTACCTGCATTTTTGTAATCAATATTATGTGTATGTAGTGTATATTGAATGTATAATAGAAGTGATCAGTTATGAATTTGAACCTGCATTTTCAATGCTTATATGTAGTTTGCTTGTAGTACTTGTTCTTGCCTTTGTGTGAGGATTGTCATCATTGTCTGTGCAATGCTTCTGTTTTTGTAGAAGAGATCTTGTAGCATGCTCCGTAAGTACTCCACAAGAGTCATTATTGGTAGGTCTTTTACTGCTTTGTTGAAAGAGTTTATTGATTCTGTAATGTTTGATGTCAAGATGTTGCATCTATTGTTTGTTGAGTGTACTTTGCTTCATTTGTCATACCCAACATCTTGAAGGTACGCTGGGATTTTTTTGTTGATATTTTCCATTTCAATCATGTACTTATTGAACTCCTCTATTGTGTATGCTCTTACTGCTTTGTTGAAGTACTTCTTCATGTCTTTTGTGTTGTTTTTGCATTTGAGTTTGAGGTTTTGCAGCAGATCGAATGCTGTGAGCGGACGACGTTTTCGACAGAACGTGGACTCCCTTTCGGGACAGGGCGCCTAGATTTCGGGCAGACCCCTCCCTCGAGTGGGGTTTTTATAATGGAAACTCGTTTTGGAAAAAATGGAATTAATTCTTAAAAGAACCGAGACCTAAGTCTCGATGAATATTGTAGGAGTCGCCACCCGGCTCAGCTCAACTAGAAAATTTATAATGTAGCTGAACCGGACGAACGGCCACTACACTATCCAGAGATCTAGGTCCGGACAAGTCCTTTATTTCGCGTCTAATTAAAATAAATATTGGCCAATGTTTTTTGATGATATTTCAAATTCTAAAGTCAAATTTATTGCATTAAGTTTAAACATACAGCGCGCATACAGGTAAAGTAAAATAGTAAATGATTAAATTATTACAACCCGATCGAATAAAATATAAAAACTCTCAGCCTCACTTTTACAATCGCCTAATATACATGATTCATTCAAAAATTACAATTGCCTAGGATACACGAGTAATTCTATTAAATACATCAAAAATAAAAAATAAAAAGCTGCAAAACAGAGGGTTAGCACAATATACGGCACACCATAAATAGGACTCAAATAGGATAGAATTAGGAATTTAGAGATTGGGGGCATGCATTTAGGGGGATAACCGGGTCGGTTCGGCTAGCCGGCCTGATTAGACCTGGAAAACATTTTGAAACGTCCCTGTATTTTGATTTTGTGAGAAAATCGTTTTGAAAACATTTTTTGCCGGTTTAATTAATTTTAACATGTGAGGTGGGTCGGTTTTCGGGGAAAATCGGGCCTCCGTCGTTGTATTGTTCTAAATGCAATTTTACTAAAAATTGAATCTAGGGTCGTGGATGCACACAACAAAATTCATTTTTGGTGATTTTTTGATTTTATGAATTTTTATGGATTTTTGGAAATTTTTATGGATTAAAATGGAAATTCTGATTCCTAACGGGCATTACAGTTGTGCGACTGTAACTACAGTCGTACGACTGTAATTATAGTCGTGCGACTGTAAACCATTCAAACTTAATATTTCGCCAAAATTACTTAAAATAAAACCGAAAGAAAATAGTTGAAAACCAAGAACATGTGTACGACTGTTCATCAAACTCGAGAACAATCGCACGACTGTTCTTGATTTCCAGAAATAGAAAAAGCAAAACTTGAATAAAAAAGCACAAAAACACAACCCTTCACCCAGAAAGCATGAAAAATAGAGGGGAAAATAAGTGTTTACCTCTTAGGCGCTTTTCCACCGTAGGATTAACCCCTAGCGTTGCACCAATCCACTTAGATTTGTTTTTTTGCTCCTTGAGTTAAGGTTGGGAATTTTGGTCCAAAAATCTCCAAATGTTAGGGATTCTGATGATTTTAAGATCTGAGATTGATTGAGTGTCAATGTTAAGTCGTTAACCTATGATTTCTAACCAGTTTTAGACATTAACATTCAAGAATTAAAAGAAGAATAGGAAGAAAAAGTTTTTAGTTTTTGGGTTTATTTTTCTCCTCCTTTCTCTCTATTCTCTCTCAATCTTTTCTTTTTTTTTTTTTTTTCTTCTTAAGATCAGAAAAAACCTCTCCCCCTTTTTCTCTTCCTTTCTTTCTCTTTTATCTGCTCGCTTTTCTTCACCAAATCTCACGCATTAATTGCCCAATCTTCCCCCTCTTCTTTCTTATGTCATGGGCATGGTGTTCTGCACCTGGTCCGATCGTACAGTCGTACGACTGTAACGACAGTCGCACGACTGTAGATTACATTTGCGTGACACGTGCACATTTGTTTTAGAATGGAAAATTCTGGCGATTACAAATGCACAGACATAATGTGGAACACCTGGTAGCACTGTTTTTGAAGCTTTTTCTATGCTCTTATGTCTGTCTGAAACTGTAACCATTTCTTGTCATTGTCCATACGCGTTTTTGAATTGTTTGAAAAACCATTCCCATGATTCATCATTTTCTCTGTCAACTACTGCAAATGCCAGCGTGAAGATCATCTCTGCATTTGTCAGTTTTTTGTATATTAATATAATATTTTGTTTATTATTTTATACCATAATTATACTGTAGTTGAACACTGTTACAGTGTTTATACCTTAGTTATCAGTTACTTATACCTTTCTTATATCTTACTTATTATACATACTAGGGTTGTTATAGTTTAGTTATACCTTAGATATAAATTAGGTGTAACTTAGACACACTATTACAATGTTTATAATTTAGTTATATCTTAATTATACCTTAGTTATACCTTAGGATACATTATGACATTGATTATACCTTAGTTATGCCTTGGTTATATCTTAGTTATACCTCAGTTATACATTAGTTATACATTAGTTATACCTTATTTATACTTTAATAATCATTGTATTAGTGTATAACTAAGATATAATTAATGTATAACTAAGGTATAATCATTGTATTAGTGTATCAAGGTATAATGACTACTATTTTAGTCATTATACCTTAATTATACCTTAGTTATACACTAATACAATGATTATGAAGGTATAATTAAGGTATAACTAAGGTATAATGACTATAACAATCTATCTTAAGGTATAACAAATGTATAATCACTGTAACAGTGTATCTTAAGGTATAACTAAGGTATAATTTTTGTAAAAATGAATCTTAACATATAAATAAGGTATAACTAAGTTATAATTTTTGTAAAAGTAAATATTAAGGTATAACTAAGGTATAATTTATGTAAACGTGAACATTAAGGTATAAATAAGGTATAACTAAGGTAAAAGTGAATCTTAAGGTATAAATAAGGTATAACTAATATATAATCACTGTAACAGTGTATCTTAAGGTATAAATAAGGTATAATTACTATAATAGTGCATTTAATTATAACTTAAGACACAATATTTTGCTTATTCTTTACTTATATTTTGGTTATAATATTTGAATACCTTAGTTATAATTTAGTTATACATTTAAGATACACTATGATAGTCGTTATAACTTAGTTATACATTATTTATACATTAAGATATTCTAATATATTGGTTATACCTTAATTATTCCTTAGTTATATCTTAAGGTACACTTTTACAATCATTATACCACTTATACATTAGTTATACTCTATTTATATGTTAAGTATACCTTAGGATATACTGTTACAATCATTATACGTTAGTTATACCTTGGGATATACTGTTACAATCATTATACCTTAGTTATACATTAGTTATACCTTATTTATACGTCAAGTATACCTTACTTATACCTTAGGATATACTGTTACAATCATTATACATTAGTTATACCTTAATTATAGTATCAAAAGATAACAATATTATAGTTTTTCTTATTTTTTTTTTTACCTGAAGCATCTTGCGTGCAGGCTGAGATGAGTGTTCCACTGTAACATGTTCTGAGGAATGTGGCATCAACAACAACAACAACTGGTTTGCAATGTTTCCATCCTTGTATTGAAGCTTGCATTGCTACAAATAGGTATAAAAATCTGTTTTCTTTTGTTTCCAGACTGATTATTGTTCCTAGATTTGTTTTTTGCAGTATATAGGGGTAGCTTGGTAGCATGTTGTATGATTCAGATGGTGAACCTCTGATTATTTTGAGTGCTTCTTCTTTTGAACGCCAGGCTTTTTGGTAATTGATTTCTGCCTCTATTTGTTCTTTTATGTCATATACTATATCTTTTGCTTTGTATATTCTTTTCAGTCTGGTGTATTTGTTCTTGATGATGCTTGCTATAAGTGCCTTTGTAGCCTGTCTTTTATCACCATTCCTGTCATCGATGTTGGATGTGTGCTTTTCATCATACTTTCTTATTATGAATCTTTTTGTATTTTTTTTTCCTTGATGCACTGAATCTCCATGTACTTTGTTCATCAATACACTGCAGGAAGTACTGTTTTGGACAGGATTTTTAAGCCTTGAGTTGGAAATTTTTTCTTATTGCATAGGGACTAATTGCTTCTTTAAGTGTCTTTTTGTTTGTATAGATTTGTCCAGCTTGTATGTAGTCAACATTAGCATCTATTATTTCATTGTCTTCTTCTCCTCCTGTAATTGTGTTTGCTTGTTTTGTGTTGTATATTTCTCCTATTGTTCTTTCTGCTATGTTTCTTATATAAGCTACATGGTCATCTTCTTCATCTTCTGCTTCTGTGTTGTACTGGTTGTACTCTATTTGGTACACAGATTCTTCCATGTTACTGTTGTGATCTTTTCTTCACTTCTGATAATATATATACACACAATGTTACTGTGAACACGGAATTTTCCAGGTTTCAAAAAAAGAAAAAAGAAAAGAAAAGCCTAACTAAATTACAGTCGTACGACCATAAGATCAGGGCAAGTTGCAGAACCCATACCCTAAAATAAAAAAATTGAGGAAAATCTTAAGCATTTAATGCTCTAGATTTTCTGGAAGAAAGAGAAGATAAAAGGCAGAAAAGAAAAGAGGGATGGGACTTTTGGGCAGATTTTCATCTCAAGAAAGATTAGAGAGAGAGAAATTGGAAAAAGAGAAAAAGGAGAGAAAAACCAAAAACTAAGCTTTCTTGAATGCTTTTCTTCTTAATTTCAGTGTGTGAATGTTTAAAATGAATTAGAAATCATAGGATTAACTTGACACACAAAATCTAAATCATTTCTAGACACGAACTAGCTTAAATCCGTGACTTTTTGGAGGTTTTTTTAAACCCATTTGCAACCTAAACACACCAAGGAAAAGAAGCAATTTCACGTGGATTGGTGCGTTGCCAGGGGTCATTGCAACGGTGGATCAGCGCCAAAGAGGTAAACACACTTTAATCCCTCCTATTTTCATGCTTTCTGGGTGTTTTGGTTGATTTTGTGTATAAAATTTGCTTTTCTTAGTTTGCTGTTTTTGGAAAATTAATAACAGTCGTACGGCTGTTCTTGTCACAAAGAACAGGGGCACGACTGTAATTACAGTCGTGCAATTTCATCTATAGTCGTACTTCTGTTGTTAAATTTCTTCATTTTTTATTTCTCTCCATTTAAATATTTTGGCGATTTTTGCTTCAGGGAGAGCTACAATCGCACGACTGTAGTCCTCGGCCAGAAGCAGAAAATCGCATAAAATAAAAAAAAATTCATCAAAATCCAAAAAATTTCATAAAAATCACAAAAAATCCAGAAAAATAAAAAATCATCAAAAATGAATTTTGGAGTATGCATTCACGACCTCAGGTTTATTTTTCGGTGTTTTGGCATTTAGAATAAAACCACGACGGAGACCCGGTTCTCCCGAAAACCGACCAATCTCGTAAGCTAAATCAAAATAAACCGGAAAATGTTTTCAAAACGATTTTCTCACAAAACCAAAATACAGGGACGTTTCAAAATGTTTTCCAGGTTTAATTAGGCCGGTTAGCCGAGCCGACCCGGTTATCCCCCTAGATGCATGCCTCTAATCTTTAAAATCCTCAATTCTATCCTATTTGAGTCCAATTTGTGGTGTGCTATAAACTGTGCTAACCATTTGTTTTGCAACTTTAATTTCTTTATTTTTACTTTTAATGCAATTTATAGCTTAATTCGTGTATTCTAGGCGACTGTAATTTATAGATTCTCGTGTATTCTAGGTGCTTGTAACGTGAGGCCGAGAGCTTTTATTTTCATTCGATTGTGTTGTAATAATTTATATATATTTACCGCTTTATCTTTATTTGTGTGCACGCTATATGTTTCAATTCAATAAAATCAATTCTTAGAAATTAAAGTGTCATCATAGAACATTGGCCGTATTTATTTTGATTAGACATGAAATAAGGGACTTGTCTGAACCTAGATCTCTGGAAAGTGTGGCAGTTCCCGCTTTGGTTCAGCTACACTGTAATTTCCCTGTTGAGCTGAGCCGGGTGGCGACTCCTACACTTTTTATCGAGATTTAGGTCTCGATTCTTTTACGAAGCAATCCGATTTTCTAAAAACGAATTTCTAATCCAAAAACCCCACACGAAGGAGGGGCCCGTTCGAAATCGAAGCACCCCTTCCGAAAGGGAGTCCGCGTTCCGTCGAAAACGTCGTCCGCTCACAGTGGCGACTCTGTTGGGGATTTCTTACAAAAGTTTTTCTTAAAACTTAAAGGAATTTAACAAGCCCTGAAAAATGTCTAATCAAACTAAGGTGGATGATTCTTGCATGGCATTTTATCTTTCATTTTTTAGTTAGACATCCTTGCATTAGGTTAAGTATCCATTATTTAACCCGGTGAATTGTTGAAGTGTCGTCTTTGTTCCTCATGGTCTTAGGGGCACGGATACAAAACACCACCCATAGCCTTGAGTGGGGAGAAGTGAGGAGTATATTTTGCTATGGGAGCCTTGATTTAAACCCGACTTGGACCGAACTCATATAGGCAATCTTAGTTGGATTCCCTTAAGATACCAAAATAAATTGTGTGAATATTATAAATTGCGCCTTCATCATCCCCGGTTGATGATCGAAGAGAACCCCACCTAGGACTCGGTTAGAATTTTTTAGACCGACCACGTTTGGAGGGATAAGGTTGGAGGAATACGCTTTGTGTGCAATATGCTACTTGCCTCTTGTTTCTTCATAACATACCGTCATTAACATTTTTCACGAACATAACATACTACACGCAAAGCATTTGTGTGATACTAACTCACATCTTCTGTACAGCCACTTGCATTTTTCGCGTGAAAATATATTAATCACCCGTGTTACATTTACACTAACCATATTTTTGCAGCCATGCATTTCCTCATTGTGTGAAAAACATTAATTCATATACATCATTTGAGTGTCATAAGCATTAACCGACTTGTTTTGTAGCCATATGGAACGCATGTCATGCATAAAACATTCACGTGGGCCTTGAACAATTCCATAAAGGTCACACACATCACACCGCCTACCGAGTAGAAAATCATTTAGGTGCTCCACGAGCGCCGAAGAAAATTACATTTCATGCATTAAATCATTTAGGTGCTCCACGAGCACCGAAAAATTTCATTTCACGCATCAAGTCATTTGGGTGCTCCATGAGCGCTGAAAAATTACATTTCATGCATTAAGTCATTTAGGCGCTCCACGAGTGCGGAAAAAAAATTCCATTTCATGCACTAAGTCATTCAGGTGCTCCACGAGCACCGAAAAAATTACATTTCATGCATTACACCATTTGGGTGCTCCACGAGCGCCGAAAAATTCCATTTCGTGCACTAAATCATTTAGGTACTCCACGAGCGCTGAAAAATTCCATCGCATACATTAAGTCATTTAGACGCTCCACAAGCGCTGAAAAATTTCATCATATACATTAACTAATTTGGGTGCTCCACGAGTGCCGAAAAATTCCATTTCATACATTAAAAAAAATTTCATCACATACATTAAATCATTTAGGTGCTTCATAAGTGCCGAAAAATTTCATCGCATCCATTAAATCATTTAGGTGCTCCACGAGCGCCGAAAAAATTCCATTTCATGCATTTAGGTGCTCCACGAGCGCCGAAAAATTTCATTTCACGCATCAAGTCATATGGGTGCTCTACGAGAGCCGAAAAATTACATTTCATGCATTAAGTCATTTAGGGGCTCCACGAACGCCGAAAAAAAAATCCATTTCATGCAATAAATCATTTAGGTGCTCCACGAGCGCCGAAAAATTTCATCGCATCCACTAAATCATTTAGGTGCTCCACGAGCGCCGAAAAATTCCATCGCATACATTAAGTCATTTAGGTGCTCTGCAAGCGCCGAAAAATTTCATCGCATACATTAAGTCATTTAGGTGCTCCACGAGCGCCGAAAAATTTCATCGCATCCATTAAGCCATTTAGGTGCTCCACAAGCGCCGAAAAAAATTCCATTTCATGCACTAAGTCATTCAGGTGCTCCACGAGCGCCAAAAAAATTACATTTCATGCATTACAACATGTGGGTGCTCCACGAGCGCTGAAAAATTCCAACGCATATATTAAGTCATTTAGGTGCTCCACGAGCGCTAAAAATTTCATCATATACATTAAATCATTTAGGTGCTCCACGAGTGCCGAAAAATTCCATTTCATACATTAAATCATTTAGGTGCTCCACGAGCGCTGAAAAATTTCATCACATACGTTAAATCATTTCGGCGCTCCACAAGCGCCGAAAAATTTCATCACATACATTAAATCATTTAGGTGCTCCACAAGTGCCGAAAAATTCCATCGCATCCATTAAATCATTTAGGTGCTCCACGAGCGCCAAAAAAATTCCATTTCATGCATTTAGGTGCTCCACGAGCGCCGAAAAATTTTATTTCACGCATTAAGTCATTTGGGTGCTCTACGAGCGCCGAAAAATTATATTTCATGCATTAAGTCATTTAGGGGCTCTACGAGCGCAAAAAAAAAATCAATTTCATGCAATAAATCATTTAGGTGCTCCACGAGCGCCGGAAAATTTCATCGCATACATTAAGTCATTTAGGTGCTCCACGAGCGCCGAAAAATTTTATCACATCCACTAAATCATTTAGGTGCTCCACGAGCGCCGAAAAATTTCATCGCATACATTAAGTCATTTAGGTGCTTCACGAGCGCCAAAAAATTTCATCGCATCCATTAAGCCATTTAGGTGCTCCACGAGCGCCGAAAAAAATTCCATTTCATGCACTAAGTCATTCAGGTGCTCCACGAACTCCGAAAAAATTACATTTCATGCATTACAACATGTGGGTGCTCCACGAGCGCCGAAAAATTTCATCGCATACATTAAGTCATTTAGGCACTCCACGAGCGCTAAAAATTTCATCATATACATTAAATCATTTAGGTGCTCCACGAGTGCCGAAAAATTCCATTTCATACATTAAATCATTTAGGTGCTCCACGAGCGCTGAAAAATTTCATCACATACGTTAAATCATTTCGGCGCTCCACGAGCGCCGAAAAATTTCATCACATACATTAAATCATTTAGGTGTTCCACAAGCGCCAAAAAATTTCATCGTATCCATTAAATCATTTAGGTGCTCCACGAGCGCCGAAAAAATTCTATTTCATGCATTAAATCATTTAGGTGCTCCACGAGCACCGAAAAAAGTACATTTCATGTATTTAGGTACTCCACAAGTGCCGAAAAATTCCATCGCATATATTAAGTCATTTAGGTGTTTCACGAGCGCCGAAAAATTTCATCACATACATTAAATCATTTAGGTGCTTCACGAGCGCCGAAATATTTCATTTCACGCACTAAGTCATTTAGGTGCTCCACGAGCACCGAAAAAATTCCATTTCATGCACTTTGGTGCTCCACGAGCGCTGAAAAATTTCATCACATACATTAAATCATCTAGGTGCTCCATAAGCACCGAAAAATTTCATCACATACATTAAGCCATTCAGGTGCTCCACGAGCGCTAAAAATTTTCATTTCATACATTAAGTCATTTAGGCGCTCCACGAGCGCCGAAAATTTTCATCGCATCCGTAAATCATTTAAGTGCTCCCTGAGTACCAAAATTCCGATCGTGTGCCAAGCGCACGTTCACCTCATGTCACATCACAAAAGCCCAAAGGTGCTCCTCGAGCGCCGGAATTCTGCCCGTTCACCAAGAACGCATTTATTTCATATCACGACGTGGAAACCAAGATACTCCCCGAGTATTGAAATTCTGCTCGTATATCAAGCACGAGTTCATCTCATATCACGTCATTAAAACCTAAGGTGCCCTTCGGACACCGAAATTCCGACCATGTGCCACGCGCATGTCGGTCTCACATCACCAAAACCCAAGGTGCCCCCCGAACACCGAAATCCCAACCATATGCCACGCGCATGTCGGTGTCACCTCATAAAAACCCAAGGTGCTCCCGGAGTGCCGAAACTCTGCCCGTTCGCCAAGAACGCATTCATCTCATATCACCAAAAAAAAATCGAGGTGCTCCCTGAGCACCAAAGGCTTCATCCATGCATCAAATACATAAATCACAATTCATAACATACATAAATAGGAATTTATGCATACTTCACCACCTGAAGGATCAATTGTTCAAGGTTCGCGTTACGAGGTCATTTCATACAACATCCACATATCATTCATCCAACTCACCATGCATGCATGCATATCACCTAGAGTTCATAACTCTTTGGGTGGTCATCTTTCACTAACCCTCGTTCAATATGTTTTGTAGTTTGGCTCAGATCGGGATGCAGACTCGTGAGATTGGAGCATAGTGATTCGTCATCTAGTGAGTCCGAGGAGTCTGTTCAGTCTGGAGAGGATGGGATAGCATCTGAATCAAGTGCTGAGTTTTTACCAGAGCTCGAACAATTACAGCAAAGCTTTCAAGACATGGCACTCACACCAGAAGCTGCGGCCGCCATGATGGCCACTACTGCCATTCGGGAGTTCATGAACTCTGATGAATTCAAAAATCTCATTAAGAGTCAAGTTCAGAGACTGAATGAGTCATCCACTCAGCAACCAGAAAGGGCTGCCCGAGAGGAGAGTAGTGGAGCAAGACTGAATGATGGGCAGTCAGATGCAGAGGAAGGCTGGAGGGATAATACTGAAAGACCCGTGGAGTCTGCCTTGGAGAGGAAAATGAAAGAAATGGAGGAAACTATAGCAAAAATACGTGCAAACTCCAAGGCTCAGTCTTTCAAGCACATTGATCCATCCACACTCATAGCCGGAGGAATTGAGATGTTGCCGGTGGGCTTTCAGATGCCCAGAATTGCTCCTTATGTTGGGAAGAGTCCCCCTACATCGTATTTGAATCAATATGTATGAATCATGACTATGGCTGGGCTTACGATGAATCAGTTGGTGGGGTTGTTCCCCACTACTCTAGAAGGAGGGGCGATCATTTGGTACAACAAGCAGCCTGAAAGTGTACAAGGGAATTGGGATGCATTGTTTGATGCCTTTATAAAGTACTTCAGCTTCAACACCCAGCTAGAAGTCAAGCTACTAGATATAGAGGCTGTGAGACAAAAGCTTAATGAGAATTTCTCCGAGTACTACCAGAGGTGGATGGACAAGATGATTCTCCTGCATCAGAAGCCATTGGAGGATGAGTTGATCGTGAAGCTAATTGATGGAAGTTTGGAGGTTTATCAGAATGTGATGAAATATCACAAGTTCCAGACCTTGGTAGAGGTGCATGAACTAGCTCGGAAGGTAGAGAAGTACGAGATTAATCCAGCCCAGAATAGTTCTGGGGGAGGGTATCAAAGCCGAACATATTCTTCAGGGTATAAGAACAATAGCAATCCTGCAGCCTCTTCATTGATAAGTGCAAAACCGAGTCAGTCACCTGCATTAGTCAAGCAAGTAGAGGTAGCAGCTATGGCACAAGGGGCGAATCAACAAATGGCTGGAAAAGGGATTTCTCCTTGGGAGGATTCTCTTGGGCAGATCTTTCTGAAGTGCAGAAATTTGGGCTTCCTTTAAAGCCTGAAACCGTACATGCCTCCGACCGAGGCGCACAAAAACAACTTTTGATCCTATCATGTAACCAAGGGGCATCGAACTAATGAGTGCTATGCGCTGAAGAAGGCAATTCAACAACTAATCGACGAGAAGAAGATAGAAGAGCCTCGTCCTAAACCTAATGTACAGAACAATCCATTGCCTCAGTTTAAAAGGAGGGTGAACATGGTACAGTTGGGATTGTCTCCTAACTTTGTCCTTGCTCAAATTGCAAAGGCAAATCAGGCAATACAAGTGGTACTAGGGGAAAAAGCTGAACCATCTGTGAAGGAGATCAAGCCCATCAATCTAGATGATGTGGAGTTGGATGATGATGCAGATGAGTTTGAACTGATGAGTAGGCCCAAGCCCATGAGCCAAACGACACCAGTATACCCTATTTGCACCAAGAACAGGATGTACATAAGAAAGGAGGATGCCCCCGTGAACAATGTCACGAGGAGCGGAAGGGTGTATCAACCCGAGCCACAACGGCTAGGGGAACCAAGCAAAAGAGCCGAAGCCTCGGTCCAAGATTACTTGCCAATTAAGGTGGATGAAAAAGAATACTTAGTGGTAGAACAGCTGAAAAAAATGCCTGCACATGCATCCGTGTGGCATTTACTTATGAAGTCTCAAAGGCACTGAGCTGCGGTGGTGAGGAAGCTTATGGAAATGGATGCTGATCCGTTGATGTCCCCTGAAAAGGTGTACATGGTAATTGGGAGCACAAAGAGTCAGTGGCCTGATAGCCCCAAGGAGATCACTTTCACTGATGACGACCTACCACCGGAAGGCACTAAGCATAACCGGGCACTGTACTTGAAAGTGGAGATGATGGACAGAACCTTGCCTTGTGTAATGGATGATGATGGGTCAGCATTGAATATCTGTCCTTTGAAAGTACTTCCCAGTCTTCACATATCTAAAGAAGCACTCTCACAATCCAACACGGTGATCCGGGCCTACGATGATTCTAAGTGCACTGTGATTGGTACTTTTGAGGTAGAAGTGGCAATTGGAGAAGTAAGATCAAATATGTTTTTCACTATCATCAACATTCCGGTGACGTTTTCTTTGCTTTTGGGAAGACCCTGGTTTCACACACTAGGTGGAGTACCTTCGACCCTACATCAGAAAGTGAAAATTCCAATAGGAGGGAAGATTGTGACACTCGAAGCGATGAATCATCTGTGGTAGCTGCATTGAACTCATTTGAACAACCGTTGACTGGCTTTCAGGTAGCAGTCGTCTCGGAACAAAAGGAGAAAGATCTGGTGTTTTCTCCATGGATCCATAAGTACTTTCAAAGGCAGAATTTCATCCTAGGAAAGGTGCTTGGAGTCCACCAACAAGGGGTTGCAAAATTTGATATCAGTATGGGCCAATCACACTGGGGAGGTCTTGGCTACAAAGGGGCTGAAAAGATGGAGGTCCCCGAGTCAAAGAAAGTCCATCTCTTGGATACGTTTGTGACAAGTCATATGATGGTAAGCTGGAGCTAATGATGATTGATGGGGAAACAATCCCCGGGTTTGAGATTTTTACTGATGTCGTCAACTTCTCGAAGTATGGGGTCGGTTTGGTGGAAGAAATGCTTAATCCTGAAGCTGTGAATGAGATCAATACTCCTCTAGCAACCCAAGTCGAAGTAGTGGCTCCAATCATTCCGGAGGAGCAACCAAAAGAAGATGCAGATCCCCTGGTAGACGCCATCATTAAAGCATTTGCTGCCTTGCTGAAGAAAGGATTGAAAGAGAGCCCTGTGAGAAAGGAAGCTATCTCGGGACAAACGAAGTTAGTAGAAAAGGCCGTTGTTGAGCTTACCAAAATGATGGCCAAGGGTAAGGCAAAGAAAGAAGAGGAGGTTCCGTCAGAGGTGCAGAAAGAGACCCTCGAGGCTGACTTGAGCGACTTGTTCGAGGAAGGACCTCTTGAACCAGAAGACCATGCTACTGAAGACCCTCTATAGGTGGAGGAGGAAAATGACTTCTTTGTAAACTTATCTTCTGTATTTGATGTAAACAATTCCGCCTATAAGGCGATGAATGCAATAAAATCTGACTTTGCTTATTTGTGTGATATTTTTCCTAATGGCTCTGTGCATACATGCAATCATTCATTCAATGTGTTCAGCATTCATGACACTGCATTACATGAAATTAATTTGGGTACAATTGAAAATCCTAAAATGGTATTTATCTCTAACGAACTCACTCCTGAAGAAGAGAGAGAATTAATAAAAATACTCAAAAAATATGTGGGAGCGTTTGCTTGGTCTTACGACGATATGCCAGGGTTGACAGAGGGATAGCAGAACACAGAATCCCAATAGATCCCAAATTCAGTGCAGTAAAGCAGAAGCTCGGACGTCTACGTCCAGAATGGGTCGAGAAAGTCAAAGAAGAGGTAGCAAAGCAGATTAAGGCCAATTTCCTAGAAGTGCTGGAATACCCGAAATGGTTAGCCAATATAGTCCCAATTGCCAAGAAAGATGGAAGAGTCAGAGTTTACGTGGATTATCGAGATTTGAATAAAGCCTCTCCAAAGGATGATTTTCCACTCCCTCACATTGATGTCCTAATCAACAGTGCAGCAAGGGCAGTTATGTACTCATTTAAGGATGGCTTCTTTGGATACAATCAAATTTTAATGGATGTCATTGATAAAGTCAAGACGGCCTTCATCACCGAGTGGGGGGTGTACTGATACAGAGTAATGCCTTTCGGATTGAAGAATGCCGGGGCAACCTATCAGAGTGCGGTTACAACATTGCTACATGACATGATCCATAAGGAGGTCGAAGTATACGTTGATGATATGTTGGTCAAATCCATGACCAGGGAAGAGCACCCTGCTATCCTAGATAGATTCATGACCGGGATTAAAAAGTATAACTTGCAACTCAATCTAAAGAAATGTGTGTTTGGGGTTACATCGGGCAAACTATTAGGGCACATTGTCAGTCAGAAAGGCATTGAGATGGATCCAGACAAGATTAAAGCTATTCAAGATATGCCGGTGCTGAAAATAGAAAAGGAAGTCAGATATTTCCTGGGGTCGCTTCAATATGTCAGCAGAGTCATCACCAGATTGACTACTGTCTGTGAGCCCATTTTCAAGCTTCTTTGGAAAGAACAACCCGTCGTGTGGAATGACCAATGTCAAGTTGCATTCGATAAGATCAAAGTATACTTGATCAATCCTCCAGTGCTGAAGCCTCCGACTCTGGGAAAGCCTTTGATTCTGTACTTAGCCATTGAAGTGACCTCCATAGGGGCAATGTTAGTCTAAGAACAAGATGATAAGAGGGAGCACGCTATTTACTACCTCAGTAAGAAGCTACTGGATAATGAGACCCGGTACATCATGGTGGAGAAAACTTGCACTGTTATGGTTTGGCTGACAAAGAAACTGAGACAATATTTCCAATCCTATAAGATACAAGCAGTGGCGAAGGTCGATCCAATGAAATACCTCTACTCTGCCCTATCTTTAACAGGAAAACTGTCCCGATGGTTGCTTTTGCTGTCAGAATTTGACATCGATTATGTGACAAAGAAGGTGATCAAAGGAAGAGCAGTGGCTGAGTTCCTAGCCAATCAGCTGCTCGAATCTGATTATATAAAGAACTTGGAGTTTTCGGATGAATAGTTGGCCATGGTGGAAGTGGAGGTCAGAAAATGGATTATGCACTTTGACGGAGCCGTGAACAAGAGAGGAGCAGGCTTCGGAGTAATCATTGTAACTCCCGAGGGGGAGATAATTCCTTTGTCAAAGCGGCTGGAATTCCCGGTAACTAACAACGGTGCAGAATATGAAGCCTGTTTATTTAGCATTGATGCTCTTATCACACTAGGGGCAAATAATGTGACCATTATTGGAGACTCGCTGTTGGTGATCCATCAAGCCACCGGGGAATAGGAAATCAAAGAAGAATCACTTCGCCCATACTTAGAGACTTTATGGGAAATGTTGAAAGTATTCGGGCATATTGAATTCAGGCACATGGCTATAGATGATAATCAGATGGCCGATTCGTTAGCAACCTTGTCATCCATGTGGGAAGGACCTCAGAAGGCACCAATGTAGCCCTTGATCCTCGAGACCGCTAGAACGCCATTCCACCGTTCTAGCGATGTCCTAACTTTAGTAGCAGATGATAAACCCTGGTACCAGGATATAGCTGATTTGCTACAAAATGGCCAATATCCTGAGGAAGCAGATACATCGGATAAGGCCACACTGAGGAGACTAGCAGCTCAGTTCAGATGGTTTGATGGACAACTCTGCAGAAGGACTGCTGATGTTGTTAAAGTGTTTGATAGAAGTAAAAGCTAAAAAGGTTATACAAGAGATGCATTCGGGGATCTGTGGCCCGCATATGAATGTTTTAGCTCTGGCAAAGAAGATCATAAGACAAGGGTACTTCTGGCTTACCATGCAAACAGATTGTGTCGAAGAAGTGAAAAAGTGTCACGAGTGCCAGATTTACGGGGATATCAACCATTTTCCACCTATGGAGTTACAAAATCTCATGACCCCTTGGCCGTTTTCAGTATGGGGTATAGACATAATCGGTGAAATTCGGCCTCCGGCATCAAATGGTCACAAATTCATCATAGTGGTGGTGGATTATTTTTCCAAGTGGGTTGAAGCCGAGTCTTATGTCACAGTCACGGCTAAGAACATGGCCAAGTTTATAAAGAAGCACATCTTCAGGAGATACGGTATACCACATCACGTGGTGACTGACAACGGAGTGCAATTTTAAGGGGCCACAGCTGAGTTTTTCGAAGAATACAATGTAGAGCATCGTAAGTCTTCACCTTACAGGCCACAAGCCAATGGAGCAATGGAAGCGGCGAATAAGTCTATTAAGAAGATCTTATCCAAGACCACTTCGACTTACAGAGACTGGGCAGATAGATTGCCTTATGCTTTATGGGGATACAGAACCAGTGTTAGAACACCAACAGGGGAAACACCGTATTCACTGGTTTATGGGATGGAAGCAGTCCTTCCCATTGAGGTGGAATTGAAGTCATTAAGGACTGTCTTGGAAGCTCAATTGCCTGAAACAGAATGGATAAAGGCGACGTTTGAACAACTGGCTATGGTCGACAAAAAGCGTCTCAAAGCTCTAGATCATCTACAGATGTACCACCAAAGGATGGCTAGAGCCCACAATCGATGAGTTCTTCATCAAAAACATCCTTTAAAAATGGGAGATCTGGTGTTGAAACAGATGAGGTCATCTAACATAGATGCAAGGGGCAATTTCAAATCCAACTAGGAAGGGCCGTATGTGGTTAAGAAAGTACTTTCCAAAGGTGCAGTAAAGATTATGGACATGGATGGCAACGAGTTCACCAATCCGATCAATCAAGACCACCTCAAACGCTACCATGTGTAAAAAAAAGAGCCTACTAAGTCAAAAACTCGCAAGGGCGATGTAAGCAAAAATTAAGGCAATAAGGGTTAGCTTATTGACCAGAAAACCTGTATATGATGGTTGATAACAGGAATGAGTTCGTTCGAGATATGTACTAATTTTGGCATTTTTAATTGATACAATAATTAAATTTCATTGATGAAGTGCGTGTTGCTCAACATATTGCATGAATGTTTGGAGTATGTTACCTAATTCATTCGTAAAAAACATCCAGATAAATAAAGTCATTCATACGCCTAAGTATGTGAATTGTGAACATCATTCATAAATAAAAAAAATAATAAAAAAAAGTAAAGAAAAAAAAGAAAAAAAAAAGAAAAGAAAGAAAAGAAAAAAAATAAAAAAGAAAGAAAAAAAATATATAAAATAATGATAGTCAATACATACATAATAATAAAAATCATGTCTCTTTCATGTCCTTCTTTTCTTGACAGGAAGTGATCCTGCAGCAATCTGGGGGATAAGAGAGACAGCTCTGAAGGAGACGACCCTATCACTAGGACCACAAAAATGCCAGCTCACCAGCAACAAGCTAACCATACAAGCCCAACTGATGTGGTCCCTAGGGGCATTGATGCACCACTCCAGTATAGATCCCAAGATCAATCCAGGAGGAGAGGATCGGATGGAAAGAAGAGCTTTCACCTCGGGATTGGGAAGCCCAAACAAGTTAACCAATGAAGGAATGTTGCTGAAGGTGAACTCGAGAATGACAATGTCTACCCCTTTGTGACATGGGATATTCAGGATGGCACTAAACTCCTCATAGAAAGGGCAAAGCTCTTGGCACGAAAAACGAAAGACATTATCCACCGGATCCCAGTAACGATAACAGGCTTTCAACAATTCGCGGTTCTAGGGATGTTTGTAATAAGCTTTGATGTTCCACAACCCGAAAGGCTTCAATTTGAGCCAATCGGAGTCTTGTAACGATTCTAAAAAATTGTAAAAGCCTGAATAAAAGGAAGCAAAAATTGAAAGAAAAAGAAGGAGTGAATTCTAAAAAATTAGTAAAATGAAAGCCCATAATATAAAAAATACAGTTCATGTTATGCGCAGAAAATCCAATACAAGAAAGAAAGACAAAAAAAAATGTGTGAAACAAAGCACTCATTCTAGCTCTCATCCTCTCCCACCTCATCCTCCTCAGACTCACTCGGATACGTATCCCTATAAGAGTCGAAGTCCTCCTGCACCCGGGTCAAATCAGCTTGCATCCGGGCCATGTCAGCCTATATCCGGATAAACTCGTGGGTCGCAGCTAAGGCCCGAGCCTCAGGAGCGGCTGCCTGTCTGGCCTGATCCTGAAGCATCTGCACTCGAGTCTGCAAAATAACAATACAAATTAACATGTATACATACATTCATATTCATTCATGCATTGCATAAATCTTAGTCCACCACGACTTTAAAACGGAACCCGAAATTCAGTCTCAGTCCATTGAGTGCGCAAAGTTGCACACGGCTGTCACACACATTTCAACAAATCTTAGTCCACCATGACTTTAAAACGGAACCTAAAATTCAGTCTCAGTCTGTTGAGTGCGCAAAGTTGCACATGGCTATCACACACATTTCAGCAAATCTTAATCTACCACGACTTTAAAACGGAACCCAAAATTCAGTCTCAGTCCATTGAGTGCGCAAAGTTGCACACGGCTGTCACACATATTTTAACAAATCTTAGTCCACAACGACTTTAAAATGAAATCCAAAATTCAGTCTCAGTCCGTTGAGTGCGCCAAGTTGCACACGGCTGTTTCACATTTTAACAAATCATAATCCACCACGACTTTAAAATGGAACCCAAAATTCAGTCTCAGTCCGTTTAGTGCGCCAAGTCGCACATGACTATCACACACTTCAACAAATTCATTCCTACATGACTATAAAAGGTAACAAAAAACGCATATACTCGTATTTATTCTTGATCGAAGGGGAAAAAATTTTTGTTTCAAAATTATCGATAAAGGAATAAATACGCTCACCAATTGCACACTACAAAAACCATGGCTCTGTATGGTAGGTCATACGTGGCTATCTGGTCTCAAAAGTCATGTTTTTGCTGGCGTCCTCCTTATGTGAAAAGGATCATAAGGAACCGCTTAGCTCCAAGAGCCGTATTTCCCCGGCGTCCTTCTTATGTGAAAAAGGATCATAAGAAACCGCCTATCTACCAAAAGTCTCATGAAATTAACCCACAAGCCACACACGTGCACACTACCTTTGATCCCGTGTTCTTTGTCGTGTACCTAAATCCGTGCAAAGAATCGGACTTTAGCTACACGAGAGGCAGCCTATGAACACGGAATTTTTTGGGTCCCAAAAAAAAAAGAAAAGCCTTGATTACCACGACTCGTGGGGATTTTGTTACAGTCATACGAGACTATAACTAAATTACAGTCGTATCACCGTAAGATCGGGGCAAGTTACAGAACCCATACCCCTAAAATAAAAAAAATTGAGAAAAATCTTGAGCATTTAATGCTCTAGATTTTCCTGAAGAAAGAGAAGATAAAAGGCAGAAAAGAAGAGAGGGATGGGACTTTTGGGCAGATTTTCATCTCAAGAAAGATTAGAGAGAGAGAAATTGGAAAAAGAGAGAAAGGAGAGAAAAACCAAAAAACAAGCTTTCTTGAATGCTTTTCTTCTTAATTTCAGTTTGTGAATGTTTAAAATAAATTAGAAATGATAGAATTAACTTGACACACAAAATCTAAATCATTTCCAGACACGAACTAGCTTAAATTTGTGACTTTTTGGAGGTTTTTTTTGAACCCATTTGCAACCTAAACACACCAAGGAAAAGAAGCAATTTCATGTTCATTGGTACGTTGTCAGGGGTCATTCCAGTGGTGGATCAGCGCCAAAGAGTTAAACACACTTCAATCCCTCCTATTTTTGTGCTTTCTCGGTGTTTTGGTTGATTTTGTGCATAAAATTTGCTTTTCTTAGTTTGCTATTTCTGGAAAATTAAGAACAGTCGTACGACTGTTCTTATCACAAAGAACAGGGGCACGACTGTAATTACAGTTGTGCCATTTCATCTATAGTCATGCTACTGTTGTTAAATTTCTTCAGTTTTTATTTCTCTCCATTTAAATATTTTGGAGATTTCTGCTTCAGGAGAGCTATAGTAGCACGACTGTAGTTACAGTCGCACGACTGTAGTTACAGTCATACGACTGTAATCATAGTCATACGACTATAGTCCTCGGTCAGAAGTAGAAAATCCCATAAAATCCAAAAAAAATTCATAAAAATCCCAAAAATTTCATAAAAATCAGAAAAATCCAGAAAAATAAAAAATATCAAAAATGAATTTTGGAGTGTGCATTCACAACCTTAGATTTATTTTTCGGTGTTTTTGCATTTAGAACAAAACCACGACGGAGACCAGGTTCTCCCAAAAACCGACCCACCTCGTTTGCTAAATCAAAATAAACCGAAAAATGTTTTCAAAATGATTTTCTCACAAAACCAAAATACAGGGACGTTTCAAAATGTTTTCCAGGTCTAATCGGATGCATGCCCCTGATCTCTAAAATCTCCAATTCTATCCTATTTGAGTCCAATTTGTGGTGTGCTATAAACTGTGCTAACCATTTGTTTTGCAACTTTAATTTCTTTATTTTTACTTTTAATGTAATTTATAGCTTAATTTGTGTACTCTAGGCGACTGTAATTTATAGATTCTCGTGTATTCTAGGCGCTTGCAACGTGAGGCCGAGAGCTTTTATTTTCATTCGATTAGGTTGTAACAATTTATATATTTACCGCTTTATCTTTATTTGTGTGCACGCTATATGTTTCAATTCAATAAAATCAATTCTTAGAAATTTAAAGTGTCATCGTAGAACATTGGCCGTATTTATTTTGATTAGACTGAAATAAGGGACTTGTCCGAACATAAATCTCTGGAAAGTGTGGCAATTCCCGCTTTGGTTCAGCTACACTATAATTTTCCGGTTGAGCTGAGCCGGGTGGCGACTTCTACACTTTTTTATCGAGATTTAGGTCTTGATTCTTTTACAAAACAATCCGATTTTCTAAAAACGAATTTCTAATCCAAAAACCCCACACGAAGGAAGGACCCGTCCGAAATCGAGGCACTCCTTCCGAAAGGGAGTCCGCGTTCCGTCGAAAACATCGTCCGCTCACAGTTACATATCAGGTTATACATAGATTATACATTATTTATACATTATGATACAGATGTGATACCTTACTTATACATTGTAATAAACACATTATACCTTACTTATACATTGTGATACACTGTTTATACTTTGTTGTAAAACTGTTATACACTAGTTGTACATTAGTTTTACCTGAATTATACATTAAGATACATTATTTTCATAGATTATAACTTAGTTATACCTGAATTATACATTAGTTATACCTTAAGATACAATGTTATAGTGATTATACCTTAGTTATACTTTCTGATATGTTAATTATACCTTAGTTATACATTAAGATACAATATTTTCATTAATTATACCTTAGTTATACATTAAGATACAATATTTTCATTAATTATACCTTAGTTATACATTAAGATACACTATTTTCATAGATTATAACTTAGTTATACCTAAATTATACATTAGTTATACCTAAATTATACATTAGTTATACCTTAAGGTATAATGTTATAGTGATTATACCTTAGTTATACTTTCTGATATATTAATTATACCTTAGTTATACATTAAGATACAATTTTTTCATTGATTATACCTTAGTTATAACTGAATTATACATTAGTTATACCTGAATTATACATTAGTTATACCTTAAGATACACTGTTATAGTGACTATACCTTAGTTATACTTTTTGATACATTAATTATACGTTAGTTATACATTAAGATTTACTATTACATTGCTTATAAATTAGCTATACTTTGTTATACATTAATTATACCTTAGTTATACTGAATTATACATTAGTTATACCTTAAGATACAATATTAATTAAACTTTCTGAGATATTGTGATGATTATACCTTGTTCATCTTCTACTTCTCTCTGAATTGTTGTTATGCATAGTGGATACTCCATTAGGATGTTGCTTGCACTCTTTAGCTATAAATAGAATCTAATGGACATGTCGTTCATTATATCCATTAGCGGATATCCTTCTGTTACTTAGAATTGGATCTTTAAATCTTCTTTTTGTTGATCGATCTTGATGTTTCCTTTGATAGCTCGGTTGAAGTCATTGAATGTTGATATTGTTGGTATTAGGACGCCACTTACTTTGTAGTTGATGAATCTGTAATCTTCAGTCCAAGTTCCATTATGATGGAGTAGAATTGCAATTTCTTGCATATCTCTGTGATCGATTGAATTGCTATCTTTGTTTGCAGTGATCGATTGATTTGCTGTGTTTGTTTGCAGTGATCGATTGATTTGCTGTGTTTGTTTGCAGTGATTGATCCAGTTGTGCGATTCTGATTTTTGCGCCTCTGATCGATGTTGATATGTTGTGATTCTGGTCGAATTTAATGTCCAGTGATTCTGAGTTTGTCGCGTTTGGGAGATTTTTGCGTTTGGGAGGTTTATGAGAAGGTGCGATTTTGGTCGTATTTTAGAGATTTTGGTTTTTTGCTCTTTGATTTATTGCAAAAGAATCACATAAAACAGGAATTTCCTGTTTTAGGTATTTTCGAAATTTTGGAAAGTTTTTAATGTATTTATGCAAACTTTTCCTTTGTAGGTAAAAAAGTTAGATGGTGCCAAAAAGCAAGTATTTATGTAAAAAGCCCAAAATATTATATAAACTTATATGGTCATATTGTTTCCAAATTTTAATTTATTTTGTTACTCTAAAATGGATGATTGGTATTTCACTTTAAATTGTGTACTTTCAATTGCTTTTGTCTTCTAAAATATAAGATATGGTTCACCTAGTGATGCAAACAGGGTGAGATGAAGTAGAAAATAATTCCCTCATTTCTATCTCGCTGAATTTTAGGAAGTACCCATCCCTGTACGGTTGTACCCATCTATAAATCTGGAAAAAAATTCCCCTCATACCAGCCCTGTCGGAAACCCCACGGGATTGGGGATCTTCATAAGAAATTTTTTTTATTTTTAAGAATTATCAATTAATAATTAATTTTATGTAATAAATATATCAAATTAATTAAATAAAAATTATAATATTCCAATATTTAAATTAAATACAAATAATATGTTTAAAGTTTTTTTTTAAGTGGAATTGTAATTAGACTAATTAAATATAAATATTTAAAATTTAATAAATAATAAAATAAAATGAGGATTTCAGGGCTGGGATTTAGCGAGGTATAAAAGGATATTCTCGTCCTCATCCTCGTTAGTCTTTTAAAATTACCCTATTCCCACTTTATGGAAAATATTTTGTCAGGTCTTTCCTTTCTTCATTGGACAACTTTCCAATGGAGATAGGAAATCCTAATCCCATTTATATCCCTAAAATCCTAATCCCATTTATATCCCTAATTTTAAGATCAAATTCACTTAGGGTCAATTTGCCAGACTAACAATATAACTAGATTTAAAATGAAATCAAATAATTGCAAAATCATGTGAACTCCTATATGCTCTATGTGGATCTAGGGATGTAAATGGGGCAAAAATTCGCCTTTCCCATGGTGATCCGAGTAATTTGCATGTTACTTCCCTTTGCCATCTATTAACTTATACATCTACTCCTAATTTATTTGTGATGTGGGATTTCTTGGTTAGCATGAAATTGTAAAATTGCACTAAATTAAATTGGAATTATAAATATAATATTAATTAATTTTAATAAATTCACGAATATAGCATAAAGAATTAAAAAGGCTTCTGGCCAATGACATTACCATGAGGAAAATAATTACAAGTAATAAAAGTATCACCACTATTAATGCAAATAACTCTAGCACATCCAATCTTTATGCTTTCCCTCCAAACCATCTGTGTATAATGAAGGCAATCTTTATTATCACTACAACTATTTGTATTATGATTGTAATAACACTTCTCCGCCGCCCATTCCGCCACCGCATCCTCCGGTTTCCAATCCTTTCCACTGCCCCAGAACAGGTTTTCACCATAATCGCCTTTCGAATGAATCAACTCGCAATCTCCTTGCCTTTGCTTAGCCCACCAAGCTGCATACTTTGCTAGCTTTTCGCTCCACCGCAGCGGAACAAGTCCTAGCTTTGCCCTTTCCTTGTTATGTGGTATTAAGAATTGCTCTATATGTTTAATTTTACTTTTAACTACTGAAATTTCTGCTTCTGATTTTGACAAACACAACATTGGGACAGAACTAATGAAGAAGAAGAAGAAGAAGATTAAGAAGAGGAAGGTTCCCAGTTTCCCACATGAAAACATGGTTTTATGATCAGTACAATGTGTTTGATTCATTTATATTTATATGCATTGTATTGGACCTTAGTATAATGATGAGAATTATAATTGATACTTTGGAAATAATATTTAATTTCATACACTTGTTTTGATGCTGAGGAGGAATCATTTCATGTGGTTCAGTTTCAATTTGAAAGAAATGTGATGTGGAACACATGTTACTTCTAATTGGTTTGACATTTTATAACTAACAAAAACGGCTTCTAATCATTGATTGATTAACTTACAAGCTTTACTGATTCAATCTATCATTCTTAGAATTAAATACTATAACATATATACTTCATAAATAATCATAGAATCTTGATAACCCTTTTTTCTTTTTTTTTGTTCACCTTTCATTTGATTTTAGACTTAAGGATTAGAGGTAAGTGATTTAAGCTTCTTGGAGTTAGAGCATTTATTACTCCACTAATTCAGGTGTTGAAAGTGGAAACTTTTAGTATTAATATGGACCCATTACAGAACAATAGCCTTAAATTCTTGGGTTAACTGTCTCATCTTTCGAGGTGCCTATAAGCCACCCCAGAAATTAATTATTGTGATCAACAATTGATACTCTTGATTGTGCACCAAAAAAAAAGTAAATGGTATGTTACATGTTTGGGACCTCATTTGAATTTTTTTTCTTTTTTAAGCCATAGGAATTGAACCACCTCACTTGAAACTTTTAAGCCTAGGATTAATCTTGCCCAAATAATAAATTCATTTTTTGTATTTTGAAGAGAAGAGTAGTATACAATAAATTAATTAATGCCACTCTCTTCAACCTATAATGTCGTATGCACAATTATGATCAGTCTCATATATCAACTGCTACAAAAAAAATAAAAATTAAAGATGGGAAAGGAAAAATAGTCACCAATATAAATTAATACAGTTGTGTGGTTGATAATTCACATGGACACATGTGCCAGTAGCCAGAGCCAGTCCAGGCCTTTTTCTTATATAAACCACCAATATTCAGATTTTTTTTTATTAATTAATCACACTTCTAATTAACAGATTCCATAAAGCTATACATAAACTGTATGCTACCAGATAGCATGTCAATTTAATTAAATTAGCCTTTATTCAACTATTCAACTTGAGATGACTCACATTGTGTAAAATTTTATAGTACATCGGAATATATGTTCTTCATAAAAGAGTGGTTGTTTGGAATTTATAGGATATAGTATAAAAAATATTATTTATATTTTATACCGAAAGGAGTACACATTTGAGAGTACCGATGCAGTGAAATTGAGAGGGTTGTTGATAATATAAAAATTTTAAAAATCAAACTGAAGATGGGGATTGGTTCCAAGTTGGAGAATCCACGTGGAAGCCCTGAAAATTGAAGTTACAACCCTGGAGTAATTGTTCGCATCACATTGCTAACTCAATCTGTTCTCTTCACAATGTATGCTATAATCAGTAATCACTCATCATATGACATTCATCCTTAAAAGGGTACCCCAAAAAAAAAAAAAAGTTATTCATAAATCAAATTTTAGCTCTATGATACATTGTAAGTTCAGGTGAATATATATTTGGACAAAATAACATTTCCATCAGACCGATACAAGTAAAGAACTAGTTTCAAATAACTCTACTGGAAAATAAACAAATGAAACACGCTCTAGATGGAGGAAGCACTGCTAAGGAAGTCATATCGGCCAAGCAATAATGTATGCAAGCCAGGACACCTTAAGGTGGTTAAACATCTTGCTTGCCACATCTCAAGCTAATCCCACAATCCAAATCTACCTCACCTTTTGTATCCTCTTGTCTCTAATAGGCAGCTCAACTGGCTTCTGTGCCTCGTGTGGGTGATCAGGCCCCTTGTACACCTTAAGGTGGTTGAACAATGCTCGGCCAAGCTGCATTTAATGCTAATATGTCAAAAGAAGCTCATTGCCTAATAGCTACTGGCATTTATGCAGGCAGCATCAAAACATTGTTTTTCGCCTTAAGAAGAAATGACTTTCAGTCCTCTAGCATGCTGAACATGAGCATCATACTATTTTTAGTTAAACAATTAAGCCTTCGCATTAATACCTCAGTACACATAGAGGCATATAGACAATGATGTGGAAAAACTATAATAAAATCTGATACAAAATAGAAATACTAGAACAAAAATTTAAATGCCCGTCCTTCCGCCATGCTTTGCAGAGAAAAAACATACATATCACAAGATTTTGTGCAGTGTACATGTTTTCTGTTATTGTTTGATAATTAAAAGTAGAGCTCTATGTCATAAATGGTGGGAAATAGAATTCCATTTTGTTCACTGACTAGTACATATATTTAGACATGAATCTAATAGTGTGAACTATAATGTGAACACCTATACATGTGCCTATACTTGTAATGTGAACCCCTATACATGTGCTTATACTTGTGCTAACTACACTTATTATCTATACAAGGTTTTGACAACCATCATTGGTAGTTTCAGTTCAGAGTCACTTCAAGCTTCAAATGGATCAGTTTCTACACACTAGAAGATAGGAACCATGCCTTAAATCTGCTCCCCTATGTCAAGAGTAAGCAACCAGTAAATATGCTACTCGACAATTCTCACCAAACTCTTTTCCTCAGTGTGCCTAAGGCCTCCAAGATTCACTCAAGTTTCTGACATTCCATTCGAAATATCCAAATTTGTTCCTCAATACATGGAAGACTGTGATGCTACTTGCCCAAAAGAATTTAAAAGTGCTACAGAAGTCAACTTCCTCTGCACTAAAAGTATTGAACTTTCCTTTGATCAGATACAGTCCAACATTTGGGCTTGTACAGAAATGGCTCTAGAATAAAACTGAGTGCCCTTGAGTCGTACACCAACTTTCAGTGTTCAGTCTTCTTGGTAGGCTTTGGCATTTGCACAGTTCATAGACTTATCCAAAGCACCAATATGATTCCAAGTCCTTAGAGGACAGATTTCAACACATTATTGATAAACCCATCACAAATGGATGTATGAGTGCACACAATAAACAAAAGCAGAAAGCATTCGTACAATCGAAACAAGCACTCAAACAACCAATAGCCATAAGATAGAGTTTTGAACCTTGTATAACTGATTATTACGCCATGCTCATCATACTACAAGTACTAAATAACTGATGTCTCAAATGGTAACATTCAATGATTGCATTTTGGCAAGCCCAAAAGATCTGGAAGTTACTATATCATGCTGGGGGGTTTTAAGGATGAGGCTTTCAGTTTTTTCTACTGTTCTATCCCCCAATAAGCATCACATCAACCAGCATAAATACATACCAAGTTGAGTTGAGAACAAAAGAACAGTGCAAAAGCAGAACTTTGGCATTAAATGCAGAACTTTACTGCTAGACAGAAGCGTTGCAACAAGACTGGTGGCAGCAGGAAGGACTACCTACGCCTATTGCTTCTCTTTGTTCATTCACCATACAGTAACTTGTTCCAATCAAAAATACCTAGTACCTAAAAGAAGAAGCCAAAGGCCTATATGCACATATTTGCACAACCAAAACCTCACCACCAAAATAATGGCACCAAAAAGGAAAAGCTTTTGGGAACAAAAATCTGGACCGGAGAGAAAATCCAGTTATGTAAACACGAGGGGAAAAACTTAATATATAGTCACACTGAGTTAGAAATTCGGAACTTACTCTTCCTTTAGGAAGCATTCCACGGACAGCATGTTCAATAATTCTTTCTGGAATCCTCTGTTGTAGCTGATCAAATGTTTCCACTTTCATACCACCTGGTCTTCCTGAATGCCTCCTGTATAGTTTTTGAGTTCTTTTCTTCCCAGATACAGCAACTTTCTCAGCATTCACCTTTTGGACAAAAAGTTTCAGAATCTCATAAACTTATATTGCAACTAAAAAATTTATGAGATAGAAACAGAAACAGCATGAACCAGCAACTAAAGCAGAAACATGTGAACAAATCATGAACAAGCAACTAAAGCAGAAACTGCATAAGTATAAACATCAGTAACATTTTTATCGTATTGCTAGAAACAGTTTCTACAAAATTTTGAACATGGATGTTTAGGAGTTAACATATTGTAAGATTGATAATTTAAAAATCTCCAATTACAAATCATACTAGACAGAACACCCAACATACAGGCACCACAAGGATCAGTCATGGATAGTTGCAAGATGTCAATGCTTAACTAGATGGGGCAAATACTTATGGGGAATACAAATGTATTGATTCCTAGATTAAAGCACAAGTACAAAACATCTTATAGGTGTAATAGACTCACACTGGCATCATGTGAAGCCTTAATGATAGAACCAAGTAAAGCCATTTTGACTCGCACTACAAAGCAATAAGCAGGAAGATACCAAAAAAAAAGAAAAAAAAACAGCATTGTAAAAATTTTGATTCAAACTAATGCAATCAATTAACTGAACTACCACCAGTCCACCAATAGAGAGACTGGAACGGTATTTTAAAGGAAGCCAGTGGTCTGAGTTTTGAACTCAACACCTCTTCCTCCAAATTAATAAGAAATGTTAACTAAGATAGAAAGACAATTAAAGAGTGAATTATGTGTAATGACCCGTGTTTATACTGCATTAACGACATCTAACACACCAAAAATACATTATTGAATAAGTTGTCAATGAAAATTCGTAAAGTAATAAAGAGAGCATAGAAGCATAAATCATATACCACAATTACAAAAGCCCCCATGTCGACACTAGGAGTATAGGTCGCCAAGTTCTTTCCACGAATATGAATGGCAATGGTGGAAGCCAGTCTCCCAAGAATTTTATCAGTTGCATCAACAATATACCATGGTTTCTCCGTGTTCACATGGTCCGCTGCTTTAGGATACCAAGTCGTATTCCAAATGTCCTACAACACAATATACAACAAAGATTAGCCATCAAGGACATAGAAACACAATAAATTTGAAAGAAACCCAGAAAAGAAAAATTGATGGAGAGAGAGAGAGAGAATTACAGGGCCATTAAGCTCGGACTCCTCAAACATCCAGCGTTGATCAAGGGGCACACGAGAAATGACAGCTTCATCCTTCTTCTGGGAGCGAACCACACAATTGCGGCTGCTGGTGGTAACAGAAAATGAGGGATTTGATTTTAGAAGGGAGAAGCCAATAAGAAACGGACTGCTATTAGTGACATTGTTCCTTGAATAAGGAAAAAGGGATTTAGAGGAAGAAGCAGTTGTCGAAGAAGAGGAAGAAGATGAAGAAAGTATGAAAGAAGACGGTGCACAGAATGCCATAATCCCCTTCCTATCTCACTCCCAAACCACCCTCCTTACTGTTGCTCAATTTCAGTATAAATGGATAACGTTTTCTTCTTGTTTTTGGGGTTTCTTTGGGCAATGCTTTTCGGACCCAATTGTCACTTTTATTCATCTCCGAGCCCAATTCCCTTCGGAGACTTAAACAACGCCCCCCAACTACAATTTTTTTGACAAAAAAAATATTGAGATAATTACCTAGTATAACTCCCTTTGAATCTATATATATATATATATATATATATATATATATATATTAAAGTAGAAACCTTACTGTTTATGTGTCATTTTCTGGTTATTTTGATTTAATTAATTATTTTTTAATTTTCTACTTTTCTATGAAATTATGTGTACATTATTATCTCTATAATTTCTCCTAAAATCTCTTATGTAATGAAGTGATGATATTCCACTAAAATTCTTCTTATTCTCTCCTTTTTTAGTTACGGTCCATTCTCCTTTTTCTTTTCTTTCCTATGTTTCTTGATTTTTTATTTTTTCTTCCATTCTTTTTAGTTTTTCTTAAATTTCCTGATATGGATTTTTGTGCTTTAGGTTTCTCCCTAACCTCTGTTTCTGCTGCATATTTTGGTGTAGGTAAGAATGCTTGCATTATCTTTTCCCAGCTAATTCTTTTGCTTAATATTTCATTTTGGGTTTTTAAGGTTTCTGAAATTGTTGTCTTCCTTTCTTATTGTCTTCTTTAACCTATTTGCCAAATTGCAGGTATTCTCATTCTCTTATTGCACATTTTGTTCCTATTCATTGTAGATTAATCCCAGTGATTTTTCTCTTCGATTTTTCTAATATTTCTTCCTTTTTTTGTTATTGTAAATTAATTTCAATCGTATTATTCACCTATCGTATATGTATTCTTATACATGTGGAGTGGAACTTGAGCTATTTTAATTAGATACTATATATTTAGAATGTTGCTTTTTCCCCCTTCATGTTGTTCCTCTGATATGTGCTTAACTACTATTCATTATTTATTGGTGCTCTTGCATAGTTTATGGAAATATCGGTTTAAGCACTTCTTTGGAGTTTGAGACTGACTTTTATCCATTGTTTTATTGTTATGATTAGAGTTTACTGGATTTGTGTTCTGTAATTATTCATTACTTCCAATGACAGTTTATATTAACTCTATATATAAAGCAATTTATGCAGAAAATATTTTTAATGCGCAAGAAGATTATTGAGTTTGGGAGATTATATTAACTCCTACTTATAGTTTATTGAGTTATCAAATTCCTACAGAAGCTGAAAATTGAATGTGAGTTTGGGAGATTTTTTGTTATCATATAAGCAAAAAACTGTTGCTAGTTTTGTAGTGATGTATAGTTTATTATATTTGATTGGACCAAACTAAAGGTCTGATTAAACAACATGAATTCATAACTCACGACCTTAATTTATTTGTTGGGTTATAGAAACTCTACTATTTTTGTGGATCGTTACCTGGGATTGGGAAGCTTTAACTATATTCACTTCGAATTGAGTTTCAATTACGAATTGTAGACTAAATGTTTGGTTCATTTAAATATATAAGCATTCTTTCCTTTTATTGTTTGTTTTGTGGTATAATATTCTATTATCCACCCATTTTTGTTTAATGTTTAATGACATAAACTTTCAAAATCAAATGCTATTTCATTTTTGTAATATTTATTTGGATAGATATTGTAATATTCTTCTATTAATGGTTTTAAGACCATTTTCTTATTATTTTTAAATTAGAAGATAGAGTTTCACATATTTTCAAATTTGATCTAGGGGTGAAAAAAATATAATAAGTATCATTTGATATTAATTAATAGTGTTGTCAATGTGTTTCATTTTATATGACTTTCTAAGCTTATAAGTTTTTTCCTTTTTGCACTATGTTATGCATTATGAATGTACTTCTTGGAAATTTTCTTTCAAATTAGCCTTTAATTTGTTTAAACTAAGACAAAGATTTAGTAATTAATGCAAATTATCTCATAATTAAGGTATAGTATTAGGAAGAGAGAGAATTATGAAGTGAAAAAATAGAATTTTATGATATCATTATTAAGGATATAAATTAGTCATTGTAATAGCTCATTTAACATTTGAAGCAAAATACTTCTTATATTGTGCTTTATGAGTTATTCCAATTGTTAATATAAATTAATAAAAATGCATAAAATTAATAAAAAATAATTAAATTAAATAATGAGTTAAAATAAAAAAAAATTATAATCAAATAAAAAAAATTATAATCAAAATATATATTAGATAAATCTGTGCATCGGACGGGGCACAATCTAGTATATAAATAAATACAAAACCATAATATATAATTGCAACTAAATTTTGAAACCTTTATCCAGATTTACTAAGATTACAGAAAGAAGGAAGACTTTCCGTAGTTTTGACTTTTTTCAAAAGCTAAGGAAAACTAATAAAACTTTTTTTCTATCCAAACTGCTTTCCCATTTTTATCTTTACCAAACACCTGTATTATCTGCTTTTATGGCTTTCTTTGCTTCAAAGCTCATTTTCTCATTTGGGAAAGCAATTCCAAACATAGCCTAATTTATATGATGATTTACAAGTGGAAAATTTTCGATAGATGTAGAATCTGGATAAAATATGGTTGATTTTGATAATATGTAGAATGGAGTGTTATTATGTTTTTATTTAGTTTATATTATATATTTTGTGCGGTCCATATGGTGTTTATTATACTTGTTATATTTTATTTCAATATTTGTAAAACAATTTGGATTTATTTGATATTATTACTAATAAATCTTTCTTCTTGTATTTTACGGATTTAAAATGCATAAAATTTACCATTATTGTCCAACAAAAATATAAAATGTTTTACAAATTATAAAAAAAAAAAAGTAGTCGCCATTAGTTGTATCCATCTCTCTTCTAATTATCCCTAATGTTCTCTTTCTGTTGAAACCAAAACACCAAATCCATACTCAAACCAAATAATTCTCTTGTAGTTTTCTTCTCCCATGTTCTTCAACCTCTAATTTTATCCTTTTCATTTTCATTCCATTATCATGATCATCGACTTATCATCTACTGAAATTTTTGTATTATAGAATGTGATTTTATTAACTTTAAACTTATTTATTTTAAATAGATGAAACTATAATTTAAATTATTTTTGTACACTTAAAAAGTTTATTTAATGAAAATAATAATTTTTGAAATGTATTTAAAATTGTTTCAAAAATTATTTTTAAATTATTTAATTATCTAATTATTTTTACTAATATTTATAAAATATTATTATTTTTGTAATAATTATTGTATAATGATATATATATACCTTTTTAATAACAATTATTAACTACCAGCTGAACCAAACAGGCTAAATAGATAATAAGGATTGTTGATTGATTCGATTTGGCCCTAATTACATAATATGAATTGTTGATTCGACTTGGAGAAACGAATGAGTTGGAGAGTTTTAGCGGACTTATTACTCCAATCTTTTTTTTTTTTTTTGAAAGTCAGCTATTAATTTGCATCACAAGAAGTTAACACTGAGTATGACCATCTGATCTCTTGTGGCTTATCTGCTTGCAAGAACCTCATCATCTAAAAGTTCACCCAAAACGTTACCCTTTTCTCAATTTTCTAACAATTGTTCATTGACCTAATTATCCGATGTTCAGATTTGTTATATAATTAACATGCTTTTAATTTACCTTCAACAAATAACAAATAAAAAGCATATTGTCTTTGAGTTAGCAATTAATTGGTGGGTGAAAAGAACTCACGAATCATTATGTTACTGCATATCTCTGAATTTGTAATTAAATAGATAATTCAATTTTGAAATATAATTATCGATTGATGAAAATAAATTCAAAATGAGTTTATACAAAAGTTTATCTTACAAACGCACAAATTAAAGTGATATAGCTGATTATATACATAGAACTAAGCTAATTAAAGAGAAAAAGAAGAGGTCAAAATTGGAGGACTAAGCGCCTCGAGCAAACAGAGCAGAAAAACTTGCGTTTAGTTTTCAAAAAGAAAGGCAAGAAACAGAACCTCCATTGCTTCTCAACATCCATGGCTTCCACCATTCCTCCGCAGTACGGACAGACTCCGCCGGCTGCCTGCCTCGCGATCACCCTCTCATCTTCATCGCAAACAAACACTATGCACATCTTCTTTTGGATTTCCCAATTAAATCGATGTGTTTCTAAACCACCGCTGTTCTCTCTCTCTCTCTCTGTCTATATATATAAGAGAACAAATATGTAGAAAAGCGTAGGTTATACTGGAACTTTAAGCTTTCTAGAATAATCTTAATTCTTATTCCTCAGATAAGAATTTTATAAACAGCGTTTTCCTTTTTTCTGCATTGTGGAGTCAAAAGTAGGGTGTACATGGTTGGTTAATCGGTTCGTATGGACTTTTACAAATGGTTAACTATTGAAATGGTTTTTTTTAATTTATTAACTATACACTATTCATTAAATTTGGTTAACCATTAATTTTAATCTGTTAACTATTTCTTTACGATTAACCATTTACGTAAGATTTTGCTAAATTTATAATATTTAAAACCTCAAATTTATAAATCATGAATCTCAAATGTTAAATAAAAATATAAAATTACAAACTGTAGTCTTAATTATTAATTAAAATAATATTTTAACCATAAACTTCAATAATTAAAATATCAATAGAAAAAAGTTTCCAAACATAGAAATTGTTGTACAATATCAAACATTAATTAATGAAATTATTTTTCGCTGTTCGTTTTTCAGTGAGTGTGAAATTAAGAATTAAGAGGAGATAGAATTGGAAGGAAGTGACCCAGACTACTTGGTGTTATATAGTAAGGAAGTAAAATAACATCAAAGGTCCAAATGTTTCACTTATTATTCATATTACTTATATATATATAATTACATAATTTTTAAGAAAAATATTTGTAAAAAGTCGGTTAACCGCTAGTCTACATGGACTTTCGGTGTAAAAATCTAAACCTAAACTGTAACCGTTAATTTCTAAAAATAAAAACCGTACACTAGTCCATCAGTTTCTGTTAACCATATTTTTAGTTCGGTCTCGATTCAGTTTCATAATTTTTTAGTTTTTTTTTTTTTTTTTGTGCACGCAAAAAGACCAACCTAAGTATATTTTTTGTGTATCAATAAAGTCATCAAATTTGCTCGTCCAATCAATAAAATCCCTATACTCTAATTTAATTAAAAAAAAGAATGAACTGAGAATATTGCTTGCAAAGTTTACTCAAAATTCAACATATAAGTCCATGTGTAATACATTTTTCCAGCATGTGACAATAAAAATTAAAAAAATTATACAAGGTATATATATATATATATTTTAAAAGATACAACAAAAGGAAAAAAAAAAATTAGAAAGTATAAAAAGCTAAAGAAATTATAAACACATTATAAATATTTTTCTTAAGAAAGTTTTTCAAAATTTTCTTTATATATATATATATATATATATATATATATATATATATATATATATATATATACATATATATATAAAATATTAATTAATTCGATGCATAGCAATAACAAGTTCCATAGTTTATTGGCACTTTTTTCAGATTATAGTTCATGGATACCACGAAATATTTATGAAGGAAACCAGAAAAAAAAAGGGGGTTGGGATGACATTGGCCTTGAAACTCAAAAATTATTCTCCTATGTTCAAGGCATGAATGAAATGTGAGTTGACCATTTTACAACTTTGTCACTTGCTACAACACAAGTTTTCATAACATTTTCATAAGGGAAATTTGATTCATTAACATGCTCCAAGAAGTAGTATGGATCAAAACTTCTGCTCCAGTCCATAATTTACAACACGGGAACCCAACCCAACCCAACCCTCCTCCCACAAGAACAAATAACTAAGAAAAAAAAAGGAATTCTTTATATAGTAAACAGCGAGACAAATATTCACATGGCACTATTTACAATTGTACGAACGAAGAAAACATTCAAAACTCAATGCCACTATTTATCTGAACAGATACTGAGGAGGGTCTCCCAACTTCTGAGAGTGGGCTATCCACTCTTACAACAATCCCTGAGTTCCCAACATTCCCGTTCCACTTTGAACGCCCAAACTGTACAAACACAATAACAATCCTTATATGTATGCTTCAGCCACAACCCAGAAAATCATATAATACTTCTTCGAAATTAAGCTGCTATTTAAGCAGTATGCAAAAGATTGAGAAAGTAAAATATCAGAATTAGTTAATGCTTCTGCATGGGAAGAACAAGAGCCAAGTTCTCCATCCCCAATCACAAAATACCCATAAAGGTGGGAATAATTGTGCGATTCGACCAGCTCATCGTTTAAGAAACAAGAAATTTTCATTCTCAACATCTCACTTACAATCGGAGGAAAACAATAACACAAAAAACTCAAATCAAACCCTATGTTCAGTTTCCTTCCAAATCCGTCAGGCAATTAAAAGTTAAAAACTCCACTTTAAATCAGCAAATAACACAAAATTATTTCCCAATTCTTAATTTCATAGCTTGGGGAAAAAAAAAAAGGGATTTCAAATTCATAAAATTGTATAAAGTTTACCAAGTTTTATTAAAATCTTGGAACTAGCACACCAGTTCAGCAAACCTAGCAAACAAACTCATGAAACCATAATAACCTAATCTAATAATATCATACTTTTTCATTTAACAGCTCTTTTCTCAGAATAAAAGTTCTAAGAGAATAGATAAATGAAATTTCAATTTTGCAACAAAACAAAAAAGAATCATTTGGCTAAAAAGACCATTTTGGGTTGAATTAATCCTGATAAAAATTTATGTTAGGCAGCAGCAGCAACAACAAGAACAAAAACTAAGCCATAAATTTTGGATATTCAAGTTAATAGAACACGCAGACAACAAATGAAGGAACTTACAGACAGGGATGCAAATAAGGAAGGCTGTGCCGTACATGCACAGCCACAGATCAAATTCAGTTGCTCATTCACTGAATGAATAAGTTCTGCCAGCAAACCAGGATTGCTTCCACCAAATGTGGGGCACAAACTGTCAGCATATCATCAAGGACAAAGTTAATCACACGGCAATCTGAAAGGAAAAGCAGCAAGAAAGAAACAAAAATTGCAGCAATAAATAAACTTTTTGATGATCACAATTGGTTAACAAATAAAACTTAAGGGTAATGCGAACATAATGAGAACCTAAAAAATACAGCAAACAAATACAATAAAACTCAGAACTCAGGTATCATCCTATACTTCACTCCTTTCTGTCTTCATCCTTACATCTCCATGCCACACTTATACCACAAGCTATTGAAAAATCAAACCAAGCTTTGTTGCAACGAAGAGATAAACCTAATTGGCCCACAAAGGGTTTTGTTTTGACTACTACAAGTCAAGCTGTCTGATGCTAAATCAGAGAACTGTTTCCTTTCAGGTGTAAAAATCATAATTCAGAGATCAAAAGGTTCATTAGCCTATTCCTTCAGGTATTCAAAATAGGTCAAACGGAAGAAGTCCCGAAAAACACCAGCAACAATCAGCCTCACACTTGATTCCAAAGTAAATCACCCTGTAACTTGATCTAAAATAGGGGATCGTATAATATTATTCCCTCTATATTCTAGACTAGACCTATGTGCATATTCCTCAGGCCTTCTGAAACCGGTGCAGCATAGGATGCAAGTTTCAAACAGCTAAGTCACAAAAAAGCTGCAAAAAGTTTCAGCATGCCTAGTAATGCAATTTTCGTACACCGTGTATTTAGAATAATAAGACCTATGTGAACACTCAGCAAGCCTTCTGACACTTTGTGTAGCATAAGATGCAAGTTTGAAACAGCTCAGCCACAAAAGGTTTTAGTGTGACTAGCAATGCAATATTTGTACACCATGTATTATCCAGTTACTATAGGCCTACAGAAGGTCAAAGGTCAATGCAGTGCTATATTCTCATCCAGTGCCAGTTCCCGAAAAACAATCTTGTTTATCGTTTTAATTGGAGAGAAGTATGACATTTTGAGCTTATGAATATGAATGCAAACATGAAAAATTACCTGAACTGCACTGTAGGCCTCACCATTAGGCCAGATCTCTGCCACGCTAAGGCTTGTGAAAAACCTAATGTAAATGATTTGTCAGGCCATTGTATCATCGGTGTGATGCGTGTACCCCACTTGTTCTGGTAAGAAAGTGAAGCAATGAATTGTATTTCAAGCAAATCAATCAACATACTTCAAAAAGATTTTCATTTAAAATCCATTCCTTACAAAGTACTGACAAAATCCACTAAAACTAGCTTGGCAAACAACCATTTATTCTTAACGCACCTTATGAGAAAAGCTAAATCTCATTTCCCCTGGATATTGACCCTGAGCTTGGAGAAGGCCCCCACACAGAGGTAGAAAAGCACTTGTAGTTAGCCCCTCAC
The DNA here is from genome assembly GCA_039660915.1 of Euphorbia tirucalli. NCBI lineage: Eukaryota > Viridiplantae > Streptophyta > Magnoliopsida > Malpighiales > Euphorbiaceae > Euphorbia > Euphorbia tirucalli. The sequence goes on from CM077636.1 coordinate 44,314,873, forward strand.
CCGCCACGTACGTAAACTGACCATTTGGAAACTGCAAATCCACAAATGACTGCACACAGAAACAACAAACGAAGGGGAAGAAGAATAAGAAATGCTGACCACCTCGAAGATTTAAGAGACGAGAACAAAAAATGGAACAACATCCAACTTTATGCTCCTATCACTATGTTAACTTCTGATGAAGACGGAGATGGGTTTTCAAAAAATTATGGAAGAAATCATTCTTTGATTTATTCAATGAATTTATTCAAGTGAATTATTACATGTATTTATTAATTGCAATCTCAACAAAACAATTTTGATATCAATAACAACACCCTATATCTATGTTTAGCAGACAATTTTTTCTTACTTTCTGCCATTCTGCATGTTCACAGTTTCCATATATTGAAATAAAATGTGCTAACCATAAGTTTCTCCCATTTTGATATGAATTTACTCTACACATAAGCTCCCCAAGCTTATGTAACAGGCATTGAAAAGACCAGGTGGACCAAGTTTCATGAGAGGATAAGAAACCGGCAAAAAAAAGGGAAGACCATAAGATGTCATTTTCATATACTTGGCCCCAGCAAATTTTGTCATGCATACCAAAGGTATTTCTTTAAGGAAAAGTAAAATTCAAGTTTTTGCTACAAAGAGTTACACCTCTAACCTATTTGTTCACCATCAGCACTTCACTACATCTCAAAAGATAAACCACTGTAACAGGTAAAAGAAAGAGCTCTTCATATATGTGCTAATTTATTTACTTACACAAGCCAAAGGATTGAGACAGAGCATTGACATAAGTAACCATCTTCTATGCTTTGACCATACAGCTGGACAAAGAGAATGCATGCCATTCTGCCAAAACAAAAAATGGTGCTTAAATTCCACTAAAAAGAAAAAGAACAATCAAGAAACTTATACCTATGTATACAGTTTGATTAAGAAAAACAACCATTTCTTGGTAAAATGAAAAGAAAAGAAGTAAAAGAAAAAGCATCTTACAAGTAAAAATGTCACTGCCAATATAAGTATAACAGCAAATGCACTAACATGCATGCACTAATTCTACTAAAGTGTTAATATATTGCCACTTGAATTTGCCTGCTAAATGTGTATTTGTTGTGGCAAATCATCATTATATTAAGCAACCTTCTTATTCGAATGTCATTTTCTTTGGAGGCCAATAATTATGGCCGCTCATACAACATCCAAGGTTCAAGATATGTAAATTCCTTAAAGCAGGCAAATAAAGGTATCTAAAAACCCTGCATCATTTTGCTACTCTCAATTCTAAAATATCAATTTATATTCAAGAACTAGTTTGACTATGTATTGGATTTACCTTCCTGTCATAACCATACCAAAGCAAGTGTTGCTTTGACAGATGAACAGGCAGAAGAAGTGTTGAATCCCGAACAAATAGAACTGGTCCAAGCTGGATGAGGAAGAGAGACGAATTATCACTTCCTGAAGTGGAACTGCCATTCGACGCCTCAACTCTCCATAGATCTCCCCTAGCAACCAAAGAGCTCTCTATGTTTTGAGTTCTACTATCGAAAGTTGATGTAATATTCATGACACCCTGAATCCAGTGGAAAATCACCAATTAAGCAACTGAAGATTGCTATCCACTTGAATAACATTGAAATTTAATAGGACCAGTGACAAAGATAATGAGAACAAAAATATAACAGAGCAAAACAAACAATTTCTTGTGATCTTGTCATTATAGATGTAAAAGTTGGTGATTTTCTTGAAGAAAATTGATCAAGTACAAACAGCTAAACCTAGCTTGACATTTTCACTTCTACAGTTCTACTAAGCATCTAGTCATTTTCTGACTTATTTAAGAAGCAACTAGAAATTAAGTAGCGCCAATAATTTTCAATCAGTCATCTGCAACTCAATCAACTTCACTGTAACAAGTAATTGCTTTATCTTGTAACTAAATCTCTAAACAACTAATAATGAGTCCACCAATCCGTGGTTCGTCTTCACATCATCTCTAAATCCACACAACCATCAAAAATAACAGCACTTATGCAATTTGCGCAGAGCCGCAGAGAACAAAAACATAACAGAGCAAAACAAACAATTTCTTGTGATCTTCTCATCATAGATGTAAAAGTTGGTGATTTTCTTGAAGAAAATTGATCAAGTACAAATAGATAAACCTAGCACGACATTTTCACTTCTACAGTTCTACTGAGCATCTAGTCATTTTCTGACTTACTTAAGAAGCAACTATAAATTAAGTAGCGCCAATAATTTTCAATCAGTCATCTGCAACTCAATCAACTTCACTGTAACAAGTAATTGCTTTATCTTGTAACTAAATCTCTAAACAACTAATAATGAGTCCACCAATCCATGGTTCGTCTTCGCATCATCTCTAAATCCACACAACCATCAAAAATAACAGCACTGATGCAACTTGAGCAGAGCCGCAAAAGACTATTCCAAAAATCTAGAATACCAATTTAAAGAAAGTTCACCTTATTTGTTTCTTCATGCTATTACCAATTCCACATTTCCATCAAGCATAACCTCACACTACAGAAATGTATCCAATTGGAATATGAGTATATTTCTGGTCATTTTTAACCACATAATCATAGAAGCAACGCTCAGTTTGACTGCATGAGAAGCAAAAAGTAGTTATTCCTCAATGAAAGCCTACTAATTGCCTAGAGCATTAAGTTAAGCATCAGGTCCAAGTCGAAGTGAACTCATTCTATGTGCCCTTGCGTCCAACTATAACTCATTATTTTATTCCCCTAGGAAACCACTACGTTTATTCAAGTATAGGACTAGAATATTGCCTGAACCCAAGATTGCAAACAACTCAGCTCTTATATATAATAACCATCAAGCAAGCCCTTGAGGTCATATTACAACATGTTTACACACTTGAATAATGAAAACCAAACAAAATCAAGCAAGTACATTTTATTTTCCCTTCCAAAAACAAACTTACTCCCTCCGAGTTATCATTAAAAAAAAAAACCTTCAATCAAAGAGTTCTATAGATTAAAATCTAACCATCTTATTAAATATTTGATACTACCAATTATAATATATATAGTAATCACTACTTTTGGGCTATAATGACCATTTCCAAACGCCACAAAATCATTAGGGATGTTTACCTGAGGTTTACCAAGATGTCCAACAGACTTCAAATTAAATCCGGCAGTTTCTTCATTCGATGAACCATCCTGCACCGCACCACCACCACCACCATTTTCCACAAATCCAAAATCCTTCAACCTCTCAGTCACCAATCCCAACTCCCCCTCCACACTCAACCCCAACTCACTCCTTCTACTGCCTATCCTTGCCTCCATCCCGGCAGCCTCCTCCTGCTTAAAAGGCACCGGCAACCTTCTAAAGAACTGCTGTACCAACCCATTCAAGCCGGCCCCAAAATCTGCCCCAGCTTGACCAATTCGGTTCCCAATATCAAAAATCGCTGAAACCCCATCTATCCCAGAATTATCAGTTAGAACTCCAAAATCCCTTTTACTGAAATTGTGACCTGGAAATTCCAAATCAAAAAGCTTCGACTGCTGAGGGCTAGGCCAAGGAAACGCTGGTGGGTGACTTATATGGGATTGGATAAGGCCTGTAAACCCCTGCGCCAGCCGATCCGCAAGGTCCTGGCCTTGCCGCTGGACCTCCTCCCAAGCTTCAAAAGACCTTTCCACCGACATTTGGCGATGAAATTCAACAAATCATGAGATTTCCCCGGAAAGTATTCCACAAATAGAGAAGCAAGAAGCGGAGATTTGAATTAACGCGACAAAAAATTGAAACCCTTCTTTTGGGTTATGAGCTGATTAGCCTATTAACAAAAGTTGGGGAAATAGATATATAGAAAGTCGAAAAATGTTTGATTATTTCGGGGAAAACAAAACCGAAATTAATCTGCTCGCGGTATCGAATAAAAGAAAGCAAACCCAAAAAAAAAAAAGCGACAAACTAGCGGAGCAGCTCCAGCGAAATGAAATTGACTACGAATTTTCGACAAAAACAAAAAAAAATTAAAGAAAAGTGAGAAGCTTAGGAGTGAAACCAACTTCTTGTTGAAATCCAGGAGAAAAGAAAAAAAAAATTAGGGTTTACCGAGAAGATGAGAAACTGTGAAAATGGTGGATCGAATTAGTAAAGAAGGTGGAACAGTGGGAGAAGGTAAGATTTTGACCTATTGTCTTGAAGTGATGGAGATGGTAGATTACAAATGCAAACGTTGATGCAACACCTGTGGCTCAATGGTGTTCCACATATACACAACGGAGCCATCTTCCCCAAAAATATTTATTTTAATATAAAATGGCTTTTTAACAGATATTTAATTTATTTAATTGTCTCTACCATAATTTTATCAAAGCAATTAAATTCATTTTGTACTGTGCAAATACAAATCCCATTTTTTTTTTATACAATAGTTTAATCATATGAATTTGAGATTACATTTACTCGTAACAACATTTAGATAATTTTTGTTTATATTAAACTAACTTCTTGACCGTGCACAATCCGTTTTCTTTTAATATAAATAAATGAATACATATTTTAATGAGTATATTGTTAAAAATATGAATATTGATACAACTTTTCCATCATCATGTGTGTTTATTTTGTTTTTGATATAACCCTGATTTAAGGGTAGAAAAAAATCCTAATACAAGCCTTTAATCAGTTTTAAATGTTAAATAAAATTGTTGGGGGAACATTTATTTTTTTTAACCTATCAGTCTACTCCTTGGAAGTTACCAGGAACGTGGGACATAATCCCCTCAGAACAACATCCTTTATAATAGCTATAAATAGCCATTCCAAAGGAGAGAGAAGAGGTTTTTCTGATCATTAATTATAATCACTAATTTTGGCATCGGAGTGTCTGAGGGAAGAAACCCTTCCTTCGCTGTAACAGGTACCACTCTGAAGAATTCTACCGTTTCAATTGTCTTCATACCCAACCGAACTTTTGGCGATCGATCTCCCTTTCAATAAATACATTGATATCATATATGATTCTCGCCCTTTCAACTCATGGATGTTTACTGACAATTTTCTTTTGTAGGCATGACTCCATCAGAAAACTCTACTTTTGCTGCTTTTGCAGCTGGGAACTCCGCTTTTGCTAAATTCCGATTTTGTTGACCTGCCAGGGGTAGCTTCTAGGCTGATGATTTCCTCTATTCTCCCTCGTGATGAGGAGGGTTACTGCAAGGATTTGTGTGACAACCTTAATATGGCTTAGCGCAGGATTGTTGAAGTGTGTATCTATATAAATGTGTACTTTATCATATGTGTTTTATTTGAGTATAACTCATTTTCTTTGTTTTGATGGTAGGGTGCTCAACGTGCTTCAGTGGCTTTTGGATTTGCACGAAAGCTAAAGCAGACAGTTGAAAACTTTGAAGGGAAACTTCAAGAGGTTGAAGGGAAGCTTCAAAAAAGTTGGAGTTTGAATGTGAAGCTTCAAGACCGTGTTAAATCATTGGAAGCTGATCAACTGAACTTAAAAGCCATGGAATCCAAGTATGCTATTCTGAACAATGATTATGAGAAGTTAGATAAGCAGAACTCCTTCCTTAAAAATGATATCAAGAAGCTTGAACTGAAGTTGGCTGATGAGACTAGCATGGTGCAGAAGCTCAAGAGTGACCATGCTTCCATACGTTCTACCGTAGTTCGCGAGTACAGGGAGTCCAAAGACTGTTACGAGAGAAAATGTGTAGCCGGGGTCAGCTTCTCCAGGATAGGTTTTTATCTTGCTCGGCAAATTCTTGAGCAGGAGGATGGTAGTTCTCATCCTGAGTTAGTCTTTTCAAAAACTGAATCTCTTTCCCACCATACTAATTGGAAGACTTTTGATCCGAATGAAAAGGATAGTGCTACCTGTGTAAATAAAGGCTTGTTTGATGATCTGAAGAATCTTGGTGGACCTTGGCAATTCTATGGGAAGAATGGAGTCATGGAATCTTCAGATATAGTTCCGGATGATGAGATATCAACCTTGCAAGATTTAGATGAGGATCATGGTGCTGATGATGAACCCTCTGCCGATGTCGATCCTGCATCTTAGATTTTTATTCGTTATTTTTATTCTTTATATTTTTTTATGAGAATTCATTGACTTGGAATTTTGACTTGGAATTTTTTATTTATTTTATGATTTTTTTTATCTACTTTTCTTTCATGTTTAATGTTAATCGCTCCCCAATCACAAGCAATTTTATTGAATTGGGTGTGATTTTTCATAAACTCATACTTGGAAATTTTTCACGACGTATGTTTGGTTTTTTATAAACTACTTGCATCATGGCAGCAAGTTTTCTTCCCTCATAGAAGATAATTTTTTTAGCCTACCATACAGCCTTGAAGAATTTTTACTGTGTGTATCATGGCAGCAAGCTTTCTTCCCCCATAGAAGATAAGCTTTTTGGCTTACCATATGTCTTAACAGCCTTGAAAAATATCACAGCGTGCATCATGGTAGTAAATTTTCTTCCCTCATAGAAGATAAGCTTTTTGACCTACCATATGTCTTAACAGCCTTGAAAAATATCACTGTGTGCATCATGGCAGTAAACTTTCTTCTCTCATAGTAGATAAGTTTTTTGACCTACCATATGTCTTAACAGATTCCAAAATAAAAAGAAGACCTCCCAAATTGCCGATAACAATTGGTAACATAAAATTAACATGCAGAGAAGTGACACCTAGTTGAGGCAAGAGAGACTTACCATGTTGATTGAAAATACATCCAACTAAGAGAAAATTAAGATCTACCACATTAGATTATTTAACACATCTCTATTTTTAGAGTTTGAGCTCATGACGTTTAGTTAAAGTTAGTAATGATTTTTTACCGTCCCAACTAAGTGCAATTTGATAAAATTGAAGAGCTATTTCTCTAAAATTTTCAATTATCCAAATTAACAACTACTCCTATATTCTACTCTTGTATAATTATTTTCCTCAATCTTCATTCCTATTAATAATTTTAACGTAAATAAGAAATAAATCAAGGGAGAAGTTTAAAATCAACTTTTGGCTGATTATTATTATTATCCAAATCAACTACTCTTATTTCCACTCTTGTATAATTATTTCCCTCAATCTTCATTCCTATTAATTCTATCACGTGTATTATTATGATTTGGTTATTATTATTTTCCAAATCAAGTTTTGCAAGGATAGTACAGCACCACTACCCAAAGAAGCTACAAAGCTTTTGCAAAAAAGATGTTTCTTTTTCCCATCAGTACAATTCACAATATGGACCAAGCTATGGATATTCTCAAGTACATGGTAAATAATTCATAGTTATTGCATTGTATTATAAACTGGAAAGTATAGATAATCCGAAACATATGGACTAAGCAAATCAATCAAATAAATTCCAATGGTTAATCCAAATCCGATCAAAGGGAATTACATCAAAGCCAAATCAAGAATTAAATTGACAGCTTGATTAAAAAACTTAGAATTGACAAAGACTGTACCTGGTTTAAAATCAGGCGAAAATTGAACTCAATAGCAGATTGGAATAAAAATGGTTCTGATCGGAATGGCAGAACGGAGTTTGGTCGGAATGGCGAGTAACGGTTTCTGATCGGATTTGCAGAGGAAATAGGAGGGGATGGCGTCTGATCGGCAGGAAGGAGTTTGCACGGTGGACGCGAAGCAACGGTGGACGACGTTAAGGTGGCCGGCAAGGGGCTGCTTTAGGAAAGGTTTCGGTAAAAAAAAAAAAAAAAAGAGATGGAAAGAGTGGATTTCCACAGTGGAAGGTATTTTAAGCCTAAAAAGCAAAGAAATCTAATCCCACAAGAATTCTATCACTATTATTATTATTATTATTATTATTATTATTATTATTATTATTATTATTCTTGCCGAAACCTCACTGAAACCTCACCCTATTATTATTATTATTATTATTATTATTATTATTATTATTATTATTATTTTTCTATCCACTGTGGAAGGTATTTTAAGCCCAAAAAGCAAAGAAATCAAATCCCACAAGAATTCTATCACTATTATTATCGTTGTTATTATTATTATTATTTTTTTTATTTTTTATTTTTTTTTTTTTGCCGAAACCTCACTGAAAACCCAATGTTGTGAAAACCAGACAGGCCGGTTCGACCGGTTTTACCGCGAACCGGCCATGGGTCCGGTCGGTTTGATTAAAATGGACGGTTTGATTAAAAACCAGAGATGACCGGTTCGACCGGTTAAAAACCAGTAAACCGGCGAACAGGTCAAAAACCGGTTTTGACCATTTTCTATCTTTGGTTTTGATTCGGTTCGGTTCGATGGTTCGGTTCTGTTCGAACCGAACCGAGCCGAATCAAAAAATAAACATATAAAATTATAAAAACCAAAATCAAACCAATATACATTCGGTTTGACTTGAACCAGAATGAACTAGTTTTGTTTGGTTCTGATTCGGTTTGGTTTCAAACCAAAATTTTTCAAATTTTAAAATTTAAATCAATTATCATTAAAATTTAAAATTGATGAAGTTTTAAACCGAACCAAAAAATAAACATATAAAATTATAAAAACCAAAATCAAACCAATATACATTCGGTTTGACTTGAACCAAACTAAATTAGTTTTGTTTGGTTCTGGTTCGGTTTGGTTTCAAACCAAAATTTTTCAAATTTTAAAATTTAAATCAATTATCATTAAAATTTAAAATTGATGAAGTTTTAGGATATTTCATAAAATTATTTTGAGTATTAAATATTTGAAACTTGTGTTTGATGAATTTATAAGATTATTTATTTTTTAAATAATATTTTTTTTAAAAAAATAATAATCCAGTATAACCACCGGTATTATCTGGTTGAACCGGTTGTACCACGTACCAGTAGCTTCACCGGTTTGATGTCCGGTACGGTTATGATAACATTGCTGAAACCACACCCTACTACTACTACTACTACTACTACTATTATTATTATTATTTTTAAAAGAGAAACGGAAGAATTTTTTAACATGGTAAATTAATATTTAATATAAGGCTTAAAATTAATATTAGACTTTTTAAATACATAGCATTTCCAATGGTAATTTTCACACTTTAAATTGTTAAAAACTAGTAGTCGGTTTTGCTTACTTCTATTTTCCGGGTAGACCCAAAACATAGAAGTGGGGAGTAATTGATATAACCCTGATCCAAGGGTAGGAAAAAATCCTAATACAGGCCTTTAATCAGTTTTAAACGTTAAATAAAATTGTTGGGGGAACAGTTATTCTTTTTAACTTATCAGTCCACTCCTTGGAAGTTACCGGGAATGTGGGACATGATCCCCTCAGAGCAACCTCCTTTATAATAGCTATAAATAGCCATTCCAAAGGAGAGAGAAAGTGTTTTTCTGATAATTAATTATAATAACTAATTTTGGCATCGGAGTATGTGAGGGAAGAAACCTTTCCCTTGCTGTAACAGGTACCACCCTGAAGAATTCTACCGTTTCAATTGTTTTCATACCCAACCGAACTTTTGGCGATCGATCTCCCTTTCAATAAATACATTGTTGGATCAATGTTACAACAGTTTTGGAAGTCTATTGCAAATTTCTCTCATGGCATGATACATACCTCTTAGTCATATACTTTTTTTTTTTAGGGTTCTTTTATTGGAAAAAAAATCATTATGTATATTTAAAATTACTTTATTAAAAAAAAAATTTTTTTTAAGAAAAGAAACTTATTCTTCAATTTGAGGCATTATTTCTATTTTTATTTTTGTTACTATTTCCCTTGAGCAGTAAATTTTTCCAATTTGCTCTTTACTGTTATTTTTCTATGACTTTTGTAGATGAAGATAATATTATATAAGTATATTTTTATTAAAAACTAGAGTCATTTTTTTAATAAGTTAAGATAATTTTCATTTTGTAAACTACTATATTTACTTGATAGCGTTTAGTTGTCGCCACATTTTTGTGTTATCAATTTGTAGTCAACAAAATCGAACTTTCCTTTTATTTTCATGTTTTCCCGAATCAATTTTTGTGATTTTTGTTGTTAATAGAAAAGTTATATTGAATTTAGTTTTTATATTTTTGTAAGTAGCATATGAAGCATCCACTTTGGAATTTACAATTAGGTAGATATTCCTTTCTTCTACCTTTACCTTGAATCTGTTGCTTTATACAATTGCTTAGATTGTGTCATCTGCAAGTGAATTCCATTAGTATGATATTAAAATATTTAGTTCAAATTATGTAATATATGTAATTATACAAATACACTTTAAATATTTTATTATCAAACCAAAGTATTTCTAAACTCATGCCGTCGTTTCTATTTTTACTGATAGTTTTTCACATTCAAATAACTCTTGCTTAAATTTTTTATACTTCAATTCCAGGTTTGCAGTGGGAAAAAATTTGTTAATGAACCATTTTTTTTGTTGGTATATGAAATTTTGGATGTTGGAGTTCTTGATTGATATGTCAAAACTAAATCGTACAGTTTTGGTATTCACAGTTTTTATATATATAAAAGTCTTTATTAAAATCTTATCTTGAATTTTTGAGTCATTATATTTCATTCATTTTATGATTTATGATAGAATTTTTAAATTCACAATATAGACCAAATTAAATTTTGGTTGTTTTGAATTATTAATTTCTCATTAATGAGGGATTTAACTCTTTTTTTTAAATTGTACTAATAAAAGCTAATTATAAAGAATTATATTGTTATTTACATGTACATGATAGAGCATTATTTTTTCATGATTTTATGACCATTATAATTTGTTATATTTTTGCACTTATTACATAGAACTCTGTTTATGTTACCTTTTACTTTTTAATTAGTATGCATTAATTTTGTAACGTATTCGTTTTATTTATTGTTAACTCCTAATGTTTTATAAATGTTGGTCGCTGGCCTAATTATTATGAGATTTATATAAAAAGTCTTGGAGACCACATGGACAACAATAGATAAATTTAAAAGTAATTGTAAGTTTACTAATCACGGTTACTAACTAAAAAGTAATAAAATTTTGATACAATTAATTATATTTGAACTAATCAATCTTAGTTTAATATTAGAAAAATGAAGAAATAAATTAGAGTAATTAGTAATATTAATTAATTATAATTTGAACTAATTAATTAATTTCAATTTAACATTTAATAAATAAACAAATAAATGAATTGGAAGAGTTGAATATATTTTGTATTATTAATATGGTTAATACATATAATAAACTTTTAGCTGGTTGAAATTATTAATTTTTTATTTTTGAAACACAAAATAATTTTCAAAATAGTTGATGATGACAATATGTGATTAGTTATTTATAGAAAAAATTTTATACCCTAAAATATAAACAATGGACTATTTTAGACTCTAAAATATGTTAAGTAGTACTTTTTCTTGGCTTTGAACACGGATGACGTAGTTTTTTCCCAGTATGTTATGTAGCACTACATTTGTAGTATATCGTTATATCCCCACTTAACATGCTAAAATTAATTAATTATGATTTGAACTAATTAATTAATTTCAATTTAACATTTAATAAATAAATAAATAAATAAATTGGAAGAGTTGAATATATTTTGTATCATTAATATGGTTAATACATATAATAAACTTTTAGCTGGTTGGAATTATTAATTTTTTATTTTTCTTGGCTTAGAACATGGATGACTTAGTTTTTTCCGAGTATGTTATGTAGCACTACGTTTGTAGTATATCCTTATATCCCCACCCAACATGCTAACATTAAATTGAAAATGAAAATTTTACAATATTAATCATTTAGTTCAATAAGTATTTTGCTTTCCAAATTTAATTATATGAAAGTGATAAACTACTGTCTCAAGTCTCCATGTTTACATTGTATTAAAAAAAAAGAGAGAAGGAAAGGAATCAAACGTATATTACACAAATGAATTCTTCAATCATTTAATAAGTGTAACAACTATATTTTCTTGTAAGGAAATCTATGTTTTGAGCAAAATACAATTTCGTACATGTCATAGACCTATTATACTCACAAAGATATCAACAGTAGATCCCTACTGAAACCCATTTCCTTGCTTCTTCATTAAAAATATAATCAAGAATAATATTGATACAATTAAATTAGTAGTTACCTATTTAATAGTGAATTAGAAGACACTTTGGAAACTAATCAATAATTAATCCATGAAAGAGCATATTGAATGTTGTTGTCACATAAATGAAAAAATATCAATATTAAATTTATAATATCTAAAAGCTAAAATATCTTATCTTGATATATATTTCAATTTCAAATATCTATAGTAATTCTTCGTAGTATTATAAATATGGTGCTTCAGCGACTCTATATTTTCTCATAAGAAGTTCATCAAACAAATTCAGTATATCAATTTTCTTTTCTTTCTTTGACTTTTTTTCATTAAAAAAGAAAAAGAAAGAAAATAACCAATCATCATGAATCAAATAAAAAAACATACTATCCATTAAAAGAAATAGATATTTATACATGAAATAGGAGAAATCAATGATGAGCTTACCTACTCTTATAAATTGTAGATCCTAATTAAGTTTCTACTTAGTGAAGAAAACAAATGACTTGTTTGAAGAGAAAGCTTCAAAAGTAATTAAAGTATGGGAAAAAAAAAAGAATGATCAATTCTTAGTACTATTTTTACCGTTACTTATCCCAATCAAGTAATTATTGAATACGCTACATTTCAACTAATTAAGGGCAATTAAAGTAGATGTTACAAATCATGGGCAATTATGCTTCTTTTAGGATTGAAAATTTAAGCAAAAAATGGGTAACAGAGAAAAAAAAAAGAAAAGAGATAAATAAAAATCCTAGAATTTTAGGAGAGATAAAATATTTAAAATCTTGTTTTAATATATATATATAGCGCAAAAACATAATCAACAAATACTAGAACATATAACTATTAGAATTTTTCTATGCGGTGCATATTAGATGAAATTATTACAATAACTATAAAAGAGAATGATAAAACTTGGAAACTCCATGCAAAAAAGCAAATTTTCGGCTAAGACGAATTGCAAATCACAATATCAATCGCTCTCCGAAGTTAATATGAGAAGCATTAAAAATAATGCACTCGATGCTGAAAACTTTGAAATTACAACAACAATTAGTAAGAAAGCTTAGAGAAGCAAAAGGTTTTAAGAGGATAAAATAGTTTTTTGGTTTATGAAGAAATGAAAAAATTAAACTCCTCTTTTTACAGTAAAAATTTTAAAGTAAGTTACAAAATTATTAAGAATATAAATAAAATAATTAAAACTTTGTAACTACCATTATGATATTATTGTATGTGGCATAAATGAATTAAATTAATGGTTATAAAGAGAGAATATATATATATATATATATATAGAATAATTAGAATTAAAACTTCAAATGCTAGAAAAAAAGATAAATATGAATGAAATGATTTGGCAAAGAGAGAAAAAAAACCCCTAAAACCTTCTCTTACTATATACTAGCTTTTTGCTTGTTGCGTGTTGTGCGGTTTTTTTTTGTGGTTCCATTAATTTTATTTTTTTTTTATTATTTTTGAATTGGTTATTTCCATTGTTTTGTAGAAGATGTAATATTTTTAGTCATTTTTTGATCGATTGTATTAAACTGAATTAAAATGTTAAATAAATTACACAGATAAATATTGAAATGGGCATAAATAATGGCAATTTTGTTCGTTGTTTGTATCTGTTTCAGTTTTCGTGCTACATAGAATATGACAAATGAAATTTATCAAAAGGGAATTATAAAAATATTATTTTTTACAGATCCATACATACACATTGAAACACTTACACATATATTCCAAATTGTTACTAGTATTCGACATTTCATATATACATATATAAACTTAATTATTTCATTATGTTTTTGTTACATTTTTACTAATTTTTTCCATTTTCCATTTCATGTTTTAAATAAAATAAGAATAATTTTTATAATTTGAAAACTATAAAAAAAACTATTATAAATTTATTCGTACTATATATTAAATCTATTTAAGTACTCATAATAAATTTATTTCTTTATAAAAAATTATTTATTTATTTATTTTGAAATCATTATATTTCATTCAAAGATTAAAAAAATTATTAAAAAATAATATCAGGAACTAAAATTAAATCATATTTTATAACACAATCATATTTAATGGATTTGTAGGTTGAAATATTATTGTTTTAGATATCTTAAGATTTTGGCCACATTTAGTCTTTATCCCAAATAATCAAACTTGTCTTTTTCAACAAATCAGTTAGATGTGTCCCCTTTTTAATGTTGAAATTTGAATTTTCATGTAGCATAATAAGTATCTGGAATTGAGAATGCGCAGTTTGACCACCAGGGAGTAAGAGAGTAGCTATACTAGACGATTGAACAACTAATGCAATTTTACCTTCACTTCTAACTTTTGATAATATTGTTCTCCACAGGTAAGTTTTGCCGGTACCTCCATGACCACTTCAAATATTAAATTGCCTTTATTTTCTTTAACAGAATTGATGATTTTTGTGTAAACCTTAAGCTGGTCAAGATTCAGACCTGTTGCAAGCTTAAGGTTTATTAAAGTTTTATAGTTGATTTAATCAATCATGATAAATATGGTTGATCAATTGTACTTTAGTTTTGTATGTTTCAAATATTATATAATGTATTTAGTGTTAGATTTCAAACCTGAAAATAGTTTTACAAATTGATGGTGTTGTTCTTTTTTGTCTTTATTCAACTCCTCAACTGACAAGCTATTATGCATTTTTCTAACCAAAGCAAGTATTGGCATCCCTTCAAATTCATATAATAAAATCCCAAATTGCCTCAATAGTTTTTCGATCTCATACAATGCTTGGTTTTTTATTTGATCATCTAATAATGTAAGCCTTTCAATTTGTAATACCTTTTTTTGTGGGTGGACAATGTCTTCTGATAATATATCCCAGTTAGATTCCTATAATTGTGTCGGATTTGTTACTTCACAATACATAAGGATCGTGGTAAAATAAATGTCAAGGTTAACTTCCTGTTGCCTAATGTGATGCCTCTTTTATACAGTCATGCAATTCCTTATCGTCATCTAACAATCCCAAAGCATAACATGCTGATTTGAAAGATGGATAAATAATACCATTTATTGTTCGAATGTCCTGGTAAGAAGTACAACCTTTAACTTTGTTCAATAATATTCTTAGATAATAACGTTCACCACTTGTTGGATTGGGATAAAATAAATGGACAATAGTTCTACCTTGTTTTCTTCTTATCCATTGGTTAATTTTTTTTATTCCAAACCATTTAGTTGGAAAATCTGCATAACACAACTCACAAGCATCTTCGTATTCTTTGTTTGTAGTCATTCACTCAGTGAACATGGTTTTTGCAATCCCCAAAATGTTCAATAAAGTTTGCAAATTGGTTGTTTCATAAAAAATTATATTATGCTCTTCTGGCATATGGAATGGTAACATCTCTACTGATAGTTCTCTATGTTGAATGTCAAATTTGTAAATTCTCTAGCATGCTTCTATTACAGACACATATCTGCAATCTAAATAAGCCTTTATTTCCCCTCCCACGACATCTTTATTCTTTGATGTAATATTAGTGTAACTGTCTTAATGTACAATTGCAGTAGCTCTATATATTTGAATATATATTTTATTGATCGTGATTTGTTACACCATTCAATATTTACATGTGCTTGATATTTGAGTAACAAACCTCTTGTAGGGTACTATGTATCAGTTATCAAGTAAAACACCTTTTTTTAAAACATTAATCCCATTTTCCCATCTTTGATAGATTGGGTAACCGTCTTTATATATAGTTGTCTCTTTGAAATAGTTTTTTCAGAAATGTTTAGAACACTTGTTATTTACCATGCATGAACTACTCTTATAAACTTCTCCACATGGACCATGAATCATAAAATTATTTACCACTTCATACCCAACATGTTGTTCATTAGGGTTTGGTATCTTTGTAGATATAATGCTATTGTTTTGTGATGGCTTTGGCTTCTTATGCTTAGGATGAAGAAATACCAATATATATGCATGTGGTAGACCCCTTTTTTGAAACTCAATTGTGTAGATAACTGCAAAAGTAATTTGAGATTTATATAAGCCATTTTAATCCTTAATAACAAACTTGTTAAAGAAATTATTACTTACTTGAAATTGTCTTCCTGAAGCATTTTTTTTCTCTTAAATCTTTAATTAATTACTGTAATTTAATTAAATAACACAAACAACTAAGTCAAGTCGATCTGATTCTTTTTGTCCTTTGAACATTTCAAGCATGTATCAAATTTCTGGCCATTTTGGATTACATGTGAATGTTATAAATAGATATAGATAACCTAAAGAGTGACATATTTCCATAGCATCTTGATAGCATTATATTTTTTATCGCTGGCTACCAGTGTACAAAGATGGAAGGATCATTCTTTGGCTAAGTTCCTTTGCATTAGTGTCGACTTTTTGAATTGCATCCATTAACCCCCTATACAGTTCGCTTCGCAATTTTGGTTGATTTTGTTAGACTCATCTTAATCTATCTTCCTTCATAGTAGTGAAACAATCAACAACTTATTGTGAAATAATTTACACCCCTAACCAAAGTTTGGCCTTCATTTATTCTTTGTTGAAGTTTGAACACAAAGTATTGGCGCATTGTGACTTGTTTTCTATTTGCATTCTCATTAGATGATAATGATCTATGCTTGATTCCAATTCTGAAACCATCTTCTCCATAAGGATGTAAAAATGGATATGTCATTGCCATGTAGCTTGGATGCAATTCTGTAATTCTTTGTAATCCCCGTGTTTTATGCTTGACAACAATATCACGATGTCCTTCTTGTTCTCCAATATCACCAACAATTAAGGCATCCACCTCTGAAGTTGTAGGTAAATTATATTGACGATAATCTCTTTCTCGTGTGCTTAAAAGGCGTAGCTTCGTTTCAATATCACTATTTGCGTATCTATCTCTTGCCATCCTAAACGATTGTGGCAATACGTTTGTTCATTTAACATTTGTACCAACTTCTCTATGAACTTCTTACTTAAGAGATTGTCTTTGTCATTTTTCTTCATAGTAACCAATCTATTATTGACCTCATTGTCTGTGTCACAAATGTATAATTGTCAAAGTTTTGACAAAACTTTGTTGCGTTTGTAGATGATAAGAATAACGTCCTACATATAATTCAAAATATAATATCATATTAAGAAAAATATAATCATCTGAAATATATATATATATATATATATATATATATATATATATATATATATTAGTTTTGGTAAATTATTTACCCATAAAAGTTGTAATTGTCATAGATGTGAATATGACAACAATTTTTCCATCATTGTGCTCGCTTATTTCGTGCAGAAAGTATTTGGCAAATTTCTTCCACAACGTAACATATACCTCTTGCCCTCTATATTAATTTCTTTAAAGTCAATTTTTGTGTGATAAATTGGCCTTTTTTTCAAAGTTAGAAAATTACTCTTCAATATGATCCATTATTTCCACTTTTGCAACTTGTTTCCCTCGAACGTTAATTTCTTCCAATTCACTCTTTGTTGTTATTTTTCTATGACATATGTGGATTAAGATAATATTATATTACCATATTTATAATTTAAAATTTAGCATTGTTTAAATGAAGTTGACATAATGTTGCCATGCCTTTGTTTAATCAATTGGTAGTCAGTAAAATCAAACTTCTCGTTTTCAATTTGAAGTTCATCTGAATCTATTTTTGTGATGTTTGTTGTTATGAAGATAGTTATCTTGAATTTATTTTTTATGCTTTTATAGGTAATATATGAAGCACCTACTTTGAAATTTTCAAATAAGTAAACATTTTCTTCTTCTACCTTTGCCTTCAATTTTTTGCTTTAATGTTTATTAACAGTTGCTTAAATTGTATCATTCTACACAAGGAATACATAAATACCATTTTAAAATTAAAATATCTAGCACAAATTGTGTAATCGAGGCTTGTATGGAGATATATATACATTAAATACCTTATTATTAGGAAGGATCATTTCCAATCTCACGAGTTCATTTGTTTTTATGTTAATAGCTTCCCACATTTGAATAAGTCTTGCTTTGATTTTTCATGCTTCAACACCAGGTTTGAACTCGGAAATATTGTTAAGATAAATTCATGTTTGAGCCATTTTTTCCGAGTTTAAAAATAGAATTTTAGATGTTCAGAGGTATTCCTTTCTTTGGAAAAAATATATAGCATGATAATGGTATTTTCAGTTTATTATATTTATAGTATTAAAAGTATTTATTGAAAATATATTTTGAATATTTTTGTTTTTAAATTTTTATTTATGACAGTCTTAAATTTCATAATATGGTGGTTTTGATTTATTAAATTCTATTTAATGAGGTGTAACTCCTTTTTTCTTTGTTTTTGAAAATTCATGGGTTATATGGTGGTTTTGATTTATTAAATTCTCTTTAATAAGGTGTAACTTATTTTTTCTTTCGTTTGGGAATTTATGGAGTATTTTTGTAATGAATTATTTGTGAATTAATAAATAATCTGTACAAGAGACAATTGCTTCTTAATTTTAAAATTTCCCATTTAGACATATAGTATTTATAACAAAACCAATCCAATAGAATATCAAAATTATCCCAGAAAGACATATTGGAGCTTATTCACTAAGCACCACAATTATAATTAACATGTAGTAAATAAAAGAACCAAAGCTATTTGTCAGTTTGCGAGTGATATAAACATACTAACCACAATCTCACGTCCTGTTCCAGTTCCTAGTTCTGCATTGGATTCCACACAATCCAAGTAACGGCAAAAAATGTAATTAGAGGCAACAAATGTAATTGTGAATTGCTACATATGCTTTAAAAAGTTACAAACTAGAACCGCAATATTTACAAAAATAGTCTATTATTCAATACGTTCCTTTAAAAACTCTTTTACCCTTCAAAATTTAACCTAAAATTATACGTGTTAGTTGATAAAAATGCAATGGACTTTAGTGACAAAACTTATAAATTTTTGCCTAATACGCTTTTTTTTTTTTAATTAATAATGTGTAAAATGAACAAAAATCACAACAAATAGAAAAATGATCGAAAATCGTTCAAATCTCCGTAGCACATTCTTAAATAATGTAGGTTAACTATTGAGATGCTGAATAGTGAAAAAATAAAACTTTGTACTGTGATCGGATTAATGGTGTGAACTTTAGGTTTTAAATTATAACTTCATGCAAAACTCAACATTTTCTAAGAACTGAACTCCTTGAGTAACTAATGCAAGTAGTATTTAGTGTTTAGTTTGATAGGACCTCGTGCAAGACATTCATCAAGATTTGAACATTTGAATTTTTTTTTTTTTTTTTTACCATTTTTGTGATTCTCAAAAATTTCAAACTTCGACACCAAGGTCTGTTGTATTTTAATCAATCAATGTGCAAAATTTCAAGTAGAAATTTGAGGAATAAGAGAGTTTTTAGGGGAGTGTATTGAACGATATACTACTTTTATTAACTTTGTGGAATCACATATCCCGATTTATAACATTTTAAACTATAAGTACCAATTCAAAAATATATATATACAATCATTCCAAGTTGATCACGCCGAGCCATGGTACTGTTCTCACCTCATCATTTGTACAAATGTAAGGTTAGGAACACACATGAGCTGGATAATTGTTTCCACAATCCCCAGCATAACAACGACGATTGTCTAGCTATAACGATGACTCGTGGAGACACACTCTACCTTCACGCATGGTGTATTATATAAAGGAAATACTAAAATCATAAAATCCAATTTCATATTTTTTCATCCTCCAAGAATCATGTTTAACTTTAACGTCGGAGCGTAGACGCTGATGTGTCGACCTCATTAATCTTTTATAGACATTTCAGTTACATTTTGTTTTAGATTGATGTCAAATTTGTTCTCCCCAAAAAAACCGTAAGGTTTTTGTTAACCTTTAACCCGAGTTGTATTTATCAAACAACTATATCATTTAAGCATTTCGACAGTTATGATATTCAACACTTAAAATTAGTATTTATCTTTTTTTGCACTTAATTCTTAATTTTATCATACAACACTTAATAACAATTTTTACACCAAGGTACCGAACCAAGTGGAAGTGTATTTCAAATCTAAGATCTAATATAGACTAGAACTCCTATTCTAACATAAACCCCACTCTTAGGATGGAAAGCTTGCATAAGTCTTTACCCCTCCTCTCCTTCATACTCTATTCATGCAATCATGCCTAGAAAAAGTGAGCTTTTCATCCTTTACCCCACCTTTCCCTCACACCAAATATAGCCTTAGTTCTGTAAAAGTGATACTTAAATATCGAAATTCCTTTGCTATACGGCCCATACCAATCATCACTTAACTTGTTTTGTAGATTTTATATGAACGAAAGCAGATGTCACAGAAAATTATTTCACAGAATCATACATATTTATATATAATTTTATAAATACAAATTATTAATTTATGTAGAAATAAATAAATTAATAAATATAATAATAAAGTTGTAAAGAAAATATGAAATAAGATATAATCAACCATTAACTCAATATAAATTCAAAAGTATTGCTTGGCAATAACGAGAAGAGCTATTGCGTGCTGTACAGCACGCATCAGAAACGAACTGTTTCCATATCAATCTAAGGTTTTTTTCTTAAAAAATAATATAATCATAACACTTCAAGCATATGAATTGGCATCACTTTCCAATAAAACTTCAATGGAAACAAAAAAAGAAGTAAATAAAGAAACCGGATATCACGAAAACAAAAATGCTGTACAACAACATGGATTAAGATACTCGTTAAAAGCACACGTGCTAACTTAGCTTTGTCTATTGTTTTATTGACTTAGACATAATGTCATATCAGCAGCAGCATATGTTATAAATATTGTGCTACATGCAATTTATTACTTTTAATTCAATAAAAGAAATTACATATTCCTTAAATTTCTAACCTATAATTCCATGTGGTATTATATTTTTGAAGCATGGCGCTGAACTGAAGTTATATTTAGACCATCTAAGTCAGCAATTCTGGCATTCAAATCTCTGAAAAAATTGCCCAAATGACTTCAGTTCATTATTTATTGGCAAATATCAAACTTTAGTGATCATATCGAAATATCAAGCAAAATTGAGTGAATTTAAACCATTAGCCATAGATGGAGTGCAATAAAATCACATAAGAAACCATAGAAGAAATACCAAAAAGTTGTAGGCAGAAGAAAAGCAGGGCCATTTAACCTTGAAATCGTCTTAATTAACAGCCTACAACCTTTTGATGAAAAAAACTATGAATATTTTGAGTTCTTATGTTAGGGACATTGTGGTATAGACAACCAGGTGTGACTTATAACTGACTATAAAATTTCGAAAACACATTATTCAGTTAGAAAAGGAATATTTCATTGACATCATCATCTTATAATATAGTATAGTTAATTGAAAAATATTTATTTGCAGAAAAGAATTTAACAAAAAGAATAACATGAAGGGAACAAGGAAAAAACCTTTGTTATTAAGGAGCAAAATTTGAGACAATCAACTCTTGATTGAGCATTTGAGAAGTTGGGCGTGCCATCTCTTGCTGCACAAGATTTCTGTTATTTGACATGTATAACAGAATAAATTTTAGGTTGATGCTTGGAGCTTAGCTTCCTCTGAACCTTGAGCAGTGAAATTTGAAGTCTCAACTGACTCTTCCATAATCTTGTTTGGAACCTTTGTAGGACTTTCAGATGCACTATTTCTATCCTCAGATAGTTCAGTGGATTTGTCCGCCTTGTCAGTTGCAGGTGCAGTGGACTTGTCAGCAGTGTCACTTGCGGGTTCAGCAGACTTGGTAGCATTGTCACTTGCGGGTTCAGTGGACTTATTGGCATTGTCACTAGTGGATTCAGAGGACTTCTCGGCATTGTAACTTGCACGTTCAGTGGACTTCTCAGCATTGTCAATTGCACGTTCACAAAATTCGACAGCATTTTCACTCGCTGGTTCAGTGGACTTGTCAGCATTGTCACTTGCCGGTTCAGTGAACTTGTCGGCATTGTCACTCGCAGGACCAGTGGACTTGTCAGCATTATCACTTGGAGGTTCAGTAAATTGGTCAGCCTTGTCAATTGCATGTTCAGCAGATTTGTGGGCATTGTCCCTTGTGGGTTCACTACACTTGTCAGCATTGTCACTTGTAGGTTCAGTGAACTTGTTGGCATTGTCAATCGCATGTTCGCTAAATTCCACAGCATTGTCACTCGTGGATTCATTGGACTTGTTGGCATGGTCAATTGCACGCTCACTTAATTTCACAGTACTGTCACTTGTGGGTTCAGTGGACTTGTCGGCATTGTCCCTTGCAGGCTCAGTTGACTTGTCGGCATTGTCAATTGCAAGTTCACTAAATTTCACAGCACTATCACTTGCGGGTTCAGTGGACTTGTTGGCATTCTCCTTTGCGGATGCAGTTGACTTGTCGGCATTGTCGAATGCATGTTCACTAAATTTCACAACACTGTCACTTGCAGGTTCAATGGACTTGTCGGCATTGTCACTTGCAGGTTCAGTGGACTTTTCACCATTTTCAATTGCACATTCACTAAATTTCACAGCACTGTCACTTGCGGGTTCAGTGGACTTGTCAGCATTGTCACTTGCAGATTCAGTGGACTTGTTGGCATTGTCAATTGCACGCTCAATTGATTTTTCAGTGTTGTCATTTGCAGGTTCACTGGATTTGTCGGTATTGTTTTTTCCTGGTTCACTGGATTCTTCAAGTGCTTTTTCTGCAGAAGTAATTTCCAATGGTCCGAGCTTTGCATCAAGGTCCTTGACTCTAAGGGTGAGAGATCTTGCATCTCTAGTTCCTTGTAGCTGACCGGAAGATAACTGCAAAGGAAAATCAAAAGTTTAATCTTTGGTCAATTATTTGAAGCATATGCCAATGTATAAAAAAGTTGAACAGCATCCAAATGCACCAATAGATGGAATTTTTTTTTTTGCAAAATCATCTGCTTGAAAAGATTGAGATCAACACTGCATATTATTAGACTTTCACCAAAAGCAGAAACAAAATAAGAACAGAAGACAACCATTCTCAATCTCACTCTTGAAATGTTTGATGTGGCAAGCTCAGAATGACACACAATGGCCAACTTTCCCATGATTATGAGCCTATGAATTTTGTAATGTTGTTCCACAGAAATCCCAAACAACAGAATTTACGCATTCAATAATTAAATTGCTCGATTGGAAATAAGGAGATTTATGCTTAAGCCTACAAGATTATTGACATAAACCACAAACGTCGAAGTTCTCACTGGGTTTTATTTGTTATCCCATTTGGACAAATGATAGACTATTTATACCTTATAGAAGAACACCATTCTATTGTACCATGTATAAAGTCAATCATGAAAGTTACAAGTTAACACCGCTGCATACCAGATACAATTCTGACCGGAGATGTTTCAAATCTCATGTCAGATTTGATTGTGTGGATGTGGACTAGATGTGGTTTTTTCAGTGCAAATATGATGGAGAAGTTCTACCCAAGCAGCCTGTGGTAGCCCAATTGACTCATGGGCCCAGAATTTGGAATGTGTATTCAAGGAAGCCCAAGGGTACTTTAGGGAAGAATCAGTAAGTTGGCAGAAGTTAGTTTTGCATGGGCGGATGGAGAGGAAGTGAGTTATATTGGAGAGTGTGAGGTAACAGTAGATAGTGGGATTTTTCATCCTTGATCTGGCTCTAAGCTAGTGCTTGTGAGAGAGGGAAGTTTCCCTGGAAATTCTACCTTTATTTCTGATAGTTGTTTGTTTACATTTTCATTTCATCAATACAATTCTCACATACTTCTACTCTGTTTCTGTTTCTGATTCTTATCATTCTTCTTTTTCCATTACTTGCAAGTTGAGTTTCTCAACAAAATACGTTCGAAGTAAATTTCTCTGCACCTCAAGGAACAGCGACATGCACATACAGAAATATTCATAAGTTTCAAAAGAAAGAGATGCAAAATGACAACAACCTCTTGGTGTTTCGGTCTGTAAAATAAACCTAAGAAAAAGAACATTAGCAATATAGATTGCCTACAAGGCTACAACTATTTTATTATCACTGATAAGCTGCCGGGCACATAAAGATGGAGAAAGAATTTAGAATTTTGAAAGAAAAGTAAGAGCAAATATATGACTTCAATGGAATCAACTTCCAAACAGGCCAAAAGCTTTGAGTTGTATTTGGGTGCTTGAGAAAAAAATTGCCAAAAATATAACATATGCATAAAGTACTTAATTATAGTCAACTGGTAATGTTTGTTAAATCTCAATTTTAAAAGTTTAAAAACTTCTTCAAATATAAAACTATAAAAATCCAAAAAAACTCATTGGTACATTGAACAGATAATACTGAACTTTAAAGGTACAAAACCACTTTTTCTGATAAGATTAATGAACAGTGACAATATAAAGATATTATATTATAAAGAGTATAACACTAACCTATAAAATACTTTTAAATTCTATTATTAATACTGTTTAGCTTAAATTTTTAAAACAGATATTATTTACTCATCAAATTAGTTATAATTCATTGTAAATTTAAGTGTGGTCAGCACATAATCTTAAAAATAGTCTTTTTAGAAAAAAGCTAATAAATAAACAAAAGAAACTAAAATCAGTCTCCTGCTATAAGTAGCAGTCATTCAATATTCTTATTCAGAAGCAAACCCCTAAAATTTTTGGAATCCTATCACCACCTGTTAGTTTCAAAATCGATTTACATCTAAATATTTTATGAGATTTTCATTGGGAACAGCATCAAAACAGTCAACAGTAACCCGGTCGCGTGTTGCATTTTAAGAGCAAAAAAAAAAAAAAAAAAAAAAACAGATTTTTTATATCACAGAATGTTTATAATACTAAGAAAATAGAAGCAAAAGCTACTCTGTATAATTGATTCCAAAATTTCAGAATTAAGACAAAGCATAAAAGTATAATGCTGAATATTATCTAATAGAAAAGCTATGTAATTCTCTTGTTACTACATAGACTACCATGCATATTCAAGAATAATTTAGATAAAATTGTATACAACTGACCTCCACTATTTGATTCGCACGTTTCTTGAGATCCCCTTCAGTAGCTCCCTTGTGAATATTTTTAAGAGCGTATGTCAAGTGCAATTGAAGTTCATCTGAACAATGTTGCTGAATCAAAGACCTAGGTATGGTAGATTGGCACCCAACACCATAGAAAGGACAATTTACAAGCTTCATTGGACAGACAGTTATGCAATGTCTGTCCATCTCACGTCTCATGAGACTTTGTGAACACTTTTGTTCACATGGGATTATCTTAAAAGGACAAGCTGAATCATGCTTCTCCATATGACGAACACAATAGACAAAGTTACACCCTTCATTTGTACAATTCATTGACCTGAAGTCGCAGTTAATAGCATGCTCAGCTAGCTCTTCAGCAGTATTGAACTTTTTGTCACAATGACACATGTTCTTGAAGTCAACATTCTTGACCAAAGTCTGGGCAATTGTTTCTCTCCTATCTGTCAACCAAAATCCATTTGTTTCCATCTCCTGAACAAAATCATCTACCTTGTCTTCTCTCTTTTCACTCAGTAGCCATCCTGAAACCCGACTAAAAAAATTCCTCTTTGAACTTGCAAAATCATCAACAAAATCAGATATAATATCGTATGGCTGATCAGATACCTCTGTATTTGGATCACCTTCCAAGATGACTGATTCAGCAACAAAATTTTCACTTCGCATAGTGAGATATTCAATCATTTCTTTCCTCAGATCAACAGCAACAGAAGCAGGGGACCTAAATATACCACCTGTTGTGTTGTCAATACAAGCCGCTGCTAATCCAGGGAGAAAAACTTGAGCTACTTTATGAACTACTTCTGTATCATAAAGATCACAATGGAATGCAGGGCATCCCTCTTTTCCATCCTCAATTTTCTCTTTTTCTGGGACAAGTTCCACATCATTTGTGGGAAGATCCATGCTGGAAGACACCTTCAGTAAGTCTGTTTCAGAAACACAAATTATTGGCCACCATTTAAAGATAAAGAAGCCAAACAAACTTACAAGGGCAATTGCATTTAGAAATCATCACAAAGTATGTGCAAATTTAATCGGGATATTTAACTCAAAGCTACTAGACCATATGCTGAACCAACCTACGCTGCAAATGTTTAAACCCCTGCGGTTGACCTATTCATTGGATGCTTTTCCACATGCCACATTCCCTCCCTGAAGTTTAAATAGCATAAAAATCATAAAACAGATGCAACTGAAATCTAACACCACGTAAAGAAGATTACTAACAGTTTGGAAAATCCACAAGTATCTATTTAGTCCCCTAAAAAACTCCAGATTTGCTTTATAATAGAAGCAAGAGCATTCCTATATGAATACAGTCTCCCCTGAAGTCAAAATAACTTACAAAACAAAAAAGATTTATCTAGTTGAAAACAAAACCACTTGTAAGTATCTTTGTATAGCAGGTGTCATGCATGGTGTGGTACCAAGTCATTCAAATTATTGACTTCTAATTAACAATAAATCACTTAGTATATATCATGTTAGAAAGCATATTTAATTCACAGCAAAAAAGAGGGTGAGTACAGGTATGAGCAATGAACAACCACCCACAGGCGGAGGGAAGGGAAATGTAATCAACCGCCGAAATCCACCTAAGAGGGTTTGTACCAGGCCAAGAGATTACAAGCTGAGCGTGCTGGTTTGCACCCCAAGATTTGGCAACGAAGATGAGATCGGACACCTATAATCAGTATCTTGTCATCGGAATCGGTAATAGGAACACGTAAGATTCACAACTGAATTGGTGAAAAATCCAAAAGAGGAGCAGGATTTCAAAATTGACAAGAAAACAAAGAAGAATAAAAATTTACCTGATTACGCGATGGAAATGGAGAGGGAGGGGGAGAGATTAGAGAGGCGATGGGAGCGAAGAAAGCTGGGAAAGAGGGGAGTGTAATTAACCTTTTGTCAACGTCAGTTAGGCCGTTGGCCAATCTCCCTGCAAAAATTCAAATCGAGAAATTGGTGTTGTATTCTTTCGAGGGATTGGTAATTTTGTTGTATGTACATATTTTGTAACAGAATTGGTAATTTTTGTATAAAATTAATGGAAACGGAAAAGAATAAAATAATATTTATAAAAAGTGTAAATAATAAAAATATAAAAATACTTTACAAACTTAAAATTTACAAAGATGCATATTTTTCATTATTTTTATATATATACAATAAAATATAAATGAATACAGCTCGTACAAATTAGAGAAAATAGATTTTCAATATTTTACCCGACAAAAAAAAAAAAAAAATTACAAAACGTGGTCCGAACTGTTTTTGTATAAGTTTCTAAGAATTTCCGGTTTCGAAACGTTTTAAAAATATCGAAACAATGACACACTTTAAAATTAAAGTTTGACGTAATGTATTTGTTGCCTCTTAACTTGGTACCAAATGTTTATCGATCCTCCAATTTTGAAGTTATCCATTTAATCTCTTAAAATTGACAAAACTGACTCATATAACCTCTTGCTTCCAACTAAAATAACCAACTTAAGAAAAATGAGATACACATGCTGCCATTTATTAAATTTGAAAAGTCAAACTGTAAAACAACATATAATAACTTGACACATATCGCCTATTGCAAAAACTTCATAAAAATCCCTCTTTACTTTTGCTTTTTCAACAAAATAATAATAAATAAAAATCACAGAGTATCAAAATCTCAAATCATGGAAATCATATTACATGCAAACCCAATTCTTTCTCAAAGAGGTTCAAAAATTAAAAATTAAAAACTAAACGCTAATTAATATTATAATGATCTACTCCATCTGGTCCTAAATATATATCATTTTATATTAACTATACATTTTTGACCTTATTTTCTCAAATTTACATTTATTTATTTCAAGAAATGTTTAATATTAATCGAGAATATCATATGGTAATTAAGAACAAAAATAATTTTACTAAGAGTAAATTAGTCATTTTAATAGTTCAATTAATTTTTTATTGGTCTCGATGAATAACCTTAAACGATATCTATTTAGGAACGAAGGAAGTACAAATTATGCATATTTGAGAAAGCAAATTAAGATAGTAAGCAATTAATATCCTAAAACTCAGGGATTTCAAGCTTAGATTTTAAGCTTACCATTAATTTCTCCAATCCCATCATCACCTTTGTTTTCAGAGCCAGCGAAAATCGTTGAAAAGACAATCGGTTTTTGATTGGAGGGAAAACGACAGAGTTCTGTCACAGTGACAGAAAAAGAAAGATCACCGGAAATAGAGAGAGGAAGTGAGAGAGAGAGAACTCAATCTTTTCAAACTCCAATCATTTATTTGATAAAAGATTTTCAAACCTATGATTAATTATTTGATAAAATTTTTAGATGTTTTTACAATTATTCATGCGCTCCATTTTTTTTTTAATTCATGTGTATGTCCAAGTTGGATTGGAGGGGTTTATGTAGGTGAATTTTGCCAATTTCAAAGGCTATATGGAAATATTCAAAGTTGGAAAGGCTGGTTGACATTTGGTATCAAGTTAAGGGAACAACAAATTTATAAGGTCTTAAAGTTTATGTCAACCGTTAAAAATGATGTAGTCATCTTGGAAAATCACAATCGTGTGGCTTACTATTGCATATGTAGGGATTTTGGTGGAAGATTTATTGCAGTGGGTCACATGGTTCAATTCTTTGCCCTTTTGATACTCTCATCGCGGAAGTCATGTTAGTTAAGGAAGTCCTAACTTGGGATGACAAATGGGGGTATCACTCATTTGGATGTAGAAATGACTTGTTTTATACTCTATGATGCATTTTTTTTCTAAATATAACTCCTTTTGGACTCCTTGTTCAAGATTGTTTAGCTATTAGTAGGTCTTCTACTTGTTGCTTTAACACTTTAGCAAGAAGATTTGCTAGCAATCTTGCTCATATCTTAGCTAGGATCTCAGGGGTTTCCACAGTTTTACTTCTCTTAAAAAAAGAAAAAAGAAAAAAAATGTCGTTTGCCGTAAAGCATAGCTGAAGCATGAAGGTTATTCATTAATAATTTTGAAATAGAATAAACCCCTTTCAAAACCTCAAACTCAAAGCCCTATCATTTGATCTTAGATCAATGTCTCTCCTTAACAGAATGAGAAGGCTTCCACCCAAAACGCAAAACCCTTTCTTTCACGTTTCCATTTACAGGTCCCTTTCATCCTCCCCCTCTACTCGACCACACCATAAAATCAAGCCCCTTCGCCTTCTTTTCCAACAAGCGGTTGGGTTTTCTGAAAATGGGGAAATACATGCCGGTGTCAAAACCCTAACCAATGAAATCAGCACCAAACTATTCCAACTTGAGAAAGAAGTGAGGGATTTAAAAAAACGGGACTCAGTTAGTGACCAAGTAAATCAAAATGTTCAATGCAAGGAACCAGAGAAACGCTACAGTCTCTATGGATTGTTTGCCGGTGGTAAAAGTGCTGAGAGATTGCAAGTTGAGAGAGAGGAAGCGGTACAGCCCAGGGTTTCTAAAATTGCAGAGAAATCGCAATTTCAGAGAAGGAGAGCGGAAGAGCCAAGGGTCTTCAAGGAGTTATCAGATCACATGAAATTGTTTTTGAGTCATTTATACGAGGAAGGCTACTTTAGAGATGCTAATTTCTTGACAAGGGGGAAACTTGATTTTGATTGCTTCAATGATAGCTATGGAAGAGATTTTATCAAGTTTGCTGCTGAGAAGTTCGGGAAAGACAACCAGGATATTGCCAAGTTAGTCAATTTGATTTCATTTTAGTTTCTTCTCTTTCTAATATACTTCTGTCCTTTTGATATTAGAAAATCTCGCATTTCATCTATATTTGCATGGCAAGTAATGATTTACAAGTTTTGTCCTGTACATATTCTGACTATTAATCCAAACCGTATAAGCTAGGATTGAGATTTATGCCTTTCGCCTTTTTCTTTCCCTAGCTTTAGGAAGGGGAAAAAGTTCCTCAACTTATTAACAGTTAGTTGCACATTGAGGATCATAGTTTGCAAAATGTGCTCTGTTTTAGCATTTTAGTAGTATGTGACCTTCTGCAACTTTTTACTTGGTCTTTGCAATCTGGGTCTTCTTTAACTCCATCTTCAAAGTCAACAACTTTCCCTCATTATTAAATCTATGATACAAAACGAGAAAGTAAGAGAGAAGGGTATAACTTGCTTGCGGTTGGAAGGGTTGTCAGAAAGTCATCATGAGAGCTTGTTTTGTTTTTCTAACTTGTTAGAGACGTTACAGTTTCGTTTTGCAAACTTGTTATTGCCTTCCCATTTCTATTTTCTTCTCCTCATGATCTTTATATTCACCACTGCCCAGACTTACTATGTGTCTGCTTTATATATTTGATTCCATTCGAATAATTCAAGCTAGAGTTGTTGAACATATGGCATTCCTTACCTATTCAAAACTTGAAGCGGCACACACTCCTGAGATTTGGTGAATACATCATTTTATTTGATTTTTTTTCCCGGCTAGGTTGCTAGAGGATGGCTTTATCCGTATGTGAATAAATTGGAGCAGTTTTTCTTTTCTTTTTCTTTTCTTTTTCCCATTTTATCAATGCAACGTTGTCACGTCATAGTGATTTTATCACTATTTTCAAGGATGCTTTCTTGAATTTTCATTTTATTACTCCATTGTAGGAATTCATTTAGGAAGTAGGAGCATGCTCCAAAATTAGACACGTTTGCTTATTTCGTTGGGCTGGGAGCCAGGACTGTTTATTATGCTGGTGCATACTGTGACTTCTATTATCAACAGAAAAGAAAATCAAAGGCGGATATCTGTTGTGTCCTTACGTGTTATTTCAACTACAGAAAGTGGTTTGTTTGTACGTCAATGTTTCACCTTTACTAGTTCCCTAGGAATTCCATACTGTATATCAGATTCCTATTTATATGAAATTTTGAAACACGACTGCGAGAATCAACAGGAGATAAAACCAAACTTAAACTAAATGCCTTGCTCATATGTTTTTGATTCTGTAGATGGTTGAATATCCTGCCGTCTCTTTGCCAAGGTGCAAGTAGAGAACTCTCAAGAATATTTTGAACAACAGTTTTTGCGTTGGTACATGTTTACGATCATTTAAGTATGTCAACGTAGACCGTCTTGTGGTAGCTTTAATGGAACTACGAACTTCCAAATCTATGCCTTGGATGCAACTTTCCATTAGAAAAATACCATACATTAATAGAAGCTATTATGCAATATGTGTTTTGATTACATTTCACCTCAACAAGAACCAGTGACTCTGGAACTGCAACTGGAGCAATGACTAGATGCAGTATAATACAGTTGGGAAAATGGGTGACTTTTACTTTGAAATGTCTTTGGGTTGAACACTGTTTACTCTCTTCATTACCTATAAAGATGGTCCATTCTGTCTTAAGTTATGTTTATCTACTTTCAGTGGAAACTTGTGCGCTTTTGCTTTGTCTCGTTTCCTTGCTTCTGTTAGGTACTTTTTACTTAAATAATGCAAGCTGAATCCTTGACTTCACTTGACAGATGGTTGTCAGGAAGTGACTTGAAAAAGGTGGCCCTGTTTGGCTGTCCCTCGCTTGGAAGAAAGAACGTTTTCTCTGCTAAAAAATTGCGCCTATTTTTTGGAATTAAAGAGGACACTGTAAGCCGTCATACGTTTGATTTTTGTTTATCTTACCACTCAGATTTAAAGATTTTAACATCATTCTGTTATTTATGTATGCTACCTTATCAGGTATGTAGTAAATGTGTTTTAAAAGAGTCATGTCATTTTGTGAATCAAAATTTGCGGAAAGGCGACTTCAAGACCTTGGATTTGGCTGTTGTCATGCGAGTAATTACCATATATGCATTGGAGACATCACATCCAGAGTTGTCTGTGCCGGAGGAGATAAAGGCTTCTGTTAGCCGGCTCTTAAAGGAAATTCTGAAATTGAGCCAAACTACTTCATAATCCTACTCAGGAAAGGCAGGTGGAGGGAGTATTCTAACATCAGCTTCCTTTTTTATTTATTTGAAAAAAATTGCAGTATCATCTAAGCAGAAAGCTGAATTCTCTTTTCACTACTAATTAGTTTAATGAAGCATGTACATATATATGATTTATTTTCCATAAATTAGCCAATATCTGATATACTTGCCAACCATGTTTTGGATTAGTGGACATGCTAGCTCTTATTTGTTAGATACAAGTATGCAACTGTATTCAGTGTCTTATTTTGATGATGAATCTGTTCTCACTTGCAAATAGATAAATTACTAGGGACATAAATTCTGACATGTAATTTTAGTTAATTATAATAACAACAATTGATTTATAAAATTTATTAATAAGACATTAAGGAGTTGTAATTGAAGTTCATAATAAGAATAGAACTAAAGGGACTAGGGTCAAATTACTTTTTAATTTAGGATTGTAATTGTAAATTTTCTGTGTCTCCTGAACTTGTTCTGATCTTGGTTTCATTGAGCAACTATGGTTCTCACAAAACATTGACTTATAATCTCGATTTCTGCGGCGGGTCTGAGAGTTTGTAGTCATTTGTTTCATTGAAAATTTACCTTGGAATGGGAATCTAGAATTATTCATTTCCATTCTCAAAGTTTGGTTGCATTAAAAAAATAAGTCATGGAATAAAAACAAAATATAACTTCCTCCTATTGCTCCATGAACTCTGTGTTGGATCCTTCAAATATATTCCTTTCTTCTGATTTTAAATTCATGATTGGAACCATGTTATTTTCCAACCGTATCAAAGTGTAAAATACTCGCGACATTTGCAGCTCTGTTGGTCGAATTTTATCTGCCTTCATTATCATGTTGACAAAACTCTCTGTATCAATGAGGGTTCTTTTCACTAGGAGTCCTTCCATTACTACCCCAATCACTAGGGCAGGATAATGGGGAAGAGCCTTGCCGCTACTCCCACCACTGGGTCTCTAGGCCGGTTCTTTAGAGGGACGCAATTTCTTGATTGGCCCTTCCCTTCTTTCCAGAATCTAAAGTCGTCATATCCATACTCACTGCTAGACTGATGTTGCAGGAGGGAAAGCTCCACTGATACACCGGATACTCGCTGTGGGTTCAGGTGTCGGTTGTCCTAATTGGGGATAGACTTGTTTATTGGGGTAGCTTGTTGGATTTGATAACAAAAATGTTTGTCCAAGCCTAACCCAACCTGCATAAAATTAATTCGGTCTCGTGTGAGTTGGGCTTAGAACATCAATCCCAAATCTATCTATTGAAATTAATTTTTAATTTTGAATTTTCCATAGTAATCAAACTAAGAAAAAGACAATATGACATATATATATATATATATATATATATATAACATTACAAAATTAATATCATCTAAATAAATTTTGTAAAAAAAAAAATTAATAATAAATTTAAAAACTATTTATATAAAGTATAAATTGAAATTAAAAACAAAATAAAATGTAAATATATATTAGTCGGACCGAGCTCGAGCTGGGCTTGGGTATTTACATAAATCTCAAGTCCAGCCCACTAAAGTTGGGGCTTCATAAGGCTCGGGCTCGATCGAGCTTAATATATAAAATGCATGTCCGAATCCAAGTTTTAGAAATTGGATCTAGGCGGGGCGGACGGGTATCCAACGAATGAACAAGTATAGCCTGTGGCATTCTGATGTTTAAGTTAGTAATGATTTTTTGAAATAAGTATATATTAGTCAAGCTGAGTGTTGAAATTATGGCTTTCGGAATCAGACCGGCTATTAAACCGATGGAGGTACTAGTTCATAAAACCGAGGTTCATTCAGATTCGAACCGGTTTCACAAAATTTGTTGAAATATATGTAAATTTCTTACATTATATGGCTTTTTAATTTTTCTTATTCAATAAAATTTAACACTAAATTAATAAAAATTAAATATTAAAGATTTCTATTGTAATAATTTAATGAAATATTGTGAAATTATAGTAAATTATTCGAATATAATGTTAATAGAAACGAAAATATTAAAAATTGAGTATTTAAGGCAAGAAAAAAATAAAAGAATTTACAAACTAAATACAAAAGAAACAAACATAGTGAGTACAAAAAAGAAGTATAATTCCAATAAAAAAAACTGAAACAATTAAATCCTAGATAATAAAGAAAAAGAGTAAGTCTTTCATTAAATAATAATAACAATGAACGATTAACTAAATTAGTAATTAAAAACGCCCCTCCCTGCTTCGGCTAGGGTTTGTTAGAGTTGTTAGGGTTTTTTTGCCGTAATTTTGGTGTTAGAACTGCGTCTCCCATCCCGTCCTCCTCCCCCTCTCCCATGGACTCTTCCGCAGCAAACATGACCTCAGCCATTGAACGCCTTAGAATAGCTGAGGAGGAGACGTTACCTGTCGTTCTTCCTGAGGAGAATGACCAACAACCCTTTGATCTTCGCTGGAGTTTAGTCGGACGGTTCGTTACTAGTAAGGAAATCAATATTCCTGCAATGAAATCTACCTTATCTAAGCTATGGAAACCGATTGATAATATGGCTATCCTTGAGTTGGGTAATGACCGCTTCCTATTCCAATTCAATCATGGACATGATTTAAACCCAGTTCTTCGTGGAAGCCCTTGGAGTTTTGACAATCGTCTTCTGGTTCATCGCCGCATCTCAACCATGGAGGAACTTCATTCGGTTGAACTGAACCATTCGGAAATCTGGGTGCAACTTCATGATCTTTTAGCGGGTTTTCGACCTGAAAGAGTGGCAATGGCGGCTGGTAACTTTTTGGGTACCTTTGTGCAGGTTGATCCTCATGATTTCTCCATGCCCTTTCGTGGATATCTCCGGGTCAGAGTGGTCATTGATGTCAGAATTGAGCTGAAACGCAAGATGCGCATGGGGAAATCTGCTACAGATTGGTTTTGGGTCACTTTCAAATATGAGAAGTTGCCATTATTCTATTATTTTTGCGGAGTATTAGGGCACAACGAGACAGAATGCCCCCCGTTTCGTGCACTGCAAAATCCAGACCATGAAAAATTATTTGGCCCTTTTATGCGAGCTGTCCCTCGACGTTTTGAATCGGCCACCTCCCCTTGGTTACAACAGCATCCCACTTTGGCCACCCCACCGTCTTCACCTGCTTCCAATTCCAATAGTGGCTTTATGCATTTACTTCAGGCTCAGGAAGCAGTAGCTTACAATTTGGAATCAGAAAATCATCAGACCATAATCGAGTTACCCAAACGTAAAAGGCACTCTTCGGAGAATATTGAGGCGGAAAATTCTGCTATGGATATTTCTGTCTCGCATGCAATTTTAACTTCTTAGATTTAGATTTTTCATTACCCCCACATCTCTTTTTTGGTCTACCTCTTATGTCCAATACTTTCATTGGATCCATGTCTTTTATCGCTATGCAATTTCTTTTTTAACTCTTTAGAGTTAGGAGCTAACTTAATCTCATCCACCTCTTTAATTAATGGTGTCTCTATTAAAAATGATGGTGTCAATGAAATTATCATATGATGATGAGCCTTTTTCTTCAAGTTTGACATCATTATTTTCATCAACGTAACTTTTCACACAAGACCCTTTTTGCATATAGGGAGAATATAATTGTTATTTCAAGTGCAAATGGTTAGTAAATGACTTTTTTTTTTTTGAAGAAATACAGGGGAAAACGGGCTAGAAGAAGCTGGACATCCCAACTAGGTTGGCACCCCTAGCAAAACCTAAACCGCAAACCCCCAAATAAAATAAATAAATAATGGGGACCTCGAGAAGAGGTCAAAAGTAAACAAACAAGAAAGTTACAAGTAGGACTGAAACAAGAAATGAGAAGGATTCGCTAAAAAAGCAGAAAATTGAAAAACCGAGGAACTATGATTACATTTAAAGGAGAAAAAAGCTTGATGGAAACTATGGAATAAAATGTCCTTCGCCTTCGGAGTAGATTCCGGCTCAAAAAGTCTTTTGTTGCGACATTTCCAAAGCTCCCAGCACAAATAGAGCCACATAGAACATGCAAGATCGCGGATGTGATTGTTGGAGAACAAACCCCTCAATTGGATAAAAAAGTCGCAAATATTCCGAGGAATAGCCATTGACACTCCAATTAATCTGAAAAAAGAATTCCACACCACATAGCTCGAATTACAATGCAAAAGAACATGGTCTTGAGTTTCAAAATCATCACACCAGGGACAGGTAACCAGATCAGAGCTAATTATATGCATCATGGACAGCAATTGCCCGCATGGGAGGCGACCATGAATAAGAACCCAAGGGAAGAAAAGAACCTTAGGAACAGCTGGTAATTTCCACATGATTTTGAACAGCATTTAGGGCTCAGAGTGGGCTGACAAAGAAAGAAAACCGCAGATAAAAGTTGCAGCAGAAAACTGGTTGGAAGAGTCGAGCCGCCAAAGACATTTATCTGTTGCATTTAAGCTCAAAGAAGTCGACAGAGACTGCAAAAGATCCGACAGGAGGGCCTGGGTTCTAGGCCTAAGACGCCTGGTCCAAAAAGGCCGGCCAAAAGCTGAACGGATCTGTTCCATCGCTGGGGAAACGTTGCTATCCTTATCCGACACTAGATCAAACAAATCCGGAAAACGATCTTTAAAAGATCGCTGACTACACCACGAATCCCGCCAGAAATTTGTGTGAATACCATTTCAAACCTGCATAGAGACATTAGAAACAAAGAAATTCCACATATTCACATCTTTAATGCAAGCATTAATGATTCCTCTCCATATAGGTGAAAGTCTAGAATGGTTAAGAGAGTGCAAGGACCACCAATCTGAAATACCCAAAGGATCAACGCAGATCTGATGCCACAAAGAACCAGCCGCACACACTCGGATTTTCCAAACCCATTTGAAAAGCAAACTCGAATTTTTGAGAGAAATAGAAGCCAAATTAAGACCACCAGAATAAGAAGGCATACAAATCTGCTTCCAACTGATTTTACATAAACCATTTTTCGAAGCTTCACCGAAGCTTCATCCTTCCAAAAGAAATTGCGCATATAGCGCTTAATTTTGTTGGAGACAGCCACCGGAATCCGAAAAAGAAAGAGCCGATAAATAGGCATGCTACTGATAACTGATTTAATCAAGACCAACCGACCAGCGTAAGATAAACAAGAACCTTGCCAAAGAGCGAGATGAGATTCCACTTTGGAAATAAGAGAAGACCAATCATTAATGTGGAGATTTCTATAAGACAACGGTAACCCCAGATATTGAAACGGGAGAGATTCAGTTTTACAACCAAGCCAATCAGCGCATCTCGAAATAAACGAATCAGAAATACCCATACCTATAAGAGAGCTCTTAGAAAAATTAATTTTAAGACCAGAAATAATCTCAAAACAATGGAGGAGTCGCACGAAATTTTTGAGCTCCGTTTCATCAGCTGAAGGAAACAGATAGTGTCATCTGCGAATTGTAAGATGGAAATATTTGGTTGATTAACACTTAAACGAAAACCATGGATCAAATTCTCCGATATAGCTTTATCAATAATTTTCTTCAAGATTTCAACAGCCAAAACAAATAGAAAAGGGGAAAGAGGGTCACCCTGTTTAACACCCTTCTGCAAATAAATAGGCTTGGTTGGGCTGCCATTGACCAGAATGGAAGTGGACGAGTTCGAACGACAGCCCTTCATCCATAATTTCCAAGTATCAGAGAAACCCATCGCTCCTAATACCGCATCCATATAATTCCATGAAATACTGTCAAAAGCTTTATGAAAGCCTAATTTCAAAATAAAACAAGACCGCTGTTGGCGATGAATCTGATAAACAACTTCCGAAGCCAAAAAAGAACATTCATGGATATTTCTATCTTTCACAAAAGCAAACTGACAGTTAGAAATCAACAGAGGGAGGACAGACCTAAGCCGCAAAGAAAGGAGCTTCGATAAGATTTTGTAGATCCCATTGATAAGAGAAATAGGTCTGTAGTTGCTAAGAGCATAATTTCCGGTAATCTTCGGAATCAAAACCGTGAAAGAAGTTTTCAGAGAAGCTGGGAGAAAACCGGAATGATAAAAATTCCTGAAGACTTTCAAGATCTCCTCTTTCAGGGAGTGCCAAGCTCGTTTGTAAAAAAAGATGCAGCTTTTTTCTTCAGAGGGCAGTGACATAGGGGATATGTTGGAGCATATGACCAGTGGTATTTCGGAGGATCAAGCTACTGCGTTGACTCGACCGTATACAGCAGATGAGGTCCGTAAAGTAGTGTTTTCCATGCACCCGGACAAAGCCCCGGGACCTGATGGACTTAACCCCGGTTTCTATCAGCATTTTTGGCCTCTCCTGGGTCCGGATATGGTGGCTTTTTGCTTGCAATGCTTAAACACGGGAGAGATTCCGACGGTGTTGAATGTTACTAATATTGTTTTAATTCCGAAGAAACGTGTTCCGGAAACAGTTACCGATTGGCGCCTTATAGCTCTGTGCAACGTCCTCTTTAAAGTGATTACTAAGGTTATTGCTAACAGATTAAAAATGGTCCTCCACTCCTGTATTTCTAAGATGCAAAGTGCTTTCATACCAAAGCGCTCTATCATAGACAACATTATGATTGCCTTCGAGGTAGGCCATTATATGCATTGTAAGAAGTCGGGTATGACGGGTTGGGCGGATCTGAAGGTTGACATGTCCAAGGCCTATGATAGGATAGAATGGCACTATCTCGAGTCTCTATTGACAAAGATGAAGTTCCCACCATGTTTCATTCGGCTTGTTATGCGTTGTGTCACTACTGTCCAATATCATATTCGGCATCAGATGGGTCGGTTTGAGTTGTTTCAACCTCAACGTGGACTTCGTCAAGGCGATCCCCTGTCGCCCTATCTGTTCATCTTATCTGTAGAAGGGTTATCTAGCCTGTTTGTTCATGCGGAAGAGAGAGGCCTCCTCCATGGTTGTAAGATTAGTGGAAGCGCTCCCCCGATCTCCCACCTGCTCTTTACAGATGATAGTTATTTCTTTTTCAGGGCAGATAATATTGAGTGTCAATTGGTTCACTCTATTCTTCGAAAGTATGAGAAAGCTTCTGGTCAACGGATTAATTTCTCGAAGTCATCTCTTTTGTTTAGTCCAAATGTCTCACAGGATACTTGCTCCCATGTTTGTTGTGTACTTGGAATAGACAGAATTGATAAGCCGGATGCATATCTGGGGTTGCCAATTGCGGTGGGCCGTAATAGATCCTCTGTGTTCAGGTTTTTAATTGACAAATTAGGCCGCAAAATTCAGAGTTGGCGAAGTAGAAATCAGTCTCAGGCCTGTAAGGAAGTAGTTATTAAGTCGGTTGGCCATGCTCTTCCCTCTTACATTATGAATGTGTTCCTTATACCAAAAACTATTTGCACCAAAATGGAGAGGATGCTCAATGCCTATTGGTGGGGCAGGGGTGTTAAATGGAAGGCCTGGGAGTGTTTATCCACCCGTAAGCAGTGGGGTGGCATGAATTTTAGGAGATTTCACGACTTTAATATAGCCATGCTGGGCAAACAAGCCTGGAACTTGATGAATAACCAAAATTCTCTTGTAGCGCGGCTCTATAAAGCAAGATACTTCCCTAACAGTGACTTTTTGAGGGCTAATAAAGGAAATCTTCCAAGCTTTATTTGGACTAGCCTGCTAGCTGTGCAGGATTTACTTCGGGTAGGATCATTATTTCGTATTGGTAATGTGCTTACAGCAAGGATTTGGAAAGACCGATGGCTGGACTCGGACTTGGGCTTACCTGATAGGGCTGCACCTGACCCCGATATGGATTCTGCAGTGGTGGCAGGGCTTTTTGCTACTGGTGAGTGTCGTCGCTGGGATGAAGATATCCTTACAGACTTGTTTTCAGCAGCCGATTGTCAAAGAATTCTGGCCATCCCCTTGTCTAACCGAGCTGTGGAGGATCAGTTGTTTTGGAAATTTGATCGGAAAGGGAGGTACTCTGTTAAATCTGTTTACTAAGCACTATTGCAGCGGCATCACCCTCCTTCGGACCCAATTTGTCAATTTGATTAGCTCTCTCTCTGGCACCTGTAGGTTCCCTATAAAATTCGGAATTTTTTGTGGCGTTTGATGATGGGTTTTATTCCCACAGCTACTGCTCTTAGCCACAGAGGAGTGCAGATTTCTATGGTTTGTTGCCGGTGTGGATTGAGTGAGGAGACCAGCTATCATTGCTTTGTGAGCTATTCGTTTGCAAAGGCCGTATGGACTGCTTCCCCGTTTGCAAATTTAGACTATGACGAAGGGCATTTGGTGGATTGGTGGCAAAACATGTTTACCACGGTTGGTAAGGAGAGGGTGGGTTTATTTGCAGGTATTTGCTGGTTCGTCTGGTACTCAAGGAACCAGTTATTTTGGCACAGGAAAT
Organism: Euphorbia tirucalli; assembly: GCA_039660915.1. Classification (NCBI taxonomy): domain Eukaryota; kingdom Viridiplantae; phylum Streptophyta; class Magnoliopsida; order Malpighiales; family Euphorbiaceae; genus Euphorbia; species Euphorbia tirucalli. Next base: position 44,355,444 of record CM077636.1, read on the forward strand.
GGTTGGCACCGTCCGCTATTGTTGCTGCCGGATTGAAAGCTGTATTGGATTGGCGCGCCGTCCGGGTGGTGCAAAATGCTACTGATTCAGCCCCCTTCGCTACCTATTGGGTGCCTCCTGTTACGGGTTGGAAATGTAATTTTGATGCGGCTGTAGATGTTAATCGGGGTATGGTTGGTGTTGGCTGTGTTATTCGCAATCCTGCCGGTCAGTTTATAGCTTGCAGATTCGCTTCTTTTTCAGGTCTCGCTGATCCTTCCATCGCTGAAGCCATCTCTTGTAGGGAAGCCCTTAGTTGGTTGAAGACTATGTCTCCTCCTCCGGTGATAGTGGAAGGCGATGCTTCCTTAGTTATTTCGGCTCTATGTCAACAGGAGTACACTGATGATTGCCCCCTAGGACTCATTCTTGGAGATTGTCGCTCGATTGCTATCTCTTTTGATCATGTATCCTTTCATGTTGTTCGTCGCTCAGCAAATAAGGTTGCACATAGGTTAGCTCAATTAGGACTACTTTCTTCTACTCCTAGCACTAGTGTCAATTTACCTCCTTCCACTATTGTTAATGATTTGTATTCTGATCTGAGAGGTTAAGCCAGGGGTGCCAACCTAGTTGGGATGTTTGGCTCCTCTCCTTTTGCATTAATATCATTTTTATTCAGTCAAAAAAAAAAAAAAAAAAAAAGAAAAAAAAAAAAGAAAAAAGAAAAAGAGTAAGTAGCTTTGGAAACTGGGAAAAAATGAAATCAAAGAGTCGTAGGGATATTAGTCATTAGCATATCTGGGTAAATACTTTAACATTTTCCAAGAATTTGTTGTTTTAAGCTATTTCCAAGAATTTTAGAAAGTGGTGGAAGAATGGAAAATGTGTCAGATTTAGCTTTGAGTAAAAAAAAAAAAAAAAATTAGCTTTGAGGAAAAAAAAAAGAAAAAAAAAAGGTAGAATTATGAATTATTATATATATATATATATTTTTTTTTTTAAATTTGAACCACCCAAAACCGTCAACCGGTACAGACTACCGGTTCACTAGTTATTGAACGGTTCTGTGGCAACAATTGAATCGGTTAAAAATCGATGGGGCTGATTTAGTTGAACTCGGTAGGATCAGTCAATTCGGTTTAGTTTTCAAAACCATAGTTGAAATTATATGAATCAAACTTGGGGGTTAGCCCATTTATGTAGACATGAAGGATTCACATTCTTACTATAACAAGGGCAACATTATTTGCATGTTTAGAAGTTAAATTACTACTTAGAATCTAAATGTCCTATGTAGAACATATTTTCGGAATTAGTCTCTAGATTAGAAAAGAGTTCCTGAAAAGGTATGTGTTTTATCCTCCTATTTAGCTGAGAAGCGCATTTTCCAATTTGTCTAAAGATAAGTGGCCGGAGAACAAAATTCTATTAGATATATTACTAGAACTGATCATACCTTTGATTTGATATCTAAGATTCTTTAGAAATCTAGTTTAATGATAGGCTAGTCCTGTTGAAGTTTAGAGCAGTGCCCTTTCTTATATTTCTTAAGAATGATGTTACAAGAATATATATGACAAAGAGTTATACATACAATAGTACTGTAAATAATAAATACATGATTAACAAAAGATAATTATAAACAATATAAACATTATCTCTAACAAGACCCATATCTTAAAATAATTCAGTCACGCATTATAAATTTAATGACCTTTAAGCATAGTTATGAAAACCGAATCAGACTGGTCGGTCAGACCAGATTCGACAAAAACCGGAGGTCTTCCTGTCGATTTACAGCCGGTTTTTACTAGGATAAAAAATCGGTCAATGTCCGATCAGACCCACTGCTCGAACCAGAAAACCATGAACCAGATTAATTTTTCTGTTGTACCAGACTATTTCTTTTAAAAAAATATGTTAATTGATAATTTAGGTTATTATTTTTAGTTTTTTTAATTAAAATAAAATATAATTTTAAGTATTAAATTACTTTTAATTAAATTGACATACAATTGTAACTATAAAAAATATATTAAATATATTGAGCTTTTTTAATTACTATATTATATTTAAAATTCTTAAGTTTAAAGAATTATAATAAAAATATTAAAATTTTCATATATTATAAATACAAATAACAGAAATATATTATTATTTTAATATATTTCTTAAATCTCGTTCAATTCCGGTTTAATCCAAAATTCATGAATTCATTCTTTCACCGGTTCGATAACCGGTCCAGGTCTAAAAAGCATGCTTTTAAGTGATAAATTGAAGTTTAAGCTTGAAGAATGAAAAGTACTAAAGATTTGAGACTATGGGTAGTAATAAAATTATTTCAATAATTTTAAATAAAAAAAAGATTTAATAATTATATGAGAAAATGTAATTTTTCTAACTTCAGAAATTCCCTCCCCCCCCACCCCCCCCCCCCCCCACAAAAAAAAAGTATTTTAAAAGTTATTAATTTAATTTTAGAGTAAAAAAGTTTTATATAGATTAATTGCATAATTAGAACCATAAGGAAACGAATGAAAATTATTAGGAATTTCTAAATATAGTATTAATGTCGTTAGATTGAGATGCAGTAAAAGGATAGCAAATGCATTAAAAGATGGCACATACATAAGTCAAAGTTGCATCCATGGTATTGTGCAGTAAGAATAGTTCAACTTATAGAGGAAATACTTTGAATAGAAGCATTTAAAAGGACAAAAGGGAGTATAGCTACAAGTAATACAATCAGGCTATTTGTTATTAAACTTAGTGAATTTAAATCTGATTTGAGTTACTTCTTAAAATACAAAAGAAAGCATATATAAGCATTTGAGTATTGAATAAAAAGGATAAGAAAGACAAATGGATTTTGGTTTTTGCATAAGTAATGTGTTAATTTCGATAGTGTTGTTAATGTGTAGTAATAGAGTGGCAGGTAAATTTCCTGCAATATTTGCATTCGGAGATTCAATACTTGACACAGGGAACAACAACCTTCTTGCTACATTCAGCAAGTGCAATATTCCTCCCTATGGAATGAGCCTTCCTTTGAAATTACCTACCGGAAGATTTGGCAATGGAAAAGTCTTCTCCGATGTATTAGGTACCTTCTCTACTCTCTCTCTTAAAAGTGACATGCCAGACATATTCTAAAATTTCTCTACTTTGAAACAGCGGAAAAACTGGGAATTAAGGATATGATTCCAGCATATTCATCTCTAACTCTAAGTGACAGGGATATTTCAACCGGGGTTTGCTTTGCCTCTGGTGGTTCCGGTCTTGATGATCTCACTGCAAAAGTTCAGGTATTATATATGAATTAATTGATTGGATTTTATTGGTTAATTAAGTATAGCATATGATGTGATAGTCTTCCAAGATGAGTTCGCCGTGCTCAACAACAAATCACTTGAAATGAGCAACAAAGTAAGAAGAAGTCAGAAGTCCGGCGAAGCCCCTTTGATGCCTAAGTCAATTGGGTTCTCCAAAATAACTAATAGTAAAAACTTGAGAGAATCAGAGACTTATACCCTGGCTTTTATACGTAACCATGTGGGATATGCTTCTTGGCCATTATGTACGGTATGAGTGGGACTAATGGTCCACTCAAAAGGTAATGATGAGGTCACTTATCTGCTCTACACGTATAAGATGCAGATGAACTCAGTCGTTACTTTGCTTATTGCGTAAGGCGAGATGATCCGACCTTACATGTGTAAGGACGTAATGAACCCTCTTAAAGCCATCTCCTTTATTTGACAGTGACACGGTAGATCTGAGCGCCACATGTACAGTAGGGGAAAATTGATATATCTAGTGTTATGAGTATATAATAATGGTAATGATGAATTATTTTGTTTGAATTGAACAGGGGGTAATACCATTGGGACTTCAGCTAAATCATTTCAAGCAGTTGATAAACAGGCTAAAACGAGTAGAAGGAGATGCAAAAGCAAACACAATAATATCAAATGCATTCTATCTAATTTCCTCAGGAAATAACGATATGGGTATTACTCAGACTTTCGCTCTCCGACCCACTTTAACCACTCCTGCTTACACTGCTTTGTTGATTCCTCTTGCCAAAGATTTCGTTAAGGTAACTTTCAATTCTTTTCACGCTCTTCATGATTTACTAATCATTCACTACCAATGTTATTAAAATCAAACCGGATAATAAATCGGCAACGCTATCCGTTCGGAGTTCGACTGAGTTCAACCAATGGTTCAACTGGTTCTCTCTCTCTCTCTCTCTTTTTTTTTTTTTCATTTGTTGAACTGTTGTTTAATCGAATCTATTAAAAATATTATCCAATCAGTGGTTCAACCGGTTCAATTCGCTGATTCGGTAATTTTTTTTTCTGTTAGTATTGGTTTGGTTTGCATGTTTCCGTAGAACCGGTATTTTGTATCCAAGAGATAGGACCAATAGTCGGTTCACTATTGAACAGGCCGATCCGATCCAGTTTTAAAAACATTTCACAACTCTAATGCCATTAGTAAGGAAGACAAACATCAAATAAGGTTAAGAATCCCAAACCCTTTATTTGGAATAAATTCTATACAAGAAAAGAATTGAATCCCCTTTCCAGATTTCAATTTTCAATTCATTTATTAAATCATTTCTTATGTTTGGAAAACTCTTATAATAGAAAAGAATTCAATTAAAAATTAAGCTAGAGTGTCCTTCATTAATTCTTCTCAATTGAATTCTCACATCATAAGCCAATTTTAAGGAGGATAACTCATTTGAGAAATATCATGCATGTCATGAAACAGGCAAAGTGTTTGATGTTCAGAATTGTCCTATTAACTGTTGGGAATCATTTTATAGGTCCAATTGATGCTAATGTTGACCTTGTTTATCATACAAATATATTTTCTTTAATTTGAATCGGAATTGCAAAATTAATTTTGTGTGTTAAATTATTGAAGCAACTGTATAGTTTGGGTGCACGAAAGATTGGTTACATGGGAACGCTACCATTGGGATGCCTACCAGGAAATAGAGCAGCAGGAGGATTGGTATTTTGCAATGAGCTTCAGAATATGAGAGCAAGATATTTCAATAACAAATTAGAACAAGCCTTGATTGAGGTTGGCAGAACATTGCCTGGTTCTGACGTTTTCTACATCGACGTCTACAATCCTCTTTTGGAGATTGTCCAAAACTATAAAAAATATGGTTGGTACTCGTGTCTTATTGCTATATTATTGTTGCTCTTAAATTTATACGCACTTTTTATTCCACTAATTATATTTATTTTTTACCCACTTGCTATCAACATTTTACCTTTGTTGTCTTATCGACCTTTCCTTTTTGTCCCTATGCTATTAAAAAAACTCCAAAATGATCTAAAATAAGCATATTTTGTTAACAATTTTAAGCTATTTTGGAGCCTTTTTGGGGCAAATGGGTTATTGGCATACCACAGGTGGTGAAAAGGAAAAAAAATATGATAGCACAATTGTTAAGTGAATAAAACAATATATGCTTATTTCGGGGTATTTGGAGTGTTTTTGCATATCAAATGGGGCAAATGGATAATGACCATACTACATCGGATAAAAAGAAAAAAAAATGTGATAGCACAGAGGGTAAAAAAGTCTTTAATCCAAACATTTTTATTGGACCTATGATGGTTCCACAATATAATACCAGAGCCATCTAGTTCATTATGGGGTCACTTGCAGATTTTTCAATTGTGCAAACTGAAATCTCCAAACGTCTAGCTCTGGGCGTGGGAGATGAATTGGACATATATAATCCATCATCTACAGAACTTATTAGTAAAAACATTGGTTATATATAATCCATCATTAGAACTAATTGACGTAAAATGTTAAGGTGGAAGGTAAGATTAAATAATAGTAGCATTTATTATTATTATTATTTAACAAATGAATTTAAAAATTGCAGGTTTCAAAAACCCAGCAGTTGGGTGTTGCTGTGTTGGTCTAACGCCTTGTCCAAAAGTAGAAGATAATATATTTTGGGATATAGCTCATCCTACTGAAAAGACTTACAGGATCATGATGAATACAATTGTCCCCAAGTATTCTTCTCATTTTTCTTCTTAGATTCGTATCCCAAAACAAAATCACTATCATTCATATTACTAATTATTTGGTCCACCTGGTTCTTCACCTGTAACCCTAGTCACTTAATTTATAAATAAATCATCTAATAATCCATTGTTTTTTCTAGGAACCTTACATTGTAATTTTCACTTCAAATCAATGGATTAATTTGTTTTGTTTTATATTTGTTCTATTCCTTATTAATTAATTTCTCTCATGAATGGTGTTTCTTTTTTATGAATATGATCTTGATCAATGGTATATTAATATGGTTATACTTTTGTTCTCTTTCTAACATGTTAAATTATTAATGCTGCAATCTGTTATTAATAATCTTTGGTATACTTAATTGGAATCCCTACAAAGCCATAACCAAAGAGATGTCGGGCAGCCGACTGCTACACTCTCATGCTCAAGTTAGTAAAGAAAATGTAACATAAATTATAGATAGGAGCCGTGGTGGAGTTAATTAATGATATACAGTCAAGCAACGTGATTGTCAATTGAGCTACCAATGTGCCAAGTGTACCATTGATAGAAAGTGTACTACTTTCGCCTGCAATCAATGCCTAATAAAAATTGGTAAAAAGCGTCCTACATCCCCATGAACTTTCATGGATTTTAAAATTGGTCTTCTGATCAATTTTTTCAACACATTGGATATATGATTTTTCTATTTTTATAGTATTAGTTCCAAATTTAACACATTTTCTTGTGCGGAATATAACATCTTTAACTGGCACATGACCCAATTTTTGTAGACTTCAACAATTTTTGGGTACAATTTGTGTGTGTGTGTATATGACACTAGCAAGTACACTACGTATAAGTTATAATATAAAATGAGTAAGAGTAAGCCCTTAAGGATTGTATATGAGTGAAAAGACATAAACTTTTACGAACAATTGGCCCTTACAAAAAGGTAGATGTAAACTACAAAGCACGAATGGTTTGAAAACACAGTAGATTTGAAGAACCGAGAGTAAAGAAGAAAATTTTATCAACAATAATAATAGGCAAAAGCTTTAGCACAACTAGAACAATAAGTTCACTACATATTTTTCCATTTAAAACATGAATGATGTGAAGTACAAAGGTTTAGGGTTTCTTCCACGATTAAGTTATGTCTCCTTGCACATAAAATTCTATGAAAGCCCATCTATCAAGTCTCATTGCATAGACTTATTTTTACGCTTTGAGAACAAGGAAGCATTTCATCAAGCATTCAAAATGTATAACTAAAAACCCTTAACATATGGCTATTCATGTGTCCAACCCTAGTAAATATGTGCCTAATGAAAAATCCGCGTCTTAAACCATGTTTCCTTGCATTTAATCCACTAAATATGAGGTTATCAAACTAATAAGCATTAAATACATCATTTGACCACCAACTCATAACATAATAAATGTACTTACAACTACTAGTCAAAGGTTAGCTAAGCTTGCTTGCTAAAGTGACTACTCGAGTATCATTGAAGGAAACAACTTCGAATTAATAATGTTATTTTAAAAGTCTATCCAACTATAGGCTGGTGGTGAAAGTATCTGTTCCCAACTAGGAGATCTAAGGTTTTTATCTCTATCCTTACTTATATTATAAAAGAATAAAAAGATGATTTCAGGTTTGAATATGCTCAAGTTTACTTGGATTTAAAAGATACCACATAAAAAGTCAAACTTGCATTTGTATCAATTATAAATTAGAATAGTTGAATTTGTGGAGGGAAAAAGAAATATCACAACAGTATATCTTTCCCATTTCTTTTTATTTGAGGCCGTAGCATCGTCTTTTCGCCCCCCATTTTTCTGATCCCAAAAATAGTATAAGCTGGATTAAATAATTAAGATGACTAAATTAGAAGCCAAATAATTCCCTTATAAACTACGAAACAATCGTAGTTAATTCTAATAGATGTACATTTTTTTTTATTAGTGTTCCAAAAAAATATATATAGACAGATAGACGCGGAATATTAATTAAGGAAAAATGGAGCTAATTCTAAGTAATGGGTTAAGATTTGTGTTGATAATTATGGTGTTCCTTTTGCCTTGTAGAAGTAATGCTGCAATTTCAGAGGTTTTAGCATTTGGAGATTCAATACTTGACACAGGCAATAACAATCTTCTCGTAACTGCCAGCAAGTGCAATTATCCCCCTTATGGAATGAGTCTTCCCACAAAAATTCCTACTGGAAGATTTGGCAACGGAAAAGTTTTCTCTGATGTTTTATGTACGTATCCACTAATTAATTAAATTGCTCATCTTTAAATTTCAGATATTAGACTGAACAACTTTTTTGATTCTTGTGCTACTGCATTTTTCTTCTTTTGGTCCCTGTGGGATGACTGTTATCTATTTGCCCCTGTGATAGCAAAATGCCCCCAAAATAACCCAAAATGATGATAGCATTGATCAAAAAAAAAAAAAAAAGGGGTTTAAACATATTTGTGAGCTTTGTTTTATATGGTAGAGATAAAAACAAGATGAAATAATATTGAAACTCATAATTATTGAATTGGATCAGCGGAAAGTTTGGGACTTAAGGATGCCTTGCCGGCATTTCTGTCACCAACTCTCAAAGACTCAGATCTTGCAACCGGCGTTTGCTTTGCTTCCGGTGGCTCCGGCCTTGACGATATCACCGCTAACGTTCAGGTCTTATTCTTTCTTTCTTTCTTTCTTTCTTTTTTTAAAGGAATTTAGTTCTTATTCTCATTTAAAGATGCTATTAGATCATTAAATCCCCTTGCTTTTTCAACCAAAACCATTCATTTTGTTTATTAATTCTTCTTTTACTCCAACCAAACAGTTTTAAAATGTTGTGAAAAATACTCCCCATTTACTGTCCAATTGTTTTTGCTTAAATAAATTTTTCCATTTTTCAAAGAATCTTGCCTGTAAATCGACCAACAATCACCGATCTAATAATGAGATTGTGGTGAAGAACAGGGGGTAATAACAATTGGGAAACAGCTGAATAATTTCAAGAAATACATAGCAAGACTGCAAGGAGTAGTTGGAGAAGCCAAAGCAAAGTCAATTATATCAAATGCATTATTTTTAATATCCTCCGGCAATAATGATCTTGGAATTACCTTTAATTTACGTCTCCGCCCCACTTATACAATGCACGCTTACTGTGATAAATTGATGCCTCTCGCTCAAGATTTCATTGAGGTAACTCATTAATTAATTATTAGGCAAAATACTTTCTAAACCCTCTCCACTTTTATGGACTTCACAATTGGTTCTCACATTAGGTGCATGATCTTTTTCTTTTGATAGTATTATTTAGCCCTAAATTTGATACATTTGCCATTTATGGGGTTGTAGTATCCGATCCATTAATTTATATGTCATAATTTTTGAGGACACATGAGATTAAATTGGAGATATCTCACGACTGTATAGAAGATATGATTCAAATGCATCTAGTGAACTCTAGCAATTGAGTCTTTTAAGTTTTGGGTTTATACTCTTAGAACCAAAAGAATACTATGTACTCAATTTACTAACAAAATAAGATAAAAAGGGCTTTTACTTTATCAGGGCTCAAGTGATTTACCACTGAAAAGAGGGAACTTTGGAAAAAAAAAAAAAGATTATGGAGCAAATTGTGAAATCCATAAAAATTTAGGGTAGTGGTTCAGAATACATTTTGAGTAATTAATATAAGCTAAACATATTATTATTCATATAGAAAGACAAGTTATGTATTAATTAAGAATAAATTGGTCAGCAAATATATGCATTGGGGGCAAGAAAGATAGGATATATGGGAGTACTGCCATTGGGATGCCTACCGGCAAACAGAGCAGCGGTAGGAGGAGTGTTTTGCAATGAGTATCTCAACAGTGGAGCTCAATACTTCAATTCTCAATTACAATCTATTCTGCCTACTCTTAGCAAATCCTTGCCTGATGCTGACATTTTCTATATCGATGTCTACAATCCTCTTTTGAATGTTATCAAAAACTTTCAAGCGGCAGGTAATCTTTCAATTTATACTTTATTTTTCATCAGTTTTAACTGCATTTATAAAATTTATTGAACTTTTTGGCTTCTATCCTATTAGTTAATTGCCTCTTTAGCGTCCGTTGTTTCAAAGTTGCTTCTTAGTGCATATCTTATACGAAACCATATATAATGGCAAAAGGACCTTTTTAACTCTCGTGCTATCAATCAACTATTATTTTAGCCCATGTCGTTTCAAAATTACCCCTTTAGCTCATGTCTTATTCAAAGCCATACGTAAGTGAACCATAATTGACCATTTTACCCTTCATTTTTAATTCATTCTGAAGGCAAAATGGTCAATTATGGTTTAAATGAATATAATTTTGTATAGTACACGAGCTAAAAAAGCAACTTTGAAATGACATAAGCTAAAAGGATAATTGAGTAATATGACAGGGGCCAAAAAGGTCATTTAGGTCTATATATAATTGGATCATAATTGACCATTTTGCCGTTTGAATAAGTTAAAAATGAAAGGCAAAATGATTAATTATAATTCACTTGGTATGATTTCGTATAAAACATGTGCTAAAAAAGTAACTTTAAAACGACAAAAGACAACCGAAAAGGTGTTGTTACGGCATTGACGATGAATTATTTGGAAATGGGTGCAGGTTTTACAAATCCGAGCGTGGGGTGTTGCTGTATGGGTTTAGCACATTGCCCAAATGTAGAAAGTCATGTATTTTGGGATATGGCACATCCAACTGAAAAAACTTACAGGACTATGATGAAGACAATCGTCCCCAAATATGCTGCCCATTTTTCTTCTTAATTATTCTTCTCCATTCATTTACAATACCCAACTTTATATACATATCATATGAATTTCATTAGTTATCATCTTTTCTCTATTTATTATGAATTCTTTACAACAATGTGAGAGGTTGTGGGTTTCGAATCCTGGTGGCCTTTGTAAGTAAACTAGATGGACACTCGCACGGTAAATATAGGAATGTTTGTAATTAATTTTGTTATTTAAAAGAGAATCCCAACATTTTTGGGATTTTACACAATGGTTGTATTTACTCTGTAAATAAATGAAATTTTGATTGTATTTTAAGTTAATATACTCAAAATATATTTGAACTCTATTCCTGAATTTTAATATGTCTCATTGTATATTAATGATGTACTAAAGCATTAAGTATATAAAAGGTGTAACTTTCAAACTTGAACTTAAGAGTTAACATTAATAGAGAAACAACCCTAGCCCTTTTTTTTTTTTTTTTTTTCAATTTTTGAGGTTCCTTCTTCCTCCTCGCGTCTATATGATTCTCCTCATCCATTTATTATTTTCATAGCCGCTTTTCTTTCCCTTTGGTTGAAATTGATGTTCTTATTCAGTTTGTTTAGTCGCTAAATCTACAGCTGTCTTTTATAATATTTTTGATCTATTATCTTTCAAGTTTAGCACAAGCAGAAATGCGTCGTACATTGCTAAATCTATGAGTTTTCAGAAAAATCGATTTAGATCTATTTATTTGGATATGAATTGTATTGCAATTGTTTTTTCTCAACTACGGAATTCTAATAAGAATGTTATTTCATTCAAAGTATATTTTATATATTTTTTAGTTTAGTTTTTCCCTTCATGCATTTATTTGCCCTTTGTGGTCTGATTTCTTCCTCTGTGGTCTGATGTGTTTTTTCCTTTAATGGAATGGATATCCCTTTTTATATAAGAAAAAAGAGTTAACATTAAGCATCACTTCAGAAAAAAATTGATTGAATATATGCTTCTGGTTTTTTTGTTTTTCTTTTGTTTTATGCGAAATACACCCCTAATATATTTGAAAAAAATTGAATGTATTAATATATTATAAATGCATTTGCAATATATGTGTATTATCATTTGAATTAGTTCTAATCATCAGTACAGAAAAAAAGGATAAAGTTATCATCATACAAAAAAATACCAACCCACCACCACAGTGTGTTGACTGAGAAAGTTAGCTACCACATCGAGAGATGGCAACCCTAATCTTTAGTAGAGATACACATAAGCTCATTAGAAATCATAGTACAAAACACAATTTGATTACAAAACACAATTTGACTTGTATCAGTAAACCAACCCCAAAAACCAATTAATAACAAAACAAAGTAAGAGTCAAGAATTTTACCCATATTTTACAGAAGCAGCTAGATTTCTATTATGGTTGTAACTGGGTATGGTAGTGACTTTTATAAGTTCTATCTAAGTATACTCAACAACCGTAGGAAAAAAGATTGCAATTGCAATGAATGAGATGAACAAAAATTAGAAAACAAACTCAAAACCCAATTAAGTGAAAAAGAAAGTATAAGGAAGGAATTTTACCTGAATAACAGGTAATGGGATTTTGCTTTTGGATCTAAGTTTGTTTGATTGTGATCTCGAGTTATATGCCACAGGTTGTATCTACCCATAGTCAACAATTTCAGGGAAGAGGAAAATAATAGCAAATGATATGAGATATTGAATGAACTAGTATTAGATTCATATAAAAACAATGCGCATCATTTATAAATTAACACTCTATATATTTGTCCATTTTTGTCAAACGAAATCAAATTTTCAATTATGATCATAAACCAAACAAACAGTTGGTATAAAAATTAAAAAAAATAAAATCCAATGATCTTTTGAGTAAAGATTTGAGTACCCAAAAAATAAAATCCAAATATAAGGTATACTTTAATTATACCTTAGTAATATCTCCATATATACTATTAGATTGATTATACTTTAGTTTTACTTTAGCTATACATTAGTTATACCTTAAGATACAAGGTACAATAAGTTATATCTCAGTGAAAAAAAATATCAGAATATATATATAAATATATATATATATATATATATATATATATATATATATATATATATATATATATATATATGCTTCTTGTTTCGAAAAGAAAAAGAACAAAAAAAACTTTATAAAGTCGCATGATAAAAAAATAAACAGATTGAGAGATAAATGCAAAATTAGATTAAAATCATAAAAAGATGAGAGAGAATTATGGACAAAGCAGAATCACGTATTTGAGTAAATTTGAAAAGTTTGAAAAGGATTTTTGCAAGAGAAAATATATATGAATTAAAAAAAAGGTAATTTAATAATTATGAAAGCAAAAAATGGTAGAAAAGTAATTTTGAAAATGTAAAGTCAAAAAAAAAAAAAAAAAAAAAACCTGAAACATATGTACTTTTGACAATTTCCTTTTTATAAATGACAAAAAATATTTTGGTTGTAATGAAAAAAAGTATTATTTTGTAAAATTATAAATGACAACATATAGCATTGTTTTATGGGATAACCAAACATGCTCCTAAAAATGTGGAATCTGATGTCATGATGTCATCCTCTATAGAATTTTGAGCAATATTGAAGCACCAATTGTTATGTATTCTACATATCAATTCAATAAAGGCAGAAGATGGAGAGTAGTTGCACAATACTTAATGCATTATCATTGAAAAATGAAGAGAGGTAAAAAAAAAAAAAAAAGATATGGACCACATTCCAAGTAGAGAAAAAGATGAAGAAATAAGTTTTCGATATCGGAAAAATAAAAAGAATAGAGATAAAGGGGAGAGAAAATTTAATGAAAAAGGAGTAAGAATTATGTGTGGTGGTAAATTATTACATAAATTATTTCACTGAAACTCATCATTGTTGATGTTGAGACCAATAAAGATTTATTTATGCCTTTTTCGCTGTAACATATTTTAAACTTATATAATTATCACCTTGTATTGTTTCGATATGGTGAGAATTTAGCAGTTGATTGACACAGACACATGCTAAACTCTCATATGTTGTTGCTATTTTCCACGGGTCAACGCCAATTTCTAGGTCAACCTCATCGATTCCCTTTCCACATTCAATTGACTTTGACTTTTCCCAAATATTCAAGCTTATAATGTTATCCTTTAGATTAAAATAAAGATCAGAGCGAAGCAAAATTCTACGCTAGCCTATTAATTAATTAATTCAATTTCAATCTACAGAAGGAACCAAGAAATTATACTGAATTATGAAACAATTAACAATTTCAAATTCAATGATCATATATATGTAATTAATACATTACATTTTTCCTTTTCGTAGAATTTCAGAAGGGAATTAAGATGAGTTTGCCCCTTGTATCTCTACTCTTTCTATTGACTATACAATCTTCATGTGCCCAATTATGCCTTGAAGAAGACGGCAAAGCTCTACAGCAACTCAAAGATGAATTCATGTATGACGAATCAGCTTCATTAGACTGTAAACCCCCAGTTCCGAGGATGTTCTCCTGGAAAGTTGGAACAGATTGCTGCTCCTGGGATGGAGTCACATGTAACAGTAACACAGGTCAAGTGACTGCTCTGGACCTCAGTTGCAGTGGTCTTAACGGCAACTTAACTTCCAATAGCTCCCTCTTCCACCTTCCAAATCTCAACAAACTAAATCTTGCTTTCAATAACTTCAACCGCTCCAATATTCCGCCGGAGTTCGGTCTTTTCTCAGGTTTGCTTCATCTGAACCTTTCAAGTACTTGGTTTTCTGGTCTGGTTCCGTCTGAATTCTCTCATTTATCCAAGTTGGTGTCTTTAGATCTTTCCCTCAATGATCCTTTACAACTAGAAATGTCAACTGTTGAACTGATTGCTCAAAATCTGAGTCGAGTAGAGGAAGTTTATCTGGACTATATAGACATGTCTTCAGTTTCAGTGAGCTTGTTAGCGAATTTTTCACCTTCTTTAAGATCTTTGAGCCTTGTTCTATGTGGTCTGAAGGGGGATTTTCCCGGAACAGTTTTCGGGTTTCCGAATCTTGAGTATCTGAATCTAATGTTGAATTCTGATCTACAAGGTCATTTACCAATGTCAAACTGGAGTGTTCCTCTCCAGTTGTTGAGTCTCAGCAGCACAGGTTTCGCAGGGTACTTACCCAATTCAATTGGCAATCTCAAGTCCCTGATGGTGTTGGAGCTTGACAACTGTGGTTTCACTGGTTCGATTCCGGCTTCTTTGGGACGCCTGGAACAGCTCATCAGGCTGGATCTTTCAAACAACAATTGGACAGGGGAGTTGCCTGATGTTTTTGGGAATCTCAGCAACCTAATCCGTCTGTCTTTTGCGAGCAGTAATTTAAGTGGTATGCTGCCATCTTCCATTTTTAATCTCACCAAACTCAACTGGTTGGATTTGTCACAGAATCAGTTTCAGGGTACCATTCCAATTCAAGCGTGCAGTCTTTCGAGCGTGGTTAATTTCGACTTGTCTTATAACTTGCTTACTGGCTTGATTCCATCTTGCTTGTATGGTCTTCCGAAATTGGTCTGGTTCACTCTTAGTTTCAACAAACTCACTGGTCAACTTGGCAAATTCCGGTCCAATTCTTTGCAAGAAATCACCCTTGAGAGCAACCAGATATATGGTCAAATTCCTGATTCTGTTTTTGATCTGGTTAACCTCACCAATTTCCATCTTCCATCCAATAATCTGAGTGGTGTTGTGGATTTGAAAATGTTCTCCAAGCTGAAAAATCTATGGGGACTCGATCTTTCAAATAACCGTCTTTCTGTCATAACAAGCAATACCAGCAGTATTTCAACTTGGCCCGAGTTTTACAAATTGGGATTGTCTTCTTGCAATGTAAGTGAAATCCCTGATTTCTTGAGAACTCAAAATCAACTAGGATATTTGTCTCTTTCCTACAACAATATTCGTGGCGAAATCCCCAAATGGCTATTCGACTTGCATTATTTGGAGTATGTAGATCTTTCTCACAACTTTCTAACAAAAATGAATGAACTTCCCAGCAACAACTTACTGCAATATCTTGATCTTAGTTTCAATCTGCTTCAACAGCCTCTTCCACTTCCACCACCTTCCATGTTTATGCTTTTACTCTCCGGCAATAGATTGACTGGACAAATCTCACCTCTGTTTTGCAATGTGTCAACCTTTCAAATAATCGACTTGTCGAATAACAGTTTGAGTGGAACAATTCCAGATTGTTTTGCAAACTTCAATACTGAGCTGTCTGTATTGAATTTAGGAATGAACAACTTCCACGGCCGTATTCCAGGACATTTTGTAGAAGGCAATAGGTTGAGAAATCTTAACTTGAATGGCAATCAGCTTGAAGGGCCACTGCCGCGATCTTTAGCCCTCTGCAAGCTGTTGGAAGTTCTTGATCTTGGGAACAACAACATAAACGACACCTTCCCTAAATGGCTCGAAACTCTATCCCGACTACAGGTTTTGGTGTTGAGGAACAATAGCTTCCACGGATACATTGGTGATCCTGAGCTAGTATCTGCTTTCGCGAGTTTGCGAATCATTGATCTCTCATACAATGAGTTTATGGGCCCTCTACCAGCAAAACATTTTGCGAATTTTCACTCAATGATGAAAGCCGAGCAAGTAGAGGAAAATCTGAACTATATGGGGGAAATATATTACAAGGACTCGGTGTTTTTGACCATGAAAGGGCAAAACATTGAGTTGGTTAGAATCCTAACAATTTTCACAACAATAGACTTATCAAGCAACCGATTCGAGGGCCAAATCCCTGAACTAGTCGGGAATCTCTGGTCGCTTATAGTGCTTAACTTTTCGCGCAATGGCCTCATAGGTAGAATCCCTTCATCACTAGGGAATCTGGTGAACCTAGAGTCATTAGACCTGTCATCAAACCGGCTAAATGGGAGCATTCCGGAACAAATAACAAATCTAACGTTCCTTGCAGTGTTGAACATTTCATACAACCAGCTTTGGGGACCCATTCCACAGGGCAAACAGTTTAATACATTCGAGAATGATTCGTATATAGGAAACTCGGGGTTGTGTGGATTGCCATTGTCGAAGAAATGCAGCAATGATGTTGGTCCAAAGCCGCCGCCATCAATATCAGATGAAGATGAAGATTCTGCAAGCATGTTTGACTGGAAATTCGCTGTAATCGGGTTTGGATGTGGACTTGTGTTCGGATTGTGTATGGGATACATCATGTTCTCTGTAGGGAAACCTCTGTGGCTTGTTGGAATGGTTGACAAGGGGCAAGAGAAAACGTTAAGAAGACGAAATGGAAGATATGGAAGAAGAAGAAGAAGAACAAATTAATAAATGCAGATAAGTTGATAGTTAAAGATGAGTAAAAACAATATATAGCTTGTTTGTACTAGTTTTGAGTTTTGAATGTAACATTTGATTTTACAGCTCATATGATTTATGGATGATAGTGAATTTTCTGATAAAAGAAACTAAAAGCTCAAATTTAGGTAGAAAAATTTGGTGAAATAAGTATCAATGTGGATTAGTATAAATCGGTTAATTGCAATTGCTCTGCTGAATTATGGCGTGTTGCTCCGATGGTATATATATATATATCATATCTATATGGTATAATATTGCAAAATTAGAATATATTTACTATATACAATATTGAAATTATTGTGTATACATATTGACTTTAGTTATGTAAAATATAGTATAAATAAACATAATACAAAATATAATATTTTTATATAGTATATATACCATATAATATATACAAAATGTATATTTTGCATATATAGTCTATTTTCTGTTTTTAGAATATACATAAAACCTGTATATATATACAAATTATATACAAGTATACAATCCGTTTTCATAATATAAATTAAATATGTATATATACGGTATAATATACAAACTGTATATTATGCATTGATTATTTAAAAAATTCATATGAATTGTTTTTATATAATCTAAGTTTCCATATATAAAACACAATCTTATTGTATTTTCAGCGACGTGGAACAATACAATTCATATAGTAATTAATTAATAATAAAATAAGAAATCTGCTTTAATTAATATAAATTACTACCTTTTTTTAAATTGTAAAATTATTATTAATTATAATTATTTTTTAGATTATGTTTAAAATATATTACCATAACATAATTAATTAGAGTTTATTAAAGAAGTAGCCGTTTTTTTTCTATTACCAGATTTGGAAACTAATTGTTTCCATTTTTAATGGTATTGATATCCACCTTATTAAGTAACCTATTATGATAGTTACATTATTTAGTTTTATTCCATTGATTTTCATCTAATTAAGTATAGTAATATTGACATCCACTTAATTTTCCCAATCAAAATATCAGCTCTCTCAAAAGGGATAATTCATTCTCTTCTCCCTCTATAATTTATCTCTTCACATTTTCTCTCGACCTCTTCTACTAACTTTATCATCGGAGTACTGATGTTTGGTAACTCAGATGGTAGATGGTGAGCTGAGCTACGGACAGGAAAAATGTTCGAGTCCCATTACCAATATTGGGAGGAGTCTTGATATTATAATTCACCCAACTATTACCTCGAAATCGAATTAGTCGGCATCTAATATGGTATTTGGAAATGGGTGGTATTTACAAAACAACAAAAAAAAAAAAAAAAGGAAAAAAAAAGAAAAAAACTTTATTATCAGAGTGTTCGCAGAAACCCAACCCCTTTTTTAAAGGAACGAAGCATTGGTTAAGACCTCATTTTCACATATCATAACACGATCTAAGACAATTACGTTCCAAAACTTCATTGTTAAGTCTCTTTACCTTTCACAACGTGTTCAGTGCAAACCAAATTCAAAATATCTTCCAACAAATTCAGTTTGTATTGCCAACTAGCTTAGAACTCCTAATTTGATATATAAATATCTTTCTTGTTTGTTTATGGTTTTTTTTTTTTGGTAATTAATTTGGTTTTTTTTTTTTTCTTATTCTTTTGAAATTCATGGATTATTTTTATTTTCTTACAATTTTGATTTCAGTTGTCGCATTTGTTTGGTTTCATATGTACTTCATGGATTGAATTATTCTCTTATTTAATTCATATTTAGGAATTAAAGGGGCGGGAATGCTCGTACCTATTGGGATTCCACCCCGACAAAACATAGAATCTCGAATAAAATTCTCCACTGAGTGGGGACATGGATGATTTTATACTCGAAAAATTAATGGGGAGGGAGATACCATTTCCTATTCCGCGGTATCTCCATCCCCAAAATTTCGGTTTCATTTTTGTTCAATATTTATTATTATTTTTAAATATTAATATTTGTTTTATATTTAATTAGTTAAATTATAATTTTGATGAAAAAACATATTATTTTTATTTAGTTTAAATATTAAAAGATTATTATTTTTCTTTAATTTATGATATGTTTTGTTTATTGTATAAATTTAATTTTTCAACTAATGTGTTTAATGCAAGTAAATCCCCATGGGATCTCAGGGGCTGAGATGAAGAATATTTTTTCCTTGATTCATCTATGGTGATGGAAATTCCTCAAAATATATGAAGACGATGACAAGAACTAACGGGACAACTATATATTTCTTCTCTCATTACCAATCTAGATACTTCTATACCCATATTTTTATTTGTGTATGTCTGGCACATTGCGGTGGTGTTTGTTTTTGCTTTTTGTAGCAGCTTTTAGTTTTTCATCTTGAAAAATAGAATACTTAGTGTTTGATTAGATTTTTTAAACAACGACTTTTAACTGTTTTGTAGGAAAAAGTAGCTTTTCACGAAAAGCTTTTTATAATTATTTGGCTTTTACAAATTTAACCTTTCCAAAATAATAAATTATACTTTTATATAAATATGTAGATTTTTTTATATCTATAAATATTGAAAAATTAAGCGAGATTAATTCCTCAAATTAATTTATTTAGGTTAGTTTCAATTTTTTTTTTAATTTATATATATTAATTTAGTCAAAAATTAAAAAACATATTATTTTGATACATTTTACGTAGATGAAACTATAATTTAAATTACTTTTGCACACTTATAAAGTCGCTATTTAATGAAGATAATAATTTTTGAAGTGTATAATAAATTAAAATTA
The DNA here is from genome assembly GCA_039660915.1 of Euphorbia tirucalli. Lineage (NCBI taxonomy): Eukaryota > Viridiplantae > Streptophyta > Magnoliopsida > Malpighiales > Euphorbiaceae > Euphorbia > Euphorbia tirucalli. The sequence continues at coordinate 44,375,415 of CM077636.1, forward strand.
TTTTTAAATTATCTAATTATGTAATTATTTTTACTAATATTTATGTAATATTATTACTTTTGTATAATTATTATATAATTGTGTAAAATATATATAACTATATTAGGCTTTTTACATCTTAACAGCAACAACTGATCATAAATTTACCAAATACTATCAATCAATTAGCTAATAGCTAACAGCAAACAATTAATATGAACAGCAAACAGCAAACAGGAAACAACTATTATCTAACAGTTGAACCAAATAGGCCCTACGTCATCCGTGTGCCAAGCTAGTAAAATGAAACAAACTGAGTTTTTAACCAATAAAAAAATGTAATTAATTTATTGATTATTTAATAGTTTTTATTTAAATAAAATTCTAAATCCTAAATTATAAACCATAGAGGCTAATCTATAAACCCTAGACCCTAAAATATATTACGTGACATGATTTTATTGGCTTGGTACTTGAATAACGTAATCTGCTAGGTATAAAGTAAATTTTCTCTATTTCTTTGTTTCTTTTGTCATCTTCATGTTTCATTTCAATGATTTTATTTGAATCACCGAACCTATAAACTTTGAATAACTTCATTTCGTATCTTCCCGAGAGAAGAGGCAAACTTACCTTATTAGGAAAAAGAAGGCGTAGGGGTAGAAGCTATAGGAGAATTAGGGTTTGTGGCTCTCAATCAATGTGAATGAGAGTGAGATTTGTAATATATATAGCATGTGCAAAATACAATGGATAATTGTAGTATTAATCATATACTGCCCAAGTGTATACAAATAGATACAAAGATACATGGATTACTCTATCACTCGCCCTCAAGTTGAGCTGGGGTGGAAACCACATCCAACTTGTCCCTTAATAACTAAAAGCCGGTTTTGGATAAGGGCTTGGTGAGGATATCAGTAGCTTGATTATCCGTTGATATATACCGAACCTGCAGATGCTTGGCAGCAACCCGTTCTCTGACAAAGTGAAAATCCAGTTCTAAGTGCTTAGTCGGAGTATGAAAGATCGGATTAGCTGTGAGATATATAACACTGAGGTTGTCACACCACAAAGTAGGAGACTCTCACAAAGGAAAACCAATTTCAAGCAAAAGGATTTCAAGCCATGAGAGTTCGGAGGTAGTGGTGGCAAGGGCTCTGTATTCAGCTTCAGTAGACGATCGTGACACAGTTCGTTGTTTACGGGAGGCCCAAGAAATCAAATTAGTGCCATGGAATACACCAAATCCGCAGGTGGAGCACCGATCATCAATGTCTCCCCCCCAATCCGAATCAGAAAAGGCATTAAGAGCAATAGACTGCTGTGGCCGAAACCTCAAACCAAAGGAAACCGTAGCCTTCAAGTATTGCAGAATGCATTTAAGAGCCTGCCAGTGCAAGGTGGTTGGATTCTGCATAAACTGAGCAACTTTGTGAACTGCAAAGGCTATATCCGGGAGAGTAAAAGTGAGGTATTGCAACCCCCCAACTAAGCTACGATAAAGAGAGGCATCATCAACTGTGGAACCACCTTGCACAAATAATTTATCAGTGGGACTCGTCAGAGTAGCCATGGGTCTGGAGTCAAGCATTTTAGCCTGGCAAGTAACTCATGAACATATTTCCGCTGGATCAAGTACATACACTTCGGCTGACAGACAATCTCAATACCAAGAAAATATCTTGTAGGGCCAAGATCTTTGATAGCAAATTGTAATTTTAAACAGCGAATGAGAGTAGCGGCATAGGTGGAATCATTGCCCAAAATCAATAAGTCATCTACATAAATGAGGCAGAATAGTACAGTAGAGCCTTTCCGTAAGAAATAAAGCGAAACATCAGCACAGGAACACTGAAAACCAAACGCAACAAAGGCTTAAGTTAGACGCCTGTGCCACATTCTAGGGGCCTATTTAAAGCCATACAATGACTTTCGAAGTCAACAAACATGATGAGGATAATTCTTATTAACAAAGCCAAGAGGTTGAGTCATGAAAATCGGTTCATCCAAATCTCCATGTAAGAAAGCATTTGAGACATCCAAATGGGTAATAAACCAATCAAAAGAAATAGCCAGAGACAGTAATAGGCGAATAGTGGTAGGTTTGACTACCGGACTAAAAGTATCATGAAAATCCATACCCGGTAGCTGAAGAAAACCCTTTGCAGCAAGACACGCTTTGTAGCACTCAATGGATCCATCTGCCTTCAGTTTACTTTTGAAAACCCACTTACAGCCAATAACATTTTGAGCACTGAAATAGGGCACAAGTTCCTAAGTACATTGGAGATGAGAGCAGAAAACTCGTCAGCCATGGCTTGACTCCAATGAGGGCTCTTGACAGCCTCACTATAACATGTGGGATCCGGAGGAAGAGCAGAAGTAAAAAAAGATCTCAGCGGCAATTTGCTGTGTAACCATGTGCCTATCTGGGGCTGGTCATGATGCCCCTTTCTTGCTAGTGGATACAGCAGTAACAGGTGGTTCAGTAGTGGTATAATTTTGCAAGTCAACAACAAAAGAGAGGCCAGGGGATTGGGGTTGTGGAGGAGAGGGCGGCAGTGGGGCTGTAGGGGCAGATGACACTGGGGTACCAAGTGGGGAAATTGGCTGGGATGGGCGGGTTGGAGTTAAGGGCTGATGGTGAGTGTGAAGGTAAATGATAGGCTGAACAGCTGGGGAAGGGGACGGGTTTGGTTGAGGGATGGTGTCGGTTGGTGGGGATTGTAGCGTGGGCTTAGTAGGAACCTGTGGAAGGGGTATAGGGGCTGGAATGACTTGAATTATAGGTGAGGTTGATGGCACCAAACTCGGATCAGGAATAGTGGAGTTGCACAGCTTCGGATAAGGGAACACCTATTCATCAAAGACAACATGGTGTGAGACAAAAAATTTTCCAAAGACAGGATCAAGACAACGATAGCCCTTATGACGTTTGCTATAACCCAAAAATACAGATTGACGAGGCTGGTAATTGAGTTTATGAGAATTGTAGGGACGCAACCAGGGATAACACAGACAACCAAAGATACGTAATGACAAAGAATCAGGTTGCTTCCCAAATAAACAGAAATATGGTGAAACATTGCGAAGAATAGGAGAAGGCATGCGATTTATAAGGTACACAACTGTATCAAAAGCATTGGACCAAAAAGACAACGGTAATTTAGCACGATTTAATAAAGCAAGACCTGTTTTAGTAACATGACTGTGTTTGCACTCCACTGCCCCATTTTGTTCTGGGGTATATGGACACGACATTCTATGTTGATCCCATGGTGTGATAAATAATTTTTCATGGCAACAAATTCCCCCCTCCATCAGATTGAAAAGTCTTAATAGAACGACCAAAGTATTTTTCAACCACATAATGAAATTTAATAAAGGTACTCAGCACTTCAGATTTAAATTGGAGAAAATAAATCCAACAATACTTGCTATAAGCATCATAAAACAACAAATAATAGGAGAAACCATCATATGATTTAATAGGAGCAGGGCCCCAAATATCCTAACAAATCAAATCTAATGGTCCATCAACAACAGACTCTGAAAGTTCAAACGGTAAACGATGACTCTTACTGATCGCACAACTAGAACAAATATGGCGATCAGTTTTGTTCGAAAAAGAAATGTTATTATTTCGCAAAATCTGACTGACTACTTGTGAAGCAGGATGACCAAGCCTCTCATGCCTGGTGGACAGGGAGGTGAGATGTGATTGGACAGGAGCATTCCGCAATGTGGGCATAGCATACAACCCATTTCTATTCGGGCCTCAAAGAATCAGCTGTTTGGAATTCAGGTCCTTCATAATAAAAAATTTGTCAAAAAATTCAACAGAGACATCATTAGCACTGGTTAATGCACTTATAGAAATCAGATTTGAATTAGATTCAGGGACATGTAATACATTTGATAATTGAGGTGCATTATTAGAACTAACAGGAATGCAAGAAGAACCAACATGTTTAATAGGGAGGCGAGAGCCATTATCTAGATGAACCTCTTCAGGTCTGGAGTACTCAGAGTGTAAGTTCAGATGCCCCAAATCCGAGGTAAGATGATGTGTTACTCCACTATCCATAATCCAAGACGAAGCAGACGGGTGGAGGGTTGTGTGGTTGGATGCGGGGTAGTGGGAAGGCTGAGCTCTTTGGTTGTTCAACTTTAGTAATAGGCATTGCCTTGCATAATAACCCAAACCACGGCAATTGTGGCATGTGACTGTAGTAACATCAACTAGGGCTGATTGAGTGAATTACCCTTCCTGTGGGCGTGAGCCAAGCTGTCCCGAGGACTGAAAGTAGCCGTATCCAGGCTGTTGCCGTCAGCCAAAGTGAGAGGAGGGCTGCTGCCCCTGAGACCTACCACAAACTCTGCCTCTTGTGCCGGAAGGGGGCTGTTTCGCTGAAAATGTGCAGTAGGTGAATTGATATCTTCTGAAACTGATTTTTCCCGTTTGATATGATGTTCCTCCATCAACAACAATCCATAAAGGTCATCAAAAGTAACCAATTTTGATCCCAAACTGCTACAAAAATCATGGAATGGACCCCTAAGACCATCCAAAACAGCATCAACTAAATCTTCATCCGAAACCTGATATTGCAAGGAAACTAATCTATCCGCAATTAATTTCGCACGCTGCATATATTCAGTAATTGACTCGGTATTACTCTTTACCAACGAATGCAATTGTTGTTTTAAATCCCTAACTTGTGCCCTAGAACCAGATGCAGAGGCACTTTCAAGTTTAATCCAGGTTTCTCTAGCCGTTTTAACCCCAATCACTTGAGGAAGAATAGACGGGGAAATTGAATTAAGTAACCAACTTAATACCTGCTGATCCTGACGATTCCACAGATGATATGCCAGATTGGGGCTGCCGTCGGCAAGCCGCTCGGTGGGGATTGGAACTGTTCCATCTACGTGATTGACGAGGTCACATCCGGAAGCATCAGAATTATTAACGTTTTCCGCAACACATAATTGCTGGAGTCCAATTTTAAAGGGAGTTGATGAGAGAAAGACGATGTAATTCCTGCTAGGCCCGCCATTAAAGCCGATGGGAAGGTGGCTGGAATGATGGAGGAGGTGGCTGCATCAACGGTGGCTGAATCTGTCGACATAGTGAAGAAGAGGAGGTGGTCGGTTGTTATGCCCTTAGGGCTCTGATACCATATAGGAGAATTAGGGTTTGTGGCTCTCAATCAATGTGAATGAGAGTGAGATTTGTAATATATATAGCATGTGTAAAATACAATGGATAATTATAGTATAAATCCTATACTACCCAAGTATATACAAATAGATAGAAAGATACATGGATTACTCTATCAGAAGCAAGAGCAATTTTCTTAGACAGCTCTAATAAAAAAAAAAAAAAAATATATATCCCATAGTAGCTATGGAACTTAATTCAAGTGAAAATATCATTCACGTGATGTTGATATTGACGCAAGAAAGGCGATGAAAAAAAAAATGAACAAATTTATTTTTGAATATATTTGACCAACTTATTACCAAGTTAACATGATCATTCAATGAGTAAATTAACAAATAAACGATATTATTCTTAGTTTTAGCAAGGGCCAAACATATGTTGATCAAGTCTAACAAAAATATGTGGTGATGAAGTAGAAGACAGAGTCCATGTACACCACCAAGCAGCAATGTTAGACACACATATCTTCTATTCCACGCCGCGTTTTATACTATTAGACTGGTATTGTGTTAGAGTGTGTACCCAATATTTGAGCATGCAGGACAGAAAACCTGACTTTGAATTAAATTCAAAAGAGGGAATTAGAAAAAAGTGGACTTGGTCATTCCAGTTGACTTTTAGTGAATCTTATGGCATATAAATTCAGAATCTATTCAATTGAAACTCACACCAACTCATTTAATAACATCCTGCAATAGCATTTCTTTTGGATTGGATTACAATTAAATTACCTGTAATTAACACTATTGAAACTAATGGCTTCTGTGTGGAGCAGCATCAGCAGGTTCATCCCAAACTTGTTGTCTACATCCAAACCCTACAACAAAAAACCTCTTCTCAGAGCAAGAAGTGAACGGCCACGCCCAAAACCAAGCCCTGGAGGTGGTCCTCAAATTAATAGTGTTTCCAGATCACAATCATTATTGCTCACCACTTTTACAGAAATGAGATCTCCTCCAACCAGCTTTAATTTTGTTGAAACTAACAACCAAACTCAACCTATTTTGGGTGCTCATGATGATGCTACCATTTTGAAAGAGGTTCATCCTGCTCATCCTTAGCCACTGCTTGCTTAAATACGGGGAGGCTTCATCTTCAATAATTTTTTTTTTTCTTTTTGTCAGAAATCAGAAAACCATAGCTACAATATACTGTTGCTCAGAATGAAAAGTGTAATTAATGATATTCTACCTTAAAGTTTATTTTAATTAATGAAATTACAATGGCAGTACAATTTGATAGGAACTTCAAGTGCAAAATCCATTCCACGGCCAGAAGCTTCAAGTATGACCATCTTCACCAATTTCTTTCAGAACTGATTTTCCAGCTCGTCTTCATTGTCTTGGGATGGCCCCAGGAATTTTATCACACAGAAAACTGTATATGACAGTATATCTTCTACTATAGCAACTTATAGCACTGCCTTTTCACCATATTATTCCTTATCTTGTAAATTAAAAAGTTTGGAATTCAGCTAATGGAAACTTTGCAAATAATAGTTAAACCTTTTCATCTCTTGAGTACACAGCAGTCAATACCTAACTATTTAAACCGGATTCAATTAAGATTCATTGCAACAAACTTTTACCTGTAACTAATTCCTCAAAAAAAAAAAAAAAAAAAAAAAAAAAAAGTAAACACGAAAATGTTAATTTCAGTGGCCATTTTTTTTCAGAGTTTACGCTCTAATACCAATTAGTTAGGAGCCACAATCCTAAGAAAACTTCAAATCATTTGATTGAGTCCGACGTGATGGCAAAAGGGAGAGAATGCAGCGAATGAGAAAATCAGGCCGGAGACTGATTCGGTGGTCATTCTCATCGGAACGGAGTCTTTTGGGGTTAATTTCACTTCTGGTATACCAATTATCACCTAAATCACATTTTGGTATACCAATTACCATTTTGCACATTTACATACCCCAACTTATAAGTGACCTACCATTGTGGTATATATGACATGCTATTACAGGTTGCTAACGACACGTCGGCATATTGACCAAAGTCAAACAAATCTACAGACCCCATATAATGTGAATTTATTATTTTACCCTTAAAAAAAGTTTCCTCCACTTTCTCTCTCCTACCATCTCTTTTGCTTCCTTCTTCCTTCCGATCTTCTTTCTTTTATATTTTTATTTTTGATGAGCTACATAAAATTGTAATTGAAATTGATAGTATAAGAAACAACTCAACCAAAATGTTTAATCAAAAATTCAAAACCGAAAATTCAATTATCCAACACCAATAACTCATCCTGCCAAATGAAAATAAAAGGTATCCTAAAATCCAATCTCTACATCGATACCCTCTGAAGAACCACATCTCTTTCCCAATTTCAATCAAAGTTAGATTAGTCAATTACCAAATTCAAGATTAAGCACCTCCCATTCATCATCCAAATCCATGTTACCGAATATCCAAACCAATTTTACCCAATTTCATTATCCAATTGCAATTTTTTTTTATCTTGATTTTCTTTGAGATCTGCTTCATATCTACTCGTCTCCTTCTTCTCATATCCTTCGTCTCCTTCAAATTAGTTTCGTCTCCTTCTGCATGAACCCTCTTTTTAGTTTTTCCTCTTCTCCTTACTTTTTTCTCTCTACAACTCTATAACTCGCGAACATGTCCCTGTAACTCCTTGTCTTCACTCCAGCGTCTTGGTTTTTTTCTAGACTTATTTCTTCTACTCGTTTTCTTTTTGTATCTAATGAACAAAAAATCCCTAAGTTGAACCTATGACAACAGAAAAAAGAAGAAATAGAAAAAGAGAAAAAAATATGAAAAATAATAAGTTTATTTACTTGAACTGAAGCGCCAGCAGGAGCCAACCCGGTAGAAACTGGAGATGAACTGACATCGTCAGATCTGGTGAAAGAATAGATCGAGATTCAGGCGAGATTGGGAGAGGCAACAACGTGAGAAGGGCGGTAGTGTCATTCCGTCACCGGAGTCAATTTGGTGACTGGCAAGATTAGCAAAGAAAAGATGAAATAGAGTTGGGGAAAATTTTTGATCGGAGAAGAGAGAATCGAGGAGAGAGAAAGTGCATTTTGTGAAAACAATAAAGTGGGAGAAATTTTTCAACGAGGATAAAATAGTAATTCACATTATGTGAGGTTTGTAGACTTATTTGACTTCGGTCAATTATGCTGATATGGCGCAGGTTACCTGTAATAGCATGTCATATATAGCACAATGGGAGATCATTTATAAGTTGGAGTATGTCAATGTGCAAAATGTGATTGGGGTAATAGTTGGTATACCACAAGTGAAATTAACCCGAGTCTTTTGTTTCGCTCCATTAAAAGTTGAATACGCAGTCAACAGGTGAGTGACTAGGACAATCCTTACAAGAATGAGCCCAACTCAAATATGATATGGGCCGAGGTCCAAGTGTAGTGGCCCATGTTTTTTGACTTTTAACATAATCTATTATTCAAATGTTATTCACGATTCTGCAGTCAAAAAACATGATTTCCAGCTAATTAAAATATTTTTACAATTTTTATTGAATTTAGTTTATGAGGTCAACATGGTGAAGTACAAGATGAAAATTGAAAAATGGATCTCCATAAGCTATGTAATGTAACTAATCTTCCAGTTCCACGCCGCGTTTTGTTATTCAAGACAAGAAGCATTATTTTGTCAACCTTAACCACCATTTCCATGTTTTTGTTTTTTAATCACTTTTCCCACTGTTTATACTATAAATTTATTTATCATTTTCACGCACATAACTAATTATAAAATTCAGACTAGTATTACCGGGATTCAAAATTTGACTTTGAAGGAAGAGTGTAATACTCCTTAAAAATGCATTAGCAAAAAGATTTACCAGTTTGGAAAAAATTCTAATATGAGTTGGGAGTAGACTACTCTCGGCCAAACAAAATGTGACACATCAGCATTCATGTTGTCGTGGCATGTTTTGATTGGCTGGAGTAGTGTACTCCTGGTATATACTAAAATCTCTATGTTGCTTGCACTTTTACGCTATAATAAAAAATATATAAATATATTTTTATAACTAAAGGAGTATATACCTTAGGAGTACTGTGAAATTTCTCATAAATTACCTCATTAATAAAATATGAATATATTTTTATGATTAAGGGAATATATTTCTCTTTTGTCAATGAAATTTTTTTACCTTTATGTTACAAATTTTTTTTTACCCAAATTTTTACTGGGCACACCTCCCTCCCAATGCCGAGCATGGAGGTGGGGGGTTTTAATAGATTTGATGAACCTCAATCTGTATTGATGTGTAAATCGTGTATTTATAGTTACAAGGGATAGGGGAATAGTTACATAAGACCCCAATAATATATACATAATATGCCGAGTAGCCCCTGGATTATATACAACTAACATATACATCTAACAGCCCCCCTGAAGTTGAGCAGGGGGGAGCAACGATGCTCAACTTATCTTGAAGAAAACGAAACCGCGTCTTAGGTAAAGCCTTGGTGAGAACATCGGCTACTTGTTCCTCTGTTGCAAGATAACGAACAAAAAGAGAGCGATTGGCAACTTGTTCCAGCACAAAGTGAAAATCAATCTCCAGGTGTTTTGTGCAGGAGTGAAAAATAGGGTTGGGAGTCAGGTATGTAGCACTGAGATTGTCGCACCATACTGTTGGCGAAGTAGATAAGGGAAGACCAATGTCACGAAGCAACATAACCAACCAAGATAATTCATAAGTAGTAGTAGTAAGGGCTCGATACCCTACCTCAGTGGAGGAGCAGGAAACAGTTCGTTTTTTCCAAGAAATCCAGGAAATAAGATTGTCTCCCAAGAAGATAACAAACCCCGTGGTTGATCGTCTATCATTAGGTTTGCCCCCCAAGTCAGAATCTGAAAAACCTAGAAGGAGTAAGTTGGAAGACTACTTAAAGTGCAAACCATAACCTGCAGTGGCCTGAAGATACCGTAATATGTGCTTCACAGCTTGCTAGTGTAAATCAATAGGGGCATGCATAAATTAGGCAACTTTATGGACAACAAATGCAATATCAGGATGGGTTATGGTTAGCTACTGCAGACCCCCGACTACACTTCTGTACAAAGAACCATTGGCCAGTACCTCACCCCCTGTAGTAGATAATGACATGGATGTGGAAGCTGGAGTACTCAACAGTTTACAGGTGTCCATCTGAGCCCGCTTCAATAAGTCTTGATTATACTTATGTTGGGTGACATGTAAAGAGCCATGATGCCATTGAGTTTCTAAGCCAAGAAAATATTAAACTTGCCCCAAGTTTTTGATTGCAAATTACTTCTAAAGGTACTAAACCAGCCATGTAAGATGCACCCAACTGATTAAAGCCATCAAACAGATGGTCATAGATGGCAAGATAGTCGAGCCGGCTCTGATGCCGAATGTGCAGAAAAACCCACTCCCTACCTTTGGAAGTCAGGTGAACATGGTGCAGTCAGGTCTGCAAGCCAATTTTGTGTTCGCCCAAATCATTAAGGCGAATCCGAGTGTGTGAGCTGTGTTAGTGGAAAAGGAGGAAGAACCAGAGGTAATTGAAGAGTAGAGCTTAGCGGTAAGGGACAAGGCAGGTCCTATCAATTTAGATGAATTTGAAGCAGATGACGATTATGATGAGTTTGAGATTCAAGAGTCAAAGCCAGTTTATCTGGTGGAGACAAAGAGGGGGACTGTGATAGAGAAATATAGGCCGGTGATGCACATCACAAGAAGCGGTAGGGTTTATTAACCCACCAATGCACCACCTCTGGCACCCCCAAGGAGGAACACTACACCGGTGTAGAAATGATACTGTCCAATCACCTCCCGTAGCCAAGAAAGAAGACATGGTGGTGGACCAGCTGAAAAGGACACCGGTTCGTGCCAGTGTGCGGCACCTGCTTATGGAATCGAAGAGGCACTGAGAGGCGTTGGTTAAATAATTGATGGAGATGGATGCCAACCCTACTATGTCCCTGAATGAGGTGTGTGCAATGATCAAGGGAGTGGATTTGAAGGCCAATAGGGCCCCAGAGATCAGTTTTGGGGTAGAGGACCTCCCGCCCGAAGGGGTTAATCACAACAGAGCTCTGTACTTAAAGGCGGAAGTCATGGATAAGGTGATGCCGAGTGTGATGGTGGACGACAGCTCAGCCTTGAATATCTGTCCTTCTCAGATCCTGCCTTTCTTGGGGATGAGTGCTGAAGCTCTTTATCGGTCCAACACCGTTATTAGGGCTTATGATGATAGGAAGAGAGCTATGTTAGGAACCTTCAAGACTGAAGTTAAAGTGGGGGAGGTCAAATCAAAAGTACTGTTTACCGTGATCGACATTCCTGTCACCTTCTCTCTACTCTTAGGGAGACCATGGTTCAATGCTCTAGGAGGAGTTCCATCAACTTTGCACCAGAAGGTGAAATTCTTGATTGATAGGAAAGTAGTAACAGTTGAAGCAGGTGAACCTTCTGTAGTGGCCGCATTAAGTGCCACCGAGCAGCCGGTGATGGGGTTTTAGGTTGCTATGATGTTTGACAAGCCTGAGTTTCCAGACTGGATTCACAAGTATTTCGCCAAGCAGAATTACAAACCGGGAAAGGGATTAGGGGCCAAGCAACAAGGGATCCTCATATTTAATATTGAGGTTGGTAAATACAGATAATTTGGGCTGGGGTATCGAGAGGGAAGGTCCAAGCAAGAGAGGAAACGTGTGAACCTGGTAGACACTTTTGTCCGGGCTACAGAATCAGTGTATGACGAGACTTCGGAGTCGATAACTGTAAAGGGAAGTTAGCTCCCAGGATTTGAAATTTTTGCTAATGTGGTCAACTTCAACAAGTATGGAATGGAGCCTGTTGTGAGCATGCTGCGAGCCGGAGCTAGGGATGAGAGCAAGGAGGTTCAGAATCAGAAAGTTGTCGAACAAGTCAGGGTTGAATTCAGGGATAAAGGAGAAGCTTTCAAGAAGACTAACCTGGTGAGGAATGAGATGGAAGTGGCTATGGGGGCCATTCTAAGGGCACTATCCATTTTGATGAGGCCAAACAGGGGTTCAGAAAAGAAAGCATTACCTGCTGAGAGGACACATGAAGAGCTAGTGGAGGAAGCAGTGAAGGAGCTCACTAAGCTGGTCATGAGGGGCAAGGTTGAGACTCAAGAGGAAGAGCTGACCGAGAAACAAAAGGAAGATCTGGAAGGATACCTGGGGTACCTGTTTGAAGGGTTTGACTGTGCTGCTATTGACGAAAACCCTCTGCATGAGGAGGGTGGAAACTTTTTGAATGTATCTACTTTTTCTATTTTTGATGTGAACAATTCTGCCTACAAGGCACACAATGCAATAAAATCTGATTTTGCTTACTTGTGTGATATTTTTCTGGATGGAACTGTGCATACATACAAACATTCATTTAATATCTTTAGCATACATGTTGCATCATTGCATGAAATGAACCTAGGGACAGATGATGAACCAAAGATGGTATCCATCTCGAAAGACCTCACGCCTAATGAGAGAAAAGAACTTGTAAAAATCTTACAAAAACACGTCAAAGCCTTCGTCTGGTCCTACGATGACATGGTTGGGGTTGACAGGGAAATTACAGCGCATAAAATCTCAATAGATCCGAAAATGAAACCAGTTAAGCAGAAACTCAGACGACTTCGACCAGAATGGGCTGAAAAGGTTAAGGAAGAAGTAGCCAAACAGATAAAAGACAAGTTCTTAGAAGTAGTAGATTACCCAGAATGGTTAGCCAACATTGTGCCGGTTGCAAAGAAAGACGGTCGGGTAAGGGTCTGCGTGGATTACCGAGATCTGAATTGGGCATCTCCCAAAGATGACTTTCTGCTTCCCCATATTGACGTTCTGATTGACAGTGCCACCAGTGCAGCTATGTACTCCTTCATGGATGGGTTCTCTGGGTATAATCAGATTTTAATGAATGTGATCGACAAGGTGAAAACGGCCTTCATCACGGAATGGGGAGTGTACTGCTATAGGGTTATACCTTTCGGGTTGAAGAATGCCAGGGCAACTTATCAGCGAGCAGTCACGACACTTCTACATGATATGATCCATAAGGAGGTCGAGATTTATGTGGACGATATGTTGGTAAAATCTATGACCTGGGAGGAGCACCCAGCTATCCTGGATAGATTTCTAACCACAATCGAGAAGTACAATCTTCACCTCAACCCTAAGAAGTGTGTATTCGGGGTAACTTCTGGGAAACTACTTGGTCATATAGTCAGCCAAAAGGGAATCAAAATGGATCCTGAAAAAATTAAGACCATCAGGGACATGCCAGCACTGCAGTCGGAAAAGGAAGTAAGGTCTTTTCTGGGTTCACTACAGTATGCCAGTCGATTCATTGCAAGGTTGACGACAGTTTGCGAGCCAATTTTCAGGCTACTGAAGAAGAACTAGCCCGTAAAGTGGAACGAGCAGTGTCAGATAGCCTTCGACAGAATTAAAGCTTATTTGATGAACCCTCCAGTTCTAAAACCTCCAATACCAGGCAAGCCTTTGATTCTATACTTGGCCATCGAAGAGACTTCTGTAGGAGCCATGTTGGTGCAAGAGCAAGAGGATGGACATGAACATGCAATCTATTACTTGAGCAAGAAGCTACTGGAGTATGAGACTAGGTATACGATAGTAGAGAAGACTTGTACGGCTATGGTATATTTGACGAAGAAGTTAAGGCACTACTTCCAATCGTATAAGGTTCAGGCGGTAGCCAAGGTGGATCCCATGAAGTACTTATGCCAAGCTCCAGTGCTAGTGGGGAAGTTATCAAGGTGGCTGCTTTTGTTGTCAGAATTCGACATAGAATATGTGACAAGAAAGACAATTAAACGGAGAGCCTTAGCGGAATTTCTAGCCAATCAGCCAATAGATTCAGACTATGTGGAGCACTTAGAATTCCCCGACGAACAATTAGCAATGATAGAAGAAGAGTCCAACAGATGGGTGATGTATTTTGATGGGGCAATGAATAAACACGGCGCAGGCTTGTGGGTAATCATTACTATGTTGGAAGGAGAAGTCATTCCCTTGGCAAGGCGACTTGACTTTCAAGTGACTAATAATAGGACAGAGTACGAAGCATGTCTCTTTGGTATTGATGCCCTGATCACATTAGGGGTAAATGAGGTGTTAGTCATTGGAGACTTAGCTTGGTGATTCGGTAGGTTATCGGAGACTGGGAAATAAAAGAAAAATCACTCTGGCCTTATCTCGAGACGATTTAGGAGAGGGTGAAGGTATTTAGTCAGTGTGAATTTTGATATGTGTTGAGGGAGGAGAATCAGATGGCAAACTCTTTGGCTGCACTATCATCAATATGGGAAGGTCCCTGAAAACATCTAATACAGCCAGTCATCCTGGAAATTGCTCAAAATCCATGTTATTTGTCAGTCAATGCGGTCGCAATTATTAAGGCATGCCCCTGGTATTATGATATTTTACAGTTCATTCAGAACGGTCAGTACCCCGAAGATGCCAATAAGTCCGATAAGGTTTCCTTCAGAAGGTTGGCAACATAGTTTCAGATATTTGAGAATCAACTTTTCAAAAGGACAACTAACGAAGTTCTTCTGAAGTGTCTCACGGAGGAAGAGGCAGTCATGTTTATGAAACAGATACACTCTAGTGCATATGGTCCCCACATGAATGGATTGGCCCTAGCAAAGAAAATACTAAGACAAGGATACTTTTGGCTTACTCTGCAAGCTGACTGTATCGAGGAAGTTAAGAAATGCCATGAATGTCAAGTGTATGGAGACCTCAATCATCTCCCCCCACTTGAACTTCAAGTATCTTTGACTCCATGGCCATTTGCAGCTTGGGGTATAGATATAATTAGAGAGATAAGGCTGCCTGCCTCAAATGGGCACCGATTCGTTGTTGTAGCTGTGGATTATTTCTCTAAGTGGGTCGAAGAGGAATCATTTGCAATTATCACCGCTAAGAAAATGGCCAAATTTATAGAAAGAACATCTTTGCAAGATATGAGTTCCCTCATCATGTCGTGACCGACAATGGGGTACAATTCCAAGGGGTGACGACACAGTTATTCCAAGAGAAGGGGGTTGAGCACCATAGGTCATCTCCGTATCGCCCACAAGCCAATGGGGCGGTGGAAGAGGCCAATAAATCCATTAAGAAGATTCTGTCAAAGATGGTGGTGACCTATAGAGATTGGACCGACTTGTTACCATTGGCTTTGTAGGGATACCGGACAAGCATCAGAACCCCTACCGGGGAAACTCCATATTCACTAGTTTACGGGATGGAAGCAGTATTACCAGTAGAGATGGAAATCAGATCATTGAGAGTGGTTATGGAGGCACAGTTACTAGAGTCTGATTGGCTCCAGTCGAGACATGAACAACTAGCAATGATAGATGAAAAGCGTCTTCAAGCCTTAGACCGGTTGCAAATGTATCAACAACGGATGGCTAGGACATGCAACAACAAGGTTCGTCATCAGAAGTGTCCATTCAAGGCTGGGATCTGGTACTCAAACAGATGAAATAGACCAACACGGATGTACGGGGGAAATTCAAGCCGAACTGGGAAGGTCTGTATGTAATCAAGAGGGTACTTTCGAAGGGTGCTGCAAAGATTATGGATATGGACGAGAACGAATTTGTCAACCCCAACCAGGACAAGCTAAAACACAACTACGTGTAAAAATAAAATTAAAAAAAAAAAAGAGAAAAGAGATCCGGCGGATTAAAAACCGAAAAGGCAATTCACGTAAAAATTAGGACAGTCTGATGGGTCGAAAACCGAAAAGGCGATCCATGCAAAAGTTAGGACAGCGAGGTGAGGACCATCATTTGGAAAATCTGCAAAGATCGGTTGGTGGCAAGCGTGGGTTCATTCGCGACGTATACCATCAATGATTCTATCTATAGTTTCATTTCATCATTTGATGTACATTGTGCTAAAACAATATCTATGAATGAATGCATGAATGTTCAATTCTGTTCGTTTAAACATTCTGAGTTTAATTGCAATTCAGATTATTTTGTGCATATTTGTCTTTATACCTTTTACACATCTCATATCCATCAATTTAGTAAGTATATATATGCAAAAAAAAAAAGTCTGCTGAATTGAAAACCTAAAAGGGCAGTTCAGGCAAAAATAAAGACAGTCCGATAGGCCGAAAACCCAAAAAAGGGTGACCTATGCAAAAGTTAGGACAAGGAAAAAATAGAATAAAAGTCATACAGCAATAACCAACTCTGATGCTCATCAGCTAAAGACCGAGGTACCGCGACGTTAGCGCCTCATACCCACGCCTAGTGGGGTAACCAATCAGATCTGTTAGCCAAGCCCTATAGCAAGCATCTGTCTCCAGGGGTGCAAGATCGTCATACCTCAGAATCTCAGCACGGGTAGGGTGCATCCACTGGCTGCACATGCCGAGGCCACTACGGTGTAAATACCCAACACTCAGTAGTACACAAGGATCGGGGGACTCTTTGCAGTTGTCCGTACTGTCTGCATAACCGAGCAGGAGAATAAAAGGTCACGTGTGTCAATCCAAGTAGCTGAACACCCCCGGCCCAAGTCTCAATAGTCATATCAGTGATATCCCACCAAATGCAGACCCATTGGATAGAGGCGTCGGACCACCTCCTCAGCTAGTCGAACTAGTGCTCCATGGACATGAAACCGAAGTCTGGGAGCTCGATGCGCCGAGACCAATAGCGCTTCAGAGCATATCTCGGATGAGGTGGAGGAGGGCTCAGGAGACACAACTTCTCCAACAACCAGATCTACACGTGGTTTAGTCAGGGTGAAGGTGTAATGAATATGTGAATTCAGAAGGTACAGTACCGAAGCATACCTGGAGTAGAAAAGGAGATCCACAACTCTCGATGGGAGAATCAGAATGGATGGAATCTAAGTGGATTAGGGTCTCAGCCATGACAACCCCCATAGAAGATGCACCCTGAGCCATCTGAGTCACTACTGAAGCCAGCCTAAGGCTATAAGTGCCATCTCGGGACTCGTACAGATAGCAAGCCATCAGTAACAAACTCATCAGCAGAGCCCAGCCAGGGAGAAAGACTAAGTCTGGGAGAAATAGACCTACCACTAAGCGCATGACCTAGGCCTGCTACAGTTGGAGCGAACCGGCTCAGAAAAGTGAGAACATCACCAGAGTCTGGGTCAGGAACAGCTAACCAGACCCCCTGGGGACAGGGGACATAGAGGATGGCACTAAACTCCTCTATCAAGGGGCATAACTCCTGACCGGAGAAGCGGAAGACATGATCATTTGGATCCCAAAAGCTGACAGCTGCATCTAAGAAGACTCGGTTCCGAGTCAAAGCGGTGTAAAACCTGAGATACTGCAAGCCAAAGTTTGCAAGTAAAGCCCAATTAGAAGAGCGGGTCAAACCCCAGTACTCTCGGAGTCATCCTCTGAGCTGATCCATGTCAAAAAAGGAGCAAAAGAAGGAGAAAGGCTAAAAAACAGATGGGGCAGCTATAATGTATGGGGCGGCTGTAATGCACTACAGTCGAGCAACTGTAGTATGTGGGGCGTTGTAATTCTTCCAAGGGCACGACTGTAGCATGTGGGGCGGCTGTAGTATATATAGAGGCCCGGATGTGCTGCAAAAAGCTTGAAAATCGGTGTGGGATGATTTTTGGTGTGGGACGGCTGTAATGGTCACAGTCGCACGACTGTAGATTACAGTCGAGCGATTGTAGTATGTGGGGCGACTGTAATGGCCACAGTCGCGTGACTGTAGTGCAAACAACATGTTATCTACATCCTTATATGATTTCTGATGATTATGGCCGCGCGGCTCTAAGTTCTGGGGGTTGTTTTTCAAGGGGGATGAAGTTTGAAGACATTGAAATACGTCCCAGACCCGATCAAGGTGAACCGAAGAGTGATAAAAGCATGGAAAAGTAAAGAAACATGCATTCAAAAATTCAAATCCAAGGCAAAAAGGGTACAAATGTCATATAAGAGTCATGTATATCAAATACATCAGATACATCACTGAGCCGGGCCTATGCAAAGCCTAAAGTGCACAAAGGAATAACCTACACATGGGTCAATACATCACAAATAAGGAATGGGGAAATAGATCTAAGAGGAGTCAAAGCCATCCTCGTCATCATCATCCCCGTCATCTCCTGCCTCGTCATCCGGATTCCCGCTTGCGTCCTCGCCTGCATCTCCCATTTGGGCATCCCAATCGCCCGCCTGATCTCTGAAGGTCTGATTCATGACCTCCAATTCGGTGACCCGACACCGCAACTGCTCATTTTCCGCCCTCAAGCGAGCGGACTCGCGGTGCTCTACCTCGATCATCATCTGTATCGAACGAAACATGAAAAGCATCACATTTACATGCATATACATCTATACATACACGCATACATTCAAACACAAGCATAAGATCATGTACAGGTACTTACCGCCATAGCGGCATTATCTCAGAAAGAGAGCGCCCTCAACGCATAAATGGCCTGACCCATGTATATGCATTGTATCACTGGAATCTGCAAAGGTGACAAGTTGAGGGATCAGCTAATGGCAGAAAAGGGGCAGAGATAGAGAAGCGAGGAAATACTCACATGTGTGGTGTCAGGAGGAATAGCCGGAGAAAATTATGATCTTGGAGATGGAGGTCGGCCCGATAAGATTGCCTAGAATCGTCATAGAGCTGAATGGAATCCTCTATCGAAAACTCGAGCCGACCATGCACGTACCCAACCTCAGGAGCTAGAGGGACTTGAGGTTGGAGAATGGGGACATCCTCCACTCCAACAGAAGAACCTGCTCCAGTGGTACCAGACCTCCTTCCTCTCCCCCTAGCAGACAGGGACAGACGCGCTCGCCCACCTCTTGTAGATGGCTGGAAGCAATTAAAAATAATAATGTTAAAAAAAAAATTACCCCAATGTCAGCGTCGGCGTCAGTAGACTGTGGAAGCAAATGGACAGCGATGAAACAACTGTAATCACCATCCACACTGCCAGCCTCGTACCCAGCGCTATAAAGATCCGGGTGTAGCTCAAGAGATAGGAGATGAGGCCAGAATAACCCCACAGGTAAGGCGGCTGGAATCCTTCGTACCCCAGGACTGGAACGCCAGTCATGAGTCCTCTCACCCAAGAACCACTCCTGACCGAAAGGACACTCCATCACAAAACGTATGCTCGCGAGCGCCTATATATCACAAAGCTGCTGGGGCAAATTATCACCCTCCCGGCTCCAAGGGGCCTTGACAATCTGGGGTTAGGAAACCACAAAATAAATAAGTTAGCAAAAAAAAAAAAGGAAATATACCCCCTCGAATGTTATCTCCCTCAACTCCTGACGGCACTCATCGTGATTTTTATCAACCTCACTCCAGACAAACCCCATATATAATTGGAGACGGGGAAATTCAGCCAAGTTGTAACCGTCAGGAATCTGCACCACTGGGGGTAGAAGAAAACGATACTCGTAGGCCCAGATTTGCGAAGGGAGAGTAAAGCATGTTAGCAAAAAAAAAAAAAAAAAAAAAAAAGAAAAAGGGGTCCAAGATACTCACGTGCAGCAAAATCCAAATAGCCTTCAACTCTTTCTGGGAGCCTCGGGCACAAAGATCTAGGGCATAGTAGAGTTGGGCCAAGGCTGCCCGAGCCAATTAAGAGTCCTCACGGACTCCAAGTCGATCAGTGAAGGCAACATGGCCAGATTCAGACTACTCCGGCTCGTAGGAAAAAGGGTAATGGAGAGAGCATGCAACATGAAGGCTATAGTGTACTTCCTCTCATCAGTGGCATCAAAGGTAGTCCTATCTGAGAGCGCACGCTGCCGCCCAAGCCAGTACTCATGGATACTCCTACATTGAATTCGGCTTTATGGGGAATCAATCCCAGTAAGCATGGATACTAACTCCTGACGGTAGCCGCCATGCACGAAGGCCTTATTGAAATGGATCGGCTGACGAGAGAAAGAAAGGCCAGTGATGGTGATGATATCCTCCGGGGTCATTGTATACTCGCCAGAGGGGAAATGAAATGTGTGGGAGTCCATCCACCTCTCTAAAAGTGCAGCCAAGAGCCCTCGGCTCGTACGAGGAGTAGTGGCGGACATACTACGAACTAGCCAGTGCAAGCCAGTAGAGTTCACGATATCCTTCACTCCTTGGGGAAGACACCTATACCATTGGAAGGCCTCCGTGATGGATCCGCTGCCGTGATGGTCGAATCTCGACTGCAAAATCAACAATCAGGGAGTTTATAAGTTTTTAGAATACATATATGTCATAAAAATCGGAGAAACATCATCGAAATCGAAAAAAATAGCCCGCTTTGAATCTGTGGGCTACAGTCGCCAGACTATGGGGCTACAGTCGCCAGACTATGGGGTCACAGTCGCGCGACTGTAACCCTCTTAATTACAGTCGTGCGACTGTGATCATAGATGGGGCGGCTGTAGCTATAATTTTTCGGCCAACTTTGTTTTTTCTCCTTTTTTCGATTAAATCTTGTTCTAACTCAAACCGAATCAACAACTAAACATCCTAGGAGCATATTCTACTCAAATCATGCAGCAATTTCACATATTTTCCCTAATTTTACAGAAATTTCAAACTTGGAAAAAGAAGAGAAATTTGAGAAAACTAACCAGATGTATGAAAGCATGGGTCGAAATCTGGAGTTGGATAGGCACTAGGGCATCGATCTTCACTTCACAATATTCATCTTCCTCTTTTAATCCATATATACACTCTGTGGGTTCAAATGCTAGAGTAAAGTTTCCCTCCGGGATGGAAAACCGCATTTAAAAGGTGGGTTAAGTAGCGGGAACGGGCTGGAGGACTCTATGCATCTTTCGCCTCATGATTTTATGTTCGGGAGAAGAAAATCATTGAAGAGAGGAGGAGTTTTCGGCTGAAATGGGAAAAAATAAGGCTGACTTCATTTTGTGGTGGCTTTAAATCATTCCTTAACCATTACTACAGTCGAGCGACTGTAGTTTCAAATCACTACAGTCGCTCGACTGTAGCTTATTTTTGTTACAAAATTTTCTTCTTTTTCCTTTCCGAAACTTGTTTTATGTCTATTTGACCCCGAGAAAGGTAGTTTCCTTGTCTTGCAGGTATCAAAAGGCAAGATACTCAGCCCGTATTCGTTCTTGATTGAAGGGACAAAAATTTTTGTTTCCAAAATTATCGACCAAGGAACGATTACATGCCCGAAACGACTCCAAAACGTCAAGGGTTGATCAAGCTCCTTAAACCATCAAAGCATCTTTTCCTCGGCTACACAAACTTTTACAGTAAACACAATCATCCTTTCCTTCAGTGACACAAGCTTGACCAAAATGCCCTCTTGTCAGTAACCACACTATCTGATGGCCAAAACACTATACGGAAGACCAAATCACAAAAACATTTCTTTCCCTAGTGACGTAGGCTCTATTAGGGGTGAAATGACCAAAATACCCTTTTGTTGACCACTAAGCTACCAAATGACCAAAATACCCTTTTCTCATCGAAAGGGGATACCAAATCACTGAAACCCATTTCTTTTCATGACATAGGCACCACGAAAGACCAAATGACCAAAGTACCCTTGCCTCAAGGAATGCCAACTTCCCAAGTTGTAAAATTACCGAAATACCCTTTCCTTTCATAAGAATCAAGTGACAAGGAGAATTCAATCTGGGCAAGTCCTCTGCTTCGCAATAGAGTCGAAGCATGTCCCTGGCAAATCAAACTGATCTAGGCAAAGTCTTCTGCTTCGCAATAGAGACAAAGCATGACCCTAGAGAACATCAAATCAATTCGGGCAAAGTCCTATGCTTTGTAATGGAGTCGAAGTAAGACCCTGAAGAATCGAACCAACCTGGGCAAGACCGTTGTTTTGCAAAACAACTGAGACAAGTCCCTACAAACATCAAAGCTAGTCGACGCAGGAGGAGCCACCAGGTACGTCCTCTTCTCCTTCTCACCGTGCTCCTATCGCGGGACCAAACTCGAACCGGGCATAAGCACCCGTTCAAATCAATTTTGGTCATGTGAGGGGAAGCCTGTGAACACGGGTTTTTTCCCGACCTCTATGATGAAAGTCATTGTTTCCTTCTTCACGGGTTAGCGTGAGGCGGATTTGGAGCAACCGGAATAATGTTGGAAATGTCCCGGATGACCCAAGTGTGTGTGACAAGTTTTGGTACAGAGCCCCGAAGGAATTCCAATGAGTATTTAAGAAAATCGAAGAAAAAAATGAAAAAATAAGTAGATAGGCTAATCTGGTTACTACAGTCGCCAGACTGTAGCCATTACTGTCAAGCGACTGTTATCTTCAGATTTCCTTTTTTCCGTTCAAATCAGCATTTAATTCAGTTTTCCTAAACAAGATAGGCTAATCTGGTCACTATAGTGGCCCGACTGTAGTGCCTACAGCCGCATGACTATACTACAGTCACGCGACTGTAGCCACTACAGTCGAGCGATTGTAATCTTTAGATTTCCTTTTTTCGATCCAAATCAGTATTTAATTTGGTTTTCCTAAACAAGATAGGCTAATTTGGTCACTACAGTCGCTCGACTGTACTACAGTCGCGCGATTGTAATAACCAGACTTCCTTTTTTACCGAAAATCAGCATTTAATTTTGATTTTTAACCAAAACGGGAGATATAAAAACCTAGTATTCAGGATTAGGGTTAGCAGAATGAAAAAGAGGCAGAAGAAAAAAGAGTTTTAGAGAGAAAAACACAAGAAACACACAACATAAATTTTGGGGACTTTTTCTAGGGTTCTTAGAAGAAAATAATAACAAAAACAATTTTAACAAAACACACAAAAATAGTTGTAGGCTGTTTTCAAATCATCACTACTTGCTCAATCTCGCTCGGGGTTCCGTTCGGGCTTCGTTGATCGTGCATTGTTTTTTGGGTTGTTCTTGACTACAAGACACTTTCTGGCACCCGAATCTGTCTCTGGTGATCCAAACACTGGAATATAGACCAGGTAACATTCTGAGAGGCCGTAAAAATCTACTTTTTTTCATTCTGGCTGTTGTTTATTGATGTTTTAGCGATTTTTTTTATCACAGCCGCCTCGCTTAAGATCACAGTCGCCCGACTATAACCTACAACAGTGCGACTATAACTTATAGTCGCGCGACTGTAATCTTCTGGTTACAGTCGCTCGACTGTAATCTCTGGGGCAGATGCTCCGAATGCCCCAATCGACCGATAACGCTTCCGTTTTTTTATTAAATGCGTTTTTTATGTTTATTATCGACCTAATTACATCCCTATGTGCTTAGATTCCTAGTTTTCTGATTTTTGATTGATGGATGTGATTTAAAGTTTGGTGATTTTGAGAGATTAGGGATTTTTGGATTTGATTCGATCCGTTTCGGATCCGTTTTGTTGATTTTAGTATATTACAAAAATCCCGGATCTCCCGAAATCATTAAATTTGTAAAAACGGTTTTCAAAAAACGAGAAAAGAACATTGGAATCGATTCTGGAGCACTACAGTCGCTCGAATGTAGGTGTTATAGCCACGTGACTGTAATGCCCTACAGTCGCTCGACTGTAGTTTAGGGGGCAGAATTACAGTTTCGCCCTTTTGGGCCCTAAACTTGTGATTTTGCACCTTTTCCTATTCAATAGCGCATTTTGACGTGTTTACATTCTTTTTGGACCCTAGATGAATGTTAATATAGGCCCACACACGAACGGGACCCCCGGGTCCCGGGATATCCGGCCCACTAAAGTTGGAAAAATGCTTGTAAATGAGCCAAACCATTTTCAAAATTGGTTTTTCACCCATAAAACCTACAGGGCGTTTCAAAAAACCATTTTTCAGGTTTAACTGGTCTGACCGAATGGGTCAATCCAGTTACCCCCTTAAATGCATGTCCCCGCTCCTATAAATCCCTATTCTGTCCTGTATGAGTCCTTTGGTGTGATTTATTTACTTGTGCTAACCGTATTTGGACGCAGCTTTTATTTTTAGTTTATTCTTATTTTTGAATGTATTTTATAGATTAAATCGTGTATCTAGGCGATTGTAATTTCTTAGATTATCGTGTATAGTAGGCGGTTGTAAATGGTAAGGATGAGAGTTTTCTTTTTCTTGGGTTGTATAATTTGGTCTCTGATTTGTTTTCCCGCACTTTACTTTAATATTTATATTTATGTCATTTGCATGAGCATGGATTAATAATTAAAAGAAGAAAAAATGAGTAGAATTAAGTAAATGCAACATTATATTATGAAATAATAATAATAATTGAAAATAAGTGAGGATTAGTAGGTTTGTTGCCTGAACCCTGAATCTCTGAATTAGGTACCGCGTCTACACTTGGTAGGGAGCTGTACCAGAATTTCCCAAATGAGCTGATCCGGGTGGCGACTCTGTATCTAATTTTGAAATTTATGTTTCGAGATCTTCAAGTTCAAATTGGGATTTTCTAAAAACCTATTTTTCCGAAACTCACACTTGCAATTAAGTTTCCTACAAAAGGGTTTTTCCAATAAAATGAAAGGTTTTCCTAAGAAGGATTAAAGACCCATTTTCAAACCAAAGAATCACCACATCTCAAAACGAAAATCCCCGGTTCCCGCTTCGTCGCGCGTTCCGAAAAAGATCGTCCGATAACACCAAGAAAATATTGATCTTGCCCCAAGTTTTTTTATTACAAATTGCATCTAAAGGTACTTAAATAGCCATGTAAGATGCACAGAGTCATTACCTAAGAGTAGTAAATCATCAACATAAATTAGGCAAAAAATAAAACCTTGTCGAGACGAAACATGTAGAGAGATACATCAGTTTTGGAATTGTGAAAGCCAAACCCAATCAAGGCTGTAGTTAGCCATTTATGCCATATACGAGGAGACTGTTTCAACCCATATAATGATTTCTTCAAGGAGTAGACTTGAGTTGGGTGAGAGGGATCAACAAAGCCAAGCGGTTGTGTCATGGAAACTCGTTCCTCTAAATCTCTGTGCTAAAATGCATTAGAAACATCAAGGTGGAGCACTTGCCAGGAAAAAGATACAGCAAGAGACAATAGAGCCTGAATTGTAGTGGGCTTCACAGCAGGACTTAAAGTATCAGTGAAATCCACCCCGACATGCTGGTGGTACCCTTTAGCAACAAGTCTTGCTTTGTATTTATCAAGTGACCCATCCGCCTTCCTTTTGGTTTCGAAAACCCATTTACAGCCAATAACATTTGCCTTAGGGGGGTGTAGGAACTAATTCCCAAGTTCCATTTGTGATTAAGGCATTATATTCATCTTCCATGGCTTGACGCCAATGATTATGTTTCACAGCTTTAGTATAGCTAGTTGGATCAGGCGCATGCACCATCGTGTGTAAAATCTGGGGTCGAGATGTCAAGGAGCATGTAACCATATGCCTAGGAGGAGGAACAGGTGCAGGATCTGGTTCAGATTCATTGGGGGCGAACGTAGACAAGTCAACAATGAGAGGCAGTCTCGGAGACAGGTTTGGATTTGCTGGTGGAACGGGTTCCGTTGGAGTGGTATTAAGAGGTGTTTGAGGGGT
The DNA here is from genome assembly GCA_039660915.1 of Euphorbia tirucalli. NCBI lineage: Eukaryota > Viridiplantae > Streptophyta > Magnoliopsida > Malpighiales > Euphorbiaceae > Euphorbia > Euphorbia tirucalli. The sequence continues at coordinate 44,401,173 of CM077636.1, forward strand.
AGGAGAGGACGAAGGTGTAGGCGAGGGGCTGAGGGTGATTGCTGGCGCAGGTGAGGTCAGAGTGGGCACTGCGGGCGAGGTTGCAGGTGCGGCTGGCGAGAATATAGGTGTGGCTGGCGAGGATACGGGGTGAGGCGGTGAGAGTGGGGGTGTAGGTTCTGTGGGCATAGGAGTAGGGGAAAGTGGCTGCCGTATATGGGGTTGAGGTAGTGGATAGGTAAGGCCCGGGTTAGTGTTTATAGGAGTGGTAGATGCTGGGGACACTTGGATACGAGTGTCCTCCGGATATGGGTACACCTGTTCATCAAAGAGCACATGGCGTGAGATAGAAATTTTACCAGAAGGAGGGTATAGACAATGGTACCCTTTATGAAGATAACTGTACACCCTTTATGAAGATAACTGTACTAAGGAAAACACAGGGACGAGAACAAAAATCAAGTTTATTTGAATTGTAAGGTAGTAACCACGGGTAGCAAAGGCAACCAAAAGTGCGTAAGAAATTATAATCTGGGGCAGCATGCATTAAACATTCAAAAGGGGAAAGAAAAAGTCAGCAAGGGAGTGGGCATGCGATTAATAAGAAAAACAGCTATATCAAAAACACTTGTCCAATATTTCTTATCTAATTTAGCATAAGCAAGTAAAGCCAGACCCATTTCAATGATATGGGGGATAACCGGGTCGGCTTGGCTAGTCGGTCCGATTAGACCTGGAAAACATTTTGAAACGTCCCTGTATTTTGGTTTTGTGAGAAAATCATTTTGAAAACATTTTTCCGGTTTAATTTAATTTAACATGTGAGGTGGGTCAGTTTTCGGGAGAATCAGGTCTCCGTCGTGGTATTGTTCTAAATGCAATTTCACTGGAAATTAAATCTAAGGTAGTGAATGCACACAACAAAATTCGTTTTTGGTGATTTTTTGATTTTCTAAATTTTTAGGGATTTTTAGAAATTTTTATGGGCTAAACTGGAAATTTTTCCCCTAGACGGATGTTACAGTCGTGCGACTATGACTACAGTAGTGCGACTGTAATCCTTCCAGTTTCAGGATTTCGTCAAAATTTTATTCAAAAGAAACTAAACTTGGAGAGAAATCAAGAATACCTGTATGACTGTAATTACAGTTGTACTACTGTTCTTCAATACAAGAACAGTCGTACGGCTGTTCTTGATTTCCAGAAACAGAATGTGCGAAAATTAAGCTAAAATACATAAAAACGCAGCAAATCACCCAGAAAGCACAAGGAAATGAAGGATTGAAGTATGTTTACCTCTTTGGCACTGATCCACCGTAGGAATGACCCCTGGCAACGCACCAATCCACTTCAAATTATCCTTTTTCTTTTGAGTTGAGGTTGAGAAGTTGGGTCCAAAATCTCCAAAATGTCAAGGATTCTTAGGGTTTTAAGTCCGAATTTAATTTGGTTTAGAGAGTCAATTTATCAACCTATGATTTCTAATAGATTTTTAATCCAAATACTTAAGAATTCAGAAGGAAAAGAAGAGAAAAAGCATGCTTGAGTTTTGGTGTTTTCTCTTTTCTTCAACTCTCTCTCTAAAACTCTCTCTCAATGATTTTCTGCCAAAAGTCCTCTCTCTCTCTTGTTTTCTGCCTCTTATCCTTCTTTGCTTCTGAAAATCAACGAGCATTAATTGCTCTGATTTCCCCCCACATTTTTTATTTAAAAGGTATAGGCTCTGCAACATGCTTCGAGCGTACAGTCGTACGACTGTAACAATACCCCCACGATTGTAATTGCAGTCGTGGTAGTCACGGCTATTTTTTTTATTTTTATTTTATTTTTATTTTATTATTTATTTATTATTTTTTTTTCAAAGACCCTGAAAATTCCGTGTTCACAGGTTGCCTCTCGTGTAGCTAAAGTCCGATTTTCGATGCTGATTTCGGTACGCGACAAAGAACATGGATTTTCGCCGTGAAATACACGTGTGTGGCTCGTGTGTGATTCCTGTGTAACTTTTGGTAGTCAAGCGGTCCATATGCCTTTTGCATAAGGATGACTCTGGGGAAAGACGACTTTTGGAGTCGAGTGGTTCCTTATGATCCTTTTCACATAAGGATGACGCTAGGAAAAAATGACCTTTGGAGTCAGGTGGTTTCTTATGATCCTTTTCACATAAGAATGACGCCGGGGAAATATGCCTCTTAGAGCCAAGCAGTTCCTTTTGATCCTTTTCACATAAGGATGACGCCCGGAAAAAATGACTCTTAGAGTCAGGCAGTTTCTTATGATCCTTTTCACATAAGAATGACACCAGGAAAATATGGTTTTTGGAACCAAGCGGTTCCTTATGATCCTTCTCACATAAGGATGACGCCCGGAAAAAATGACTTTGGAGTCAGGCGGTTTCTTATGATCCTTTTCACATAAGAATAATGCCAGGGAAACATGGTTTTTGGAATCAAATAGCCGCATATGACCTACCATACATAGCCATAGTGTTTGTAGTGTGCAATTGGTGAACGTATTTATTCCTCGATCGATGATTTTGGAACAAAAATTTTTGCCCCTTCGATCAAGAATAAATACGGTTCGATTGTTTTTGGATAGCTGAGATTTTAGAAATGCGCAGTTCTAATTTGCATATTACGGCCCGGGGGATGCCCCAGAGATGGTCTGTTTTCTCCTCGGGAGTTGCTCTGGTGATGATGGTGAGCACCTGCATTTAGACTTGTGTTTGATGTATGTAAGCATGAATGTGTGCATGTTTTAAGTGTATGTATGGATGAATGGACTTTAGGAGATGTAGGAGACGTATCCCCTGCTACTTGCTTAGTCTCGATATTCTATGTTCTTGCTGGGGAGACTGTGCCATGTGTTCAGTTAGGAGAGTATATTCTTCATTTGATGTGGTTCTGACACCTCTGCTGGGGATATGTAATGGTTGTTAGGAATGCATGCTAGCTGCTGGGGAGAAATTGGTGATGCCCTTAGTGATGGTTTCGCTAGGGATGAGTTGACTGCTGAGGGAAAGGTGTAACATTTTTTCGTAAAGATTCTGCTGGGGAATGGTGTAGTGGATTCTGTGGGAGAATACTGTAAGGGTTCCTGCTGGGGAATGGCAGAAGGATCTTTATCTTTCTACATTTAGAAATTATGAACCTGGAAGTGCTCTAAGTTTTGCCTGAACCACCCAATGTGGGTTTTCAGCTCAGCGAACTGCTCCAATTTTTGCCTGAGGCACCTTTTCGGTTTTTATCTTAGCGAGCCCCGTTTTTTTTAGTAGGAGGATGAGAGTTGGATATTGTATTCCGCATTGGATTCCCTACATGACACTCTGATGGGACATTGTTGTGTGTGACATGGACTCGATTTCTTTGTTGTGGTCTTGAATGCAATGACTTACTGGTGGATGTTTATATGTAATGGCATGATGTATGCAATATGAACATCTGAATGGAACATCAAACATGCCTAATATCATTATGATGACATCGGTATAAGTACGATAGGGAAATCAGAAGTGAGTCTGACTCTGCACATCACTCTTTTCTTGTTTCCAACACGTCCTTGCAGTTTTCCATGTTGGAAATTTTCTCTTTGTGGGGATAGGTTTTTTTTATGGACTGAAAATTTCGTACGGGTGCCCTTGCCGAGTTGATCCTTTCATATCATCTTGTCTTATAATTGGAGAGGGTGCCTCAACATGTTCACTGAAGGAAGATTGTGAGAGTATTGCTCTTTAGTGATGCACAGTGGTTTAGCTTTTACCTGCCCCTAGCGTTAGGGATTTGCATTTGGGTGTAAAACACTTCATCATATCCGGTTCGGTGCATGCTGCAACCTGTACGTGGAATCTGACATGCAATGACATGACGAATGCATATTGAACATTGAAACAGAATATGAAACATCTATGACATAATAAATGTGAATGTATTAGGAAAATCCAAGCTATGGCTCTGGTTTTGATTGATGCTCCCTCGTGCCTCTAATATGCCCTTTCGGTTTTGCACATTGGATATTTTTTTTTAATACATGTTAAAGGCAAGTCATCAAAGTGTACAACCGGACACTGAATGAAGTCGACTGATTAACCACTAGATTCTCCAAGAGTTAGAATCCATATTCCTATTTCCAATTCACCCCAGATTCTAATTCGTGTATAGTTCTCCAGGATGGGCACAGCTTTTTGTCCTTCAGAGTATGGCCTGATTCAGAATAACTTGAGTCAATTTTGGTTTCCTTATGCCTACTGCTCACAATGATCCTATAACAAATCACACCATCTTCCAGAGGTGAAAGGATCACTGGTAAGTAGTCACTTTTGTTGCAGCTGAAGACTGAGTTCTTGAAATTGTTGGTAAATGCAACTTCATTCTGGATGTTGGCACAGCAGGCTTTACAAGTCCTCCTATTCATAATTGTTGAGAACCTTGTAAACCCTGGTTGCTCCAATACTGTCGGTGAAGTTCATAGGTGCATAGCCGAAATTTCCTCCAGTCTTAGAGTGTATAGGCAAATAGAGGAAATCATAAGCGTACTGTTCTTTGGACTTGCCCTTATTTTCCTCCAAATAATTTTTTACCAGAATTTGTGGCAGATTATGTCTTTGAAACTGGTTTGGTAAATTTCTGATCATCAGGCTTGTTTTCCCATCAAAGTTGACTTCAATCTTTTTTGGCCTTGCCCCTTTAATAGTTAAGTTCTTGGCAGCTTTTGCTACTCCTTTTCCAGCTTACCTGAAGCAGACTTATATTCAAATCCTCTCTCTCTAGCATAGAATCAAGGTCCTTCCCACCATCTGAGGATGCAATATAATTAGTCTGGGGGTTTAGGTTGAAAGAAAGTGGCACGGGATAAAAGGGATTTCTAGTCTGATACAGGTTGATGGTAGACGAAGACTGATTAAAACAGTACCATAACCACCTGCCCCGACACTTCCTTAGTGATGAGATAACGTAGAAAAGTGTGTTATGGGGCAGCATTACAGTTCAATTTCTCATTAGAAGCCATTGGTGGTAAGAGATAAGGTTTCACAGGATCAATTTAAAAGGGGAGATGAATGGGTAGTTCACCGAACAAGTGTTCGGATCTCATAGGTAAACGGAAGAGAAAAGGTGTTGAAAGTGTGGATGAAGGTCGAGTAAGAAAGTGGTTTGGAAACGGGAAGGTTCAAATCTTTCATAAGAAGGGTACACAAATCTGATAGTGATAGAAATTGGATGCTGGGACATTCTAGTGTTTGTTGTAGCAGCCATGTGTGAGAGAGAAGGGCTTTTCTGTCTGCACCAATCTTGCCTTCTTTTTGTTTTTTTTTTTTTTTGAGAGGGAATGAATCTGAGCCATAGCCATCTGTTGGTTTTCTTGTTGCATTCAGATTCATGCATGTCATGTGTGTTTAATATGCTTTTGGATGAACAATGCATGCTTAATGTCATGTACACATGAATGTCACACAAACAAGATAAAACACACACTGCAACCAGGAATTGCTTTAAAGTTTTACCACATGATAAGCGATGAAGGTGATGAAGGTCATTTGAATTTCCCATGGGTTGAGAGTTTTTTTGGTGTGTTTAGGAATTTTAGTCTTAGGGTTTTGGCATGGGGTACTTTCTTTGGTAAGGAATTAGGCTCTGGGCTTCATTTTGGAGTTTGGTTTTAGGGGACAATAGTAGTTTTTGGCTTGGGAACGGTTTAGGAATTATGCGTGTCATTCAGATCGAAGCTTTGGGGCAAGGCCAACAGCATCTAGAGTTGAGATTTGTCAAGATTATTGATTTGGATTGGCAAATGACCCTGTGGATGTGATGCCATCACGTCATTTATTTGTCTCACAAGCTTACCTTTCAAGAGGGAAAGTTTGGTCAGGACTAGATTCGCTTTTAGATTCCCTGTGGCACTTAGACTGATGTCATGCATTTTGATATTATGCATATTGGGTGTGTCGATTCAGATGATCAAATGCATGTATAATGTCATGTACACGTAATCACCACATAAGCAAAATAATAATGACCCGTATTGCATTCAAAATAAGTTAATACATTTGACAAGCAAAATGAGTCCTCTATAAGAAGGGAGATCTCCAAAGGTATTGATCTCATGGAGTCTCATTATTCCCCGACCGATCATCATTCCGGCTTCAGTACTGTTGCCCCACTCTCATCAGATCAGACTTTGTAACTCTTCATCATATTCCTCCCCCTGAAAAGTTTGAGGAATTTCCTTGGTGGTCTCCCTTATTGCCCTGGTTACTTGTCAGAGGTAGATGGGACCCTCAATCTCCCTTCGTCGATTAGCTCCTGGATTTTATTTCGCAAAGCATAACATTCATTGGTCCAGTGGCCTCTTGTTACATCGTAGCTGCAGAAATTATTCTTATGTGCTTTTTTTGGTTCTACAAATGGCTTAATACTCTACAACAGACCCTCCTTTCTACATTTAAGGAATAGCTTGCTTAACAAGTCGGCCCATGGAGAAATACCTTTTCCGTTACCCCCCGGTAGGTGGACTTCTGGTATACCTTGGAATGGAGCTGGTGTCGACATCATTCTTAAGGGTTCCGTTCGTTTCTACCTCATTGGTCAGTCTTGGTAGACCCGAGTCTCTGTAGGAAGATCTTCTGAGGTATTGGGGATGGGTGCTAGCAATCTGGACATTCCGCTTCTCACTAGCATCGGCATTGGGATCCGTGCTCACCATATTTTTCATTTTTTCTTAAAGCTCTGCCACTCGTGCTTGCAACTTGCTGCACCTGTTGGGAATTAATCGGACAAAAACAAAATAAACGCAGCGGATAAAAGATTAATCCCCACCAAGGACCCATGTACATTGCATTGAATCGGAAGGAGGGTTAAAGAATTACCTTAATTCTTTGTAGTTTGAATCACTTAGGAACCAAATTAGCTTCCCTCTACGGTTGATCCACACGGAGCAATTCGTTCACCGCGTGCTAGCGCCGGGATTGAAGAACGATTTTTCGAACGAGAGAAGACCAAAGTTTCAAAAACCTTGGGAGATGGAGAAGGAAGAGATTTCGGCTGGCACTCCAAAGGTGGCTGCTGGAAAAAAATCTGCTCCAATTGATATGTGGGCCAGGGTTTTTGATTTTAGGTTATAAAACTTCCTTTTATATCCATTAAACTTAATTATAATTATAACTTAATACCCTTATTAGTTATAATTATGAATTAACCCACACAACTTAATATTAATTCTCAATTAATATTAAATCAATTCCATTCTCCATCATACACATATGTATATTTGATATTATAATTAATTATATCTCTATATAATTGAATTATAATATGTAGCATACTTTATGCAATATTAATCATATTAATATTTATATACATATATAAATATATATCACTATATATATTTATTACTTTTCTCATTCATAAATTATTATCCAATAATAATTTATACCCGAAAAGATGAACTTCATTTTGCTCTTAGTGTGTGACCCCATAGGTTCATATTAATTGGCAATAAGGAAATTACCATAATGTCCTTATAGATCACAAGCGGACTCTAGCAAGCCATTATGACCACCCAATTAACATGATTGGAATGATCCAATACCTATTTATAGAATGTCATATTCCCTTTTGTCTCTTTGATATCATGATTAATCATAAGACATGGTACACTTGTCAATCTTATATAATTAATCATATGCTTTCTCGATCTCAAAGTAAACTATTTAGATAAATCAATTGATACTCTATCAATTATTTGAGCACGGCCATGCATTTAACAGTCTTACTTATCGAGGGGCCCAGTGATATCGCTCTCTTGATAGAGAGGGACAAAATCCCATATCTGTCACTCACATCCCAAAGCATGAGTCATATTGTACCCAATCACAGCCTTTATAACTACTCTGTTACAAGCAGCGTTTGACTGCGTCAAAGCACAACATGAGTTCATCCCGGAATCAATGGTGACCTCAGGTCAAAGGAATCAGCTAATGACACTACTATAATCAAGATCAGTTGTGACACATGACCATGAACTTGATCTCATAGTGGGTCTCCAGTAACATGTTCTCTAACATATTACCCGTGAGTATAATCTGTATCTGTATACACTATATTCATCTTATGAATATCCATTATCACTCACACTAGTCTTAGTTTGTTATTATTCCCATAATAACAATCGACTAGGGATACTTAGAATAACACGATTTATTCATGGATACTTATCATAAATGCTAACATACAAACATAAATGATAATACTAATCTACACTAGATTAATCTTAGAAGTCAAATTACATAATCCAATATTGGCCTTAGGGCACAATCTCCAACAGCACCTTGCCGTCAGTTTTTCTACCTTGCCAAAACTGTCCCCTAGCGCTTCCTTCAACATCACAGCTGCTTCGCCCTAACTGCCTTTTGAAATCAGGATGAAGCGACATAATCCTCCGTGACATCTGACACGGTGTTGAAGTTTACTAGGTTGGCCATTCTCAAATTTCTTTTCCTTTCTCCCCCCTGATAAGAACACTTGTTATTGTCGATGGGCGCATGTATGGAAGATACCGAATAGAGGGATGATGTATGCATGAATTTGTGGTGTGACATGCACATGCATGAATGGTGAGTTGCACACGTGATGTTATGTAATGCCATGTCATGCTATACTATCCGAAATCAGCCAAGTGTATACAAAGCCAAGAATGGGAACATACAGATGTAATGAATTCTGTTATGGAAAGTGTATATTAAAGACTTTGAAATAAGGCATATAATTATACATCGGGTGGAAAATGACACACGGGGTGTCCACGGATCGAAGCAAGACAGACTTGCGAAAGTCATTAGTATGTGGTGCATAATTATACACTGGGGGAAGATGACACACGGGGTGTCCACGGGTCGAAGCAGGGTAGACTTGCGAAAGGTAATTGGTATGAGGTGTATAATTATACACCGGGGGTAAAATGACACACGGGGTGTCCATGGGTCGAAGCAAGGCGGACGTACGAAAGGTAATTGGTATGAGTTGTATAATTATACACCAGGGGAAAAATGACACACGGGGTGTCCATGGATCGAAGCAAGACGGACTTGCAGATGAAGGTACATGTGCGTGGTATGTGGATGGAGTTTCGGGGCTCGGGGAGCGCCTCGGGTTTTCATGAAATGAACACATGCCATGATGTGATATGAACATGTGCTTGGCACACAAGTAGAGTTTCAGCGCTCAGGGAGCACTTTGGGTTTTGACGTGTGAGATTTTCGGCACTCTTGGAGTGCCTAAATGTCTTGATGTGTGAGATGATATTTTCGAAGCTCATGGAGCACTTAAGTGGACTTGATATATGAAATGATGTTTTCAGCGCTTGTAGAGCACTCAAACTGCTGGATGCATAGGATGATGTCTTCGGTGCTCGTGAAGCACTTAAACGGTTTAGTGTATGAAATAAGGTTTTTGGCGCTCATGGAGCACCTAAATGACTCAGTGTATGATATGAAGTTTTTGGTGTTCGTGAAGCACTTAAACATTTGGTAGGTGAATGAGATGTACGTCGTAAGTTAATGAGGATGACTTCCTTTGTTTTTGTTCTTTTTATCTTGGACGTTCCAAGAATACCCAAAACCATGTAAATGATAATGCAAGAACGTCACGTGTGAGCCGTCACATGGACAGAGGTTTGGTGCTTTTGGGGCACCTAGTAGATTGTCATGAAATGGCTGCGTGTGTGCTGACACACGAGCAGAGTTTTGACGCTTTGTAGGTTAATAAGATGATATGAAATGGTCGCATAGGGGCCTTCCCATAGACATAGTTCTGATGCTTTTGAGGCATGTGATATGAGATGATGCTGCAAACGAGCCGCGTGTAACCTGTGACAAAGACAGAGGTTCGGGGTTCGTGAAACACCTTTCATGATTTGATAATGTTATGAAATGCCCCTATATGTGTACTAATTCAGCACTCGGGAAGTACCTCAAATGATTTCACAATGTTATGAAATGATCCGACGTGGACCATGATGCGCAAATAAGATTCTGGCGTCACCGTGACCCTTATGACGAATGAGTATGATGTCATGTAATGACATCGTGTGAACCACCACACGTAGATAGACCTAGGACCATTTTGGTCTTATATTGAATGATATGGTATAGTGAAATGGTCGAGGGCAATCCGGTGCACAAGTAAAACACTGGTAGTTTTGGGACACCCGATATTTTATGGAATGAAATGATCGTGATGGGCATCTTCGGAACATCTTTAATTTAAATGAAATGAGATAACATGAGTGCTTATGTCACACAAAATTCAAATGTCCGCACAAAAAGGTGGTTAGGATGCATGACATACGAGATGATGTCGTGTATGCTTCACGAAAATGTCAACATACGAGACGTAAATGTGCATGGCACACAAATAAAGTGTCGTGGCTGCACGAAAATGTGGTTAGCATAAATGTCATGCATATGTTGATGTCTTGAAAGTGGCTGCATGAAAACGTGGTTAGAATGACATACAGGCAAAGTTTCAGCACTCGGGGAGCACCTTGGGTTTTACATTGTGATATGAGTTAAAATGGTCTCATGCTTGGCACACAAGTAGAGTTTTGGCGCTCGGGGAGCACCTTAGGTTTTTGTGATGTGTGGGGTTTTTAATGGAACATCTATGTATGAAGTCAGATTTTCGGCACTTGTGGAGCGCCTAAATGCCTTAATGTATGAAATGAAATTTTTCGGCGCTTGCAGAGCACCTAAATGGTTTGATGTATGAAATGAGATTTTCGGTGCTCATGGAGCGCCTGAATGGTATGATGTATGAAATGAGATTTTCGATGCTCATCGAGCGCCTAAATGGTGTGATGTATGAAATGAGATTTTCGGTGCTCGTGGAGCACCTAAACGATTTGATGTATGAAATGAGATTTTTCGGCACTTGTGGAGCACCTAAATGATTTAATGCACGAAATGTAATTTTTTCGGCCCTCGTGGAGCACCTAAATGATTTAACGCATGAAATGAAATTTTTCGGCGCTGGTGAGCACCTAAATGATTTAACGCATGAAATGAAATTTTTGGCGCTATTTAATGTACGAAATGTAATTTTTTCGGCGCTCATGAAACACCTTAATGATTTAATGCATGAAATGTAATTTTTTCGGCGCTCGTGGAGCGCCTAAATGATTTAATGCATGACATGTAATTTTTCGGCGCTTGTGGAGCACCTGAATGATTTAATGCATGGAATGTAAATTTTTCGACGCTCGTGGAGCACCTGAATGATTTAATGCATGGAATGTAATTTTTTCGGCGCTCGTGGAGCACCTGAATGATTTAATGCATGAAATGTAATTTTTCCGGTGCTCCACGATGATTTAACGCATGAAATGTAATTTTTTCGGCGCTCGTGGAGCACCTGAATGATTTAACGCATGAAATGAAATTTTTCAGCGCTCGTGGAGCGCCTAAATGATTTAATGCATGAAATGTAATTTTTCAGTGCTCGTGGAGCGCCTAAATGATTTAATGCATGAAATGTAATTTTTTCGACGCTCGTGGAGCACCTAAATGATTTAATGCATGAAATGTAATTTTTTCGGCGCTCGTGGAGCACCTGATTGATCTCCTACTTGGTAGGTGATGCGATGTGTGTGACCTTTATGGAATTGTTCAAGGCCCACATGAATGTTTTATGCATGGCATGCGTTCCATATGGCTACAAAACAAGTCGGTTAATGCTTATGACACTCAAATGATGCATATGAACTAATGTTTTTCACACAATGAGGAAATGCATGGCTGCAAAAAATATGATTAGTGTAAATGTCACATAGGTAATTAATGTATTTCACGGGAAAAATGCAAGTGGTTGTACAGAAGATATGAGTTAGTATCACAAAAATGCTTTGCATGTAGTATGCCATGTTTGTGAAAAATGTTGATGATGGTATGTTATGAAGAAACAAGAGACAGGTAGCATATTGCATACAAAGCATATTCCTCCAACCTTATTCCTCCAAACACGGTCGGTCTCAAAAATTCTAACCGAGTCTTAGGTGGGGTTCTCTTCAATCATCAACTGGGGATGATGAAGGCGCAATTTATAATATTCACACAACTTATTTTGGTATAATAAAGGAATCCAACTAAGGTTGCCTATATGAGTTCGGTCCAAGTCGGGATAAAATCAAGGCTCCCATAGCAAATATACTCCTCACTTCTCCCTACTCAAGGGTCTGAACGAAGGGGTTTGTACGAGGCTATGGGTGGTGTTTCGTATCCGTGCCCCTAAGACCATAAGGAACAAAGGCGACACTTCAACAATTCACCGGGCTGAATAATGGATACTTAACCTAATGCAAGGATGTATAACTAAAAATGCAAAATAAAATGCCATGCAAGAATCATCCACCTTATTTTGATTAGACACTTTTTAGGGCTTGTCAAATTCTTTTAAGTTTTTTAGAAATACTTTTTGTAAGAAATCCCCAGCGGAGTCGCTACTGTGAGCGAGCGATGTTTTCGACGGAACGCGGACTCCCTTTCAGAATGGGCGCCTCGATTTCGGGCGGCTCCCTCGCGTGGGGTTTTTAGAATGGAAATTCGTTTTTAGAAAATTAGATTATTTCGTAAAAGAATCGAGTCCTAAATCTCGATAAAAAGTGTAGGAGTCGCCACCCGGCTCAGCTCAACCGGGAAATTACAGTGTAGCTGAACCAAAGCGGGAACTGCCACACTTTCCAAAGATCTAGGTCCGGACAAGTCCCTTATTTCATATCTAATCAAAATAAATATGGCCAATGTTCTATGATGACACTTTAAATTTCTAAAAGTTGATTTTATTGAATTGAAACATACGGCGTGCACACAAATAAAGATAAAGCAGTAAATATATATAAATTATTACAACCCAATCGAATGAAAATAAAAATTCTCGGCCTCACGTTACAAGCGCCTAGAATACATGAGAATCTAAAAAATTTACTCTCGCCTAGAATACACGAATTAAGCTATAAATTACATTAAAAATAAAAATAAAGAAATTAAAGCTGCAAAACAAATGGTTAGCACAGTTTATAGCACACCACAAATTGGACTCAAATAGGATAGAATTGGGGATTTTAGAGATCGGGGGCATGCATCTAGGGGGATAACCGGGTCGACTCGGCTAGTAGGTCCAATTAGACCTGGAAAACATTTTGAAACGTCTCTGTATTTTGGTTTTGTGAGAAAATCATTTTGAAAATATTTTTCTGGTTTAATTTAATTTAACATGTGAGGTTGGTCGGTTTTCAGGAGAATCGGGTCTCCGTCGTGGTATTGTTCTAAATGCAATTTCGCTGGAAATTAAATCTAAGGTAGTGAATGCACAAAACAAAATTCATTTTTGGTGATTTTCTGATTTTCTAAATTTTTAGGGATTTTTAGAAATTTTAATGGGCTAAACTGGAAATTCTGCCCCTGGACGGATGTTACAGTCGTGTGACTGTAACTACAGTCGTGCGACTGTAATCCTTCCAGTTTCAGGATTTCGCCAAAATTTTATTCAAAAGAAACTAAACTTGGAGAGAAATCAAGAACACCCTTTAATACAAGAACAGTCGTACGGCTGTTCTTGATTTCCAGAGACAGAATGTGCGAAAATTAAGGTAAAATGCACAAAAACGCACCAAATCACCTAGAAAGCACAAGAAAATGAAGGATTGAAGTATGTTTACCTCTTTGGCCCTGATCCACCATAGGAATGACCCCTGGCAACGCACCAATCCACTTCAAATTGCCCCTTTTCCTTTGAGTTGAGGTTGAGAAGTTGGGTCCAAAATCTCTAAAATGTCAAGTTAGGGTTTTAAGTCTGAATTTAATTTGGTTTAGAGAGTGAGATTATCAACCTATGATTTCTGATAGATTTTTAATCCAAATACTTAAGAATTCAGAAGAAAAAGAAGAGAAAAAGCATGCTTGAGTTTTGGTGTTTTCCTTTTTCTTCCACACTCTCTCTAAAACTCTCTCTCTAAAACTCTCTCTCAATGATTTTCTGCCAAAAGTCCTCTCTCTCTCTTGTTTTCTGCCTCTTATCCTTCTTTGCTTCTGAAAATCAATGAGCATTAATTGCTTTGATTTTCCTCTAAATTTTTATTTAAAAGGTATGGGCTCTGCAACCTGCTCCGAGCATATAGTTGTACGACTGTAATTTGAGTTACAGTCGTATGACTGTAACAATATCCCCACGGCTATAATTACAGTCGTGGTAGTCATGGCTATTTTTTATTTTATTTTTTATTTATTATTATTATTTTATTATTATTTTTTATTTTTTATTTTTTTTTTCAAGGACCCGGAAAATTCTGTGTTCACAGTAGGGACCCCATAAATCAGAACAAACAAGTTCAAGCATCCCCTTGGCCTAAAAATTAGACTTAACAAATGGTAGTCTGTGACTCTTACTAATAGCACAGCTAGAGCAACCAAAATTGTGCAAATTATCGGAAACAGAAAGACTATGCTGACTAATTATTTTCTTGACAACTGGAAGCGTCGCATGGCCCAACCATGCATGCCACGTGGACAAGGTCCTGGAGTGAGCTCGTGATGGAGGAACTGCAAAATGTGACACTGTGTAAAGCCCCTGTCTATTCGGTCCTTTGAAGATGATTTTCTTGGATTTCAGGTCCTTCACCACAAAGAAATTGTTAAAGAACTCAACAAAAACATCATTCTAATTAGTCAAGGTAAACACGAAAATAAGATTAGTATTAGAGCTAGGAACATGAAGAACATTAGATAATTTCAAAGAACGATCATAAGCTGCAAGAAAAGATTGACTAGTATGAAGAATAGGGAGTTTAGCACCATTACCTAAAACCACTTCCTCTAGGCCTGTGTAATCAAAATGAAGAGCAAGGTTTCCCATGTTTGAAGTCAGATGATGAGTTGCACCCGTATTCATTATCCATGGTTTGTAAGGGGTATGGCCAAGGGTGGTATTGTTTGCTTGTGGAAAACGGTTAGCTGGAGGGTTCTGTCTTGGAGACGGGCACTACCTAGCGTAATGACCATTGCCCTTGCAATTATGGCACACGACTATAGAGACTTCTATTGTAGCCTATGTTGTTTGATTTTGGTGCTAAGGTTGGTTATTTTGCCAATTCTATCCCCCACGGGATTGCTGTTGAAACTGATTCGAAGGAAAGCAGTAATGCGGCTGAAACTGATTCTGAAGCTGATGCTGGTTCTAGTGGTGGGGTTGTCTACCATGACCTCTTCCTCTGCCCCTACCATGCCCTCTACCAGGGCTCGGAAACGGACCAAAACTTTGTCCGTGCTGCTGCTATCTAACTGTTAAGTTAGCTGCAGGTAAGGAAATTTCTCTCTTCACACGACATTTTAAATTTCTTTCTTCAGTAAGCAATAACCCATACAAGTAATCATACCCGATATCATCCATTCTAATTCAAGAGAACGACAGAATTCATTAAAAGTATCATCCAATCCATCTAAAATAAATTCAACAAAATCATCTTCCCTCACTTCATATCCCAGAGAAATCAACTGATCATATATGGACTTTGCCTTTTTCATATATTCAGTAATAGACTCATTCCCCTGTTTTAAACTATGTAATCTATGGAGCAATTCTTATATCTGTGCGCGTGACCCAGATACATACATTGCATTCAATCTATTCCAAGCTACGCTAGCCATATTAATACCAACAACCTGATGCACTAATGATTCAGACAAAGAGTTTACAATCCAAGACAATACCAGCTGATCCCTTCTTTCCCAAGTGATGAACACTGGATTTTTAGAGCCATCTGTTAACGTTGTTGGAGGCGCTGGTTCAGACCCGTCCAAATGCCCTTCCAATCCGAAGCCCCGAATCATCGGTAAAAATTGTGTTTTTCATAAGAGAAAATTGGTAGATGTGAGTTTAGTTGGCATCTGAGTGGAAAGGCTGGGTAACCGAATTGACGGCTAAGTTGGTGTGCTATCAACAACAGGTAGAGCGCCAAGGGTTGTTTCTGTTTGGGAGGTTTCACCGGAGGACATGGCTACACTTAGAGATCACGGTTCCTTTGTTTTTCTGATTGGGGATTTCACGTTTAGGGCTCTGATACCATAATAGATTTGATGAACTTCAATCTGTATTGATGTGTAAATAGTGTATTTATAGTTACAAGGGATAGGGGAATAGTTACATAAGACCCCAATAATATATACATAATATACCGAGTAGCCCCTGGATTATATACAACTAACATATACATCTAACAGTTTTGGGTTTGAAACCTAGGACCCTTGAAAAACCAATTGAATAAAAAAGAATCTCACTATAGTACGTACCCCTATGATAAAAAATGGTTTAGGACTGCCATTGCCCTGAACCATAAACTGGAAGTCTATAATAGCTTGTGTGAGAGAATCAATTAATCCATAAGAGGCTCAGAGAAAACTGAAAGAAACATCGGTGAGCAACAACAGTCACATCTTCGACAACATTATTGCTGATAAACAATTAACGCTTCCTTCAAAATTTGTGTTGCGCTTCAAAATCACATGCAAGACATGTTAGTCCTTAATCTCTGGTTCTTATTTCATAAATTTTCACTCTAATAACTACTGGTTCTAAGGCTCAACTATTAGATTATGAAAGTTCATTCTATGAATCTTCTTTATCGGGTCCTCTCAATTTTCAAGGGAAAATATTGATAGGAATTTGTATAGGATACCAATTCTACTTGTATAAGGATTCTAATTGTACTATGTATAGGATACCAATTCTACTTGTATAAGGATTCTAATTGTACTAGATTCTACCTTGTATTCTTTGGGTATATAAACCCAACACTTATTCAATGTAAATTACGGTTTGCCTAAATCCTTTATGGTATCAGAGCATCAAAGGCTTAACCGCCAAATTGTCTAAAAACCCTAACCCTAGCCATCCATCTCTTTCTCTTCTCTTCTCCATCGCTAGCCGTCTTCTCTCTTATACTCACCGGCGGCCATGTCTGAAATTATTCCCTCTCTCACTGGTGCCGTCCCTCAGTTACCGTCCTTAACCACTCAAATGCCAACAAAGCTGACCAGCTCCAACTTCCTCCTATGGAAGACACAACTACTCCCAATGATCAAAGGGAACGACCTAGACGGCCATCTTGATGGCACGGATCCACCACCAGAAGAATATCTCGAGGACGGCACCCGCAATCCAGCCTTCATTCTTTGGACACGGCATGATCAACAGGTACTCTGCTGGATTTTAAACTCAATTTCGGAATCGTTATTACCTCAATTGGTTGGGGTTACTACGGCTAGGGCAGCTTGGGATAAACTTAATATTTCTTATGCTTCGGGGTCTCGATCCCAAATCTGTGAGTTACGTAATCGTTTGCATTCATTGAAACAAGGGAATGATGATATTGCTTGTTATTTACAGCGTGCTAAGTCTATTTATGATTCGTTGTTAGCCTTGGGGTATCATGTTAGGGAAGATGATTTAATTGAAGCAGTTATTGATGGCTTACATGAAAATTTCGATGCCTTTGTGAGAACCTTTGAGGTCCATATGGATTCTGTGTTGTTTGATGATTTGTATGGGATGTTATTAACTGAGGAAAGGAAAATTAATCGAAGAGTTAGTCGTGAAAATTCAGTCCCGTCCGCTCATGTGACGGTGAGGCAGTAGGTTAATGCGCCAGGAGGTCATATCGGACAGCATTCCGGTCAATTTGCCGTAGGAAGGGGACGCGGCAGCCGCGGTGGAAGGGGCCGTGGCCGGCAACAGCACCAATATCAGAATCAATCTCCGAATTTTCAGAATTATGGGTATGGAGGTAGCCGTGGTACAGGCTATCAGAATGGTAATCACACTTTTCATGATATTACAACCGTGGTATGTCACAACTGTAAGGGGAATGGTCATTATTCCAGACAATGTCCATCACCAAGAATTCAACCCCCCCAAAACCGACACCCTCAGGCCAACCACACTACCATTGCACCTTCTCCACCACCAAACCAACCGTGGATCATGGATACCGGTGCAACACATCACCTCACCTCGGATATGGGGAACCTGAATCTTCATTCCGACTACACTGGCCTAGAAGAAGTCATCTTGGGTAATGGTTCTAAACTCCCTATCTCTCACATTGGTCACTCTCTTTTTCATACGTCTGATAAATCTCTTAAATTGACTAATATTCTTCATGTTCCGCAGTGTAATACCAATCTTATTTCAGTTTCTGCTCTCACTACTAACAATGATGTTTCTGTGGAATTTTTTAATGATTGTTTTGTCGTGAAGGACCTGAAATCCAGGAAGGTCATTTACCAAGGACAGAATAGAGGAGGTCTCTACACAGTACCGAAAATTTCAGACCCACCTGCTCGAATTCATGTCACCACTCTTTCTACCTGGCATGCCCGACTCGGACATGCAGCATTACCCATCATCAGAAAAGTTCTTAGTCAGCATAATTTACCTGTTTCCAATAAAGTTGATTTTGTTTGTCCCAGTTGTTCTGTTAGCAAGAGTCACAAACTACAGTTTATTACGTCATCTTTTCAGGCCACTCGGCCTCTTGAACTCATTTGTTCTGACCTTTGGGGACCATCCCCTGTCCAATCATGCGATAATTTTTCTTATTATGTACTTTTTTATGATCATTACAGTAAATTCAGTTGGATTTATTTTTTAAAATATAAGTCAGATGCCCTTCCTGCTTTCATTAAATTCCGTTCTTTGGTTGAAAAACAATTTGCATGCCAAATTAAATCTTTCCAATCTGATTGGGGTGGGGAATTTCAATCCATTTCATCATATTTATCACAACACGGTATACAGCATCGGGTTTCCTGTCCATACACCCCAGAACAAAATGGGTGTGCGGAGAGGAAACACCGCCACATAGTTGAAATGGGTTTGTCCTTATTATCTCATGCCAAACTTGACAAATCATTCTGGTCCCATGCATTTGACACCGCTGTATACCTCATCAATTGCATGCCTACTAAATTACTTAATTTTGTGTCACCCTTTGAGAAACTCATGCATTCCCCCCCCCCCTAATTATGATTTTCTTCGTGCATTCGGTTGTTTATGCTACCCTTGGCTTCGTCCTTACTCTGCATCTAAGCTAGATTTTCGATCTCGTCCTTGTATTTTTATTGGCTATAGTCACCTGCATAAAGGTTATCGTTGTTTTGATTTTTCTATTGGGAAAATTTTTGTCTCACGCCATGTGCTCTTTGATGAACATGTGTACCCATATCCAGAGATGGCTCGGCTCCGTGATTCCACACCACATCCCTCCTTTTCCAATCCGCAACTGCATTTTCCAGCACTTCCCAACCCGCCACTACCACCTTCAGCAACCCGTCTCCACTCACACCCAACCAGCCCTCAACTGATCACCACATACAACCCGTCACCCACTAAATCTGACCCGCCCCACTCACCGAACCCGTCCTCTACCAGCCCTCACCCCACACGCACCCCCAACCCTTCCCCCAACCGAAACACCGCCCAACCCGCCCCCAGCCACCTTCCCACCGCACCTTCCAGCGACCCCACCCCCTCACCTGGTATTCCCCTAGTTGTGGATCTCACGGATTTTCATCCGCCTCCTGCTATTTCTGATCAGCCTCCTCCGGCTCCTACTCATCGTATGGTCACTCGTTCTCAAACCGGGTCCTCTAAGCCACGGGCCTTCAATGTGACAGTCGCTCCAGATGATCCTGTTACTTATACTGAGGCAGTAAAATTTCCTCATTGGTGGGCAGCAATGGCAGACGAATTTAATGCATTAATTGTCAATGGCACTTGGGAATTGGTGCCTCCTCCACTGAATGCCAACATTATTGGTTGCAAATGGGTATTTAAAACGAAGAGGAAAGCTGATGGTTCTGTTGATCGCTATAAAGCCAGGTTAGTTGCTAAGGGATATCACCAACGTCCAGGCATAGACTTCACTGATACCTTTAGCCCTGTTGTGAAGCCTACCACGATCCGACTCCTACTGGCTATGGCAGTTTCTCTCTCTTGGCAAGTCCTACACTTGGATGTTTCCAATGCCTTTCTCCATGGTGACCTTGAGGAGAAGGTTTTTATGCAGCAACCTGTTGGTTTTGTTGATCCAAGCCGTCCAGCCCATGTTTGTGCTCTCCGAAAATCTCTTTATGGTCTCAAACAATCCCCTAGGATGTGGCACAAAAGCCTCATTACTGCTCTTGTTGGATTCGGTTTTCGATGCTCTAAGGCCGACATCTCTTTATATGTTTTCCAGTCTGGTACGATTACTCTTTTTTGTCTCATTTATGTTGATGATCTACTGTTGCTTGGCAATGATTCGGGGAAACTTCAGTTGTTGGTTGCATACCTACAGCGTCAGTTTGCCATTAAAAATTTGGGTCGTGTCCAGTATTTTCTTGGTCTTGAAATGCAGTGGGGGGATGATGGTTTATATATCAATCAACAGAAATACATTCGAGATTTGTTACATCGGTCAGAGATGTCTGGCTGCAAGTCATTGAGCACGCCGACTTGTGTTTCTACCAAACTTTCGGTTTCCGGGGGTGACCTCCTTTCAGATGGCTCCTTGTATCGTAGTATTGTTGGTGGTCTACAATATTTAACTGTGAGTAGACCTGATATTGCCTATGCGATTCATAAGGTTGCCCAGTTCATGCATGCTCCGACTGATCTTCACTGGCAGGCAGTCAAACGCATCCTGCGTTATCTGCAGGCTACCTCCTCCCATGGTCTCATGTTTCGACCAGGTCCTACCGCACAGTTACATGGTTTTTCGGATTCTGATTGGGGGGGTGACTCTGATGATCGGTGCTCCACTACTGGTTTTGCAATTGTCCTTGGCGGTAACCTCATTTCTTGGGTCTCCAGGAAACAGCGAACGGTCTCTCGCTCTTCAACCGAAGCAGAATATTGTGCCTTAGCCACCACCGCTTCTGAATTGTCTTGGATCACGATGCTTCTCCAGGATATCGGCTTCCCTCTGCCCACTTCCCCGGTTCTATGGTGTGATAACTTGAGTGCCACGTATCTTATGGCTAATCCTATTTTTCATTCCCGGACAAAACATCTGGAGATCGATTTTCATTTTGTCCGGGAACGGGTGGCAGCGAAGTCTCTTTTTGTTCGATATCTTCCAACGGAACACCAACTTGCCGATTTACTCACCAAAGCTCTTCCCAAATCTCGGTTTCTCTTCTTGCGTGACAAGTTGAGAGTTGTTCCCCCTGCTCAACTTGCGGGGGTGTGATAGGAATATGTATAGGATACCAATTCTACTTGTATAAGGATTCTAATTGTACTATGTATAGGATACCAATTCTACTTGTATAAGGATTCTAATTGTACTAGATTCTACCTTGTATTCTTTGGGTATATAAACCCAACACTTATTCAATGTAAATTACGGTTTGCCTAAATCCTTTAAATATCTCCTTATATGCTCAAAATTGTAGGTTCACGCCGTGGATTAGTTTGTGTAGTCACTAATAAATGTTTCTGTTGAAACTTTTACATCTGGAACCCAACCACCACAAACTGCAGAAAAATGTCAAATTTTTTTCGTTAATTTGATAGTTGCTATAATTACTTTCATGAGTTAGGTAATGATTCGATCTCTAATGATTTTAAGCTGGTTGTATAATGTTTTCTCTTTGATATCAGATTCATGGAGGAAAATTAAATGTCCTTGTGAATATACATGAAACCTGTATATATATACAAATATACAATCCGTGTTCATAATATGAATTAAATATGTATATATACGATATAATATACAAAATGTATATTATGCATTGATTATTTAAAAAAATTCATATGAATTTTTTTTATATAATCTAAGTTTCCATATATGGATAGCCACCTCCTCTTTATGTCCGTTTTGCAGTGATGTTGAAACCACTTTACATCTTGTGAGGGACTGCTACAACATTCGGCAACTGTGGAACTTTTTTGTACCGAACAGTAGTCGTACCATTTTCTTCTCAAGCTCTCTTCATGCTTGGTTCGCTGGTAATTTGCAGCAGAACATTCAGTTGGAAGCCATTGATTGGCCGGTTCTTTTTATGACTGTTGTATGGTGGGCGTGGCGGTGGAGAAATATGAAGGATTTTGATAATGCCCAAGTATGTAGTAATGGTGTGGCTTTTATCAAGTCTTAAGCAGCTGATTTTATGAGGGCAATGGCTTCCTGCAGAGTTTCAACAGCTGGTTATAGGGTTATTGAGGTCCTTTGGAAACCTTCGGATCTGGGATGGGTAAAACTCAATTGCGATGGGACTTGTAAAGGAAATCCGGCCTTGGCTATGGCTGGTGGTTTACTGAGAGATGCTGAGGGAAGGTGGTTGTATGGTTTTATGGCGAATATTGGCATTTGTACGTCTTTACTCGCAGAGCTTTGGGGTCTCTTTTTCGGGTTGAGTATGGCTTAGAATCATGGGTACCGCCAAGTTATTATGCAATTGGACTCTGTAATTACTATCGGTTTCATGAAGAATGGTTTACTTTACCCTCACCCCCATCAATGGCTCATTCAACAATGTTTGGCTCTCTGTCGTCGAAATTGGACTGTTATTTTTAATCACATATATAGAAAAGACAATTGAGCTGCTGACTGGTTGGCGAATTTCACAGGATCCTATCGCACAGGTCTTCACGAGTGTGTTGTGCCTCCTGCAGGCCTCCAAAGTATTCTGACTGAGGATATCCTTGGTGTTTCTCACCAAAGAATGGTTCGGTCTTAGTTGGTTTTGTTTTCTTTCTGTTCTTTCGGGCTTTGTCCTTCCAGTAGATTGAAAAAAAAGTTTAAATATTAAAAGATTATTATTTTTCTTTAATTTATGATATGTTTTGTTTATTGTATAAATTTAATTTTTCAACTAATTTGTTTAATGAAATTAAATCCCCATAGGATCTCAGGGGTGGAGATGAAGAATATTTTTTCCCTGATTCATATATGGTGAAGGAAATTCCCCAAAATATATGAAGACAGTGACAAGAACTAACAGGACAACTATATATTTCTTGTCTCATTACCAATCTAGATACTTCTCTACCCATATTTTTATTTGTGTCTGTCTGGCACACTGCGGGGGTGTTTGTTTTTACTTTTCGGAGCAGCTTTAAGTTTTTCACCTTGAAAAATAGAATACTTAGTGTTTGATTAGATTTTTTAAACAACGGTTTTTAACTGTTTTGTAGGAAAAAGTAGCTTTTCACGAAAAGCTTTTTATAATTATTTGGCTTTTACAAATTTAACATTTCCAAAATAATAAATTATACTTTTATATAAATATGTAAATTTTTTTATGGAATTTATATATATATATATATATATATATTAAAAAAATTAAGTGAGATTAATTCCTCAAATTAATTTATTTAGGCTAGTTTCACATTCTTTTAAATTTATATATATTAATTTAGTCAAAAATTAAAAAACATATTATTTTGATACAATTTTACGTAGATGAAACTATAATTTAAATTACTTTTGCACACTTATAAAATCGTGAAGATAATAATTTTTGAAGTGCATAATAAATTAAAATTCATTTTAAATTATCTAATTATGTAATTATTTTTAGTAATATTTATGTAATATTATTACTTTTGTATAATTCTTATATAATGGTGTAAAATATATATAACTATATTGGTCTTTTTAAATCTTAACAGCAACAACTGATCATAAATTTACTAAATACTTTCAGTCAATTAGCTAACGGCTTATTGCAACAGCCGTCAATTAACTTGAACAACAAACAGTTAACGGAAAACAACTATTATCTAATAGTTGAACCAAACAGACCCTACGTCATCCGTGTGCCAAGTTAGTAAAATGAAACCAACACAGTTTTTAACCAATAAAAAATAATGTAATTAATTTATTAATTATTTAATAGTTTTTATTTAAATAAAATTCTAAACCCTAAAATATAAACCATAGAGGCTAATTTATAAACCCTAGACCCTAAAATATATTACGTGACATGATTTTATGGGCTTGACACATGGATAACGTTGTGTGATAGATGTAAAGTAAATTTTCCCTATATCTTTGTTTCTTTTGTCATCTTCATGTTTCATTTCAATGATATTATTTGAGTTGAACATGAAATCTGGAAACATTCTCCCGTAATTTATCAGTGTGCATCCAAGAATTTATAAAACTTTTGTGATTAACCAAATTATCGAAAATGATACATGTAATTATGCAATTAACCAAATTAGCAAATATGATGTGCAAGTTGGCATTTAATTTTGTGATGTTTGGACCACCAAAGTCCCAAAAATAATAATAATAATAATAAAAATAAAATAAATAAACAATATTTATTGTTCATTGAAAGCCACATAACGAGACAATGTCAGAGTAGTATTGTGTTACAGTGTGTACCCAATATTTGAGCATGCAGAAATGGAAAACTTGACTTTGAATTAAATTCAAAAGACGTAATTACAAAATTACTAAGGGAAGAGTAGTGGACTTGGTCATTCCAGTTGACTTTTAGTGAATCTTATGGCATATAAATTCGGAACCCATTCAATTGAAACTCACACCAACTCATTTAACAACATCCTGCAATAGCATTTCTTTTGGATTGGATCTCTTAATTAAATTAGCTGTAATTAACACTATTGAAACTAATGGCTTCTGTGTGGAGCAGCATCAGCAGCTTCATCCCAAACTTGTTGTCTACATCCAAACCCTACAACAAAAAACCTCTTGTCAGAGCAAGAAGTGAACGGCCACGCCCAAAACCAAGCCCTGGAGGTGGTGCTCAAATTAATAGTGTTTCCAGATCACAATTATTATTGCTCACCACTTTTACAGAAATGAGATCTCCTCCAACCAGCTTTAATTTGGTTGAAACTAACAACCAAACTCAACCTATTTTAGGTGCTCATGATGATGCTACCATTTTGAAAGAGGTTCATCCTGCTCATCCTTAGCCACTGCTTGCTTAAATACGGGGAGGCTTCATCTTCAATATATATATATATTTTTTTTTGTTCTTTTTATTAGAAATCAGAAAACCATAGCTACAATATACTGTTACTCACAATGAAAAGTGTAATTAATGATATTCTACTTAAAGTTTATAGAGAAATTAAGAATAAGTTTATATGAGATTTAAGAATGGAAAACTCATCCAGCTTATTTTCCACAACAATTGCTTTCTTTAATGATCTGATGTGTAGCCTTAAACAATATTATTTTAATTGGTTCATTTTATGGAAGACTTTACCCCAACAATTGATTGCAGTGGCTCTCCATCGACAGATTCTTCTACTTTTCTGCCTAATTAACTTCTTACTTCCATTTTGGTATTCGCAATTACTCCTCTTCACAAACAGCTTCACTTTTGCGATAAATTAATCTTTTCCATACAGAATAAAAATAGAATTTTGTCAAATCAGGTTCCTCTCAGTACTAAGGAAACGAATCTTATTGTGATACCCCGATTTGGGTTCCAATTCTAGTGTCGCTATTGAAGTCCCTCTGTGGGCTTTAGGTTTTCTCTCTAATGCTGAATTGGAGATACGTCTCGTTGCCCTAAACTTTTTCTAATCAAAATAAAATTTTTTGCAGAATGTCAATCTGTTGCTTTTTTAGATGAATAATTAAAGAATCAAGCAGCAAACTTATAAGGTCCACACAATGAAGCAGAAGAAAAAATAAATTAATGAAAAAGTTGCAATCAATAAACATATTATTATGTCAGTTTGATCAACTTAGAACCGAATAATTAAATATACTTAAAAAAAATTAAATAAAATAGGGATGCATATAGTTAGTTAACCAGTCCATTAACAAACTTAGAACCGAATAATTAGATATACTTAAAAAAAAAATTAAATTAAATAAGAAAAGGATACACATGGTTGGTTAACCAGTCCATTAACAAAATATTTCACAGTCCATTAACCAATCCGTTAGAATCGGTTAACCATAAATAAGTGAACCTATTGTTTCGGTCACTTAACCAATATCCATTGGATTAATCATTAACAAATTTTCATTGAAAAAAATTAATTTCTAAATATTAAAAATAAAATATTAAGTGAAAAACTATAAATTTTAGATCAATTTCGATCTCTTTTAAATATAATTGTCAAGATTTTTAACATGATTTATATTGTAATTCATTTTTTTGGTACCTTATATATATTAATAAGATACTACTTGTAGTTTGACTACAAGGCAGAAGGCAGTCTAGAAGGCAGTATTTTAGTTTGACTAAAACAAGAGCTTGGTAGTATTTCTAATCCAAAACCAACTCCATCGCTAGCCCTATAAAAGGAGAGAACATAAAAGTAAATCTGATTCATTCTAATTAAGCTTAATACGCTCTCAACTTTAAACACTCTAGGCTGCCTTTGTAATGCAATGGGAATTTCAAAATTGATGATACAAATTGAAAGGGATTATTGATTTTAAGAATACCCAAGCCCTAACAACTACTAAAATCTGTTGATCGCGCACGATGCCGGAAATTAGCCTTCTATAGCCTGAATTTCGCAAAATTCACAGGAAATAGGAATTGGAAAATAATCCGAAATTTCATTAAACAAAAACTAACTATTACAAACTACATTATAGCCTATTTATAGGAAAATTATTCTAAATAAAATAAAACTCCTAAATAATCAAAACTTTTAAATAGTCTAAACTTCCTAATTAGATTAAATAAGAAAAAAATACTAAATAAATTAAAATACAAACAAAATAGGAATCCTTATCAATTTAGGATCCTTAGAATAAAATCTATTTCTAATCCAAATTATAAAATAATTGCAATTAAAATAAAATACAATCCAAAATATATGTTTAATTTCTTTCCACAACAAATAGTTGTTTTCAAATTGAATTGCTGGTCCTTTTTACTATTTGTGGCCCGCATCACTTTGGTATCGGAGCATAGCCCAGAGGTTGCCGGTATCTCAACTATTTTGTTTCGCAGGAACGCTTCTAGATCCGGCCCAGGTTCAAGCCTGGGTCTCCTGAAGGATCTCTACCGAATCCATCATCAAGTATATACATTATATTTCTATCTCTTACAGTATAATAATAATAATAATAATAATAATAATAATAATAATAATAATGTTGGTTGACTGATGAATGAAATAAATAATTAGTGTTTTCTGAACAGATACTGAGCGGTGAGAAGAGCACGCCAAAACCCAGCCAAATTAATGGTGTTTCCAGATCAGGATTATATTATTGGAATTAAGGACAAAAATCAGACCTAAAAGCTGATTATTCTCCTATTTAATTTTCTTTTGGTTTTATTTCAAATTTCATATTTGTTTAGTATCTTATTTTGTAATGTTACGATTAACCAAATTAGCCGAAATGATGTGTTGATATTTAATTTTGTTATGTTTGGACGTCGAATCTATAATTTCACTAAAAAATTTTACATAAATATATAACTTTTGGCACCAAATAACATTTTTACCTTAAAAGAAAAAGTTTGCTTAAATACCTTAAAAACTTTTCAAAATTTCAAAAATACCTAAAGCAAAAATTATCCTATTTACGTGATTCTTTCACAAAATAAACAACAAAACACAAATCAAAATCTATAATTTCACTAAAAAAAATATAACCATAATATTGATGTGTCATTTTCTTAAATTTTCTATTAATTTTTTCTTTTCTTTTTCTAGCAATTTACTCCCATTTATAATCTCTAAAATCTCGACAAGAATATATATATATATATATATATATATATATATATATATATATATATATATATATATAAATCAATAACTCTTTTTTGAATAAACTTTAGTGTCTTTCATGTTTTATCCCATTTAATTGATATTAGTCGTTTTATTTTATAGTTATTTAGCCTGTAAGTATAACAATTTCTTGTACAGTCTTTTTCTTAATGATCTTATACAGTCATTTACTCACTTTCTTTAATATATGGTTTTTTCTTTTTTCTCTAATCTAGGGATTGCTCTATTTCTCTCTCTCTCTCTCTCTCTCTCTCTTTTTTTATTCTTCATATTTTTGCTGCTTACATTATGTTTTCGTTTTGGTGTGCTAGTTTTTTGTATTATTTTTGTGTTGGTATGATATGATTATAAAACAGATTTTAGGGTTCGTTACGTTGGATCAAAAGCAGATAATGTGTTACTTCTTCTGATTTTCTCCACTAGGTAATAATTAGTTGATCTTTGCTTTTCTCACTTGACTAACATTTTATATCCATATACCTGTCATTGCGATCGACCAGTCGAATGCATATTCAGTTCTATTATTTTCTTTTTGAGAACTGTTTTGAGGGTTGCTATTACGATTATTATGATTTTTAATTAGGGTCTTTTCAATATCAAGATCTAAGGAGTTACATGTTAGAGATGTTGGGGAATCCCACATCGGAAATAAATGAGAATGAAGAATGATATATAAGTGGTGTAGATTGGGCCTTAACATAAGCCAATTGGTTTTGTGTTATATGGGCTCAACCCCACTTATATGCTCACTCATCCAATCAAACCTAGCACTCTCAAGGCCCAAGGAGTCTCTTCTGCTGGGATTCGTCACGGGAAACCGACCGACAAAGTGCGGAAACACGCGTCGATTCCCTCGAATTCGGGTCCCGGGAGCTTAAGTAGTGAAAATCAAAAACAAAACACAAAGGAGGAGAATAAAGTCTTACCAAGATATCTCTTTAAGAGATAGAAGAAGACTGCAGAAATCAAGTATAGATTTCCTCCACCGATGCGTACACGAACGGCTATCGGACTGAAACCCGTGCTAGCAACTCGGAAATTCAAGAAGAGAGGGAGAGATGGCAGCCAAGAGCACTTGCTTAGAATGAAAATGGTTGAAGCCTTTCATCTAATATCTCTCACCAAGAGGCAAAAAATATCCCATAAAGCAAAGTCAACTATGACTCACCACAAAGTCAACAATGACTCACCACTTTCACTCATTACAATTTTTGGCAAAGAATGAGTCACCTCCCTTGTCCAAAGACACAAGGATTCGGCCAAGAGGTGGGAAAAAGATGGGGAAGACACTTGTCTTTAGTCATAATGACCAACACATAATGACCAACAAATATCCAAGTTGGTAAAGTCCAACTTTACTAACCAAAAGTCCACCATGACTCACCCATTTGATCATTACCTTTTGTCCCACCATGACTCATTCTTCTCATCTTAAAATTCATCATTCTTGCCCTAAACCCACCATGGATTTCGTCCAACATATGATGAAGAAGTGGGCTTACCATTTCAAGCCCAAGTCCACTTTAATTCTTTGGTTTCTATTTGATTTCAAATATCATTGTAATTCAACATGTATGTAAGCATATTGTACCATATGACATGTTACATACCTCTAAATTACAATTAATTTGACACATCAAATGCATCAAGGAATTAAATTAGACACATATAAGATGAGATACATGTAAACCTATACATGTATAAATATTTCCACCTAGGAAATAATCTCATAAATTAATTCATTGAATTAATTAAGAGAATGCCAAAAATAAATATTAATTATATTCTTTTGATCAATCTAATTGACCTGGAAGATAATTAATAAATCTCTCTCTCTTCAAACGTGTATACTCCAAGCACACACTTAATCCGACTAGTTAAAGTCCAGACGTTCAATGTGTACGATCCAATGGGCCCGTCTTTATGTTGGCAGTGGGCCAAGGCCCACAGACTACAGGCGGGCTCTAGCAAGCCACTGTAGCCCCCAATTAAGATGGAGATAGCAGTCAAACTGTCACCGTAACCCTGTAGTTGAACTTGTATGTCCCATGTCACTGATATCGGTGTCCAACACAGAGGCATGGTTGATCACCCTCTATATGTGTCCGGACATTACTTGATCCCAAATGAACTGATACTCACAAACAAGATCTCATCTTGTTTGGGTGTGGCCACACTCTAATCAGTAACATTCATCAAGAGGCCGGTGATATCGTCTCAGTAAAATACTGAGTGACATTCCCTTCTGCATATCCATAGTACTGCCATGCTCACTGACACACCCGAACGTACCCATACTTGGCACCCTTTTACAGGCCCGTTAGGCGTACACCGAAGTGTGCCACTTCACATGCAGCACCATCATATGGTCCGGTCAAAGGACTTATGCAAGTACTACGCGAGAATCAGTTGTGATACTATACCATGTAGATTCCCGTTAAGTGGATCAATCCAGTACCATGCACCCTTTTACATGTACCCATTAACCTGGTTGACATTCCATGTTCTATGACCGGTAAGACACCGCCATACAACCAGGCTAATGATAGTCTTTAGTTCCATTCATTCCCATGATTGGAACAGACTACGGATGACTTTATGGCCATATCGTTTTCCCTATCCATAGTCTTACTGCCAAGTGCCTCACACTTGACAACATGGATATGGATATGTCCATTGGATACTCTATTTAAAATATTGCACAAGACATATAGTAAATAGATTGTTGCCTTTATTTCTTAACACAACTTGTATAATACATGAAGTTCATATAAATGTACAAAAGTATGATACAAAGACAAGGACTAATGCCTCGGGACTAGGGCATTTCCAACAATCTCCCACTTGCACTAGTACCAACCAGGCATGGGCCTAATCCCTATAGATCTGATATGACCCTCGTGCTTGGAATGAGCCAGCACCTTGGTCAAAGGATCTGCGACATTCTCCTCGGTGTCCACTCTGCGTAATGAAATGTCACCCCTCTCAACAATTTCTCGGATGAGGTGAAACTTCCTGAGTACGTGCTTTGAGTTCCTGTGTGACCGGGGCTCCTTAGCTTGTGCAACAGCCCCATTGTTGTCACAGAAGATATCAACCGGTTCCTGGATAGATGATACTATCCCCAGTTCCATGATAAACTTCTTTATCCACACAGCTTCCTTAGCTGTATCACACGCTGCAATGTACTCAGCTTCCGTGATAGAATCTGTAATGGTCGGTTGCTTGGAGCTTCTCCAACTAATAACACCACCATTAAGCATGAATACGTTCCCTGACTGTGACTTATATTCATCCTGGTCGGTCTGGAAGCTTGCATCAGTGTACCCAGTAACTGACAGCTCTTCCTGACCACCATACACTAAAAAGCTATCCTTTGTCCGGTTAAGGTACTTTAGGATTGCTTTGACAGCTTTCCAGTGATCCTCCCCAAGATCTTGCTGGTACCGGCTTGTCATACTTAGTGCAAAGGCGACATCAGGTCTTGTACATAGCATAGAGTACATGATTGATCCAATAGCAGAAGCATATGGGATCTCACTCATCTTCTCCCTGTCCTGTTTTGTCTGAGGACAGTTCTTCTTACTAAGTTTCAGCCCGTGACCCATTGGCAAGAATCCTTTCTTAGCCTGGTCCATGCTGAATCTTTTCAGAACCTTGTCTATGTACTTAGTCTGACTCAGGCCTAGAAGCCGATTAGGTCTATCCCTGTAGATCCTGATCCCTAGGATCGTTTCGGCTTCGCCTAAGTCCTTCATTGCGAAGCACTTACACAACCACTGCTTTACCCCAAGCAGTGTTGGTATGTCGCTTCCAATCAGAAGGATGTCATCCACATATAGAACCAGGAATGTTACGATACTCCCACTAATCCTTTTGTACACACAAGGCTCATCTTGATTCTGTATAAAGCCATATTCCTTTATAGCCTCATTGAATCGAAGATTCCAACTTCGGGATGCTTGCTTTAATCCATAAATGGATCTTTGAAGCTTGCATACCCTTTCAGGATACTTTGGATCGACAAAACCCTCAGGTTGTGTCATATACACATCCTCGAGTAACTTTCCGTTCAGGAAAGCAGTTTTGACATCCATCTGCCAGACCTCATAGTCGTACCAAGCGGCTATGGCCAGCAGGATCCTAATGGATTTGAGCATAGCGACTGGTGAGAAAGTTTCATCATAGTCGATTCCATGGACTTGCCTGAAACCTTTCGCTACTAGCCGCCCTTTGAAGGTATTATCTGGCTTCAGCTTGTAGCACCACTTGCAACCTATTACCTTAGCACCCGGAGGTGGATCAACCAGATTCCAAACCTGATTATCGTACATAGATTGCATTTCCGCCTCCATGGCCTTTTGCCAATTTGCGGATAGTGGGCTAGCTATAGCCTCCTGGTAGGTTTTTGGTTCTTCCTCGTCGAAGACAAAAAGAGTGTTATCATCGGTAACAAGAAACCCATATCTCTCAGGTTCCCGACGATCCCTACCAGACCTTCTAGGTCCTTGTGTGACCTGGGCCGGTGCTTCCTCCCGTGGAAGCTCCACCCTGGTCTCCGAGTTATCCTTTTCAGGAGTTTCTGAGCTTTGAACTTCCCTGAGTTCAACATTACTCCCACTATCTTTCTTGGAAATGAACTCATTTTCAAGAAAGACCCCTTTTCGTGCCACGAACACCTTGTTCTCGGCGGGGTTGTAAAAGTAATACCCTTTGGTTTCCCTAGGGTAGCCCACAAACAGGCATTTGTCAGTTTTGGGTTCTAGTTTGCCCCCAGTCAGTTTCTTGACATGGGCATAACAACCCCAAATCCGTAGGAAAGACACATTGGGCGCCCTGCCCGTCCATATCTCAAATGGGGTCTTTTCTACTACCTTAGTCGGAGTATTATTCAAAATGAGAGCTGCTGTCTCAATAGCATATCCCCAAAAACTTGTTGGGAGAGAGGCATGACTCATCATTGAGCGGACCATGTCTAACAGGGTCCTATTCCTCCGTTCGGACACCCCATTCCATTGTGGTGTTCCTGGAGGAGTGAGCTGTGGAACTATTCCATGCTCTCTCAAGTATGAATCAAATTCTAGGCTCATATACTCGCCACCTCGGTCCGACCGAAGGGCTTTAATATTTCGGCCTAATTGGTTCTGTACTTCGTTCCTAAATTCCTTGAACCGATCAAGTGTTTCAGACTTGTGTTTCATCAGATAGACATAGCCATATCTGCTGAAATCGTCTGTAAAGGTGACGAAGTATAGAAACCCACCCCTGGCAGCAGTGCTCATAGGTCCACATACATCCGAATGTATTAGGTCTAATAAGCCAGTAGCCCTTTCAGCTTTCTTGCTAAAAGGCGCTTTAGTCATTTTACCCCGTAAACAAGATTCACAAATATCAATTGACTCCAAGTCAAAAGATCCTAGAATTCCAGCTTTGTGGAGTCTAGCTATGCGTTTCTCGTTTATGTGGCCTAAACGACAGTGCCAAAGGTACACAGGATTAAGTTCATTTGGTTTAATCCTTTTAGTATTTATGTTATAGACTTGATTAGTTTCATTTAAATTCAGGATATAAAGGCCATTATTTAATAGAGCATTTCCATAAAATATGCCTTCTCTAGATATAACCATATTACCATTACCAATAGTAAATACATATCCAGAAGTATCCAAAACTGAAACAGAAATAATATTCCTGCACATTGCAGGTACAAAATAACATTGTTCCAGTAACAAAACTAATCCACTAGGCATCTTAAGCTAGTACTCGCCGATCTCAATGGCTGCAACCCTTGCCCCATTCCCGACCCGCAAGTCCACTTCTCCTGATCCCAGTGATCTTCTGTTCCTAAGTCCCTGCACATTACAACAAATGTGAGAACCACATCCAGTATCCAATACCCAAGATGTTGAAACAGTAAGGTTAATGTCTATGACATATATACCTGATGAAGACGCGCCCTGCGCCTTCTTTTGCTCTCCCTGAAGCTTTGGACATGATCGTTTCCAATGTCCCGTCTGCTTGCACCCGAAACAGACATCCTCAGGACGGGCCTTGGGCTGGACCTTGGCCTTCTTAGCTTTGGCTTTCTTGGCCTTAGCTTTAGCCTTTGTCTTAGCCTTGGCCTTTACAAGAGGAGCCTTCCCCTTGTTTACCATAAGTACCGGTGGAGTCTTTTTGACCGACTGTTCCGTAAGCTTAAGCATCCCATGCAGCTCACTAACAGTTTTGTTCATCCCTTGCATGTTGTAATTCAAGATGAACTGATCATAAGACTCCGGCAAGGAAGCCAGGATGGTATCAATCGCCAATTCCTGTGAAATGGGCGACCCGAGACGGGCTAAAGAATCTAAATAGCCCTTCATCTTGAGCACATGAGCGCTCACAGATGTCCCAGTCCCCATTTTGCAGGAATGGAATGCCTTATTCGTCAGGTACCTTTCCTGACGTGCCTGTTCCTGAAACATCTCATTTAGAGTTGTTATCATAGCATAGGCCTCATGGTCCATAAACTGTTTTTGCAGTTCGGGGACCATGCACGCCAGCATAAGGCAAGTAACATCCCGGTTATCCTTTACATGCACCCCGTATTCCTCCAGCTGAGCAGCTGGTGGATTACGCCCAGTAGGTGCGGCCGGTACAGGCCTTTCCAGTACATATTCCTTAGACTCCTGTCTTAGAACTATTCGTAAGTTCCTAGACCAGTCCAGGAAATTAGGACCAGAAAGCTTGTCCTTCTCAAGGATAGTGCGCAGTGATAAAGTGTTATTCGATGCCATTGATTACTACACAGAAAAATAAATGAGTGTTAATAAAGGACTTATAAACATTTTCCCATAATTAATAATGAATCATGTTATTAATAAAACCGAG
The DNA here is from genome assembly GCA_039660915.1 of Euphorbia tirucalli. Taxonomy (NCBI): domain Eukaryota; kingdom Viridiplantae; phylum Streptophyta; class Magnoliopsida; order Malpighiales; family Euphorbiaceae; genus Euphorbia; species Euphorbia tirucalli. Next base: position 44,435,798 of record CM077636.1, read on the forward strand.
TTGTTGGGCTCAAGGGCCGAGATCCATATTATATTTAGATATAGCCAGACGAGGGCCTGGAACAACTATACCCAATTTTTAGGTAGGAACGCCGTCCAATCCCAACCTAGGGACTCTCGGTTTGATGGGTCTGTTGGCACTTACCCATCTGTGCTTAGGGCCAGGAACATCCTACTACCCACGCTAAGTCAAAACCTCCATCCAAGTGTTAGAGTAACCTATACTCCAACCCAATACAAAATGACGATACTCCAGTGTATCCAACGAGGGTTGGTCTACGACTGGCCTATCCCCACTTCGAGTAGGTTATGAATGAGGGAAGCACTTTTAAGCGACTTAGTAATTACCATTTGTTTATTCGATTCAATTAATAACGGCTTAGATGCAAAAGCGGGTGAAAAGGGTTTGTACATACATTCGCACATGCAAATAAATACCGCATAATTAAATCAAAGAATGGAATGCAACGGGCCAAAATTTACATCCTAATATCATTCTAGTAAACCTATACTAGAACAGCATCAGGTGGGCCGCCTCCCATTCCTTCTGGGCTCGCCAATCCCATCGGCTCCTTGCTTACATAATTTTATAATAAACAGATAAAATAAAATTACATAAAAGGAAAAACGGCACGGAGGCCGTATATACCAAAAGAATATTACAACCCAACATAAATTAGGCCCATTTACATCCATCCGCATATTCAATCATACATGTAAACCAATACATCATGTATTTCATAAGCATGTTAAATGCATGATTTAATCCGATTTCATTTGTCCATAGCCATTATTTTGAAATCGCCAAATTTCGGCCGATCATGGTTCTAAGCCCGTGCGGGCTTTGGGTCTCCAACCCAGGCCAAAAAATGCTCCCAATCTAATTGGGTAACCATGAATTCCAAAATTAGCCGTCCGGGTAATCGTGCCAAGAAAACCCGAACCAATTTCAATTAACCGTATTAATTTCCAAAATTAATATCGCATGAACGAAAATAAATTCCATTCATAAAACACGCGCATAAAAAATTTCCAAAATTTAAACACGCAAAATTTTAAAACCCAATAAAATTTTAAAACCCGGCCCGGCCCAAAAATCCCGCCAAATCCAAAAACGGGCCCGGCCGACCACGCGGGGAGGCTGCAGCAGGCTGCTGCCTGGCGTGCTGCCCAGCAGCACGCCAGCAGCAGCTGCTGCTGCAGCCGGCAGCAAGCTGCTGCCACCCACTTCTTCTATTTTTTTTTTTTTTTTTTTCATGCATAAAAATAAATACATCAAGAATAAATCCAACAAGTCCAAGAGACATAAAATCAAATTCAAGATGTATAAAATAAATTCCACATGCATAAAAAAAACATAAACAAATTGAAACATACATATAACCTAATATGTATTAACCATTTCAATTTGAAAATCAAATGGGGAAAAATATAAAACCCCAAAACCGAAAGAATCCCGATCCATAAAACACCAATTTTAAAACACGGGATCCGCCAAGTTAAAGATTTTCACGAAACAAAAGCCCGCTCTGATACCACTGCTGGGATTCGTCACGGGAAACCGACCGACAAAGTGCGGAAACACGCGTCGATTCCCTCGAATCCGGGTCCCGGGAGCTTAAGTAGTGAAAATCAAAAACAAAACACAAAGGAGGAGAATAAAGTCTTACCAAGATATCTCTTTAAGAGATAGAAGAAGACTGCAGAAATCAAGTATAGATTTCCTCCACCGATGCGTACACGAACGGCTATCGGACTGAAACCCGTGCTAGCAACTCGGAAATTCAAGAAGAGAGGGAGAGATGGCAGCCAAGAGCACTTGCTTAGAATGAAAATGGTTGAAGCCTTTCATCTAATATCTCTCACCAAGAGGCAAAAAATATCCCATAAAGCAAAGTCAACTATGACTCACCACAAAGTCAACAATGACTCACCACTTTCACTCATTACAATTTTTGGCAAAGAATGAGTCACCTCCCTTGTCCAAAGACACAAGGATTTGGCCAAGAGGTGGGAAAAAGATGGGGAAGACACTTGTCTTTAGTCATAATGACCAACACATAATGACCAACAAATATCCAAGTTGGTAAAGTCCAACTTTACTAACCAAAAGTCCACCATGACTCACCCATTTGATCATTACCTTTTGTCCCACCATGACTCATTCTTCTCATCTTAAAATTCATCATTCTTGCCCTAAACCCACCATGGATTTCGTCCAACATATGATGAAGAAGTGGGCTTACCATTTCAAGCCCAAGTCCACTTTAATTCTTTGGTTTCTATTTGATTTCAAATATCATTGTAATTCAACATGTATGTAAGCATATTGTACCATATGACATGTTACATACCTCTAAATTACAATTAATTTGACACATCAAATGCATCAAGGAATTAAATTAGACACATATAAGATGAGATACATGTAAACCTATACATGTATAAATATTTCCACCTAGGAAATAATCTCATAAATTAATTCATTGAATTAATTAAGAGAATGCCAAAAATAAATATTAATTATATTCTTTTGATCAATCTAATTGACCTAGAAGATAATTAATAAATCTCTCTCTCTTCAAACGTGTATACTCCAAGCACACACTTAATCCGACTAGTTAAAGTCCAGACGTTCAATGTGTACGATCCAATGGGCCCGTCTTTATGTTGGCAGTGGGCCAAGGCCCACAGACTACAGGCGGGCTCTAGCAAGCCACTGTAGCCCCCAATTAAGATGGAGATAGCAGTCAAACTGTCACCGTAACCCTGTAGTTGAACTTGTATGTCCCATGTCACTGATATCGGTGTCCAACACAGAGGCATGGTTGATCACCCTCTATATGTGTCCGGACATTACTTGATCCCAAATGAACTGATACTCACAAACAAGATCTCATCTTGTTTGGGTGTGGCCACACTCTAATCAGTAACATTCATCAAGAGGCCGGTGATATCGTCTCAGTAAAATACTGAGTGACATTCCCTTCTGCATATCCATAGTACTGCCATGCTCACTGACACACCCGAACGTACCCATACTTGGCACCCTTTTACAGGCCCGTTAGGCGTACACCGAAGTGTGCCACTTCACATGCAGCACCATCATATGGTCCGGTCAAAGGACTTATGCAAGTACTACGCGAGAATCAGTTGTGATACTATACCATGTAGATTCCCGTTAAGTGGATCAATCCAGTACCATGCACCCTTTTACATGTACCCATTAACCTGGTTGACATTCCATGTTCTATGACCGGTAAGACACCGCCATACAACCAGGCTAATGATAGTCTTTAGTTCCATTCATTCCCATGATTGGAACAGACTACGGATGACTTTATGGCCATATCGTTTTCCCTATCCATAGTCTTACTGCCAAGTGCCTCACACTTGACAACATGGATATGGATATGTCCATTGGATACTCTATTTAAAATATTGCACAAGACATATAGTAAATAGATTGTTGCCTTTATTTCTTAACACAACTTGTATAATACATGAAGTTCATATAAATGTACAAAAGTATGATACAAAGACAAGGACTAATGCCTCGGGACTAGGGCATTTCCAACATCTTCATGGTATCAGAGCTCTTTGGTTAACACCACCGTGAAAATGTTAGTCCCACCTCCACCGTCGTTACCGCTGGCTCAACCCCGGCCATCGTTATTCCATCCACCGCCACCTTTTCCATCGAGCTTGACACTACAAACTACCTGCTTTGGAAGACACAGGTCATACCATTGCCGAAAGGATCTAGATAAATGGAACATGTTGATGGAAGAATCGTCCCACCCCCAAAACACTTGCCAGAAACGACTGAATTAATCCTGAATACGAATGCTGGGAAGAGAAGGATGCTTAGGTGATGAGCTGGGTTATCAATTCCATATCTCCTGGAATTTGATGCAAGTTGTTGGCACTGAAACTACACGAGAAGCATGGAATCGGCTGACTGCAACCTATGCTGCTGGTTCACGATCACATATTAGAGACTATCGATTGCAATTACGCAATCTGAAACAGGAAGAGACAGAGACAATTTCTTCCTATGTCAACCTGGCAAAGAAGATTGCATATCATCTAGCTGCTCTCCAATCGGGAATCTTTGAAACTGATCTTGTCGACTATGTTGTTGATGGACTCTTGCTGGCTTATCGTCCATTTTGCAGATCCCTGGAAATTAAAGTTGACACAACCAGCTTTGAAGACCTTCATTGTCTGCTACTCTCAGAAGAATGGAACCTAAAAAGGGAGCTGAACTTTGAAAGGGCTGCTCCGATGGCGCTGTATGGAGCCCGCGGGAACTCTGGCTAGTTTCGTACTGTTGGTCCGAGACAACATTATGGGCAACAGCTTGGCTAGCAGAGGCGTCCGATGGGAAGGGGGCAGAATTCTCAATTCACACAAACCTCTAGTAATTTTCCACACTTCAATCCCGTTAATCATCAAAATAATTTTGTACCTACTGCTAGAAACAATCTGCAACCCCTCACAACAATGGCACCGTCAGACACATCAACCACCTTTTATTCTCATAATTATCTGGGAATAAACCATAAACACGCACTCCACTCAGGACTGGGTAGTTGATTCCGGCACCACTCATCACTTAATGGCTGATTTGGAAAACCTGAATATTCATATCGAATATTCTAGCCCTGAAGAAGTCACCATAGGTAACGGATCCAAACTCCCAATCTCTCATGTTGGTTCCTCTTTATATTCCGTTAATGGTCATTCAGTTAAATTTGATAACATTTTACATGTTCCTGCTGCCTCAAATAATTTACTGTCCGTTTCAAACTTGAGTAATTCCAATCCTGTATCTATCAAATTCTTTGCTGACTCTTTTGTGCTTAAGGATTTGGTGCTGTATAGTCTGTACTTATATAAATAGCCCATGTATATATGTATCAGCCCATTGTATATATACGGCTCATATGTCTTGTATTGTATATATACTTTGATCTCACTCAATAACAATCAAGGGAGAACCCTAATTGTTTCATGCTATCAGAGCAGAAGAAGGCGTGACAGCCGAAAAAGATCCTGGGTCCATGTTTAAAATCCTGTTGGAGTTCGGGTTAGTGGAGAAAACTAGACCCGTTGATAACCTTGGACCTTAAAGGAGAGAGGCCAAGGAATGTTTGACAAGTGACAACTGGTCCAGGCCCAGTTGCACTTGAGGGGGAGTGTTAGAGATGTTAGGGAATCCCACATCGGAAATAAATGAGAATGAAGGGTGATATATAAGTGGTGAAGATTGAGCCTTAACATAATCCAATTGGTTTTGTATTACATGGGCTCAACCCTACTTATATGCTCACTCATCCAATCAAACCCAGCACACTCAAGGCTCATGGAGTCTCTTCATCAAACTCAAGGTTTATGAAGATTAATTTTACACTGTAATCAACATTTCCTAAATTTTTTTAAATATACATTCTTAATTAAGGATGTAGTATCTGATCTATAGATAGGCTCAATATTTCCTAAATTGTTTTTAACACTATTTTATTTATTGATTTATGGTTAATTTTTAACTAAAACAATACAAAAAATTATTTGAAATGAATAAAGATATTATAATTTTTTGTACGTATATATTTACATATATCAAGTTAAATCCGTGCATTGTGCAGGGTTGAAACCTAGTTTATATAGAGGTTTGCACTTTTTTATAACTTTTTTCTCATTTATGATGTTGTTTTCTTTTATAAGTTTTTTTTCTTTTTTTAATTTACGCAAAACACATTCTAAGCCCCTGACCATTCACTAAAACTACAATTGCCCCACTGATCAATTTTTTTAATACATTGAGTATCTAATCTTTTCATTTCAATATTATTAGCCTCAAACTCGACCTATCTTTTGCGTATATGTAGTACACTTCGTTCAGTAATAGATCTATGGAACAAACATTTCCAAATAATTTAAAATTTAGATAATTTTATCTCTTGAAAATGTAAAATGGATCATTCTAACAAATTTGTTTTCTTATCTAGGTAATTTTCTGAAATTGTGTTACGTACTAAAATATTATGGTCATATCACTTAATGGTGTTTGTTACATAGTAAAATCGAGTTTGAGGCTGAAAATATTAAAATGAAAAGATCAGGTACTCAATGTATTAAAAAAATTAATTAGGGAGTAAATTGCAGTTTTGATAAAAGATCAGGGACTTAGGATGTGTTTTGACAAAAAGGAAACTTGACTTTGAATAAAATTCAAAAGAGGGAATTGGAAAAATACAAAGGGAAGAGAGGACTTGGTCATTCAAGTTGATTTTTAGTGAATTTTATGGCATATAAATTCATAATCTTTTCAATTAAAACTCGCACCAACTCATTTCAGATCCTGCAACACCCTTTGTTTTGGATTGGATCACAATCTTATATCTTAATTAAATTACCCATAACACTATTTCAAAAGAGAAAAAAAATTTATCCGTAACTAATGGGTTCTGTGTGGAGCAGCATCAGTAGCTTCATCCCAAAGTTCTCTACATCCAAACCCTACAACAAAAAACCTCTTCTCATGTAAGCTCAATTTTCAATTAACTTCACTACTTGTATTATTAAAACAAATATTAAGTAAAAATGGATTGCTGTATTGTGTTCGTGTCCTGCTGAAATCCTCGGATGACACGAATAAGATCAACACAAACATGGTCCATTGATTGGACATGTTAAATGTGCCGTCCTGTTTTTGACATTGGGAGCATCATCCTTTAGAATCTTGCAAGATTTAACATACTAAAGTTGAACAACATTTCATGTTGCCACTTTTTGAAATTTATACCAGTGAATTTCTCTGGTTTCTCAATGTTGCTCATAGGCACACTAACTAGAAATGCTAGGTTCAAACCTCGCATGTTGGACCCATTCTGCTAGCCAGAACCATTTTATGATCCAAACCTATTTTCTGAACCAAATCAACCCTCATTAACAATATCCACCTTTTTTAAACAATACTTCAAAAAATCAGGTTAGAATTCCGAAAAATAAAATAAAATAAACAACCGCAAAAATTAAAAAAAAAAAATTAATTTGTTTAAACAGTCCAAAATAGAATGTCCGAAGTAAAAGTAATTCCAATCATTACAATAATCATGTCGGACTCTTAAAGGGATTATTTAATTTATCTTAAGATTGTTAGAGAAAAAGACATATAATTCTAGAAAGAAAGTGAGATAGAGAATAAAAAACAATTATATTAAGCTCGAATTAAAAAGAAAAGAAAAGAAAAGAAAAGAATACTGTTAAACCTTAACCGAGTTGGAAATACTAACGCCTAGATAATATTAGTTTTCTTAAGACAAATTATTCCTCATGTACGGAGAAATTGTCTCCAAGGATAACTCAACCGAGGAGCTAGCAACATATTTTGAAAGAACACAATGCTGGAAAAAGGAAAAGATAGAAAAACGGTGCATTGCAATATGTGGAAGCGCTGTAGGGAGGAGTTAGGAATTTGGCACATAAACGGTTCCTTAATCTACCATTAAACAATTTGCAATAGACAAATCAATGTCATTAATGTTGATCACTAATATTAAACACATTAGGTTATTAAACATGTCATTAGGATTATTAATTCTAAAACCATTTCAAAAAAAGAATATTAAATCTTACTTTGAGCATCAATTTCTCATTCATTATTTATCCGTTTTTATTGATTATACATCAATATCATGTTATTCAAGACTCAATCTATTCGTAAAATAATTAAACTCAAAGTTGATAAATAATCACAAGTAATATGCCAGATTGCCGACAGTTTGGAACTCGAAACGATTTCATTATAGATTGATTTAATAAAAAAGGGTTTGGGAGCTCAAAGCAAGCTGCCATTGATGACAAGGAATTGAATCACCGAACCTATAAACTTTGAATAACTTCATTTCGTATCTTCCCGAGAGAAGAGGCAAACTTATCTTATTAGGAAAAAGAAGGCGTAGGGGTAGAAGCAAGAGCAATTTTCTTATATAGCTCTAAAAAAAAAAAAAAAAAAAAAATTATATCTCATAGTAGCTATGGAACTTAATTCAAGTGAAAATCTCATTCACCTGATGTTGATATTGACGCAAGAAAGGCGATGAAAAAAAAAAGAACAAATTTATTTTTGAATATATTTGACCAACTTATTACCAAGTTAACATGATCATTCAATGAGTAAATTAACAAATAAACGATATTATTCTTAGATTCAGCAAGGGCCAAACATATGTTGATCAAGTCTAACAAAAATATGTGGTGATGAAGTAGAAGACAGAGTCCATGTACACCACCAAGCAGCAATGTTAGACACACATATCTTCTATTCCACGCCGCGTTTTATACTATTAGACTGGTATTTTGTTACTGTGTGTACCCAATATTTGAGCATGCAGGACAGGAAAACCTGACTTTGAATTAAATTCAAAAGAGGGAATTAGAAAAAAGTGGACTTGGTCATTCCAGTTGACTTTTAGTGAATCTTGTGGCATATAAATTCAGAATCTATTCAACTGAAACTCACACCAACTCATTTAATAACATCCTGCAATAGCATTTCTTTTGGATTGGATTACAATTAAATTACCTGTAATTAACACTATTGAAACTAATGGCTTCTGTGTGGAGCAGCATCAACAGCTTCATCCCAAACTTGTTGTCTACATCCAAACCCTACAACAAAAAACCTCTTCTCAGAACGAGAAGTGAAAGGCCACGCCCAAAACCAAGCCCTGGAGGTGGTCCTCAAATTAATAGTGTTTCCAGATCACAATTATTGTTGCTCACCACTTTTACAGAAATGAGATCTCCTCCAACCAGCTTTAATTTGGTTGAAACTAACAACCAAACTCAACCTATTTTGGGTGCTCATGATGATGCTACCATTTTGAAAGAGGTTCATCCTGCCCATCCTTAGCCACTGCTTGCTTAAATACGGGGAGGCTTCATCTTCAATATATTTTTTTTCTTTTTGTCAGAAATCAGAAAACCATAGCTACAATATACTGTTGCTCAGAATGAAAAGTGTAATTAATGATATTCTACCTTAAAGTTTAGAGATGTTTTGTGAAATTTTATCAATTTTAGGTTTTGTTTAATATTACAATAAAAAGCCTTTTGTCTTCTTGTAAGTTCAATATTTCAGTTCACAATATCACTCAACTTAATCACGAAAATGTTAATTTCAATGGCCATTTTTTTTCAGAGTTTACGCTCTAATACCAATTAGTTATGAGCCACAATCCTAAGAAAACTTCAAATCATTTGATTGAGTCAACGTGATGGCAAAAGGGAGAGAATGCAGCGAATGAGAAAATCAGGCCGGAGACTGATTCGGTGGTTATTCTCGTCGAAACAGAGTCTTTTGGGGTTAATTTCACTTGTGGTATACCAATTATCACCTAAATCACATTTTGGTATACCAAATACCATTTTGCACATTGACAAAACCCAACTTATAAGTGACCTACCATTGTGGTATATATGACCTGCTATTACAGATTACCAACGACACGTCGGCATATTGACCAAAGTCAAACAAATCTAGAGACCCCATATAATGTGAATTTACTATTTTGCCTTTAAAAAAAGTTTCCTCCACTTTCTCTCTCCTGCCATCTCTTTTGCTTCCTTCTTCCTTCCGATCTTCTTCTTTTATATTTTTATTTTTGATGAGCTACATAAAATTGTAATTGAAATTGATAGTATAAGAAACCACTCAACCAAAATGTTTAATCAAAAATTCAAAACCTGTCATTTAGTGAAAAGAGTAAATCGAGATTCAGGCGAGATTGGGAGAGGCAACAACGTGACAAGGGCGGTAGTATCATTCCGTCACCGGAGTCAACCTGTTGACTGGCAAGATTAGCAAAGAAAAGATGAAATAGAGTTGGGGAAAATTTTTGATCGGAGAAAAGAGAATTGAGGAGAGAGAAAGTGCATTTTGTGAAAACAATAAAGTGGGAGAAATTTTTCAACGAGGATAAAATAGTAATTCACATTATGTGGGGTTTGTAGACTTATTTGACTTTGGTCAATTATGCTGACATGGCGCAGGTTACCTGTAATAGCAGGTCATATATAACACAATTGGGAGGTCATTTATAAATTGGGGTATATCAATGTGCAAAATGTGATTAGGGTAATAGTTGGTATATCACAAGTGAAATTAACCCGAGTCTTTTGTTTCGCTCCATTAAAAGTTGAATACGCAGTCAACAGGTGAGTGACTAGGACAATCCTTACAAGAATGAGCCCAACTCAAATATGATATGGGCCGAGGTCCAAGTGTAGTGGCCCATGTTTTTTGACTTTTAACATAATCTATTATTTAAATGTTATTGACAATTCTGCAGTCTCCAACTAATTAAAACATTTTTACAATTTTTATTGAATTTAGTTGATGAGGTCAACATAGTGAAGTATAAGATGAAAATTGAAAAATGGATCTCCATAAGCTATGTAATGCAACTAATCTTCCAGTTCCACCCCGCGTTAAGAAGTATTATTTCGCTTTGTCAACCTTAACCACCATTTCCATGTTTTTGTTTTTTAATCACTTTTCCCACTGTTTATACTATAAATTTATTTATCATTTTCACGCACATAACTAATTATAAAATTCAGACTAGTATTACCGGGATTCAAAATTTGACTTTGAAGGAAGAGTGTGGACTGGTCATCCAACTTGTCATTTAGTGAATATTATGTCATATAAATTCAGAAATTCTGCCATAACTCACTAAAAAAAAAAACTCATTTAATCGCCAGCGAAAGTTTTAGTTTTGGATCACAATTTGCATCTCTCTCTCATAACTTAATTGAATTATCTGTAAATGATGGCTTCCGTGGGTAGCAGCAGCAGCAGCTTCATGCCAAATTTCCAAACCTCCAAGCCCTTCCACAAAAAGCCTCTTCTCATGTAAGTTAATTAATTTGTTCCTACTGCAATTTATTTATTATTCAAGTTTATAATTTTTAATGAAGTAAGGTTTTATGTTTGTAACAGAAAATCAGCGATTAGTAGAGAACGCTCAAAATCAAAGTCGGGAGGGGGTCCACAAATTAACAGCGTTTCCAGTTCCAGAGGAGTATCATTGCGCAGCAATAGCACTTTTGAATTTAGGGAAGAAAAGAGATCTCCGACTACCTTTAATTTTGTTGAACAAATTTCAGATGTTGATCATGATTCTACCATTTTGAATGGTGACTCTAGTCGTACCATTTTGTTTTGATTTTGTATATTTTTCTTTTCAACTTTTAATTTTATAGGCTATATATATATATATTTCATCTAAACTCTCTAAAAGATATAATTTTTTATTTCCCTTTCTTTTATCCTTATAAGAACTTCGTTAACTTCCATTGATAGAGATCCCAAGTTGGATAGATTTTAGTGTATGCCAGAAGTACACTACATGCCACATCAACATGGATGCCGATGTGTCATATTTTGATTTGTCGGAAATAGTTTACTCCCGGCTTATACTAGAATTTTTCCCAAGTTGAAAATAAACCACATCAAAAGAATGTCATATAAGTGGTGCATTGGGAAAAATTTTACTCGTAGAGTATAATACTCCTTAAAAATGCATTAGCAAAAAGATTTACCAGTTTGGAAAAAATTCTAGTATGAGTTGGGGGTAGACTATTCTCGGCCAAACAAAATGTGACACATCAGCATTCATGTTGTCGTGGCATGTTTTGATTGGCTGGAGTAGTGTACTCCTAGTATATACTAAAATTTCTATGTTGCTTGCACTTTTATGCTACAATAAAAAATATATAAATATATTTTTATAACTAAAGGAGTATATACCTTAGGAGTACTGTGAAATTTCTCATAAATTACATCATTAATAAAATATGAATATATTTTTATAACCAGGGGAATATATTTCTCTTTTGTCAATGAAACTTTTTACCTTTATGCTACAAATTTTTTTTTACCCAAATTTTTAGTGGGCGCACCTCCCGCCCAATGCCGTGCATGGAGGTGGGGGGTTTTAATAGATTTGATGAACCTCAATCTGTATTGATTCGTAAATCGTGTATTTATAGTTACAAGGGATAGGGGAATAGTTACATAAGACCCCAATAATATATACATAATATGCCGAGTAGCCCCTGGATTATATACAACTAACATATACATCTAACACCCCCCCTGAAGTTGAGCAGGGGGGAGCAACGATGCTCAACTTGTCTCGAAGAAAACGAAACCGCATCTTAGGTAAAGCCTTGGTGAGAACATCAGCTACTTGTTCCTCTGTTGCAAGATAACGAACAAAAAGAGAGCGATTGGCTACTTGTTCCTGCACAAAGCGAAAATCAATCTCCAGGTGTTTTGTGCGGGAGTGAAAAATATGTAGACTGATTCGGTGGTCATTCTCGTCGAAACGGAGAGAATGCAGCAAATGAGAAAATCAGGCCGGAGACTGATTCGGTGGTCATTCTCGTCGAAACGGAGTCTTTTGCGGTTAATTTCACTTGTGGTATACCAATTATCACCTAAATCACATTTTGGTATACCAAATACCATTTTGCACCTTGACATAACCCAACTTATAAGTGACCTACCATTGTGGTATATATGACCTGCTATTACAGGTTATCAACGACACGTCGGCATATTGACCAAAGTCAAACAAATCTACAGACCCCATATAATGTGAATTTACTATTTTACCCTTAAAAAAAGTTTCCTCCACTTTCTCTCTCCTACCATCTCTTTTGCTTCCTTCTTCCTTCCGATCTTCTTTCTTTTATATTTTTATTTTTGATGAGCTACATAAAATTGTAATTGAAATTGATAGTATAAGAAACAACTCAACCAAAATGTTTAATCAAAAATTCAAAACCGAAAAAAGAAGAAAAAGAAAAAGAGAAAAAATAAAATGAAAAATAAAAGGTTTATTTACTTGAACTGAAGCGCCAGCAGGAACCAACCCGGTAGAAACTGGAGATGAGCTGACATCGTCGGATCTGGTGAAAGAGTAAATCGAGATTCAGGCGAGATTGGGAGAGGCAACAACGTGACAAGGGCGGTAGTATCATTCCGTCACCGGAGTCAACCTGTTGACTGGCAAGATTAGCAAAGAAAAGATGAAATAGAGTTGGGGAAAATTTTTGATCGGAGAAAAGAGAATTGAGGAGAGAGAAAGTGCATTTTGTGAAAACAATAAAGTGGGAGAAATTTTTCAACGAGGATAAAATAGTAATTCACATTATGTGGGGTTTGTAGACTTATTTGACTTTGGTCAATTATGCTGACATGGCGCAGGTTACCTGTAATAGCAGGTCATATATAACACAATTGGGAGGTCATTTATAAATTGGGGTATATCAATGTGCAAAATGTGATTGGGGTAATAGTTGGTATATCACAAGTGAAATTAACCCGAGTCTTTTGTTTCGCTCCATTAAAAGTTGAATACGCAGTCAACAGGTGAGTGACTAGGACAATCCTTACAAGAATGAGCCCAACTCAAATATGATATGGGCCGAGGTCCAAGTGTAGTGGCCCATGTTTTTTGACTTTTAACATAATCTATTATTTAAATGTTATTGACTGGAGTAGTGTACTCCTAGTATATACTAAAATTTCTATGTTGCTTGCACTTTTATGCTATAATAAAAAATATATAAATATATTTTTATAACTAAAGGAGTATATACCTTAGGAGTACTGTGAAATTTCTCATAAATTACATCATTAATAAAATATGAATATATTTTTATAACCAGGGGAATATATTTCTCTTTTGTCAATGAAACTTTTTACCTTTATGCTACAAATTTTTTTTTACCCAAATTTTTAGTGGGCGCACCTCCCGCCCAATGCCGTGCATGGAGGTGGGGGGTTTTAATAGATTTGATGAACCTCAATCTGTATTGATTCGTAAATCGTGTATTTATAGTTACAAGGGATAGGGGAATAGTTACATAAGACCCCAATAATATATACATAATATGCCGAGTAGCCCCTGGATTATATACAACTAACATATACATCTAACACCCCCCCTGAAGTTGAGCAGGGGGGAGCAACGATGCTCAACTTGTCTCGAAGAAAACGAAACCGCATCTTAGGTAAAGCCTTGGTGAGAACATCAGCTACTTGTTCCTCTGTTGCAAGATAACGAACAAAAAGAGAGCGATTGGCTACTTGTTCCTGCACAAAGCGAAAATCAATCTCCAGGTGTTTTGTGCGGGAGTGAAAAATAGGGTTGGGAGTCAAGTATGTAGCACTGAGATTGTCGCACCATACTGTTGGCGAAGTAGATAAGGGAAGACCAATGTCACGAAGCAACATAACCAACCAAGATAATTCATAAGTAGTAGTAGTAAGGGCTCGATACCCTGCCTCAGTGGAGGAGCAAGAAACAGTTCGTTTTTTCCAAGAAATCCAGGAAATAAGATTGTCTCCCAAGAAGATAACAAACCCAGTGGTTGATCGTCTATCATTAGGTTTGCCCCCCAAGTCAGAATCTGAAAAACCTAGAAGGAGTAAGTTGGAAGACTACTTAAAGTGCAAACCATAACCTGCAGTGGCCTGAAGATACCGTAATATGTGCTTCACAGCTTGCCAGTGTAAATCAATAGGGGCATGCATAAATTGGGCAACTTTATGGACAGCAAATGCAATATCAGGATGGGTTATGGTCAGCTACTGTAGACCCCCGACTACACTTCTGTACAAAGAACCATCTGCCAGTACCTCACCCCATGTAGTAGATAATGACATGGATGTGGAAGCTAGAGTACTCAACAGTTTACAGGTGTCCATCTGAGCCCTCTTCAATAAGTCTTGATTATACTTATGCTGGGTGACATGTAAAGAGCCATAATGAAATTGAGTTTCTAAGCCAAGAAAATATTGAACTTGCCCCAAGTTTTTGATTGCAAATTGCTTCTAAAGGTACTGAACCAGCCGTGTAAGATACACAGAGTCATTACCTAAGAGTAGCAAATCATCAACATAAATTAGGCAAAAAATAAGAACCTTGTCGAGACGGAACATGTAGAAAGACATATCAGCTTTGGAACCGTGAAAGCCAAACCCAATCAAGGCTGTAGTCAGCCATTTATGCCACATACGAGGAGACTACTTCAACCCATATAATGATTTCTGCAAGGAGTAGACGTGAGTCGGGTGAGAGGGATCAAGAAAGCCAAGAGGTTGTGTCATGAAAACTCGTTCCTCCAAATCTCCGTGCAAAAATGCATTAGAAACATCAAGGTGGAGCACTTGCCAGGAAAAAGATACAACAAGAGACAACAGAACCTGAATTGTAGTGGGCTTCACAATAGGACTTAAAATTTTTTTTTTTACCCCAATTTTTAGTGGGTGCACCTCCCTCCCAATGCCAAGTATGGAGGTGGGGGTTTTAGGTTTGAAACCCAGGACCCTTGAAAAACCAATTGAATAAAAAAGAATCTCACTATAGTACTTGCCCTTAAAAAATGGTTTACGACCGCCATTGCCTTGTGTCATGGAACCATTTTACCCAAAAGCTTAAGCTGATAGGTAAGGCCCAATTATAGTTTTTATTATTTTCTTTGACAGTCTCCCGCACCCGAATGCCCATCGGAGCCCACTCTGCCATGTGTTGAATTTTAATCAACAAATGGAACTGTCCGGATTTGAACCCTCAACCTCTAGATCTAGCAGCTCTGATACCATATCATAAAACCATTTAATCCAAAAGCTTATGCTGATAGGTAAGGCCCGATTATAGTTTTTATTATTATCTCTGACACCTTGAACCATAAACTAGAAGTCTATAATAGCTTGTGTGAGAGAATCAATTAATCCAGAAGAGGCTCAGAGAAAACTAAAAGAAACATCGGTTAGTGACAACAGTCACATCTTCGACAACATTATTGTCGATAAACAATTAACGCTTTCTTAAAAATCTGTGTTGCGCTTGAAAATCACATGCAAGACATGTTAGTCCTTAATCTCTAGTCCTTATGTCATCAATTTTCACTCTAAAAACTACTGGTTCTAAGGCTCAATTATTAGATTATGAAAGTTCATTTTATGAATCTTCTTTATCAAGTCCTCTCAATTTTCAAGGGAAAATATCTCTTTATATTCTCAAAATTATAGGTTCATGCCTCGAATTAGTTTATGTAGTCACTGATAAATGTTTCTGTTGAAACTTTTACATCCGGAACCCAACCACCACAAACTGTAGAAATATGTCAAATTTTTTTTTTGTTAATTTGATAGTTGCTACAATTACTTTCATGAGTTAAGTTATGATTCGATCTCTAATGATTTTAAGTTGGTTGTATCATTGTGTGTAACAACATATAATGTTTTCTCTTTGATATCAAATTCATGGAGAAAATTTAAATATCCTTGTGAATATTGATGAGAAAGTAACATTTTCCAACTTGATTGAATCTATGAGAAACTAACAAATAGAACAACTAAAATTATACTTGGAGTAACAAAAAAAAAAACACACACAACATAAGAGAATTTTTACATGGAAAACTCCCTTGATGTAAGGAGTAAAAACCGCGGGACCTGTAGACCGCTTAATCTTCCACTATCATAAATAATGGGCAAGTACAACAAGTCTTCCTTAAATAGACTAGAGGCATACAACATCAACATCATATTCTGGGAACACATCATTAAGAAATATGAAAACCAATTAAAGAGATAAAAGATCAAGAATACACCAAACGTCACCTACAAACTGCCTATGGACGAATATAGACCTCCAACGACTAATCTGACTAATGAAGAAATAGGTGTCAGGAAGGCATGGTTCAAATTTCATGGTGATCCAACGGTTGAAACTTCAGGGAAAACATCAAAATGGTGTGGCTGGGTGAATGGAACAAAAACATGAATTTCTTCTCCCTTTTTCTCTCGTTTTGGTTGTCTTAACTCTTACCCACTTGTCTCTTTCTTAAACTTAAATACTTAAGATTTTCCCACATGGGTCCAACCCATGTGTTAGTAAAGGCCAACAAATCTCCCCCCTTTTGACTATAAGGAAAAGATGGTGTGCCCTAGTTCTTAGGGCATTGAATTCTTGTATTTTGTATTATACATTAAGACTCATTGTATGAATGCATTATTTGTGTCACATTAATAAAGGAAATTAATCTATTTCATTTATATCTTGTGCTATAATATGAGTAGAGTATCCATTGATTGATAATCATAAAACCTATCCCAGGTCTGTTCTAATCGTGGGAATGAATAGAACCATAGACTTGTATATTCGATGATTGTATGGTAGTTCTTAACTAGCCATAGTACTTGTATAGTCAATCATGAATATAGGTACATGTCGTTGACATGGGACTGGATCGATCTGCACAAGAAAGCCACATGGTTTTCGCGTCATAGTTCTTTCTTGAGTAGGTCTCTTTTGTCCTCAGATCAGATTTCATTATAATATCAATATGAAATCCGGTTCACTTTGACATACGCTTAACAGGTCTGTAAAAGTATGCTAAATACAGTTATGATTGGGTGGACCGGTGAACATGTTGATATTGATGATGAAGTGATGGAATTGCTACTCGGGAAACACGAGATGATATCATTGGCCACTTGATGAGTGGGACTGATAAGTGTATGGCCATACCCAAGTAAGTCGGTGCTTATTTGATTAATTAGTCAACTCAAGATCAAGAAATATGATAAACAACAGAAGAAGATGACGGACACCATGCCTCTTGTTTATTCATATCGATATCGTTAGGCAAAGGACACTATGAGATTACTACCGGGTGAGTGTCTTCTAAAGACTGCTGCATCTCTGTCTTAATTGGGGGCTGTAATAGTTTGCTAGAATCCACTTACAGTCTGTGGGCCTTGGACCTACTGCCAACATAAAGACAGACTCATAGGATCGTGCACAGAGATCAACTGAGCCGGAACTTATAGAAATTGTACATGTAGTGTACATTGGAAGGAATGCGTTAATTAATTAGTTGACATTCGGTGTCAAGGTAATTAATTAACATTGGGTTGAATTTAATTTAATTAATAAGTTTACATAATATAATTAATTAATTTATCAATTAATTGAATTATATAAAGTAAACAATTAATTAAATAATTTTCCTAAGTAGGAAAATTAAATACATGTATTGTATTTACTTAAGTTTGATTTAATTTTATTTAGGGGTAATTAAATTTAGCCAAATAGAATTAAACTACATAGTATATACCTTTTTAATTAAAGTTCATGCATGTAATTATAATTCTAGTGGGCTTGGGTTTGATTAACCTAATTAAAACCCAATTATACAAGGCGTCTATATAAGGGCCCACTTAAGGAATAAAACCCTAATTCAACCCTAATTAATTACTGGAAATTTCAGCCACCAAGAGCAGCCCCAAAACAGCCTAAAATCCGAGCATTAATCCTCAATTCCTTCGCGTCTTCGGCTAGCACCGGTTCCCGCTCAATAGTTGGTAGTGCACTAGACTTTGGGGATCGCAGTTTCAAGAAACGATTTTGCAGTAGTCTCTAGAAGAGACGAATCTGGTGAGTTAAGCTCTCTTGATTCAAATTGGTTTTATTCTAAGCAATGGTAATTGGACAAGACAGGTGGATTCTAGGAAAATTTAAACTGTGAATTTTCCGCTCCCAATAGTGGTATTAGAGCCTAGGTTTTGTCCATTAGATTGATTGGGGAAAGCGTTCTTGAAGAAAAAATGGGTTTCAAGTTTGTGATTTTAGGGTATTTAATTAGTTTTGGTTTTTGATAAACTCTAGAATTGTGGATTGGGGTTTTTGATTATTTTTCCCTAATTGTTTTTCTATATTAATTTTATATTTTGGCTAGAAACATTTTTTTTTAATGATTTAAAAAAAATGATAAATAAAATAAATAAATAAAAAATAAAGAAGTTGGCCAAAATTGGAATCGCTTTTGCTATTCCAATTCATGGCCATGGCTGTTGCTGCTGGCAGCTGGCTGCCACGCAGTGGCACTATTGCCCCGTTGGGACGATGGCGCCGCGCGCGGGGTTTGGGTCTGGTTTTGGATTTGCGTGTGTTTTTTTTATCCCGAGCCCTAATGCAAATTAAATTAAATTTTTTTAAAATTAATTTGTGTTTAAATTGTTTATTTTGTTGGCATGTATATTTAAGTTAATTGTTTGCATATTAAATTAAATATGGATTTTATGAAATTGGCCCAATAAACCATGACACCGGTTAAAATTGGGAGAGCTAAATTTTAAATTTGTGACAACCCAAATTCAAGTGGAAGCAAAATTGTTAATTTTGCATTTATGAATGTTATCCATTGGGTATTTATGGTGTGAGAGGACGACCTTTTTCTGAACGCGCGGTGAAACGGGAACCGGGGATTTTCTTTTATGTTTTGGTTTTGAAAACGGGTTTTAATCTTTCTTTGAGAAACCTTTCATTTTATTGGAAAAAGTCTTTTTGTAGAAAACTTAATTTTAGGCATGAATTTTAGAAAACAAGCTTTTTAAAAAAATCCCATTTTAACTTAAAGGTCTCGAAACGCGAATTTCGAGATTAGATACAGAGTCGCCACCTGAATCAGCTCATCCGGGAAATTCCGGTACAGCTCCCTACCAAGTGTAGACGCGGTACCTAATCACAGATTTACTAACCTCACTTATTTTTAATTATTATTTCATAATTTGATATTTCACTCACTTAAATCTACCCATTTTATCTTCCTTTAATCATTAACCAATGCTCATGCAAATGACATAAATATATAAAAATAAAATAAAGTGCGGAAAAATAAAAGTGCGGAAAAGTAAATCAGAGGCCAAATTATACAACCCAAGAAAAAGAAAACTCTCATCCTCACCTTTTATAATCGCCTATTATACACGATAATCTAAAAATTACAATCGCCTAGATACACGGGATAATCTATAAAATACATTCAAAAATAAAAATAAAGCAAAAATAAAAGCTGCATCCAAATATGGTTAGCACAAATAAATAAATCACACTAAGGACTCATATAGGACAGAATAGGGGTATTTTAGGAAACGGGATCATGCAAAGGGGGTAACCAAGTCGACCCGATCGGTCGGCCCGGTTAGACCTGGAAAACGGTTTTTTAAACGTCCTGTAGGTTTTATGGATAAAAAATCAGTTTTAAAAGCGGTTTGGCTCATTTACATGTACTTTTCCAACTTTAGCGAGCCGGATATCCCGGGATCCGGGGGTCCCGTTCGTGTGTGGGCCTAAATCAAACATCCATCTAGGGTCCAAAAGTATGCAAACACGCCAAAATTCATTTTTGAATGAGAAAAGAATGTAAAATTACAAGTTTGGGGCCCAAAAGGGCAAAACTGTAATTCTGCCTCCATTACAGCCGCGCCCCTGTAGCTTACAGCCGGGCGGCTGTAATGCCCCAGAATCGATTCCAGTGTGTTTTCTCGTTTTTGAAAATCGTTTTGTAAATTTAGTGATTTTGTCTCAACTACAGTCGCGCGGCTGTAGGTTACAGCCGAGCGGCTGTGATCATGAGTGGGGCGGCTGTAGCCGAAAAACTTCCAAAAATCGTAAAAAAACTCAAAACATGGCATTACAGCCGTGCCCCTATAGGTCACAGCCGCGCGGCTATAGGTTATAGCCGAGCGGTTGTAGGTTACAGCCGAGCGGCTGTGATTATGCGTGGGGTGGCTGTAGCCGAAAAAATTCCCAAAAATCATAAAAAACTAAAAACATGCAACCAAATCACAACCAGAATGAACAAAACGGATTTCTAAGGCCTCTCAGAAGATTACCTTGTCTGTGTTCTAGTGCTTGGACCACGAAAAATGGATTCGGATCCCAGAAACGTCTTGCAGTCACGAACAACTCTAACAGAGTGCGATTTCCGAAGCCTGAACGGAACCACGAAGAATATTAAGGGATTGGTTGTTATGTGTTCTTTTAAGATTATCTTCGTTTTCTTCTTTTTTTTTTTTTTTATTTTAGGTGCAACTCTCTTTTTTTTTTCAATTGTGTTAAGAACCCTAGAGAAAATCTAAGTGATGGTTTTTTTCTCTCCAAAAATCCTTTCTTTCTTTTTTTCTTTTTTAGTTTTTTGCTTCCCTTAACCTTAATTCCCGAATAGCCACCTTAAATATCTCCTGTTTTGGTATTAAATCGGAATTAATTGCTGATTTCGTCAAAAAAAGAAAACTGACGATTACAGCCGCGTGGCTATAGGTCACAGCCGCGCCCCTGTAATATATAGCCGCGCGGCTGTAGGTTACAGCCGGGCGGCTGTAGCATTAAAAATTCCTATTTTGCTCAAAACCGAATTAAATGCTGATTTTGCCCAAAAAAGGAAATAGGAAGATTACAGCTGCGCGGCTGTAGGTTACAGCCGCGCCCCTGTAGACTACAGCCGCATGGCTATAGGTTACAGCCGAGCGGCTGTAGCGGCCAAAATGCCTATTTTGCTTAAAAACCGAATTAAATGTTGATTTTGACCAAAAAAGGAAATATGAAGATTACAGCCGCGCGGCTGTAGGTTACAGCCGCGCCCCTGTAGACTACAGCCGGGAGGCTGTAATTTACAGCCGAGCGGCTGTAATGTCCAGAAAATGCTATTTTCACTTATTTTTCATTCTTTTCCTCGGTTCTCTTAAAATACTCACTTGAATTCTTCGGGGTTCCGTACTAGGACTTATCACACACCTTCGAGCTATCTGGGACATTTCCGACATTATCCCGGTTGGTCCGAATCCGCTTCACGTTTATCCGTGAAAAAGGTAACAGTAGCTTTCATCACTGAGGTCGGGAAAAAACCCGTGCTCACAGGTTGCCCCTCGCGGGACCAAAGTCGATTTGAACGGGTGCTTGTGTCCGATTCGAGTTTAGTCTCGCGATAGGGAGCACGGTGAGAAGGAAAAGAGAACATACCTGGGGGTTCTCCTCATGTTGACTTGTTTTGATGTCCATAGGGACTTGTCTCGGTTGCTTTTGAGACAGTGGTCTTGCCTAAATTGGTTTGAATCTTCAGGGTCTTACTTCGATTCCGATACGAAGCATAGGACTTTGCCCGAATTGTTCTAATGTTATCTAGGGTCATGCTTAGACTCCATTGCAAAGCAGAGGACTTTGCCCAGATCTTGTTTGATTTTCTAGGGACATGCTTCAACTCCATCGTGAAGCAGAGGACTTGCCCAGATCGAATTCTCCTTGCCATTCGGTGCTTATGAAAGGGAAAGGTATTTTGGTAATTTTGCAACTTGGGAAGTTGGCATTCCTTGAAGTAAGGGTACTTTGGTCATTTGGTCTTTTGTGTAGCTCGTGTCGCTAAAGGAAAGGTGTTTTGGCCATCCAATAATGCGGTTACTGACAGGAGGGCATTTGGGTCATCTCACTTCTAGTGGAGCTTGCGTCACTGAAGGAAAGGATGATTGTGTTTCCCGCAAAGCTTTTATGGCTGGGGAAAGATGCGTTGGTGATTTGAGAAGCTTGATGATCTCCTTTGATGTTTTGAAGTTGTTTCGGGTACGTATTCGTTCCTTGATCGATAATTTTGGAAACAAAAATTTTTGCCCCTTCGATCAAGAATGAATATGGACTGAATATCTTGCCCCTTGATACTGTAGAAATTGGCTCTCTGTGGCAGAGCAATACCATTAAAATTGGCTCACTGTGGTGGGGCAACACCGTTGAAACTGGCTCTATGTGGTGGAGCAATACCGTTGAAACTGGCTCTCTGTGGTGGAGCAATACCTTTGAAGCTGGATTGGGGGTATGTATTTATTCCTTGATCGATAATTTTGGAAACAAAAATTTTTTCCCCTTTGATCAACAATAAATACGGCTTGATTGTTTTGCCTTGGGATTTGAGGATGCCCCAGTGTCAGGTTATTTCCACTTTTGGAGTAGTCATGGCTTGAGACAGCCTGATGATGACAGCATGTACCTGTACTTGAGTACACATTGATGCGTGTATGCATGTGTGTGTGTATGTTTTGAGTGTATGTGTATGTGCGTGTCCTGGATGCATATGCGTATGATTATGGTGCTTTTTCATGTTTTGTTTGTTGCAGAAGACGATTGGGATCGAGCACCGTGAGTTCGCTCATTTGAGAACAGAGGTTGATCAATTGCGTCGGCGGGTCACCAAGCTGGAGGTCATGAATCAGACTTTCAGGGACCAGACGGACGATTGGGATGCCCAGATGGGTCTGTCCTTGGTGGGATATCGCACTGAAGTTTGGTTGATTGACCTGATTGCTTGCTCCACGAGGCGTTGGCGTGAGGCACTGGCTTTGATGTACCTCGGTTTTTACAGGATTAGAGTTGTCTGAGCTTGATACTGCTGTATAACTTTTGTTTTATTTTCATTACTTATCCTAATTTTTGCATAGGTCGCCCTTTTTGGGTTTTCGGCCTATCAGACTATCTTTATTTTTGCCTGAACCGCCTTTTCGGGTTTTCAATTCAGCAGACTCTATTTTATGCCCTAGATTTTGCATAGACCGCCCTTTTTGGGTTTTCGATCTATCGAACTCTTTTTCTTTCTTTCTTTTTTTTTTTAAGTGAGATGCATGTAAACAGAAAATGTGCACATCCATACGAATTGTCAAGCAGACTTGGGACATTTAACCTGAACATAAAACCAGCATTCATTCATTCACTCATTTATAATGTTTTAACACAATGCACATCAAAGATGAAATGAAGCTAAGGATAGAATTAGTAATGGTATCCATCTTGACTGGACCTATGCCTGCCACCAACTGGTCTTTGTAGATTTTCCCGCTGATGGTGCTTGCCTCTCTGTCCTAACTTTTGCATGGACCGCCTTTTCGATTTTTGATCCATTGGACTGTCCTGATTTTTGCATGGATCGCCATCTCGGTTTACGACCCATCGGACCTCTTTTTTTTTTTTACTTTTTATTATTATTTTTTCTACACGTAATAGTGCCTGGGCTTGTCTAGGTTGATGGGGTTGATGACTTGGTCTCTGTCTTCCCTGGTGGAACCGCTTCCATCCTATAGGCTAAGGAGTATGACGCTTCTTCAGTGCTTGCTCTGATGCTAGTTTTGTGCCCTTGTAAGACAAATGACAGCATATCGGCCTATCCTTTGTAGGTGATTGTCGTTTGGACGGAACCTTGTGAGCCGCTTCTACCGCTCTATTGGCTTGTGGGAGATGCTAAGATAATCTATGATGCTCCATCTTTGCCCCTTGTAATTTTAGGCCATTATTGGTCACGACATGATAATGCTTTTTTCTTTCTTTTTGTTTTTTTTTTTTGTTTTTTTTTTTTGTTTTTTTTTGGTCGGTGACATTCATATATGACTCCGCTTCTACCCACTCTGAGAAGTAGTTGGCGGTTGTGACCATGGAGCCATGCCCATTCGAGTCTACAGAGCTCCTGCTTGATTGATTTCATCTTTGAATCCTTTGGAGCTTGGTGTTCAGTAATTTCTCCGTCAACCCCCGCGCGACACTGTACAGCCAAGCAAAGATTTCCATGTGCTTTTGTGGTACTTTAAATTTTTCTTTCCTCTCATCAGGCGTGAGGTCTTTTGAGACGGATATCATTTTTGGGTCATCATCTGTCCCTAGATTCATTTCATGCATTGATGCATCATGTGTGTTAAAGGCATTAAATGAATGTTTAGATGCATGCACAGTTCCATCCAAAAAATATCGCACAAGTAATTGAAATCAAATTGTATTGGATTAAACACTGAGAGGTTGAATTATTCACAGAATAAATTTTAAAGACAAAAACTAAAGACATAAAAAATAATATCGCCCTCCACATGCGGAGGGTCTTCCTTTATCACTGCAACATGATCCTCAGTAGCTTGTGCACCCGAATCACCCAAGCTTGGGCAAAGGATTACTCTAAATACTGGGCTTCAAAGCCGGCTCAATAATCTTTCCATCAGCAACCAACTGTTTGATGGCCTTAATTAGCTGGATGCACTCGTTTGTGCGGTGGCCCGTCATCACATGATAAGAGCAGAAATTGTCTTTATCCGCCTCAGCTGGAGGTGAAAATGGCTTCAAGCTATGCAATAACCCAGCATTTCTACACTTAGCAAAAATTTGGCTTACTGACTCAGCCCATGGACTGGTGACCCTTTGAGGAGTCTGTCTTCCCAGGTTCACAGCGGCTACATCCTCCCATTGCACTTCGATCGAGGCTACATTCTGAGTCGAGTTAGTATTGGACCCCACTGGAGTAACCTTAGAGCTGTTGCCTTTGTACCCTTGAGAGTACCCCTGATTGCTTCTGTAAGAGCCCGAACTCTGTCTGCCCCTATGTTCCTCTTCTTCGTATCGCTCGATATGTTTGGCAAACTCCACCACCTCATTGAAGGAGTGGAATCTCTTCAACTTCATCTTGTCCTTATATTGGGGCAGACTACCATCTACTAGCTTCACAATGAGTGACTCTAACTTTGGTGCCCCATCCACCAAAACTTGCACATTCATCCACCTTTTGTAGTAAGCAGGGAAAGACTCATTTGGTTTCTGATGGATCCTTTCTAGATCCTCGAGAGTTGTCTCAGTCTGGGTGTTGTAAGCATACTGCTTCACAAAAGCATCAGATAAATCCTCCCAGGTGGAGCGAGTGTGTATAGGCACCTTCATGTACCACTTTGCCACAGCACCCCTCAGAGTAGTTGGAAACAAGTTCAACAGATGACCCTTTCCAATCCCCATACTAGTCATCAACCTCACATAACTGTCCAAGTGGGCTTCCGGTGGGCCCTCTCCTGTGTATGGAGGCAAGTAAGGCATCTGAAAACCAGCTGGGAGCGGCTTACCTCCATCAGCCATCAAAGTAGTTGGGTCGACATACTTAACAGGGTTATAGTGGACCATCTCCTTCAGCTTAGGTAGCATGGCTTCAATATCAGAAAATTTCTGATTGAGGCGCTTCTCTAGTATCGTCCCAATCGAGGCTTCCTTTGCCTTCTCAAAGGCCTCATCCTCTTCAGACTGACGGTCCGGCTCTCTGTGATTGGCAACTCCGCCACTCCCGTTAGGAGTATTCCCCCCGGTTCCATTAGTGACCTGAACAGGCTGTCGTCCCCCGTTCCCAATCGAGGTCTGGGCTGGTTGGACAACCAGAACAGGGAGGGTGGTCATCACCGCCTGCACCTGCTCCCTAAGGGTAGCCCTGAACTCTTCTAAGCTTAAGAAGCTCCTCATAAAGGTAGCCATGTCGAAGGGCATGCTTCCACTGGTTCCACTATTCCCACTGTTTCCGTCAGCCATGTCTGCTCTGTCAACTTCTTCTAACAACGTCTGACTGTCAACTGGTAGAGTAGGTAACCGAACTTCAACTTCCCTGTCTGAATCCGACCCTGAACTGATTCCCTCCACGGTGACTAGTTCTGATCGAATTAACTGAACTGGGTTGTTTGATTCTGATTCAACTCGAATTAGCCTTCCTGAGATGCGACTCCAAACTGCACAATCAGCACAAGGTTAGAGTTTCAGATGGATTTCGTGGTCCTAGACTCGACACTCTAAATGGTACTTTTATGTTCATGTTTGGATGATGTCTCATGGATGTGGATGATGCTAAAGATGGTTTTAGTGATTTTCTTTCTTTTGCTTCGGATGTTCCAAGCATACCCTATGCTATACACAAGACAATGCAACAAGTCACGTGTGAGCCATCACACGGACAGAGGTTCGGTGCCTTTGGGGCACCTAAGGGATGTCGTGAAATGGTCGCATGTGTCCGACACATGGACTAAAGTTTGACACTTTGTAGGCCAATGTAATGACATGAAATGTTCTTGAGGGAACCATCCCGCAAATAGACACTCGATGCTTTTATAGCATCTTAACATGAAGTGATGTCACATACAAGTCACGTGCGAATCAAAACACGGACAGTATTTCGGTGTTCGTGGAACACCTTACATGATTTAGGGGTGCTATGAAACATCTTAATATGAAAACTAGCTCGGCACTCGTGGAGTACCTCAAATGGGTTGTCGATGTTATGTAACAATCCGATATGGATTGGGACACACAAGCAAAACGAAGGCGTCTCCATGACACCAAATGTGAATGATCAAGGTGTGGTGATTTCGTGTGGTCCATCACACAAATGTGAGCCTAAGACCGTTGTGGTCTTCTAATAATGTAATGGGACGGCCAAATGCAAACTAGTGCATAGGCGGAGTACGGGTAGCCTTGGGGACTCCCGATATGTTATGATATGAAATGGTCGTGAAGGGCATACTTAGAACATCCTTACATTTTTAATGAAATGAAATGATGTGGATGCCTATGTCATACAAAAATGCAAATGGCTGCACAAGAACGTGGTTAGAATGCATGACACGCACGATGATGTCGTGTATGCTTTATGAATCCATGAGCACACAAAATGAATGTGGCATACGGAAAATGATTATGGCTACACACACGTATGAGGATGCTCAAAAATGGCTGCATAAAGAAAGTGATTAGAATATGGCATACGTATGATGCGTGTTTATGTCGTATGAAAAGGTCGAAAATAAAACAACCATAGAGCAAACGTTAGCACACACACAAAAATATGCTCACCCTTCCAACCTTATTTCTCCATTCGATTGGTCTCACATTCTTCCTAGGTATTGGGTCTCTTTGGTATCAACGGGGGATACCAAAGGCGTACTGTCGATGTCCATTTTCAAGTATATGGTTTTGGTAATCCTAAAGGGAAGTTGCTAGGCCATTACATAAAGGTATGAGTCAAGCCAAGGGTCATATAGGTTCCCATAGCAAATATATACTCCTCACTTCTCCCCACTCAAGGGTCCAAACGAAGGGGTTCGTACAAGGCTATGAGTGGTTTACCTCCTCGGGTGCCTCCAATCCTAGCGGAAGAGGTAGGTCACCTTTAGAAATAAACCGGGTTTAAATGAGTGTTGGAGGGATTTAAGAAGAGAAAATGTCATGCTTTATGCAATGTGAATGAAATATTGAATTATGATTTAATAATCAACTATAAGTGAGGATGTACTTCAATTGTTGCCTAAGTTCCTTAAGTTTTTTGTGAAAACTCTTTTGAAGAAACCATTAATCCCCAGCAGAGTTGCCACTGTGAGCGGACGACCTTTTTCTGAACGCGCGGTGAAGCGGGAATCGGGGATTTGCTTTTTGGGTGGTTATGTTTTGGTTTTGAAAACGGGTTTTAATCTTTCTTTGAGAAACCTTTCATTTTATTGGAAAAAGTCTTTTTGTAGAAAACTTAATTTTAGGCATGAATTTTAGAAAACAAGCTTTTTAGAAAATCCCATTTTAACTTAAAGGTCTCGAAACGCGAATTTCGAGATTAGATACAGAGTCGCCACCCGGATCAGCTGATCCGGGAAATTCCGGTACAGCTCCCTACCAAGTGTAGACGCGGTACCTAATCAGAGATTCAGGGTTCGAGCAACAGATTTACTAACCTCACTTATTTTTAATTATTATTTCATAATTTGATATTTCACTCAGTTCAATCTACCATTTTATCTTCCTTTAATCATTAACCAATGCTCATGCAAATGACATAAATATATAAAAATAAAATAAAGTGCGGAAAAATAAAAGTGCGGAAAAGTAAATCAGAGGCCAAATTATACAACCCAAGAAAAAGAAAACTCTCATCCTCACCTTTTACAATCGCCTATTATACACGATAATCTAAAAATTACAATCGCCTAGATACACGGGATAATCTATAAAATACATTCAAAAATAAAAATAAAACAAAAATAAAAGCTGCATCCAAATATGGTTAGCACAAATAAATAAATCACACAAAGGACTCATATAGGACAGAATAGGGGTATTTTAGGAAACGGGATCATGCAAAGGGGGTAACCAAGTCGACCCGATCGGTCGGCCCGGTTAGACCTGGAAAATGGTTTTTTAAACGCCCTGTAGGTTTTATGGATAAAAAATCAGTTTTAAAAGCGGTTTGGCTCATTTACATGCACTTTTTCAACTTTAGCGGGCCAGATATCCTGGGACCCGGGGGTCCCGTTCGTGTGTGGGCCTAAATCAAACATCCATCTAGGGTCCAAAAGTATGCAAACACGCCAAAATTCATTTTTGAATGAGAAAAGAATGTAAAATTACAAGTTTGGGGCCCAAAAGGGCAAAACTGTAATTCTGCCTCCATTACAGCCGCCCGGCTGTAAGCTACAGGGGCGCGGCTGTAGGTTACAGCGGCGCCTTTGTAGATTACAGCCGTGCGGCTGTAGGTTACAGCCGAGCGGCTGTGATCATGAGTGGGGCAGTTGTAGCCGAAAAACTTCCAAAAATCGTAAAAAACTCAAAACATGGCATTACAGCCGCGCCCCTATAGGTCACAGCCGCGCGGCTATAGGTTATAGGCGAGCGGCTGTGATTATGCGTGGGGCGGCTGTAGCCGAAAAAATTCCCAAAAATCGTAAAAAACTAAAAACATGCAATCAAATCACAACCAGAATGAACAAAACGGATTTCTAAGGCCTCTCAGAAGATTACCTTGTCTGTGTTCCAGTGCTTGGACCACGAAAAATGGATTCGGATCCCAGAAACGTCTTGCAGTCACGAACAACTCTAACAGAGTGCGATTTCCAAAGCCCGAACGGAACCACGAAGAATATTAAGGGATTGGTTGTTATGTGTTCTTTTAAGATTATCTTCGTTTTCTTCTTCTTCTTTTTTTATTTTAGGTGCAACTCTCTTTCTTTCTTTTTTTTTCAATTGTGTTAAGAACCCTAGAGAAAATCTAAGTGATGGTGTTTTTCTCTCCAAAAATCCTTTCTTTCTTTTTTTCTTTTTTAGTTTTTTGCTTCCCTTAACCCTAATTCCCGAATAGCAACCTTAAATATCTCCTATTTTGGTATTAAATCAGAATTAATTGCTGATTTCATCAAAAAAGGAAAACTGACGATTATAGCCGCACGGCTGTAGCATCTAAAATTCCTATTTTGCTCAAAAACCGAATTAAATGCTGATTTTGCCCAAAAAAAGGAAATATGAAGATTACAGCCGCGCGGATGTAGGTTACAGCCGCGCCCCTGTAGACTACAGCCGCACGGCTATAGGTTACAGCCGAGCGGCTGTAGCGGCCAAAATGACTATTTTGGTTAAAAACTGAATTAAATGTTGATTTTGACCAAAAAAGGAAATATGAATATTACAGCCGCGCGGCTGTAGGTTACAGCCGCGCCCCTGTAGACTACAGCCGCCGGCTGTAGTTTACAGCCGAGCGGCTGTAATGTCCAGAAAATACCATTTTCACTTATTTTTCGTTCTTTTCCTCGGTTCTCTTAAAATACTCACTCGAATTCTTCGGGGTTCCGTACTAGGACTTGTCACACACCTTCGGGCTATCTGGGACATTTCTGACATTATCCCAGTTGGTCCGAATCCACTTCACGTTTATCCGTGAAAAAGGTAACAGTAGCTTTCATCACTGAGGTCGGAAAAAAACCCGTGCTCACATATGGGCCTTAGTCACATTTGTTAAAATTGGCGATTTCACCCTAAGTAACTCGGCTTAACATTTATATTTATAATTTGGAATGCCATGATCATGCATCATATTGGTATGTATGTGTACGACAGGTACTTTGTTTGAAATGTGATGTTGAGCTCTATGAGCCCTAAATTATTATTGGTTGTTATTTAATTTTGGGAAATATGGTCTGCGTGCTATTTTTTTTATTTTGATGTAATTTTAGAATAGATTTTATTTTACAAAATTGTTGTAATTGCATCAAGTATGGAGGAAGGCCCAAATGGAGCAAGCCCATGGTGGGAGCCCAAGAAGGGTTGCAATCCGGCCCATGAAGAATTAGATAGGATATCTAGTTTTTCATTAGGTTGTAATTAAAGGCCCATAGGATCTCATTGATTTTAAATTAAGTATGCTATTGCATTTGTCATATAATATGGATGTATGGATCACCAAATTATTACCCACGTTTATGCATGCTAAGCCGTATCACTTAATTATAATCCAGAAATTAAAATATTGAGTCGTTTAAAGGTGCTTCCCACATTCGCACCTCTTCCTCCCATTGATGCTGCAATGTGCGCCATGCCCTAGTTAGGTACATTGTAGTATTCGATGGGCTGTTGAGGGTTAGGATACTTGGTATGGTTAACATGTGAATGGTGGTTTGACTCAACATGGGTAGCATTAGCTCAGAGTAGACCCTAAGCACAGATGGGTAAAGTTTCAATAAGCCAATCAAACCAAGAGTCCTTCGTGGAAGGATTAGATAGGTTGTCCTACCAAAGGAATCAATGGTTGGTTAGCGAGCCCTAGTTCGACCAGTCATTGATAAGTTGTGGATCTTGGTCAAGTCAGCCAATTAACATCACCAACAAACAAACTAAAATCGGATTATTAATTTGAATTGGCTTAAAAGTCCTTTATTTCTAACTCAAGCAATGATTTCTTCCATGTAGATAATCCCATTTCACATTAGCAATTTAAAATGGCTGCAACAAACAACAACTCACTCTCACTTAGGTCACTCTTGGAGAAAGAGAAGCTTTCGGGACTAACTTCCTAGACTGGGCTAGGAACTTGCAACTAGTTCTTAGACAAGAGTCCAAGGAGTATGTATTGAATGCTACTTTACCAGTTGGCCCTCTTGCAGGTCGAGGCGTCACCACGGCGATGGTGGAGCAGTATGACCGGCACGTGAGGGATAACCGAGATGTCTCGTGCCTCATGCTGGGTACCATGGCTTCTGATCTTCAGAAGCAGTTCATGGACGATCATGCTTATGAGATGATGGATCAGCTTAAAAAGATGTTCCAAGATCAGGCTCATCAGGAACACTACCTGACAATTAAGGTACTTTGCACGACTGCAATGGCAGCCGGGACTTCTGTTAGCACTTATGTGCTAAAGTTGAAGGGTATATTGATACACTTGCCCGCCTTGGCTCTCTAGTTCTGCAGGACTTGGCAGCAAACATTATTCTTGGGTCACTTCCTGAGTCTTACAACCAATTTATCATGAACTATCATATGCAAGGGTTGGATAAATCAGTTATTGAGCTGCATGGCATGCTCAAGCTTGTTGAGTAGTCTTTTAAGAAGACTCTTGAAGTATTACTGGTGAACAAGGGCAATACGCCCACTGCTAAGGGAAAGGCCAAATCTAAGGCCAAAGCTAAAGGCAAAAAGGTGGTGGCCCAACCTAAAGCAAGGGTTGCTTCTCCTGACGATGTCTGCCATGAGTGTCATGAGAAGGGGCACTGGAAGAGCTCATGTCCAAAGCTAAGGGAGCAACTGAAGGGCAAAACTGTTGCTTCAGGTATTTATGTTGTTGAGATTAATCTGGCTATTTCTACATCTTGGGTCTTGGATACTGGATATGGATCTCACATTTGTTCAAATGTGCAGGGTCTAAGAAATAGGAGATTACTATGATCTAGAGAAGTAGATCATAGTAATCTCCTATGGTGCTCGGGTTCAGGCCATGGAGATCGAAGATTATTTCTTAAAGATGCCTAGTGGACTTGTTTTAGAACTAAGAAACTGTTATTTTGTACCTGCGATGCGCAGGAATATTATTTCTATTTCTTTGTTGGATATTTCTGGTTTTATATTTAATATTTGACATGGTAGAATTTCTATGCAATGTGGCAATATTATTTATGGAACAGCATTTCTTGAAAATGGCTTATATATCCTTGATCTAAAATGTGAAAGTTCAATTTATAACATAAATACTAAAAGGATAAAACAGAATGAAATTAATCCTACATACATCTGCAATGTCGACTTGGCCACATAAATGAGAAGCGCATAGCTAGGCTTTACTCTAGTGGAGTGCTAGGGTCATTTTACATCCAGTCTTATGACACATGCGAATCTTGTTTGAGAGGCAAGATGACAAAGGCACCTTTTAGCAAGACTGCTGAAAGGGCCTCAGAGCTATTGGAGCTAATACATTCCGATGTATGCAGCCCAATGAGCACTAGTTCTAGATCTAGTTTTTTGTACTTCGTCACCTTCACAGATGACTTTAGCAGATACGGTTATGTTTATCTGATGAAGCATAAGTCTAAGACTCTCCAAAGGTTCAAGGACTTTAAGAATGAAGTAGAAAACCAACTAGGCAAGAAAATAAAAGCACTTCAGTTTGACCAAGGGGGTGAATATTTGAGCCAAGAGTTTGACTTGTTTTTTAAAGAGTGGGGGATTGTATCCCAACTCACTCCTCCCAGAACACCCTAGTGGAATGGAGTGTCAGAAAGGACGAATAGGACCTTGCTAGACATGGTCCGCTCGATGATGAGTCATGCTACACTCCCTCTCTCCTTTTGGGGATATGCTATAGAGACAACTGCTTACATTCATAATAATACACCAAGCAAGGCAGTTGAGGGAACACCATATGAACTATGGAAGTGCCGAAAGCCCAATGTTTCCTTCTTGAAGATTTGGGGTTGTGATGCACATGTTAAGAAATTGACAAGTGGCAAACTCGAGTCCAAATCTGTCAAGTGCCAGTTTGTGGGTTACCCTAAGGAAACTAAGGGATATTACTTCTACGATCTGGCAGAAAACTAAGTTTTCGTAGCCAGAAATGCATTCTTCTTGGAGAAGGAATTCCTTTCCAAGAAAGAAAGTGGGAGTAATGTTGAACTTTCAGAAGTTCAAGACTCACAAACACCTGCAGCTACTACTGAGGATGCTTCGGGAACCGATCTGACTACTCAAGAAATTAAGGAACTAGAACCGGTAGCACAGGACCTTAAAAGGTCTTGTAGGACACGTCATCAGCCAGAGAGGCATGGCTTTCTCATAACTAATGATGGGGACCTTATGGTCGTTGACCAAGAGGAGCCCAAGACCTATCAGAAGGCTGTTGAAAGCCCACACTCAAATCAATGGCGCAAAGCCATGGAGGCTAAGATGCAATCTATGCACAATAACCAAGTATGGAACTTGGTGGATCCACCTTCGGGTGTAAAGGTGATAGATTGCAAGTGGTGTTTCAAGTTAAAGGCTGACAACACCTTCAAGGGGCGATTTGTAGCAAAAGGATTCAAGTAAGTTCAAGGAATTGACTATGATGAAACCTTTTCACTAGTTGCTATGCTCAAATCCATTAGGATACTACTAGCCATAGCTGCATGGTATGATTATGAGATATGGCAGATGGATGTTAAGACCGCTTCCTTAATGGAAAGCTACTCGAGGATGTGTACACGACACAACCTGAGGGTTTTATCGATTCAAAGTATCCAAACCAGGTATGCAAGCTTCAAAGATCCATTTATGGATTGAAGCAAGCATCGAGGTCATAGAATATGAGATTCAATGAGGCCATTACGGAATATGGCTTCACACAGCATTCTGATGAGCCCTGTGTGTACAAGATGGTTAGTGAGAGGGTTTCCACCTTCCTAGTGCTGTATGTTGACGACATCCTTATCATTGGAGGAGACATACCAACACTGCAAGGGTTTAAGCAGTGTCTTCTAAAGACTGCTGCATCTCTACCTTAATTAGGGGCTGTAATGGTTTGCTAGAAACCACTTACAGTCTGTGGGCCTTGGGCCTAATGCCAACATAAAGACAGACCCATAGGATTGTACACATAGATCAACTGAGCCGGAACTTATAGAAATTGTACATGTAATGTACATTGGAAGGAATGCGTTAATTAATTAGTTGACATTTGGTTCTAGTGGGTTCAACCAAGTTGCTCTGCAAAGCAGAGCAACTTGGCTGAATGAAAAGAAAGTTGGCCAAATTTGCAGAGAAAAGAAGTAGCTCATTTAATTTTGGAAATGATTGTGAGTGAGAGGTATAAAAAGAAAAAGTAAAAGAAATCAAGGAGGAGGCAAAAGAGATTAGTCTTCAAAAAAGAAGTTTTACAGAGAAAAGAAAAGAGATGAGAGAAAGTGAGAAGGAGAAACCGTAAGCAAGAAGGAACCAAAACCACAAATCCAAGACTAAAATCAATACCTAAGCATCAAAGGGAGCATTCTTGACCTTCGCACACTCATTCGGGATTGCTTTGGATTGGTTTCGGATCGTTTCATATTCATTTTTGGATTTTGGGGCTGGTTGAGGTTTTGGGAGAATTTTGGGTTTTCAATTCGATTCTTGACGTTCAACACATCAAAACAATATCAAGGTAAACTCTGAGAGGCCTTAAACCTGTGGACATTGCTTTTTCTTTGCCTTTTTTTTCTATTTTTGGAAATTTTCCGGAAGTGGGCTACCAGAATACAGTTGCATGGCTCTGGTACTTAGAGCCGCGTGGCTGTGCTCTATAGGGGCAGAATCCTGAAACTGCCCCGATCGGCCGAAAGTAGTCCGTTTTCCATTTTATGCATTCTGTTATGATCTATTTCAGCCCAAATGCATCTGTATGTTGTAAAACTTTGGTTTTCGGATTTCTGTACGTACGGGTATTAGGTTTTTGGTTTTTCTCGGGTTTTCTTTTCTGAATTTCGGTGTTATTCGATCCGAACTGGATCCGTAGTCCAGCATTTGCGGACCCCCAAACCTTATAAAATCCTCGGGAAACATCGAAAACGAGCAAAACGTCATTTTCAAAAATGAGAAAACCATTTTTCAGGTTCTAGAAGTCATAGCCGCACGGTTGTAATTTAGAGTCGCACGGCTCTAATTACAGCCATATGGCTGTAACTTCCAGAGAGAAACAGAATCGCGTGACGACCTGTACGGACGTGGTCGTGCGATGCTGTTTTCGGATTCAAACTGTTTTTAGTGTGTTTACTGCTTTTTGGACCTTAGATGGATGTTGGATTTAGGAAACCTGCACGAACAGAACCCCGAGTTCCGGGATAATAGACACGCTAAACTGAAAAATTTGCATGAAATCTAGCCAAATAATTTTCTAAAGTTGTTTTCCAGCATAAAAAATTACAGGAAAGTTTCAAAACTGTTTTCCAGGTCTAATCGGGCCAGCTGGCCTAGCCGACCCGGTTACCCCCTAAATGCATGCCCCCGTTCCTAAAAATCCCAATTCTGTTCAATTTGAGTCCTATTTTGTGGTGTGCTATGAATTGTGCTAACCGTCAGTTTTGCAGCTTTAGTTTCTTTTTATTTTTGTTTTTAATGTAATTAATAGTTCAATTCGTGTATTTTAGGCGATTGTAATTTTCTAGTTAATCGTGTATTCTAGGTGCTTGTAATGCGAGGGCGAGAGTTTTTATCTTTATTCGATTGGGTTGTAATAATTTATTTATTTGCTGCCTTTTATTTTATTTATGTGTGCGCTACATGATCGGATCAATAAAATTAACTTTAGAAATATAAAATGCTATCAATGAACATTGGCCAAATTTATTTTGATAAGACATGAAATAAGGGACTTGTTCGGACCTAGATCTCTTGAAAGTGTAGCGGCCCTCGTCCGGTTCAGCTACGCTGTAATTTCCCAGTTGAGCTGAGCTGGGTGGTGACTCTTACACTCTCCATCGAGACTTAGGTCTCGATTCTTTTACGAAACGATTTAATTTCCCAAAAATCACATTTTCATCATCATAAAAACCCCACGTGAGGGAGGGTTGCCCGATATTGAGGCTCCCTTCTGAGAGGTTAAAAACGTCGTCCGCTCACAGTGGCGACTCTACTGGGGATTTCTTACAAACGTTTTCTTAAAACTTAAAAGAATTTGACGAGCCCTAAAAAATGTCTAATCAAAATAAGGTGGATGATTCTTGCATGGTATTTTATCTTGCATTTTAGTTAGACATCCTTGCATTAGGTTAAGTATCCAATTTTCAGCCCGGTGAATTGTTGAAGTGTCACCTATGTTCCTCATGGTCTTAGGGGCATGGATACGAAACACCACCCATTGCCTCGTACGTACCCCTTCGTTCGGACCCTTGAGTGGGGAGAAGTGAGGAGTATATTTTGCTATGGGGACCTTGATTTTATGCTGACTTGGACCGAACTCATGTAAGCAACCTTTGTAAGATTCCCCGTAGGATACCAAAATAAATTGCATGAATGTTATAGATTATGCCTTCATCATCCCCGGTTGATGATCGAAGTGAACCCCTCCTAGGACTCGGTTAGAATTTTCTTAAAAATTGACCACGATTGGAAAAATAATGTTGGAGGAATACGCTTCGCATGCTATGTGCTACGTGTTTCTCATCCCTTCATAACATACCATCATCAACATTTTCCACGAACATGACATGCTACACGCAAAGCATTTGTGTGATACTAACTCACATCTTTTGTACAGCCACTTGCATTTTTTTTCATGTGTGAAAACATTAATCACCCGTGTGACATTCATACTGGCCATTCCTTTTACAGTCATAACATTATATTCGTGTGTTAACATCTTCACAAAGCATACACGACATCATCATGTATGTCATGCACCATAACCACGTTTTTATATAGCCATTTGCATTTTTGTGTGACATACACTTTCACGTCATCTCATGCCACCTAATAAAGGATGTTTCGAGTGTGCCCTTCACAATCATTTCATTCCATAGCATATCGGGTCTCCCAAAACTACCGGTGTTCCGCCTATGCACCAGATTGCACACGGCCATTTCACAAATACCATGTCATTCAATATAAGGCCGTAATGGTCCTAGGTCTATTTCTATGTGGTGGTTCACACGATGTCATTACATGGCATCACACTCATTCACCATAGGTATTACGGTAACGCCAAAGTCCTGCTTGTACATCATTGTCCACATTGGATCATTTCATGACATTGCAAAATCATTCAAGGTACTCCCCGAGTGCCGGATTAGTACAAATATAAGGGAATTTCATAGCATTATTAAAATCATGCAAGGTGTTCCATGAATGCCGAACGTCTATCCATGTCCCCGGTTACATGTGGCACTTTTTATAACATCATCTCATATCACACGCCTCAAAAGCATTAGAACTCTGTCCATGGGGTGGTCCCCATGCAACCATTTCATTTCATACCATTGACCTACGAAGCGTCGAAACTCTGCCCGTGTGTCGGTACACACACAGCCATTTCACGACATCCATTAGGTGCCCCAAAGGCGCCGAACCTCTGTCTGTGTGAAGGCTCGCACGAGACCTTTTTGCACTATTTTTTGCATGACATTGGGCACCCTTGGGACATCCCAAACAAAGGAAGCTAAAACATGAAGTTCATCCTCATTTTCATTTCCATTCATGAAACATCATCCGAGCATCATTCTTCACGTCACCACTTCATTCATTTATCATCCCTAACTCTCCACGTGTGGTGTAGGATAGTACGTAAGACCAAGGCTCCACACAGATAGTTCACTAAGTAAGTTGGATCGATCGAGGATAAGGTGTCACACTTTGAGGGATGTTGAGGAATACAGGACAGTAGAAATAGATAGTGAGTCTGATTCCGGAGAGGAAGTGTAAATGGCCAACCAAACATCAAGTCTTGCTGATGCTCTGAAGGGTTTCCTAAAATCTCAGGATTTCTGTGACAATCTGAAGAAAGAGATGTGAGTTGTTGTAAGAGAAAGTAGGGAAATTGAAACTAGTAAGCCCGGAAAGGAAAAGGTGGCGGAATCTTCTCAGCATAGGGCAAATGTGTCAGCTAGTGTAGAGAAGCTGCAAGAGATCGAAGCAGCAATGGAGAAGAAAATAAAGGCGAAGTACTCAGAGTTGGATGAAGTGGTCGCCGAGCTGAAGAAAAGGGCCAACATTAGCCTGGGCTCCAAGAGAGGAGTGAATGTAGATGCAATGATCAACAAGGGCATTGAAACTTTCCCAGTCAGGTTTAAAGTGCCAAAAGTTCCTTCCTACAAGGGGATTGTTCACCGAAAGCCTATGTAAACCTTTATGCCAGAATCACCAAACAGCAGCTAATCAAATTCTTCCCGACCACGTTCGAGGGGGTAGCTTTGTCTTGGTATAGTTCATTATCGGAGGATATGCAATTGGACTGGGAAGCCTTGTCAGCGGCTTTCATCAAATACTATAGCTTCAACACTAAGATCCAAGTAAAGCTATATGACTTGGAAAGGGTCAAGTAGAAGCCTAATGAATCCTTCGATGAATATTATCAAAGATGGATGAATAAGATGATCCTATTAAAGAACCGCCCTGATGAGGATGAGCTAATCCAGAAGCTGATTGATGGGACTAGGGACATCTTCAGGAACAATATGAAATTCCATACCTTCAATGAACTCAGCGAGGTCTACAGTATGGCCATGAAAATCGAGAGGGACGAGGAGGAAAAGGTAGTGAACCAAAGGGGTGGTAGAAGCTCCAAGCATGGTTTTGGGTATCGATCAGTGACTGCAACTGGATCAGACAGCGGATCTAGTTCTGGCTCTATAGGCAAAAGCGGGCAATTCTCGGAAGATAAGCCAGCTGAAGTTGCTGTTGTGTCCCAGCAACGAGGTGGCCAAGATGGAAATTTGGAAAATCAAGGCCTATCCCCTTGGACTCTTTCCTTGGCCAACATTTTTACGAAATGTAGGAACGATGGTCTATTGAATTCTCTGAAGCCATTTGAAAAGCCGACCGAGATAGACAAGGGTAATTTCTGTTCGTATCACGTGACAATGGGGCACCATACGAATGACTACACGTAATTAATGAGAGCTATCTGACAATTGATCGCTGAAGGAAAGATTATGGAACCACCTTTAAAGCCCAGTGTTCAGAACAATCCCTTGCCCAGCTTTGACTAATCCACGTGTTCAAGCTATTAAAGCTTATGATGCAGCAGCAGGAGAAGACCCTCCGCATGTGGAGGACGACAATTATTTTTGATATATCTATTTCTGTTTTCTGTTTTACTTTGTGAACAATTCAGCCCACAAGGCATTTAATGTAATGGAATTTGATTTCAATTACTTGTGCGATGTTTTTCTGGATGGAACACTGTGCATTCATACAAACATTCATCTAATGTCTTTAGCATACATGACACATCATTGCATGAAATGAATCTAAAGGCAGATGACGATCCAAACAAAGGGTATCCGTCTTGAAAGACATCATGCTTGATAAGAGAAAATAGAAATTACAAAGTTCCCCAAAAGCACGTGAAGACCTTCGCCTAGCCCTACGATGGTACACCTGGGGGTTGGTGAAGAATCGCAGGACATAGAATTCCAAAAAATCCGAAAGACGAGCCCAGCCAAGCGAAGGCTCCGCAGTCTCATACCAGAAAAAGGGTTATCACAAGATGAGGAATTGTTAGCATTAGAGAGACGGCACCACTTACACCGAACAGACATTGATTCGTAGTCATAACCGTTGACTATTCCTCAAAGTGGGTAGAATCTGGGTTATATATGAATGTCACAGCATATAAAAAAAGTGTGAGTCCAAGTTTAGAAAGAAGAATGTATTCGCACCAGAGGACATCCCGCACCATACCACACCCGGTAGCGGGACACAGGTTTAGGGAAAACAGCACAACCGTTCCAGGACAAAGGGATGGGGCATCATACACCGTCTCCATACCACTCATAAGCCAACAGGGTGGTATAAGTGGTTAATAAGTCCGTCAAAAGGGTGCTTTCAAATATGGCATTTATCTACAGGGACTGGACTGATGTGTTACCATTTGCCTTGTAAGAACAAAGAGCTAGCGGCAGAGCACATGCAAGAAAAATACTAAACCCGTTGGTCTATAAGATGGAAGTGGTTCTAACAGAGGAAACAGGGATTAAGTCATCGACCCTATCAAATCAGGACGAACTCGGCCACTAAAAAAAAAAAGGCAATCCGATGGATCGAAAACCGAAAAGGTGGTCCATGCAAAAATTAGGACAGCGAGGTTAGCATCACCAGCGAGAAAATCTACAAGGACTGGTTGGTGGCAGTCCTGGAGTCGGTCGAGATAGATACCATTACTGATTCCGTCCTTAACTTCATTTCGTCTATGATGTGCATTATGCTAAAACATTATTAATGAATGAATGCCTTGCTCTGTTCATTTAAATGTCGTAAGTCTACTTAGAATTGAATTCGCATCATGCATCATACATGGTTATGCACATTTTCCGCTTACATGCGTCTCATTCAAAAAAGAAAAAAAGAAGCTCACTGAAGTGAAAACCGAAAAGGCGCCTCGGGTAAAAATTAAAGCAGCTCGCTAAGCTAAAAACCTGCATTGGGCAGTTTAGGCAAAAGTTAGAGCACTTTCAAAAGAGGCTCACTAAGGTGAAAACCGAAAAGGTACCTTAGGCAAAAGTTAGAGCAGCTCGCTAAGCTGAAAACCCATATCGGGCAGTTCAGGCAAAATTTAGGGTACTTCCAGATTCATTATTCCTAGGGGCAGAAAGGTGGAACCCTTCCACTATTCCCTAGTAGGAACCTTCCACTATTCTCCAGCAGAATCAACCGTATTATTCCCTAGCAGAACCGTCGCAAAGAATGTCACCACTTTCTCCCCAACAGTCATCGGACTTCCTCAACAACCATTGTATATCCCCAGCAGAGGTGCAAGAGTCACATCACATGAAGAATATACTCTCCCCGGCTAGGGTCAATCATAGGCGTGATGTACCTACCCTAACCAGAGGCACGACACGGTCTCCCCAATAAGAACATAGGATATCAAGATTGGACAAATAGCGGGAAATGCACCTCCCAGAGTCCATTCACGCATGCACACATTGAAACATGCATATACAAACATTCAAAACATACATACACACATGCATACATGCATCACGACCAATCCAGGTACAGGTACCCACTACCATCATTTGGCCTTCCCGAATCCGAATCGCTCTCAAAGCGGAAATGGTCCAACACTGGGGCATTCACTAGGCCTTAAGATACGAATTAGAGCCGTACGGGCCAAACCCCAACATCTCAGGTATAAAGAATTTCTCGATTGTCGGAGTTTTGTTCATGCCGTTATAATCTCGAGAAAGGTACTCTTTGCCTTTTGCAGGTATCCAGGGGCATGACGATCAAGCCGTATTTATTCTTGATCAAAGGAGAAAAAATTTTTGTTCCAAAATTATCGATCAAGGAATAAATACGCATCGCTAATGCAAACTCAGAAACTCAGCAGATCCGCCGCGGGTAACATAGACCCGATGTCAGGCCCGGATCAGCTTTCCCTCAGAAACTCAGCAGATCCGCAATGGGTAACATAGACACGGTGTCAGGCCCAGATCGGCTTCCCCTCAAAAATTCAACAGATCTGCTGCTGGTAATATAGACCTGGTGTCAGGCCCAAATCCACTTCATCTCAGAAACTCAGCAGATCCGCTGCCGGTAATATAGACCCAGTGTCAGGCCCAGATCGGCTTCCTCTCAGAAACTCAGCAGATCTGCCATGGTAACATAGACCCAATGTTAGGCCCACATAAGCTTCCCCTCAGAAACTCAGCAGATCCGTCGCGGGTGACATAGACCCGATGTCAAGCCCAGATCAGCTTCACCTAAGAA
Source organism: Euphorbia tirucalli (assembly GCA_039660915.1). NCBI lineage: Eukaryota > Viridiplantae > Streptophyta > Magnoliopsida > Malpighiales > Euphorbiaceae > Euphorbia > Euphorbia tirucalli. Next base: position 44,478,177 of record CM077636.1, read on the forward strand.
ACTCAGTAGATCCGCCGCGGGTAATATAGACCCGTGTTAGGCCAAGATCGGCTTCCCCTCAGAAACTCAGCAGATCCGCCACGGGTAATATAGACTCGGTGTCAGGCCCAGATCGGCTTCCCCTTAGAAATTCAGCAGATCCACCGTAGGTAATATAGACCCGGTGTCAGGCCCAGATCGGCTTCCCTTCAGAAACTCAGCAGATCCGCTGTGGGTAACATAGGCCAGGTGTTAGGCCCAGATCAGCTTTTCCTCAGAAATTCAGCAAATCCACAGCGGGTAATATAGACCCGGTGTCAGGCCCAGATCAGCTTCCCCTCAGAAACTCGGCACATGGGTAATATAGACTCCGTGTCAGGCCCAGATCGGCTTTCCCTCAGAAACTCAGCAGATCTGCCGCGGGTAATATAGACCCGATGTCAGGCCCAGATCAGCTTCCCCTCAGAAACTCAGAAGATTCGCTGGGGGTAACATAGACCCGGTGTCAGGCCCAGATCGGCTTCCCTTCAGAAATTCAGTAGACCAGCCGCGGGTAATATAGACCAGGTGTCAGGCTCAGATCAGCTTCCCCTCAGAAACTCAGCAGATCCGCAGCAAGTAATATAAACCCGGTGTCAAGCCCAGATCAGCTTTACCTCAGAAATTCAGTAGATCCGTCGTGGGTAATATAGACCCGGTGTTAGGCCCAGATCAGCTTCGCCTCCGTAATTCAATTTCACCTATGGTAACATAGACCCGGTATCGGCTCAAATCAAATCATCACTGTAACTCAAGTACGTCTTTCTTTCCTTCCATTTACGGTGCTTCAATGCATGTTCTCAAATTCCCCTTAGGTAACCTAAACCTGGTAGTAAGTATTGAATTTGATCAGGCGAGGGGCAGTTGTAAGCACCGGGTTTTCCCGACCTCTATGATGAGAATTTATGTATTACCTGTTGAGCAGACAGACACGAATCAGACTTGAAAAAGACCAAATATTGCCTGGAGTATTTCAAACCTCCCAAAAACCGAGCTATCCTCGATTCGAAACCCCGAAGAGGTCCCTCAGATGATTAGGGTTTAGGGTGAGCAATGAATTTTTACAGATTTTGGCTCGGCTCTAGTGGGTTCAACCAAGTTGCTCTGCAAAGCAAAGCAACTTGGCTGAAGAAATTTGGCAGAATTTGCGGAGAAAAGAAGCAGCTCATTTAATTTTGGAAATGATTGTGAGTGAGAGGTATGAAAAGAAAAAGTAAAAGAAATCAAGGAGGCGGCAGAAGAGATTAGTCTTCAAAAAAGAAGTTTTACAGAGAAAAGAAAAGAGAAGAGAGAAAGTGAGAAGGAGAAACCGTAAGCAAGAAGGAACCAAAACCACAAATCCAAGACTAAAATCAATACCTAAGCATCAAAGGGAGCATTCTTGACCTTTGCACACTCATTCGGGATTGCTTCAGATTAGTTTCGGATCGTTTCGGATTCGTTTTCAGATTTTCGGGCCAATTGAGGTTCCGGGAGAATTTCGGGTTTTCAATTTGATTCTTGACGTTCAACACATCAAAACAATATCAAAGTAAACTCTAAAAGGCCTTAAACCTGTGTACATTGCTTTTTCTTTGCTTTTTTTTCTATTTTTGTAAATTTTGCGGAAGTGGGCACCCGAATACAGCCGCACAGCTGTGTTCTTCATGAACATAGTTGTACGGCTATAATTTTTATGAACAGAGCCATATGGCTTTGGTACTCAGAGCCGCGGGGCTGTGTTCTATAGGGGCAGAATCCTGAAACTACCCCGATCGGCTGAAAGTAGTTCGTTCTCCATTTTATGCATTCTGTTGTGATCTATTTCGGCCTAAATGCATCCATATGTTGTAAAATTTTGGTTTTCAGATTTCTATACGTACGGGTATTAGGTTTTTGGTTTTTCTCGGGTTTTATTTTCTGAATTTCGGGGTTGTTCGATCCGAACCGGATCTGTTGTCCAGCATTTGCGAACCCCCGAACCTTATAAAATCCTCGGGAAACATCGAAAATGAGCAAAATGTCATTTTCAAAAATGAGAAAACCATTTTTCGGGTTCTGGAAGTCATAGCCACATAGCTGTAATTTAGAGCCGCACGGTTATAACTTCTAGAGAGAAACAGAATCGCGGGACGATCCATACGGACATCATCGTGCGATGCTGTTTTTGGATTCAAACTGTTTGTGGTGTGTTTACTACTTTTTAGACCCTAGATGGATGTTGGATTTAGGAAACCCGCACGAACGGAACCCCGGGTTCCGAGATAACAGACCCGCTAAATGGAAAAATTTGCATGAAATCGAGTAAATAATTTTCTCAAGTTGTTTTCCAGCAAAAAAAAAAATACAGGGACGTTTCAAAACTGTTTTCCAGGTCTAATCGGGCCTGCTGGCCGAGCCGATTCGGTTACCCCCTAAATGCATGCCCTCGTTCCTAAAAATCCCAATTCTGTCCAATTTGAGTCCTATTTTGTGGTGTGCTATGAATTGTGCTAACCGTCTATTTTGCAGCTTTAGTTTCTTTTTATTTTTGTTTTTAATGTAATTAATAGTTCAATTCGTGTATTTTAGGCGATTGTAATTTTCTAGATAATCATGTATTCTAAGCGCTTGTAATGTGAGGTTGTAATAATTTATTTATTTGCTGCTTTTTATTTTATTTGTGTGTGCGTTGTATGATCATATCAATAAAATTAACTTTAGAAATATAAAATGCTATCAATGAACATTGGCTAAATTTATTTTGATTAGACATGAAATAAGGGACTTGTCCGGACCTAGATCTCTGGAAAGTGTAGCAGCCCTCGTCCGTTTTAGCTACGCTATAATTTCCCGGTTGAGCTACGCCAGGTGGCGACTCTTACACTCTCCATCGAGACTTAGGTCTCAATTCTTTTACGAAACGATTTAATTTCCCAAAAACCACATTTTCATCATCATAAAAACCCCATGCGAGGGAGGGTTGCCCGATATCGAGGCTCCCTTCTGAGAGGTTAAAAACGTCGTCTGCTCACACTCACTTTCGTTGTTGTTATATACTCGGCCTTTGTAGTAGAAAGTGCAACACATTTCTGCAATCTTGATTATCACGACATAGCTCCCCCTACAAAAGACATTAAATAACCAAAAGTAGACTTCAAGTTATCCTTATCTCCTGCCATATCAAAATTTGTGTACCCAACCTGCATTGGCTTTCCATTTCTAAATGTAAGACCCAATTTCGAAGTACCTTGAAGATATTTGAATATCCACTTAACTGCTTCCCAATTCTTTCTACCTGGATTTGATAGAAAATGGCTAACAACACCTACTATATGATCTATATCAAGTCGTGTACACACCATGGCATACATGAAACTTCCTATTGCTGAGGCATATGGAACTCTACCCTTCTCTTCCTTCTCTTTCTCAGTAAAAGGGAAATCTTTTTTAGTTAGCTTAAAGTTGGTAGTAAGAGGAGAATTAACCACTTTAGCCTTATCCATATTGAACCTGCAAAGCACCTTTTCAGTATACTTTTCCTGTGACATATGCAACTTCTTAGAAGCCCTTTCTTGAGTGATTTGAATACCAAGAATCTGTTTTGCTAGTCCCAAGTCCTTCATAGCAAAAGACTTACTCAATTATTGCTTCAACTAGGTAATTCTTCCAGCATTTTTGCCAACAATCAATATGTCATCAATATAAAGCAATAAGATGATAAAATCATCATCACCAAATCTCTGAACAAAGACACAGTGATGTGAAGTAGTCTTTCGGTAGCCTTACTCCCCCATAACAGACTCAAACTTCATGTACCACTGCCTAGGTGCTTACTTCAAACCATATAGGCTTTTTTAAAGTCTACATACATAATCCTCTTTGCCATTCATTTGAAAACCTTCAGGCTGCTCCATGTAAATCTCCTTATCCAAATCACAATAAAGAAATGCAATCTTGACATTCATCTGCTCAACCTCTAAATCAAGACTAGTTGCTAACCCGAGAACAACACGAATGGATGTCATTTTTACAACTGGAGAGAAAATCTCATCAAAGTCAATACCTTTCTTCTGGCTGAATCCCTTAACCACTAATCTAGTTTTGTACCATGGTTATGAAGAGTTCTCTTCTTTCTTCACTTTTTACACTCACTTTTTCTTCAAAGCTCTCTTGCCCTTAGGTAACTTCACCAACTCAAAGGTGTTATTCTCGTATAAGGATCTCATCTCATCTTGCAAGACATTAATCCACTTCTTCTTATACTCATCTTTCATGGCTTCCACATAACTTTCAGGTTCTCTAGCATCTGTCAACAATACATACTCATCCATAGAATACCGTATGGAAGGATGACAATCTTAACAGACTGCTTAAGTGGAACAAGTGGTAGTGCATCTGCTACTGGTAACTCCTCATGGAAAATCCCATCTATTTCACCTTTCGGTGGAGCATCAACATCATCAATTGCTTGTTGGTCAACATTCCGATCATCATCTCCTGCATGTGTGTTTACATGTCAAGGAACTGGATCCATATTAATAAGGTCATCCAAACACTAAGGAACTGTCTCAAGCTGCTCTAAAATCATCAATATGCTGAGGAACTACTTCTCCGTTCTCAACATCCTTTAGAGTCTGATCTTCCATAAAAATAAAATCTCGAATTCTTACAACTTTCTTTATGATTGAATCATAAAAATTATAACCCATCTCATCCTGTCCATAGCCAATGAACACACATTGCCTAGTCTTTATATCCAACTTAGATCTCTCATCTTTGGGAATATGCACAAAATCCAAAGATGCCCAAGTGATTATAGGAAACATCTTTGCCTCCCTAAACCTTGTCAGGAACATCAAAATGCAAAGGAACATAGGGTGTTAGGTTTAAAACATGCACAATAGTACTTAAAGCCTCCCCCTAAAATGATTTAGGCAATCCTGCATGTGACAACACACATCTAACTTGCTCTACCAATGTCCTATTCATCCGCTCTGCTAAACCATTCAGCTGCAGAGTCTTTGGAGGAGTCTTTTGATGCCGAATACCCTATTGTCTGCAATAAGCATAAAAAAGACCTATGTATTCTCCTCTATTATCTTTCTGAATACACTTAAGCTTCTTCCCAGTCTATCTCTCAACAAGAGCTTGAAATTGGTTGAAAGCATCTAATACTTGATCCTTAGTCTTCAAGGTGTAAAACCAAATTTTCCTTCAGTGATCATCGATGAATGTAACAAAATAAAGAGAACCACCAATAGTCCTTGTGGACATTGGCCACAAACATTACAATGCACCAAGTCTATGTTCTCCTTCCTGGAAGGAGAATGGCTCTTAAATGAGACTCTAGTCTATTTACCTTCCAAGTAATTAGAACATTTTTTTAACTGAATATCCTACACACCTGATAACAATTTCTTTTTGGACAATATAAGCATGACCTTTTCACTCACGTGAGTAAGTCTCTTATGCCACAAGTCAATCGCATCAACATTCTCCACTACATTAACAATGCTTTTGGAGATCTTTGGTTACACCCAGTACAACTTAGAATGTCTACTACCTCTTGCCACAATCAATGAACCTCGAGTGAGCTTCCATTTTTCATTAACAAAACTGTTGTGGTAACTATCATCATCAAGCAAGCCAGTAGAAATCAAATTCAATGTCATTTTTGGAACATGTTTCACATTATGCAAAACAAACTCTATCCCAGTGTCAAACTTCAAACAAACTTCACAAATACCAACAGTCTTTTAAAAACCATAATTACCCATATGTACCTCACCAAAGTCACCTTTAGTATAAGATGGAAAAGTTCTCTCTTCATTATGTAACATGACACGAAGCACCACTATCAACCACCCAACTTGAATCATCATGTGCAAGATTAACAACATCACAATCACAACAAATCAGGAAATTATCAATAATAGCATTAACAACATCATTTTCATTACCACTATCATCTTTCTTCTGATTGTTTTTGTGAACCTTTCTTTTTAACCTTCCCTTTTGTTGGAAATGCCCTAGTCCCGAGGCATTGGTCCTTGTGTTTGTATAATACATTTGTACATTAATGTAAACTTTATGTATTATCTAATTTATGTCACGGAAATAAAGGCATTAATCTATTTATTATCTGTCTTGTGCTATATTTTAAATAGAGTATCCAATGGACATCTCCATATCCATGTTGTCAAGTGTGAGGCACTTGGCAGTAAGACCGTGGATAGGGAAACGATATGGCCATAAAGTTATCCGTAGTCTGTTCCAATCATGGGAATGAATGGAACTAAAGACTATCATTAGCCTGGTTGTATGGCGGTGTCTTACCGGTCATAGAACATGGAATGTCAACCAGGTTACTGGGTACATGCAAAAAGGGCATGGTACTGGATTGATCCACTTAACGGGAATCTACATGGTATAGTATCACAAATGATTCTCGCGTAGTACTTGTATAAGTCCTTTGACCGGACCATATGATGGTGCTGCATGTGAAGTGGCACACTTTGGTGTACGCCTAACGGGCCTGTAAAAGGGTGCCAAGTATGGGTACGTTCGGGTGTGTTAGTAAACATGGCAGTGCTATGGATATGTAGAAGGGAATGTCACTCAGTGATTCACTGAGACGATATCATCGGCCTCTTGAAGAATGTTACTAATAAGTGTGCGGCCGCACCCAAACAAGATTGGATCTTGTTTGTGAGCATCAGTTCATTCGGTATCAAGTAAAGGTCCAGACACAAAGAGGGTGATACTTCCATGCCTCTGTGTTGGACACTGATATCAGCGACATGGGATTTACAAGTTCAAACTACAGGGTTACGTTTTCAGTTAGACTGCTTACTCCGTCTTAATTGGGGGCTGCAGTGGCTTGCTAGAGCCCGCCTGCAGTCTGTGGACCTTGGCCCACTGCCAACATAAAGACGGGCCCATTGGATCGTACACATTGAACGTCTGGACTTTAACTAGTCGGATTAAGTGTGTACTTGGAGTATACACGTTTGAAGAGAGAGAGATATATTAATTATATTATATGAATCAATTGGATTGATCAAAGTTATATAATTAGTATTTATTTTGGCCTTCTCCTAATTAATTCAATGAATTAATTTATGGGATTATTTCCTAGGTGGAAATATTCTTATACATGTATAGGTTTACATGTATCTCATTTTAGGTATGTCTAATTTAATCCATTGATGAAATTACTAGGGCAAATGAATTTTAATTAAATGTATGTAATGTATTATATGGTATGATATATATATGCATACATGTTAAATTAAAGTTTCATTTGAAATTAATTAAATCAATGGGATTAAAATTAGGCTTGGGCTTTTAAAGGAATAAAGTCTACATGTAATGGGATTTGTTGGCCGAAATTTTGCATGGAATTAGTAAGAATTGTGAGTCATTGTATGGACAAAAATGATGATGACATATTCTTATGGACCAATTAAAGAATGGTGAGTCATTGGTATGACATATGATGGGGCAAAGTTGGACTTTGCCACCTTGCATCTTGCTTTTCCTTTATGGTAAGGAAATGATGAAGGTGGGATCACCAATCTTCTAGTTGGCCGAATATGGAGGGATGAGAGGGGTGAGTCACCATTTGGACTAAAGGGAAAAGGCAGCAAAGTCAGACTTTGCATCTTTTGACCAATGGGAAATAGCCATTACTCTATGCTTGGCCGCCCCTCTCTTCTCTTCTTCTCCCTCTCTTCTTGGATAATCCGAGTCGCTAGCACGGGTTTCGGTCTGAGAGCCGTTCGTGTACGCATCGGTGGAGGAAATCTACGCTTGATTTCTGCAGTCCGCATCCGTCTCTTAGAGAGACTTTGTGGTAAGTTTTTGAAACCCTCCTTTTATGCTTTAGGATTTTGATTTCCACATCTTAAGCTCCTGGGCCGGATTCGAGGAAATCGACGCGTATTTCCGCTTTTATCGGTCGGTTTCCCGTGACGAATCCCAACACCTTTCTCCTTCTTCAACTTTCTACAGTAGTTTCTAGTATGTCCTCTTTTACCACAATGGTAGCACTCAACATTGGTAAACTTTACCTTTAGAACTACTACATTGATTGCCTCTGTTACTCAGACCTCTACTCTAACTTCTCCCCTACCTTTCAGTGACTAAGACTTTTGACTGTGAAGAAGAGAAACCCTATGACTTTCTTATAATCTCTTTATTCAAAATACTATCCAATTCTATGGTAATGACCCCATCTGGTGCAGAGTTAGACAGTGATGTTTTAAACATCTCCCAAAAATCTGATAATGTGCTAAGAACCCACGAAGCATGTACCTTATCCTCAAACTTGATCCCTATTCCTTCAAGTTGATTTATGATCCCTTGGAAGGCATTCAAGTGATCTGACATGGGAGTTCCATCCTGGTACTTAAAACTCATCATCGGCTTGATCAAGAACAACTTGTTATGCCCTGTTTTTTGAGCATACAATTGTTCAAGCTTGTACCATAACTCATGTGCATCTGTCTCACTGCTAATATGGTTCAAAACATTAGCACCCACTGCCAGATATAACCACAAACTTGCCTATGCAAAATTTTCCATGTTGCTTTTTCATAATTATCAGACAATTTTTCCAAAAATACTAGCAGATGATATTCCTTCATATAAAGAAGGTCCTCCATTTTTCCTTTCCAAATATGCTAATTAAAACCATTAAATTAACCATTCTACTTATGTCTCCATCATTCAAACAAGTCCAACAATAGTAACCTAAGCTCTGATACTAGTTTGATGAGAAAGTAACCTTTCCTAACTTGAATGAATCTATGAGAAACTAACAGAGCAATAAACACACACACACAACATAAGTGAATTTTTATGTAGAAAACCCCCTTGATGTAAGGAGTAAAAACCACAAGACCTGTAGACCGTTCATCTTCCACTATCACAAATAATGGGAAAATACAACAAGTATTCCCTAGATAGAACTAGAGACATAAAACATCAATATCATATTCTTGGAACACATCATCTAAAAATATGAAAATCAATTAGAAAGACAAAAGATCAAGAATACACCAAAAGTCACCTACAAACTACCCATGGATGAATATAACCTTTGGACCTTTGATGATTGATCAGACCGTTTAGAATGAAGATATAGGTGTTAGAAGACAAGATTCATATTTCACGGCGATCCAACGGTTGAAACTTTAGCAAACGTCAAAATCATATGGCTAGGCAAATGGAACAAAAATAAGAATTTCTTCTCTCTTTTTCTCTTGTTTTGGTTGTCTTAACTCTTAACCACTATCTCTTTCTTACACTTAAATACTTAGGGTGTTCCCATATAGGTCCAACCCATTTGCGCTTTCCTCATGGGTCAGAAAAGCCTAACAAATATTACATAGAGGTATGTAGTGAGCTTGCTATTGGGATTCGTCATCGGAAAAATAATGTGGCATAGCAAAATTACACCGTTTAAAATTTTGAATCACGAGAGATTAAACTCATTGGATTCGTATCTTCTAGAGACTGCTGCAGAATCGTTTCTTTAAGCAATCTCCAAAGTCCGGTGCACGACCAAGTATTAACCGGGAACCGGTGCCAGCAAAAGAGCGAAGGAATGGAAGAATAGATACTAAAATTTTTGGCTGTTGGGCTGCTCTTGGTGGCCGAAATTTCCAGCTATTAAATTAGCGTTAGGGTTGATTTTTTTTATTTTAAGTGTGCCTTTTATAGACTCCTTGTGTAATTGGGTTTTTACTTGGTTAATTAAACCCAACCCCACTAGGATTACAATTATATAAATAAACTTTAATTAAAAATTCATACTATATAATTTAATCCCATTAGACTGAATTTAATTACCCCTAAATTAAAATTAAATCGCACTTAAGAAAATACAATACATGTATTTAATTTTCCTTCTTAGGAAAATAATTTAATTAATTGTTTACTTTATTTAATTCAATTAATTGATTAATTAATTAATTACATTATGTAAACTTATTAATTAAATTAAATCAATCCAATGTTAATTAATTACCTTGACACCGAATGTCAACTAATTAATTAAAGGATTCCTTCCAATGTACATTGCATGCACAATTTCTATAAGTTCCGGCTCAGTTGATCTATGTGCACGATCCTATAGGTCTATCTTTATGTTGGCAGTGGGCCCAAGGCCCATACTCTGTAAGTGGGTTCTAGTAAACCATTACAGCCCCTAATTAAGACAGAGATACAGCAGTTTTTTGAAGCACTTACCTAGTAGTAATCTCACAGTGTCCTTTGCCAAACGATAGCGATATGAATAAACAAGAGGCATGGTGACCGTCGTCCTGTTCTACTATTTATTATATTTCTTGATCTTGAGTTGACTAATTAATCAAACAAGCAATTAACTTATTTAGGTATGGCCATACATTTATTAGTCCCATCCATCAAGTGGTCAGTGACATCATCTCGGTGTTACCCAATTGGCAATTCCATCACTTCATTATCAGTATCAATATGTTCACCTGTCCACCCAATCATACCCATATTTAGCATCCTTTTACAGACTTGTTAGGCATATGTCAAAGTGAACCAGATTCCATATTGATACTATAATGAAATCTAGTCTGAGGACAAAAGAGACCTACTTAAGAAAGACCTATGATGTGAGAACCATGTGGCTTTCTTGTGCGGACCGATCCAGTCCCATGTCAACGACATGTACCTTTATTCATGACTGACTTTACAAGTACTATGGCTAGTTAAGAACTACCATACAGTCATCGAATATACAAGTCTGTGATTATATTCATTCCCACGAGTAGAATAGACTTGGTATATGTTTTATGATTATCAATCAATGGATATTTTATTCATATTATAGCACAAGATATAAATGAAATAGATTATTGTCTTTAGTAATGTGACACAAATAATGTATACATACAAAGAGTATTAATATATAATACAAATAAAAGAATCCAATGCCCTAAGAGCTAGGGCACACCGACACTTGCCACTGTTGTTGATGGAGTATTCCATTGGCTTACAGTGAAACCTTATGAAATTATAGTTTTTTTATTTCACAAACTAGAAATTTTAGAAACTGCAAATAACAAGCGCAATTGGGCTTCGAAATCCATAAGGCCGAATTGGAAACCTATTAGAGCCTAGAGAAAGTGTATGTCTTTGTGTTGAATCAAAGAATGTGAAGAAGATATGGATGGTGAAGATATATGGTGATGAGACATCTTGGATTCGTTTGCTTAGTTTTAAGAATCAACCGAAGTTTTTTGACCTGATATATGGGGATGTGGAACAATTAGAAATGTTGGTACCTAATCAGAGGCCCCATTTAAGTCTAACCCATCAAGCCTACCAGATCCATCAAAAAGCCCATATAATGGGACAATTTAGACAAATACCCCTATTTCCAGCAATTAACCCAAAAATATGCAAGGCGCTCAAAATCTCAAAGTTACTCTTCAAACTATGACACGTTCATACAATATGCTCATTCAAACATTCCTCAATTACCCTTCATATTCTCTCTCCTCTTTTGTAATTTAAACGATATTTTTTATTTATCTCTCAACTGTTCACTTTTTCGGCATTCCGCTTTAGCAAGTTCTTTTTGTTTCTTTTTCATCTTTGAAATGAGATCCATATGTATATATTTTTTCTGATTTCTTTTTTCGATTGTCAGGTAAGTATCAAAAACAAATCAGAAAATGTATCAGAAATGTATAAAAAATGTATCAAAAATGTATCTTATTTTTTTTCAATTGTCAGGCAACTATCAAAAATAAATCAGAAAATGTATCAGAAATGTATAAAAAATGTATCAGAAATGTATCTCATTTTTTTTCAACTGTCAGGTGAGTATCAGAAATGTATTTTTGGTAATTTCCCAATAATACATTTCTAATACATTTTTATAATTTTCTGACAATCCGAAAAAAATTCAAAAAAAAATATATGCATATGGATCTCATTTTGAAGAGAAAAAAAAAAGACGATAAAAAATTCTACGTGGCGTGTCGAAAAAATTAACGGATTAAGAGATAAAGCACTAAATTAAGGTTAACATATAAAAGATGAGAAAGAATAAGAGGGTATCACATGGCGGGAAGTAAAAAAGGAATGAAAGTGAGAAAAACCAAAACTTAAAAATAAAAGGGCGCATTCCAAGAATTCATATAGCTTATGTGCAAAACAAAACATATAAATGGAGTATTTTTTGTAATTTCCCTGTATAATGTCGACTGCCACACCAGGGTAAGCTCTCTCTCTTTCTATCTACTTTATCATCCGTATACCTCTATCTACCATGGACTAACTCAGGCATTGGAGGGTCCTCCATGGGCCCCTGACCCGCCTCTTTTTGTCTTATTCTACAGGTGCAAGTCTAGTCCGCTCCTCTCGCACTAAGTCTAGTCCGCCTTTATTGTATGTGCCTAAACCTTTTGCACTTGAAGAACTAAGGTCTTGTTTAGCTGTGGAAAATAGATCTGTTTTTCAAGAAAATAGAAAATTGGAACTCATTCTTTGGGGGTATAATTTTTCCAAATGATGAAACGGAAAAACAACTATTTTTATTTTCCGCTTTTAGATTGCATTTGGAAAACATCAATCGTTTTTATGTTTTCCAAAGGAATATATATATATATATATATATATATATATATATATATATATATATATATATGAATTTATGTTTTGTTTATGATATATATTATTCTTGTACAATTAATTACAATCCCTTCGTAATTTCAATTTTAGATATGACATTTTTTTATAATACAGTATTACCATATAGAAATTATATTTATTAAAATAATGTTTATGTTATTCAAATATAGTTTCATCCGAATAGAAATATCATAAATCAGTTATATTTATCAATAAAAATCTCAAATTTAAAACATGCAAAATATAAATAAATAAATTTAAATAATTTATTATTTGTAAAATTATTGATTTTATATAATTGTATATTTATGTTAAAGCAATATTTCATCATATTGAAATAAATGTAGTTGATGAAAATTTGTAATTAAAACTAAAAAGAAAACCAAAAATGGAAAAATAAAGATAAAGTAATTAAACATGTTTCTATTTTCTAGTTTTGTATTTAGAAAACAGAAAACTGAAAAATCTGGAGAAGGAATTTCGAAAACTAAAAATGGAAAATAGAAAATGTTTTATGAAACTAAACAAGTCCTAAGGTTTTTTCCCATTTGGATTAAACTTTTTCCTTTTGAAGATGGGGCCTTTGCTATATAGTTTCTCTCAACTACTTGTTAAGTTCCTTATTTTCTAAACATTCTTCTTTGCTCCTAAGCATGCAAGACATTGACTAATTCAGGCAAAGTAATTTGACTGATATCTCTAGAATCGACTAAAGATGAAATTTTGCCTAAAATCTTTCTGGCAAACTTACAAACACTTCTCTACAATCTTGCTATTAGGTAGCTCTTCTCCCATCAATATAATTTTATTTATCATCATCATTAGTCTATCTGAAAACTCTTTCAAGGTCTCCTTTTCTTTCATCCTTAAAATCTCAAAATCCCTTTTAAGATTTAACACTTGCATTCCACCTTATTCTATCATTTCCATGATAGAGTTTTTTTTCAGTGTATCGTAAAATTTCTTGATTGTTTGATCATAACCCATAATTCTTAGGAAGATTGATGCAATGACACCACCATGGATTTAGATAAGGCTCTTCGAGCTTTGATTTCTTCATTTTCATGACTTCTAATTTGATTGAGTGTATCAGCCTAGTGGTAGTTCGGCTGTTTTGACTTCAAGTCAAGATGCCTTCCAATAGTTTGGTCATTGGTTTGCTCCTCCGGAGGGGTTCGTGCAGTGTAATGTTGATGGAGCCTTTTCTCTTCCACGAATTAGGTTGGTTATAGTTTTGTCATTAAAAACTCCTCTAGTCAATTTGTGGTAGCCTACAATGGTATCCTAAATGCTCCTAATAGTTTGTCCTTGTTTGAAGCTCAGTAGGCTTTATCTTGGTTGAAAGGTGCAGGTTTCTTAAATGTCATTGTTGAAGTCGATTCTCTAGTGATCTTCCAAGCTTTAAAATGTAAAGCTCATATTCCTAATGCACTACGGTTGATTATTGAGTATTGTATTTCCTTACCTTTTACTTAATTTTCAATCTTGTAATCATTTGTTTGTGTTAGTGTATGCCTTAGTTCCTATATGATGTGATTAGATTTTGTTATAAATAAAAGGCCAAGTACATAGATACCCTCTCTGAACTTGTCCAAAAACGCCTACTGCCCCCCTGAACTTTGAAAAAGTGACCCAGTTTGCCCCCTTACTGCCACGTGTTACTTAATTATTGGTTGTCTCATCTTTGACTTTTCAAAGCAAACTCTGGTTTTTTTGGGACTTAGGGGGCAAACTGGGCCAATTTTAAGAAATTCAGGGGGGTATTAGAACATTTTTAAGAAGTTCAGGGGGGCCATTAGGACATTTTAAAAGTTCAAGGGGGCAGTAGGTGTTTTTGGCCAACTTCAGAGGGGTATCTATGTATTCAGCCTAAATAAAAAGGCATAATCATGTTTATTATCTTTCTTGTACATTTAATAAATTATGAGAATCTAACAACTGTTGTTTTACTCTTTATGCTACTAACGTTCTCCGAGCAATAAAACATTGAGTAGGGAAAGAACATAGTTATAAAGCTATCCATGGTTTGTTAATGTCATTGGAAATAATGACCAAAGACCAGCATGTGACTTGATTGTATGGTGGTATCTTACTGACCATTAGACATGGATTGTCAATCAAGGGCATGGGTACATGTTAGGTTACATGGTACTAGATCGATCCTCTTTAAGAACACCACATGGTTCCTATATCATAGGTGATTCTTAAGTAGTACTTATGTTTAGTCCTTTGACCTAATATTGCTACAAACCTAGGTGTTAGCTCGTATACTTTGACTTGCGCCTAACGGGCCTAAAAGGGTGCCAAGTACAGGTATGGTTGGGTATGCCAGCGAACATGCTGGGAATGTAAGTGATGTGAAAGGATTTGTCCCTCTCTTAATTAAGGGATGATATCACCGACCTCTTAATGTGTAGGACTGCTAAGAGTGTGGTCACACCCAAATAAGGTAATCACGGGGTAATTAGTTATTTGCGAGCTTTAGTCTACATAGTATCAAGAAATATCCTTGCACCATAGAGGGTGACTTCACCATGCCTCTTGCAGGGTACTAATATCGCGTGGCATAGGATATATAAGTTTACTACATGGGAATCTTTTCCATTAATATTGATGTTTCTATCATATTTGGATAGCTATAACGGTTTGCTAAAATCCACTTATACCTTGTAGGCTTAATGGGTTATTGGGCTCACTACCAACATAAGATGGACCCACAAGATCGCACACATGGACTTGTTATAATATGAATTGGATACATATTTATTTAGAGCATTTGGGCTTATGGGGCTCGTGGTTAAGGCCTGGTCAAATAAACCCTTGGAGAATTAATTAGTTTAATTATATGTTATAATTAAATTAGTTATTAGATGAGATATTAAATAATTATTTGGTGTATTTATTTAAATCAAGAAAATAGAATAATAAGGTTTATTTTATTTCTTATTTGGTTTCTATTATTTCTAATCTAGTTATTTTCTTTGTGAGAAACAGAACTAAAAGGGAATAAAAGAAATAAGGAAGAAATAAAACCTAACCTAATTAGTTCTAATTTCCTAATCCTATCACAATCTCTCTCTCTTTTTTGGTGGGGAATTTTCGGCCAAGTGAGAGGAATTAGTGAGACTGCTCTTTCGACCTGTGCTAGCACACCTACGTGTTCTTGAGGTGTTCGTGTGCATAAACATGGAGGTTCTTTGTGCAAATGCAAGAACTCGTAATCAATCTTTTTGCGGAAATAGCCTAGGTATGATTTAAATCCGATTTCTGGTTGAGTCAGTCATTGTATTTCATCTACTTTTAGAATGGATTATTCTTGGGTCCGCTTTTAAGTATAAATCTTGTTATACTTCCACTGAAATTTTTTTTATGTATACCGGGAAAACCTCAACAGTTTGTTGATTAGCTAATTGTCCCTCATTCACTTGCTAGAGCGTCCGTTTCTTTGTCTAAGTGTGGAGTGTGGTGGAATGTGCCACCTCCTTTTGTCTAAAACGGGTTAATCTTGGATTCTTAATGCAAACTGTTTCCAATTTTATATATATATATATATATATATATATATATATATATATATATATATATTGTATGAGCGCCTAGTTACTTCCTAAAAGTGGTACTTCCCTCTCAATTTCAACTCACTGCCACAAGCTAATACCTCCCAAATGAGCTTAATTTCGTTTTAATTGCCCAAATTTGATGATTCTCACTAGTAAAGATTGGAGGTTTAGGAGTTGATGTGTGCTCGACACCATATTACTGAGTCTGATTTGATGCCTCTCCAACATCCACAAATTCTCAAGGTTGTAAAAGCTCTAATAACAATTTGTTCAGAATAGAAAAAGGATAGGACAAATGGAATAAAGTATTACTGATGGTAATTTTCATTGAATTAAAATTCTGCATTTAACATATCTATGCATAGACTTATTAAAACTACTAATTAAAGCTACTAAGAACGCTAACTCAGCCACTAGTTCCACTAACTGTCAACTACTATTTTTAAATAATAAATAAAAAACATAAGAACAAGACTACCACTTCCACTAATGCATTGCTAACAACCAACTAGATTACACTTTGAATCATTCTCCAACAAATGAAAATGGCAACAGCAACCAAGATGAGATTTGGTGCAGCAGGAAGACGGAACAAGGTATCTTTGTTAACAAAGCCTCAAATCTTTTTAAGCTGGGAATTTTGGTTAAGTGAAAATTTTTCAACGTTGGAGAGAGTAGCATCATCCCCAACATCTATCAATGGTTCGGTTTTGTTGTCATTCTTTTTCCTCACAAATTCAAAAGTACTGCTTCTGAGTATTGCTGGTGAAACACTATTAATTTTTGCACCTCCTCCAGGGTTCGCTTTTGACCGTTCTCTACTCAGCGCCGATTTTCTGATTCAACCCACAAATCACTTAACTAATTACTAATGATCAGCATTAAAGAATTTATCTAAACTCAATATATATATCCCAATAGCAATACAAATATGAGCAAGTGACTTACATGAGAAGAGGGTTTTTACGGTTGGGCTTGGGGTTTGGGAGATATGGCATTTTCATTGCCATTAAGCTGCTACCCGCCACAAAAGCCATTATTACTTACAGATTGATTATTCAATTAAGTGAAGATGCAACGATTCTGACTCAAATTACCAACGATGCTCTACCTCAGATTGTAGATTAATTATATGCACTCTACGAGAAGTTGACCGACTTAGTCAACTCCCATTTTCTACTTCATCTATATTTCATATATAATTCCCTGGTATGAATTTCAACTGTCAACTTTTCCTTTCCCATTTGCTCATGAGAATCTTTTTTTTTTTTTTTTTTTTTTTCAAATTAGTTTGATTCCTACATAATTTTTTTTATATATTCCAAGAATAATACTAATTTGAAAGTTTAAGTTTACTATTTTAAAAATGATAATGCATGCCAGTCAGTCATGGTTTTCCAAAATAGTCATTAAACCGATGAAACTACCGGTTCATAGAATTAGAGGTGAATCAGTATAAAACCATAGTAGAACCTGCAATATGGGTTGAACCAGAACAGACCAGCCTCCGATTCCAACCGGCCAGTCTGTCCTGGTTTTCAAACTATTGATACTAGTGATACGAAAACTGGATCGGCTGGTCAGTCGGTTGGATCAGTTTAATTGGAAACCGGCCAGTAGTCTAGTCGATTTAATACTTCGAAAGCGTTTAAACTGAAAACCGACACTATGGTCAACTGAACAGGAAAAACTAGTCGAACCAGAGAACCAACCACAACCCGTTTTCAGTTTATCTATACAGGTGATGGGAGAACTGAAAAATGAAAGTCACCATGTGCTCTAGTTTTCGTTTCCAAAGCTAAAGAAACTCTATAATTAGTCTCTTTTTTATTTTAATATTTTTCAGTAAATATATACTAGAAAACCGAAATTTTTTTTTAAGGCATAATATTCTCAACGGTTCTTACCTAATTAAATGGTGTAGTTTTCTTGCAAAATAAAAAAATAAAACAAAAAAACCCGATGCTTTATTGTTTTGTCTTCCTCTTCCTCGTTGGTGAGGATTTTTATCTTATATCAAATTATTTTAATCCTATCTATAACAATATGGGAGTTTAATTTGCTTTTCTTAATTCTGATATTTTCTGATATTTCTTTTGTTTTTTAAATTCACATGGTCTTCCATAATCAGAGTAACTCTAATTCTCTACACATATCAACTCACAGCTTGTAAGTTTTCTACAAATGCTTATGTTGAAAAATTTATTTGATTTGAAAAATAAAAAAATAAAAAAAAAAATTATTGGGAGAGCATGTTGGCCCTCCCATATTTATTGTTTGGGGGCATAGCCCCCATATAAGTCAACGGCAGACGACTTTGAAATAATTTTTTTTTTAATTTATTTGATTTAATTGTTAAATTTATTTTTTAGTCCTTACCACTTTCTATATATAGGCCTATTTTCTCATTGAAAAAAAAGAGAGGAGATGAGAGCATATGAAAAAGTGGCTTTAATCTTTTGATTTCAAAAACTTGTGTGACCTGTGTAGTTTTGGTCTATTGGTTTTAAGTATTTTGGTGATAGTTTTTGTACTCATTTGAGTTCGACAAATGTCTGCTGTTGTATCCTGGACGACAGTCCTCCGTACACGAGGCGAATTCTGTTTTAAGGAAACCCATTCGAGCCTCAGCAGAATCATTTCTCGATTGTTCCATACTACAGTTAAGGTTAAAAGTTTTGTCATTTTATTTTATGATTTTGTTTCGATAATCTCAAGTTAATTGAATATTATTCGTATTCTGTTTATTCTTACTGGAATATAATTATTTATATTACTAATATATACCTTCTAATAATCTTAAGACATAAATTTTATTATTATATTTCTTAAAAGGTGGACAGGATACCGTTGTTTGGATTACCTTAACTTTCGACTATCGTAGCAAAAGGATTATTTAAGGACTTTTATGAACTTTTGGACAAACTAAAAAAATAAAAATAATAATCATAAAAATTCTAAGTATAATTTTTTTTTTTTATTAATTGGAATGATTAATTAATTTGAAGTAATTAGTTGATTTTGGCCTAATTAATTTATTGTATTATTTTTTTCTAGTTTATTTTCTAAAATTGTTTACTAACTTATTTTATTGGAATTTCAAAAAAAAAATGGCTGAATTGACCCCATCTAGAGAAGAGATTGGGCCCCAGAATGGTCAACATGTTCCTTCTGGTGGACAAAATGGCCAAGAGAAAAATGGACAACAGCAAAATAGACAACATGATCATATTTTTTATGGTTCTATTGATCCTATTGCTATTGGACCTATTAACACTGTTCCGATTGGTCCTATTGCTTCAAGCATTATTGGTTTATGCACCTATTGTTTCTAGGCCTATTTTGGGGCATGGCTCAGGGTCTAGTTCGGGTTCACACTCAATGTTACCAATACGTAATTTAGC
The DNA here is from genome assembly GCA_039660915.1 of Euphorbia tirucalli. Classification (NCBI taxonomy): domain Eukaryota; kingdom Viridiplantae; phylum Streptophyta; class Magnoliopsida; order Malpighiales; family Euphorbiaceae; genus Euphorbia; species Euphorbia tirucalli. The sequence goes on from CM077636.1 coordinate 44,497,795, forward strand.
TCATATTGAAAGACCTAAGAAGTTCACTGGTGTAAATTTCAAGACATAGCTACAGAAAATGTTTTTCTACTTGACTATGTTGCATTTTCAGCGATTTGTGCAAAAAGGATCCTCCCAATGCTGGAGAGGGTACAATAGATCCCGCCATCATGACTCCTTGGACTCATTCAGATACCCTTTGTAAAGGTTTAATTTTAAACTGCTTGACTGATACACTATATAATGTGTACACTGAAAAGAAAACGGCAAAAGAATCGTAGGAGTCTTTAAACTGTAAATATAAATCAGAAGATGCGGATGCTAAGAAATTTTTAGCGGACCAATTTCTGAATTATAATATAAATAATTCTAAAACTGTCACGAGTCAAGTGCACGAATTACAACTTATTATCCACGGGATCCTAGTTGAAAGGATGGTAATAAGTAAGTCATTTCAAGTGGTTGCAATAATTGAAAATTGCCACCTAGATGGAATGATTTCAAAAATTACCTTAAGCATAAACAAAAGGAAATCACTATTGAGGAGCTTATTGTTGGACTACAAATAGAGGAAGACAATAAAGATTCATAGAAAAAGTTCTCCAAGGATGCCAATCAATACATGGCAAGGGCTAATGTGGTGGAGGTTAAGAAAGACTCCAAGAAAGGCAAACAACCAGCTGGATCCAAGTTGGAACCAAAAGGAAGTGTTTCTAAGAAATCCAAGTTTAATGGAAAATGCTTCAATTGCAATAAGATAGGGCACAAGTTATCGGATTGTAGATTGTCAAAGTCAAACGAGGCAATGTTGTAGAAGCTATTGCACAAGATGTATATGATATTGACCTATGCGTTGTGATGTTAGAAGTCAACACAGTTGACTCAAATCCAAGAGAATGGTGGCTGGGCATTGGTGCCACTAGGCATATCTGTTGTTGACAAGGAGTCTATTGTTGTACTAACTCTTACCAAGAGTGGGAAGAAGTTGTATATGGGCAATGCTACTACTTCCAAGATCGAGGGGAATGGTACTGTAATATTGAAGATGACTTCTGGGAAAAGAAGTAAAGCTACAAAATGTTTTATATGTGCCTGACATTCAGAAGCACCTTACGTTTGGGAGCCTCTTGAGTGCACATGGCTTTAAGATGGTATTTGAGTCCCAAAAGTTTATTTTGTCAAAAGGAGGAATGTATGTGGGAAAGGGCTATACGTCCAATGAAATGTGAAAATTTAATACAATTTCTTGTAATTCCTATTCGATGAATAATAAGAAGAATAAAGTTTCTTCTATTTATATCATTGAGTCATTTAATTTATGGCAAGGTAAACACGGACATGTTAATTATGATACTCTGTGGAGATTAATTAACTTAAATCATATTTCCTTCATTCCAAGTTGACAATAAACATAAATGTGAAATTTGTGTTGTGACAAAATTAACAAGGTTTTCATTCCATACGATTGAAAGGAATACAGCACCACTTGATCTTATACATAGTGATATTTATGAGTTGAACTTTATAAAAACTAGAGGAGGTAATAAATATTTTATTAGCTTCATTGATGATAGTACAAAACATTGCTATGTATATTTTCTTAAAAGCAAAAATGAAGCTTTAGAAAAATTTGTTCTCTATTAGTAGGAAGTAGAAAACCAACTTAATAAAAAGATTAAGATGGTAAGAAGTGATCATGATGGTGAATACGTTGAACCATTTGGCAAGTTTTGCTCCCAACATGGTATTATTCACGAGGTAACACCACCCTATTCTCCTCAATCTAATGGAGTAGTAGAATGTAAAAATCATACATTAAAGGATATGATGAATGCGATGCTAAACAGTTCTGGGTTGCCACAGAACATGTGGAGGGAAGCTATTTTATCAGCTAATTACCTATCAAATAAGGTGCCCTATAAGAAACAAGACAAGACTTCGTATAAGTTATGAAAAGGAAGAAAACCTTCCTACAACTACTTGAAAATGTGGGGATGTCTTATGTTGCCTTAAAATTATACACTAGCAAGTGTACTAGGTCAATTGTAGTAGTGGCAAGACAAGTGTCGATCCCACAGGGAGTAAGGGAAAACTATAAGATTTCCTAATAAATCGTCAGGTGAGATTTTCCAAGTAATCAACAATAGAAATTTAAATAAACTAAAATCAATATAAAGCATGCAAAATAACATAAGAAGGTTGCTTAAAACAGGAGATGACAAACAATAATAAAACCACAGGCTTCCACCAGTTAGACAGGCAATCTCGAGGTATCTTTCTCTAGCATTAATTATAAATATATTAAGGACGTAGATCTAAGTTTCTTGCCCTCTACCCACCAAGCTTATCTCTCAACCTCACTTGGATTCTATGACTACCCAACTAAGCTTATCTCTCGACCTCACTTAGCATAGGCATTCATGCATTAAGTCAAGCAAGCATTCTATCAATAATAGAAACCCTTAGCACACTCCCAATCTCCTCTCGGTCTCATGGTAAATGTGTGTGTGTGTGATTTTTCATATCCCCAAATCTCCTCTCGGTCTCATTAGGAATACTAGGCATACAACAGGGCCCCATCGTAATTTTGATAAACACTTCACCACATAATCATCTGAGCATAATATTCATAACAAACACGAGAAAGACTTCCTACGATCACCAGCCTAAGCTGGCTTCAGCCTGCTGGGAAACTACTCATAACACATAATTAAAGTAAAAACGAGATTGCTTAACCAGCAGACTTGAAAGAAAATTATATAATTAAAATTAAAGCCAAGAAAAATAATGGTAGTTGGAGAACATTCAATGCTCCATCCCCGTTGGAGAACATTCAATGCTCCATCCCCCTTGAACAGCAGATTATATATAGCCCCCAAAAAGAAAAGAAAAATTAATCCACCTAGAGCCTTGTTCCAAGATTAAACTAATGACAAAAAATTATCAACCACAAATACAATAGCTTCCTTAAGAAGCCAAGGACAGTTCTGGCATTTCCACAAGAACAAATATCTTCTCCTCACTCTGGGCCGCGCCTCTCCCTTTAATTTTGGCATGTCCACGCCGCAGCCTAATCCAACTCTTTTATCTATTTTCTGCTTCTTGAGATTTCCAAATTCCAGTAGTCTTCCTGATATGCACTTTAGACCTGGAAAAACTTAATATTAGCTATGAATCCTTTCTTCTCAAAGGAATTTTACCAATTTAGTTGCTGAATTTTTGCATAATTGACTGGTAGTATTTTCACTTATCAAGAACCCCCACACTTGAACATTGCTTATCCTCAAGCAATCCAAGAATAAAACAGAATAAAAGAAAAGAAGGAAAGAAAACTTTTTAAGAAAACACAATTAAACACTTAAGCAGCAACCAATAATCAATCCATCACCCTTGAACAACAAGACTTCTATGCAAAACACTAAAATTGAGAATACCAAATCAATTAAAGCATTCTAAAGAGACCTGGCTTAGCTTCAGAAACATCATAAGACAGCAAGACTAAACCTTAAATTACAACAAGCTAGCAGGAAATTAGACCCAAATTTTTGCCTTTCTAAAAGAGTTCACTCTTTCTCTAGTGTTTAGGCTATTTGAATAAGAACTCTCAGCAGAAACATACATTGGCCTTAAACCAAAAACTTAAGCAAACATCCTATCGCTACCACTTAATTAGACACATGCACAATCAAAAGGTCTTAAATAAGGGCGTAATGTAAGGTTTAGGTTAGGGGTGTGACAAACAAGCTTTTTAGGATAAAGGAATACCATCTTAAGCAACACAATAGAACAGCAAGTGACTCACCCAAAAGAACTTAAGCAACCAAGGACAGATAAGGACAGGAAACTCAATAATTTAGATGCAATATCAAGTACTTCAGGAATTTTAAGCACAAGACGAAATATGAACATCTTAGCACAGATTTTCAACACAGAACATCTTAAAAAGAATTTCTTCCCTCTTTTTTTTTAAAGAAAATTAGAGAATTAAAAACGAAACAATTGGATGCAATCAGTTGATAATATAATACATGGTAAAATTGATCTTGCTTACACTTTTGATTTTCAAGCAGTATGGAAGAAGTGAAAATTCCAACTGCCTTTTTGCGAAGATTAGGCGAAAAGTTACAAACTGAAACTTTGAAGGAGGAATTATCGTGAGAACATATGTTTTCAGGACCTCATGCATTTCCAGGAAAACCGGATGCAAAAGTTCAATTGAATTAGACTACTTGCTATTCGAAAACACTTTGATTTTGCTATGGTATTCCTAGGGTTCTTTGGACAACATAGTGTGAATTGGCTTAAGGAAAAACACATAATGGGTTGAACAAAAACAACAAGCTTAGAGGCTCAAAGGGGCTTAAAAAAAATGGGAAGAGAAATGTTAAGGAAGCTTTTTGGGATTTGAGAAACAGAGATGGGTAACAAACGCCCTAATCATTTTGTGCATGTGAAAAACCTTATGGTTTTGACAAAGACAATCCACTAAGCTCTAGCTCAAAAACTCAATATGCATGCCCACTCCATAAGGAATTCAAGCAAGAATTTATATTAATATCTTAGAAAACAGGCTCAAAAACCTCGCAGAGAAATATAAGGTTAATGCAAATTTTAGCCTAACTCAAGCTATCAAGATGAAATAAACTTTAAGGTCTTGAAGTCCTAAGGTGCTTAATCAACTAAAACCAGAATTTCTAAAAGTTTTTTTAATCAACAGGCAATCAATTCTAAGGGCTTTACACAGACTTCCTACATCCTTAGGATCAGAAAATCTCACTGGCTGCTAACTTAAGAAAACACAGAGAAATCGAAAAATTTTAGACAAATTTTTACAAGAATACCAAGAAAACTAATTACAAAAGTTCATAAAATCACACATAAAACTTTACAAGTTCACACAGAAAACAGAAAACTCAAGACTACTTAAAACAACAAATGTTCAGGCAGGGATTCCCAATCAGTAGACCAGCAATTACCAAACAATCAACCAGCAATCATGCATTACCAAATATCATCAGCAATTAATTTAAAATTTATTAGGTAGCTCTTCTCCCCAACACTTAAGATATGCTTTGTCCTCAAAGCATCAAATGCACGCAATAAAAATCCAAATCAGGGCAAAAGAAACCACCTACTTCATGGCATAGAAAAATTATTGAGAGAGGTCATTTGAAAAGAAGCATACCAGAGTTGGACGAGGAAGAGAAGGAGAACATCTCACTCAGCAAGCTTAGAGGAGTAAAAGGGCAAGGGTGGAAAAATCTTTTGGACCAGATTTTCTAACCTTTATGCTAGAGGCTGAACCTCAAAACTACAGAGATGATGTAAGTTCTACAGAAAGTCTTTTATGGAAAGAAGCCATAAGAAGTGAAATTGATTTCATCATGCAGAACCATACTTGGAAATTAGTGGACCTTCCTTCGAGAACAAAACCATTAAGTTCCAAATGGATTTTCAAACGGAAAATGAAAGCAGATGGATCAATTGATGAGTATAAGGCTAGATTTGTTATAAAAGGTTATAAAAAAATGAAGGCCTTGATTACTTAGACACATATTCTCTTGTATCGAGAATAACTTCCATTAGGATGTTACTAGCAATTGCTGCTTTGCAGAATCTTGAAGTACATCAAATGGATGCAAAAACATCCTTTCTAAATGGAGATCTTGAAGAGAAAATCTATGTGGAGCAACCCGAGGGTTGTATAGCTCCAGGTCAAGGAAAGGAAAACATGTAAATTGGTGAAGTCATTATATGGATTAAATCAAGCATCAAAACAATGAGATAAAAAGTTTGATGATGTTGTGATGGCAAACGGTTATCAAATAAATGAGTGTGACAAGTGTGTATATATCAAAACCACAAACCAAGGATATGTTATTCTATGTTTGTATGTTGATGACATACTCATTATGGGAAGCAATGAGAAAATGGTAACTCAAGGTTTGACATGAAAGATATGGGACTAGCAGATGTGATTTTGGGCATCCAAGTTAAACGTTCAGCTAACAGTCTCATTATGTGGACAAGATACTTAGAAAGTTTAGTAAGAATGATTCTAGTATAGCCATGTTGTCATGCTGGCAATGTTTATATTTTTAACGTTATAAAATCTATCATATTATTTAATAATAAATTTAAACATTTTCACGACCTTTTAATAAAGCGTCCTAAGTTAGCCACACATACTTTTTTTGTGTTGTCATTTCCTTTTAGAAAATATTCATTGCATCTTGAATTCATGACATTTCAATAAAAAAGCATCTATAAGTTCTTGACAAATAATTATATTTGCGTCTACATTTGGCCACACTACGTATTTATTTTCTCCCAAATAAAACGTCATTTCTAGACTAAAAAAGTGTCATTTAAAGTGCGACATATAAATAATAGTACGTCCTCAATATAATGACATTTTTATGCATAAACGTCCTAAATACAACAACACTTAAATGAAAAAAAATCTCCAAATTTACAACACATAATTATAGAAATGTCTATATTTAGCAACATTAAAAATCTATTATTTCCTAAAAGTAAATGACTTTTTTTTTGTTAAAAAAAATATTAAATTGCAACGTATAAAATTAATACATCATCAATAAATGCCATTTTATGCATAAATGTCATAATTGTTGTGACACTTTTATTAAATAATATCTTCAAATTTACCACGTATGATTATATAAATGTCTATAATTGAAAATATCATGATTGTTTACAATAGTCTTAAAAGTATAAGAGAATATAAGAAATTTAATAGCTCAAAAGCCTAACATAAGCAACAATATTCCACAGTACTCCTTCATCTACTTTACGTGCATCCCCTATCTTGAAAAAGCCATCATCAACAAGATGCATTAACCATTTGTTATTTATGTAGAAATCAAAAATTAAAAAGTTAAAAAATATTTCATAATTACGTAAAAGCATATTTTTGTGTACACACCTAAACACAAATTAATATCTTCTCACAACAGAATAAAAGTCATTAATTAATCTATCTATATTCTCAAGCATATATTTAGATAACATAAAATTTACTAATAAGAGAAGTATCTACAACAGGAAAATAACTTACAGAGTTCAAGTAAAATAATTTTCCCTATTCTATTGCAAATGAGCCATAAATTAAAAACGGAAAACCAATAACTTTATATCACAAACTAGAATAAAATAGAGGAAGAAAGTAAGAGAGAAACTCCCCTTGTTTATGAATGCTGAAGATCAAATGCTCCTAAGGGGAAGGCGGCCACGGGGGATCATGCTCCTGAAGCTGGTACAACTCAGCTACATTTTCTTCAATTTAGGTCACTTTTTGATGCAATTCATTCACATTGGCGTCAATGGCGTTCAATTTCTCCATGGCCTGCTGCAACAAGCTGAGCACAGGGGAACAATAAACACTAGTAGCTTCGATATGAGTGCCTCTCTTCACCCGATGCCCTGGTTTTGGATCTGCACCAATAGGTAACCAACACTAGTCCCATATTTCTCAAACAATTAAAATCTAAAGGTTCCATCTTAAAAGCAATATGTAAATCAGTAGAAACATGATCAATTAGGTTCAAATTTACGGCTAATTGAGTAATCAAGGAACCAAAAATAAAGTCTCTGCCAGCAGTCCAAGCAGTACGCATTTGACTAGCTATCGAACAACCCAAATTAACTTTCACATTACTAAGCATACCCCACAGAAAGTATAACTTAGTTTTATTGTAGGTACTAGTACTAGAGATCCTCCCAGAAAAAGCATAAGCCAAAAAGCGATGAATATATTGCAACTCAGGTTGTTTCAGGTAATAGGCCTTAGACTGACTAGGATCATAAGAAAAAACTTCAACTGACATTTTAGGCTAGACCTTACAACCATGGAAACTTTTTGGAAAATCAATTATAGACAATTTATACTCATCAGTCTTAGCAAAATTAGAATCAATCAAAGCACATGATAAGTTAAACTCAATCACAAAATAAGCAAATTCCTTTCCCATCAACCTGAATTTAATCACATTTGGTGTTTCTATGGTAAATTCCTTAGGTGTTGTGAATTGTTAGTCATATGGAACTCCCTAATCAGCTTAGTATACCCAGGGCATTTAAGTGCAAAGAATGATTTCCAACCAATATGTTTGACCATCATATTAAATTCATCTAACAAACCAAGCTCAACCAACAAAGAGGTATCAACACTTTTACGCAGAATAATCTATCTACTACAAACATCAGCATATTTCTTTTTCAAACTAGTTGGAAAATTCAAGCAACCATGTAAATGATGGTCAGGAACAAGTACAGAATTACCTCTAGGCAGTCGGGAATGAGTTTACATTACCCGAGTTACCTTCTTCTTCTTGGAAGGTGTTGGAGCTGGAGTGTCAAAATCCAAGGAAGCTAGAGGCGGTTCCAAAGGCGGGACAGCCTTAGAAGTGAATCCTCGTTTCCATTTTGAGATGGCTTTGGACTTAGTTGGCACTTTGGATCTCTAAGCAGTGGATTTAGCCAATGATTTTGCCTTATTTTTGGGTTTAGAAGTGCTGGCCAGAATTAATTACTTTTTAGTCCCTGGAATGGTTGTTAGTCACCGGAATCTGGACTGGAACAAGAGGAACGATGGATGCTGGTCTGATTGATGGTCCAGCATCAACAGCAAGTAGAACAGCTACGATTTCTACCGGAGTCAGCAAAAGCTTTGTGATAGGGGTATTGATGGCTGGTGGGCTGGGCGACTAACGCGTCTCAACAGAGACAAAGGGGGGCAAGGCTGGTCACGTCGGAGAAGGTGGAAGCACTGGACGGGACGTGGTTTGTGTCTGGGGAGATCAGGCGACTAGTGGTGTTGCGATTTTTGCTACTGCAACAGACGGCTTCTTCGATGGTGGTTTCTGGCCTGGCAGTTGCTTCATTTTGGCCATCGGTGAAGCAAAGAAGTTACTGCGGTGGTGACGAAGGCGACAGAAGTGGACGGCGGCGACGAGAACGAAGAGGGGTGCTATTGGATGTTTTCTTCAAGAGGAGAAAATTGGCTGCCAAAAAAGTAGGGTTAGAAGAATGAAGAAAAAAAAATTTACTTATATATTTTCTTTAAAAAAATAAAATAAAATAATAATATAGAATAAAATAAAAGACACAAAAATTGAGCTTTGTCCAAAAAGAAGCAGAAAAGTTATGTCCTCAAGCCTAGATCATGGTTTAAATCACTTTCTTGAATTCGTCACTACAAAAAGAAACAGAAGACTAATGTTCTCGAACCCAGATCATGGCTTATGACTTCTCTTAAGTAAAATTTCCTGATTCTGAAAATTTACACAACCCAAGATCTTGGCTTATTTGAATTATTCTGCACATTAAAAACAATTAATTAGTAACTTGAAGCATGATCAAAGGTAACGAAGGGAGCTTAAAATTCATTTAAAAACCTAAAAACTAAAATAAAAATGTCTTCAAATTAAAAAAATCACTTTATATCAATCTAAAATCAAACCGTTTTTAATTTCAAAACAAAATATCAATGCATATTTTAAAGTATTGTAAACTTTTTATAAAAATGCCAACAAAAAATTTAAAACCGTATTAAGTGGTGATATAAATCGACACAAGTAAAAAGGCTGTGACTGAATATATAAATAGAGGGACATAATAAAAAAGTTCCTTTGAATTAAAAAATATCAAGACACTTAATATCGATGTAAAATCAAACTGTTTTTAACTTAAAACAAAGTGACGATGTTTATTTAAAAGCGTAGTTAAAATTTAAAAAATTGCCAACAAGAAAGCAGAAGTGTCATTAAGTATTGTTATAGGTTGACACAAGTAAAAAGTTTTTTCGAATTAAGAAATATCAAGACACTTGACTTAAAACAAAATGACGATGTTTATTTAAAAACATAGTTAAAATTTTAAAAATTGCCAATAAGAAATTAGAAGTATCATTAAATATTGTTATATGTCAATACAAGTAAAAAGTGTCTTCAAATAAAATAGTATCGAGACACATTCTATTGACGTAAAATCAAACTGTTTTTGACTTAAAATGAAGCAACGATACTTATTTCAAAGCGTAGTTAAAATTTTAAAAATTGCCAACAAAAAATTAGAAGTGTCATTAAGTATTGTTATAGGTTGACACGAGTAAAAAGTGTCTTCAAATTAAATAGTATCGAGACACTTTCTATTGACGCAAAATCAAACTGTCTTTGACTTAAAACGAAGCAACGATGCTTATTTAAAAGCGTAGTTAAAATTTTAAAAATTGCCAACAAAATTAGAAGTGTTATTAAGTATTCTTATATATCGACACAAGTAAAATTGTCTTCAAATTAAATAACATCGAGACACTTTCTATCGACATAAAATTTAAACCGTCACTATATGTAAAAAATACCAATGATTTTATGAAAAGCGTTGCTAAATTTTTTAATAATTGTGACAAATATTTAATAGTGTCGTTAAATGATTATAAAGCCGACATAACATAAAAAAGTGTGGCTATATTCAAAAAAATAGAGACATATTTTTTGTGTCGATAAAAAAGTGTCATTATAATCGTTTTTTTCTTAGTGTTAACTGCAAAATGGAGTACGTATTGCTTGCTTTCCATTACATAAAAAAAACTTGAACTATTGCTTTGTTAGTTTAATTCGTTCATATATTAGTTAACAATTATACATGTAGTTTAGCTAAATGATGCTTCTAAATCATTTGAAATTTCATCTTATGAAAGAACCTAATATTCATTTGGCTCCACATCTTTTACTACTAATTAAAAAAAAAAAAAAAATTCTTATTTATTTTATATAATACATATAATGATTTTATAAAATTATATTGAATTAAAAAATATTTCTTAGAATAAAAAAATTCAGGTTCAATCAGTTCAAACGGTTGAATCATGAACTAGTAGCCTCATCGGTTCTATGTCTGGTCCGATTCTGATAAGATTGAATTGTATACTTTCATCATCACTAATAGAAAGGAGAAATTTTATTATAAACTCGGTCCATGTGAACTGTTCTAATGAAAAATGAATACATGTATTTTATAGTTTTTCAATATACTTTTTCATTTTTCAATATCCATATTGTATATTTGTTGATTTATCATAAGAAAGGTCTACGTGAACCGAATCCATAATAAAATTTCTCAATAGAAAAATTACTTTCAAATAAATTTGATCCAATAAGATTGAATTGAGTAGGTAGGAGTTTGTAGTCAAGAGTATACTAAAATTTTCTGAGGCCGGGGTCACCTGAAGGATGCATGTATAACCTTGCTCACTCAGACAAATTAATTAGATACAATTAAAAGAAATTAAACAAAAATGGTAATAGAGTAGATGAAAAATAAAGCAAATAAAACTTCTCTACAAGGCTTAATAATAGAAATTTTCACATGTGACCGGTTTAGTATTTATATTTGAATTATTGGTTAGTTAAGGTTTTTTTTTTTTTTTAATTATTATGATTTGATTCGATTTGGTTTGTTAAGCTCGAAAGAAAATAACATAATTTTATTTTATTTTATTTTATTTTACGGCAATTAATTGATAGTATAAGTTATAAATAAATATGGAACATATATAATAAGTATAAAAAAGACAAGAGTAGTGTGTTTCAATTCAAGATATTTAAATATTTAATGTTGACCTAATCAAGGTTTGGTCCCTTTAATTTTTTTTTTTTTTTTTTTTTCTTATCATTTTTTATAAGCCAAAATGGAGAGAGGGTACAGTGAATAGTTCAACGCCTAAGACAACAACATAACAAAAAAAAAAACCACCAAACGCAATATAAGTAAAATACAAACAAAAAATGCAGCAAAGAGCCGATCATATGATGCCTGCTTTGTTCAAGATGGGATTTCTCAAGTCTTCGTCACTGCCATCTTGAGGAGGGGATGATGAACAATAACAGGCTTATGGGCTTATGGGCTTGTTAGACCGGATTGATGAAAGACTTATTGGGCCGGTTATGCTGCTTATTTTTTCCAGGTCTGTGTTCTTGCCTCTGGTATGTTCTACTTCTGGCATATCCAACGGCTGCATTCCCTTCTTGAGATGAATTGCTGATGTGGAGTGATCAATGGTTGAGACTTTTTCCTGTGGCACATTTGTTTGATATAATACTGATTTTATATACAATTCTTGAATCTCATTACATTCATCAGTGATATATAATTAGTTTTCATCATTATATCCAATTCTTTATATCATATTATATTTCATCAGTTAATTGTATATAATATCAGCATATATTAACTTTAATCTCATTACATTATATTTCATCACTTAATTATATAATGATGAAAACTAATTATTAACTTTCATCAGTATAATATTATATGTCATCTGTTAATTGTACATATTGACTTTAATCTCATTACATTCATCAGTGAGATATACAATTCTTCAGCTAATTATTCAATTAAGAAAACTAATTATTCAATTAAAGCCAAGATGTGGATTTACCTTACTTTCTTTAAATATTGAAGACAAGATGCCTCATTTTTTAGTGCTTATTGTGTCTTTGACGGTGATAACAAGAGCCGGATGATGTGATTTTATATGAATGTCTCAAAACTTAAACTTGATGAATGTAATGAACTTATTATTTACTTTTTGTTTGAGATATTTGGAATTGTTGGTTATTACTTTTGTGACTTCATATATTAATTTATTTGGTGGTTTGTTGATTTTGTCTATATATATACTATTTAAGTTTTATAAAAAAAAAAAAAAAAAAAAAAGAAAACTGGTTCAACCAGTGTCAAACCGGTTAAACCGTGTACCAGTAGCCTCTCTGGTTTGCTATCGGGTCTAGTTTTGAAAGCATTGCTTAAAAGATAAAATCTTTTCACTTACAACAAAGGTCAATTTTGTATTTTTATATACAAATTTAAGTAGATGGACTAAAGAGTTATCACCACAGTTTTTACCAAGATTTCTCTAAAACAATGAGATTTTTTATATTTAACAAAAGTGATTTTACTGAATGGTTGCCTTATATAATTTTTGTACTTTCCGAGTTTTTAAAATAAGTAATTTATAATGTTATTATCTTATTATATTAATTGCGTGATCTTATTGATACTGTAATCACCAAGTTAAGACCAAATCTGATTCTGTAATTTATATGGTATTTAAGAGAATTTGTTTCGCATTGATTTTTTTTTTTCTTATATAATTTTGGTGTATTAGAAAATTTGTAATTAGTTGAGTTATTTAAGTTGGTGTTTGGGTAAAATGCCTAAAATAAAAACACCCAAAAAAAAAAAAAAAAAAAAAAGCAAAACCACCCTAAAAGAGTGTTTGGATGGAGTGTATAGAGGGTCATCAAAGGAATGGAATGGATTTTAAAGGAATGACTTAAACCTTTCCCGACACTACATTTTGAAATGTTCAAAATTTGAAGAAAAGAAAAAAAGGATTTGAGACCCTTATAAAACTTTGCGTTTCAAATACACTTCTTCCCCGACAAAGGTTACTTCTAATCATTCTTTTATTAGCATCTCAAAAATCCCCATCCAAGCAGGCCTTAAGGGTTTGTCTTTTTGAGGTGGTTTTTTATGGTTAACAAAAAGGATAGTGCCATGGGCACCATACTTGAGAAGAAAATTTTGAAGCAATAATGGTATTTGGAAGTAACCACAATCCCTCAATTTTCCTCTTTTCCTCATCTTGGTGGGATTTGGAGAATTGTGGAGCTAAAGAAAAACCCTTTTACAACTTTATCCTTGTACTTTTTTTATTACTCCCTCTGGTCATTTTTATATGACTTTTAACATTGTTCACCAAAACCAATGAACTATTAGTGAAGCTATTTAAATAACTCATTTGCTCTTACTAAAACTTCGTGTCTAATTAATGATTATAACTTAATATGCATTAATTTTAATAAACTTTTCACTTATTATAAATAGGGGGTAAATTTGATAAAACATTATCAAAAATGTATTGATAACACAAAACGACATAAAAATTATCAAATTGAAAGTCCAAGAAAGTCATAAAATGACTAGATGGTTACAAGAGTTTTTAAATAAGGTTGATGCTAAATCACTAGAATTTAGTTAGCTAGAATGCAATTAATACACTTCTATAATTATATTAAATGAAAAGTTAACTAGTAAAATTATTAATGCACCCGTTATATCTAGGAGGAAAAATTAACTACTCTTTGGAGCTAAAAAGTTCTTTCTCTCAAGGAAAAAACCACCTCCAGTTATTATTAATTAATATTATATTCAATAATACTAAGCTGGGGACACATGTAACTGAACTTTTTAATTCTAATATCAAGAATATTAATTCATTTTTTATCCTTACATATTTATCGATATATAGTACATTATTTATATATAATACAATTACATATATAAATTTCAGAATAGAGATTTACACATTAGGGTTTACTAGTTTCAAAAATAAATTGAAAAACTATTATAGTTCAATTTTATTATCTTGAAAGGAATTATTTCGGTGATTTGGTATTGATCTATAAAAAGATATAATTAATCTATAACTTTATTTTTAAGGACAAAATTAGTATTTAATATATATTAATACCACAATCATATTCAGTATTAAAGAACTCACACAAAATGTGCACATTAAACAAGCCAATCCTCAAGCAATAACAATACAGCGATGGTGAATCTATTATTCCAATAACACTAACTACTCCAGAGAAGATTAGTTATCTCATATCAGGTTTAGAAGTAGAATATGATTGAGAAGGAAGAAAGTATAGAGAGCCATTTTTAAAAAGAAAGGATTTTATTTTTATTAACTTCTGAGTTTTACTAACATAGAAAGTCTTGGGATCACAAAACTTACACAGCTTACAAGATAAGCTAAGGTCATGGTCACGCAGAACCTACAAAGATGGCTATCTGAAGGCCAATTATTCTAACAATCCAAAACATGCATCATATCATAACAACTTCACTCTAATAATTAAACACATAGTGGATGATGGAGATGTGATAGAAGTGTGGTGTAGTGGAACCATCTTCTTTAAACTTAATATGAGATAACTAATCTTCTATAGAGTAGTCAATGTTAATGGAACAACAGGTTCATTATCGCTACACTCTTGTTGCCTGATGATTGGCTTGTTTAATGTACGCATTCATCTTTAATATTGGCTGCTTCATAACAATTGGTGCTTTCATTAAGAGATTACTTTTAGATTATGAAAAAGAAGGAATTCAATTAACTATGTCGACTTCTACTCCTAATTCTACAATTTCTTCTGCTACAAGTAAATCTACTTCTCCTAACCATGATCATTTTACTCAATCCATGACTGGATTAAATCTTCCTAGATTTGATTCTCCTCTTACTATACCAGTTCCATGTCGTTCTTTTGTCACTTCTAAAATAGAAAATCTTATTGAATTCTCTACAATCCCTGAAGATGCACAAGTTTCTGCAACCTTTATACCTGTACTTAATCCTTACAGGGTTTATAAAAGAGAAAGTTCTTTGAGTTCTTCCATTCATAACCTTATTTCTACAAAGAGACCTACCATAAATAAATCTCCAAACTTCCAGAATAGATCAGTGCTATCTTAAAGCCACAAATGTAGAACAATATGTTACTATTCATATTGAACCAAGTCTAATAACTAGATAAAAAAGGCAGGAATACACTCATCTCCATCTTGGAGCTACCAATATAGTTCTTACTCTTCATGGTAGACATGGTCTTGATACAATTTCTTGAGTTAGTATTCTAGATTTTATATCCCTAAAATATAAGAAAGTTGTAATTGGAACTGTAGTTAAAACACTTCATGCCGAAAGCATTGTTCTTACTTACTTTCTTTTCCAATCTTAACTTTTCTCTCTAAGATCCTCACTTCCGTATTGCTTTGAAGATACAAGATCAGATTACTGGTGCAAAGCAACTTCCCACTGCTAATGCTACTACCATTCTTCAAGTAGTGTACAGGTTACAAGATCACACAATGGATCTTGCATCCCATGGTCGCACTTCCTCAAAAGCTCTGTTTGCAATCACTCATAACGATAATGATCCCACAATCATTCAAATCCCCAGAAAAATTCCCAAAGAAGAATTAACTCAGCTTATGCCTCTTAAATGGCTGACTAATTATGAAAATCTTCATCGATTTTCATAGCTTGTTAAGACTCGACAAGTCCTAAACTTTCAAACTAAACCAGATGGTTTGGTAAGAACAGTTTTCCAACCTCCAAAAAGATCTTTACAGACACTCATGACTCTCCCCCCAGTTTCCAAACCTAGAAAAAAGAAGATTCCTATTTATAGGTTTTGTCCTGATGGTTATCATATTTATGTTGACAAAATTGATAGACATTTTATCTAGGATGTCCCTAGCAGTGGCAAGTGTAATTCTACTTGCACTTGCCATCTTGATGACGACGATGATGATCAGTCAACCAAGTCACATAATCAATGTCATCCTCATGTCAAAGGTTTTGATGACAGAAAACTTGATAGACCTAGGTTGGTATCCATGACTGGGTTCTTCAGAAAGAAAGAAACCAGTTGGAAGAAATGGAGAAAGGTCATATTCATCATATGAGTTCAAACTCTTACCTTTAACCTTTACCTTTTACCAAAAAGCCCTTGATCAACTCAAAACAGAGCAATTATTTTGTAACGACCCAATTCTAAGAAGAATAGCGCCAGGGTGGATGGCCTGAGCAAGGAGCGGCCCAGAGTGTGGTGGCACCGGGGTAGATAAACCTGAGCAACAAGCGGCCTTGAAGGATGTCGATGAGGGCAAGAATGAACCGAATCTATACCAGAAAGAGAGGGTATAAAGACTGTGTTGGTATAGGACGGTACAGTTAAGAAAGGCTAGCTTTCGACACTGTACTGGTATTGGACAGTACAATTGAGAAAAGGGCATAAGAGATTTGATAGGTACTACCAATACTAACAAGATGCATCTTCTTTTCGGTGACCCATTCGGAAGTGACTCTAAAGTTAAGCCTGCTTGACTTGGGAATGGGTGGCCTCCTGGGAAGAAATTTTCAAGAAGCATGCAAGTAAGGACAAAGCATACTGGAAAGATACGTGTTGGTTTGTAGGGTCGATTAAATACCAAATGTTACATATTTGCTCCTGCTTCTGGTTGTTCTGATCCTATCTCTCTTCACACACCACTTTAATCCACAAGATACTACAGAATTCCCACATTTGATAAAAACCACACACCCACAAACAAAAGTAATCTCTGCACCTTACATCACTCCACAAACCATTACCCCAAATGGTCATTTTAAGGAACAAAGACTAGCTGAAGCTGTTTTGAATTGGCATACAAACAATGTGCAAATTCAAAATCGGTATTTACACCACGCCTCAACTTCTAAAGAGATTGATTCTATATCTACTTTTGTTCAAGAATCATATCAGAATACCACTAAAAAGATTGATCAAATAGACCAATCCCTTAGAAAAACATAATCTTTGCTATTGAATAGGATCTAAAAGATTACTCATCAGACTCTTCGGAGTCGGCTTTTTCTAATGATGGAAATTTTCCTGTTTATTCTTTACAGGAATGTAATCTTCATACAAAGGATGACACACTTCATGACGATGATCTCATGCCTCATGTAGCAATTCACATTTTGCCTTTGAAATATGATAAGCCAGTACCAACAATTGCATTCATGGATATTGTAATTTTTCAGACAATTATGAATTCAAAACTTCTTCCTCTAGAAAAATGGAAGCCACACAGAACCTATTTCTGAGTTGCAAATGGTGAAACATTTTCTACCAAAACTCCGAAGAAGAAGGCTCATTGGAATACAATTCTTCCCAAATTGTGTCATATGGACCAAAGTTCTAGGACCATCTTTGCTAGATAAAGATATTTTGATCATCTTCAGATATTATAAGAAAGCTAAAGGGCTTCATATCTTACCTGAAGGATTAAAATTTAAACACTTCAAACCTTATACCTCCTAAAGCCTTTTCCCTCACAGAAGTCTAGCCCGTTATCAATCCATTAGAGATCTCATTTTGACATCATATGTTGATTCTCATACCCAATTCAACCACCTTCAATCATTGTGGACTACTCTAGACTTCTTCATCACTTTACCCTTTAAACTCAATGAAGACATAAACCCAACCAAAGTAACCTATCCGGGAATGACACCATCAAATTGAAAACTAGCTCAAGAAGATTGTTCTCAACTACTAGCCCAATGCCTTGTTGAGTCCACTCAGCCTCCATGGACTTGCCAAGCTTTCTATGTTGAAAAGAGATCTGAGCTTATTCGATGAAAGAAAATGCTTGTTATTAATTATAAGCCCCTAAAACACTTCCTCATAGATGACAAATTTCCTCTTCCAAAGACTAATTTTTTATTTCTTCATCTTAAGAATGCTTGTGTCTTTTCAAAGTTTGCTCCGAAAGCAAGATTTTGCTAGCTTGGCAACCATGCAGATGATCGATACAACACAGCATTCTATATTACACAGACCAGTATCAATGGAAAGTTATGCCTTTTGGACTTGAACACTGTTTCAAAAGTCCATAATGTGCATTTTCCAACCCATCTTGCATAGTGCCTTGATTTACATAGATGATATTCTATTGTTTTCTAAGGATACCCAAGCCCATTCTAAATTACAAGCCCAATTACACTTACTAGTCAAACAGTATGGTATTATGCTCTCAGAAAAGAAAAGCATCATTGATGACTCATCAATTGATTTCTTAGGAATGCATTTTAAAGATGGTCATTATGTAACTGGTCCCCACATTACAAAGGATTTACTTAAATTTCCTGATGAAAATTTATCTATCAAGCAAATTTAACAATTTCTTCGCATAGTAAATTTCCTTAGAGATCATTCCTCACATTTCAATCCATACTAGCCAATTGTTTAAGTTGACAAGAAAGAATCCACCTCTCTGGGGTCCAGCTCAGACAAAAGCAATTCAACACTTGAAACAAGTGTTATACTCTCCTCCACCACCGAAGGTACCCTAAAATGGACAAAGAATTCTCCAAACAGATGCAAATGATGAGCATTAGGGTGTTATCCTTATAGAACATGTACATGGAACAAATCATTATTGCAAGCATGCTAGTGACAGTTCAAAGAGTCAAAAAAACATTATCACTCTACTATCAAGGAGGTTCTAGCTCTAATAACTGGAATCAAAAAGTTTGAATTCCATCTCATCGATTACCACCTTATAGTAAGAATGGACAACTCGGCTTTTCCAAAAACTCTCGACTTCTATCACAAGTTTATCCCAAATTACCAGCTTCTTCGACTTAAAGATTGGTTTGTAAAATATGCTTTTTTTGTTGAGCATATAAAAGGAGACAAAAACCTAATTCCAAATTTTCTGTCCAGGCCAACATCTTTGCAAAACCCCTAGCATAACATCTCATTAATCATTTCCAGAGATACCATTCCTTTGATTTTCATAACATCGAGCTTGCGGTCTGAAAATTTCTGGTTAGAACCTTTATCCCCTAAAATCCAAAAAATATTTCCTCCAGGAACTTCGTTCACCACCAAATATTTCCTTTTCTACTTGTTCGGGCTTTATACCCGTTCCACCAACCACTGGAACATGAGCTATGGTAGTTACGGTGTAATTTGGTCCTTCACTCTCCTGGTGTTTTACCATTATATTACTTTATTACAAATCCAGATTATGTAAGTGCCTTGCTCTTTACTTTCCTAGACTCGTTTGCTCCAATCTCATGGTGGCAAAAAGAATTCCAAAAGATAATCCATTATGAAGGATTGTATGACCACAAAACCCACCAGTTCATAAAAAAGCAAATTGTAGGCATTTTCATCCTGGCCATACTTCAAGCATCCACAGGGCCATTTCTGGACCCAAAATCATGTCTATCATTGGAGAAATTTTAGTTTTCCTAGATAAACTAGAACTTTAGAAATTTCTACGTGAAATAAATGGTTATGCATATGTTTCTACCCCTGGATATTTTCAACATCCCTCTATCCAGTTACCCTCACAGCAAATCCAAAGTTTCAAGCTATCCGTCCAATGAATTTCCACATTCTCCACTTAAGCTCATCAACTCAATTGGATTCCAGCTCACAGCAGATGTCAATTCAAAATCTTTTTCAAGATTCCCAAGACTTGTTTTGTATGGACAGCCCCACATGGTCAGAACCAAATGCTTATCCTACACAAAAATTTCTCAAAGATGATGATGATTCAGCTAGTCCAAATTACATGAATGCCTCTCCGTCTCACGAGTACAAGTATTTAATGAGTACCCAAACATTATATGGGACAATAATACAATTTAAGATGTGTTCTTAAGAAGATAATAAGATATATAATTTTAAAGTCTCATAGATGATATTTATATTTGTTTTGATGCATAAATTTTAATTTTTAAGGTTTTAGGGTTAAGGCTTCAAGGTGGGCTTATTCAAGCTGGATTTGGAATTTGATTTTCAAGCTCGAATCAGCCTCACTCAAGCTTGCCTTAATTAATATCGAACTAGGTTAACGCTTTTATGAGTGAGCACCATTTATCCTATGATATGCATGATTCCCTACACAATTATAGTATTTTTTTATACGGAGTGAAACATTTTTTACCTTGTTTAGAAGTTTTCTCTTTTTAGGACATTTCGTAAATTAGAATAAATTAGTGATACATATGTCCTACTCGATTTATAAATTAAAATGTAGAATTATCGTCTTTACTAAATGCTTGTGTCTAAATAGATGTAGTCATCTAACTAACTAATAAGACAACAAAATCTTGTTGAAGAACTATATCACATTTACAATACAAAGTGACCAGATGTGTACCTTCAAGTTACAAGCAAAAATTTGTCACCTTATGTACAACAGAATTCATGAGCACTTATAAATTCTGCAAAATTTTGTGAACATTTTATGCTACCTACTAATTTAATTTCTACGCAGGGAAGAAAGGAAGTTGTAGTTTTCTAAAGTACCTTTGCCTCATCTTTCACTTTCCCAGGTGAGTTAATATTCTGCTGATCAGAGCTTCTTTCTTCCCAGCAACAGGAAGGCTGTTTGCTATCAAGTAATACTTCAATTGTTGTATAGTTAAGTCCTTCAACTGCAACACAGGCACAAGATGGACAAATAGCCAGCGTTACTACGTATTCAATAAACTAGAAAACAAACAATCACGCAAAATTATAAACAACTCATTAATTAATTTTTATCCCCAAGAATGAGATGTCTATGTACATTGATTAATTACATGCAAGATGCAAAAACTTAAATCTAATTAAATAGTTAAGCTCGAGTCTGTAACTAGGAAATTTTGTTTGAACATGGTGTTGATTGTGTTTGATTGATCAGATTTTGCCATTCTAACTTAGGTTCATAGATGCAAGTTAAATTCTTTAACGTAGTGTATATATTTGAACTACCTACAAGCATGGCTCCAAACATACCTCACGTACAGAATCATCTACATTCATCTTTAAATCAGACAAAAAGTTAAAAATGTCCAAGTCCCTTGCATGAGATACTTTCACCCAAGCAATAAGCGTTTAGATGAATATCAAAAGACAACAATGCATAACTGCCAGTATTTGGTTTCAGACATTTGTCTAAAAACAGGATAATTCCAAATTACTAGGTCCTTTCAGAAAATTTTTAATAGCTTGAACAGAAAGTTACAAGGACAATTAAATAAATTTGACTTTACACTCTCAAGAAAAAGTTCTATGGTACCTTGAACTTTTGTCTGCATCCATGATCTTCAACCTTTTCTATGTGTTGGCTTCTTTTCATAGCATCATACAACAGCTTAATGATTTTAGCTTGATTTAACTCGTTATTCCATAGTTATCAAAGCAAGAAGAGATATAGAGGTAATATGGGTAACCGAGGAGAAAGACCAAGTCTCATTAGATAAAAGAATGAAACCCATTGTAGAGACAATGAATGAACCCAGTCAAGTCAAAACTAGCTATAAAAGTTCAAAATTTGGTCCTTTAACTTGACATTTTTTCATGGACCAGTCAAAATTCGTATGTATCAGCAACAGAAACTTCCACACATGACAAATAACAAGAAAAAAAAAAGTCCAAATGCTTCCATGTGTGACTTTGGACTAATTTGACAAAGGAAATGTCAAATTATGAATAAACTGTCAGCAAAGTTCATTTTGGGGCAAATTGCACTTCATCCTAAACTAGTCAGCATTTGAAACGATCTACAACATAAGTCACTTCAACATGCAAGAAGTGTTTAGGTGTGACCAAGAAAAACTGAGATGTATAATGTGTTGAAACAGAAGTTGATGATGCCATTAGACTTTTTCTAAGAATTATAATAGCACATTTATTTATTTGGACAATTTTTAATCCCTTGATCATTTGATGATAATTAATGATGTGATCCCAAGATCGTATCAATTAATGCAGGTGATAAGGAAATTTTTAAGGTGCATCTTTTGGGTAAAACGTTGAAAAAATATATCAACAAAATTGATGTTGAAATTTTACCATATTCAACCGTTCAAAAACATATGTGTAGACAGTGAAACATTAAAAATCACCTGTCCATTGTCAGCAAGCTCAGCCCAATTATAATTGGTAGCTTCATCAGCTGCTGCTTTCCTCTTTTTGGAGGCATCATTTGTTTTCCCATCACCCACAATTTCCTCATCATAGTTTTCACCATAAACAGAAAGCTTGAATTCTTCTACTGCCTTTATGACTTTTGGTCTGTGGACATATGTCAACAAATTCACCATCCTATCAATAAACTTAAATGCCCATGCCTACCTTTTTAGAAACAGGGGATAAAGAACGGTAGATATATCATAGTGATGGAAAGTGAAGTTTCACATTTACCTTGCCATGCCTTCCTCATCAGGAAGTGTTTCATCTTTGGTTTCTGGCATCTCATCTTCTTCTAGAGCTAGTGCTTGCAATATGGCATAGTGTCTCTGCAAAGCTGCAACAAAGTATTTTCTCAAATAAAGTGGCTCCAAGCAATAATACAGTAACTCCTACAGAAGTAAAATCCTTCTAAGACAGAAATACTGAGAGATTATAATAAAGGTCTCAAGAAATTATATGAAACCATAATAAACTTTTTTCTCTTCATAACATTATTGTTAAGTTGTAAACACTGAAACACATACACATAGAGGCTATAAAAGTGGTATGATATGAAAACAAATTTAGGAAAAAACACGCAGACACAAAGTTGTTCTACCAATTTGGCATTATGGAAATATATTAAAAACTATATTGTTTGAAATGGCTCTGCAGCATAATTTAAGTTATAGCAACTTATACCACATTCTTAGAGTGATAATTTAGAGATTATTGTCTTGTGAAATGGCAAGCCTATAGCAATTATGTTCAACCACATGGATTAGAGTTGCAAGAAATCTGCAGTTGTTCATAACCTTTGTGGTAAGAAATGCAACTTCATCATCATATTAATAAATTCACATTACAAAGAGCATCCAAGAGTCCAACAAAGACAAAATACTTGGTTGAATAACAGAAAGGACATCGGGTCATGTTTATGCACTAACTTCAACATTATGAGCATTCTCCAAGTTAACATGTAAGATATGGCACTTACCTGGGTTAGCAAATTGACATACTGAAAAATCTTTCAAGTCCATTCGTTTGATTAAAGCAGCTGCCTTTTTAATTTGGTCATCCGTTGCATGAGATGCCCCAATAGTTGACTCCCAATTAAGCTACCATAAGTTGTCACTTCATTAAATAAATTTATTCCCACATTTTAAAGTGATTCTCTCATTCTCAAAATCATTCATACCTCTTCAGGATTTCTGACATCATCAGAGAATGGAAGATATATCATGTGCATTCCTGGTGGCTCCACCTGCCCACCACCACTAAGGATCTCATCCTGCAAATTTTCAGAGAGATTAATATAGTTTACCATAGACAATCCACAAATTCTGGCTTATAATAGAAACTGAACACCAATAATTTGTTTCTAATCAATTTTCAAATAGCAATTGAACACCAAGAAACGAAGAACACATTAATTCAAATCAATTTATGATCTTGAACTCTCATTTTCAACATCACAATGAGCAGAGGCAATCTTCTTCTCGTCTAATCTAGCTTTCATGCATACCTGTATGGATATATATACAAAGGAACAGCATAAAAGGCCAACAAAAATAAAACTTATATAACCACAGTGAGAAATTCAATGTTTCTTTTTCTAAGCATTTCAACCACTTTACTGAGTATTTTTCCAGTCTCCGTTAAACAATTTGAATTGAAGTTCATTCATTTTACAAACTGGAGCATATCTTGTTTAGAGGGCCTCAGAAATTCATGATATAAGCTTCCCTTCATATTCAGTTCGAGATTTTTTTTTTCTTTGTAAGCAACATAACCACGAAGCAGTCAGCATTAAGAAGAATAATTTGACCAGACAAGACTTTTGGGAGGGAAAAACATCTGTCAGCTGGCGAATACAAAAAGCAATGTATCTAAGATCAGTTGTCGCAGATTACAAACAGAATAGCTGATGCTAAACAAAAAAATCAGCGGCACATTCATGCAGGAAACTCATCTGTCTATCGTACATTAAAAGACTGTACAAGCTTATTCTCATCCAAGTTGAATCTTACTTGTGCAACAAGGGCAACCAATCGAGAATTAGATGAGCTTCCATAAAAAGCAACAGCAAAACTGCAAAATATTAAATGGATAAATTAAATCATCAGCAATACTAATATGCGCATCACAATATTCAAAGCCACCTTCAATCACCTCTATATCAGCAATTTACAGCACACAAACACTTCAAATCATGGAAAACAAAAATGCGAAAGTCATTTGTTGCTTTGGCACAAATGGATTTTTAAATGATATCACTATGACATACCCACAAACTACCGGCATGAGATTTAAATCCTATGATTCCATTGGCGAGTGCGTCAACAATAAATGCTACATTAACAAGGGCATAGTTCATCCATACACATTGAAGGAAGAGAGGAACACAATGAACCGTAACTGTTTCCCCGACATGCAAGATAGGGACAAATAAAAAGATGAAATAAATCTTGTACAATCATATGACGTGCTATAATCAAGCTTGAGCAACAAAACTTGAGCCAGGTGCATAGAAAGAAACTGACCGATTGAACCGCAACATGGATCTATGGAGAGCAATGAAAAGGGAAGTGCTACCAACCACTTCCTGCAATCAATAACAAGCAAGAGTCACGTAAACACTAGAAGAAATTTCAAGAAATAAAAGAAAGTACAAGATTTTGAGAATATTAATAATCAATGTTAGCTTGTATACATATTACCAGATAGTACCATTAAGCATAATATCCTTCATATTTCACGTGTATGCAGTTTGGTTTTAACACAAATGGTATATGAGAATTTTCAGAGTGCAGTTTAAATGAACATGATGCTATAAATTTAAACACCAAGATATATTTGTGTTCAAATTCATTTTTGTCATCAGAAATAAACAGAGCTATTGAGTTCATAAGTAAATATGATTTCCAATATTATTTCATTAACAAGGACATAGGGTAAAATGAAAAGCAATAAACATTACACTCCCATAAACTACAATGTAGAATCATTCCATGTGATTAAAAGCACTAATACTACATTAAAGCAAAGACAAAAAAAAAAACAGCAATTCAATATTTGCAGAACAGTTCAAAAATAACAACTAAATAAAAACCTTGTCACTGGGAAAAAGAAATGTTGAAGGCTTCAAATTGTGATAATCCTTCAAGCAATGTAATGGCTTGAACCCAATAAGACGAAGATGTGCTGGTGAAACTCTTTTTATCTCTGAAAGCTCCTCCACAGAGAACTTGATATTCTCACTAATGAATAACATAAACAATTAGGTTGAAAACCTCTGTAGACAATAAAATATGCATGTAACTTTAATCTGACTTCACACCTAATCTTTAAAGTTTAAAAAGAAGCAAGTGACCACCAAAATACAAAACTGAGTTAAGATAACAGGAAGTCCTTAACCCCAAACCACAAAATATTAGGGTAAAAAAAGAAAAATTAAAGCAATTCTTTTTGAACAGATGTCCATGCACACATAAAAATAGAAGAGAGGGGAGAGAAAGCTAATTTAACAAATAACATGATTTCCAAAAGACTGACAGCTTACTTTTTATAAGGCTGAGAAAGCTTACTAGCCTCATGCATCAATGCACCCGTATCCGAACAAATAAAAGATCGTTCTGTCTGCAGAATGTTAGCACATACTATCTAATCAGAATCTAGTCCCTACCATTAAAGTCAAATAATAATATACATTGAATAAGATAAAACTATAATTCAGCAAGAGTGCAGTAAATGAGCATTTATTCACGTGCTTTTATTGTACATTTGTTCTCAGCAAGGTTTATATATTTACAGAAACCTATTATTTTCTAAATTACATACGTTCCTATTGGCTCTCTATCTAAAAATTAGTTTTTTCATTAGCGAGCAAAGTGCTAACATGGTTCTTATAGGATCCCAAATGATTTCTATCCAATCTTGTAAACTTTCAATATATATATATATATATATATAGTAATTCACACATCCATGTCTATGCATGAGTACAGATAGACAGATACAAGTGTATCTGCCTGTATGTAACAACTTTCATTACCTTTAAAGGACGATTGGTCATAGAATCAAGCCATGTAATTGCCCCTAAAGCACAGACAATTTTTTATAAATTTTTAACACAATGATATGCAGAAGCATTAATAAAAGGAGAACAAAATAACAAGATGTATACCTGGTGTAGTTGGCCTTATAAGAGCGTATGTATTCAATTCGATTGACAAACCATTTGCAATTACAAATGTGATTCTTCTCACAATACGCTTAGTGAACATGCGTTTTCTCAGTTGATCTTTCATCTCTTCCAATCTATAATCAATCATATAAATTCACAAGAAAGGGAAAATTTCGTCAGCAAGCAAGCATAAGGATAGAGATTTCAGCATCAATAGTAACTTGGTTCGGTACAAATATCTAGCAGCAAACCTTTGACTACAAGCTATAATAAAATCATCCAAATCTAAATAAATCAATCAATCAATCTGAGTTTTTGAAAAGTGCCATAAAACCAAAATAAAATAAATCATTAGGTAAAATCATTAGTCCAAAGATCATATACATCTTTTTTTCTTTTCCTTATTGTCTCTAAGATGCAAGTTTCATAGAAGAGTCTTCGAGGTTACCCAAGAAAAACACTATATATAAAATAAATTTTGAGTCTCTTTCACCATGTATACGTAATAACCACAACTCAGAAAGTTAAGTTTAGAAAGCCTCCACAATTCTTATCCCAAAGTTTAGTCAATGACCAAGAGTAAAAATCTGCATGATGACTTGAAATCCACTTATTCATTATGCATCCTATAGCCAAAAGTATTGTAGATTCATGAAATCATCATCTTAATTTGACCAAGAAATAGAAGGTTTCAAAGTCAAACCATACAAAATGTGATAGTCCTTGCAACAGAAAAATAGGAAAAACCCTACAAACTTACTTTTGTCCAACAGAGGGCAAAAAGTGAGCAACATCATCACCTTCCAGTCCAATCAATTCCTGAAACATATAGGCAATAGCAACAAATGTCTTTCAACTTAATCAGCCTTTTAATTCGATTAAGACATATAAATTGATCAATAGAGAGATTTAGTTCTAGGCATACAGCATAGAAAAGTGAAACATTGAACTCCTCGTCAGGTCGGCTCAAGGGGAGAAGTTCAATCGAGATACCAAGATCTTTTGCATCCTGAAAAATAGCACCAAAGGTTTTCAACAAAGAATGAAAATTCTCATAGAAAATGGTTGATCTTACAATGACCATTGAAACATAAAGCATTCCAGACTAATATTATTTAATTAGTAGCTCCTACTTTAGCTCGCTGCACTGTTGTTCTTGTCATATCTGATCTTGCTGTACCCTTTAAAATCCCAAAAGGATCATCTTCATTTGTTAACAAGAGCATCCTTTTATCAGCAGTTTTAGCAGATCTGTAATCATTATCACTTATGAATGCAAAACACCAAAAGATATCCTGAATAAAAAAAAAGAAAATATCATTCTCTTTAAGGAAAGAAATTCATAATTTACCCTTTACGTAAGAGTGCTTGCGCTACCCAAAGCGCATTGTAAAGGGAATTTTCCCGAGACCCAGAGACAATTCCATACTGGCTGCCGATATCTTTCATGAATGACTCTGTAGGCAAACAAGCTGAAAATAAGTCTAGAATCAAATCAATATCCATTCATCAAACAGACATCTATTCAAACTCAAAATCTTCGTTTAGGAGTTTTGAATAGTGAAAATACTCAAAAAGCCTTTAGTTAAGGAGGCATCTGAATACACTTCCTCAAGAGATAAGATGCCACATATGATAGATAAAATACCACTGTCAAAAGGAAATGTGTAACAGGTAATCAGAAGTTATCAGTATTTCCATCAAACGTCAGATTCTCGAAGTCCTTTGTGAGAACTTTGTATTTGCAAATAAGAAAGTGAGGAAGAAATAAAACTGAAGAAAGTTGAACATCACCCATAACAAAATTCAATGAATTAAATGCAGCCCTCACAGTTTAAAGGAAGAATTTGCAGAAGTTAAATCAGGAGAGAGAAACTGGTATTGAGCTTTATGTGTCATCTTATACAATATTCTATCATTTATAAGTGCATATCATATCACTTGATTTGGATGGTCATTGGTACCAACTTCTCAAAAAAAAAAAAAAAGAATGGAACTGATAAATAAAAAAGGAAGATACACACACGCACACACATACATGTTGCTTACATTAGCAAGCGCGAACTCTTAAATTGTGATTGGATCCAGAATAGCATTTGTGACATACTTCAACAATGTTATTTTCATAGGTGAACCCATTGGACCGACAATCAAATAAAGTCCATGGAGGAGTTTCACGATCTCTCAAAAGCACTTAGTTCCTCCAGGATGATAACAGTTGTTACTGTAAAACAATGCATATTAATTGTCCCAACGAGTTACCTTTTCCGAGACATAGAGATCTGGAAATAGGATGCAAATATAATCAAAAGAAATATAAACTCTTGATTTTCAAAGTTCCTTGGCAATAAGATAAAGCAAACGCTGAACAATGAAGCATTCTTTCACTAAAGTAATTCAGAACCATAAATGTCAATTAACAAATTTGCAATGAAAAAAAGAGCAAATGAAAAGAGTAACATACAAAAAGAAACTCAACAGTATACCCTCAAATTACTTGAAGAGAGAGAGAGAGAGAGAGAGAGAGAGAGGCCCCTACCCTCTATGCAATAAAAATCTTTTATAAACCTTGCAGTTGGCCTATCTAGATATTCTCGCTCAGCACAATTGAACACAAAAACACCATTTAGGTCCTGCAAATTCCTCTTTTCTCTCTGCAATGATTTGCAGAAATATTAAAGTGAACCAAATTTGAACATAACACTTAGGTAGCATATTGTGGAGTCTAAACTCAAAAATCTAAATGCACAAGAAGGAAGATTTTTTTTTTTTTTCTTCTTTCCAAGTGTTCTTTATGAAATAATTAAAATGCCTCAGAGAAAGGCATTATACTATTTGAGACATCAAGGCAACATCCTACCGTGTTGAAGAAACATATTGCAACTTCATCATATGATCTATTAATAATCTGAGACTTGAGTGATTGCAAGATGCAACTAACAGCAACATGGAAATGAGTTTCATCCTTGCCATCTTCCTGTTCATATTGATAAACCCAGAAAGTGTCAAAGATATCACAATCTACCAGCCAAAACTTTCGTAAAAGTTCCATAAAGCACAAACTGTTCACATAAAATGAAAATAAGTACATATTTTTATGCAATGAATAGCAACTGCGACTATTCAAAGCAAACTCTTTCGACAGTAGATCCTGATAAACAATTTTGATCAAGTAGCACCAATGTAAATAGGACCAAAATTTCAGTGAATAAGCTCAATGAATTAAACAAATTTCTAAAATTTCAAAATAAATGGTGCAAAAACTAAAAATAAACAAATTCGATACTAAAAAAGAATCAAAATTAAGTATAATGAGAAATAGAGAAACTGACTCCGGGGCAAGTAGTGCTGAACATTTTGGGAGAAGCATCGACGAGATAAACCACGAATTCCTTGGACGATTCTCTTTGCTGCGTAAGAAAATCCAGATTATTAGTATTGTATAATGCTCAAACCATTGGCAGAAAATGCGAGAGAGAGCAGTTAAAAAGAGGAGAAAAGTTGGTAATGAAGGTGATAAGTTAGAAAAGGTTAGGAGAGAGGACCTGAAAGAAGTCAGAATCCGAGTCGTCTTCGTCGTCTTTGAAGACATCGTCGGGGTCCAACTCCATTGTGAGATAGGAGAATCAAAAGAGGAAGGAGAGGAGGATTTCTGGTTTAAATTCAAAAATGCTAGAATAATGTAATTTTGGGCCTTTTCAACTGCTCAGTCTGAAGGAGTAGGAAACGAAGTGTATCGAGAAAGCCACACCAGCGGTGGCTCGGTCAGTCTTTGAGCTTTGCGTTTGACCTCTTTTGGACTCACCCTTCGATTATGTCCAACGCGATATTTCATCGAGCAATTACGCATGGATTCACTTGTGAACTCACTTTTTTTTATTACTTGTCAATTAAATGTGAAATATATTTTTCATAGGGTACCCACCATTCTTGAAACTATAAAGAGTTTCTCATTCAATGCTGCATAGTTAGGGGCTTTTGCAATTGCAAAATACTTAGTACGTTATTTGATTTTAATATCGGAGTGTTTGTAGAAAGAACTGGCGGCAGAGCTAGGAGCAAGGATTTAGAGGAACAAAAATTTTTGTAAAAAAAATAATTGTACGCCAAAAATCCAAGATGCCACTGGCTATAGTGATGAAAGCAAGAAAAAATAATTAGGAGGGGAGAATTAGGCCAAATAATATGAACTAATTTGATATAATAAAATACGGAAAAAAAAAACTATTTAAAATATATTTTTTAATACTAAAAATATGAAAAAATTACACCACATATAAAACAATTGTGTTATATAAGTTAAATTAAATATTTAAATATTTAATAAAATAAATTTTCCAAACATTAGTTTTTAAAAATTTCTATGTATAGTTAAGTAATATATCATGCTCGTTAGATTTGATCATTGAACCATATATACACCTAAATATCCGAACATAGTAATCGAGTTACCTCTTGTAGCGTAGATTATTCGAGGTTGATTTTGTAGCGGAAAGATCTTGAGCCAAGAACTTGTATTACCAGTCATGATTACTCCACGTCAGTTTGTTTATGAGAGAGTAAGTAATAAATTCACGAACTACATACGCGAAGAACAAGGAGGAATCTCACAAAGAAATTTCGGTCAGAGAAGGCTAGAGAGAAAAACTTGCAGGCACTGATTTGTGTCTTAGTTCGTTGTTTATTTTTATTCATTGCGATCTTTTATAGCAATTGAATGGAATAATCCCAATCATAATCAAACTCTAGTAGTAAGACAAAACCTAATTGTCTTAGTAATTATATCTCTATTTGGATTGTATGTATCCACCCATCACAGTTACGGGGCGGACTACAACTCTAAACCCGATATAATTCCTACATCTCCCACTTGCATGTAACAGAACACATTCTATTATCTTTGTTCCTCTTGTTAAAAATAGTTCGTGCGACCAGCATATAGTTGAGAGCTACTTGTTATACACCTGTTAAGGATATATAGCCTCTCATTGAGAGCGGAACTTATACACCTGTTAGGGATATATAGTTTCTCATTAAAAATAGAGGATTGTATACACCTGTTAGGGATATATATTCTCCTCGAGTAAATACTATCATTGTGTGCCTTATCCTAGATTTTCTTTTCACATTCATTGTACTTTCTTCGATCTTTACAGTTTTCTATGATCACAATTATGTGCCAATACATAATTACCATGGTGGTGAAAGATAGAAACATTAAATGTGAATCCAAGAAAATCTTCCCTTCCTACTAAATTCTTTCTATACAATTTAACTCGCTTATCTAGTTGGACCGGCTAGGCTGAATTTTTGCATAGCCCTTAATGGTATCATTCCAAGGTAGCTATATTAAATTATGTTTCCAGAAATAATCAAAGGTCATAAGGATAGATTAATATCGAGAAAACTTTATTTCACGAAGTGAGTTTCACGCTAGGAAAAGCTAAGATCACATCTTTTCCATCTCGGTGGTCCCGAAAGCATATGCATGCCTTAATACGTGTTATGGTGTGTTCTTCTTTTGAAAGAAGCATGTGTCATTTAAATTTTGATACATATATCAACTAATTTAACACCATACGAAAGTATAAGTTACAATGTACCAAAAAATTTAACTCTAGTCCAAACCATTAAGACACCTTTCGGCTATGAAGACAGATTAAGTCAAGGTAACCGTTTAAACCTTCCCTCATGGATAACACTTAATCCATTAAGACACATGTATGCGTCTTTCAGTCTTGCTACTTTTATGAAACAGTCTTTCATAGTTTCTAGAAAGACGACTTATGTTTATTGGAACAAGCTCTCATTTGTTACCAAAAACAGTCTCATCCTTATTAGCATCATCCATGAAGTAATAAGGGTAAACACCTATGTGAGTAGGTGTCATATCTATATGACATGTTTAATAATAGCAATTATTCGAAATATTTGCACTGGTGTATTGTAAACATCCATAAAACTTTATTAAACCAAAACAAATCATGTTTTTTACATGATAAAAGAAGACAAGAAACTCATATCCTAAAAAGTCCCTGTGATCTAATATGCTTTACAAAATCGTTTCTCATGAATGGCTTTGTAAGCGAGTCTGCTACCATGTCATGTGTAGATATGTATTGCATATTAACTTCGTGACATACAACTAGTTCTCTCACAGAGTGATACTTGATCTCTATGTGCTAAGATTTGCTATGGAATCTCTGATATTTAGCAAAGGCGATTGCAGATTGACTTTCGCTATTTATGACAACCAGAGTATGAGAACTAGTAACATTTAAACGTTCAAGAATCGGCTTAACCATACTGCTTCTTGGATTGTTGATGAGTATGTGACATACTCAGCTTCCATTGTGGATATGGAGACACATGTTTGTTTCTTGCTACTCCAAGATATCACACCATTTCCTACCAAGAAGATATAACCAGAAGTGGATTTTCTTTCATCCTGATATCCTGCATAGTCCACATCTGTGTATCCTCTCAGTTTCAAGTCCTTTTCTTGATAACATAAAGAATAGTCTGCAGTAGCCTTAAAATACCTTAATATCCTCTTTACTGATATCCAATGCTCTTTTCCAAGGTTGGTTTGATATCTACTCACCATCCTAACAACGTGACAGATATCCAGTCCAGTACACATCATTGCATACATCAGACTACCAATAACACTAGCGTTAAGGAATCCTTTTCATATGTTCTTGCTCTTGTTGTGTTTTAGGACACATGTATTGCTTAGGAGCATAGATTTATTCATAAGAGTATCTATGGGTTTGCAATTATGCATATTGAATCATTCTAGAGTCTTATTGATGTATGTCTCTTGAGATAAGGCCAATAATTTCTTTAAGCTATTCCTTGAAATCTTAACTCCAAGAATTTATGCTGCTTCACCCATATCATTCATTTCAAAACTTAATGCAAGGCAAGCTTTGATCTGGTTCACATATTCAATGTCATTTCCGGCTATTAAAATGTCATCAATGTATAATGACAAAATGACACACTTACTTTTAGAACCTTTCGTATAAACACAATAGTCTTCTTCAATTGAATTAAAGACATTCGACATTATTTGATTATGAAATCGAATATACCATTGTCTGGAAGACTGCTTAATGCCATAAATTGACTTTTTCAATTTACATACCTTATGTTTATTGCCTTTTTCAACGAATCTTATAGGTTGAATCATGTAGATTTCTTCCTCTAATTGTCCATTGAGGAAGGCAGTCTTCACATCCATTTGGTGCAGTTCTAGGTTTAGGCTTGCCACAATAGCTAGAATCAATCTAGTTGATGTAAACCTAACAATTGGAGAGAAAGTTTCCTCATAATCTATCCCTTCCATTTGTGTATACCCCTTTGCTATTAATCGTGCTTTGTATCTTTTGATACTTCCATCAGCTTTTCTTTTGATATTGAGAACCCACTTGTTCCCAATAGCCTTGTGTCCCTTTAGGAGATCAACTAGTTCCCAAACTTTGTTAGATCTCATGGAAGACATTTCAAGTTCCATTGCTTTAATCCACTTATCTTTGGCAAGGCATGAAAAAGCCTCTTGAATGTTCTTTGTCTCATCATCATCTTATGGGCATACTAAAAGAGTCGTGCCTTCGATCTCATATCGACGATGTTCGACTTTTTGCCTTTTAGTTCTACACGGTTTCGTATCTTGATAAACATATCGTATATATTTTTCAAGATTTGGAATGCTCTCACTAGGACCATGTTCCATACTCCTACTAGAGTTAGGATCATTAAGACTCCCACTGTAAATAGGATCTTGAACATTCAGATTATTCTGGGTTGGAACATGATCTTCCACTTGAAGAAAGAGATCCTGATGTTTCTAGTTCCTCATACAGGGGTGAGTCATGGTTTATCTCGCCAAATTTAGGGAACTCGTTTTCTAAAAAGATAACATAATGTGATTCAAATTCTGTAATCTTCTTATCATTGCTTTTACCCATCAAGACATATCCGTTTAACGTGTCTGAGTATCTTATAAAGATGCTCTTTCTACCTCTTAAGCCTAATTTCTCATACCTACTTGAGATATCATGAGCTAACATTGTGCAATCCCACTGTTTAAGGTGACTCAAATCAGGTTTACGAGTTGTCTATAATTTATATGGTGTAGAAGATACAGACTTGGAGGACACATAGTTTAGAACATAAGTAGCTGTAAGTAATGCATCTCCCCAATAGGAGATGGGTAAATTAGCTTCAGCCATCATTGATCTAACCATATTAAGAAGAGTTCTATTTCTCCTCTTAGCTAATCCATTTTGTTGTGGGGTACGTGGGATCGACAATTGATGTTTAATTTCCTTTTCATCACATAAAGCTTTGAACTCATCTGAAAGATATTCCCAACCACGGTCAGTTCTGAAAGCTTTTATCTTTCTATCTAATTAATTCTCAGTAAGGTTTAAGTAGGATTTACAGCAATTCAAAGCTTCTGACTTGTGAGAATCAAGTAGACATGACCATACCTAGTATAGTCATCGATAAATATAATGAAATATTAGGCTTCATGCCTAGCCTTCACATTCATTGGACCATAGACATCAAAGTGTACTAATTGCAATGGATATTCAGCTCTAGTTCTTTCCAAATGGTTTTCTAAACATCCTTCTTTTAAGGCATAATTCATATGGTGGTAGTTCAATCTTAGTCAAATTACCTAATAAACCTTCTTTGGGTAGACAGTTCATACGGTCTTGGCTTATATGGTTTAAACGAGAATTCCATAAACTAACTTCACATTATTTATCAATCATTACAAAAGAAGAATATGTGGAATGCAAAGGAAAAATATCTAAATTATTTAAATCAATATTCAAAACAATCAAACCATCCGAAATAAAACCAGTACCAGAAAACGTATTTCCATAACACAAACTATTATCCTTGAAAAAGAAATAAAATCCTAATTTCAACAAAGTAGTAACAAAAATTAAATTCCTTCGAATTCTAGGAGCATAAAGTACTTCATGTAGGATAAGAATTTGGCGTTCTTGTAGTCTCAATCTACAGGTACCAACTCCTCGTACTTCAACTATTAAGTTATTCTCTACATACGTTTGGATGCTTATGGAATTTCTCAAAATTCACTAAAGGATTCATGTTCCTTTGTCACATGGTCGGTGGCACCTGAATCAATAATCTGCATAGGATCAAATTTGATTAGCAAAATACTGGATGATACATTTAATTCACTCATAATAGAGTTGATTAATTGTACCTTGAACTCAGTTGTGTAATCTTTTACATAATGCCCTTTGAGTTGACATCTAAAACATTTCACATGTGAGATGTTTGGCCTTTTCTTGCTCTTTGACCTCTTATTTTTCTTCTATTTCGGCTCTTCAGATCTTTTAGCCTTAGTGTTGCGGTTGCCTTTGGAACGCTTACATTTCTGACTTTGACTTTGCTTTCCAACTGGTTTTGGAGCAGCAAAGTTCGCTTTAGCATTAATCTTAATTGCTGCTAGGTGATCCTCTTTAAGTTCAAGGTGGCGAGCCATATCATCGAAGGTCCTTATACGTACGATGTGAGTCAGGTGCATCTTCATATGCTCCTAGATAAGGAACTAATAACAGCTTGGACTTCTTGCTAATCAGTCATTTGGTGACTAGCATCACTCAGTTCACTGATCATGTTGGACATTTCCCTTAAATGGTTTCTCATTGTATGATCAACATATTTCTTATACGTGTCAAACTTGATAGTGAAAGAGCCGAGCTTGTTCAGAGACACACCTTTGAACTTCTCCTTCAAAGTATCCCATAGTTGCTTTGTGGTCTCATGACTTCAAAACTGCTTGGTGATGTCATCATCCATTGCACTGAGCAAGATGATGCGTGTAGTGGAATTCCTTTTCTTCCATGCATTATAGAGCTCGCAGTCCCAGCTGTGCTAGGCCGTAGTCCTTTCTTCTCGTTCAACCCAACTGTAACCAATGCGTCAAGAACATCTTGCTCCTCTATCACATACTAAATTTTCATACTCCAGACCTCATAATTGTCCCCATTCAACTTAAGGTCTTTATTCGATTCAGCAAAGATTGACTTAGAAGCTGATGCTTCTAGAATACTTGTCTACAAAATAACATAGTTGCACAGTTTAATAAAGGTTTTGTCATTACAACACAAGCTACTTCTCTATATAACCATTGTCTAACTAATAGTACTATTCACTAAAGTTCAATTCGAAAAGAAGACCTATGGTCCCAATTACCCTATCTTTTTCTAATATTTAATTCTACTAGTTATTAATGCATGCATAGAGAACTAAAACAGGATATGAAAGATACTCGTACCATATAACATGCAATTATGTTATTTCAAGGTCATATTACCAAAAGAGCATATATAATATTAAGAACAACATTTAATATCAAATCAATAAATAAACTCATATATTATGATAAAAAAAGCCCGTTATTCCTAAAACAATAAGTTGTATCGTTTTACAAAGAAATAACATAATAAATTAAAGGAAATAGAAACCAACTAATTAGATTCAAAAACCTTCATATAAAGGATAGCAAATAAACTCTAATGAAAGGTAAATTTCCGCTCGACCGGAACAGACATGATCACTTAATGATGAAATTCTCTTAGGACTCCGCGAAAAACACATTTATACTAAGGTGCATTAACCTCATATCAGAAAATCATGATCTTATAGTGACCTTTTGCACATCAAGAGCATACATAAATCTCTCAATGAACTTTGAATAGTTTCCCTCCCCCGCAGACCAGCATATATCAAATAAACTCTTAAGTTTACGAGAACAGAAAGAACTTTTTAACAATTTAAAAAAGCAATCTAGAGCACATTCCCCTTAACAAGCCTCCCTTTCATATGCAGTTTTGCATTAACCCATGAATCTTAGTTATGTGATTAACTACAGTAACAAGATCTTCCTATCTAGCAAACCGATCCATTTTACAATTCTTAATCTCCTTTCTCAATTTGCACACTCTTGTGAGTTGAGCAGGAGAACGAATAATAACAGGAGTTCTAAGTATTCGAACCATTTTCTGTAACACATTACAAAAAAAATTGGAAAAATCAATGTACACATACAAGAATTTCCAATTAGAAATATTAGAAAGCCTTTAATTATTCAATTACTTAATGTTTTATTAAAAAATTCAGAAAATAGGTTTAATATAAAACCATAAAATAGAAATAAAATACAATTCATATACATATATTTATATTAAAACCTTTTAATCTAATATATAATATGACCTTTTATTTTCTGTTCTACAAAAAATTTCATAAAAAAACCAAAAAATCAGAAAAATTGTAAAAACATGGTCTGTCAAAAAAGGGGCAAAAGTACCCCTTCAGAGCTGCCCACGTGCTCGATGCGTGTAGCTTACTCGTCTGAGACAGGCGGTGGTCCATGGGGACCAGTAGGCCATGCAGTAGGCAGCAAACCAATCATTGCATACCGGATGGCCAGGCGCGTGCGTGCTGTAGGTGGTGCGTGACTTTCTGGGCTCCGGGTGGTCTTGAAACTTTTTCTATTTTAGGGTTTTTGCGGTCTCTGGTACAATGGCAGGGTCAGTTTGTCCATTTGACAAATGTAAATTGGAGTTTGAGGTACACATGCTGAGACTGAAAACATAACGTATAAAAATAAAAAGTAAAAACAGATTTGACTTTTTAGGTTTTCTAGGCTATTACGAATTTCTATGCGATTTTCATTCAATAAACAACACAAATTAGTCCTTATAAACACCAAATCATGCATGAAAGTTAACTATAACCATATATAATCAACTAATCATGCATATAGGAACTTCTAATCATGTTATTAGGGAGTTCTAAGATAGAATATAGTCCTATGACTTTGATACCAATGAAGAATATATACACCTAATTATCCGAATAGAATAATCGGGTTATCTCTTGTAGCGCAGATTACCCGAGATTGATTTGTAGCGGAAAGATCTTGAACCACAGACTTGTATTACCAATCACGATTACTCCATGTCATTTGTTTGTACGAGAGTAAGCGATAAATTCATGAACTAGATACGCGAAAAATAAGGAGGAATCTCACAAAGAAATTTCGATCAGAAAGGGCTAGAGAGAAAAACTTGCAGGCACTGATTTGTATCTTAGTTCGTTGTTTATTTTGATTCATTGCTATCTTTTATAGCAATTGAATGGAACAATCCCAATCAAAATCAAACTCTAGTAGGAGGATAAATTATATCTCTATTTGGATTGTATGTATCCACCTATCACAATTACGGGCGGACTACAACTCTAAACCCAATATAATTCCTACAATCATAAACAGAAACTTAGAATTAAATTTACTTAGCATTTAATATTTATAATGTTGTTGAAGAAAAATAATAGAAGAGAGAGTGAAAAAGTATAAAAAGAAGTGTGTCATAAGAGAGGGATTAACTTAATATTAACTAATTAAAAAACTTAATTTTAAAATTATTTTACTTTAAATTTTTTTATTGATTTTTTATTTTTAAATTCTTATATAATAAATTAGTTGTCAATTACCCGATTAGGTCAAAACGATATTGATCATAATTTGGTTTTCCAAATCACAGCAAATTAGAGGTTAGATTCTAAAAACAATACATCTATTTGTTCCCTAGGCACTTGGTTGTTATTTATTTTTGGTAATAAGATCAATTAGCTAGGATGTTTAACTTGAGAACTTGAAATTGTAGCGACTAAAAAACAACTAATAACAT
Organism: Euphorbia tirucalli; assembly: GCA_039660915.1. NCBI lineage: Eukaryota > Viridiplantae > Streptophyta > Magnoliopsida > Malpighiales > Euphorbiaceae > Euphorbia > Euphorbia tirucalli. The sequence continues at coordinate 44,537,313 of CM077636.1, forward strand.
TAACAAAATGTAATACATATTCTAGTTCCACATAAATTTGGCAATAGAATTGTTATTCTCTCAACTTAAAGTTGTTTTATTTTATCATTTTACTATTTTAGCATTAAAAAAATTAAAAGTGAGGGGTTGACTTCAACCTTCATCATTCAACTTTCTGTTGGCCAACGGTCAAGAGATATTAACGGGTGCCTTTCTTACAATTTTGTCCTTTGCCATAAAAACCCTGATTATTGGCGTTTTCATACAAACTCTATTTCCAGGGGGGTGGCTCACACGTGCATGCCACGTGAGCACATAGATGGGTCTCATGCACTCGTGGATCAATGGAGAGAGCCATGTGGTCTAACATGGACCAATAGGCGATTGACACATGGTAACAGTTGACCAAGGTCAATGGAAGCATAAAAAGCGCGTGGAACGTGTGGAACTCACAGGCAGTACTGTCCATCGGCATGTGTGAGCAAATGAGGGCATTTTCAGCCACCCTTTTTCATCGATTTTTATGCAGATTGAGTTTTATGGTTTTCTGAATTTTTTGGTATATTTCATTTGATTTTTTGGATAACACAAATATTTTTGAATGTTTTTGTTGAAAATCATATTTCTTTAGAATTATTGATACTAAATACATATGTGTGTTTTTTTTATTGAAATTGTATAGAAATTTTTTTTTTCTCTCTTGAAATTTTTGAATATATTATTGTCCTTATAAAATATTGAAATATGTTTCAATTATAATAATTTTATTATACATTAGTTTATATCAACCAAATTTATTACTCCCTCCGCCCCAAGTTTGATAGAGTACTTTGCACATATACGCAGATTAAGAAAATATAAGTAAAATAGTTGGAAGACAATTTTTTCTCATATTTTTCCTAATATACCCTCATTCAACTTCTTAATATTTATGGTTGAACATTAAATTATTACAATTTCCAATTCAATTTGTATTAGAATAGTAGAATATTTACAGTTTTAAGATAAATATTAATATATTTTGTTGATTATAATGCATAATAAATAAGGGTATATTGGAAAGATTAGAAATAACTAATTATTTATAAAAGGAAAGTTCTCTATAATTTGAAATGAACCAAAATGGAAATGTACTTTATCAAATTCGGACAGAGGGAGTATTTGTTTATTTGGTTATCATTTTTTTGCTAATTTTTGAAACCACAAGTCCTCTTTTTTATTAAAAAAAAAAAAAACACAATCCTTGATTTGTTAAAGGGTGGAACTACAGGGGTGGTTTTTTAAGTTTTCCTAATATTTTATTATTGATGTATGTCTTTAGTCATTGACCAATTAATTATGTCCGACAACAATTCAAGAACTTTCCAATAGTTCTGTGGCATTTATTATGCACAAACTATAATTAACAAGCTTGAATATTAGGATTTAGAGGGTAATTAAATGCTATAAATATTTTTTTTTTGAATTTGGACCTAATGAGATCTTTTACTAGCTTTTTTTTTTAATGCATAGTAAATTGCAAATATTATTTTTTCTCTGATGATTATGATTATGATTATGATTATGATTATGATTATGATTATTATTATTATTATTATTATTATTATTATTATTATTATTATTATTATTATGTATAATATCTTGTGCAGTTATTTAATTATATCAAAAGATCTTTTGTATTTATTGCTTCCAAACTAATTGTTAACGAGACAATTATATGATTTAGAATGTGAAGATTCAGACCATGCTTAATGAGTAAGAGGCTCTAGAAATTTTAAAGTTTAGACTTGAAAATGACACGACCATCCAACATTTTGCGAATAGGATATGATCAAGTGAGCTTAGTGAATCCAATCATAAGCTGGCCAAAAAGCAGTAGCCTAAATGGTTATCCATTCTTTACCTTAGAGTTAGGAGTACAAATGTGCAATTAACTCGTATTAACCATACAATGATATTTAAGGATGTCACGTTGACTTAAATAAAATTAATTTGGTGACGATTAAGGTTAATGCTCAAGTATATATGGTATGTTCCTATTCTAATAAAAATAGTTTTAATCAAAAGAAAAGGAAATGTTTCTCCTATGAGAAAAGAATAGGCTCGTAAGCCAAAAAAGCAAAAGGTGAATTGGAACAAATTATAGATTCAATGGCAAATAAATGGTTCTTAAGTGAAATATTTTATTGCCAATTGCCAATTGTCAATAGCCTATGCTCACACCAGTAAGAGGGGAAGGATAGCATTTCTTATACACCTATCTAAACTCATAAATGAGTGAAATAGGTGTATAAACTTCTGCATTGTAATTAAGTTTCATCCTTTGTAGGTGATGAACTTGAAGCAAAGAACCACCTCACGTAGGAACGACATATCTACTTTGAATTTTTTTGGTAAATTTCAAAAGAGATAAATGAATCTATGTAAGATACAATGCATAAGTGGCATTGAGAGACATAGGCGAGTACAAATTGGTCTTGCAAAAGGTCATAGATTACTCCGACATGATATATTTTATGCTCCACAAATTCATAGGAATCTATTTTTGGTTTCTGACCCTTATGAAACTTGGTTTGAATTTGTTTTTCCTTTAAGGATATTTTTCGCTTATTTTTGGATGATATATATTATGGTTCTGGTAATCTTTTCGAATTTTTTTTTCTATTTGGATATTGAACCTTATTCTTTTTTAAGTAAGATTATTTTTCCTTTAATTGCATTTATTTTACTTAATCATGAGAATTATGTAAATTTATGGTAAGATCGAAAAGTTGATTACCTAAAAAATTAATTAGTTTAGTTTTCATTGCGAAATTTGAATATGGTTGAGTTTCTCATATGTAAGCAATGTCAAAAAGATCCTTTAGTTGGGAAATTGTTTACAAAAAAGAAACTAGAAACTGTTTTATATTGCAATTAGTACATTTTGACATATATGGTTCAATAAATATGAGGCAAAGGCATGGGGCCTACTATTTCTTCATATTTATAAATGATTACAAGGTATGGTCATTCTATTTAAATTTTTTTCAAGTCAAAAAGCATTGAGTTGTTTCTTGTTGAGGATTAATTAAATAAAAAATTAAGGCTATGAGAACTGATTGTGGTTGAGAATATCTTTCGGATAACTTCAAAGTCTTATGTGAATAAAAATGGATTGAACAATCAATTGTTCATTCATAGAACTCTACAACAAAATGTCTTGCGAAGTGGAGAGAAATATTTCTTTGACATTATTAGATTATTGATGGCATAAGCAAATTTGCCTATCTCCTATTGGGGAGATTTGTTTTGCAGGCTACTATATTTATTTTGAAATTATGTTCCCTCTAAGTTGGTTACTTCCACACCTTATGAGTTGTGGACAAGTCAACAACCTAACTTGAGCCATTTACGACCTTGGAGTTGTATTGCTTATATCTACTGTATTTAAGTAATTTGAGGTATAAAAAGCATCTTAACAAGATATTCTGAAGTATCAAAAGGATAATTTTTAACAAACAAGCATGAAAATGGCCATGTGATAGAATTCGAACCATAAGATGTCACATTCTTAGAGAATGCTTTTCCAAGCCTAGGGTTATGAATCAAAATTCACTTTCTAGAAAAATCAAGAAGAGGAACATAAAGGATCACTCCATCTGGGTGGGATGAATTTTTAAAGAATAAAGGCCAATGCATTACACCATTAAATGATCCAAATGTTCATGACCTTGGTTCTAATGTGAGTATAGATCTTGATTCGAGTGGAGTATTCTAAACCATGATGAATGTATGAGACAAGTTTATCAAAAATTTGGAAACTAGTAAATTTAATAGGAAAAATATCTTGAGCTAATGATTTAAAAGGCTTAGGCAAAGCCCTATTAGTAATCCCACAGGATGAAGATGAGCCAAAAAACATTAAAGAGTCCTTTCACACCTTACTAAGGAATATTGAACAAAAGCAATGGAAAATTACTTGGCATTTGTAAGATCGAACTAAGTTTGAGAACTGATCAATACATTACTAGGATGTGAACTAATTGGGAAAAAATGTATTCTCAAGATAAAGTGAAAAGCTGGTAGAAGAATCGAAAGATAAAAAGCTTCGTTAGTGGGTACAATCAACATGAAGGGATTGACTACGATGAGACTTTCACATATGTTGCACGATTTATGTCGATAAGATTAGTTCTAGCTATTGTGAAAAGTTTAAACCTTGAGCCACATCAAATGGATATGAAGACTGCTTTTATGAATGGAGAATTGAATTCTATATGGATTAATCTGTAGGTTTTATCGGATAAGGCAACAAGCATAAGGTTTGCAATCTTATGTCGCCCTATCCACCCGGAAGCTAAATTTATAGGTTCCTCTTCCATTGTATAAGAGGTTGTATAGTTGAAAAGGTTTATGATCCATTTGTAAGTTGTTGTCTCCGAGATTCCAATGACTATTTGTAATAGTCAATCGTCAATTAACGTATCGACATTAAGTATCATTATACAATTGTATAAGGAGACCTAGACCTTCAATACATATTCATGCATGAGATAGCAGAACCCTTAACTAAATCTATCAATAACAATGTGTATGAGAAACACATTTGACCTCATATGTTTATATAGGATTTGAAATTTCAAATAATCTCTTACACCTGATTATTTTAAGGAATAATAATAAAGGTTTAATGGTGACAATACTTACGTACGAATGATATATGTGTATATAGTTACTGTTAAATTTATGATTGAGCATGTCGGATAGAAAAGTAGCCCACTAACACGAGAGTTTACCTCAGTTTTTCTGAATGAGATGACAAAGATTGAGATGAGGTGAATTTTGAACATAAGTGAGAGCCTGTTCAAAATAAAAGTGTCATTCTATAGATGTTATGAGATTATTCTTGTTAAGGTACAAAATAAAGTCATACAACACAATGTATACTTCAGATGATGTTCCAAAACTTGGTTGAGGATAATCGATTGGTGAGTCTAACATTGACCCCTATTTTCTATCTGAAAGCCAGAAATAGTCCTTGAGTACACGAACTAAAGTTGGATGCTTTATGCATCTGAACCTTATGTTTAAGTATGGTGTTTTTGTGAGACATGCGCTCCTCTTAAGGGAAGGAAAGAAAACCATAACACATGTGTTCGTACCATGTGTGCTTATAGCAATCTAAAGGATGAGAATTAATGGTGATCTTGACTTTTCATAGTGTGAGACCTATATCTTTTCTTGAAACCTCAAGACCCATAACTTATTCTCGAAGTATGGCTTAATGTGGTTGGTTTAGCTAATCACCAAAAAGTTATGATAATTTGATCCGACGAAAATAGTTAGCAAAGCAAATTAAGCCATGATGAATGGTATATAGTAAAAGGGGAAGAGTGTCATTCAATCACTTTCAATGGTTTCGTGATTCATTGGTGCACTTATCATTGTTTTTGGAAACACAATAGTGAATATAAATGATTATTTCTAAAGATAACTTAGATGAAAACAATGAATGTGAAAAGATAATATAGGGCTCTAGCATACACAATTTTTCTTTTGAGAATCTTATTTGGTTAAGACGTTTTATATCCCAATAGGTGTACAACACTAGTGCTTTCGACGTATGCTGGTTGCACGGTCTATCTACCTATAGAATGGAGACGAGGAAATAAATAAGTTACATCAATGTGAGAATTTTTTTTTATTTTAAGAATATTTGTATTTTCATCATGTGCGAGTGGGAGATGATAGAATTATGGAGTCCACCCATGACCTTATATAGTATAATACCTATTTAGGATAATATAAAATATGACTCAAAAGGAATCATAATTTATATTATTAAGGACTGCTCTCCCTATAAATAGGGAAGCTAAGGTCTAACCTAAAAACATCAATAAATGGTGAAAAGAATAATTGGCTTTCTCCCTCTCCCATATATTCAGCCAACTTCTCTCTCTCTCTTTCTTTGCGTTTGTTCAGTTTTTAGACCGTGAAATCGAATTAAAATTTTACACTGATGGATACTAATCTAAACTGTGACATAAATAAGATTCTTTCCATTGCACTCATAGTTTGGATTGGGAATTAGTTATAATCTGCGCTACAAGAGGTAGGCCTAATCCTTTTAGTTAGATTTATTGCATTGATTAGGATCTTTGTTTCTGATGAATTGCATGCTTTGTATTATGCATTAAATACGTGAATCAATTAATTTGGAGAAGTTATAATAGGGTGCGTCTGGTACACCAAGTCGTCCATGTGCCAAGCCAATAACATTGTGACATTTCACTTTTCAATCAATAGAATAATGACAACTTGTAATTAATTAATAAATTATTTAATATTTGATTATTTAAATAAAATCTTAGACCCTAAAATATAAATTCTAGAGATTAATTTATAAACTCGAGACTCTAAAATATATAACATGGCATGATTTTATTGGCTTGACTTATGGATAACGTGGTGTGCCAATCGTATTCTATAATTTCTCATTAATTTATTAAATTTTATATAATTTTAGAACTAAATTCTATTGGCATATAGATTGTTTTATTAAAATAACTAAACAAAAAAATATATTTTAAAAAATATAAAATTATGAGTAGAACTATATAAAATTATAAATTTAAACTTTTCAACTCAATATTAATAAACAAAAAGATATTAGTTTAAAAAAATTATCAAGATTCTTAATAACATTTATTGTTAGTTTATAGATATTATATTAAACTGATAAAATATGGCAATATATGTTAAATAGAATAAATAATAGCAATGTGTTTTTATTTTTATAACTAACATAAATAAGTATATAAATTTTTGTACATATGTATACACTGCAAAAACTTTTATTATAAATACTTTAATTAAATTTGAAAACTAAAAGATAAATTTTTTAATTATAATCGGGGGTATTTTTGTACTTTCATATGTGAAAATAAAGCAAATAAGTATAAAGTTTATTAACATAAAACTTAAAGACTATATAATATATCTATCAATTAACTAGTGTAATACGTTAAAAAATATAGAAAATAATAAATTATTTAGCATATAAATATATAATTTTGGAATAAGTGGTTAACAATTGTTTGTTACAGTACTATATAGGTTGTTAACAAACTAAGCTCTTAATATAAGTTTCTCCAATAACTTTAATGTAATTAAATTAAATAATGCAAATCTTCCTACATAAAAATATTAGGCTAAATAATTTATTAGTCTCTACGTTTTTATGTATTATACCAGTTAGTTCATAGATAAATTTTTTTAAGGTTTTTAAGTTTTGTTTCGATGAACTCTTTAGTCATTTCTTTTATTTTTGCATATGAAAAGGTAAAATTACTCTTTATTATAAATAAAAATTTATCTTTTAATTTTAAATTTAATTAAATATTTCTAATAAAATGTTTTTGTAGTATATACACATGCACCAATATTTCTGTACTTTTATATATTAGTTACAAAAATAAAATTATTTCTATTATTTATTCTCTTTAATATATATTATCATTTTATATTAGTTTAATATAATATCCATAAACTAACAATAAATGTTATTATGAATCTTGTTATGTTGGCAGTGGGCCCAGGGCTCACAGACTGTAAGTAGGTTCCAGCAAACCATTACAGCCCCTAATTAAGGCGGAGACTAGCAATCTCAGGTGAGACATAACCCAGTAGTATTCTTGTATATCCATACACCATCAAGTGGCTAGTGATGTCATCTCAGAGGATACCGAGTGGTAATTCCGTTAACTCATTATCAACATCAACATGTTCACCGACCCACTCAACATATCCATACTTGGCACCCTGTTATGGGCCCGTTAGGCGCATATCAAAATGTATGAGATCCCATGTCATGTTATAGTGAAATTCGGTCTAAGGACAATATCAAGAACTACCTGAGAAACACCTATGACATTGAACCATAAAGTGTTCTCGAGGCAGATCAGTCCAGTACCATGTAACTTAACATGTACCCATATACTTAACTAACATCCTATGTCCAATGGCTAGTAAGACAATGTCATCTAGTCAAGTGCATACTGGTCTTTAGCTCTATTCATTCCCATGATTACCTGGTAACTTTATGATTATAGCTTTAACACTACTCACGGTCTCAATAGCTAATGACCTACATTAGTTAACATGAGTATGGCTATAATCAATGGATACTATATTTATTAAATTGCATAAAAAACAAATAAATATATTAATTGCCTTTATTTAACACAATGTATAATACAAAATATATTCATATACAATGTATCATATAGTCAAAAACCAATGCCTTTGGACTAGGGCACACCAATAATCTTCCACTTGCACTAGTGCCAACTAGGCATAGCCCTAATCCCTATAGATCTAGTGTGACCCTTATGTTATGTCTATGGCAGCACCTTGGTCAATGGATCAGCGACATCGTTCCCGGTTTCTACTCTCTGTAATGAAATATCACTTCTGTCCACGATCTCTCGAATGAGGTGAAACTTCCTGAGCACATGTTTGGACCTCTTGTGTGACCGGGGCTCCTTAGCTTGTGCGATGGCCCCATTGTTGTCACAGAAGACATCCACTGGGTCTAAGATAGATGGAACTACTCTTAACTCAGTGATGAACTTCCTAATCCAAATAGCTTCCTTTGCAGCTTCGCATGCAGTAATATACTCAGCTTCTATCATAGAATCGGTGATGGTTGGCTGCTTAGAACTCTTCCAGCTAATGGCACCACCATTCAGCAAGAAGACATAACCAGACAGTGACTAATTTTCATCCTCATCGGTCTCAAAGATGCATCAGTGTACCCTATCACTGATAGCTCTTCTTGACCTCCATACACTAAGAAGCTATCCTTAGTCTGGTTAAAGTACTTAAGGATTGCCTTGATAGCCTTCCAGTGATCCTCCCCAGGATCTGACTGATATCGGCTCCTCATACTTAATGCAAATGCGACATCAGGTCTCGTACATGACATGGAGTACATTATTGATCCTATAGCCGAAGCATATGGGATCAATTGCATCCACTCCAGTCCTCTTTTGTCTTAGGACCAAGTTTCTTACTTAGAATCAGGCTATGGTGCATAGGCAAGAAACCTTTCTTAGCCTTATCCATGCTAAACCTTTTCAGAACCTTGTCTATGTACGAGGTCTGACTTAGGCCTATAAGCCTATTGGATCTATCCCTGTAGATCCTGATCCCTAAGATCGTCTCAGCTTCGCTTAAGTACTTCATTGCAAAGCACATAGTCAACCACTGCTTTACCCCTTGTAGTGTTGGTATGTCGCTTCCAATGAGAATGATATCATCCACGTATAGGACTAGGAAAGTAACCACACTCCCACTAATCATCTTGTACACACAGGACTCATCTGGATTTTGTATAGAGCCATATTCCTTTATTGCTTCATTGAATCTAAGATTCCAACTCCAAGATGCTTGCTTCAATCTATAAATGGATCTCTGACACTTGCACACCAGTTTAGGATACTTTGGATCCATAAAACCCCCAGGTTGTGTCATGTACACATCCTCGAGTAGCTTTCCATTCAGGAAAGCAGTCTTAACATCTATCTGCCATATCTCATAATCATGCCATGCAGCTATGGCTAGTAGTATCTTAATGAATTTGAGCATAGCGACTGGTGAGAAGGTTTCATCATAGCCTATTCCATGGACTTGTCTAAAACCCTTCACCACTAATCGCCCCTTATAGGTATTGTAGGCTTTTAACTTGAAACACCACTTGCAACCGATTACCTTAGCACCTAGAGGTGGATCAACCAAGCTCCAAACTTGGTTATCGTACATTGATTGCATCTCAGCTTCCATAGCTTTATGCCATTGAGTTGACTGTGGGCTTTTAATATGTTGGGATTTTTCACAGGAAATCAACCAATAAAGAGGAAGAACGCATTGATTTCCTCAAATCTGTGCCCAGGAGCAATTGATGTGGAAATCAAAAACCAAAATAAAATAGAGGAAGATTGGATTCTCACCAGAAAATCTTTACAAGAGATGGCTGTAGAAAACAATGTAGACTTCCTCCATGTTCCCGTACACGAATAGCTATCAAACTCAAACCCGTGCTAGTGATTCGATCAACCGAAAGAGAGGATTTTGGTGGCTGTACTTTTCTGCTCTTAGACTTGTCACTTGGCCAAAATTCATCTAGGTATTTAACCCTAGATGGCCAAATTCCCCTTGGGAATTTTAAGCCCACTTTTCTTTTTAATTTTATATGGGCTTTCTCCCTTTTAAGCCCAAGTTCGTATTAATTCCTTTGGTCTAGTTTAATTTCAAATGTAACTTTAATTCAAGCCATATGTTTATATATTATACCATATAATATATTACATTGTTTAAATTAAGATTAATTTGACTAATTAATTTAACAGAGGAATTAAATTAGACTTCCATAAAATTAAACATATGTAAACCTATACATGTAAAATATTTCCACCTGGAAATAATCTCATAAATTAATTCATTGAATTAATTATGAGAAGGCCAATACAAATATTAATTAATTAATTTTGATCAATCCAATTGATCTATATAATATAATTAACGGAATCCTCTCTCTCTAGCTTGTAACCTCTAAGTATACATTTGATCCTTTTAGTTCGAGTTCAGACGTTCAATGTATACAATCCTGTGGGCCCATTTTTATATTGGTAGTGGGCCTATGGCCCACAGACTATAGGTGGGCTCTAGCAAGCCACTGTAGCCCCCAATTAAGACAGAGATAGAAGTCCAACTGTAATCGTAACTTTGTAGTTTAAACTTGTATATCCCATGTCATTGATATCGGTGTCCAACAAAGAGGCATGGATTGATCGCCCTCTTTTGTGTCCGGACATTTACTTGATCCTGAATGAACTGATTCTCACAAACAAGTTCCAACTCGTTTGGGTGTGGCCACACTCTTATCAGTTGCATTCATCAAGAGGCCGGTGATATCTTCTCAGTGGACTACTGAGTGACATTCCCTTCTGCATATCCATAGCATTACCATGTTCACTAACATACCCGAACGTACCCATACTTGGCACCCTGTTATAGGCCCTTTAGGGGTGCACTAACATATGCCACTTCACATGCAACACCATCATATGGTCTGATCAAAGGATCCATACAAGTACTACACGAGAATCACTTGTGATACTATACCATGTAGATTTCTCATTTAGTGGATCTATCCAGTACCATGCCCTTTTTGCATGTACTCATTAACTTGGTTGACGTCTTATGTCCAATTGCCAGTAAGACACTGCCATACAACCAAGCTAATGATAATCTCTAGTTCCATTCATTCCCATGACTAGAACAGACTACGGATGACTTTATGGTCATATCGTTTTCCCTATCCATGGTCTTACTACCAAGTGCATGACACTTGTCAACATGGATATGGATATGTCCATTGGATACTCTATTTATAACATAGCATAAGATATAATAAATAGATTAATGCCTTTATTTAATGACACAAATTGTATAATACATTAAATCCAATAACATTGTACAAATGTATAATACAAATACAAGGACCAATGCCTCGGGACTAGGGCATATCCAACAATCTCCCATTTACACTAGCTCCAACTAGGCATGGGCCTAATCCCTATAAACCTAGTATGACCCTCGTGCTTGGGCTGAGCCAGTGCCTTGGTCAATGGATCTGCGACATTGTCCTCAGTGTCCAAAATATGTAATGAAATGTCACCCCTCTCGGCTATTTCTCGTATGAGGTGAAACTTCTTGAGTACGTACTTCATGTTCTTGTGTGACCGGGCCTCCTTAGCTTATGCAACAACTCCATTGTTGTCACAGAAGATATCAACTGGATCCTGGATAGTTGGTACTACTCCTAATTCAATGATAAACTTCTTTATCCATACAGCTTCCTTAGCTGCATCACACGCTACAATGTACTCAGCTTCTGTAGTAGAGTCCGCGATGGTCGGTTGCTTAGAGCTCTTCCAGCTAATAGCACCACTATTTAGCAAGAATACATACCCAAACTGCGACTGGTACTCATCCTAGTCGGTTTGGAAGCTTGCATTAATGTACCCAGTAACTGACAGCTCTTCCTGACCTCCATACACTAAGAAGCTATCCTTAGTCCGATTAAGGTACTTCAGGATTACTTTGACAGCTTTCTAGTGATCCTTACCAGGATCCTGTTGGTATCGGCTCATCATACTCAGTGCAAAGGCGACATCAGGTCTCGTACATAGCATGAAGTACATGATTGATCCTATAGCTGACGCATATAGGACCCACTTCATGTTCTCCCTGTCTTGCCTTGTCTTAGGACAGTTCTTCTTACTAAGTTTCAGCCCATGGATCATTCGCAAGAAACTTTCTTGGCCTGATCCATGCTGAATCTTTTCAGAACTTTGTCTATGTACGTGGCTTGACTTAGGCCCAGAAGCCGATTGGATTTATCCTTGTAGATCCTGATCCCTAGGATCATCTTAGCCTCACCTAAGTCCTTCATTGCGAAGCACTTACATAACCATTGCTTTACTCCTTGCAGTGTTGGTATGTCACTTCCAATAAGAAGGACATCATCCACATATAATACCAGGAAGGGACAATGCTCCCACTAATCCTCTTATAAACACAAGGCCTTGATTCTGTATAAAGCCGTATTCCTTTATGGCTGCATTGAATCTAAGATTCCAACTTCGAGATGCTTGCTTCAATCCATAAATGGACCTTTGAAGCTTGTATACCCTTCTAGGATGCTTTGGATCGACAAAACCCTCAGGCTGTGTCATGTACACATCCTCGAGTAGCTTTCCGTTAAGGAAAGCGGTTTTGACATCCATCTGCCAGACCTTATAGTCATACCAAGTGGCTATGGCCAGTAGGATCCTTTTGGATTTGAGCATGGCAACTGGTGAGAAAGTTTCACTATAGTCTATTCCATAGACTTATCTGAAACCTTTCACTACTAGCCGCCGGTTAAAGATATTGTCGGCCTTTAGATTGTAGTACCATTTGCAACCTATCACCTTAGCACCTGGAGGTGGATCAACCAGTTTCCAAACCTGATTATCGTACATAGGTTGTATCTCTGCCTCTATGGCTTTGCACCAGTTGGCAAACTGTGGGCTAGCAATAGCCTCCTGGTAGGTTTTGGGCTCTTCCTCATCAAAGACGAGAAGAGTATGATCATCGTTAATGAGAAACCCATATCTCTTGGGTTCCCAATGATCCCTACTAGACCTTTTAGGTCTTTGTGTGACCTGGGTCAGTGCTTCCTCCTATGGAAGCTCTACTCTGGTCTCCTAGTTATCCTCTATAGGAATTTGTGACCTTTGAACTTCCCTGAGTTCAACATTGCTCCCACTGTCTTTCTTGGAAATAAAATACTTTTCAAGAAAGACCCCCTTTCATACCACGAACACCTTGTTCTTGGTGGGGTTGTAGAAGTAATACCTTTTGGTTTCCTTAGGGTAGCCCACAAATAGGTATTTATCGATTTTGGGTTCTAGTTTACCCCTAGTCAATTTCTTGACATGTGCATCACAGTCCCAAATCTGCAGGAAAGACACATTGGGTGCCTTGACCGTCCATATTTCATATGGGGTCTTTTCCACTGCCTTAGTCGGAGTATTGTTCAAAATGAGAGCTGTTGTCTCTAGAGCGTATCCCTAGAAGCTTATTGGGAGAGAGACGTGACTCATCATTGAGTGGACCATGTCCAACAAGGTCCTATTCCTCCGTTCAAACACCACATTCTATTGTGGTGTTTCTGGAGGATTGAGCTGTGGAATGATTCCATGCTCTCTCAAATACAAGTCAAACTCTAAGCTCATATACTCACCTTCTCAGTCTGATCGAAGGGCTTTGATATTTCTACCTAGCTGGTTCTGTACTTTGTTCCTAAATTCCTTGAACCTATCAAGGGTCTCAGACTTATGTTTCATCAGATAGACATAGCCATATCTGCTGAAATCGTCTGTGAACATCACAAAGTATAGATGTCCACCTTTGGTAGCTGTGCTCTTGGGTCCACATATGTCTGAATGTATTAGGTCCAATACGCCAGTAGCCCTTTCATCTTTCTTGCTAAAAGGTGCTTCAGTCATTTTACCTCGTAAACAAGATTCGCATATATCAAGTGACTCCAAGTCAAATGATCCTAAGATTCCAGCTCTGCGAAGTGAAGCTTTTTTGGGGCGTGTTATAAATGCCTAGCTATGTGCTTCTCATTTATGTGGCCTAAACGACATGCCAAAGGTAGATAGGATTAAGTTCGTTAGGCTTAACCCTTTTAGTATTTATATTATAGATATGATTAGTTTCATCAAAATCCAGGATATATAGGCCATTATTTAATAAAGCTTGTCCATAAAATAATCCCTCTCTAGATAAACCAATTCTACTATTTCCAATAGTAAAATTAAATCCAGAAATATCCAAAACTGAAACAGAAATAATATTCCTGCATATTGCAGGTACAAAATAACATTGTTCTAGTATTAAAACCAATCCACTAGGCATCATAAGATGGTACTCGTTGATCTCTATGGCAGTTACCCTTGCTACATTTCCGACCCGCAAGTCCACCTCCCCAGATCCCAGTGATCTCCTGTTCTTAAGTCCCTTCATATTACAACAAATGTGAGAACCACATCCAGTATCCAATACCCAGGATGTTGAAATAGTGAGGTTAATGTCTATGACATATATACCTAATAAAGATGCACCATAGGTCTTCCTCTGCTCTCCCAAAAGTTTGGGACACAATCTCTTCCAGTGCCTTTCCTGCTTGTACCCGAAATAGACATCCTCGGGACCAGCCTTGGGCTAGGCCTTAGCCTTTTTGGCCTTAGCTTTCTTAGCCTTGGCCTTGCCCTTTGCAAGAGGAGGGTTCCCCTTGTTCACCAGTAGTACCGGCAGAGTCTTTTTGATCGACAGCCCAGTGAGCTTGAACATCCTATGCAGCTCAATAACAGTATGGTTCATCCCTTGCATGTTATAATTCAGGATGAACTGATCATAAAAAATCCCACAAGGAAGCCAGGATCATGTCAACCGCCAGCTCCTGTGAGATTGGTGATCCGAGATGAGCTAAAGTATCTAGATAGCCCTTCATCTTGAGCACATGTGTGCTCATAGATGTCCCAGCCCCCATCTTATAGGAGTGGAAGGCCTTGTTGGTCAGGTACCTTTCCTGACGAGCTTGCTCCTGAAACATCTCGTTAAAAGTTGTTATCATAGCAAAGGCCTGATGGTCCATGAACTGCTTTTACAGCTCAGGAACTATACATACCAACGTAAGGCATGTCACGTCCCGGTTATGCTTTACATGCATCTCATATTCCTCCAGGTGGGCAGTCGGTGGATTATGCACCGTTGGCGTAGCTGGTACAGGCCTTTCCAGCATATACTCTTTAGACTCTTGTCTTAGAACTATCCTTAAGTTCCTAGACCAGTCCAAAAAGTTAGGGCCAGAAAGCTTATCCCTTTCCAGGATAGATCGCAGTGAAAGTGAATTATTCGTTACCTTTTGGTTACTACATGGAAAAATTATAAGAGTGTTAATAAATGACTTACTTTGTTTTTCCCATATTTAATTAATAATGAATCATGTTATTAATTAACTTAAGTTATTGGGCTAATGGGCCGAGATCCATATTTCATTAAGATATAGCTAGAAGAGGGCCTGGAAAAAATATACCCCAATTATTTAGGTTGGAGCGCCATCCAATCCCAACCTAAGGACTCTCGGTTTGATGGGCTTGTTGGCACTTACCCATCTATGCTTAGGGCCAGGAGAATCCTACTACCCATGCTAAGTCCAAACCTCTATTCAAGTGTTAAAGTAACCAATACTCCAACCCAATACAAAATGACGATACTCCAGTGCATCCAGCGAGGGCATGGTCTACAACTGGCCTATCCCCATTTCGAGTCGGTTTTGAATGAGGGAAGCACTTTTAAGCGACTTAGTAATTTTCTTTTGGTTATTAGATTCATTTTAATAACGGTTTAGATGCATAGGCGGGTGAAAGTGAGATTGGATCATACATTCATAGGGGTGAGCAAAACCGAACCACGAACCAAAAACCGAACCAAACCGAGATTGAAAAACTGAACCGAACCAAACCGAACTCTATTTGGTTTGGTTTTGGTTTTATAAAATATAATCATTTGGTTTTTGGTTCGGTTTTCGGTTATTGTTGAAAAAACCGAAACTGAACCGAACCGAACCGTAATAAAAAAAATATTTTTTAAAAATATGTATATGTATATAAATAAATTTTGTTTGGCATATTATATATTTATATTATTATATAATTTGTATTTATCAGACTTTAGTAATATACATGTAATATAAATCCTTTTTTAGCAATATATTTTACATGTAATTTATAAAAAATAATAATAATAAAAATTAAAAAATTGAAATTTTTGTTAATTCGGTTTGAACCAAACCAAACCGTAATCCGAACCGAACTGGTTCAGTTTGGTTTGACCCCGAACCATATCAACATTGGTTTGGCTTTGGTTTCTATTTTTCTTCTATTTTGGTTTTCGGTTCGGTTTCACCCCTATACATTCATACATGTAAATAAATAAAGCATAATCAAATAAATAATGGACTGCTATGGGCTTATATTACAACCTAATATAATTCTAGTAAACCTGTACTAGAAATACACCACGTAGGCCTCCTCTTCTTCCTTTTGGGCTCGCCTCTCCAATGGGCTTCTTCTTTACAATTTTTATAATAAATAAATAAAATAAAATTACATAAAAAAGAAAAAAGGCACGCAGGCCGTATTTATCCAAAAAGAAAAAATACAACCCAACTTGAATAAGGCCCAATAGCATCCATTCATACATTCAATCACACAAGCATGTAAACCAATAGATCAATTTATAAACATGTTACAATGCATGAATTTAATCCCATTTCAATTATGTCCTTAGCCATAATTTTGAAATCGCCAATTTTGGCCCATCATGGTTTTAGCCTTTAATGGGTTTTGGGTCTCCAGCTCAAGCAGAACACTGTTCCCACTGGAATTAGAAACCATGGGTCCAAATCAGTTGTCCGGGTAATTATGCCAAAAGAACCCAAACCAATTTCAATTATACCATATTAATTTCCAAAATTAATATCTCATGAATAAAATTGAAAATTCCATTTAAGAAACTATGCACATTTAAATTACATAAAATTTAAAAACAAAATATTTTAAAACCCATTGAAATATTTAAATTAGGCCTCGGGCTCAATACCCACCAAATCCAAAACAGGGCCCAGCCCGCTGCAGCTAGGGCAATAAAGTTGCCCTAGTAGCAATAGCAGCATGCTGGTCTCAGTGACAGCATCAGGCAACAACTACTGTTGCTGTTTTTGCCTCTACGGTGGCAATCCTCCGTCAGCAGTCTTGTATGCATGAAAACAACCCGTGATTTTCAAAATCAAAATAAAAAACAATAATAAAAAATCACCAAGATTTAATCACATGATAGAAAATTAAATCCAACACAACCAATATGCAAATTGATTTTCCAATTGCAAAAATAAGGGGAAAAATCACAAAACCCCAAAACCAAAGAATCCCAATACAGAATACACCAATTTCAAAACAAAGGGATTCAATCCTGTTAATGATTTCCATGGATCAAAAGCCCACTCTGATACCACTGTTAGGATTTTTCACCGGAAATCAACCGATAAAGTGGAAGAACGCATTGATTTCCTCAAATCCTTGACCAGGAGCAATTGAAGTGGAAATCAAAAACCAAAATAAAAGAGAGGAAGATTGGATTCTCACCAGAAAATCTCTACAAGAGATGGCTGTAGAAATCAATGTAGACTTCCTTCACGTTCCCGTACACGAACGACTAT
Source organism: Euphorbia tirucalli (assembly GCA_039660915.1). Lineage (NCBI taxonomy): Eukaryota > Viridiplantae > Streptophyta > Magnoliopsida > Malpighiales > Euphorbiaceae > Euphorbia > Euphorbia tirucalli. The sequence continues at coordinate 44,555,170 of CM077636.1, forward strand.
CGAGCTCAAACCCGTGCTAGCGATTTGATCAACCGAAAGAGAGGATTTTGGTGGCTGTAATTTTCTGCTCTTACACTTGTCACTTGGCTGAAATTCATCTAGGTATTTAACCCTAGATGGCCGAATTCCCCATGAGATTTTTGGGCCTAATTTTTTTTTTAATTTTATATGGGCTTTCTCCCTTTTAAGCCTAAGTCCATATTAATGCCTTTGGTCCAATTTAATTTCAAATGTAACTTTAATTCAACCCGTATGTTTATATATTATACCATATAATATATTACATATATTTAAATTAAAATTAATTTGACCAATTAATTTAACCTAGGAATTAAATTAGACTTCTATAAAATTAAACACATGTAAACCTATACATGTAAAATATTTCCACCCGGAAATAATCTCATAAATTAATTCATTGAATTAATTATGAGAAGGCCAATACAAATATTAATTATATTATTTTGATCAACCCAATTGATCTATATAATATAATTAACAGAATCCTCTCTCTCCAGCATGTATACTCCAAGTATACATTTGATCCTTTTAGTTCGAGTTCAAATGTTCAATGTGTACGATCCTATGGGCCCGTCTTTATGTTGGTAGTAGGCCTATGGCCTACAGACTACAGGCGAGCTCTAGCACAATAGTCTCTTGGTAGGTCTTGGGTTCTTCTTGGTCAAAGACCAGAAGATTCCTACCATATGTCATGAGAAACCCATATCTCTCAGGTTAATGACGGACCCTACCAGTCCTTCTGAGGTCCTGTGCAACTGATTTAGAATCCTCAATTGCTTGAGGTTCTGGTTCAATCCCTGAGTTATCCTCTACAGGTTCTTATGGATCTCGAACTTCCTTTAGTTCAAAGTTACTCTCACCACCTTTCTTGTAAAGGAACTCCTTTTCAAGAAAGACACCCTTTCATGCTATGAACACGTTGTTCTCAAAAAAGTTGTAGAATTAGTAACCCCTAGTTTCCTTGGGGTAACCCACAAACAGGCACTTTTTGGTTTTGGAGTTTAGTTTACCACTTGTCAATTTCTTGACATGTGCATCACAACCCTAAATCCTCATGAATGAGACATTGGGTTCCCTACCCATCCATATTTCATATGGCATCTTTTCTAAGGCCTTACTCGGTGTACAATTAAGTGTGAAAGCAGCCGTCTCTAATGTATCCCCAAAAGGATGTTGGGATAGTAGCTTGACTCATCATTGAGCGGACAATGTCCAACAAGGTCCTATTCCTCCTTTCTGACACTCCATTCTATTGGGGTGTTCTAGGAGGAGTGAGTTGTGAGATAATCCCACACTCTGTCAAGAATGAATGAAACTCTAGGCTCATATATTGACCACCTCGATCATATCGAAATGCCTTAATAGTCTTGCCCATTTGGTTCTGCACTTCGTTCTTATACTCCTTGAACCTATCAAGGGTTTCAGACTTGTTCTTCATCAGATAGACATAGCCATATCTGCTGAAGTCATCTATGAAAGTAACGAAGTAATGTAAACCATTTCTAGCACTAATGCTCATGGCCTACACACGTCCAAGTGTATTAGGTCTAATAAGCCTGTGGCCCTTTCATCTTGCTTATTGAAAGGCACCTTGTCATCTTGCCCCTTAAACATGATTTACATGTGTTATATGACTCCAAGTGAAATGACCCTAGCACTCCAGCTTTGTGGAGTCTAGCTATGTGCTTTTTGTTTATGTGGCCTAGACGACAGTGCCAGATATAAGCAGGATTAAGCTCATTGGGTTTAATCCTCTTAGTGTTTATGTTATAGACAGAGTTGGATTGATTTAAGTCAAGGATATATAAGCCATCATTTAACAAAGCATTTCCAAATAAAATATCATCTTTTAAAATTGTGATTTTACCAAAACCAATGTTAAAAACAAAACCCTCAATATCCAAGACAGACACTAAAATAATATTCCTACGCATAGCATGTATAAAATAACAGTTCTTTAAAATTAAAATCAATTCAGTGGGCATCTCCAAGTAGAAATCTCTGATCTCGATGGCAACAACCTTAGCTCCATTCCCAACTTGAAAATCTACCTCTCTGGATCCCAGCAACCTCCTGCATATTGCAACAAATGTGAGAACCACATCCAGTGTCTAAAACATAAGATGTAGAAACAGTGAGGTTAATATCTATAACATAGATACTTGAAGAACCTGACCTGTTTTGCACATGCTCTGCCATAAGCCTTGGACATGTTTTCTTCAAGTGTCCCTTCTTCTTCCACCCAAAGCAGACATCCTCAGCATTGGCCTTAGGCTTGGGCCCTGGCTTAGCCTTCTTTGCCTTGGCTTTGGCCTTGTCCTTAACAAGAGGAACATTCCCTTTGTTAACCAACAACACCGCGGGAGTCTTCTTGACATACTATTTAGCCAACTTAAGCATGCCATGCAGCTCAACCACAGTCTTGTCCATGCCCTGCATGTGATAGTTCATAATGAACTGATCGTAAGACTTAAGGAGGGATCCTAAGATGATGTCAATTGCTAACTCTTGTGGGACTAAAGTGCCGAGATGCACCAACGTGTCAATGTAACCCTTCATCTTGAGCATGTGAGTGCTCATAGATGTCCCCACAGCCATCTTATAGGTGTTGAGTGCCTTAGTCATCAAGAACCTCTCTTGACACGCTTGATCTTGGTACATCTTTTTCAAGGTGTCCTTGATCATAAAAGCCTGCTAGTTCATGAACTGCTTTTATAGGTCGGGTACCGTGGTGGCTAAAATAAGTCATGTGACATCTCTGTCATCCTTTCGGTGCAGGTCGTACTGATCAACCTTAGCAGCAGTAGTGCCGCGACCCGCTGGAGGTGCAGCCGGTAAGGCCCTGCCTAGCACATACTCCTTAGAATTTTGTCTCAGAACTATTCTTCAGTTTCAAGCCCAGTCTAGGAAGTTAGTCCTTGATAGTTTCTCCTTTTTAAGGAGTGATCGCATCGAAAATGAGTTTCCGGCCATTTAGTTATCTACACTGAAAAATTATAGATAGTATTAATAAAGGTCTTTAGTGATTTAACCATATTAATTATCAATCCAATTTTAATTAATTTGTTGGTGATGTATGGTTAAGAATGACCAAGATCCATATTTCATCAAGAATTAGCCAAGCGGAGGCTTGTCAACTAACCCTACTATTTAGGTAGGAACTCCTTCCAATCCCAACCTAAGGACTCTTGGTTTGATGGGTTTATTAGCACTTATCCATCTGTGCTTAGGGCCAGGAGCTGATCTTACTACCTATGTTGAGTCAAATTACCATTCGAGTGTTAAGCGTACTTAGTACCTTAACCCAATACAGTAGATGAATAGTAGAATGCACCCGGCAGAGGTTCGGCCCACATTAGAACCAACATGAATCGAACTTGGAAAGCACTTTTAAGTGACTCAATATTTTATTTCGGATTGATTGATTAACTGCTTAACATACAAAACGCGGGTATGCTTGGAATATGGATTACATGCATATTATATCTCATATATATACTTATTCAATAAAGCATAAAATAAATAAAATGAGATGCTATGGGCCCTATAATGCAACCTAGTGAAAAATCTAGTAAACCTATATTAGAGACCACGGGGATGGGCTTGAAAAATTCTTCTGGGCTTGGCTCCATTGGGCTTCTTCTCCAAGACTTGATGTAATTACAAATTTTGATTTACATAAAATAAAATAAAATTACATCAAAATAAACCAAAACGACACGCAGGCCATTTTCCCAATTAAAATTTACAACCCATCTCGATCTAAGGCCCAATGGCACTCAATACCCATACACCAAGTATAGCACATATTCAAATTATGCAAATTGACATACATATATACATATAATAAAATGCATGAATTAATATTCCCTTTTTAATTATGTCCAGTCGTATAATGAAATCGCCGATTCTAGCATTTATGAATTAAGCCCATTTACAAGCCCATTAAGCTTCCAGCCCAATGATGCAAAATTAAATTTTTCTCCTGCTTGAATCTGGGATGTCACAAACCCGAAATAGCAGTCCAATTCTTAACCCCGTGCTAAGGGCCAATTGGACCAATTTCAGTTACCAATTTTAATTTTATACCAAATAAAATTAAAATCCAATGAATGACAATTTTTATAATCATTCAAGAAACCACACGAATCCAATTCGTAAAATTTAAACACACAGATTTTAAAATATTAAACCCATGCATTGAGGATTCGGGCCCAAGCCCATACCCACAAAATCCAAAAAGGGACCCGAACCCCCCGATGACGGTGCTGCTATCCAGGGACAGCAGGACTGCCGCGCAGTAGCCTGCTGCGTGCCATAGCAGGCAGCAATGCATGCTGTGGCAAGCAGCAGTAGCTATGATTTGGAATCGCAATTTCGATTCCAAATCACAGCCCATATTAATTTTTTTTAAAAAAAATACCAGTAGGAATAATACGCAAATCATAGCAAGAAAAAAAATTCAATCAAAATCATCCATCCAAAAAACCTATTTTAGATTGAAAACCAATTGGGGAAAAATTAATCAAAAACCCCAATCCAACAAATTCTGGGGTTCATCCTAAAATCAAAACAAATTGAAACAAGAACCATAAAATCCCAATTCTATCAAAGATCATGACTGCTCTTATACCACTGTAGGGAATTTTCACGGGGAAAACGATGCGCAGCGGAAAATAGCAATTAAAATTTTCCCTCAATTCCATAATTCCAAGACCCATGATATTGATAGAATCAAAGGAAAAAGAAAAGAATAATTAAATTTTCACCTTAAACGTCTCCTCTAGAGGCTACTGAAGATTGCAGATACGAATACCGATAACTCTACACAATCACGTACATGAACAGCTCTAGAACCGGACTCGTGCTAGCGAACGGAGATGAATGGAACTTAGATGCACCACATAGAGAAATCGGCTCCTATGGCTATGGTGTTGGCCGAATTTTCCTTATGGGGCTAGGGTTAGGGAAAATGATTTAAAGCCTCCTTTTATACTCTTTGTATAATTAAGATTTAAATTAACTTTAGGTTAAATTTTAATTTAACTAATTGATTTAATTTATTCATTGGAATTAAATTAAACTATATAATAAGACTCCAATTGACTTAATCAAATCCAATTAATTAAATTTATTCAATCCAAATTTAATTTAACTTGGCCTTAGATAAATACAACCCATGTATTTAATTTTCCACTAAAGAAAATATATTTAATTAATTATTTACATGTTGTAATTAATTAATCAAATATGAACAATTTTCCTTTTATATTAATTAAATTAATTTTGACAAAACCTATTGTCATTAATTCAATTAACTGAGTTTCCATTCTAAGTACACCCAATATGCACATTTTTGATATGTCACAAGTTCAGTTGTTCTATATGTACGATCCTGTGAGTCCGTCTTTATGTTGGCAGTAGGCCCAGGGCCCACAGACTGTAAGTAGATTCTAAAAAACCATTACAATCCCCAATTAAGATGGAGACTAGCAGTCTCTTGTGAAACATAACCCGGTAGTATTCTTATATATCCCTTGTCAACTGACATCGATGTATAAGCAAGAGGCATGGTTCCAGTCAACCTCTTCTATGCTTATTCATTCCTTGATTCCGAGTAGAAACTGATGATCGCGAATAAGTATCCAAACTTATTCAGGTATGGCCATACACTTATCAGTCTCACTCATCAAGTGGCCGGTGATGTCATCTCAAGGGACGCCGAGTGGTAATTCCGTCAACTGACTATCAACATCAACATGTTTACCGGTCCACCCAACATACCTATAATTAGCACCCTGTTATGGGCCCGATAGGCGTATATCAAAGCGTATGAGATCCCATGTCATGTTATAGTGAAATCCGATCTAAGGACAATATCAAGAACTACCTGAGAAACACCTATAACATCGAACCATGAGGTGTTCTCGAGGCGGATCGGTCCAATACCATATAACCTAACATATACCCATATACTTGATTGACATCCCATGTCAAATGGTAAGTGAAACACTACCATCCAATCAAGTGCATGCTGGTCTTTAGCTCTATTAATTTCCATGATTAAAACAGACCCATGACAACTTTATGATTATAACTTTAACACTACTCACGGTCTCAATAGCTAATGACCTACATTAGTTAACATGAGTATAGATATAATCAATGGATACTCTATTTATTAAATTGCACAATAAACAAATAAATAGACTAAATGTCTTTATTTAACACAATTATAATACAAAATATTCACATACAATGTATACTACAATCAAGAATCAATGCCTTTGGACAATGACACACCAACAAGTATAATATGTAAAAACATAGATGTTAATAAATTCTTTACCCAATGATGACATCCAGATTTATTAGCACCGCGTCTCTCATCTGGAGTTGGCAGTAGCAACAGATCCGCCAAGTGAGACCTAGCGGTTGGATCCAGACATTTGGAACCCAAGCTGGTTAAATTTTCCAGAAGAAAGGAGATGGGGTCCTCTTCGAAGTCCATCTGTGCTCAAGGGGGGTGTTCAAGCAGGATTCTTATATTCCACGTAGAATCTGAGGTGGTGGATTCCTATTGCAACTATGACAATGATGGTGACATTCCTAATCCCTGTTAAACTCTATTACTAACCCTATAAAGAGTTAGGCACGAGAAGGTCAAGGGGACACAAAATTACGCTAATATAGCTAGAGATTTCAATTATAATCAAAGCTAACTTAGGCATCAGAGAGTAACACAAAATCACTGGTGTCTCATCCATATTTTCTTGTAGGAACCTGGACATAGCAGGCCCTGCCCAGCATACATCTGAATCTGTCGAAGGATTTTCAACTAAATCCATCACTTAATATATTATTTAAACTTTATTTGTTCCTCCGTATGTATAGAATACATACATACAACAACTTCTTTCAGAAAAAAAAAAAAAAAAAAACGCACACAGCAACAGCACATGACCATTGATGAAATCCAAAGGCTACAAACTGAGAGTCCTAAAAAGGATGAGAAGAAGAGAAGTTGAGGAAGATTAAGTTAATTAACTAGTACTAATTATACAAAGATAGATATAATTAAGGAAGGATGGATGTCATTTGGAGGAGGAGAGATTTTCCGTATTAGAGGCGGCATGATCAATATTATCTACTTTTCCCTTACTTAAATTGGTTTGGGTTTGATCAGAAAGAGTAATATTGTTTTGTTTAGCTCCCATGGACTTCTGTTCCAAGTTTATCTGTGGTTCCTTTCCTTTACTTGTCTTTGGTCGCTCCGGAGTTTTAAATCCCCTCCTACAAAACCAATATTAATATCAGTAATTCCATCATTACCTTAATTAATCATTACTATGTTCAATGACTGAGGAAAGATCGAAAATAATAATAAATAATAATATTTAATTATTGAACCTACAGGACCATGGTTTTAGGTTGATAACAGCGAAGCCTGAAGGTGGTAGAGGAGAGCTGGAACATCTTTGACATGAAACTCGACATAATAACAGCCATACCAAAATGAGATATTATGGATTATGATTAAGATAATAAGGTCACCGAAGACCTAATTTATAATACCAGAGATCGTGTCACTGTAGCTAGTCTAACACTGGTACTGCTTATTGTCAGTCAATTAATGATGGGTCCAGTGGTTTTTGTGTTTTGTGTTTTTTTGTTTTTGTTTTTTTTCCATGGTTTGCAATTAATTGGGTTGATGGCAGATCAACTACCCAAATTTTTGAGCTATAAAAAGCTTTCTCCGTCCAAATAAAAAATCATCCCAAAAATAGAGTTTTTTTCATACAAAAGAGTAAGAAAGAAATAGAGAGCGCTTGGAGTTGAAAATTAGAAATATTATATTGTGCGGTGAAAGGAATGTTATCATAAACAGACTGGAGAACGAATCATGAAGTTATTGGTTTGACCAGTTTGAATCAGATATTTATTTTTAAAAAATTACTATTGAACAATATATTATAATAAATAATGGTATAATTCGTTTAAAAAAACATTGTTTAATAATATATAATAAATAACATTTAATTGAACTGACCAGACTCATGGTCGGTTTACAGTTTAACCTGTTAAACCGGCTAATTCGATCTGGTTCTGGTAACATTGGGTGCAATAATAAAATTAAAGGATTCCAACTATCGCTATACTTCAAGTTTAGGTGTACTTAAGAAAGTCTTAATTGTTACATTTCCATTAATTTTCGCCCCCATAATTTTTCCCTCACAATAGGATTTTTCATGTCTTCTTATTGTTTTATTTTGTTGTCTTGTTTTATTGTTATTTATTTAATTTAAGGGAGCTAACAGTTAATCACTTCATCTAGTGACATGACATTGTTTCACCGATTTTTAAATATTAAAATTTTTTTTTTTTTTTCATCCATTATAATTAACTGGTTAGTTGCTATCGATTAATTAATCTTTTATATCAATTTTTAAAGTTTTTAATATATCTAAAATTAGTTGTATAATATATAATTGTATAAATCTAAAATATATAACACAAAAAATACATTCTTCAAAATAAAAAATAAACAATCATACCAAAGGATAAACATACAAATAATGGATAGTTAAAAGTTAAATTATCGATCCAATCCATATTAATTTTTTAAAAAAAAAAGTGCATGTGCATGCCATCCTTTTCATAGCATTATTCATGGACCATTAAAATCGATAAAAACAAAATGGATGAAAAAAGAAAAAACTTTAATATTCCTATAAAAACTTTAATATTCTTTAAAAAACTTTAAAGAATAAAATCGATAAAAATCAAACTTATAATATTCCTCCATTCATTCTAAAAATCAATAATTGAATCGATTGAACCAGAATTGTAAGTATTTGAATAAACTGAATTTCTCATTTGATTATCATAAGTGTAAATAATATAGAGCCTGGATTTATTTTTATGAATGTGTAGCAAATGGCAATAATTATAACCCGTGGGCCTCGTTAAGCTTGCATGATTGAATGCTAGTGGAATTGCTTTTAATCTTTTTCTTCTTATTGGATTATATTCAAAGACGGCTCAGGGTTGATATCTTGTCACAGAGCATAGTTCAGTCTTTCTATGGACCACAATTAACATTGGTATTATATATGTATAGAGTGACCCTTTTCCAGCAAAAATGTGAATTTTAAAGAATATTGTAGAAATTCAAAATCGAAAAATGAAATCTAGAGTTTTCTATCGAGTGTTAGTTGAAATTTGCTACAACCTTCGAATGAAGAAATGCTTCAATTTTTATTGCGTGCACCTTGAAACTTCCATTGAAAACTTCCCCCAACTTCGTTAGTCTCTTTAAAACTACAACCTCTGTGAGCGAACGATCCTTTAAAGCGCACGGATTGTGAGGCTGGGCTGGGATTTCAAATAATTGTACAAATGGGTTTTGGAAAATTTAGTAAGAAAACGAACGAAAAAAACCAATCGATCTCACTAAAAGTGACAAGAGACGTCATCCAGTTCAGCTCAACCGGAAAAGTTCGGTTAGCCGAACCAAGCATGAATTGCTAAACCTTTTAGCCAGAGATTCAAGCTCTGACAAATCATCTATTTCTTTTTGGTTCAAAATATTACTTTAGTGATTTCATTTCTTTATCTCTTTTACATTTCTATGGTTCATTTTGTCTAAATTAAACTTAAATAAATAAATTCAGCAATGTAAATAATTCATACAAGTAAAATTATTACAACCCAAACAAATAGATTAAACTAGGGGGTACATTTGTGTAACAAGGGCATTCAGGGTACAAAACACCTATATACAAAAATCTAATATTTACTTTCAATCTAAAATACACAAAATCTAAATGAAAAAGCTAGACAAATTTGTTCAATTTTATATATTACACATACAAAATGGGCCAGTTTTCAAGAAATTGGAATTTCTATTGTTGAACTGTTTTACAATACACTTCAGAAATTAAATCTAGGTAAAAATGATATGTAAATGCATGCAAAACACACAAAAAAATATAATTCTGGAATCAAAACAACAGCCTTACGACTATGGAACAACAACCATGCGACTGTTACAACATCCGTACGACTCTGGTTTTGAATAAGACAGACAAATTGCTAAAATATTAAATCGCTAAATTCTGAAAAGTAAACCATAGCTGTACGCCTCTAGCCAAAAACCATACGGCTCTAGTTTACCAGAAATGCAGAAAAAAATAGCAAAATAAAATATGTGAAATGATGCACCCAATTAATCCAGAAAGCGATAAATAGAGTTTTAAGCCCTCTCAAAAGTTACCTTTGATGCTTTCCTCCAGTTTTAAATCAAAGAAAACTGATTCTTGAAGCTTAAAATCTGGATTTAAACAAACTTAAACTTTGAATCCAGAATTTGAATTCTCCAATTCAATCTTGGATACTTCAATATGTGTCTCTGAAAGTTTAGGTTCGATTTGAAACTCAAATTTGTGACTGAATTTGAGTGATTTGGGTTTGTATTTTGAATCAAAATCTTATTTTAAGTTTTTTTTGGTCTTTAAGAGTTTAATCTCCTCTAAAATTGCCCATTGTTAATTTTTTGTCCTCTTCCCCTTCTTGAACTCCCTTCAATCCAAATCTTTTGATTACACAGAAATAGTGGAGAAATGGCTGTCTCCCCAAAATCCAAACAACTGTCTGTTCATGCAAGGGTGTCTACCACTCATCAATAGTCACACAGATGTAATTCAACATCCGTACGGTTGTTACACCAATAGCCGTACGGCTATGGCCATAACCGTACAGGTCTTGCCACTTTTCAACCCTAATTCTTCAAATTCTTCTCAGTTCAAGTTTAAAGCTAATTTGAAACCAAATCCTTACCTCTTGAACCGATTTCAAAAAACATTTCTAAACAACAGATAACCAATTCAAATTTCATCATAGAGGATAGGAAAAACCCAACGCTCACAACCTTACTACTTCTCTTGAAGCAACCACCAGAAGGTTCGGCAGGCTCAACTGTCTAAATGACCCCTACTTGGTAATTACACACATTTAAATACAATAAATACATTAAGTAAATAATTATTAATGGGTTGGTGTAGAATCTTCTCTAGGGTTTGCTAGATCATCATACGAATTTGGGCATGCCAGATAGTGTTGATTTTGTGTTTTTTCTAGTTACCAGCTAGAGTTTGTTGTCTTGTTCGTGTGTGTGTTTTGTTTGGTTTAAAGTGGGTTCTTTGATGCTTCACGTTGTTTTTGCTATGGTAAGAGTTGGTGTCAGGGGTAGGGTCTTTCCGAAGGATCTTTATACTCTTTCTTTTTGTGATGGTTGTTGCACAGGAATTTAATTGGTTGATGTTGGAGGATGATAATACCAAATTTCTAATTCTATCACAAGGGAGGCTGGGAGCGAAAAATGTTTTCATAATATGCGCGGGGACGGTGTTGCTTGATAGAGAAGTAAATTATGTAGCATTCCAATGGACTGTTGCATCTATTTGGTGACTTGAACATCAAGTGAATATTCAAAGAGTGGGCTTTAATTTTTTTTTACTTTCAAATTCTTTCATCCTATGGATTTATCTAGGGTTTCAGTGAGGGGACCAAGGTCTTTTGATAATAAGGTTATTGCTCTTCAATGGTTGGAACGTCAAGAGGACCCTTTGCAAGTTGAGCTCAATATGGTGGAGTTCTGGGCCTAGGTTTATGATGTGCCAAGTGGTTTCTTCTTGGTTCAGGTTTGTGAGATTATTGGAAATTTTGTTGGGGCTTATGTGGAAGCATATCCTAATAATTTTATAGGCTTGTGGAAAGATTACATATGAATAGTGATTAGGGTTGATGTGCATCGTTCATTGAAGCAGCGAATGTGATTGAGAAGCAGGGAATAGTTTTATTATTTATTTTCAAAATGAGAGGTAGATATAATTTTGCCTTGTATATGGGACATTGGACCATACAAAGTATTTTTGCTCATTTATGTATGATGCTAACGGAAGATTGGTTCAATGACATCATGATGTAGCGATATAGACGCCTCTAACATGAGTAGGCAGAACGGTATATGAGTAGGGGTGAGCATGGACCGGTTCGGTTCAAAAACCGAACTGAACCAAAAAAAGCGATCCAAAAAACACTGTATTTTATAAACCAATCCGATCCAAACTAAATTTTGGTTCGGTTCTGTCCAAACTGAACTAGTTTGGTTTGGTTTGGTTTGGACTAGGTCGAACCAAAAACATCAACTTCTTAAAAAAAATAAAAATAAAAATTTTATATAAGTATTTTGTTTAAAAAAAAAAGAATTACAAAAAAAAAACTTAAAAAATCAGCAATACTAAATAATACTATTACATCACAATAAAATACTAAAATTATCTACTTTTTTTTTCAACTCTCAAGTTTTAAAAACTATAAATTAGCATAAAAAAATCACAATATAAAACTATAAAAGAATATAATGTCTAAAATTCTCTAAAATTAGTATATATTAATTTGATAATTAATTTTAATATTTTACCAATTTTTCGGTTTTTCGGTTTTGAACCGAACCAAACTGAACCAAACCGAAGTCCAAACTTCTTAACAACTTAAAACCAAACCGAACCAAACTATAAAATGGATCGGTTTGGTTTGGTTCGGTTCGGTTTGGATTTTTGGTTTTTGGACATTGGTTTGGTTTTGCTCACCCCTATATATGAGCAGTGGTTAGGAGATGAGGATGACCAGCCTATTCTCCCAATTGGTTGTAGTACCACGTTTACACTTGAGATGTAATGGATTATCAAAAGATTTCAATGTGAGGAGCTAGTAGAGCAGTATTCCATTTAGGAGGATGGGGAGGTTAGAATAGTGAGTAACCCTAAGTGCCGATGTGGTGTTGATGTGTCCGATTCTATTGCAATGGTAATAGATACTATAGCCCATGTAGGAGAGGCTACCAACAAAGATATCTGCAGGATTTGGTGTAACATAGTCAATAATTTAGGATTCACTTTTATATGAATTAATAAATATATTTAATTGCAATATCAAGGAGTTAATGTATTAAATGCAAAAACAAGTCATCAAAATGGCTTTTTTTCCAAAAATGTATCTTATTCCATTTGCAATAATACGAGGTATAATTAAGGTTTAAAAATCTCATAACTTTCTTGATACAAAGTCAATGTACAAAATGGATCAGTTAACAGCAAAATGTTGTCAAATAGATGTAACTAAATATATTTTTGACTAATAAATTTCTATCAAAATAAAATTGTATCAACTAAAATTTAGAATAAATTGTGACAACTGAAAATAATTACAACTTCAAAATTAAATTTGTTGCTTAAAGATACAATTGGTCGTGTTATTAACAATGACATATTTTATATAGAAACAAAAATTTAATTTTCACCTAAACATTATACGGCTGAGAAATCAGATAATATGCCTGTCACACTCCATTATTCATGCGTTAAACCAATAAAAGTACGACAACTCATACTTTAATAGTAACAAAATAATAATGTTTAATTAATTAACTAATTATTTAAATAAAATTCTAAACGTTAAACATAAACTAACTCCAATTAATAAATTTTATATCCTAAAATACATTACCTAACACAGTTTTATTAATTTGGAGTACGAAATACGTAGTATGCCATTTGTATTATATAACTAGAGTCATACCCTCGCTTTATTTTGGGAACTTTTTAATCAATTTGAAAATAAAAATAATCGACTTAATTTGTAAACTCGTTACTTATAACGTTTTGTTTAAGAACATTGCTAAAAATGTTTAAGTTTTTGAATTTTGTTTATCATAGTAACATAAATCATTGAATGAATAACTGAACATCGGGTTATTTTTTCTTTTACACCATGTAGTCTAATAATAAAATAAACGAAAGTAATTGTTTTAACATTCCATTCAACTTTTAGTGGTAGAACACTTACAAATTATGTTATTCAAGAAAATAAAAACTTTTATAAAATGCAGTAAAAAAGAATAATAGAAAAGCTAATAAACAAATGAACAAATAAACTTTTCAGTTCTTTACATATTACAAAACCCAGTTGCTTCAATATCTCATAAGCAACTTTCACACAACATTTCATCATCGAATTCTTCTTTGTTTATCCATCTGAATGGTCTTCTTTTATTGTTAGTAATGTAATTTTTGCAGCTACAATTTTTTCTATCTAGTCTGAATTCTATTTCTGTAGTAGATTTAGTTTTAATTATATAATTATTTACCCATATTAATTTAACGATTTTTTTCTCTTTCTCCCTACATTCTTTCACGATTGAATTTAATTTTGATTTTTTAAAGTAAAAAATTATCTTCAAACCCTTTGTTCAAATATATCGCCATAACATATTAAAATTATACAATAAACATACTTAGCCACTAATTGCCCTTTATAGGTTGCCCTTTTCAAATACTCATTTCCTTGATCATGATTTGATTTACTAAAGTAATCGATCATAACTTGTCTAAATAAAGATTTTTGATTTTCACAACTCAAAAATTTCTTCAGAAAATACGATGCGTTGCTGCTCATCTTCCCCCATGGAAGCATAGGAAAAGAATCGATTGACACGCTCATAATCGTAGCCTTCTGATGCTGCTTCATACAATTCTTTGCAACCTATTTTTGCATTGAAAAGATCAGTAAATGATGTTAAAGCCACGATTGCAAGAATTTCTGAATTTAAATGTTTTGGTAAATATTTGAAGTTACCATCGGTTTTTTTTTTTTTTTTTTTTGCATTCATCTATAACTTCTTTTGAGTTTAGATTTGCCATATTGATAGTATAAGTTTATATATATATATATATATATATATATATATATATATATATATATATATATATATATATATATATATATATATATATATATATATATATATATATATAAATGTATATTATTTATATAGATTCATACATACACACATACATACATACGGATACGATCATACATAAAACAATATATACAATCGGTATCATTTTTTCAACTCAACAACAGTTGCAATAGTAATAGCATTCAATTCTTTTGACATGCATTTGAGATTATATGACATTTATATTCAACAACAGTTGCAACAGTAAGAACATGTAATTCTTTTGACATTTATTAGACATTATATGATATTTATTGATTTTAAAAAGGTCGTTGACATATATTGATAGCTTAATTATTGTTGTTTCATCTTTAGTTTTTATAAATTGTTTTTTCATTTAAATTTACTAATGTCAACAATTTATTTATACACTTAAAACCATTATAAATACAACTCTACTATGACTATCAATTGCGTAAAAGTGGGATGATTGGAAATGCAACTATTTCACCCGTTCACCAAAATCTGAAATTCACAAATTAAAATAAACCAAAAAACAGAAATCACAATAGGCTCAGTATAAAAATGAAGTAAAAAACCCAAATCATAATAAGCTCATTAGAAATCATAGTACAAAACAAAATTTGACTTGTATCAGTAAACCAACCCCAAAAACCAATTAATAACAAAACAAAGTAAGAGTCAAGAATTTTACCCATATTTTACAGAAGCAGCTAGATTTCTATTATGGTTGTAACTGGGTATGGTAGTGACTTTCATAAGTTCTATCTAAGAATACTCAACAACCTTAGGAAAAAGGATTGCAATGAATGAGATGAACAAAAATTAGAAAACAAACTCAAAACCCAATTAAGCAAAAAAGAAATTATAAGGAAGGAATTTTACCTGAATAACAGATAATGGGATTTTGCTTCTGGATCTAAGTTTGTTTGATTGTGATCTCTAGTTATATGCCACAGGTTGTATCTACCCATAGTCAACAATTTCTGGGAAGAGGAAAATAATAGCAAATGATATGAGATATTGAATGAACTAGTATTAGATTCATATAAAAACAATGCGCATCATTTATAAATTAACACTCTATATATTTATCCATTTTTGTCAAACTAAATCAAATTTTCAATTATGATCATAAACCAAACAAACAGTTGGTATAAAAATTAAAAAAAATAAAATCCAATGATCTTTTGAAAGTCGATTAACCTGAGCAAAGTAGCCTCCCTTATTAGTAATAAACATGAATTTAAATCCAGATACCTCAAATTCTTTTTTTTTCTTCAAAAATATCTCAAATTCCATTGATATTATTGCTAAAAGTAAACAAAGAAGTATTACAATCCAATAATCTTTCAAAACTCGATTAACGGGAGGAAAGTAGCCTCCCTTATTGCTAAAAAACTTGAATTTGAATTTGGATATTTGAAAATTTTTTTCTTTGAAAAATTTCAAATTCCATTGTTATTATTGCTAAAAGTAAACAAAATGAAGTATTCCAATTGAAAAAATAACATTCTGAATGAAATTCAGAGATATTAAGATTCAACAAAACCATGTTATTTTCATTCCAAAAAGGCTCTTATTTATAACCTTGCTTGCTTTATTCTTCATTCTTTTTCTTAGTGCAACAATTACTTACAGGCTATTCACTATTATTCATAAATACATGAACGAAAAGAGAAAGAAAATTAAAATTCATGAGAAACACAGAAATACGAAATGAAGAATACAAAAACACACAGAAAATAGAATTTCATACCTGATAGGATTGTTCAAGAAATCTACCGATCTTAAATTGAAAACATCGCTACACTGGAATATGACATTGTCATAGAAGAAGGATAAACAAAAAACACAGGATCACAAAAAGAGGAAGAGTACGATAAAAAAACATCTCCAGAACAAAATAAAACCGACATGCAAACTGATGGAAAAATGAACGGAGCAATGGAAAAGAGAAGAGAAGCCTAGGTTCTAACAGGCCCCTTTCCATGGCTTCTATCTCGTTTAGACTATTTCCAATCGAAACGTCCTATACAGGAGATCGGTCAAATTTTGCAAAATGAATTGAAAATCGAAAATGTTCAGGCAGAAAATGAAATCGAATAAAAAAAAAACCCACATATATACCTCAATCATAAGACAATCTTTGTTATTTTTACATCAAAGATTAAAAGTGCAAATGATGATCATCTCATCCAAAGTTTATCCCGATAGTAGATCGGGATGGAGATACTGTTGGTGTGCCCTAGTTCTTAGGGCATTGGATTCTTGTATTTTGTATTATACATTAAGACTCATTGTATAAATACATTATTTGTGTCACATTAATAAAGGCAATTGATCTATTTCATTTATATCTTGTGCTATAATATGAGTAGAGTATCCATTGATTGATAATCATAAAACCTATCCCAGGTCTGTTCTAATCGTGGGAACGAATAGAACCACAGACTTGTATATTCGATGACTGTATGGTAGTTCTTAACTAGCCATAGTACTTGTATAATCAGTCATGAATATAGGTACATGTCGTTGACATGGGACTGGATCGATCCGCACAAGAAAGCCACAATGGTTGTTACGTCATAGGTCTTTCTTGAGTAGGTCTCTTTTGTCCTCAGACCAGATTTCATTATAATATCAATGTGGAATCCGGTTCACTTTGACATACGCCTAACAGGTCTGTAAAAGGATGCTAAATACGGGTATGATTGGGTGGACCGGTGAACATGTTGATATTGATGATGAAGTGATGGAATTGCCACTCGGGTGACACCGAGATGATATCATTGGCCACTTGATGAGTGGGACTGATAAGTGTATGGCCATACCCAAATAAGTTGGTTGCTTATTTGATTAATCAGTCAACTCAAGATCAAGAAATATAATAAACAACAGAAGAGGATGACAGACACCATGCCTCTTGTTTATTCATATCGATATCGTTAGGCAAAGGACACTATGAGATTACTACCGGGTGAGTGTCTTCTAAAGACTGCTGCATCTCTGTCTTAATTGGGGGCTGTAATGGTTTGCTAGAACCCACTTACAGTCTGTGGGCCTTGGGCCTACTGCCAACATAAAGACAGACCCATAGGATCGTGCACATAGATCAACTGAGCTGGAACTTATAGAAATTGTACATGTAATGTACATTGGAAGGAATGCGTTAATTAATTAGTTGACATTCGGTGTCAAGGTAATTAATTGACATTGGGTTGAATTTAATTTAATTAATAAGTTTACATAATGTAATTAATTAATTTATCAATTAATTGAATTACATAAAGTAAACAATTAATTAAATAATTTTCCTAAGTAGGAAAATTAAATACATGTATTGTATTAACTTAAGTGTGATTTAATTTTATTTAGGGGTAATTAAATTTAGCCAAATGGAATTAAATTACATAGTATATACTTTTTAATTAAAGTTTATTTATGTAATTATAATCCTAGTAGACTTGGGTTTAATTAACCTAATTAGAACCCAATTAGACAAGGTGTCTATAAAAGGGCACACTTAAGGAATAAAAACCTAATTCAACTCTAATTAATTGCTGGAAATTTCAGCCACCAATAGCAGCCCCAAAACAGCCGAAAATCCCAGAATTAAACCTCCATTCCTTCGCATGTTCGGCTAGCACCGGTTCCCGCTCAATAGTTGGTCGTGCACCGGACTTTGGAGATCGCAGTTTCAAGAAACGATTCTGCAGCAGTCTCTAGAGGAGACGAATCCGGTGAGTTAATCTCTCTTGATTCTTATTTGATTTTATTCTAATCAATGGTAATTGGACACGATAAGTGGATTCTAGGAAATTTTAAACGGTGTATTTTCCGCTGCGCCACGTTATTTTTCCAATGACGAATCCCAACAGTGGTATCAGAGCTTAGGTTTTGTCCATTAGATTGATTGGAATTTGTTCTTGAAAGCGTTCTTGAAGAAAGAATGGGTTTCAAGTTTGTTATTTTAGGGTTTTTATTCAATTGGTTTTGGTTTTGATAAACCCTATAATTTTTGGATTGGGGTTTTTGATTATTTTCCCCAATTGGTTTCCATCTTAAAAATTATTGTTTTATTGATTATTTAATTTTTGATGGATTTTTTTTTATGATAAAAAAAAAAAAGGTTTTGGGCTGGATGGAATCGCAAATTGCGATTCCATCCAGCGGCAGCAGCGCCGTGCGCGGGTTTTGGGTCCGGTTTTGAATTTTGCGGGTATTTTTTTTTATCCCGGACCCTAATACAAATTAAATTAAATTTTTTTAAAATTAATTTGTATTTAAATTATTTATTTTGTTGGCATGCATATTTAATTTAATTGTTTGCATATTAAATTGAATATGGACTTTGTGAAATTGGCCCAATAAACCGTGATACCGGTTAAAATTTGGAGAGCTAAATTTTAAATTTGTGACAACCCAAATTCAAGTGGGAGCAAAATTGTTAATTTTGCATTTATGGATGTTATCCATTGGGCCTTTATGGGCCTTAGTCACATTTGTTAAAATTGGCGATTTCACTCTAAGTAACTCGGCTTAACATTTATATTTATAATTTGGAATGCCATGATCATGCATCATATTGGTATGTATATGCACGACAGGTACTTTGTTTGAAATGTTATGTTGAGTTCTATGGGCCCTAAATTATTATCGGTTGTAATTTAATTTTGGGAAATATGGCCTGCGTGCCATTTTTTTATTTTGATGTAATTTTAGAATAGATTTTATTTTACAAAATTATTGTAATTGCAGCAAGTATGGAGGAAGGCCCAAATGGAGCAAGCCCATGGTGGGAGCCCAAGAAGGATTGCAGTCCGGCCCATGAAGAATTAGATAGGATATCTAGTTTTTCATTAGGTTGTAATTAAAGGCCCATAGGATCTCATTTATTTTAAATTAAGTATGCTATTGCATTTGTCATATAATATGGATGTATGGATCACCAAATTATTACCCGCGTTTATGCATGCTAAGCCGTATCACTTAATTATAATCCGGAAATTAAAATATTGAGTCGCTTAAAAGTGCTTCCCACATTCACACCTCTTCCTCCCATTGATGCTGCAATGTGCGCCATGCCCTAGCTGGGTATATTGTAGTATTCGGTGGGCCGTCGAGGGTTAAGATACTTGGTATGGTTAACATGTGAATGGTGGTTTGACTCAACATGGGTAGCATTAGCTCAGAGCGGGCCCTAAGCACAGATGGGTAAAGTGTCAATAAGCCCATCAAACCAAGAGTCCTTCATGGAAGGATTGGATAGGTTGTCCTACCAAACGAATCAATAGTTGGTTAGCGAGCCCTAGTTCGGCCAGTCATTGATAAGTTATGGATCTTGGTCAAGTCAGCCAATTAACAACACCAACAAACAAATTAAAATCGGATTATTAATTTGAATTGGCTTAAAAGTCCTTTATTTCTAACTCAAGCAATGATTTCTTCCATGTAGATAATCCCATTTCAGTTAAGCAATTTAAATGGTTGCAACAAACAACAACTCACTCTCACTTAGGTCACTCTTGGAGAAGGAGAAGCTTTCGGGGACTAACTTCCTGGACTGGGCTAGGAACTTACAAATAGTTCTTAGACAAGAGTCTAAGGAGTATGTACTGAATGCTCCTTTACCAGCCGGCCCTCCCGCAGGTCGAGGCATCACCACGGCGATGGTGGAGTAGTACGATCGGCATGTGAGGGATGACCAAGATGTCTCGTGCCTCATGCTGGGTATCATGGCTTCTGATCTTCAGAAGCAGTTCATGGACGAGCATGCTTATGAGATGATGGATCAGCTTAAAAAGATGTTCCAAGATCAGGCTCGTCAGGAACGTTACCTGACAACTAAGGCACTTTGCACGACTGTGATGGCAGCTGGGACTTCTGTTAGCACTCATGTGCTAAAGTTGAAGGGGTATATTGATACACTTGCCCGCCTCGGCTCGCCAGTTCCGCAGGACTTGGCAACAGACATTATTCTCGGGTCACTTCCTGAGTCTTACAACCAGTTTATCATGAATTACCATATGTAAGGGTTGGATAAATCGGTTGTTGAGCTGCATGGCATGCTCAAGCTTGCTGAGCAGTCTCTTAAGAAGACTCCCAAAGTATTGCTGGTGAACAAGGGCTATACGCCCATTGCTAAGGGAAAGGCCAAATCTAAGGCCAAGGCTAAGGCCCAAAAGGCCAAGGCTAAGGGCAAAAAGGTGGTGGCCCAACCTAAAGCAAGGGTTGCCTCTCCTGACGATGTTTGCCATGAGTGTCATAAGAAGGGGCACTGGAAGAGCTCATGTCCAAAGCTAAGGGAGCAACTGAAGGGCAAAACTGCTGCTTCAGGTATTTATGTTGTTGAGAT
Organism: Euphorbia tirucalli; assembly: GCA_039660915.1. Taxonomy (NCBI): domain Eukaryota; kingdom Viridiplantae; phylum Streptophyta; class Magnoliopsida; order Malpighiales; family Euphorbiaceae; genus Euphorbia; species Euphorbia tirucalli. The sequence continues at coordinate 44,576,370 of CM077636.1, forward strand.
TAATCTGGCTATTTATACATCTTGGGTCTTGGACACTGGATGTGGATCTCACATTTGTTCAAATGTGCAGGGTCTAAGAAATAGGAGATTATTAGGATCTGGAGAAGTAGATCTTCGAGTCGGAAATGGTGCTCGGGTTCAGGCCATGGAGATCGGAGATTATTTCTTGGAGATGCCTAGAGGACTTGTTTTGGAACTAAGAAACTGTTATTTTGTACCTACGATGCGCAGGAATATTATTTCCGTTTCTTTGTTGGATATTTCTGGTTTTGTATTTAATATTGGACATGGTAGAATTTCTATGCAATGTGGCAATATTATTTATGGAACAGCATTTCTTGAAAATGGCTTATATATCCTTGATCTAAAACGTGAAAGTTCAATCTATAACATAAATACTAAAAGGATTAAACAAAATGAAATTAATCCGACTTACATCTGGCATTGTCGACTTGGCCATATAAATGAGAAGCGCATAGCTAGGCTTCACTCTTGTGGAGTGCTAGGGTCATTTGACATCCAGCCTTATGACACATGCGAATCTTGTTTGAGAGGCAAGATGACAAAGGCGCCTTTTAGCAAGACTGCTGAAAGGGCCTCAGAGCTATTGGAGCTAATACATTCCGATGCATGTGGCCCAATGAGCACTAGTGCTAGATCTGGTTTTCTGTACTTCGTCACCTTCACGGATGACTTCAGCAGATACGGTTACGTGTATCTGATGAAGCATAAGTCTGAGACTCTCCAAAGGTTCAAGGACTTTAAGAATGAAGTAGAAAACCAACTTGGCAAGAAAATAAAAGCACTTCGGTCTGACCGAGGGGGTGAATATTTGAGCCAAGATTTTGACTCGTTTTTGAGAGAGTGTGGGATCATATCCCAACTCACTCCTCCTGGTACACCCCAGTGGAATGGAGTGTCAGAAAGGAGGAATAGGACCTTACTTGACATGGTCCGCTCGATGATGAGTCATGCTACACTCCCTGTCTCCTTTTGGGGATATGCTTTAGAGACAGCTGCTTACATTCTTAATAATACACCAAGCAAGGCAGTTGAGGGAACACCATATGAACTATGGAAAGGCCGAAAGCCCAATGTTTCCTTCTTGAAGATTTGGGGCTGTGATGCACATGTTAAGAAATTGACAAGTGTCAAACTCGAGTCCAAATCTGTCAAGTGCCAGTTTGTGGGTTTACCTAAGGAAACTAAGGGTTATTACTTTTACAATCCGGCCGAAAACAAAGTTTTCATAGCCAGAAATGCAGTCTTCTTGGAGAAGGAATTCCTTTCCAAGAGAGACAGTGGGAGTAATGTTGAACTTTCAGAAGTTCAAGACTCACAAACTCCTGCAGCTACTGCTGAGGATGCTTTGGGAACCAATTTGACTACTCAAGAAATTGAGAAACCAGAAACGGTTGCACAGGACCTTAGAAGGTCTGGTAGGACATGTCATCAGCCAGAGAGGTACGGCTTTCTCGTGACTGATGATGGGGACATTATGGTCGTTGACCAAAAGGAGCCCAAGACCTATCAGGAGGCTGTTGAAAGCCCACACTCAGATCAATGGCGCAAAGCCATGGAGGCTGAGATGCAATCTATGCATGATAACCAAGTATGGAACTTGGTGGATCCACCTCCGGGTGCTAAGGTGATAGGTTGCAAGTGGTGTTTCAAGTTAAAGGCCGACAACACCTTCAAGGGGCGATTGGTGGCAAAAGGATTCAAGCAAGTTCAAGGAATTGACTATGATGAAACCTTTTCACCAGTTGCTATGCTCAAATCCATTAGGATACTACTAGCCATAGCTGCATGGTACGATTATGAGATATGGCAGATGGATGTTAAGACCGCTTTCCTTAATGGAAAGCTACTCGAGGATGTGTACATGGCACAACCTGAGGGTTTTATCGATCCAAAGTATCCAAACCGGGTATGCAAGCTTCAAAGATCTATTTATGGATTGAAGCAAGCATCGAGGTCATGGAATCAGAGATTCAATGAGGCCATTACAGAATATGGCTTCACACAGAATTCTGATGAGCCCTGTGTGTATAAGATGGTTAGTGGGAGCGTTTCCACCTTCCTAGTGCTGTATGTTGAGGACATCCTTATCATTGGAGGCGACATACCAACACTGCAAGGAGTTAAGCAGTGGTTGAGTAGGTGCTTTGCAATGAAGGACTTAGGCGAAGCTGAGACGATCTTAGGGATCAGGATCTACAAAGATAGATCTAATCGGCTTCTAGGCCTAAGTCAGGCCACGTACATTGACAAGGTTCTGAAAAGATTCAGCATGGACAAGGTAAAGAAAGGATCTTGCCTATGCGCCATGGGTTGAAGCTGAGTAAGAAAGATAGTCCTAAAACAAAGAAGGACCGGGAGAACATGGAAAAGATCCCTTATGCATCTGCTATTGGATCTATCATGTACTCCATGTTATGTACGAGGCCTGATGTCGCGTTTGCACTAAGTATGACCAGCCGGTACCAGTCAGACCCCGGGGAGGAACACTGGAAGGCTGTCAAGGCAATCCTAAAGTACCTTAATCGGACTAAGGATGCTTTCTTAGTGCATGGAGGTCAAGATGAGCTCGTAGTGTCAGATTACACTGATGCAAGCTTTGAGACCGATGAGGATGAGAACCAGTGACAGTCTGGTTATGTTTTTCTCTTGAATGGCGGTGCCATTAATTGGAGGTCCTCAAAGCAGGCCACCATTGCTGACTCTACAAGGGAAGCTGAGTACATAGCTGCGTGCGAAGCTGCAAAGGAAGCCGTTTGGATCAAGAAATTCATAACCGAGTTGGGAGTAGTACCTACTATCCTAGACCCAGTTGATGTTTTTTGTGACAACAACGGGGCCATCGCACAAGCTAAGGAGCCCCGGTCACACAAGAGATCCAAACATGTGCTCAGAAAGTTTCACCTCATTCGGGAGATCGTGAACAGAGGTGACATATCATTGCAGAGGGTTGACACCAAGAATAATGTCGCTGATCCATTGACTAAAGCGCTGCCACAGACACAGCACGACGGTCATACCAGATCTATAGGAATTAGGGCAATGCCCACTTGGAACTAGTGCAAGTGGGAGATTGTTAGTGTGCCCTAGTTCTTAGGGCATTGGATTCTTGTATTTTGTATTATACATTAAGACTCATTGTATAAATACATTATTTGTGTCACATTAATAAAGGTAATTAATCTATTTCATTTATATCTTGTGCTATAATATGAGTGGAGTATCCATTGATTGATAATCATAAAACCTATCCCAGGTCTGTTCTAATCGTGGGAACGAATAGAACCACAGACTTGTATATTCGATGACTGTATGGTAGTTCTTAACTAGCCATAGTACTTGTATAGTCAGTCATGAATATAGGTACATGTCGTTGACATGGGACTGGATCGATCCGCACAAGAAAGCCACATGGTTGTTACGTCATAGGTCTTTCTTGAGTAGGTCTCTTTTGTCCTCAGACCAGATTTCATTATAATATCAATGTGGAATCCGGTTCACTTTGACATACGCCTAACAGGTCTGTAAAAGGATGCTAAATACAGGTATGATTGCGTGGACCGGTGAACATGTTGATATTGATGATGAAGTGATGGAATTGCCACTCGGGTGACACCGAGATGATATCATTGGCCACTTGATGAGTGGGACTGATAAGTGTATGGCCATACCCAAATAAGTTGGTTGCTTATTTGATTAATCAGTCAACTCAAGATCAAGAAATATAATAAACAACAGAAGAGGATGACAGACACCATGCCTCTTGTTTATTCATATCGATATCGTTAGGCAAAGGACACTATGAGATTACTACCGGGTGAGTGTCTTCTAAAGACTGCTGCATCTCTGTCTTAATTGGGGGCTGTAATGGTTTGCTAGAACCCACTTACAGTCTGTGGGCCTTGGGCCTACTGCCAACATAAAGACAGACCCATAGGATCGTGCACATAGATCAACTGAGCTGGAACTTATAGAAATTGTACATGTAATGTACATTGGAAGGAATGCGTTAATTAATTAGTTGACATTCGGTGTCAAGGTAATTAATTGACATTAGGTTGAATTTAATTTAATTAATAAGTTTACATAATGTAATTAATTAATTTATCAATTAATTGAATTACATAAAGTAAACAATTAATTAAATAATTTTCCTAAGTAGGAAAATTAAATACATGTATTGTATTAACTTAAGTGTGATTTAATTTTATTTAGGGGTAATTAAATTTAGCCAAATGGAATTAAATTACATAGTATATACTTTTTAATTAAAGTTTATTTATGTAATTATAATCCTAGTGGGCTTGGGTTTAATTAACCTAATTAGAACCCAATTAGACAAGGTGTCTATAAAAGGGCACACTTAAGGAATAAAAACCTAATTCAACTCTAATTAATTGCTGGAAATTTCAGCCACCAATAGCAGCCCCAAAACAGCCGAAAATCCCAGCATTAAACCTCCATTCCTTCGCGTGTTCGGCTAGCACCGGTTCCCGCTCAATAGTTGGTCGTGCACCGGACTTTGGAGATCGCAGTTTCAAGAAACGATTCTGCAGCAGTCTCTAGAGGAGACGAATCCGGTGAGTTAATCTCTCTTGATTCTTATTTGATTTTATTTTAATCAATGGTAATTGGACACGATAGGTGGATTCTAGGAAATTTTAAACGGTGTATTTTCCGCTGCGCCACGTTATTTTTCCAATGACGAATCCCAATAGATACATCAAGCAGAAGCTACAGACAGAAAGGATAAAAAGTTTCAATTGACACCTGTATGAATAAATCGAGTATTTCAAAAAAAGTCAACAGCGACAAAATAAACTGCAAATCAAAATAGATCGGAAGTAAATGTTCACGTAGGAAACGAAATCGAATGAAAAAATCCATATATAAACCTTGAGTATCTTTATTCATCCGCTCTCTAGTCTCTAATCGTCATCAATCGCCATCAAACGAATAGAAGGGAAAAGAAAATAAATCTCAGCTTCACATTTTTGCTCTTTAAGAACAAAGGGATGAGAAAGTCGAAAAAGAGAAAGAAGAGATGGAAAGGGTAAAGAAAGAGATGAGAGAAACGAAGAGCATTGGTGCTAATCGAAGAATAGACTGGTGAAGAAGAGAAGTGCAAAGAAAAGCAAAGTGGAGAGAGATGAGAGAAACGCGAAGAGAGAAAAGGTAAGAATAGAGAATAAAGGAGGGAGACAGATGGATGGATAGAATGACCAGAGAAGAACAGTGTGTTCTAATACATATAACGGTGTTGTTTTTTGCTGATTTTGTGATAATTCTTCACAAACCTAAAAAAAACTACAGGTTCAAAGCAAGGGTAAGTGAAAGAAATAATTGCAAACAGTGTGTACATAGTGATTAAAAAGAGATGAGAAGTATCTTTCAAAACCTTGTCTAATAAATAAAAAAGTTTTCAATCGAATGGTGATTTTGGAAAAAATTAAAAATAGTGTTCAAATCGGAGTTAAAAAATACTGTTAATTCCATCTTCTTTTATAATTTTTATATAGATTTTTGGACAGAATTAATAAAATTTTATACGAGAGAATATTATATTTTACTAGGACAAACATCATCCACTTTTACTAATCATTTATATATACTAAAAGTGGATACTCAAATCCACATGTCATTTTCTCCTAATTTTTTATTATTATTTTAATTAACACATAATTAAAACACTTGCTAATAAGATCATTGAGAAATAATTTTCTCATAATTTTGAGTTATTCTTTAACTAGTCTGAAGCCTGGGCGGTGCCTCGGATCAATTTAATATTGTTCTAAAAAATAAACTATAAAAATTTTAAATAAATGTTGTAATTTTATATTTTCATTTATGCTATATAAGTTTTTTTCAATATATTGAACATCACTAACATTATATGAGAGCAACATATATATTGATTCGTAATATATATATATATATATATATATATATATTATATAATCAACAACATAATTAATTTTACTATAAAAATAGTGTAATTCTACTGTAATATCCAATAAATTAAAGCAAATCAAATAATGGAAAACCTTGTCCATTATTTTTATATTGCGGAATTAATCTTTTTGTCTCTTTGTTAGCTAATAAAATTATTTGTTCATTTCGCGAGGAGAATAATTAAGTGATTAAAAATAATTATTAACTTCTTCACCTCCAACAATTTTTCTTCATTATTTCCTTCGAAATGCATGGAATATCAAACCATAAATTAGAAAAACTTTGACAAAGCAATGGGACGGGGCAATCTGCACCAAAATAGAAGAATCCATAACAAAAGAATAAACAGGGGAAGAAGAAATCACTGACAAAAAAAAAAGGAATAGTGGATGATACTTACCGGTGAGAAATCGCTCAGAAGCAGTGGATGCAGAAGGAAAAGAGACGCCATCACGCTTGAACAAAAGCAGTTGAGACTAAAAAAATATATTATACAAACTGAGTAGGATTAACACAAAATATGGAAAAACAGAAATAAAAAAGACAATTAAAGAAAGAAATAATGAAGTGGTTAAAATAATTAATTAATTCAAATTAACCACAAAATTACCCATCAGCCAAATTAACAAATGCATTAGTAAATTCAATCCCACCTTACAGGACAACATCACACACCTCATTAAAATGTTGTTGTAGTGTAATAATTACAGTTTAAAATGTATAACGGCTCAATCATGATTAATAATCAAGCAATTAAACATGTGAAGGGCATCTATTTCAAACTACATATTACTGTCTGTTGGGAAAGAATGAATATTTCATAAGAATGATCAACAAAAAGGATGCACCAAACCAACAATTAATAAGTAGAGAATAAGGATGAAATATATGCCTATGGAACAGTGGTGTAAGTGTCGGGTTTTTCCAACCTCTATGATGAGAATTCATGTATTATCTGCTGAGCAGACGAACACGAATCGGACTTGAAAAAGACCGGAATGTCGCTTGGAGTATCTCAAACGTCCCGAAAACCAAACAATCCTCGATCCGAAACCTCGAGAAAGGTCCCCCGGATGATTTTTAGGGTTTAGAGTGAGCGTCGGATTTTTGCGGATTTCGGCCCAGCTCTATCTAGAGCCGCACGGCTGTAATTTTTAAACTACAGCCGTGCGGCTGTAGCCTAGAGCCACACGGCTCTAACATAACTAGAGTCGTGCGGCTCTAGTGAGTTCAGCCAAGTTGCTCTGAGCAACTTGGCTGAATGAAAAGAAAAGTGGCCGAAATTCTTGCAGAAGAGAAGACGGCTCATTAATTGTTAGAAATGATAATGAGTGAGAGGTATAAAAGGAAAAAAAGGAAATCAAATCAAGGGGGGCAGACATTTTTGAATCTTGAAACAGAAAAAGAAAAAAAAAAGAAAAGAAGAGAGGTGAGAAGCATAGAAGGAGACCGAATACCAGGAGCTAAGGAAAGTGAACCAAAACAAAGACTTTAACACCAAAAACTAATACTTAAACATCAAAAGGAAGTTCCTTAACCTTTGCACATTCATTTGGGATTGTTTCGGTTTGGTTTCGAATCGACACGGATTGTTTCGGGATTTCGGACGGTTGAGGTTTCGGTAGAATCTCGAGTTTTCGATTCGATTCTTGACGTTCAACACATCAAAACAATATCAAGGTAAACTCTGAGAGGCCTTAAACCTATGTACATTGCTTTTTCCTTGCATCTTTCTCCATTTTTCAAGTCTTTCCGGAAGTGGGCTACCCGAATACAGCTGCACGGCTATAATTCTCATGAACAGAGCCATACGACTCTGGTACTCAAAGCCGCGCAGCTGTGTTCTATAGGGGCAGAATCCCGAAACTACCCCGATCGGCCAAAAGTAGTCCGTTTTCCATTTTATGCATTCCGTTGTAATCTATTTCGGCCCAAATGCATCTATATGTTGTAAAACTTAGGTTTTCGGATTTCTGTACGTACGGGTATTAGGTTTTCGGTTTTTTTCGGGGTTTTATTTTCTGAATTTCGGGGTTGTTCAGCGTTTTCGGACCCCCGAACCTTATAAAATCCTCGGCATACATCGAAAACGAGCAAAACGTCATTTTCAAAAACGAGAAAAACATTTTTTCAGGCTCTGGAAGTCATCGCCGCACGGCTTTAATTACAGCCACATGGCTGTAACTTCCAGAGAGAAACAAAATTGCGGGACGACCCGCACGGACATCGTCTCGTGATGCTGTTTTCGTATTCAAACTATTTTTGGTGTGTTCACTGCCTTTTGGACCCTAGATGGATGTTGGATTTGGGAAACCAGCACGAATGGAACCTCGAGTTCCCGGATAACAGACCTGCTAAACGGAAAAATTTGCATGAAATCGAGCCAAATAGTTTTCCAAAATTATTTTTCAGCATAAAAATTACATGGCGTTTCAAAACCGTTTTCTAGGTCTAACCAGGCCGGCTGGCCGAGCCGACCCGGATACCTCCTAAATGCATGCCCCCTTTCCTAAAATCCCAATTCTGTCCAATTTGAGTCCTATATGTGTTGTGATATAAATTTTGCTAACCGTATGCTTTGCAGCTTTCAGTTTCTTTTCATTTTTTTATTTTTGATGTAATTAATAGATTCTCGTGTAAATTAGGTGATTGTAATTTTCTAAATATTTGTGTATTTAGGCGTTTGTAAAGTGAGGACGAGAGCTTTTTATTTTTATTTGATCTGGTTGTATAAGCAGCCTCTATTATTCTTTTGTGTATTTTGGATGCATGGTTTATTTTTCTGCAATTTACTTATGTCATTTGCTTGAGCATCGGTTAAAGGAATACAAACACAAATTGGGGTTAGAGAAAGATAATAAAGCAAATAAAATATGGTAATATGAATTGTAAAGTGAAAGCGAGCTAGAGGTTAAGTAAGTCACTTGCCCGAACCTTAAATCTTTGGATTAGGTACAGTAGTCTACCCTCGGTAGGGAGCTGTACCGGAATTTCCCGGATGAGCTGATCTGGGTGGCGACTCTGTCACTGATCTTGGAATTTAAGTTTCGAGATCTTTAAGTTAAAAATGGGAAAAGGTTTTCTACAAAAAGAGATTTCCAAAACAAATCGACGGTCTTTCCTAAGATAATCAAAATCCCATTTTCCAAAAACCAAAACGCAATTCCTTTTCTCCGGTTCGCTTCGCCGCGTCCCGTTCCATTCTGTTCAAAAGGTCATCCGCTCACAAGTGGCACCAAATTAGTAAGATAAAATCAACATAACATACCTTTAGCAGTAGAAGCAATGGCAATATAAAACTATGGAATATACAAAACATCAAAATTTAGATGTTGTCATAGATAAACACTAAGTTTTGGGTCCACTGTACTCATCAAAATCTCATCCTAATCACATGAAAAAAAATAAATCTTGTCAATTGAAAGAATCAGAACCAAAATAGAGAAATAAACAACAAAGACACTAAAACTTAGTTTCCAACAACGACTTACTGATCAAAAGGTAAGTCTTGATTGTAAAATATACATATGCAAAGAGTAGCTTAAACTGAACCTTAGTAAGTTTGGCCATATTTTCAACACCATTGAGACCATAAAAACATCAACATATGGTTTCCTTTGTTCCTTGGCAGCAGGTACATTCCTCAGTATGTCCATCCCTTGGTTTGCTAATAGCATGCCTAGGAGTTAAAATGCAAAAAAGAGCCTTTTTCCATTGCAACCTGTAGTCATGATTCTAAGCTGGGTTATGACTTTGTTGATATGCAAATAAATGTAAGCCAAAAAGAGGAACTCGATATAGACATGTGATAAACTTGCACTGGGGAACATATCCTTGCGAAGGATGCTAGCTTTTTACCATAAAGCTTCTCAACTATCTCCTCTGCCTGTAATTTCTGCAGTGTTTAGAATGATAACCAAGCTGCGTAAGGTCAAACCCATATTTATGAATATTTTTTATTGTGAAGTGAACAATCCAATGATTTGAAATAAGAAAAGAAATGTGAAGAAGAGTTAATTGAATATAAAACTTATGACTTAATAATGAAAGATTGAAAGAGCTTTAATAGATGAAAAAAGATAATGAAAACATCAGTAGTTAGATATTAGAGACATTTGGGCATCACAAAATCCAAGCGCATACACACATTTCACCTTAGCAGTTAGATAAAAAGGTACCATCTTATATAACCTTGCTAAACATTACCTTTTGGATTGAGAAAAAATAAAGGAGCAAATAGATTGGTCGCCAAAAAAAAAAAAAAAGGAAAAAGGCATAGATAAAGAGAGAAGGAGAAAGTGAAAAAGTCAGATAATCTTATTATACCAAGAAAAAAAAGCTAGCCATTCATTCTATTTGCACAATCAGAAAAACAAATACCAATTATAGACACAATTAAAATATTGATACTAATTAGGAATTTTTATATAACTGGTAGAAGAGGAAATTAAACTTGGAAGAATCATTGAGTAGGAAGGGAAATTAAACAATCTAGTATAAAAATAAAAAACATAGAATCGAATAATGACGAAAAGGGAAACAAAATAAAGTTACCTGAATCGTAGCTTAAGGAACACAAATATGAAAGTATGCAATAGCAGTAATGCCACAAATCTTAAAAGGCGAGAGAAAGAGAATTGAGAAAGGACAGAAAAGAAATAGGGTTATGCGTAATCTAAACAAAATAGGAAATGACGGAACAAAATTAAAAAAGAATCTTTAAAGTAATAGGAAAATAGAGTTTAAAAATATTAATTAATAATTAATCCAAAATAGCCAGAAAATGACACATCAGCAGTATGGTTAATGCTTTAGTATATATATAGATAAAAAAAACATAGAATTGAATAATGAAGAAAAGGGAAATGAAATTAAGTTACCAAAATCGTAGCTTAAGGAACACAAATCTGAAAGTATGCAATAGCAGTAATGCAATAAATCTTAAAAGACGAGAGAAAGAGAATTGAGAAATGGTAGAGAAAAATTAGGATTATACGTAAACTAAACTAAATGGGAAATGACAGAACAAATTTAAAAAGGAATCTTTAAAGTAATAGGAAAATAGAAATTAAAAATATTAATTAATAATTAATCCAAAATAACCAGAAAATGACATATCAGCATTATGGATAATTCTTAATTATTTAGTTAAGAGATAATAAAAATATTAAATTTTAAAATTATTTGAAAATTACGGTTTTACTTCCTCAATCTCCTTCTTGAAAACAATCTCTACTATTGAATTTAAACATCCATCTTCTTTTTCCAAATACGGAAAGCTGGAAAGAGAGAATGCTTAACCATTTGTTCAATTATCCATTTCCTCCTCTTCTCCTCCAAACCTCCAAGCTTTGTTTTTTATCCACATTAGTAACGGTTGCAATTCTTTAGGCTATACAAGAACCCACTTTGGAGAGGCTTTGGCCCTTTCTTCCCCCTCTCAAATACTACGATCAATGTCTACATAGCATTCTTTAGGCTACACAGGAACCCACTCGAAATTCCCTTTTTCTATTCTCTGGAAATTACTATTCGAGGTTTTGGTTGACATTTTTTCAAAGCTATAGTCTCGATCCACATTCTTCAGTAGTTACACAATCTATGGTTTCTATACATCCATGTCTTCTCTACTTCCAAAATTGATCATTAGTTGATCATTAGGGATTCTGATTCTTCCTACTGGTTTTTCTCGCCTAAAGGTTGTAACAGGTGATGATTTTATATTTCTTTCTTCTTTTATTGCCTTTATTATTATTTAGACAGTAAATGGATCATTGAGTTTAGAGTTCTCAGTTGTTGAAGTGCTCGGATATGAGTCCTTATTAGATTAGTTTGAATCATAGGAATGGTTACTATTGGTTTTGTGCCAAATAAGATCACCAATTGGATGCAATGAATTGTTTATATTTCCAAGGTTTTAGATTTGTTCTTTCTATCAATGAATACTCACAACTTGTCATTTTATCATTTTTTTTTAATCATGTTTAATTATTATTTAGTTATTTATATGATAAAATGTTTTAAAATTAATTGAAAATCCAGCTGAATATTAGATAAGTGATTACTAAGAAAAGATTAAATCAACAAGTAAACAAACAGAATCACTTCATTTCCTCCATTCCTTAATCTCTTTTTCACCTATTTATGCATTCTGTCTGTATCTAAATCTTCTCCATTTTTCTCCCATGGATTTCAAAGAGGTAAGGATTTCGATTTCTATGATATAACACTTACTTTATTTTCTCTCTCTAAGAGTAAAGGTGTTGCTTTTATACATTTTCTTAAACTCCTACTTTCCTTTCATTTATTTGCTATGACAGAGAAGGAATTACAAGTCTAAGATAGTTGGACTTCAATTTCTTAATGGAACAACGAGTGAAAGAGATAATGATTGGCTGTTTTACCGACATGTTTAATTTCTTTGCTTTGGTTTCTGTTCTTAGGCACTTCAATTATGATTTTTCGCTTATGTTTTGCTTGTATTGATTTGGATATGATTTCCTCTGTCCAATTGATTGTTTTCTTTAAATTTCCGTTTTGTTTTGAAATATTGGATCACATTAATAATAGTCATCTTTTTTAAAGCAAGGATAACATTAAACTCGACCAAGACATCAATTTTTCTCCGTTGATAAGGTTAGCCCATTCCAAAATCCAATCTCTAATGACCAACAGGCAGCTGCAGCCCACAGTGACTTCTTTCAGTTGCTTGCCTTGCTACCACGAGTTCATGCAGGATATGTTCACACAAGTAAACACTCCTTTTTAGAAGATAATTTTCTAAATACTTTACTGTTTTTTCCTGCTGCTTTTTGTTTTTTTTCCTTTTGTTGCTTTTTTGGGCTATTTAAGCTTCAAAGGATCTTGCTTTTGTTTAGAGTGTGTTGAAAACGTATATTCAACTTCTTACATCCACTTTATTATGTCATCTCTTAATGAAATTTCTTCTACTAAAATTAAACTTGAAGTGCAAAATCTATATGTTAGAATCTAATTAAGCATTGTATGAAATTCTGATACACTTTTTTTGCCTCTTTTCATAAATGATTATTGCTTCACTTCCATCATTCAGATAAAAAATGACAGTAACCAAGTTTTCTTATTTTGAAACACTTCTATTGATATGTATGAATAAAATTATGCTCATACATAGATTGTATTTTCGCCTCTATGGCTTTGCACCAATTAACGGATTACGGGCTATCAATGCCCTCCTGATTGATTTTAGGCTCTTCCTCATCAAAGACGAGAAGAGTGTGATCATCAGTTACAAGATAACCATATCTCTTGGGTTCCTGATGATCCCTACCAGACCATCTAGATTCTTGTGTAACCTGGGTTGGTGCTTTTGCCTTTGCAAGCTCCTCTATGGTCTCCAAGTTATCCATTTCAGGAACTTGTGAACTTTGAACTTCCCTGAGTTCAACATTGCTCCCACTATCTTTCTTGGAAATGAAATCCTTTTCAAGAAAGACCCCCTTTCATGCCACAAACACCTTGTTCTTGGTGGGGTTGTAGAACTAATACCCTTTGGTTTCCCTAGGGTAGCCCACAAACAGGCATTTATCGGTCTTGGGTTCTAGTTTGCCCCTAGTCAATCTCTTGACATGTGCATCATTGCCCCAAATCTGCAGGAAAGACGCATTAGGCATCTTACCCATCCATATTTCATATGGGGTCTTCTCCACAGCCTTAGTCTAAGTACTGTTCAAAACGAGAGCTACTGTCTTAATAGCGTATCCCCAGAATGTTATTGGGAGAGAGGCATGACTCGTCATTGAGCGGACTATGTCTACCAAGGTCATGTTCCTCCTTTTAGACACCCCATTCCTGGAGGAGTGAGCTATGAAATTATTCCATGTTATCTTAAGTATGAGTTAAACTCTAGGCTCATATACTCGCCTCCTCGATCTGAGCAAAAGGCTTTTATATTTCTACCTAGTTGGTTCTATACCTCGTTCTTAAATTCCTTGAACCTATCAAGGGTCTCGGATTTGTGTTTCATCAGATAGACATAGCCATATCTGCTGAAATCATCAGTGAAAGTGATAAAGTATAAATTTCCACTTCTGGTAGCTGTGCTCATGGGCCACATACGTCTGAATGTATTAGGTCTAATAAGCCAGTAGCCCTTTCAGCTTTCTTGTCTAAAGGTGCTTTAGTCATTTTACCACGTAAACATGACTCGCATATATCAAGTGACTCCATGTCAAATGATCCTAGGATTCTAGCTTTGTGAAGCCTAGCTATGCGTTTCTCGTTTATGTGGCCTAAACGACAATGTCAAAGGTAGATAGGATTAAGTTCATTAGGCTTAACCCTTTTCTAACAGTAAAATGAAATCCAGAAATATCCAAAACTGAAACAGAAATAATATTCATGCATATTGCAGGTACAAAATAACATTGTTCTAGAATCAAAACTAATCCACTAGGCATCTCTAAGTGGTACTTGCTGATCTTTATGGCAGCTACCCTTGCTCCATTTTCGACCCGCAAGTCCACCTCTGTAGATCCTAGTGATCTCCTACTCCTAAGTCCCTGCTTATTAGAACAAATGTGAGAACCACATCTAATATCCAATTCCCAAGATGTAGAAATGGTGAGGTTTATGTCTATGACATATATACCTGATGAAGACGTGCCCTGGATCTTCTTTTGCTCTCCCAACAGTTGGGGACAAGATCTCTTTTAGTGTTCCGCTTGTTTGCACTGGAAGCAGACATCCTCAAGACCGGCCTTGGGCTTGGCCTTAGCCTTCTTAGCCTTAGCTTTCTTACCTTTGGCCTTGGCTTTCGCCTTTGCCTTGCCCTTAGCAAGAGGAGGTTTCCCCTTGTTGACCATCAGTACCGGCAGAGTCTTTTTGATTGACTGGTCCGCGAGCTTGGGCATTCCATGCAGCTCGCTGACAATGTTGTTCATGCCTTGCATGTTATAGTTCAGGATGAACTGATCATAAGAATCTAGCAAGAATGCCAGGATCGTGTCAATTGCCAACTCTTAAGAGACAGGCGAACCAAGATGGGCTAAAGTATCTAAGCATCCATCATCTTGAGCACGTGAGCGCTCATAGATGTCCTAGCCCCCTGTTGGGATTCGTCACAGGAAAAATAACAGGGCGCAGCGTGATTTGGCTGGTTAAAATTTTCTAGAATCTACTTATCATGTCCGATTACCATTAATTGGAATGAATATCAATTAGAACCAAGAGAGATTAGAAACTCACCAGGTTCGTCTATTTCTAAAGACTGCTGCAGAATCGATTCTTAAAACGGAAGCAATCTCCATAATCCGGTGCACAAGTAACTATCGAGTAGGAACTGGTGCTAGCCAAAGAAGTGAAAAAATGGTGCAATTGGGGTGAAGAATTCGGCTATGGGGCAGCACTATAGGGGGCCAAAATTTTCACCTTGTATTGCTAGGGTTAGGGTGGATTTTCTCTTTAAGTGTGCCTTATTTAGTCTCCTACTATAATTAGGTTTTAATTAGGTTAATTAAACCCAACCCACTCGGATAACAATTATATAAATAAACTTTATATTAAAAGTTTATACTACATAATTTAATTCCATTTGGCCAAATTTAATTACCCCTAAATAAAATTAAATCACACTTTAGTAAATACAATACATGTATTTAATTTTTCCTTCTCAGAAAAATCATTTAATTAATTATCTACTTTATGTAATTCAATTAATTAATTAACTAATTAATTATATTATGTAAACTTATTAATTAAATTAAATCAACCCAATGTTAATTAATTATCTTGACACCGAATGTCAACTAATTAATTAATGCATTCCTTCGAATGTACGTTACATGTATAAGTTCTATGAGTTCTGGCTCAGTTGATCTATGTGCACGATCCTATGGGTCTGTCTTTATGTTAGCAGTGGGCCCAAGGGCCACAGACTGTAAGTGGGTTCTAACAAACCGTTACAGCCCCCAATTAAGATAGAAATATAACAGTCTTTTGAAGACACTTACCCGATAGTAATCTCACAGTGTCCTTTACCAAATGATATCGATATGAATAAATAAAAGGCACCATGTCTATCGTCCTCCTCTGCTTTTATTATATTTCTTGATCTTGAGTGAACCGACTAATCAAATAAGCAACCAACTTATTTGGGTATGGCCATACACTTACCAATCCCACTCATCAAATGGCTAATGATGTCATCTTGGTATTAACCGAGTGGCAATTCCATCACTTCATCATCAATATCAATATTTTCACTGGTCCGCCCGATCATACCCGTATTTAGCATCCTTTTACAGACCTGTTAAGCATATGTCAAAATGAATCAGATTCCATATTGATATTATAATGAAATTTGGTCTGAGGACAAAAGAGACCTACTCAAGAAAGACCTATAACGTGACAACCATGTGGCTTTCTTATGCGGATCGATCTAGTCCCATGTCTATGACATGTACCTATATTCACGACTGACTTTACAAGTAATATGCCTAGTTAAGAGCTACCATACAGTCATCGAATATATAAGTTTGTGATTCTATTCATTCCCATCATTAGAATAGACTTGGGATATGTTTTATGATTATCAATCAATGGATACTCTATTCATGTTATAACACAAGATATAAATGGAATAGATTAAGTGCCTTTATTAATGTGACATAAATAATGTATACATATAGAGAGTCTTAATGTATAATACAAAATACAAGAACCCAATGCCCTAAGAACTAGGGCACACCAACACCCCTATCTTGCAGGAGTTGAATGCCTTGTTGGTCAAGTATCTCTCTTGACGAGCTTGCTCCTGAAACATCTCATTAAGAGTTGTTATCATAACAAAGGCTTACTGATCCATGAACTGCTTTTGTAGCTCAGGGACCATGCATGCCAGCATCAGGTATGTCACATCCCGGTTGTCCTTGACATACACCTCGTATTCCTCCAGCTGTGCAGCTGGTGGATTACACCCAGTAGGTGTAGGCAGAATAGCTCTCTCCAGCATATATTCCTTAGATTCCTGTCTAAGAACTATTCCCAAGTTCCTAGACCAATCCAAGAAATTGGGCCCGAAAAGTTTGTCCTTCTCAAGGAGTGAAAGCAGTGATAGAGTAATATTATTTACCATTTGATTACTATATAGAAAAATTAAAGAGTATTAATAAAGGTCTTAACAGTTTTTCCCACATATAATTAATAATGAATCCAAGTTATTAATTAAGTTAAGTTGTTGGGCTAGTGGGCCAAGATCCATATTTCATCAAGGTATAGCCAGACGAGGGCCTGGAAAAACTATACCCTAATTATTTAGGTAGCAGCTCATCCAATCCCAACATAAGGACACTCAGTTTGATGGGCTTGTTAGCACTTACCCATTAGTGCTTAGGGCCAGGAAAATCCTCCTACCCATGCTAAGTCCAAACCTTCATCCAAATGTTAGAACAACCAATACCCCAACCCAATATAAAATGATGATACTCTAGTCTATCCTGCGAGGGCATGGTCTACAACTGGCCTATCCCCACTTTGAGTGGGTTTTGAATGAGGACAGCACTTTTAAGTGACTTAGTAATTTCCATTTAGTTTAGATTCAATTTTAATAACGGCTTAGATGCATAAACTGTTGGATATGCCCTAGTCCCGAGGCATTGGACCTTGTATTTGTATTATACATTTATTGGATTTATGTATTATACTCATTTTGTGTTATTAATAAAGGCATTAATTCATTTATTATATATATCTTATGCAATATCTTAAATGAAGTATCCAATGGACATATCCATATCCATGATGACAAATGTCATGCACTTGGCAGTAAGACCATAGATAGGGTAAACGATATGACCATAAAGAGATCCGTAGTCTGTTCCAGTCATGGGAATGAATGGAACTAGAGACTATCATTAACCTTGTTGTATGAAGGTGTCTTATCGGTCATTGGACATGGAATGTCAACCAAGTTAATGGGTACATGTAAAAGGGCATGGTACTGGATAGATCCACTAAACGAGAAATCTTTATGGTATAGTATCACAAGTGATTCTCATGTAGTATTTGTATGGATCCTTTGACCTGACCATATGATGGTATTGCATGCGAGGTCACATACTTAGGGGTATGCCTAAAGGGCCTGTAATAGGGTGCCAAGTATGGGTACTTTTGGGTATGTCACTTAGCATGGCAATGCTATGGATATGCAGAAAGGATTTGTCACTCAGCAGTCCACTGAGAAGATATCACCGGCCTCTTAATGAATGTGACTGATAAGAGTGCGACCACACCCAAACAAGTTGGAACTTGTTTGTGAGCATCAGTACATTCGGGATCAAGTAAATGTCGAGACACAAAAGAGGGTGATCAATCCATGCCTCTGTGTTAGACACCAATATCAATGACATGGGATATACAAGTTCAAACTACAGGGTTATGATTACAGTTAGACTACCATCTCCATCTTAATTGGGGGCTGCAGTGGCTTGCTAGAGCCCAACTGCAATCTGTGGGCCACAGGCCCACTGCCAACATAAAGATGGGCCCACAGGATCATACACACTGAGCGACTGAAACAGACTTAAGGAATCACCTGTATACTTGGAGTATACACTCTTGAGAGAGAGGATTATATTAATTATATTATAAAGATCAATTGGATTGATCATAATAATAAGATTAATATTTGATTGGCTTTCTCATAATTAATTGGATTAATTTATGAGATTATTTCCTAGGTGGAAATATTCATATGTATAGGTTTACATATGAATTTATTTTGTGAAGATATAATTTTAATTTCGTGGATTAAATTAATTAGTCAAACCACTTTTAATTAAATGTAAATAATATGTTACATGGTGCAATATATTATATGCATGTTAAAATTAAAGTTGGGCTTGAAATTAATTTAAACCAAATAAATTAAAATAGATTTGGGCCTCAAGAGAAGAAGTGAAGCCCACACAAAGTGAGCCAACATGGGCCAAAATTCTCAAGAAGAATTTCAGCCACCTAGGGTTAAAATAACCCTAGGTATTTCAGCCAATGTGAACCAAGCCACCATAGCCGAAATTCTCATCCTCTCCCTCTCCAAAGTTCATGATTTTCAGATGCTAGCAAGGGTTATGTTCAAGAGGCGTTCGTGTACGTGAACGAGGAGGGAGTCTATTTTTATTCCTGCAGTCTGCATCCATCTCTTGAAGAGATAATCCAGGTAAGAGATTTATCTCTTGTTGGAAAAATTTTATGTTTTGCAATTTCCATTTCAATTGCTCCTGGGCACTGATTTGAAGAGATTACTGCATTCTTCCGCATTTAATCTGGTAATTTCCAGTGAAAAATCCCAACATAAATGAGTGAAATTGGAATTGGATCATACACAAAACATGAAAATAAATAAATGCATAATTAAATAAATGATGGACTGCCATGGGCATTAATTACATCCTAACATAATTCTAGTAAACCTATACTAGAAGATCATCAGGTGGGCCTCCATCTCTCCTTTTGGGCTAGCCTCTCCAAAGGGCTTATTTTTACAACATTTTATAATAAATAAAAATTAAAAAGAAATGGCACGCAGGCCGTATTTACCCAAAAAGAAAATACAACCCATCTTCAAAAAGGCCCAATAACATCCATCCACACATTTAATTCATATAAGCATGTATTTCATACATCAATTATAAACATGTTAAAATGCATGAAATTAATACCAATTAATTATATCCTTAGCCATTATATAGAAATCGCTAACTTGGCCCATCATGGTTCTAACCTTTAAAGGGCTTCGGGCTTCCAGCCTAAGCAGAACACTGCTCCCACTGGAATTGGGAAACCATTAATCCAAATTACGCCGTTCGGTTAATCGTGCCAAGAAAAACTGAACAAATTTTATTGCACCATATTAATTTTCCAAATTAATATATCATGAACAAAATTAAATTTCATTCAAGAATCCATGTGCATTTAAATTGCATAATTTAAACACACAAAATTGTAAAACCCATTAAAATTAAAACTAGGCCCGGACCAGGAAAAACCTGCCAAATCCAAAACACGGCCCGGCCCACTGCTGCTGGTCTTAGTGGCTACTGCCTGCAGCGCCTAGCACCACAGGCACTGGCTACTACCGCGGCAGCCCGCAGCAGAATCTGCCGCCGGCACATGGCCAGAAATAGCCTGATTTTTTTTAACAAAAGAATAAAACCAACAATTCACCAAGAATCACAGATCAACAAATAGAAATTAAATCATACAAAACCAATATGCATAAACAGATTTCTATTTGCAAAAATCAAATCGGGGAAAAATCACAAACCCCAAAACAAGAATCCCAAAACAAACTACCCAATTTTAAAACCAGGGATTCAATCCTGTTAAAGATTTCTATGGATCATAAGCCTGGCTCTGATACCACTGTAGGGGTTTTTCATAGAAAATCAACCGTTAGCAGCGGAAGCCGATTTAGATTTTCTCAAACCTGGTCCTAAGAGCTTATGCAATAGAAATCAAAAACATGAAATTAAAGACAAGGGAAGGAATGAATCTCACCTTGTATGTCTCCTCTAGAGACGGCTGCAGAAATCAAAGCAGATTTCCTCCAAAGTCTCGTACATAAGACCTAACGAGCAGGAACCCGTGCTAGCGGAGGATCGAAGAACTAGAGAGAGAGCTAAAAGGGGGGCAGAAATTCCTCTAAGGAATTCTAGTGCCTTGGCCGAAATTTTCAGTGCCAAATTAAGGTTAGGGTTTTCTCATTCAAGTGGGTGTTTACATCTGTAAAACCCTAAGTCAAAATTAAAGTATAGGTTAAATTTAATTTCAATTCAATTTCAATTTTATATGTATGTGATTTATTAGACCATATAATAAATCACATAGCATTTAAATTAAATTAAATTTGCCCAATTAAATTAACCTAATAAATTAATTTAGACTCTAGTTAAATGAATTACATATAAACTTATATATGTAAATTATTTCCACCTAGAAATAAATTCATGAATTAATTTATTCAAATTAATTCTATGAAACCCAATAAATTGATTATATTATTTTGATCAATCCAATTGATCTATAATTTAATCAATTAACAATTCCTCTTTAGTCAGTATACTCCAAGTATACAATTGATCCGATAAGTTCAAGCTTAGTCATTCAATGTGTACGATCCTGTGGGCCCATCTTTATGTTGGAAGTGGGCCCATGGCCCACAGATTGTAGTTGGACTCTAACAAGCTGTTACAGCTCCTAATTAAGATGGAGACAACAGTCTAACGGAAGTTATAACCCTGTAGTTTAAACTTATATATCCCATGTCACCGATATTGGTTTCCAACACAGAGACATGGTGTCATCACCCTCTTTTGTGTCCGGATATTTACTTGATCCCGAATGAACTGATGCTCAAAAACAAGTTCCAACTTGTTTGGGTGTGGCTACACTCTTATCATTTGCACTCATCAAGTGGCCAGTGATATCTTCTCAGTGGATCACTAAGTGACATTCCCTTCTGTATACACATGGCCCTACCATGTTCACTGGCACACCCGAACATACCCATGCTTGGCACCCTCTTATAGGCCCTTTAGGCGTACACCAAAGTGTGTGAGATCACATGCAAGACCATAATATGGTCAGGTCTAAGGATCCTATATAAGTACTACATGAGCATTACTTGTGATACTATACCATGTGGATTTACCATGCCCCATTACATGTACCTATAATTGATAATCCATATTCTATAGCCGGTAAGACACCGCCATACAGTCAAGGTTATGATAGTCTTTGGTTCCATTCAATCCTATGACTAGAACACCCTATGGATGGCTTTATGGCTATATCGTTTGCCTATCCATGGTCTCACTGCCAAGTGCATAACACTTGTCAACATAGATATAGATATGACCATCAGATACTCTATTTATAATATTGCACAAGATATATAATAAATAGATTAATGTTTATTTAATAACACAAATGTATTTTATATTAATCTGTTAAAAGATACAACATATACAATACAATACAAGGACTAATGCCTTGGCACTAGGACATTCCCAATATCTCTTACCATTGTTGGCCTTCTCTGCTTCTTCCTTTTCTTTTTCTTACAGTGCTATTGATGCTCACTCACAGCTGACCTTTCTCTCTCTTTGCCTTCAAGTGAGTTTGTTTTGTCTTGATGTTGTATGGTCTATGACTTTAGGTTTATTATTTTTCCATGTCAGGGTTAGTTACAATATTTCCTTTCATTTTCCTTTATTTTAGCTTTTTATTGGTTTTATGTTCTTCAATCTGATCTGATAAGTCTTTTTTCGTGATGCTCAGTTGCAATTTCATTTCCAGCGAGCTATGGGTTGTGACATTTGCGATTACCTTGAAAGTACTTTTTAGGTTTTCTTGTTTTTTTTCTATTTCTGTCCCAATGTTTTGACTTTTAAGGCCTGTCAAATTCATTAGTCTAGCCTCATTGAATGTCATCTATATGTTTTGACTTTTTGATTCACTAATTTTGTTGACTCTTGTTGGTATGATTTGTAGGATCTGATTCTAGAGATGTAAGAGTTGTGTTCATAAGTTTGTTGTTCTTCATGAGTTAATGTTTTCCATCTATCTTCCTTTTTCAGGTTTTTTTTTATGGATTTTAGTTTATGTTCATATTTTTTTCTTTTATAGATGGATAAAATTGGAATCATATATCACTAAAGCGACATTAATGCATAAAACCTTTCAATTCTCATAAAGGTGGAAATGATTATGTACCTATTTACCGTTGGTATCTTATAAGACCTGTGTTGTTACAATTATCTATTCTAATCATACAAATATGATTCTCCTCCCTATCAAGTTGAGTTTATAGGGTGAATGTCAAATGTACCTACAACCAAGGTGTGTCATATGATGCCAACTAGAGTGACTCAGTGAGAACTTACCATTTTGGTCAATCCTTTTCTTATTGGGACTGTAAATTTGAACCTTAACACTACTATAAAAAGAGTTTCTTCGAACGAATCAATAAGAATTGACCAATTCG
Source organism: Euphorbia tirucalli (assembly GCA_039660915.1). Lineage (NCBI taxonomy): Eukaryota > Viridiplantae > Streptophyta > Magnoliopsida > Malpighiales > Euphorbiaceae > Euphorbia > Euphorbia tirucalli. The sequence continues at coordinate 44,599,366 of CM077636.1, forward strand.
GTAAATCCTCATCGTATTGGGGCTGTAAACTTCAACCTTACTCTACTCTAAAAAGAGTTTCTGAATCAATGGTACAACTCACTAAATTTATCTTTAGAACTTCTGTTGGTTAACTGGGCATTATATTTTTATGGCTTTCAATTTTTACATTTACTTTACTCTCCCATATTGGTGTGCCCTAGTTCTTAGGGCATTGGATCCTTGTATTTTGTATTATACATTCAGACTCTTTGTATAAATAGATTATTTATGTCACATTAATAAATGCATTTAATCTATTTCGTTTATATTTGTGTTTTAATATGAGTAGAGTATCCATTGATTGATAATCATAAAACCTATCCTAGGTCTATTCTAATCGTGGGAACGAATAGAACCACAGAGTTGTATATTCGATGATTGTATGGCAGTTCTTAACTAGCCATAGTACTTGCATAGTCAGTCATGAATATAGTTACATGTCGTTGACATGGGACTGGATCGATCCGCATAAGAAAGCCACATGGTTGTCGTGTCATAGGTCTTTCTTGAGTAGGTCTCTTTTGTCCTCAGACTAGATTTCGTTATAGTATCAATATGGAATCTGGTTCACTTTGACATATGCCTAACAGGTTTGTAAAAGGATGCTAAATACAAGTATGATTGGGTGGACCCATGAACATATTGATATTGATGATGAAGTGATGGAATTGCCACTCAGGTAACACCGAGATAATATCACTGGTGTGAGTGGACGGCGCATTTTCGATAGGACGCGGACTCCCATTCGGAAGGGGTGCCTCGATTTCGGGCGGGGCCCTCCCTCGCGTGGGGTTTTTGGATTGGAAATTCGTTTTTTGGAAAATTAATTGTTTTGTAAAAGAATCGAGACCTAAATCTCGAAAAAAAGTACAGGAGTCGCCACCAGGCTCAGCTCAACCGGGAAATTGCAGTGTAGCTGAACCAAAGTGGGAACTGCCACACTTTTCAGAGATCTAGGTTCGGACAAGTCCCTTATTTCATGTCTAATCAAAATAAAATGGCCAATGTTCTAATTATGACACTTTAAATTGCTAAAATAAATTTTATTGAATTAATACATGCGGCGCGCATACATATACAATAATGCAAGAAATAAAGGTAAAATAATAAATATTTAGAGGCTTACAACCCAATTGAAAGAAAAATAAAAACTCTCGGCCTCACAATACAAATGCCCAAAATACACGAGAATCTAGGAAAAATTACAATCGCCTAAAATACACGAGTTGATCTATTAAATACATAAAAAATAAAAATTAAAAAATTAAAGCTGCAAAACAAATGGTTAGCACAGATATATAGCACACCACACGTAGGACTCAAGTTGGACAGAATTGGGAATTTTAGAGTTCGGGGTCATGCATTTGGGGGTAACCGGGTCGGTCTGGTCGGCTGGCCCGATTAGACCTGGAAAACATTTTGAAACGTCCCTGTATTTTGATTTTGTGAGAAAATCGTTTTGAAAACATTTTTCCGGTTTATTTTAATTTAGCATACGAGGTGGGTCGGTTTTCGGGAGAACCGGGTCTCTATCGTGGTTTTGTTCTAAATGCAAAAACATCAAAAAATAAATCTAGGGTCATGAATGCACACTCTAAAATTCATTTTTGATGATTTTTTATTTTTCAAGATTTTTGATTTTTCTGATTTTTATGAAATTTTTGGGGGTTTTATGAATTTTTTGGATTTTCAGAGATTTCTGTTCTAGCCGAGAACTACGGTCGTGCGACTGTAGTCCTACCTTAAGCAGAAATAGCCAAAAAGCTTAAAATGAAGGACTAAAACCGGGAAAAATAACAATAGTGGTACGACTATAGTTAAAATGGCACGACTGTAATTACAGTCGTGCCCTTGTTCTTTGTGACAAGAATAGTCGTACGATTGTTATTAATTTTCTAGAAACAGAAGTGCAAAAAAGTTGAATAAAAATGCACCAAATCAACCAAAACACCCAGAAAGCTAGAAAAAGAGAAGGGAAAAGAAGTGCCTACCTCTTAGAAGCTAATCCAACGTCGAATTGACCCCTGGCCTCGCTCCAATCCACTGAAATTTGCTCCTTTTCCTTGAATTTGAGGTTTGAAGAACTTGTCCAAAATAATCCCAAATGTCACGGATTCTGATGGTTTAAGTCCAAGATCTTGATGTGTTTGTGAAGTCAAGTTATTAACCTAACAAACTTTAAGCATTAACTCTCTGAATTTGAGAAGAAATGAGTTGAAGATGGTGAGTTTTTGTTTTTGTTTCTCTCCTCTCTCTTCTTTCTTTTCCTCTTCTCTTTCTCTCTAAATTTCCTTCCCTTAATTCTCTCTTTGCCAAAAGTCCCTTTTTCTCTTCTTTTCTTCTGCCTTTTTCTCCCCTGCTTCCCAGAAAATCTTGAGCATTTAATGCTCAAGATTTTCCCCTATTTTTTAATTCAAAGGGTATGGGTTCTGCAACCTGCCCCCGACTAGACAGTCGTACGACTGTAATATGGTTACAGTCCTACGACTGTAACAAAACACCACGACTGTAATTACAGTCATGGTAATCAAGGCTGCTTCTTTTTTAATTTTTTTCTTTTTTTTTTTTACTCCGGAAAATTTCGTGTTCATAGGCTGCCCCTCGTGTAGCTAAAGTCTGATCCTTTGCACGGATTTAGGCACACGATAAAGAACACGGGATCGAAGGTAGTGTGCACATGTGTGGCTTGTGGGTTGATTTCATGAGACTTTCGGTAGATAGACGGTTTCTTATGATCCCTTTTCACATAAGAAAACCACCGGGGAAATACGATTCTTGGAGCCAAGTGATTCCCTATGATCATTTTTCACATAAGGAGGATGCCAGCAAAAACACGACTTTTGAGACCAGATAGCCGCATACGACCTACCATACAGAGCCGTGGTATTTGTAGTGTGCAATTGGTGGGCGTTTTTATTCCTTGATCGATAATTTTGAAACAAAAATTTTTGCGCCTTCGATCAAGAATAAATAGGGGTAGAGCATCTCTGGTTATCTTTTATAGTCATGTAGGACTGAAATTTGTGAGGTGTGTGACAGCTGTGTGCGACTTGGTGCACTCAACGGACTGACACAGAATTTCTGGTTCCATTTTAAAGTCGGGGTGGACTAAGATTGGTTAAAAGGTGTGACAGCCGTGTGCGACTTGGCTCACTCAACGAACTGGCATGGAAATTCTGGTTCCGTTTTATAGTCGTGGTGGACTGAGATTTGGTGAAGGGTGTGACAGTCGTGTGTGACTTGGTGCACTTAATGAACTGACACGGAAATTCTGGTTCCGTTTTATAGTCGCGGTGGACTGAGATTTGGTGAAGGGTGTGACAGCCATGTGCGATTTGACGCACTCAACGAACTGACATGGAAATTCTGGTTCCGTTTTAAAGTCGCGGTGGACTGAGATTTGGTGAAGGGTGTGACAGCCGTGTGCGACTTGGCGCACTCAATGAACTGACACAGAAATTCTGGTTCTGTTTTATAGTCGTGCTGGACTGAGAATTGTTGAAGGGTGTGACAGCCGTGTGCGACTTGACACACTCAACAAACTAACACGGAAATTCTGGTTCCGTTTTAAAGTCGCGGTGGACTGAGATTGGGTAAAGGGTGTGACAGCCGTGTACAACTTGGCACACTCAACGAACTGGCACAGAAATTCTGGTTCCGTTTTAAAGTCGCAGTGGACTGAGATTAGGTGAAGGGTGTGACAGCCGTGTGTAACTTGGCGCACTTAACGAACTGGCACGGAAATTTTGGTTCCGTTTTAAAGTTGTTGTGGATTGAGATTGGGTGAAGGGTGTGACAGCCGTGTGCAACTTGGCGCACTCAACGAACTGGCACGGAAATTCTGGTTCCGTTTTATAGTCGTGGGGGACTGAGATTAGGTGAAGGGTGTGACAGCCGTGTGTAACTTGGCGCACTCACTGAACTGACATGGAAATTCTGGTTCCGTTTTAAAGTTGCGGTGGACTAAGATTTGCGAAGTGTGTGCGTGTGTATGTGTGTGACGGATTGGTATGACTTGGCATACAGGATATGTCAAAAATGAAATTTGGTGGAATTGTACTTACAGTGAATTTTTTTTCATGATTTTCTCGGGTTTCGTACCCCTTGGATGAGGCGGACCATTGCTGGAAAAAATTAGTCGCCGACGGGTTGGCCCTGTAAAATTACTGAAATATCTTCCCGTGGGGAATAATTAAGCATTTGATGATAAAGTAGGGTTTAAAAAATAAATAAAGGAAATTAATGAAAAAATTTCCCTTCTTTTCCACTACAGTTGTGCGACTGTATTTAAATTCAACTACAGTCGTACGACTATAGATGAAGTACAGTCATACGACTGTACTTCGCAGAACAGAAAAATAAAATGGGCCGTTTCCGCCCCTTTCTTTCCCACTTCTCATTCTTCATCGGTTTCAGTTTTCTCTCTCTCTCAAAACCAATTCCTAACCCCAACGACTTGCGAAAATGTTGAAGAAAGTAGGAAAGAAAGTGAGAAAACTCTCCAACAACTTGATTCAGAGACCGGAACATGCGCAGGACATCCCATTTGTCAGTGTTTCCAACAGCTATGGTCACCCGCGATACGTGGAGCATTTCGGGATTAGACTCGGGATGGAGATCCCCGATTTTGCTGGAGATGGGCTCCCATCTGTCTACCACACAGGTTGGTATCCCAAATTCGAACTTTGATTTTGCGTTTTTGAATATTTTTCCCTTTGAGTATTTGAATCTGATTTGGCATGTTTTACTGTTTTCTGGGTTGATTGATTGAGTAGAATGCATGCTAAGAGTCCCCTGTAGTTAATAGGAACAAGAAACTAGGAAAAACAAGTTAGGAATTGCAAAAATTGCATGAAAATCGAATTCTGCTTGTAGGTATATGAACAGTCGTGTGACTGTTCATGTAAATGATGAATAGTCGTACGACTGTGGGATGAACAGTCGTGCAGCCGTAGCTACGTTCGTGCTATTTATGCTACAGTTGTATGACTGTAGCTAAAAAAAAAAATTTTTTTAATGAATGAATGACTTATGCATATGCATTTCCTTTTTGATCAATATTAATTATGCTGATATTATGTAAAAATTGAATATGTATGCATTATACTTCCCAAATATGTAGGAGCATAGGATTTCCGGTAGCGGAAATCTCTCCTTGCCACTGGTTTAGTGGGACCGCCTTCCCGAGTCTGTGAGGGCTCGGGTTAGGATCTTGGGTCTAGAGACCTCCATCTAGGGGTGTGCATAATCTGGTTTAACCGAATACCAATACCGAACCAAACCGAAAAAAAAATTCGGTTCGGTTACCGAATTTTTTTTGGTTTGGTTCGGTAACAATTATATATATATTTGGTTATTCGGTTCGGTTCGGTTTTTCCGTAAAAAAATTCGGTTTAACCGAAACCGAACCGAATTATTATATATATATATATATATATTAGGTTTGTAATATTCTAATTTACTTAATTGAATTTTATATTTCATTAAAAAATATAAAATGACTAAATAACAATTAATTACAAAAATAATATATAATGGTTCAATTAATTGCCCTAAAAATCATTTTAAATATTTTTTTTATTTATTTTTTTATAAAAATACCAAATTTCGGTAATAACCGAACCGAACCGAACCGAACAAAAAAATTTCGGTTCGGTTCGGTTCGGTTTTCATCCTGGTTTGGTTTGGTTCGGTTCTAATTTTTACTGATAATTCGGTTCGGTTAACCGAAAATTCGGTTCGGTTCGGTAACCGAACCGACCGATGCTCACCCCTACCTCCATCTTGTCATTGCCGACAAGCACGCCGCATATACTCACGCTGTGTTGATGGCCCTGTGTGAGAGGTGGGTTTGCACTACCCATACATTTCATTTACCCATCAGGGAGTTCACTGTCACTCCCTCTAACTTCGTCGCGATCACTGGTTTCAGGGTTCGGTGGGACCCCGATCAGCTTCAACTGCTATTTGACTCGCTATCAGCTGGAGGACGATTATATCGGCAAGTTGATTGGCTGCACCCCTGAGAAGGGGAAGATTCTATGCTCCAAGGTGGAGGCTTATTGGGCTGTTCGCCCAGACTTGTCCGAGGAGGACGTGGAGCAGTGTGCTCGGGCTTATGTGCTTGTCATGTTATCATGCACGCTTTTTCCCACCGGGCAGAGCACTTGCAACATGACATTACTGCCGACTCTGGTGGATTTAGCTGCCTTTCCTTCTTTGGATTGGGCTCGAGCTGCGTTGGGGTAGCTATACTACGGACTTGACCTGTGTGCCAGAGGGAGGCAGCAGGAGACCCTCGGCTTCTGGTTCAGCCTTCTGGTATTGTCTTTTCCTTCTTCTTTTTTTGACCCTTTTATTAATTACAGCTTTAGGCCTTCGAGCACCGCATCCTAGAGCCGCTGGAGCTGAGGGACGTCCAGGATGACGACCAGCCAACCGTTCTATGCTGCTGGATGCAGGGGTGGCAGGGCATCGGCTGTGACTTACGGGAGGTTAGGCAGGGATTGCTTGACGCTTCCTGGCAGAGGGTAAGCAAACAGAGCTCATTAGTAAGAAAAAATTTAATTTAACTTTTATTTACCTGTGTTGAATTTCTCTTATTGTATTGTTGCAGATCCAACGCCATCTGTGGCGTGGTCAGGGCACCATTTCTTTACTTGTGTGGACATCTATGTGGTTTGACGACCGTCGGTTCGTCTTGGAGTGCCCGATGTCCCAGGAGTGGTACCTGGGCGAGGGCCTTCGTGTATCTGACCATGTGGATGGCCCTGCTGGTGAGCTTGTACCTCTGCCGCTCCCGCTTGCATTATTCTGGCCCCATTTTGCCGACCCTGCTGTGGATCCTGATATTTTCAGGGATGGGTAGCGTGCTGATACCGTTGACGGCGATTATCTGGTATTCATCCGCCAGTGTCTCCTGCCCGTCAAGGGTGACGCATTGGCGGCTCCTCATACCCCGTCAGGTATTTACTTCTTCTTCTTCTTTTTCTTCTCTTTTTTTTTTTTTACTGTTCTTCCATTTGTAGGTCAAGAGGCATAGGGGGTCCAGTTCTGCTCAACCGAGCGGCTCGGCAGGTGAGGGTGTTGAGACTGCCACTACTGGTGGGCATGCTCCGGTTCAGGATAAGAGCCACCCTATCTATGCTGGTAGCGCCGCAGCCTCAGCTTCTCAGGCTGCTGGTGTAGTGGAAGGTCACTTGATGACCGAGCTTAGGACCGGCTTCAGCATGATGGGGCTAGATGGCAGCCATTCCTATAGGTCGTGGCCGGTTCATCGTGATCAGCCACTTACATTTGCTCCAGTGGACAACACCCATGTAAGTTGTTTTTTTTTTTGGACTTTTTGGTATGTTATAGGTTCCTTGGGCTTAGGTGGAGGATATTGCACATCAGTACTTGGGCTTGGAGACCTTTCTCGTTCAGGAGAACGCCATCTGGGTGGTAAGCATTCTACATTTTCAGGAGAACGCCATCTGGGTGGTAAGCATTCTACATTTTCTGCATTATCTGATGATTTATGCAATGCATGAATGTGTATGTATGTATGTATGCATGTTAATTTATATTGTTATTTTGCAGACTCGAGTGTAGATGTTCCAGGACCAGGCCAGACAGGCTACTGCTTTTGAGGCTCGGGCCTTAGCTTCAGCCTAGGAGGCAAATCGGATGAGAGCTAACGTAGTCAGGTTGCAGGCTCAGTTGACCCGAGTGCGGGAGGACTTTGACTCCTATAGGGCTACACATCAGAGTGAGTCCGAGGAGGAGGAGGAGGAGGGAGAGGGACAAGATGAGAGCTAGATAGAGTGCTCTGTTTCACACCCCTTTTTTTGTATTAGATTGCTGTACATAACATAAACTTCATTTTTTTTATATTATGGGACTTGGATGCAACAACCTACTGATGGATGTTTATGTGTAATGGCACGATGTATGCGATATGAACGTCTAAGTAGAATATCAAACATACATAATATCATTACGACGACATCATAATGAGTACAATAGGGAAATTAGCAGTGGCTCCGGCTTTAGACATCACCCTTTTCTTGTTACCAACACGTCCTCTCGGTTTTCCGTGACAGAAATTTTCTCTTTGTGATTTTTTTTTTTAATGGTCCAAGAGTTCTGCGCGAGCGTTCCAACCAAATTGATCTCTTTGTATTCATCCGTTTTGAGATTGGAAAGCACACTTTGATAATGCTCATCAGAAGTCGTGAGAACGTTGCTGTTGATGACATCCAGTGGTTTGGCCTTTACCTGCCCCTAGTATTAGAGATTTGTATTTGGGGTATAAGACACCGAGTCAGACATGGTTCGCTGCGTGCTGTCACCCATATGTGGACATTGACATGCAATGACATGACGAATGCATATTGAACATCAAAATTGCATGAAAAACATCTACGACATAATGAATATGGATGCATTAGGAAAATCCAAAGTGTGGCTCTGGTTTTGATTAATGCTCCTTCAAATTACCAATATGTCCTTTCGGTTTTCCACATTGGAGGTTTTAACATGTGACAGAGTGTACGGCTGAGCACTGAACTGCATCAATCGATTACCCATTGGATCCTCCAAGAGTTTAACCCCATATGCATGTTTCCACTTCACCTCAGATCCCAACTGGAGTACAGTTCTTAAAGATGAACATGGCTTTTAATTCTTCAAAGTATAGCCCCAGAAGATGCAAGAACCACCGGTAAGTAGTCACTTCCGTTGTGGCCGAAGACTGAGTTCTTAAAAAGGTTGGTAAATGCAACTTTCCTTTAGATATTGGCACAGCAGGCATTGCAAGTCCTCCCATTCACGATTGTTGAAGGGTTTGTAAAACCTGGTTGCCCCAACACTATTGGTGAAGTTCATGAGTGCATAACCAATATTTCCTCCAATCCCGGAGTCCATAGGCAAATGGAAGGAATCATAAGCAGACTGCTCTTTGGACTTGAACGGAAAGTCCAAATCCTTCAGAGAAAGGGTACGAAAGATCCGGTAGCAATGAAAATTGAGATGGTGAGTCATTCCTGTGTTAATTGTAGCTGCCATGTGAGAGAAATTCTTTCGTCTGCACTGATCCCCTTTTTTTCGAAGGAACTAAATCCAAGCCATAGCCACCTTTTGGTTTTCCTGCTGCATTCAAATTTGTGCATGTCATGTATGCTTAATATGCCTTTTTGGATGAATAATGCATGCATAATATCATGTGCACAGGAATGTCACGCAAACGAAATTATACATGCACTACAACCAAGGAATGATTCAGAGTTTTACAATAAGATGGATGGTGAAGGCCATTTGAATTTCTTGGCGGTTGGTGCTTTGGATAAGTTTGGGTTTTTATTTTCGGGGTTTTTGTATAGGGTACTTTCTGGGTTTCTTTTTTTTTGTGATTGCCTCAAGAAGGGCTTTTGATTCGGTTTTGCCTCTAGGAGGGCTTTCTTTGTTTGGATGCCTCAAGGAGGGCTTTCAGGTTTGATTTTGCCTCTAGGAGGGCTTTCTAGTTTGATTTTGCCTCAAGGAGGGCTTTCTGGTTTGATTTTGCCTCAAGGAAGGCTTTCTGGTTTGATTTTGCCTTAAGGAGGGCTTTCTGGTTTGATGTTGCCTCAAGGAGGGCTTTCTGGATTTGGGTGCCTCAAGGAGGGCTTTTTGGTTTGATTTTGCCTCAAGGAGGGCTTTTTAGGTTTGGGTATCGTGTGTGCCTTTTAAGTTGAAGCTCTGGGGTAGGATTGGTAGTGTCTTTCAAGGATTATTGAGTTGACTCAGTGGATGCCTCGGCGGAAGTGGTACCATCGTATCATTTTATTTATCTCACAAGCTCACCTTTCAAGAGAGAGTTCGTTTAGGACCAGGTCCATTTTTAGGTTCCCTACAATACTCAGAATGATAACATGCATTTTGATATTATGCGTGTTGGATATGTCGTTTTAGATGGTCAAATGCATGCATAATGCCATGTACAAGTAATCATCATACAAGTAAGATGAAAATAAATTTCATTGCATTCATGATGAATTCAATACATCCCATAAACAAAATGAGTCCCTTGTAGAAAAGAAATCTCGAACAGGCATTGATCTCATAGAATCCGATTATTTTCCGATTGGTCACCATTTCAGCTTCAGCATCCTCGACCCACTCTTATCAAAGCAGACTCTGAAGTTCTTCATCATGTTCCTCTCCTCGGGAGACTTGAGAAATTTCCTTGGCGGGCTCCCTGATTGCCCCTGGTTGTTTATCAGAGAAGGTCGAGATTTCCAATTTTCCATCGTCGACTAGCTTCTGGATCTCTTTTCTTAAAGCAAAATAGTCATTGGTCCGGTGGCCCAGCACCACGTGATAACTGCAGAAATTGTTCTTTTATGCCTTTGCCGGCTCCATAAATGGCCTGATACTCTGCAGGAGACCCTCCTCTCTACATCTGAGGAATAGCTTGCCTAATGAGTCAGCCCATTGAGAAATGCCTTTTCCGCTACCCACGGTAAGCAAGTTTTTCATATACCGTGGAATGGAGTCGGTACCAACATTTGTCTTAAGGGGCCTTTTCAGTTCTATCTCATCAGTCGGCCTTGGCATACCCGAATCTTAGAGAAAGGGCCTTCCAAGGTGTCGAGGGCGAATGTCATCAAACTGGGCATTCTGTTTCTCGCTGGCATCAGTGTTGGAGTTTGAAAATACCGTGTTTTTCATTTTCACTTCGAGTTCTACCACTCGTGCTTCCAATTCGGTGCACCTTGCTATCAGCCTCTCTACTCTGTCAAGATCATCTCCCAGCACTTCTCTCAGCATTGCTGCCGCTTCCTTCCTGACCGCCTTTTGGAACCGTGATGAGGCGATATGATCCTCCACTATATCCGTTATGGAGTTGAAGTTCATTGGGTTTGCCATTCTCAAAATCTTTTCCCTTTTTCCTCTGATAAGAACACTTATTAGCATTGACCGGTGCATACTCATGAAGAATACCAAATCACAGATGATGTAGTCATGGATGCATGATGGGGTATGTATGTGTATGAATAATGAGTTGCATATATGATGTCACGAGGGAGATGACGATGAGGATGATGATTTTTTTTTGGGACATTCCAAGAACACCTGATGCCATGCAAGAGATAATGCAAAAAGACCATGTGTGGACCACCACACAAACAGGGGTTTGGCACTTTTGGGGCACCTAGTGAATGTCATGAAATGATCGCGTGTGTGCCAACACACGGACAGAGTTTTGACACCTTGTAGGTTTATGAGATAAAGTGAGATGGTCACATAGGGGCCGGCCCACGGACAGAGTTCTGATGCTTTTGGGCCATATGACATGAGATGATGTTTACAGACAAGTCTCGTGTAGGTAAGGACACAGATGGAAGTTCGGCGTTCATGGAACGCCTTTCATGATTCGGTAATGCTATGAAATGCCCCTATATGCGTAATAATCCGGTACTCGTAGAGCACCTCAAATGATACAATAATGTCAATGTCATGTAACAATTCGAAATGGATTACGACGCACCAACAGAACTTCAGCATCCCCACGACGCTAATGATAAATGACGTGAAGCCATGCAATGATGTCATGTGACCTGCCACACGAAAAAAGACCTAAGACCATTGTGGTCTCCTATTGAATGAAATGGTCTAGTGAAATGGCCGAGTGTATTCCGGTACACGGGCAGAACAGGGGTAGTTTTAGGACTCCCGATATGTTATGAAATGAAATGACCATGAAGGGTATCCTTAGAATGTCCTTACTTTAAATGATATGAAATGATGTGAATGCTTGTGTCACACGAAAATGCAAGTGGCTGCACAAAAACGTGGTTAGGATGCATGACATGCATGATGATGTCGTGTATGCTTTGCGAAGAGAACAACATACAGGACGTAAATATGCATGGCACACAAATGAAATGTCGTGGCTGCATGAAAACGTGGTTAGAATAAATGCCATGCTTATGTTGATGTCTTGAAAATGGCTGCACGAAAAACGTGGTTAGAATGACATATAGGCAAAGTTTTGGCACTCGGGGAGCACCTTGAGTTTTTGTGTTATGATATGAGATGAACGCGCGCTTGGCACACGATCAGGATTTTCGGCGCTTGGGGAGCACCTAAATGATTTGATGCATGAAATGTAATTTTTCGACACTCGTGGAGCGCCTAAATGATTTAATATGTGAAATGAAATTTTTTCGGAGCTCGTGGAGCACCTAAATGCTTTAATGGACACGATGAAATTTTTTTCGGCGCTCGTGGAGCACCTAAATGATTTAATGTATGTGATGAAATTTTTCGGCGCTCGTAGAGCGCCTAAATGGTTTAGTGCATGAGATGTAATTTTTCGGCGCTCTTGGAGTACCAAAATAATTTAATGTGTGAAATGAGATTTTTCGGCGCTCGTAGAGCACCCAAATGGCTTAATGTATGCGATGAAATTTTTCGGCGCTCGTGGAGCACCTAAATGGTGTAATGCATGAAATGTAATTTTTCGGTGCTCGTGGAGCGCCTAAATGACTTAATGTATGCAATAAAATTTTTCGGAGCTCGTGGAGCACCTAAATGGTGTAATGCAGTAAATGTAATTTTTCAGCGCTCGTGGAGCGCCTAAATAATTTAATGTATGCGATGAAATTTTTCGGCACTCATGGAGCACCTAAATGATTTGATGCATGAAACGTAATTTTTCGGCGCTTGTGGAGCGTCCAAATGATTGAATGTATGAAATGAGATTTTTCGGCGCTCGTGGAGCACCTAAATGATGTAATGGATGCGATGAATTTTTTTCAGCGCTCGTGGAGCACCTAAATGATTTAATATATGAAATGAAATTTTTTCAGTGCTCGTGGAACACCTAAATGCTTTCATGGACATGATGAATTTTTTTTTTTCAACGCTCGTGGAGCACCTAAGTGCATGAAATGTATTTTTTTCGGTGCTCATGGAGCACCTAAATGATTTAATGAATGAAGTGAATTTTTTGGCGCTCGTGGAGCACCTAAATGATTTAATGAATGAAATGAATTTTCCGACGCTCGTGGAGCACCTAAATGATTTCCTACTTGGTAGGCGGTATAATGTGTGTAACCCTTATGGGGTTATTCGAGGCCCACGTGAATGTCTTATGGATGTATATGAATGCTTATGACACTCAAATGATGTATGTGAATTAATGTTTTTTCACACAATGAAAAGATGCATGGCTGCAAAAATATGGTTAGTGTAAATATCACACGGGTGATTAATGTATTTTCACGCGAAAAATGCAAGTGGCTGTACAAAAGATGTGAGTTAGTATCACACAAATGCTTTATATGTGGTATGTTATGTTCGTGAAAAAATGTGGATGATGGTCTGTCATGAAGAAACAAGAGGCAAGAAGCATATTGCATGCAAAGCGTATTCCTCCAACCTTATTCCTTGAAACATGGTCAAGTCGAGAAAATTCTAACCAAGTTCTAGGAGGGGTTCTCTTCGATCACCAACCGGGGATGATGAAGGCGTAATTTAGAAATATTCATACAATTTATTTCGATATCCTAAGGGAATCCAACTAGGGTTGCTTAAATGAGTTCGGTCCAAAGTCGGGATAACATTAAGGCTCCCATAGCAAAATATACTCCTCACTTCTCCCCACTCAAGGGTCTGAATGAAGGGGTTCGTACAAGGCTATGGGTGGTGTTTCGTATCCGTGCCCCCAAGACCAAGAGGAACTGAGGCGACACTTCAACGATTCACCGGGCTAAATAATAGATACTTAACCTAATGCAAGAATGTTTAACTACAAAAATGCATAAAATGCCATACAAGAATCATCCGCCTTATTCTGATTAGACATTTTTCAGGGCTTGTCAAATTCTTTTAAGTTTTTGAAAAACTTTTGAGAAATCCCCAGCAAAGTCGCCACTGTTAGCGGACGACGAGTTTTCGACGGGATGCGGGACTCCCTTTCGAAAGGGGCACCTCGATTTCGGGCGGGGCCCTCCCTCGCGTGGGGTTTTTGGATTGGAAATTCGTTTTTTGGAAAATTAATTGTTTCGTAAAAAAATCGAGACCTAAATCTCGATAAAAAGTATAGGAGTCGCCACCCGACTCAGCTCAACGGGAAAATTGCAGTGTAGCTGAACCAAAGCGGGAACTGCCACACTTTTCAGATATCTAGGTTCGGACAAGTCCCTTATTTCATGTCTAATCAAAATAAAATTGCCAATGTTCTAATTATAACACTTTAAATTGCTAAAATAAATTTTATTTAATTAATACATGCGGCGCGCATACATATACAATAATGCAAGAAATAAAGGTAAAAGAATAAATATTTAGAGGCTTACAACCCAATTGAAAGAAAAATAAAAACTCTCAGCCTCACAATACAAATGCCTAAAATACACGAGAATCTAGGAAAAATTACAATCGCCTAAAATACACTAGTTGATCTATTAAATACATAAAAAATAAAAATAAAGAAATTAAAGCTGCAAAACAAATGGTTAGCACAGATATATAGCACACCACACGTAGGACTCATGTTGGATAGAATTGAGAATTTTAGAGCTTGGGGTCATGCATTTGGGGGTAATCGGGTCGGCCGGCCCGATTAGACCTAGAAAACATTTTGAAACGTCCCTGTATTTTGATTTTGTGAGAAAATCGTTTTGAAAACATTTTTCCGGTTTATTTTAACTTAGCATACGAGGTGGGTCGGTTTTCGGAAGAACTGGGTCTCCGTCGTGGTTTTGTTCTAAATGCAAAAACATTGAAAAATAAATCTAAGGTCGTGAATGCACACTCCAAAATTCATTTTTGATGATTTTTTATTTTTCAAGATTTTTGATTTTTCTGAATTTTCTGATTTTTATGAAATTTTTAGGGTTTTTATGAATTTTTTGGATTTTCAGGGATTTCTGTTCTGGCCGAGAACTACAGTCGTGCGACTGTAGTCCTACCTTAAGCAGAAATCGCCAATAAGCTTAAAATGAAGGACTAAAACCAGGAAAAATAACAACAGTGATACAACTATAGTTAAAATGGCACGACTGTAATTACAGTCGTGCCCCTGTTCTTTGTAACAAGAACAGTCGTATGACTGTTCTTAATTTTCCAGAAACAGAAGTGTAAAAAAGTTGAATAAAAATACACCAAATCAATCAAAACACCCAGAAAGCTAGAAAAGGAGAAGGGGAAAGAAGTGCCTACCTCTTAGAAGCTAATCCAATGTCGAATTCACCCCTAGCGTCGCTCCAATCCACTGAAATTTGCTCCTTTTCCTTGAGTTTGAGGTTTGAAGAACTTGTCCAAAATAATTCCAAATGTCACGGATTTTGATGGTTTAAGTCTAAGATCTTGATGTGTTTGTGAAGTCAAGTTATTAACCTAGGGGTTTCTAACAAATTTTAAGCATTAGCTCTTTGAATTTGAGAAGAAATGAGTTGAAGATGATGAGTTTTTTTTTTTTTTTTTTTTTTGTTTCTCTCCTCTCTCTTTTTTCTTTTTCTCTTCTCTTTCTCTCTAAATTTCCTTCCCTTAATTCTCTCTCTGCCAAAAGTCCCTTTTTCTCTTCTTTTCTTCTACCTTTTTCTCCCCTGCTTCCCGGAAAATCTTGAGCATTTAATGCTTAAAATTTTTCCCTATTTTTTAATTTAAGGGGTATGGGTTCTGCAACCTGCCTCCGAACAGACAGTTGTACGACTGTAATATGGTTACAGTCGTACGACTGTAACAAAACACCACAACTGTAATTACAGTCATCGTAATCAAGGCTGCTTCTTTTTTCTTTTTTCTTTTTTCTTTTTTTTTGCTCCGGAAAATTCCGTGTTCACAACTGGCCACTTGATGAGTGGGACTGATAAGTGTATGGCCATAGCCAAATAAGTTGGTTGCTTATTTCATTAATCAGTCAACTCAAGATCAAGAAATATAATAAACATTAGAAGAGGATGACGGACACCATGCCTCTTGTTTATTCATATCGATATCGTTTAGCAAAGGACACTATGAGATTACTACTGGGTCAGTGTCTTTAACAGACTGCTGCATCTGTGCCTTAATTGGGGGCTGTAACGGTTTGCTAGAACCCACTTACAGTCTGTGGGCCCTGGGCCTACTGCCAACATATTGATAGACCCATAGGATCGTGCACACAGATAAACTGAGCCGGGACTTATAGAAATTGTACATGTAATATACATTGGGAGGAATGCATTAATTAATTAGTTGACATTCGATGTCAAGGTAATTAATTAACATTGGGTTGATTTAATTAAATTAATAAGTTTACATAATGTAATTAATTAATTTATTGATTAATTGAATTACATAAAGTAAACAAATTAATTAAATAATTTTCCTAAGTAGGAAAATTAAATACATGTATTGTATTTACTTAAGTGTGATTTAATTTTATTTAGGGGTAATTAAATTTAGCCAAACGAAATTAAATTACATAGCATATACTTTTTAATTAAAGTTTATTTATGTAATTATAATCCTAGTGGACTTGGGTTTAATTAACCTAATTAAAACCCAATTAGACAAGGAGTCTATATAAGGGCACACTTAAGGAAGAAGCCCTAATCCTATTTTAATTGCTGGAATTTTCAGCCCCTTACAGCAGCCCCTTTGCCCAAAACTTTCCAGCATCAATCTTTCATTCCTCCTCTTCTTCGGCTAGCATTGGTTCCTACTCGATAGTTGGTCGTGCACCGGACTTTGGAGGTCGCTTAAAGAGTCGATTCTATAGCAGTCTCTAGAAGAGATAGATTTGGTGAGTGAATCTCTCTTGATTCAAAATTGATTTTATTTCAATCAATGATAATTGGACAAGATAGGTGGATTCTAGGAAAATTTTAAATGGTGAAATTGCGCTACACCACGTTATTTTTTCGATGACGAATCCCAACAGTGGTATCAGAGCCAGGTATTGTCCATTAGATTGATCGAAATTCATTCTTGAAAGTGTTCTTGAAGAAAAAATAGGTTTTAAGAATGGTTTTTTGGGTTTTTGATATTTTTTCCTCGATTGGTTTTATCTTTTTTTTTTTCCGCTACGATTTATTTATGCTGTTGTATATTTTGTGGCTGCTTTTTTTTGTTTATAAAAAAAATAATTATTATAATTTGGGAGAGGGAATCACAAATTCCTGGCCACAGTAGGCTGCTACGTGTGAAGCAGCTGGCTGTTGCTGTCGCGGCAGCATGCCACGCAACACCAATTGCTGCGGCCACGGCAGGCTGCCATGCACAGGGTTTAGATCTGGTTTTAGATTTTATGAGTATTTTTCTACTCGGGCCTGTAATGTAAATTAAATTAAAATGTTTTATTTTGAATTAATTTGTATTTGAATTATTTATTATGTTGACATGCATATTTAGTTTAACTGTTTTGCATATTAAATTGAATATAGACTTTGTGAAATTGGCCCAATAAACCATGGCACCTGTTAAAATTATGAGAGATAAATTTTGAATTTTTGACAACCTAAATTCCAGTGGGAGCAAAATTGTTAATTTTGCATTAATAGATGTTATCCATTGGGCCTTTATGGGCCTTAGTCACATTTGTTAAAATTGGCGATTCACCCTAAGTAACTCAGCTTAACATTTATATTTATAATTTGTAATGTCATGATCATGCATCATATTGGTATGTATGTGCACAACAGGTACTTTGTTTGAAATGTTGTGTTGAATTCTTTGGGCTCTGAATTATTACTGGTTGTAATTTGATTTTTTGGGAAATATGGCCTACGCGTTGTTTCTTTTATTTTGATGTAATTTTAGAATAGATTTTATTTTTAATAAAATTATTGTAATTGCATCAAGTATGAAGGAAAGCCCAGATGGAGCAAGCCCATAATGGGAGCCGAAGAAGGATTACAATCCGGCCTATGAAGAATTAGATAGGATATCTAGTTTTTCATTAGGTTGTAATTAAGGCCCATAGGATCTCATTATTTTAAATTAAGTATGCTATTACATTTGTCATATAATATAGATGTATGGATCACTGAATTATAACTCGCGTTTATGCATGCTAGGCCATATCACCTAATCTTAATCCAGAGAATTAAAATATTAAGTCGTTTAAAAGTTCTTCCCACATTCACACCTCTTCCTCCCATTGATGATGCAATGTGCGCCATGCCCTAACTGGGTACATTGTAGTATTCGGTGGGCCGTCGAGGGTTAGGATACTTGGTATGGTTAACATATGAATTGTGGCTTGACTCAACATGGGTAGCATTAGCTCAGAACGGGCCCTAAGCATAGATGGATAAAGTGTTAATAAGCCCATCAAACCAAGAGTCCTTCATGGAAGGATTGGATAGGTTGTCCTACCAAATAAATCAATGGTTGGTTAGCGAGCCTTAGTTCAGCCAGTTATTGATAAGTTGTGGATCTTGGTCAAGTCAGCCAATTAACATCACCAACGAACAAATTAAAATCGGATTATTAATTTGAAATGGCAAAAGTCCTTTATTTCTAACTCAAGCAATGATTTCTTCCATGTAGATGATCCCATTTCATAAAAGCATTTTAAATGGCTGCAACAAACAACAACTCACTCTCATTTAGGTCACTTCTGGAGAAGGAGAAGCTTTTGGTGACTAACTTCCTGGATTGGGCTAAGAACTTATAAATAGTTCTTAGATAAGAATCTAAGGAGTATGTACTGAATGCTCCTTTACCAGCTGGCCCTTCCGCAGGTTGAGGCGTCACCACGGTGATGGTGGACCAGTACGACCGGCACGTGAGGGATGACCGAGATGTCTCATGCCTTATGCTGGGTACCATGGCTTCTGATCTTCAGAAGCAGTTTATGGACGAGCATGCTCATGAGATGATGGATCAACTTGAAAAGATGTTCCAAGATCAAGCTTGTCAGGAATGTTACCTGACAACTAAGGCACTTTGCACGACTGCAATGGCAGTCGGGACTTCTGTTATCACTCACGTGCTAAAGTTGAAGGCGTCTATTAATACACTTGCCCATCTCAGCTCGACAGTTCCACAGGACTTAGCAGCAGAAATTATTCTTGGTCACTTCCTGAGTCTTACAACAATTTATCATGAACTACCACATGCAGGGTCTTGATAAATCAGTTGTTGAGCTGCATGACATGCTCAAGCTTGCTCAGCAGTCTCTTAAGAAGACTCCTGAAGTACTACTGGTGAATAAGGGCAATACGCCCATTGATAGAGGAAAGGACAATTCTAAGGCCAAGGCTAAGGGCAAAAAGGTGGTGGCCCAACCTAAAGCAAGGGTTGCTTCTCCTGACGATGTCTGCCATAAGTGTCATAAGAAGGTGTAATGAAAGTGCTCATGTCCAAAGCTAAGGGAGCAACTAAAGGGCAAAACTGCTGCTTCAGGTATTTATGTTGTTGATATTAATCTGGCTATTTCTACATCTTAGGTCTTAGATACTAGATGTGGATCTCACATTTGTTCAAATGTGCAGGGTCTAAGAAATAAGAGATTACTAGGATCTGGAGAAGATCTTCGAGTCAGAAACGGTGCTCAGGTTCAGGCCATAGAGATCGGAGATTATTTCCTAGAGATGCCTAGTGTACTTGTTTTGGAACTAAGAAATTGTTATTTTGTACCTGCGATGCACATGAACATTATTTATATTTCTTTGTTGGATATTTCTGGTTTTATATTTAATATTAGACATGTTAGAATTTCTATGCAATGTGGAAATATTATTTATGGAACAGCATTTCTTGAAAATGGCTTATATATCCTTGATCTAAAACGTGAAAGTTCAATCTATAACATAAATACTAAAAGGATTGAACAAAATGAAATTAATCCTTCATACATTGGACACTGTCGACTTGGCCACATAAACGAGAAGCAAATAGCTAGGCTTCACTCTAGTGGAGTGCTAGGTCATTTGACATCCGGTCTTATGACACATGCAAATCTTGTTTGAAAGGCAAGATGACAAAGGAACCTTTTAGCAAGACTGCTGAAAGGGCCTTAGAGCTATTAGAGCTGATACATTCGGATGTATACGGCCCAATGAGCACTAGTGCTAGATCTGGTTTTTTGTACTTTGTCTCCTTCACGGATGACTTCAGCAGATACGGTTATGTGTATCTGATGAAGCATAAGTCTGAGACTCTTCAAAGGTTCAAGGACTTTAAAAACAAATTAGAAAACCAACTTGGCAAGAAAATAAAAGCACTTCGGTCTTACCGAGGGGGTGAATATTTGGGCCAAGAGTTTGACTCGTTTTTGAGAGAGTGTGGGATTATATCCCAACTCACTCCTCCTAGTACACCCCAGTGGAATGGAGTATTAGAAAGGAGCAATGGGACCTTGTTCGACATGGTCCGCTCGATGATGAGTCATGCTACACTCCTTATGCTTTAGAGATAACTGCTTACATACTTAATAATACACCAAGCAAGGCAGTTGAGGGAACACTATATGAACTAAGGAAGGGATGAAAGCCCAATGTTTCCTTCTTGAAGATTTGGGGCTCTGATGCATATGTCAAAAAATTGACAAGTGGCAAGCTCGAGTCCAAATCTTTCAAGTGCCAGTTTATGGTTTACCCTAAGAAAACTAAGGGTTATTACTTCTATGATTCGGCGGAAAACAAAGTTTTCATAGCCAGAAATGCAGTCTTCTTAGAGAAGGAATTCCTTTCCAAGAGAGATAGTAGGATTAATGTTGAACTTTTTTAGAAGTACAAGACTCACAAACTCTTGTAGCTACTGCTGAGGATGCTTCGGGAACCGATCTGACTACTCAAGAAATTGAGGAAGCAGAACTGGTTACATAGGACCTTAGAAGGTCTAGTACGACATGTCATCAGCCAGAGAGGTATGACTTTCTCATGACTGATGATAGGGACCTTATGGTCATTATTGACCAAGAAGAGCCCAAGACCTATCCAGAGGTTGTTGAAAGCCCACACTTAGATCAATGGCATAAAGCCATGGAGTTTGAGATGCAATCTATGCACGATAACCAAGTATGGAACTTGGTGGATCCACCTCTTGGTGCTAAGGTGATAGGTTGCAAGTGGTGTTTCAAGTTACAAGCCGACAACACCTTCAAAGGGCAATTGGTGACAAAAGGATTCAGGCAAGTTCAAGGAATTGACTATGATGAAACCTTTTCACCAATTGTTATGCTCAGATCCATTAGGATACTACTAGCCATAGCTGCATAGTACGATTATGAGATATGACAGATGGACGTTAAGACCGCTTTCCTTAATGGAAAGCTACTCGAGGATGTGTACATGGCACAACTTGAGGGTTTTATCGATCCGAAGTATCTTAACCAGGTATGCAAGCTTCAAAAATACATGTATGGATTGAAGCAGGCATCCAGGTCTTAGAATCAGAGATTTAATGAGGCCATTACAAAATATGGCTTCACACAGAATTCTGATGAACCCTGTGTGTATAAGATGGTTAATGGGAGTGTTTCCACCTTCCTAGTGCTATATGTTAATGACATCCTTATCATTGGAGGCAATATACCAACACTGCAAGGGGTTAAGCAGTGGTTAAGTAAGTGCTTCACAAATGAACCACTTAGGCAAAGCTGAGACGATCTTAGGGATCAGGATCTACAGAGATAGATCCAATCGGCTTCTAGGCCTAAGTCAGGCAATGTACATTGACGAGGTTCTGAAAAGATTCAGCATGAATAAGGCGAAGAAAGGATTCTTGCCTATACACCATGAGTTAAAGCTAAGTAAGAAAGATGGTCCTAAAACAAAGAAGGACCAAGAGAACATGGAAAAGATCCCTTATACATTTGCTATAGGATCTATCATGTACTCCATGTTGTGTACAAGGTCTGATGTAGCGTTTGCACTAAGTATGACTAGTCGGTACCAGTCAAATCCCGGTGAGGAACATTGGAAGGTAGTCAAGGCAATCTTGAAATACCTTAATCAGACTAAGGATGCTTTCTTAGTGTATGAAGGTCAAAAAAAGATGGTAGTGTCAGGTTACACTGATGCAAGCTTTAAGACCGATGAGGATGAAAACCAATCATAGTTTGGTTATGTCTTTCTCTTGAATAATGGTGCCATCAGTTAGAGGTCCTCAAAGCAGGCCACCATTGCTGACTCTATAACGGAAGTTGAGTACATAGCTGCATGCGAAGCTACAAAGGAAGCCGTTTGGATCAAGAAGTTTATAACTGAGTTGGGAGTAGTACCCACTATCCTAGACCCGGTTGATGTTTTCTGTGACAACAACGGGGCCATCACACAAGCTAAGAAGCCCCTGTCACACAAGAGATCCAAACACGTGCTCAAAAAGTTTCACCTCATTTGGGAGATTGTGAACAGATGTGACATATCATTGCAGACGGTTGACACCAAGAATAATGTCACTGATTCATTGACCAAGGCGCTGCCGCAAACACAACACGACAGTCATACCAGATCTATAGGAATTAGGGCAATGCCTGCTTGGAACTAGTACAAGTGGGAGATTGTTGGCGTGCCCTAGTTCTTAGGGCATTGGATTCTTGTATTTTGTATTATATACTCAGACTCGTTGTATAAAAACATTATTTGTGTCACATTAATAAAGGCATTTAATCTATTTCATTTATATCTTGTGCTATAATATGAGTAAAGTATCCATTGATTGATAATCATAAAAATCCTAGGTCTGTTCTAATCATGGGAACAAATAGAACCACAGACTTGTATATTCGATCACTATATGACATTCTTAACTAGCCATAGTACTTGTATAGTCAGTCATGAATATAGGTATATGTCGTTGACATGGAACTAGATTGATGCACACAAGAAAGCCATATGGTTGTCGCTTCATATGTCTTTCTTGAGCAGGTCTCTTTTGTCCTCAGACCAGATTTAGGTATAGTATCAATATGAAATCCGGTTCACTTTGACATACGCCTAACATGTCTGTGAAAGGATGTTAAATACAGGTATGATTGGGTGCAACGGTGAACATATTGATATTGATGATGAAGTGATGGAATTGCCACTCGGGTAACACTGAGATGATATCACTAGCTACTTGATGAGTGTGACTGATAAGTGTATAGCCATACCCAAATAAGTTGGTTGCTTATTTGATTAATCAGTCAACTCAAGATAAAGAAATATAATAAACATCAGAAGAGGATGACAGACAGCATGCCTCTTGTTTATTCATATCGATATCGTTTGGCAAAGGAAACTGTGAGATTAATACTGGGTCAGTGTCTTCAACAGACTGTTGTATCTTTGTCTTAATTGGGATTGTAACAGTTTGCTAGTACCCACTTACAGTCTATAGGCCTTGGGCCGACTGCCAATATATAGATAGACCCATAGGATCGTGCATATAGATCAACTGAGCCGGAACTTATAGAAATTATACATGTAATGTACATTGGAAGGAATGCGTTAATTAATTAGTTGACATTCGGTATCAAGGTAATTAATTAACATTGGGTTGATTTAATTTAATTATTAAGTTTACATAATGTAATTAATTAATTGAATTACATAAAGTAAACAAATTAATTAAATAATTTTTCTAAGTAGGAAAATTAAATACATGTATTGTATTTACTTAAGTGTGATTTAATTTTATTTAGGGGTAATTAAATTTAGCCAAATGGAATTAAATTACATAGTATATACTTTTAATTAAAGTTTATTTATGTAATTGTAAGCGCCGGAATTTTTTAGACTTAAAAGGAAAAAAGGAAGGAAGAGAAAGGGCTTTTTTCATCTGGTCTTTGAAATTAGGGAGAGAATTTGATAGAGAAAAGAGAGAAAAAGGGAAGGAAAAGAAAACTAACACAAAGCTCATTTTTTCCTCCTCTTTTTTCTTTTAATTCTTAAGTGTTAAAGTTAAAACATGTTAGAAATCATAGAGTAATAACTTGACACTTAAAGCTCAATCAATTTCAGACCTTAAATCTAACTAAATCTGTGACATTTTGGGAGTATTTTGGACAATTTTTCAAACCTTAACTCAAAGGGAAAAAAAAGCAATTTGGAGGTGATTGGGGCATTTCCAGCGGTCATTCCTACTGTGGATCAGCGCCAAAGAGGTAAATACACTTAAAACCTTCATTTTGTTGCTTTTTCTGGGTATTTTGGTGTGATTTGGTGCATAAGAACTTAATTTTCGAACCTGCTATTTCTAGAAATCAAGAACAGCCGTACGACTGTTCTTGTGGTGAAAAACAGTCGTACGAGTGTTCTTGATTTCCTGCTCCTCTTAATTTCATTTGAATAAAATTTTAGCTATTTTTTGCATCTGGATGATTTACAGTCGCACGACTGTAATCTCCGTTTAGAGGCAGAATTTCCATTTTAATCCAGAAAAATTCATAAAAATCTTAAAAATTCAGAAAAATTAGAAAATCATCAAAATGGATTTTGTTGTGTGCATTCACGACCTTAGACTTAATTTCCAATGTTATTGCATTTAGAACAATACAACGATGGAGACCCGATTCTCCCGAAAACCGACTCACCTCGCATGTTAAATTAAAGTAAACCGGAAAATAAAATATTTTCAAAATGATTTTCTCACAAAACCAAAATACAGGGATGTTTCAAAATGTTTTCTAGGTCTAATTGGGCCTGCTAGCCGAGCCGACCCGGTTATCCCCCTAAATGCATGTTCCCAATTTCCAATTTCCCATTTTGTCCTATTAGAGTCCTATTTGTGGTGTGCCGTAAACTGTGCTAACCCTCTGTTTTGCAGCTTTTAGTTTCTTTTATTTTTATTTTTGATGTATTTAATATATTAATTCGTGTATTTAGGCGATTGTAAATTTTTATATTATCGTGTATTTTAGGCGTTTGTAAAGTGAGGTTGAGAGTTTTTATTTTTATTCGATCAGGTTGTAATAATTTAATTATTTACTGCTTTACTTTTATTTTATGTGTATGTGCGCCGTATGATTTAATTTAATAAAATTGACTTTAGAATTATAAAATACCATCCGTGAACATTGGTCAATTTTTATTTTGATTAGACACGAAATAGGAGACTTGTCCGGACCTAGATCTATGGATAGTGTAGCGGCCTTTCGTCCGGTTCAGCTACATTGAAATTTCCCAGTTGAGCTGAACCGGGTGGCGACTCCTACACTATTCATCGAGACTTAGGTCTCGATTCTTTTATGAAATAATCTAATTTTCTAAAAATGAATTTTTATTATAAAAACCCCACGCGAGGGAGGGTTGCCCGATCTCGAGGCGCCCTTTCTGAAAGGGAGTCCGCGTTCCGTCGAAAACGTTGTCCGCTCACAGTAATTATAATGCTAATGGACTTGGGTTTAATTAACCTAATTAAAACCCAATTAGATAAGGAGTCTATGTAAGGGCACACTTAAGGAAGAAGCCCTAACCCTATTTTGATTGCTGGAATTTTCAACCCCCTACAACAGCCCCTTTGCCCAAAAATTTCCAGCATCAATCTTTCATTCCTCTGCTTCTATGGCTAGTTTCGGTTCCCGCTTAATAGTTGGTCATGCACCTGACTTTGGAGGTCGCTTAAAGAGTGGATTCTACAGTAGTCTTTAGAAGAGACAGATTTGGTGAGTGAATCTCTCTTGATTCAAAATTGATTTTATTTCAATCAATGGTAATTAGACACGATAGGTGGATTCTAGGAAAATTTTAAACGGTGTAATTCCGCTATGCCACGTTATTTTTCCAATGACGAATCCCAACATCCCTTCTTTAATCCAATAGGAAAAAAAACTAGGATAAATGTCTAATTAACCTATTCAGACCATAAAATATATCAAAAAGATCTAAAATGGATGACAAGTTAGTTGAAGTAGATTTTGTAGAAATCAGGACCAAGCTACTTCTCTGTATGTGGACTGATATGGTAACAAGATATTGACTATTATGCTAATGAGAGTTTAGGAAGCTTATGAAATGATTTATAGTATATATGGCCACAATCATCACTATAATGGTTTCCATTGGATTCTTCTTCCAATTCTCTCTCAAATGGTTGTGGAAAGGTAAAAATGTAAAAGAAAATTCCTTATTGATAAGCTTTTTTTTTCATCTCTTATGTACATGAGTTGGATGTTTTTCTTTTGTGGTGCTTAGATAAGACTATGAGGAAGGCACTTATGTTAGCTCTGAAAAATTTTAAAGATGGTAAAAGAAACTTAGTTTATTGGATGCTTAGCAAATATATCACTAGTATGATTTTGAAATTCAGGAGTGTTGTACTACACATGTGTTGTACGTTGTTGCATCTCAAAATACAATGATTTCCTGTTACTATAAAATGTGCTCGGAATTAAACATCGACATCTAACATCTGTGAATATTGTTATGTGTAGGTTATGCGTTCTAGAGGAGCAACCAATTATATTTCGTGCAAAAAAAGTATATGTATAATGCTAAAAGTTGCCATGAAAATTACCAAACTTGACTTCTTATTTTTCTCATTTTAATCTAGAGCCGGAGATAGTAACTAGTGTTTAGAATGTGAGAGATGATTGCATGTTATTTTTGCTTTCCATTGTTGCTGCTATCATATTTTATTATTGCTTATTAGCTTATCATAACATGTGGCTTTTGTTGTATAACTTTGTCTTGCTAAAAAGTGATTTCAAAATGTATAAGCGAGGGCTAAGAAGAACATTATTTATATGATTAATAATCTTTAATACAACTAATGCTTTGGCTTTTGATGTTTGATGTTTTTGTTGAATATCATGTGGTCATATTATGGCAAAAGAGTTGTATCAACATAATTGAAACAATTGCTATTGCTAAATATAAATGACTTTAATTTGGTTGTTTTTGTGATTCATTTCAATTAGGATCTCAAGATGAGTTCAAAGATGCTCCAGCCTATCTGCTATCATGTAGTAAGCGTGGAATGGGATTGTTGGAGATCTTATTGTACATGCAGCCTATTCAAAATAATTAACTGTTGGTTTAGGTAATTGTTCTATCTTCAATGTCAGCCCTCCTATCTATGGTGTCTTTCTCAGTTTAGTTTCTTGAATTTTTTACTTTTTTTTTTTTAACTAATAAATCATACAAAATTTGGAGATTTGCCGCCTTACGAACTTGATCTGTCAGCTCAAACATTATGAAGGTATTTTGTTCTTTGAAGGAATCATATGCTTATTTGTTAACAGGATCCAAGAGAGTAAAAGCATCAAACTTTTTGTGTCATCTCGTGAGTATGTCAAAGTTTATGTTGCTAACCTGAAGCAATTTGGTAAGGTACTCTAATGTTGCAATTGTTTTGATTTATCATTTTTATTTATTTCATGGTTTTTTTTTCGTGATTTGTTGTTAAGCAATGGGGTTTTGATACAGAACGAGTTATCATAAAATGAGTGATTAGATTAATAATGAATATGTTATCTTTGTTGACGGTTGACAATTGAC
The DNA here is from genome assembly GCA_039660915.1 of Euphorbia tirucalli. Taxonomy (NCBI): domain Eukaryota; kingdom Viridiplantae; phylum Streptophyta; class Magnoliopsida; order Malpighiales; family Euphorbiaceae; genus Euphorbia; species Euphorbia tirucalli. The sequence continues at coordinate 44,626,770 of CM077636.1, forward strand.
AAGGTATTAGTGTTAATTTCCTAGATTGAACTTGTGCATGCTCAACTAATAAGGGCTAATGAATGATTAGATTTACTTGATGGAAAGTTAAAGATCCTAATCCTGCTATACAAAGAAGATTTACTGAATCATGGAAGTTAATACTATATTTGACCTAAAAAGGTCTCTTCCTTTCCATAAGATAGTTATCTCAAGTGATGATGATCTCGAAGACTGCTTCAAGAAAATATTTTCTAGCCTTAAGAAGTTGAAAGATTAAATGCAAATGAAAAGTCCTTGAGTACTTGATAAATCTGAGAAGATGCAATTTCAACTTACAAAATATATAAACATTTAGGTACTATTAATTTGTATATAAATGATGCCAAATTGAGCCCATTCAATTATTTGGCCCTTTTTTTAAAAAAAAATCCTGTATATGTTATCTTTTACATAGTTGGTTGAAGTTTTTGATCTTATAATACTACCATAGTACTTCACAATGAATAGTATGAATTTATATTTTGTTTGAAGTTGAAAAGCAAAGATTGGGAGACATGTATTATTCGCTACCAAGAGGGTAAAAGGGCTGTTAATTGGATGACAAACTACATAAGACATGTTTTACGGTGTTTATGAATGAACCGTCTCCTGTATACATTTAATATATTTTATTTGTTGATTTCTCTAATGTTTAAGCTATCTTGGCTTATGAAATACCTTTTGTTTTTATCTGAAGCTTAGTCCTTCCAAAAGAAGAGAAAAAGAAAAATATATATTTATTAATGTTTTTTCTGTTAAGGATGATTAGGAATTCAATTACTTAATTCTTCGATTCATTTCATCAATTCATTTTTATTTTAGTTATTTAGATTTGTCCTAATTTAAAAAATGGAAATTCTTATTAGATAATTAAAATTTTAATTTTAATTTCACAAACTGTATATTCATGATATTAATCATTTAATCTCAATGATAAATAAGATACTGAAAATAATTTGTGCATTGCACGGTGCTCAGCTAGCATACTTTTAAAAAATACTGCCATATTTTAAGTGCAATTGTTTTGATGAAAAGTGAAAAGCATTATCTAGTAGGTTCTTGGCGTGGATTGTCCCCACCAAGAAGCTCTTATCCGCACACCTGGCATGCTGACGTCACTGGCCGATCGTGTTCACTCTTTTTGTCCAATTTGCCGGGTTATTTGCGAGTCCTTCCGTTTAGTACGGCGTTTTACCCCGCCGGCACTCTTCAATGTCAAATACCCTCGTCTTCTCCATGACTCTTCTTTCTTCTTCTTCTTCTTCTTCCACGACCCAAAGCCCCTTCCTCTTCCTCTTAGCCTCCTCTCTGCCGATTCTCCAAGATGCCCTCCCACTTTCTCTCTAATTCCCCTTCTACCACTCCGCCTTCCTCATCCGATCTTCCCAACGACGCCGTTTCTCTCCCTTCCACCTCTTCTTCTTCCTCTTCTCATCAAGATATGTGGAGTTACCTTTGGATTCCTCTACTCATTTCACTTTCTAAAGAACTTACCTCTGCTAAAGCAGCAGCTCAGTCCAATATTCTTCTCCCCACTAAACTCCAACATGACGACTCTTCCTTGTCTGTGCCTAGATGTCCTGCTCCTGACGCCAAGTTGAATTACAGACCGGTCATCGGAATTCTTAGCCATCCTGGCGATGGTGCTTCCGGTAGGCTGAATAATGCTACTAACACTTCTTATATCGCTGCGTCCTATGTCAAATTCGTGGAATCCGCCGGTGCTCGAGTCATTCCTCTTATCTATAACGAGCCGCCAGAGATTCTTTTCGAGGTAGTAATGCCCCTCCTGCAAAACTAAATTATACATATAAGCTTCAAATTCCTAATTAAGAAGGATTAGAAAAAATCACTGTAACTAACTTTTCCTTTCCAATACTTGCTACATCAGTTTACTCCTCTTTTTCCAATAGTTGCTCGCTGTTTAGTTGCTGTCTTTTGTATTTATTCTGATGTTAATATTTGTCCCTTCAATTGCAATGTACTTTTTATGATTCTGTCTGTGATCATACTTACAGTCAACACGATGTATGCCAATATTTATGGCTGTGAAAACTCCAATTCATGTCAACTGGTATTTTTGACACTTTTTATTACTGCATTTGAGGTTTTGAGCTCCAGGTTGTGTTTATTTTTCATCTTAATGAAGTATTGACCTTGCTTAGTAAGAGTTGACATTGTTGGGAAGTGGGTTTTATATATTTTCTTGTTAGTGAGGTTACACCAATATTAGACTACTCCCCATGAAGTGCCGCATTTTTTTCATAAAATTACTTAAACTGGTGCATGTAAACAGTAATAATATTGGTCAAGGAATGAACAAGTGAAGCGCATTAACGTTTACCATATGATATTCTAGAAATATTATCTAGCTGACCTCTGTTTTCAATTAAATGTTGAAAGTTTTTTCAATTCAAAGGAATGGTAAAATGAGTTGAGGCTTTGGTAGTCAGTTTTGATTAATACCACACACACTGCCATATTTAGAAAGAATGTGTATATTCTTGTGGCACTCAGAAGAATGATGAAAATGGCTGTGTAGTAAACATCTGGTATGATATGTCTGTATGCGTTGGACTTCCTTTCTCTCTGTGTGTGTATCAGGACCTTTTTTTTATTGCATATGCATAATCTACAAAGTTGAGTGGTACTTAACAGATCATTGTTGCCTGTTTTGGACCTTTTTTTTTTTTTTGGTATATCCACATAAATCATTTTTTATGCTTTGTACTTAAAGGTCTTTGCTTCTGGTCGTGTGTTTTTCTTTGGCTTAGCTATGTGTCTCTGCAGACCTTATGCCTTGGTGCCTCATTTAGTATGATGAGATCAGAATATTATGTGTCATGATATGGTTTTAATACCCAATTGTCTTTAAAGGTCATCATTAACTCTTTGTTATGCAATGGTGTGTTGCAGAAGCTTAATCTGGTCAACGGAGTGCTATTTACTGGGGGTTGGGCTAAAAATGGTTTATATTATGACACTGTGAAGGCAGTTTTTAAGGTGTGTGATACGTCTCTGCTTTATTTAAATATAGTGTGCTTTGTAGTATCCCATACTCTGATCGATTTGTGCGTATAAACAAGTAGTTTTGGCAGCCATTAGCAGCCTAAAGTGATTTGACTTCAACCTTGTGGAGGAACAATCTCAGTATCCCATAGGGTAAGCACATTCATTGAAGCGGTTGTGTTTAGAAGATCGAAGTATGTGATCTTATATCTGTTACAGAAAAAAAAATGTCTAGTTTCTTGTCTGGAGTTATCAACTTATGTTGAATGCGTGCTAAGGTATCAGTGAGCAGTGCTGTTTGTCAAATAACTCTATTGCACAATTGAGTGGTGAAATCGTTATTGGATGATTGTCATGGTGTTCTCCTGGGTATTGTTTAGTTTATATCATCTCAATGCATATGGCGTTGCTACATTTTCAGAATGACCGACTTGTGTAGTTCCTGGATAATTAGGATGCAACTTTTTTGTGTCAGAATTGCTAAAATTAATCAACAAAAATGGTGGAAGCTAAATATCCAGCTTGAATTTCCTTTAAACAGTACAAGACCCAGCTGATAGCCTCTTGGGGTTTAACAACTACGTTGCTTATCTCATGTTTGTATTTGATGCATGGATTGCAGTTGGCTTGAAAAGCTGTTGAGACTTCTAGTGGGGATTCCCACATACATAAGGATATCAAGATGGACTTTTAGTCTAGGGATTTTCATATCCATACGGATTTGGAGATGGACCTCATAGGATATTATGCATCCTTATTGAGGTTGTGACAGGGTGCGTTTGGGCATGGACAATCATATATGAGCTCTAGATGCTAGATGATAGAGGCTTCGAGCATGTTTGATCTAAGCTGCTATTAGGGCTTTTAAAAAACATGCTTCTTTTATCTTGTGAAAGAAGAAAAAAATTAATGATCCCCTTGAGTCCATTTAATGTTTAATATTTATGTAGCTCCAAATTCATTGCCAAGCAAATTGAGATGACAATATTAGCTATGCGAAATATAATTCCTCGAGTAAATAAGATTTTTTCAAAAAGCAAAGGAAAATTACAGACCATGGAGAACAAAGAATGTTGTTTAGAGTGACAGTTGATCCTTATTTGATTTTATTCAGTTCTTATTATTCTTCTTGCTTTAAAAAGGTAACAGGACAATTAAGTTAACAGATGATTGGTTGAATTTAGCCTGTAGTTTCTAGGCAGTTCAACACTTTGTTTCAGCATGTTACAGTCCCTACAATTTTCTCCGTATTTTTTTTAAACAGTGATGTCCTAGTTGCCCTTCTCCTAATGTCATTCTGCTTTGCTTTTATATCGAGTATGTGCTGGAAACATAATAATAAGTGAAGACTTTGAAAAGTTATTTGCTTTGTTGAGATTACTTTTACTACACATCTGCAATCCCAAAAAGTTTTATAGAGTTTATGATATCTGGAGGCTTTTTATACTGGTTTCATTTGGAGTAATCTTTTTTTCTACTGTCAGCATCCCTTCGAAATGAATGAACTATGTTACCTCAGTTTGTGAAATAAGCTGCAATTGGATGAATTGCTTCTGCAGTAAATCATCTTTTCAGGAGAGCTAGCTGACATATGCTTCTGTGTTTCAGAAACATATTAAGGAAATCATGGTCTACCATCTGTCTTTTCTTACTAACTGTGAGCATTCTATCTATGTTACTTGCAGCAAGTTTTAGCCAAGAATGATGCAGGATATCATTTTCCATTGTATGCCATCTGCTTAGGTTTTGAACTTTTGACGATGATCATCAGCGAGGTATTTCACCTTTCACTAGCAGTTATAAAATTTGTACCATATTATTCTTGTTTCTTCTATGGGTAATCTAAATGATTTAAAGTAGTTAGTAGGTAAAGTAAGTGTGTCTTAACTATTGCTGCTATTTGTACCATATTATTGTTGTTTCTGCTATTTCAGTAAGCATGTGGCGCTACTATGGTTGTGTTCTCATATTCAATTTTTCATTTATAAATGTCCAACGAATGCAATTCTATGCCCAAAGTTCTGGTTTGAAAGTTACCATAATTGGAATATCCTTCAGCTAATATGAGGTCTTTACAATATTTTTTTTGTTTAATGTGACTTTTTTTTTTGCCTTGATAACAGGATACTAGCATTCTGGAATCATTTAATGCAGCGGATCAGGCTTCTACACTTCAATTTATGAAAAACATAACCATAGAGGGAACTGTTTTTCAAAGGTATGTACATGTTCCGTTATTTTATTTTTTGGTCCGTTGTTTACTACTAAAATTAAAATGCTTCAGGTCGGACTTTATTTTTATCGTAATTTGAAGAATTACCAAATATTCACATGATTATGATGACTTGGAGACTTGGATTGAGAATTAAAACTTTGTTGACATCAATATTTGTGTTACCTGAGTAAGCAGAATCACAATGAAAAGTGATAGATAAACAATTTTTTTATACTTGATGTTCATATTAGTGTGGAAGCTAGTATGAGAACTGGAGTATTGGTTTTCCATCATTCCTGACAATCAAATAAGGCTCAAGGAACAGCTTTCATGCTGAATAACATTCCTCGTTATCCATAATCTGTAATTTCCTTTAACTTTTAAAATAATCTGATTTGCTCAAGGAATTATTTTTTCGTGTCAAACATTTAATTTTGTGTACCTAATATTGTCATATCAATTTGCTTTGTTTGTTCGACTTGTAGGTTTACTAGATGATCAATTGTTATCTCAATTTTCTTTGTTTATTCTATGGTTTGGTTTATGGTTTACGAATTGCTAAGTTTGTATTGTTTGTCATTAGAAAAGCTGTAGAGAATCAAACAATTGAATACCTGGTCGAATCAGGCTTTGTGTATAAACTTTTGCACTGGTTATATAATTCTTTTGCTGAAATTTAGATTTTTCTGATAAAACACTTTTTGCCTAAAATTTTTGCATATGAGGCCACTTATTTCTTTTCCTTATGAATTTCCTGGGCACATCCATAATAATATATTTATCATCTGGATGGTGATTCTTAGTGTTCTTTGTTGATTTGGCTGATGAACCATCAAAGCATGAAGGGCCAGTTCATGAAGTTATGAATTATAATACACATTGTTGCAACGTGCTTCTCCAATCTTACATGACCAGTATGGTTAAAAAAGCAATGTAGATTTTCTTTTCCAAGTAGCAAAATCTACATGTTGATAGTCATATCCTTCTCTTTCTTAGAACGTTAGTATCAACTATAATATATATGTTGCAAAGTCTTTACACCATTTGGAATAATCTCCTTTCTTTTTTCCTTTCCGTAGTTACCTAATTTGCTTCCTTCCCATGGTATCATGATTTGGGTCTTGTGTTCCTTCCCTTGGTTCTTCTCAGATTCATATTGTCATGGTTTTGATCTCTCCATAGCTAGAGATCCCTTTAGAAGGAAGGAAAGTAATGTATTTGATGAGTAAAAGACACTACACCCAAAAGCTTAACTTGATGGGTGAAAATTTCAAGAATAATTTTATTATTTCTAACATCGCCCTGCATGCGAATGTCAATGGGCTTGAAGTGTGTACAACGATAGACTCACTCTTCCTTCTGCTGAAAACTTAATTGATATAATGCAGGTTATCAGACCTCTTGATCTAATAGGCAGTGATACGTTTCTCCCGATAGCTTAAGTCAATTATCTCTTGTAGTAAGAAAAGAAACCAAACCCTTTGACTTGATGAAGAATAAACAACATGGACCGAAGAGTAGACAATGGACTCTTAATAAACTTTTAATTTGATTCAATTGTACTTGTCACGGGAATATGGACATTGACTTGTTTCCATAGAGTGATTGACTCATTCTAGAATGTGCACTATATTAGTTCTTTAAATTTCGAATATGATAATAATAATAATAATAATAATAATATATTTTTCTTGAATGATGGATTCTTGCTACAAATATCATGAAATAAAGTCAACTTATAAAAGCCACGTGTTCTATTGAGATGTAAAATTAAGCGATCTCAGACGACTGTAATTTATGTGTCAAGATCCAAATTGACATGTCATGCAGTGTGTTAAAAGCTCTTGAGGCGCTTGCCTTGGCAGCCCAGCTGAGCTGAGCTAGGAGCACCTAGCGACCCCTGTGCTGCCTTCAAAGATATGCGACTAGGCAAGCTGTTCTTTCTAGGTGTAAATAGGCGCTTTTTATATGTTTGAACATTTTTAGGACTGTGAATACTGTTTTGGGAAGGAAACATTAATTTTTCATTGACTGTGATGTTACCTTACGTTTTAAATATGATTTCCGGAAGAAAATGAATAATTTTAGGTAACAATATCATAATTAATGGTTTGATTTCGAAACCAAATTTTCAGCTTCCTATACAAAATAAAATATATTTAAGGGAAGAGGAGTAGGATCTGCAGAGTTATAGAGGATAAATTCGGGAAAGAAAACTTGATGTTTGTCTTCTTAAAAAGAAAGAGATTGCAGATGTCCACTTGGCCAGCTTCATAAGAGCTAGGAATACAAGGCAAAAGAGACAGAGAGCTTTATGAGGAAAAAGAAGATAATTTTTGGTTACTTGCATCAGTTTATGTTTGTGTTCTGAAACTCCAATGCTGCTTTATGTATTTTACCCCTTTTTAGGTAGTGCCATGCTTGGCTTGGACGAGCACCTAGCGGCTTTGGTGATTGAGGTCTCATCGCCCCTTAAGGGCTTCCACCTCTTCGGAGAACACTGATGCTTTGTGATTCTGTAGTTAATTTGTCGTATATTAAGTGATGTACCATGTTCTTGTACCCATACAAAAACTAGAGATGTGTTGTGTCCTTGTCCTTGGTTTTGTTATGATACATTGTCACAAGAAAGATATTATATTTGTTTGTTCCAAGCAGCAATGCTAATTAATACTTGCACGTATTTGCAGATTTCCTCCTGACTTGCTTAGGAAGTTGAGTACAGATTGCCTTGTCATGCAAAACCATCATGTGAGTTCAGTAATTTTATTAGAACGTTTTTCTTGTTCGTGTATATGACAATTGTAAACTTTGTATCTCTACATAGAGTTGATGGATGAAGTCATCTATTACTGGTTGAACTGCTGTATTGAATTCCTCTGTTTTGTTATGTTAGCTTTAATTATTGGATCATATAGTGGATCAGGATATGTACCTGAAAATGAATAAAATATAGGTTCATGACTGTAAGTCTCCAAATATTAAGAATATTTTTTCATTGAAGTGTGTATAATATCAGGGTTTGAATGCATTTTACTTTCTGAATCTTAATGTGGTTTGCAGTCAGCCATGAAATATGATTCCTATTGATAATTTATATATTAATTAAGGAAAAAAGTTAAGGGAGTTCTACTGAACTGTTAAGGAGTTTAAGCTCAGTTATAAGTTTCTTTATTTCTTTCTCTGCAATGGAGACAGCCTATTTTTGGTGCTGAATACTGCCCCATGATTTTCAACATCTGTGTTAGGCACTGGTTTGGGTTACCGCAGGGTCATTTTTTAAACCTTCTATCAGCTTATTTAGGATGTTTGGTAGAATACAAAAAGAGAAAAAAAAGATAATCCACAACGGGCCCATGAGTATTTAGTGGCAACAAGGTTATCACTGGAGCTCATTTGACCATAATTTGTTTCATTTTCCTTTTTAATTCTTATCTTTTAAGCAGTCTATTTTTTGTATTTTGAGAGGTTTGACCTGGATGTGGTTAACTGATAATATAAAATGAAACAAGTAATTTTCTTCTTCTCCAATAATACTTGGTGTCGTTCATGTTCACTGAAATTGATTATGTACCTGAACCTGATGATTGACGTGAAAGATCCTATTTTCTGATTTTCTGATGCAACAGTATGGCATCTCTCCACAAAGGCTTCAAGAGAACCGGGATCTATCAGGGTTCTTCAAGATATTGACTACTAGTGCTGATGCAGATAACAAAGTAATGGATGTAACAATTTCTGTTATGATATCATCATCCATAATAAGAGTTCTTATTCACCTTTTAACATGCATATCAGGTTTATGTCTCCACAGTACAAGCATATAACTATCCTGTGACTGCTTTCCAGTGGCATCCAGAGGTATAACTACTATTTGCTTCTGATTTATCCATTGCAAGTTGCATGATTTTGGGTCTTGTATGCAAGTATCTATTCTTGAATTTGATTCTAGAAATCTTTTCATTATATTTTGTCTTAATTATAGAAAAGCACATATTGTAGTGATTTCATGGAAAAATTGTAGATGGAAAGATTCAGTGTATTGGAATAATTTGGCAAAAGAGGACTAGTAGGGTTATCCAGACATTTATGTTTCCTAATACTGGGGTTTAGGGATGCAAACCTGTGGGGTGGTTTGAGCAAATCTTTAGAATCTTAGTAGATTATTCTTCTTTGCATCTGCAAACTTCCATCTGTGCAAACATACAAGTTTTGCTTGTGACGCAGCAGATGTTGCTGCTGCAATCTTCAAAAGGATCAACGAGTCAGTTTTTTGTTAACCCAGCTGTTACATCTTGATAAGAAATTGGTTAATACATTTCTCATGTTAGATATCATCATGGTGCACTAGTTTCCTTTCACTAAATGCAGATGTTCCATAGGCTAACATGAGATGGACTATGAAATGAGAATGGAATTTTTATGTTCATGTAGGCTTCTGCTACACTATACCTAATACCTAGAATTGAAAGTAGCGAGTGTTAAGTGAACCTTGGTTGCGCATAAAAGAAGTGTATGGACCACAGAATGTGTCCGCTGTTGGGACTCTTTACTAATATTGAATATCCAAATCTGTCAAATTTCATTTGAAATGGTGAAAACAGCTTTGAAGCTTGGTAGAAAGCATGAAATCTTACTCAGGTTGTGTGGTCCGTTTCTGCGCTATTCATGCGAAAACTAGTCTTGCTTATTTACAATGCAAGTCATTGGCTTCAGGGAGCTTTTTGTCAGGCTTCTTTGAGGTGGGTTCAGATCTAACATGAGTCCTGCAGGCTACTGAAAAGACTTTCCTCTATAATGTTTGATTCTTATTTAGCAGTTAGTGCATGTGTTGATCCTCATTTAGCAGTTTGTGCACATTTACCTTTTCCCTATTCTGCCTTATTTTCTTAGTTCTTTGTATGATTCAGCTCGAATGAATGTGGTTTCCCTTTGGCTCTGTATGAATATTGCAGAAAAATGCTTTTGAATGGGGTTTATCTATGATTCCACACTCAGAGGATGCCATTCAAGTGACTCAACATGTTGCCAACTTTTTTGTCAGGTAAAGACTTTATTTTTGCTATTCACGCCCCTCAACTTTATATTGTCATAGAGATCCCCTATTATTAAGTCAAATTAGAGCTTCAACAGTATTAGAATAGAACTTGAGTTTTTTTTATCTATAAGCTCTAACAATGTGGTTGGCAAAAAGCAATATTTGGCTGCCGTTTGTGGTCAAATTGGCCGATGTACTTGGATTTTGGCACATTTGGTCTTTGTTGTCAAATGGAGAGTTTATCAAATTCGATTGGTATGGGGCAAATACTTACATTTGGGATTGGTTAGGGGGCAAATAGGTTTCCAAGCCTGTCGATTTTGGTATTAGCCTCCTTTGCTTTAGATTTTCTTCAAAATCTTGCGCTTGATTGATGGTTTCAATTTACTTGCACTGTACCACAATTTAAAGACAGTTTGAGCACGGGCCATTGGGTAGCATATAGGATAGAGTCAGTGGTAGCAGAACCATTGAGGGTCAAATGTGCCAAAATCAAATTGAAGGAGAAGAGGCTTACTGAGAAATTGTAACATGTACACAAATGGAAAATTATCTTTTTCTCAGTTGGTAGCCAAGAAGAACAGTCACTGGGCGTAATTGTACGAAAATTGTAATGCTGATAGATTTTGTGTTCTGGTGCAGTGAGGCTAGAAAATCCTTGAACAGGCCACCCGCTCGTATGGTGTTGGACAATCTCATTTACAATTACAGCCCCACATATTGTGGAAAGGCAGGGTAAGTAGTATATATTAAGGCAAATCAATGGCCTGTCCCTGTCCCTGCATTTTTCTTGCATTGTTTATGGAGATACTGACTTCATTTTGATGCAATTGCAGGAAGGGATATGATGAGGTTTATATCTTCTCAGAACACTCCAAACTTTGAGCATTATTATGAATTGCAAAATGAAATGTAAATTTGTACGACATTTGTTGGTGATCAAACATAAAATGATTCTTAATAAACTAAACTAAACTAAACTAAACTGGACTACCTCTTTCTGCTGCAAATGTACCTTCACTATTGCATTTCATGATTAATTTAATTTTCGCTTTAGCTTATTGAACATCCACTTTTATGGTATAAGATTGTGATTAATTGAAGAATTAGAAAACTGTTAGAAGAGGGACCTTGGAATTTTAATTTACTATGTGGCTTGCCAATGACGTTCTGCGCCCTGTAGCTAAATTTTCAGGAGTGATGAACACAGAATTTCTCAGATTTTTCTTGGAAGTGAAAGGAGGGTTACCAACCATAATGTATCTCAATCCTAGTCTTAAATTTATCAACAGGAAAGAGAATAACGAATAACTACTTGAGCAAAATGTACGAACGTTATTTAACCTCTAAACATAGCTTAACCTGTTCAGCTACTGTTCACGATACTTATCGATTATTCTGTACTATTTCTACTTGAGATTCTCCATTTTACCATTTGTTTCAATCCATACAAAGCATGTATTATGTAGTTAATTGGGTAAGATTAATTGCAGAAACAGTTGAATTAGGGCCGAGTTTTATTTATTTTTTTGGTTCGTTTGCTGGTCTAACTAGTAACAGTATCGGTTTTATAAGTCAAGAGAAAGACTTGTGGGGGTAGTATTTCAGAAATATTTTTATATACTTTCTCCAATTTGTATTCTGTTTATATCTTTTGCCCGTATTCAATGTATAATGAAGGGATGAGGGTCAATTTCTTTTCATTTTTATTTTTATCTTATTTTTAAGGTTATTAAATAAGTTTACTTTTATCATTGTTATACAAATAGTCCAATATTATTATTATGGTAGAATTCATACTTTATTTATTTACCTATTATTAACGGATTTCTTGGAATTTTCTTTGATGTTTACATGTGAAAAGGTAAAAATTGAGTTGTTTTAGTATTTCATAATGTTCGATAATTGAAATATAAATAAATTTAATTGGTTACATGTCATGTTAAAAAAAAATTAATAAGGTAACATGTGATTTTTTTTTTTAAATAGTATGTATTAAAATGAATTGATAATTGTTTTGTCAATGTAAAATTTTAGTAACTAGGTTTAAAAAATTAATAATTAGTTAACTTGTATTTCATTTAATAGATTTTTGAATTGTATAATTAATAATATGATACATGTAAATTATAAATAATAATAAGGATAGATTTGTCATGTTATATAAAAATCAACTGTTCGACTAATATAATCATGGATATAGAAATTAGGTGGTTGATTTTATCAAAACTCACGGAGTAAATAGTTAGTTTTTTAAAATAAAGTACCAACCATTGATCAGTGTAATACGTATAAAGTTAAAACTAATAAATTATTATATTTATTTATTCTTTTAAATATGGTTACTAGGTCTTTTGGAAGAAAAAAAAAACTTAATTTACTCGTAGCTAATTCATATTAAAATAACACTATGTAAACAATATTAAAAATTATTTAGAAGTGATTTTTTTTAAAAGAAAAATAGAATGAAGATGTGAATTTTGAAATAAATAAAGATATTATAAAACATTGATATGTTCGATTATTTTACTTAATATTTAAACTAAACACCATAATATATATTAAAATTTCGTGAATAAAATATATATATAAAAAAATTATTTTATTTATTAAATCGAAAACCTGAGAAGACTGGCCTCCAATTGGGGTTTGAACTTTGAGCCCTAATTATTGGGATCGCAGCAAAAAGAGCAGACAGAATATGGCGGGAAAACAAGAAATAGCTTAGAGAAGAGGGGGATAACGAAAACCCACTCTTATTTCCATACATTCCTTCCTTTTTCAACCCCTTCTCTTCTTTTCTAAAATTTTAATCCACAATTCCCAAATGGAAACCCTCGGAATACTTGATGAAATCGAAGCTCTCGTCTCTGATAAACTTGAAGTGGTAATTTTTTTATTCCCTCTCCTTTATGTTGATTTTTATTTTCTTTAAGCTTTACGTATTATCGCCTGATCTCATTAAATTGGTTCTGTTAAATGTCTACTCTGTGAAATTTGGGTAGTTTCAGTAAACCTGTTGTATTTTATCGAAATAATTTGCTTCTAAATTTTTGAATTTATTTATGTGTTTTCGGAATTTACTGTTACCATTTAGTTTGGTCCCAAGTCGCTGAGCCGTCATTCATGCAGTTGTATGTTTTGTCTTTTCGTTTCATGATTAAGGTATATGGATTTTTGTAAACTGATAATGGATGAATGATTGTAGGAGAGACTCAAATTTTGGACAATAATGGGTTGTGTGCGATGCTTTTAATTTCAGACTTTCATACGAGTGAAAGAATTTTTTTTTTTTCCTGATTAAAACGATTTGTGAACATCTTTTGCTCAATGTCTATTGCAAAATCTGCAGTCATCCATTTTTCTCAGAAGAAATCAGAACTATGATGATGGATCTTACTGAATTGGTTCATCAAGGGTGTATCTCTGCTTAGAGTTTTTAGTGATTCTCTCACTAAAATTCACGATTTCTTTTTGTGGGGATGAAGTGTGCTTCTTTGCTTTCAACTTGTCAATTTATTTGGACTTCCGCCAATTGAAATTGATATGTGGTTCTGTAAGCTATTTGCAAGCACATGGGATGGATGGGTTGAAAGGAGATCAAGGGTGTTCCCTATGCTTTAAATTCAAACAATTTTTGTTTTATATGTTTAAGGTCAGCTTGATACACTTCATTCATAGATCCAGTGTGATGCAAACTAGTGCTGATATTTTCATATGTTTTCTTTTTATTTTCTTTTTGTTTTTAGAAAATGATTGAATTTATTATCAAAATGATCCACTCTTTTCTGTAACGTGGTGTGAAACCATGATTTAACAGAAACATGTTTCTATGTTGTACAACTATTTGCACTGCACCGTGTGAAGCGTCTGGATAGATGCTCAGATTGACATAGATGATTCATAGTTTTGATATAACATGCAAAGTTGCACTTGTCTTCAGTTCAGTTCAAAAAGTGTTGCACAAGCTTCAACCATAAATGAAAGTTTCTTTAAACCTATTGTCAATTAACTGAGTTTAATTCCTTGCATAAAATGTCATGATTGTGGTCAAGTTTCATTGAACTGACATCCAACTGTCTTTGCAAGCTAGAAGTAAAAGCTGCAACTGTTGATGTAAACTTTGCTGGTAAATTACATAACTTTTCAGGTTTCATACAAGTGGCTGAGTCGCAATTTTTCGGTATCATCTAATGTTGCTAAGAGGTAATTTTCTGCTCATGGTTATGCTGATGGTGCCTCTTCTTGTCCTTGTACAATTCTATTCAAACAAAAGGTTGTTCTGTCCATAGGTTGCTTCAAGAGTTTGTTGGCAAACATAGAACTGGTCTACAAGTAGTTTATGCTTTGTCCGGTTGGTTGAAAAACAATCCTCAATGTTACCATATAAAGCTTGTTTCTGATTCCAAGCTTCAAGGTAAGATCTTTGATTAAAATTTCATTATGCTTTTACAATGAAATGTGTTAATCATTGGTAATGCGGGTGGAAAAGAGGGGGGGTGGGGGGGTTAACAGCTAGCTATGTTATCCTAAAGATTGCATGATTTCTGAAATTAGGATATGCATTATCTTATGCTGCTTTTCAAGAAAAAATCTGTTATATGTGTAGCATCACATAGCAAGTACTTTGAGAAAATATTTTTCTTTTTTTCTTGTCATATTTAATTGTCACCCCCGTTTTTCCTTGCCCTCTATCCTCTATCTTTCCAGATCAGCTAGATGGAATTGGTTTGAGGGTTAGAAACATCATTAACATGACAATAGCATATAGACCATTTCCTGATGCATGAAAAATAAATATGCATAATGGATCATAGATCAACAGCTTTCCTTCTGAAGCAATTAGCATCACAAACTTTTTTTTGTTTTCTGAATGAAGATGAAGATAATTTTGAACTTATGACAGTATATTCTAAAGGAGCAAACATAGACACTCCTAGAGTGTGCTAAAGATGATTGTCTATAACATAATGTCAGACACCTGAAGTATTGCATGTTCATAAAAAAAAGTTTTGGGCAAAGCTATATTTTACAGTGGCGTTGAATGCTTGTAATTTGTTACCGAAACAAGAAAACTCAGTTGACATGAACTCCTGAAATTTTCCAGAAGCTAAACAAGAATTTGATGGCAATTGCTCGGTTCATGTCTATAGTGTGCAAGTTGCAATTCCAAATGATCCAGCTGCACTTTGGAATGGTGAATTTGTACAAGCCGAAGAACTCTTTAAGCAGCCATCAGTTGTCCAAAATTGCTTGAGAGATAACAGGTGTGTAGGCTTCTGTATTGATCTTCCAATTACTAAAATAGAAACATTTGTTATTAATTTGATCTCAAAGTAGCTTGTCTGATTCAAGCTGCAAAACGTAACTAATATGATTATCTTTTGTTAATCAAATATGTTGGTGTTGCTATGATGTGTTGTCCAGCTGCTTCCTTTGATTTTCAATGATTGACCAATGACAGCATGATTTCATAATGAACAAATTAAAGTAAAGAAAGTTCAGTTACATAGAATTTATAGGGTGTGACCTAAGAAACACTTGTCATTGCAAATTAGTCTTCACCATAAAATTGGTTACAAGCATATCTTTTTCTGGACTAAAATGCTCAAATCCCAGAATTTTAGGGATGAAGTGTTGTGAAAATTGTATATTTTTGTAATAGAAAATTAAAGTTTGATAAACCGGAACAATCACTAAGGACTAAATTAGTAATTCTCAGAAGGGTTGCATGTGTTAAAAGTTCAGTATTTTGTCAATCCTAATGAAAAGTTCATTTACTATAGCACATTTATCTATCATAATGAGGTGTCAATCATCATTTGTCCTTTAATACTTCTTGTTTCTTGGTCGGCTCTTTCTTCTCCTCTTCGACCTGAGAGATCATAATTGTTCTTAAAGTATAGTCTGAATCATTCTCCAAGTTGCAACAAACTGGAAGGAGAGTTTCTCACCTTTGAAAGGAAACTTTTAATCTTCAAGGGAGTAAAATGGCTATTTATATGGTCTTCAAATTCTTAATTATCATATTGGGATTGCAGCATAAGCCTTTTTTGTTTATCAAATCTGTGCATTTTGGGGAACAATGATGTTCAAGGTAAAAAAGTATCCATACTCCTTTGATAATGATGCCTGGCTTTTTTTTTCTCCCTTTTTCATCAGGTTCTGCGGAATTCTTAACCCCTTTGTACAACGCAAAGCTGACGGCACTCCTGTCAGCAATGCAGCTTCACAGCCCAAAAATATTGGAGCCCCTGGGCCATCCAGCAGCAGGTCTGCTAATGAAACTATTAGAGTGGATCAGAAAATTAAAGGTGAGAAATCAGGCCCAGAGGTTCTGCAACCCACAAATTTGGTGAAAGATGTAAAAGCTGAAAGTCATGGGGCAGGAGTTTGTAATCAAGCCACCAAGGCCCATGCAGATATGGAAAAAGCCTCTCTTGTGCCTGTTAATGGAAAGAAGGATCAGAGTAATAAAAATTCCATGGAGAATGGAGGTTCGTTGGCAAGTTTGTGGGGTCGTGCATCAACAAAGTCAAAACACACCTCTGCTCCAGTAGAGAATTCAAATCCTAATGGTTTGTTTTCCTCTTTCTTTCTTTCACCCATTACTATAGTTGTTATGTGCATATGTGTGGCAAACTTCTGTTCGAAGTTAGTAACTTATTCTTTGCTATAAAAAAAGATATATCTTTGTTGCGTCTTCTTTTATGTTGTCAGCCAGTGCAGAAGCTCAAATCTGTGCCGTCGAAGCAATTGAGGATCAGAGTAGTGATGATGAGGCGCAGGGTGTCAATTTCAAGAGACTCTCTAATGGTGAAAGTGGTAGAAAAAGGAGGGTGGTACTTGATTACTCAGATGATGAGTATGAGGATCTGGTCAGCATAGCATCCCCGGATCATCCCAAGGGGAAAATGAGTAAATCTTCATCTTCTGAAAAACCCAGTGTCGATGAGCATACAGAAGATAAACAAAAAGTCAAGGAAGAGAAGTCAACTGACAGAGCATCTAATCAAGCATCAAACAAAAATTCTTCAGTTGCTAGCCTGAGTAGTAACTTGAAAAACTCCTCGAAAGAGAACATGCATGGCCAGATTACTGGACATGATGTAAAAGCACATAGAGCTGTTAAAGCTGCTGCAGTTTCAGAAAAAAGGAGAAAAGTATTGAAAACTCGCATTGATGACCGTGGTCGAGAAGGTATGACCATGCTTAAACTCTTTACTTAGCTTCTTGGAAGTTCTTGATGTAATGGACAAGGTTTGACTTTATTTTTTTGGTTCTCATTCATTAGATATTTATTTGGCCATTAATTTGACATGGTTCCATTTTATTTATTGCATCATCATATTTTTGTCATGTAAACTGGCACTCTGCATTAGAAATTCTTATTAAAATTAAAAGGAAGTGTTATCTTGATAGTTTTATGTTTGAATGACTAATTGATGCTACAAATTTGCGCAGTCATTCAGAGAATAAATTGAAATTTCTATTGATGGTACTCTCCTTGGCACACTATGTTTGACCACAAATTTTTATTATAAGTTTATTCCACCTGCTGCAGTAACTGAGGTCGTATGGGAGGGAGAGGAGACAGAAACAAAGAAAGCTGACAGCATTACTACAAAGGAAGCAGACAGTAATTCTATGAAGGAAGCTGACAGTAATACCACGAAGGAAGCAAAAAGTAATTCTGTGAAGAAACCTGAAAACAATGCTGTTACTAGCAACAGGTTAGAAATATTACAAGCAGCATAAAGAATTTAACTTGTGCTAAGAACAGTGATGCAGAAGCGCATAGAGTTACTTTGCATATATATATATATATATATATATATAGTGCTTTCTCACACGCCTGGACTCTTCTAGAGTTCTACCTAACACTTATAATGTGCAAAAACTCGGACGATTCCATATGCAATTTAGGTTGCATTGAATGAATCTACAATGAAAGGTGGCTATAGTTTTGTGCTGTGTTACTTATAACATTGGCTAATTTAACACAGTTTCAGGCCTAGAACTAATTATGTGTAATTGCACAGAATGAAGTATATAATTTCTCCAGACATATTGTTAGAACTCAGTATATATGTTGTTTATGCTTATTCATAATTTGTGAAAAGCATATGGGCTACTATGGTTATCTTGGCTGGAGAACATATTTGTGCCTGGGAGTGCTATATATTCTGTGTGCACAGATGAAAGCATTTTATGTTAACGTAATGTATGGTTTTGGTTTGTGTCCAAGTGAATAAACAGTTGAATTTGGTTTGAAATTTCAGGGCAGCTGCGACGAAGAAATCTCCGACTTTAGGAAATACAGCTTCATCTAATGCAGGAGGAAAAGGGAACAAAAAGGGAGCAATTAAGGACCCCAAACAAGGCAATATTCTATCCTTCTTCAGGAAGGTTTGAGAGATACCTCTGGAAAATAGGAATGTATTGTATTACCCCCTTTCGTATACATAATTTCTCCTCTTCTATTTTGGTCCTTTGGTATTGGGAGGTTGGTTGGTGCAAATTGGTGGTTGGACATTCCCCCCCCTTTTTTTTTTTGTTAATGGAAATCAATATTGCCTTTCACCATTTGTCCCTCATCATCTCATTGCACAAATATCAGCATAATGTTTTTATTACGAAAACTCTGAATCTAAAATAGTATGCTGTTGGTCATTCAATCTATTTAGAGGAAATTCCACCAAACATCAAGATTTTAAGACTATCTTTGATTAAAGCAATTAAAAATTTTTGTATTCTGTTTGTGTCACCACCTAATATTAATAATTAAGATTTATTCTAATCTATATATTAGATCTTATTTACCTAGAATTATCCCACACCACCTCTTTTCAGGACCCCATTTAAAATTAACCTCTCCCATCTTTTTTTTTTCCCTGTTCAGGGCATATGATTAGGACAATAAAATACCAAATTAAATTACTATTTTAATAATATAAGAGCTCATCTATTTTATAATAGATAATCCAATAAATTAATTATTTAATATATTATATTACTATTCATTCCTATTTCGTTGAGTTTTATAGAATTACTTGTTAGTGGTTGACTTCTGTAAATACTATACAAAAAGTTTTAACCTAGTCAAATTAAGCCAGATAATAAATACATGGTTAAAGTATTTTATGATGGGGCTAGAGTTTAATTTTGGCTCGACGCAAATGTATTTTTTAGAGTTAACGCGCAATGTTTTTATTTTAGATTAATTTTATTCTTATTGTTAAATAAAATTTAAATTCATCTAAATTTTCATGTCAAGGAAACAGAATAGCAGCTATTCCCAAATTTCAGTAAATATTATCAAATACATTAAGACCTATTTGTATCGTATCTTGAACCTTGTACAATAGGTTGTTATGTCTACTAGAAATGTACACTTTACTTGTTATGGACATAAAACATTAAAGGGAAGCCATTTCGGTAGTAAAACATGAGGTTTACTTTCACCAAACTCTAATTAACTTAACAAACATATTGTATATTTCTACTGTGCAAAGCCATGAATATGTGAAAAGAGATGAAAGAATGAAAATGTATAGCATTTTGGTCCAGTTTTCGGGATGAAAAATTAGTTCCCGATCCAAGAATATGATCACAGAAATAACACCACACTAATTAGTCCAACAATCAACCTTGGGGTATGAAAGTTCTATATCAAAAGTAAGAAAAAAAAAAAAGTTGACAACACAATTTTACAGCTGAACAGAAAAAAAAGTTTGGTGCAAATAATGACCCATCTTTTTCAAAAAGGTATTATAGCAAATAATATACACGATTTACATTTTCATCTGTGCACAAAGTTGCCAACTGTTTCCCCTGCTTGCTTTCAAGTGTCCCGGATTAAGTTGGTTGGCTCACTCATTACATATTTGGGCAACTCATATTTCGCACCTGCAACCACATTTCAAGACAATACAAATCTTATGAACAACGAAAGCAGGAATATGAATGGGTATGTGTGAGTGCGAGTGCGATTGTGATTGTGATTGTGATTGTGATTGTGATTGTGATTGTGAGTGTTTTTATATGACCAACATTATGATATGAAATGCTCATCACAGGTGTCCCAGCATAACGTAAGTAAAGTGTCTCAGAAGTTCAAACTCCTGGATTCTGAGGGTCAAAAGTAACTACCCAAAAAACTACTCAAGTCTTGGGGAGAACATGATATAGCTGCGAAAATGATAGCTAATAGTGATAGTTAGAATTTAACAGGGATAGAGTACCTCTTTCATCATAGCATATTGTCAAATCAGCACTTTGAACAATGACACCAGCACTATCCACAATGGCTTGCGCAAGGGATAGATCAGCTTCAGCAGCAGCTCGAAGAGCATCCCAAATCTCTGGTGCACAAAAGCAATTTTTATTTGTATTGCAAGAGTAAATGCATTGAAAGTTCAATCATGCACATTGCAAACCACTTGCTATTAAAAGGAAGTCTCAAGTCTCAGTTATCTTTGTTTCAAATGAATCTGGCCACTTACCAAATTGATGAGAAATAAACCTATAGGCTATTTGTTCAGAACAAATGTTACAAATGAAAACTGCTAGTGAATTCTAAAATGAATTGTATTAAGTACACTATCTTTTAGGCCTAAACTGCCATCAACTCACATTTAGACACTGAGAAAAACATAGAAAAGGCTGAGGAAACAGGAGAGAGGATTAAAAAGACAGAGAGTACCAATTTATTAGCAAAATCTGCTAATAGTCAAGGAATTTGTTCCACTATGATAAATTTCTTAGGATTGAATACTTAGAACTGTACATATATTCCATGTCACATCCCAAACATCATGTCTATAGTCAATTATAGAATGAATCCATACATCTAAACCCATCAACCCGAGAGGGGATGCAAAATATAAAAAGGAGAATAGAGAAAGTGATACTAAAATAACCAATAATGTTAAAATGAAACCGAAACAAAATAGGTGGAAGCAATGTTTTTTAGGCTAAATCAACTAACATGCAGTTTCCATCCCTGTAGCTCAACCCTAGCGTATTTTGTGGTTAGCTACGAGTCTCTTACGCGTTCAGGTCCCTCATCCAAGTGGTAAATTCAACTTAAACCACCAATAAGATTTAAAAAAATAAAAAACCATTATCATTGTACCCATTGGCTATTGCTGTCAACTTTACAAATTCCTTTCCTAGTAAATTCTCCAATCCAACTTCACATCAGTGTAACTATACTATGGAACTCATAATTTGTCAAAAAGCTCATTTCCAATGCGTATCTACTCTCGAATCATTCAGCTATTCAACTTATATACTGCGGACCTCATTGCAATTTGTATGAAGCAGGTGGTGCCATCCATCCTATAAAACATACAAAAGAAATGCCACTTCGATCTCTCCACATGCACAATTAGTGGGAACATTAGTGCTTGATTTTCACTTTGATCTCTTGCAGTCTGTACTACACTTGTCATCTATCTGCAAAATTACACTCTCACTCATTCTCATCCTAAAACAATGACAATGAGAGAAAAAAAAAAATAGGAACAGACATGCTATTTGAGAACAAGATTAAAATCACCATTGAGTAATCAGCATATTCCTTACCCAGCAACCTTGAATAAAGTCCAGTTTCCAATATACTCTCAAGGACCAATTCTATAGATTAAAATCTACATCTCTTCTAGCCTTCATATCCTATTGGACATAATTTTTAATACAAATAGACCATGAGGAAATTATCATTTCATTCCGAATTTGCAGTCACATTATTACAAAGTTTCTACAGAGTCTTAACCAATTAAGCACTATGATGTTCCTCCTTCCCATGATTGATGAAATTATGATGGACCAAAATGGCTGTAACTAACCATTAGCAATACTGCTTCATTATCCTGTTTGTTGAAGCATGCTGCTTAGCCAATTTAGATGATTTATATATTTAGGATACTTCCATTTGGCAGACATTTTAACCAGGGCGAGGAAAATAATTATGCCACTGGAAACAGAAACAAGCAACATGTACTGCATCCCATATGGCACTAAACTCTCTCTCTCATAAAGCCTACTACTATCATGCTGAACTGCAGTAATGCATACTTAATAAAGCCTACTACTATCATGCCGAACTGCACTAATGCTGTTTTATACTTTTATCTCTCTCTCTCTCTCTCTCTCTCTCTCTCTCTGGAAAATAATAATTTGTATAATACTTCATAAAGCCTACTGCTATCATGCTGAACTGCACTAATGCATACTTCATAAAGCTAACTACTATCATGCTGAACTGCACTAATGCTGTTTTATACTTTTATTAATAATGTCTTTTGTCAAACCATTTACTAACTCCAACATTTATTGGTTTTGTTTTCAGATAACTCCATAAACACAACCATCATTTCTCTTCATAAGATCTCAAAAGCTCTATTGGAGAACAATGAACTGCAAGATCTTTCCACATTTGCTGGCTTCCACAAGTCAAAAGAGGACTCCAGGCCACCTATGCTCATATTCTCTTAAATGTCATCAATTTGTACTACGTCTACATACTTTTTAACCACTCACCACTCCAATCGGCATTACTTTGGATTCTTTCTGTCAGACCAATTCTTTCAGGTTTTTTTTCCTTGTACAAGCAAAACTGAAGTGCTCCAATGACTCGATGCTCTGTGGTTTCAATCTCATTATTCAACTTTCAGCCACCATTGTTGATGAGCCTTAAATACTACATTTAATTACAAAACCAGAAAAGAAAATCAACTAAAAGCCTAATAGATCTAACAAATTTCAGCAATATCCAGTGGTAAACCTTGCATTTCTGGATATATTACTCTATTTTCTTTTCCATCTGAACCGCCTTTTTCCTCCTTTACTTCGATAAAATATGAAAATTCTATTTAATCTTTACACTATCAGTGCTACTTATGTGCAGGATTCACCAGCTGCACCATGCCACTGAAAGCTCCCAAAAGAAGCAGCAGAAAGCTCTACAAATTTAAGAAGGGTTCGACCTTGTTGTTCACAAAAAGGGGCTTAACAGTAATACTCTGAGGTGTAGATTGTATTTGGGAGAATCACAGATACATTTTTGTTAAATGTACAAAAATTCGTCACGAGATTAATAACAGTTATTCAACAGAAGATTTCACAGTATTTATCCTGTCAGGTTTTAGAAAGGTGGAGAAGAAAGCATGTTGAAGTGGTAACAAGAAAACTTTCATGATTTCTCCAATAGTGGGGATCATGCAAGATGTTTAGTGCTAAAGAGTACAGACAATACAAAATCAACAAATGATAAACAATCAGAAAGAAACCCTAATTGAAATTGGATTTCTAATATATGGACAAACTTTTAAAAAGGCAAATGGAAATTTCAGCCCCTGAACTTTATGCGTTTATAATATTGAGCCCCTCAAAAACAAATTTGTTTCGTTCTATTAAGTCATTGAACTTTACAATTAATACCTGTTGAGTACTTTTCTAACACAGGCAATAATCGAAAAGTCCAACTGTGAATGGCATGTAAAAGAGGCTAAAAGAATAAAATAGAGAAAAGGAGCTAAATTGGTTCCAATTATAAAGTTCAGGGGCTCAATACATTAAATTTGAAACTGAGGAAGTTAATAACATAAAGTTGAGGCTAAATAAAACACAAATGAAGCTGAAGGATCCAATAGCAAAAGCACGCAAAGTTCAAGAACTCAAAATTGCGTTTTCCCCTTTTAAAAACAGTTTGCAATTCATTTCTTTATGTTCAATCCCAAACAATCAGTAAAGCTAATGATGTTAACAGAAATTAAAAAAACATAATATGGCACTACAATCTCGGATTTTCTCTTTTAAAATGTTTCCAAATAAATTGGATATGCATTTCTTCATAAAATCGCATTAGAGAGTTTCTCTGCCAGTTTGTACTTCAAAATCAATTTCACTCAGATTTTCATTGCGGTTATAGAAAATAAGGAAAGTTTCATATTTGGCAAGGGTTATCTCTTATCATCAATCATTAATAAAACGTGACTGACCGATTACCATGCTCATATTATAACAATATGCCGCACACAATACAGCATTCTAGTAGAAGTCAAGAAATTATAAAAAAAAAAAAAAGAATTGCAATGGAAAACTACCTTTCCTTCCACCATAATGAGGAGCAGTATCCCAAAACTCATCACGCATCTGTGTGAGCTGAGACTTGGTTATAGGCTGAGGATGCTTCCATGGTTTTGGCTTCCGGATCTTCTTCACAGTCCCTGCAATAATATAATAAGTCAATTTGATAACCTGATCCTCAACTAATAATTACCTTGTTTGATTCAAAGTAATATTACAATACTGTCTATGGCATGGATCAAACCAACAGCAACAAAATGAAAACAAAAGTCTATCATAGGATTGCTGTTTAATTTCAGAAGTCAGTTGATAGAAATGAAACATGATATCATATATATATAAATTGCTCAATTTTTCATGAATTTCCATCCAATCCCATTTACCAAGTTATGGAAGCTTCAGAAAAGAGGGATATCCACCATAGTATTAAATATGATATACAAAGGAAACAGATAATTGATGTTTCTTTAGATGGAGACAATCATAGAAGCTTCCACCAAAAAAAAAAAAAAAAAGAATCCAATCCAAATCCATGCACAAACATAAACAAGCAAAGAAAAATACTGAAATATATCAGGACTTCTGAAACTTAAAAAATAAACGTCTTAGACTATAATTACATAAGAATGTCAAACAGATAAAGCTCTTAATAAATGCAGAATCCTTCAGAAACCATGGAACAGTGAGTGACGGTACATGGTAATTCTAATTATAAGCAGAAGTTAAGTTTTGTTCTCGCATTCCTATTGAATATTTAGGTTAAACTGTTCTTCAATAGGAATGCTATACTCTGAACCAAACAGATAACTTGAGTCTAGAGTAGTTTCATTTGTGCACACAAAGAAACTGGCATAAAGTCAGAGTGGAATTCGGGGTGGTTTTTTGTACATACTAATATACTATACATTACTTGGTAGTTTGACTAAGTGCTATTTAAATCTGAAAATCTTTTGCATAACACTAGACTTACTATATAATGCAAAAAATTCTTTTACCAATTAGTTTTGGCCGGAAATTGGCGTAAGAATAGTTTATCTATTCTTTTATTTTTACCAATTTAGGCAATATTACTTACATTTTTAGTACGTTAATACAGATCACTCACATTGAAAGTGCACCAAAAAGATGATTTGCAAAGATCTTTTGGAGTAAAATTTTCTCTTTCCTCTTAAGAAACAAACAATGCAATTTCCTAAATAAAGGCATGAGAACTTAAAACTTCAATGGTTCATTTTCTAACCTCTGAGCCATGCATATTTGACATTTCTTAAATTTAACAAAAAATAACACTTTCAGCCCCAAATTCTATCCTTCTTCGATCCTGAAATTATAATGAAAACAAAATTACCAATTACAAACCAAGAATCGCAAGATTAAGGTCCTACAACTTCTTTAACTAATTAAGACACAAATTTAGTGGTCACAAAAACAACATTCAAGATCACTCGAGTTCAGTTTTACGTCTATTTTCGTCCCATAAAAAGCATCATTGTAATGTTATCATAACAAAAAACTTAAACAATGAAAGAAAAAAGACAAAGGCATTCATTTCTTCTAGTTTTACAGAGATTTCTCGGAAACCAATCAGGAGGGAAAACTATTTCAGAAAGAAAGAATCAAAAAGAGAAAAGAAAAAAAAGATTCAGTGAACTCACCGTCTCCTTTTGCCGGTGAGGATCCAGCACAACCCATTCCGGCTACTGATGAGGCAGCAGATAGCAAGTTGGATGAGCAGAGAGCGAAAGAAAGAAAGAAAGAAAGAAAGCAATTCTAGAGAGAAAGAAGCTTCATTCGAACAGAGAAAGGGCAAGTCAAAATGAACTTCTCTCTACTTTCTACACCGAAATTCACTTGCGTTTATTATTTATCTTTTTTCATTCTTTTTATTTATATTTTATGTTAATTTCTTTTCTTTCTATAAAGAGTGATGAATGTGGTTAACTTTTTTTTCTTTTCTTTTTTTTTTTTTTTTTTTTTTCTCAAATGAAAAAAAAATCATGAAATTTTCCAAAATCATAATGATACAATGATATTATATTTATGAAGGCTGTAATAACTAATTTCAATGGGAGAGATGCCTTTACACCAAAGTTTCAGCTCGATATCCTAATGATATTTACATTTTTTAAGTGAATGATATTTACATTCTTAATTATTCGTAACATGAAATTTATTTTAATAATAATAAAATATGAAAATAGTCATAACATATATTGATGAATCAATTAAGATTAATTTTAGTAAATATTTAAGATCATGGAGAACACTTTGCCTTTACGACTTTTCATTTATTACTAATCTTGGCCTTCTCCCCATGCTAGTATCCTTAACCGCGGTCCCGGTATCCTCAAATGGTTCCAAGTCGTCGATGATATATTGAAAGGAAAGGCTAACCATTGGATCATTCGCTTCTTTTTCTCGTTAAGATTATTAAGCTTACCCTATAGCCAACCCACGGCATAGAAAGCATACCTTACCAATACCTAGACTAAGCTAGACCTACTCGGAATGTAGAATCTATATAGACTTTTCCTTCTTATTTATTACAGATATTGTTTTAAGAGCGCCTAGGGTTATTCTTAGAAAGTTTATTGTTGCCCAGCGCAATGATAGATTTTCTTTCACGTTTGATTGTTTAAAAACTTTCTCTGTAAGTGACCCTTATTAAATGAAGTAGAAATTTTTCATCTAGTAGTAGGTATTCTATAAGGGACTTATCGAGTCTATGAAGCTTTGCTTCTTGTGGTCGGCCCGTAATGCCTCCCCTTGATTCCTTCCAGCTCAGAATGTCTGGCCCCCAGTGCCAAGTCAATCGTTTAAGCTTGGCTTCATCCTGGAAGTGGACGTTGGTCTTTACGTTTGAGGTCTTTGATTGTAATTTTTCATCCGCAGTGATTATGGATTAGTTAAAATTAATATCAAGTGTCCATTTATATCTCGGCGCAATCGACATGTTTTTTCTTTTTATACTTTTTGATTAAGAAATAAATGCCCTAAAAATTAGAGTTCACAAAAATGAAAAAACGACATATCTTATCTTGAAATATTATAGAGTTGAGGCCGGAAGATGATCGCATTCAACGTATTTTAGTTAAAGAGGAATATTAGCTGTACATACCACACAGTAGAATAGGAAGAAAATGGTTAAAAACAACTTTTTGTATAAAATAATAATAATAATAATAATAATAATAATAAAGTGTGTAGATAACCAGATAATTCAGAATGATTACTCAATTATTAAAAATGAAAACAGAAGGAAAAAAAAATTAAAAATTAAAAAAGTGGAGTTTTGGAGAGAGGAAAAGAGGTCGTTAGGTGTCATAATCCTTTTACCAAATAATTATTTAGTCTACAAAGTTTGACAAAATATAATATCACTCCTTCTATTTCTCAAAACTAATCTTAAAATTTCATCTGCCGACACAAATAGTTTCTTTCATCAATTTTGTATGAAAGTCAGTAATAAAAAAAAAAAAAATCTCATAAAAGATTAAAATGTACTAAAAACGGATAAAAACAAAAAAATTAATTATATATATTTTGTTGTACATCTAATTACGTTCATCTCTTCCTAAATGAAAGGTTGAGGAATTAAGTTTCTTCGAAACTAGATACTACACATTTAAAAAGAATCACCCTAAAAAAGTATTATGTAGTATTTTTTTTTTTCTGTCAAGCTTCAATATTTAAATTATTTTTATAAATTTTGGAAAACCTTTTGGACCTTCACAATAATTTAATTGTAAAAATAAAAATAAAAATAAAAAGAAAGAATCTTGTAGTGTGATGAAAGGAATAACTAATATATCTTATTAAATGATGGTAGATTAAATAATTTATATAGCAATTCTTTTGGTTTTATCTTACGAGGAAAAGGAAGTTAACAACTTCTTTTTCATTTTTTAATAATATGTTAGTGACATCAAAATATTTTGTGCTTTTTCTTTATAAAAAAAATTGTGTTTTTTCAGGTTAAGGGAGATTATTTTCTTTATTCTATACCTGCAAAAATCCAATTCCATGTCCACTTAAGTTAGTCTTTTTCTTAATAAGAGCGCATATCTACACCATTAGTTTAATACTACCAAATCAATAATATCAACTTAACCTCAACTTTTGTTTAACAAAAAAAATAAAAAATAAAAAACTTATCCAAGCATCAATAAAAACAATTACAGAACCGATAAAGATGTAGCATGTCTCATCACTAATAGTATATAACAAGTTCTCTTTGAAGGTTCATCTGCACTGTTAGTGGTGAACTCCTAAGTGCCCTAGACGATGGTTGGGAAAAATAGATGAAAAGCTTCAATAAG
Source organism: Euphorbia tirucalli (assembly GCA_039660915.1). Lineage (NCBI taxonomy): Eukaryota > Viridiplantae > Streptophyta > Magnoliopsida > Malpighiales > Euphorbiaceae > Euphorbia > Euphorbia tirucalli. The sequence goes on from CM077636.1 coordinate 44,655,466, forward strand.
TCATTGAAGCACAAGGCCTACTTTCCTTTAAATACATCCTCTCAAATATGGAACTCAATTTCGTTTCAGATTGTAAGGAAAATCATTTTTCATGCCACTTAGATTATTGCTAGCTGGAAAGTTTATTGGCCTGAAAATGGGACCTAGTGTTATCTTGCTTCATAAAGTTCGAACCTATGGCATAGTTTCTCCAGAAGCTGGATTTGTTACATTCAGTGATCGGTTTTGAAATACTGAGGCAAATTGATTGGGAAGAACTAAACAAAGATCAACTTGCTGTTATTGTATCAAATTGAGAATACCCTATTTGATAGAGTGATTTTGTTAGCCTTGTTTATTTGATAAGGAAAGTTCAACATATGAGGATAAAAATTTTTGAATCTGGTAGACCTCTTTTACGTTCTGTGGGAGATCTTTCTCTTGGTTCCAAATCATATCTCTATCCAGGTTTGTTTAACCATAAAGCCAATAAAGAAAAAACTTTAGGCCCCCATATTTTCCAACGACAAAAAATTTTTCATTCAAAAAATTTTAAATGTTGATAATTTATATTCCATGAATATTTTTGATTGGTTACTTTATGGTCTTTTTCCTAAATATCTATACATTTTTATCCTTGTTTGATTAATCTCCAAAACTAATCGTTGGTATTTCTTCTTATTTGTATCAATCTCATGATCTCTTTTTCCTCCACTTCAATTACAATGTTTTCTACTGGAGTCTCCATTTTTGTTGTTTTTTTTTTCCTATTTTCTCACATTTTTTACTACTTAGTTTCTTATTTATCTTAATAATCAAATCCAGAAATTTTTCAATACTTTGATGATCAAATTTAAGTCTTATTATTTTTTTTTCCATTTTTAGGCATAATTGATCACATTATGTAAAATAGTGTATAAAGTCAGCTTGATTTGTTAAAAAGCCTACATAACCGATAAAAACTCAAGTGTAATAATATATTATCACTTTTGTATGTATTCATATCTAATAGTTCAAGAATATTTTCTTATATTTCCATTTCCTTTAGATTGAGTTTCTTAATTTATCTTAATATGTGTAACTAATTAAGAAGTTATAACAAAGAAAATTAAAACATAAATAAATTTATATAGAATAAAAAACTTGTAGTACTTTTTATTATTTATAATTTTCAAAATGCTTAAGAATAAAAATTTGCTTTAGGCCTTTATATGCGTCGAGTCGAGCTTGTCTCTATCTACTCCCAAATGTTTATAGGCATATTGTGTCAACTTGTCAGCAACTTTGACGAATCCCGGCTTAATTTCACCCATGGTATACCAACTATCTCCCTAATCACAGTTTGGTATACCAACTACTATTTTGCACACTGTAGTACCCCAACTTCTAGATGACCTCCCATTATGGTACATGTGACCTGTAATTATAGGTTAATTGTGTCACGTCAGCACTTTGTTGAATGTCAAACAAAAAGTGGGATCCACTTTATACATATTTACTACTTTATCCTCTCACCCCCTTTTACTTTCTCTCTCCTCTAATCACACACCTTCTCTCAAACCCTAAACTTTTCACAGCCACCACCATAAACTAGCTTTGCCACCCATTTACAGAGAAAGAGGAAAATCTATCCCCAAGTCCACCGCTTCACATCTCTTCTCTTCGTTTGTTTCCATTCTCTGTAATTTCTTTTTGGCTTCTACAGCCTCCAATATGCTAACGGAATATGAAAGGAAAAGGTTAGAAAATATTCACCGGAATGACGAAATGATGGCCTTCCTTAAGATCTGTTCTAAAGTTTCTCAATTATTTACAGCAACTAAACGGCAAAGGTTCTCTCTCTCTCTCTCTCTCTAAACCCTCGCCACCTGTTACGGCAGAGGGAGTCGTGGGCGAGCTTAAGATGGCAGAGGGAATTGCAGGGAGAAGAGGAATTAGCTCTGAGTTGATTGATTTCATCACAGAGTTGAGAAATTAAAGGGTGGGATCGAGAAGGGAGACTAATTGATTGGATATGGTGAGATAATTGGGATTTGGGTGGGCGATTTGGGGATTTTGTTGGGGAAAGAAAGAGAGCTTTGAATACTCCGACCATGGCGGCTTAATTGATTAATTTTGCAGAGAGATTGATTGTTAATGGAGAATGAATGTGAGGGTAGAATTGGAAATTCATATATGGTGGGACCCACAGTTTACTTTTATAATGGTCAACAAGATGGCGTGGCGTGGCCAACCGGGAGTCTCAGGTAAAAAACACCAAAATGGGAGGTTACCTATAAGTTGAGATATTACAGTGTGCAAAATCGTAGTTGGTATACCAAACTGTAATTAGGGAGATATTGGTATACCATGGGTGAAATTAAGCCGACGAATCCCCTAGGAACATGACATAGTTTTACTCCCATTTTAGTAGCCATCTTTCTCACCTCCATAATATCCTTCTAAAAAATGTGGTTCACGATCATTTGGTTCGATTCTTCTTTTGTTTTCACAGAGTCATATGTCTTTAAAGAATCAACAAACATATCAAAACCTGTTAAATCAAACTTGACACTGAATATTTGGGCTTGGCATGGTCTACTATGTTTTTTTGTCATCTTTAGGATAAGGTATTGGAACTTTCTTTGCACCTACAATTTATAGGATAAGATCTTGCAGGTTCCTTTCTCTTGTATATAAATTTGATTTCACTTTAATGAATATTGGGGCTTTGCAAGGTCTACTATGTTTTTTTGTCATCAGGTATTGGAACTTTCTTTACACCTACAATTTCTAATTTATGGAGTGTTTGGTATGGCAAGTTGATACCATAGAATGGGAATGGGAATGCTTGATTCCCTTTATTGATGTTTGTTAGCTTAAATTTAACCTAGTAATGGGAATGTGATTCCCTTTTACATGGGAATCAATGATTCCCCCATCCCCTCCAACCAATCAATTTGATTCCACTCCCACTATCTTTATAACTTCCTTTTTGTTAGGTTTTTTTTTTCCCACACGTTTTTGTTTGGAAAAAAAAAATTTCAATGCCCATAATTTTCGATTTTCTACTAATCTATTATCAATACAAATTGGAAAAAGTCTTGTATAAATCTATGAAGCTTGTTTTATGTTAATTATTATTAAATATTACGTTCATAAAAAATATTATATAATAGAAATTATGAAAAATAAATAAACATTATATTGTATTATTATTATTATATATAGAATTTTTAATAGTATTTTACGTCATAATCATATTTTTTTTAATTTGCTAATAGATTGTTCAAACAAAATTATATTAAAAATATATTGTATTTCATTTAACGTAAAAGGAAAAAAAATAAATAAATGGGAGTTAGATTCTGATACCGCACCAAACCAAACAGAATTAATAAATGATGATTCCAATTCCGATTCCGTATCATTCCTATTCCAATTCCGTATCATTACGATTCCAATTCCGTATCATTACGATTCCGATTTCAAAGTTTGAACCGAACGCCTCCTTAATGGTTTCATCGTGCAAGACAAAGCCAAATGTTAAAGAATTGTAGTTGTGGAAACCATTGGTTTTCATGGTTAGTTGTTTAATTTGCTTAGGCTTTTGACAATAAGCTATTCGAGAGCCGGGGGGGAAACTACTTGTTGACATTGATGGGTGGTTTTTTTTGGCAAAGCTTAATACTAAAGAAGGTGATGAAGGAATATTATGGGAGGTGAGACTATGAGAAACAAAGGGTATCAAAAGAAGAGAAACAAAGGTATACTCTATTATATATACTAATAATCTTATACTATATATATGCGTATACTATTTATCAGTTATTTTCTTTTTCTTTATTAATTCCTTTGATTAATTTTTTTAATAATATAATAATGAACGTTTGAACTATTTTTTTCTCAAGGGATTTTTTATGGACGTGGCATTAAAATATGTTGTGGTAAAAAATTTTATTCTGCTTATGTGTCTATTTGGGTAGCTTTTTGCCAGAGTCCATCAAATTATTTTACTGTTACAAATTAAGCAACTATGATGGTATATAAGTTATAATTGTGTTGCATTGTGTCATTTGAAAATTCAAACTCTTCAATGAACTTATATAGACAACGCTCTCGTTTTGGATTTGTTGTTAATAAATGAATATATACACTAGTGAGATGTTTCTATGAGATGCTCTCTCTTTTTTGCAAGGTGAAATATTTTAGCTAATTGCTATCAGCTAACAGTTGCAATTGTGTAGGTAGTGTTTACATTTACTTGCTCCTAGCTCGTATAGAAGCTATGCTTTTAGTTCCGTCAAATCTTAATAAAGAAATGCTAATCCCAGTAAATATGAATTAGAAATAAATAGATGCCAACATTGAACTCTCACGTGTACTTGCTTATAGTAAAATAAGATTTATAAATGAAAACCACATTAAACAATAATAAGTAAAGTAGATCTTCACTGCTAAAACTAAATTTCACTTTGAATACGAATGGTCTGACATCAATCGTGGCCTACATGAATCTGGCGGATGAGAAAGAAAAGTATAATTCTATCATTGCAGGCTTGAAGTCATATCAAAGAATCCTAAACTATTTGATGATTTAGATATTGATGGTAAGGGAGATGTATTAAATAAATTAGCATTAATAAAAACACCCAGTCATATTTTTGAATTGTAAGTTTGTAACAGATTTTGACTTTATTCCATTGTGGCTTTTGGCATTTCTTTTTCTATTTTGTCTTTCCATATGCTTCTTCATTACTCAATCAATTAATATAATATTATGTATTTATTGGTTATAATGGCTTTTAATATTGTAGAAATTAGTAGAATAGTCAAGATTTAGAAACAATCTAATCAAATATCATTCATATATTAATTGTTTATCAACTATATCTAATAACTATTGTAATGTCAGTTAATTTAATTACTATTTACTAATATGTTATTTCAATTTTCATAATTCAATGTAATTAAGTTATAGTAAGAAATTTATAATAATTAATTTAATTGACCCTAAATCTAACAGATTTTTTAGTTTCCATATTACTTTGACTCATAATATTTGCACAATTTACTCATTATTTATTTATAATCCATATCTTAAAAAAAGTATTATTTTTCAATTTGTATTTCTTTTATATTTCCTAATTTCATTTGTGGTTTCAAATTTGATATTACAAAATTGATTAATTTATTGATAGTTCTTAGATTATTATGAGTCAATTATATAGTAACTCAAAGTTTATTCGTGAATTAATTAAATGTAATGAACTCCTATACATACACCATTATGAATCTATAAATCATTAGTTTATTGATAGTTTTTTCCATAGATTATTATCAGTCGATTACATAGAAACGTATGGTTGATTCATAAATTATTTAAATGTTATAAATTCTCATTATTGTATTAATTTGTTTACTCGTTGAATGTCTACTCATTGTCTTCCTTCATATGTTTCTGTAATGAATTAAAATTACATTATCATCCATTAATTAGAAGTTGAATGCAAACTTAAATTTGAAATTTTGCAATGTTTTTCATGTAAGAGAGATTTTTGAACGACATTTTTGTAAAAAAGACATTCATACAATAGCTTTTTTTTACTAATGTTTTTATATAAGAAAAAAATCTATTTATTAAATTATATTAATTTGTACATGATTCTAATTATTAAATCACTTATATGTTGCCTTTTTAAATTGATTTCTATATATTTGTTTCCTTATATTTCATAGGTTATACTTTCCTTTTTTAATATGTTCACCTAAATATAGTAAATTGTATGATGATATTAATTAGTTTCCTTTCGTGTAATCACTTGATATATTAATAATTTATTGGACGAGTTTGACATGTATTTAATTAGTTTAGTAAGGGTTGATTTTCACCTAATTCATTTTTTATTCTTGAATTTTAGTTGATTAACCCTTTAATATTTTCTTCAACGTTATCTTTTTTTTTTATTGTGGCAGATTTGCCATTCATTGATAAGCTTAATAATTTTGATAAGTATTTTTTTTTTATTGTGTTGTTGTTGTTGTTGTTATTGTTGATTATGTTGTATTTTTCTCCGTTTGACACATCAGATTTGGCTGAGGTGACATGCTCATAGAAGGCTTTTTAGTCTGAGCTTTTATATATAGTTATATATAGATAGATATGAGGATGTATTTCAAAACAACAATAATTATAAAGATAAACAATTTATTAGTCTTTTTATTTTTGCATGCTACACAATGCACTGATATGTTTTAAAATCATTACATTTTGTCTTAGTTAACTTTTTAGTTCCTCCATATGCTTTTGTATATGAACGTACAAAATAGTCATTTATTATAAGTAAAAAATTTTATCTTTTAATTTTCAAATATAATCAAAATATTCCTAATATATATATTTTTACGATATATACACACTAAGATATTTATACTCTTGTCTATCGGTGTTAGATATAGGGGTAAGCAAAACCGAACCAATGTCCAAAAACCGAAAATCCAAACCTAACAGAACCGAACCAAACCGATCTATTTTATAGTTTGGTTCAGTTTGGTTTTAAATTGTTAAGAAGTTTGGACTTCAGTTCTGTTTGCTTTAGTTCGGTTCAAAACCGAATAAACCGAATAATTGGTAAAATACTAAAATTAATTATAAAATTAATATATACTAATTGTAGAGAATTTTAGATATTATATTCTTTTATAGTTTTATATTGTGATTTTTGGATGCTAATTTATAGTTGGTAAAACTTGAGAGTTGAAAAAAAAAAAAAAGTAAAGAATTTTAGTATTTTATTGTGATGTAATAGTATTATTTAGTATTATTGATTTTTTAAGTTAATTTTTTTGTATTTTTTTTTTAAACAAACTACTTATATAAAATTTTTATTTTGATTTTTTTAAAAAAAGTTGATGTTTTTGGTTCGACCTAATCCAAACCGAACCGAACTGGTTCGGTTTGGACAGAACCAAACTAAAATTTAGTTTGGATCGGATTGGTTTATAAAATACAGTGTTTTTTGGATCGGTTTTTTTTTGTTCGGTTCGGTTTTTGAACCAAACCGGTCCATGCTCACCCCTAGTTAGATATAAACTATTTATCTATTATTTATTCTCTTAATTTTCTATATTTATTTTTATATTATTTTATATAATATCTTAAACTAACATTACATACTATCATGAATTTCGACAATTAAGAGCAAGTGCATCCTGTCACATACAAGTAATATATTCATAACTATCATTCTCACAGACTAAATGACACAAATACTCAACCTAATGGGATTCTTGATTGTTTAGACTAATAACAAAAAGAGAGTAATAACTAAACTGATTGTTTAGACTAATAACAAAAAGAGAGTAATAACCAAACTAACTTTAAACTAAAAACTAACAATCACAAAATAACATAAATAATTAAAGAATCAATGAATTGTGATAGCAGGGGTTCTAGTTTCACTTAGCCACCCTTACATAATTTGATTCGCAAAAGATCTCTATTTTCTTCCTAATGAGATGGTGATTTCTCTCAAAAGATCTCAAAAATTGCCACATCAGCGCAATAGTTAATGCGGTGATCATCTAAAGGACCCGGACTAATCTGGTTCGGAACCATATTAATATTAAAAAAAAAAAGGTTAAATAAAGATAATTTTAGTTACAACTTTATAACTTAGTATATCAAAAGCGACAAACTCGTCAAGGCGCTGAGATGCAACATTAGTGTCTCCAAACACTCTAGACGAGATATCATTTAGGTGAGCTCCTCAAGTATGGCACTACATTAAAAAAGACACCTTTGTAGCTATGATGCACAAAAACTTTGATTTCGAAATGTTTTCACGTTTCGAGTCACATTTCTGTAATTTTTAAAAAATTGAAAACTCAGTTTTTAGAATGTGAAGAATTGAATATTTTTTTCTTTCCTTATATAACATGAATTTATTTTTTATTTATTGTATACATAAAACAATAAAAAAAATATATTTTTGTAGTTTTTAAATTTATAAATATAACCTTCTATTTTTATTATTTACATGTTTCCTCCACGTTTCCGTGCCCTATATGTTTTACAAATATCGTTTTCCAGTATCTGTTTCAGTTTCCATATCCGTTTCCTTTTCAGCGCAACATAGCTTTTTTTTTTTTTTTTTTTTGAAAGTTTTATTGTTGTTTAAGAAACAAACTTGATTGATTAAAGGTGTAGGAAAAAGAAAATTCAGTTTAAGGTAAGAAGAATATTAAATTTTCTGTTGTTACCTTATATTTTAATACATTTTTTGGAAGGGAGTAAAATATATAAGGTAACAAAATCATAACAAATTATTTGGTTTGGGAAATCAAATTTAGTTAAAAAAAAAAAAAAATTTACTTCAATTAAATAAGAAGTCAACACTGTTTTTCAAGATGAATTGGAAAATGAAAAGATATTTGTTTGCTTAGAAAGTATATGTCAATGTTGATAAAATAGGAGTGGAGAGTGAAATGGTGAGAATACTGGTTTGTGGTTAGACCAGTAGTTTAACAGGATATTTATTTTTTTTTAAAATATATTATTTAATAATATTATAATGAATTATGGTTCAACCAGCCGGTTTTCTGTTTAACCGTTGGTTGAACTATTTTTTGTCAATTTTTTTAAAAATTAGGATTTTTAATCAAACGACCGGATCCATAGCCGAACCGACTGAATCAGCCAATGCGGTTTGGTTTTAATAACATCGGTCCATGTGGACACCAAGTATAACGTCCAACAACTAGCATTGCAAGAGCTAGAAAGGATGAGGATAAAAACAAATAAAAAACTTTATAAACAAATAATGCATTATTTTGTGAAATTCCAATGTCATTTTTATATATGATTTAAACATTTATTTTAAGTGGTATGTCACTTGGTTCAGAGTAACACCAAGAATAGTAAGTAAGCTGAGCATAAATTGAAGGCTCAACAAATGTAATTTATACTTTTTAGTATTTGAAAAAATGAAGTTGGAGAATATTGGTGTTAAAAAAAGAGATAAGAAAGTTGAGGAGAAAATGGGGTTGGAAGAAATGGGTCACCAACTCAATAGAATATTTGCCTCCTTCACCAAACATCACTTTAAAATCATACACATTCCAAATATAGGCTAACACCCACACCTTAATTCGACCTAAGATTCCAAACAGCAGAAGCAATGTTTTTTTTTTTTTCTTATTTTAATGTCTTTCCGTTCTCCTTCGTTTTGTTCAATATTCTTTTGCGGTTTTTAGCCTAAACCACAGTCAAACGAGAAATAATTTGTAAAATACCAATTAAATGTTCACTTTACTCCACAAAACACTAACATGTGGATTTTTCTCTCTCTATATATATATTTCAATTCCAAAATTATTGAAATATTATGTTAGCGTGCATTTTTTTTATGTGAGAAATGATTCGGAGCGATGCGTCCTAGTATATCTTCTTTTTTTTTTTTTCTGCTCTGAAAAATCTATGATACGATATATTTGTGAAACCATTTGAAACTTCTTTGTCGTGTATTTTATATGTTCAAGCCCACATTAAAAATGTAGGATTTAATATGCGGATAATTACCAAAAATACACTGTTTGAATTTTTGGTTCCATTTATACTTATTTTCCTAAATACAATGAGTTCATTTTTAGTAACACAATATGATCATTCTTTTTTTTTCCAGCTTTCCTCTCTCTCTCTAGTTCAACTATGTTTCAATCAGTTTCAATTTCATCATTTTCTCCATCTTCAATCTTTTCTTCCGATTCAAAAACTGATTTCTCCCGAGTTTTTTCTTTTCCAAAATACATTTTTTTTTTTTTTGCAGCTTTTCTCTCCTTGGTTCAACTCTGTTAAATCTATTTTAATTTCATCATCTTCGATCTCTTCTTCGGATTCCAAACCTGTTTCATTTTTCTCGAATTCTCTTCGATATTTTTCATACTTTTTTGGATCCGTAATTTGTAATCTGTTTCATTATTTTTATGTGATAAGCTAAATTTGAAGTTTGAACAATACAATAAACAAGTAGGCCCAACCAAGCACCACTAACCCTCCCATTTACCAGGTCTATGGGAATTTGATGTGTCAATTTCTAATTGTAACATGCGCCAATTGAAACTAATTTTTTTTTTTAAAAAAAAAAAAAAAATTTACAAAGTTGAACTTGAATCACTAAATTACAATCCAAAGGTTCAATTTGGAGCGAATTAATTCTACCAACCAAAAAAAAAAAAAGGCCCAATTTGACACTATATCAGCGTATACCTTCTAAAATTTTGAGCAGTTATTCAGAACTTAGAGAAGCACTACCTTCTCAGTATCACTATCCAAATGCATTCCCCTCTTACATACTCTCATAACCAGAGCAGCAGCAGCAACTAGAGCTACCACTACTGAAATGGGAGCTCTCCATACCTGTTTCTAACAGACTAAATGCTCGCAGTTTTTATTGGAATAACATTATCAAAAAAGAGACAGGTAAAAATAGAGTGAAATGATAAATATTATAAGGATATGGTATCAACAGCGAACAATGGCATCGGATTAAAATTGGTATGGATTTTCGGATCCATATTTGCTTCTCATACTGCAATGCTCAAATTTTGGAGTACTATAATCCGTAGGCTTCATATCGACAGGTTTTGGTTCTGCTGTAGTTGCTCCAAAAACTACCTCTCCACTCTTACCTCGTTGTCGATGCCTTGTTTTCTCTTTATGGCTCTTGGACCTGCCAGTGGTAGGTACCTCACTAGATCCATAGAATTCTGTATATTCTTGTCGTTTCAAGGATCGATGCTTGCTTGATAATGACGGATCCCTAAAACTGTCTGCCTTGATCTTTGGTGGCTTCATTTCTGAGTACTTATCACTTGCATTAGGAGTATGAACCTTCCGAGTTTCAGATAGAGCAACAGGAACTGTCTGCCTCTGAGCCAACGGGGGCTCAACTTCATCTTCGGGCATCCTAAGGGAATCTTTCAGTGGTGCAAGGCCTTTCTTGGGTCCAATTGACCTAAACCATGAAGGAACAAAGTAGAGGAATACACTAGCCAGAGCCTCAAGTGCTAGTTTTGTCAGATCAATTATGAGTTGCCCAAAAGTTGGCCACCTCGGTTCGTCTTTCACGCTCTCCATGATAGGGGTTGCTTTCTCCATACTTGGGCGCTCCTTGAATTCACTTTCTGAGTACTGTTGCTGCATCAGTTACAAGCAGTAAACTAAAAAATGTCATGAAATTCGATCAGAAAGCAATTGAAAATGCACAAGTTTATTGACCACAGAAGTGCATATGAAATTTTTGAAGATTGTTAAACGGTCAAATTGGCCCTTCAGTTAGCTCGGTGGGGCAATTTACCTCAACATGAACTTTGAGTATCAATTTAGTCCTTCAACTTAATATTTTTTATTAAATTATCCAAAATGACATGTATCATCGTGAGAAATTGATGCATGTCAAACAACCACAAATCATATGTTGATATGTGTCACCTTTGTGACTAATTTGACAAAAACAAATGTCAAGTTGTTGAGTAAATTAATACTCAAAATTCATTTTGGCGCAAATTGATCTTTGGAGCCAAGTTGAAGGGAAAATTTGACACTTTTTCCTTGTTATAAATTAGAACAAGCAAATGCCAAATTATTGACGAATCTTATTCCAGCAAAAAAGACAAATCAGATCATGGCAATAGATCATGAGCTGCACAAATGCAGATTAGAGCTTTTGAAAGCAGGTTCTCCATAAAAGTAATGTCTCTATGGAAGTCTACTGTTAGAATACCGGAATTAGTCGCAAACTTATTTAGACAATGAAATAAGAGGAAAGTACAGTATTCATTACTGAGCATCTAAGATCTTTTCTTTCCATTCTTTTTTTTCCTGTCAAGTGGCAAGGCTAAAACGATAATCATATTCCTAAGCGAGAATTGTACTCTTGAGAAGAATGAAGATCCAAAATTCCTTGGTGAAGCATACATGCAATGTAAAAATAACAAGTGAATTCCAAAAGGAGCGACAACTGTACCGTTCTTGAGAAGAAAGAAGGCCCAAATCCCTGTTGAAGCAAGCATGTCACGTATCCAGCCAAGACAGCACCAACAACCATAAATAGATCTGCCAAAAGGACCAAGTAGCATGTTTATTAGTCAGAAATAAGATTAGATGGAACTCAAGATTCAAGGGATACCAAATAAGATCTATTTCAACTCTTTTCTTCCATTTGTTTTTTATCTTTATTTTTCTTCCTTTCTAATGGAACAGACGGGTAGGAAGTTGTGCGTTCTGGTCGAGAGGTCTCTGACACTCCCCCGCACGCGAATGCCTATTGGGCTTGAAGTGTGTCCAACACAGACCCATCATGCCATGTGTTGAATTTTTAATCAACAAATAGAGCTGTTAGGATTCGAACACTCGACCTTTAGGTCTAAGCAGGCTCTGATACCATGTCATGGAACCATTTGACCTAAAAGCTTAAGCTGATAGGTAAAGCCCAATCATAGCTTTTATTATTATCTCTGACAATGATGATGATAAGGTATGCTGGATTCGAAAACTTAATCATCAAGATGTCATTTTAACGTTGTCGAACAAAAGACGAAAAAACCATAATCTGATAATATTTGAAAAATACATTCCAATTTTCATCTCAATTGAACACAAGGCAAAATGATGCAGGGTTGCAATTTTCCTTCTAGAGGAAAATTACATTTGTATTTCTCCAATCATCTACGGCACAAATACCAACAATAAACTAAGTAGGTTCACTCTAAACATAATTAACACCATGACATTGTAGTTCTCGGATTTTATATCTATTCATTGGTAGTGAAATCTACCATTTCAGTTTGGCATTTGACATGATACACCATGTCAAAAATTGAGTTCATCCTCATATAACATAAGGAACTATCAAGAAGGTTGAAAGATAAACAGCTACATGATTTGAATCGTAGATGTTAGCTGCAGTGAATTTGGATTTAATTCATAAAAGTAATAATGAAAAAAGGTAACGGACAAAACTATAGATTGTTGTATATGAAAATCACACTTTTTAGCATGACTGGATCGACTTCATACTCGATGCAGTAACAACATAACTCAAATTTGATTTCAATTAAAAACTCTACAAAATAAATAAATAAACAAAAATTAACAGTATTATAAGGTCATCTTGTCAATTGCAATTTGAAAAATGCATTATACATCTATGAGTGAATCTCTATATAATATCACTATGTTTAATATGCTAACAGTTAGTAAAGTATATAAACTTGCATTCCACTAAACTACAAAATTATCATGGATAAAGCATTTCTAAGCCCTCCGTTTGTCAAGTTTCTTCTATTGCGTCTTATGCTTTTATTATGTTTGACTGCGCTCTGGAACAATTATTTACACATATACTGAGGACCTGTTTAAAAGTCAGTAAACAGGTTCTCAATCAGTAAATTGTTTAAAGGGCTCAATCAAACAAAAATAGTTGTGCAAGGGCTCAATTTAATCAAACAAACACAGTTGTTCAAGAGCTCAATGAAATAAATATTAATTTGTATCAAGAGCTTATGAAAGTAAATAAAAATATTGAGACCTGATAAAACAAAAGTGACAAGTTCTAGGGCTCAAAAGTGCTTTTACCCAATCATCACTAGTAGCAAACTCACTCAAAAAGCAATGATATGCGGTATGAGATATTTGAATTGTAGTATATAATGCAGACAATGTTTCTTGAATATTGATATAAGCTAAATATCAGGTTGTCTAGTAACAAATAGCCTTCAACTTATGACAGTATATGATGGCTGCATGTTCATCCAATGATTATATTTATCACCTTCAAGAATGACAAAAGAGCAACATCTCTGGTTTATGAGACACTTCATCCACACTAAGGAGGCAGAAAGGACTTCATATTTTAGGATGTTTTAAGATTGATATCAAAATGCGAAATTTTTCATGTGTACCTTTTTTCTTTTAAAAAATAATATTGGCTAGAAGTCTAGAACTACATACCACTGAATGAAATAAAAGGTGCTCTCTGTTCTGAGAAAATTTAAAAATGTGTAATAAATCCATTATCTACATAGTGGAAGTCATTTGTCACTAATGCATACAAATCAAATGATTGATAACAAACCTGTAACAGTAATGGAACTGGACTGGTAATCACAATCTTCCTGGTTAAGAGATATTTGCCGAAGAGCAGCATTTCCTCTATCAACAACTAATAGAGAGCAAGTTGAGTGAACATACACCACATCGAAATCAGTTGAGAACTTTGCATCCTCACTAGGCCCATCCCTGTAGCCAGCGACATTTGATTTTCCACCAGCAATGGTTGTCACACCTAAAACATTTTCATATTCAATATTTTCTCTGGTATAAATTATGAAAATCATCAACTTTGAAGTTCCAAAGGCTAATACAACAGTAATAAGTGGTCATAAATTGTCCTAATGTCTTGTATGTCTAGCAGAAGCGATTTAAATGTGAAATTTTGCATATCTTATGGAGAAAGGGACTGATTAACGAAATATAAATTCACAGCCTAGTTTCTGGTACAAATATGTATACCAGCATCTCCAATCTTTCTGATGGCAAGATTTAGTGTATCAGCAACATACACATTCCCTTTGTCATCCATGGTTACACCTTTTGGATGATTGAAACGAGCTTCATTTGATTTCCCATCTACATGGCCTGCATAACCCTGAAATGATCCAGCCACCAATCTTGCCCTACTGTCTGCAAGAATAAAAAAGCATCCATAATGCATGATTCCACATTGAAAATAAAAATGTAGCAGGAGATCCACTAACCATTTGCTACAATGATAAGAAAAGGCATCATAACTGGCGAATGGTGAGAATGACATGTTTAAAGAGCCAGAAAAGTAGATGTTACTAGATTCTAGAAGCAAATAAGTTCAAGTTGCTAATCTTAGTAATTGAATTTTATCTAAATGCATTTCATCTTTTAATTATAAAATTCTATTATTTTCCTGTCACAAGAAAAAGGAAGGAACAGATTGGCAACTGTACTTAAATCTACAATAGATAATTCATAATGTGGTACAAGCAAAGCATAGAACTCTGAGTCTCTTTCTGCTTGTAGTTGTAGGCAAAACCAAAGACAGTATAAGTGTATACCAACCTGGTTTTGTTCATCCAAAGACAGAATAAAATTAAGCTTATATCAACTTGATTTATACTCCATACACATGATTTACTCGTGCTTAGTTGAATGGATAAATTGACTGCTTTCTGGCTCCTGATGATTACAAATTAAGGAGCCACAATGTTAACAACTATGAGATTTTCCACATTCTAATCTCATTCAAACACAGCCTAAAATAAGTTCAACAGAAAGAAAGAGAGAAAGAGGGAAAAGAAAAAGAATACATTGGGATAATGGTGGAGTAATTTTAACAATGTTGCTTTTAACTTCATCAACAGCATACAGTTCACCATCTTCAGAGACGCGGATTTTATAAGGAATCACTCCTATATCATTCCCCTCCACAACAGTCTCAACTAAGTACCCATCTTCAAACTGAAGTACATTCGCATCTGCTTAAAAACAACAAACCAAATGGTTAGCTAACTATCAACACAAAATGATAGATCAAATTACCTGATGAACCAAATCCTAAGCATCCCCATCATCAATTAACAAACAAAAGCAACTTTTAAAAACAAAAATGAGAGATCAAACTACCTGATTGGGGTGCCTTAGAGGAAGACCTAGCAGTCCATTTGAGAAGTGTAGACAAGTGCTTAATCAGCGGCCCTGAGAGACACAAATCTTTTATTCTTTAGAACTAAATATCATAAAGCAACAAGATAATTTCGAAAATCAGAACATAATCTCATAACGAGACCAGATGACTTAAAAAAAAAAAAAAAAGAAGAAGAAGAAGAAATAATTAAGCAGAATAAATAAACAAACAGCAGGTGGAAGTGAAGAACAATGGATCAAAGTAAGTAAACAAAACACAGAGAAAAGAAACGGAAAGAGGAGGAGGAGGAGGAGATACCTGCAGGAGCAGCACGAGCTTGGAAAGCAAGCACAAGTAATAGTGAAAGTAATAGAATAGCAGCAAAAGGGAGATGTGATCTTGTCATAGGTGTGCAGAAAGGTGAAGAAGTAGATAGAATTTCAAAAAGCACCGAAACTGGTTTTTTACAAGAAGAAGCCTAGCGGTTTGGTATGGTACTACAGCTTAGTACTTGGTGGAGTGGAACACTAAAGAGGGAAGAGCGAAGAATGAAGAACAGTAAAGGCAGCTTTTCTCTCTCTTACCCTTTTACCATTTCTTTCTCCTTTCTCTTTTTTTATTTTTCTTTTTATCTTTTTCTCCTTAAAAAATGAAGCAATACGTTTTTTTTTCCTTTTTCTTAATTAAAAAAGTCGACACTTTTCTCTTCTTAATATAAAAGTCGATATTTTTTTTTTCTCAAATTCATTACATGTTAACCAAAAAAATATATATACATATATACTCATGTGGTGAGAGAGAAAGAGTAAAATACCACCATGAATTCAATGGCGAACTTTCCAAGCCGAGGGAGGATGATGGAGCTATAAAGACTAGAAAAATTCATAATTCATGTTCGGTTCACTGAATGGAATAGAATAGATATAAAATAGTTATTCTATAGAATGGAATATAACCTGAATAGAGTAGTTATTCATTTTATTACTCTATTACAATATTTAATTCACCCTATAATAATATATGGAATATGTCATAATGAAAACGAAAAAGAATAAGAAATTGTGACCATATATGAAGAATATATGACATATTTTATATATTATTCTAGCATTCAACCAAACATTGGAATAGGGTGAGAAAATAAATTAACTATTTCATCCATTTTATATTTCATTACATGAAATAGCTATTCTATTCCCACGCTATTCTATTCTATGAACCAAACATGACAGTAGTGAAATATAAAATAGTTATTCTTTGGTTCCATAAAGAATAGTTATTTATTATTTTGAAGAATAAATTAATATTTCACGGAATAGTTATTTCATGGCCAAATACTGAACCAAACATTAGAATGTTTATTATATTCTTTCTCTATTCCATAAACCAAACATAAACATAAAGTTAAAGAGGAAAAAGGTAGAGTTTGAAGAAATGAGGTTACAGGTCATAAGTAATGCTCATGGTTTAAGGAAAATTATTAAACTTGCTGAAGAGTAATAAGCTATGATCATGGCTTGAGGAAGATAGCCTTCTACCTCCATTTTTGGCTCCCGCAAATTTCATTACAACTTTTATGTTTATTTACTCTATTACCTTTAGTAAAGTTATTTTGGTCTTTTGATTCTTTGTAGGGTAACCCTAGCTATAAATACTCTTTAAATATATGTTGTAACCACTTTTTATTATTTTGGAAATCAAATCAAAACCTAGAGAAGTTTTTATTCTCTTCTTCCTCATTCTTGTCATTTCAATAGAATTAACAAACTTGAGATGATCTATGGTTAATGGGTATTCTTAGAAGAGAATCAACATCTCCCATTGATTTGTAATATTTTCTACTTTAATTTTGGGTATTCTTAGAGAATCAACAAGGTTGGAGAGTATTAGGATTTGGGTATTCTTAAAACTAACAACTCATTCATAATTTGTGCCACTTCACTTTAAAATCTGTTGTATCATATACCTAATGCTTAAAAACTCATAAACACGAACAAAGTTGAAGTAAAATGACTGAAATAGAGATACTCCTAGATAATAAGCATTAAGCACCTAGGCAAGTTATAGGTGATATGAACTCACAAAGAATAAAGTCTTGAAATATCACAGCTAGATTTGACTTATGAATAAAGTTAACGATATGGAAACTCAAAATAGGAGTTTGATACAGGGAATACAAACATGACTATATCATTATTTTATCATAATTTCATCCATTAATTTAATGATTATCTCCATATTGATTATAAACCAAATGTCCAAACTGATTCATGGTTATTAGAACCGAATAGAACAAATTCAGAATTATTATTAGAGAATTTAATTAATTAAAGTAATAAAATAATCAAGTTTAAAGACGTCAAGTTACATAATATTATTGTATAAAAATAAATTTACCATTAAAGCAATTTTTGTTAAGCACATAAACAATAACTAAAGCGATAATTAAATAAATAAATGCGGGAAAATAAATAAAATAAATATAACTCAAGATTTATGAGAATTTAAAAAGATTTTAGGAATTCACCCTAGCGGTTATAACATCCCCGGATTAATATTGAATCCAGATCCTCGCCTAAAAGTTGGATACAATTAATACTCTAAATAATCAAATAAATAATCACAAATAAATAAAAATAAAATAAAAACAAATAAAAGATATAGATTTTTATAACATGCATAGACCTAAAAATATTCTAGAAATTATAACTAAACTGATGCAACAAACAAAATACAAATCGTAGTTAAAACGAGAAAGTTATAACAAAAACAAGTTTTGGCTGCTAATCCATTAAATCTGTAATAACTAACCAATGGGTCTATCCCCGCCTATTTTTCAAGCTTCTAGACCAAATAATGTTTATGAAAATAAATGAGATTTTGACCCCTCAGAATTTACCTCTGGAAGCTTGCTTTAATTCGAGTTGTATAGAAGCTCGTGTAAGACAAAATGCCTTTTCTACTTATGTAAATGACACTAAAATACTTGGATTATTGGAAATCTTTACTGTCGAATTAATGAAATCCAAGGAGGGAGGTTAAATAATATGATATATATTAATTATTTTGAGTGGTTTTGTGTAAAGAAATTATTTTGATTTGGTGTTTGGTGGAAGAACTTGAATTGTTTAATTAGTAGAAACGACATGCACGCAGATGAATTATTGAGAAAATTATCAGCTTGGATTTAGAAGTTTCAGAGATCTAAGGTTAATTTTAGGTTGTTGGAGTTTACCCTTTCAGAAAGGACGAATTTATGGTGTGTTTATAAGAAAAAATCGGATTGCTAAAAGTCCAAATCCAACTAGGATTAGGTTACATCATACATGGCGGGTTGGTAGTCGTGCGGCTACCAGTCGCAGCCGCACGATTTGGGTCAAACCGGCCCAAACTATAAAAATTGACTTTGGCCTAGTTTAAGTATTTCGACACATACTGGTCCTACGTGAGTCCTTCATGTTTATTTATCGCTCTAATGGTGTGATATATGTTTGTGTGCACGTATGCATGATGATTCCAATACCTTTAACCTAATTACATGAAAACACATTGGCCTCGCAAAAATCCGAATGTTTATTGTGTTGTAGATTTTATTTAATTTGCCTATCTGTATTGTTTGATATGTAAATTCCCCTTTTTATTGGTTGTAATTCCTCATTTCCCTAATTTTCAAGGTTGTAATAGTTTAAGTAGGATTGTTTTATTATTATTCAACCAGCTATGAATGGTCACTTGCACGTTAATAATTGATAGACATATGTGATATTTAGAATGGCAATTCATCTTAGAATACGAAATAAACAAATTCATCGAAACTTAAAAGGCTATTTAATATATTGAATAAGTAAAGTTTTTTCTGCAAACCTATTCTCTTGAAATAAGGTCTAGTTTCTATTTGGATATCATTATACCTTCCTGAGTGTTGGATACCGAGTGGCAACTCTCGCTTACTTTTCCGCCTGGATTATAAAGGCTTCATATTTGCACTAAATGATGTGGTCAAACTTAACCACTTGAGCGGAGGCTAATACCCTTCTTGCTGCTCACACTAGTACAAAAGTCCATTTGGTGCTTAATGCCTCTTATGGGTGGTAACTTAGCATCTGACATTATGTCCTGGTACTCCATCTGGTGCTTAATGCCTCTTATGGGTGGTAACCCTCAACATCTGGCATTATGTCTTGGTACTCCTACAACTAGGCAAACTGTGTCAGTACCAGCTAAGGTTCAAAATGCATCTTTATATAAGAGAAATAGCAAAGTGCTAGGGGGTGCAAGATGTGATGGTTGAAACAGATGCTCAACTTATTAGTTGTGCTCTTCAATGTTTCCTCCTTCAGACAAGATAGCTCACCTTTAGGATTAGTTCTTAATGATTGTTGTTTGTTAGTATCTAGTTTTAATTCTTGCTCTTTTGTTTTTGTTCAGTGTTTAATGAATAGTGTTACTCAAGTTCTTGCCAAAGCTTCACAGTTCTATATCTGCATGGGGAATGGAGTATTGTTCCGCCTCTCTTCATCCATTACTTTTATGGATGTTTAATGAAGTTTCTTTTCCCTTCAAAAAAAAGTTGCGAGCCAAACTTTTCCTCTATAACCATACAAGTAAATCCAACAAAATAATACACCAATTGTCTCTGATTGACCAATAACATCGATCGATGTTAATTTCTAAATCTAATTGATCTGTACAGCTTAAAAAGAATAAAAGAATTAAATTGGAATAGGGTTATAATGTTGAAATATTTTAGAATTTTTATCACACTACATTATTAATGTGTTAAACCAACCAAATCATAACACGTAATATATTATATAAAGTTATATTTTAGAATTTAGAATTTTTATTTGAGGAAATAAAATTTTATATAAATAATTTACTATGATTAATAAAACATTAGTATTTTTCTACTGATTTAGTGGTGATGATTTAACACGGTTGACATGATATGATGTGGCTAAAGTTATCATAAAATATTGGCCAAATACATCCGTGGTTCCTCCAACTTTTATTTTTAAGCCGCTTGGACCCCTCAACTATTTTAGTGACCTTTCTAATCCCTCATCTGTTGGAATTTTTCACCGGAAATCACCGATAAAAGCGGAAGAACGCGGTGATTTCCTCAAATCCAGTCCCAGGAGCAATTGAAGTGGAAATTGAAAAACTTTAAAATAAATAGAAAGAGATTAATTTTCTTACCAAAAAATCTCTTTCAAGAGATGGATGAAGACTGCAGAAATCAAAGCAGATTTCCTCCTCGCTTTCGTACACGAACGCCTAACGAATGCAACCCGTGCTAGCGTCAGAAAAACGAAACAATAGAGAGAAGGAGGCTAGAAGATTTCGGCTACTAGTGTGAGCTAGGGTTAGGGGCCGAAATTTTCACCCTAGGTTTTATACCTAGGGTGGCCGAATTCCCTTAGGGGAATTCAGGCCCAGCTTGGCTCCATTCCATTATGTGCGGGCTTCCTTGTTTTAATTTGGGCCCAGTCTAATTTTAATTATTCTGGTTTAAATTAATTTCAAGCCCAATTTTAATATACCCATGTATTTAATATATTACTCCAAGTAATATATTATTTATATTTAAATTAAAATTAGTTTGACAATTAATTTAATCCATCAAATTAAAATTAAATCTTCACAAAATAAAATCATATGTAAACCTATACATATGAATATTTCCACCTAGGAAATGATCTCATAATTAATTCAATTAATTATGAAGAGCCAATCGAACATATATTAATTTTATTATTAAGATCAATCCAATTGATCTTTATAATATAATTAATATATATACACCTCTCTTTCCATCGTGTATACTCCAAGTATACATGTGATTCCTTAAGTCTGCATTCAGTCGTTCTATGTGTACAATCCCGTGGGCTCATCTTTATGTTGGCAGCGGGCCTTTGGCCCGCAGACTGCAGTTGGGCTCTAGCAAGCCACTGCAGCCCCCAATTAAGATGGAGATGGCAGTCTAACTGTTATCATAACCCTGTAGTTTAAACTTGTACATCCCATGTCATTGATATCGGTGTCCAACACAGAGGCATGGATTGATCACCCTCTTTTGTGCTCGGACATTAACTTGATCCCGAACGTACTGAAGCTCACAAACAAGTTCTAACTTGTTTGGGTGTGGCCACACTCTTATCAGTCACATTCATCAAGAGGCCGGTGATATCTTCTCAGTGGGTTACTGAGTGACAAATCCCTTCTGCATATCCATAGTCTTACCATGCTCAGTGACATACCCGAAAGTACCCATACTTGGCACCCTATTACAGGCCCTTTAGGCGTACCCCTAAGCATGTGACTTCACATGTAACACCATCATATGGTCAGGTCAAAGGATCCATACAAGTACTACACGAGAATCACTTGTGATACTATACCATATGGATTACTCGTTGAGTGGATCTATCCAGTACCATGCTCCCAGGCATGTACCCATTAACTTGGTTGACATTCCATGTCCAATGACCGGTAAGACACCGTCATACAACCAGGTTAATGATAGTCTATCGTTCCATTCATTCCCATGACTGGAACAGACTACGGATCTATTTATGGTCATATCGTTTACCCTATCTATGGTCTTACTGCCAAGTGCATGACACTTGTCATCATGGATATAGATATGTCCATTGGATACTTCATTTAATATATTGAACAAGATAAATATAATAAATGAATTGATGCCTTTATTAATAACACAAATGAGTATAATACATAAATCCAATAAATGTATAATACAAATACAAGGACCAATGCCTCGGGACTAGGGCATTTCCAACATCATCTATTTTAAAGTATTACTTTTAGACACTTGAATGCCAATGTGTCGTATGACCTGGAGGTGAGAGAAATATCAGCACGTTATAAGGGTAATATTTTGTAGCCAAATACATCCGTGGCCCTTCCAACTTTTATTTTTGAACCGCTTGGGCCCTCAACTATTTTAGCGACTTATTTAACCCCTGATTATTTTAAAGTGGTATTGATTGAGTTGATTTCTCAATTATGAATTTGATTTTGGGATTGAAAATTCTTTTGTTGGAAAAACTTGTTATTTGAGTTGATATCTAGGTTCTAAATTTGATTTTGAGATTGAAAAGTTTTTTTGTTGGGAAAACTTGTTAATTGAGTTGATTTCTAGATTTTAAATTTGATTTTGAGGATTGAAATTAGAAGGGAAGATTGCTAGGAAATTTTCACTTTATAATAGTTTGTGATATTAATTAAATAGAAGATGGTTTGAAAATGTTTGTAATAGTTTGAAATCTTTGGGTTCATAGTTTTCAATTTTGACTAGACAGCTAAATTTGAAGTAGTGAAAAAAGAGCCAAAAATGAAAAAACAGAGCAAAAAATGGAGATGTTAATTATTAATATATGGTTGTTTTCAGCAGCAAAATGGAGATATTTGGTTATCAGAATTTGACTGAGAATAATATTCAGTAACCTAAATTAACCTTGAAATAGTAGCTAATTGAATTTTGTTGGTGTATTTAAAATCTGTTATTGGTAAAAAACGCTCGCTAGCTATGTGAAAAGGAGAATCATTTTCTTCTACATAGTGAACTTGAACTTGAGAAGCACTTGAACTCCCAATTTCAATTCTCAAAATCAAATTCAAAATATATAAATCAACTCAATTAGCAAGTTTTCCGAACAAAAAAACTTTTCAATCTTAAAATCAAATTCATAATCTAGAAATAAACTCAAATAACAAGTTTTTCCAACAAAAAAAATTTTCAATCCCAAAATCAAATTCATAATCAAGAAATCAACTCAATTAATACCACTTTAAAATAGATGAGGGGTTAGATAGGTCGCTAAAATAGTTGATGGAGCTAAGCGGCTCAAAAATAAAAGTTTGAGGGGCCACGGATGTATTTGGCCCCAGGATTAAATTAGTGAAATTTCAGCGTGTGTCCTATATGTCTTTAGTGTCAAACGCGTGTAATATACGTACTCTGTTGTGTGTGGTTATATTCATTTAATTGTTTAAAAATACCACTTTAAAATAGATAAGAGGTTATATAAATCACTAAAATAGTTAAGAGGGTCAAATAACTCAAAAATAAAAGTTTGAAAGGCCACATATGTATTTGGCCCAAAATATTTTTATGAACTCGGGATATTATTAGAGTTGGTTTCGGCAGACCACTTCACAATCCTACATAAGATCCTCATTTGTACGTGACACGTGTTCTTCTGTTATTGGGTTGACTTCGTCATTGTAATTCCCCAAATTTATAAGCTGTCTCATCTTCACTCAGATCTGATTCAGTTTGCCCTCTCTACGCAGTTTTGAATTCCGCAAGGTTAGTTTCTTTTCCTTCTTCGTCTAATAACTATTCGCCTTCTTCGCTTTGATAGTATTGCAATTTTTTCATTATTTCTTTTTTTTTTTTTTTGGTTCGCGAGGTTTTCCTATGACTTTTCAGCTATTCGTTTTTCGGCTGCCAAACAGGCTAATTGAATTGATGTATTGCTAGATCTGTAAGGGTATAAGATTATTTTAGCTGGATTTCTCATAATAATAGGTTAATTTTTCTGTTCACAATTCTTAGATCGTTGCAATCTGTTCTGTTTTAGATCTTAAATAGTGTTTTTTTTTTTAAAATTAGATATGTTAATATAGGTTTCCTAATTATCGCGATTTTTCTTTTTGGGTTCATGAAAATGATATCCTTTTCTCACTTTATCGATCTCTCAGTTACTATTTTTTGGTATTGATATTATATGTTTTTCTTTTACGGATATTTATTTGTGTGTTGTGTTAAAAGGTTGTTGCAGGTTAAATTGTTATAGTTAGGGACTTTGGGTAGGTGAGATGGGAGGTGGTTTTAGGGTTCTCCATCTTGTCAGACCATTTCTCTCTGTTCTTCCTGAAGTTCAGAGTGCCGACAGAAAAGTTCCCTTCCGTGAGAAGGTCATCTATACTGTGATCTCCCTTTTCATTTTCTTGGTGTGTAGTCAGCTGCCATTGTATGGCATTCATTCTACCACCGGTGCAGATCCTTTTTATTGGATGCGTGTTATTCTTGCCTCAAACCGTGGGACTGTCATGGAGCTCGGGATTACTCCAATTGTTACATCTGGACTAGTGATGCAACTTCTTGCTGGGTCTAAGATAATTGAAGTGGACAACAATGTACGTGAAGACCGTGCGCTTTTGTAAGTGTATATTTAAATTTAAGTATTTTTCAGTAGATTCCTTTTACCTAGGACTCTTTTCACTGCATAATAGTGGGAATCACTTCTTCTCTTCTCCAATGAGGAAACTCTTTGCATTACTTTCATGGGCTTATTTCTCATGTCTCATATGAACTTTTGCTCTAGGGATTTGAGTTAACAGCATGGTCTATCGTTGTCTTCTTGGGCCCATCCCATATCATGGATTTTACGTGATAACGTGACATATGTTGCTGTTGCTAGGCTTTTTGCAGCACAGCAACTTTTGAGCTTGGATGAAGTTTTAGGTGCTAAAGCTCATTTAAAATGACGCCTCTTTGTTTAATGTGCAAATTATTCTGCTGTTTTAATTTTAGTTAGTTTGAATTGGAGATTTCACGAGATTATTGTGTCCTCTGGTGCATAAAGGAGTCTGATGTGGCTTATGTGTGCCTTGTTCTCTGCCTTTGTTATTAGGCACTAGGGTGGCTTTATTTTTACATTTCTTGTCAGCAATTACAAACTGCTTTCATGCTTGTGATAGTTATCATATTCCTGTACTGATTTGTTTCTCTTCCCAGAAATGGTGCTCAGAAGTTGTTGGGCATCCTGATTGCTGTTGGTGAAGCAGTGGCATATGTTCTCTCTGGGATGTATGGTAGTGTTGGCCAACTTGGTGTGGGAAATGCCATTCTAATTATAGTTCAACTCTGCTTTGCGGGTATTATTGTGATCTGTTTGGATGAGCTTCTCCAAAAAGGATATGGTTTGGGTTCTGGAATCTCACTTTTCATAGCAACCAATATCTGGTTAGTGCCATTTCCCTTTTTCCCCTTTGTTTTTATATATTATTTTGGACCTGCTGGTGCCATTTCCTTCTATAAATTTTCTGCTACATTGGTGTTTTTTTTTTTTTCTCATTTTGTGGAAGTGCTTATTGATATTTTTACCTATTTGGGTACCTAACAAGACTGCCATTCCTCTCAGTGAAAACATCATCTGGAAAGCATTTAGTCCAACAACCATTAATAGCGGGAGAGGTGCTGAATTTGAAGGTGCTGTTATTGCTTTATTCCATCTGCTGATTACTCGGACGGACAAGGTTCGTGCCCTTCGTGAAGCATTTTACCGGCAGAATCTTCCCAATGTAACGAATCTGCTAGCGACAGTCTTGATCTTCCTAATTGTTATATATTTCCAAGGATTCCGTGTGGTCTTGCCTGTGAGGTCAAAGAATGCTCGTGGCCAGCAGGGTTCATATCCAATCAAGCTGTTCTATACCTCGAACATGCCTATTATTCTGCAGTCTGCTCTTGTTTCTAACCTCTACTTTATCTCCCAGGTATGAAGATCAATTTTTGTTTGTATGCAAGTTAAAGCTTGATTTACCATTGAATATGCTGATTTGTTTGTTTACAGTTGTTGTATAGGAGGTATAGTAACAACTTCCTCGTGAATCTGTTGGGGAAATGGAAGGAATCTGAATATTCAAATGGCCAGTCTGTCCCTGTTGGTGGCATCGCCTATTACATCACTGCACCATCTAGGTTACTTTCTTTTCTTCCTCATTATCTGGGTCTATCCTTCCCATCCTATCTACAGGCAAAAGACAAAAATATCCATCTTGTTTACCCTCTTCATGTTTTCTTCACTGTACCTCTCTGCTAATGCTGACAGAGCTTCTATTTTCCTCTGCAGCCTTGCTGATATGGCGGCAAATCCTTTCCATGCTCTTTTCTATCTTGTTTTTATGTTGTCAGCATGTGCTCTCTTCTCAAAAACTTGGATTGAGGTTTCTGGCTCATCTGCTAAAGATGTGGCGAAGCAGCTTAAGGTATGTGAAATCTTGTGCTCTAGATGTAATATGTACAGATTTTTCATGACTTGATTCAGAGCTATTTGCTAAACATATCTATTTAGAATACCCATTTGTCCCTAAGTTTCTTTTAGCTTATATATCTCAGATATTATCCGCTTTGATTTCTCCTCTTAACTTAGAGCGTGTGGAAGAAGATTAAGTGTTATTGATCCTGTTTCTGAAAAGAAAAACGAAAAAAATCTTTTGGGGTTTGGCGTATTTGTAAAGATAGTCAAAGGAGTGTATATGCTGAAGTTGCAGGATGGGTTCTATTCTATTTAATTTTCAACGTGCTTAGTATGATGAATTAGATTCATGACTTCCGTAAGGCAAACTGAGAAAATATTCCTCATCTAACTTGGAGCAGATTGAAATGAAGCTGGAAAAAATAACATGGTTACACTTTAAATTGCTTTAACTGTTCAATGTTTAGTTTTGTGTTAGTCTGCTTCTCAGACTTTGAACATACTGAAATTATTGACTTATGAACTTATAATTTATGAACCTTGTTCATGTCATGAATGTAGTATTAATTGGTTGTGTTGTTGTTACTATTTTTAATGTGGAATTATGGATTGAACGGATGTTGTGGAGTTCTCTAGTGGACAGCCTTAACGAGTGCCTTAGGTGCCAACTATTTTAGGCTAGTAGAATTCTGAATAGGCAAAATTCTTGGTTTCTTGTGGAGTCTTAAGACTTACAGATCACGTAGAATCTCATTTCCTGAGTTGTAGGATTGCCTATTGCTGTAATTATACACCAATAAGAATCCAGCAATGTGCAAGTGGGATTTGTTGATGCATAACCACGGATAAACTTGTTTGCGTATCCGTAGTTCATTTTTAGATAATTCCTATTCGTAATAAATTTACCTCCAATCTTAGTGCATGGACAAAAAAGTAGACATATCTGCTACCATTTTGCCTCTGGAGACTATGTTTTTTTGTTATAAGGATTTTTATATTTCCTCTTCAACATGCACCAGCTGGGCAGAAATGTTATTAGCTTTAGCATGATGTAGCTGTAAGATGTTGGTGAAGTTAAGCTGCAGAGAAATAAAGGACATATCTGCTTTTCCCTAAAGAGGCAACCTTTTCTTGTGGTTAATTTCATCTTGTTATCTCCATCTCTTTTTAGAGCCTGAAACTTTTTCTTCATGGCACATCTATGCCGTTTGCAATCATCACTGACCACTTCTTTTCTCAATGCATCTCTAACATCCATGCTTTAAACAAATTGCAATGGAATGAAGTACTTGAATTTTATTTTTTTTTAGCTCTTGGCTATGTATTTTTTTCCTCCCCAGTATGTGCCCAATGCAAAGCTTATTTTATTTATTCATGGCATGAAGCGAAACATATTTGGTTTTTGAAAACTAATATGAGTGATGAGTTAGTCTGGTGAATGAGATGTTCTAATGTACATTTCCTTCTGCTGCAGGAACAACAAATGGTCATGCCTGGCCATCGTGAGTCCAACCTACAGAAAGAATTGAATCGTTACATCCCCACAGCTGCAGCATTTGGTGGTATCTGCATAGGTGCATTGACAGTGCTGGCTGATTTCATGGGTGCAATTGGGTCCGGGACTGGGATTCTTCTTGCAGTCACAATCATTTATCAGTATTTTGAGACCTTTGAGAAGGAGAGAGCGAGTGAACTTGGCTTCTTCGGTTTTTAAGCTTGTGTCTTGTTTTAGATTGGTGGATTATAGTTCCAGCGAGCTCCCCTGCAATTTTCGTGAGGAAAAAGATGATGTATCCAAAGGTCCTTTTGATGCCGGAGAGGTTTAAAATTGTGTAGGGGTAGTCGGTTAGAAGTTGGAAGTACAAATACACATACATTGCCTGGAGTGCTTATTTCTTGTTTTCGTACACCACTTACCACCACACCCACAATCCACCCTCAATGGATATTTAGTTTTGCAGTTAAAATTGTTTCAAGACAATTAGAAGAAATAGTGCGGGCCTTGTTGATGTGTAATTTAACTGGAATTTGTGAACCTGCCACAGTCGGTCCTGATAACTGAATTTTAAATTGGTATACATTTAATAGTGATGGATACCGGGTGGCTGCCATGCTTCTCTGCTCTTTTCTTTGGTTTTTTTGGGATAAATAGTTAGTTTTGACAATTTCAATGCTAATATGATGCTTTTTATTTTTGTTTTTATTTTTTTTAGTTAAAGAAAAACACCTTTATACAGAGCTAAAGCGTACGGGACAAAAATAGTTGGCTCAATGGCCTACACAGTCTGTAGCTCCTGCGAGTACACGAGCTTCACTATTTATCGACCATCTCTTTCAGATAAAGAATTTAAAGCTCTTTCAAGCATATGAACTATATGGTTCTACCCTGTTGTGCGTGTTTGTAAGAGTCCATTCAGGATTACCTCATGGCCTAACAAATCAAATTTGGTCAATATTATTAGCCTGAAAGATTGTTGAAGAAGAAAACAAACAATAACCATATCTTGACCATTGTCCTTTTATGCGTTACTACTTAGTGCTATTCAATAGTTTTAACAAATTGGAATAACATTCCCTTGAACCACTTAAAGGGAATATATGTTGAAATTAAACAAGCAAGCTCCAAATTGCATGATTAATTCTAATACATTATTATTATTATTACTTTTTATGTCTAACATAGACGACTTAAAACCACAAAAAGTTGGTAAGTTTGGAAGAATAATACCAACAGTCTACACATTACCGAATATAACAATTCCTGCGTTCACCAACTTCACTTCTTATCAATTTTACCATATTCGAATTCTACAAATTTTAGTAGGAGATCATGACCTTTTTTTTTTTTTAATATTAGGTAATCGTTTTTATATACGCTAACATTTTTAGTCTCACTTTTCTAAAAAATAAAAAGAATACATATATTCTTATTCTTCCAAAACTAACAATTTAATACCATTGCCGTTTTCCCTTAAAAATTTGTTGCATCAATTATATATATTTTCATATATTCTTAAGATGAAATGATCAAAGTAATAAAGATGCATTATTAAGGTAGATAAAGTAAATTGATCAAAGTACTATTGAAACACTAATCAATTCTAAGGATATTACTTTGAAAATATTAGCGAGATATAGTATCAAATTTCTCATTAAGTACATTGGAGGAATTTATTTGTGATTTTTCAAATTTCTTTAAAGTTAAAAATTTTTGAGGACCAATATCATGATTCATGGTTAAGTCCATTTCTGTTTAACCTTTTTTTCTTTTCGACAAACCAAGCTCTATAAGATTTGTTTTAGAGTCATAAATTTGACTATGATATATTTTCAAATGTTCGGATTTTGAATTAATATGATTAAATAATAATAATAATAATAATAATAATAGGTTAAAGGGCTAAATTTATCTCTCAAGATATCCAATTCATCATACTTTATAAAATAAATGAATAACTTGTTGAAGTTACATATTGTACACAAGTTCAGAATATTGCTAGTTTTAGTAAATTGAATAGCTAAGTGGGATTCGTTGGAATTACTAGTTAGCATTAGAGATGAGCATACACACTTTATAAAATTGTTGCTAATTTAGTAAAAATATTACTTAAGCGGGATTTGTTGGAATAGCTAGTTAAACGTAATAAATTAGATGAAAAATTACAAACCACTCAGGGGCTATCTTAGAATACAAGTCTCAATCGATGTCAGAGTGCAGTGGCGAATCCAGGAGACCAAGTTCGGGGGGCAAAAAGTGCTGTAAAAATTTTTAAAAGAAGATTATGTTTCGCCAAATTAAATGATACAAAATATATTAAATAAATAGTCTTATACACATACCAATAATCATGTTTTTCTAAGTGACGAGGATGAGTCATTCATAGTACGAGAGTTCTTGTTAGGTGGCAAATACTTCCTTCGAGATTTCAATTTCTGAAAACGTTGCAAAATGACTTCATTTTCAACGCTAATAAAAGCATTTTTCTCAACGTAACACAATAAGCAATCCGACAATAATTCATCTCCTATTCAGTTGCGCAAATCAGTCTTCACAATATTCATTGCAGAAAAAGATCTTTCAACAGTAGATGTTGCAATAGGTAAGACCAAAGCTAGCTCAATAAGTCTATACACCAATGGAAAATAAATGTGATACTGCTTGTCCATTTTGTTTATTCCTAAAATAATAACACAACCAAATTATTAACACAATCCAAATTTCACAATCCCAAATTATAATACAATCCCAAATTCATAATTAATTCAATTTAATCTAAATTATAAAACACAAATTCTCAATATATCAATCACAATTCAAATTATAACACAATTAATTCCATTCAATAGCAATATATTACAATCCCTAAATAACTAAACCCCTAATTCATCTATTTATAATATTAATGAAAAAAAAATTGATTCAAATAATAGTAATATAATAAAATACTAACATATTATTTGCAATTCCTAATCCTAATTTAACAATCTCAATTAATCTAATTGTATTTGTGAAATCTCAATTCAATTTAGGGTTAAAATATAAAATATTTAGGAATTGAAAAATAAAAATTACCTAATTGAAGAGAGAGCCGGCAGACGCAGATGGACTGAGAGGCGGAGTGTGAGCGGGCGACGGCGGCTTGGACGGAGGAGGTAGTGGCGGAGGAGGTTGGTTGGGTAGTAGTGGTGGTGAAAATTGGGAATAGAGGAGAAGAGAAGAAAATAACAGCATGTGATCCATGAAAGGGATATAATATATGTTTTAATTTTTCTGTTCCCAGCCCAGGCAAAACGATGTCGTTTTGCCTGGGAATAAAAAAAAAAAGAAAGACGAAAGGCTTTCGTCTTCCTCTGGTTTTGGGGGGGCAAATCTGCCCCCCCAAAACCAGAGCTTCAACCATTTTTGCCGCCGGAAACACCCCTACTAGGGGTGTTTTCCGGCGGCTGGGGGGGCAACGGCCTACTCGTGTCCCCCTTCCTCCGCCCCTGTCAAAGTGCCTCTTAAAAAGAGGATAAAAATGGGAAGATCTGAGACAGATTGGTTTTGGGTGAACTATAAGTACGAGCGGCGGCCTCACTTCTGTTTTTATTGTGGGCTGATTGGACATAGTGAGAGGGAGTGCCGAGCCTTCAGGGCCTTGAACAACCCGGATTTACCCAAACAATATGGGGCTTTCTTACGAGCACCCCCTAAGCGCATGAAATACAACTCATCCCAGTGGCTGACGACACCCATTTTAGCCTTTCAAACTACTAGGGATACGGCCCCCATCCATGGAGGTTTTGTAAACCTTTTGCAGACCCAAGAACAATTAGCCCAGACAGCAACAGAGGAGAATGAGATGTCTATTATTACTGATGCTAAATGGAAAAGGATAAGTACAGATGATAATGATTCTTCTACAGCAATGGAAACATCGAATACAGATTTTGAGATATCGGCGGGACCTGGTTAGCAGGCCTGCCGGAAGCCATGATTTGTTTAAGTTGGAACTGCCGAGGCCTAGGTAACCTCGAGACAGTTCGCGAGCTCCGGGAGCTCATAACTACCCGAAACCCGTCCATCATCTTTTTGATGGAAATCATGATTACTTGAGATGCAGTTGAAAGTGTCAAGCATCAGTTAGGTTGGCAAAATGGATTTTCAGTGGAAGGGATGAATGGAGGAGGAGGTATTGTTCTCTTGTGGGATAGTTCGGTCAAGGTTCAGTTGTTGAAATACAGCAGGCATTTCATTGATGTAATTATCACTCCCATCAATGAAAAGCCTTAGAGGCTGACGGGTTTTTACGGCTTTCCAGAAAGAGCTAGAAGACATCAATCTTGGCAGAGTATGAAAGACCTGTATCGTATATCTCGACTACCATGGTGTATCATGGGTGACTTTAATGACATGTTGGCCGCTCATGAAAAGAGAGGGGGTCGTTCGCAACCAGTTAACTACCTTCGGGGTTTCCAGGAAACTTTGGACCACTGTAGCTTGAATGAAATTCCCATGTATGGCTATAATTCTACTTGGTACAGGAAACGGGGGGAAGGATAGAGATGGTAGAAAAGCTTGATCGTGTCCTTGCTACAAGCAATTGGTCAGACAGGTTCCCGAATGCAGTTGTATCTAATGTGTTTACCACTCAATTGGACCACAGTGCCCTGATACTTGAATTACTCACTCACTGTCCAAGGAAACCTCTTCCCTTCAGGTACGAGAATAGTTGGTGTGATGATCAGGGTTGAAAGGATTTGTTGGCTAAGATATGGCAGCGTGAAGATCTTCGAGGCTTGGAGGAAAAGCTGCAGGTATGTCGAACTGAATTACAGCATGGGGTACAGCCTATAGAAACCGATTTAAAGGTAAGTCGGCTAAATTACGGAGTCAGATTGAAGGGAGCAGAAATAACGCGGAAGCTGAAAATTTCCAGCGTCTATGTTCCGAGCTGGATGCTGTCCGCCTAGCCCAGGAACGATATTGGAAACAATGGGCGAAACAAAAATGGTTGAAAGAGGGTGGCCGGAATTCTAAATTTTTTCATATGACAGCTTCGACCCGAAGGAAGAAGAACGATTTTAATGGGTTACAGGATATGCAGGGAAATCGATACTTTTGGAACCATGGCCTAGAGGATCATCTTCAAGACCATTTTCAAAAATTATTCAGCTCTCAAGGGTGCATGGAGTTGGATTTCGTTCAACTGATCCGTTCTAGAATCAATGAAGAGCAGGGACTGAGTTTATTAGCAGATTACACAGTAGAAGAAATAAAAGTGGCCGTTTTTGCTATGCACCCAGACAAATCCCCAGGTCTTGATGGTTTGAATCCAGGCTTTTACCAACAGCACTGGTCCCTTATCGGTAACAAGGTAGCAAATTTTTGTATTAATTGTCTTAACACGGGTTGCATTCCCACGGATTTGAACAAAACAAACATTGTACTTATTCCAAAAAAAGCTGCTCCTACTGCTATCACGGATTTACGGCCAATTGCTCTTTGTAATGTTATTTTTAAAATTATGACAAAAGTGATTGCTAACAGATTGAAAAGGGTTCTTTCTTCTGTTATGTCTGAGATGCAAAGTGTTTTTGTTCCTAAGCGATCCATCACAGATAATATTATGATCGCCTATGAAGTAGGCCATTTTATGAGCCTTAAACGTAAGGGTAAATTTGGTTTTGCAGCTCTTAAAGTGGACATGTCAAAAGTGTAATACCCCGAATATTTTAATAATATTTTTCATCATTATTTTTATTAAATAAATTATTCTCATTATTTTAATTTTATGGCATTTAATATTTTTAGGCTTAATTAATTAATTTAATTTAATACCTTAAGCTTATTATATTTAAATGCATCTTTAAACATGATTAAATTTTGTGAATATTTTGGGGTTAGGAAAATTATATATTTTAGGACTAATATATTTAGACATTTCGGCCAACTTGTATTTATCATAATCCCTCTCTATTTAATCCCTCCTTAACCTAATTCACACTCATTCTACAACATAAAGTCCTAACTACACTAAAGCTCATCTCCCCCTCTCCCTTGTGTGTGCAATTCGGCCAAGCATCCCACCTTCCCCTCTCTCAAATTTTCGACCTCCTACCTCTACCACACCCCTTCATTGATTGTTCTCATTGCATACTTGAGGTTTAGAAGCTGAATTCAAGGTATTCCCCTCCCTTTTCCTTGTTAAAAGTTTCGACCATGACAAAGAATTTAGGGTTTAAACTTTTTGTTCAACAATTGTTAGGAAGTTGGTTTTGGGTTTGATTTGCTCCTTGGATTTGGCCATCAACACCTTTAATTCTTCCCTTGGATCATCAATTTGAGCAATAGGACTTAGCAATCAAAGGTAACTACTCTATCCATACTCCTACACTTAGGGTTGAATGGTAGAAATTAGGGCTTTTATGTTTTTTTTTTTATGTTGGAATTGATTAAATTAATTGTAATAACTTGATTGGTATTGCTAGAATTTGAATTGGCATGATTTGTTTACTGATTTTGGTCAATTGGGTTGATAGAATTCGAATTATAGGGCTGGTATGATGATTTAAAAACTTGCACATAAGGTGTTTGATAGAATACCCTTGCTGGACAGCCTGCACAACATTTTTCTAAATTCGTTTTAAATAGGTTCTGGTTCTCAGAAACTTCTGAAATTTTTATATGTTTTAGATAACATGTTAAACTGAAAATTCGTAGAAGAAACCATGTCAAAATTCATTGGTTTTCATGTCCTAAAAATTCACCCAAAGCTGTTGCTTGAAACTGCCCCTGATTGTTTTCAGCACTGACCTATAATGTTTGAAAATTCATATCTTTTTGTGTACTTCGAATTTTTACATGAAACCAATTGTAAAATTTTTCTAAGATTATGAACTACAAAAGTTCTTTATATTTTCTCTTCTAATTATGATGGTAAACTGGGGTTATACTGATTTTAAGATAGTGTAAAATTTGGTGCTCTGTTTCCAGGAATCTGTGATCAGTAATTTTTGGACGATTTTAACTTTTGCTCTGGTTAATGAATTCATGAAATTCCAGTTGGTATTTGAAGATTATAATGCTACGTTGCTCCCTGAATTATTTCATGATTTTTGGACAAGTGCAACTATTTTATTCTGAATTTTGTTTTCCTGACCTGCTGCCTGCCCTGTTTTCGGGACAGCCTCACTGTTTGGCCTATATTTTTTTGTACACTTATCCGAATGACACGAAACGAATTGCATTTTGTGTGTATTAAATTGAACTTGGTTCCTTAAAATTTTGAGAATTTTTGGAAGAGTTTTCATATGGTTTATACTGTTTTGAAATTCAGGCAGTGGATCTGCCATATTTGGTGTTTTGGATTAAGGATGTTTTTATACCACACTTGGTGGATTTTTGATGAACTGAATTGGTTTATGTGGACACTTGGTCTTTTGGTTTTATATTGAGGAAGAATAGCCTATAATGGCATGTTTTGGACAATTGGTCCTTGGATTTGATGTTGATTTTGGGTTAAGCCTAAAGTGGCACCCTAATGTTGATTTGATGAGATTGGTTTGAAAATTGGTTTTTGATACACGATTGCATATGGGAGTTGCCGGACTGCGGTTTTTCTGGCATATGGACAGTGTTTCCCTTGTGATATTTTTGACCTCTTCATGGTGCACTTGGCCCATGATGGACTCACTTGACTGCGGTTTTTCTTGTGAGTGGTCCGACCTCTTCATTGGTATTTGTCCAATGATGGACTCTTTCGACTGCGGTTTTTCGATTGAGTGGTCATAGACCTCTTCATTGGTATTTGTCCAATGATGGACCTGCTTGACTGCGGTTTTTCGAGTAGGCGGTCTAGTCGTTCTCATTAGGCGAGTGGACTGCGGTTTTTCCCTCGTAAATGGGAGAGTTGGCCAGCTTAGACTTTTTGATTGATTGTGGGATTAGGGGACTGCGTTTTTTTTTTTTCCGAGCGTCCGACCTATTTGCTATTCGTTGGCGATTTTGGATTGAGAAATTGACTGATGAGTTTTATATCCGAGACTGATTTTTTTTATCATGAGATTTTTATACCAATGTTGGTTTGATTTCGTATCATGTTTCTTAATTTAATTAGTTTAAACTCTTTTTCTTCGCTTTACTTTATTCTTGTTTTATTATTTAAACTGTTTTACTCGCTCAGCTTTATTTCAATTTGTTTTTGCCTTATTTTCAAGCTATTCGGTTTTAGGTGTTCGAATATGGACACTGTAGTTACTCGTCACTAAGTGGCGACCATTTTTTTTCAGATTTTGTAGGTACCGATGCCGATGCTTGACGTGTGATTGTTGTGTCGTGATGGGACTTGGGCGAGTGGACGGATTCTTTTTAGGCATTAGCTACTATAGTTGGGCATATTACTAGACTTTATTTCATTTATTCATTTATTGCTTAACAATGGTTTGTAAGGATATTTATTTATTTATTTATTCATTACTTAGCATTTTTAAGGCTCAATTTATATAGTTAGATAGTTGGTTTGCTCGATGATTACCGATCTCGTGCATTGAATTCCGCCTTTGCACGCTTACCGAGGTCTGGGTTGTCACAGTTGGTATCAGAGCCGAATTTGGTTCCAAAGCTTACAAAGCGTAAGTCACTTGGAACTGAACTAGGAAAATAGGATAGAGACTTAAAACTTTAGCGAGAGTGCTGGGTAGGTAGAAACGGGACGTTACCTGCTTTGTGTACTAATTGCTTATCTGTTCTTATATGTGTGCTTATGTTTGTGCTTTACTTGAATCATTAATTTCAGTATGCCTCCGAGAAGAGCCCCGCGACAGAACCCTGACCGACTCCAGACTTTGGAGGAGGTTGTCATAGCTCTTGCGAATCGTCAGGAGAATCCCCTTCCTCCGCCGCCGCCGCCTCCACCTGCGGTTCCGGCTAATAACCAAACTGTTTTCGATCGCTTCGATAGACACCGACCCCCGATTTATGATGGGAAGCCTGACCCCGTGGTCTTAGAGGAGTGGGTACGAGTGATGAAGAAGCTGTTCGCAGCGACTGGCTGCCCTGCTGAAGAGAAAGTAGCCATTGCCACTTACTATCTCCGAAAGGAAGCTGACAATTGGTGGGGATTGGTGCAAGATGGATGTTTGGCTGATGCTGCCTTCGGCTGGGATCAGTTTGTAGAGAAATTGAAGGATCGCTTCTATCCAAAGGAGCTGAGATGGCAGAAGAGGACTGAATTCCTCCGTTTGACTCAAGGTACTATGACGGTGCAGCAATACACCGACAAATTTTCTGAATTGGCCCGTTTTGTTCCTACTTTGCTGCCCGATGAGATGGAGAAGGTACAGATGTATGTTAAGGGACTGGACCCCCGCATCAGTAATTTGGTCCTAGTCTCCGGAGCTTCTACCTTTCAAAGAGCGTATGAGGTTGCTCTTAGTGTATCTGCGAAAGTCCAAGAGGAAGACGCCGCTCGACGTGCTAATCTTGTGAAGAGGACTCAGCAGTCTGGTTTTGCTCTTCCGGCTGTCAAGAAGCCGAGGTTTGCGCCTGCAAAAAGAGTCGTTAATGCTTCGGGTACTGATTCTAGGAAGTGCTTTAAATGCCAGAAAGACTACCACCCTGGCAAGAATTGTGACGGATCGGTGGTGAAGTGCTTTTTCTGTAATGGTGAGGGACACCGCTCATTCGCTTGTCCCAAGAACCCTAATGCTACTCAAGTGAGACCCCCTGCTAGACAAGGAGCTCCTGTGTGGAACCGTGTTTACAACATGGAAGAGACTGAGTATGAGGCTGAGGATGATGTCGACGCTAACGTGGTGACAGGTACTATACTTGTGAATTCTTTACCTGCTTTTGTACTTTTCGATACTGGTGCTTCTCTATCTTGTGTCTCTACTGCCTTTGTTAAGAAGGCTAAACTGCAATCTTCTGTGCCTATTAAATCCTTGGTTACCCTCCCGAATGGAGAGAACCTTTCTTGTCGACGTGCCTTTCGAGATGTTCCGATTGTGATAGAGGGAATTGTTTTGACTGCAACTTTGAAGGAACTTCCCTTAGAAGAGTTTGATGTTATCTTGGGCATGGATTGGCTGAAAAAGCACCGTGCTATCTTTTACTGTAGAGATGAGAAGGTGGTATTGAGGAATTCCAAAGGGAAGAGAGTCTCTTACTCTAATGTAAAGTTGAAACCCTCTGTTAAGGTTGTTGCTGCTTTGAGAATGAAGAAGCTTTTTAAGAAGGGGAATGAAGTATTCTTGTGTAGTATCACAGACACCGCTGAAGGGAAAAAGCTTGAGGATATCCCTGTTGTTTGTGATTATCCTGATGTGTTCCCTGATGAGTTACCGGGTATTCCACCTGAAAGGGATGTGGAATTTTCTATTGACCTTGTTCCGGGCACTGCACCAATTTCTAAAGCCCCGTACCGCATGGCTCCGTCCGAAATGTTGGAGCTGAAATCTCAACTCCAAGAATTGATTGATAAGGGCTTTATAAGGCCTAGTGCTTCACCGTGGGGTGCTCCTGTGTTATTTGTGAAGAAGAAGGATGGTAGTATGAGACTGTGCATCGACTACCGAGAGTTGAATAAGGCTACGATCAAGAATAAATATCCTTTGCCTCGGATTGAAGATTTGTTTGATCAGCTGAAGGGTGCTGGAGTGTTCTCTAAGATCGACCTTCGATCCGGTTACCATCAAATACCGGTGAAAAAGGAAGATATTCCGAAGACTGCTTTCCGGACTCGATATGGGCACTATGAGTTCGAGGTCATGCCTTTTGGCTTGACTAATGCCCCCGCTGTGTTCATGGATCAGATGAACAGAACCTTTCATGAGCTGCTAGATGTCTGCGTGGTTGTCTTCATTGACGACATCCTAGTTTACTCGAGGGACGAAGAGGAGCATATTGTGCACCTTAAAAGGGTGTTGGATATTCTGAGGAAGCAAAAGTGGTACGCTAAGTTGTCAAAGTGTGATTTCTGGTTGAAAGAAGTCGTCTTTTTGGGGCATGTAATCAGTAAGGATGGTGTGAAGGTGGACCCCTCGAAGATTAAGGCAATTGTGGAATGGTCTAGCCCGACCAATGTGACGGAGGTTCGAAGTTTTCTGGGTTTGGCCGGCTACTACCGTCGATTTGTGCATAATTTCTCCCTTATTGCTCAGCCGTTGACTAAGCTATTAAAGAAGAATAGTAAGTTCCATTGGATCGAGGAATGTGAGAAGGCGTTCCAGTTGTTGAGAGAGAAGTTGACTACTGCTCCGGTCCTTACCTTGCCGACAGAAGGGATTGAGTTCGAGGTGTATAGCGATGCATCTAAGAATGGTCTGGGTTGCGTGTTGATGCAAGATGGGAAGGTAATTGCTTATGCTTCTCGACAGTTGAGGGTACATGAGAAGAACTACCCGACACATGATCTTGAGCTAGCGGCTGTTGTTTTTGCATTGAAGATCTGGCGACATTATCTGTATGGGGTTCCATGTAAGATCTACACGGATCACAAGAGCCTCAAGTACATTTTCACTCAGAAAGAGCTTAATATGCGCCAGAGGAGATGGCTTGAGTTGATTAAAGACTATGACCTGACTTTGGAGTACAAGGAAGGAAAAGCGAATAAAGTTGCCGATGCCCTCAGTAGGAAGAGTGCTCACACATCGAACTACTTAAGGGTTTTGGCGGATGATTTGTGCAATGAGTTTCGACGATTGGAGATTGAATTTGTGCCCGAGGGTTGTGCTCAAGCTCAGTTGAGTGCCATGAGCATTGAGCCCACTTTGTTTACCGAGATACGAGAAAAGCAGAAAGCTGATCTAGTACTTCAGAAAATTCGAGCTGCGAAAGCTGCGGGCCGTGCCGAGGATTTTGAGATTTTGGGTGACGACAGTTTGAAGTTTAAAGGGAGATGGTGTGTGCCTAATGATTCAGCTTTGAAGGATCAAATTCTTAAGGAAGCTCATAACACACCGTATTCTGTTCATCCTGGTGGGTCTAAGTTGTACAAGGACCTTAAGACTCACTTTTGGTGGCCTAAGATGAAGAAGGAAGTTGCCGAGTTTGTTGCAAAGTGTTTGATATGTCAGAAGGTAAAGATAGAGCATCAGAGACCTGGTGGTTTGCTACAGCCATTGCCTATCCCTGCTTGGAAGTTCGACTCTATATCCATGGATTTCGTGATGGGACTTCCGAGGACTGTTGGAGGTTTAGATTCGGTTTGGGTGATTGTGGATCGGTTGACTAAGGTTGCTAGATTTGTTCCCATGAAGAAGACCTGGTCTATGGAACAGCTAGCCGAAGCCTACACTAACGAGATCATTCGACTTCATGGCATACCGAGGGAGATCATTTCTGACCGTGATCCACGTTTTCTATCGCAATTTTGGACTGCTCTTCAAGAAGCTTTTGGTACGAAGCTTAAGTTGAGCACTGCTTTTCATGCTGCTACCGATGGTCAGACTGAGAGGACCATTCAGACACTTGAGGACATGCTCCGCGCTTGTGCATTGGAGTTTCAGAAATCATGGGTTAAGTCATTGAGCTTAGTTGAGTTCTCCTACAACAATAGCTACCATGCGAGCATTCAGATGGCACCATACGAGGCACTTTATGGTCGGAAGTGTCGTAGCCCGATGTGTTGGAGCGACACCAGCGATGCTTTGGTTTTGGGTCCTCAGTTGATTCATGATACAGTTGAGAAGGTCCGAGTGATTCAAGCTAAGATGAAGGCGGCCCAGGATCTTCAGAAATCTTATGCGGACTTCAAGAGGAGACCGATTGAGTTCGCTGTGGGCGACAAGGTTCTTTTGAAGGTCTCGCCTATGAAGGGAGTGTACCGGTTTGGGAAGAAGGGTAAGTTGACACCGAAGTATATTGGACCTTACGAGGTATTGGAGAGGATCGGCGAAGTGGCTTACCGTTTGGCCCTACCGCCCGGAATGGATAAAGTGCACGACGTGTTCCATGTTTCTCAGCTTCGACGATTCATCAGCGACCCGACTCAAGTTATACCCATCGATGCCGTAGAGGTTGAGCCCAATTTGACTTTCGAGGAGAAGCCCGTTCGCATTTTGGACCGTCAAGTTCGAGTTCTCCGAAGAAAGGAAGTGCCTTTAGTGAAAGTTCTGTGGCGCAGTCAGAAGTACGAAGAAGCGACTTGGGAGACGGAAGAAGCGATGCGCGCTAGATACCCCGAGTTGTTTAGGGATTAGCTTCCGATGCTGTGATTGTGTTTTGTTTTGTTTGATTGTTCGCTGTGTGACTGTGATGCTTTCTGGTTTTCTGTGGTCCTTGAAGTTTCGAGGACGAAACCTTTCTAAGGGGGAATGATTGTAATACCCCGAATATTTTAATAATATTTTTCATCATTATTTTTATTAAATAAATTATTCTCATTATTTTAATTTTATGGCATTTAATATTTTTAGGCTTAATTAATTAATTTAATTTAATACCTTAAGCTTATTATATTTAAATGCATCTTTAAACATGATTAAATTTTGTGAATATTTTGGGGTTAGGAAAATTATATATTTTAGGACTAATATATTTAGACATTTCGGCCAACTTGTATTTATCATAATCCCTCTCTATTTAATCCCTCCTTAACCTAATTCACACTCATTCTACAACATAAAGTCCTAACTACACTAAAGCTCATCTCCCCCTCTCCCTTGTGTGTGCAATTCGGCCAAGCATCCCACCTTCCCCTCTCTCAAATTTTCGACCTCCTACCTCTACCACTCCCCTTCATTGATTGTTCTCATTGCATACTTGAGGTTTAGAAGCTGAATTCAAGGTATTCCCCTCCCTTTTCCTTGTTAAAAGTTTCGACCATGACAAAGAATTTAGGGTTTAAACTTTTTGTTCAACAATTGTTAGGAAGTTGGTTTTGGGTTTGATTTGCTCCTTGGATTTGGCCATCAACACCTTTAATTCTTCCCTTGGATCATCAATTTGAGCAATAGGACTTAGCAATCAAAGGTAACTACTCTATCCATACTCCTACACTTAGGGTTGAATGGTAGAAATTAGGGCTTTTATGTTTTTTTTTTATGTTGGAATTGATTAAATTAATTGTAATAACTTGATTGGTATTGCTAGAATTTGAATTGGCATGATTTGTTTACTGATTTTGGTCAATTGGGTTGATAGAATTCGAATTATAGGGCTGGTATGATGATTTAAAAACTTGCACATAAGGTGTTTGATAGAATACCCTTGCTGGACAGCCTGCACAACATTTTTCTAAATTCGTTTTAAATAGGTTCTGGTTCTCAGAAACTTCTGAAATTTTTATATGTTTTAGATAACATGTTAAACTGAAAATTCGTAGAAGAAACCATGTCAAAATTCATTGGTTTTCATGTCCTAAAAATTCACCCAAAGCTGTTGCTTGAAACTGCCCCTGATTGTTTTCAGCACTGACCTATAATGTTTGAAAATTCATATCTTTTTGTGTACTTCGAATTTTTACATGAAACCACTTGAAAAATTTTTCTAAGATTATGAACTACAAAAGTGCTTTATATTTTCTCTTCTAATTATGATGGTAAACTGGGGTTATACTGATTTTAAGATAGTGTAAAATTTGGTGCTCTGTTTCCAGGAATCTGTGATCAGTAATCTTTGGACGCTTTTAACTTTTTCTCTGGTTAATGAATTCATGAAATTCCAGTTGGTATTTGAAGATTATAATGCTATGTTGCTCCCTGAATTATTTCATGATTTTTGGACAAGTGCAACTATTTTATTCTGAATTTTGTTTTCCTGACCTGCTGCCTGCCCTGTTTTCGGGACAGCCTCACTGTTTGGCCTATATTTTTTTGTACACTTATCCGAATGACACGAAACGAATTGCATTTTGTGTGTATAAAATTGAACTTGGTTCCTTAAAATTTTGAGAATTTTTGGAAGAGTTTTCATATGGTTTATACTGTTTTGAAATTCAGGCAGTGGATCTGCCATATTTGGTGTTTTGGATTAAGGATGTTTTTATACCACACTTGGTGGATTTTTGATGAACTGAATTGGTTTATGTGGACACTTGGTCTTTTGGTTTTATATTGAGGAAGAATAGCCTATAATGGCATGTTTTGGACAATTGGTCCTTGGATTTGATGTTGATTTTGGGTTAAGCCTAAAGTGGCACCCTAATGTTGATTTGATGAGATTGGTTTGAAAATTGGTTTTTGATACACGATTGCATATGGGAGTTGCCGGACTGCGGTTTTTCTGGCATATGGACAGTGTTTCCCTTGTGATATTTTTGACCTCTTCATGGTGCACTTGGCCCATGATGGACTCACTTGACTGCGGTTTTTCTTGTGAGTGGTCCGACCTCTTCATTGGTATTTGTCCAATGATGGACTCTTTCGACTGCGGTTTTTCGATTGAGTGGTCATAGACCTCTTCATTGGTATTTGTCCAATGATGGACCTGCTTGACTGCGGTTTTTCGAGTAGGCGGTCTAGTCGTTCTCATTAGGCGAGTGGACTGCGGTTTTTCCCTCGTAAATGGGAGAGTTGGCCAGCTTAGACTTTTTGATTGATTGTGGGATTAGGGGACTGCGTTTTTTTTTTTCCCGAGCGTCCGACCTATTTGCTATTCGTTGGCGATTTTGGATTGAGAAATTGACTGATGAGTTTTATATCCGAGACTGATTTTTTTTATCATGAGATTTTTATACCAATGTTGGTTTGATTTCGTATCATGTTTCTTAATTTAATTAGTTTAAACTCTTTTTCTTCGCTTTACTTTATTCTTGTTTTATTATTTAAACTGTTTTACTCGCTCAGCTTTATTTCAATTTGTTTTTGCCTTATTTTCAAGCTATTCGGTTTTAGGTGTTCGAATATGGACACTGTAGTTACTCGTCACTAAGTGGCGACCATTTTTTTTCAGATTTTGTAGGTACCGATGCCGATGCTTGACGTGTGATTGTTGTGTCGTGATGGGACTTGGGCGAGTGGACGGATTCTTTTTAGGCATTAGCTACTATAGTTGGGCATATTACTAGACTTTATTTCATTTATTCATTTATTGCTTAACAATGGTTTGTAAGGATATTTATTTATTTATTTATTCATTACTTAGCATTTTTAAGGCTCAATTTATATAGTTAGATAGTTGGTTTGCTCGATGATTACCGATCTCGTGCATTGAATTCCGCCTTTGCACGCTTACCGAGGTCGGGGTTGTCACAAAAAGCTTATGATCGAATAGAGTGAGAGTTTCTTAAAGCCATGCTGTATCAGATGGGTTTCCGGCTCGATTTATTAATCTGATCTTACACTGTGTTTGTTCTGTTGAATATCAGATTTCCAATAGGAATGCAATCTTCCCTCCTTTTAAACCCACCCGGGGTCTAAGACAAGGAGATCCTCTATCCCCTTACTTATTCATTTTATGCACAGAGGGGCTCTCAGAATTGTTCCGGTATGCAGAGGAAACAGGTATCATTCATGGCTACCGTATTTGTCCTGGTGCGCCTCCCATTTCTCATCTCCTCTTTGTAGATGACAGTTACTTTTTCTTCCAAGCCAATATGAGAGAATGTTCAGCGGTAAAGGAGATCTTTGAAAAATACGAACGGGCATCGGGACAGCAAATAAACTTTATGAAATCGAAAATTATGTTCAGTCCAAATGTTGGGCCCGAAAGCATAGTGGAAATTCAGCAGGTGTTAGGCGTGGAGGTTGTGGACGTTCAGGATATCTACTTAGGGCTGCCCACAGT
This sequence comes from Euphorbia tirucalli, assembly GCA_039660915.1. Lineage (NCBI taxonomy): Eukaryota > Viridiplantae > Streptophyta > Magnoliopsida > Malpighiales > Euphorbiaceae > Euphorbia > Euphorbia tirucalli. The sequence goes on from CM077636.1 coordinate 44,700,360, forward strand.
AGTATGGAGGAACAGAACTGATACATTTCAATATGTGGTTAATCGATTGAAGAGGAAAATTAGAGGATGGAATGCAAAATGGGTTTCCCAGAGTGGCAAGGAGATGTTAATCAAGGCGGTTGCTCAAGCTATGCCTTCTTACATAATGTCAGTTTTTCTTATTCCGCAGGCTATTTGCAGACAGTTGGAAGTGCTCCTTAACGGCTATTGGTGGGGGAGAGGGGTTAAGTCAAAGGCATGGGAGTTGATGTGTATCCGTCGAGCTTGGGGAGGTATGAATTTCCGCCGATTTAGAGAATATAACATTGCCTTCTTGGGAAAACAAGCTTGGCGTTTTATAACAAATCCACATTCTCTGGTGTCTAGATTGTTCAAAGCTCGTTACTTTCCTAACTCTGATTTTTGTATGGCCCAGAAAGGTCGGAACCCAAGTTTCATTTGGTCCAGCATTCGATCAGCATAAGATCTGGTCAAAGGAGGTATTTTCCATTGTATTGGCAATGGTAGAAACACTCGGATATGGGGGGACCGCTGGTTATCATCAAAGATTGGGTATCCGGATGAGGCGGCTTATAATCTGGGCATAGAAGGTAGTGTTGTGGCGTCTTTGCTAACTATCTCTGGATAATGGGATTATGAAATTTTATCTTACTTGTTTTCACTGGAGGATCATTAACTAATTTTGGCCATTCCTCTATCAAGGCGTGATACAGAAGATCGTCTGTGTTGGAGGTGGGATAGGAAAGGAATTTACACTGTTAAATCAGCCTATTACAAACTAATGGAGTCGTACCCGAATCCAGTTATGGAGGTTCAATCAGCTCCTTGGAATAGGCTATGGCACTTGGACTATCCCCCTAAAGTTAAATGTTTCCTATGGCGAACATCTTAGGATGTTTTACCAACTCGTATAAATCTTCAACATCGTAGGGTGGAGATCGATTCTCGCTGTCCTTGGTGCCAAGAGGAAGTGGAGATTGAATTTCATGTTTTGTTGCAATGTCGACAGATGGCTCAGGTCTAGCAATACACGTCGTTGGCAGCAAAAGTGTGGAACGCTATGTACATTTGGGACTGGTGGCAGGAGCTGATTTTAAACTGCAGTAAAGAGGAAGCTAGTCTGGGTGGGGTAGTGGCTTGGTACATCTGGTTCAGCAAGAACAAATTGGTTTGGGAGTAGAAAACCACTTCTCTAGCTACCATAGCTCGAAATGCTGCTGAGTTTTTAAGCCGTTGGTGGAGGGCGCAACTCCAGCTTCACATGCTGTCTACTGCAGTGGTTTCTCGAGACAGATGGAGACCGTCAATGCAAGGTCTGAAATGTAACTTTGACGTAGCTGTGGATGTCGAGGCTGGAAGGATTGGCCTGGGGTGCATTTTACGGGATGCCAATGGGGTCTATGTCGCTTCTCGGCACTCCTCTGTTTGAGGTTTTTTTACTCCCCCAGTTGTCAAAGCTATGTCTTGTAGAGAGGCCCTAAGCTGGATTAAAGACCGTGCCGTTCAGGAAATTGAAGTCGAGGGCAATGCACAAAGCGTGATTCTAGCTCTGAAAAACCCGGGAAATGAAGATTTCTCTTCTATGGGATTAATTGTTGAAGATTGTAAAGAGTTAGCTAGTTCTCTAATTTCTGTCTCTTTCAATTTTGTTAGAAGAGAGGCTAACCAAGTTGCACACCATCTTGCACAACTTGGATTGCATTCTTCTGTCCCATGTACTTCAGACGTTATTCCTCCCTCTATTGTGTCTTTTTTGGCTGCCGATTTGGCGTATTAATGAACTTCATCATATTTTCACTCCAAAAAAAAAAAAAAAAAGATGAAAAATTACACTTGTAATGATTTAGCTTGTTAGTAAATTTATTAGTTAATGATATCTAGTCATATAGGATAGTCCTATGAGGGTGGCGGTAAGAAATGAACTCTTGTAGCACCTCTACTTAGGTTTGAATCCTATATATTATTAAGTCCTCATAAATGAAGCAATATGTAAGTTTTTTCACAGGTCCCTCTCTGCCCTCAAGTTTTTTTAGATTCTGGATTGAAAATAATCCTCCTCCTCGAGAAATTAGAAATGAAATAATGAGAAGAAGTAATTTGCATGTGTTATAAAACCAGTTGCTTCAGAAATTAAAGCTTATAGATAATGTCAAATAATAACTTTTAGATATTATATTTGATATACTTTTACCCATAAATGTTCTTTGGTTTGAAGCATGTAAAATACATATGCACTTTACCCTGCGTTGAAGTTAAACTATTAAGTCGATCGAGATTATTTACTTTAAAAAAATAAAAAAAGTTAACTAATAAATAAGAATCAAGATTAATAAATTTTATATATTATCTTTCACTGCATAATTATGAGACCGATTGTCAATATAATCCGATTATGAAGCTATAATATTTAATGCATAACTTCTTATTGAAAATTAATTTATATAATATTTGCATCAATATTTAACTTGTATACTCATCAAAGGAATGGCATTTAATTGATGATTTATGGTAAAATAAAGATTATATGATTTATGCAAATTAATTAAGTCAATTATTGTGTGAACCGAATAAGTGGTTTATCAAGTTGTTCTAAGCATAATGAAGTTGATAGATATATTAATTTACTCCAATAATATATATATACTTAAATGCATATTAACGTATGCATTTTAATTTTAGAATTAAAAGCTGAGCAGGTTTGTTGTGGTGCTTGTGTTGGTGATTCAGCTGGTTCCTTCTTAGCAGCTCGGGCAAGTCTTCTTCTGTTGGGGTTGGAGCCTTTGATGGCTGAAGCTTTTTCAGTCAAAGAGGCTTTACCCTGGCTTAAAGGTCTTGGTTATACTCGTATTATTTTAGAAGTAGAATATTTTATTTCATTTCATGTTTTAGTCTCTCCTATTTCTTATTTTGGGACAATTGTGAATGATGATACAGGACTCTTATTGATATTGTATATGTAACCAAGGGTATTGTTATATCTACTCATCCTATGATTAGAGTTGTAAACCCCACTTATGTGCTCACTCATACAATCAAACTAAACACTCTGGTATCATAGCAGAAGAAGGCCTAATAGCTACGAAAGATTTTGGGCCCATGTTTGAAGTCTTGCTGGAGTTTCAGCTAGTAGAAAGACTAGATTCATTGATGACCTTGTACTTTCAGGAAATAGACAAAAAAATGTTTGACAAAGGACAACTGGTCCAGATTCAGTTACACTTGAAGGAGAGTGTTGGAGAATGAATCTCACATTGCAAATAAAAAAGACCAAAAAGTGACATATAAGTGCTGTAAATTGGCTTTAACATAAGCCAATCGGTTTTGTGTTACATAGGCTTAACTCCATTTAAGTGCTTACTTATATAATTAAGCCAAGCAATCTCAAGGTCTGGCATTGGTGTTCAAGTTGATCTTACTTCTTATAGTGCTTTGTCATCGTTGTGTAGTACTACATCTACGGCCACAATGGCTCATGTGGTTGTGGCACCCATTTCCTCGTTCAGGGGCAGCGGTAGGAGGGCATGGGAGGGCAGTTGCCCCTCTAGCTGTCGGATTCTGATGAATTTCAGTGCTTGTGTTACTCATCTTTTCTCTCATTTCATCATTCCTTAAAAAAAAAAGAATGAAAGGCTGAGAATATATTTCTATAGTCATGTAACATTTAATAAGTGTTTTAATCGTAGCATAATGAAAATTATATATAAATCTAATATTTAATCAATTAAGCGGACACACCATTTCAATAAAACTGATAGTTGTAATTTTCTAATTCGAGTAAAAACCATGAATCAAAATACATATATATATATATAACTGAAAAATTCTTCGTAACTATTCCCTCTGTTTTTTATTATATGATATTTAAGGTTGTTTACTAAGACCAATAAAGTATTAATTAGGTTGCTAAAATGACTAGTTTACCCTCAATACTTCTTTTTAAAAACTCTATTTTTCATGTAAAAATTCTCTTTCTTCTTAATTATCAAAGTTTAATGCAGTACTTTTTACGTTAAATAATAAACTTCTCTCATACTTTAAATAAAAGTAAATATGATAAAATATGATAAAAAAAATATATTACTAATATAAAGTGTCAAATAAAAAAGAAAAGAGTGAGAAATTTAAATTAAAGATTTTAACTAATTTATCAAAATAATAAATTAAAAAATTGAGTTCACATATAAAAAGGTCCAAAGAATTAGGTCAAATGCAATCATAGTGCACCTCATAGCCCATGATCCCTCGTAAGTAAACTCTCACCAAACATCACTATGTAATATATAAATCCCATTTATGAGTCACGACAAGAACATTAAAAATTAATTAATTAAATAGAAATTCAAATGTCATAAAGGCCCTTTTGAATGTTGATTAGGATTAATTTTCTAAGATATTAAATCAATTTCAGTACAAATTTCCAGGAGTAACATAAAATATTCAATTAATGTAAAGCACAGACTATTAAATCCTTGGGACCCTTCGTTGATGTGAAAGATATTGGTATGTTTCATTTTCTAATCCCACAAGTTTTATTTAATTATTTTATATATAATTTCCATTTTTGCGACCTCTAATATATGATTTAAATATCTACCAATTTGATTTATGTTAATTACGTAACAACTTCTATGTGGACCCATTACTTCACTTGTCATCACATTTTTACGGCCATCAATTTGATTTTGTAGTGTCTATAATTTCAATTATCTTGATTAGTTTATCATTTGTCATTTTCACAGTAAAGTAAATTTTATTTCTAACAAATTAATATGAAAGTAAATAATTCAAAATTGTTGTCGTATTATATCAATAATAGCATATTTTGTTGTATAAATTGTTATACTTTTATTATTGTATATTTAAAAAAATATAAAATAATAATTTTATAGTAACTATATGCAACAAATTTCTATTACTATCACAAATTATGGTAGTAATTTTTTTTTTTATATTTTTAGCAACAAATTTTTTCATCAAGTCTAATATTTTTTGTAGCGCACTAAATTAAGTCAATATCAAACAAATCCAAGAATTCAGTTGATATATATATAAATCAATTCTTATTCTGGTATGTTTTATTTTGATGTATTATTTTGTTTTATTGTAAAATATTATTAAAATTAATTTTATAAGTGTGAATATAAGGAATTAGTAACCATTTCTCAACCTTATTGTTCTAGTTATGTTTGTAATTTTTTTTTTTTTGGGATCTTAATAGAATAACAAGATTTTTTATATGCATTCCTCAAAATATGAAACACCGCCAAATTTTCTAAATAAAAGAGATTAGCAACTAACATTCTTAAACTATTAGATTTTATAATTCCTGAATTAGCGTAATTACACGAGGGAAAAAAAAAAATCAGGACAAAATTAAATTTCTTAAATGTAATAAATCGTGGGAATCGGTGTGGTAAGGCAATAATCATGTCACTACACTAATGATACCGTTGGTACATCCGTAGGATTCTCAATGGGAAGAGACGGATTGGGGATTGAACTTCTTAATTCTGTCCCTAAACTATTCAGAGATTTTCATCCCCATCCCATTTATTAATCCGGAATAAATTTCTATCCCATTTCCGATTTCGGCGGGGATCCCCATCCCTGTTAGGCCAATTTTTAATTTTATAAAAAAACCTTATAAAATTTTAATTTTTACCCTCTAACTTATCTAAATATGCATTAAACTATAGACATAAAATTCTCAAAACTTAATTATCAAATGCACTAACATATAATTAATAATTATTCATGAGAGAGATTAGTTTTCTTTATTTTAGTTTATAAAATTATAAATAATAATAATGTATGTAATAATATTAATAACAAAGAAATAAAAACGAGAAGTTATCGGGGATTTGGATATTTAACCGGGGATCCCCGCATATTTTAAATGGAGATGGGGACAGGGTCCGCAGGGCGGGGAAAGTTATTACCATCCCCGTCTCCGATTATGAAATGGAGACAAATTCGTCTCCGTCTCCGTCCTGCGAGAGGATTTTAATTAGGGATCACCGTTTCCGTTGAGGCGGGCCCCTACCGGGAACCCTATGTAGCCGGTGATACTTTGGAAAAAGTCTTTTGTTTGTGTATATTGTTTTACTTACCTAATGTCTGTGCGAAATGCTATTTCTAAATGTATTTCATCATTTTGATGGAACCATAGTGAAAACAATACTGAGAATCCGTTGATGTATAAGTATTTTTTTGAAATCTATTTTTAATTGTATTTTATGTTATTTTTAAATATATCTCATTATTTTGATAAAAATAATGATGATATTTTAGTTATTCTGTAATATTTTGGTGGGAAATGGAAAAAAATAATGGTTGAATAGATGGAATACGAAAAACAAAACAATTAAAAGATAAACAAAAACAAATACTAAATTTAGATTTTTTCTTGTTTAGCAAGTGAATGTAATATTTTATTTTAAAAAATAATTCAAAGAAAATATTTAGATGGTCAAAGGAAAATTTCAAAACAAAATCCGGTTTTGTAGATAGTATTTTCTAGAAAACCATAAAATAAAAATCAAACTTGATATGTCTCTATTTATTGTAATTTTTTATAGTTATATTTTATTTAATAAGTTTTTCATATTGCATATCATATAAAGAAAAATATTTTATTTTTTCCAATAGAAAATTTCTTTTACAAATTTATTTTAGTTGAATTTTTCTCAACCCAAATTTAAGATATGTTATTGTTAGCACGAGAGTTTAATTTCGCCGTTAATGAACAAAATGAATCAATTAAAGATCAAAAATTACCAAACATGACCAATTATGACTTACATTTAGTAATAATTAATAAAACAACTATGAAGTTACAAATATTTTTAATTCTTAAACTCTTCCATAACTTATAAAATATAGTTGTAACGTAGAGCCTTTAATTGACGAATCTTATACCTAAGTGATAAAAATGATTTCTTTAGGTACATTTTTTTTTTTACCGTTAATTCTATAATTTTAATTGATAAAAGTGCTTAATGCAAACTAATAAAATTGTAGCCAAAATAACTTTAAATTTAGTTTTGTTCAATTAGCCGAAATAATTTCTCTTTATTTTTGAACTTATTTAATTTAATTGGCTAGTTGACTCACCTGTATTATTATGTATTTAAATGAATCGACTGAAAGTAGTATTGAATCGAATTTTTCTGCCTATATATCTTCAATTCAATGGCAATTAATTAATTTAAACTGTGATGGGATAAATATCTAAATTCCAATCATTATAATTTTTTTTACTGGAGAATGCATGAAAACTTTACTACATATTGGTAGAGGTCATATGGAAAAGAAAAAAGAAAGAAGAAAATGTGAAATTTCCTAGCATAGGGAGGTTACAACTGTCAATTAGAATAAGCCAACTGTACAAAGCTGAGTCAAGTGGGCCCACAGTTCTGACACGTGTAAGCCAAGAAAGTCACTCGTAAGTTTTTCTAACCTCTAAGTACTCACACACAATTTCCATCCCAAACCCAAATTCCGACCTTTCGTTTTTGTCCTCCCCAAAAGTCCCACCTGCGAACCTACGTAAGATCTATTGCATGTCAGGTCCTTATTTTGAAATTCCCAATATACCCCTCACTACCCTTGCATACCTCTACCACTCTATTCTCAAAACGGCTAGGTAATTATAGCATAAAAGCAAGGGTACATGGTAATAGCAAAATCCGGAGAAAGCGACCCGACCCAAATCCCCCCTTTAAATTCCCAATGGCATTCTCCATGCTTTATTTATCCTATATTTCGTCTTTTCACACCAAAGCTTCAATTTCTCTCTTTACAGGCCTTGTATATAAAACCTTCGAAAGGAAAATGGAGTTTATGTAGGGAAGTATGATCCTTATCATTATATAAAGCGAATAAATTCATTTGTTTTTGGTCAAACTGGAAGATTTTTCTTTCCTTTTTCTTCTGCTCTTTAAGGTATGTGAGAGCTGTAGGATTTGAGTTCTTCATTCGATTCGATTTCGTTTTATGGGGAAAAAAAATGCTTTGAAGCTCATTCTTTTCTTTAAAAGTGCGTCGTTTAGGCTTTGTCAGTCGTCGTTTTTAACTGGTTATGCGATTGTGTAAAGAACAGAGCAAGGCATTCGATTCTATTATTTTGTTGCAATAATTAATGTTTTTTTTTTTTTTCTTTTGGTTTGTTGTTGTTATTTGCAGAGGTTTTGGTCTCTTAGACTTTGTAGAGGTCGGCAAGATTAGAGGGGTGGGCCGGTTCGTTGTTTGTTTCTGTTTCTTCAAATTTACTTTTCTATGAAGAGAAATTGACGACTTCTCACTTGTTTTTCAAGGTATGGCAATTTCTCGTCCTCAAAAATCTTCCCTTGAGATATTATTATTATTATTATTATTATTATTTTAGATCTGCCCCATGTATGACAATTTGTAAAACCCAAATTGGTAGTTATTCTGGTCGAAATAATTGATGATGACTGACTGATTTGTACCCATCTGTTTTGATGGCTGTTAATTTCTCGTGATATCCTGTGAATCAGCAACGAAAATTACCATATTCGGCAGTCGCACGTGTTTTACAACGAGGGTAGCACGTGCCCTACATGCTAGTGGATTTTGTCGTGCGTTGAAGCATGAGCCACATTTGGCAAAACAATTTCGTCTTTGCTAATTGGTCGGTTGCTGTTTATATTTGCATTTATATTATATTGTAGATTTTTTTGTTTTCATTTGATTTTGGACTTTACCTAAACCATCCATTTGTTTGCAAAACATTGGGTTAACCCAAATAAGCAAATTTAAAATCAATTGCTTTTTGAGCTCTTCTTTTTATTTTAATTTCCTTTTATGGTGCATAAATTTTCCTTGTTATCTTCTCTATGCTTGCGTTAACAAGCCATAAAATTGTACTTAGCACTTGGTTTTGCTTTATGCAATAAAGAAGAGATATCTGTTACTTAAAAGTCAGCATGAAATGCCAATGGGACTTTTATTGTCTATTAGATTTCCAACCAATGAATTTCAACTTCGCCGTTCATTCTGAATGGTTCTTATTTTCAAAATTTTTGTCACGGCAGTATATACTACTCCTCCCAATGACATTGTGCCACGTCAGCAAGCATGCTGACATGACATGATATCATTGGGGGAGTAGTCTACTCCCGTTGTGGAGTAGAATTTTTCGATTGCATTCTTGCAATGTTGAAGTCTAACAAGGCTTTCTAAGGACTTAACATGTATAAACATTTTTTGGGGAAGTGTAATTATACTCTTCAGATTTTGGAAGGTGCAACTTCACCACCATCGTTCTGGTTTAGCTCAATTTTGCTATTATTCAAATGAATGCGGACGAGCATTATCGGTGAATTTCGATTTGGTTGGTAATCTCCTATGAATTTACGGATGAAATTCTTAAAAAGAAAATAGCGAACTTCACCTTAGTGTAAAAACGATGAGAGTGAAATTGCAGCCTAAAAAAAAGTTAGGGTATAATTGTGCTTCTCCACATACGTTAGCATAGAAATGAGTAGGGACTTGATCCTCTCAATTATCTCTCTCCCCCTCTCCAGTGGAAAAAGGCGTTGTTCATGAAGCTGACTTGTATGGATTTCTCGTGAAGATGATATGATTGTCCTAAATTCAATCTAGAGTATAGTATTCAATTGCAATCTAAGGGTATGATTTGAAGTTGCAATTGCAACAATCGATTGCTTATTACTTTTTGAAATAAAATATAGTTGCCTATTCAAACAATGCTGACGTGTATTTTAGACATATATTGACCCCATCACAACAAAAGGGAGCAAAAAGAATAGTAGGATGAACCACACGAGTTATCAATAGACTTTCTGTTACCATTGGTAATTCAACTTTTTTTCAGTCATTTAATTCTTGTACCTAAATACATGTTTTGTAAATCCTTTGGTCGTTTTCCTTTCTTTTTTTTTTTTTTTTTTTGTTCATCCATTTCTTCTAATCAGAAGGTAATTCAATTCCACCCTCCTTTAATGGGTCTCGATACAAGTTTTAAAGTATCCTGCTTTTTTATCTTTCCTTCAATATTCTCATCATGGATACCATCATTTTGAATCTTTATTGTCCCAACTTTTTCTTTTCTTTATTTGAATTTACATGATCCTCTTATGATCATTTCTGTAATCGTGATATATTCTTTGCAGATGGAATCTGTGAAATTGTCGTCCATGGCTCCGAAAAAGAGCAAATTCGCACGTACTGTTTCGAAAGTCCTTCATCGCCGCACAGCATCCGGGTTTGCCCCGGATGAGGGTGTGCAGAAAGTCAAGTCCCAGGAGAAGTTCAATTATGACAAAATTGGCGGTAATAGAGCAGTTAGCAGGCCTCAAATTCAATCCTTCAGCATTAACAAAACTGATGACAAATGCCAAGAGAATGATAATCTTGGTGTGGAAGCTCTTGTTGCAAAACTATTTGCTAGTGTGTCGTCTGCTAAAGCGGCTTATGCTCAGTTACAATGTGCTCAGTCTCCGTATGACGTTGATGGGATACAAGCAGCTGATCAATTGGTCGTTGAAGAGTTGAAGAAATTGTCTGAATTGAAGCGCCGTTTCTTTAAAAAAGACTTTGATTCTTCTCCTGGGACTGCCTTGCTCTTGGCAGAAGTTGAGGAGCAGAAGAGCGTCGTGAAGACTTACGAAATCATGGGGAAAAAGCTGGAGTCTCAGTTGAGGCTCAAGGACTCTGAGATCATGTACCTTAAAGAGAAATTGGAAGAATCGAAAAGGCAGAACCAGTCGCTCGAGAAAAGATTGAATCGAAGTGGACAACTAAATGTGCTTGACAACAAACTTCATCGTTCGGGTTTGAGTCCTAGCCACTTCGTTGCAGTTGTTCAGTTTACAGTGAAGTCGATCCGAAGCTTTGTGAAGTTGATGATTAATGAGATGAAAGTTGCTGGATGGGATCTTGATGCTGCAGCCAATTCTATCGCACCGGATGTTGCTTACTGGAGAGCTGATGACAAATGCTTTGCATTTGAATCCTTTGTTTGCAGGGAAATGTTTGATGCTTTTCACATACCAAATTTCGCCCTTTCGAATGGATCTTTACCCTCAGAAAAAAAGAATCAGTTATTCTTCAAGAGATTCACAGAATTAAAATCCGTGAAAGCAAAGGACTATCTGGCCCAGCATCCGAAATCGACATTTGCCAAGTTCTGTAAAGTGAAATACTTGCAACTCATCCATCCCCGGATGGAAGCATCATTCTTCGGCGACCTGCGAATAAGAACCCTAGTGAATGCCGGTGAATTACCAGTTGCTTCTACATTGTTTACATCATTTGCAGAAATGGCGAAACGGGTGTGGCTTGTACATTGCTTGGCGTTCTCATTTGAGCCCGAAGCTTCAATCTTTCAAGTAAGCAAGGGATGCAGATATTCAGAAGTATACATGGAAAGTGCAGCAGAAGAAGCACTGGTTTCCGCTGCGTACAAGGATCCACCCGTAGCATTCACAGTAGTTCCAGGGTTCAGGATTGGGAAAACTATTATACAGTGTCAGGTCTACCTTTGTCAAACTCAAACCGATTAAGCTCAATCATTGATGTTGAGGCCATAGTTAATGATTCAAAATTAGGTGATGGAATGTTTCAAGTGAAAGGTTGACATCTGAGTGGGACCCACAAAGACATGAATAATGAAGTGGGAGTCATTATTATGGGTATTTTTCTTTTTCTGTATTTTTTTTGAGTAAAAAGAAAAAAGGAGGGGGTATAGAGAGGAATGATGATGATGATGATGGTGGTGGTGGTGGTGGTGGTGGTGGGAAAATGGGTATTATTTTCCTGACCGTTGGGCAGTCTTTTTATATAGTATAGCATAGATTCAAATTGAATTATGGAAAGGATATGCTCAAGATTTTGTTAATATTAGGGCAATGACAGAGGGATTCTTTTGTCTAGTATGTGTACGGTACTGTTTCCTCTCGTTTCCCAATGTTTTGGTGTTTTTTATGTAAATATAATATATAGGCGAGGGATTTTTCTATCAGCTTCTTCTGTGTTTTTTTTTTACAGCGGATCAAAGGGTTAAGGTTTCAAACTTAGTTGAACTGGGAGTTGAATCTGAAAGTACAGTATTAAAATATATATATATATATATATATATATATATATATATATATATATATTGAACAATAAAACAAATAAATTCAGCCCTTCAAGGAGTTATTATCTAGATAAAATCAGATCGAGCATTACATCTAATCTACATCGCATATAGAGGTGCACAAAAAAACCGAAAAACCATAAAATCGAGCCGAAATTGGATAAAAAATATGATTAACCGAAACCGATGTACTAGTATCCGGTTTTTGTTTTTAAAAATTTTTTGTTTCGGTTTTTATACCGAAAGTCCATGTGGATTCGGTTAACCGACCGTTGAAAAAAATTTTTTTTTTTAAATTATATAATTGGATATATAGGTTATATGAATTAATGGTGAAACATTTGGGTATTTAATGTAATTTTACCTCCATAGGTTATATGAATTAATGGTGAAACATTTGGGTATTTAATGTAATTTTAACTCCATAGTTTCTAATATGTTTAATGTAATTTTTGCCTTTAATTTAATTTTTATTTTCCAATATATATATATATATATATATATATATATATATATATATATATATATAAAAGAAAATTGCATTTTTAGAGATGAAAAGGAAAATACTAAAGATACATTTATGTATTACGGAGAAAATATTTTTCAGTAATTTAACAATAATATTAATTGTTACATCCTATAATATATATGACTGCATTATTACAATCTAGCCAATAAAAATCAAACCCCAACCTATCATTTTCAAGTTTCAACTCATTGCTCACCCAAATCCAAATAGAAATTCATCTAATAATTTCTTGATTTTATAAACCAACAAGTGTATGTAATGGATGTAGATTGAGAATTAAGTTTGTGTTATACAAATAAAATCCAGTATATACAAAAATTCATTGTGATTTCGATACGTCAATGCTATTATTGATATGTCACAATCATAGTGGTCCCAGATTGGTATCGTCCTGAATCACTGTAGAAATTCATGGATACTTAAGGTTTATAGAGTCCGAATAACTTAATTTGTCATGTACTAGAAAAATATACTGATTAAATCGTTATGTTACTTTCATAATTAAATATCTATAAATGAAATCTGTGCTAATTCTTGCCTTTCATTTTTTTATGATCTGTAAGATGCAAGACTACAAGATTGCAAAGTTTCTATCATATTTATAGGTAGAAGGTCTAATACCAACATGGATTTACATCATAACTTAGAAGAAAAAACTAATCTTGTACATCAGTTTATCTTGTAATATTTCTAAAGTACGTCAGGTGTCCCAATCTGTTAATTGGTAACAATTAATTCACCGATAAATATAATCAGTTCAATTCTAGTTGTAATGTCATTTTTAATCAATTATTAAGACTATAGTTTGTAATTTCATATTTGTCTTTGATATTTGAGATTTATTATTTAAAATTTTGAGGTTTAAAATATACTGTTTATTTCGGAAATGGTTAACCGTAAAAAAAGGTTAACCGACCGAAATTAATGGTTAACCAAATTTAATGGACAGTGTACGGTTAGTAAATTAGAAAACTGTTCAAGCGGTTAACCGTTAGCAAAAGTCCCAGGGACCGGTTAATCGACCGTGTGCACCCCTAATTGCATTTGTCGAATAACTAGTTTATAACATGTGTGATGTTATAGTATATAATATATTCTAGAATAATATTAATAGTGTAGTATTCTATATTTTAGAATCATATCAATATACATTATACATTGTAATATCAAGGTATCATACTGTTGTACTTTGATATCACATTGTGTTGTGATACCAACGTTCGTGATTTCAAAATTTAAATTTTGATGTTTAAATCGTCATATTAAGGTCTAAATATTACTTTTTTGATCCCAAACTCGGCCATCACAATAAATTGGTGATGAGTATAAAGCACCAAATTCAGTTCTTAAAAACATATTATATTATTCATTCGGACAATTGAAACAAAACTTGTGCCGATTTAAATTTTTTTGTTTTTACAATTCCTGTGATTCTTCTTTATTTTTTAGTGTATTTTTTCGTTCTTTGTTGTCATTATGTTGTACGATGCTATTCTGTCTGTTTGGTTGACTCTTCTTCAATTTTTGATTTTTTTTGCTTCCTCGATTCTTATACGCGTATGGGATTTTTGTTTGTTTTTCTGCTGAAATTTCTACTATTTTTACTCTAGAGATTTGAAGCATGGAGTGCTAAAACATACCGAGTGATTCACACGGCCAATGACCGCGTCCTCGTCCATTATTTTACATAACAAGCAATTACCTCATAACACCTCTTCTGGCCTTCACTCGGTCATCAAGGACAAAGGCGAGGCAACACCGTTAATAAAGACCGACTGGATCAGGGAAATGAGCTTGCTGAACACCAGCTCAGACAACTTGTGCCCTAATTAGGTTTTCTATTCAAAAGGATATGAAAGCTGGTTTCTACTGTACACGTGTAAGGACTGAATTCTGTACCAGCAACAGGTGCCGCGGGGACAAATACAAGGTAAATCTGCAGCATGGAAATGCTAGAAGGGGACCAAGAGCAGCCCATGCTCAGCCAATAAGAAATGACCGTACACAACTGCCTGACAAAGCCACGCGGACAGATCAAGTATAAAAAAGGTAGTGGGGAACCTCACAGGTATCTCATTATGAATCCCCAAATTTCATTCTTATTCTTACTCTCATTCTCTAAGATCCCTGACTTAGGCATCGGAGTGGACCCAAAGGTCACCCAGTCATCACTTTCTCTTTGTTTCAGGTACTCGGTATTTTTTCTTAAGCAGGCGGCCTTCCGACCTGTTTTGACCGCGTGAAGAAAAATTCTTTCCCGGAGCTATCAAATTGGTGTGGTGAATGTGGACCCGTTGAACAACAATGTCATCGAGGTCAACAACTTCAGAAGCTGTTTCAACAGTTCTTTCTCCCCAAGGAGGAGGAATACCACCATTCCCAAAAATTGTAATGCCCTTACCTTTGACAACTGCAACCCCAAGTCCATCAAACACTTTCGCCACAACTTGAGGCAGCAGTAGTAGCTCCACTGGTGCCGTTTTGGATCGGATTACCAGGAGTTCTAGGATGAGTCCAGTAGATCAAAACGACTTCCGGCGAGCTGTCTTGCAGATGCAAGAGCAGGGCATGATAGGTTCCTTAATCAGTAGCAGTACTCCTTTCTCTGTGGTGAATACATTGTCGGAACCTGTTTCTCATCCCAGCACAGTACGAGTCCTATTTCCTGTCTCTGAATCTGGGACTTCTGTGATGAGATCGGAAGGATTGGGACCAAGTATGATACATCCTGCCAGCGTTGGAGTGACCGGCAGAAGGGAGGTTGGAGGATCTCATCTAGGAAGAGCTCAGCCCATCTTTGGTTGGATGCCTACGCCAGCCGGGGACCAGCCGCCTACAGTACAAGTGAACCTCAACACAGCAACCCAGGGGAGCAACAGTCCCCAGATCCTCACCCCAAGTTCCTGGTATGGATTACCCCAACCTTATTTGCCTCCCACTCACATTGCTCACTCAAACCCAAACCAAATACAAACACTGCCTCAAACACACAGTTTCCTCACTCCATGCGGCTTTTACAATAACACACCAGTTCCATGCAACACTCCTCCTCCTCCAATACCATCCCAAACCGGTGCTGAGCTTACAGATGATCCTAGATTCATGGAGATGTTTAAGAAAGCACTGAGCAAGTTTGCCATAGCATACCAGGAGCCATTAATGGAGAATGGAGAATCTCCCTTTTCTGCCAGAATACTCAATCAACCGATAGACCACAAATTTAAGCAACCAATCTTCGATAGTTACAGGGGCGACATAGATCCCCGAGTCCATGCTAGGAACTTCAAAAACCGGAAGGACATTGCAGGAGCTACTGAAGGGCTGATTTGCCCCCTGTTCCCTACAACATTGATAAGAGCAGTGGCTTACTAGTTTGAATCATTGAACCCCGGAACAATTGACAGCTGGGACCGACTCAGGCAGGAATTTTGTAAGAACTTTATGGGCTCAATACCGACTGGAGCAGCCAGTCTCACCCTTCATGAAGTGGTCCAAAAGCCCGGTGAATCTTTGAGGTCGTTCATTAACCATTTCAACCTTGCATGTCTGGAGGTTAGGAACTTGGATTTCAGCACAGCCAAGGAGGCTATGATTAAGAATACTACCAATGAGAGACTCCGAGGAGAAATCATAACAAGAAAGCCCAGAGAATTGACTCAGATGATAGCCCTTACGAAAAGCATTGTAGAAATCGATGAAATCGACATGCCTGCAAAAAGCAGAAGGCACGGTGAGAGAGACAAGGCTACTCGGCCTGAAGAGAGGCACAAGTGGCGAGACCACAGAGACCGCCCTGGAGACCGGCCATGGTTTGCACCATTGAATACCCCACTCAGTGAGGTACTAGTAGCAATTCAAAGAAGCTCGGATGCCAAGAGCATTCGATATCCCCATACCAAGCCGGGCCAGATAATGGGGAGTGAAAAGGAAGCGTACTGCAAGTTTCACAGAGCCAAGGGTCATCACACAGACAACTGCCGAGTCCTGGCTGTAGAGGTGGACCTGCTGATCAAGGCAGGAAAGTTCAGTAGATTTGTTGACGGCATAACAAGGAACACGAACAGAGACAAAGAGCAGAAGGACAGAAGGGACGACGATGAAAGGCCAGTTAAAAAGTCCAAGGGGGTCGTCATGGTTATCGTTGGGGGACCCAAATTTGAACCACCCAATAAAAAAGCTAGGTCCTCAGCACATCAAACAGCGAACACGGGGAAATCCAGTAGCTTGAATCACTCGTTCTCAATTCATAGTAATGTGCAAGCACACTATGCAGACGCCTTGGTCATTGAGGCATTGGTAGAAGGATATACGGTGAAGAGGATCCTCGTGGATAACGGTAGCTTGGTAAACATCATCACGAAGGAGGCAGCCCGCCAGTTGGATATTCATCAAAGCAAGATCCAGCCGGTATATTCGCCCCTAGTAGGGCTGAGTGGCCATTCAGTCACGGTTGTTGGGCAGGTTACACTGAATTTAGAGGTGGGTGATGAAAAGCACAGTTGGAGGTCTGAAGAAGAATTTGTAATTATTGACACCCCACTCACCTACAACATCATATTAGGAAGACCTTTCCTAGTAGAATCCGAAGCGATTCTCTCTGTTCGGTATTTAGCCCTTCAAATACCGACCACTACTGGGGTAGCAGTGGCTAGGGGGAGTCAACAAGAGGCCCAAAAAGCATATCTAGCTTTCTTGAAGTTAGGAGAGGTTAGGTGGGAGTCAGACAAGCATGACAAAGCCGAACCGGTGGATGAGCTTGAAGCCCTCATGGTCGGACCAGGGAGATCAGTCCAAGTGGCCAAGGAATTAAAACCCAAGCTCAAGCAGGCAATCACAGCAGTAGTTGAGGAAGAGCAGGAGACCTTTGCCTGGTGCACTAGTGATATTATTGGAGTCTTGCCTGAGATAAAAAAACACAGCCTGAATATAGATCCCACCACCAAGCCGGTAGTACAAAAGAGGAGAAAACATGTACCAGAGAGGTAAAAGGCAATTAAGGCAGAAATAAGCAAATTGTTGGAAGCCGGACACATCAGGAAGGTGTTATATCCCGAATGGCTGGCAAACGTGGTCTTGGTAAAGAAACCAGGAGGGGCATGGAGGATGTGTGTGGACTTCACTAACTTGAACAAAGCTTGCCCAAAGGATAGCTATCCCCTTCCCAGCATTGACTAGCTGGTAGACTCAACGATCGGATACGCAATCTTTTCCTTCCTAACTTGAACAAAGCTTGCCTAAAGGATAGCTATCCCCTTCCCAGCATTGACTAGCTGGTAGACTCAATGATCGGATACGCGATCTTTTCCTTCCTGGATGTGAAGTCGGGATACCATCAGATTCCAATGGACCTAGTGGATGAAGAAAAAGCCACATTCATCATACATAAAGGCACGTACTGCTATCAGGTGATGCCCTTTGTTTAAAGAACGCAGGAGCGACATATCAGTGCTTGGTCAATGACATGTTCAAGGAGCAAATTAGAAAGACAATTAAAGTGTATGTGGATGACACGATCATAAAAAGCAAGGGTGAAGAAAATCACGCTTAAGACATTAGGGAAGCCTTCAAAATGCTGTAAAAATACCGCCTCAAATTAAATCCAGAGAAGTGCATATTGGAGTGCGAGGGGGGAAATTCCTAGGCTTCATGATTTCACAAAGAGGCATGGAAGCAAATCCAGAGAAGATTAAAGCAATCTTAGACATGGTGCCACCCAAAATAATGAACGAAGTCCAACGCCTTAATGGCCGCATCAATGCACTAAGAAGATTCATCTCATTTTCAGCGAAGAAATGTTTACCCTTTTATAAGGCAATCAAGAAAGGCCAGAAGTTCAGCTGGGATGATGAGTGCCAGGAGGCATTTGGCAGAATCAAGAGCTTCTTGGGAACCCTACCATTATTGAGCCGGCCAATTGCTGGTGAGATGTTGTACTTGTACCTGGCGATAACAGATGAAGCAGTAGGCTCAGTGATGGTTAGAGAAGAGGAGGGGCAACAATACCTAGTGTATTACACCAGTAAGGTGTTAAGGGGGGTAGAGCTCAGATATCCGAGGATTGAGAAATTAGCCTTAGCGATAATTTCAGCATCCGCCAGGTTACGACCTTACTTCCACGCCCACACGGTAATTGTGAGAAGAAATTTCCCCTGAAGAAGGTGCTTCAGAGACCGGATACTTCTGGTAGGTTGGCTGAGTGGGCTGTCAAACTCAGTGAATTTGATGTCCGCTTTGAGCCCAGATCAGCATTAAATGCTCAAGTCCTGTCGGATTTTGTAGTAGAATTCATGGGGTTAGAACCAAATCAGGTGCTGAAGGCGGAAGAATGGAAAGTATATATGGATGGAGCTTCATCTCAAGAAGGAGCGGGAATTGGAGTGCATATCGAAGGGCCTGAGAAAATAAAGATGTCTTATGCCTCAAAGATAGCCTTCCCTGCCACCAACAACGCCACAGAATATGAAGCAGTGATTAAGGGGTTGGAGCTCATCCGGGAAATTGCTCCAGACCGAGTGAAACTACTAAGTGACTTAAGGTTAATTTCCAACCAAATTAATAAAAACTTTCAGATACCTAGACATGGTGTGATGTTTGCTCGAAGCCATCAAAGGCAGAGGCACCGCATGGAGGGTGGAAAACATCTCCATGAATGAAAATGTTGAAGCAAACAGGTTAGCTAAGGTAGCAGCAAGTAGGGGTGGCAACGGTGCGGGTGCGGGGGTGGGGGTACATTCCCCACTCTGCCCCCAATGATTGCGATGGCGGTTTCGGTGATTCCCCATTTAACATTTTGGGGATTTTTTCACCCCCATCCCCGCCACGCGCTGGTGCCTACGGTTATCGGTGAATCCCCGCCCATATCCAATAAATAAAATAAATTAATATTTCGTTATTTTAATAACCATTTTAACATTCAATATCTAAAATACAAATTCTATCACATTACAAATGTCGTTTAACATTAAATATCCAAATTACAAAATATATCCAATATTACAAATATTTAAGTTCCAAGTGAAATTTCTTTGAACAACTTAAAATTGAAGTCCAATCATTTAAGAGCAAGGACTTATTATTCATTATATTAAAATATTTAATAACTTTGAAGTAAAGTAAATTAATAAGTAACTATTTATAAGTATAATACCTTTTACTTCAACTTCTAACCAACTTTGAAGAAGACAATCTTACAGAGAAATAAAAACAGAGATAGGCTTGGCACTAAATAGGAATTAATATATATATATATATATATATATATATATATATATATATATATATATATATATATATATATACGGGGTTTATTCGGGAGCGGAGCGGGGCGGGGATAGTACTCCCTGCCCCCACAGCCGTTTAAGTACTGGGGGTAAAATAATCCCCACCTCCATCCTTGTGGGGGATAATATCGGTTATTCCCCGTGTCCGTCGGTTCGTATCCCCACGGTTTTTGGGTAATTCCCGCCTCATTGCCACCCCTAGTAGCAAGCGCTGAAGATTGGCAGTTCTTAAATTGCCCATATGAAGTTCAAACTAAATCCAGCATCGCAGCAAATGAAGCGATGACAGTAGAAAAGGCGGAAGTGGGTTGGATGGAACCCATTATAAAGTACCTTGTTGAAGGACATCTGCCTGAGGACAGAGGAGAGGCAATAAAGATCTCCAGGAAGTCACAGCGTTATGCAATAATCGACAAAGAACTCTACAAAAAGTCTTTTACCGATGTATGGCTGAAGTTCATCACTGCTGAAGAAGGAAATTATGCCCTTCAAGAATTACACGAGGGAATTTACGGGTCCCACCAGGCGGCACAGGTGCTAGTAAGAAGGGCGGTACTACAAGGTTACTATTGGGAAACAATGGAGGCAGATGCAATGGCCTATATCAGGAGATGCCACCAATGCCAAATCCATTTCAAAAGATCCCACTTGCCTGCGGCAAAGCAAAAACCAATATTAACCGGCTGGCCCTTTTCCACGTGAGGTATCGACATCGTAGGACCCATGCCTGAACCTAGCCGACAGAGGAAGTTTATTATAGTTGCAGTAGACAACTTCAGCAAATGGATTGAAGCAGAGGCGACCACAACGATCACAATAGAGAAAGTCATCCTTCATATGGGGCCATATCATCACCAGATTCGGGATACCCCATAGAATCATATCCGACAATGGCACCCAATTCACCTCTAGCAAATTTGAGGAATTCTGAAGAGGGCTCAAAACCACACTCTTCCTCAGTGGCACATCCCCAAAGCAATAGGCAGACGGAGGTCACAAACAGAACCATAGGAGATGGAATCAAGAAGAGGCTGGAGAGTCACAAAGGAGCATGGGTCAATGAGTTAACTAATGTCTTGTGGGCTTATAGAACCACCCCAAGAAGACCGACTGGGGAAACCCCTTTTGCTATGGTATACGGAGTAGAAGCAGTAATCCCCGTCGAAATTGGAGCCCCCAGTGACCGAGTGCTTTACTACAGAGAAGCTCAAAATCATATCAACATGATGTACCATCTGGATTCTTTAGAAGAAAGAAGGGAAAGAGCTTACATCCTGATGGCGGCCTACAAGAACAAAGTGGCCCGTTACCATAACAGGAAGGTGAGAAAGAAAACACTCAAGGAAGGAGACTTGGTCCTAAAGGACTCGGCAGCATCGCAGGTGAGGGAAGGAAAAGGAAAGCTTGGTGTAAAGTGGGAAGGGCCGTACAGAGTTGCAGTAGCAGTCGGTCCAGTGACGTACAAGCTTCACAATCTAGATGGGAAAGAAATCCTGTGTACAAGGAATATTGCCAATTTAAGGTAGTACTTCCCGCCTGAGAACAGCTAAGAAGAAAAAGGGCTGCACTCTTTTTTCCCACTAATGGATTTTTCCCACTGGGTTTTTCCATAGTCGAGTTTTTAATGAGGCAGCACCTCCAATTGTAAAACTTAGCAGGGGACTCCCTCTAAGATGTATTCGAAAAAGATAAATAAAAATATCTTTCAATCATTAACACCTCCAAACAGGAGTCGGTCATAACCGATGAGCTCATTTATCCTAAAAACCCTCCAAGAAAGAGTCGGTCGTAACCGAATGAACACATTTATTCTAAAAACCCTAGTTGGGTTCAAATGAAGGAATAAATGCGCAGAATTGGCATAAAACTACAAGAGTAAAAGCAAGCACGAAAGAATTTCGGTGAGCAAAATAAAAGCCGAATAAACAAAATATTGAAAAAGCCGAGTAAACAAGGAATAGAATTTTTCATTGAAATAAAAAGTACAATACAAACAAAAGCCAAATTAGGCCTTGAAAATTACAAATTTTACTAAGAGCGAGCATCCGCTCCAGGAACATTACCTCCTATATCTACCGGTTCCTCAGCACCCGCTGGCGACACGACATTTCCCTCATCAGGACTATCGGCAGGAAGCTCGTCATACTGGGCAAAGCTGACTGAGTCTAATTCTAGAACCAGGTCAGGATGGACTGCTTAGCAGGCAGTAAGGATGCGTTAGCCATACAATTGTCCTAGAAGAACCAGCTTGCCGGTTGAATCAAGAAGCGTGGCGTCGCATTTCTCAATATCTTGTTTATGCGCCGCCTTTTCATCCTCAAGCTGCTTCTTGAAGATGTCCTGTGCAGCCTTCTTGTCCTCCAACTATTTCTTCAGACTGTTGACTTCCTGTCCTTACGTCCAGGCTTTACTCTTCTCTGCCTCCAACGCCAACATAGTTTCTTTTAGCTTCTTCTCCAGCTGGCTGGTTTTAGACAGATGACCAACAAGTTCAACTGTTCTAGAGAGCCCCTGCAAAACAACAAGCCGAATGAATAATAAAGAAGAGAGAAAAGGAGTTCAGCAGCTTCGTTGAGATCCTTACGGAGAACAGTTCCATGAGGCACATAGAAGCCGCCTCGTTGTCACCAAGTTTGCCATACTCCTTGTCAGCCGGCAGCACAAATTCGGACCTGAGTTCAGCCTGGATTGCCTGATCCTTTATTCGGACCTTTCGCCCCCCTCTCCCTTGCAACTAAGGTTGAGGAAGGGAAGACAGCTCAGGGGAGACTGGAGCCACTCCAGAGCCTGATCAAATAAAAATGATAAGCCAGGAAGTGAGGTTGGTAAAAAGTAATAACAATAATACATTGGGAAAAAGAAAGCCAAAACTTACGGGATTA
The DNA here is from genome assembly GCA_039660915.1 of Euphorbia tirucalli. Lineage (NCBI taxonomy): Eukaryota > Viridiplantae > Streptophyta > Magnoliopsida > Malpighiales > Euphorbiaceae > Euphorbia > Euphorbia tirucalli. Next base: position 44,723,175 of record CM077636.1, read on the forward strand.
AAAGCCGGATTGGGACCGGCAGGAACGGTCCTCTTCCTCTTTTGCGTCTTGGAAGCACTTGGCCCTTTGGCCTGCTCCCCTGCGTCGAATGGGATTTCAACAGGATTTGGACGCGGCTTCTTCAGCAGATTTTTCCTCTAGGCGGCTAAAACGTGACTAAGCGTATTAGCTGCATTCATGCCTGAGAAAACAAATAAATAACTAAGCAAAGGTAAAAAGATACCTCGTCTAGGGATTGGACCCAGGTAATAGATAAAGCCTGTTCCCGACTCTTCCCGTTCTACAAGTCTAATCTCCTTAAGGTAAGCATCTACAGCAACTTGCCAGGTCCACATATCACGAGCCAAAGTCCTGAACTCCTCGAGAAAGATTTTTTCACTCGGCTCTAGGCGCTGGCGAGCCTTCCCTGCCCCCCTAAAAGACCAGCTGACAGGGAACACATCCAAGTCCTTTTGGACCTTTATGTAGAAGAAGAAATGTTTGAAATGCTTCAGGGAAGCAATCCGCCCTTTGAGGGCATATAAATCTCCTTTCTTGGACAACTGGTAGTGGTCCTCCCCAGAGTTCAGTTTGGGAGTAGCCAGCTTCTGAAAGAAGGCGGCATTCAAATCGAACCTCAGGTTTTCTCACAACCAGTAGGTGGCGTAGATATCCCCCTAGGAGTTAGGGTGAATTTGGGTTGGGCAGAAGCCCCAATTGAGGAGGATGTCGCAGAGGCCGGATAGGAGAGGATAGGAAAAGGCGGCTCGAATTTGGTCCATATATATAGAAAAATAACGGGGTAGGGGTCTATGGACACGCTGATGCTTATAAGGCAGCATGACCCGGCAATCACGCAACCAGGGATAGATCTCTCTATAAAGCCTTATGTGGCCCTCATGAGTCTCAGAGACCATATCCTCTATGCGAGGAGTCATTCTCTTGGCCCTAGTTCTGTTGGGACCGGGTTAAGGTATTTTAGGCGGAGAAAAATCTACTTGAATGGGACCTTTAGTAGGCCGCTCAACAGATGTAGGAGGTGGGACTGAAGTGCCCACCTCCTCAGCACGAGCAGAGGATGCTAAATTGGGAGAATCAAACTCTGAGGAGGTGGTTAAGTGGTATTCGTTTCCTGAAGAAGGAGGCGAACTCGACAAGTTGGGAGTAGTGATTACCCAGTAGTCATCAGGGTCTGTTGGATCTAAAGGTGGCAAGCCGGTTTATTACCAGTGCTTTTGAAGTTAAAACCCCGGGTGTTTTTATCAACCCTAGGGCAGTTCCTAGAGTTCATTAATTCTCCAGAATCCCCGCTACTAGAAGAACCTAGGTCACTAAGTGTTACAGAAGAACTCATCACTAGAAAGTACAAGCAACAAACCCAGAAAAGCAAAAGAAAGAAGATGAACAGGCAACAAACCCAGAAAAGCAAAGAGGAACAGGCGAGAAATTGAACCAACGCAGGAAACAAATTCAAGCAAAAAGGGCAGATTTTTGCAGAAATCATAATTGCAATACTCAAAATTGCAATACCAGTAAATCAAAGTATGAAGAAGAACTTACTGGAAACAAGGATAATGGGAAGCAAATTGTAAATGCAGAAACTAGAACGCAGAAATAGCAGAAAGGAGGAGCCTTGAAAGTTCTTGAAGCAAAAGACAAAAGGCGGCCCAGCTCCCTTTTTAAAGAAAATAGGGGAGGAGCTTGTGAAGAGACACCTTCTGACACCACTTAAATGAGGGGATACGTGTCGTCTAGGCATTAGGTACACAAGGCCCAAGGGACTCCTCGGTTCCCACAAACCTACAGCTAAAATAAAAAAAACCCTTAAAAGAGTTTAATTTCTTCACCAGGGGGGACTCCTGGTAGCATAGAGTCTTAAAACATACCACGTGATTCACACGGACGGATCAAGTATAAAAAGGGTAGTGGGGAACCTCACTGGTATCTTATTCTGAATCCCCAAATTTCATTCTTATTCTTACTCTCATTCTCTAAGATCCCTGACTTAGGCATCGGAGTGAACCCAGAGGTCACCCGGTCCTCACTTTCTCTTTGTTTCAAGTACTCGGTCTTTTTTCTTAAGCAGGCGGCCTTCCGACCTGTTTTGACCGTGTGAAGACAAATTCTTTCCCGGAGCTATCGATGCAATTTATTGAAGAGATTTACAAGTTTTTCTTGTCTAGATTTGAGAGATTTGCGCATTTCCGATAAAAGAGATATATAAAATTTTTTCAGTGTTTTTGAAATAAATAGCCATTTTTTCAATGACATTTAGCTAAATTTCTCTGAAATCAATATAGGAAAGAAATAATTCCTAATTAGCCTAATCTTCAATCCCGGCCTAGTTAAAATCGTGTAACCAACATGTTTATCTGTTATTATTATTTTTTCATAAGTTGCCATTAGTTTAGGAAATAATTACAAAAAGGTTATTGCTATTAAAATTAACATTTAACATCACAACATATTTATTATTAGTCTACATTTTATTATTTATAAACGTAAAATAATTATGAATAATATATTTTAATTGTATTTTTTTTTCTCGTTTATCTTTACTTTTTCTCTCTCTAAACTCAATTTTTTTTCTTTTATTTTTGAAAATTAAAATTTCCTCATATATATGTATATCCATTTTTTATTTCGATTTTAGCTTTAGAAAGCTTTTCTCATTTTTTTTTCTTTTTCAAAATGAAATTCATCCATAAGGTATTTATTTTTTTATTCCAATGATTTTCCTTTATTTAGATATTGTGGATCAAAATTCCAAAACGTGTTTTGATTTCGAGAAGTATGTAGAGGGAGAGAGTAGAGAGAGAAGTATGGTGGAATTAAAAAAGAAAGAAAAATGAAGGCTAAGTTGGTGTAATAAATGTAAAAGAAAACACGTTCCATCTTTTTTTTTTTTTTAAAAGATTTAATGTGCAGTATATTGTTTCCATAAACTTATTTAATGTATTCTTCTATCTAACAATTCAGACAAAAAAATTGGACGGTTGTGGGATTTAATAATAAGGGACCACACGTACCTAATTAATCTACCTAATTTTCTTTTCTTTTCCCCTGTCATTTTAGATTTTAATTTCTTCAAACAATATTCTCCATTTATTCCATTACGTTATTAATGTTCAATGGTGGAGCTAGGACTCCAATATTGAGGAGGTAAAAACATACAGCGATCGGCAGGATGTCACGGTGGTGGATTGGCAAGCGGCTATGAAGAGAAACCAAACAATGACCCGCACTTATAAAATTCTAAATATCCAACTATATAAATAATATTTTAATTGATATAAATCATAATTAAATTACAATCCCATTTTTAAAAAAATATATATTATACATTTAAAATTTACAAAAGCAGATAAATAATCATAATGATAATAATATATAATAACTGATTAAATATAGAAATCAAAACAATAAAAATACATATGATTATGGCCAAAGAAAAATTCATTAGAAATTTGAAGATGTCAAAAACTCCATTAGAATATAAAAATTTAAAGATATCAAGAAATACATCCCATTTCATAAAAAAAAAAGGGAAGAAATAAACAGCCCCATGTAATTAGCTGGGTTTTTTTTTTTTTTTTAAACCAGAGGCATAATGATACCGTTCTAAAATTAAAAAAAAAAAAAAAGAAAAAACAGCCCAGCACATTACGCTGGGCTGTTTTCTTTCCAAGAAGTTGAGAAGCAATTTCAATACCCCCAACTTCTCGGCAGGGACGGTTGCGACGGAAACACTTCTATTTGGATGTTACCTGATGCCAAGAGGGCAAGTGCTGCTCCATGCCCCCAGTAACATCACTGTTAATGTTTTAGTAATTGAATGAGATTTCATAATCAATTTTTATCTAGGGATGCATGTTCATAGATGCGGCAGAATTGGGAGGCCATTGATTTTGGTTAGGATCTTCTAGCTAAGCCCCTACAACATCAATCACGGCGAGTGTTGTTGCAGAATAAAAACAGGATTCAAAAGGAAAAGGACAACATGTCATGTTTTATTTATTTGGATTAAAATTGGAGAAATTACTTGTATTATTATTTTCTTTTAGGATCCCATAATTTTCGTATTAAATCATAAGTAAATTTATTTTCATATAGTTAGCCCATTAATATTACATCTGTCACCATTTTGACAAATTTATTATTATTTTTTTAATACTATTTATCTAAGATTTATTTTTTTTATTAAATATTATATTATGTTGAATAGTAGCATTTTGACCATGTCTTATCACATCATAGTCATTCTTTGTTTTACACCTTTTTCCACGAGACATTTTTTTCCACACATTTTCACATCAATTGAAATTTTAGAATTCTATTATTTTGCAAGCTGTTTCGTCTTTTCAACTTTAACTGACCAAATATGATTGTCACCCTATTTCTATCTGTTGACCGGCTAATAGGGTATGCCAAAAATGAGAGATTGAAATCTTTGAATTTAATTGACTTTTGGTGTCAATTTTTTTTTTTTTTTTTTTGCTTATATAATTATATATATATATTAATTTTCCCATTAAAATTTCTTTTACGACAGAGGCACAAACCCAAAACTGGTGAATACAATTCATTAATTTGGCTTTAACTTTGGGCTTGTTACAACTAAAAGGGCTTATTCTAATTTTTCATTGGAAATTGTCACAAACATCCTCGCTTTAGGCTTTTATTTTTGGGCCTACATTTTTCTATTTACTGAAATATGTTTTTCTATTTTTTTTTTACGTTTTGCGGTTACTCTTTTTTTTTTTTTTTTACACTTTTCATTTGTTTTGTTTATCTTTTTGTATTCATTCATTTCTGCTTCGTGGTAATCGTGTTCTTGGGTTTTCTTCTTCCTACTTTCATCGTTTTTCCTATTTTCGTGCTTATTCATCATTTTCTTCTTTGCGGTTCATCATTTTCTCAGTATTTGTGTGCGTTCGTTTAGGTTTTTTTACATGTGTTTGTTTGTTTTTCATTTTGCTTTTTTGTTGTTTGTTTTGTGAGTTGTGCAGTTTTGTTTTGCAGTGTTATATTGTACAAAATGGTGAAGGGTTCTAAAAGCTTGGATTCTTAGAAGGGTAAGGGTATGTCTGTTAAGAAGTCGCTAACTGTTTTTAAGGAAAAGACGAAGGATAGTGCTATTAAAGGAAAAGCTAGAGACGAGGTTATTCCAAAAAAGCTTGTGGTAAGATTTTGTATTATTTATGATTTTTTAGTTTATCCTGCATGTATAATTTGTGCATATTTATTTGTTGTTATTCTGTTTTCTGGGTGTTTTAAGTTACTGATATTTTGATTATACCTTATTGTACACTGATTATACCTTACTTATATCTTTTTTTGTGTGTGTTAATGATAGATTGATTATACCTAGTTATACATTTTCTATATACTGATTATACCTTAGTTGTACCTTGTGATACACCGACTCTACCTTAGTTATACCTTAAGATACACTATTACATTGACTATACCTTAGTTATACTTTAAGATACACTATTACAGTGATTATATCTTAATTATACCTTAAGATACACTATTATATTGATTATACCTTAGTTATACCTTAAGATATACTATTATAGTGATTATACCTTAGTTATACCTTGATTATATATTAAGATACACTATTACAGTTATTATAATACCTTAGTTATACCTTAAGATACATTATTACAGTTGTGAGCGGACGACGCATTTTCGACGGGACGCGGGACTCCCTTTCGGAAGGGGCGCCTCGATTTCAGGTGGGGCCCTCCCTCGCGTGGGGTTTTTGGATTGGAAATTTGTTTTTGGAAGATTAATTATTTCGTAAAAGAATCGAGACCTAAATCTCGATAAAAAGTATAGGAGTCGCCACCCGGCTCAGCTCGACCGAGAAATTACAGTGTAGCTGAACCAAAGTGAGAACTGCCACACTTTTCAGAGATCTAGGTTCGGACAAGTCCCTTATTTCATGTCTAATCAAAATAAATTGGTCAATGTTCTATAATGACACTTTAAATTGCTAAAATTGATTTTATTGAATGATAACATGTGGCGCGCATACATGATAATACAAAATAAAAGTAAAAGAATACATATTTAAAAGATTTACAACCAGATCGAATGAAAAATAAAACTCTCGGCCTCACGATATAAACGCCTAAAATACACGAGAATCTAGAAAAAGTTACAATCGCCTAGAATACACGAGTTGATCTATTAAATACATAAAAAAAATGAAGAAATTAAAGCTGCAAAACAAATGGTTAGCACAGATATATAACATACCACACGTAGGACTCAAGTTGGACGGAATTGGGAATTTTAGAGTTCGGGGTTATGCATTTGGGGGTAACTGGGTCGGCCCTGCTGGCCGGCCCGGTTAGACCTGGAAAACCATTTTGAAATGTTCCTGTATTTTTGGTTTTGTGAGAAAATCATTTTGAAAACGTTTTTCCGGTTTATTTTAATTTAGCATATAAGGTGGGTCGGTTTTTGGGAGAACCGGGTCTCCGTTGTGGTTTTGTTCTAAATGCAAAAACACCGAAAAATAAATCTAGGGTCGTGAATGCACACTCCAAAATTCATTTTTGATCATTTTTTATTTTTCAAGATTTTTTTATTTTTCTGAATTTTCTGAATTTTATGAAATTTTTGGGTTTTTATGAATTTTTTTGAATTTTTAGGGAATTTCTGCTTCTGGCTGAGAACTACAGTTGTGCGACTATGATTACAGTCGTACAACTGTAAACTACAGTAGTGCGACTGTAGTCCTTCCTTAAGCAGAAATCGCCAAAAAGTTTAAAATGAAGGATTAAAACTGGGAAAATTAACAACAGTGGTACGACTATAAATCAAATGGCACGACTTTAATTACAGTCGTGCTGCTGTTCTTAGTGACAAGAATAGTCGTACGACTGTTCTTTATTTTCCAGAAACAGAAATACAAAAAGTTGAATAAAAATGTACAAAGCATGAAAATGAGATGAGTTGAAGTGTGTTTACCTCTTTGGCGCTGATCCACCGTTGGTATGAACCCTGGTAATGCACCAATCCACGTGAAATTGCTCATTTTTCTTGTGTGTTAAGGTTGCAAGAGGGCTCCAAAAAGCTACGGTTTTAATCTTGTTTATGTCCAGAAACGATTTAGATTTTATGTGTGAATGTTAACCTATGATTTCTAATCCGTTTTAGGCATTAATATTCTGAAATTAAGAAGAAAAGATTGGGAAAAGTTAAGTTTTCTTTGGTTTTTCCCTCTTTTTTCTTTCTCTCTCTAAAATGTTGCTTAGATCAGAAAATCTGCCAAAGTCCCCCCTTTTCTTCTCATTTCTGCCTCTTTTATTTCTCTTTTTCCCGGAAAATCTTGAGCATTAAATGCTTAAGATTTTCCCCCATTTTTTTATTCAAGGGGTATGGGTTCTACAACTTGCCCCAAATAGACAGTCGTACGACTGTAACAAAAAACCCACGACTGTAATTACAGTCGTGGTAATCAAGGCTGCCTTTTTTTTTATAGAGACCCGGAAAATTCCGTGTTCACAACAGTGATTATACCTTAAGATACACTATTATATTAATTATACCTTAGTTATACCTTAAGATACACTATTATAGTGATTATAACTTAGCTATACCTTAATTATACATTAAGATATACTATTATAGTGATCATAACTTAATTATACCTTTAGATACACTATTACAATGTTTATAGCGTAGTTATACCTTAAGGTGCACTATTATAATTATTATACACTTGTTATACACTTATTATACTTTTGATACACTGATTATACACTTATTATACCTTAGTTATACCTTTGATACTCCTATTATACCTTACTTATACCTTTGTACTATTGTCATACCTTAGTTATACTTCAGTTATACCTTAGTTATACTTTAAGATACATTATTATAGTGATTATACCTTAGTTATACCTTAATTATACTTGAAGATACACTATTACATTGATTATACCTTAGTTATACCTTAATTACACCTCAAGATACGTTATTATAGTAATTATACCTTAGTAATACATTAATTATACCTTAATTGTACATTAAGATACACTATTACATTGATTATACCTTTGTTATACCTTAAGATACACTATTGTAGTGATTATACCTTAGTTATACCTTAAGATACACTATTACATTGATTATACTTTAGTTATACATTGTTTATACCTTAGTTATACCTTATTTTGTTTTATTTGTTATTGATATACTGATTGTACCTTAGTTATACCTGCTGGTATAGTGATTATAACTTGGTTATACTTTAGTTATATATTGTTTATACCTTACTTGTACCTTAGTTTGTTATTTTGTTACTAACACACTGATTACACACTGATTATACCTTAGTTATACATTGTTTAATCACTGTTTATACCTTAGTTATATTTTTTGGTATTCTGATTATAACTTGGTTATACTTTCTTGTACACTAATTACATCTTAGTCATATCTTAGTTTGTCATTTTGTTAAGTATACACGGATTATACACAATTTATATCTTAGTTATACATTATTTATATCTTAGTTATACATTAGTTTCTTATTTTGTTAATTATATATGTTTTTTTTCCTATTGTTTATATATTTTTTATACATTTTTTGATATATTTTTATTACATTTTCAGGGTGATAGACCTATATATAAGAAACATGAGTATTGGGGAAGCCGTGTTTCTATTTTTTCTGATTATGATTGTTAACATTCTTGAAATTAAATCTTCCTGAGTAAGTGATTAAGTTGCTTAAGGAAACTATATTTGGCTATTTCATAGATTTGCCAATTTTGAGGGTTATAAAGCAGTTGATCTATTCTTTATTGCTACGAGAGACTTATCGAGATGAAGAAAATGATTCCATTGTCATTGTACCCCTGTTTTTATACATCATTTAAAACTTATTAATTTTATTTTCTCTTCTTTTTCGTTCACATATAAACATAAAATTAACTCATCTTATTCATAAATACTGACACATGCACAACTCTTCACTAATTGAGATGTGCGGCACTAGCGAGCAAAACTTCTAGTTGCTATGCTAGTCAGCCTTTCAGGTGCTAAGCTAGATTGCTTAGGCTAGATGAATGACAAGTAAAAAGAGTAATGTTTAAGAGAAAGCCTTTTTATTGATTGGAGAATGCTTACAGTTCTTGGATTGATTTACAAATGAAGGAGTGAGACCTATTTATAGGCATTTCTACCTCCTTAACATGTGGCCATAATTTAATCTTACAATGTATGGCTACAATGCATTCATCTATATTATTCTTACAAGATATTTATGTCCAAATAGCCTAGAATCATCCTAGAGGCAGTAGAGAGGCTTCTAGAGACACTTCCAGCAGCTTCCCTACCATTCTACCATGGACTAGGTGTTACTAAAAGCTTCTGGCAGCTTCTGGAACTGAAACAACTACGAAAATTCAGTTGGTAACCCTGATAGACACTTCTGGATCTATCTAAAGACAGTTTTGAGTATCTCTACTAATTTAGCTTTCTCCTTAGGCATTTTTAGGGCTCTTTCTAGTCCTAACCTCCATAGGTCTATGGCACATTTTAAGGCGGCCCATGACATTCTCCCCACTCAATCAGGTAACGTCCTCGTTGCTTCTTGGTGGTATGCCTCAATCTTATCTCGACTATTCCATAATCAGAGCTTGTGTTCCCAAGTTGCCTTATTATCCAGCAGTCCCTTCCATTTGACAAAGTACTCCATATAACTCAGATGTGAGCCCTTCTGTTTGATCTTCCGGTGAGATAATATCTTTTCTACCTTGTGGTCATATTGGGTTGTTACAACAGTTGATTGCCTCTTTGATTCACCTCGGCTCTGATCATCCTTATCCTCGTGATAAGGTTTTAAGTAGCTCACATGGAATACCGAATGCATTTCCAAGTGCGTTGGTAATTTTACTCAATAAGCCATCTTACCAACTCTTTTCTCAATTGGAAATGGGCCCTTATAACACCTCACTAGTCCCTTATGTAGCTTGGCAAACCTTATGGTTTGATGGGGAAGGAGTTTCACCATCACCAAGTCTTCTTCTTTGAACTCTAAGTGGCGCCTCTTTGTGTCAACCCATTTCTTCATCTTTTTGGCAACTTTGGCTAAGGAGGAGCGTGCTATCTCCTTCTTTTCTTGCCATCCTTTGGCAAACTTGAATGTGGCAGGGCTTTGGACTTTGTAGCCAACCCCAAGATCTTAGAGCATTGTAGGCTGTTGCCCTATAGCAATCTTGAATGGAATAGCGCCCAATGGTTCGCTCTTCTGCAAGTTGTACTAGAATTGGACGATGTCTAGCAACTTGGTCCGATCCTTTTGGTTAGCACCCATATAATGCCTCAAGAATAGCTCCAACAAGGCATTCAGCATTTCTGTTTGTCCATCTGTTTGGGGTGAAAGCTAGTGGAGAAGTTGAGTTCAGACCCCAGTAGCTTGAACAATTCTGTCCTAAAGCGGCCAGTTAAATGAATGTCTCGATGGCTCACAATGGACTTTGGAATGGCCCAATACTTAACCACATGTTTGAAAAATAGTCTAGCAACATCTTTAGCATTGAACTTAGTAGGCACAGGAATAAAAATCTCGTACTTACTAAATCGATCCATTACGATCATGATGTTGCTACATCCTTTGGACTTGGGCAGACAAGTGATAAAGTCCATTGAAATGCTCTCCCAAGGTCTTTTGGGGATTGGCAGGGGCTATAGTAGGCCATCAAGTCTACCTTGTTCCACTTATCTTGTTAACACACAAGACAAGTCTTCACATAAAGCTCCACATCATCTCACATTTGGGGCCAATAATAAGTTCATTCGATGAGTGCTATCGTGCATTATACGCCTGGATGTCCCGCCCATTTGGAGTCATGGCACTCTTTGATGATTGTCCGTAAGCCTTGCCATTTTGGTACATAAAGGCAGTTGCCCTTGGTAAACAATAACCCATCTTTAAGCCAAAACCGATGAGTCTACCCACTCTTCACCATTTCTTTCAGACTCTTGGCTTACGGGTCGTGCTGCATTCATTCACTTATGTTAGATGCTAAAGGGAAATTATGTTGGGTGATGGCAGCTAACTCGCCTTTCCTACTCAAGGCATCCGCCACTAGATTGCTCTTGCCTGGTTTATGCTCCATAGTAAAATCGAACTCTGCCAAGAAAGCTTGCCATCTCATCTGCTTTGACGTGAGCTTCTTCTGATTTAAGAAGTAGCTAATAGCTACATTGTCCGTCTTCACCACAAACTTGGTCCCTAATAAGTAATGCCTCCATAGGCGTAAGCAATGAATGACGACGGTCATTTCCTTCTCCTGGACCATATAGTGGTGCTCAATGTCGTTTAACTTTCTACTTTCATATGCAATCAAATGTCCCTCTTACATAAGAACTCTCTTAATGGAAAAATCAAAGGCATCAGTATGTACCTCATATGCCTTCTTGTGATCGGGTAGTGCCAAGATAGGTTCTTCAGTCATGGCTCTTTTAAGGTCTTCGAATACGGCTTGGCACTTCTCATCCCACTTCCATGCATGGTTTTTCTTCAGTAAGTTTGTTAGAGGGGATGCCAAGGTCGAGTAGTTTTGGATGAGCCTTCGATAGTAATTAGTAATGCCTAAGAACGATAGTAGTTCAGTTACCTTCTTAGGCGGTTCCCAATCTACGATTGCTTGGATCTTTGCTTTATCCATACGAATCTTGCCTCCTCCCACAATGTGCCCTAAGAATGGTACTTCTCTTGGACAAAGGCACATTTCTTTTTCTTAACGTATAACTCATGCTCCCTTAGTATTTGGAAAACTTGTCGTAGGTGGTGTACATGTTCCTCCAATGAGTTGCTATACCCCACTATATCATCGAGATATACTATGACAAACTTGTCCAAGAACGGTTGGAGCACTTGATTCATTAATGTGAAAAATGTGGTAGGAGCATTGGTTAGGCCAAAGGGCATGACTAAGAATTCGTAAGAATCGTACCTTGTAATGCATATGGTATTTGGCACATCCTTTTTGTCAACCCTCACTTGATAATAACTCGATCGCAGATCTAGCTTGGTGAACCATCTTACTTCTCCAAATTGTTCAAACAAATTCACAATGAGAGGGATAAATTATTTGTTCTTTACGGTCACTTTGTTAAACACCCTATAGCTGATACATAACCATAGTGACCTATCATGCTTTTTTTGAAACAGAACCGGTGCCCCATAAGGTGACTTTGACGGTTGGATTTGCCTTGCATCCAATATCTCTTTTAACTGCCTCTTTAACTCCTTAAGCTCTGGAGGTGCCATTCGGTAAGGAACTCCCGTAGGTGGTGTGGCACTAGGTATCAATTCAATTTTGTGATCCACTTCCCTTTCTGGGGGAAGTTTCTTTAGCAATTCAAATGGAATTACATCTTTGAATTCCTTCAGGACACGATCAATCTCCTTTGGCATCTCGTGGATAGTCTCCTTATCCCAATCTTTCTTAATAGTCACAAGTAATGTGGGCTTGTCCCTTTTCAAGCCCTTGGAAACTTGTATGGCCGAGAGTCGCTTAGTCTTTTATTGGACTCTCTTGAGCCAACAGTACCATACATGCATTATCCTTCTCTAGGATGCATATTACATCGGCGAAGGGAATAGGCACGGCTTGTACTTGGTCCATAAACTCCATACCAAGTACAATGGGGTAGTCATCCATGGCTATAATTGAAAAGTTTATAAGGTCCACGTACCTAATGTTACCCGAACTCCTTTAGTTGTACCATGGATTGCCTTAGGTGAGGAGTTGACAGCCTTTAACCACCCGCTTTCCTTTGTGTAGCGAATGCCCAACTTGTCAGCCTCCTTTCTTAGAGGAAGTTATTAGTAGCTCCAGTGTCTACTAGTGCTTTGACGACATTGTTGCCTACTGTGAGTGGACGACGCGTTTTCGACGGGACGCGGGACTCCCTTTCGGAATGGGGCGCCATGATCTCGGGCGGGCCCCTCCCTCGCGTGGGGTTTTTATAAATAGAAAACAGGTTTTGGCAAATAAATAGAATTAATGCATAAAAGAACCGAGACCTAAGTCTCGATGGATATCGTAGAGTCGTCACCCGGCTCAGCTCAACCGGGAAATTCTTATGTAGCAGAACCGGACGAACGGTCACTACACTATCCAGAGATTCGGGTCCGGACAAGTCTCTTATTTCGTGTCTAATTAAAATAAATATTGCCAATGTTCTCGAATGGCATTTCAAAATCTAAAGCCAATTTTATTGAATATAAAAGGCATACAGCGCGCATACAAATATATAATACAAAAATAAAGAAAAATAAATATTTATTGACTTACAACCAAATCGAATAGAAAAATAAAAACTCTCACTTCACTTGTACAATCGCCTAGAATACACGAGAATCTAAAAATATTTACAATCGCCTAAATACACGATTAAATTTATTAAAATACATCAAAAATAAAAAATAAAAGAAATTAAAACCTGTAAAACAGAAGGTTAGCACAATTTATACGGCACGCCACAAGTTGGACTCAAATAGACAGAATGGGAAATCAAGAATTGGGGGCATGCATAAAGGGGATAACCGGGTTGGATCGGCTAGCCGGCCCGGTTAGACCTGGAAAACATTTTGAAACGTCCCTGTATTTTTGATTTTGTGGGAAAATCATTTGAAAACAATTTTACTGGTTTACATGCATTTTTCATATGTTAAATGGGTCGGTTTTCAGGAGAACTGGGTCTCCATCGTTGAATTGATCTAAATGCAAATTTACTAAAAATTGAATCTAGGGTCGTGAATGCACACAACAAAATTCATTTTGATGATTTTTGGGATTTTCTAATTTTTTGGGATTTTTTGGGGATTTTTTATGAAATTTTTGGGTTTTAAAGGTGAAATTCTGATTCTGGAAACTACAGTGGTACGACTGTAAATTACAGTCGTGCAAACTCAACTACAGTCGTACGACTGTAAATGCTGAAAATTCAGGATTTCAGCAAAATCTTATTTAAAACAAGCTGGAAATAAAATCACCTGGAAATCAAGAATAGTCTTACGACTGTAACTACAGTCGTACGACTGTTCATCAATTTCAAGAACAGTCGTGCGACTGTTCTTGATTTCCAGAAGCAAAAACACAGAAAATGAGATAAAAATGTAGAAAAATCACAATCAACACCCAGAAAGCAAGCAAAATTAAAGAGAAATGGGACGCCTACCCTTTAGAAGTTCCTCCAAGTCGAAATTGACCCCTGGCGTCGCTCCAATCCACAAGAATTTGCACTTTTCCTCTTGAATTGGAGTTGAGAGCCTTGAGTCCGAAAATCCAAAATGTTTGGGATTCTGATTGTTTTAGTCCGAAATTTCAATTTGTTTGTGAAGTTAACTTATTAACCTATGGATTTCTATCAAGTTTTAATCCTAATTTCGAGAATTAAAGAAAATAGAAGAGGAAAAGATGAGTTTTTGTGGTTTTTCACTTCTTCCTTTTCCTTCTCTCTTTTCTCCTTCTCTCTCTAAATTTTTCACCAGAAATCCAAATCTCTCTTCTCTCTCCCTTTTCTACTCTCTTTCTACTCTGATTTCTCCCATTTTCTCTCCAAAATCCGGGCATTAATTGCCCAAAATCCTCGCCTCCTCTTTCTTATGTCATGGGTATGGTGTTCTACACCTGTCCCGATAATACAGTCGTACGACTGTAATTACAGTCGTACCACTGTAAATTTTTTTTTTTCGAATTTTTTTTCTTTTTTTTTTCTAATTTTTTTTTCTTTTCTCTTTTTTCTCTCTTTTTTTTTTAAGAAAATCCCGGCGCTTACAGCTGCCCCTCGCGTGATCAAATTCGACACCTAGATTCAAGTTTATAATATCTGAGATGATGAATTTGAGAGCGCGAATCAAAGAGCCGCGAACACTGGAATGAACCCTCTGATGAGATAAGCCGATACCAGGTCTATGTTACCCGAGGCGAGACTGGGGAAAGAAATAAGCCGATACTGGGTCTAGGTTACCCGAGGCAAAGTTGATGCGGACAGGCTGATACCGGGTCTAGGTTACCCGAGGCAAATGATGGGTGAAATTAGCCGATACCGGGTCTATGTTACCCGAGGCGATGCTGGAGATGAGATTAGCCGATACCGGGTCTATGTTACCCGAGGCGAAATTGATGAAGAAATTGGCCGATACCGGGTCTAGGTTACCCGAGGCGAACTTTCCTGGGGAAATAGATGAAGCTGATCTGGGTCGATGCCGAGTTTACATTACTCGAGGCGAATCTGCTGGGGGACTTGGATGATGGAGCGGATCTGGGCCGATACCGAGCTTACATTACTTGAGGCGGACTTGCTGAAGAAAGTTGAGATAATGGAGCGGATCTGGGCCAATACCGAGTTTATATTACTCGAGGCAGATCTGCCGACTTGCTGAGGATATTAAGCTGAGGAAGAATTCCTGCACTAAAAATGGCAAGTCTTCATTCCTTGATCGAGAGATTTTTAAACAAAAATTTTTGCCCCTTCGATCAAGAATGAAGACTAGCCGGGGATAAGTAATTGATATATGCAATGTATGGATGCATGATGATGTATATGTACATGTATGTATTTTCTGTTATTGGACGTTTCTGTCTTCCGCTGGGGAGATATGTTGTGCCCCTGGTTGATTTTGCTTTTCTTGGAGCATTGTTTGGTGATTATCGAAGGAGTGAGGTGACCGCTGGGGAAATGATCGTAGTATTCCTTGTAGAGATTCCGCTGGGGAAGAGTGTGACAGCTCGATTGAGGAAACAATTGTGGTGTTCTTTGCGTAGACTACGCTGGGGAGTAATATGGAGACTTTACGGGGAAATAATTGATGGTGTTCTTTATGTAGATTCCGCTGGGGAATAGTGGGGGAAACTCTGCTGGAGAGTAATGTGACGAATTCTGTGGGGAATACTGAGGATGTTCTGCTTTTCCTGCTCCGTGGGAAGTTATGAGTTTTTTTTTTTTTTTAAGTGCTCTAATTTTTACCTGGGTTGCCCAAATCAGGTTTTCAGCCCAGCGAGCCGCTCTAACTTTTGCCTAAGGCGCCTTTTCAGTTTTCGCCTTAGCGAGCTTTTCATATGCCCTAACTTTTGCCTAAACTGCCCAATATGGGTTTTCAACTTAGCGGGCCGCTCTAATTTTTGCCTGAGGTGCCTTTTCGGTTTTCACCTCAGCGAGCTTTTTTTTTTTTAGATTTGACTAAAATGGTGTTGTGACCCTTTATTGCTCGTTTGGGAAGATGAACTGGACTTTAGAGGACGATAAAAGATTTTAAATTGCACGTATTTAATACATTTTCATTTGCCAAATAATGTGATGATATTGATCAGTTGAATGCAAAGTGCTTTCTTTAAATATGTGTTTATGCAAGACAACTTTGTTTGTGCATTTGTCATAACCATGCAAATATATTTAAACAAACACTTCACTTTATTGATGAAGTCAAAATGAGTACATTTGAAACAAGTTGGTTCCTAAATGGTACAGATTCCACACTGAGCCAGAATCCGTCACTAGTCGTCCTTTTCAGATTTTCTGACTGATTATTTTCTCTCGTGTCTTAACTTTTGCCTAGACCGCTCCTTTCAAGTTTTCAGCCTAGCGGACCTCTCTCTCTCTCTCTTTTTTTTTATACATGATAATGCTTTAGCCTGTCTTGGTTGATCGGGTTGGTGAACTCGTTTCCATCCATGTCCATGATGCTGACAGCGCCTTTTGATAACACCTTTTTCACCACATAGGTCCTTCCCAGTTAGGTCTGAACTTGCCCCTAACATCAACATTTGAAGGCCTTAGTTGCTTTAGAACCAAATCTCCTGCTTTCAACTGCCGCTTGGAGTACTTCACATTTCGATTATAGGCTCTAGCTATTCTACGCTGATACATCTGCAGGTGATCTAGTGCCTTTAGTCGCTTTTCATCTAGTGCTGCCAACTGTTCATACCTAGCTTGAACCCATTCAGTCTCTGGCAATTGAGCTTCCAGGGCAACTCTGAGTGTCTTGAGTTCTATTTCCACCGGCAACACCGCTTCCATTCCATATACCAAGGTATAAGGAGTTTCTCCTGTCGGCGTTCTGACACTGGTTCTGTAACCCCAGGGAGCATAAGGCAGTTTATCAGCCCAATCCCTGTAAGTGGTTACCATCTTTGATAAGATCTTTTTTATTGCCTTGTTAGCTGCTTCCACTGCACCATTAGCCTGTGGTCTATATGGAGAGGACTTATGATGTTCAATACCATGTTCTGCAAGTAGTTCAGCCGTTGCCCCTTGAAACTGTACTCTATTGTCAGTTACTATGTGATGAGGAATCCCATACCGAGTGAAGATATTCTTCTGGATGAACTTGACCATGTGCTTGGCTATAACATTAGTGAAGGATTCCGCTTCGACCCATTTGGAGAAATAATCAACTGCCACAACTATGAATCTATGCCCATTAGATGCAGCTGGATGAATTTCACCAATCATGTCTATCCCCCATGTTGGAAACGGCCAAGGAGACGTTAGATTTTGAAGTTCAAGTGGAGGAAGATGACTAATGTCTGCATAGATCTGACATTCATGACATCTCTTCACTTTTCTTATACAATCTGCTTGCATCGTCATCCAGAAGTAACCTTGTCTCATGATCTTCCTAGCCATGGCAAGTCCATTCATATGTGGCTCACAGGACCCTGCATGTACTTGCTGCATCACTTCTTCTGCTTCTTGCTCAGTTAGACACCTCAAAAGGACTCCATATGCTGTTCTTTTATACAACTTGTCCTCGAAGATTCTGAATTGACTAGCCAGTTTTCTCAGTGTCAACTTATCGACAGCACTGGCCTCTTCTGGGTACTTTCCCTCCTTAACATACTAGTAAATGTCAAAGAACCATGGCTTTTCTTCGGCTGATAATTCCATTACTTCGTGCACTTCGAAGCAAGGATGCCTGGAAGTGGGTATGACCAGTGGTTGAGCTTGTGTCTCTTCTGGATTTTCCCACATAGAGGACAAAGTAGCTAATACATCAGCCATCTTATTCTCATCCCTGGGGACATGTCTGAATTCACACTGGCCGAATAAACCCTTTCTGAACTGTAGCAGCTCCAAATGAGGCCGTAAGGCTTCTTCTTTTAGTTCCCACTCACCCTGAGCTTGCCTGATCACTAGAAGTGAATCACCGACAATTAAACATCATTTGCTCCTAAGATTAATAGAGTCTCCATTCCAAACAAGCTTGCTTCGTATTCCGCCCCATTGTTGGTTACAGGAAAGATCAGCCTTTTGGATAAAGGAATGACCTCACTGTCTGGTGTTTCTATAAGTACCCCGATCCCAGTGCCTTTTCTATTCACTGCCCCATCGAAACACATGACCCACCTTTTCACTTCCACCATGGCTAGTTGCTCATTAGGGAATTCCAGATTCTCTGTGTAATCTGATTCAAGGGGTTGGTTTGCCAGAAACTCTGCCACGGCTCGCCCTTTAATGGTTTTCTTCGTGATGTACTCGATGTCGAATTCAGACAAAAGTAACAACCACCTGGACAGCTTCCCAACCAATGCCGGTGCTTCATAGAGATACTTCATTGGATCCACTTTAGCCACAGCTTGTATCTTGTAGGATTGGAAATAGTGGCGCAGCTTCTTGGTCAACCAAATCATCGCCACACATGTCTTTTCCACCAGTGTATACTTGGTTTCATACTCCAGCAATTTCTTGCTAAGGTAATAGATAGGATATTCCTTCTTGCCATCTTGTTCTTGTGCAAGCATTGCCCCTATAGAGGATTCTTCAACTGCCAAATACAAAATCAAAGGCTTCCCTGGAATTGGAGGGCTCAACACTGATGGCTTTACCAGGTAAGGCTTGATCTTCTCGAATGCCAGCTGACACTTGTCATCCCACATAATTGGCTGATCTTTCTTTAATAGCTTGAAGATTGGCTCACAAGTGGAAGTTAGCTTGGCTATGAAGCGGCTGACATACTACAAGGAACCCAGGAATGATCTGACCTCCCTTTCAGTCTTTGGAGCTGGCATATCTTGGATGGCTTTGATTTTATCTGGGTCCATTTCTATCCCTCTCTGGCTAACTACATGGCCCAACAACTTCCCTGATGTGACCCCAAATATGCACTTCTTAGGGTTAAGCCGCAAGTTGTACTCTCCAATGTGTGTTAGAAATCTATCCAGGATAACAGGGTGTTCCTCCCGGGTTGTTGATTTAATAAGCATATCATCGATATACACTTCAACTTCTTTATAGATCATATCATGCAACAGAGTTGTGACAGCCCTCTGATAAGTGGCACCGGCGCTCTTTAATCCAAAAGGCATCACTCTGTAGCAGAAAGTACACCATTCTGTGATGAACGACGTTTTCACCTTGTCGATCACATCCATCAGAATCTGGTTGTATCCCGAGAAGTCATCCATGAAGGAGTACATTGCCACTTTTGCTGCACTATCAACCAATACGTCAATGTGAGGTAGTGGGAAATTTTCCTTAGGGCAGGCCTTGTTCAAGTCCCTTTAGTCGACACATACTCTGACCCTTCCATCCTTTTTAGGCACAGGGACAATATTGGCTAGCCATTCTATATACTCCACCACTTCAAGAAACTTGGCGTCTATCTATTTGGTCACTTCTTCTTTCACCAGCGTAGCCCATTCCGGTCGTAGTCTTCTCAACTTTTGCTTTACCGGTCTGAACTTGGGGTCCGTTGGGATTTTGTGCACTACTATTTCTGTATCCACACCTGGCATGTCTTCATACGACCAGGCAAAAGCTTTAACATGTTTTTAGAGTATTCTTATTAATTCTCTTTCTTCCTCGGATTTAAGCTCGTGTGAAATGAGTACCATCTTAGGGTTTTCATTTGTACTTATATTGATTTCATGCAATGCAGTGTCATGTATGCTAAATATGCTTGATGGTGAATCGAATGCATGCACAGAATTATCAGGATAAACATCACACAAGTAAGTAAACTAGGATTTCATTGCATTGAACTTGTCATAGAGTACATCAGTTACATTGAAAATGGAAGAAATAGATACAACAAAATCATTTTCATCCTCCACAGGCGGAGGGCCTTGTTCCTCATCAGCTTCCACCTTCCCTTCTAGAGCATCATCCGGGGTTGCAACTTTCTTTGCTTCTTTCCCGGTCGCCTGTGCCTTAGCTATTTCCATAATCTTGGTGATTTCAGCGACCACAGAGTCAAAATTCACTTTGGCTATCAGTTCTTCGCCAAATCCTTGCTTGGATTTCCCAAAAGCTTTGTTCAATGCAGCAGTCAAAGCACCTGAGATGATTTCTGTAGTTTTAGCACAGGTCTCCTTTTCATCTTCTTCCTCGTCCACCTCTATGGTTTCTGCTATCACCTCATATGATTCTCCTTTTAAAATTTCAGATTCAGCAATTGCTTCCTCCAACATTACAGGGGCTACTGGCTCTTCTTGGCTTTTCTCAAAATCAACAACATTTGCAAAGATCTCAAAGCTAGGGTACTCGACATTTCCAACCAACACCGGTTTAGCTTGGCCCTTGTAAAGGCTTTCTCCTGCCTTCTGAAATGGCTTCATCATGACCTTGCCATTCTTGCCCTTTTTCAGATTCTTCCGCTCGGATGACCCCTCTACATAACCAAGGCCGTACTGCTTTGACTTTCCCGAGTCGATCTTGAATTCTGGCACACCTTGCAAATTCATCCCGAGTCCCATTCCCGGGATAAAGTTCAGCTTGTACAGATATCATGATAGCCACTCCGGCATGTAGTTCTCATAAAGGACCATAGGGGCATCTGTGGTTTCTTCCTCCTTAATGACAGCAATTTGGAATCCACTAAAAGGAACCACTCCTTCATCCACTGCAGCTACCATCGACTGGGCGTCTGCCTCAACAGTCACAATCCTGTCATTCATAGAGAATTTAATCTTCTGATGCAATGTGGAAGGAACACCTCCCAAAGGATGGAACTAGGGCCTTCCAAGCAATAAGTAGAATGTGACCGGGGATATCGATCACTGTGAAGACAACCATGGACTTGATGGGCCCAACCTCCACTTCTGTTTCAAAGGCCTCTATCACTGTTCTTTTAGAATCATCATATGCCCGAATGACTGTCGAGGACCTCTTCAACACTTCTTCATTCATGCTTAGAAACGGTAACATTTTCAGCTGGCATATATTCAGAGTCGAGCCGTCATCCACCATAACGCACGGCATCACCTTATCCTTGATATAGGCTCTAATGTAAAGAGCCTTGTTGTGGGCCTTTCCTTCTGCTGGTAGGTCTTTCTCAGAGAAAACAATATTAGGAGCTCCAGCATGGACTTTGTCTAGCAAGCAGCACATAGCCTCTGGTGAAGCTATAGGGGAGACTTCAATTTCTGATAGCTTCTTCACTAAAGCTTCCCTATGCTCTTTGGAGGTCATAAGCAGATGCCACAAACTGGCTTGTGCAGGGGTCTTCTTCAATTGGGAAATGACCAAGTCTTCTTTCTCGACTCTTTCCGGTGCCGAAGTGCTACCCGACCCATTCATCGGTGCTTTATCTTTCGTCTGATCTGCCGGCTGATATACCCTTCCACTTCGGGTCACGTGCTGCACTTTTGAAATCTTCAGCTTCTCAACAGCTGGGAGTTTAACAGCCTTTCTTCTGTCAAATTCTTCGTACTTATCTTCGGAGTCGAGATCATCCAGACTTATAGGCTTGATCTCTTTACATCCCTTCTTTTCCTCACATTTGGGCTCCACTTCGGGTTCCCCTACCGCCACTTCCTGAATCGTAGGGTTCGCTTGCAGAACTTGGGCAAATATAAAGTTAGCCGACAACCCCGACTGAACCATGTTAACCCGCTTTTCAAATGCCGGCAGTGGGTTGGTTTTAGTGCTAGGTTTAGCTGGCTCTTGCAGCTTTCCCTCGTCAATGAGCTTCTGGATAGCATCCCTTAGCTTGTAGCAGTTATTGGTTCGGTGGCCTGTCACCACATTATAAGTGCAGAAGTTATCTTTGTCGGCTTCTGATGGCTTCTCAAATGGCCTTAAGGATTGCAACAGGCCGCCATTCCTACACTTGGCAAATATCTTTGCTAAAGTAAGAGTCCAAGGAGATATGCCTTGTCCTCCAGGACCCCTGTTCTGGTTGCCTTGCTGCTGATTCATAGTAGCCACTTCGACCTGCTTCACCTCTGATGATTGCCCCTGTTTGCCACTGGAACCTGAACCAGAACCACTACCAGACCCAGCTACTGCGGTTGATCTATACCCTGAACTATACCCTGTACTTCTTCCCCCTTTTTGACCAGTTGGCTTCTCCTCTTCATCCCTTTCTATCTTCATGGCCATGCTATAGACCTCACTAAGCTCCTTGAAGGGATGGAATTTCATGTTGTTCTTGAAAATAATCTTGCTGCCATCGATGAGCTTCTGTATAAGCTCGTCTTCATCAGGGCGGTTCTTTAGGAGGATCATCTTGTTCATCCACCTCTGGTAGTATTTGTCAAAGGGCTCATTGAATTTCTGCTTCACCCTCTCCAAATCATACAGCTTCACCTGGATTTTGGTGTTGAAGCTGTAGTATTTGATGAAGGCTGCTGACAATACCTCCCAGTCAAATTGCTCCTCCTTTGATAGTGAGTTATACCATCCCAAAGCACCTCCCTCCAGTGTGGTGGGGAAAAGATTAATCAATTGTTGCTTTGTAGCGCCTGCTGTTAGCATAACCTGGGCATATAAATTCACATGGGCCTCCGGCGAGCCCATTCCTTTGTAAGTGGGGACTTTCGGCACTTGGAAGCCGATAGGAAATGTCTCGATGCCCCTACTGATCATGGCATCAACGTTCACCCCTTTCTTGGATTCCGCACTGATACCGACCCCCTTCTTTAATTGGGCCATGACCTCGTCTAATTTAGAACACTTTGCCTTCATCTTCTGTTCCATAGCTGCTTCTATCTCTTGTAGCTTCTCAAGGCTAGTTGAAGCGTCACCACCATGTTGGGACGACTCAGCTTTTTTTTCCTTCCCGGCTCCACTACCACCGGTCTCACCAGCTTCTCTAACCACTGCCCTCATTTCTTCCTTTAACATATCGCGGAAATCCTGCGACCTGAAGAAATCTCTCAAAACATCAGCCATGCTCGGTGTCTATTCTGCCATATTCACTCCTTCCCAGACTCAGAATCACTGTCACTCTCGACTACCCTCTGTCTCCTAGCTGCCCTTGAAGCTTGGGATCTTGTCCAAGGTCGCTCCAGTGTATTCTGCATGGTAGTAGATAGGAGATATTAGGGTTGTCAATGAATGACGTGATATGACATGAAAATTAAGACATTGAACATGCTTGAGATGCATGGAGTGGAATTATGTATGGAATGATGATATGAATGGTTTCTTTTTATTATTTTTTTTTCTTTCGAGGCATTCCAAGAACACCCAATGTTTATGCAAAAACGTCACATGTGGGCCGTCACACGGACAGAACTTCGGCGCCTTTGGGGCACCTAATGAATTCGTGAAATGGTCGTGTGTATACCGGCACACGGACAGAGTTTTGACGCTTTATAGGTTTATGAGATGATATGAAATGGTCGCATGGGCCGGGCCCGCGGACAAGGTTTTGATGCTTTTGAGCACATGATATGGTGTTATGAGAAAGTCACGTGTAACAGGGACACGGACAAGGATTCGGCATTCGAGGAACGCCTTTCATGATTTGGTGATGTTATGGGCCTATATGTCTACTAATCGGGCACATGGGGAGTACCTTGAATGGTGAATTAATGTCATGAAGTGGTCGGATGTGGACCACAGTGTTATATGATGTTTATGATAGATGGGTGTGATGTCATGAAATGCATCGTGTAAATTATTACACGAAAATGGGCCTAAGGCCATTGTGGCTTTTATTAAATGAAATGATATTGGTGGAATGGCCGAATGCAATCCAGTGCATTGGTAAAACACGGGTAATTTTGGGTACCCGATATGTTATGAAATGGAATGGGATGGTCATGATAGACGTTCTTTGAAATGCCCCTTAGTTTAATTTAAGTGAAATATAGTGAATGAACATGTCACACAATATGCAAATGGCTGCACAAAAACGTGGGTTAGGATGCATGACATACATAATGATGTTATATATGCTATGTAAAAAATAAAATGCTAATCACACAAGTTTAATGTTATGGCTGAAAAAGAAATCGTTAGTATGAATGACAAGCGAATGAATTAATGTTTTACACACGAAATAAAATGCAAAATGGCTGCATAAAAATGTGGGTTAGTATCACACAAAGATGTTTGTGTACGGTATGTCATGTGTATGGAAAATGGTGATTATGGTATGTTATGCACGCGTTGGCGATGTGTCACGAGATGGTGAAGAACACATAGCAAGCAAAACGAATTCTTCCAACCTTATTCCTCCAACGTGGTCGGTCTCAAAAATTTCTAACCGAGTCCTAGGCGGGGTTCACTTCAATCACCAACCGGGGGTGATGAAGGCGCGATTTTATTATTATTATTCACACAATTATTTTGGTATCCTAAGGGAATCCAACTAGAGCTGCCTATATGGGTTTGGTCAAAGTCGAGATAACATCAAGACTCTGATAGCAAGATATACTCCTCACTTCTCCCCACTCAAGGGTCCTAGCGAAGGGGTTCGTATAAGGCTATGTGTGGTGTTTCGTATTCGTGCCCCTAAGACCAAGAGGAACTTAGGCGACACTTCAACAATCCACCGGGCTATAAAAGGATACCTAATCTAATGCAAGAAATGGCTAACTAAAAATGCAAATAAAATCCCAAAAGAGAATCATCCGCCTTATTTTAATTAGACACTTTTCAGGGCTTGTCAAAATTCTTTTAAGTTTTTAAGAAAACTTTTTTAAGATATCCCCAGCAGAGTCGCCACTGTGAGCGGACGACGCATTTTCGACGGGACGCGGGACTCCCTTTCGGAATGGGGCGCCACAATCTCGGGCGGGCCCCTCCCTCACGTGGGGTTTTTATAAATAGAAAACAGGTTTTGGAAAATAAATAGAATTAATGCATGAAAGAACCGAGACCTAAGTCTCAATGGATATCGTAGAGTCGCCACCCGGCTCAGCTCAACCGGGAAATTCTTATGTAGCTGAATCGGACGAACGGTCACTACACTATCCAGAGATTCGGGTCCGGGCAAGTCCCTTATTTCGTGTCTAATTAAAATAAATATTGCCAATGTTCTCGAATGGTATTTCAAAATCTAAAGCCAATTTTATTGAATATAAAA
Source organism: Euphorbia tirucalli (assembly GCA_039660915.1). Taxonomy (NCBI): domain Eukaryota; kingdom Viridiplantae; phylum Streptophyta; class Magnoliopsida; order Malpighiales; family Euphorbiaceae; genus Euphorbia; species Euphorbia tirucalli. The sequence goes on from CM077636.1 coordinate 44,748,457, forward strand.
GGCATACAGTACGTATACAAATATATAATACAAAAATAAAGAAAAATAAATATTTATTGACTTCTAACCAAATCGAATAGAAAAATAAAAACTCTCACCTCACTTGTACAATCGCCTAGAATACACGAGAATCTAAAAATATTTACAATCGCCTAAATACACGATTAAATCTATTAAAATACATCAAAAATAAAAAATAAAAGAAATTAAAACCTGTAAAACAGAAGGTTAGCACAATTTATACAGCACGCCACAAGTTGGACTCAAATAGACAGAATGGGAAATCAAGAATTGGGGGGCATGCATAGAGGGGATAACCGGGTTGGCTAGGCTAGCCGGCCCGGTTAGACCTGGAAGACATTTTGAAACGTCCCTGTATTTTTGATTTTGTGGGAAAATCATTTGAAAACAATTTTACCGGTTTACATGCATTTTTCATATGTTAAATGGGTCGGTTTTCAGGAGAACTGGGTCTCCATCGTTGAATTGATCTAAATGCAAATTTACTAAAAATTGAATCTAGGGTCGTGAATGCACATAACAAAATTCATTTTGATGATTTTTGGGGTTTTCTAATTTTTTGGGATTTTTTGGGATTTTTGGGGATTTTTGTGGATTTTTTATGAAATTTTTGGGTTTTAAAGGTGAAATTCTGATACTGGAAACTACAGTGGTACGACTGTAAATTACAGTCGTGCAAACTCAACTACAGTCGTACGACTGTTAATGCTGAAAATTCACCAAAATCTTATTTAAAACAAGCTGGAAATAAAATCACCTGGAAATCAAGAATAGTCTTACGACTGTAACTACAGTCGTACGATTGTTCATCAATTTCAAGAACAGTCGTGCGACTGTTCTTGATTTCCAGAAGCAGAAATGCTGAAAATGAGATAAAAATGCAGAAAAATCACAATCAACACCCAGAAAGCAAGCAAAATTAAAGAGAAATGGGGCGCCTACCCTTTAGAAGTCCCTCCAAGTCGAAATTGAACCCTGGCGTCGCTCCAATCCATAAGAATTTTCACTTTTCCTCTTGAATTGGAGTTGAAAGCCTTGAGTCCGAAAATCCAAAATGTTTGGGATTCTGATTGTTTTAGTTCGAAATTTCAATTTGTTTGTGAAGTTAACTTATTAACCTATGGATTTCTATCAAGTTTTAATCCTAATTTCGAGAATTAAAGAAAATAGAAGAGGAAAAGATGAGTTTTTGTGGTTTTTCACTTCTTCCTTTTCCTTCTCTCTTTTCTCCTTCTCTCTCTAAATTTTTCACCAGAAATCCAAATCTCTCTTCTCTCTCCCTTTTCTACTCTCTTTCTACTCTGATTTCTCCCATTTTCTCTCCAAAATCCGGGTATTAATTGCCCAAAATCCTCTCCTCCTCTTTCTTATGTCATGGGTATGGTGTTCTGCACCTGCCCCGATAATACAATCGTACGTACGACTGTAATTACAGTCGTACCACTGTAAATTTTTTTTTCTTTTTTTTTTGAATTTTTTTTTCTTTTCTCTTTTTTTTCTCTCTCTCTTTTTTTTTTTGTAAGAAAATCCCGACGCTTACACCTACCTTCGTTTCCACGAATAATCAGTCTTGGGCATCTCTACTTTAGCCTTGATTGCACTAAGAAGTTGCAAGGAACCCATCCTTGTATTTCGCTCTTGTTGCTGCTCTTGTTGTTCCTTTTCATAAACTAAGGCAGACAACTTCGCCTTTGTAGGACAGTCCCTTGCCTTATGCGATCCCTCGCAAAAGAAGCATTTTAGTGGCCTAAATCCACTCTTCTTCGTCCTTTCCTTTGTATGGCTTGCCATCTTTAGGCTTGTTGCTATTGTTGGGCTTGGTACTACTGGCTCCCTCACTCTTACCTTTGTTGCCCTGGTCTTGGTTAGACTTTGGCTTTCCGGACTTGTTATACTCAATTAATGAGTCGGCAATAGTAATGGTACTGGAGAGGTCAGTAGCATTCCTACTTTGGATCTCCATCCTTGCCCATAGTTGGATGCCCTCTAGGAAGAGGTAGAATGCCTCTTCTCGGGGATGCCCAGGAAGCTCCAAAAGAACTTCAGAGAATTTTTTAATATACTCACGGATGCTACCTCTTTACTTGAAATGCCTCAACCTGGTCCTTTTTTCTAACTCGCCAGCCTCGGGATAGAACTGGGCCTTGAGTTCTCTTTTGAAGTCATCCCATGTGCCAATACTACAAGTTCCATTTTGGATGTCTAGCTCCTTTGTTCTCCACCATATTGCAACTACGTCTTGGAGATAAAGTGAAACGGTGTCCATCATTTGGGCATCATTCACTATGGCATGTGCCTTAAAGTACTTCTCCAAACTCTAAAGGAAACTATCAATGTCCTTTGCATTCCTCACGCCACCGTAAGCTTTCGGTTTCGGCACATCTAGCCGTTAAGGGCTAGAATAAGTCGACAAAGTAGCCCCACTTGCAATAGCCTTCTTGCAAAGGACTAATTCATCCTTCGTCTCACCTATCTCTCTCTTTGTTGTAGCCAACTCAGTAAGAACCTTCTCCAATTCTTGCCTAAGTGTTGCTAATTTGGAATGGAAGACGCCTTCCAAGGCTTTAACACGGTCCTCTCCTTCAGCGGCAGCTTTGTTTAGAGTGGTCAGCACCTCCTCCTGGAGCTTTTCTCCTGTAAGCGCCGGAATTTTACTTCAAAAAAAAGAAAAGAAAAAGATGATAGTCGTACGACTATTGCTACAGTAGTACGACTGTAGTCAAACTACAGTCATACGACTGTAGATCATTTACCCGTAAAAGCAGAAAAAGAAAAGACAGAAAAAAAACGGGGAAAACAAGACAAAAAAAAAAGACCAGACAGAAAAAAAGAAAAAGAAGAAAAAGGGAGAAAAAGAGAAGAGAAGAGGGAAAAAAATCAAAAAGAAAAGGAGGAACTCCACATCAGAATCCCTCAGCATTTGAAATCTTTGGACCCAAAACTCTCAAACCCTAAATCAAGGAGAAAAGTCCGAATTTTAGTGGATTAGAGCGACGCCAGGGGTCAATCCTACGGTGGACGCACGCCAAAGATGTAAACACTCCTTTTCCATTTCTCTTTAATTTTGCTTGCTTTCTTGGTGTTGATTGTGATTTTTGTGCTTTTTTATATCATTTTCTGCGTTTCTGCTCCTGGAAATCAAGAACAGTCGCACGACTGTCCTTGAAATTGATGAACAGTCGTACGACTGTAGTTACAGTCGTACAAGTGTTCTTGATTTCCGGGTGATTTTCTTTCCAGCTTGTTTTAAATAAAATTTTGGCGAAATCCTGAGTTTAGAGTGTTTATAGTCGTACGACCTGTAATTACAGTCGTACGACTGTAGTTGAGTTTGCATGACTGTAATTTACAGTCGTACCACTGTCGTTTCCAGAACCAGAATTTCACCTTTAACCCCAAATTTCTTAAAAAAATCCATAAAAAATCATAAAAAATTCCCAAAAAATCCCAAAAAATTAGAAAACCCCAAAAATCATCAAAATGAATTTTGTTCTGTGCATCACGACCATAGATTCAATTTTCGGTAAAATTGCATGTAGAACAATTCAACGACGGAGACCCGGTTCTCCCGAAAACTGACCCACTTAATATATAAAAATGCATGTAAACCGGAAAATTTGTTTTCAAAAATGATTTTTCCACAAAAACCAAAATACAGGGACGTTTCAAAATGTTTTCCAGGTCTAACCGGGCCGGCTAGCCGAGCCAACCCGGTTATCCCCTCAATGCATGCCCCCAATTCCTGATTTCCCATTCTGTCTATTTGAGTCCAACTTGTGGCGTGCTGTATATATTGTGTTAACCCTCTGTTTTGCAGGTTTTAATTTCTCTTTATTTTTTATTTTGGATGTAATTTAATAGATTAAATCGTGTATATTAGGCGGTTGTATTTTTCTAGATTCTCGTGTATATTAGGCGCTTGTAAAGTGAGGCGAGAGTTTTATTTTTTTTTATTCAATCGGGTTGTAATAATTTAATTATTTACTATTTTACCATAATTTGTATGCGCTCTGCATGTCTATTTACTTCAATAAAATTGACGTTTAGATTTTGAAATACCATTCCAGAACATTGATCAATTTTATTTTAATTAGACACGAAATAAGGGACTTGTCCGGACCCGATTCTCTGGATAGTGTAGCGACCGTTCGTCCGGTTCAGCTACATAAGAATTTCCCGGTTAAGCTGAGCGGGGTGGCGACTCTACAATATCCATCGAGACTTAGGTCTTGGTTCTTTTATGCATTAATTCTATTTATTTTCCAAAACGCGGATTTCCATTTATAAAAACCCCACGCGAGGGAGGGGTCCGCCCGAGATCGAGGCGCCCCATTCCGAAAGGGAGTCCCGCGTCCCGTCGAAAACGCGTCGTCCGCTCACAGTGGCGACTCTGCTGGGGACTTCTTAAAAAGTTTTCTTAAAAACTTAAAAGAATTTGACGAACCCTGAAAAGTGTCTAATTGAAATAAAGCGGATGATTCTCGATTGGTATTTCATTTTGCATCTTTAGCTAGACATGCTTGCATTAGATTTAGTATCCATTTATAGCCCGGTGGATTGTTGAAGTGTCGCCTTTGTTCCTCATGGTCTTAGGGGCACGGATACGAAACACCACTTATAGCCTCGTATAAACCCCTTCGTTCGGACCCTTGAGTGGGGAGAAGTGAGGAGTATATTTTGCTATGGGAGCCTTCATTTTTAACCCGACTTGGACCGAACTCATATAGGCAGCCCTAGTTGGATTCCCTTAGGATACCAAAATAATTGTATGAATAATAATAAAATTGCGCCTTCATCACCCCCGGTTGGCGATCGAAGAGAACCCCACCTAGGACTTGGTTAGAAATTCTTGAGACCGACCACGCTTGGAGAAATAAGGTTGGAAGAATTCGTTTTGCTTGCTATGCGTTCTTCACCATCTCGTGACACATCGCCATTGCTACCTATGCGTGCATAACATACCATAATCACCATTTTCCATACTCGTGACATACCATACACGAACATTTTTGCGTGATACTAACCCATATTTTTATGCAGCCACGTGCATTTTATTTTCGTGTGCAATCATTAAGTCATCTGTTTGCCATTCATACTAACCATTTCTTTTCCAGCCATAACATTATATTTGTGTGATTAGCATTTTTCACATAGCATACATAACATCATTATATGTATGTCATGCATCCTAACCACGTTTTGGTGCAGCCATATGCATTTTGTGTGTTTTAAGCATTCATGACATATCACCTAAATTAAGTTAGGGGCATTCCAAGGACGCCCACCATGATCATATCATTCCATCATATATCGGGTATCCCAAAAATACCCGTGCGTTGCCAATGCATCGGATTGTATTCGGCCGTTCCACCAAATCATTTCATTCAGTAGAGACCACAATGGTCCTAGGTATATTTTCGGGTGACAATCTACACGAGACATTTCACGACATCATGCTCATTTATCACAAACATCATACAACACTGTGACCCGCATCGGGTTACTTCATGACGTTACTATATCATTCAAGGCACTCCCCGAGTGCCTGATTAGTATGCATGTAGGGGCAAATCATAATATCCCAAATCATGAAAGGTGTTCCTCGAACGTTGAATCTCTGTCCGTGTCCCCAGTACACGTGACTCGCTTACAACATCATTTCATTTCATACGCTCAAAAGCATCAGAACTCAATCCATGGGCCGGCCCCATGTGACCATTTCATATCATCTCATAGACTTACAAAGCGTCGAACTCCATCCGTGTGTCAGTACTCACGCGACCATTTCACGAAATTCATTGGGTGCCCCAAAAGCACCGAACTCTCATCTGTGTGGCAGTCCATACGTGACATTTTGCATAGCATTGGGTGTTCTTAGGATGTCCAAAAATAAATAAAATAAAAAATAAAATAAAAACAAAGGGATCATCCTCATTATATCACGTCGTATATCTCATCCGTCCATCAAACGTTCAAGCACTCCACGAGCACTGAGTACTTTACCGCATGCACTAAGTCACTTAAGTGTTCCAAAAATGCTAAAAGCTTCATCAAGCCCCTTATGTCTTCCATAATACTTAGAAACCCTATCCTTGTGTCCCGTACATCCAAATACCAAATATCTTTCTGTGCAAGACAAGCTCTGCACATTTCCTCCCCGTGTAAGACAAGCTCTACACGTACCGCTCTAAACCTCTTCCCGTGCAAGACCAGCTCTGCACGTACCGCTTCAAACCCTACCCATCCTTCCCGTGTAAGACTAAGCTCTACACGTACCATTCCAAATATCTTCTCGTGTAAGACAAGCTCTGCACATTTCCTCCCCGTGTAAGACCAAGTTCTACACGCGTCATACCAAATTCCCCCGTGCAAGACCAGCTCTGCACGTACCGCTTTAACTCTACCCTTCCTCCCCGTGTAAGACTAAGCTCTACACGTATCGTTCCATATATCTTTCTGTGCAAAACAAGCTCTGCACATTTCCTCCCCGTGTAAGACTAAGTTCTACACGTGTCGTTCTAAATCCTTCCCGTGTAAGACTAAGTTCTACGTGTACCGCTTTAACTCTATCCTTCCTTCCCGTGTAAGACACGCTCTACACGTATCGCTCTAAACATTCAACCTCTCCTCGTGTTTAACTCTATCCTTCCTTCCCGTGTAAGACACGCTCTACACGTATCGCTCTAAACACTAAACCTTTTCCCGTGTAAGACACGCTGTACACATACCGCTTTAAACACTACATCTCTTCCCCATGTAAGATTCGCTCTACACGTACCGTTTCAAATGTCAACTCTCCTCCTGTGTAAGATACGCTCTACACGTGAACCCTTCACAAGTATCACCTTGCTTCGATCCGTGGACACCCTGTGTGTCATTTTATCCATGTGGTGTATATTTATATGCCACGTTATACTTCAGCATATAGCTTCGTCAACAACATTCATTGCATTTTGCATGTTTCCATTCCTGGCTTTGTGTGCACATGACTAGCTTAGGGTTGCATAACATGACATGGCGTCACATGACATCATCATTCATACATGCATGCATCACATCTCGCATTCATACCTGCATCATCCCTTGACTTGGTATCCTTCATGCACATGTCCCGGCCGATGCTAACAGGTATTCTTATCAGGGAAGAAAAGGAAGGAGTCTCGAGAATGGCTAGCCCATTGAACTTCAACACTGTAATAGATGTCCTAAATGATTATGTTGCCTCATCGGGATTCCGAAAGGCGGTCAGGGAAGAGGCAACGGTAATGCTGAAGGAAATGCTAGGAGGTGATCTGGACAAGATTGAAAAGCTGATGACAAGGTGCTCTGAACTGGAGGGACGTGTGATTGAGCTTAAAGGAGTGATAAGAGGGCTGAATGGTGAAGCAGAATTAATGGCCCCCCTCAAAGCCAACACTGACCTTCTTCCGCGACCAACCAGGAGCTCACTCCCCAAGGGTGACGGAAAGGGCATATCCCCGTGGCCTTTCTCGCTGAGCCAATTATTTGCCAAATGTAGAAAAGAGGGGCTACTACAGAGCATCAAGCCGTATGTGGAGCCGGCACCGGATCAAAAGAACAACTTCTATACCTATCATGTAGCGACAAGTCACCGAACCAATACTTGCTATATTTTAAGGAAGGAGATCCGGAAGCTAGTTGATGAGGGAAGGTTAAAGGTGCCATCCACTACTAATGAGCAACTGGGGGCAAGCAGGGAGACTGGTAAAGAAATTCCTCAAACCTCCCAGGGAGAGGAATATGATGAAGAGCTCCGAAGCCTAATTTGATGAAAGTGGGGCAGTGACCGGATAAGGAATAGTCGGGCGCTGTGAGATCAATACCTTTAGAGGCTCCTTCCCGTAGGGAACTCATTTTGTTTGTAAAGTGTATTGAACTCATTTTGAATGCAATGCATCTTGTTATTTTCTTACTTATGTAGTGATTATATGTATATGGCATTAAGCATGCATTTGATCATCTGAAACGACATGTCCATCACGCATAATATTAAGATGCATGACATCAATCTGAGTCTTACAGGGAATTTACAAGTGAACCTGACTTCGGTAAAGCCCTTTTCTTCAAAAAAAAAAAAAGAGAGAGAGAAAAAGAAGAAGTCTGCCATGCAAATAATGGGATGGCACCATTTCATTTGAATCAATTGCCAACCTAGACCAGTGTGTTGGGATTCGTCATTGGAAAAATAACGTGGCGCAGCGGAAAATACACCGTTTAAAATTTCCTAGAATCCACCTATTGTGTCCAATTACCATTGATTAGAATAAAACAATTTGAATCAAGAGAGATTAACTCACCGGATTCGTCTCTTCTAGAGACTGCTGCAAAATCGTTTCTTGAAACTGCGATCTCCAAAGTCCGGTGCACGACCAACTATTGAGCGGGAACCGGTGCTAGCCGAAGAGGCGAAGGAATTGAGGTTTAATGCTGGGATTTTCGGCTGTTTTGGGGCTATTATTGATGGCTGAAATTTCCAGCAATTGATTAGAGTTGAATTAGGTTTTTCCTCCTTAAGTGTACCCTTATAAAGATACCTTGTCTAATTGGGTTTTAATTAGGTTAATTAAACCCAAGCCCACTAGGATTATAATTACATAAATAAACTTTAATTAAAAAGTATATACTATGTAATTTAATTCTATTTGGCTAAATTTAATCACCCCCAAATAAAATTAAATCACACTTAAGTTAATACAATACATGTATTTAATTTTCCTACTTAGGAAAATTATTTAATTAATTGTTTACTTTATGTAATTCAATTAATTGATAAATTAATTAATTACATTATGTAAACTTATTAATTAAATTAAATTCAACCCAATGTCAATTAATTACCTTGACACGGAATGTCAACTAATTAATTAACGCATTCCTTCCAATGTACATTACATGTACAATTTCTATAAGTTCCAGCTCAGTTGATCTATGTGCACGATCCTATGGGTCTGTCTTTATGTTGGCGGTAGGCCCAAGGCCCACAGACTATAAGTGGGTTTTAGCAAACCATTACAGCCCCCAATTAAGACAGAGATGCAGCAGTCTTTAGAAGACACTCACCCGGTAGTAATCTCATAGTGTCCTTTGCCTAACGATATCGATATGAATAAACAAGAGGCATGGTGTCCGTCATCCTCTTCTGTTGTTTATTATATTTCTTGATCTTGAGTTGACTGATTAATCAAATAAGCAACCAACTTTTTTGGGTATGGCCATACACTTATCAATCCCACTCATCAAGTGGCCAATGATATCCTCTCGGTGTTACCCGAGTGGCAATTCCATCACTTCATCATCAATATCAACATGTTTACCGGTCCACCCAATCATACCCGTATTTAGCATCCTTTTACAGACCTGTTAGGCGTATGTTAAAGTGAACCGGATTCCATATCGATATTATAATGAAATCTGATCTGAGGACAAAAGAGACCTACTCAAGAAAGACCTATGACGTGACAACCATGTGGCTTTCTTGTGCGGATCGATCCAGTCCCATGTCAATGACATGTACCTATATTCATGACTGACTATACAAGTACTATGGCTAGTTAAGAACTACCATACAGTCATCGAATATACAAGTCTGTGGTTCTATTTGTTCCCGCGATTAGAACAGACCTGGGATAGGTTTTATGATTATCAATCAATGGATACTCTACTCATATTATAGCACAAGATATAAATGAAATAGATTAATTTCCTTTATTAATGTGACACAAATAATGTATTCATACAATGAGTCTTAATGTATAATACAAAATACAAGAATCAAATGCCCTAAGAACTAGGGCACACCAACACAGTGATCCCTACAAACCACGATCCTAAACGCTGCTGGTCTTGCCCTAAAAGTTTCAACTTGGACAGCCCACAATACATCCAAATCATTCCAAACCAGGGACCATCCCCAAATCTCAGAGCCGATCACCAGAATGAAGCTTTGAGCTTAACTCACGCTTAAGAAAGCATCCCACATCAAAAACCAAATCCATCAAAAAGCACCAAGCCCTAAAAATCCAAAGGAAAGCATCCCACATCAAAAACCAAATCCATCAAAAAGCACCAAGCCCTAAAAATCCAAAGGACCTTCGCCACCCACCATGCTGTAAAACTCTGAAGCAGACATTAGTTTTAGTGCATGTATAGTTTTGTTTGTGTGGCATTCATGTGCATATGACATTACACATGCATTGTTCATCCAAAAAGACATATCAAACACGCATGACATACATGGATCTGAATGCAGTAGGAAAATCAATAGGTGGCTGCGGTTTGGATTTAACTTCTTCAAAAAAAAAAAAAGAAAAAAAAGGGGGGCAAGCACCGGTGGAAGATCTCAGCTCTCTTTTACAGTCAAATTTCTGCTCCTGGCCTAAAGTCATGCTCTCTTCAATCATAGAGTCAAACTCTATTGAGTACTTAATAAATCTGGGGGCGGCCCACCTATTGCATGAAATGCCGGGGTCAATGGGTTGAGACAATGGAGATAAGTACGTTGTTGCCTGTTCTGAAAAGTTAACTTCGTGCGGTGACAGAGAAGATCAGTGTCTTTACCCAAAGTAGTTCCTTTTTCATCCTCCTCTTTGTCTTCTCCATTTGCCTTCAACACCTTTGTCTCCCCTTTATTGTCTTTCCTTCACTTTCATCTTCTACCTTCCGTCTTCTCTCTGGAACTTGAACCGATTCCGTGATTCCATATTTCCTACCCAATGGCTTCTAACAAGAAGTTGAACCCCAATGCTGCTCCATATCATTTTTGTTCCGCACCATCTCATCAGCGGAAGGGCATCAGAACAGGTGGTTATGGTGCCGTTTCAATCCGTCTTCGTTTATCATCAACCTGTACCGAATTGGGGATACCCTTTTAATCCCACGCCATTTATCTTCAATCTAAACTCCTAGACTAATTATTTAGTACCTCAAATAGTGGGAAGGGATTTTATTTGATGATAGATAGAGGATTTGGATATGAATATGCTTCAAATAAGTTCAACAATGCTGAAAAAGGGGGAAAATGAAATATATAGCTCCGAGATTCCAGAGTAAGAAGAAAATAGTTTCTGTAAGTGAAAAGGAACAACAGTGGTCGCCCAAGAAATTGACTATTGAAGAGATCAAGCTGGATAAAAGAGAGATTGAAGCTAATCATGGTGGGAAAACAAGCCTGATGATCAGAAACCTACCAAATCAGTTTCAAAGACATAATCTGCTACAAATTCTGGGCAAGCATTGTCTGGAGGAAAACAAGAATAAGTCCAAAGGGAAGCCTGCTTATGATTTCCTCTATTTGCCTATGGATTTCAAGACTGGAGGAAATTTTGGTTATGCATTTGTGAACTTCACCAACTGTGTTGGGACAACTCAGCTTCACAAAGCTTTCAACAATCATGAAATGGACAATACCATCAACAGGAAAGCTTATAAAGTCTGTTGTGCTCATATTCAAAGGGAAAGTTGCATTTGCCAACCATTTCAAGAATTCAGTCTTCGGGAGCCGTGCTTAAACTGAAATCTGGGGTGAATTAGAAACATGAATACAGCATCAGACCGCAGGAGAATCCAGTGGTCACTTGAATTCATCTCAGGTTGTCCATCCACAACAGCAACTCTATCCGGTGATCGAGCCAAAAAAAAAAAAACAACAACAACTCCAATGTGTAAAACCGAAAGGGCATATTGGTAATTTGAAGGGGCATCAATTAAAACCAGAGCCACATCTTGGATTTTCCTAATGCATTCGCATTCATTATGTCATGAATGTTTTGTATTCAATTTTGGTGTTCAATATGCATTTGTCGTGTCATTACATGTCAATGTTCACTTGCGGACTACATTGCGCGGCAAACCTTGTCTGTAGAAGTGCTTCGCTCCTCAAACACAAACCTATAGTACTCCCCAAACACAAACCTATAATATTAGGGGCAAATAAAAAAACCGAACCACAGGGCATCATCGACAGCATTATCTTCGCGAATCGCAATGAACATATCAAGATGTATCTTTCCTATCCTAAGACAAACCATCACGAAAGGGATCAACGCAGACAAAATGCCCATCACAGAATCTTTTTCCAAAAAAAAAATTTGTTGACACGGAAAACCGAAAGGACGTGTCAGCAACAGGAGAGGGGTGACATACAAAGTCAGAGTCAATGTCATATCCCCTGTTATACTCATTCTGATGTCATCATTGCAATATTGTGCATGTTTAGATTTCTAATCAGATGTTCCTCTCGCATGCACCATGCCATTACATATAAACATCCATCAGTAGGACGTTGCATCCAAGCCCGTGATAATATCGCAGAAGCTCCTATCATGCGGTACGGAAATGCAAAGTCTCCCTCCCATCTTCTTGCTCAACCAAACGGACCATCCGTCGGCACGGCCTATTACCCTGATCCACTGAGCCTGACAATGCTTCAGAATATGCAAAAGGTAAAGTGGAAAGTCACTCAAGACGGCCAACTCCTCAAATACCTAGATCAGTGTAATAGTCAATCAGTCAGAAGAAACATCGGAGCAACTGGATTAGGTCACCTGGGCTATCATCGGGGCCAGTCACAAGCCGTAATTCCGTCTCCGGGCTCACACGGATACCAAGAACAAAGCATAAGCCACATGTTGCATGCATACATACATTTGGAACCATACATGCCTCCGTACATGTGTGCATACGTTTAAAGTAAACATGCACAATCCCCATGCATATGCATCACAACTGATCCAAATGCAGGTACCCACTGCTATCATTGGGCTATTCCAAACTAGGATCACTCTCAAAGCAGAGATGGAACAACACCAGGGCATCCATTGGACCCTAAGCGTCAGCGCAAATCCAGATCTCAACATATCAAGTCTCCAAGGAGCAGAACAATCAAGCCATATTTATCCTTGATCGAAGGGGAAAAAATTTTTGTTTCCAAAATCATCTATCAAGGGATAAATACTCATTCCCCAGCCAACACTAAAATTATCCTTCCTAAACCTATTTCCTCATCTCATTCAAACAAGATTTCGAGCTCTTGAACTCCACTACGTTCAAGCAAGGTTACAAATCCTTGAACCACTCTCTTCATTCAAGCAAGATTTCGAACCCTTGAACTCCACTATGTTCAAGCAAGGTTACAAATCCTTGAACCACTCCTTCATTCAAGCAAGATTTCGAACCCTTAAACTCCAGTACGTTCAAGCATGGTTTCAAATCCTTAAACCCCTTTCTCTATTCAAGCCAGATTTCAAACCCTTGAACTCCAGTACGTTCAAGCAAGGTTACAAATCCTTGAACCACTCCTTCATTCAAGCAAGATTTCGAACCCTTGAACTCCAGTACGTTCAAGCATGGTTTCAAATCCTTGAACCCCTTTCTCTATTCAAGCCAGATTTCGAACCCTTGAACTCCAGTACATTCAAGCATGGTTTCAAATCTTTGAACCCCTTTCTCTATTCAAGCCAGATTTCGAACCCTTGAACTCCACTACGTTCAAGCATGGTTATAAATCCTTGAACCTTTCTCTTCATTCAAGCCAGATCTTAAACCCTTGAACTCCATTACGTTCAAGCATGGTTTCAGATCCTTGAACCTCTTATTATTTCAAGTCCACCCAATTCCGGTAAGATTTCAAATCGTCAAGATTCCATTTTTCTTTGCCTCGGGTAACCTAGACCTGGTATCGGCTTAGTTCTACATCAAACCCTTTATTTCATTCATGCTAGATTTCGAATCTTTGAACTTCTTCAAGCAAGATTTCCAATCCTTGATAAACACCTCTCCAAGCTAGATTTCGAATCCTTGAACTTATTCAAGCATGATTCCCAATCCTTGCAAACCTCCTCAAGCTAGATTTTGAATTCCTGAAACCTTTTCAAGCCTGATTCTTAATCCTTGGAAATCACCCAAGTCAGATTTCGGATTCTTAAAGATCGATTCAAGCAAGATCCTAGATCTTTGAAACCAATTCAAATCTCACACTTCAAATTCTCCTTGCCTCGGGAAACCTAAACTTGATATCGGCTTATTTCTTCCTCAGCTTTGCCTCGGGTAACCTAAACCTGATATCGGCTTATTTCCTCCCCAACATCGCCTCGGGTAACCTAGACCTGATATCGGCTTATTTCAACCGCGGGTTCTTTCCTGTGTCTGCGGCGCTTTGAGTCGCGTTTCTCAAATTCACATCATCTATCCCAGACTAAGTTCGGGTGGTGAATTTGATCACGCGAGGGGCAGCTGTAAGCACCGGAATTTTAATTCAAAAAAAAAAGAAAGAAAAAGATTATAGTTGTACGACTATTGCTACAGTCGTACGACTGTAGATCATTTACCCATAAAAGCAGAAAAAGAAAAGACAAAAAAAAAGACGGGGAAAAGAGGACGAAAAAAAAACCAGACAGAAAAAAAGAAAAAGAAGAAAAAGGGAGAAAAAGAGAAGAGAAGAGGGAAAAAAATCAAAAAGAAAAGGAGGAACTCCTCATCAGAATCCATCAGCATTTGAAATCTTTGGACCCAAAACTCTCAAACCCTAAATCAAGGAGAAAAGTCCGGATTTTAGTGGATTGGAGCGACGCCAGGGGTCAATCCTACGGTGGATGCACGCCAAAGAGGTAAACACTCCTTTTCCCTTCTCTTTTTCAAGCTTTATGGGTGTTTGGTGTGCTTTTTCTGCATTTCTATCCTTTTTTTGCGTTTCTGTTCTGGAAATCAAGAACAGTCGTGCGACTTTTCTTGAGTTTGATGAACAGTCGTACAACTGTAGTTACAGTCGTACGAGTGTTCTTGATTTCCAGGTGATTTTCTTTCTAGCTTGTTTTAAATAAGATTTTGGCGAAATCCTGAGTTTGGAGTGTTTACAGTCGTACGACTGTAGTTGAGTTTGCACGACTGTAATTTACAGTCGTACGACTGTCGTTTCCAGAACCAGAATTTCACCTTTAAACCCCAAATTTCTTAAAAAATCATAAAAAATTCCCAAAAATCCCAAAAAATTAGAAAACCCCAAAAATCATCAAAATGAATTTTGTTGTGTGCATCACAACCAAAGATTCAATTTTCGGTAAAATTGCATGTAGAATAATTCAACGACGGAGACCCGGTTCTCCCGAAAACCGACCCACTTAATATATAAAAATGCATGTAAACCGGAAAAATTGTTTTCAAAAATGATTTTCCCACAAAAACCAAAATACAGAGACGTTTCAAAATGTTTTCCAGGTCTAACCGGGCCGGCTAGCCGAGCCAACCCGGTTATCCCCTCTATTCATGCCCCCAATTCCTGATTTCCCATTCTGTCTATTTGAATCCAACTTGTGGCTTGCTGTATATATTGTGTTAACCCTCTGTTTTGCAGGTTTTAATTTCTCTTTATTTTTTATTTTGGATGTAATTTAATAGATTAAGTCGTGTATATTAGGCGGTTGTATTTTTCTAGATTCTCGTGTATATTAGGCGCTTGTAAAGTGAGGCGAGAGTTTTATTTTTTTTATTCAATCGGGTTGTAATAATTTAATTATTTACTATTTTACCATAATTTGTATGCGCGCTGCATGTCTATTTACTTCAATAAAATTGACCTTTAGATTTTGAAATACCATTCCAGAACATTGACCAATTTTATTTTAATTAGACAAGAAATAAGGGACTTGTCCGGACCCGAATCTCTGGATAGTGTAGCTACCGTTCGTCTGGTTCCGTTACATAAGAATTTCCCGGTTGAGCTGAGCCGGGTGGCGACTCTACAATATCCATCGAGACTTAGGTCTCGGTTCTTTTATGCATTAATTCTATTTATTTTCCAAAACGCGAATTTCCATTTATAAAAACCCCACGCGAGGGAGGGGCCCGCCCCAGATCGAGGCGCCCCATTCCGAAAGGGAGTCCCGCGTCTCATCGAAAACGCGTCGTCCGCTCACATCTCCCTCGAGCTCTTCTAGGCTCCTTTCGACCTCTTCCAACCTGTCAAGAAATTGATCTTGACCTTCAGCTATAGCAAGTTCTACCTTTGCTAACCGATCGTTGAAGTGTGCCAAGGTATCATTTGTCGGATCCCTTGTCTTTGACCGCCCCCTCTTGGCCTTGGTTATCTTTCGTTCCTCCCCATGTGTGGTGGCAGTACCTAACTCAATGCCGGTGCATTCACTTTCATCACCACTTGTCATTCTAGAACCTAGGCTCTGATACCAACTGTAAATGTGCATAACTCTTTACTAGTTGAGACATGCGGTACTAGCGAGCAAAACTTCTAATTGCTATACTAGTCAGCCTTTCAGATGCTAAGCTAGATTGCTTAGGCTAGATGAACGACAAGTAAAGAGAGCAATGTTTAAGAAAAAGCCTTTTTATTGCTTGGAGAATGCTTACAATTATTGGATTGATTTACAAATGAGGAAGTGAGGCCTATTTATAGGCATTTCCACCTCCTTAACATGTGACCACAATTTAATCTTGTAATGTGTGGCTACAATGCATTCATCTAGATTATTCTTATAAGATATTTATGTCAAAATATCCTAGAATCATCCTAGAGGCAGTGGAGAGGCTTCTAGAGACACTTCCAGCAGCTTCCCTACCATTCTGCGACGGACTGGGCGTTACTAGAAGCTTCTGGAACCGAAACAGCTACGGACATTCGGTTGGTAACGCGGATAGACACTTCTGGACCCTTCTAGAGACAATTTTGAGTGTCTCTACTAATTCAGCTTTCTCCTTAGACATTTTTAAGTCTCTTTCTAACCGTAACCTCCATGGATCTATAGCACATTTTAAGACGACCCATAACAATATATATATATATATATATATATATATATTCAAACTACACTACTAATTAATTAAACGATCAACTCATTACTTTTAGAATATATTATTTAAATCATCTATGCTAGTCCTATAAATTATTATAAGTTAGAATTCACAATATATTACAGGTTGATTTTGTTATTTATACACCATTATTTTAATCATTGTAATATTGTGTAAGCATAAATTAAATAATAATTTACTTATATATGCTAATAATAAAAGTTGAATATGCCATAATATAATGAATTTAAAAGTATACACGAAAAATATGCTAAACAAATATAATATTAAAAGTTATGTACTGGGAAGAAAATGAATTATGCCAAGTCATATGATCGAAACTTTTATATTTATTGTTTCAAATTAAAAAAAATAATTATGTAATACAGAGATAATGAAATTAAGGCTTGATTAGTTTTATATTAATTTCATTGTAACACATCAACGCCATTTTAGACAAAGAGAGCCATACTAGAACAATTTAAGTAACATGAGGAGGCGTAAGTGACAAGAAGGACGAAACAATTGGACAAAGAGGGGAGATGGTGTTTAGGCGTAACTACAATATTTGGAATTTTTCATTTCATCAACGTCGGTATTGAAAATCATGGGATTAAAGGTATAAATTGAGTAGATTCTTAAACTTCTTCTAGTGTATGATATAATATTCTCCAATCTCATGTACTGTTCATACACTTTGATTTGTTCCCTATAATTGTTTGTATGGCCTGATTCCACTATCCATTTGTATACATATGCATGCATGTACCCTATTTAGAAGAAATTATATTTTAATTACAGTTAACATCTAGGGTTTATATTTTACAGTCTATAATTTTATTTTAGGATCTATAATTGTACTTAAATAATCAACTATTAAATAAAAAATTAATTAATTACATTGTATTATTTTTCTATTGGTTAAAATATAACTTGTCATAACGCTATTGACTTATTATCACACGGATGTCATCATGTGACAAACGTATACTATAACTTCTCACAAACTATTCAGCAAAAACTATACGAGCTTTCCAATTTATATTCTATATATTGCTTCACTTTTTCACTTTTATGATCGATAGTGACACTTGTTGACTAGATATTTATTTTTTAATGTTGTTATATTTGTCAAAACTTATTATCATGTAACATTTTACTCCTGTTGCAACTAATTATATATTCAAACTTTTTTTTAGTTCACTTCAAATTTTGTCAAAAACAAAAAACTAATTATTTGTTGTAAAAAAGTGAAAGCATTAAAATGAATTACTTCTCGTTAACACCCTTCATTAGGATGTTCAAAATTAATATTTGTTAAGACTTACGACCTTAATTAGGATCTTATTTCGCTTACCGGATAAATCCTCTAACTTGTCATCAAGATTATATGAATAATGTTTTATTTCATTTGTGCGAGGTGACTCTGAAGGGTATTTATACTTATGTTGTTGCGGAAAAAATTCACTGAATCGTTGTCAATTTTAATGCTTGTTTGATCAAATTTTTTTCCTTCAACACCAAAATAAAGTTGTCCTGGTTGGGAACACTCGGATGCCTAAACCAGTATGATTGCCAAAACTAAATGAAAAGAGTAAGAGAAATGCGAGTGTATTAATCGATCTTGGGGAGCTTTTATGCATATAAAACTCACAATCCTACTAAAACAAGAGCATCATCTCTACCTATTTAGGAACTAAATTCTTACTTTTAATGCAACTCTCTTGTATATGTTAGGGACCTATATGATTAAATGTATTTGATTGCATTTATTTGTATATATATGTTACAGCTTGGTGTAATTATGTACTTTTACATAATTAGTATATATATCAGTACCACCTCTCATCTAGGTTAAGATTGAGAGTTTACACAAAACCCTAATTTTTTTATGGTATCAGAGCCTAATAAGGCATAACAGCCGACCTAGCCGCCCCCCCCAATCAGCACTTGTCACCGCCGCCACTCCAGCAATCATGGCCAGCATCCCCACCACGTTACCGTCCGTCTCCCACTCTCTTCCACTCAAGTTAGATTCGAGTAATTTTATGTTATGGAAAACCTTAATTATCCCCATGTTGGCTGGTTGTGATCTTGTTCGTCATGTGGATGGAACAGCCGTGATTACGGCTGAAAGAATAGAAAACGATACTCTCAATCCGGCATATCAAGCATGGCATCGCCAGGACCAACAGGTACTGAGCTGGTTACTGAATTCTATTTCTCCTTCTATTCTTCCTCAAGGCATTAGAGTCAAATTGGCTAGAGAAGCCTGGGTTAAGTTGGAAAGCGCCTATGCATCTGGCTCAAGGGCGCAAATTCGGGAATTAAAGCAACAACTGCATTCCCTGGTAAAAAGTGAGGGTGAATCTGTCTTTGATTTTATGCAGCGGGAAAAATTGATTGCTGACCGCTTGGCTTCGTTGCAATATCCGGTTTCGGATGAGGATCTTGTTGATGCAATTTTGGATGGCCTTCGGGGCTTTTTTCGTGATTTTTGTAGAAGTTTGGGATCCAAATTGATCTCGTATGATGATTTATATGGGTTACTTTTGACGAAAGAACGTCACATTCGAAGAGAGAAAGCTGTTTCGGAAGATATTAATGCGCCAACAGCCCATTACACCACCAAACAGCCGGCTGCCGGCGAGAGAGGCAGAGGCAGTGGGCGTCATCAGGGCTATCAGGGGCAGCAGCGTTCTTCGCACTTCATTACCTGCCAGCAGCTCACGTCTGGCTTCACGCCCGGTCAAGGACAGCCAAGTTACCGTCCCCCACATGGACAGCACGCCCAAGCTGCTCCTACTGCTGTACCACAAGTTACTTACCATAATTGTCGCGGATTTGGTCATTATTCGAGGCAATGTCCTACACCTAGACTCAACACTCAGCGTCCTCAATCCTATCCCCAATCCAATCACACTACCATCAGCCCTACGGACTCCACTTGAATCATGGACAGCGGGGCTACTCATCACCTTACATCGGATTTGGGACACCTCAACTTGCACTCTGAATATTCAGGTCCAGAAGAGGTTCATCTAGGTAATGGCTCTTCCCTCCTTATTACAAATGTTGGTACTTCATGTATTCTAGTTCTTAATCGGAATGCTTTTCAATTGTCTCAAGTATTACATGTTCCTGCATCGCATTCAAATCTGATTTCTGTTAGTGCACTAACCAGTTCTAACGATGTCTCTGTTGAATTTTTTGATAAATATTTTTTGGTGAAGGACCTGAATTCCAAACAGGTACTTCTTCGAGGGCCGAATAGGAATGGACTCTACGCTATGCCGTTAGTGCTGCCCACTTCAATCAAGTCGCACCTCACCTCCTTGTCCACCTGGCATGAGAGACTTGGACATCAGGTGTCGTCTGTAGTTAGTCATATATTGAGAAATAATCAAATTCAGTTTTCTAATAAATCTGATCACAATGTTTGTGCTTATTGTGCGGTCAGTAAGAGTCATCGTTTACTGTTTGATTTGTCTTCGTCTGTTGTTGATGGT
Organism: Euphorbia tirucalli; assembly: GCA_039660915.1. Lineage (NCBI taxonomy): Eukaryota > Viridiplantae > Streptophyta > Magnoliopsida > Malpighiales > Euphorbiaceae > Euphorbia > Euphorbia tirucalli. The sequence goes on from CM077636.1 coordinate 44,768,805, forward strand.
CCTTTGGATCTTATTTGCTCGGATGTTTGGGGTCCAGCCCCAGTTAAATCTCATGATGGTTTTTCTTATTATCTCTTGTTTTATGATCATTATAGCAAATATTGTTGGATTTATTTTTTGCATTCGAAATCTGAAGTGCTGAATATGTTTATTAAATTCCGTTCACTGGTTGAAAAATTTTTTGGACACCCTATTAAAGTTTTTCAGTCTGATGGGGGTAGTGAATTCATTGGCATGAAAACTCATCTCTCTCAAAATGGTATACAACATCGCATGTCTTGTCCGTACACCCCGGAGTAAAACGAGGCAGCGGAGAGAAAACATCGTCATGTTGCAGAAACAGGTCTTGCCTTACTTAATCGAGCAAATTTGCCTATGTCTTTTTGGTCTTATGCTTTTGATACTGCTGTGTACCTTATTAATCGTATGCCTTCTCAAGTTCCGGCTAATGTTTCCCCGTATTTTTGCCTCTTTGGTTGTAAGCCTGACTATTTATTTCTTCACATTTTCGGTTGTCTTTGCTATCCATGGTTACGCCCTTATTCATCACATAAACTTAATTATCGCTCTCGTAAATGTATCTTTTTAGGCTACAGCAAGAGTCATAAGGGTTATCGTTGCTATGATCCCATGTCCGAAAAATTCTTTGTCTCACGCCATGTACTTTTTGATGAACAGGTGTTCCCTTACCTGGAGTTGTCCTCGTCTACTGCTCCTGATCCAAGTGCTGCTTCGCCTCCTTTTCCAGCGGTCCATTTGCTACCAAATCAGATCACCCAACCACTTACCCATGCACCCTCACCCACTACCACCTTCTCACCAGCACCTACCCCGCTGACAACCTCACCCGCCCAACCCGTCAACACTATCCCAGAACCGCCTGCCCAGGCCCAAACACCACGCCCGCCCACTCCGTCCTCTGCTCCCACCACTGAAACCACCTCACCTAGCCTTTCTCTCATGGTTGACCTTCAGCAATACTCATCCGCAGCCCCTTCCTCACCGCAAGCCTCGAATACTGGCCTTCTCGATGTTGTGAGTACCAAAAATGTTCCAGCTCCAGCCCCGGTGCATCGTATGGTGACACGGCAGATGTCGAGCAAGCTGCCTCCTCTTTCTTGTCTGACTTCTCTTGCTCACCAAGATCCCTCTTGTTACAGTGAAGCAGTGAAGAGCCCACACTGGCGTCAGGCAATGGCTGAAGAATTTTCAATATTGATTTCTAATGGGACTTGGGAACTTGTTCCATCCTCACAAGCAACTAACGTCATTGGATGTAAATGGGTTTTCAAGACAAAGTTGAAGCCCGATGGTTCAATTGAGCGCTATAAAGCGCGCTTGGTGGCAAAGGGATTTCATCAACGTCCGGGTATGGACTTTCATGACACCTTCAGTCCAGTGGTCAAGCCCACTACCATCCGATTATTACTCTCTTGCTGTCTCTTTTAACTGGTTTACTACTCATTTGGATGTGTCCAATGCTTTTCTACATGGAGATTTAGATGAACCCGTTTTCATGGAGCAACCGGTTGGTTTTATTGATCCCAACTTTCCCAAATATGTGTGTCGGCTTCGGAAATCCCTGTATGGTTTGAAACAGTCCCCCAGAATGTGGCACCATCGGCTAACCCAGGTTCTAGTTGGCTTTGGTTTTCAGTGCTCTAGAGCTGATGTTTCGCTCTATTTTTTTCATCGGGGTTCGATTGTTTTGTTTTGTTTGATTTATGTGGATGATCTCTTGATTTTGGGGAATGATTTAGCCCTTGCTTCAACGTTGATTCATCATTTGCAATCTCAGTTTGCTATCAAAGACCATGGCCCTGCTAAATATTTTTTGGGGGTTGAAATTGTTCGGCAAAAAGACTATTTATTTTTGGTGCAGCGCAAGTACATTCATGAGCTTCTCACCCGTTCTCACATGTTGGAATCTAAACCTGTGGCCACTCCAGCCAGTTCTGTGGACAGGTTGTCACTTACGGGTGGTTCTCCGTTGGATGATGCTACTCTTTATCGTAGTTTAGTTGGGGGTCTTCAGTATCTCAATATCACCCGTCCTGACATTGCTTTTGCTGTACATCAGGTAGCTCAATTCATGCACGCTCCCTCCACTCTTCATTGGCAGGCCTTGAAACGGATTCTTCGCTATCTCCAATCTACGGCCTCCTTTGGCCTGCACTATCAGCCTCAGGGCTCGTTAGCTTTACATGCCTTTTCTGACTCTGATTGGGGGGGGGGGTGATGTTGATGACCGCCGCTCCACATCTGGTTTTACGGTTTTCCATGGTACTAATCTAATCTCATGGGCGTCCCGAAAATAACGAACTGTGTCTCGTTCGTCCACTGAAGCCGAATATAGAGCTCTAGCCACCACCACTTCTAAATTTTCATGGCTTGAGATGCTTTTATTGGAAATTGGTTTCCCTGTGTCTACGGCTCCTACTCTTTGGTGTGACAACCTCAGTGCCACCTATCTCACAGTTAATTCGGTCTTCCACTCTCGAACTAAACACCTGGAATTGGATTTTCACTTTGTTCGTGAATGGGTGGCCTCGAAGCAGCTTCGGGTTCGGTATGTATCCACTGATGACCAGATGGCTGATATCCTTACCAAACCGCTCCACAAGACTCGGTTTCATCTACTGCGTGACAAGTTGGCTGTGCTCTCCGCCCCAGCTCAACTTGCGGGGGAGTGTTAGGGACCTATATGATTAAATGTATTTGATTGTATTTATTTGTATATATATGTTACAGCTTGGTGTAATTATGTACTTTTACATAATTAGTATATATATCAGTACCATCTCTCATCTAGGTTAAGATTGAGAGTTTACACAAAACCCTAATTGTTTTAGTATAGACATACATTTAGAAATTAGTTTTCTGGTTAGAAAAAATTTCTAAAAAGGTAGGCGTATTTCTTGTCCTCCTGTTTAGTTAAGAAGCAAGTTGTCTAACCTATTTAACTAATAGCCGAAAGACTGAACTTGTGTCTGTCATGATGCAAAAACTAAACCTACATCCAGCTTGAATGCTTAAGATAATATTGAAACTCGGTTTAATACTAAAACAGACCAATACCACAAAAATATTCAGTCACCATATCAATTATCAGCATTACTAGCTACATGGAAAACTTTTGTAGTTGCGGTTTTGATTTCTTAGTGAGATACTTTACAGAGATACTGGTTCAGATTTGACCAATAAAAAAATTAATATACACAAAAATATATAATAAGAATGATAAATATCAAGAGGCAGAAAAAAAGAAAAGTCAACGTCCATATGGCTCATTTTAATTATTAGCGTGTATCCAACCTCAAAAATAGAATTTTTTGGCTTGCAATAGTAATGCCACTCAAAGTTGTCAAAACTACCACTCTAAATGGAATTCTAAGATGTACAAAATTTAAGAAATTATATGTATTAAAAAATTTTACTATGCCTTTGGCGCACTGAAGGGAATTAAGGTGTCATGTGGTATCTTCCCATTGCCTTAATTAATTAGCAAAATTTGTGAGGCAGGAGACAAAGCCTCCTATAATTACATATAAAATTAGTTCATATATACCTAACCCAATTTCCACTACAGTAAGTATAAGCTATTACTTCCTTCCAATTTATATCAAGTGTACTACTTAATAACTTGTCCCCTACGCTTCTTCTGTTTGAAACTCCTCATGAATGACAATTTAATTACATTTTGTTACTATAAAGAGCTAGCTAGATAAGTGAGAAAGGCATACAACACAATTAATTGAATTAATTCACTCTCTAGAATGGCTCACTATAGTTGTGTTGCTCTAATGTTTCTTGTTGCATTTTTACTACACCTTATTCCACATTTGGAGGCAAGAAAGCTAGTGGCAATGGACAAGAATTTAAGTCACACTAAAGGTGGTGGTGGTGGTGGTGGTTCAGAAGAGTGGGTTCAGAGCTCCGAAGCTGGGCATATTCAGGTATCATTGAAGGCATCTTCAAACGCTGGTCAAGTTGGCTCTGAAGTTGGATATAATAAAGGACGTGTTATGCAGTCAGTTCCAAGCCCTGGAGCTGGCCATTATCATCCTTCTTTGCATTCAGTTCCAAGCCCTGGAGCTGGCCATTATAATAATCCTTCTTTGGATTATGTTTCGGGCCGTGGATTTGACAATAACCGAGTTTTAGAGTCAGTTCCAAGCCCTGGAGTTGGCAATTAATTATTCCTATGAGAATCATCCTCATTTTTCAATAAATAATTGAGAATTAAATTAAGTTTCATCACAAGGGTTTTCAACAGAAACTCACTTTCAACATACCGTTAATGTCTCTTTTATACGATTAAATATATATAAAACCTTGTCACATACTCACATACGGATGGTCCTCAACTTGTTATCTCCTTTGTATAAATTTTATGTTGTGATAATATAATAATTTCTTATTTAAATTGAGATATCTGTCTCAAATCCTTAGTATATATATTCCTACTCTATATGTTGCTATGTAAAGTTATAAAATCTTTCTCATTCTGTTTAATTTCCTACTTTTTTTTTTGTTATATATTGAAAAGAACTTACACACATTACTTAGAGAAATCCCCATTCCAACATCCGTTTAGGTTAAACAAAAGAAATGAATTAAAGAGTTTGTTGGTTCTGTGGCACGTTAATATCTGAGGAAGAAAATTGTTGAAAGTGACTAAATGTTGCTCTTAGTTGTTAAGAGTGCTCCTAGTTTTATGCTTCACTATGTGCATCGTATGTCTTATTAGTTGCTAGAAAATAGTAGTTATTTATTTTAAGTGGCAACCTGTGTGTTAGTGGTGTGTTCGAGGCAAATATATTGCTACATATGTAGTTACTCAGTTATTATCTTTTCTATTTAAATTATTTACGTACTTGATTGAATGTAATGAATTAAATGTGAAAGTTAGGATTAACCCTCTTTTCTCTCTAGCCTCCTTTTCTAGCGTTCATACCCTGTATTAGGGTTTTGTTTTTTTAACCTCTTATAGGGTTTTATTTGTACCTGATCAGGTTTTTTGTTTTTTTATTTTTCACTCTTAATAACTATTATTTCAATGATTGTTATTTATGTTTAGTTGTTGAGGGGTGTAAAATTTTAGGTGTTTCTTTCGATATCTGAGCTTTTGTTTACCGAATTATGCTGCACAAGCTTTTGCCTATACTTCTGGTTCTATGTTTAATAGAGGGAGTTGCAGTTTTGTTCTTTCCTCTTTTGATTTAAGATTTGTGTTTCCTGATTAATGATATTGATTTTTTATCAAAAAAATTGGGTGAATTTAATAGACCAAAATATCAGTAAAGATTTATGTTGCAATTTATGATCAGTCCACTCTTCTTTCCTTCTTTATTCATTCTCATATCAATTTTGGTATAAACCACATGTATCCTCATTGTGATAAAATTATTCGGGCTTAGTCACACTTATGGCTCCTCACCCCTCCTTTGGGTATATTTAGTGGGATTCATACTTGAGCTTCCTCTCATAAACTCAATCTATGTTGTCAACTTAGTTACACCCCGCATGTATGTTTAAATCATTTTCAGATCCTCTTTGAAATATCATTTGTTATTTTCCAACAAAGTGGATCAGAACTATCTTCTTGAGGTCCTTGTGAGTGAGTGCCTTTGAATTCAAAACACAAAACCCATCTTTTACAAAATCCATAATCAATAAATGGATTCAAATTCACCATTTACAACATTAGAACATGTTTTTTATGGTGAAAATTATCAAGTTTGGACGAGAGAATGGAGGCCTATTTAGAAGCCAGTGATCTTTGGGAGGCCATTGAAGAGGACTGCGAAGATCCCCTATCGCCGAAATACCAAGCACTTGCTCAATTAAGGTCTCACAAAAGGAGAGAAAATCAAAGGAAAGATCATGTTTGTTCGGATCTGTCTCTTTAACAATATTCACTAGAATTGTGATTTTCTCAGGTTACTAGAGAATTAAAGGCATGTAGATGTTGAAATTGATAAGGGATTTTGAGATGCAAAGTACGAAGGGGTTAAAGACAATTAAGAAGTATTCTGAGAGACTTGTTTGAATTATTGAATTTCATTATAGTTCTAAGTTGCAAATGAACAAGATGAGGAGGAGGAAGGATTACTTGTGGCAACCTGTTTTGCCAATAGCAATTTAAATGAAAGCTCCACAATTCTGAATGTGAAAAGGAAGGAAGGAAGGAAGACTTTGTAGTGGCAGATGTTGTTGTCCTTATTCTAAGATTCCCCGAGGGTTTCATTTTACTTCCATGTCCTCAATTCAAATGGCTTGAGCTTTATAATCTTGGTATTGGTGTTAATGTCAAATTTAAATACAGACTCTATGTACTATGGGCTAAAGCAATTTCCTCAAAAGAGATACTTGAAGCAAGTAGGAGTACAATTCATGGCATTTTTTTCACCAAAGCTTTGTTTGAAGGTAATTTAAAGTTTTATAAACTTTGAGTGTTGAAAGTGCCTAAATATTATTGTTAGCTCTTAGAAATGATCCTAGTTTTATGCTTCACTATGTGCATCATACGCGTTAGCTATATTATTGGTTATTTAGTTACTGATCTTTTCTATTTAAATTCATGTAGAATCATTGTTTTAATTGAGTGAACATAATAGAACAAATACCAATAAAGTTTTATATTGTAATTTATGTTCATTTTATTGTTTTTTTCTTCTTTTTTTTTTCATTTTTAGATCATGTTTAAAATTTCTTTCCTTATTTTTAAAAAAAATTGGATAATTAATAGAATAATGGTTGTACAAGTCAAATCAGTCCCTATTAGGCTACTACTACTTAAATGATGTTTTCTCACTTACCCGGTGGACCGATCAATAACCATCTGATTAATTAATTAAAGTGGTATGTCAAATAAATAAATAAATATATGTACATGATATAGAAAAAAAAAAATTAAAATAACAAAAGCGTGATAAATCAATGGTCAACTCCACACATCCATAAGTGTATTTTTTTCTTAAATAGAAAGATCATATAGTATACTTTAAAAAAAAAGTTATCAAAAAAAAAATCAATGACCAACTCCAGGACTCGGCACAGACTGTAAAAGGCGATCGGTTCTTGAGAGAGACTCATGAGGAGATTTATGATTCATCGAATTGATGAAAAAGTACTTGTGGATGTTGGATTTTTTAGAAGAAGAAGAGATAAGTGAAGGGTTAAGGTAAGGGTTGTGATAAAAATTGTTGATCCGAAGTTTGTTGTTAATCATTCTGGCTTGTAAAGATGGAGCATGCCTCGTTGTTAAAACCAATATCAATAATATCACACACATAATACTATTACTTTTACTCTTCATTTTATCTTCAATTCTCTCAAATATATTTCTAATCTCTTTGGGGAACAAATTTAAACAAGAAACAAACTGTGAGATATATGGTGAGAAGGATTTGTATATATATATATATATATGGCGAGAAGAAGTGAGCTTATTACGTCAGCAACTTTACTCAGCCTGCACCCAAAAAATAAGGTATCAATCTAACCTTTTTGTTATATATATATATATATATATATATATTATACAGTTTGGTAGAAAGGATCTTATTTCATTAATATTATTTTTGCGAGTCAATAACAAACTATTCTACAACTTCTTAAAAAAAATATTATGCAAAACATTCATAAGAATGGGCCTCATCATTATTCAATTCATTTAAAAAAAAAAAAGGTTTGAAATAATTTCTTCCTTATGAAACCAAAAAAATAATAATAATAATAAGTAAATGTTTAGGAAAGGGGATTTGACTTTGCAATACAAGACAAATGAAACTTGCCAAGAGGAATATTAGATTTTCTTTTTCTTTTTCTTTAATTAGATAAGAGAAATAGTTAAATCATCATGTATCAATCATCTATATTTTATTTTGGGTTTAATTTGAATTTGGTATAAATGGGGTGGAACTAAATGTTATAAAAAACAACATTTTTTGGCTTCAAGATAGCTCAAAATAAGTATATTTCGTTACATTCTGTTAACAAAATAAAAAAATTTCTACATGGCTCAAAATAAACATATTTTGTTAACGAAATATGACGGAGTATGTTTATTTGAAGCTATTTTGAAGTATTTTTAAATAGCAGATGGGGCAAATGGATAAAGGTCATATCACAAGGAGCGAAAAGGAAAGAAATGTGATTGCACAGGAGAAGAAGTCTTTAGTCCATCTATATCATCTCTTAAATTAATACAAAGAACAAACAAAATAACCCAACTATCATTAAAAGTTAAAAATTAAACAAGAAATTGACTTGGATTAAACAAAATAACCAAAATAATTCCATATACTGCCTTTTTGGAGTGATTCCTATTTTCAACTGAGATTTTCCTTTTCTCATTTGCCAATCAACAAAATACTTACAATCATAAAATGACAAAATCAGCACATATAATTAATAATAATGTTATACCTTTGCCGTCTTTGAGTATCTGTTTCATCTTTTTAGAATTTTGTCTATATGCTATATGCTTGATATATAATGCCATTTTTAGATGACCTCAAAGTCCCCCCTTTTTTTTTTTTTTTTCAAGTAGCAATATCATCAATTCTCATACCTTAATACTCCTAATTCAAATTTGCACAAAGCATTGAAATTAGTATGAATAAAGACGAAGTACAATTTTAGACATCCATTAGGAACTTTTAAACTTTACAACTTGGTGCTTCGACCCACAACTTATTTTAATCTGTTGAATTTTTCAACTAAACCCTATTGAGCCTAATTTTTTCTATTTTCTTATCAAGTTTATAATGCATTTTTTTAAAAAATTATCTGTTTGTATAAAAACTAAAAAGAGAGCCTTTTGTTATCACAATGCATATTACTTAATGGTCGTGGGGCACGTAAGTTGTTTGTTTTCAAAAATGGCTAATGGGTTTCAATTATAGAGTTCAAAAGCTTAACATAACAAAACAAAATAAATTGAAGAGCTCAATCAGGGGCGGAGGAAGGGGGGGCACGGGTAGGCCGTTGCCCCCCTAGCCGCCGGAAAACGCCCCTAGTAGGAGTGTTTCCGGCGGCAAAAATGGTTGAAGTTCTGGTTTTGGGGGGGTAGATTTCCCCCCCCCCCCCCCCCCCCAAACCAGAGGAAGACGAAAGCTGGGCTTTTGTCTTTCTTTCTTTTTTTTTTTTTTTTTTATTCCCAAGCAAAACGACGTCGTTTTGCCTGATGTTTTAAAAAAAAAAAAAAAAACCCAGGCAAAAACGACGTCGTTTTGCCTGGGCTGGGAACAGAAAAATTAAGACATATATTATATCCCTTCTTCTCTTCTCCTCTGTTCCCAATTTTCACCACCACCACTACCCAACCAACCTCCTCCGCCACTGCCTCCTCCGTCCAAGCCGCCGTCGCCCGCTCACGCTCCGCCTCTCCGTCCGTCTGCGTCTACCGGCTCTCTCTTCAATTAGGTAATTTTTATTTTTCAATTCCTAAATATTTTATATTTTAACCCTAAATTGAATTGAAATTTCACAAATACAATTAGATTAATTGAGATTGTTATGATGTTAAATTAGGATTAGGAATTGCAAATAATATGTTAGTATTTTATTATATTACTATTATTTGAATCAATTTGTTTTTTCATTAATATTATAAATAGATGAATTAAGAGTTTAGTTATTTAGGGATTGTAATATATTACTATTGAATGGAATTAATTGTATTATAATTTGAATTGTGATTGATATATTGAGAATTTGTGTTTTATAATTTAGATTAAATTGAATTAATTATGAATTTGGGATTGTATTATAATTTGGGATTGTGAAATTTGGATTGTGTTAATAATTTGGTTGTGTTATTATTTTAGGAATAAACAAAATGGACAAGCAGTATCACATTTATTTTCCATTGGTGTATAAACTTATTGAGCTGGCTTTGGTCTTACCTGTTGCAACATCTACTGTTGAAAGATCTTTTTCTGCAATGAATATTGTGAAGACTGATTTGCACAACCGAATGGGAGATGAATTGTTGTCCGATTGCTTATTGTGTTACATTGAGAAAAAGGCTTTCATTAGCATTGAAAATGAAGTCATTTTGCAACGTTTTCAGAAATTGAAATCTCGAATGAAGTATTTACCACCTAGCAAGAGCTCTCCTACTATGAATGACTCATACTCGTCAGTTAGAAAAAAATGATTATTGGTATGTGTATAAGACTATTTATTTAATATGTTTTGTATCATTTAATTTGACAGAACATAATCTTCTTTCAAAAATTTTTGCAGGACTTTTTACCCCCCCGAACTTGGTTTCCTGGACTCGCCACTGAGCTCAATAGCACCGTTAAAGAGTTCAGAGCGTTAAGAATTCGCTTTTCCTTAATAAATAAATAAATGTTTTACGTTAAGTAGGGTTAGATAGCACGGCAGATTTTTTGATGGTAGAAAGCTTTTCCCTGAACAAAGTTCCAACTGGGACTTTATAACCAGAAGAAGCAAAATGGAGGCAATTTGTGAAATAATTGCCAAGAAAACTCAAGATTCAGATGAAGTCAAATGGAGTGAGTGCACCTAACTCGTGCAATTTTAAATTAAGAAACTACATACATTTAGCATATGAACAAAAACATGAACATCTATTACATAGTAATGAAATATACATGATTGAGAGAAGGAAACTCGGCAGCTCTGTTCAACAATTTTGCAGTCAGCAGCCAGTACGTAAAAACCAGGCACCAGCTCACCAATTTTCTGATAGTCGAGATTTCACTTTTAAGCAGCAGCAGCTACATGCAACGGAAATCTAAGAAACGTAAATTTCCTTCTTTGCATAATCAGTAAGCGTTCCTTATTTCTTCAAAGATTCTTTCACAAGGTTGAACTATGCATTTGACTTTCTAAATTGCTCATTGACTCCTCTCCCTGGTGCAATTGACACGTCCTAAAAGCAAACAGCTGCTACACCTTTGATCTTCAAGCGAACCATAGCCGCAACATGCCCAATTAGCTCCAGTTCTCAATTTTTGGGTTGCCATGACTTCTTAACCGGTAGCAGAAGATAGTGCGTCATCTGAGTCCACCTTTAGCTGAGAAAATACAAGAGAGAAGACATTTAGTTCAGACAAAACATTGGAACCAAACATAACCTACCAATGAACAGTCCTTATAAAAGATTTAGGAATGTTTAGTATATTAAATTACAACCTTTCAGGAAATTAGTAATTAATTTTCTTATACTAGCCATTCAATTTTTATTGCACTAAAATGGACATCAAAAAATGTATAATGCATAACGTTCACTTAAAATATCGGATACATTATATGCATTTAAACTGTACATCAACTAGGAATTAGGAAAAGATCATAACTGTACATTATGATTCAGCCATTTATCACATAAGGGGGACGGGGAGCATGTTGTCACTTTGGTGCTATTGCGACTTTTACCTTAAATTTATATTCCTATGGTTAATGAACAGTATATTAATGATATTCATAATAAGCTTCAAAAGGTAAAGAGAAAATTATGCATGCTCTCTTTTGCCTATAATTCTTCTACTATGTGGTTTTTGGAGAACTTAGCTTATATGAAACCAACTTTTAAAAAAAAAAAAAAAATTCGAAAGGAATGTCAATAAATAAGCAGAAAAAAAGAAGCCATAATCTATAAGGAATGAACTTCACGCTTTGTACTTAAAAAAAAAGGCATCTTCTAAGCGCCACATCATAATGAATTGAAGTTACTAACTGATTTGGTACAAATGTGGCAATAATACAAACACAAGGTACTCGAATGTCACAACAAATAAAGCATATTAAAAGCTCAGCAGAAACAACTAACATTATCATACTTAAAATAAATCTTGAAAACATTCAAACGACAAAGAAAATATTGATTTCAGGTAAGTTTATATACATGGATTTGATATTAAAGATGTTCACACCCTTTATTTCCAGTTCGTTGTATTGTTTAATATTTTATTTTAGAAATAAAAGTTACAGTTATGAAGATTGTTATCAAAGATGTTCTTGAAATATTTTTAGAAATGTGAAGAATTTCTAATATGCATTATGACTAAATTGTTATGAATGGAACGAAGGACTAACTTACAAACTTTAGTGTTACTTATTTTTCCCAACCTATAATAGTGGAGAGGCCTCAGATTTATATTCAATCCACCCAAAATATCACTTACCAATTTGAGATGGTTCAGCAATGCTCCATGTAACAGCTTTTTGAGCTTATCACATTGGTCAACCATATGGCCCGAATTGATCAGTTCATCAAGTTGACACCACAAGCGCTCTATTATTGAGTATGGGAACCATGCTGCTAATGGCCTTTTCCGATGTATGAGGTCAGATGGTCTCTGCAAAAGATGGTGGAAGCAGCATTTACAGCCAGTAGGGTAAATTAATAGGCATTTCTCAGAATAGAATTTTAAAAATTATTTCTGGATAAAATTGCAAAAACTTAAAAAGGTTTGGACATCTTGCATTTTTAGTTATTTTTTATATACATTAACATCATTGGCACCATCATATTCTTACGTATAATTATCAAGAAACTATTCTATTATCTACCCCAAGGCACCAAACCTGCTTCCAAATGAACAGGAAACCACAATGCAACCAACATAGCAATTTGCCAAAGTTGCTCAACACTTTACCAATTGCAACATGGGCATATTATTTACTGATTTTCATCTCTCTAAAGCATGCAATCCAGTGATCCTCACTGCCATCACTAAATATAGTCTTTATACACCTCCAAGATCCGTTTAGCTTTATCAACGAATTCCAGTCGCTTTAATCTAACACTAAAGGATTCCGCTAACTTTATCTTGACTGAGAACATCCAATGCCTACATGTGATGCATAAAATTTTCATAACAACTTTTCAAGATTTGCAATACAAGAACCATGAATGCCATTTAAGTCCTAATACGCCAGGGTTACAGGCTTTTAAGTATTATAAGCCCACCAAAACCTATTTAAGTATTTTGAAACAGGAACCATAGTGTGTTACTGTGATGGTGAACTCTTCACTATTCAAACTACAATCCCAGTTTCTCATTAGATGCTACAAACTAAATAGAATGCACAGATGTAAGAGTACCACAACTATTTTTTTTTCAGGTAAATAATATGGAATGGAAAAAGTTACCACATACCACTGATGCAAATGATTCCATATATTCAACCAACAAATTTGTGGCTTCTGTAAAACGACCATAATCTACATATAATCGGAATAAAGATGCAGGATTTGATTCTTGGCCGGTCATCCCCCATGTCCTATCCTTTCGGAAATCCTGCCAGTACATGAAAATATAACCAAACCAGTACACATGAACTTTATTAGTGACAGAAGAAAGAAGCATGTGCAGTTCAATTCGGGAAGGTATAGTGAAATCAGACAACAATGTAAGAAAAATCGAAGTTTAATTAATGCATAAGTTCTCTATGCAGAAAATTCCTGTTGCGCAGAGAAAAGATAATTCCATGGTGTGAAGGATGGGATTTCCTCCTAACACAAGCAGATACACGTCTATAAACATCAAGAACAAGCTATAAGTGTTATCCAGAACAAATACACAGAAAATAATCAGTAACGCTCTACGGACATGCTGAACTATCCCCAAAAAGGACCAGAAGCATGAGCCCACAATGAATCAAAGAAGACAACTACCAAATGAAAATTGAAAGACAAATTTTCAGTTATCAAAGTTCGTATGCTCCTCCATTCAGACACTTCATATTGCTGGAAGTTAAGTGCAAATTCAAGTTTCTTGCCATCCTTTAACCCATCAATAAACAGAAAATAGAAGTTTCAAAACAGACCCAGCCACTTCAGACTGCAAGTACAAGTGAGATTGAGATTCACTCTTACTTGCAACACGTGAAATGCCAATCAGGAAATTGAGAATTATCATACCACATCTTCCACAAAAAGCCCTTACCTTCAGTAAAAGATTAATTTTCAAAATAACATTATTCAAAGAAAGCCTTTACAGTGTTCACGACAAGACAGCAGGTGAACATGAAGTGAAGCAACTGCATAATCATAAAAATAGCAACCACACAAGCGATTGCTGCAGTTCTGATGATATTGTAAATCATTCTTTCCAGGTATATTACTATAACATAGTTCATCATTTTTTTACGCAATTGTACATGTTCTGTGGCTCTTTAGCCCCCTTCAGATTCTCATATGTTCAAATATTGCTGCATATGTCACCCTTTTTTCTTTTTTTCGTAAAATTCAATAACTTAATTTTCAACAGTAACATCCAAAGAGAACAAGGATTGGAAGTGATATTCTCAGGCCTATTTTTACCATTGACATTCTCATGCCTTTAGATGTTCTTAAAATGGCTAAAAATGATATCGTCCTTGATTTTTAGACCTGCTATCAACTATACTACTATTCAAGTCCTCCATTAAAATATCATGTGCTTGAATCATCCTTCTTCAATGAAATGAAACAAATTTTCCAATCCCTGAAACTTCTTTAAATAATCTAACCTTCAATTCAGTTTACAGAATAATATAGAACCTCAACACTCATTTGAAACTTAAGGAGCAAGTGCTTTCAGAAAAACAAACCTTGTTACTATCTACCCAGAAATAAAATAGTCAGACATTACATATATCCTAAAAAAAAGTACCTTGAACATATGTACTAGCCATAAAGGTAATTCAATATGAGGATCTGCACGAAGAAGTGTTTCAGCAACAGTTATTGGCAATCCAGCATGAAAAGCTTTATATTTCTCCTGCAATACAGACATTGTAGTCGTTGAGAAGATTTGTTTAATAGGATGGGATGAGTACATGGTACATAATCTTTATCAAAGCCAAATCAAACAAAAATAGGGAGGACAAAATATGTAACAAGTCCAAAGTTAATAACATGAGAACCATCATGAAGCTTCACTCTGATTGGAACAAACCAAATTTCCTGGATGAACCCTATCTCAAGTCTTGTCACGAATTAAACAATTAATACTTGAAGAAACAATCAATACTTGAAGATGTTTAGGAACGAACGTGTGAATTGCATTGATCAGTTTAACTCAGTGGCCATTTAACGAGGCCCAATGACACAAAATATCCAAACATGTTCACATGTTGACTGACTATCCTAGTAAAACTTAAATTAGTTCAACACTCAAGCACTTTTCAGGTACTCAAATGTTTCTTCTTTTTTTTTTTTTTTTTTGGTGTGTGTGTGTGTGTGCGCATCTGCGTGCATGTCCTCCAGTGTTAATGCGATCTATTCTTTTTTCTTCTTTTTCCCTTATTGACAGATGTTGAATACTAATTATACCAAGTTGGGTGCAACTCAAGAAGAAAGAGACGAAAATTCCATAAAAGTTACATAAAGCAGTAATGAGGAAAGAAAATATGACTATTATGCCAAAACTTAACACTGTTTTCTCACAAAAGCATACCCATCATGTTCAACCCAATGGACTAACATAAGAAAGCAACAAAAACAAAATTTTGCACCAACATTTGCCATTTATCGCCCACAAGTTCAATTGAAGTGACCTTGTTCTACAAAATGCATCCACAATTGTTTACAAGAAGCTATTTCCTAGCCCAGCCTAACTCTCACATAGTTAGCATCTATATCAACAAAACCATTCCTCCATCACAAAGTTAAATTTTCACCTTTCCCATCGTAGACAAAAGTTGGGAAAGTGCATTTCTTCTGAATTTCCTTTTCAGTTCACTTCTTCCACTCGTTAGAATTTACCTTAACTGCACACTTTCTACACATCTTTCAAATTTCCTAACAAACTTGATATTTGTTTGTGGTTTGAGCTTTATTCAATTACTAATTTGGGTGCTGTATACTTTTACTACATAAGTACAAGCAACCAAAAGGAGATGAAACACAAAGGATTCTGAGATACTATACTATTTTAATGATGAGATTGACCTAAAATTTTATCCTAAGTGAGAGTCCTCAGGTTCTGTGTGCTTTGTTAGATAGAAAGAATACTTTGGATGAAGGAGAACACAAGACGAATAAAGATGTGTGGAAACAGTTTTTTTAGCAGTTGCTTGTTGTCATGCAGAGATAGAAACCAGTTAATTAAATTGAGCATTTTCAACTTTAACCACTTGTTTTCAATTTTACAAATGTTACATCAGTTTCAATTGAAGACATAGAGTAAATACAAGTAAAACATAGTAATATAATCCACAGACAAACACAAATTCTAAACTTCAAGAATCAGAAGGATCTTATAAGCTGTGCTCTAGTAGACGTGCCTCAAGCATTTAAGTAGCGGAACAGGAATTACAAAAGTCTTTAGATCTAATTGTATTGTTGTCTGAAGTATAATTTTTGCAATCCCTACATCTGACTTGAGACGTATCTTAAAAAAAAACCAAAAGCAAATGACAACAAGGGTAGAAGGATAAACCCAGTGGAAACCTAAAGTCAGTTTCTTTAGCAAAAAAATCCAAAATTAGTGGTAGTCGGCAGATAGTAGCAGATCAAAAAGATTAAAAGAAAAAAAAAAGGCCCCAGCTAGCAATTGCGTCACACATCCTAGACAGCAGCAGATTAGCATAAGTTTTTTAATTTTTAAATCTATTTCAATTTCACATTCAAATTTCAGAAGCATATCAGATAAGTTTCAGTTTCAGTTTCAGAGTTAAATTTGAATTTTGGTTCTAATTAAGATAGTTGAATATTTGCTTGTTTTCAAATGATTTCAGATGAATAATCCTATATAAAGCCGTTTGCGTGTCTAAATATTTTTCTTGCGATCATAGGGTTCTCCCTAATGAGTCCTAACCCATTAACCAAACAAATAGTTCATAAGGGTAGGAAAAACAACAAAACAGTTTCGCATTTCCAACCAGATTTTTTACTTCAAGGTCCTGTAACCAGAAATCGATCTAGGGCCTATAAATGATGAAAAAGTCATAAGAAACCAAGCAGAACACATGATACACATCCCATCATTCTATATAATGCCCATACATTCCCAGGTGCTCTCCTTTCTCAATTCCAAATAATGCAAAAGATCAATTTATTTGAAAACAAAGAATAGCAGAAGCTTAACAGAAAAAGGTGTGGAAGATACATACAAGAAAGAGCTCAAGAGTTTCCCATTGGGAAGTTCCTCTAGACTCCTGAGAATTAGCAGGTGAACCTTGAACAATCATATCCTCCGTGGATGATGTCAACAAAAGACAACTTGTCTTGAACTCATTTCTGAAAGTCACAAATCATACAGTACATAGTGATGTCATAAAACCTGGTATCAATTCTAGAGTAATTCAGGACAAAGTGGGAAGTAAGGATAGGAAAATTTTGCAATTAAAACATGAGTTTAACCAACTAGGCATAGCACATTTGGAAAAATTGCAGTAAATGCAGGAGGAGATATTGGGTCTTGAAGCCCAGCCCCTTTCAGATCCTTTTCACAAAATGAAAACATGTTTTCGTGAAAGGGAATACGGTAGTACCCAGCAGCTGAGGAACCAGTTTTACCCGGGCAGCATTTCAATGACATAGCAGAGAACACCTTTTCCAATTCCCTAGACAAAAAAGCACCAGTCATTCAGGCATGCACGGCAAATAGAACACATTCATATTGAAATAATATTATACAATTAAAGAGCGATCACAAGACCTCTTTAATCCAGAGCCCTTCCAAAATTTTAGAAGAACTGTAAATGCCATATCATATAAATTTGTTTGGACCAAGAGATCAACCAAATCCGAAGGAGCACTATTTGTTCCTGAAATGAAAAATGAAGTGTGTGTTTGTATAAGAATCAACTAATCATTATTAAAAAAAAAAAAAAAGAACTCACTAATCAGATGAAAATGAAAACAATGACTAATATATTCAACACCCTCCAGTACAAATTAATCCTTGAGATATAGATTTCAACATTGCTAGAGAATATATTTCCCAGGCCAAAGATGTGATTTCCAATTTGTCCTCAGTTATCACAAGGATAGCAAAAACATGTTTAACTTGTCTTGAAGAAAATTTCAAATGATGTTTTTTATTATATTAGAGTAAAAATTATCATTAGTTAACTAGATGATGTCATACAACGAAGATAAACATTATAGCAAAAAAGAAAAAAAATACCATTAGATAGCCATTTGACATTTGCTAATGAAAGCAAATATTCTGCCGAAGTTAGTATGAACTCATTCTCAATTTTCTCGACATCAATGTGAAACTGAAGCCTTTGAGGTTGAACATCACTGCTCACTGCAGCAACAAAAGTGAAATTTATCATCATTTTCTGAATCATGGGATCAAGCACACGTGTGTGTACACACACACATATAACCGTTTTCTGAAAACCAGGGAGGGGGGAGAGAGAAAGACTGATTACTCCAAATTCAACGAGGTCATAAAAATCTATATGATAATTTTTCATAAGTATGAGAATTAATAAAAATGCAAATATAATGGAACAATAAAGAATTAAAAGGGATATTTACACTGTTCTGTGATGGTCTTTTTGGCCTTCTTATTGGGATAACAACCATTATAAATAGAATTTCCCTCAAGCAATGAATCAATCCAAGCATATGAGGGATGAACAAGGTGCAATGCATTGATAGAAGCAGAAAGTCCATTCAGCCTCTCTTCGAGCACCAACGACATATGTTGATGATCCTTCAAAACTACTTCAGTTCTCAATCGAGTTGAATATTGGTACATATAACTCGCTGCCTTTCGCCAGTTATGCCGATGCATCTCAAATGCGTATAGCAGTTTATATGGGTTTGGTTTCGTCAAGATATCTGAACGGTCCGCCTAGAATTTTCAATCAGCTCTCAGAAGAGTTTGAGGGAGAAAAGACATTACAACAATATCAGATAGTCAAGCTATTCTTTTCCAGCTTACCTTCCAAACAAGCTCTTGCTCAATCTTCTCAGCTAATCCTATGAAGGGTATTTGACCGCCACAGAGTACCTGTAGTACATAAAAGTGAGAAACACTTCCATCCAATATAAGATATCCACTGAAATTAACATTACGATAGCACTACAGGTGGCGTATTATCTTCAAGTGCTTGGAGCACGCTCATTAGCTGCAGTTGTTTTCAACTTAGTTACAATTGTAATTGCAGAGTAAACCTGAACAATCCATCACTGTTGCAAGAGAGGCATGAGCCAGAGACAAGATAAAGATACAAATAGTACATAAACCAATGAGTAGTGATTCAATAGGTCGAGCTTTGAAAAGCAGCAAACCAAGGACTCTCACAGAATCAGCTCCGACTTTTCTTAAGACGAAGGTTAGCCCAAGTTGAAAGTCAACAGTAGTTCTAAATGGCATTTAGCATAATGCTTGTTTTGCAACTTTCTAGAGGCAGATGAAAGAAATCCAAATGATACATTACAGTTAAAAGGACATTAAAGGTGTAAAAATAACCTTTATTCCTCCACGCTCATACAGAACTATAATGAAACGCCTCAGGCAAATATACTTGCTTTCTTCATCTGGATTAGAAAGTATGGCACAATATGCATCATTGATGTGATTAAGATCCAAAGTAAACTTGAAAACATTTGCCCAAAGTCGCCCTTTAATGGTAATAGCTGATTCATTGAGCATATCTCTCCCTATGGACTCGTCTTCTTGAGTAAGAGCTTCATCTACTTGTTCAAGTGCAGCTAGTGCAAACTGGTAAGCTCCTTCACTTATGCCATATTGCTCAAATGTTTGCATCGCCCACTGATAGTAATGAAGTTTCCATGCAACAGATGAGACACAACCATCTGTAAATAAGACCAGGAGAAAGGTTGAACAAATAAACAATTAACTGGCATCCATTTAATCTAATATGAATCAAGATTTCAAAGCTGAACAAAAAAATCACCAAAACCAAGATCTGGTAATCCTGCATCATGAGACAAGCCCTGCAAAGCTTGGATTGCTCCTTGTGCAGATGAAGCTCTGAATAGTAGAAAAACACCAACTAGTTTAACGCAAGTGCACACCAACTATATTAATTTATAAGGCTTGAAGAATTATTTGCCAGTTAAGAAAACAAAAGAATGGTACTAAACAATCGGTAAAGAAATGGAAGGAGTATCAGCGGCTAGAGATGCACTGCCTCCCATCACATTAAGCTAAAAATATTTTTAGGAAACTAGTAAAATGCATTCATACAATCAACATTTCTTAAAAAATTTGTCAGTTCCTCCTTATGCAATTAAAAAGTCCCCAAACTGTTATTCCATAATTGATCTTCAGAAATGTTGAATAACCAACTAATTCAAATATCTAGAGAAGAAGTCTAGAGAAAGAAGGAAGGTCAAGTACCTGAAAAAACAGCGTATAGCTTCAGAGACTTTCCTCTCTTTTGGCATCCCATGAAATCCATATCTCGCCTGAGCAAGGAAGCAACAACCCAGGAGATGTTGAAGTACACACCAATCACCATCACTATCTTGAATACTTCTAAAAGTTTTTTCCCTTCTTGAATTTGCTTCAACAACTGTGAGAAGTTGCTGAGAGATAAAAGAAATATTAAAAAAGCGAAAAAAAGAAAGGATAAAAGGGTTTAATATTTTAGCAACCATCTCCTGAAGAAAAATCATAGTAGGGAAGGAATTTGCATATAAATTACCTCAACAGCATCATATTGGCTATGCCTAAGGAGGATTAGTGCAAGGTCAGTTGAACGCTTCAAGAAAGAGTTAGATTCTTCCCCAGATTTGCCCCAAATAATCCAGCTTGTGAAGTCCCGCGCTAAACCAAGGATCTCTTGTGAATTTGGGAGATTCAGTGAAGATGGGTATGTTTGTTGTCCATAGGAGGTATTAACAGTTGTGGAGAGTATAAACGCCAATGTAAAGTCACATTTTCCCAATTTCTCATTCCATGATCGTTTGTCAGTGCTGCCATCTGGTTGAGGGAAACAGAAAAACAAAAATTAAAAGGAAAAGGATTAGCATTTAGTTAATACAACATCAGTGAAGTAACTTCAAAAGAAAAACTAGAATCCAATAATTAGCATATATTCCAATTTTTATAGGATAGAAAAACATGAAGAATGCTAAAAACAAGACAAAATGACACCCAATCTTCACATGAATTCCTATAGAAATGCAGTTCAGCTCTCACAAGTGCAACTCCTAAAAAAAAAATTATTCATAAACATTGATGAAACTAATAACTTCAAAATTTTTTTTTAAAAAAATCTTTATCACACAACTAGAGGTGCGAATCCCCATCCTTGAGCAATAACAGAAAGAGGAAGCAATAACACATTTTAACACTGGACAATAAACTTTCTAAGGTGGGACAATCTTATCTTCAGCGTAGTGCTTTTATCCATCCCCTAGCACTAGAGCATTAAGCAGAAGACAGTCCACACTGACTCACCAAGTTGTAAAGATGAGAGTTGGAAACTGAAATCTTCAATTGCTGGTGATTCAGATGGTGTGGTGCAAAGGAAATGAATTATGAACCACTCAAAAACAATATCCTGAATCATAGGAACCAATTCGAGTTGTATTCTGGATATATCGTCAGGTAACATGTTTATCTGCATGGAGAAAAAAAAATGAAATTTCAATTATTCAAGAAAAATTTGTAAACAGTGCTTATTGATATCTAGACATGCAAAATAACAATACAAAACTATAAGGTGTAAGAAAAGAACAATGTTAATTGAGTCACGACCTCAAGTTAAAAAGTTTGTAATAATCTGTAAAAGACCCAGAGCTGTTCAAACTTGGGACTGCTCTAAAGAGACCAAGACTATGTCAATGATATCATAAGCGACGTAGAAATTGTGAGCATAGTAAGGAGGTCAACTGTTTGATTGATGTAACCAAAAGTATCAATCACTACTTTCATCTAGGCCAACTTTAGCGAAAAGAATACAGGTGACAAAGCAACTTGATTTAATTTCCTGGTGCCTTTCTAAACTTCATCAAAGCATTACATTATATCATAACCACAAGCTAGTATTTGAGTAACAAAAGCAGAAACAACTATGCATGCAGAACAGAATCTTAGAAGACCTAACATTACCCCAATGCATGGGCCTCATGGGATATATAGATAGCTGAATCACAACTTAGGTGATAAGATACCAACATACAGTTGATTATGCTAACTTCTATCAGAATATTCAATTTCAGCCAGACCCGTTTTATGCTTTCTGACTGAACTTTTATTAATTTCATCAATTCATGTATTGAATAACTCATTCAATTTTTGTCTAGGCTTTTGTTGTTTTGTAATTGTTACATTGAAACACAACACTGGCAACCACACAACTGCTTTGGTGAGATGTTTGGTTAGATGGCCACTTTTCAGTTTTAAAAATAGCACTAGTCATTAAATAAAAGCACCCTTCTAGTTTTGGGATCAAAACCTTTCTAGTTATATATAAAATTGGAAGATAATAAAAAGATCAATTATCACCAAATATTAGAGTTCTGTAACAAATCAAATAATTGACCAACAACTTTTGTATTGAATATTCATAAAAATATTTGTGTTTTTATTCATTTTGTTTGTGGTTCTTAACAATAATAATTATGATAACCTCGAACTTTAGCCATTCATAGCTGAATGCCACTACTGTTCAAGCAGACTCTGTGAGTGAAAATATTCAACTCAAGTACAGGCCATGCAACAAGTTCAATTAGCAAATACTTCCAATTATTTGCTAGCTAATTTAAATGCCTAAAACTAAACTTGAAGGGCAAATAAGTCTTTTATTTTTGCAGAACATGATCGTTTATTGTTTTTCTAGAAGGAAAGCAAAATATCATGTATTTTTGAAAATTCCAAATAAAAAATTATTTTTCATATTGAAATTGTTACCAAGGATCCACACATGTACATTGCTGGACTCCAACATATGGCCACAATTGTTACCAACCCTTAAAGCTCATACCTAAAGTTGATTAACTTAATAAAAATAGATGAAGACACAAAAAGTGCTAAAGGACCTAGATTTGTTTAGTCATTTTCTCAATAACAAAAGCAAATATGTAGTAAAAACATGCATATTGACCACTAACAGATAGCAAATATGTGGCTTGAACGATTCAATGAAACAATCCAAGTCGAGAATCACAAGAAAGAACAGAAAACAAATCAGTTGCAAAAGAAGGGAAAGAAACTGACCCGTCCACTGACACTGAGAAGATAGTTCACAAATAAAAGAACGTCCAATGCAGAATCAAACATTGACTTTGCAATTTGAGATGCAGCCTGGACCAAAATGGAAACGTTGACATTCAATGACATTCCAGCATCTAATTTCTGTACAATCTTCTGAGGTACGAGATATTGTAGATAGGTTTCTATGACATTTAAAACTTTTCCCCATGAATCAGCTTTTTTGGACAAAGCATTAAGTGAGAATAGCATATCAATGGAGAACTTCCGCAGGTTTCTGTGATCTGCTTGTTCTTTCTCCAAAGCAAAGTCGCCCCCAAGATCTGATACATGCAGCGATGAAACTAATGAACTGTATCCAGTTTCCAGAATCTTCAGTAAACGGGGAACAATTTCTTCTGGTGAGATAATTTGAGGGCCAACGAGCGACTCATAAAATATAGCAGAAGCTGTTTTCCCCAATTGTTGGCTCATACTAATAATACATCTGAGAACTTCCATAAGAACCTCCCGTTCAAAATTTTCATCAGATACATCTAATGCAATGCTGATTGAATCGAGAAGCTCGTCAGAAGACCCTATTAGAATATGAAAATATCAAGCGCAGATGCAATAAGAATAAACATAATGAAAAGTATATCGTGATTTGTCAAAAGCCTAATGACCAAAAAAAAAGCCTAAAGTTAGGTTGGATTTTTAACACATCATATGGTTTCAATTTTTAAAAGCATCTGACAACAATAACAGCCCATCTAGTGAAGAGAAATACAAAAACAGATGTTTACCTCATCCAGTTACATAAAAAAAAAATAGTTTTGGTTATGTATTTAAGTTTTCTTTTCATCAAAAAATATTTTAGTTTCTAAATATTACACATTCAAAGATATTAATTTATTTAGAATAGGAAGAAAAATATTGTTATTACTGCTGACAATAAATTAAACATCTATTTTGCTACCAAAGATTATTTTGTAAATTTTACACAATTAAGTTATAACATTTATTTAAGAAAAAAAAAAAAAAAGAGGTTATAACATATAAATCACGAAAGAGGCAAAGATTGTTACCAAGTGTTATAGTTTAGGCTAACAACAAATTAAAGAATACGACATATTCATAAGAAATGAAAAAAAGTTCAGGAATTTCTTAGTTATTATGCCTTTGTGAAATTCAAATAATAGAAACCTAATCGTACCGTCAATAAGCACTTCAATTTTGTCCATGTCACGAAATAAAGAAACTGAATTCTTTCTGACTAAACCAATAACTCCTGCAGAAGAGTTAACAAGAAATCCACAAGGGGCATTGAGCTTGCACCAATTGTGGAAATACCGTGTACAAAAATGCTTCCAGGCACAAAAGATTGATTTTGCACCATCACTGACACCCTGGTGAGAAATATAAAGAGTATCAGCCAAGTTTACAACCTTTAAATTATATCAACTCTCACAGAAATAGGAAGAGGAAAGATGTTACAAAGTTCCCTCCCCAAGTGAGTTTGGAAATAACTAAAAAAGAGAAGGAGCACCTCATGTTCAATTAATGAACGAATTTCTTTCTTCAGTCCATCAACAGTTAAGGATTGTAACTCTGCATCAGTCCTGTGTCTGTGGTAATCCAGAAAAGTTGAACGTAGAATCATATTATGATGAACTCCAGGGTGAAGCAGCCTACGTAGGAAGATAGAAGAGAAAAATGGCACAACATGATCCTGTAAATATTGAAAGTAAAAAACATTTTTGGCATGAGCACCTTGCACATAGATGACGTGATACCTAAAGCAGAACAAGAAAGTGCTTCATAAAAGATCTTGCAAATGGCAATATTTCATGAGTGAACTATGCTTGAAGATGGATGAGATCATTTACAATGATAATTGTAACTCATAAACAAAACATATAAAGTATATTGGTAGCTATCCTATCTTAAGTATGAAGCATAAATTATGCTGGCTCGCATAACATAAGATGAGTGTAAAGTTCAACCACTCCCAGCAAAATAGACTTTATGCAGAAGTACAGGACTCCATAAATAAAAAAGATCAACTATGTAACAGATTGTGTGAAAATGGATTTTTTAACATTTCAAACTGAAAACCTTTTGCAGTACATGTCCTTCATTGTCTAACAATTCGTAAAAAGACAAGCTCGTTTACATTTCTTAGTCATTCAGGACTTTTGAATGCCTTCACACATTGAGAGAGATATATGAATAAAAGCTTGTTTATGTTTCTTATTCATTCAAAACTTTTGAATGCCTTCACATATCTAGATAGATATGAATAGCAAGTTCAACTATGAAAAAGCAAAATTGCATTTCTCTGGATGAAGGAACCTAGTGCAACTAGTTCCTCTATTGAGAGCTGTATAACGCAATATACCAAGCTATTTGCTTCAAGATAAATATTTAACTAACCATTATTCCCAACCAGTTCTTTTCTAAAACTAGAATTACATAGTTACACTTGTCGGATATGTATTGAAAAACATCAAATTGAATCTGCACCACAGGATGAAAATATGCACCGAGAAAAAGACATGGATAACCCTCATGATATTTTATGAAAAAAAACTCTAGTATAAAGGAATCCAACATAACATTTTGTTCCTCCTTGGAAAGATGATATTGTCAGTTCCATATCCTTTGTCTTAAGTTCTCTTTCCTTCTTCATATCTAATGTTGTCAGTCATAAAGTCTAGAGCAGGGGCATTGCATCATCTATAATATCAATAGTAGGAAGAGATGACTTCACCAAATTAATCCAATTTTTAAAAAGAAATTCAAATGAAACAGTAATCCACCTTTGTACAAGAAAATGTCGAATAGATAATCCAAAGAAGATCATCTGAAGAAAGTTCAGAACTTTGAAACAGATGTTCAGCTACAAATTCTTCCTGTAGTGCATAACAGCAGGACCCTTCCCTGACACGTGAAGAATGCAACTTACAGTAAGAGTCCAGATTATGAAATAAGTACAGATGCTCACAATCAAGCTTTATAGACGAAGAATGTTACAGAAAATATAAAGAGGAAACACTTCATAATGATGGTATATATATATATGTATATATTGTTACAGATTGTATAGATATTTAGTGTAGTTGGCACAAGTATAGGCACACGTATAGGGGTTCACATCATAGTTCACACTATTAGACTCATGTATGAATATATTTCCTTCTCTAATACACAAAATAACAATTTCATGTCATCTACTCTCTGATAACATATATATTGTTAGAAATGGTGGGAAATAGAATTCCATTTTATTCATTGACTAGTACATATATTTATACATGAGTCTAATAGTGTGAACTATAATGTGAACACCTATACATGCGCCTATACTTGTAATGTGAACCCCTAGATGTGCTTATACTTGTGCTAACTAAATATCTATACAATCTGTAACACTCCCCCTCAAGCCGGAGCATGGATTTGATTATGCCCAGCTTGGAACAAACATAATACAAGAAATCCAAATACAATTTACACAAACTAAAACACATTGGTGAGCGCTAGTAACATAAAAGATAAAACATGTGAAAGAAACCACTACTCAGACGGCAGACTTGAAAGGAGGAAGAAACCACTGACTATGGCACTATGGCAGCAAAGGGCAAGCTTGAAACTACTACACACCAGGGCAGTAAAGTGAATGCCATATATGACACTGCACACAAGGGCATTACGCCAATATTCCCAATAACACTGCACACCAGGGCAGAGGCGGAATATCCATAGCAGTAAACAAAGATTCCCCATAACACTGCATTCTTAGAACACTAAACAAAGCTCCCAAATTTCAGAACCTCAACTTCAATTGCAAACCAGAACAGAAATCGCCTAACAACAGGCCCATCAAAACCAAGAAAGTTGGCGGAGGGCATGAAGGCTCTGATACCATGTTATAAATGGTGGGAAATAGAATTCCATTTTATGCATTGACTAGTACATATATTTATACACGAGGCTAATATTGTGAACTATAATGTGAACACCTATACATGTGCCTATACTTGTAATGTGAACCCCTACATGTGCTTATACATGAGCTAACTAAATATCTATACAATCTGTAACATATATATATAAAAACAATAGTCTGGAGAGAAGATCCAAAGACAAGTGAAATAAATAATGTACACATAATTTAACACGGTAAGAAAATTATGGAAAAGATATCACCTATAAAACAGAGCCTTGAGAGTTAATTCAACTATTAAACTTACATGATGTTATTTGTATTAAACAAATTGTGAAATAATACTCCATTGTCCTTCAATATCCATATTCTATCTGAAGTGAGTTTGACATCAATGCATTCCCCCTAAATGACAGCAGTAGCAGAAAGTAATTACTTAAATGTTATCTTGAACATAAGAAAGAAGTAAAGCATAGGAAAGCAAAGTAACCTCCTCCAGAGGAATATTTTGCATTGAAGTCTCCACTGAAAAATTTCTCTTGTTTCCTGAACACTGGAGCCCAAAAACATAGATCATCTCCATGCTAACTTCCTTAACAGTCAGACAAAGAAACTAATCAGTCCTCACACAAAAGACTGAAACAAAATTAACAAAAGCACAATAAGATAAGCAAAAGGAAAAAGCTCCTTTATGATAGATTTCTGATAAACAATCCATATCTAGCATTAGAATTGGCAAAGATATGTGACTTTGACCTGTATAGCTTAATGGTCAAATACTGCCAGGAAAAGAGCAGCATCAGAATTTCACTTAAACATATTTCTGACGTCTGCAAGTTTTTACCCATGTTGGGTATTATTTTCAGGTTCTGCTAGTTTAAGTATTATTGACTTAAATAAATCAAATAACACATACAAACAAAAGGCTAAATCAATCATCTGATTCAGTCAATGATATAACATTCATAATCGACAATTTGATCCAAATGGCGTTATCACTAAATTCTGTTATCTCAACGATGATTTGCAATCCATAGTACTGGAAGCAATTTGCATAACAGTTTATTTCTAGTCATGCATGACAAGTTATATTAAATCAAAATCATATATGAACTGAGGAAAGCCAGCATGTATGCACCTGATGCACAACATTGCATGAAAGATTTTTCACACATGAACCCATCAATACAAACATTTAAAGGGGCAAAATTCACTTTGGTAAATATGAAGACTTTCCAGGATCACAATTTGAAGTCAAATTTACTTTGGCAGAGAACAATTTTCCTTATTTCTTCATGGTATTATGCATCTAGAGTTCTTTGGCTATCCTTCAGCAAATATTCACTAAGACTAAATAGCTCAACTATGCTGACAGATGTTCTGTGTGTTCTTTTCATCCTTCTCACATAATTTTTTTCGAAAAACATAATTCAGATTGTTTCATGCATACTTGTTCTAGGCTCTTTCTATATGGAGTTCTGTTTTTAACCCAAAAATCAATTGCATAAATACAGAAGAATGACTTCACTCAGCTCCTGTTTCTCTAGTTGACTTAGTTAGCCGCTACTCTAAAACTCATATTTGACATCTTAACACTTTTGAACAGCTTTTAAAGTAAGAATCACGCTGTGAATTCACCAAAACATCAATGAACCATAATCTTATAACCTGGGGCCTCTATGATCATATTCCATAAAGTACTTTCACTAGCACACACTATCAATTAATTCGTTACAGTTAACATATACAATAGCAATAGCTTCATCAT
Organism: Euphorbia tirucalli; assembly: GCA_039660915.1. Lineage (NCBI taxonomy): Eukaryota > Viridiplantae > Streptophyta > Magnoliopsida > Malpighiales > Euphorbiaceae > Euphorbia > Euphorbia tirucalli. The sequence continues at coordinate 44,797,618 of CM077636.1, forward strand.
CTGCTTATAGAAAAATGTATTCCACAAGCACAATTTTACAACGTGAAGGTTCCTAGTAACCTACTTTCCTTGATAACAGTTACTCAATTCATCGAAACGAACTTAACTTTCACAATCAGTTAAGGAAAGATACCAGAGTATGTCTGCACAAGATGGCCAAGGGAATCAAGTTTGAATCTTTTGTAGCTTCTCCCACCCATAACCTTTCAAATGTTACACCTGAAATTAAAATAAGAATAGAACCTAATTAAGAATTAAAAAAAAAAATCTTGATTAATTTAAGTTGCTTTCCATGTTCAATGTGAAAAAACACCGGGTTACATAGTGTTCCTAATAGGGGAAGCATTTCTTTGGCTGATGTTAAGCAAGAAGCATTTTTCCACTTTTCATTTCCCAGGCTTTTAAACAAGCTTGGAGAAAATTTTGGTACAAAAGCCGCTAAAAGGTTATGAACCTGAATAAAGAAGTAAAACTATTTAAGAAAAAAAAAAAAGGAAATATGATTGAAGCCTCTGTAAACAGAATTCAAAAAGCACTACCCGCTAAACCAAAAGATAAAATAACATAATATTTGCTATCTATTTTTTTAGATAAAAGAGAGAAACCTCCATCCCAAAAGCCATTCTACACCCAACCCGTAACCCATCCGGACTAAGAAAAAAAAAATCCTCCAAACTAACATTGATCTGACATCCAACATCTAGCTAGATACTGATAGAGAATGGCCTAGCCCAATAACAAGAATAGTCTAGAAGGGATGAGCTGTAAAGGGCAAGGGTAATTCCAGTTTAGGACACGGGTATTTTTGGCATAAGTATTAGTATTTAGAGGGAGAGAGTTTAGGAAGTAGGGGATGGGAGAATTAGTAACTTTGTCTGCCTTGAGCAGAGGCTCTACCAGTTTAGTTCATCTTCCTGTGGGGATTGGGCTTAGTCTCAATTCATGTTAGCTATTGTTAATCTATACACTATTTCAGTTATTCCATCAATACAATTCCATTTCTCCTATTAAAAAAAGAAAAAGGAAAAAAAATCAGTTGACTTCACTAGTTCTATTACTTGCTGAGGTTTCTCAGCAACACTATTTTCGCCCACTTCCTTCGGCAGTGTTGAAGGATCTATTCCCAGTGGTCGGAGATCCTTCGAAATCTCCTCTTGAAGGTTTTCAAGATGTCCTCTTAATACTGGAGTAAAGTTTTGGTCTCCATCGAGTTGCTCTCCAATGCTGCCTTCTACTGCCCCCATTATCGGGGCATCCCCTTGAGAGACAGAGTTTTCTTTCCGCCTTGGTTACTTCTCCAGCTTATTTGCCAAACTGGAAAGCTGAGCACTAATTTTGTCCATGGACAGCTGCAAAGTTTTCATGGATTGCGATAGGATTGTAACTGCCTTTCGCACATTTGTGAACCGTTCCTCTAATCCTATGAGTCTGGCATCCATGGCCTCAAACTTCTCTTCCACTCTTGGATCCATGTTGCCAGCAGTTTTAGACAGTTGGCAGGTCGGACCAATGATAGAAACTCGATATGCAGAAATACAAATAATAGGAGAAATAGAATCGTATTGATGGAATAACTGAAATAGAGTATAGATTAACAATAGCTAACATGAATTGAGAATAAGCCCAATCCCCATAGGAAGATGAACTTCCCTCTCTACTAAACTAGTAGAGCCTCTGCTCAAGGCAGACAAAGTTACTAATTCTCCCATCCCCTACTTCCTAAACTCTCATCCCTTTTCGACTATTCTTGTTATTGGACTAGGCCATTCTGTATCAGAGATCCCTATATTTTGGCATCACATAGCGACAATTGTATCCCAAAATGGAATTTTTAAGCATTTTCACTTCAGAATTATCTTTATAAAGATGATGATCAAAATTATTAACTGCCTGATGATTAATTACTCCATAAATTAAGATTAGAAATGATAAGATAAAAATATTCAAGAGATAGATAAATGATTAGAGATGGATTGAAATCTTACTAAGCTCCATTAGCTAAATTACAAACTAATTTTCAATCTCACTAAATTCCTTAAAAGCTTATCAAAAGGTCTTAAACATGAAGTTAACAAGACACTATCGTTAAAAGAAGAATTATTCATTACAAGGTTATGAAATTTCGGGGACAAACGATGAAGATTTTAGAAAGTGTATAACATAACTAATAATTATTACCATCTGAATTAGGAATGTTAATGGTGTGACTTAATATCTTGCCACAATATGACAGGTCCCACACTCGCAAGATCCCATCAGAATGAAGCCCAAACAGAAGCTTTTGCCCATGCACCTCCTGTATTACTAAATCCTGGGCAGCCCCTACCATCCTACCCCTACATAGCATGTATTCCAATAATATTAAAGTTTAGAAGACAAAATATATATGAACCGAGGCATAAAATTTATCGATCACGTCACGACTCATGAGCACTATATCAAAATTCAAGTTGTTCTGGATTTACTTTACAAATGTGAAATTAAAAACTACAGAATATTTGGTTTTTTAGTAAAACTTTATCAGGATCGAGAAACTCTACTCACTAGTGATACACAAAATCAATCAAGAAAAAGCTTGATTAATGAAAAAATTCAATAACTATGACCATAAAATCTTTAGTTTCATGAACTCTATGCAATGTGCTTTTTCATTTTCCAGCAAATCAATAGATTTAGGTAATTTTCATTTCTCAAGATGCTTGCATCATACAACTACCAATATAACCGTGTTTAGAACTACAATAGCAAATAGAAGGTTCACCAAGAAACCAACATATGACTCCCAAATTCGTTTTCTGCATTACTTGTTTATTGCTCAAAACTGAAGACCAGAACTCCCTATGAAAATCCAAGATGGCCGAAAAAGTAGATTCAGTCACTTCTAAGATTTAATGCTACTTCAGGTATATGATCACCTCAACAGTGAATTTATTATTATTGATTGGTTGTGCACTTCAACCTTTAATGAACAATGAACATCTGCAAGTCTAGGTTCTTTCTCAAGCACAGGCAATTGCTCAACAATAATGTATAACATACGAATTAATTATTGAAAGTTTCCCAACATAATAAAAAACAAAAATAATAACAATAACAATACCTTGACATGAAACCCCACAAACGACTGATGCCCAAATCATCTCGTAACTCATACGCAAAACCTACGAAAAACATAATAAGTAAAAATAATTCTCCACAAGTAGAGCAAACTTAAACCAAATAGAGAAATTAATTGCTCAATGGTGATACCTAAATACAGTATAGCCTATTTTTCACTAATCACAGATCAAACATAGGAACTAAAAATAGTCTTTGATGGAAAAGAAAAATTACACAGAAGACGAATGAGAATACAACATGAGTGCTAACAGCTAAAATATTCTCTAAAATAGAAAAGAAAATGAATAAGAAAAAAATAACTAGTCAATAGCTAAATGAGTAACTCCCTCTAGTCAAGCTGAACTATGATAAAGACACTCCTCTTAAAGCCCCAAAACTATAAGTGAAGAATGAAAACCACCTTATTCCTCAACGGGTAAAAATATTAGTGTAACTTTCATCAAGTAACAGCAAGTTTCAAAAGAGGAAAGAACAAAAGCACATGAAATGTATAGCATTGGAATGTATTTGGCTCCACTTGTTCGAACCTTAAACCAAGACAGACAAAGGCCAAGGCAACGGCAAGCCCATTGCCAATATGAACAGAAATTCACTAATATTGCCATAGTTACGCAAACATTTTTCACAAGATGAAAGAGGCGTACAACCATATTTTTTTCACAGCTATGCAGGCCCTAGGACCATAAAAGGAGGGAAACAAAACAGAGGACATGAGACAGGTAACATGCAAAGATTGACCCAAAAAAAAAGCTACTTTACCGGGAGCACTTTGGTCAAGTAGACCTAGTTGAAAACAAGCAACAGAACCATCATTTCTCCCAACCGCAAGGCATCCAGCAGTTGCTGCTATTCTAGTAATTGTTAAATTATTAAAATAACTCCGCAAATTAAACTCTATGACCTCATCCATCGGGAATGTAGATAAGGAAGTGTATTTAGAAACATTCCTCAGCTTAAAAACGTAAGCAACTCCTGAGATAGTCAATACATAGAGCAAGTAGGGATTCGCAAGAGGACCAATCTGCATTACCATTATATAACATAAACAAACAATTCAGTACTCAAACATTCAAAAACAAAATGCAAAGGAAGCTTTTATGCACTTGGACTGACCTCGTTCTTGCAAATATAAGCAAAAGGGCAAAGAGGATCAGGGAAGGTGATACGAAGTCCAATTCTGGGAAATTCTTTATCAGGAGAGAGCTCAAGCAACTCAAGAGCACGAGGCAAGTTGGCGTGAATCCTCCTGTTGCAATTAAAAACGGCAATTATACGCTAATTAACTGAAAGTTCAGTTTTGTGGCTTGTACTGGATTTTGAAAATGGCAAAGAAAAAAAAATGTACCAAGTAACATATAGAGGGGGAAGTCCAAGTACAAAGCAGGACGCACAATCCTCAGGTGGAAGTGCCAAAGGCTGCGGAGGGAGGGCGGAGGTGCCCGAATCACTATTGGCTACGGAGAGGTCAATCCATTTGATAGAATCGCTGCCGATGACAGGGACTTCCATCCCGGCCAACGACGACCGACTGGTCATGTTCCGATGTTGGGTGTTCTTTTCTTCGTTAATTCTAGACTCTGGTTTGCTTAAAACCCTAGTAGTAGTATTAGTAAAGGCGCTGGTAGAAGAAAAAAGGTGAAAAGCAACGAATACGAAGAGGTTCAAACGTTACAAACCCGCCTTAAAAAAACATAAAACATAAAAAGAAGGCCTAGCATATTCTTGTCCCCTAAATTTTTATGAATTTTACAATTGGCTCTTTTATCAAGTTTTTCAATATGTTGAATATATAATCTTTCTGATTTGATAGTATTAACACTATATTTTGATACTTTTTCTTATCATTGACTGTAGTATCCGTTAACTAGCGCATGATTTAATTTTTTAGGGATAAATTATACTCATGGTACATAAACTTTAACACTTTTTACAGTTTGGTACATAAGTTTTATTTTGCCACAAAAATATATATCAACTTATATGTAACCTGACATTAGGGTACATATGACCTTGTAATCAACGGTAAAAAAAATTATTGATGTTGCTTAGTTTATTTGATTTTACATATATCCTATTGGCACAAAATTACACTCTTATCCATGTCCCTCCTTCATGTCTCTTCATCTCTTCTTCGTCTTCTCTTAAAACTTAAACCCTAAAAATTGACTTCGTCACCTTCAAATTGTTGTCGCCTCCTCCGCCTTGACCTCCCTCCCTTCTCCGTCATCTTTGTTGGTTGTTTGAATCAGCCTTCGCCTTCACTTCTGTCACTATAAAAACTTTGCCTCCACGTCTACCATCACGACCTCCCTTTCTTCTCCGTCATCACCGCTAGTTGTTCGACTCTACCGTCACCTTCACCTCCACCGCAAAGACTACTTTGTTGTTCAACCATGAGAGTAGTTGATGGTTTATTTCTTTATATTAACTTCGATAAGGCTACTTCAGTTACCAAAGAAAAGGCTCAGATCTGTTTAATTTGGCAAAAGCATTTACTGTTGTTGTTAAACTTATCAGAAGAAACAATGATTCTATACTGCAATAGCTAGTTGGCAACAATCTCCTTGTACTTCCTTTTGTTGATACCCTTCTTTGATACTACATTTTCTTTTGCTCTGATTTGTATAGAGGAATTATACAAGAAAAAGTCTGCTAATTTCTAGGTAAATTTTGTCTTCCTTTAATATCCATTGCACAATTATCTTCCAATTTAATTAGGCAACGCGTTGAATATCTTAAATATGATTCACTATGACTAAAACTCATTTAATTTATCTATTTCACAAATCAAGGGAGATGGGATGAATTTCTTTTTTTGGTATACTTCTTTTCACACAATGCTGTAGATTTATTCCTTTGATTTCTTCAAACAATGAATTAAAAGAATTCAGTTTTTATGCTTTTCTTTCTTTCTTTTCTAATATCTCAGATTTGTTCCATTCAAGCTTTTTAACGATGTGTGGTTTTTTTCTATGCGTAATTGGTGTTGTTCGATTTAAGAGTAATTAGAATTGAAGCAACAGTAATCAGAGAACTAGTAAGTGAGAAAAAATAAAGTTTATAGGGAATAAAAATTTGGAAGGGATAAAGAAAAAAGGTATAAGTGTCTTTTGGAATGATGTAGGGCCCACATTTAGGGATCAGTCAAGTCAAATACCTGATGTGGCTTGTTGAAAGTCATTTAGAAGTAAGTTAGACAACAGTGGTAGGTCACATGTAAGTTGGTGTATATTCTTGTTACAAAATGAAGTTTGTGTATCAAACTGTGAAAACTGCTAAAGTCTGTGTACCAGGATGTAATTTACCCAATTTTTGATAAAAGTATAAGATTTTGGAATTCATTGAGGGGTCTAAACTATACTTTCTATACACGTATCTCATAACTAGGGATATGAATCATACTTCCAAATTTAGTCTAATATGTCCTCAAAAATTGTTTCAAGTGCCAATGAACGATTATGTGAGAAAAAATATCAAGTTTTGGGCTAATATTATCAAAATAAAAAGATAGTGGGGTTAACACTATAGCCCATGGAGAAATGAATGTTGCAATTGAGTCATTTATTAGACCTCGCTGCCCTAAGATTTTTAAAGTTGGGTATGTATTTGGAAAGTTACATCATTTGTTGAAGAATAATTCAATTGACCAACTTAAGGTTTCCAAGTGATAAAGTATAAACAATATCAAAAGCATCAATGTTGATGCAAATATATTAATGTTGATGATAACTTACACCAATTGTAATGGAAGGAAATATAAGAGGTGACCAAAGTTAGGTGAATGCAAAATGATTAAGTGGTTATTTAAGAACAACATCGAATTGGAGAAATATGTTGTGAGAGGAATTTTGTGAGTTCAATCCTAATAAACATGGCACTTATATTAGTGACTGGGTTTAAGATCCATTTTTCAGAATGGATGTAGAACAAGTATTGACTACAATAGATCCAATTTTGAAGGTGCATAAATTAGTGGAAGATGACACCTATCTGTGCAAGGCCATGAAAAAGGTAAGATAACAACTTGGTGAGATGATGGGAAATGATGATGATAAGAAATACTAGAGATGTTTGAGAATGGCAGGATTCCATTATCAATGTTATTCATGTTGCTGCAACCTTAGTGAACCCATGTTATATATTTGAGGAAATTTATGAATTGGATACTAATAAGGAAGCTAATATCAAGTTAGGTTTAATGAAAGTGGCAGAAGGGGAAGAGGAAGAGAAGTGACGCTAGCAAATTGCATTTTTGTAAAGCAAAACAAGCTTCATTGTATTGAAGGAAATGTTGAAAACTCTCATTGAGGGATCCTCTCTTTCATGTGAGTTTCTATGTAATAAGCTCCACAATAACATGTTTACATGTATGTGTTGAGGGAAAATATATTGATATTTTACCTAGTAAAAAGAACTAATTTGAATTAAAATCTTAATTGTTTGGCTCCAAAAATACTTAAAATGGGTGTAATTATTGCTTGTTGACCCTTTCTTATAGATATTTTTGAAATGTTTGGAGTAATTCACTCAAGTTGGACTAATCCAGGAGCTTGGAGCTGCACAACTGTCCCATCACCGAAACAACATGACAACATGAGCAAAAATAGAATGAAATATCTTACCATTTCTAGAAACTCTTCAAACTAAAGTAAGGGAAGTCGATTATGATTGGCTGAGCTGGAAGATAATTATGAAGCATCCCTTAAGTACTTTTCTTTGTTTTCTAGCTGTTAGATTTTGTTATCCTTAAAGGACACATGTAAGGCTTAAATTGTTTTAAAGTTTTGTTACCCTAATGAATTTGGAGTTGTATAAATACTCCTTTTCTGCTACATTTATGATGTTCCTGGATCTTTCTTCTCTTTTGTTTACTCTTTTTAACAATGATTTACGTTTAGTTAGTTAGTTATTTTTTTCATGCCTTCCATGGCAAAAGTTGTTCTACCTATGGAGGAGTACACCTTTTTAGTGTAAGCCAACAATGGTTGGATAATGTAACCTTTTATGAGCGCAGAATTTTTATCCCTTGGTTTCAATAATGAATAAATCGTTTGTTTGCTTATATAGCTTTCCATAGCTGCAGTTGTCGAAGTCAATTCAAGGTTGAGGCTCATCAACAAAACTTCAAGCCTCAGATCATTTCCTGGACAAAGATAAAGGTTTTCCCAGATCAATAGTCGTATAGTTGTTGCTACACCTGCACAGCTGTAGTTAACAGCTATATGGATGTCGTGTTAACAACAGCATGGCTGTCGACTTGAGACCGACGCAGGTATTGTTTTTTGATAGAACTGTGACTTTCATCCTTGGAAATAATTTTTTGATTTTAAGGGACTGATTCTACAGTGAAAAACCTATTTTCTGCCTATATAAACCTCACCAAAATAGAGAGAAGAGGTTGGCAACTTAAATTTAGAGAGAGAGGAGAAAAAAAGAAAGAAAAGGGAACAGAGAATCAAACTTTAGAAAAGGGAACAGAGAATCAAACTTTTTCTTCAATTTTCATCTTCAATCTCTGTTATTAGGTTTAAAATCAGTTAGAAATCTTAGGAAAACACTTCATTAAGGTTTTTAATAGGATTAGAGACAGGTAAAATGAACTTACGGTCATCGAAGTTGGTGTTTGTGCCATCATGGTCACCAAACTTTAATTTGTCTTAATAAAGTCACTAAACTTTCACTTTTATGTCAATAAAGTCACTCTCACCCTAATTCATCGAAATTTAGTGTCGGAATAACAAAAAAACAAGTCAACACCAAGTCAAACTTACTAGTAAAGTGTTACATAAACTTCAGCCAACAAAAAAATTGACACCTATCACAAACATGACACCTACTTGTGCAACATTATTCGAGAAAAATGAAAAGAAATTGAAATTCAAAATTGGTTGGAGGGTATAGTGCTACACTTGCATTTTATAATTGATATTGACTTGTCAGATCATCATTTCGGTGCTAACTTTCTACAAATTGGGGCAAGAGTAGCTTTATCGACACACAAGTGAAAGTTTAGTGACTTTATTGATACAAATTAAAGTTTAGTGACTATGAACACACAAACCTCAAACTTTAGTGACTCACTTATGATCCCATTCTATCATTGTTGAGTCTTAAATGTGATTACTCGTGTACTAATATTTGTTTTGCAGGATTAAATATATTTTTAAGTTTTATTCATATATTAGATTAACTCGTGCATTTTAGGTTATTGTACCCCGATTTCCCATTTGATCTATATGTATCTACAGTAGTTTACTTGATTCGGTCTGTATAATTAATTTATTTACTGCTTTTTGTACCTTGCATGAACGCCATGTGCTCCAAATAAAATCAACTTAGTTTTATAAAATGCCATGATTTGATTGTTGAAGCATTTATTTTAATTAGATAACAAGTAAGTGACTCGTCCAGACGTAGATATCTAGAAGGTATAGCAACACTCACTTAGTTTCTGCTGTACCTAAATTTTCCGGTTGAGCTGAGCCGGATGGCGACTCCTATATCTTCTTCAAAATTTCGGCCTCGAATCTTTTATGAACATTATTTTTCAAAGTGAATTTCATATTATAATTATACAACAAAGCAAAACACATAAAAATTCCTCGGTTCGCCTCATCCCTTCAATTATATAAAACGTCGTCCGTTCACACTTTTCTTAATTAATCTAAGTAATTTTCATTATATGCATGTATATCTTTCATGGGGGTGTTTTGATAAATGAGTTTGATCACCTCATTATGAGTATGCTCAATGTAATGACAGTTGGTTTAACATATGGAAAATGTATGAATAGATACTTATGGTATATTTAGTATTCGCTTTGGATCATATGCTAAGGGTTTTTATCTTTGATGCGTCATTTATTTGATGCTCTGTTGCCCTTTATGCAAGTTTTTGACTTCTAATTGCAGAGAATGCTTTGGTTAGTTGCTTAAAAAACATAGGATTCTTAGCATAGGAAAAGTTGGGTCTAGTGAATGTCGTAAGAGATAACCCTTTTGCATGTCATACTGAAAGTGTTTAGATTAAAAAGAAATACAAATTGTTCCATAACTAATTTGTGCTTACTCCATCTTTTATTACTGATTTCATTAGATTTATTTTTAACTTGTTTCTTTTACATTATATTTTGTTTAGATGTAGCATTATAGACATAAAAATCAATCCTTTGTAATATTGTTATTTTCTTTCATAATTAGTTCCATTTTAGAACCACATTTGTTTAGTATGTGTTAAACCACAATCTCTAAGGATGATATATGGACTTTCATCCACTTTATTACTTGTTGACCTAGTATACTTGCTAGTAAATTTGCAAACTAATTTAATCGAAATAGTATATATTTCTACAAATTTTTCAATACAATTTATCTTATGGATAATTATGTAAAAAACCTGTTGTGAGCACGGGTTTTTTCCCGACCTCTATGATGAGTATTCCTGTTTTATCTGTTGAGCTGACGGATAGGAATAAGAATTGAAAACGATTGGAATGTCACCCAAAGTATCTCAAACGTCATGAAAACCAAGCTATCCACGATGAAATCCTCGAAAAGGTCTCCCCAGCTGTTTCTAGGGTTTAAGGTGTGCGTCCGATTTTTAAAATTTCACCCCGACTCTTGTAAGAACCACACACCTCTAGCTTATGAGCTAGAGCCGGGCAGATGACTCATTGATTGATTGAAATAAGTGTGAGAGAGAAATATAAAAGAAAAGGAGGATAGCCTGAAATAGGGAGAGCTTCTTTTGGGGACGGGGACAATCTCAAAAAAAGAAAAGAAGCAGAGAAAGAGAAAAAGAAAGTGGCCGAGACACAGGAGCCAGGAAAACCCAAAAACACTCCAGCCAAACCTTAAAACATATCCTCAAACATCAACAATAAGTTCTTCAACCTTTGCTTTTTGATTTGGGATTGTTTCGAGTTAATTTCAAATTGTTTCAGATCGTTTCGGTTTTCGGCAGGTTGAGCATCCAAGGCAAATTCCAGGTTCTCAATCTGTTTTTTGACGTTCAAAGCATCAAAACAACATCAAGGTAAACTCTGAGAGGCCTTAAACCTGTTTGCATTATCTTTCCTGTGTGTTTTCTTTGTTTTTGCAACTTTTAGAAACCGGATTGCCCGAATAGAGCCAGGCGGCTGTGTTCATGAGGAACAAAGCCGGGCAGCTCTGGTACCCACAGCCGCTCGGCTCTATTCTACAGGGACGAATTCTTGGTTTGTCCCGATCGGCCGAAAACAGTCTGTTTTCCATTTTACGTATTATGTTGTGATCATTTTTTGCCCAAATCCATTCGTATGCTATAATATTTTGGTTTTCAAATTTCTGTATGTACGGATATTAGGGTTTTTTTATGTTTCCCGGGTGTATTTTTCGAGTTTTAGGGTTGTTTTATCCAAATCGGATCCATAGTTCAGTATTAGCGGACCCCCGAATCCTACAAAATCCCTGGAAAATATTGAAAACGAATAAAACAGTATTTTTCACAAATGTTTTTGGTATGTTTATGGCATTTTAGACCCTAGATGGATGTTGAGTTTAGGAACCCGCACGAACGGAACCCTGGATTCCTGGATAACAGACCCACAAAAATGGAAATTTGCATGTAACCAACCCAAATGATTTCCAAAAATCGTTTTCCAGTACAAAAATTACAGGGCGTTTCAAAACCGTTTTCCAAGTCTAACTAGTCCGACCGGTCGGGTCGACCCGGTTACCCCCCAAATGCATGCCCCCGATTCTAAAAATCCCAATTCTATCCTGATCTGAGTCCTATCTATGTTATGCTATAAACTGTGCTAACCATTCTATTTTGCAGCATTTATTTTTATTATTTTGGCTGTAATTAATAGACTATTCCGTGTAAACTGTTGGGATTCGTCATCAGAAAAATAACGTGGCGCAGCGGAAAATACACCATTTAAAATTTCCTAGAATCCACCTATCGTGTCCAATTACCATTGATTAGAATAAAACCAATTTGAATCAAGAGAGATTAACTCACCGGATTCGTCTCTTCTAGAGACTGCTATAGAATCGTTTCTTGAAACTGCGATCTCCAAAGTCGGGTGCACGACCAACTATTGAGCAGGAACCGGTGCTAGCCGAAGATGCGAAGGAATGGATGATTAATGCTGGGATTTTCGGCTGTTTTGGGGCTGCTCTTGGTGGCTGAAATTTCCAGCAATTAATTAGGGTTGAATTAGGGTTTTATTCTTTAAGTGTGCCCTTATATAGACACCTTGTCTAATTGGGTTTTAATTAGGTTAATTAAACCCAAGCCCACTAGGATTATAATTACATAAATAAACTTTAATTAAAAGTATATACTATGTAATTTAATTCCATTTGGCTAAATTTAATTACCCCTAAATAAAATTAAATCACACTTAAGTAAATACAATACATGTATTTAATTTTTCTACTTAGGAAAATTATTTAATTAATTGTTTACTTTATGTAATTCAATTAATTGATAAATTAATTAATTACATTATGTAAACTTATTAATTAAATTAAATTCAACCCAATGTTAATTAATTACCTTGACACTGAATGTCAATTAATTAATTAACATATTCCTTCCAATGTACATTACATATACAATTTCTATAAGTTCCGGCTTAGTTGATCTATGTGCACGATTCTATAGGTCTGTCTTTATGTTGGCAGTAGGCCCAAGGCCCACAGACTGTAAGTGGGTTCTAGCAAACCATTACAACACCCAATTAAGACAGAGATGCAGCAGTCTTTCGAAGACACTCACCAGGTAGGAATCTCATAGTGTCCTTTGCCTAACGATATCGATATGAATAAACAAGAGGCATGGTGTCTGTCATCCTCTTCTGTTGTTTATTATATTTCTTGATCTTAAGTTGACTGATTAATCAAATAAGCACCGACTTACTTGGGTATGGCCATACACTTATCAGTCCCACTCATCAAGTGGCCAATGATATCATCTCGGTGTTACCCGAGTGGCAATTCCATCACTTCATCATCAATATCAACATGTTCAACGGTCCACCCAATCATACCCGTATTTAGCATCCTTTTATAGACCTATTAGGCGTATGTTAAAGTGAACCGGATTCTATATTGATATTATAATGAAATCTGGTCTGAGGACAAAAGAGACCTATTCAAGAAAGACCTATGACGTGACAACCATGTGGCTTTCTTGTGTGGATCGATCCAGTCCCATGTCAACGATATGTAACTATATTCATGATTGACTATACAAGTACTATGGCTAGTTAAGAACTGCCATACAGTCATTGAATATATAAGTCTGTGGTTCTATTCGTTCCTATAATTAGAACAGACCTGGGATAGGTCTTATGATTATCAATCAATGGATACTCATATTATAGCACAAGATATACATGAAGTAGATTAATTGCCTTTATTAATGTGACAGAAATAATGTATTCATACAATGAGTCTTAATGTATAATACAAAATACAAGAATCCAATGCCCTAAGAACTAGGGCACACCAACAATCTCCCACTTGCACTAGTTCCAAGTGGGCATTGCCCTAATTCCTATAGATCTGGTATGACCATCGTGCTGTGTCTGCTGCAATACTTTGGTTAATGGATCAGTGACATTATTCTTGGTGTCAACCCTCTGCAATGATATGTCACCTCTGTTTACGATCTCCCAAATGAGGTAAAACTTTCTGAGCACATGTTTGGATCTCTTGTGTGACCGGGGCTCCTTAGCTTGTGCGATTGCCCCGTTGTTGTCACAAAAAAAATCAACTGGGTCTAGGATAGTAGGTACTACTCCCAACTCAGTTATGAATTTCTTGATCCAAACAGCTTCCTTTGCAGCTTTGCATGCAGCTATGTACTCAGCTTCCGTTGTAGAGTCAGCAATGGTGGCCTGCTTTGAGGACCTCCAACTAATGGCACCAACCATTCAGGAGAAAAACATAACCAAACTGCGACTGGTTCTCATCCTCATCGGTCTCAAAGCTTGCATCAGTGTAACCTGACACTACCAGCTAATCTTGACCTCCATACACTAAGAAATCATCCTTAGTTCGATTAAGGTACTTCAGGATTGCCTTGACAACCTTTCAGTGTTCCTCCCCGAGGTCCGACTGGTACCGGCTAGTTATACTTAGTGCAAACGTGACATCAGGCCTCATAGATAACATGGAGTACATGACATATCCAATCACAGATGCATAAGGGATCTTTTCCATGTTCTCCCGGTCCTTCTTTGTTTTAGGACCATCTTTTTTACTCAGCTTCAACCCATGGCGCATAGGCAAAAATCCTTTCTTTGCCTTATCTATGCTGAATCTTTTCAGAACCTTGTCTATGTACATGGCCTGACTTAGGCCTAGAAGCCGATTGGATCTATCTCTGTAGATCCTAATCCCTAAGATCGTCTCAGCTTCGCCTAAGTCCTTCATTACGAAGCACCTACTCAACCACTGCTTAACCCCTTGCAGTGTTGGTATGTCACCTCCAATGATAAGGATGTCGTCAACATATAGCACTAGGAAGGTGGAAACACTCCCACTAACCATCTTATACAATAGGGCTCATCAGAATTCTGTGTGAAGCCATATTCCGTAATGGTCTCATTAAATCTCTGATTCCATGACCTCGATGCTTGCTTCAATCCATAAATGGATTTTTAAAGCTTACATACCCGGTTTGGATACTTTGGATAGATAAAACCCTCAGGTTGTGCCATGTACACATCCTTGAGTAGCTTTCCATTAAGGAAAGTGGTCTTAACATCCATCTGCCATATCTCATAATTATACCATGCAGCTATGGCTAGTAGTATCCTAATAGATTTGAGCATAGCAACTGGTGAAAAGGTTTCATCATAGTCAATTCTTTAAACTTGCCTGAATCCTTTTGCCACCAATCGCCCCTTGAAGGTGTTGTCGGCCTTTAACTTGAAACACCACTTACAACCTATCACCTTAGCACTCGGAGGTGGATCCACCAAGTTCCATACTTGGTTATCGTGCATAGATTGCATCTCAGCCTCCATGGCTTTACGCCATTGATCTGAGTGTGGGCTTTCAACAATCTCCTGATAGGTCTTGGGCTCCTCTTGGTTAGTGACCATAAGGTCCTTATCATCAGTCATGAGAAAGCCGTACCTTTCTGGCTGATGACGTGTCCTACCAGACCTTTTAAGGTCCTATGCAATCGGTTCTGGTTCCTCAATTTCTTGAACAGTCAGATCGGTTCCCGAAGCATCCTCAGCAGTAGTTGTAGGAGTTTATGAGTCTTGAACTTCTAAAAGTTCAACATTACTCCCATTGTCTCTCTTGGAAAGGAATTCCTTCTCCAAGAAGACTGTATTTCTTGCTATGAAAACTTTGTTTTCCGCCGGATCATAGAAGTAATGACCCTTAGTTTCCTTAAGGTAACCCACAAATTGGCACTTGACAGATTTGGACTCGAGTTTGCCACTTGTTAATTTCTTAACATGTGCATAATAGCCCCAAATCTTCAAGGAGGAAACATTAGGCTTTCGGCCCTTCCATAGTTCATATGGTGTTCCCTTAACTGCCTTGCTTGGGGTATTATTAAGAATGTAAGCAGCTGTCTCTAAAGCATATGCCCAAAAGGAGACTGGGAGTGTAGCTTAACTCATCATCGAGCAAACCATGTCTAGCAAGGTCCTATTCCTCCTTTCTGACACTCCATTGCATTGGGGTGTACCAGGAGAAGTGAGTTGGGATACTATCCCACACGCTCTAAAAAACGAGTCAAACTCTTGGCTCAAATATTCACCCCCTCGGTCAGACCGAAGTTCTTTTATTTTCTTGCCAAGTTGGTTTTCTACTTCATTCTTAAAGTCCTTGAACCTTTGGAGAGTCTCAGACTTATGCTTCATCAGATACACGTAACCGTATCTGTTGAAGTCATCCGTGAAGGTGACGAAGTACAGAAAACCAGATCTAGCACTAGTGCTCATTGGGCCACATACATCGGAATGTATCAGCTCTAATAGCTCTAAGGCCCTTTCAACAGCCCTGCTAAAAGGCGCCTTTGTCATCTTGCCTCTCAAACAAGATTCGTATGTATCATAAGACTGGATGTCAAATGACCCTAGCACTCCACTAGAGTGAAGCCTAGCTATGCACTTCTCGTTCATGTGGCCAAGTCGACAGTGCCAGATGTATGTAGGATTAATTTCACTCTGTTTAATCCTTTTAGTATTTATGTTATAGATTGAACTTTCACATTTTAGATCAAGGATATATAAGCCATTTTCAAGAAATGCTATTCCATAAATAATATTGCCACATTGCATAGAAATTCTACCATGTCCAATATTAAATACGAAACAGACATATCCAACAAAGAAACAAAAATGATAGTCCTGCGCATCACAGGTACAAAATAACAGTTTCTTAGTTCCAAAACAAGTCCACTAGGCATCTCTAAGAAATAATCTCCGATCTCCATGGCCTGAATCCAAGCACCATTTCCGACTCGAAGATCTAGACCCTACACATTTGAACAAATGTGAGATCCACATCTAGTGTCTAAGACCCAAGATGTAGAAATAGCCAGTTTAATCTCAACAACATAAATACCTGAAGCAACAGTTTTACCCTTCAATTGCTCCACTAGCTTTGGACATGAGCTCTTCCAGTGCCCCTTCTCATGACACTCATGGCAGACATCGTCAGGAGAAGCAACCCTTGCTTTAGGTTGGGCCACCACCTTTTTGCCCTTAGCCTTGGCCTTAGATTTGGCCTTTCCCTTAGCAATGGACGTATTGCCCTTGTTCACCAGCAATACTTCAGGAGTCTTCTTAAAAGACTACTCAGCAAGCTTAAGCATGCTATGCAGCTTAACAACCGATTTATCCAACCCTTGCATATGATAGTTCATGATAAACTGGTTATAAGACTCAGGAAGTGACTCGAGAATAATGTCTGCTGCCAAGTCCTGCGGAACTAGCGAGCTGAGGAAGGCAAGTGTATCAATATACCCCTTCAACTTTAGCATATGAATGCTAACAGAAGTCCCAGCTGCCATCACAGTCGTGCAAAGTGCCTTAGTTGTCAGGTAACGTTCCCGATAAGCCTGATCTTGGAACATCTTTTTAAGCTGATCCATCATCTCATAACCATGCTCGTCCATGAACTGCTTCTGAAGATCAGAAGCCATGGTACCCAGCATGAGGCACGAGACATCTCGGTCATCCCTCACGTGCCGGTCATACTGCTCCACCATCACCGTGGTGACGCCTCGACCTGCGAGAGGGCCAGCTGGTAAAGGAACATTCAGTACATACTCCTTGGACTCTTGTCTAAGTAAGAACTATTTGTAAGTTCCTAGCCTAGGCCAGGAAGTTAGTCCCCGAAAGCTTCTCCTTCTCCAAGAGTGACCTAAGTGAGAGTGAGTTGTTGTTTGTTGCAGCCATTTAAATTGCTTAAGTGAAATGGGATTATCTACATGGAAGATATCATTGCTTGAGTTAGAAATAAAGGACTTTTAAGCCAATTCAAATTAATAATCTGATTTTAATTTGTTCGTTGGTGATGTTAATTGGCTGACTTGACCAAGATCCACAACGTATCAATGACTGGCCAAACTAGGGCTCGCTAACCAACCATTGATTTATTTGGTAGGACAACTTATCCAATCCTTCCATGAAGGACTCTTGGTTTGATGGGCTTATTGAAACTTTAGCCGTCTGTGCTTAGGGCCCGCTCTGAGCTAATGCTACCCATGTTGAGTCAAACCACCATTCACATGTTAACCATACCAAGTATCCTAACCCTCGATGGCCCATCGAATACTACAATGTACCTAGCTAGGGCATGGCGCACATTGCAGCATCAATGGGAGGAAGAGGTGTGAATGTGGGAAGCACTTTTAAACGACTCAATATTTTAATTTCCGGATTATAATTAAGTGATACGGCTTAGCATGCATAAACGCGGGTAATAATTTGGTGATCCATACATCCATATTGTATGACAAATGCAATAGCATACTTAATTTAAAATAAATGAGATCCTATGGGCCTTTAATTACAACCTAATGAAAAACTAGATATCATATCTAATTCTTCATGGGCCGGATTGCAATCCTTCTAGGGCTCCCACTATGGGCTTGCTCCATCTGGGCCTTCTCCATACTTGACGCAATTACAATAATTTTGTAAAATAAAATCTATTCTAAAATTACATCAAAATAAAAAATGGCACGTAGGCCATATTTTCCAAAATTAAATTACAACCGATAATAATTTAGGGCCCATAGAACTCAACATTACATTTCAAACAAAGTACCTGTCGTGCACATACATACCAATATGATGTATGAAATGGCATTCCAAATTAAATATAAATGTTAAGCCGAGTTACTTAGGGTGAAATCGCCAATTTTTACAAATGTGACTAAGGCCCAATGGATAACATCCATAAATGCAAAATTCATAATTTTTCTCCCACTTGAATTTGGGTTGTCACAAATTTAAAATTTAGCTCTCCCAATTTTAACCGGTGTCACGGTTTATTGGGCCAATTTCACAAAGTCCATATTCAATTTAATATGCAAACAATTAAATTAAATATGCATGCCAACAAAATAAACAATTTAAATACAAATTAATTTTTTAAAAAATTTAATTTAATTTGCATTAGAGCCCGGGATAAAAAATACCTATAAAATCCAAAACTGGACCAGTACCCCGCACGCGGCGCTGCTGTCCGGGGACAGCAGCGTTGCCGCCAGTGGCAGCAACAGCGCCAAAATTGGTCTTATTAATTTTTTTTTAATTAATCAATCATTAAAATTCCAGCCAACAAATAAGAATGAATAATCAATAAAAAAAAATGGATTGAAAAACAATTGGGGAAAAATAATCAAAAACCCCAATCCAAAATTTTATGGTTCATCAAAAACCAAAACCAATTGAATAAAACCCTAAAATCACAAACTTGAAACCCATTCTTTCTTCAAGAACGCTTTCAAGAACCAATTCCAATCAATCTAATGGACAAAACCTAGGCTCTGATACCACTGTTGGGATTCGTCATCAGAAAAATAATGTTGCGCAGCGGAAAATAAATCTTTTAAAATTTCCTAGAATCCACCTATCGTGTCAAATTACCATTGATTATAATAAAACCAATTTGAATCAAGAGAGATTAACTTACCGAATTTGTCTCTTCTAGAGACCGCTGCAGAATCGTTTCTTGAAACTACGATCTCCAAAGTCCGGTGCACGACCAACTATTGAGCGGGAACCGGTGCTAGCCGAAGACGTGAAGGAATGGATGATTAATGCTGGGATTTTCAGCTGTTTTGGGGCTGCTCTTGGTGGCTGAAATTTCCAGCAATTAATTAGGGTTGAATTAAGGTTTTATTCTTTAAGTGTGCCCTTATATAGACACCTTGTCTAATTTAGTTTTAATTAGGTTAATTAAACCCAAGCCCACTAGGATTATAATTACATAAATAAACTTTAATTAAAAGTATATACCCCTTAATTCCATTTGGCTAAATTTAATTACCCCTAAATAAAATTAAATCACACTTAAGTAAATACAATACATGTACTTAATTGTTCTAATTAGGAAAATTATTTAATTAATTGTTTACTTTATTTAATTCAATTAATTGATAAATTAATTAATTACATTATGTAAACTTATTAATTAAATTAAATTCAACCCAATGTTAATTAATTACCTTGACACCGAATATCAATTAATTAATTAACACATTCCTTCCAATGTACATTACATGTACAATTTCTATAAGTTCCGGCTCAGTTAATCTATGTGCACGATCCTATGGGTCTGTCTTTATGTTGACAGTAGGCCCAAGGCCCACAGACTGTAAGTGGGTTTTAGCAAACCATTACAACCCCCAATTAAGACAGAGATGTAGCAGTCTTTCGAAGACACTCACCCGGTAGGAATCTCATAGTGTCCTTTTCCTAACGATATCGATATGAATAAACAAGAGGCATGGTGTCCGTCATCCTTTTCTGTTGTTTATTATATTTCTTGATCTTAAGTTGACTGATTAATCAAATAAGCACCGACTTACTTCGGTATGGCCATACACTTATCAGTCTCACTCATCAAATGGCCAATGATATCATCTCGGTGTTACCCGAGTGGCAATTCCATCACTTCATCATCAATATCACATGTTCAACAGTCCACCCAATCATACCCATATTTAGCATCCTTTTACAGACCTATTAGGCGTATGTCAAAGTGAACCGGATTCTATATTGATATTATAATGAAATCTGGTCTGAGGACAAAAGAGACCTAGTCGAGAAAGACCTATGACACGACAACCATGTGGCTTTCTTCTGTGGATCGATCCAGTCCCATGTCACCGACATGTACCTATATTCATGACTGACTATACAAGTACTATGGCTAGTTAAGAACTGCCATAGAGTCATCGAATATACAAGTCTGTGGTTCTATTCGTTCCCACGATTAGAACAGACCTGGGATAGGTTTTATGATTATCAATCAATGGATACTCTACTCATATTATAGCACAAGATATACATGAAGTAGATTAATTGCCTTTATTAATGTGACACAAATAATGTATTCATACAATGAGTCTTAATGTATAATACAAAATACAAGAATCCAATGCCCTAAGAACTAGGGCACACCAACATAAACTAGGCGATTGTATTTTTAGATCTTCGTGTATCCTAGGCGATTGTAAAAGTGAGGATGGGAGTTTTCTCCTTTTTATTCAATTTGGTTGTATAATTGGCCTCTACTATTTTCTTGTATATTTTGGATGTGTGCTTTATTTTTGTGCAATTTATTTTCTGCTTTTTCGCTTTAGCATCGGGCTAATAAAATAAACTTAATTGGGTAGGGAAAAGATAATAAATTGAATAAATATGGCAATACAAATTATAAACTAAATACAAGCTTGAGGTTAAGTAGGTATGTTACCCGAACCCTGAATCTCTGGATTAGGTGCAGCAGTCTACACTCGGTAAGGAGTTGTACCGGAATTTCCCGGATGAGCTGATCCAGGTGCCGACTCTGTCACTGATCTCGAAATTTAGGTTTCGAGGTCTTTAAGTAATAAATCGGGAAAATGTTTTCTACAAAACGAATTTCCAAAACAAATAAATGATTTTTCCTAAGGCAAAATAAACGAAAACTCCCTTCTTTTTCCAAAACATCACGAAACCCGTTTTTCAAAAACCCCCGGTTCGCTTCGCCGCGTCCGCTCTTCGTTTCATATCGTCCGCTCACAGTGGCGACTCTGCTGGGGATTTTAACTTTGAGTTTCTTAAAAAGTTTTTCATAAAAACTTAAGGAACTTAGGCAACTATTGAAATATACCTCGCTTGTATTCATTTATCGATTTATAAATGCCATATTTATTCATACTTTGCATATCACGACATTTTCTTCTTCTCAACCCCTCAAATACACTGATTAGCCTCGGTTTACCCAAGAAGGTGGTCTACCTCTACCGCTAGGATTGGAGACACTCGACGGGGTAAACCACTCGTAGCCCCGCATGACCTTACATCGTGTTCTACGGTGGGGAAATGTTTATTCGCTATGGGAGCCTGTACGACCCTTGGTTTGACTTTGGCCCACATGTAATGGCTTAGTAGTTTCCCCTAGGATTACCAAACATAAATTAAAATTGAACAATCGAGTGTGCGCCTTTGGTATCCCCCGTTCATGCCAAAGAGACCCAATACCTAAGAAGAATGCGAGACCAATCGAAAAGGAGAAATAAGGTTTGAAGGGAGTGCATATTTTTGTGTGTGCTAATGTTTGTTCCGTGGTGATTTTCTTTTTACTTTTCCATGAAGCATCCAACACACATAATCATCCGTGTGTCATTTTTAACCATGTTCTCGTACAGCCATTTTTCATATGCATATGTATGGCATTTGTGCTAATCACATCTTCATGCAGCCATCTTTAACACGTATGCATATGTGTGACATCTATGCTAACCACGTTTTCGTGTAGCCACGATATTTTATTCGCATGCCATACATATATATACATCTCGTGCACCAACATTCCATAAAGCATACACAACATTATCTCGTATGTCACGCATCTTAACCATATTTTTCTGCAGCCATTTGCATTTTGTGTGACATACACATTCGTGTCATTTCATTCCATTCCATCTAATGAGGGATTTTCTGAGAATGCCTATCACGACCATTTCATTTCACACCATATCAGGTATCCAAGATTACCCGTAGTCCGCCTGTGCACCTGTTTGCACTCGGCCAATGTACTACATCATGTCATTCACTAGAAAATCACAAAGATGTTAGGTCTGGTTGTGTGGCGAGTCACACGACAACATAACACCATGTCATCTCCATTTCATGTCCATTCATCGTTGGCATCAAGGTGATGCCGAAAGCTTTGCTTGTATGTCATAATCCACATCGGAATTACTTCATAACGTTAATAATTCATTCTAGGTGCTCCGTGAGTGCCCAGGTTATTACACACATAGGAGCATATCATAACATTACCAAGTCATGCAAGGCGTTCCGCGAACACCGAACTTTCGTTTGTGTCTCTATTTACACACGACATGTTTGCAGTATCACTTCATGTTAGATGCCCCAAAAGCATCAAAACTCTATCCATGGAACTGCTTCCATGTGACCATGTCACGCCATTTCATTTTGACCTACGAAGTGTTAAAACTTTGTCGGTGTGATGGTGCACACGTGACCATATCATAACACCCATTAGGTGCCCCGAAAGCACCGAACTTCCATCCGTGTGTCAGCTGGCGCACGACTTCTTTTGCATTCTCTTTTGCATTTTTAGAACGTCCGAAACAAAGAAATCACATCCATTATCGTTTTCATTCATGAGACATCAACACGCATAGTCATTCGTGTATCGTCATCATCACATCTTTATCAACATATGCATGACATTGACACTAACCACATCTTCGCGCAGCCACGATATGTCGTCCATATTTCATTCACATCTCATGTGTGGCATGTTCACGAAGCATGCATCACTTTGTGTGATATACATCCTAACCACGTCTTTGTGTAGCCATGACACTTTATTTGTGTGATATATACATTCATACCTTGCATGCACGACATTGCCCTGTATGTCATTCTAACCATATTTTCCTGTAGCCACCTGCATTTTATGTGACATGTGCATTCACACCATTTCATTCCATTACACCTAATAATAGATGTTCCAAGGATTTCCCATTATGATCATTTCATTTCATAACGGGTGTCCCAAAGCCACCCGTGTTTTGCTTGTGCCCTGGTTTGCACTTGGCCATTCCTCTATATCATTACATTCACTAGGAGACCACAACGGTCCTAGATCTATTTTCGTGTAGGTGGTCATATGACAAACATTGCACGACATCTCATCCATCCATCATTGGTGTCGCAGGGATACCGAGATCTTGCTTGTGCATCGTGATCCGCATCGGGTTGCTCATAACGTTATCGAATCATCCAGGGTACTCCATGAGTGCCCAGTTACTACACATATAGGGGCATTCCATGACATTACTAAATCATACGAGGTGTTCCACGAACGCCGAATCTTTGTCTGTGCCTCAAGTTACGCGTGACTCACCAATAACATCATTCCATATTGGATGCCTCAAAAGCATCAGAACTTTATCTGTGGGACAGTCCTCACGAGACCATTTCATGTCTCCTCATAGATCTGCAAAGGGTCGAAACCTTGTCCGTGTGTTGGCCACATGCGACCATTTCACGATATCCATTAGGTGCCCCGAAGGTACCAAACCCCTGCCCGCGTGCTGAATCACACGCGGCCTGTTTGCATCACCTTTTACATGGCATTGGGGCATCCGCAGAACATCCAAAATAAATAAAAAGAACAAGGTCATTTTCATTCTAGTCTCCATCCGTCTGACATCATTCAACCATGACTAAGTCACATCTCATTCATACATCAAGCTGTTTAAGTGCTCCCCGAGCACCAAAATGCTATCTTTGTGCCCAGCACGCCATCCCATTTCATAACACCTCATTCCATTGCATGAAAACCCAAGGCCCTCCCCTAGCACCGAAAACCTGGTCACGCTCCAAGCGCGAACTCATTTCATATCATATCATATCATAAAAGTCCAAGGTGCTCCCCGAGTGCTGAGGCATCATCTGTATGCCAAGGACATCTCCTCATTCCACGTTATCCATGGCTCCCAGGGTACCTCCCAAGTACCAAAGTTACGCCCATGCACCATGTGCATTCACGCATCCACAGCATACAATCTCTTCGCAAGTCATATCTTGCTTTGATTCGTGGACACTCTAGTGTGTCATCTTCCCCCGGGTGCATAATTATGTGCCCTATTTCAATTCCCTGTGCAAGTACTACTTGCTTCGATCCGTGGACACCCCATGTGTCATTTCATTCCCGAGGGTGCATAGTTATGTGCCCTATTTCAAATCCCTATGCAAGTACTACTTACTTCGATCCGTGGACACCCCGTGTGTCATTTCATTCCCTAGGGTACATAGTTATGTGCCCTATTTCAAATTCTCTCGCAAGTACTACTTGCTTCTATCCGTGGACACCCCGTTTGTCATTTCATTCCCCAGGGTGCATAGTTATGTGCCCTATTTCAAATTCCTGTGCAAGTATTATTTGCTTTGATCTGTGGACACCCCTGTGTCATTTCATTCCCTAGGGTGCATAGTTATGTGCCCTATTTCAAATTCTCTAGCAAGTCATATCTTGTTTCGATCCGTGGACAACCCGTGTGTCATTTCATTCCCCAGGGTGCATAGTTATGTGCCCTATTTCAAATTCTCTTGCAAGTCATATCTTGCTTCGATCTGTGGACACCCCGTGTGTCATTTCATTCCCCAGGGTGCATAGTTATATGCCTTATTTCAAATTCCTGCGTAAGTACTACTTGCTTCGATCCGTGGACACCCCGTGTGTCATTTCATTCCCCAGGTGTATAGTTATGTGCCCTATTTCAAATCTCTTCGTAAGTCATATCTTGCTTCGATCCGTGGACACCCCAATGTGTCATTTTCCCCTGGGTGCATAATTATGCACCTTATCTTAATTCCCTGTGCAAGTACTACTTGCTTCGATCCATGGACACCCCGTGTATCATTTCATTCCCTAGGGTGCATAGTTATGTGCCCTATTTCAAATTCTCTTGTAAGTCATATCTTGCTTTGATTCGTGGACACCCCAGTGTGTCATTTTCCCCCAGGTGCATAATTATGCACCCTATCTCAATCTTCTCCGTAAGTACTACTTGCTTCGATCCATGGGCACCCCGTGTGTCATTTCATTCCCCTGGGTGTATAGTTATACCCCCTATTTCAAATTCCTTCGCAATCAATGTCTTGCTTCGACCCATGGACACCCCTGTGTATCATTTTTCCCAGGGGCATATTTATGCACCCTATCTTACTTCCTTCGCAAGTCCTCCTTGCTTTGACCCCGTGGACACCCCTGTGTGTCATTTTATCCCTGTGGCGTATATCTATACGCCACACTTTACTTTAGCATGCATTATCCCTAACAACATTCATTGCATCTGCACATTTCCCTTCTTGGCTTTGCATACACTTGGCCGGTTCCGAATAGCATAGCATGACATGACATTACATGGCATCACATGTGCATCCCACCATTCATACATGTGCACGTCACATCACACACCCATGCATACATCATTCCCTGTTTGGTATCTGCCACGCATGCGCCTATCAACACTAACGAGTGCTCTTATCAGGGAAGGGGAAAGGATCTTGAGAATGGCCAATTCAAGGAACTTTAACGCCATAACAGATGTTATGGAGGACTATGTCGCTTCATCGCGGTTTCGAAGGGTAGTCAGGGAAGAAGCGGCAGCGATGTTAAGGGAAATGCTAGGGGATGATCTTAGCAAAATAGAGAGGCTGACGGCAAGGTGCAATGAGTTGGAAACACAGGTGGCAGAGCTTGAAGGAAAAATAAGGGGCATGGCAAGCACATACTTCAATGTCAATACTGATCAGAAGTAGGATGTCAAGATTGCTGACACTCACCCTCAACACCTCGGAAGGTCTTCTCACCAGAACTTGGGCTAATCGGGGTCCACCAGTGAAGGGGAATTGCAAGGGCCTCCTGACACTAGTGCCAATGCTAACCCTGTTCCACGACATATCCAGAACTCACCTCTCGAAGATAATGGAGAAATCACATCCTCTGGACCTCGCTCGGTGAACAGACTATTCACCATATGCAGAAAGATGGGTTTGCTGCAGAGTGTCAGGCCATATGTAGGGCCAACACCAAAATAAAAAGGTAACTACTACAGCTATCATGTAATGGCAGGCCACCGGACCGATGAATGTGTCGCTCTGCGAAGGAGGATCCAGAAGCTAATCGACGAGGGAAGATTGAGAGTCCCATCAACCTCTAATAAGCGACTAGGGGCAATCAGGGAGGCTACCAAGGAAATTTCTCAAACTTCTCAGGGAGAGGAATATGATGGAGAACTGCAAGGTCTGGTTTGATAAGCACAGGGCAATGACATCGAAGCTGAGACAATGACTAGTCGAGGAATAATCGGATGCTATGAAGTTAATACCCTTAGAGGCTTCCTCCTTGTAGGGGACTCATTTTTGT
Source organism: Euphorbia tirucalli (assembly GCA_039660915.1). Classification (NCBI taxonomy): domain Eukaryota; kingdom Viridiplantae; phylum Streptophyta; class Magnoliopsida; order Malpighiales; family Euphorbiaceae; genus Euphorbia; species Euphorbia tirucalli. The sequence continues at coordinate 44,824,389 of CM077636.1, forward strand.
TTGTGAGGTGTATTGAAATCATTTTGAATGCAATACAATTCATTGTCTTCTTACTTGTGTGGTGATTATATGTATATGGCATTATGCATCCATTTGATCATCTAAAGTGACATATCTAATATGCATAATATCGAAATGCATGACATCATTCTAAACACTGTAGGGAACCTAAAAGTGAATCTGGTCCTGACCAAACTCTCTCTTGAAGGGTGAGCTTGTGAGATAAATAAGTAATATGATGGCACCACCCTCGCCGAGCCGTCTGCTAATTCAAATCAATAACCCTTGCAAGATGCTATTGGTCCTGCCCTGAAGTTTCAATTTGAATAGCACACATGATACCCAAAACCATTTCAAGCTAAAAGCCATTATTGAAACTCAAATCAAACCCCAAAATGAAGCCCCGAGCCTAATTCCTGATCCAAGAAGGTACCCCATGCTGGAACCCTAAAGCTAAAATTCCAAACCCACCAAAATCTCTAACCCGTAGGGAGTTCAAATGGCCTTCATCACCTCACCCATCATGTGGTAAAATGCTGAAGCAGCTCTTGGTTGTAGTGCATATATTATCTTGTTCATGTGACATTAATGTGTACATGACATTCCGCATGCATTATTAATCCAAAAAGCATATTAAACACACATGACATGCATGAATTTGAATGCAGCAGGAAAATCAACAGATGGCTATGGCTTGGATTTAGTTCCCTAAAAAAAAAAAAAAAAGATCGGTGCAGATAGAAGTCTTTCTCCCTCTCATACATGGCCACCATAACTAACACTGGAGTGTCTCATAGCATTAAATAGTGAGGTATACTAAGTAATCTCCACTTCCCAATTTTCCATCATGATCAGATTTTTGTACTCTTTCTGTGAAAGATTTCGACTTTCCTGTCTTCAAAACCAAAGCTCCTCCCATTCCCTTTTCCAATCTCTTCCACACCTTCAACACCCTCTTTCTTCCGTTTACAAATGAACCACCAAACCACCAACACCTATTTGACAAGAGCCCTTTTCACCCTATTCCCTGAACTGATTCTGTGAAGCCTCATTTTCCACCATCTATGGCTTCTAACAAGAAATTAAACCCCAATGTTGTTCCATACTACTTCATCCTATCACCAGAAAGGTGATGGGGTAGGTGGTTACAACACTGCCTCAATCAGTCTTTGTTTATCATCAACCTGTACCAGATTGGGGATTCTCTTTCTACCCCATGCCACTTCTCTTCAACCTACACCCTCAGTCTATTTGCCTTTCATCCTCAGATGACAGGAAAGGCTTTAATTTCATGACAGAGAGAGGATCTGAATATAAGTCTGCTTTAGCTACGCGGAAGATTGCCCATGCATAAGAATTTATTGGTGGAACTCCTAGAAGAGCACTGCATGAAAGAGAATAAGAGTAACGATGAGAAATCAGTGTCAACCTTTGATTTCTTATGCCTTCCTCTTGTTTTCAAAAAATAAAGTGAATAAAGGCCAAGTCTGCACTATAGCCCATACTAGACTTCAGGGAAAAGAGGAGCTGGTGAGACACTTTGAGGGGTCAATATTTGAGTGTGAAAGGGATGATTATCCACCGGTAACATTCAACCCAGCAAAGGATGGTACAAAGGGTTTTGTTGAGCAAAATGTGAGAAGGAAAGGAGAAGACTGACACTCACCCCTATGAACTTCACCAACAGTGTTGGAGCAACCAGGGTTTAGAAAGCTTTCAATAATCATGAACGGGATGTTCTTGTTAATAGAAAGACTTGCAAAGCCTGCTGTGCTAATATTCAGGGGAAAGTTGCATTTACCAACCATTTCAAGAACTCAGTCTTTAGATGCAACAGAAGTGACTACTTACCAGTGGTTCTTTCACCTCCTAAAGATGGTGTGATTTGCTACAGAGCTATTGTGGTTGGCAGACATAGGGAAACCACAATCCACTCAAGTCATTCTGAATCAGGCCACACCTTGGAGAATTGGAAGCTGTGTCCATCTTTGGAGACTGTGCATGAACTGGAATCTGGGGTGAATTGAGAACATGAATACAGTTCCAGATCCTTGGAGAATTCAATAGTTAATTGACTCCATCTCAGATTGTCTGCTCACAAAGGCGGCTCCATCCAGTGATCGGCTGTATACCTTGGTAACCTACCCTTAACATGTCCCTAGCGGATCCTAAAAAAAAATCCAACATGGAAAACCGAAAGGACATATTGGTAGTGTGAAGAGGCATTGATTAAACTAGAGCAACGGGTTGGATTTTCCTAATGCATTCACATTCATCATATCATAAATGTTTCATATTCTGTTTTGATGTTCAATATGCATGTCTCATGTCATTACATATAAATGTCCATATACAGGTTGCCGCACGTAGCAAACCAGATCTGATGAAGTGTTTTACACCCAAACACAAACACGAACCTCTAATGCTAGGGGCAGGTAAAAGCCAATCCACTAAACATCATCAAGAACAATCCTCTCGTAACCCTCGGCGAATATATATTGAGGTGCACTTTTCAATCATAAAACAAGCCAGTGCGAAGAAATCTACTTGGCTGGAGTGCTCGCGCATAATTTTTCAGTCCCAAAAAAAAACGAAGACAGTAATCTCCAGGAGAGAATTTCCGACACGGAAAACGGAAAGGACGTGTTGGTAACAAAAAGAGAGTGAGGTTCAGAGTCAGAGTCACTTTTGATTTCCCTATCATATTCATTCTGATGTCATCATAATGATATTAATCACATTTAATTTTCCACTTAGATGTTCATACTGCATACATCGTGCCACTGCATCTAAACACCCATTAGTAGGCATTGCATCCAAACCCATGACGGTTCCAATGAAATTACTGTTACAGATAGCGATTCCCCCCCAGGTGTATCGTCCCCAGTAGGGCCGTCCCTAGCACGATCTCCAGCAGGACGCAATACAGGATTCAAGGTCTAGCTCTTAGTTCCCCGCTTAGACAAACAGATCATCCCTCGGCGAGAGAGGTGGCAAGTCTATGGTGTCGATGAGTCAAACCCGCTAGTACAATCGATCCGAAAGATCTGAAAAATACCAGAGTGGGCAAGCTTAACTTAGAAGCACATCCAAATCTGGGAGGAAACGTCCGTCAATCTCAATCGAGTAGAGGGAACAAGCGGATTCCAGGGTGGAGAGAATCCCCAGCAGGGTCGTCTATGTACAAAACCTAGACAAGTTAGGATCCCCAGTAGTGTCACCAGCTAAGATAATCCCCACTGAGTCAGAATCCTCAGCACGAACAACTTCTTACAAAACTCACATGGACCAAGATTCCCCACAGAGTCTCCATCAAAATCCCCCAACTAAGTCCACAGCTAGGACGATCCCCACTAAGGCACGGTCTCCAGTAGAGCTCCAGTAGGGTTAAACGGCCAGAGTCTCCCCAGTAGAGTCCCCAGTAAAGATTATCCTCATTAAATCAGGATCCCTTGGCAGATCCCCAGCAGGGTCCCCGACAAGGCCGTCCAGCTGAGGTATTCCCCCACAGAAGATCATTGGAAGTCACAAATCCCTTCTCCAGCCTTGTTCGGATACCAAGCATAGTGACATAAACATCATGTCGTATACATGCATACACTCCAATCATGCATGCATTCACGCATACATGCATCATAAACCATTCAGCCATATTTATTCTTGATCGAGAGGGCAAAAATTTTTGTTTCCAAAATTATCGATCAAGGAATAAATACGCGCTCTTGTATCAAATTTAGTTTAGACACTCACTACAATCATTGGGTCATTTCGAGTTCAAGGGCACCTTCGGAGTCATAGCGTGTAAATCAGAGCCCTACGACTCCAAATCTCAAGTATGAAAAATTTTCCAATTATCAGAATATTTGTTCACACTAATATAATCCCAGAAAGGTATTTCTTGCCTTTAACAGGTTCTGGGGGCAAAAGAAATCTTATATCAATCTTCACAGGCACACTCCACTGCAGCGAGTTGACTTGGAACCACGGCCGGCATCCCCAGTAAAGGATGCCAGGTATGTTTCCTTTTCCTTTCTCACTCCATCAGAGAAATGTATTTCTTACCTTTAACAGGTTCTGGGGGCAAAACAAATCTTGTATCAATCTTCATGGGCACACTCCATCGCAGCGAGTCGAGTTGGAACCACTGCCGGCATCCCCAGCAAAGGATGCCAGGTACGTTTTCTTTTCCTTTCTCACTCCATTCGAGAAAGGTGTTTTTGCCTTTAACAGGTTCTGGGGGCAAAGAAAATCTTATATCACTCTTCACGGGCACACTCTACCGCAGCGAGTCGACCAAGAACCACGGCCGGCATCTCCAGCAGTGGATGCCAAGTACGTTTCCACCCATTTCAACCTCTTTGCCACATGAAAGAGGAAGAAATGCCTATTAAAGACCAATATTCTAGTTCGTGTTGCCCTCACCACATAAGAGGGACAATGCATTTTGTTCAACCTTTTCACCATATAGGAGGGAAAGAACAGCCATTTCAACGTCTTTGCCATATGAAAGAGGAAGAAATGCCTATTGAAGAATGTTCTAAATCGTGTTGCCTCTTCACTACATAGGAGAGACGATGCATTTCATTGAACCTTTACACTATAAAAACCAAATGCCTTTGGGCCAACCTCACAAACCAAATGCCCCCTGGGCTGACTTCAAAAACCAAATGCCCCCTGGGCCGACCTTAAAAACCAAATGCCCGCTGGGCCGATCTCACAAACCAAATGCCCCTTTGAGCCGACCTTAAAAACCAAATGCCCCTTTGGGCCGTTCTTAAAAACCAAATGCCCCTTGGGCCGACCTTAAAAACCAAATGCCCCTGGGGCCGTCCTCAAAAACCAAATGCCCGCTGGGCCGATCTCAAAAACCAAATGCACCTTGGGCCGACCTAAACCACGCCCCCAACAAAGGACACCAGGTACGTTTCCTTCTCCCTTCTCACCGTGCTCCTAGTTATGAGACCAAACTCGATCTAGGCTTCACAACCCACCATGAACCGACTTTGGTCCCGCGAGGGGCAGCCTGTGAGCACTGGTTTTTTCCCGACCTCTATGATGAGCATTCTTGTTTTATCTGTTAAGCTGACGGACATGAATAGGAATTGAAAACGACCGGAATATCGCCCGGAGTATCTCAAACATCCTAAAAACCAAGCTATCCGCGATTCGAAATCCCTGAAAAGGTCTCCCGAGCTATTTCTAGGGTTTAAGGTGCACGTCCGATTTTTGAAATTTCACCCCGGCTCTTGTTAGAACCACACGGCTCTAGCTTATAAGCTAGAGCCGTACAGCTCTAGTGGACAAAACAAGTTGCTCTGTAAAGCAGAGTAACTTGTCTTTATAGAAGAAAAGAGGGGCAGAAATTCAGAGATGGGATGACTCATTGATTGATTAAAATAAGTGTGAGAGAGAAATATAAAAGAAAAGGAGGATAGCCTGAAACAGGGAGAGCTTCTTTTGGGGACGGGGACAATCTCAAAAAAAGAAAAGAAGCAGAGAAAGAGAAAAAGAAAGAGGCCGAGACACAGGAGCAAGGAGAACCTAAAAACACTCTAGCCAAACCTTAAAACATATCCTCAAACATCAACAACAAGTTCTTCAACGTTTGCTCTTTGATTTGGGATTGTTTCGGGTTGATTTCAGATTATTTCGGATCATTTCTGTTTTCGACCGGTTGAGCATCCAGGGCAAATTCCAGGTTCTCAATCCGTTTCTTGAAGTTCAAAGCATCCAAACAACATCAAGGTAAACTCTGAGAGACCTTAAACCTGTTTACATTATCTTTCCTATGTGTTTTCTTTGTTTTTGCAACTTTCAGAAATCAGATTGCCCGAATAGAGCCGGGCAGCTGTGTTCTTCATGAACAAAGCCGCACGGCTCTGTTCTGCAGGGGTAGATTCTTGGTTTGTCCCAATCGGCCGAAAACAGTCCGTTTTCCATTTTACGTATTATGTTGTAATCATTTTTGGCCTAAATCCATCCGTATGTTGTAATATTTTAGTTTTCAAATTTCTGTATGTACGGATATTAGGGTTTTTTTATGTTTTTCGGGTGTATTTTCCGAATTCCGGGGTTGTTTTATCCAAATCGGATCCATAGTTCAGTATTAGCGGACCCTCGAATCCTACAAAATCCCTGGAAAATATTGAAAACGAATAAAACGGTATTTTTTACAAATGTTTTTGGTGTGTTTATGGTATTTTGGACCCTAGATGGATGTTGAGTTTAGGAACCCGCACGAACGAAACCCTGGATTCGGGGATAACAAACCCACAAAAATGGAAATTTGCATGTAACCGAGCCAAATGATTTTTAAAAATCATTTTCCAGCATAAAAATTACAAGACGTTTCAAAACCGTTTTCCAGGTCTAAACGGTCTGACCGGTCGGGTCGACCCGGTTACCCCCTAAATGCATGCCCCCGATTCTAAAAATCCCAATTCTGTCCTGATCTGAGTCCTATCTGTGTTATACTATAAACTGTGCTAACCATTCTGTTTTGCAGTATTTATTTTTTATTATTTTGGCTATAATTAATAGACTATTCCGTGTAAACTAGGCGATTGTAAAAGTGAGGACAAGAGTTTTCTCCTTTTTATTCAATTTGGTTGTATAATCGGCCTCTACTTTTTTTTTTGTATATTTTGGATGTGTGCTTTATTTTTATGTAATTCATTTTCTGCATTTTTGCTTTAGCATCGGGCTAATAAAATAAACTTAATTGGGTAGGGAAAGATAATAAATTGAATAAATATGGCAATATAAATTATAAACTAAATACAAGCTTGAGGTTAAGTAGGTAAGTTATTCGAACCCTGAATCTCTAGATTAGGTACAGCAGTCTACACTCGGTAGGGAGCTGTACCAGAATTTCCCGGATGAGCTGATCCGGGTGGCGACTCTGTCACTGATCTCAAAATTTAGTTTTCCAGGTCTTTAAATAATAAATCGGGAAAATGTTTTCTACAAAACGAATTTCCAAAACAAATAAACGATTTTTCCTAAGGCAACATAAATGAAAACCCCCTTCTTTTTCCAAAACATCACGAAACCTATTTTTTGAAAGCTCCCGGTTCGCTTCGTCGCGTTCCGCTCTTCGTTTCAGGTCGTCCGCTCACACCTATGGTTACACTTGTTCGCAAAAAAGACTTAAATGTTTCATTTTTTGCAAAAAAATCCTATGGTTTTTTTATTGTTATAAAAAATAGATGTTGGCCTAATATCGTAAAATATTAATGACGTAAAAAATTGATGACATGGTCTCTACCATGTCATCAATTTTTTACGGTGTTAGATCAAAAACCCTTTTTTGCAAAAAATGAAACCTCTATTGACCTTTTTTGCAAATAAGTGTAATCATAGGGATTTTTTTCCATAATTATCCCTTTATTTTATTTTTATTTATATGTAAAGGCATAGTGCAGCCATTGTAAAAGGCAATTTCGAATGCTAACCAAGTATTTGTGCATTCTTGGTTAGCATTAGAAATTGCAAAGGAAGAAAAGATGGAACTTGTAGAAGTTTCGACAATGAATCTGATGCTGATGGAGCAGTCAAAATATTATGGTGTCAAAACTTTACTCACGAATTGATGTTTGGTTAAGTCAAATTCTATTGATGATAAGGCCAATAGATAAATATATACATGGCATACATTATATACGACCTATATATATATTTGAACTATTGTCCATTGTAGACCCATAACGATGAGCATATCTTTCTATTTGTGATTGAGTCCTTATTTAGGTATGAGTTTGGTTTTAGAGACATACGGTATTACTAACATGAAAACAAAGCCAATTAAGTTGCTCTAAACCTTTTGAGATGTTTCATTGGGAAATAATAGTTCTTTTGTCACATTGATCAAATTCCATCTCGAAGAAGTATTTCATGATGATTAAGTTCATGAAAATTGAATTTTTTCCTTGCTGACAGTGATCATATTTACTATATTAAGCACATTTCTAGTTGTTGAACATAATAAATCATAGGTACTTTTTTTTTCTTACAACCTTTATTTGTTCACTAATGAAAACATTTTTCTTGTAGGTTGAAAGTGTATTTTTGAGTATCATGTCAATGCTTTCGAGTCCAAATGACGAGTCTCCTTTACATGTCAAAGCTGTAGAATATAAGTTCATTAAATAAAATGACTGTATTTCTGCTATGTTTTGTGCATGTGAATATTTTAGTACACAACATGATTTTGGTTGAACCAAATTTGCAAAGAGCTATTTTTAGTTGGGATAGGGATTTCAAATTTAGATGAGTTATTAAACACTCATCCACACTTAACCCATCCAACTCATGGAATGTATACAAAAGGGTCATAATTGGTTTTAATGGGTTGGATGTATTATAAAACATAATTAGGCTTATGTTGGATTGGTTATTATAACCCACTGAATGAACCCATTCAATCTAGCATTTCTACTTTATATATCCATGATGCTCCTTCCCTCTTCTTTATACTAGAATTCCTAATCTTCTTCAAATTGGATTTGGAAATTTTCAATTGAACCCCTGCAATGTCCTCCCCTCTTAAAGTTGAATCATGTATCTATCTCCCTCAATCCCATATTTCTTTCTCACTAATAAGTGCAAATTATGATTAATTAATGAATCAAACTTAATTTTTAATGAAATGAAGTATTTATATTAACTAGTAATTAATTCCGATTCATTTTTATTGGCATTTTCACAAATGAAGTTATATATGTGTAAATTGATTAACAATGATTCTATTTAATCTTCCAAATTTGAAGAGGTAAGATCACCAATGGTTATGGAGTCATGTTCATCATCAATCGATTAACTTGAGATAATTATTGTTTTCTATATATAGTTCATAATTTAGATGCATCTTTTGAAATTATTTGTATTCTCCATTTAGTTATTGTCTTTCTTTAGACAATATCATTTAGCTATAATCATATTGCTATTATATTAGAGAACAAATACAATTGAGAGTTCTGTGTACAACTGAATATGGTGATATTATATATGACCATTTATATAAAGACATAGCGACATGGCTAATTTTAGCTTCTAACTAAGAATCAAATGTAATTTAGCTAATGTCTTGTTTGATGGAATTTAATTGAAATTGAGAATTTTGTTTAATGAGATTTATAGAAGGATATGCAAGAATAAGTCTTATGACAAACTAAAATGTAAGATCATTTTATTTCATTGATTGGCTTGCAATTGATATTAATTATATCCACGAGCTTCTTTTAGTTTCATAATTAATTTTGAATCATTTTCATGCTATTGGTTACAAATTAGGATTTTTTTTATAAAATTTATAGTATGTATTTTTTAAGACATTTTTTATTCATATTTTATAGAAAACAAATATCTTGGGTTTATCAAAATTTGAAAATTATATGTAGTGTTGAAATTTTTAAAAAAATTGATAAAAAAAGAAAAAGAAAGGAAAGGAAAAAAAAATAGAGAAGTGGAAGGTGGAAGAAGCAATAATTAGTTCAATTCGCTTATAATTCATTTAATCCATCTAATTCAATCGATTTAACCCATCTTAAAATCAATCAGCCCACAGTAATTCATTGTAACCCATCAAATTCGTTAATAAAGTTTCCTTTCATTGGTTCGCTTGAAACCCAATTGTAATCCATATTTGAACACCTCTAATGACAATCTTAAAAAGTGTTTGATGGGTTGAAAGATACAAGATGAATGTCATGGAGTGAGAAGAATCGAGACCGCATGTTTTATTCATTTCTAAAATTTCAAGTAATTAACTTTTGTGTAAGTTGAATTTTCAATTCAAGTCAAATTTGCACAATTTAGGGTTTATTGTTTACTAAAGATTAGGCAATTTAATTTTTTATTTCAGTTACAAGATAATGGTTGTCCATTATTGGAATGACATAATGATAAGATGAATCAACGAGATTGCAACAAGTTAACCAACAAATAAAGTTCATTAATAGATAGTTATACTTGAGCCAAATAAGAAAAAAAGAAAGAAAGAAAAATGTTGTAGGGCTAAATATCAAAAAATTAAAATTTAGGAGCTAAAATTCAAAATTTTGAGAAGTATAAAGGCAAAAAAATATTATTTAGTTTTTTTTTAAGACTACAATTTTTTTTTTTCAATAACAAGATTAAACCATAATAAAATACGAATATTTTGTCCCTCTCTCTGCTTGTCTCGCCTCTGCCTCTTGTCCTAATTTAGTAGACCTGATTCTAAGGTTGTGCATAATTCAGAGAAAACTGAATTACTGAACCTAACTAAACCAAATTTAGTAACTCGGTTCGGTTATTGGGTTGTTCGGATCAGTTTTCGTGAGTATTTAAGTATTATATCAGTTAATCGATTCGGTAATAGAGTACAATAAATCAAAATAACTAAACCGAGAACCCTAGGTATGGCTGACAGCCGCCAACCAAAACCCCACCATCCCTACCAGAATCAGTTCCGGCCGACCTCCCGCCATCACCGCCGTAATCAGCCCAGCCACCTAAAGACCTATAGCAGTCACAGTCAACGACCCTTAACCAATCACACACCTCACCATTCTCAATCTTGGCATCCATCTCCAACTATCACCAAATCTGCAGATTCAGAAAACCATGTTGCATACTTCGAAGGTTTCCCCAATTGCTGGCGTGTTCCTGACTTAAACAAGGTCTTCCTTTTATATGGTGTTCATGGTTTGATCTCAATTGCAAACAAGAGGAATGTTCACAACTTTCGCTTTGGTTTTATTAGGGTGCATCAAGACCATAGCCTTCTTTCTGTAATTTCTGCCATCAACAAAATTTCAATTGGATTATATCAACTTAGGGCTTTTGTGGCTTGTTTTCCTTTCAAACCTGTTTATCAGAAACCTACAGTCAAGCACCAATCAGTCCCTGTGAAACCAGCAGCTCCGAAATCACAGTTCTTTCCCTCCAACCGTGACTCCAGGTCTTATGATACCGTTGTTTCTACCGAAAGGACTGATATAAATTGTTTTCAGTTTTCGGCACCTGTTCAACATCACCAGTGGTCGCATTCAGCTTGTGTTCTGATTCTGAAGGATTTGACTTTCATTCCGTTCTTAAAAAGGTCTCTGATTGATCATAACTTCTCTTTTCAAGCTTTGGTTCCTATCGGTGGAGATAGAGTTGTCATTAATTTCTATTCCGCTGATGCCCTTGAGGCATTTCTAAGTAATGATCGGATGCCTCTTGATGATATTCTTAAGGATTGTCTGCCGTTTGACAAATGCCCCTCATCATTAGAACGTTTGGTTTGGCTAGATTTCTCTGGTCTTCCACCTATATTCATGTCAGAAAATTTGATCAAATTCATGGGTTCTCAGTTCGGAACAGTAGTTTGTAGTTATGAAGACTTTGTACCTAAATCCCTTGCTGCCAGATGCTTAATTTCAACAAAAGCAACTGCTCTGAATGGCTGTTTCTTCATCGAATTCAACTCTGATCGCTTCCTAATTAATTACCGGGAGATTCCCTTAGCTGATACGTCGTGCTTCTTTGTGGAAGACGTTTTGCAGGAGGTCTCTGAATCGAAATCTTCAAGTTCAGCTGATGATGGTTCAGAAAATGGTTCTCAAGCGGCCCAAAACGTTGTGCAAATGGATTTTAATTCAAATGAACCTGATGGTAATAATGAAGATTGCGTGTCTGATGATTCTTTTGTTCCGGATAGTCATTTACAATCTATAGTTGCAAAGAAGAAGAAAGGAAGACGGATATTAGATAAATGCATTCTTGGTTCAGAGACATCTTTACCGGACTCCATTTCTTCAGGACCTGATATTGCAAACAGAAATGCTATTCTTTAAATAGCTTACTCTCAATTTGGTACCATCGATGAGGTAGAAGAATCGTGGAAACTTGGCAAAGCTATTGGCCTATTTCACAGTAGATTTTGGATCGACTGCATGGGGTATCTAGAGCTGTTTAACTGCTCTCTACTTCCACTTTCCAGGTTCTATTTTTATTCTTTGATGTCGGTAAATATATTGTGTTGGAATTACCGAGGAGGAGTGAATAATCCCGCAAAGCAACACTTTGCACGCTCCTTAGTTAACTGTTTTGCTGTCAGCTTGTTGGGTCTTATTGAATCTAAAAAAGAAAATGTGGATGCTATTGCTCTGAGGAATTATTGGGGTCATAATGACTTCTGTTTTCATTGTGTCCCGTCTAATGGGGCATCGGGGGTTATTATTATTTCATGGAATCCTTGTTCACTTGGCTGTTCAGTTTATGCATCGGATTCTCGTTGGTTAATTGTTAAAGATACCTTGCAAGAGCTCAATTTTTTTGTTCTCTTTTTGTATGCCCCAACCGATGGCATTGAAAGAGCTATGCTGTGGTCTTCTTTGCTTAGCTTGATTTCTGGTCTAGATAACCTTATTATTTGCGGAGACTTTAATGAGATTTTAAATGAATGGGAGAGACCTCATGGTACGATTTCCAGATCTATCCAGGATTTTTGGGATTTTGTAAATCATGCCGAACTTCATGATATCACTCTGTCCGGATGTCAATACACCTGGCGTAACTTTATGTCATATTCTCGGATTGACAGATTCTTGGTTTCTAACAATTTGGCTAGTGTATGGCCCTTTCAGGTTGTCAATTCGGTGGAAACTACCCTTTCGGATCATTTTCCAATTGTTTTCAGGTCTTGCAAATCTGATAATTCAGGCCCAAAACCTTTTCAGGCCTTCAATTGCTGGTGGGATGATAAGAGATTTTCTCCTTTTTTGGTTAGTAGTTGGGCGGACATTTGTGCTTCTGCAAATTCTGGAAATTTATGTTCGAAGCTCAGATTGTTAAGGAAAAAATTACAGCACTGGAACAATAATATCTTTGGTGAAGTGGATAAAGATATTTCCAAGCTAGAGAGATCCATTCTCGATCTAACCAATGATGAAATAGCCCGCCTTTTGTCCCATGATCAGTTGGAAGTTTTGGCTTCTCATACGACCTTGTTGTTCACTAAAAGAAGACATTTGAAATCCATCAGACATCAGCAATCCCGTACAACTGGGACGCTTCTTGGTGACAATAATATGTCTTATTTCCATAGAATTGCTTCTGCTAGATTCCGAAATGATAGAATTGTCAAAGTGGAAGTTGAGGGTGGTTTTATTTCAGATCCTATGCAAGTGCAAGCTCTCATTTTTAATTTCTTCAAAGCTCTTTTCGAGGTAGACCAGTCTATTCCTTTCTCCCTGGATTGTCTGAATCTAGCTACTGTTCCTGACGAGCTGAATAACTTTTTAACTGCCCATTTTTCAGAGAAAGAGGTTTTTGATGCAATTTCTTCCTGTGGGGAAAATAAGCCCCTGGACCGGATGGTTTTAACATCTTTTTTTACAAACCAGCTTGGCACTCTCTGAAAGGTGAGATCTTGAAGGTTTTCAGGAATTTCTATCATTCTGGTTTTCTCCCAGCTTCTCTGAAAACTTCTTTCGCGGTTTCGATTCTGAAGATTGCGGGAAATTGTGCTTTTAGCAACTTCAGACCTATTTCTCTCATCAATGGGATTTATAAAATCTTATCGAAGCTCCTTTCTTTGTGGCTTAGGTCTGTCCTCCCTATGCTGATTTCTAACTGTTAGTTTGCCTTTGTGAAAGATAGAAATATCCATGAATGTTCTTTTTTGACTTCGGAAGTCATATATCAGATTCATCGCCAACAGCGGTCTTGTTTAATTTTGAAATTAGACTTCCATAAAGCTTTTGACAGTATTTCATGGAATTACATGGATGCGGTTTTAGGATCAATGGGTTTTTCTGATACTTGGAAATTATGGATGAAGGGCTGTCGTTCGAACTTGTCCACTTCCATTTTGGTAAACGGCAGCCCAACCAAGCCTATTTATTTGTAGAAGGGTGTGAAACAGGGTGACCCACTTTCCCCTTTTCTTTTTGGTTTGGTTGTTAAAATCTTGAAGAAAATTATTGACAAAGCTATTTCTGATAATCTGATCCAAGGTTTTTGTTTAAGTGTTAATCAACCAGATATTTCGATCTTACAATTCGCAGTTGACACTATCTGTTTCCTTCAGGCTGATGAAACGGAACTCAAAAATTTTGTGAGAATTCTCCATTGTTTTGAGATTATTTCTGGTCTTAAAATCAATTTTTCTAAGAGCTCACTTATAGGTATGGCTATTTCAGATTCCTTTTCTTCGAGATGTGCTGATTGGCTTGGTTGTAAAACTAAATCTTTTCCATTTCAATATCTGGGATTGCCATTGTCCTACAGAAATCTCCGAATTAATGATTGTCCTCTCTAATTTCAAAAGTGGAATCTCGTCTCGCTCTTTGGCAAGGTTCTTGTTTATCTTATGCTGGTCGGTTGGTCTTGATTAAATCAGTTATCAGTAGTATGCCAATTTACCGGCTCTCTCTCTTTCGGATTCCGGCCGCTGTTTCTAAAAAAATTGAGCGTTATATGCGTAATTTCCTTTGGAAGGGTGAAGCTTCAAAAAATGGATTGTGTAAAATTAGTTGGACGCAGATTTGTATGCCTTTTCATTCTGGCTGTCTTAATTTGGCTTCTATCTCTCTCAAGAATTCGAGTTTGCTTTTCAAATGGATCTGGAAAATCCGAGTGTGTGTGGATGATTCTTTGTGGCATCAGATCTGTGTTGATCCTATGGGTATTTTGGATTGGTGGTCTTTGCACTCTTTAAATCAATCTAGACTTTCACCAATATGGAGAGGAATCATTAACGCTTGCATTAAAGATGTGAATTTATGGAATTTCTTTGTTTCTAATGTCTCTATGCAGGTTGGAAATGGACTTAACTCCAATTTCTGGAGGGATTCGTGGTGTAGTCAATGATCTTTTAAAGATTGTTTTTTGGATTTGTTTGATTTGGTGACGGATAAAGACTGCAATGTTTCCGCAGCGATGGTGCAGATCAGATCTGTAATTAACCGGCTTTTTTGGACCAGGCGTCTTAGGCCAAGAACGCAGGCCCTTCTGTCGAATCTTGTGCAGTCCCTGCCGGCGTCGTTGAACAGTTTTGCAGCTGATAAATGTCTTTGGCGGCTAGACTCTTCCAAACCAGTTTTCTACTGCATCTTTTATCAGTGGTTTTCTTTCTTTGTCAGCTCATTCTGAGCCCCAAATGCTGTTCAAAATCATGTGGAAATTACCAGTTGTTCCTAAGGTTCGTTTCTTCTTTTAGGTTCTTATTCATGGTCACCTCCCGTGCCGGCAATTGCTGTCCATGATGCATATAATTAGCTCTGATCAGGTTTCTTGTCCCTGGTGTGATGATTAGAAACTCAAGACCATGTTCTTTTGCATTGTAATTCGAGCTATACGGTGTGGAATTCTTTTTTCAGATTTGTAAGTGTTTCAATGGCTGTTCCTAAGACTATCTGTGACTTTTTTAATCAATGGAGGGGTTTGTTCTCCAACAATCACATTCGCGATCTCGCCTGTTCTATGTGGCTCTACTTGTGCTGGGAACTTTGGAAATGATGCAACAAAAGAATTTTCGAGCCGGAATCTACTCCAAAGGACATTTTATTCCATAGTCTTCATCAAGCTTTTTTCTCCTTTAAATGTAATCATAGTTCCTTGGTTTTTCAGTTTTCTGTTTTTTTAGCGAATCCTTCAAATTTCTTGTTTCAGACCTATTTGTAATTTCCTCGTTTGTATTCTTTTGACTTCTTCTCGAGATCCCCATTATTAATTTATTTGGGGGATTGTGGTTTGGGTTCTGCTAGGGGTGCCAACCTAGTTGGGATGTCTAGCATTTTCTAGCCCGTTTTTCCCTGTACTTCTTCAAAAAAAAAAAAAAAAAAACTAAACTGACTAATATATCATTTATCATTTATATATATACTAAATCTGAATACTCAATACTGATGTGTAAGATTCTAATTTTTGTTTGTTATTCTTAACTATTTCCTTTATTTAATTAACTCTTAATTGTTAAGTTAGTAGATAAGAAAAATTTCAAAATTAATAGAAACGGTTGTTATCCCTCCCTCTCACACTTGTATACCATCTCTTCTATTTGAATTCAAAATTGATTGTTCTCCCAAATACTAAAACCAACTTTTTCAATTGTTAATTCTTCCCTGGATTGGCTGGCTAGCTCGTGCAATAAAAAAAGTCTTTCCCAGCTCCATTTCACGTCGATTCTCAACTTTATTTAATTCAAATTATTAATCAAACATGGCTCACTTAATTGAATTCAAACTGATGATTTTTTTCTTTTTGGTTTGAAAAGAATCTCCACCTAAGTTTCGCTAAGAACAAGAACACTTTGAGCTTTGATAATTTAATTGGTGAGAATCAGTCGCTCTCTATCTTTTGATCTATCTTTCGATGTATATGTCGTTGAATTTGTGAAAACTGATGATTCCTTTTTCTTTAAAGTAGAATCTCTAGGTGAGTTCTTCGCTGAGAACAAGACCATCGTCGGCCTTTTCTTTTGTCATTGTTTTATTACCTATGCTCATTCTAATGGTGTCTCATTTGTTATTTCCAGGTCAGTTTTGTTCTCTCTAATTTGTTTTTCTTATTTTGATTTTTTTTACATTAGTTTGAAAAATTGTTGTTACCATATTTCTTGGTGATTGTGCTAGATTTTTGTTCCTCTTCTTTATGGTGTATTTTTTAAATCCATATTTCGCAATTAATTGTTTATAAGTTGTTTTTACCAATATACATATATGTTTGTAATTGAGGTGCCTTTATGATGATCTATTAGAGAAAGACTTATAACTGCTCTTCCACTGGTCAATTTAAGGCTAGTTTGGGATTGCTGTTAGTGAAAGTGTTGTCAGGGAAAGTTAGGTTTCATTGCTTTCTTTAAAAGTAGTTTTAAGTGTTTTTCTAGTGCTTTCTTGAATACAATTTGACTTTTACTAATTGTACATTTGAGACTGCTTTCTACAGCCCCAAAAGCAGCTTTCAGCCAAAGTAAGGTTCCCCATGCTTTAGCTGAAAGCTGCTTTCGAGACTGCTCTAAACTGGCTCTTAATAAGGCTGGAGAAAGACTTATTTATTATATGTTCAATCTCTTTTTTTTTAAAATTGCTAAAATAATATGTTAATTGATATAATTGTGTGTTCAAATGGCTCAAATAGTTGGGTGACTAATGCAATTTGAATGATACAATCTCTTTTTGCTATATCATTGATACTCATTATCTTTTTTTTTTTTTTTTTTGAAAGAACGCATGATCTACTTCTTTGTTTGTAGTTGAGATGCCATAATTTGAAGCATATTTACCTTGAATTGCACAAGATATTTTCCTGAATTTAAATATTTGTTAAATTTTACTAGAATAATGAATCTAAATATAATAAAACCAACTACATGGATTATATCTTTAATGTTTAACAGTTTGCAATATCTTGGTGTTGAGGTTAAACCATAGAATATTGACGATTTGGAGGCTTGTCTCAATGTAACCAACAATTTAACATCCTTCAATACTGATGTTCTTTATTTTTCTCCACAAATTCATTGCTCAAAATTATATGGCATTGGTGTTAATGACTAGACCATCTCCACTCATTTTTTGCTGGTCTGCAATTGATTCATACCTTCTGTATATCGTTAGTGGTTTTAGTTTTGCAAGAGTTAGGATTTATTAAAGTAGTAATCTCTTAGGGTTGTTTGCAAGCTGTTGAAAGGGTGGCAAGAGCTAGAAATAAAACTCCTCTGGACCTTATTGTTTAGGAAATCTGATCAGTTGGTTATTCCTTATTGGATGTGCATTTTATCCATGAAAGACTATAAACCATATCTGTTAAGTTAAAAGGTTAGTTACTGATGTGTCTTTTTCAGGTTATTTTCAATTATTTTTAATCTAATATCTTTTTTTTAGTATGTTATGATTACATTCCTACCTTTCCTTAGCATTTTGTACCCTTTCTTCTCTCTTGAATACCACTGCTCCTTTTTGTTCAATGCTTTTGATCTTCTTTTGGCATGTTCTCCAACCTTTTTACTTTATGTTCTTTCTCAGTGGATCTCATTAAGGTATGTTTTTTTTATATCTCATTTTTTCAGGATTTCCTTTTCGATTTAAGCAGATTTGCTTTGTTTATATGACAATGGAAACATAACTTATCCTACTCTTCATCTTTGTCTAATTATCTTCGTCGAATAGATTCAAGCTTATGACCTGTGAATAGCATCTATATTGTGTAATCCATATACCTTCTTATGCTAAAACTGTTGTAGGGTAGCAGAAGCAATTCAATTATTGGTTTGGTTGCTTTTGTCTTCTATGTTATCTCTATTGAGTGAATTATATATTTCTTGGGTTATTGTGATTGATGGTATATAGTAACTAATAATTTTGTTGCACCATCCCCCCAATTTTTATTAATCTTTAATTATCATTTGCATGATACGGAGTGTAATTCTGTAAATTTTAAAGCTAGCATTGAAGTTGAAGGGATTAGAAAGTTAGAGACGTCCAGTTATTTCTCGATAAGTTCTCACATTGTACCTCATTTTTATAATTGTCATTGACATAATTGGTAGCATGTAATAAGCATTGTTTTAAAAATAATCATTTTTGTAAATTTTAATATATTTTTTTTTCTGCTTTTTTTATGTATACTATATTGTTAAATATACGAAGTAACTATTTGATATATCATAATTCTATATTACTTTGATGTGATAGTAGGACTAAATTTGCTATGTTAATATTGATTAAAATTTACAGAATTATTAGTTTCAAGGTATTGATCGAATTATCTATTTTTTTCAAAAAATTTATTTTTAACCGTAACTCCATTTCTATTTCTATTTCCATCAAATAGAGATAAAAGATTTTGAATTTAAATCCAAGTCTTTTAAAAATACAATATTTATTAAACAAAAGTTATAATAAATGTTCTAAAAACAAAAGGCATTTTACATAAATACATTCTTTTTGATACCATATAACATTTTTACATCAAAAAGAAAAGTTTGCATAAATATATTAAAAACTTTTCAAAATTTCAAAAATATTTTAAAAAAAGTATTCTTATATTACGTGACTCATCCACAATACTTTCTCTACTTTGTCCACATTTCTCTCTCCTCTTTTTATAATTTTTAATCTACTTTCGCATTTATCTCTTAATTCGTTTATTTTTTTTGTCATGTGACTTTAAAAAGTTTTTTTTATCTTCGAAACAAGATTCATATGTATATACTTTTTCCGACATTTTTTTTCACTAAGGTATAACTAATTATACCTTTGTATCTTAAGGTATAACTAAAGTATAACTAAGGTATAATCAATGTAATAGTGTATCTTAAGGTATAACTAACGTATAAACATTGTAATAGTGTATCTTAAGGTATTATTAAGGTATAATCGATGTAATAATGTATCTTAAGGTATAACTAATGTATAATTAATGTATAACTAAGGTATAATCAATGTACTAGTGTATGTTAAGGTATAATTAAGGTATAACAAAGGTATAATTACTGTAATAGTGTATCTTAAGGTATAATTAAGGTATAAGTAAGGTACAATCAATATAATAATGTATCTTAAGGTATAAATAAGGAATAACTAAGGTATAATCACCATAATAGTGTATCTTAAGGCATAATTAAGGTATAATCAATGTAATAGTGTATCTTAAGGTATAATCACTGTAATTATACATTAATTATACATTGTGATACATTAATTATGCCTTATTTATACATTGTTTAAGTATTATAATGTACAAGCAGTGTATAACAATATATTTATAACTTTTATAAATATCATACGTTAGTTATACCTTGTAATACAATAATCATACTTTAGTTATATATTGTTTATACCTTTGTGAAACTGTTAGACCTTGTTTATACATTTTTTATACCTTATTTTATACATTGTTTAAGCATTATAGTGTATAACCAATGTATAACAGTCTATAACAATGTATAAGCAGTGTATAACAATGTATAAGAAGTGTATAACAATGTATAAGAAGTGTATAACAATATATAGCAGTATATAAATAGTGTATAATAATGTACAAGCAGTGTATAAAGAGTGTATAACAATGTATAATAAGTGTATAAAAATATAACATTGTATAAGAAGTGTATAATAATGTATAACAGTGTATAAGTATTGTATAAACAGTGTATATGAAGTGTATAACAGTGTATAACAATGTATAAGAACTGTATAAATGGTGTATAAGTAGTGCGCGAGAAGTGTATAACAATGTATAAGTAGTGTATAAGAAGTGTATAAACAATGTATAAGAAGTGTATAAATGGTGTATAAGCAGCGTATAAGAAGTGTATAAACAGTGTATAACAATGTATAACAGTGTATGAGAAGTGCATAGATACATTAGGAACAAAAGGACCTAATCTAAATTATAAGATAATACTAATATGTCTTGTAGCAAAGGTGTTGGGTACAGATATAAAAAGATGACAAACTCAAACTACTCAATGTTGAGATTCTATTCAGTTCCTTCAATCTTCTTTTTCAGTAAAAAGAAAAATTCTTCTTGGTTTTCAATTGTACCACCAAACAAAGATGAGAAACTTAAACTGCTCAATGTTGAGATTCTATTCAGGTCATGCAACAAAAAAACGCATATATAACAGTATATCAGAAGGTATTTTCACATTTCAAAGGTGGATTTCAACTTTCTCGGTAACAAATCTTCAAATCTATAAACATGGAAATCTCATTTTAAAATTAACATTAGCAATTTGATAACAAATATTAATTAAGATTTGAAGATTGTATAACAATGTGTAATAAGTGTATAAACATATAAAGTAGTGTATAAACAATGTATAACAGTATATAAGAAGTGTATAAACAGTGTATAAGAAGTGTATAAGAAGTGTATAAATAATGTATAAACAGTGTATAATAATATATAACAGTGTATAAACAATGTATAAACAGTGTATAACAATACATAAGAAGTATATAAACAGTGTATAACAATATATAAGAAGTGTATAACAATGTATAACAGTGTATACAAGGTGCATAAACAGTGTATAACAATGTATAAGCAGTGTCTAAGAAGTGTATAACAGTGTATAATAATGTATAAGAACTGTATAAATGGTGTATAAGCAGTATATAAACAGTGTCTAAGAAGTGTCTAAACAGTGTATAAGAAGTGTATAAACAGTGTATAACAATGTATAACAGTGTATAACAATATATAAGAAGTGTATAAACAATATATAACAATATATAAGAAATGTATAACAATGTATAAATAGTGTATAAACAATGTATAAACAGTGTATAAACAATGTATAAACAGTGTATAACAATATATAAGAAGTGTATAACAATGTATAAGAAGTGTATAAACAATGTATAACAATGTATAAGAAGTGTATAAGAAGTGAATAAACAGTGTATAAACAATGTATAACAATTTATAAGAAGTGTATAACAGTGTATAACAATGTATAAGAAGTGTATAAACAGTGTATAAGAAGTGTATAAATAGTGTATAAACTGACGGATGAAGGCCTAAACGACGTTTTTTTAGGCCCAAAAGTGACCTATCACGGTAAACCTATAACAGCCCTTATAAAGCTTAAAAATCACATTCTGAAAACATATTATAATAGTCAATCGGACTCCCATAGCAAAAGTTACGTCAGTTTTAAGGTCTAACAAAAAATAAAACTACTTATTTCTTTTCTTGGATCTACGATCCCTTTTCTTCCTTGACTCTCGGTCCAAAAACTCATCTGCTACCAGCTCTGCATCAAAACAGTGTATAACAGTGTATAAGAAGTGTATAAATAGTGTATAGCAATGTATAAGAAGTGTATAACAATGTATAAAAATATATAAAAAGTATATAGACAGTGTATAACAAGTGTATAACAGTGTATAAGCAGTGAATAAAAAGTGTATAAACAATGTATAAGAACTGTAAAACAATGTATAATAAATGTATAAACAGTGTTCATGTTTATAAGTGTATAAACAATGTATAATTAAATTTTAAAAAATAATAAAAAAATGACTCTGCAAGCTGTTCATGGTTCAGAGGTGTCAATTTCTTATCAAATTCAACAAAATGCAGTCCCAAAGTGCAGTTAAAAAAGATGCAGTCCCAATAATAAAGCGCAGTCATAAAATACACTCCTAAAGTGCAGATGCAGTCCCAAAATTGAAATACATTCCTAAAATACAATCCTAAAGTGCAGATGCAGTTCCAAAATTACAGTCCTAAAATGCAGTCATAAAATGCAAATGGAGTCCTAAATTTGCAGTCATAAAGTGCATATGCAGTTCCAAATTTGTAGTCCTAAAGTGCAAATACAGTTCCAAAATTGAAATGCAGTCAAAAAGTACAGATGCAGTCCCAAAATTGCAGTCCTAAAGTGTAGATGTAGTTCCAAAATTACAGTCCTAAAATGCAATCATAAAGTGCAAGTGCAGTCAAAAGTGCAGATGCAGTCACAAATTTGAAATGCAGTCCTAAAGTGCACTTTATGACTAATTAAGGTATAATCAATGTAATAGTGTATATTAAGGTATAAGTAAGGTATAATTAAGGTATAACTAAGGAATAATCAATGTAATAATGTATCTTAAGGTATAAGTAAGGTATAATCAATGTAATACTGTATCTTAAGGTATATGTAAGGTATAATCAATGTAATAGTATATCTTAAAGTATAACTAAGATATAATTAATATAATAGTGTATCTTAATGTATAACTAAGGTACAATTAAGGTATAACTACTGCATAATCACTGTAATAGTGTATCTTAAGGTATAATTAAGATATAACTAAGCTATAATCAATGTAATAATGTATCTTAAGGTATAAGTAAGGTATAATCAATGTAAGAGTGTATTTTAAGGTATAATAGTGTATCAAAAATGTAATAGTCCCAAAGTGCATATGCAGTCTTAAAGTGTATATGCAGTCCTAAAGTGCATATGCAGTCCTAAAGTGCATATGCATTCCCAAAATTGCAGTCCTAAAATTGCAGTCCTAAAGTGCAAATGCAGTCCCAAAATTACAGTCCTAAAGTGCAGATGTAGTCCCAAAATTGAAATGCAGATGCAGTACCAAAAATGCAGTCCTAAAGTGCAGATGCAGTCTCAAAATTGAAGTGCAGATGCAGTCCCAAAATTGCAGTCCTAAAATACATTCCCAAAGTGCAGTCTCAATAATAAAATGCAATCTCAATAATAAAATGCAGTCCCAAAATAAGGTATAAGTAAGGTATAATCAATGTAATACTGTATCTTAAGGTATAATTAAGGTATAAATAAGGTATAATCAATGTAATAGTGGTATCTTAAAGTATAACTAAGGTATAATTAATGTAGTAGTGTATCTTAAGTGCAATCATAAAATACAATCCCAAAAGATACAGTCTCGATAATAAAATGTAGTCCCAAAAAATGCAGTCTTAAAGTGCAGTTTCAAAATGCAGTCCAAAAAGATGCAGTCCCAAAGTGCAGTCACAAAATGCAGTCCCAAAGTGCAGTTCAAAAAGATGTGGTCCCAATAATAAACAGTGTATAACAGTATATAAGAAGTGTATAAAAAGTGTATAACGGTATAAGCAGTGTATAACAATGTATAAGCAGTGAATAAGAAGTGTATAAACAATGTATAACAATGTATAAGAAATGTATAAACAATGTATAACAATATATAAGCAGTGTATAAAAAGTATATGAATAGTGTATAACATTGTATAACAGTGAATAAGAAGTGTATAACAATGTACAAGCAGTGTATGACAGTACATAACAACGTATAACCAATGCATCATAAGGTATAATTAATATAGTTACGTTTTGTATATATAAACAACTATATTTTTGCCATTTGAATGAAGCAAATTGATTAATCAATTAAATCAAATCAGAACAAGCTAATGACAATCAAAGTTGGAAAAAAATGTTTACTTTTCCCAGATGAATAAGCATTCAACATTAACACATGGCTTGAATGATTGCATACCAAAAACTATCTTCAATTCAATTAACTGGAAAGTTACAAATGCGGGATACGAAGCACTATGAAAAAGAGCATAAAATTAGGTGAAAGATAACTCATAGGAATAGTAGAATCCCTGAAATCCTTGGTTGTGACTTCCACATGTGGGCTAATGGTCCTAAGCAAATGGTGAAGAACTCTTGCAACCAATAAACCAGAAAAAGGATATCAGCAGTAGCCAAACATATCAAATTCCAGATAGAGAGAGAGGGGATTAAAGAGAGAAAGTACCATTTTGCTCCTGTATAGGAACTTTGTTGGTAAGTACATCAAGACCATGTTAGACTTGCATCGAATCAGCGTTGATGATTTCAACTGGAAAGTGGGAGGCTAAATCAATGGCGAGTTTTGATTTGTTTGAGCCAGTAGGACCCATTATCACTTCAATCTTCGATTTCGCTTCTCCTCCCGCCTCCTTGCTCGTCACCGGAATTCTTCCTCCATCGCTAGGTTTTTGCAGAGTCAACCAAGAATCGATTTCACGTCTCCGACTGAAAAGCTTTTTCGGTCGTGATGAATCAAAAAAGGAGAAACGACAGAAAAGAAATAAAAAAACCTAAAAAAAAAGAACTCAAAAGGCAACGTAGAGCATAATTGGATTTACAAAAAAAAAAAAAAAAAAAAAAACGTAAATGAGTAAATAATAAAAGGTAAGCCACCAAAATAAACCCTGAAACGAGAGTACTTTTTACAATTTCCCAAAAACAAAACTATATGATAAATTTTTTTTTTTTATTTATCTGTCTTTTTTTTAAATTATTGGTTTGATCGGTTGCTAATATAAATTTTTATGGACTTTGAAATAATAGTTTAATTAAAAATTATTAACAGAAAACAAATCAACTAGTCAAAAGTCTCCATGTATGTGTATGTTTCATAAAAGTGCTTTGCATTTTTACCCCAAATACATAAAAGCTATTTTTAATCCGCGCAATCGCTACTCCTCACTCGGCCGCCGCCCTCCCCTAGGTAGTTCCAGTTCACCGGCCACCTGTCCCCTTCTAACACCACCGTCCACCGGCCACCTCTCCTCCTTTTACTTTGCTAAATCTGTTCCTTAGATCCTCTCTCTCGGCTTCTCTCCCCTTTTCTTAGTTTATTTGCAACATCACTAGAAATCGGATCTTCCAACGTAACCGTCGCTCCAACTGCGACAGCAACAGCCACCGTTGTCTAGCTCGGGTACTAACAAAGACCTTCCTTTATAAGGCTGCAGTTTTTCTATTCTGGGTTTTTTTTTTCTTTTCTAGCTCAGGTAATGGCCTAATTTGGCATCCATAATTTGTGGCTTAAAACTAAATTACTTGTTCTCTGTGCTCTTTCTCTCATAGAGTTTCATTTGTTTTTGAGTACTCAAGGTTTCATACCCCTTTTCTTTTTCTCAAGTAGTAAGTCGAATTAATTAAGTTTCAACAGTGAACGATTATGTTATTCATTCTTGTTTTTGTTTTTGGCTAATCATCTTTATATTAATTTATCTTTTTTTTTTTTTTTAAAGTTACTGACATTCTCTAAATCTGTTTTTACTCTAAATCATCGTTATTCATCCTTGTTGCTGCTGCAATTATTATTGTTAATGATAATATTCTTCATAATTAATTAACATTGCATTTGTTATATATTCTGTAGATGTCTCAGCAGGAACAAGAAAGGATGGAAGGAAATGCAAATGTCTCAGCAGCATTTGATTTAGCAGAATTGATTTAATTTCATCGAAATTCGGTTTTTCGAAAATTCACCGAACCGAATTGAATATTTCGGTTCGGTGAAATTCGGTTCTCAATTGTTGTTCGGTTCGGTGGAAATATTTTAGGCAATTCGGTGGTTCGGTTAATTCGGTTCGGTTTAACTGACTGCACGGCCTCTGATTCTTTACTTTCTTAGTTCGAATTATGCATTTCTCTTTCTATCTCTTGAAGTTGAACTCTCATCTTCATTGTTTTTCTTGAGAGATTTTGGTTAAACTTATTGCTTATCACCCTCCTCTTCACCTCCATTGCTGCCGTCAGTCACCGGCCTCTCACCTTTTTTATTATTTCTTTCCTTCGCAAACTTTTGTTAACTTTTATTGCACCAATTGACTATCAATGAGTACTGCTTCTCCCATTGAATCGAAAGATGCTGCTTCAAGTACAAATGAAACTGAGCCTAAGACTACTGAGATTCCTCCTTTTAGAATGCCTACTATGGAAGAGATTCGCGCTCAAGAAGTTTGGGACAATTGTGCTATACGCAGTGTTGCTAGTGGAGTAATGGGTGCGACTTAATGCTTTTATTATTACTATTACTTATTGTTATTAGGTTTTCTTTGCAATAATTGCTTTTGTTTTTTGGTTTCTATATTGATTTGATCTTATGTTTCTTATTTTATTATTATATCCTAAAGTTGGACCCTTTAATCTTCAATAAAATGCTCTTTTATTTTTTTTAAATGAAATGTTTGACTTGATTCAGCCCAAGCAAAATATGTTTAACCATCAGTAAAGAGTTGTCTTGTTGTTTTGTTATCCTAAAACGTGAGACTAGAAGCTGAAGTTATTAACTTTGCAATTTCAGACATTAAGATTGAAAAATGGATTAGTTTGATAATTTTCAAATGATCAAACCTCTGAAGCAGAGCTCATTAGTTTATAACTCATTTTGGTCGTTATTCTTATTTGAGGTTTTGTTTGTGGTTAGGAGAGTTAGAAATGTGTGGTGTTCGAAAAATCAGGATGCACGGAAAGACTGTTGTTTTTATGATAAAAAGTTCTAGTCTCTTGCTAAAATTGTAACTGGATTTGTTTGCCTTATTTTCTGTATTATGCAAGTTCCACAGATTTTAGTTCTCGACATTCCTTTATTTTCTTGAGAAGTAATTTCTCAGCTGCTAAACCAAGTTTTTTTTTCCACTGGTTGGTTGGGTATTTTAATGTGTTTTTGTGGTATGTAAATGTCTTTAGGGGGTGGACTTGGGCTGATGATGGGCCTATTTCTTGGTGCACTGGATAATCCCATCATGCAAGATACGATGAGTGGAAAGGAGCAATTCATTTATACCGCAAAACAAATGGGGCAAAGGAGTTGGAGTCACTGTAAAACATTCGCAGTAATGGGATTGATTTTCTCAGCTGCTGAGTGTACTGTTGAAAAGGTATGCATAATATGGATATTTATGTATGACTTTGTACTTTGAATCGTTACTTTAGGAACTTGAAAGTTTATTTTTTTGTGTCAAGGCACGTGCAAAGCATGACATCAACAATACTATGATTGCTGGGTGTGTAACTGGAGGTTCATTGGCTGTAAAAGGTAAATTTTTACTTGTTTTCATCAAATGTTCTATTTGTGAAGAGTATTTAAATTGAGAAATGAAGTTCTCTCGTAAGCTCCAGCTCATATTAAAACTAACATATCTAGCAGAACAGGAAAGGTTGGACAAAAAGAATGAGGAGGAGTGTGTGACGAGGGAGGTTAAGGGTGTGGGATAGAAGTAACTTTGGAATTCATATATGCACTTAGCTGTAGAAAGCTTTATTCTCATAATTTGTGATCTTAATTCAACCTATTTGTTTATATTGCTGCTTAGAATTTTTTTTTTTTTAAATTTTTTTTATGGACTTGTAGTCACGTGGTTGATCTGGTGTTAATTTGGAGTTACATTTCCCATGACGAGGTACTGATTCTGGATAACTAAAACACTAAAATGCCATTTGGAAAAAAGAAAGAGAAACGGAAAAACATTGGAAGATGAATGCTTTTATTAACAAATTCAACATGAAGCATCAATCAAATTGAAATGTTTAATTGCCTTTGTGAAATATGAAATTTTGGTAGCTGAGTTGATAATTGGTATATATGTTTGACTCTTAAACTTAGATGTCTTATAGTTCATTGAAAAAAAAAAAAAAAAAAAAAAAAAAAAATTCAGGTGTCTTATTAAATTTTGAAAAAGTTTTCAACTCGTAAATAGTAAATGACAGCTGAATGCTGATCCGTATTTTTCTGGAGTATTCTGGTTCTGGCATTGGACTACTTTTTCAATTGGTGTTCTGTATGTAAGAACTTGTTGGCAATTGATCAATTCTG
The DNA here is from genome assembly GCA_039660915.1 of Euphorbia tirucalli. NCBI lineage: Eukaryota > Viridiplantae > Streptophyta > Magnoliopsida > Malpighiales > Euphorbiaceae > Euphorbia > Euphorbia tirucalli. Next base: position 44,852,465 of record CM077636.1, read on the forward strand.
GAAAGGAAATTAAGGGCAATAACAAGCATTTGGTCTGAACTATAGGATAATGATATATTTCAGAGCCATCTAAAGATATAAAAACAAACAAAATGAGTGTGAATTTCGTAATATTCTGTTTATGTAGCTTCTTTTGTATCTCTGTGGTCTTTAGTTGAATTTAATAGAGACCTACATTTTTTATGATTTTACTCATATTGTCACCAGACTTGCATTTATCTTTTGCATGCATCTGGTGCTTGGAGCATGCAATAAGTGTGGGAAAGAACTGATTTCTTGCTTGGTCACTGAGTATGTGCTTGTTCAATCATGTTTATCGTCATTCTTTGACCTTTTTTGTTGTATTCATAGAATGAATTTGTTGATTTCTTTACATCATGTTGATATGGATTCTTGAAGTTTCCTGTTCAATTATTGAACTTTATCAGATTTTATGGTTGATAGACAAGATAAAAACATGCAGTTAAAAGCTATAATCCTCCATTGCATAATTTGGCTTGTTATGTTATCGTTCCACATAAGCAGGAGAACATTCAAAGATATTAGAAGTCAATTTCTTTGGCATTTCCAGTTGATTACTTCTTAGTCTACCTTAGTGGAAGCTTTACTAGTACTTGGCATTTTGAAATTATCCAATGATGAAAATGTGTTCTTTACCTTGTTTATTTTGTTGGTCCACTTAAGCAGAACATTCAAATGTATCATATGCAAGTTGCTCTTAGCATTTCAAATTAATCTCTTCTCAATCCATCTAAAGTGGAAGCTTTGTTAGTTCATGGCATCTTAAATTCTCCAATGATTAAATTTGTTCTTTAAGTGAGGCCTGTGTGGAGGATCTTAAACCACAGTCGAACTCACTTGCTCATGACATGCTAGCAACTTAACGTGCTAACCAACTCATTTTCATTGTAGTTTGATACGTTCATACTTGCCACTATTTCCAGTGTTGCCAAAAAAGCTGACAGAGGCGCTCAGGTGGGTCAACCCAACACCGTAGGCAAGGCGCCAAGTAAGGTGTTGCCTAGGCAAGCTCCTGAGGCTGTGCGCTAGGCTAGAAAAGCATGCTTTGTTTTAGTTTTTGATTCGTTTTGAAATTTTTTAATGCTATTTTATAAAGGAAACAACAATCATTAAAGGAGTGTTGGAAAGGAAAGATTTAATTTAAGGTAATAATATGTTGGTATTCAAGATATATATTTTATTTTTTTAATAAATTAGAGCTATTTGGAGTATAGGATAGCTTTTAGGTGGAAAAAAGACATGTTTGTCTCTTTACAAAAGAATATGTGCTATTCGATTTTAAAAAAAAAAGGAGATTGCACTGCAGATACTTTGAACTGCGCCTTGTCTCATAGAGAACTGGAAAACAGAAGAAAGAGAAAAAAACTAAACAACAAGCAGCTTTTGTAAGAAAAAATGATTAACATTTGAAGACTTAGTTGAAGAAGAATTTGACTTGATAATTATAATTTATAAGATTGTATGTTCACTTTAGGCAACTTCAATGTTGTTTTTGTATATGTTTTTATCTGTTTTTAAGGACCGTCTCACTTCACTCTTGCTAGCACCTAGTGGTTTTTCGATTTAAGGTCTCATCGCTTTAAGGCTGCCTATTTCTGTTTTAATTACTGCACCTCCAACATCTTTGCTTTAGCTCTTGTAACATCTGGAAACTATCCAATGAATTGTCATTGTGCTCCTTAAGCATTGTAGGCTAGCCAAGGCATTGGGTAAAGAAACTAGAGTTGTCCTAAGCAGCAACTTCGCATGCAACAGCAGTTATTATTGGTTTTATAATCACAAGTGTCACTAGTCACCTGCTGTTTCTTGGGAGCAGTGTTGTGTGAAGTATGATTTAGCACATATTTTATTGCATTATCTCAGTTTAAGTACGAGTACACGTGTAAAATATCTGTGAACTTTTTTTTTTTTTTGGTCTTGAATTTAGAAAATGCCAGTTGAATAACCATGGTACAGGTCAAGGATGTTGCCTTTCTGCTGTTCTGCTTTGTTTTGTCTTTAACTTGATCTTTCATCAAATACATAACCTCTTTATAAATAGGAGTTGTCTTGAGAGAACTAAACACTTCTTTGGAAACTTTTGCTTCTTTTTTTTTTTTTTAATATGTATATTTTTTTGCGCACTCAAACATTATCTTACATTTTTGTTATTGATTTCCAGGTGGTGCAAAAGCAGCATGTGCTGGTTGTGCTGGGTTTGCTGCATTCTCAGTCTTGATAGAGAAGTTCTTGGAAAGACATACTTGACAAATACACTCCCTCAAAGTTTTGCAGGCGCCTAGTTTTTTCAAGTTTTTTTGGATTAGACAAGCAGCGGATTACTATGAATCTTACAATTATCTTTTGCCCATTCGTCCTTTCACTTTCTGCTCAATTTGAATTTTTCTTGACCTGTGAATAGGGAATCTCACTGAAATATACAAGTAGCATTGTATTATTGAATTCTTCAATTTTGTTATACTTTGTGTAGTAATAATCTTCAGATTGAGGACATCTGCTACTGATATAACATAGAGATATACATGGGAAAGTGACATCAAATATGGTTATTTGTGGTATTATTATTGGTTGAATAACTGTTCTTTTGCCGAGATATAGCTGCTACAATGCAATTGTAGAAAAAAAAATTGCGGAGGTGGTAAATGCAGTGGGCAATGGAAGTCTGGATGCTCAGATCTGATAACTGAGTTCGTGCATGTTAAAACCAAGCAAGAAATTTCATATACTATGTGCTGAATAAATTTGATGTGGTAGAAAACCCTGTGCTATCATCTGAGTTGTTTGACATGTCAAGACTGAAATTCCTAATTTTGTTTATGTTAAATATGAAAATTTCTGCAGGTGAAAGCTACTATGAAAATGTTATACTCCAAATTCCCCTTGTGCTTGGACCTTGGTGGGAGTTCTATTGCTTTTAGATTATGCAGCTTCTAAACATAGCTTAAATGGTTGAGAAAGTTATCAACGTCTCTGTGCTATATATTAACAATTGTAGCTTAGATGGTTGATTAAATGGTTTTTACTTTGTTCTATTTTTTGGTTCATAATGCACATTTAAGGAAGTCAATAGGAGTATAAGATTGTATCATGAATTTTATTCTGATTATGATTCAAGACAGTGCATAGATGTTGAAGTCAATGATACATATAAATAGTTAGAAAAAAGTTACTACTATTATCTGCATGTTTTTCCTACACAAAAAGAAAAGATGTTTACAATTAAGTCTCTAAAAACCTGAATCAAGAGGAATAAAATTCTGCATCAACTGGTAATAACGATATTTTGTCGAAAAAATCCCCGCTTTTCTAATCTCCAATAGGCTCGGTCTGGTGAATGTCAGCCCTATGAGACTGAAGTTCGCACAATCTCTCGAACAATTTGAGGCTGGAAACTTGCAATTTAGTAGTTTCTTTTTTGGTAGAAAAAGAAGAGGTAGGTTTACTCTAAACGTTCAAAAGGCCATAAAATTTTTTCAATTAAGGGATACGGTTCAAAAATATCCTTAATGTTGGTAGAACCCTTGATGTACAAAATAATCAACTGGAATCCAACCTTACTAATTTAAATCAAAAATTGTCTGATTTGGATATTCTTCTTCATGAAATCAATAAACTACCAACGAGCTCGGAGGCACTAGAGTCTTTAAATTCCATGTCAACAACCATCTCCCAAAAATTCATGTCATGTGCATCATCCGATTTACCCAGAATACTCAAAACTGACAACACCAAATCCTCCTCCTTTTGCTCAAACAACAAGTTAACAAATTTACATAAATGAGAAGAACGAGGTGCAAAGCCCTTGAAAATCATCTCATCCAAAACAAATGTAGCTTCCTTAAACTGCATCGCATTCCAAAGCCCATCAAAAATAATCCTATATGAGACAACATCAGGTGCACAGCCAAGTCTTGGCAAATCTTCAAACAAGTCTTTTGCTTCACTCCATTTTCCATCCTTACACAACTCACCAAGTATCATATTATAACTTTTAACATCAGGCTTACATAACCCACTTTTCTTCATTTCATCCAATATCTTGTAAGCAGATTCAAAATCTTTGTCCTTACAGAACCCATTAATCATTACATTATAAGTCACAATATGAGGTTTGCAGCCCCTTGATTTCATTTCCTCAACAAGTCCACAAGCTTCCTCTTTTCTCCCAACCTTAAAGAGACCATGAATTAGAGTAGAATAGATTGCTGCATCCAATTTGACTCCATCCCTAACCATCTCCTCCTTGAGCCCAAATGCTGAATCCACTTGACCATTGCTGCAGAGTCCCTTAATCAACGATGCATAGACATACCTGTTAGGACTTACCTCGCGTACCTCAAACATATACTTCTTCAATTCAAAAGCCTCTTCCAATCTCGAATTCAAGCAAAGACCATTAATCAATGTCCCAAATGTCACCGCATCTGAAATAAGGCCTCTTTTTGGCATTTCATCGAACAACTTCCACGCATCATCTAATCTTCCATCTAAACAAAGCCCATGAATCAGTATATTATAAGTGCAAGCATCAGGCTTGGAATGCGTCTCAATATCCACAAAAAGCTCCCTCATCATATCAAATTCTTTGCTCACCATGAACACATTTAGCAAGGAATTAAAAGATTTAACAGTCCTTTTGCAACGAAAAGAAGGCATTTCCTCGAACAGTTTGAGCGCACTATGGAGGAGACCAGATCGACCATAGAAAGTGATGAGGTTGCAAAAGAAAGCTTCACTAGGGGCAAAACAGGTTTCCCCTTTGAGCTGAAGGAGGATTTGCTCCATTTCATAAAACATTTTGGCGCGGCCAAGTTTGGTAATAATCAGATCGTAATTGAGAAGGGAGTAGCGAAAGGGTTTGTTATGAACAGAGGGAGTTGGGTTAGGATTCTGAAAGAGGTTGAGAGCAAGTTTAGGGTCCTTCTGGAGACGAAGAAGAGAAGAAAGCCTGAAGGAGGAGATGGGTTTTGGTGAGCTCATTTTAATTTTCTGCGTTAGTGTTTTTTTTTACTCAGCGGTGAAGTGAAGTGGGGGATTTAATTAACATAAATAATTATTGTCAGTTTGAGCTTAATTTTATTAAAAAAAAACTTTAGGTTCTTAATTATGCTTTATAAAATATAATAATAGTGAAGATTAAATTGATTATTGAAATTACATATCAATTAATTTAATTTTAAAGAAGGCAAAATCAGTCCTCCCGCTCATTTACCAATCTCACAAACCCCTAAAATCTCACTCCCTTCTTTCTCCTTCTTTCCCTCCAAAACATCTCCATCCTAGAAGAAGAAGAAGGAGAAGGAGAAGATGAGAGAAGTGCAAATAGAGAAGCTACGGGGAGTGGTGCGTGACTGCGTCAGCAAGCATTTATACTCCTCCGCCATATTCTTCGCTGACAAAGTGGCCGCTTTAACCAACGATCCCGCTGATATCTACATGCAGGCTCAGGCCCTGTTCCTTGGCCGTCACTATCGCCGTGCCTTTCACCTCCTCAACGCCTCCAAGATTGTTCTTCGCGACCTCCGCTTTCGTTACCTCGCTGCAAAATGCCTCGTATTCCCTTTCCCTCTCTCTCTCTCTCTCTCTCTGTGAAAGCTTATCGTTTAGGGTTTTTGGTTGATGAATTGCTTATACCCAATATGCTGACATATTTCACGATTATTTGATTTTCTATTTTAACCTTTTACGAATAATTGTGTAATTCACCTTCGTTTCACTTTCACTTTCCTCTTGTCGTTTGTTTATTTCTTTGTCTTATGCTTGCATTTCCGTTTGTTTGATGAGTAATTTATTTAATTGTTTTGTCTTTACTATTGACATGCATTTTCGTTCTTTTATTTTATTTTTTAATTTATTATCAGGAGGAACTGAAAGAATGGGATCAATGCCTGTTAATGCTTGGTGATGATAAAGTTGATGAACATGGAAATTTATATGACTCCAAAGATTGCAATGTCATGTACTTGGATAAAGATGCAGAAGATCGCGAGATCAATGTTAGTCTTCATCTTACTTTCTGCAGCTTTTTTATGTTTATTTTGTGGTACTATTTAATATGCATTGAATCTTTGGTTTTTTGTATTTTGTGTTTTAATTTTTCTGGTAGTTACTATCATGATTGCTGGTAGAGTAGTACAGAGAAACACATTTGAACCTGAAAATAACTTGCGCATGAAACTTGATTGTAGTATTATTGACTCCCCTCCAGAGCAAAGAAAGGAACTTTTCAGATTGTTTGACTTTTAATTAGGATTGTTTGTTGAGCAATCAGATTGTTTATAGCAAGTCAATATCTTTTAGGACAAGGGAAGTGTTGGGAGTGTTATTCTGCTTCTATTCTATGTATTCGTGGAATTGAACTGAAACCATATTGACCTTTTTGATTTGAACTTGATCCTAAATCAATTACATTGAAGATATTATTGTCAAGAGTCAAATTGAGCTCGAGTTTGCTATTTCAATTTTCTATGGTGTAGAATTATTGTTAATGCATTGTGCGTTGGGAGCTAACGTCTTACTATGTTGCTATCTGGATGTTTGCCAATTTCATCTTATATCTTTGATAAGGTTTTGTGCTGGAGACTGAGGTAGAAAAGTCAATGTTGAAAGTAAAAAGCTGAAAGCTTGTAGTTATAAGTAAACAAAAGGTCCAATACCTTGCAGTTCCAGATAATAATATCCTTCTAGAAGCACAACAGTTAAGGGATGAAATCTATATTTACGCCGCGTTATGTGGAGTTGCTTGTTTGGCTCTGCTGCCCTTAATAGTTTAAATAGATGCTTAGTTGGGATTTACTTGCTGTTTGGTTAGGACTTTAGCCAATCATCATGTTATTTAAAAAACTGGTAATAATCGCGTTTGTAGCCTTCTCATGCTTGGCATCGCCTTTTGTTCTTATGGTTCAGTCTGTTGTGTGTATTGCAGATTGATTTTTCGTTGTTGATTTTGTTGTTGTCAATGGTAGCATGTGAGCTACATTACTTGAGCATGTGTTTGTTTTATAGATCTTGGTTAGTTAATCCCTTTATATTAATTTCAACAGATATCTTCGGCAATCTGCTTTCTAAGAGGTAAGGCTTATGAAGCTCTGGAAAATCGTGCTCAAGCGCGACAATGGTTAGTTTCTTCACCAATCTTATATGTCCAAATTTCTTTCCTTCCTTTCCTTTTGCATAGTATAGGTTCCTTTCCCTTGTGAAATCCACTTTCTTTGTAAAAAAAAATATTTGAAATAATAGAGAGGAGCATAATCAATGAGAGAGGTGCCATTTAGGTGCAAAGTGGACTACCTCCAAACCAGCTTCTAAACTTTGTTTTTCAATCATAAATTTTCAGTTAATGATACACCACTTTACACCTACCTCCATTTGGAGAACTTTGAAAAATCTGTACCTGTTAGCTATTTATTCTTCAAATACAATTTATGCAGTTCCGATGCCAGCCCATATGACCCATCGTCTCATTTTCTCCTAACTGAATACTGATGTTTTGGAATCTTAATCATTCAAGAAGAGCAGACAAATATGTGACATGTCCTACGTCTCTACAATTGAGTCTTGATTAGAAATTAGTTTTTTTTGTCCACTGATTTAGCCATTTTTATGTGATGTCTGCATTAGGTAACATGAAAGGAAAAATGCATTTTGTTGCTTTTTTATCTTTTTTTTTTTTATGAAATTTGTCACATTGAGGATTCGTCTTTTAATTTTTCAAACAAGGATAATTTTAGATTTACAAGCATAATGGGCAAAAAACGTACTAGAAGATCGTGAGATCTAATACAAGTAGTTGATCAAGCTCTTTCTTAGATATATGGGATTGTTTGTTGTAATGTCTCTTAATGTGTCAATTTGCGGGTTTTTCTCTTGTATTCATTTACAAGTGAAAAAACATTGGGTCTTTGGAAGACCAATTCACACCTACATGCTTTGCAAAAAAATGGAAATGAGAATGTGCTTTAATGCTAGATGAGAATTGCACCTAAATTTTAGCATATAAGCAAACTATTAAAAGCTTTATATCAATAGAAATTTGTTTTCAGAGACGAGTATTTTCTATGAAACAAAGAAAGCCCCATCATTTATCTCCCATCAAAAGCAAATCCATTTGTAGCATCACGTGAAGATTTTGGAACTTCAGTTCTTTTTTTTTTTTCTTTAAAGATATAGGCCGTGTTTGTTATAGAGGAAGGGAGGGTGGAAATCACAATTTTCAAGGAATGTATCTATGCCTTGAAAATTGTGATTTCCATCCATTCGTCCTCGCTCCCTTCCTTCATACCAACGTAGCCATAATAATAACCAATAATTAATTTCCGTTCTTAATAGTAGAGCATCACATTTTACCAGGAAGGAAAAATCATTTATTCATGCTTGTTTGCTTACTCGATCTATCTTGCTGTGTTGATTTAAGGTACAAAGCTGCTATCAAGGCTGACCCTTTATGTTATGAGGTATGCTGGCAATTTTTGTCCTAATTCTGATCTGAGCTTGGAATGTAAGATAATTCACTCAAGTTTCTCTTTCTGCTTTGTACAACAAAAAGCATGAGCTTAGCTTTCTCTACAAAATGTAAATTGCCATTGTCTTTTGTAGGAGCTGAATAATTAGTTATTTTGTCTTCCACTAAATATGTATGCTAATTTTTTAATGTATTTTGCTGGAAATTTTGACTAGTTTTCTTCATTTTTATCAGGCTTTGGAGTGCCTTATTGAAAATCACATGCTTACATTTGAAGAAGGTATAGAAAGATACTCGTAATTTTCTTGATTACATGTTTGTAGTGTTTTTTATTTTCTCTTCTGAAGAACATCTATAGGCTTTGTTCTCACATTGGACTCATCAAATGGAATTCATTTGCTTTTAACTTACACTGGCCCAAAATAACTACATAGTTCTTGTCAGATGATACACACAGTGGTTTTATTTATTACTTTTTTCTTTTACTGAATGCTAGAGAAAACATTGCTTTCCTCCTTGCAATTTGGTTCTGAAGATGGGTGGCTTTCTTTGCTTTACTCCTGCATGATGAAAAAGGTAATCACATACAACTTCACTTATCTAAGAGTCAAACTGTAACTAAAGATGTTCTAAATATCCTGATTTCTGTGTCATTTATTTTCAGTGTACTTTGCATACTTTTGTCTGTTAATTTGTAATTTTCTGTCCTATGGATGTTTTAGTATGACAAAGAAAGTACTATAGAAGACAAATTTAGAGAGCTTGAGAAAGAAAGCTGCAATAGTAACCCTTCCAGCCCAAGTTTCATTAATACGTTAAAGAATGATAGTGATTTGCTTGCTTGCAAAGCTGAATACTATCATCAATGTGGTGAATATAACAAATGCTTTGACCTGACTTCTGTGTAAGTTTTTTGATTGCTTTGTCGTTGAATTACATTTAATCTTTGTAGATTAGATGCTTCCGCTGAATTGAGTTTTATGGTTTGCTTTGTAGACTACTTGAGAAGGACCCTTTCCATTTGAAATGTACTTTGGTGCATTTGGCTGCTGCTATGGAGCTTGGAAATTCAAATGAGCTCTATCTTATGGCATGTAATTTGGTGAAGGATTATCCTCAAAAGTGAGTGTTTTTCCCCAATTTATTTTTAATTTGCCTGTGCCGTTCCTTTTTTCTTTTTTCAGTTTGTACTCATGCTTATGAGCACAGTCATAGGCACTGTTATTTTAAAAAAATATATATTTTGTGCATGTGTAACTTCTAAGCTACAAGGTTTCTTCTAAAATGAGCCTTGATTACATTTATTATATACTCATCAAGCATAGTCTGCAGAAGTAAATTGTTTTCTTAGCTTCTGGATATAAGATGAGATTGAGTACTTTTATATTTTCAATTTGGCATTTCTAAGTTAAAGAAAACGAGTTTTGATTGCATACTTCTACATAAAAGATTTGTCCTCTTTATCCACTCATTGAGCATGGTCTGTCCAAGGGAATCATTTACATAGTTTCATCATTCACACACTCAATGCCTCAAAGATGAGTTTGGTTGCAATTTTTTACATATACTGCTTGCCTTATTGATATACTCATCAAGCATAGTATGTGAATGGAGTCATTTGCTAAGCTTCATTACAAAAAAGATGGAGTATTGCAAATAATTTGTGGCAGCAAAAGCTGTCTAATGACTAAAAATAGTGCATGAGGAACAAAACAAATATGCATTTTGGGTCTGAATGAAAGTATCTGGGAATATATGGAAGGACTGCATACAGACGTGGTTTCCTGAAAAAATATTCAAAGAGGAGTAGATGGCTGTCCATTTATTTTGGATTTTGAACATATCCTTATCTATTAGGATAACTTCGACTACAGTGGAAAAAGTCTAAAATGCACACGACTAATAACATTTGGTGGTACATTTAATATGTGCATCTTTCAATCATCATGCCTAGACTAGAAGATGGCGAGTTCTAATTATTACCCCATGTTAAGGAATAATTTAACTGCGAAGATCTGATGTTATGGCTATGACGCTTTTAAATTTTGTCTTTGCATTAATAAACATTCCATGTGGGATGTACAACACGTGCTTAAGTTCTTGAATTTGCCAAAAACTGGATCCATGGAAAGGAGCTGAAGGCATAGGATCTCTACTTGGAACTGTGAGTCCTAGAATTGATAAAGGAAAAGCAAGAAGGAAACATAACGGGTTTTGCTACTATATCTGGTTCCTTCTTGAAATCTCTGCTTGTGTTTTACTTTTAGATGCTTGTCTGAATGTGAATTTTGTGTCTGAAATAAGCAACTGGTGGTAAAAATTCTATTTCTCTGTATCTTGGAATGATGCTCTGTTTTAAGATGCTACTTGAAAATTGCAATCTGACATCTTTACTCAAGTATTGTTGAAGTTATTTACGTATTTGGAACTTTGATCTTTTAGGGCACTTTCATGGTTTGCTGTTGGTTGCTACTACAATTGTATCAAAAAATATGGCCAATCACGGCAGTATTTCAGGTAAAGTTTGGATGAATTATCTTTTAACTTAACCTGTTTTGAAAAGTTCGAAGTATCTGTAGTTTCATTTACTTTGTGCTTTCTTCATGTGGAGATGCTAATTGTTGCAGTGCTTGTACTAATAAGAGGTGGATAGTTCAGGATTAGTTTCCTTATTGTTAATGACCAATAGGATCATATAACGTCCTTATACTTTCAGACTTTATGTACTATCTACTTGTGCAGCATCTTGATTTTGGAGATCAACTACACCTACTAAATTTGTTTTATAGTATCCTATTGTCTTCTTCCTCTTGTTTTTTTTTGGTGGCTTGAGCCTTGTAGTGCTAGGGGCCTTTGATTTTGACAATCTATGTTAGAAATACTTTAATTCATGCCATTGGTACTTAGAATCTGTGAGAGTAACTCACTACTGTTGCTATATATCACTTTATACATCAATTATTTTTGCATGACATTTAAATGTGTCATTATCAATTTTTAGCATTTGAAAATTCTTTAATGATTACAATGTGAATCAAAACAGGTATTTATTTTCAGAAAAAAGTCGTCAGCATTTTTTTTCCAAGCATTAGTAGTATATCATACCAAGACATCTTGCAAATTTGAGCATATGATCTACTTGGGGTTTTCTTCAGTGAATTACAGAAAATATGTTAGCAGAAACATAACTACTTGCTGCTTAACTATGAAAACAGGTTGTGTTCTTACTTTTCATGTTCAGAACCTGGCAGTTCTAAGTTAATTTTTTAGCATTCACTTGGAATTTACCATGTGCAGTAATTCTGACTAGTCAGGAAAGGCTACCCAAGTTCTATATTGTAGTGGAGCTACTTTTCAGAAATGCTATAGAAGTGTGCTTTTTTAATTTTTGCAATAATATTATTTGGTTGTGAATACTTGGTCTGAACTAATAGGCATGCTTTTATACAAGGGGAGTATGTTGTCGGGTTTGCTGAATAATGAGTTGTTCTTTTTAGCCAACTTACTGATATTCGTTAACCAGTTTCATGGGCATTTTACTTGTTTCGATCATTCTGTCTTCATTTTTATTTTTTGTCGTTGATGTACAGATTGCAATGTATGATAATTTGTTAACCTCAAAGTGCACCGATACAATTTTTGATGCTAAACAATTTTGTCATTTATAATTTTGAATATTTGCAATTATTTTTATAAAGTGTGCATATTTATTGTCTAGCTTATGTACATTTTTAAGTATAAACTATCTTATTGCTGGAAAATGAGAAATATTAGAGTAAATATTACTTAATAAAAATTCTTGCATAAGGTACCATTTTCTTTTTTTCAGTTATCTTTTGCAAAATGAAAAATATTATCATATGGATTGGTTTGGCTACTTAATTTGCTCTGTGGTTTTTTGGTTTCAAATTGGTCATTGGTTTTTTGTGCATATTTGTCTACCTAGCATAGATGTTATGTCTCTTTTTGCTCTCTATACAACTATTTTCTTCTTTGGTTACTATTTTGTTGCATTTCTCATTTAGAATAAGTCAACGTCATTTACTGAAAAGACCTTGAATGTGATTTATTGCAAAAAGTGTCATGCCTCAATGTGCTGTTATCATGGTTCACCATGAATATATCAGGAAGTTCTAAATTTGCTTGGTTTACACATATAAAGAGTCGTTTAGGGGGTGCTAGACTGTGATTCACTTAAGATAATAGCTCCGTTTTGTTCGCAAACTAAAAGTATTTGGCTTGATCTGGTTGAGTCAGCCTAATGGTTATGTTCCCTGCACTATATTGCAGAGCTGCAAGTGTCCATGTTTTACCATCATGCTTTTACGCAATACTTGTTATCTTGAAAAGTAGATTTGACTTGTTTTGTTCTTCACTGCAGCAAGGCTACATGTCTAGATGGAACCTTTGCACCTGCTTGGATAGGATATGGAAATGCTTATGCCGCTCAAGAGGAGGGTGATCAAGCAATGTCCGCATATCGTACTGCTGCTCGGTTATTCCCAGGGTAATTTATTATTTTACTGATGATCGATCTCATGTGATCCCAACTCAGTAAAAATTGCTTTACTTAGAAATACAATTATTACCAGTGGAAATGCAACATCATTGAATTCTTGCTTAGATTGTGATTCTTTTTTTCAGGTTTATTATTTAGCTTTCTTTATTATTCCTTGCATCCATACTTTTTCTCTACGTTCCTCCTTTCTTTTCTTCCACTGTCAGCTTGAAATCTTCTGCCGTCTTTTCTTTTGGGAAGAATGATAAGGCTGAATGTTTTGTAAGATAGCCCACTTCTACATTTGATGCCATTACGGTCTGTGTGCATGCTCACATGTCATGTGAGAGATTTCCTATTTGTTTGCCATTATTTAGCATGATTCTATACCAGGGTTTTCTGTTTCGTCTCACTATCTGGACGAATTTGGATTTGTGTCGGAAAGGGCCCTCAAAGCTCTATGAACAATTGTCTTCGTCATTTATAAGACTTGAGACTTTGCTTAAGGGAAAAGAACCCCTAACCACACCAAACTCCAGCCATCTTGTTGGTTCCTGTCCTAGGGTATATGATAATTTCAATGTCCTCACTTCAAAAGCAGAAAGTGGGAAATATTAATTTTCAAAAAAAATTATACTTCCTGGTTGTCTAGTTTTTCCTTCATTCTCAAAATTTATGAGGGTGTCTTGGTTTGGGGGCAAGTTTTATTTTTTTTCTTGGACTTGCATATGGAAATAGATAGTGTGTAATCCTTTCAAAAGTGTAGAATATAGACACTTTTGTATATGGGAAACACCCTTATTATAATTTTAGAACTCTTCCTTTTTATGTTTTTGTGACCATCCTTTCTTTCTTTTTGGGTAACTACATTGGGAATTGGATCTGATTAATTGTAGTATTCCCTGCTTACGAAACTGTTTGCATTAAGAGTTCAATTATTCATGGTTTTCTTTTATTTTGTTTCTATTATAGACATAGCATTTGGTGTTACGTCGATCTGATGAAATGAAGACAGTGGGTCTTTAGGTTCCTTTGGTCACAATTGGTTATTCTCCGGTGTTGTTTGGCTACAAAAGACTTTAGAAATTCAGTTTGATAAACCAGAAAAGCAAAGTTGCTTCTGGAAAAGTAAACTTCAACCTGGTGAATTTAGTTCATATGTTAATTTACAAAGAATGCTGAAAATTTTTTCTCCCTTATTAAATCATGAAAATTGCTTGCATCTGCATCTGATGAAACAGCTTAAACTGCTGATTCTTGGAAAATGCTTCTTTTCAGTTACCAGTTCATGACTCTAGCTGGTACGGGGATGAGAATTAAGGACACAAATTCAATGTATAGGACAATCAGGGAAATGGAAGCAGTAGTAGATGCATTTTTTGGAGTGGTCTTTTTTCTTCGTTTTGGGGAGGGGAATTTCCTTTTAATGGGGATAATGGTGTTCTTGAATCTTGATCAGGGAATAGATTACTTCCTATTCCCGGCAAAGTTTGATTGCAAACAATCAAACCAGCTATCCAAAGAGAGAATTGATCTCTTAAAATGACTGAATTGTTTTTAGAAAGTGATTTACACTAGTTATACATCTTATGCTTGCCAGATGATAATACCTCAATAGCTTTATTGTATCTGAGGTGTTTGATTGTCAAAGTGCTCTTATTAGTCATAAATTCTCTTTTTACAGGTTGAATCTTGATATTCTGTTATTCCAGGTGCCATTTACCGACTTTGTACATAGGGATGGAGTACATGCGAACCCACAGCTATAAACTTGCTGAGCAGGTGATTTATTTTGCTCTTAAGTTGGAAGAAATCCAGTGATTTCTTAATAGTTCGAAAAATATATTGATGTTCTGTTATGTGCCGGTAGTAATTCCACGATAATATTGATATGTATCTACATGTCTTTGTGTGAGTGCTCTAAAGTCTTTGTTGTCCTATGTATTAGTGTCCTATGTGCGTGCCTCAAAGTAATTGTCATCCTTTTAATAACTGCTCCAGGTAGCCGTTACAATTGTAACATTAACTGCATTGAGTTGCAGTTGCAGTTGCAGTAAGGAATAGGGAGCAGTTTCAGAGTCTGTGTACTATTTATTTCAGATCAAACTTAATGGAAGGCAAGCAAATATTTCCAGAAGTTTATTCTAAAGAGATCGGATGGTTCTCCCCAACGAGCTCTTAACCTCAAGAAATCAAAGGGTTCTCTCTAAATGAGCCCTTACATACCCTTCCCATAACTAGATCCTAGGACCATAATATATTCAACTTGTATCTTTTGATGTTATATTAAAATTTTTGACATATTTTCTGATTCTAATAATTATGCAATGAGCTCCATGGTAGGAACAGTACATTGATATGACATTGTCAATTAGGAAAGTACTGGTATACAACTGATATTGTCAAATGATTTTTTGTTAATTTTTTTTCTTTAAATTTCAAATATGAGAATTTATTTTGATCTTCATAAACATGAACACACATTTTAAAAGTCTGCAATTAGTGCCTCCTATGATCTGCAAGAACTAGTGGTCTCCAGATGGGTGTATTATACTATTCAATGCATGTAAGCATATTTGAGTTAGGTATAGTTGTTCATTCATTTTAGATCCGTAAGATCATTTGGATCTAGAATAAGTATGTAAAGAACGAGAACATCACTATTGGATTGTTAATTATTTTTAAAAGCAGACAGTTTAGAATTAAAGGGACACAACTGCCAGCTTATGAATATTGAGGGGGGGTTATAATTTTGAGGTTAGGATGATGGAAGTACTTTTTTGCTGCATTATACTGCTGACATTCATCTGACCAATTTTGGAAAGTATCTTAGTATTGGTTGCTCAGGATTGTATAGTTCTCCTCTTTTGGAGTTTGAGTTTTGCCTCAAATGTAGCGAGATTTGTTGATGGTTGATACTTATTAGAGGTAAAAGGGTTCCACCATACTCCCCGTCTAGTTTCACACCAGTTTTCTCCTCCCCATCCTCCTCCTCCTTTGTCATTATTCTAATGGAATTTTGAGACTTGTCATATTTTACCTGCCCATGTTTTTAACTTCTATCACACAATTCTCCTCATATTGGACAGCTCTTAGTTTGTCAACTCATACTGTTTTTGAAGAGGAGTCTGGACCTTTGCACTAATGTTTAAATCTTAAGCTGATGAAACTTGATGTTATTCTGTGAAAAAAATTGATGATTCCTGTGCTGTACGTTCATGATAGGTATTGTCAAGTTTTGATTTTGATTTGCTTTTTGTTTTTCAGTTTTTCATGCAGGCAAAGAAGATATGCCCTTCAGATCCTCTAGTGTATAATGAGCTGGGGGTTGTTGCTTATAACATGAAAGAGTATGTTCAATTGATTGAGATGATTATGGTATTTGTTGCTGTCAGCACTTACACCTATAGTATCATAAGTAATCATTTGTGGATGTGACTTTGACTTGGAGCTTTCTCAAATTGTTAAAATTCAAGCCATTGTTTTCTTCTACAATGATAAATTGTGTCTTCTGAGTAATATCATTACTTGAGGCTTTGCTTCTTCAACACATGTCTATTGCATTTTCTTTTTTTCTTTATTTTAGCCAAAACATATCTTGACTTGCATAATTTTGTGTTCTGAAACACTGTCAGGTATAAAAATGCTGTGACTTGGTTTGAGATGACATTGGGACAGATTCCATCTTTAAGTCCATTATGGGAACCAACTATTGTCAATCTTGCCCATGCATACAGAAAGCTAAGGTACAGTAGAGAATAATTTATGTTTGAGTTTGCTCCTTTCCACAATTTTATGTAGTCGCTTCTTGTCTTCAAGGTACTGAAAGTCTTTCGGTAGTACTGCGTTTGTCTTTACATCTCACTCTGACTAGAAAACCAAACCAGTTTTCTCAAACTCAAGAGGGACTAGTGTTTTCCTTTCTGAGATTTGAAAAAAAAATCATGCTTTCAAAGGGATGATGCATGCATATTGGCTTTGTTCAGAAGCAATCTAATTATGAAATAAAGGTTCTGGTTTATATGTTGGAGCCAAATGATAGTATTAGTTTGATCAACCCATTCAGTTAAGTTAAAAAGTCAACAGTTCTTACCTACGATGATTTCCCACAGTTTTTTTATTCCAACAGCTAACCTGTCATGATGGAAGACAGCTTGCAGAACTTGTATTCTTATGTTTATCTGATAACAAGAAGGAAAACACACTATTTAAAAGATAAAGGAGCTACTTTCCTGTAGAAAATGAAGAAAAAAAATGTGGATCTAAGCATCACACATATGATTCACTAGGAGAAACACCTAAAGTTTCTATATGACTTTCACCCAAGGGTTGGGCTGTATTACGCAACTCAAAAAACAATCGTTGCAAATAAATTTGTTTGATAAAAGTTGAATTCAAAATATAACAAACCAGTACTACTTGTGACTCTAATTACAACAGACCTATAGACATTAGATTTGTGCTAATTCTCATTCTCTAAGGATTTAGATTTCTGAAGAAAAATGTTTAAGGAAAATATCTTTGAAAAATTGGTATGGGCTTGAATGTAACTTAGGGGTTGTTTGATAACCTAATTAAGCACTTAAAATTAATATTTTAAGTGCTTAGTAGTTTAAGCTTGTTCGATAACAGTACTTAAATGTTTCAGTCTAGTAAGTCAATATATTTGACTTAAAATTTTAAGTTGAACACTGTCAATAGTTTTTTAAACTTTATTTTTCGCTTTTATCAAACAACTCTGTCATTTAATAGTTTTAGCATTTATAATATTTAGCACTTAAAATTTAGCGCTTAATTTTTAGTTTTACCAAATTCCACCTGATATATAAAAATGAAGGCTCCTAGATTGAGCCATCTATTTTATTTTATTGGTAATTGCGAAGATATCCAATCTAGAATATTAACAAACAATTAATTGATTAAAAGAAAGTAAGAAACATGACTGTGTTTCTTGAGTTCCTTTCTGTCTAGGTTATTTCCTAAAGCAGTTAGTTTTACATTTACCCTTGTAAAGATAATGTTGACAGCTCAACATATTTATAGAAATATTGAAATATTCAGGTCAGAAAATCATAGTGAAATTTTAGCGATCTTTTTACCTATAAGATCTTAGATCTCTATTGTTTCTTTTCTTCTAGTTGAATCATTTTCTGGCGAGAAGCTAGCTTAATGCTAATCTTCGTTGGCTGGTGAAAGAGGAGTGTCTATTTCTGTTGCAATCAGTTTTTCAAATGGAATTTATTGCATTGAAGGACATTTGAAACCTCTTTACGTTTATGCACAGACACTTTAGGGTATGTTTGGTTAGAGGGATGAGTGAGAGGGAGGGGGAGAATGGATGGTTTACTACTTGTCCTTGAAAACTAGGACAAAAATTTAATTTTTCCTGAAAAGCAACTTCACGTTCTCTTTTCAACTAAAGGATGATCTTATTTATGAGAGCATCTTGTTCGTTTGAGTAGTGTAGCTTGTAGTAAGATTCAGGAATCATTATATACATTATTAATTTGGAGAATTAACATTCTCATTTTTCTTGAATTCATGTACTTATATTTTCCCATTTCCTCTGAATTAGAATTTTTCGGTTGAATAAGGTGTTTTTATTTATGATCCAGTTATTTGTAGAACATGGATGATAGAAAATCATATGATTGATCCTAAGTCTTTGAACTTGTCGTGGATCAGGAAGTACGATAAAGCTATTGCACAGTATGAGAGAGCACTCACATTATCAACTAGAAGTTTAAGTACCTATGCAGGTCTTGCATACACTTATCATCTGCAGGTATTTTTATCCGCTTAATATTTTTCCATTAGTTAATCCATTCCTTTATTACTTTATGTGAGGTGTGAACCATAAATAATGAACAGCATTCGAAATCTTGAATTGAAATATAGAATGAGAATAGCTTTTGGTTCTAATTTTTGTTAGGTAAGAAGCTCATGGATTGAAAAAGCAAGTATGATCAAAGAACAGATCATTAGACGTACTAATGGTAGTGCTATCTTAATAATGTTGAGGTCAACTCGTAACAGTTTATTATTTGGGTTGTGGATAGTCATAGTAAACATCTAATTTTCCTGTATAGAGATAGTATGTTCTGCAGTTCTATGATAAGTAACGCTCCTCTAGGACTTCAGCAAGATTCATAATAAAACTTTCTAGTTGTCTAACTTTATATATATAGGAGAACTATGCAGCAGATGGGAAGGCTAACTTGTAACTTATATTGAATACATGACAATTTAATTTTGGGATAAGGTGTACGTTAATTGGGAGTATCAACTATTTGTTGCCCCTAATGTCTAGTAGGATACAGAGTAATGTGTCATATCAAGATTTCATACTTATGAAAATAATGAAAAAGGTATTAATATTGATTGAAATGTTATTGATTTTGAAATCAATAATGAATCCTGGAAATTTCATATACATTTTTGACTTGTGTGATGAATATTAAGATAAGGAGGTAACAGAATGATATAGGATAAAAATGATAGACTAATGAGCAATATGTATTTCGAATAAAGATAAAGGAATGTTACTTATTTTCCCTCTTAGATTTGTTCATGGAAAGCCTCATGATCAACCTACTAGACGATTATAAATTTTGATGTTAGTTAACCTTTTAGTGGCACTTTACAAGTGACTTGGAGGCTTAAGCAACTGCTTCATTAAATTGAAGTAATCTTTCCTTACTATATTCAAAGAAAGAACATTCTCCTTGATAGTTATACACGTTAGTGAGGTGACGATACCCTTACTGTTACATTTTATTGTCCATTAATACTCCAAATTAGGGTAAGGGAGTGAAGGAAATTGAAATAGTGATACAAGTGACTTGAAGAGGAGAGCATGTAAGAAAGGAGACATGGAGTTCACATATAGTGGAATCTGAAGGCTACTATGGATAATCTCTGTCATCATTGAAAGAAAAAAGGCAAAGCCTTTAGTGTCAAATCTATTCCTAATTCTTGATGTGGAAATGGATGCTTGATTTGAGGGTTTGCAAGAATCAAATCTAAAATGAAGAAAACTCAAGGATGTTTTAAAATGCGTAGAAGAGATGGCATCAATTGGAGGACTCATAGATCCATAGGCTTCACAAAAAATCTGCTTTATCTTGTTGATAGGGCGATTTGGTGGTGGTGGAAGTGAAACTTCAACATTGGTTTTATCTAGGGTTGTAAATGGGGCTTAACGGGGCGGGGAATGCAATCCCCATCCCTGTTAAGGAATTGGGGAAAATTTTTTTTTTTCTATCCCTATCCCCATTAAGGAATCGGGGGAAAATTTTTTCCTTGCCCCAT
Organism: Euphorbia tirucalli; assembly: GCA_039660915.1. NCBI lineage: Eukaryota > Viridiplantae > Streptophyta > Magnoliopsida > Malpighiales > Euphorbiaceae > Euphorbia > Euphorbia tirucalli. Next base: position 44,872,756 of record CM077636.1, read on the forward strand.
CCCCACACAGGGAATTTAATCCTCGTGGGGATCCCCATTTCTCATTAAGAGAACATTTTACAGTTTTTTTTTTTTTTTTTTTTTTAAATTAACACAATTATGAATTACACCTAAAAATGTATTACTAAACTACACCTAAAAAAGTAATACTAAATTACACCTAAAAACATGTTATAATATGAAATACATAATTCAAAATAAAATAAAATTGTTCAACACTTCAGCAATGCAATTTTACAAATCAGAAGGGCTAAACTAAAAGTGTTCAGCAATCAAAACTTCAACCGTGCAAAAATAATTAAAAGATTAGGGTTGTTAGTAAGATGTGAGATGAAATTTTTCATTTTTCATTTATTTACTTAGAATTATTAGTATTTTAGCAAACATGAATAGCCTATTACTTACAATCTTTTAGGTAAAAACTAATAAAAGATTAAAAATAAAATAAAATAATACAATATATCGAAGATATTTCGAGGATCCGCAACGGGAAACAATTGCGGTTGGGGATTTCTCAGGGCGGGGAGGGTTATCCCCGGCCCCATTTGAATCAAGGGTTTGGGGATAAAAATATCCCCATCCACGACCTGTGGGGATTCTCATCGGGGAATCTTTGTCCCCATCGGGGCAGGTCTATAGCGAGGATGGGGATTCTCTGCCCCATTTACAACCCTAGTTTTATGAGAGAAGAGGTAATAAAGAAAGTAGTTGAGAAGGGGTTTGGAAGGAATGAGGGTGATGGAAGTTTATTTTTTAGTAATTCACAGGCTTCATAGATTGATTCCACTCTCTAAGCCATGTCAGCAAACAAGGGCCAGTCAATATCACAATTTTTTAGTATAGGTGTTTCTTGGGTTATTAAGAAAGGTACATGTGAACAAGTACGAAGTGAATGAATGGAATACGTAATTTATTCATATATGTTCATTAAACTTGGGAAACAAAGGATATAATATAGTTAAGCTGGCAAATCAGTTTGGCATGTAGCATACCATTTGTAGTTAGAAGAGTGTGTCAGTATGAGAATGATGAGATATTAATAAATTGCTTAAGATTATATAAACAATGTAATATGCACTTGATTTTTTGGCTCTTAAACTTAAGTGGATGCGTAGATGAAAGATATTAAGACTAAATTACTAAATATTGTAGTTTTTATATATTAAATTGTATACCGTGGTTCATTGCTTTTAGTTTATATTTTAAATCTGCAAAATTGTATTTACTAATACAATAGACGAGCATTAACTTGTTTTATTTAATTGATGGATTACAATCTCAATAAATTAAAAAACTGTATTTAAATATTGAAAGAACCATGAACCATCGATTGATTCATTCTAATATGCACCTCGCAGAACCTCAGTTATAGCTACAATTATATGCATGAAACAGTTAAGCGATATAAGTGAACAACAAAAACAGATTAATTATCTCCCGTTTTAATAAATGAATGATGGGGTATGTAGATGCTGTCAGTAAGTTTCTGAGGATTATTCAGAAAATTAAGTTTGTCATTGTGGCCTCCAGTTAGAAACTTGGGGAAAGCACAACAGATTATGAAGCCAGATGTTAGAAATTAGAACCAATCTTTGACTTCTTTGGAGTACAAACATGGATGATTGATTATTTATGCAGTTTTGCAGTTGAATTTTTCTTTTCTCCTTTGTAGTTAAATGTTCTCCTGAAAGTTCCAGATTTTCATGTTTTATTGCCGGATAGATTTTATTTTAATTCATCCACCTTCCTCTGCGCAGGATAATTTTACTGCTGCAATCACATACTACCACAAGGTTTGTTGTGAAATTTGTGCAGTATCTATGTCCATTTTGACATTTGCATGAATATCCAAGGAATCATATGGTTTTGTTTGATATACTAATCTCTGTCTGAAATATGTACCCAATCAGGCATTGTGGCTGAAATCCGATGATCAGTTTTGCACCGAAATGTTGAGTTTAGCACTTGTAGATGAAGGTCGTCGTGGCATAGACACAAAAGCTGAATTTCGATGACATTCTTTTGAATTGTACTATAGTTATGTGCAGTAGTTTCTTGACTGTATCAGGTCTTTTTAATTATGGTGATGTAGGACAAATTAGGCATATTTATCATCTGTATCATTTGAGTCGGGTCCATCTCTATGGACTTGAGCAAACTCGATACTTCAAATTTTGGCATGAATAGGAGTTCCTTTTATATCCCAACGAATAGAACACAGTGTCTTCCTAGCTTAACATGTAGCATAAGCTGTAAACCAAACATGGTGAATTGGTTTTTGGTGTAGTTGCTATATTTTAATACATTTTTCCAGCGATCTTGAACTTGCTATCAAGTTATCAATAGCAAAATAGGGTCTTAAACCTGCAAGTTAGCATTGAAAGAGCAATAAGAAGTGAACATGGTGACATATAGATAACATGGAACTGGATTGTCCTGGATAGTTCAACCCCCATGTGGAAGACCGGCCGGCTGGTTTTATTACACACCAAATGGGAACACAATAATAACAATGAAACAAACATAGAAATAGAGAGACAAGAACTTCTACAGAGGTCCCGTATAATACTGGTTTGGGACCGCTATGATTGCGTCATGAGTTGAGGGAGTCAAAGTGTGGTGCTGGAGCCGGTGGAGAACGGACAGGAGTGAGTTGAGGGTGATACGATTATTGGTCCTTTCATTAGCCCACTAAATAGCTCTGCCGCATCGTAGTAAACTTCCAATTCTTCTGCCCTCAGAGTTTCATCTACCTGACCAATTTCATTTAATATTCTATGCAAGTCATTTTCATCTTCTTCTGCTATCATATTATTTAGAAGCTTCACAACCAACAAACTAAAATGCAGACTTGTTTTGTTTTATAGAAATTTAAAATTATTGGTTTTAAGGTAGGTTTGATTTCCCAATCAATTCCTAAATAAAATTAGTGACGTCATAAATAAGGTTAGGTTATTATGCGCATTAACTAGTAATTAATTATTTTGTTGTTATTTGACCTGGGATCATCACTCCTTCGTGGACTGTTGACCCACTCTTGTTACATTTAATGTTACATTAAGCCTAATCTTTCTTTTTTCATGAGATTACGTACTTTAATCACTAATAGGAAATTAATACGATTAAACCCTTCAAAAGAAAAACCTGAGCCAAATCAACTACAAATAAATAAATATTATTAAATGATTTGGCCTGTAAAGTAATAGTCTACGGTAAAATATGGCAAAACTTGCTTTGAGGTTTATCCAAATTCCTTTATTAAGATTTTGTCCAAATTCGTTTGTTAATAAATGAGTACCCATAAATGGATTGTACAAATATTGCTCGGTATGTCAAATATATTCTGTATTTCAATAATAATATTATGAAAAGGACAATTTATTTTGTCTTTTAGCAGTGAAAAATTAATCAAAGATTTTAAATATATATAAAGTAGACATTACTTGATTCAAATTCAGTTATAGTTTTTATGTCTTTAAATTTTATAAATATATGTAAATGTTCAATTGTATTTTTTTTTATAAAAATAATTGGCTCTTAAATTCACAATTCTATTAGTCATTGTATTTAGATGTTCATACAAGGTAAATTTCATGAGTATCCAATCTAGTGTCTAAGGTAATACATCCTGACACGATAACATAATGTACAAAGACTATCCGACTATTGATAACATACCAAAGTTACAGTGTATTTGTAGGATATGTATTGGTATTTGAAATGAAGGGAAAAAGTTAGATACCTTGAGAAGACCCATACCAAAAAATTCAACCTTTTGGCCCGTAGGAGCATGAGATTTGAATGGTCCTTCAAAAAAACCCCAATGCCTAAATTTGAAGGAAATAAGAGGAGGTCCCGAGTACACATTCAGTAATTCCCAAGCAAACCCACGAGGGAATGCTGACTTAAATGCTTCATGTGATGATTCAAAGCTTTCTTCTTCTGCTTTGTAGAATTTATATTCTTTTGGCATTGAATTTCTCAATAATGCATTGTAACTTCCCATTTTTAGTGTCTCTTCTGCTGATAATCCCTCCCTCCCTGCCATTTATTTTATATCATTCTATTGAATAAGTTTAGTGATTTATAATGGTAATTAAAGTAAGAAAAGAAGAAAGGGTGCGAACCATTAACGATAAGCTTGAAGCGAAGAGGATTAATGGTGTTGAAATCTTCCAATCGAGTTTTATGTGAAAGCTCCATTTCCCACGACTTTATTGCGTTCTGCACTATTTCTTCTATTGATCCTTTTTCCCATTCCTGAGTTCGGCCTTGTTCAAAGAGGAGATTGACAGAATCATAGTTTGGAGCACAACCATGCCTCCACTCTACTCTTCTCTCACCTTCATCTTCATCATTCAACATACTTCTGTACTTATCTTTTTCTTTGCGAATTACATCCATATTATCTCCTAATTTTATGTTCTCTGCTTATCTGCTAACCTGTATTTATAGAATTTTTTTTTTTTTTTAGTGGGATCAAATTCTGACCCGCGACAAACCAGATGGCCCATTAATTAATTGCATATAAGTAATTCATTTTGACCGTTGTAGAGGGGGTAATTAATGATCTTACATAAATAGTACAAAAACTACAAACATTATGTAATATGACCCACCTCCTCCTCTTTCTTTCTTTCTTTCTTCTTCTTCTTCTTCTTTCCTTCCGTGCAGTCTGCACACACCCTTTTCATCACCAACTCTCCACGTTCCGCAATTAATAGTTTGCGTGAATTATAGGGTAAACAATTTATTTGGCCAAGTCAACATTGGATGCCTTTTCTCTCCAATCCACTACAAATTTCTTACCACAAAATATGCGGTACCTCCATTTCAGATACTGCATATTTTCCGTACTATTATACTGATATTTTTTTGGTTTTTTTTAATGTATATTCTACTGTATATATATTTGGTATTAAATTAATTGTATTGTGTTTATTTATGTCTATTTGTAATAACTTTAATTACATAATTTTAATGTACCGATATTGTTATATGCATAAAATTATTGAGCAACTTGAAGTGAGTTTGGTTAATAACATCAACCCCAATTGGTTGATATGGATAAGTAATCAATAATTGTGAAATTAGTATAAATTGGTTCATTATGAAGTAAAACGTGGTTCATGAAAAAAGTTGGTTTTACTCATTGTTATTGAACGCTTAAAGGAAGAGATGATAATTCTTTAATAAATTTGGTGGAAGATTGAGATGGGATTCTTTTGAATTTTGAAAATCTACTGGATTTTTTAACGTTTGAGCTTCATTTGGAAATCCACTTTGGGTTAGAGTCTCTGAGATTTCTTAGTCTTAGAAGGTTTCATAGATCTAGAGGGTGCCATGAAAGAATTTATCACGTGTGCTTATTTATTTTTATAGATTACACACAGTTGTTATATCCATAAAATTATTGGACCACTTGAAGTGGGCTGGTTAATAACATCAGGCCTAATTGGTTGATATGAATAATTAATTAATAATTGTGAATTGGTTACACAGTTAATAAATTGGTTAATTATGAAGTAAAACGTGGTTCATGGAAAAAGTGGTTTTTTAATGGAACAAATGCAGCAGTTGCGGAAGTAGAGAAAATGTAAGTTGATCATGGAGCACCTTTGGACAGGAAGTAACAAACGTGCAAAATATGGAGCAAGTAAGTTCCAACACTTATAGCAGTTCTTGTAAGTGGAGAAAATTATGGAGTAGTGCTCCATGATCAATAGAGTTAGTTATGGAGTTGGCTCTAAGTACAAGAAAGAAAGACAATGAAAGGAGAACTAATGAATCTTTCAAACCAATAATTAGACTCTGTCCAATTCTACAACAAACAATTCTTTTTTCCAATTCAATCTTTGTTAGTTTATTTTCTTTTCTATAATTTTCCATTGTAGTTTTAAGTTCAAAGAATCCTTAGTAGTTTAAATTCCAACAATAGTTTGTAAGTTTGTATCACTTTCAATTGCAATTCAAGTTCAAGTTTATTTCAATTCAGCACAATTTGTGTTTAATTAAGTCACTTTCGTTACACTTTTAATTACAAACATAGCTATTTATTTTTGTAATTTTTTGACAAAATTACTAGCACGCTTCATTTCACAGAAAAGGTAGAAACAAATATTAAAATTATGCTATTAATTTTATTTTCATATAGTACACATTCAAATATTAAATATAGAAGTAAAAGTAACTTTTTTTTTTTTTGTATATTTCAATTTTTATTATATGTGTATGCTAAATAACAATAACTTTCTTCCATTTTTTATTCAATAACAATTGCAATAATTAATTCAATAACTAAATTTTAATTTAAAAATTTAATTTTTGTAATTATATATTTATTTAATTTTTCAGCATTACCTTAAATGAAAAAATAAATTTTGGATATAATTTGTTAAATAATAATTAGAGTATAAATGTTACGAGGAAATTAATATAATAATAATGAAATATTATTATTTGGAAAGAATTTTTTTTGATGGGTTAAAAATGGAGTAAATGGTTGAAGAAAAACTACTATCTGCATAAATAAGGATTACAGTAGAGAAAATGAGGAAAATGGTTGGCTTTGGCTTTGGCTTTGGTCCTTTTGTTTTGACGTATTACACTAATCAGTCCATAGATATACTTTAAAATCCTCAAGTTTTGTCACAATAAACTCTTTAGTCATTTCCTTTATTTATGTATATGAAAAGATGAAATTTATATATATAGTAAAGCAAGGTTTTAAGCATTTTCTCTCTCATCTCTCAAATTCTCCCAATTTCATTTTTCTATTTTTCTAGAATTTTTGAAATTTTATTTCCAAAATTTCTAAAAATTAAAATAATAGTTACAAAAAAATTTGTAACGGTTGGCAGTTACAAAATTAATTGTAATTCATAAAAAAAAATAGTTACAAAAAATATTATGTAAGAATTCTAATAATTTAATGGATTGTAACGGCCATAAAATTATATTAATTTAATTATCTTTCATCTATAAATAAGTGACAATACACTCCTTATATGCATAGTGATTCTTCTTTTTTCCTTCCAACAATCGTATCATATGTGTATTCTTTTTAACATACTCTTTTTTCTCTCTCTACAAAGTCTCTCTTCAAGATTTTCGACGCCTTTTTTATTGTATAGTTATAGTTTATAAGTTTTATATTTTATATTTTTGTTTTCACTTTATAGGTCTTTTTTTATGGAGTTGAAGATTTTGGTAAGGAACCATGAGTATAATTCATTTGTTAGCCTTTCACAAAAATTAAAAGATTATTTGTCTACTCTTCATCTCTCTATTTGGTCTTTTTTTTTTTTTTCTTTAATCATTCATATATGAATATTAAATAAATTTTTATTTGTAAAGTTTTAGTCACAAATCATAACTTCTGTATTTTTTATATTTTTTTTTATCATTTTATAGGTTCTATTTTAATGGAGATTCAAGATATTGGCAATGAGCAACTAGAATAGAGAACAAAATAAAAAGAAATATCAAGCATTTGTAAAGCTTTTACGAAAGTTAAAGATTATTTTGTCTTCTCTTCACCTATATTATTTGTTTTTCTTTTTTTTTTCTTTCTTTTTTTTTTTTTTTTTTTTTTGTTTCTTTTCCTTCAAACAGTCATGTAGAGATATTAAATAAATTTTTATTATTACAATTTTAGTTGTAAATCATAATTGTTGTTTTATATATATATATATATATATATTTGTCATTGTATAAGTTTTTCTTAATCAAGATTGGAAATGTTGGTGATGAGCAAGTGGATTTGATTATTAAATAAATTTTTGTTATTACAATTTCAGTTGTAAATCATGATTGTTATTATATATATATATATTTGTCATTGTATAAGTTTTTCTTAATCAAGATTGGAGATGTTGGTGATGAGCAAGTGGATTTGAGAAAAAAAAATAAAAAGAAATATAAATTATTTGTAAGGATTTCATTGAGGTTATTTTATTTGCTTCTCTTCATCTCTCTTTATTTGGTCTTTTTTTCATTATTTTCTTTAGCTAGTTATGTACGAAAATTATAATTTATTTTTTCGTAAAGTTATAATTGCAAATCATGACTTTATATTTTTATATTCGTATTTTCATTTTTTTTTTTTTTGTACAATCATATAGAAAATGAATTGCGATATTTCAATTTCTTGTGTTCATGTGTTCAATTCTTTTTATGTTGGCAATAATGTCTTTTTTTTTTTCAAATTTATATATCTATAACTCCAAGTTAAATGAGAGCTATATAATTGTTTATCAATCAATGTTATTCATTTATTGTAAATTACTTAAGTCATTTTTTTCTTATCAATTTGTAACTCCTCATGACATTAAATGAGGGAATTATTGTGAATTTTTAAATCGTATTTGGTTCATTGTTTAATTTCATTATAGTGCATTAATTTTTGTAACTATTACTTAAATTAATTTTATAATTTGAATTGAATTGAGTAAAAAAAAAATTATATATTTTAATTATTACTCTTAATAACCAATTATATATATATAATTACCTTAATATTAAATACCATGGGGAAGAGACATAAAGAAATTTAATATGATTACGAAAGAATATTTATATTTTTTTATTAATTTATATTTTTTAAATATTTAATATATCAATAAAGTTTGTATCATTATTCTTTTACAACATGAATAAGAAAAAGAAAAGGTAAAAAGGTAGTCATTTTTTAAAAAACAATAGTGGAATTTATTATTATTATTTTTTTAATTTAAGAGTGGTAGTGAAATTTTTTATTTTAAGTTATTATACTAAATATATTTTTATATAATTATTGCAAAATTAAAACAAAATCAATTAAACAAACATAATTTTATTAAAAGTACATCATAACGAGATTTTGACATAGGAACACAATTTTATTATTAAAAAGAAATAATTATATGAATATTAATTAATTTTATTTAGATTTTAGCTAATGGTGGAAAATAGCAAATTATTTGATATTAATATTATTGACCAAAAGACTTTTTTAAGATATAATATATCCTACAATCTGTCCATTTGGCACATATTCTATTGATTTTGTATTTTGGTACCTAACCTGTACCAATTGAAAATATTTGAAATTTAGAGTAATTGAAATATTGAAATTGAATGAAATTGATAATATTAGCAGTTCAGAAAGTAGCAGTGAATATCTTAATTAGAATACAAAATATGAATTCTAAAATCATTAAAGAGGAAAAAAAAAAGAAAAAAAAAAGAGAGATTCAAATGTGATTGGAGAATGGACAGAGAGGAGGTGTTGAAGAAGTATGAGAATCCTTTAAAAGGCCTCCAAAGAGTTCAGCTGGATCATAGTATATTTCTACATCTTCTGCTCTCATTTCTTCATCAACCTGCCAAAATACATTATTACACAACCCAATTTGATACTAATCCACCCTATTTAATTTAATATTCTACTAAATAATAATATTTTTCTTATTAAAAAAAAAAAACAGTTCTGCTATTAATTTTAAACTACCTAATACGATTTGTTTAATACTTTTAACTTTAAATATTTTAATTTCAATTCAATATCTAAATTTATGCACAGTTTTTTATAAATTTTATTAAATTTAAAAATATCAATTTTAATTAATTATTATTTACTTTATATTTTTAATTTGTTGTATATAAATAATAAATGAGAAATGATATAGATAGGGCTAAAATACAAAGCAATGGTTCTATAACACAAAATAAAAAAAATAAACTAAAAGAAAAAAAATACTAAAATAGGAAAATTTTTCCCAATAATTTCTAAATATTTATTTTTGATAAAGATAATTAGATATAAATAGATAGAAAAAATTCTAGTAATATGTAAAATATTATTTTTTATTTTAATATAAATTAAAATTTTTAGAACTGTCCTCGGTATCTATTCCTTTATATTATATATAGTAGATATAAATAGGAGTAAAATATAGAGTAAACTTTCGATAATAAAAAAAAAAAAGAAAAAATAATTAATTTAAAAATAGAAGAATTTGTTCCAATCATATCTAAGTATTTAATTTTAGTAAAAATAGATTAGAGAAATTATAGAAATATATAATAGATTATTTTTTATTTAATAAGTAAAATTTTTAAAAAAAATCTTAGAAATCGACTCATAGTATCAGTGTATGTTTCTTTATATTATATATAGATTACAAAATATGTACAACACGCATGCGGCTCATTTCTTTTGAAGAAATGTTGGATTTAACAAGTAAAATGTACCTTCATAACTCCAATACCATAGAATTGAAGCATCTCACCAGTGGGTGGATGGGATTTGAAAGGACCTTCAAAGTAACCCCAATGCCTGAATTTGTAAGTAATAAGAGGAGGTCCACTGTATACATGAATTACTTCCCAAGCAAATCCCCGTGGAAAAGCTGTTTTGAATGCTTCGTGTGATGATTCAAAGTTTTCTTCTTCTTCTTTGTAATATTTATATTCCTTTGGCAATGAGTTTTTCAGCAATGCGTTGTAACTTCCTATCTTCAGTGTCTCTTCTGCTGTCAACCCTTTCCTTCCTGCACTCGATTCTATGATAAATAGACTCACGGGGCTTAAAGACGGATGCATTTGATAAAGCAAAGATGAAGATGTAACTATTAAAAAATTGTAGTTTTAGTAATGAGTAGCTATAAGTAGTACATACCGTTAACACTGAGGTTGAACTTTTGAGGATTAATGGTTTTGAAATCTTGTAAGCAAGTTTTATGGGACAGCTCCATTTCCCATGATTTCACTGCATTTTGCACTGCTTCTTCTACTGATCCTTTTGCCCATTCCTAAATATAATTAAACATTTATATTAAGATATGAAAAATGAATTAAATAAATTAGCTAGAAATTTGGAACGAAATAACCTTGGCTCGGCCTTGTTCAAACAGCTTGTTAACAGTATCGAAAATGGGAGGACCACCATGCCTCCACTTTGTGTTTTTTGTTTCTTCATTCAAAATCGAACGATATCTATCTCCTGCTGCTTTTTCCATTTTCCACTTCTTCAACCTTAATTGCTAATTTGCTATACCATGCATATATATATATATATAGTGAGATAAAAACAAGAATAACACAGTAATTTTCTTTTTTCTCGCCCAAGGCCAGGGCAAACTACTTATTACTCGGGTCAATCCTTATTGTTGGCACAGTACTTTCATTATAATTGACAAGTATATAATTATTTACTCTATATAAAATAAGGGTAAAGATATGCATAGATAAGCAAAGATATGGATAGATAAAAGAAGAGATATGAGAGTTACATATGCAGTGGGCTAATAAAACAAATGACGATCCTTATCTTACTATCTATGAATCAGTTGTGTAATATTGTGATGCACAAAAACTCGTATTTGTTGCGGCCAATTAATTGGGCTCCCATCGTCAAATTTAATTGATTGCGGTATTCTGATCCGAAATTAGGAATTTGTGATCCATATGGAGCCAATTTGATTTCACAATATCAATGTAAGTTTATTCTTGCTTAATCGGAAAGGAAAAAGTTTCCTCAAATCGAGGACACTTCCGTAAGCAAGGTGATTTAATAATGCTAAAATTGCAGACTAAATAGTTTATTTACTTTTTAAATGAAGAAAAGTTTATCCTATGCATACATGTATTAAATTGTAATTGCCTCTTATCAATTTTAATTACATGATTCTTTCCATTATGATACTATATTCCCAAACTTGAGATTTATGTCTCGTGTGGACTACAATTTTTGTTAATTGCTGCATGACATGATTTTTGAGGAAAGTAGTAAATTCTAAAATTTACTGAAAGAATTTGAACCATACTTTCTATATAGGCGTGCTATTGCTATGGATTTGAACTATACTTCCAATTCTATCTTATTTGTTCTAAAAGATCGTGTACATGTTAGTTAATGGATATTGTTGTCCATACATCCCAAACAAAAAATGTTTACATCCGGGCTGAATACTAACGACACATGTTGTACTTAATGTGTTGAAAAAATTAACCAAAAAGGCCAATCACGAATAATCAATGAGACTTCAGATGCGGTTTCCTTTTTTTTTTTTTTTTACTTGAAAGAATACTTGTCATTGCTCAAAGATTAGAAACCAATACAGTACTGAGAAAAGGTGGACACACAGAAAACCATGTCCTCCTACTAGTCGAAGAATCAACGGCTCTAGCTAAGACATGAGCTGCCTGATTCGCAGACCTACGAACATAAACAAAAGAAACCTGGCCTATATCCTTTGCTAAATTAATACAATCTTACACAATAAGACAAATTGGGTAAAAAAATAGATGCCGAGGAATTAAGCATTGTAATTAAATAATACCCAATTTGAGTAAGGCAGCTCCATAATAAGAGAAGGACAAGAATGATAGATAAAAGAGGCACAAAAATATTCTCTGTATTAACATATGCCCCTCATGGGTGATCAATACAAAACACTGCAAGAAATTAGGGTGTTTGTGACAACTATAGTTGTCACATAATCTCAAAAAGTTGTCACTTAAAATTTTTTGTGACAATAAAAAGTTGTCATGGGGGTTGTCGCGTAAAACTCCGTTACTAAAAGTTTTTTTAAAACGTGACAATAAAATATTGTCACATAAGCTGTTAATTTTTGTGACAATAAATTTATTGTCACACTAGTTCCTTTTGTTACAACTTTTATCGTAATGAAAAGTAAAAAAAATCATCACAAATACCTCATATTGTCACAAATTAGCTAGCAATCTAAACTAAAATCGCATGACAATTTAATTAATTGTCACGAACAAAACTAAATGTGACAATCTTTATTGTCACATAATATAAACTATTGACAACTTTTCTTCTAATAGTTTCTAAAATAACATTTCAAATTGATTTTTTTATTTGTAGACACACATTCTATCAATTATTGTTAAGTATCGAAATATAATATATATGTTCATAAAAATAAGTAAATGGAACATTAGTATACAGAAATAAATTCATTTATTAACTTGTAATATAAATTTATTACAATAATCAAAATTGAAAAGCTATTAAAATTCGATTTATCCTACACGCTACACAGATAGAGGGAGAAAAAAAAAACAGAAGGTAAACTTGATCACATGATCCAAAGCCAACAATATGCAAAAGTTTCACATCATTCCTTCAAGTACCCAAAAAAAGACTTACCTGTAACAATAAGAGAGAAAAGAAAAGAACATACTAGTATTAGACATTTCTTCCATAATCTGAATCAGAAAATTTAAATTATGTTTGTAACACTGATATAAAAATAGAAATGAAATATAGATATGACTGAAGAAAGCAAGAGAAATTTTGTGAACTTACCATCACTGTCTTGACACCTGCAGCACATCAAACCATTTGCAAAAACTACATTAGAACTAAATTTCACAAATTCACATGATGATACAAAAACATTATGTTATTGCAGCAAAAGTTCTATAAATTAGTACCTAATTCATAAGTTTCACCAAGATTGGCTCAAATTTGTATGAAACCAAGCAGTACCTATCGCATTTACCTCATCAAAAAAGAATATTTAGTAGGGGCATCCTCTTTAGCTAGCAAAAAAAACATACTGAACAACACAGGGACCCAATAAGAAAGAAAGGGAAAAAAAAAACTAATAGAACCCAAATTTGGAATTGAACGAAATGAAAAGGCCATAGACAACAAAGAATTCACCAATAATGACGTTAGACTGGCACCCATCAAACCCATAATCCCAATTCCATATGAATCTATTCAATTCTCATCAATTAAGTAAAAATAAAATTAATTTAGAGAATAGAGCCCAACAAACCCGTAATCCCGCATGGATAGAAAATTCAATCAATTAAATTCTCATAAATTAAGTAAAGTAAATCAAAATAAGTTTAGGGACTGAGAAGACAAAGATTGGTAGCACCTCTGTTCTTCCGCAGTTTTCAGAACTCGTGAAAGAGAAGGAAGTCCGACAGCCACAACAATAAGAGCGATTCCAAGATGGGCTATAAGAGGAGGCACGGCTACTGGTGCATTTTAGTTGTGTTGTTGAGAACTGAGGGAGGAGTTGTTGCAGTGATGGCTGTGGCAGCCACGCTGGTGCTAGGTTTTAGAGGAGTGCGGCGATTTGGCAGGGAGAGAAAAACAGAGTTTTTTGTTTTTTTTTTTAAGGGAAAAACGTGGTTTATCCCAACGGGGAAGAGAAGGATAAAAGTAAACAATAAATTTAGATATAAGAATACAGATAAAATAAATATTGTAACAATCTATATTAAATTGTAACAAAATAAGTTTCTGTAACAACTACAAAAATATTGTCACATATTTAATAATTTTAGTTACAACTAATAATTGAAAAAAAAAAATCTAGTTTCAAACAAAAATTGTTGTCATACAATTAATAAATTACTTGTAACAATTTCTTTTTTATGTCACGTAATTAATTTTTGTGTTAACCAAAAATATATTGTAACGTATTCTAAATTTTCAGTTACAACTGCAACCGTAACAAAAAAATATTAGTTACAATTACAAAAACATTGTCACTGAAAACTTTAATTATATGTGACGATATTAATTTTCGTGACATGTATAAAACTATTGTAACGCATAATAGACTTTTTGTTACAACTATTATTTTTGTGACAACTAAATTGTTGACACAAACACTAGGAGTTCTTGTAGTGAAACCAAATGATTAAGCTAAGGGCAGCTGGCTCAAAATGGTTACACTAACAATAAAAAGGGAATTCTAGAGAGCTCTAATAATAATCTTTGAGATGAGTGGGTTTTCTTGTTGTTCTTTTAGAACTGATTGAAACCCCAGATTAAGTAATGGGCCCATTTGTTGTGCCATCGTAACAGATGCGCTATAAAATCACCAAATGCTTCTCAACACTGGTAGCCAACTCTCATGGATTCAGTGCTATAAAAAGCTACCCTAAATTGCTTTCCCTATGACGATTTTGATCCTTCTCTTTCTTGCCCTGTAATCTTTTTTTTTTTTTTTTTATAGATTTTTCTCTGTAATCTTGGACAATAGCGATTGTGGCTTTCTATAGTAAAATGTTTATATATTGAAAGACTAAAATGTGCCTATTTAAAGTTGCTACGCCATCGGCTATAGATAGATTGGATGGAATTCTTCAACTTGGTAATGTAAAGGGATATAATAGTAATTGTTAAATAAAATGTATTTTTTATTTTTCTTTGTAACCCTAGTTGTGTACATATTAGGGTTTTTCTATATATACTCTTGTATCTCCTATTCTCTACTCAATGGAAATCATAATTTTCTCCATTCTCTGATTTAACATGGTATCAAAGCTTTAATTCTTTATGTCTTCTGATAAAGTATTGTAATATAATGTAAATGTAATTGTAAATATTTTGCCCATTGATATTCGGCCCATAACCATCGGCCCACATTGTGTAACCCTATGTATATATTCCTCATTATCAATCATAATTGGCTAAGGGAAAACCCTAGCTTCACATGGTATCAGAGCTTTTCGGCTAACCCCAAGATGAACCCCCACCACGCCGCCTCTAGCACCACCGTCGTTCCATCCACCGCCACCTTCCCCATAAAACTTGACACCACGAATTACTTGCTATGGAAAACACAGCTTGTACCGCTGTTGAAGGGATCCCGATTGATGGGACATGTTGATGGCCGAATTGTAGCACCACCGAAGTATTTACCCGATTCAACAGAGATTAATCCTGATTTTGAGCGTTGGGAGGAGAAAGATGCTCAGGTTATGAGCTAGATTATTAATTCCCTATCCCCGGGAATTGTGACTCAAATTGTTGGTGCTGAGACTGCGCTTGAAGCCTGGAATAGACTGACTGCAGCCTATGCTGCTGGATCAAAATCGCAAATTCGAGACTACCGATTGCAACTACACAATCTGAAACAAGAGGAGGCGGAATCCATTACCTCTTATGTGACTCGTGCTAAGCAAATCTCTGATAATCTTGCTGCCCTTGGTTCTGTAATTACAGAATCAGATTTGGTTGATGCTGTTGTAGATGGATTATTGCCAATCTTTTGCCCGTTTTACCGCTTATTAGAAATTAAAGTCGATCCCACCGGCTTTGAGGACCTCCATGGTTTATTGCTATCTGAAGAGAGAAGTCTGAAACGGGAAATCAATGCGGAACGAGCAGCTCCTACTGCCCTGTACACCGCCCGCCACCCTGGTCAGTCCCGCGGTAACGGACCGAGGCAGCAGCAGTCCGGTGGGTTTTCTAGGCAGCAGCGCCGCTCCTATAGCAGAGGGCAGCAGACCGGTGGGTTTTAGCAGCAGTTCTCCACACGTCCGGGTAATTTTCCCATGTTTTCTAATCAATTTCGTCCCAATAATAATATGCCCCATATTGCACCTGCTGCTGGAAATTCATTCACTATGCACACTACTGGAAATTCAATGCAACCAATGACATCCATGGCACCACTAGACACGTCCCCCATATTTTATTGTCATAATTGTAGAGGAATAAATCATATCGCCCGCAATTGTCCATCTCCTAGACAACCAAGATCAAATAGAACCTGTGTAGCCTCCTTTTACACCAATACTCACATGAATTCCACTCAAGATTGGGTTGTAGACTCTGGTGCAACTCATCATTTAACGGCTGATTTGGACAACCTGAATCTCCATTCTGAATATTCCGGGCCGGAAGAGGTTACCATAGGTAATGGGTCTAAACTTGCTATTTCTCATGTTGGTACTTCCGTCAATTCTGTCAATGGTAATTCTATTCGTTTTGATCATATTTTGCATGTACCATCAGCTTCAACCAATCCTGTTTCTGTTTCAGCTTTAACGAAGTCTAACCCCATTTCAATTGAGTTTTTTGCTAACTATTTTGTTCTTAAGGATTTGATGACAAAGCAGGTACTTCATATCGGCCCGAATAAAGACGGTCTATACACTTTGTGTCTTCCAAAGAGTCCTCCAGACAAAATAAAGGTTCACTTGGCATCGGTTAATCAATGGCATGCACGTCTTGGTCATGCGGCCATCCCTGCAGTGAAGAAAATTTTATCTTTGAATAACATTCCGGTTTCCAATAAGTCTTGTGATCAATTGTGTCATGCTTGCTCTGTTAGCAAAGCTCATAGATTACCATTTTCTGTTTCAACTCATACTGTTTCAGCTCCTTTGGAGCTTGTTTGTTCGGATTTGTGGGGTCCTGCCCCGGTACAATCGTTTGATAAATTTAATTATTACGTGTTATTTTTTTATCACTTTAGCAAATATTCTTGGGTCTATCCGTTGCAATACGAGTCTGATGTGTTGAATGCCTTTATTCAATTTAAAACTGTTGTTGAGAAATTTTTTGGACATCCAATAAAATCATTTCAATCAGATTGGGGGGGAGAATTTCAGGGTCTAGTTCCTTATTTACGTGCCCATGGTATATCTCATGGTGTTTCTTATCCGTATACACCAGAACAAAATGGTTGTGCAGAACGGAAACATCGACATATTGTTGAAATTGGCTTATCCTTACTTAATCATGCCTCTGTTCCTCTAAAATTTTGGACCTTTGCATTTGAAACTGCTGTATACTTAATTAATTGTATGCCTGTTCCAACTTTAAATTTCTTGACTCCCTTTGGAAAATTGTTCGGTTCACGTCCTGATTATAATCATTTGCGAATTTTTGGTTGTCTTTGCTATCCTTGGCTTCGTTATAAGTCACCTCATAAACTCGCACCTCGTTCTACTCGTTGTGTTTTTCTTGGATATAGCAAAATTCACAAAGGTTATCATTGCTTTGATCTTTCTCTACAAAAATTGTATATCTCACGCCATGTTATTTTCGATGAACAGGTGTTTCCATGTTAGCTGATAAATGAGGGTTGCGCTATGTCTACAAGTCAATCCGAACCTGAAATTCCATTTTACATATCCTTCCCACTACATCAAAACCACCAGCACGTCATGCACTTACCTCCATCCCCTACCCGCCCACCCCTACCTCACCTCTTCCGCCACAAAATGATCCTCCCCCTCTCCCGACCACAAACGACCAGCTGCCTCATCTCCAACAGTCCCCACCCGCTCAGCCGCACCATTTGTCCCCTCCCGCGGCCACCCCGCCACCCCACCCGTCCCCTTCAGCAGCCACTCGCCAGCTTCAGCCTCCCGTCTCCCCACCATCCTCCAGTCCTTCTCCCACCTGATTTATTCCTCCTACACATGACCACCAGGAAGTGTCTTTAATTATTGATTTGGGCCAAGCTGATCAAGCTACAGCTGCTAGTGGTCAGGCTGAAATTATTCCAGCACCTCGTCCTGTGCATCCTATGGTCACCAGGTCCAAAACGGCTACACTCAAGCCGCGCCGCCCGCTGAATTTAATTGCCACCAGCACTCTTCCTCCTGACCCGACCAGTCATACTCAAGCACTGAAAATTCCTGAATGGCGCACCGCCATGGAACATGAGTATCAAGCCTTGCTGAAAAATAATACTTGGGTTCTTGTTCCTCCTCAACAGGCACATAATCTTATTGGCTGCAAGTGGGTTTTCAAAACCAAGCTCCACCCTGATGGTTCCATTGAACGGCATAAAGCAAGACTTGTCGCCAAGGGCTTTCACCAACGACCTGGGCTCGACTATGCTCAGACTTACAGTCCAGTAATCAAGCCCACTACAATCAGGTTGATCTTATCTTTGGCTGTCTCCTTTGATTGGTCTATTCATCACCTTGATGTCTCAAATGCCTTTTTGCATGGCACCTTGGAAGAAAAAGTATACATGGCTCAACCGCCGGGTTTTGTTGATAAACACCGGCCTGATTATGTCTGTCTTCTAAAGAAATCTCTCTATGGCCTCAAGCAAGCTCCCCGGATGTGGCATAAATGTCTGACGGATGTATTGATTCGGTTTGGTTTTGTGTGCTCCAAGGCCGACATCTCTCTTTATTTCTACCAAGCGCAGCATGTTCAGCTTTACTGTTTGCTCTATGTTGATGATATTTTGCTCACTGGTAATGATAGTACTATGCTACAACAGGTTCTCACATATTTACAAACCCGGTTTGCAATTCATGACCTTGGTTCCTTGAAATATTTTTTGGGTATTGAGGCTTCCAGACAACCGAATGGTCTCCTTCTCCATCAGCACAAGTATATCTCTGATCTTTTATTGAGGGCCAAAATGCATGAAGCCAAATCCATCTCTACTCCATTCTGCACGAGTACCCACTTATCTCTCCATACTGGTGATCCGTTTGATGATCCGTCTCTCTACTGCAGTATTGTAGGGGGTCTTCAATATGTTACCATTACCAGACCGGATGTGGCCTTTTCCATCAATAAAGTATCTCAATACATGCATTCCCCCACCACCGAACATTAGAAGGCCGTCAAACGCATTTTGCATTATCTCCGCGACACCACTACTCATGGTTTGCTACTGTAAAAATCCCCATCTCTTGCTATTAATGGTTTCTGTGACTCTAACTGGGGAGGATGTTTGGATGACAGAAAATCCACCACAGGTTTCGCCATGTATGTTGGTACGAATTTGTTATCTTGGTGCTCCCTCAAGTAACGGACGATATCTAAGAGCAGTACTAAGGTTGAATATCGTGCACTTGCTACAGTCAGTTCGGAGGTCTTATGGCTTACAATGCTCCTTAAAGAGCTTGGTTTCTCTCCCTCTACGGCACCCACAGTCTGGTCTGATAATCTTGGTGCCACATACCTGAGTGCTAATCCGGTTTTTCATAACAACACCAAGCACCTTGAACTGGATTTCCACTTTGTCCGTGACAAGGTTGCTCAACGTCAACTCTGGGTTCAACACATCTCCACTCTCCATCAGCCCGCCGACATCTTCACCAAAGGTCTCTCCAAAGACCGCTTCCTCACTCTTCGTGCCAAGTTGACTGTGACAAGCCCCGCTCAACTTGGGGGGGGGGGTGATAGAGTATTGTAATATAATGTAAATGTAATTGTAAATATTCAGCCCATTGATATTCGGCCCATAACCATCGGCCCACATTGTGTAACCCTATGTATATATTCCTCATTATCAATCATAATTGGCTAAGGGAAAACCCTAGCTTCACATCTTCTAACTCCAAGTCTAATTCTGAAGTAGAATCTAGCCACTCATCATTCTTCTCCTCCTCCCAAAACCCTAACGTCTCAAACCCTAGCCCTAACCCCTCTCATCTTTCGGCATCCTCACCTTCATCCACCCAAACCGAAAATCTCATAAACCCTAATCCATTCACCATGGCCGACCATCACTCCACCACCCAAAACCCTCTTCCCATCACCTCCAATCATATTTTCTCCAATAAACTTGATCATTCAAACTACTTGGTCAGGAAAACACAGTTTACCCCAATCCTTCATTGCCATAACCTAGTTGGTCATATTGATGGCACATCTGTAGCTCCTCCAAAGAAAATCCCTTCAACGACTGACCCTAATGTGGAAGTCGATAATCCTGCCTATACGGCCTGGTTTGCAAAAGATCCAATGCTCCTATCTTGGATTTTTTCATCTTTATCTCTTTCTATCTTTCGCTCCGTAGTGGGCATTACATCAAGCTACATTACATCAAGCTATGATGCCTGGCAAGCTTTATCAAAGGCTTATGGGTCTGTGTCCCAAAGCAGACAACTTCAGTTACATATGCAACTGCAAGAACTCAGAAAGACTGATGCTGGTGTTGCGGATTATCTATAATGATGCAAAGCCCTTGCTGATGAACTCACTGCTGCCAATGCTCCTTTGACCAACGCACAGTTCAATGATATAGTCTTCAAAACTCTCGGTAATGAATTTCAATCCATTATTGCTACTTTATGTGTCATAGAGCCACCTGCTGATTATTACACTTTATTTGGCCATTTAACATCTCATGAGATTCTACTTAAAAGTTTTCAAGATAATTCCCCTCCTGTGGCCCTTATTGCATAAAAACTGAACCCTCCTTTTAGGGGTAATCCGAATTTTGTGATGCATACTACATCTCAACAACAACAGAATCAATTTCGTAGAAAATCGAAGGCCCCATGTCAAATCTATGGCTATAATAATCACACTGCCGATAAGTGCCGAAGAGTGATTCTAAACCCTAACTTTCGGCCTAGAAACCCTACACCTGGGCATCAGAATTTTCGATAGGCCAACCTTGCTTGGGGACCGAATGGGCAGCAGTCCACTCGTCATCAAAATTATTTCCAAGCTATGTCGCCTCATGCTCCAATCTCGACCTGGTACCCTGACACCGGTGCTACTCATCATATGACTGCTGATCCTCAACATCTTCCACACATGCAACCTTATATGGGTAATGATAATATTCGGGTTGGCAATGGACAAGGTCTTCCTATTAGCCACACTGGTACTTCTTCCTATGCCTTCTTCAAACTCAATGATGTTCTTTTTGTACCAAAAATTACTAAGTCTCTTTTATCTGTACAAAAATTTACCCCTGATAATCATTGTTTCTTTGAATTTTGGCCCTCTCATTTTCTTGTGAAGGATCAGGTAACGAAGAGAATTTTGCTGAGCGGTCTGAGTGATCATGGCTTGTACGTGATGCTGCCAGAACTGAAGGAGGCGTTGGTTGGTGAATCTGTCTCCTTTGACATGTGGCATGCTCGATTGGGACACTCAAATAAGCGAGTAACATCGTAAATTTTACATTCTAGCAATATTAAATTTTATCATTATAATAATTTTTGTTCTGCTTGTCAAATGGGAAAACTTTCTAGGAGTGATTTGAAACCAATTTTTAGACCCAGTACTGTTCCTTTTGAAGTTATTCATTCTAATGTTTGGGGGCCTGCCCCTGTTACTTCTTATTTAAATCATAAATATTTTGTTCTTTTCATTGATGAATGCACTCGTTTTACATGGATTTATTGCCTCAAATTTAAAAGTGATGTATATCAGACTTTTCTTGACTTTCATGCAATGATTAAGAAGTAATTCAATGGTGACATTAAATTTTTTCATTCTGACTCTGGGGGTGAATTTCTAAAATTGGATCCATACTTTAAAACCATGGGCATCACACATTTTTTTCCTACCTCATACTCATGAGCAGAATGGCATTTCGGAACGCAAGATTAGACATATAGTTGATACTTCTCTCACTTTACTTGCTCATGCAAAAATTCCTCTTCGTTTTTGGAATTATGCCGTTAATCACAGTGTTGATTTGATTAATTATTTACCGTCACCTACATTGCAAAATGACTCTCCCTATTTTCATCTTTTTCATACCTCCCCACCGTATATTGATCTTAAAATTTTTGGATGTGAAATTTATCCTCTTTTACGGCCATATAATACCAATAAATTTCAGTTTTGTAGTCACTCTTATGTATTTCTTGGAAAATCGCGTTTTCATTCTTGTTTTTTATGATATAACCAGTAGAATGATAGAATTTATATTGCTAAGCATAGAAAATCGCATTTTCCTTTCTCTGTGTCTCAGTCTAGCCATGCTTCGCCTTCCACTTCATTTCCCTCTGCTGATGGGGTATTGCATATACCTGTCCTTGACCCTATTAACCGACAGCATAAATTCTCTTTGCATCTGCTTTCTCCGCCGTCATAAACCGACCCACTTGCTTTTCCGCCCTCAGCTCCACCACAGCCGACGCCACCTCCTACCCCTACTAATGACTCCAGCCCACCAAACCCGCAACCCCTACCTCGTATGACCCTTCTTCTAGCCTATGTCCGCAGCAAACCAGCCCGCTATGCCTTTCAAACCACCAAAACTGACCAAGATCACACCTTAACCGAACCATCCACTTATTCCCAAGCCTGGAAGTACCCTGTGTGGCTCGATGCTATGACCCAAGAATTCAATGCTCTCATTCTCGCCAACACGTGGGACTTGGTCCCTTGTCCCTTGAATACTAACATTATTAATTGTAAGTGGTTGTACAGGATCAAAAGGAAAACTGATGGCACCATAGACAGGTATAAAGCTCGACTTGTAGCACGAGGATTTACACAACAAGCTAGCATCGACTACAAGGAGACTTTTAGTCTAGTTATTAAGGCTACCATCATTCGCACAATTTTGGCTCTTGCCTCTATTCATAGCTGGCCTGTTCATCAACTCGATGTCAGAAACGCCTTTCTTCATGGCACCCTTACTGAAACTATTTATATGAAGCAACCACAGGGATTTCCTGATGCTAGTCGTCCTGATCATATGTGTCTTCTCTGAAATTCCTTGTACGGTTTGAAACAGGCACCCGGGAGTGGTTCAATCGGTTATGCACCTTTGTAGCTTAGTGTGGTTTTTGAAAATCTCAGTGATCATTCTCTATTTGTTCAAATCAGTAGTGATGTTTTTACTTATATTCTGTGCTATGTGGATGACATTCTGATTACAGGTTCTTCTCTACCTGTCTTTCAGCAAACTATTCAGTTACTGGAAAAGGAATTTCCCATTCGGGATTTGGGCCGCTTCACGTACTTCCTTGGCATCGAGGTTGATCATACTCCCAAAGGTATTGTTCTCCGTGAATCTAAATACATTAAAGACATCTTATGCCGCACCTTTATGGCAGATTGCAAACCGTGTTTGACTCCTATATCCTCCACTCCGAATTTATCAAAATCTATGGGCACAGTTCTTCCTTCTGGTGAAGAGTATCGTCGCACTGTTGGGGCACTACAGTATTTGACGCTGACCCGACCTGAACTTGCTTTTGCAGTCAACAAACTCTGCCAATTTATGCATCAACCGACGGATGTTCACTGGATAGGTGTTAAATGGCTTTTGTGTTATCTCAAGGGCACAATTCATCATGGTCTACTTCTCGCCAATTCATCTTCTATTCAATTAAATACCTTTTCAAATGCTGATTGGGGAGGGGGGCGGTTGTCCTGATGATAGACGTTCAACTGGTGGGTATTGCATATTTTTGGGAAATAGCTTAATTTCTTGGTATACACGGAAGCAACCTATTATAGCTTGTTCCAGTACTGAAAGTGAATATAAAGCTCTTGCTAATGCTGCAGCCGAAGTGCTTTGGCTCAATTCGCTTCTTCATGACATTGGTGTCCTGCTGCATGGCAAAATCACCTTATGGTGTGACAATATTGGTGCTATCTACCTCAGCAAGAATCCTGTCTTCCATGCTCGAACCAAGCATATTGCCCTTGATTACCAATTTTTGCGTGAACTTGTTGCATATGGGGTTCTCCACATACGGTTTTTATAGTCCACTGATCAACTAGTTGATATCTTCACTAAGCCTCTTGGTACCTCCAAATTCCTCTCTCTTCGATCTCGTCTTCATGTTGAGGATATCCATCGGCTTGACGGGGGGTGTAAAGGGATATAATAGTAATTGTCAAATAAAATGTATTTTTTATTTTTCTTTGTAACCCTAGTTGTGTACATATTAGGGTTTGTCTATATATACTCTTGTATCTCCTATTCTCTACTCAATGGAAATCATAATTTTCTCCATTCTCTGATTTAACAGGTAACGGTAGAAACCACATGGCGTACTTTTGTAAAATTTGAAAGAACAACGCTTGAAACAATAGACCTTTGAAAACTTTTTTCCCAAAACAAATATCTTCACACATATTGCGAAATTATAAGAACAATGAAGATGTTCAATAATACAAATCTATTTCAATTCATTTGTCAATTTGTAAGATTGATAAACAATATTGCAAATACAAAGTTCTAGCAACAGAAACTCTCACTTTGGCTATGCATAAAGGTGAGATTAATGAATACAACAAGCATAGGCGCAAAGCTAAACTCTACTCAATAGGTATAGAAGATATAACAATAATTAAGCAAAACCAAGCATCAATCAAATAGATATTCAAAGTAAATAAATGCTTGAAAGTAAAGAGATAGAGTTAAGAGAGATTCAATGCAGGTGAGTTATAGAGGTTCAACAAATCCACAGCATAGTTCTCTCCCCAAGCTTCATGCTTGAGAGTTTTATTATAATACTAAATCTCAGGTTGTACAGGCTCAACCAAGCAACCTCTTAGCTTTTATAGGTTGAGCTAAGTAACCTCTTAGTTTTACAAGCTCATTAAGCAACCTTTTAGCTTTTACACCTTGAACTAAGAAACCTCTTAGCTTTTTACAGGCTCAACTAAGTAACCTATTATACGTAATTTTATAGGCTGATTGAGAAACCTTCCCTCTCAATTTTTAAGCTAAATTGAGAAACTATCCTTTTACAAAAGGTGATTTATAATGAAGTATAATAAAGGAGCATAACTACAATCTAAGCATAGAGAAACTTTGGGATAGACTTTTTGGATAATTTCAGTTGGAAGCACTTGAGATGAGTCTTCCAATCTTCAATCTCTCCTTTTATATGTAAATTTTGGAAAAGAGCTATTGGGCGCGCTTTTCTGAAAAGTAGTTGTTACTCAGTGCTTAAGCATTAGCTGGTTTGTAAACTAGCCGTTATATAGTAACTTTTGCTTTTAGCTTGTTATTGCTTCTCAAACTAATCTTTTAGTTGATTGTGAGTTGTTGCAGCTTCATTTCAGAATTTGCTTATCTTCGGTTGGTGCTTTTAGTATGCTATTTCTTTCATCCTCGGATAAGTAGAAATGATTTTGTCCATGAGGATATAGTTTAGTCGACTAACTTCTTGTCTTTGACTGAGTTAGAAATTTGTCTTTGATTAAGTCCACATTAGTCAACTAACCTTTATGTTGCGGCATATAAATTTCTTCGTTGTATCTTTGACTTCTTTCTTCATGGATGATGATCACTTGCCTTGACTTTATTCTTCCATGGATGCACATATGACTTTGTTATCATAATTATCTTTTTGCATTGTCATCAAACTCCTTTAATCTAATATTCTCATGTCTTGGTCTTGCTTTTGTTATCGTCAAAACCTTGAAGATATTGAATTCACCATGACGAACATTTGTTGAATTCATTAATTTAAGTTCCTCGGATATCCTTTGATCCAACATTTTTCCTTAAAAAAATGTAATCAACCAACTAAAACAATAAAAAAATAAGAGAATATAAAAATTTGAAAACGTACGGTCGGCCTATCACAAGTTTTGGATATTTGGTTTAGAACAAATAATTTACTTTACTATTAGGAACATATTTTTATCTAGTAGTTTTTAGCTTGATTATCGGTTGGAAATAATATAATGAATGTGGTCTATGCCTTGTAAAAAATTAAATATGAAATTGAATTTAGTTTACAAGAAAAAAAAGTAAACAATTGATTTTATAGGATACTTTAGCAAAATTAACTTTCAAAAGTGAAGTTGTCTAAAAATTATAGAATTTTTGTACGTAACTTCATATTTTCATTGGGATATAAGTAATTTTTTAAAAATTATTATTTTATGCATTTAGTGAGATTATTGTCTTATCACATTCAATTGAGGAATAGAGTATATTATTATTTAGTTGGTTATTAATTTATTATATATTTAATTATTTATGAAGGTTTTACTGTAATAAAAAAAATAAAAAGGAGAAAATAAAATAAAATAATACATATAAATCTTATTTTGAAGATAAAAATTGTGAAATTTTTGTCCAAAGTTAATTTATGAAAAAATGAATGAATACAGAAATAAGTAAAGAATTAATTTTTATTTATGGAAGATTTGGGAAAAAAGTAGAAATGGAAAAGAGAAAAAAAGTATAATTATAATACGCTAATATTTATAATTATGCTAAGTTTGTTAATTATAAACACATAGTAGTAATAAATATATTGTATTGTTAAATAAAATATTAATTCTTTTGCGTGTCAGTAACAATTACTATTTTATTTTTATGGTGCCGGCTATCCTCACTTTGTGAGGAAACAAAGTAAATGTTACTTTGTTTCTATCACCGTTAATCCAAAAACTGAGAAAATCTTAGCCATTAATTTTTTTGAATGATTTTAACCAGCTACTCTTACTATCGGTTTCCCTTGTTCTTCTCATGCCCATCCCTCTCCCGAATTTCTTACACCAGTACCGATCTTCTTTTTCTTCCTCTCCTTCAGTTTTTTTGTTGGTGTTAGTAGATATATCCATTGTCAGACTCTAGATACTCCTCCTTCTCTTCTTCCCTACCTTTTGCTTCCCCGTTTTGATTCCTAATTTACCACTCTGCTCCCTTTTCATCCACGCCTCATCTTTGCTCTATGGTAGTCTGTTCAACGAGCTCTTCTGCAATCAAACTCTAGCATCGGAGTATTCTTCTCCTCCACGAAGTTTGGTCGTCGTCGACGCTGAAGGACGGAGTCCGACTACGTCTTAAAAGGTATGTTTTTCTCTTTCATATTTCTCCGTTTTTATATCTAAGATTCGACAGAATACCAAAATGGGATGTCAAAATTTACATCGCTGCCATTGTTGGAGAGCTCTTTCTGATACGGGTTCTACTTTTGTTGCTCCAAAAAGCATCCAAATATAGCGATTGTCTTCTCTGTTTTTCAATTAGATGTTCAATTTTTTCTTCATCAATGTCAAATCATTTTTCCCTTTTGATTTTTTTAGGGTTTTTTTCTGATCTATTTGTGGTTTCATAATTGCTTACTAGACTCTACATTTTGTGCTTTACTCATGAATTTAATCCTGTAGATGAATTAGTTTTTTCTTATTCGTATACTAGGATTTCTAATATCAGATGACTTTTAGATGGCTGCCATTGCTGGAATAGGATAACCTCAGTAATTCAGTAGGCTTCGGCTACCATTTTTTATTCAGCCTTTCCTTTTACTTTTTTTTTTCCTAGTTCAGTATGATTAAGCTGTTGAGTACCAAATGGAGCATCTGTATAGATCAATAATGGAAAGTATGTAGTACTTCATGGATAGGAAATTTGAGCTTAGCTCAGTGTACATTTCTTGTATGGAGCACTTCATGATATATAGTGTGGACTTCCCACTCTTTTGTGTGATTAAATGGCCACTTTTGCTTTTAAAATTTCTTCTTCTAGTTTGTTTTCCTACTTTCTAGTCATCCAGGCTTGTAACAAATTTGAAGGAATGCCAGATTGCCAGTAAGGAGATGAATTTTCCGAAGTTATACAAAGGAGTGTGTTTATATGCCTACTGCATGTAATATGAGAGATCCCCCTGTTTGTGCTATTGTGTGGAATGCTTTTTGGTCAGTGTTATTAATAAATGGTGCATAAATGTAGTGAAGGCTTTTAATCTCATAAGAAATATGAACTTCGGCAATAAACTTTTATATTAGATTAAGGAGCCTTGGCGCAAGGTAAGCTTTCTACTGTGTGGCTTAAGCTCACAGGTTAAAGTCATGCAAACAGACTCTTCCATAATGCTGGGAAAGGCTGTGCAAGATAGGAACATAATGGGATTGACTCCTCCTTGAACCTCAGGCATGGTGGAAATTTTGTGCACCAAGCTCTTTTTCTTTCTTTTTTCCAAGGGTGGAAAATGCTTCATTTCAAATACGTTTTTCTGAACCATCCATCCTACTTGATAAATACAATTATTTTTCTTTTCTAGCAATCATACCGAGCATCCCATCCTCAATGTAATGATGGCAGTTTAACAAAGTAGCGATACTTTGTATTTTTTCACCGTTGATTTGATATCAGATAGATTTCATCCGTTCAAGCCTTTCAACTAATTTTAACAGGCTACCTTCAGAGCCGGTTATAATCCAATTAAAACTAAAACCCTCTTTGTCTCTTTCTATCAATACACAGAGCAGTCTCTTTATCATGATTCAATAACGATCAAGACGTTCAAAATCCGACAGGGTTCTGGTTGTTTGTGGTGCTGTTGCTAAGATTAGAGGAATGAAGTTGAGCGAGAAGTTGTCGCTGGTAGAGTTTCTGCTTCATTCTAAGTGAAATTGATAGATGGGATAGATTAGAAACTGTAGCTGGTGAAAAAATTGCCAAAAGTCAGCTGCACTTATCCTGTGGAAGGAAAAGGATTTGGCGATGATAATCATGTTGACTGATTGAGGACTATTTAATGGATATAGCCTTCCTATCTCCGCTTATGAAGAAATTCATTTGAACAGATTTATCGAGTTATTTTTACTTTCTTTTTGTGGCTTTTTACAGAATGTATTGTTTTTCATTCTGAGTAATACCTGTTTAATTATCTTTGGCGAAATTTGCATATTATGGTCTCAAATCATGTTACAATCAAGGTGTTTTTGGATTGGTTGCTTTGTGAATCAGGAGTTACCTTGAAAGACTCTCTGATTTTTGTGTTAGATCAGTCCCACTCAGAGGTAGGTCCTTTATCAGAAATAGAGTGGAAGCTGTTAATCTAAATTAGTAACTTATTGCAAATCTAATCTACCTATTAATGTCAAAGATCTTCCATCTCTATTCGGCTTTCTTATTGTGTATAAGATAAAAGACATTTGTTTGATGGAGAATTGAAAAGTCACTAGTATAAAGTAGGAGATAGTTGTATACCATTATCTTATATTCATTATTATGGTCTGGATGCTGCATTCTATTACAGCTGACAGCTTGGAGTAATTAATGTTTAAATTTATTCAAAAAATGCCCATTAATGTGAATTCTTATTAAGTTGATTGTGTTGTGATATATTATGTATAGATCTCTATGTATCCTCATAATTTGGGAAGATAACATTTTGTCATCTAAAAATTGTTCTGTTACTGTTCGAATAATTTCATTTTTCTTGTTGACAAATTTCTTTTTTACTGTTTCGTAGTTGGCTCATAAATGTAGTCATTCTAGTGAGTTTTCAACTTCTCTTTCTGTGTTGGCAAATTTATCAAACATCTTTTGATTTTGCTGATGGTTTTTATCTATATGATGAGTTGCAGAACCGTCATGATGTTGGAAATTGTTGCTGCTGCCCCTAGGATGGTAGGGGGGATGCTGCTGCATTTGAAGTCTCTTGGCAAGTTCCAGCAGAGCGATGGTTAGATTAAAGTCTGCTTGAGAAAGCAGAGAAAGAGTGGACAAGCGTCGTTACAATTTTGAGGTATGAACTTATGGAGGTATTCCTTTTAACAGGCTATGAATAAGATTTTAGAGTCTCTGATTGTCTCTAATATTTATTTATTTGCACAACCTGGAATTGGACATCAAAGGACACCATTAATGGTGAAAGAAGCAAGTGATTGGTTCGACAAGTACCTCAAGCATTGATGTTATCCAGTGACAGTCTATTTAATTTTGTAAAATATGCTACACAGTTTCATTCCTCCATTTTATGTTGGAATGTTTTCCTGTGAATTAGCTATAATTGGACCTAGTAAGTCGTGATGACCAAGGGTAAATTTGAATACGTTCAATTTCCATATTTTCGAGTTGTGCTTTTTAATTTTTGTAATTAAGTTACTATTTGATCTAAGTTTTGGTTCATCATATGATTTATTCAAATCAATAATTGCTCACTTTTATCTTCCCAATTGCTATTTGACTTAAAAACTAATGGATTTTTTGTAATGTCAAATGAGTTGTGCATATTGTTTTGTCATACTTAGCTATTTTTATTAAAATGTTTATTATTTTAACGCTGTACAAATTCCATAACAAGAATACAAATTTCATTTAACAATGCTAAAAAATTGGCCACAAATAAACCATAATGCAATGCTAGAGAAGAATTACTATAAAGTGCCGCTTGTGAATGATATAACCAAGAAGTTGTCACTAATGTTTTTTTATTTGTACTTTGTTCAAGTGACAGTTGAACAGCTCAACTCATACAAACTGACAAATTGTAGGAAAAAAAATTATTTCCATGACACCTGTATATTAGCATCTACATGTTATTGAACTTGAATAAAATTATCACGAAGCATACATGAACTAAAAATGCATACATAACAAGACTGTTGAAAAAGACTCTGGAAATGGGGTTGAAGCTACAACACGTTGCAATGGTTTGACTTACAATCATCACATTTCTTGCACACTGATAACAATATCATGTTCAACCATTAATGCCGAAAAAATTTAATAAGTGAGTAATATTTTTTTCCTTTAAAAATGAAAAATTCCGCATATTGTAAAAAACTATAGAAAAATTAGATTTCACGTAAAACTTTTAAATTTTATGAAATATATGTAATGCTAGACATATTTTACGTGCCCAATTCTCGTAAGATTATTAATATACACAAAAATCTTCAACTTCGCGAAAATTGAATCGGAAATACTAAAATATAAAGAATAAATACTTCGCGAGAAATATTTTCAGTGTACGAAAATGCAATAATTGAGTAATATATTTCTATATAAATACGGAAAATTCCACTTATTACAAAAAAATGTAGAATAATTAGGTTTCACGTAAAACTTTTAAATTATATGGAAACCATGTAATAGTAGACATATTTTACGTTGGAGTGATACAAAATTTTTACAATATTATTACTTAACAAAAAATTCTTTAATTTCGCGAATAATGATCTGGAAACTACTGAGATATATTCGCGAGAAATATTTATATTGTACGAGAATATAATAATTAAGTAGTTGTTTTTAGTATAGAGATGAAAAATTCTGCATATTACAAAAAACAATAGAAAAATTGGATTTCACGTAAAACCTTTAAATTCTACAGAAACCATGCAATGCTAGGTATATTTTACGTGAAGTGATACCCAATTCTTGTAATATTACTACTTTATAAAAAATTCTTTAATTTCCCGAAAAATGATATGAAAACTACTGAAATATATTTGCAAGAAATATTTATATTATACGAGAATAAAATAATTGAGTAGTAGTTTTCAGTATAAAGATGAAAAAATTCAACATATTACAAAAAACAGTAGAAAAGTTGGTTTCCACGTAAAATCTTTAAATTCTACCGAAACCAAGCAATGCTAGGCATATTTTATGTGAAATGAAACCCAATTCTCGTAATATAATTATTTTACAAAAAATTCTTTAATTTCGCGAAAAATGATATGGAAACTACTGAAATATATTCGCGAGAAATATTTAATTTGTACAAAAATATAAAAAATAAGAAACAAATATAGCAAATGTTGTAAATTGTATGAAATTCTCATATTATTGCTTATTTTTTTGTACTCTTTGTACCAAAAAAATAAATTTATTACAAAATTACGTGTAAAGATGATTAAATTATAAAATCCATATAATATTAGACATGTTTTAGGTATGATCTCAATTACTGAAATATTATTACTTAGCATAAAAAATCATCAAGTTTTCAAAAAAAAAAAAAAAAAATTGATGAGGTATATAAACTCTGGGTATGAAGATATGGTACGTAGCCATGTCAAGTTTGGTCCCCTGTCGAGTTTCTGAAGCTCAATTTATTTAATGATAGTATTACGAGGATGATCAACGATAAAAAGTTAGTAAGAGACTATAACAATATGGTTTACCCTTAGTAGAATAGAGGATTATGTCATATATACCTTAGGTATGACAACAAAAGCAAATATGCCCATAGTAAGAGAGGTACTATGCCCTTAGCTCATCTATTAGGTCGTCAATGATATATGTCCGCACGTGTCCATTCGGTTGTTAAAATGATTAATGAATAAATAAATACTTCACAAGAAATATTTACATTGTACGAGAATATAATATTTGGGTAGTAGTTTTGCATATAAAGATAAAAATTTCGGCATATTACAAAAAATAGTAGTATTACAGAAACTATGCAATGCTAGGCATGTTTTACGTGAAATGAAACCCAATTCTTGTAATATAATTACTTTACAAAAAAAAAACTTTAATTTTGTGAAAAATAATATGTAAACTACTAAAATATATTCACGAGAAATATTTAATTTTTACAAGAATATAAGAATTGGGTATTAGTTTTTCGTATGAAGATAAAAAAAATTCAGCATATTACAAAAAATAGTAGAAAAATTGGGGTTCACGTAAAATCTTTAAATTATATGAAAACCTTGCAATGCTAAGCATATTTTACGTGAAATGAAACCCAATTCTTGTAATATAATTACTTCATAAAAAAAACTTTAATTTCGCGAAAAATAATATGAAAACTACTAAAATATATTCGCGAGAAATATTTAATTTGTATAAAAATATAATAATTGAGTAGTTGTTTTTTGTATAGAGATGAAAAATTCCGCATATTACAAAAAACAGTAGAAAAATTAGGTTTCACATAAAACCTTTAAATTCTACAGAAACCTTACAATGCTAGGCATATTTTATGTAAAATGAAAACCAATTCTTGTAATAATACTACTTTACAAAAAAAAACTTTAATTTTGAGAAAAATGATATGGAAACTACAATAATTTATTCGCGAGAAATATTTAATTTGTACAAAAATATAATAATTGAGTAGTTGTTTTTCGTATAGAGATGAAAAATTCCGCATATTACAAAAAAAGTAGAAAAATTGGGTTTCATATAAAATCTTTAAATTATACAGAAACATTACAATGCTAGGCATATTTTATGTAAAATGAAAACCAATTCTTGTAATAATACTACTTTACAAAAAAAAAAAAACTTTAATTTCGCGAAAAATGATATGGAAACTTCTGAGATATATTTGAGAGAAATATTTAATTTGTACAAGAAAATAATAATTGAGTAGTTGTTTTTCGTATAGAGATGAAAAATTCCGCATATTACAAAAAATAGTAGAAAAATTGGGTTTCACATAAAACCTTTAAATTCTACGGAAACCTTACAATGCTAGGCATATTTTATGTAAAATGAAAACCAATTCTTGTAATAATACTACTTTACAAAAAAAAAAAAAAAAAAAAAAAACTTTAATTTCGTGAAAAATGATATGGAAACTACTAAAGTATATTCGCGAGAAATATTTAATTTGTACAAAAATATAATAATTGAGTAGTTGGTTTTTTGTATAGAGATGAAAAATTCCGCATATTACAAAAAACAGTAGAAAAATTGGGTTTCACAAAAAACCTTTAAATTCTATGGAAACCTTATAATGCTAGGCATATTTTATGTAAAATGAAAACCAATTCTAGCAATAATACTACTTTACAAAAAAAAAAAAAAAACTTTAATTTCGCAAAAAATGATATAAAAACTACTAAAACATATTCGCGAGAAATATTTAATTTGTACAAAAATATAATAATTGAGTAGTTGTTTTTTGTATAGAGATGAAAAATTCCGCATATTACAAAAAAAAGTAGAAAAATTGGGTTTCATGTAAACCTTTAAATTTTACGGAAACCTTACAATGCTAAGAATATTTTATGTAAAATGAAACCCAATTCTTGTAATATTACTAATTTACAAAAAAAAAAAAAACTTTAATTTCACGAAAAATGATCTGGACACTACTGAGATATATTTGCGGGAAATATTTATATTGTACGAGAATATAATAATTGAGTAGTTGTTTTCCATATAGAGATGAAAAATTCTGCATATTACAAAAAATAGTAGAAAAATTGGGTTTCACGTAAAACCTTTAAATTCTACGGAAACCTTACAATGCTAGGCATATTTTTATGTAAATTGAAAACCAATTCTTGTAATAATACTACTTTACAAAAAAAAAAAAACTTTAATTTCGCGAAAAATGATATGGAAACTACTAAAATATATTCGCGAGAAATATTTAATTTGTACAAAAATATAATAATTGAGTAGTTGTTTTTTTTTGTATAGAGATAAAAAATTCCGCATATTACAAAAAATAGTAGAAAAATTGGGTTTCACAAAAAACCTTTAAATTCTACGGAAACCTTACAATGCTAGGCATATTTTATGTAAAATGAAAACCAATTCTTGTAATAATACTACTTTACAAAAAAAACTTTAATTTCGCAAAAAATGATCTGGAAACTTTTGAGATATATTCGGGAGAAATATTTAATTTGTACAAGAAAATAATAATTGAGTAGTTGTTTTTCGTATAGAGATGAAAAATTTCGCATATTACCAAAAACAGTAGAAAATTTGGTTTTCACGTAAAATCTTTAAATTTTACAGAAACCTTGCAATGCTAGGTATATTTTATGTAAAATAAAACCCAATTCTGGTGATATTATTACTTCACAAAAAAAAAAAGCTTTAATTTCGCGAAATATGATATGGGAACTACACAAATATATTTACCGGAAATATTTAATTTGTACAAGAATATAATAATTAGGTACTAGTTTTCCATATAAAGATGAAAAAATTCCGCATATTACAAAAAAAGTAGAAAAATTGGTTTTTACGTAAAATCTTTAAATTCTACAGAAACCTTGCAATGCTAGGCATATTTTATGTAAAATGAAACCCAATTCTCGTAATATTACTGCTTCACAAAAAAAAAAAAAAAAACTTTAATTGCGTGAAATATGATATGGAAACTACACAAATATATTTATCGGAAATATTTAATTTGTACAAGAATATAATAATTGGGTACTAGTTTTCCGGATAAAGATGAAAAAATTTCGCATATTACAAAAAAACAGTAGAAAAATTAGGTTTTACGTAAAACCTTTAAATTCTACGGAAATCTTGCAATGCTAGGCATATTTTACGTGATGTGATATCCAATTCTTGTAATATTATTATTTTACAAAAAACTCTTTAATTTTGCCAAAAATGATATGAAAACTACAGAAATATATTTATTTTCATTTTATTTACGTAAAATGATTATAATACATAGTTTTAGTTCGTATTAATGATAAAATTGAAGCCTACTAAATTATTTATAAATACAACATATATTTTAAATTGGATAAAATTCTTTTTATTAATAATTAAATGAAAATTAATTAAGTTACAAAAAATTTAATAATATTACGAAAATTTGTAAAGGTTTTGAAATTTTTACGCAGTTAGGAATGAATTTTTGTAAAATAGATGGGTGCATGGAAACTATATACTACCTTGGGTAATTTTAACATTTTCTTTAACCTGTTGGTAACAGGTAATAACATGTCAACTTTTTATAATTTATTTATTTTTAATTTTAAACTGTTAATGTGTCAAAATCCTATTGGTTAATAAAAACAAAGTATGGTTACTTTGTTTTTCAACAAAGTAACCATAGAATTTACCTATATTTATTTTCTAAATAATGGCAAATGGAATAATTGTTTCTTTTAATAATAACCTATAAAAAAGACAAATAAGTTAATTTTCTCAATAAAATTCGTCTTTTGCCAGGCCCAAATTCGGGTCGAAATGATAATCCAAGCCCAAGTTCTGGTGGCCGGAATTCCGATCTGTAGATATTGTCCAATCGGCAATGGCATCCAGTGTATTAAATTTTTATAAAACTAAAATAGCAATAGCACTAACAAATTTTCGTAACAAGTAATCAAGAATTCAGATTTCCATCGAAGAATTTGAGTAATTTTCCAATTTCAAAGACTAGTAGATCCAGGTTAGCACTCCACATCTCTTACTACCTGATCAATTTGATTATTGCATCTCTTCTTCTCGTCTCTTTTGGTTTTCATTCTCATTGTGAACAGTTGCTTAGTCTGTTTGGTGTTTTGGAGAGAGATCTGATCTAGGCAATTCTTCTTCTACGTTTTTTGTAGATTACCTTAGCTATTTTGATTCAAAATTTATTGAAACTGCTATAACCCTTCCTTCTTCTGGTTTAATTTTTCCATTCGTTGGTTTTCCTGTTGATGCTAACTGGGTTTTCATTTTCCAGGGCTTAAATTAAGCTTTTGTGGGTCTTTTTTGTGATTAATCAAAATGGTAATGCTTTTTTTTTTTCTTTTTTGTAAATTTGTTTATTTCTTTGCCTTCTTCTTCGTCTATACAATCTAGTCATGCTAACTTCCTGCTTATCTTTTGTTTTAAACACAGGTTGTTCTCGCTGCTTCCATCGTGAGCAAGTCTGGGAAAGGTTAGTCTGTGCCGCGTAGATTATTTCGTTTGGCATTTATATTTCTATATTATTTTTCGAATTCATCATTCCATTTGTAGGGGGCATTGATTGCAAGACTAACTTTATTAGTTCAGATAGCACTTCATATTAGTAGTTGAAGTATTCATCTCCCTCTTTCTTTTGGGAATCTCTTTTCCCCCGTCTTCATGAATTAATATGTTCTCATGAACCTAATGTGTAATAGAAGTTCTTTTTTCTTTTTTTTTTCTTTTTTTTTTTTTTTCTTTCTAGTAATCACTGTAATAAGAATTTTCAAAGGTGAGTTATTTGACATTTTTGCTTTCAATATAGTGCTTGTTTCAAGGCAGTTTGTTGACATGTCTCGCATGAGGATTGAAGGTCTCCTTGCAGCCTTTCCCAAGTTGATAGGAAGTGGAAAGCAGCATACGTATGTTGAAACTGAGAATGTGCGATATGTTTACCAGCCAATAGAGGCTTTATACTTGCTACTTGTGACAAATAAACAAAGCAACATTGTCGAAGATTTGGGGACTCTGAGGCTGCTCTCGAAGCTTGTATCCTTTCTCAATCCGTCTATTATTAACTTTCATGTAGTTAAAAATGCTTTCGGACAGAATTTGAATTTTTTCAGTTTCTTCCGCATGAATGTGTGCCTGCAAATTTTTTGTGTTTTTCTATTTTCATTGCAACTTACTACACGATCTCTATCTATGGTTAAACTTTAAAAATTTTAAGCACGAGTTACACTGTATGATATTACTATTGATGATTCGGTGATAGTATTCATTTGATTCCTTAAGTGGTTTTAGGTTCCTGAATACTGTATGTCTCTTGATGAAGACGGTATCTGCAAGACAGCTTTTGAGTTGATTTTTGCATTTGATGAGGTAATTTCCCTTGGCCACAAGGAAAATGTAACTGTTGCCCAGGTTAAGCAGTACTGTGAGATGGAGAGCCATGAAGAGAAACTGCACAAACTGGTACTCCAGAGCAAGATCAATGAGACCAAGGATATTATGAAGCGCAAAGCTAGTGAGATCGACAAAAGCAAGGTATCAGTTGAAGGCTGTGTGTGAATATAATCCTTGCGAAAAGGATTCACCTTCTTTCATATAGCCTAATAATATGTTTCACATTTTGCAGATTGAAAAGAATAGAGGTGATAAAGGAGGGTTTATGTCCTTGCAGTCAATGGGCTCTGGGAGAATTGAGAGCAAATTTAGTGATATGAGCATTTCTAGCAACGAAGGTGGTTTTGGAAGTGGTTCTGGGTTTGGATTGACCACTGATATTGACTCCTTTTCTGGCAAATCTAAAGGTTTGCTCTTTTTTGTGATAGAAACTCCTATAAGTGCATTTCATTTTGAGAACTAGTGTGATTCTTTATGTTCAGTAGATGCATAAAGTTCTTGTGAACTACCTATGATATTGAGTAGTGGAATTTTTCTATTGATTTTATAAGAATTTTATGATATGATAGTGGAAGACAAGGGAAACTAATATTTGGGGAAGTTCTCTTTAACTTGTAATTTTGATGATTTGGGTTTGGCATGTGTACTGAAATTGTACTCAGTTCTCTATTTTTTGCGTGCTTTTTTTTTTTTTTTTTTTGTTGACATCATAATTGTGGACCCATCTGGGCTTTCCTGTGCCTATGCTGTATTTTGTGTTCTATTTGTACTCTCTCTCTCTCTCCGCCTATTTACTTATCCTCCTTTTAGATGAATGGTGTGGTGTCCTTTAACAGTAGCTTATGGTTTTCTCGGCTTACATATTCTGTTGGCTGTTCCGTCTTCACTATTTATATTATTTTATCAATGTTAGATTATTTTATACATATGGGTTTATGCTTATGCATTAAAGAGATACCATACTTTTTGATAGGTCGTCAACCTTCAGCTGCCAATGCCCCAGCTAAAGGTTTAGGCATGAAGCTTGGTAAAACCCAAAGGGCAAACCAGTTTTTGGAATCATTGAAAGCAGAAGGTGAAGAAATTGTTGAGGATGTGCAGCCAAAGTCAGGGCAATCCAGATCAGCAGCTCCACCTCCAACTGATCCTGTCACATTGACTGTGGAGGAGAAACTGAACGTGGCTTTGAAACGTGATGGTGGGATGAGTAACTTTGATGTGCAAGGGCAACTATCTCTTCAGATTCTTAACCAAGAAGATGCGCTAATCCAAGTTCAGGTTTATCTCTTCCCTATCCATATCTGTCCAGTCTTCAATACATTCAAATTATATTTCCACCCAGTGTTTATTTTCATGTGCATGAAACTGATAAGATAATAACATGGGTATTAATTTATAAGCTAAACAATTTGTTAGTCCAGTTTTACATATTATACTAGTTAGTCCGTGTGCTAATTATATAGTCCCTAAGCTTTTTCTTTGTAAACTCCTTAGTCCTTTATTAGAGTCAATGGTCAAATTGAACTATATAATGACAAAATTGCCCTTGGTCCTATTTTATAATGTTAAAACATACTATTTTTTCCTATTTATGTTCTTTTTCCTTTTTTTCACGAATCCTAACCTTTCTAGTATTGATTAATAAATTTCTTTATTAACATACTTTTATATAATTATGGAACTTTAACTTATCAGCAGCTTGTTTTATCAAAAAAATACATAAAAAATTATTTCGAAAATATAAGGTTAAGAGTAGAACCATACAAAATTGTAAACATGAACTTTTTATCTCTAATATACCTTATGGATAACATTAACAAAAAAAAATTTTGAAAAAATGCTCAATATTCATAATAAAATTTATTTTTTGTTATATTATATTAAATTAATGAAAAAAATGACAATAAAA
Organism: Euphorbia tirucalli; assembly: GCA_039660915.1. Lineage (NCBI taxonomy): Eukaryota > Viridiplantae > Streptophyta > Magnoliopsida > Malpighiales > Euphorbiaceae > Euphorbia > Euphorbia tirucalli. Next base: position 44,912,374 of record CM077636.1, read on the forward strand.
ACCTAAGAGAATAAATAATAGATAAATCTTTATTTTATAACTAATATATGTAAGTATATAAATGTTTGTGTATTTATGTTACAAAAATTTATTAGAAATTTTTTCATTAAATTTGAAAGTTAAAAAGATAAAATTTTACTTATAATCAAGGGCGTTTTCGTACTTTCATTTGTAAAACAAATGAATGGACTAAAACAGTTGAGTGTGATAAAATTGAAGGACCTTAAAGTATATGTGGACAGACAAGTTTAATATGGAAAAACATAGGGATTAATAAATTGTTTACCCTAATTTATATAAGCATTATTTTTCTCATTTATACAACCCAAATTAATAGAGTAGATAGTATTGGGCAATTGACAGAAATTTTTTTTTTTGTCAACAGATGATGTATTCATGTATGGAAAAATTTGTGTAAAGTTATTTTGTATTGAATAAAAGGAAAAAGTTCCTGCACTCTTAGCTTCATCTCTAAAAAATGGGACTGGTTTTTCAACTTTTTTTTTTCCAGATAATTGTAAATAGGTTGCTGTTTTGTGTCCACCACAGCCACATGTAATCTGTATCTTTCCTCTTTTGCAAATTGTGTTTGATATCATTAGAAGTGAAGTGTAGATGAAATAGCACAATATTGGCGGAGAGATTTTGAAGTGATTCTATCTGAGTTGCTTTTTTACTTTTTTTAGGTCTCAAGATGGTTTTTGTTATTATTGTTTATTACCTGCTCTAGCAATTTTTAATGTCTTGCTATATTATTAAAAAAAATTGAGTAAATAGTTTACCCTTCAGTATTTAATTGTATATATTTAATTGTCAATTATCAATTGGGTAAATGTTTAAGTGCAATATTTAATTGTTAATTGTCAATGAGCTGCCACTAATAGTTATATTATGTGCAAATTTTCTGTGACTTTGCTAATGCTAAATTATAGTGTAAGAACTGAAAACGGAATGGGGTGTATTTGTACCTTCAGTTATTGCTTCTCTGCTTGATATTATCATTCTAGATTTCTAGTAAGTTTTGATCCTGTTTCCAGATTGAAACTGGAGGAAATCCTGGCATTCTTTTCAAGGCACACCCAAACATGAACAAAGAATTATTTGCCAATGAAAATATTCTAGGTTTGAAGGATCCTAATAGACCTTTCCCCACTGGTCAAACTGGTGATCAAGCTGGTGTTGGCCTTTTGAAGTGGAGAATGCAAAGTTCAGACGAGTCAATGGTACCATTAACTAGTGAGTATAGGTTCTATGCAGCTAATCTTATTTTCTAATTTTTTATTTTTTATTTTTATTGTTGTTACTGGTTTTTGTGTATGTGTATGCTGATGATTGACTGTGTCTTCTGCAGTCAACTGCTGGCCTTCTGTTTCTGGACGTGACACTTATGTTAACATTGAATATGAAGCTTCTTCCATGTTTGATCTACGCAATGTTGTGATCTCAGTACCTCTTCCAGCTCTTCGTGAAGCACCAGTTGTTAAGCAGATTGATGGAGAATGGAGGTGAGAAATTATTTTCTTGCTATGAGTTGTTTTTTTTTTTTCCTCCGGAAGTGGCTGCATTCTTGAGGTTTCTTATAAGGAAATTTGATTCCTTGTGTTTCTTCGTCCTGCTGACTTCATCCAGTGCTGAAGTTAGGTGATCTTTTCTTGAGCTTTTTTTCTTTTTCTGAATGTAAATCGTAATGGCACAACTTGTGCATTGCGGGCAAGGAAAACAATCTAGGTGCCTGGGTGATTGATTGTGATACAAATACAATATGCTGTAAAGAGTTATTTCTGCTATAGTGTTACTTATATTTTGCTACAATGAGTTCTCTCAGTATAATTTTGACGTTGTCATCTGTCCTCTTTGTCAACTACTATAGAGGCTTTTTATATTTATAATTTAGATATCATCTCAGGTGAAGCAAGCATAATATTGTTAGTTTCTTCAATCCTACAGGTATGACTCGAGAAATTCCATCCTGGAGTGGACAATTGTTTTGATTGATAACTCTAACCGCAGGTATGAAGAATGTTGTTTTACTCTTTTCGTTCTGATTGTGTGTAGTTCACATCTTATCTATTTTGCTATTATATGGTACTATATCTTCTTGGCAGTGGTTCGTTGGAGTTTGTTGTGCCTCCAGCAGATTCATCAGCATTCTTCCCTATCTCTGTTAGGTTTTCAGCAACGAGCACATACAGTGACCTCAAGGTATTCGTTTGTTCTTGCATTATGGTCTCAAATGAACAATTTACTAATTGAGGTTCTTGACAAAATAAATTTGGGAACTAAAAGCACAAAAAACATGATAGAAGTAGATAATATGGTTAGTAAAATTCACATGAAATATTTAGAAAATGGTAATGTGCGTATTTGAGAATGAAGAAAGCTTAGTTGGATTTCGATTCTATAATATGGATACACTTAAATTTGTATTTACTTTCCAGGTTGTTAATGTTCTGCCTCTGAAAGGTGGACCTCCTCCAAAGTATGCTCAGAGAACGCAATTGGTGACCGAGAATTACCAAGTAGTCTGAGTGAAATTGTTGTTTTCATTGCTTTTCTTAACAATTTTGTGATAACTCGAGTCGACTGAGCTGCTCTTACTTTCTATTCCATTGATAGTAGTTTTATTGCAACTTGTGCATTTGGTCATATATCAGTCTTTTGTGGTGTATCCCTTGCCCCTGTTTCTAGTATTGAGGCAATTTCATTTTGAATGAATATGAGCCATACAGAGACCAAATTTTCTTCATATTGTTTAAAATTCTAAATATATTGTAGAGTTTGCTATTTATAGCTATATTTCACCTTATTCAGATATTTCGATCTTAGGATCTGAAAATAATTGGTGAGAGAAATGCTTTATGATTTTGTTATTACTCGTTTCTAGTTTTTCCTGTACTAAATAGTGTGTGTTTGGAAATTCTATGTTTAGTGGAATTCAGTTCTCTTTATTCAAATTTCATTTTTGGAATTAAAAAAGTTATTAAAACAAATTCTCTCGGGATTCTTCAAAATGATTCAACAATTTATATACAATACAAACCAGTAGCTTATTTGAAAATCTTTGCTTATTTGTCAAATTTGGTTCGTTTGGCTACAAAAATAGCTTAATTCTGTTTTATGTCATTGCAATCTTACAATTTGATTTTAATTTCAAAATTATCTATCATGACTGTGAGTGCTTAATAAAATTTCATGACATAATAAAATTATTGCAAATCCTATGCCATAAAATTATTAATTTCTTTTGTTTTATATTTCACAGGATACAACTATTGATAATAGGCAATGGAGCCATGTGTTGCTCTATATATTTTATAAGGCAATAAAGAATGAAGAGAAGCCCTTAGAATTGCGATTCAGAATATGACTTATTCTCTAATTTTTTATTTATTAATTTAAAATTAAATTATATTGTTATTAACCTAAAAATTGCAATTTGAAATGTGAAGAGAAGCCCTTAGAATTGCAATTCAGAATATAACATAAAGATGCCAATTCAGAAAGTTAAAAATACAAGACAGTAAATAATTTTAATAATTTGATTACACACTAAATGAGAAAGAAAATTAGCTAGTAAATTACACCTTCATTTGTTAATATGAAAATTACATTATTAACATATAGATTACGCAATAATAAAGAATATAATTCCTTTTTTCTTTGCCTCTCTATTCTTCAAATACATTTTTAATTTAACGCCTATATTTTATTATTCAGTTTTCTAATGTATTATTCATATTTTTCACATTTGCAAGCAAGTACAACTTAATTTTGTTACGCCTATTTTTTGTTATGCCACATAATTTACCTAACAATTCACTCATTGCTTAATAACACTTGTCCACATCGATATTTATCGATATAAAATGACCATATGCTTATGATTTAAATAAATCAGTAAATTAATTATAAACATTATAACTAAATAAATTTAAAAAAATCATATGCAACATTTTATATATAAATTGCTGCTTTTTCTTGCTCCCAATAAACCGTAAAGCAATTTGATTACATTCAATAATTTGAGATGATTTTGACTGGAACTAAATATCCATTGAACTATTCAACGAGTGATATAACACAAAATTGACATGCTCGTAAACCCAGAAAAAAAAAAGGCTAAATTTACAAATATTTTTCTTTCAATGTAATTCTATTGCGTTATTGATTCAACATTTTATTTATTCAATGAATAAATGCCTAATACATTCGAACTCCTCTAAACTTGGTCCTGCCCCCTGAACTTACAAGCTGTTTAATTGGTCCCCTAAACTTTAAAAAAGTGACCTAGTTTGTCCCCTTGCTGCCATGTGTCAATCATTTATTGGTTGTCTCATGTATGACTTTCAAAGCGATTATATCACCAACTCTGGTTTAGTAGGACTTAGGGGGGCAAACTGTCCAGTTTTAAGAAGTTCGGGAGCATTAAGACACTTTCGAAGATCGGGGAAGCATTAGATGCTTTTAGCTAAATTAAGGGAGTCCATGCGTATTCGACCATGGATAAATGAAATATTGCAAACAATATTATAACACATAATGAATCTTTTTGTTGCAGATGCTAGTTCATGTTTAGAATAAATGAAAACGGTATCTCGAAATGGAAGGTTTGCCTCACATAAAGCAGAATAAGTTTTCAAGAAAATTAATTCATACAGTTCACATAATATGCAACTCTGTTGGAGGCTTATGTCCAATTTAATTCATATCATGTTCATTCTGTTTTCCAAACTCTTAACCAAACAATTCGAAATCTGTTGTTTGAAGTAAAACATCACGAGCTAAGAAAAGGGAAACCAAACAGGCTCCAAGAAAACAGAAAAAACATGCACCTGTATCAATATCATAAAACACACGAAAAACTCCAATATGCTGCTACAATCCTAATAGCGGACTAGTTATTTTTGTAGTCTATTCCGCAAACTGCAATCATTTTTAAAACAACCTGAGTTCATTATGAATCCTAACCAATAGATTATCAAGGGCTGCTTTTGTCGATCATATAAATTATCTTGTGTAAAGTTCACCTACTACGACGATTCTTAGTCCTCCTTAATGGTAGCAATATTTAATAGGTACCGATTCAGATGCTGGCCAAAAATCTTGGTAGAAAATGACTCACTTACATGTCGACGTGCCTCTTTTCCCATAGTTTTTGCCATCTGGGTATCTTGAATGAGTTTAGCCATTGCCAAAGAGATATCTTTAGGAGTAGATTCACAAAGAAATCCTGTCAATCCATCCTTTACTGTTTCCACAGGACCCCCACTGTTACATGCAATTACAGGTTTATGAGCTGCCATTGCCTCCAACGGAACAATGCCAAAATGTTCATCCTGCATTTATTGTATAATTTATCAACGGCATATCCTCCTTAATTTGATGATCTATGTCATAAGCTAAAAATGATATTGCACCTTTGGTGTATAAATGACGCAGAGACATTCAGAAAGAAGAGCATTTCTTTCAGCTGTAGAGCATGAAGTGATGAATTTAACCCGATCAATCACCCCTTCTCTTGCTGCTAAGCTTTTAAGTTCCTCCAGGTATTCAACATTCTCTCTCAGCCGTTTGTCATATCCACCTGAATGATGAAACAGAATCAAAAAAGACATTGAAAATGAAGCAAGAACAGCCAATTGAGCCAAATTAAGGAGTAGTTAAGGACTTTACCAGCAATAGTCAAAGTGGTATCAGCTAGATTGGAATTTTGATGGGTATGCTCATCAAGGTTGCAAAGCATAGCGAAGGCTGAAATTGCTAGCTCAATGTTCTTTTTCTTTTCAAAACGGTTTATTGATAGAAAATTCAATCTACAACACATAGCACATAAACAAACAAAGAAAAATAAACATAACATTCCAAAAGCATAACATAAATGAAGGATTCAAGGATTTACAAATACTCCCTCCAGTCCATAAAGGATGTCTTTCCAATAAAAATTATTTGTGCCAAAATGGTTGTCATTTTAAGAAATCAATTTTTTCCTATTTTCTCATATAAAAATTGCTTAACAAAAGACAACAACAAAAAAAAAGCATTATTATCTCTTCATTCCATATATTATGAACTATGGACTTAAATTTCAATATGAAACAAATACCGAAACGAAATTTAATAAGACTAATTTAGTAAAAGAGCATTATTATGTAGACAAATTAATCATTTTTTTAATAAGTGTGCATAAACCGCAAAAGACATCCTTTTAGAACTGGAGTGAATATGTTGGTTACTTATAAGAATGTGGTTCCTCAAATTGGTCCACATTTACAGCAGGGTAAAGAACAGCTGGTCGAATTCCTCGGGAATGGAGATGGTTGAATGTCTTGGCAAACGTAGATGCAGTAAATTTGCTGTTAACAAGGATCATATCTGCCATTCCTGCAGGCTCCAAAAGAAATTTGATAAGAATCAGCAATATTAAAAAGATAAAAAGTCCTAAAACCACGTTAAAATCTGAGAAGAAAACAAAGTAACACACCAGTTGTAATTTCTTCTGCGAAGTCAATGGGTTTCCTATATAGCCTCCGAAGAGCAGTAGTATGTTGAGCTAGTAATAGGTCAGGGAAATGACAATAAAATACCACCTGGTTAAATAGACCGTTAGTGAAACCCATGTTGCAAAGAACTTAAAAGGCCACAGGACAACTATAAAAATATATAGTACCTTTGTAAATTTTTTAAGTTTCAACAGTGGGATGACAATGGACACCTGATCTGCCAATATGACATCAAATGACGGATACAGGAAGAGCATGCATAGAGCAACAAAAATACACCGCAAATATGCACAAAGCGCATGTAGACGATAAAATATATGCCGAGGTAGAAAGGAACCATATACACTAACAGGGAAGATACCTGCAAAGGAAATTTAAGTAAATAGGACTCTTAGAAAATACAGAAACCATATAACTGAAATGTCATCAATCAATAAAATGCCACTGTTCTCTTCCAGAAATCTTTACAATATGAAATGATGTTTGATCATCCTTCCCTGTTTTCACATGTACATAGTGGTTGAGCATGCAGCATTAATTTCTGTAAAACGCAGGATTCTAATTAAGTAACTTCCATTTTCTAAAACTGAAACTAACCAACTTAAAGACCAAGATAAGTAAGGTAGAATAATTTTCTAATCCAAGAATACAAAGGCTCAAACTACAAACACAGCTAATGCTTTTGACATAACAAATAAATTACAGGTGACTTACCAGAAATAGTTTCTTCAAAGCATCGATTTTTATCATGGTGAGATGTAAACATATGAACACTATGGCCATGGGAGGCAAGCTCAACAGCCGCATCAACAATTAGTCGTTCAGCTCCACCTATAAAACATTATAATATATACTTAAAAAATATAACTGATACTAATAAGCACAATAGAAGAGGAACATCCATAACATGAATGACACCACATAGCATACAACATGGTGCCTTTCCCTCTAAAAAGAGGAGAGAACACCCATTACTTCTCATAACTAAGTGCAAATTTCATACAAAACAACAGGAAAGCAAAAAGAGCCTTCTCCTTCTTCAGAATAGAGAATTCATCCCCCAATGGCCCCCATTTGAAGGAAATGATCCAACTGGCCTAAAGGTACATTCAAACTTCTCAACGAAAAAACAGAAAGGAATTTTGCAGCCAAAGCCTGCAACCATATACAAACTTGTTCTTTTTCCTTTTCTTTTCTATAATAGAAGCTAAAAATCCGTTTGTTCCAAGATGTAAAGATTTATATTTTCTTTCTAGAGTAGGATCTCATCCAACGACAAACTTGAAATGTCCAATAAGAAACCAAACAGAGTACACTGAGAAATATAGAAATAGAGTTCTAACTGATAGATCTTTTCTGATAACTAAAAGAGAACAAGCTCGAAATATGAAAATTAGAGTAATGAAAAGGAAAAAAAAGGACAGACTGAGTTGACACTAACTCAACTCCCACAGGAACCTGAGTTTCCCTCTCTACTTACTGAGTAGAGCCAACTCCAGCAATACAATTCTCAATGCCTTCCTCTTCTCTCACCCACCTACATATATCTCTAATATTTCCAATTCTACCTTCTGGCTCACTACCCTTGGTCAATTAGGAAAAACTAACTCCAGTTCACTATCATGTTCTCTATAACATTCATTATTTTCTTTCTACATTGGGATCTCATCCAACAATAAACATTTTAATGCATGTAGATCTTTGATAGGAGAAACCAAAATCTATTACCTCAGGTAATCTCACAAATTTAATCAAAGTGATAATTTCACTTTGATTGTTATATACATGCATATGAATAATGAACCTTCATAAACAAAAGGAGACCAGGCTCAAGATAAAATTTACCAATGCCAAGATCTGGGTGAATGATTGCAATATTTAATTTTGAGCTCCTTGTCCTCTCCATATCTTTCTCACTTCTGTGAGTTCTGCAATACAACCACACCCTTTTCAGCTGTAAATAGACCCATAAAATTAACACCACAAAACATATATAATATCACTATGACGTACAAACATTTTGATTGGAAATGTTCTATTTCATTCATAGCCCCAAGCACTCGTCATATTTAACACCACAAAATGATAGCATGGAATCAATTAGTGCGAATATATGCATTGCTAGTTCTTGATAGTCCATAACAACAATTAACATCAGATTTACTTAGAAACCAAAATTAGCACTTCAAAGAGACAACTGACATTCTAATGGCAGCATATTAAGGAACTAAACGATACCATCATAACCATAAGTATGAATTTTGCAAACCAGCAAGTTCTTTTGAAGTACTAACCAAAACCATGTCTGAAAGCATTCATTCCCCAAGGCTGATTCTCAAACAAAAATATTTTCTTTTTCAAGCTATGTTTGTTTTTTCATATAATAATAACAATAACAATAACAACAAAAAGAATGCTAATTAATACATAATTTAATACAATTCACTATTAGTAATTGATGAACACTTTGATTTTCCATTTGGAACCATGAAACAAATTAACCAATCAGTATAAAGAATGTGATCAAAACAAATGATCATACAAAGTCTGATACATAGTTTACCAATAATTAACTACGTATAAAGAATAAGAACTTCAAGCATATAAAATAGATCACCACTGAAAAAATACACTGTCTTATTATATTCAAAACGCTGTCTGTTTCCATGCAAAGGATAGTATCATATCAAAGTGATCATTTGCTTAAATTATACCGTAGAACTTGTTTTGACAATGAGCTTGAGAAAACTACTAATAATGGCTTATTCAATGAAAAAGTACACCTTAAGAGAATTTAATATCCCGGTAAATTAACTAAAAAGAAAAGGATGCATACATGTGAGAGGCCTAGTAATACAACTGCTATTTATTTTCCTGGTTTTACGCTGCAGTTGTTGATTTCTGAGAAGCCTAAGGATCCTTGGAAGTTTCAGAAATTTTGGATGCAGATTCTCCCTTGTTTCCACCTTGGTCAGCGGTGTGCGCTGCGAGCAAATTTAGAAGAAAAACAATTAGACAAGATACTAGGATAGAGTAAGCATCAACGAAGCGTAATTAGCACTGAAATGAAAATAACTAGGTTTCAAATCTATTTATGTTTGTTAATCACACAAATTGCTTGGATATTTTCCAAGAGAACAGAACCCTTGAAGACATATGCTCTCATTTATAAACAATTCCAGGAAACTACTCTGCTCCACTTCCGCTCTGGGTGTAACATTTTAGACATCACACGAGAGCTAATATAAACAATTCCATACTCAACCTCTAGCCACATATACTAGCAATATAAAATCACTAACAAAAAGGAAAACCAACTCCTGCAGAGAGCATTGAACCGAATATGCTGCATCATGTACTTCAAAGACAATAGAAACGTACGCAATGGAAACTCATTGATTCATTTATCTCCAACTATCCACTATATTCCCAGAATCATCTGAGCTCTCCATTCCTTTTCAGCAACATGCCAACACAAAATATTTAATTTGAGCCCTCCCCGGTTCAGAATGCAGCACAACGAGTACTCCCAATTTCACAAAATGTGTCCTAATTTCATAAATCCCCAATATCAGTAAACACAAAGTTAGAATTTAAAGGGAACCAATAAACTAACCTGAACTGATTAACTGACTGATGAGACCGAAGTGGTGAATCGCAATCGTGAATCGAACCTGAAGGGTGAAAGGGCAATCGTCGATCGTCGACGGTTATCTCCTGGTGCGAGGATTGAAGTGCGAGGGAAGTGGGAAGCCAAGAAAGAAATCGCAAATTCAGCAATAGTGATGTCTGATCGGGTTAGTTCGAAACGGTTTGAACGTTTAAAACTGTTGTCAAATCCAAGACCGGACTAAACCGACCGGATCAACCTGTTTAACTATGAACCAATCGTAGATTCGGCCGGTCTAATAAAGTATTGGTTTTGGAGAAAAGTGATCAAACAACTAATCGAATAATATTTTAAATAAAAATTAATATTTTTTAGAAAACTCAAAGTCTAGTTAAACTTCTTTTTGAACCAGTTAAATCAATCAAATAATAAACTGATAATTTTATCGGTTCACGGTTGGATCTCGTTCGATAACATATTAAATACTAGCAAAGTGTCTGAAGCCTTATATATTAATCCACCCCTTTTTTATTCTAGTCCTTATAAATTGTTTATCAAAATTAATAAAATATCAGTTAGATTATTAAAATTATTAATTCATCTTTAATAACTAATTTTTAAAAACTCTAGTTTTTATGTTAAAATTTCTTTCTTCTTTATTATTAGGGATGGCATAATTTAGGTTCCATGCGGATAATGACACTATTCATCCCATATTTGTTTACAAATATAACTAATCATCTCGTCCCATTACCTACGGTGTTGATTTAGTAAATCTCATTCCTATCTCACAAATTTCTAGATACCCGTCAATTTTCCGTTTAATAGAAAAAGAAAAGCATAAAATAAACAAATCAATCATAAAAAAAAAAAATCATTCAAAAGTAAACATCATAATCTACAAATTAACAATCAACATAAATTTAACAAATACACATCCAAATTCTTAAGTAACAAATGAAATGCAACATATTTAATACTAATAAATCTTTAATTAAAAACATAAAAATTAGACATTCTTTCATTATTCTCTCCATTCTTCGATACGAATCATCACCATTCAAGAGAATAAAAGATAAAAATTAACAACCTATATCATAATACAACTTAAATTGAACATAATACATAAATGGACAATGGTAGTGTCCGGAGGTAATCTAGTTTTTGTTTCATGCCTGATATTTAGCAAGTTAAATCTCATTTCTTTCTCATACCCTTTTATACTGGGTTTATATAGTCCCATTAGGGTCACGTAATATTGGACACCTACAAAACTTATATCTGTTGCCATCCCTATTAATTATTAAAGTTTAATATGAGATTGTTTGGTTTTAATATTAAACCTCTATCATGTTATAAATAATAGAAAATATGATAAAAGTATTGTCAAATATGTATTGATAATGCAAAAACATCACATAGAAAAAAACAAAGTGAATATCTTAAAAAAACGTATAATAAAACAAGGAGTGAGTAATATTATATAGGAGCTATAGCCATTTTATTTCTATTCATTGTATGAATCCCATTTTGAAGATGAAAATGGAAAGAATAATAAGTAAAAGATGGAATTTTAGTAAAATATTTATGCCGTTAGATGTAAATATAAATTAGGCCAAATACATACGCGGCCCCTTCAACTTTAATTTTTGAGCTACTTGGCCCCCTCAATTATTTTAGCGATCTATCTAACCCCTTATTTAAAGGTCAAACACATAAGTAGCCCCTTCAATTTTTATTTTTGAGCCGTTTGGCCCCCTCAACTATTTTAGTAACCTATCTAACCCCTCATCTATTTTAAAGTTGTATTTTTAAACTTTTGAGTGAATATAACCAGACACAACAGAGTATCATGCATTACACACGTCTGACTCTAAAGACATGTAGGACACACGCTGGAAACCATCTTCTATTTAATTAATATTACTTCTTACCTCCAGGTCATACGACACATCAGCATTCAAGTGTCTAAAAATACCAATTTAAAATAGATGAGGGGTTAGATAGGTTACTAAAATAGTTGAGGGGGCCAAGCGGTTCAAAAATTAAAGTTGAAGGGGCCACGTATGTATTTGACTATTAGATGAGGGGTTAAATAGGTCGTTAAAATAGTTAAAAGGGCTAAGCGGCTCAAAAATTACAGTTCAAGAGGCTGCGTATGTGTTTGGCCTATAAATTATAATATTGTCATTATCTTTTAATAATGGTATTTGAGATAAATATCTGAAAGTTTAGTTGTGGAACTCGACTTGGAAGAATAAACGACAACGTGAAGTTGCCGTTTGGCGAAAACACTTGGCTAATTCGATTACCTTTGATTTCGAATCCAGTAGAATGGTGTCTCCTCAAACCCCCTTTCCCCCTACACGACTATAAGGCCTGAGAAAGCGACATACACAAGTTCAATTATGCTCTTTATTTTACTTTTTTCCTCTCAGTTTAGAAAAATCGAATCACAGAGACTGATCTGATTTGAATCGGCGCTTAATTTATCCAGGTATCAAAGCCAATTGAAATCTTTGATTTCTCACTGCAATTCCTAATTATTCGATTCACAATTTCACTATTATTTGTTTTGAATTTTGAAATTTGCTCTCAATTTATTGAACTCATTCTCCTCTACTATCATCACCTCATTTCATCTCATCCTTATCTCGTTTCATCTCCATTGAGAAACTTCCAGTTGTATTTGAAGATTTGACTTCTTAAGTTCTGATCTGTTTCTGTCATCTGATTTTTGGTTTTCCAACTTCATCTCGTCATCTGCTGCTGCCAAAAGGTTAATTACACTCCCCTCTTTCCCCTTTTTCTTCGCTCCCATCGCCTCTCTAATCCCTCCCCCTCTCTGTCCATTTTCTCGCCTAATCAGGTAAATTGTTATTCTTCTTTATGTTATTTCTCGTCAATTTTGAAATTTTGTTCCCCTTTTAGAATTTTCAGAAATTCAATTGTGAATCTTTCGTGTTCCTGTTACCGATTCCGATAACAAGATACTGAATATGGGTGTCTCAACGAAGGATCTCATTCTTTGCCCAATCTGGGGTGCAAAGCAGCACCCTTAGCTTGTAATCTCTTGGCCCGGAAGAACCCCGTCTTAGGGTGGATTTGGACGGCCGGGGGTACACGGGTGTGACGTTGCACCCCCTTCCTCCGCCTCTGACATCTATGATTTTTTGTTTAATTTGTTGCTTTATGGTTTTGATTAGATTGAGCTGTAGTATGCATAGAAAACTTGTTTGCAGTAACTACACGATTATTGTTGGGTTGTTTAAAAAATTGCTTCGTTTACTTTCCAGTTTGCTAAGTTGATTTATGGGTCTGATTGATAAATTATATGTGATTGGCTACTGCAGAGGAGAGAAGGTTTTCCCTTTATTTTTTACCTAAGAGACTTGGATTGCTGTGAGGTTAAGTATGATGCTGCACACAGTTTCTTGATTGTTTGCTACACATTTTAAAGTTACATTGCCTGCCCATCCTCAACTTCGAACACACCTTTTAATTCTTTTTATGATTTCTTTTATATATTTTTATTCTGTTCTGAAATTCTGATTTTTTGTTAGAAATTTAGTTGAATCATGGTGCTTTTGTTTTAAAATAATGTCCAGCTCAATTACATGCTGCAATCTGCTTCAAAAATGGAAATTTAGTTATTTTTTTTAAATTTTTTTTTAAAATTTAGAATTGTTTTTAGATGCTATAGCTGTTTGGTGTTTTAGTTTATAATACACTAGCAACAGTTTTCAAATTTGATTAGATGAATAAAAATAAATTAGATGAATAAAAATAAGTCTGGAGCTTTGAAGAAAAAAAAGTCCCAATGATGTGGCCAAAGGGCAAAACCAATTAAACTGAACTAAAATTTTGTCTCGATGCAATTTGGTTCTCTTCAATATTTCAGTGAGCTTCAGCTGCAATTTTAGATGATTTTGGTGTTTTTGTTTATTCAGTTCGGTTATTGAGCCAAACCAACTGATGCTCACCCCTAGAATTAGATTGGTGAACTTTTTTGTATGTTGTATGGATTTAGCTAGGTTTTCCGGATTCTATTTGCATAGATTTTGAAATGTGTTGATACATTATCAGTTTTCTGTTTGTTCTATTTACATGTTTAGTGAGTTCTCTATATACATTTAGTGGCATGTTAAGTCTTTTTCAATGAAAAGCAACACTAGTTGTAAGATAAGACATGATCAGCGTAACAGTTTGATGTTTGTTGAAATTCTGATAAGAGGAACAAATTAATGAAGTGTTCATCTATTGTATGGCAATCCATTGCGTCTCATTGACTTCAAATTGAAATGATAAATGTGGAATGTGAAACAAATTTAGGATTTGTTAAGTATGAATTGTAAAGAAATTTGTCATATTAGAAAAGGTCTTGTTTGGGCTTGTTAACGTAGCAGTTCTGGTTTTCTCTGTCATCATGTTGATATTATGTAGATTTTGAAAAGATAATCTCCTTTTGCGGACACATCCCTGCTTTTTCTTTATATGAGAGTAGTTTGCTAAGTTCCTTCTGTATGTAATCGCTGACATTTTTGTTTCTTGCTGCTTAGATTTTTGAAATATGTCAGGCCAAGGTCAGCGCTTGACTGTAGTTCCAACTGTTACAATGCTTGCTATTGTTAAAGCTCGTCTTGTTGGTGCTACGAGAGGTCACGCTCTTCTCAAGAAGAAGAGTGATGCATTGACTGTTCAGTTCCGCCAAATCCTGAAGCAGATTGTTTCCACGAAGGAATCAATGGGAGAGATTATGAAAACCTCTTCATTTGCCCTAACTGAAGCTAAGTATGTTGCTGGTGATAACATCAAGCATGTTGTCCTGGAGAATGTCCAAAATGCATCGCTTAAAGTTCGATCCCGACAAGAGAATGTTGCTGGTGTGAAGCTTCCTAAGTTTGAGTATTTTACTGAAGGAGATACCAGGAATGACCTCACTGGATTGGCCAGAGGTGGTCAACAAATCCAGGCCTGTCGTGCTGCCTATGTGAAATCAGTTGAGCTTCTTGTTGAGCTTGCTTCACTCCAGACATCATTTTTAACTCTTGATGAGGCGATAAAGACAACGAATCGTAGGGTTAACGCACTAGAGAATGTCGTAAAGCCCAGATTGGAAAATACAATAAGATACATCAAGGCAGAGTTGGATGAGCTTGAAAGGGAAGATTTCTTCAGGCTGAAGAAAATCCAAGGGTATAAGAAGAGGGAAATTGAGAGACAACTTGCTGCTGCAAAGCAATTTTCCGAGGAACAGTTTGCAGAAAAAGTTTCTTTGCAAAAAGGAATTTCAATTAAATCAGCTCACAACATGCTGTCTGCAGCTATGGAGAAGGATGAGGATATAATTTTCTGATCTGAAGGTTGGTTTGTATGTTCTTCCTTGGGATGTGCGGCTTCATTTTGTTGCTTGGTATATGCAGAGGTGTCTGCAGTTGCGTTTAGATGGGATAATTATTTTGTCAAATAAAAGCAAAATCTATGACTCTATTTATTGTTTATATATTTTTAAATCACTGTATTGGCTTGAAAAATTTATGGAGCCATTGGTTAGTTGGCTCAGCTTATCTGTTGTACCAGTTCTAAATTTGTGTTTTTTTTGGCAAGCTTTATTTTAGCAGATGAAGAGGCTATTTCAGTATCAAGTATCATCATCTGCTTATGAGAACAAGATGAACTATATTTGGGAATGGTATTATTTTTGTTCTCATTGTTTCCAATCTTTTTGTGAGAATGCCCAGAACTTGAGATTTTTGTTCTTTTATTTCTGTGTGGAGACAATTCAAAAACATACACAACAATTCTTTCCCTTCTAAAAGATTTCAAAAGATGAAAAATAATTTTCCAATTCTATTTCATAATATTCAATTTCTTTGTGAGAGCACACGTGTCCCACTACAGTCCTAGCATGGATTGGAATAGCATGTCAAAATAAAAAGAATATCACGATATTTGACTGTGAAGCAAAGTGTAAGGGAAAATAATTATAACATCCCCCATGTTTAGTCAAATATACTAATACTTTTTTATGTTTTACATATCTAATTTATATCTTCCAGTATTTTACATCTATCACATTATGACCTTTTTATTTATTATTGTTTGGTTTTCTATCAAGATTCCTAGCATGACATATATTTACAGTTTAATATCATTTCTTAAAATGTTTTATATTCAAAATTTTTTCTCATTAGATCCCTTTAATATTTTTTTTCTAATGTAATCACAACTTGAAGGATATGGAAAAAGCATCATAATAAGTGAAAAAAAAAAATTTGTGACAAAGGACTTTACAAAATTAACTTTAGATATGAGACAAGGCTAAAACATCAATAATTTTGAAAGAAAATGTTTAATAATGAATTGAAGGCGGAGATACTAGTGTATTTGACTAAACTTCACAGATGTCATAATTATTTACCAAAAATAAAAATTAATTAAGGCACTTAAAAATAAGGTTTTTTGTTTTTGCCAAGATATACGGACACCGAACTTACAAAAAAGGAAAAGAAAGATTTTTGTTTCCTAAAATTGAAGAATCACGGTATATGCTTTTACTTTGTTGGTAATAGAGGTTGGAGAAATTTTATCTTATATTCGGTTTATATGTAACCTTACAATGAAATTAAATAAAAGAAGAATATATACATTTTTAAATTTTTTAAGATCCATTATATATATAAAAGAAAAATTAAGACATTTCCTACCACTTATTGTACACATTTTTTGTTGGTTTTTAGTAAAATTTTTTCATAGAGTAAATTAATGGAAAAGTTATAATCAAGCTCAGCTACAGGTAAAAGTTTACCGGAAAAACTATAAAGTTGGATCTCCACTAAATAAACCAGCAACATAATGAAAAAATTGAACTGTTGTTAAGTCTGAAAAGAATTTTATTAAATAAGAATATATGTGTTTAATTAAAATTTTGACACTGCAAAAAATTTTTTGTTTAAGCTTATAATAATATAATTTTTTTTTTCTTTATAGAACCAACCGAGTGAGACAAGCAAGTTGGACCTGCTTCCAAACCAAAGCGCACACCTCTAAAGCCAACCCCTTGACTGAGAGTGTGAGAGTTCAAGAGAGAGGCCATGACAATTGAAGAGGCTTCAGGCCCCGCCGGGCCAAAGGTTCTCCGTTTGCTCTATTTCGTCGGCGCCGGATGTGAGTATATTTATCTGTCTATCTATCTATCTATTTAATTTTACTTTATTTTAAGAAATTGTGGTTTCTGATAAAAAAAATTTCTCGCAGTTATCTGCACTGTAGCGATCAACAAGTGGAGGGAATTTGAAAAGAAATCCATCCAAAAACAACACCAAGAATCGCAGCTCTCCCCAAATTTGTTATCTCATAGCTCTTCAACTCCAAATCCGATCCAAAGAACCTCCAAATGATTTTTCAGGTGCTTATTGTAGGTCTCAAAAACCTTGCAGTAAGTGATAAGTGTAATAATACTTCTTATAATCCCAGAATCATTTTAAACTTTGTTTTAACCTTTCTTCTGGGTTAAATTGGTAGATGTTTATTCGTCTTATGAGCAACTTGTGTATCAAATTATTATTCTTGAGCTGATATTTAAAGCTCATTAGTGATTATCAATCTAATGTTGCTTCCTTCGAGAAATATCTTGCAAATAGTTTCTAAGACATGGGTGTTTGAAAGAGTAGCTATGCAGTGCATACTAATATGCATTTAGTTGCTAAAGAAAAACTTAGGGATATTCATTTTGACCTAGGATTTCATGTTACTTGGGTTTTCATTGCCTTAGGTTTTGAGTTGCATAATTGGGCTATGATGGTGTATCCTAGCTAGATGATTAAGTTCTGCATAGAGATGATGAAGATTCTGTAAAAGAGCTACCATGCTCTGACTGGTTCTGTAAATATGAGAGACCCCAAGCCTCCAATAGATAGTGCACCTAGTTTGTTGGCAAGGGAATTTATAAGCTGATTGTTCTGTACCAGTTGACTGTCTCTGAAGTTGATCAGTGGAGCCATCAAATGGCAATTTAACAACTTGTTGCATAATAACTCAGTCTTTCCAATCACCTTGTACTAGTTTTATTTGGCAGTTACTACCTAGAATTGTGTTTCTATAATCAGATGGGACAAGTTTAGGTGAGTTGTTAATAACCAAGGTAGTCAAAAGTGCTTAATCTCTGAAACACAGAATCAGTGGTCTCAAAGCCATGAACAAAAAACAAAGATGTGTAACTATTATGCGTTGTTGAAATATGTATACCTTCACTCTCTTTTTTGTTTCTTCCATTTGATCTCTAATGACATGCTGCTGATATCTTATTTCCTACATCCTTGTAGGCTAGTGCCTGTTAAATTCATGAACAATTCTCTAGACATAAAAAATAACTTGTGTTCTTGCTTAATTAGTCTTTTGTGTATGCTGTTTATACTTTATATGTGACATGTTTTGCTACTTTGTATTTGCAATGCTTGAAAAATTCCAGATTATTATCCTTGTATATCCTAACTTGTACTTCCAATGGGGATATTTCATACATCAATATAGTTTAATTCTATAAGCATGCAATATTAGCAATTTTATAATTGTATACACCAATGTAATATTTATTTTGTTACTATATATCTTTTTCTTTTTGGTTTTATAGTTCAGTGCTTTCTAAGTGTGCTGTAGTACTTTCTACTATCGTTATGCAGCAACACATTCTTTTTCTTCTTCAGTTCACACTTCTCTACTTAGTATTTGTTAGCTTCATAACTATTTTTTATGATAATGTAGGCAGTCTTTAACTGATTTTTGAGTTCGTCATCACAACAAAATAATCAAGATGAAATATAATTATTTATAAAATCCTAAAGATTCAATTTCTGTACCATTTAACTGTGAGAAAATGTTAACTATGCTGGTATACATAGTGCAAAATTGTAGTATCAGATTGGAGGTAATACATATGTTGGGAGGATGTTAGGAAGGAATTGACACAATTGAAATTGAGATGATGAAATTAACTCAAAATGATAAGAACGAGTAGCTAGCAAAGCAAGGGTTTGTAGTGAAAGATTAGTATGTCTAAGATAATATAGAAAAATGTCTTAGGTCTTCTGTGGTTAAGAAACATGAAATAGTTGTTCGAGGTAAGGGAGATTAAGGCGTTTAAATGGGTAGTTGAAGCTATCGGCCAATATGAGTCGTAATTCAAACCTTGATTTGTTCAAGAGTCATGAGTATTAATGCAAGAAAGCGAAGGCATAAAGACCACTTTTGGCCCCTGAAATGCTTCCTGACCTTTGGAGTTGACCTTTATACTCGTGACCTATGCAAAGGAAACACATTTCACCCAAAAGGTAGTTTTTAGTTCAGTTTATTAGATTTGGACCTGCTTCATCTACTCCCCAATTATCGTCTCTTAGATCTTTCTGCTCTTCTTTTTGAATTTGAATCTATCCATACCCAACTTCAAGAGTCCAATTCTTGTTTTCACTCTATATGTTCCTTTCCTTCACTTCAAATCTTAAAAAGGCTCCCACGTTTTTAGCTTTATATGCTGGATTAAGGCTTTAAATATATTTCCAGTACCAAATTTGCAGATTTTGCTATATTTCTGTTGTGGGTTTTCGAAATTTATCTTAATGAATTTCCTGATCTTGATGTTTGAGATTTATGTCTCCAATGATCAGTGCAATCTTTCTTTCTGGGTATGTAATAAATTCCACCTTCATTTACATGACCCGTCTTGTTCAATCATGCATGCTGAATTGTTTTCCTCTACTGGTTATTATTATGTTTCATGATTTTCTCTCAGATCTGAAATTTACCTTCTACTACATATTAATTTTTTTTGCATTTATTTTGAGTTGATTTCTAGTGAATCTCACTCTTGAATCTTGATTGGTTTTAATTTTAAATTTATTGGTAAGATTTGATGTAAAACAGCAGATAAAAGAGTGTTTGGTAAGGTTTAGGAAACCATTGCTGATAAATATTTTGAGAAGAAATAACGTAGTATTATTTCTCATCAACTGTATATCTCTATATCTCTATTTTTCATGAAACACACCTTTAAATATTTTAGTTTTTTAATTTAGATTTTTTTTTAAAAAAATATTCATCATAGATTTTACCAAATACTAATTTTTTTTTTTTTATCAGCACTCATGAAATAACAACAAGAAGGCTTTAGCAAAAGAGAGAAAATGAGAGTTGGTGAGAAGCTGCCGTTGCCAGGGTAAAATTGCAACATTCGTGGATGTAAAGAATGTTTATTGGTGCAAGTATTCCATATATAATCCTTTATGAGTAATTTAGGGAGAAGTTAAAATTTGATACATATACTTAGTACCATTTGTAACTTTGGCTCATGTGCTTTCAATTTGGCACATTTTGTTTTCAGTTTAAATTTTAACAAGGTTTGGACTTTAATAGAAAATTGGACACTTAAACATGCAGTTTTGTTTGGCTGTTTCGAATGTATTACATTCACACAATTTGAAAATTTAGTTTCACTTCACCATAATGGGGGGAAAAAAAAGTATAACTAGCGACTAAACTACTAATGAACAAAATTAATTTATATGAAAATTAAGTATAATTAAGGGCTAGATTTTAGCTTCATAATACGTTCAAGTTTTTTTCTCCTTGTATTATTTGAATTTAAAAACTAATTGAAATTTTAATGAAAGAGATTAAATTGGGGCGGTTACATAGAAAGAAAGAAAATCTGATGAGGCTTCGAAATCACTGAATCAATAATTAATACGGAAAAAAAAAAAAAATCGTAATCCATCCTTAATTAGGAAGATAATTTGGGAGGATTTTGTTACTTAACAAGAAATGTCACCATTCATGACATACCCTATATAATAAACTGCTGACTTTTTTGGGAATCAAAACTGCATTACAATTCTCACCACAAAATGCCTACATCCAAATTACTCCATGTATGGCCCCATTCCTCTTCTTCTTCCTTTTTTTTTTTTTTTTTAACAATTTTTTTACAGTATTATTATATATCGTTATGTTAATATTGGGAAGGTACAGGTATCAATGATATTGGTAATGATAGGATATTGTTGGGTTGGTCAATCAGTAGAATACGAGGCAATAAACTGTAGGAAGCACAGTGCAGTTATAACAGAATTTGGAGGAATTGGCGACGGAAAAACATCAAATACAAAGGCATTTCGATCAGCAATTAACAATCTTAGCCGGTATGCATCGGACGGTGGAGCACAGCTAATCGTACCACCTGGAAAATGGTTGACCGGACCTTTTAACCTCACTAGTCATTTCACTCTTTTCCTCCATAAAGATGCTTTTCTACTTGCTTCTCAGGTCTACTTGCTTCTCTTCTCTTCTCTTCTCTTCATTTATGCCTTTTTTTACTATATTGGGAAAGAATATCCATTGATAGATTCTAACTAATTTCGGCTTCTTACTAATTTGCATTGGGATTTGCTCAAAGGGATAAAATTAAATTACGAAAAAAAAAAAAATCCAAAAAGGATATTATCAAAAAGAAGGAAAAAAAATCTTGGAGAGACTAATATGATTTTTTTTTTCAAAAGTATTGGGATAAAATTTAAACATTAATCCCAAATATTTATAATATTTTATAATTTTGTCACATGTAGTTCCATTTTGACATATCTGGCCATAACAAATTTAATTTTATGGTTGTTTTAGCAGTTCTATATTATTATAAGGGGGAATAAAGACCTTTTTGGATCCTGATCTATCTACCATATACCCAGTTGGTACATGATCTATTGAAATCGAGAACATTTAGTACTTGAACAATAAAATTTTAATGAAATTGATGATATTGGTGGTTTAAAGAGTAATAATGAAGAGTAAGAATGATCGGTCTATTATAATAATAATGATTATGTAAGTTATTATAGTGATATTCATAAATGATTCATGACCAAAATATTCTAGATTTTAATAGATTAAGTACTAAATGTTTTTTATTTAAAAACATCATGTACTAAAAGGATCATATCAATAGGCCAAGTATTAAATGGACAGATTGTGGATACGTCAGGCCCTAAAAAAGTTTTTCTTCCTATTACACGGGCGATCCAATTTGGATGCCTGGTTTAACCATTTACCTTTTCTGATGGCACTTAGAATACATTACTATTAGAATTCGAGAGATAATAAAATATACGTGATACACCACGTCATTTTGTATGTAAAATGAATAAAATTATAATAATAATTACTGTAATTATTAATTAATAGAAAAATAACAATGTGTAATAAATAAATAAATAAATTCAATAACTGATTATTTAAAATCATAATGTGATGTGTTACTGGTATTTTAAAATCTTTTCTAAACTTCAAATAAAAAAAAAAAGAAAAAAAGAAAGAGATAGAAAAGTAGCAGAGCTTGGAGTAGAACGAGTAAAACGACAAACCTTAACAAAATTTTAATTTTACGGTGTTGATTAATTTTTTGAAAACAAAATAAATATTCAGAATGAGGCGGAGTGGCCGCTTCTTCCTCCGTTGCCATCGTATGGGAGAGGAAGAGACGGCCCTGGCGGAAGGTTCGGTAGCTTCATTTTCGGCACAAACCTCACCGATGTAGTAATCACTGGTAAATCAATATTCAACCCTCCCTCCAGTAGTTAATTTACAAATCAAATTATTATTATGTTTTTTTATGGCCAGTTTCATCAACATATATATGTTAATTTAATTAGGTAACAACGGCACAATCGATGGACAGGGGAAAACATGGTGGGACAAATTCCACAATAAAAAATTGAAATTTACCCGACCTTATCTCATTGAGCTCTTGTACTCTGATCAACTTCAAATTTCCAATCTTACTCTCATTAACTCTCCATCGTGGCATGTTCATCCTACATATTCCAGGTAATTTCCACTTTTTCTATCAATTTTAATTCAATCAATTTTATATGGTTTAGTTGATTTTTTTTTTTTAATAATATTTGCAGTAATGTGTTTATTCAAGGTCTAACAATCATTTCACCAATTGATTCCCCCAACACTGATGGAATTAATCCAGGTTTGTTAATTTGTATAGTTCATGTCATGTCAGCGTTAATATATTTTTTTAATGCTGCACACTAAATCAGTGGAAAACTTAAAAATTGATTTCTCTCGAACTGAAATCAAACTGAAAAACAAAGTTAATTAAAACTGATCAACTAGGTTTTATTATTTTTTTTCATTTTAAAAATCTTTAGTTAATCAAAATTGAAAAATTGACTGACATATAATTAATATAAATATATGTGGAATTTTTTATTATTCATATATAAATACTCATATTTATATTTAATTTGTAAAATAAAAAATATTTAAAAACTTAAAATTTATTCATTTAAGTTTTTTTTTTTTTTTTTTAGTTTTATTTCAATTTTAAAATTCATAGTTTGTAATTTAGTACTTATTTTTATTATTAGAAAACTAATTTTTGCAATGAGAAGTCATCAATGGTTAACCGAATGTAATATTAATTAACTAATCAAAATAATATAAATATTTTATTAATGATTAACCGATTGCAATGGAGTGCGAAATGTTTTATTAATAGACTAGTTATACCGATCATATGCACCCTAATTGATATCCAAGGTTTTTATTTTAAACCCACATTAAAAGGTGAAATTGATCGTTTTCCATTAATATTATGATCAAAAGTAAAGTATCTTCAGTCATATAAAGTAGTTGTTTTGTTTTGCAGATTCATGCACAAATACAAGAATCCAAGATTCTTACATAGTCTCAGGAGATGACTGCATTGCAGTTAAAAGTGGTTGGGATCAATATGGTATCAAATTTGGTATGCCTACAAAGCAACTAGTAATCCGCAGAATTACCTGTATTTCCCCAGACAGTGCAGCCATAGCTCTGGGCAGTGAAATGTCAGGTGGAATCGAAGATGTAAGAGCAGAAGACATTACAGCAATCAACACCGAATCTGCTATCCGAATCAAAACTTCCCCTGGACGAGGAGCCTACGTACGTAACATTTACGCTAGGAGTCTGAGATTGTACACAATGAAGTACGTTTTTTGGATGACTGGCTCCTATGGTTCGCACCCGGATGCCGGCTATGATCCGAATGCGATGCCCAACATTACTAGGATCAATTACAGAGATATTATTGCTGAAAATGTTACGTATTCGGGGAAGCTGGAAGGGATTGAAAAGGATCCGTTTACGGACATTTGTATTTCCAATGTAAGCATTGGATTGACCAAGAAACCTAAGAAAGTACAATGGGATTGCCAAAATGTGAAGGGGGTTAGTAGCAATGTGAGTCCTCAACCGTGTGATTTATTGGCTGGCAAAAAAGTGGACTGTATTTTCCCTCAAGATCAGTTGTCTGTTGATAATGTTGAGATGAAATCTTGCTCTGTTCATCGGTGATTACATATAATAACTTGAGAAAGGTTATGTTTTTGTCTGATGTTGTAATAAAATTGAAGTTGTTATGTGTATGCTTGTTCTAATTGTTACTTTAATTTGGATTAATTGTAGTATCATGGTTTACATAAAAATATAATGGAATTAATTTAATCTATTGCAAGTCGATTGTTTAATATAACTCAATGGCTTGAATGCTTAATGCGTTGATTACAAATGATATTACAAAATTTATTTATATGCAGCGTTCCTAAATCCTAATTCAGTTATTGAATTCACATTCTATTGTCTAACACACACTTTGCTCATATATACTTGCCTTCATTTATCAATTTTCATCTTTTCGATTTTTTTGGGAAACATACCAAAAATACCTCATTTTTTTTTACTTTTGTTTTATGCGTATACTATGATATTCTTTGAAACATGCTCAATCGATTGTCAATTTTGCTTTTACTCACTTCCTTTCTCTACATACGTTTCTCTATCTTATTTTATATTTTTAAGCTTAATTTTATCATTTACCTCTTAATCCGGTAATTTTTTTGCTACACCACTTTAAAATGTTTTTATCATTTTTTTTTTCTTTTCAAAATAAGATCTATATTTATATATTTTTTTTGGATTTTTTTTTCAGATTTTTAGAAATTTTATCAGAATTGTATCATAAATGTATCAGAATTGTATAAAAAATGATTTCATGTGTAGTAAGGAACTAAACTAGGTTTTTTTATTATTTTTAATTACGAAAGCTAAATAAAAGCTAACCATAAAAACAAATATAGAATAAAGTATATTGTATCCATGTCTATCTGTTGATATTTTCTGAATATAATTCTGATACATTCATGACACAATCCTGGCACTTCGCGTACTGTGTTTTATGTATTAATTCCACATGTTTTATTTGTAGTGCGGAATCATCTAACTGATTTTTTTTTTCTTACAAAGGATAAATAAAAGCTAACATATGTGGAATTAATGCATAGCACAATACATAAAGTATCAAAAATGGATCAGAAATATATAAAAAAATGTATAAAATATGTATCAGAGAAGTATCAAAAATATATTAAAGAAATATCAGAATTGTATCAGAAATATATCAGAATAATATTAGAAATGTATCTTTGATACATTTCTAATATAATTCTGATACATTTTTGATACAATTCTAACACATTTTTGATACATTTATGATAATCGGGAAAAAGATCAGAAAAAAATATATACATATGGATATCAATTCGAAGATAAAAAAGAAACGAACAGAACTTGCTAAAGCAGAATATCGAAAAAGTGAATGTTTTGAAAGATGAATGGAGAAATAACGTTTAAATAATAAAGAGAGAGAGAACAAATGGAGTAATTGAGAAATGTGTGGAGTGTAAATTAGAATTGAGCAAAGTTTTGAGCATATTTTTTAGAGATTTAGGGCACAACATAATTTTGAGATAATTGTTGAAAAAATTAGTATTTTTCTCGATTACCCATTTTTTTAATTACTTTTATTCTTAATTATAGTTTCATAATTGGTTACCAACACTTCGATATGCACCCTTAAAAAAAAAACAAAAAAACAACCCTTCAGTATCCAAATATGTGACAAATAAATGAGAATAGAGTGGATCCGGTCTACATGGATCATTCCAATGAAAATACGACACATAAGAGTCCTTCACATAAAGAAGGTCTTCCATTTGTGTTTTCCAAACATGGTAATTTGAACAATTTAAATGAATCATTCTAAGGTTATTAGTCTCCATCATTCACACAAGTCCAATAACAACAATATCAACAACTAGATGCTCTGATAACAATCTGATGGGAAAAATATACCGACTACAAAAGTAACAATAAATGCAGAATAAATCTTTGTTGTGATTCTTTTTTCCGACTCGTACGAATCTTTGAAAAAACTAAAAATTAGAACAACACTAAGCAACAAAAATAGAGCAATGCACAACAACACAAACACATAAGATTTTTACTTGGAAAACCCTTTCAACCGAGAAGTAAAAACCACGGGACCCTTAGGCTGCTTAATCTTCCACTATCAACCAATAATGGGAAATTACAACAAGTCTTCCCTAGATGAACTAGAAGTATACACCATCAACATCATATTCTTGGAATGAATCATCAAGAATTATGGAATCAAAATAAAATGGGAGAAAAGACCAAGAACAAACAAAAAATACACACAATCTGTCATTGGATCAAAATATCCTCCTGACCTCCGACAACGATCTCCACCGTTCAGATTGAAGACATAGATGTTAGGAATATTCTACTCAAATTTTATGGCGATCCAACGGTCGGAACTCCGGTAAACGCCAAAAAGGTGCAGCTGGTGATATGGTGGAGAAATGGTTTTTCAACCTCTCTTTCTTTTGGTTTATTTAAGACTCTCTTTCTCACCTCACCTTTTTCTCATACTTACAAAGACATATATCCTCTTATATCTATTATTTTCTACCTCATAAAGACAACTTTTTAACCTCTTAAAGTGTTTAAGGTCTTAAAGGTCTTCCTTAAGTTAGAAAAATCCAACAAATACAACACATAAGTAAAATTTCTCCAAATATATATACAAGAAACCTAATTAGGAGTCCTAAACCAAATAGAAATAGGACACAATATTAATACAATCACAATTGTGGAATATACACGTTGCTCCCCCAATTGTTACATGGTATCACAGCTGTGATTTTTCCAACCACTGATGGCAGAATCAATTTTTAATTGATTGATATTGATCCATTATCATTACTTTCATTCTTGCAAATTCTACTAATTGATTAATTAAAAGCTTCTGGTTCGCAAACTCTGCAAATTCTTGAAGTCAATAATTAATTCATCCAAATTCCATAATTTCCTATGGTTCGTAATTATTTGAGCATGTCTTCTGCATCCGATAATGCTTCCTCCACCGTCCCGGCAGTTTCTTCTACACGGTACCTGCTGTCTCCTCCTCCGTGCACGTACAAGTGAACCGCGGAGATGCACAAACATGCGCTGTCTGGCCATTTCCGGCGCTTTTTTAGCACCTTTAGCCGAAATCTGGATAAATACCTTACAGCCTGATACCAATTCAGATTACCTATTTCAATTGTTGTGCTTACCGCGGACATGCACAAACACGCGCTGTATGGCCATTCCAATTACATTTTTTCGGAAGGCACGAGTGTCACTTACATGTTGATGGGAGCCAGCCCACTCCCCTTGAATTTATGCCTAATGGATCGAAGAATCCAGAGTTTGAAGCATGGAAACAACGGACTAACATATATTGAGTTGGATCCTTTCGTCGCTTTCTGAAAAACCTATTACTGCAAATCGTGGAGGCCAAGTGTGACACTAAACTCCCAAACATGACCAAACCTTATTAACTTCTCGTAATCCTCTAACCACCAACACATTCTTTGATATCTCAAGTAGAATTTTTCTTAATATCAAATCTCTACTTCTAATATAAAGTAATTCGATGTTGTTATACTAATAAAGTTTATTTTATGACTATCTGTTGTTATACTAATAAAGTTTATTTTATAACTATCTAATTTAAATTACCTAAAAATCAATTATCAAGCTTCCTCTTAATCCTATAATCTGTAAAGTTGGAAATCAAATTCACGTAGTTTTATCCGATTTTAAGAGACATATATTATTTTATTTATTTAATCCAATGTAATACAACAATAATGAATTTGTCAAAAAGAAAAGGAAAAGAAAATATCATTGTTTCACTATCTATTCTTTCAATATTCAGACATACAGTCATTGGCGTCATCGTGTCATTGTTCGCAAATACGATACAATTTCAGATACACACATTATTCACGAAACAAATTTGGTGCCATTCACACAACATTCTAATTTACCATAAAAATCATCGAAAATCACACCAAGCAAATATCTTTTATTTGCACCTAAACGTAATTCATCCACACTTCCAAATATCCTATCTAGCGTACTTAAATCCAATTTAGATCATATCTGAAAGGACTAACATCCAGCTACATTTAGTGTAATGTCAATAATTTTAGGAAAAAGTACAAAAAAATACCTGTAGTTTGCTGGATTTTCAAACAAAGGTTTGTGTTTTAAAAATTGACAAATTCAGGTATGTGGTTTCATCGTTTGACAAATAAAATCCTCAATCCAACTCGCTCTCTAAAAACTATTTTATATTTTGGATTTTGAGTTGAAATTCTGCATGTTGGTCGATATGAATACAATAAGTCTTAGTAATCAAACTCTGAAATTTTCGAAAAACGTATATATTTTTTAAATTAAATAATACAAAAAATGGAAAAAAAAAACCTAAAAAATAGATCTATTGTTAGAAAATATCTAAATTTTGATAAAAAATTCTTAAATAATATAGGCAAATTATTAGAATGGTGAATTGAAAAAAACGTTGAGGTTTGCATGAGAATCGGGTCAAAAATACATATGTTCACACGGTTAACCTGATAACTTTATTAAACTTGAAATTTTTTCCTAGCTAGTAGCTGAATAGTTTACTCACGTTATTTAAGAATTTCCATCAAAATTTTAATATATTTTCAGCCTTTTTTTATTTTTTCACTTTTTTCCATTATTTAATTAAAAAGATACTTTCGTTTATAAAAAATTTCAGCACTTCATGAACATCATCCATTATATTCTTATCAATCAATATACAAAATTTTAGATGAAAATAAAAAGCACTAAACAGTTTTTAGAGTGTGTGTTGGATTGAAAAATTTGTTTCTTATCAACAAGATCTTTATTTGCAAGTGAAAAAAATCTCATATCTATTTTTGTCAACTTTTAAAAAGCACAGACGTTCATTTACAAAACTGATAAACTACATGTAGTTTTTTTTTTTTTAACTTTCCCATAATTTTATTAGTAACTTCCAAAAATTTATAGATATTAAACTACTAGAAGTAGAAAGTGAAGCACAATACAAAAATTAAGTCTAATTTCATATTTCTTTTAATACTATTATGTGCCTCGTAGGAAAATTCCACCGCCGCCACCGTTCGTAGTTATCGGAAAAATCAAATTTGAATGGAATTGACGAATCTTAGTTTCATAAACTAGGAAATGAGATGACAAGTCCAAATATGTAAGAACCTGACCTAAGAGTGGCTGGAAACCACCAAATCTGGCTAAAAAGTGGCGGCACCGTCGGTCTCCGTTGCCCGGCCAAATGACATTGCATCAAGAAAAATCACTCTTTCTCTACTATTCTCGAGCGTCTAAGCTAAAATGCGGTGTCAATTTCGTGTAAAGATGATCGAAGGTGGTAGTTTTAAGGAAAACAGAAACTTGTCTCCCTTACAGCTCAAACCGTTAACTTTTTCTCTGTTCAAAATATACACCACTGTATTCTAGACGTTTATAGCTTCGATTTGTTATCAATTTTGTGCAAATCAGAGATGGGTATGAAAAATGGCATTAGAAACGGAAGGATCTACAGATTTTTCTGCTGACAATTAAAGTATTCTAAAATTTTTCGAAGATGGGTTTTTGAAAGCTTGCATTTCCTTACATAGAATGGCAAATGTTTATTTAGTCCTTCCATTTTTACATTCATTTTAAATCTCCCTAATTAGTGCACATAAATTTCCAATTATCTCCATCCAAGACATATATATACATACAGTGGCGGTGCCAGGGTTAGTCCGCTGGGGGGGCGAAATTTGGTTCGAAAAATTTCCGGCCTGTTAAGAAAAATTTCCGACCGACGAACCAAAATTTCCGATCGACCGACAAATCTGAATGAATTTAATTCAATTCAATAAAAACACAGTTAAATTAATCCAAACAACAATTTCATTTAAAACATAGGTTCATACGGGCTCTTTTTTCACTACCTTGATCAATAGGGGTTTCATTACTAGTTGATGATGGTTCGGGATTTGATAAAGTATTCCGCTTTGTTCTAGTAATAAACTTATCTATATTTCTAATTTCTATAAATAAAAACACAAATACTACAATCAATTAATCAATTCATAACTAAATTTAAACATATTTTATCAATTCAAACCCAAAAATAACAATGCACAATCAATTTAATTCAAACCCACATTCAAACATAATCTATCAATTTATCAATTCAAACACACATTCAAACCTAATTTATCAATTCAAAACTAAAATTAACAACACAATTTACACAATCAATTTATCAATTTATCAATTAATTCCCCAATTTATCAATTTATCAGTTTATCAATTCAAACCTAATTTATCAAATAACAACACAATTAACATAATCAATTTATTAATTTATCAATTAATACCTCAATTTATTAATTCAAAACTAATTTACACAAATATTTTTATTTAAAACCTAATTTCAATAAAACCTAAATAAATTACAAAAACCTAAAATTTAAAATTAAAACTAACCGGAATTAGAAGCAAGGAGGAAAGGAGGAGAGGTGAGGATGGACGGACGGCGAGCGGTGACGGCGGCAGGGGGGTTGACGGCGGCGGCAGTAAAGAGGAGAGGGGAGAGGAGGATTGATTTAAGGGGTGAAATGTGAGGGAGAGGGATGAAGGAGATGGGTTTAAGTTAGTAATTTTTTTTCCTTGCCAGGGCAAAACAACGTTGTTTTGCCCTGGCAGGTTTATTTTTATTTTTCTTAAATTACTGGGAAAAACGATGTCGTTTTACCCATAAAAAAAAAAAATTACCCCCCCTGATACAAGGGGGTTTCGCCCCCTGTATCAGAGGGGGCAGAGCAGGGGCGCTGCCCCTGCTCTTGGGGGGGGGGGGGTGCCGGAAAGCCCTCTACTCAGGGGCTTTTCTGGCGGCTGGGGGGTCAGCTGCCCCCCCGTGACCCCCCCGCCGCCGCCCCTGTATACATAAATGCTTCCTTGACTAATTAAATAATTATGACACGTATATTCTGATATTACTTTTTTTTTTTTCCTAAAATAATCATTCATTACCTAACAATTAGATTTTACAATGCTTCTAACACCAATATTTTATTCAAACGTATCATTGTTAAAAAAAATTCGAGGTGTTACACCAAGACAACTCATGAAGCATGAAACAAATTGACACGGGCTTATTACGTTGGTTCGCGCGCTCAAATTCGATATCTCTAAAGTGAATTGACTTCACTCGAACAAGGAAATGAAACTATTCATGTTTATGTTGAAAGGGCCAAAAGTACTTATGATCAACTTTGGGCTTTACAATAACATGTTGCTGACCCTGATCTTATTGATGCTATCCGAATGGGACATGGTGAGGACTATGACCACTTTGTGCGTTTTATTGAAGCTAAATTAGAACCAATATCTTTTGATGATTCATATGGCCTATTATTAAGTGAGGGACAAGAGCATGAACTCACAAAACCCTTTGTTGCCCCTCCTACGGCTCTTTATAGTAATAGTCAGAACCCTAGCCGTGGTACAGGAAGAGGAGGGAGAACTTTTATATATATATAGAGAGAGAGGTGGTCGTTCTCCATCTACCCCTAAACGTGGCTGTGGGGGTTATGATGCCAACTCTATTTTCACTAGTAGTCAGAATGATTTTTTACATGTTACTTGTTACAACTTCGGAGGCATTGGCCATTTTTCTAAAAACTGTTTCTCTTTTAAACCAAATAGGAATACAACACAATATTCTAATACAATCACAATTGTAATCCTTATCAAAATGCAGTGCAAGAAATTAACGTATTTGTGATAACTTTAATTGTCACGTTATTTTAAAACGTTTTCATATAAAAAATTATGTTGATATCAAATAGTTTTCACAGCATTGTCATGTAAAACTCCATTGCTAGCAGTGTGATAATAAAAAGTAGTCAGATAGTATACTTTTATTACTACTTTTATTGTAATTAAAAATGCCAATATCATCACAAATATAATACACTGTAACAGTTTATCTAATTATCTAAACCAAAATCACATGACCACTTAATTAATTGTCACATAATAATATACTACTTACAATTATTGTTTTCATCAATAAATTTTAAATGTAATAGCATTTGTCAAATTAACATATTTTTTATTTGTTTAATCTTTTTACTTTTTTTTTATATTAATTTAAATTATATGAAATTTTATATTACATATTCATAAAAAAAAATTGCAATACGTAAACTAGGACTTCCAAAATTCTGGGAACACCCCTGATTTAAGGTTCATAAAACTATTGCGAGATTACAGTAAATAATAGCATATCTAGTAGTGTAACTAAAATGATACGTATCCAAAAGTGCGAATCCATGAGCTAACTGGAAAACGCCGGTTCTCCTACGATTGGCATCTCCCGCACAGGGGTGTACACTTGGTTCCTACCAAGAACACTGACTGAACTGCCATTAGTGGGACCAGTTGTGGCGATAAAGGTTAAAGCCTTAAGAAGTGTCATTTGAGTTTCCCCAGTATATCCAAAAAACCCTTGTGCTTTGCCTATGACTTTGGAATTGGGATCTGGTCTGGATAACCATAGCACCAAATTGAGTTGGAGATTT
Source organism: Euphorbia tirucalli (assembly GCA_039660915.1). Classification (NCBI taxonomy): domain Eukaryota; kingdom Viridiplantae; phylum Streptophyta; class Magnoliopsida; order Malpighiales; family Euphorbiaceae; genus Euphorbia; species Euphorbia tirucalli. Next base: position 44,945,385 of record CM077636.1, read on the forward strand.
GTTAGTTAGGGCAGATTGAGCTATCATAACAGCAGTCGGGTTATCGCCTCTCTCTATTTGGTGCATATAGAATTCATGTTTTATTACATTTCCTTTAATTATGACTTCTGCTAAATCAATGGCCGCCACAAAGGAAATGATGAGTAAGGCTAACTTGTAGGTGTTTTTCATGTTTTTACCTCTTTGTTTGATTATAGCTTTTGCAAAATGTTGTGGATATTGGTGAAATTTGTTTCTATATAGACTATTATATATGATAGAGAGAGTATGACGCCATTTCATTTATTTTTAGTTTCTACTTTTAATAGGTACAATTAATCACCATTTTTTTTTCAAGTAAAATTCTAATTGTTAGGTTTGGAAATCTTAATTACAAGTTAACAATTATTGACTGTAGGACCTAATCAATTCGATAAAAATGCAATTATATGGTCACTATACAATAAAAAAACGTTAACTAATGTCATTGATTGGAATACATTTAAGACATTCTACAATACATGTGGAGAGGGGTGATGGTATCTGACATGATAACACGTTTGCATAGATAATGACTAACCCAGCATGATTGACACAATTATGATTTTTATTGCATTTACATTATATAATTTTTTTTCATGAAATATATATCTCATGAGATGCCCTCAGAAGCAAGACAACATTTTTTTGGCAAAAGAACCATTCAAACCAGTAGTTGATGATGCTTAACTTGATGTGCATACTAGAACTTGTTCTTATTTGTAGGGTTAAGCCTAATGATAGGTAATTAATTTCAAAACTCATTTTAGCTTTCCGTAAAAATATTATGATTTATTTAATATCTCCATGTCTCGTATTACGGGATGTTTAGAATGCTTTTTTGTACATATTAAAGTGTGTTGGAATTTGTCATGTTTGCCTTTTTTTATTTCCCCACGAGATAATTCTGAATGGCTATGCACCACTGCGGCGGACACCTTTAAGTACAAATCCACATCCAGATTAATATCAGATCGAGGATCTGTAGGGGTCCATTTCTAGGAGTTACTTCTTTCAGTGGTGTTTTTTACATCCACAAGGTTCGAACTCGAGACCTTACTTAAGTGAATCCATGCCCTCAACCACTTCGACCAACACCAAATGATTGCCTTTTGGCTCTTTGGTTTATGATTATGAGCGTTTGTATAAGGAGTTTTGTTTAATTTCAATTGTATTAAACATCTTGCAAATTAAAAAATGTGGCAAGAAAAAAGTTATAGGATAAATTTAGTGGAATAAAGACCTTTTTGGGTGCTGATCTATCCACCATATGCCCAGTTGGTACCTGACCTATTGATTTGGTCCTTTTGGTACCTGACCTATTGAAATTGAGAACATTTAGTATCTAAACAATAAAATTTAATGAAATTGATGAAATTGGTGGTTTAAAGAGTGGTAGTGCAGAAGCAGAATAATCTGTCTATCAAAATAGTAATGATTATGTAAGTTATTATAGTACTATTTATAATTGACTAAAGACCAAAGTATTCTATATTTTGATAGATCAAGTACTAGATGTTCTTGATTTCAAAACATCAGGTACTAAAAGGACCATATCAATAGGCTAGGTGCTAAATGGGCAGATTATGGATACGTCAGGCCCCAAAAAGGTTTTTCTTCCTAAATTTAATTAGTTTAGTGTTGTGTGCAAATATGACTACTAATAAGTGTAAGAGATCAAATATGCAATATAGTGATAAGAATAAGTGTCATTTCTACAAGGATTGGTAGTAAGCAACTTCAGATTTCTTAACAAAATGGTAGATATATGTATGTTTCTTTCTTTCATAAAATGAGAGGGAAAAAGGAATAAATAATATAAATAATGAATAAAATAATAGATTACTAAAATAATGAATAAACAATATAAATAAAGAATGAGAATAATAAAGATAAATATAACAATGATGAAAACAATATATAAAACGGTCACAAACTCAAGTCAAGCATTGTCCAACAGTTTTTAGTTTTTTCTCCATTATTCAGCATAGAGAGGGTAAAGTTCATAAGTTTAAGGTTTCTTCTCTCTTAAATCACCAGTCTTCACATCTCCTCTCACATGGATTCTTTGATATTTCATTTACTTCACATCTCGCTCTCATAAATTAGATCTCAAACATTAAGTTTTAAGAAGCATTTAATATTTAGATAAAATCCTAATCGACCATTTCCTCTCGGTCTCAGGTTATATTTGAGTTAAATCAGATTTTTCCATAACTATTAGTCTCCTCTTGGTCTCATTAAAGTTACTTGATATAAGATGACTAGACTTATAATAATTAAGCTTACTGAATTAACAACTAACTTAATATTTTGTCTATTGAACATAAAAGAGAGAGACTTATTTGTGCTAGACAAGCTGATCCGAGCTTACGAAGGAAGACTGCTCGAGCTTCATTATTAGAAGTCAAACAATCTTAACACAAAAATTTTGGAAAGAGAAAATATTATAAATCTAAAGAGTGAAAGTACAAACTAAACTAATATGGATCCAAAAGGATTTTAAGATGAAAAAGATTAAAAAGATATCTAACTGCTGAAATCTACCAGCTATTTATAGTAGTAAACAAAGGAGAAAAGAGTAATTCCTCATACAAGCAAGTTCCTGAATAAACTAATCCAAAATATAAGCAAGCAGGAGCTATCTTCTTTTCATTGCACTTATAGCATCAACTTGATCAATCATAACTGCTCCACTAAATCCACTTGCTTAATCAAAAAGCGACTAGATTAATCCCATCTTCTTCTTCAAGGGTTTAATAGTCTTTTCACCCTTCCAAGTTGCTCTCTCTCCTCCTATAGTGGATTCCACATCATCTTCCATGTGGCTCAAGTCCATCTTCAAGCTTTAAGCATCGTGAATCCTTCAATTCAGCTTGTGAAATGAGATTGCTTAGTTTTGATAATGTTTTTGCTACGCAACCTAAAAGCAGACACATTAAGCTGGTTTTCCTTCAATTTTAGCACAAATATGATCAAAATTTATATATACTTTTATGGTATAATTCTCACTTAATGTTGAGGCTATACAAGAAGATGGCTTGTAGCATGGTGCTATAAGTTTCAGAGAATTATCTTCTTTCTCATCGAATAAAATAGGTGATTACAAAAGGTATTTATACAAGTATGGGGACAAATATAATAGAGGAATAAATATAAAGATGGAAACTAATATAAATAAGATATATTCCTTACACCCTCTTTAAGCCCATAGGTGTCCGAAACATGAAGACCATCCCAAAGAGCAAGAAAGCGAGAGGCACCAATAGGCTTGGTAAAGATGTCAGCTAATTAATCTGCTGATTAAAGAAAATGAATTTTAAGTGTGCCATTGTCAACAAGTTCCCAAACAAAATGATAGTCTAGAGCTATATGTTTAGTGTGAGCTTGAAACATTGGATTCTCATTGAGATAGTGTGAGCACGAGTTTTTTTTTTACCTCTGTGATAAGAATCCTATGTTACCTGTTAGACTGACGAATGTGAGTCAGACTTAGGAATGAGCGGGATGTTGCCTGGAATGTCTCAAACGCTGTAAAATCCGAACAGTCCTCGATCTGAAATCCCGAGAAAGGTCCTTCGAGTGATTAGAGGGCTTAGAGGTGAATGTGGGATTTAGGAGAATCTATCACAGCTCTGATTAGAGATGCACGGCTGTAGTTTCACAACTACAGCCGCGCGGCTTTGATTCCAGAGCCGTATGGTTGTAACCTTATAGCCGCGCGGCTCTATCGTGCGGACAGAATTCTTCCTAAATAGCCATAGTTAGTATTTGGTAGGGGATGGAACTCCTTAATTAAGGAGGATACTCGGCCTTGATTTAGGGTTTTTTGATATATCAGAAAAAAAGCCAAATAGCAAAAAGGAACAGAAGGAATTGGAGAGAATCATTATAGGAGAAAGGAGAGAAAAGAGAGAAAAATTAAGTAAAATTGAAGAACAATACCAGGAACCAGAACAAAAACAAATAAAGCAGACTTAGAAAACATAGAGTGAGAGTTCCCAGTCGTGTATCATTCGTTCGGGTTGTTCTCCAGTTTCGATACGATCGATTCGGGATGCATACTTGAGGATTTCGGGGTGTTCGCGGGATTCAAAGCGCATTCCAACTTTTCAATCCACTTCTGGATGTCAAACACGCTGGAACATCAACAAGGTAAACTCTGAGAGGCCTTAAACTCGTACTTATTTGATTTGTGTTGTGATTTTTTTGTGTTTTGCAAAAATCCGAAAACTGGCTGTTTAATTACAGCCATGCGGCTCTACCTAGAACTAAGCAGCTATAATCCCTTAGAACAGAGCCGAGCGGCTATAATACTATAGCCGTATGGCTATGTTCTTCTGGGCAGAAACCCGAAAAGCCCTAAATTGACTGAAAGTAGTCAGATTTTCATTTTGTTTGTTCTGTTACGAACTATTTCGGTCCCAATCACATCCGTTACATTCTAAATTTTGGTTTTCGGTTTTCCTAGAATGCGATGTGAGGTTTTTTGTTTCTTTGATTTTGATTTTTAATGTGGAACGCAGCGAAGCGAACTGGGGAACAGAAAGTGGGTTTTCGGATGTTTTGGTTTTGATGAAAAACAGGTTTTGTTTGTCTTGCTTTAGGGGAAAACCACTTGTTCATTTTAGCAATTCCTTTTGTAGAAAACATTTTCCCATTTTATTACTTAAAGACCTTGAAACCTAAATTTCAAGATCAGTGACAGAGTCGCCACCCGGATTAGCTCAACCGGGAAATTCTGGTACAACTCCCTACCAAGCGTAGACTACCGTACTTAATCCAGAGATTTAGGGTTCGGGCAACTTACCTATTCAACCTCGAGCTTGTATTCATTTTATAATTTATATTGCCATATTTATTCAATTTATTATCTTTCTCTACCTAATTATGTTTGTTTATTAGTCGATGCTCACATAGATGACAAAAATAATTTACAGAAAAGTAAATCATACATCCAAAATATATAGAAATAATAGAGGTTGCTTATACAACCAAATCGAATAAAAATGAAAAACTCTCGCCCTCACATTACAAGCGCCTAGAATATATGGGTATGTAAAAATTTACAAATTTCTAAAATACACGAGTTAATCTATTAATTACACCAAAAATAATAAAAAGAAAAATAAATGCTACAAGACAAACGGTTAGCACAGTTTGTATTACAAACACAGATAAGACTCAAGTAGGACAGAATTGGGATTTTTAGGAACAGGGGTATATATTTAGGGGGTAACCGGGTCGACTCGGTTAGTCGGTCCGGTTAGACCTGGAAAACGGTTTTGAAATGCCCTGTAGGTTTTTTGTGCTGGAAAATAATTTTTGGAAAACTATTTGACTCGGTTTTATACAAATTTTCATATTTCAGCGGGACTATTATCCCAAAACTCGGAGTTTCGCTTGTGTGGGTTTTCCTAATTTCCATCTAGGGTTTGAAAGCGGTAAACACACCAAAAACGATTTGATTTTGAAGACAGCATCACGCTACGACATTCGTATGGGTCGTTCCACAATTCTGTCCCCTTCAGGGAACTACAGCCGTGTGGCTCAAGCTAGAGCCGCGCGGTTCTGGCACCCACAGCCGTGCGGCTGTAACACCCGGAACCCGAAATCAGTTTTCTTGTTTTTTGAAAATCACTATTTTGCTCCTTTTTTATGTTTCCTGAAGATTTTTATAGGGTTCAATGCTGGACGACTGATCCGATTTGGATCAAACAACCCCGAAATCCAGAAAATAAAATCCAGGAAAAAACTAAAAACCTAACACCCGTACGCACAGAAATCCAAAAATCATAGTTTGATAATGTACGAATGTATTGGGGCAAAAATATATCATTGTAGGACAAACAAAATGGGAAACAGACTGTGTTCGGCCATTTCTAGGCTGTTCGTGTTTCTACCCAGGAAAGTAGAGCTGTGCAGCTCTAGTTAGCGCCGTGCGGCTCTGTTCTTAAAAAATAAAGCTGCTCGGCTATGTTCTTTAGGGATTAGAGCTGCCTGGCTCTGGTTAGAGTCATGCCGCTATAATCAACAGCCAGTTTCTGGAAAATTTACAGAAAAGAGAGAAAAATCACAACAACAACAAACCAAAGCGAGTTTAAGGTCTCTCAGATTTTACCTTGTGATTGTTTTGGTGTGTTTAACATCCGGAATCGCATTGAGAAATCAAAATGCTCTTTGAATCCTTAAACGTCCTGAAATTCCAAAAACGAATCCGAATCAATTTGAAACCAATCCGAATGGTCAAGAAATCTTCCCTTAGTGCTTTGGTATTGTTTTTGGTATTGAGTTTTGGTTCTCTCCCTCTCCTTTTTTTTTTCTCTGTGTTTTTCGGCCTCTCTCTTTCTCCCTTTTTTTTTTCTTCTGTTTCTTTTTGTTTTTTTGGCCTAAGACTCTTCCTTTTCTTTCCCTTTTTTTTTCTTTCTTATATATCCTTCTCTTTCCTGTCACTTCTCCAATTAATCAGCCACCTAAGGATTGCGGCTGAGAAAAGAAAAATCTCCCCGTTTCAGCCAAGTTGTTTTGCTTTTGCAGGGCAACTTGGCTGCCCATCAGAGCCGCGCGGCTCTAAGCTGTTAAAGCCGTGTGGCTCTAATTTTGAAACTACAGCCCTACAGCTCTAGACAGAGCCGAGGTCGATTCCGTCAATTCCTACGCTCACCTCTAAGCCATAAAATCACTCAAAAAACCTTTCTCGGGGTTTTAGATCGAGGATAGATCAGTTTTCAGAGCGTTTGAGACACTCCAAGTGACATTCCGCTCATCCTCAAGTCCAATTCTCGTCTGTCTGCTTAACAGGAAAACTGGGATTCTCATCATAGAGGTCGAAAAAACCCGTGCTCATAGGCTACCCCTTGCAGGATCAAAGTCGATTCATGATTAGCTATAAAGCCTGAGTCGAGTTTGATCTCACGATTGGAAGCGCAGTGAGAAAGGAAAAGAAGACGTACCTGGCTCCTTGGCTTGTCAAGGAAGTCAGGTGCAATGTCTAGTTGAGGGATGTGTCTTGGCTTTCTGTGGCGGAGCTATACCATTAAAATATCTCACTGTGGTGCAGCCATACCATTGAAATTGTCTCACTTTGGCAGAGCTATGCCATTGGAATTGTCTCACTGTGGCAGAGCTATACCATTGGAATTGTCTCACTGTGGCAGAGCGATACCATTGCAATTGTCTCACTGTGGCGGAGCCATACCATTGGAATTGTCTCATTGTGGCGGAGCTATACCATTGGAATTTTCTCACTATAGCGGAGCGATACCATTGAAATTGTCTCACTGTGGTAGAGCCATACCATTGAAATTGTCTCACTGTGGTGAAGCATACCATTGGAATTGTCTCACTGTGGTGAAGCCATACCATTGAAATTATCTCACTGTGGAGGAGCTGTACTATTAAAATAGTTTCTGTTGGATATGCCCTAGTCCCGAGGCATTGGACCTTGTATTCGTATTGTACATTTATTAGATTCATGTATTATATATATTTTGTGTCATTAATAAAGGCATTAATTCATTTATTATATATATCTTGTGCAATATTTTAAATGAAGTATCCAATGGACATATCCATATCCATGATGACAAGTGTCATGCACTTGGCAGTAAGACCATGGATAGGGAAAACAATATAACCATAAAGTGATCCGTAGTCTATTCCAGTCATGGGAATGAATGGAACTAGAGACTATCGTTAACCTGGTTGTATGGTGGTGTCTTACCTGTCATTGGACATGGGATGTCAACCAAGTTAATGAGTACATGCAAAAAAGGGGCATAGTACTGGATAGATCCACTAAACGAGAAATCCATATGGTATAGTATCACAAGTGATTCTCGTGTAGTACTTGTATGAATCCTTTGACCTGACCATATGATGGTGTTGCATGCAAGGTCACATACTTAGGGGTACGCCTAAAGGGCCTGTAATAGGGTGCTAAGTATTGTTACTTTCAGGTATGTCACTAAGCATGGCAATGCTATGGATATGCAGAAGGGATTTGTCACTCTGTAGTCCACTGAGAATATATCACCAGCCTCTTGATGAATGTGACTGATAAGAGTGTGGCCACACCCAAACAAGTTGGAACTTGTTTATGAGCATCAGTACATTCGGGATCAAGTTAATGTCCGGACACAAAAGAGGGTGATCAATCCATGGCTCTATGTTGGACACCAATATCAATGACATGGGATATACAAGTTCAAACTACAGGGTTATGATTTCAGTTGGACTGCCATCTCCATCTTAATTGGGGGCTGCAGTGGCTTGCTAGAGCTCGCCTGCAGTCTGTGGGCCATAGGCCCACTGCCAATATAAAGATGGGCCCGCGGGTTTGTACACATTGAATGTCTGAACACGGACTTAAGGAATCACCTGTATACTCAGAGTGTACTCACCTAAGAGAGAGGATTATATTAATTATATTATAAAGATCAATTGGATTGATCATAATAATAAAATCAATATTGCATTGGCCTTCTCATAATTAATTAAATTAATTATGAGATTATTTCCTAGATGGAAATATTGCACATGTATAGGTTTATATGTATCCTAATTTTACGTTTGTCAAATTTAATTCCATGGTAAAATTAATTTATCAAATTAATTTTAATTTAAATGTATAGAACATATTATATGGTATAATATGTTAGGATACATATTAAATAAAATTAAGTTTGATAATCAATTGGACCAAGGGAATTAAAGTTGAACTGGGTTTGAAAAGGAGAAAAGAGCCCGCGTAGAAATGAGGAAGCCTGGGCCGAAATTTTAAACAAAATTTCAGCCCACTAGGTCATGTTATGACCTAGGGATTTTGGCCAAGAAGGGAAATACAAGACATAGCCGAAAATTTGCAGCCATCTCTCTCCCGAAAATTCTTGATTCCTATGCTAGCACGAGTCGTGTTCCACAGCCATTCGTGTACGTCAATGCGGAGGGAATCTGCTTCGATTTCTATAGCCATCTTGAAGAGATACTCCTGGTAAGAGTTTAATCTCTTCTTGATAAATTTTTGGTTTTACAATTTTCATCTTAATTGCTCCTGGGCATGGATTTGAGGAAATTGTCGTGATCTTCTGCATTTATTCGGATGCTTTTCGGTGAAAATCCTAACAGTTTCACCATGGCAGAGCCATACCATTAAAATTGTCTCACTGTGGTGGAACATACCATTGGAATAGTCTGACTATGGTGGAGCGTACCATTGATGAAATTATACTAATTTTAGGGACTTGCTTTGATGTCTCTGTGAAACAGCGTTCTTGCCTAGATTAGATTCTCCTTGCGAATTGATATTCATGAAGGGGAATGGTATTTTGGTGACTTTGTAGCTTGGAAAGTTGGTGTTCTTTGGAGGAAGGGTACTTTGGTCATTCGATAGCTTGGTAGCTAGCCAAAGGGTATTTTGGTCATTTCACTTCTAGTGGGGGTTGTGTTACTAAAGGAAAGGATGATAGTGTTTTCTGTGAAGCTTGTTTTGCTGGGAAAAAGGTGCTTTGGTGAAGCAAGAAGTTTGATTATCTGTTTTGATCTTTTGAAGTTGTTTCGGGTAGGTATTCATTCCTTGATCGATAATTTTGGACATAAAAATTTTTACCCCTTTGATCAAGAACAAATACGAACCGAATATCTTGCCTCTTGATACCAGAGATTTGGCACTGCACGGTTCCAATTTGTAATGAATAACCAATGAAATGCCTCAATGCTAGGCTATTTCTACTTGCAGGATGCCCGCGATTCGGGACAGCCCTGCGATGATAATGTGTACCTGTACTTAGGTAAGTTTTGATACATGCATGCATGAATGTGTGTATGTCTTGAGTGTATGCATGTATGTGACATGATGTTCCTACTATCGTCCTTGGTGTCTGCGGGAGGTCGGGGATGGGATCTGTGGTTTTCGATTAGCCTCAGTGGTGGTCCAGATGGTTCACGGCGTTTCACCTGTGGGGGGTTATCTTGGCTGACACCCTAACTTTCCTGAGTTCTGTTCATTCTATTTGCCCTATTGAGACTGACGGATGCTTTTTCCCAGCTTTGGGCATGTTTCTATGTCGTGCTTGCTTAATCTTGGTACTCTCCAGACCTCTTTGATCAACTGGCCATTACATAGATCTCTGATCAACTGGCTATTACATAGATCTGGTTGCTAGAGAAGTTGAGCCTCTTTGGTATTCTTCTATTTTATCTATGGTATGCTCCAAAGTGCTGGCGGGCTTAGCATATCGATACCACATACTTTGCTACCCCTTTTTATCAAGGAATGGACTATTTGTCTGAGCGAGAGGGTGAGAGTTAGATCTTGTATTCTGTATTGCATTCTTGAACATAACATCCAGACTAGGAATTGCCATCTATAATAGGAATTCCATTTGTGTCGTCGTGGGCGTAGATGTAATGGCCTACTGATGGGTGTTTATATGTAATGGCACGGTGTATGCAATATGAACATCTAAGTGGAAAATCAAACATGCCTAATATCATTATGATGACATCTAAATGATAGGGAAATCAAAAGTAACTCTGACTCTGAAAATCACCCTCTTCTTATTACCAACATATCCTTTCGGTTTTCCATGTCGGAAATTTTCCCTTGGTGATTACTCCCTCTTTTTTTTCTTCTTTTTTCTTCTTCCTTTTTTTTGATGGACTGAAAATTCTGCACGAGTACTCTAGCTGAGTAGATCTCTTCGCACTGGCTTGTCTTAGGATTGGAAAGTGTGCCTCAACATGTTCACCAAAGGTCATGAGAGCATTGTTCTCGATGATGCCCAGTGGCTTAGCTTTTACCTGCCCCTAGTGTTAGGGATTTGTATTTGGGTGTGACACACTCCATCAGATCTATTTCGTTGTGTGCTGTAATACTTTTGCGGACACTGACATGCAATGACATGACGCATGCATATTGAACATCGAAACAGAATATGAAACATCTATGACATAATGAACGTGAATGCATTAGGTAAATCCAAACTGTGGCTTTGGTTTTGAATAATGCCCCTTTGTGCTATCAATATGTCCTTTTGGTTTTCCACATTGGAGAGATTTTTTTTTGTTTTTTTTAATGCAATACTAATACATGTTAAAAGCAAGCCACCAAAGTATACAACCAAACACCCCAGATTCCAATTTGCACATAGTCCCTAAAGATGGACACAGCTTTTAGTCCTTTAGAGTATGACCTGATTCAGAATGACTTTGAGTTAATTTTGGTTTCCTTATGCCTGCCAATCACAATAACCCCATAGCAGATCACACCATCTTCAGGCAGCGAAAGAATCACCGGTAAGTAGTCACCTTTGTTGCAGCTGAAGACTAAGTTCTCGAAATGGTTGGTAAATACAACTTTCCCCTGAATATTAGCACAGGAGGCTTTGCATTCCTATTGACAGGGACATTCCATTCATGATTGTTGAAAGCTTTGTAAAACCCAGTTGCTCCAGCACTGTTGGTGAAGTTCACAAATGTACAACCAAAACCTCCTCTAGTCTGAAACTAATTCGGTATATTTTTGATCACCAGGCTTGTTTTTCCACCAAAGTTAACTTCAATCTCTTTCTTATTCAAAATGGTTTTTCCTTTTAATTTTTCTTTAGATAAGAGGAAGAATCCTACCACCTGCCCTAAGTAAGGACTTGCAGGGGTAGGTGTCAGTCTCCTCCCTCTCCCTGTCACATTTTGTTCAACTGAACCCCTTGCACCATCCCTTGCTGGGCTGAATGTTGTTGGCAAATAATCATCCCTTTCACACTCAAATATTGACCTCTCAAAGTGTCTCATTATCTCTTCTTTTCCTTGAAGTCTAGCATAGGCTACAATGTGGACTTTGCTAGATAAGAAGAGTAGCCATCTCTTATTGTGAACTGCGTGTTGAAATTTGCATACGGCTTTTGGGTTTGTGAAATTTACAAATGCTTGCCCTTTCATATACCCTTTTTTAATGTTTTGTTGTTGTTGTTTTTTTTTTTTTTGAGAAAGAGGCTAAATCCAAGTCATAGACACCTTTTGGTTTTCCTGTTGCATTTAAATTCATGCATGTCATGTGTGTTTAATATGCTTTTTGGACAAACAACGCATGGATAATGTCACGTACACATGAATGTCATGCGAACAGGATAATACAAGCATTACAACCAAGAACTACTTCAGGGTTTTACCACATGAGGGGTGATGAAGGTCATTTGAATTTCCTATGGGTTAGAGATTTTGACGAGTTTGGGAGTTTTAGCTGTAGGGTTTTGGCATGGGGTACTTTCTTGGATATAGAATTAGGCTTGGGGCTTCATTTTGGAGTTTGATTTTGAGGTTTAACAGTAGCTTTTGGCTTGGAACATTTGAAGTATCATGTGTGCCATTCAAATTGAAACTTTGAAGTGGGGCCAATGGCACCTTGAATTGTGATTTGTAAGGGTTGTTGATTTGGATCGGCAAATGACTCGGCGGAGGTGATGCCATCATGTCATTTATTATCTCACAAGCTCGCTTTTCAAGAGAGAGTTTGCTCAGGACCAGATTCACTTTTAGGTTCCCTACAGTACTCAGATTGATGTCATGCATTTTGATATTATGCGTATTGGATATGTTGTTCTAGATGGTCAAATGCATGCATAATGCCATTTATATGCAATCACCATATAAGTAAGAAGATAACAAAATGCATTGCATTCAAAAATAAGCTCAATACACCTTACAAACAAAATGAGTCCACTACAAGAAGGAAGCCTCTAAGGGTACTGATCTCATAGTATCTAATTATTCTTCGACCGGTCGTCGTCTTGGCTTCAGTGCCTTTGCCCCATTCTCATCAGATCAGACCTTGTAGTTCTTCATCATATTCCTCTCCTTGAGAAGTTTGAGGAATTTCCTCGGCAGCCTCTTTAATTGTCCTAGCTCGTCTATTAGAGCTAGATGGGACTTCCAATTTTCCTTCATCAATTAGCTTCTGGATCTCATCTCTTAAAGCAAAACACTCTTTGGTCCGATGGCCCGCCATCACATGATAGCTACAGAAATTTCTCTTTTGCACTGGCGTTGGTTTCATATATGGCCTGACATTATGCTTCAGACCCTCCTTTCTACACTTGGTAAATAGATTGTCCAACAAGCAGGACCAAGGGGATATGCCTTTTCCGTTACCCTTAGGAGGTAGGTTTCATGCATGTCGCAGAATACAGTCAGTACTGGCCTTGAGGGGCACCTTCAGTTCCACTTCATTGGTTAGCCCTGGTAGACCCGATTCCTAGTGAGAGGGCCTTCCAAGGTGTTGAGGGTGAGTGTCAGCAATTTGGGCATTCTGTTTCTTATTAGCATCGGCATTGGAGTTTGTACGTACCATATCTCTTCTTTTTCCTTCGAGCTCCACCACCCGTGCTTCCAATTCGATGCACCTTACCGTCAGTCTCTTTACTCTGCCAAAATCACTCCCTAGCATTATCCCTCAACATTGCTGCTGCTTCCTCCCTGACTGCCTTTCGAAATCGTGACGAAGCGACATAATCCTCCATGACATCCGTTATGGTGTTAAAGTTTATTGGGTTGGTCATTCTCGAGATTCTTTCCCTCCCCGCTGATAAGAACACTTGTTAGTGTCGACCGGTGCATGCGTGAAGAATATGAAATAGAGGGTGATGTATGCATGAGTGTGTGATGTGATGTGTGCATGTATGATTGGTGAGTTGCTTATGTGATGTCATGTAATGCCATGTCATGTTATACTATTCTAGACCAGACAAGTGTATCCAAAGTCAAGAACAGAAACATACAGATGCAATGAATGTTGCTGAGATGGCTGCAGATCAAGACAGAGTATGGTGTATAATCGAAGCAAGATGATACTTATGAAGAGAATTGGAATAGGGTGCATAACTATGCACCTGGGGGATAAAATAACACGCAGGGTGTCCCGAGTCAAAGCAAGATGATACTTGCAAAGGGAACTGAAATAGGGTGCATAACTATGCATCCGGGGGATAAAATGACACGCGGGGTGTCCATGGATCGAAGCAAGATGATACTTGCAGAGGGAACTGGAATAGGGTGCATAACTATATACCCAAGGGATTAAATGACATGCAGGGTGTCCACAGATCGAAGCAAGATGATACTTGCAAAGGGAAGTGGAATAAGGGGCATAAGTACGCACCCCGGGGATGAAATGACACATGTGGTGTCCACAGATCAACGCAAGATGATACTTACTGAGGGAACTGGAATAAGGCACATAGCTATGTACCCAGGGGATTAAATGACACGCAGGGTGTCCACAGATTGAAGCAAGATGATACTTGCGAGGGGAACTAGAATAGGGTGCATAACTATATACCCGGGGGATAAAATGACACGCGGGGTGTCCACGAATTGAAGCAAGATGATACTTACGGGACAATTTTATGCCATAGGTGCATGCATGCACATGGTGTACGAACGTAATTTCAGTGCTTGGGAAGCACCTTTGGGTTTTCATGCACGAATTGAGATGAGCTCGCGCTTGATGCATGGGTAGATTTTCGGCGCTCGGGGAGCATCTTAGGTTTTTACATGATGAAATGGGTTGAGAAGGTGTGCTTGGCACGAGGACAGTGTTTCAGTGCTCGAGGAGCACCTTAGGCTTTTTTGAGATGAGATGGTGTGCTTGGCACACAGACAGCGTTTCGGCGCTTGGGGAGCACCCTAGGTTTTTATAAGATGATATGAAATAAAATCACGCTCGGCATGCGAGCAGAGTTTTGGTTTTCAGAGAGCACCCTGGGTTTTCATGAGATGATATGAGATGAGATGGTGTGCTTGGCACACAGACAGCGTTTCGGTGCTCGGGGAGCACCCTAGGTTTTTATGAGATGATATGAGATGAGATGGTGTGCTTGGCACACAGACAGCGTTTCGGTGCTCGGGGAGCACCCTAGGTTTTTATGAGATGATATGGTGTGCTTGGCACACAGACAACGTTTCGGTGCTCGGGGAGCACCCTAGGTTTTTATGAGATGAGATAGTGTGCTTGGTACACAGACAGCGTTTCGGCACTCGGGGAGCACCCTAGGTTTTTATGAAATGATATGAGATGAGATGGTATGCTTGGCACACAGAGCGTTTTGGTGCTTCGGGAGTGCCTTAGGTTTTTATGAGATGATATGAGATGAGATGGTGTGCTTGGCACACAGACAGCGATTCGGCGCTCGGAGAGCACCTTAGATTTTTATGAGATGATATGCGATGAGATGGTGTGCTTGGCACACAGATAGTGTTTTGGCGCTCAGAGAGCACCCTAGGTTTTTATGAGATGATATAAGATGAGATGGTGTGCTTGGCACACAGACATCGTTTCGGCGCTCAGGGAGCACCTTAGGTTTTTATGCGATGAAATGATATGAGATTTTTTTTTGATATTCACGGAATATAAATGCATGAAACAGGTCTTTGATGCTTGCAGAGTGCTTAAATGGGTCGATGAAGTTTCCGGCATTCATGGAACACCTAAATGACTTGGCTTGTGAGATAAGGTTTTCAGTGCTCATGGAGCACCTAAAATGGCTTGATGTATAGATGATATGTACAGTCGTGAGTTAATCGTGATTGAATGATGTTAGACGGATGGAAACAAGAATAAGGGTGGCTTTCTTTATTTTATTTCTTTTTATTTATTTTGGACATTCTGTGAATGCCCAATGCTATGTAAAAGACAATGCAGACAGGCCGCACATGAGCCAACACACGGACAGATGTTTGAAGCATTTGGGGCACCTAGTGGATGTTGTGAAATGGTCGCGTGTGTACCGACACACGGATGGGGGTTCGACATTTTACAGGTCGATAAGGTGATATGAAATGGTCACATGGGGACCGTCCCATGGATAGAGTTCTGATGCTTTTGAGACATCCGATATGAAATGATTTCACGAATAAGTCATGTGTAACTTGAGACACGGATAGCGGTTCGGCGCTTGTGGAACACCTCGCATGATTTGGTAATGTCATGGAATGCCCCTATATTCATAATAATTCGACACTCGTGAAGTACCTCGAATGAGCCATTAATATCATGAAACAATCCGATGTGGATAGTGACACGCAAACAAGGCTTTGCATCACCGTGATACTAACAATTAATGGACATGAAATGGAGATGATGTCATGTAATGTTGTCATGCGACTCGCCACACAACACAGACCTACGATCGTCGTGATCTTCTAGTGAATGACATTATATAGTGGAGTGGCCAAATGCGAACAAGCGCACATGCAGACCACAAGTAATTTTGGGATACCCGATATGGTATGAAATGAAATGATCATGATAGGCATTCTTAGAACATCCCTTATTAGGTGTAAGGGAATGAAATGGCATGAATGTGTATGTCACACAAAATGCAAGTGGCTGCAGAAAAAAAAATATGGTTAGGATGCATGATACATGAGATGATGTCGTGTATGCTTTAAGGAAATGTTGGCACGTGGGATGTATATATATGGCACACAAATAAAATGTCATGGCTACATGAAGATGTGGTTAGCTTAAATGCCATACATATGTATGTGTGTTAAAATGGTTGCACGAAAATGTGGTTAAAATGGCACACGAATGATTATACGTGTTTGATGTTTGTGAAAAGGTAAAAAAAAAGAAAACCATCACAGAACAAATGTTAGCACATGTAAAAATATGCTCTCCCTTCCAACCTTATTCCTCCTTTTGATTGGTCACGCAATCCTTCCTAGGTGTTGGGTCTCTTTGGCATCAACGTGGGATACCAAAGGCGTACACTTAATTGTCTAATTTCAAATTTATGTTTTGGTAATCGTAGGGGAAGTTGCTAAGCCATTACATGTGGGTTAAAGGCAAACCAAGGGTCGTACAGGTCACCATAGTGAATATACACTCCTCACCATAGAACACAATGTAAGGTCATTGTGAGCCGACGACCTTAAACGGAACGCGGCGAAGCGAACCGGGGAAAAGGAAAAGGAGATGATGAAATTGATTGAGATTTGTGAATTTTGTGGAAAACGGGTTTTGTTTATATTGAGTTGGGAAAATTATTGATTTAATTTGGAAATCCTTTTGTAGAAAACATTTTCTCGTTTTTTAACTTAAAGACCTTGAAACTTAAATCCCGAGATCAATGACAGAGTCGCCACCCGGATAAACTCATCCGGGAATTCCGGTATAGCTCCCTACCGAAGACAGGCTACTGTACCTAATCCAGAGATTTAGGGTTCGGGCAAATAACTTACTTGACCTGTAGCTTGCTTTCACTTTACAGTTTATATTACCATATTTAATTTGTTTTATTATCTTTCTCTAACTCCAATTAGTTTAGTTTAATTATCCGATGCTAAAGCAAAATGCAAGAAATGAATGGCGGGAAATAAAATTATACATTCAAAATATACAAAAGAATAATAGAGGCCTATTATACAACCCAATCAAATAAAAAAGGAAAACTTTCAGCCTCACTTTTACAAGCGCCTAGAATACACGATTTATCTAGAGAAATACAATCGCCTAGGATACACGTATTGATCTATTAAATACATCAAAAATAAAAATAAAAGAGCTGCAAAACAGAGGGTTAGCACAATATATAGCACGCCATAAGTTGGACTTAAGCATGACAGAATGAGAAATCAAGGATTAGGGGCATGCATTAGGGGATAACCGGGTTGGCTCGGCTAGCCGGCCTGGTTAGACCTGGAAAACATTTTGAAATGTTCCTGTATTTTGGTTTTGTGGGAAAACTGTTTTGAAAACATTTTTTGCCAGTTTAATTAATTTTAGCATGTGAGGTGGGTCAGTTTTCGGAAGAATCGGGTCTCTGTCGTGGCATTGTTCTAAATGCAATTTTACTGGAAATTGAATCTAGGGTCGTGAATCCACACAACAAAATTCATTTTGATGATTTTTGGGGTTTTCTGAATTTTTATGGATTTTTGGGAATTTTTGGAAATAAAAACGGAAATTTTGGTTCTGGAAATCACGTTACAGTCGTGCGACTGTAAGCGGCCCAAAATCAGGATTTCGCCAAAATTTTATTTGAATCAAAACGAAAGAAAAACAACCTGGAAATCAAGAACACTCATACGACTGTAATTATAGTCGTACAACTGTTCATCAAATCCAAGAACAGTCGTGCGATTGTTCTTGATTCCCAGAAGCAGAAATGCAGAAATAAGGCAAAAATGCACAAAAATCACATCCAGCACCCAGAAAGCAAGAAAAAGAGAAAGGAAAAGGAGTGCCTACCTTTTTAGAAGCTTATCCAAGTCGAATTGACCCCTACCATTGCTCCAATCCACACGAATTTGCACTTTTCCTCTGAGATTGAAGTTGAGAGCTTTGTGTCCAAAAATCCAAAATGCTTGGGATTCTGATGATTTAAGTCCGAGATTTTTGATTTGCTTGTGAAGTTAAGTGATTAACCTGAGGATTTCTAGCAAGTTTTAATCTTAATTCTAAGAATCAAAGAAAATAGAAGAGGAAAAGAAGAATTTATGAGTTGGGTTTTTTCTTTCTTTTCCTTCTCTCTTTTCTGCTTTCTTTTTCTAAATTTTTTACCAGAATTCCAAGACCCTCTCTCTTTCCCTTCTTTTTCCTCTTTTCTACTCTGCTTTTTTTGGTGCCTTGCTGCAAGAATGGAGCAATTAATGCTCCTCCCTCTCTCCTCCATTTTCTGCTGCAGAGGTATAGGCTTCTGCTGCTGCTCCGACATTACAGTCGTACGACTGTAAGGAAAGTCGTATGACTCATTTTTTTTTAAGTACAGAGAATTTCGGCCCTTACAGCTACCCCTCGCGTGATCAAATTCACCACCCGATCTTAGTCTGGGATAGTTGATGTGAATTTGAGAAACGCGACTCAAAGCGCCGCAGACACAGGAAATAAAACATGCAACTGAGTTGCTGGAGCTTCACTACTGTGGTGACGTGTTAAGTTGACCGGGTGGAATAAGCCGATATCGGGTCTATGTTACCCGAGGCAATGCTGGAGATTTGAATTAGATTCCATGATTTAGGATCTTGCTTGAATCGATCTTCAAGAATCCGAAATCTGTCTTGGGCGGTTTTCAAGGATTAAGAATCAGGCTTGAAGAGGTTTCATGGATTCAAAACCACGCTTGAGGAGGTTTGCAAGGATTGGGAATCATGCTTGAAGAAGTTCAAGGATTCGAAATCTAGCTTGGGGAGGTGTTTATCAAGGATTGGGAATCATGCTTGAAGAAGTTCAAGGATTTGAAATCTAGCTTGGAGAGGTGTTTATCAAGGATTGGGAATCATGCTTGAAGAAGTTCAAGGATTCTAAATCTGGCTTGGAGAAGTATTTATCAAGGATTAGGAATCATGCTTGAAGAAGTTCAAGGATTCAAAATCTAGCTTGGATGAAATAAGGGGTTTGATGTAGAACTAAGCCGATACCGGGTCTAGGTTACCCAAGGCAAATCTGTAGAAATTTTGTGGATTTGAAATTTTACGGGAATTGGATGGGCTTGAAATAATGGAATAAGAGGGTCAAGGATTTGAAACAATGCTTGAACGTAATGGAGTTCAAGGGTTCGAAATCTGGCTTGAATAAAGAAAAGGGGTTCAAGGATTTGGAACCATGCTTGCATGTAATGGCGTTCAAGGGTTTGAAATCTGGCTTGAATAAAGAAAAGGGTTCAAGGATTTGCAACCATGCTTGAACGTAATGGAGTTCAAGGGTTTGAAATTTGGCTTGAATAAAGAAAAGGGTTCAAGGATTTGTAACCATGCTTGAACGTAATGGAGTTCAAGGGTTTGAAATCTGGCTTGAATGAAATAAGGAGATAGCTTTAGGAATAATAATTTTGGCTTGATGAAGAGTATTTATCTCTTGATTGATAATTTTGGAAGCAAAAATTTTTGCCCCTTCAATCAAGGATAAATACGGCTTGATTGCGCTGCCCCTTGGAGACTTATCATGTTGAGATTTTAGTTTGCACTGACGCTTCTCATATTTTAAGGCCCAATAGATGCCCCGACATTGTGCCATCTCTGCTTTGAGAGTGATCTTGGTTCGTAATAGCATGATGATAATGGTGGATACCTGTGCTTGGGTTGGTTGTGATATTTATATGCATGTATGCATGTATATTTTGAATGCATGTACATATTTCAATGTGTGTATGTGCAAATGAGCTTTAGAAAATGCATTTCACGCCATTTGCTCAATCTTGACATTCCAGGTTCTTTCTGGGGAAGATATGTTGTGCGATTGACCGTCCATAGTTGGAGAAGCAACATTTTGGGTATAATGTGATTCTTGCGATCCTTCCAGGGATATATGATGGCTAATGCAGAAGTACGATGACTGTTGGAGAGAAAGTGATGATGTTCTTGGCAACGATATCATTGAGAAACAATGCAACGGATCTTGTTGGGGATTAATGAAATGTTCCTGCTGGGGGAATGACGGAGAAGTTTTGCCTTCTCTGCCCCTAAGCTTCATGAATTTGGAAATGCTCTAAATTTTGCCTGAGTAGCCCAAAGTGGGTTTTCAACTCAGCGAGCTGCTCTAACTTTTGCCTAAGGCACCTTTTCGGTTTTTACCTTAGCGAGCTTTTCATATGCCCTAACTTTTGCCACCCAATGCGGGGTTTTCAGCTTAACAGGCTGCTCTAATTTTTGCCTGAGATGCCTTTTCGGTGTTCACCTCATCGAGCTCTTTTTTTCTTTTTTTTTAAATGCCGTGGAATTAGAAGAAGACTTCCAATTCAATACACCTTCTGATGATGAGATGATTGTAGGAAGTCTTGTAGGATTTGGTCGCTCCATCGTTGTTGCTGAAGTTCACAAGCGTATAGTCATATATGATGCATGATGTGAATTCAATTTCAGGCAAAACTTGGGATATTTAAATGAACACGGTAAGACATTCATTCATTCATTCATTGATAATGTTTTAGCATAATGCACATTATATATGAAATGAAATTAAGGACAAGATGAGTATGGTATCCGTCTCGACTGAACCCACGACTGCCACCAACTGGTCCTTGCGGATTTTCTAGCCAGTGGTTCTCACCTCACTGTCCTAACTTTTGCATGGATTGCTTTTGTGATTTTCAATCCATCGGACTTCTTCTTCTTCTTCTTCTTTTTTTGTGGAAACCTGAGCCTGTCCCGATTGAAGGGGGTTAATGACTTGGTCTCTGTCTTTCTCGGTAGGACCGCTTCGATCCTTCAGTTTAATGGCTGCGCTGTTTCCCTAATGTTACTCTTGCATTAATTCAGTGTATTTGTGAGACAAATGGTAACATGCTAACTTAGCCTTTGCAGATAGATGCCATATTTGGTAACACCTTTTGATGTGCTTGTTAGTTGCTTGCACTATCCTACTGGATTACGGGTGGTGCAGAGGCGATGCATGATGCCTCTCTCCTTTATTCTGGAACGATTGTACTGTTGCCCCAGAACTTTCATTCTATTATCGGGGATGATATGGTGTGAAACATCATATGATACAGATGCATTCTTATTTCAGAACTTGAAACCTTTTTTTTTTACGGAACTTCCGCGTGGTCGTACTTGTCTTTCGGATTCTTTGTAATTTTGCATCCTGCAATCCTTTGTTGATCTCTTAGTGTGTTGTCATAGGACTAGGCAAAGGTCTTCCACGCTTTTAGGCATTTTGCAATTTCTCTTTCTCTTATCAGTTGTGAGGTCTTTCAGGACGGATACCATTTTGGATGCTTATCTGTCCTTAGATGCATTTCATGTGATGATGTGCCATGTATGCTAAAGACATTAAATGAATGTTTGTATGCATGCACAGTGTTCTATCCAGGAAAATATCACACAAATAACTGAAATCAAATTACATTACATTAAACGCCTTGTGGGCTGCATTGTTCACAAAAAAAAGATAAAGAACGGAACAGATACATCAAAATAATTAACATCCTCCACATACGAAGGGTCTTCTTTTGCTGCTGCATCATCAACTTTGATAGCTAGTCAAAGCTGGGCAAAGGATTGCTCTGGACATTAGGCTTCAAGGGTGGCTCGACCATTTTCCCGTCAATGATCAGTCGTCGAATAGACTTCAGCAGTTGCTTGCAGTCGTTTGTGTGGTGCCCACTGTCACATGATAGGAACAGAACTTGCCTTTGTCTATCTCAGCCGGGTTCTCGAACGGCTTCAGAGAACTCAAGAGACCGCCGTTCCTACATTTGGCAAATAATCGGCTCAGCGAAATAGCCTATGGGGATATGCCCTTTCCGTCACCCTCGGAGAGTGGACTCCTAGTTTGTCGCGGAACAAGGTCAGCACTTGCTTTGAGGGGGACCTTCGATTCCGCTTCACCAGTCAACCCTCTTATTACTCCTTCGAGCTCTGTCACGTGTGCCTCCAATTCAGAACACCAAACCGTCAGCTTTTCTACCTTGTCACAATCATCTCTTAGCATCTCCTTCAACATTATCGCCGCCTCATCCCTGACTGCCTTTCAAAATCGTGATGAAGCAACATAATCATCCACGACATCTGTTATGGTGTTGAAGTTCATTGGGCCAGCCATTCTCAAGACTCGTTCCCTTTCTCCCCTGATAAGAACATTTGTCAGCATCGACTAGGGCATGCGGACGGAGAATGCCAAGTCTAGGGATGATGCAGGTATGAATGCATGATGTGATGCATGCATGTATGAACTATGATATCATGTAATGCCATGTCATGTTATGCAATCCTAAGCTAGTTAAGTGCACACAAAGCCCGAGATGGAAACATGCAAAATGAAATGAATGTTATTGATGAAGCTATATGCTGAAGGAGAGCGTGGGCGTATAAATATACACCATATGGATAAAATGACACACAGGGTGTCCACTGATCGAAGCAAGGTGATACTTACGAAGCTCTTACATGTAGAACGTATCTTACATGGGAGGAGAGTTAATATTTGAATCGGTACGTGTAGAGCGGATCTTACACAGAGAGGAAGTGTAGAGTTTGATACGGTACGTGTAGAGCTTGTCTTGCACGGGAAAAGATTTGGAGCGATACGTGTAGAGCTTATCTTACATGGGGAGGAAGTGTGCAGAGCTTGTCTTACACAGGAAGATATTTGGAACGATACATGTAGAGCTTATCTTACACGGGGAGGATGGGTAGAGTTTGATGCAGTACGTGCAGAGCTTGTCTTGCATGGGGAAAAGATTTGGAGCGATACGTGTAGAGCTTGTCTTACACGGGGAGGAAATGTACAAAGCTTCTCTTGCACGGGAAGATATTTGGAACGATACGTGTAGAGCTTGTCTTACACGGGGAGGATGGGTAGAGTTTGATACGGTACGTGCAGAGCTTATCTTGCATGGGAAAAGATTTAGAGCGATACGTGTAGAGCTTGTCTTACACGGGGAGGAAGTGTGCAGAGCTTGTCTTGCACAGGAAGAGACTTGGAGCGATACGTGTAGAGCTTGTCTTACACGGGGAGGAAGTGTGCAGAGCTTGTCTTGCACGGGAAGAGACTTGGAGTGATACGTGTAGAGCTTGTCTTACATGGGAAGGAAGTGTGCAGAGCTTGTCTTTCACAGGAAGATATTTGGAATGATACGTGTAGAGCTTGTCTTACACGGGGAGGAAGTGTGCAGAGCTTGTCTTGCACGGGAAGATATTTTGGAGCTTATGTGCGCGGGACACACGGATAAGGTTTCTAATGATTATGGAAGACCTAAGGGGCTTAATGAAGTTTCTAGCATTTTTGGAACACTTAAATGACTCAGTGCATGCTGTAAAGTACTTGGTGCTTGTGGAGTGCTTGAATGTTTAGCGGATGAATGAAATGTACATCGTGAGATAATGAGGATGATTCCCTTGTTTTTATTCTTTTGACTTTGGACATTCCAAGAACACCTAATGCTATGCAAAAAGTGTTACATGTGAACTGCCACACGGGTAAAAGTTCGATGCTTTTGGTGCACCTAATGAATTTTGTGAAATGGTCACGTGTGTACCGACACACGGACGGAGTTCGACACTTTGTATGTCTATGAGATGATATGAAATGGTCGCATGGGACCGGCCCATGGACAGAGTTCTGATGCTTTTGAGCATATGAAATGAAATAATGTTATGAGAGAGTCACGTGTGATAGGAGACACCGACAGAAGCTCGGCGTTCGGGGAACACCTTTCGTGATTTGGGATATTATGAAATGCCCCTACATGCGTACTAATCCGGCACTCGGGAAGCGCCTCGAATGATGTAGTAATGTCATGAAGTAACCCGATGTGGATCACAGTGTTGTATGATGTTTATGACGAATGGGTATCATGTCATGAAATGCATCGTGTGGATTGTCACACGAAAATATACCTAGGACCATCGTGGTCTCTATTGAATGAAATGATTTGGTGGAATGGCCAAATGCAATCCGGTGCATTGGCAGAACACAGGTATTTTGGGATACCCGATATATGATGGAATGATATGATCGTGGTGGGTGTCCTTGGAACAGCCCTAATTTAATTTAGGTGATATGTCGTGAATGCTCATGACATACAAAAATGCAAATGGCTGCACAAAAACGTGGTTAGGATGCAGGACATACATAATGATGTCATGTATGTTATGTAAAAAAAATGCTAATCACACAAATTTAATGTTATGGCTGAAAGAGAAAGGATTAGTATGAATGGCAAACGGATGATTTAATGTCTTCACACGAAATAAAAATGCAAATGGCTGCATAAAAATGTGGGTTAATATGGCGCACGAAAACTATGCATGTTTGATGCTTTGTGAAAAGTCAGAAAAATAGAAAACAACATGGAACAAACGTCAGCACACGCAAAAGATGCACTCCCTTCCAACCTTATTTCTCCTTTCGATTGGTCTCGTAATTCTTCCTAGGTGTTGGGTCTCTTTGGCATCAACGAGGGATACCAAAGGCGCACACTCAATGTTCATTTTTAAGTTAAGTTTTGGTAGTCCTAAGGCAAATTGCTAAGCCATTACATGTGGACCAAAGTCAAAACCAAGGGTCGTACAGTTTCCCATAGCAAATAAACACTTCCCCACCGTAGAACACCATGTAAGGTCATGCGGGGCTATGAGTGGTTTACCCCGTCGGGTGTCTCCAATCCTGGCAATAGAGGTAGGCCACCTTCTTGGGTAAACCGGGGTGGAAAACAGTGTATTTGAGGGGTTGAGAAGAAGAAAATGTCATGATATGCAATGAGCAAATAAATATGGTAATATGAACTAGTGAAGTGACTACAAGCGAGGTCTTATTTCGGTAGTTGCCTAAGTTCCTTAAGTTTTTAAGAAAAACATTTTTAAGAAACTTTTCCTCCCCAGCAAAGTTGCCACTGTGAGTGGACGGCCTTAAACGGAACACAGCGAAGCGAACCGGGGAAAAGGAAAAGGAGATGATGAAATTGATTAAGATTTGTGAATTTTGTGGAAAATGGGTTTTGTTTATGTTGAGTTGGGAAAATTATTGATTTAATTTGGAAATCCTTTTGTAGAAAACATTTTCTCACTTTTTAACTTAAAGACCTCGAAATTTAAATCTCGAGATCAGTGATAGAGTTGCCACCCGGATCAGCTCATCCGGGAATTCTGGTACAGCTCTCTACCGAAGACAGGCTACTGTACCTAATCCAGAGATTTAGGGTTTAGGCAAATAACTTACTTGACCTCGAGCTTGCTTTCACTTTACAGTTTATATTACCATAATTAATTGGCTTTGTTATCTTTCTCTAACTCCAATTAGTTTATTTTAATTATCCGATGCTAAAGCAAAATGCAAGAAATGAGTGGCGGGAAATAAAATTATACATTCAAAATGTACAAAAGAATAATAGAGGCCTATTATACAACCCAATCGAATAAAAAAGAAAAACTCTCAGCCTCACTTTTACAAGCGTCTAGAATACGCGATTTATCTAGAGAAATACAATCGCCTAGGATACACGTATTGATCTATTAAATACATCAAAAATAAAAATAAAAGAGCTGCAAAACAGAGGGTTAGCACAATGTATAGCACGCCATAGGTTGGACTCAAGCATGACAGAATGAGAAATCAAGGATTGGGGGCACGCATTTAAGGGATAACCGGGTTGGCTCGGCTAGCCGGCCCGGTTAGACCTGGAATAAATTTTGAAACATTCCTGTATTTTGGTTTTGTGGGAAAACTGTTTTGAAAACATTTTTTGCCGGTTTAATTAATTTTAGCATGTGAGGTGGGTCGGTTTTCGGGAGAATCGGGTCTCCGTCGTGGCATTGTTCTAAATGCAATTTTACTGGAAATTGAACCTAGGGTCGTGAATGCACACAACAAAATTCATTTTGATGATTTTTGGGGTTTTCTGAATTTTTATGGATTTTTGGGAATTTTTAGAAATAAAAACGAAAATTTTGGTTCTGGAAATCACGTTACAGTCATACGACTGTAAATTACAGTCGTAAGACTGTAAGCGGCCAGGAATCAGGATTTCGCCAAAATTTTATTTGAATCAAAATGAAAGAAAAATAACCTGGAAATCAAGAACACTCGTACGACTGTAATTACAGTCGTACGACTGTTCATCAAATCCAAGAACAGTCGTGCGACTGTTCTTGATTCCCAGAAGCAGAAATGCAGAAATAAGACAAAAATGCATAAAAATCACATCCAACACCTAGAAAGCAAGAAAAAGAGAAAGGAAAAGGAGTGCCTACCTTTTTAGAAGCTTATCCAAGTCGAATTGACCCTTGGCATCGCTCCAATCCACACGAATTTGCACTTTTCCTCTGAGATTGAAGTTGAAAGCTTTGTGTCCAAAAATCCAAAATGCTTGGGATTCTGATGATTTTAGTCCGAGATTTTTGATTTGTTTGTGAAGTTAAGTGATTAACCTGAGGATTTCTAGCAAGTTTTAATCTTAATTCTAAGAATCAAAGAAAATAGAAGAGGAAAAGAAGAATTTGTGAGTTGGGTTTTTTCTTTCTTTTCCTTCTCTCTTTTCTCCTTTCTCTTTCTAAATTTTTTACCAGAATTCCAAGACCCTCTCTCTTTCCCTTCTTTTTCCTCTTTTCTACTCTGCTTTTTTCGGTTCCTTGCTGCAAGAACGGAGCAATTAATGCTCCTCCCTCTCTCCTCCATTTTCTGCTGCAGAGGTATGGGCTTCTGTAACTGCTCCGACATTACAGTCGTACGACTGTAATTTTTAAATTACAGTCACATGACTGTGAGGACAATCATACGATTCTTCTTTTTTTTTTTTTTAAGTACAGAGAATTCTGGCGCTTACAGTCATGCAGTGCTATGAGTGGTTTACCCCTTTGGGTGCCTGTAATCCTGGCGGTAGAGGTAGGTCACCTTCTTGAGTAAACCGGGCTGATCAGTGTATTTGAGGGGTTGAGAAGAAGAAAATGTCATGATATGCAAGGTATGAATAAATATGGTATTTATAAATTAGTAAATGACTACAAGCGAGGTTATATTTCAATAGTTGGCTAAGTTCCTTAAGTTTTTATAAAAAAATGTTTTAGGAAACTTTTGATCCCCAGCGAAGTCGCCACTGTGAGCGGACGACCTAAAAGGTGGAATGCGGCAAAGCGAACTGGGGAACAGAAAGCGAGTTTTCGGATGTTTCGGTTTTGATGAAAAACGGGTTTTGTTTGTCTTGATTTAGGGGAAAACCACTTGTTCGTTTTAGAAATTCCTTTTGTAGAAAACATTTTCCCATTTTATTACTTAAAGACCTCGAAATCTAAATTTCAAGATCAGTGACAAAGTCGCCACCCGGATCAGCTCATCGGGGAAATTCCGGTACTGCTCCCTATCGAGTGTAGACTGCTGTACCTAATCCAGAGATTTAGGGTTCGAGCAACTTACCAATTCAACCTCAAGCTTGTATTCATTTTATAATTTATATTACCATATTTATTCAATTTATTATCTTTCTTAACCCAATTATGTTTATTTATCAACCGATGCTCACACAGATGATAGAAATAAATTACAGAAAAGTAAATCAAAATCCAAAATATATAGAAATAATAAAGGCTGCTTATACAACCAAATGAAAAGCTCTCGTCCTCACATTACAAGCGTCTAGAATACACGGGTATCTAAAAATTTACAAATGCCTAAAATACACGAGTTAATCTATTAATTACATCAAAAATAATAAAAAGAAAAATAAATGCTACAAGACAGACGGTTAGCACAGTTTATATTACAAACATAGATAAGACTCAAGTAGGACAGAATTGGGATTTTTAGGAACAAGGGCATGCATTTAGGGAGTAACCGGGTTGACTCGGTTAGTCGGCCCAGTTAGACCTGGAAAACGGTTTTGAAATGCCCAGTAGGTTTTTTGTGATAGAAAATAATTTTTGGAAAACCATTTGGCTTGGTTTCATGCAAATTTCTATATTTCAGCAGGTCTATTATCCCGGAAATCAGGGTTTCGTTCGTGTGGGTTTTCCTAATTTCTATAACCATCTAGGGTCTGAGAGCGATAAACACACAAAAAACGATTTGATTTTGAAGACAGCATCGAGCTACGACGTCCGTGTGGGTCGTTCCGTGATTCTGTCCCCTTCTGGGAACTACCGCCGTACGGCTATGGTTAGAGCCGTGTGGCTGTAGCACCCACAGCCGTGCAGCTGTAACACCTGGAACCCGAAGTCGGTTTTCTTGTTTTTTGAAAATCGCTATTTTACTCGTTTTTGATGTTTCCTGAAGATTTTTATAGGGTTCAATACTGGACGACGGATCCGATTTGGATTGAACAACCCCAAAATCCAGAAAATAAAATCTAGGAAAAAACTGAAAACCTAACACCCATACGCATGAAATCTGAAAACCATAGTTTGATAACGCACGGATGTATTGGGCCGAAATATATCATTATAGGGCAAACAAAATGGGAAACAGACTGTGTTCGGCCATTGCGGGGTTGTTTGGGTTTCTGCCCAGGAAAGCAGAGCCGTGCGGCTCTAGTTAGAGCTGTGTGACTCTGTTCTTGAAAAATAGAGCCGCGCGGCTATGTTCTTCAGGGATTAGAGTTGTCTGGCTCTGGTTAGAGTCGTGTGGCTATAATCAATAGCCAGTTTCTGGAAAATTTGCAGAAAAGACAGAAAAATCACAACAACAACAAACCAAAGCGAGTTTAAGGCCTCTCAAAGTTTACCTTGTGATTGTTTTGGTATGTTTAATTTCCGGTATCAAATTGAGAAATAAAATGCTCCTTGAATCCTTAAACGTCCCGAAATTCCAAAAACGAATCCGAATCAATCTGAAACCAATCCGAAATGGCTCCAATTGAGTATGGAACAGTTAAGAAATCTTCCCTTAGTGCTTTGGTATTGTTTTTGGTATTGAGTTTTGGTTCTCTCCCTCTCCTTTTTTTTTCTCTATGTTTTTCGGCCTCTCTCTATCTCCCTTTTTTTTTCTTCTGTTTCTTTTTTTTTTCTACCTAAGACTCCTTTTCTTTCCCTTTTTTTTTTCTTTCTTATATCCCTCTCTTTCCTGTCACTTCTCCAATTAATCAGCCAGTTGAGGATTTCAGCTGAGAAAATAAAAATCTCCCATTTTAGCCAAGTTGTTATGCTTTTGCAGGGCAACTTAGCTGCCCCATCAGAGTCCCGCGGCTCTAACCTAGAGCCGTGTGGCTCTAGTTTTGAAACTATAGCCGTGCGACTCTAGATAGAGCTGGGTTGATTCCACCAATTCCTACGCTCATATCTAAGCCCTGAAATCACTCGAAGGACCTTGGGGTTTTAGATCGAGGATAGCTTGGTTTTTGGAGCATTTGAGACACTTCATGTGACATTCCGCTCATCCTTCAGTCTAATTCATGTCCATCTGCTTAACAAGCAAAATGGGATTCTCATCATAGAGGTCAGGAAAACCCGTGCTCATAGATGTCGTTACGTGATGCTGTCTTCAGAATCAAATTGTTTTTGGTGTGTTTACTACTTTTGGAAATTAGATGGATGTTCGGAATTAGGAACCCCCACGAACGGAACCCCGAGTTCTGGGATAACTGACCCACTAAATGGAGAAATTTGCATGTAATTGAGCCAAATCTTTTTCCAAAATGTTTTCAAGTACAAAACCTACAGGTTATTTCTAAAATTGTTTTCCAGGTCTAACCGAGTAAGTCACCTGCACTTCTCGGTTATCCCCTAAATGCATGCTCCTATTTCCTGAAATCCCCATTCTGTCCTGTATGAGTCCTATGTGTGTTTAGGATATACTATGCTAACCATCTATTTTGCAGCTTTTTATTTTTATTTTGGATGTATGTGAGCGGACGACCTGAAAAAGGGCGGGACGCGACAAAGCAAACCGGGGAAAGATGAAAGTGTTGATTTGGGTGAAAAACGGAGTTTTGTTTATCTTGCTTTAGGGACAACCATTCATTTGTTTTAGAAATTCCTTTTGTAGAAAACGTGTTCCCGTTTTATTACTTAAAGACCTTGAAACCTAAATTTCAAGATTAGTGACAGAGTTGCCACCCAGATCAGCTTATCCGGGAAATTCTGGTACAGCTCGCTACTGAGCGTAAACTGCCGTACCTAATCCAGAGATTTAGGGTTCAGGCAACTTACCTATTCAACTTAAGCTTGTATTCAGTTTATAATTTATGTTACCATATTTATTCAATTTATTATCTTTCTCTACCCAATTAAGTTTATTTATCAGCCGATGCTCAAGCAAATGACAGAAATAAATTACAGGAAAAGTAAATCATACATTCGAAATATACAAAAGAATAATAGAGGCCGCTCATACAACAAAATCGAATAAAGATAAAAACTCTCGTCCTCAAGTTACAAACACCTAAGATACACGATTATCTAAAAAAATTTACAAGCGCCTAAAATACACGAATTAATATATTAATTACACCAAAAATAATAAAAAAGGGAAATAAATGCTGCAAAACAGATGGTTAGCATAGTTTATATTACAAACACAAGTAGGACTCATAGCATGACAGAACTGGGGCTTTTAGGAACGAGGGCATCCATTTTAGGGGTAATCGGGTCGATTCAGCCAACCGGCTCGGTTAGACCTGGAAAACGGTTTTGAAATGCCCTATAGATTTTTGTGCTGGAAAGTAATTTTTGGAAAACATTTGGCTCAATTTCATGCAAATTTCTGCATTTCATCAGGTCTGTTATTCCAGAACTCGGGGTTCCGTTCGTGCGGGTTTTCCTAATTTTTACAACCATCTAGGGTCCAAAAGCAGTAAACATACCAAAAACGGTTTGAATCCGAAGACAGCATTACGCGACGATGTCCGTACGGGCCGTTCCGTGATTCTGTCTTTCTCTGGAAGTTACAGCCGCATAGCAGTAAATATAGCTGTGCAGCTATGACTTCAAGAACCCAAAAAAATGGTTTTCTCATTTTTTGAAAATCGCTATTTTGCTTTTTTTGGTTTTTCCAGAAGATTTTATAGGGTTCGGGTGTCTGCTAATGCTGGACTACGGATCCGGTTCGGATCGAACAACCTCGGAATTTAGAAAGTAAAACCCTGGAAAAACCGAAAACCTAACACCCGTACGTACAGAAATCTGAAAACTAAAGTTTAATAACGTTCGAATGTATTTAGGCCGAAAAACATCACAACAGAATGCATAAAATGGAAAACGGACTATTTTCGGCCGATCGGGGTAGTTTTGGGTTTCTGCCCCTACAGAACATAGTCGCGTGGCTCTGAGTGCCAGCGCCACATGGCTCTATTCATACAAAGTACAGCCGTGCGATTGTGTTCATGAAGAACACAACCATGCAGCTGTATTCCAGGAAGTTCGTTTTCCGAAGATTTGAAAAATGAAGAAAAACACAAAGAAAGAATAATGCACATAGGTTTAAGGCCTTTCAGAGTTTACCTTGATATTGTTTTGATGTGTTTGACGTCCAGAATCGGATTGGAACCTTGAAATGCACCTTGAATCCTCAACCGGCTGAAATTCTAAAACTAACTCGAATCGATCCGAAACCAATCCGAGATGATTTCGATTGGTTAAGCAAAGGTTGAGAACACTTTCTTTGGAGCTTAGGTATTAGTGTTTGTGTTAAGTTTTGGTTTTGGTTCACTATCCCTTACTCTCTGTATCTCGGTTCCTCTCCTTCTTCTCTTTTATTCTCTCTTTTCTTTTTGTTTTTTTCTTTCCTCCGGCTCCTTTTCTCTTTTGATTTTTTTGGTTTTTATATCTCGCAATCCGTAATGATTTCCAGAATTAATGAGCCTCTAATTTTTCTGCGTAATTTGGCTGATTTCCTTTCTTTCAGCCAGGTTGCTTTGCTTTGCGGAGTAACTTGGTTACCCCACTAGAGCTGTACGACTCTAGTTGTGCTAGAGCTGTGCAGCTTTAGACCTACAGCCGTGCAGCTTTAGGTAGAGCTGGGGCTAAAATCAGCAAAAAAAGCCTACGTTCACCATAAACCCTGAAATCATTCGGACGACTTCTCTCGGTGTTTCGAATCAAGGACAGCTCGGTTTTCGAAACGTTTGAGATACCCAAGGCAACATTCTATTCATTTTCAAGTCCAATTCTTGTCCATCTGCTTAACAGATAATATAAGAATTCTCATCATGGAGGTCGGGAAAAACCCGTGCTCACAATGTATTTAATAGATCAACTCGTGTATGCTAGGCAATTGTAATTTTTAGACATTTGTGTATCTAGGCGATAGTATTGGTGAGGATGAGAGTTTTTTTCTCTTTTTGGATTGTAATAAGTGGCCTATGTTTCTTTTTGGTTTGGTTTGGATATATGGTTTATATTTCTGTACTTTAATTTTATGCAGTTTATTCCTGTCATCTGAATGAGCATGGGCTAAAAAAAATAAAAGATAAAATCGGTAGAGAATTAAGTGAGTAAAATATTGTCATATGCACTTATAAATGAAAGCAAGCTTGAGGTTGAATAGGTAAGTTGCCCAAACCCTAAATCCCTAGATTAGATACAGTAGTATACGCTCGGTAGGGAGCTGTATCGAAATTTCCCAGATGAACTGATCTGGGTGGCGACTTCGTCACTGATCTTGAAATTTAGGTTTTGACATCTTTAAGTAATAAAATGGGATTTTCTAAAATGCAAGACCAGTTTTCCCAAAATTCACATTCAAAGAAAAAGTTTTCTGTAAAAGGATTTCCAAACAAATAAAAAGTTTTCCTAAGCAAGATGCAAACCCGTTTTCAAAACAAACAAACAAGTCCAAAGCACTTTTTCTTTTTCCCAGGTTCACTTCGCCGTGTTCCGCTTTCTTTCGAAAATGTCGTCCGCTCACAGGTAGATAACACTAATGTTATTACATAAAAGAGTGATTTTGCTTACAAATGGAAACCCAATCTCAATAAGAAGAGAGTTAAGCCATAGAATCTCTGCTTTTGCATAAGCTAAAGTCTTATATTCACTTTCCTTACTAGACCTAGTAATTTTCGGTTGCTTCTTTGCAGCCCAAAATATAGGACTACCACCTAAAAAAATACAATAGTTACCTATGGACCTCCTATCATTGTGACATCCCCCCAGTCCACGTCAGAGAAGCTATAGAGAGAGACATCACTAAATTTCGAGAGAAGCAAACCATGATGAGTTGTGCCTTTGAGATAGCGAGAAGCCATTTGACTGCATTCTGGTGCGCATTAGTAGGAGAATGCATGAACTGAAAGAGTTTATTAACTATGAAAGCAATGTCCAGTCTTGTTAAAGTGACATATTGAAGGACATTAATGGCTTGGTGATATTCCTAACCCGACGCCAATAAATTGCTTATGGATTTATACAAATTTGGAGTAGTAGCCATAGGTGTAAGACACTCATTTGAATCACTCATGCCAAATCGAGATAAAATATCTCTAATCTATTTGGATTGACGAAGGAAAATGCCCAAGCTAGTGTGATCAATCTCAATGCCTAGGAAGAATGAAACCCTTCTAAAATTCAGAATTGGGAATTCGGATTGAAAAAGAGCAATAGTGGTGCGAATGGCTATAAGAGAAAATCTTATAATAAGAATGTCATCAACATAGCATAGTTATATGTGTAAGTATCATTAACAAGCCGAATAAAGAGATAATTATCAGCTAAAGACTTCTTGAAGCCATGAGAAACAAGAAAGGTGCCTAGTCTAAAGAACCATTCCTGAAGTGCCTGTTTAAGGGCCATACAAAGTGTCCTAAAGAGACAAACATGATTAGGCCGAGCATGATCAACAAAACTTATTGATTGTTGCATATAAATATTCTAAAAAAGATTTCAATAGGGAAGGCATTAGTAACATCTAGTTAGTGCATTGGCCACTTATACTTAAAAGCAAGAGCTAGTATTGTTTGAATAGTTGTAGCATTTATAATTGGGCTGAAAGTATCCATGTAATCGATTCTAGCTTGTTGATTATAGCCCTTTGCTACAAGGCGAGCCTTATAGCACTTAATACTACCATAAGTGCGCCTTTTAATCTTAAAAAGCCACTTACAACTAGTAACATTAGCTAAAGGAGGTTTAGGAACAAGATTTCAAGTGTTGCTGTTAAGGAGGGACTAAAATTCTTTTACCATAGCCTGCTGCTAGACATGGTATTTACAAGCCTAGGTATAGTTTAGTGGTTCAGTTAAGAGGTAATCACTAGAAGTGACTGTGTGGGTAAGGGCAAGGCGTTGAAGTTTCTTACGTACATGGGAAGACGTAAGAAACTAACAAAACTCTAGAAAAATAACCAAGATGGTCTTTTAATGATTCTTTTAAAAAGAATTTTAGTTAAAGATGTCAGAAGCATAAAGTTTAAATGTAAACAATAGATTTAGTATGAGAAGATAAAAAGATAACTTTTACTAATAATATTAAAGGTACAAGTTTAGATCAGACTAGAACAGGCTGTTTAATACTCAATCTTTCTTTAAATGTAAATGATATTAAAACGCATAGGAGTTTCTAATTATTTATCGCTCAAGCCAAGTCTCTTTGCACAAGATATTCTCTAAAACTATTCTACCAAGTCTCCTTTCATAGAAATCATTTTTACGACAAAGAAGCACTTTACGATAAAGGTGAAAACCCCTAACATGCAGCTACTCGTGTCTCCAACCATAGCATACAAGTGTTTAATGGTAGATCCATGGGTAAACCAAGTTTTCTTACATTTAAACCACCAATAATGAGGTGATCAAACTCATATAGCATTAAAAATATCACTAAACATCCAACAAACACGTCATTCTCGACATAAATAAGAAAGAGAACTTACTAATGCCAGGCTAGCTAGCTAAGCTTGCAATGGTAGACTACTCACACTTCATGAAAGAACACTTCATTAATGCAAGAAAAACATCCAACATTCAAGAGTTACAAAAATTTTATGAGAAGAGAGGTTGGAACTAAATGGAGTTAATGATGCTAACAACCCACAAAAGAGATGAATTAATAGCCAAAGCTTGGCTACTAGGGTTTGCAAAAGATATCCCAGAACAACTGTTCACTAACTAAAAACGGAAATAAATTCTAACCACACGATTCTAGGATTAACTAAAAATGAAAATAAGTTTTTTAAACAGATGGCATGTGCTATGGTACTCTCCTCCTATAGTTGAAGTTGTGAGGCTTTTTTGGGTTCAGAATTGATATTCTAAGCTTTAACTCTTTTCCTAGGTAGCTTTTGTACTTGCAGCAGATTTTTGGCACCTCCTTGATGCTGGGATTCATCACGGGAAACCGACCAACAAAGTGCGGAAACACGCGTCGATTTCCTCGAATCCGGGTCCCGGGAGCTTAAGTAGTGAAAATCAAAAACAAAACACAAAGGAGGAGTATAAAAGTCTTACCAAGATATCTCTAAAGAGATAGAAGTAGATTGCAGAAATCAAGTATAGATTTCCTCCACCGATGCGTACACGAACGGCTCTCGGACTGAAACCCGTGCTAGCGACTCTGAAAATTCACGAAGAGAGGAAGAGAGGGTAGCCAAGAGAACTTGGTTAGAGTGAAATGGGAGAATCATATTTAGTCTTATATCTCTCACCAATGAAGAGGCAAAAAATATCTAAGGAAGCAAAGTCCAACTTTGCTTACCACAAAGTCAACAATGACTCACCACTTTCACTCATCACATTTTTGGCTAAAGAATGAGTCATCTCACTTGTCCAAAGACATGAGGATTCGGCCAAGAGGTGGAAAGGAGATGGGAGACACTTGTCTTTACTCATAATGACCAACAAATATCCAAGTTGGTAAAGTCCAACTTTACTAACCAAAAGTCCACCATGACTCACCCATTTGATCATTACCTTTTGTCCCATAATGACTCATTCTTCTCATCTTAAAAATTCATCATTCTTGCCTTAAACCCACCATGAATTTCAGCCAACACATGATGAATAAGTGGGCTTACCATTTTCAAGCCCTAGCCCACTTTAATTCTTTGGTTTCTATTTGATTTCAAATAACATTGTAATTCAACATGTATGTAAGTATATTGTACCATATAATATGTTACATACATCTAAATTACAATTAATTTGACACATCAAATTCATCAAGGAATTAAATTAGACACATATAAGATGAGATACATGTAAACCTATACATGTATAAATATTTCCACTTAGGAAATAATCTCATAAATTAATTCATTGAATTAATTAAGAGAATGCCAAAAATAAATATTAATTATATTCTTTTGATCAATCTAATTGACCTAGAATATAATTAATAAATCTCTCTCTCTTCAAACGTGTATACTCCAAGTACACACTTAATCCGACTAGTTAAAGTCCAGACGTTCAATGTGTACGATCCAATGGACCCGTCTTTATGTTGGCAGTGGGCCAAGGCCCACAAACTACAGGCGGGCTCTAGCAAGCCACTGTAGCCCCCAATTAAGACAGAGATAGCAGTCAAACTGTCACCGTAACCCTGTAGTTGAACTTGTATGTCCCATGTCACTGATATCGGTGTCCAACACAGAGGCATGGTTGATCACCCTCTATATGTGTTCGGACATTACTTGATCCCAAATGAACTGATGCTCACAAACAAGATCTCATCTTGTTTGGGTGTGGCCATACTCTTATCAGTAACATTCATCAAGAGGCCGGTGATATCGTCTCAGTAAAGTACTGAGTGACATTCCCTTCTGCATATCCATAGTACTGCCATGCTCACTGACACACCCGAACGTACCCATACTTGGCACCCTTTTACAGGCCCGTTAGGCGTACACCAAAGTGTGCCACTTCACATGCAGCACCATCATATGGTCCGGTCAAAGGACTTATGCAAGTACTACGCGAGAATCATTTGTGATACAATACCATGTAGATTCCCGTTAAGTGGATCAATCCAGTACCATGCCCCTTTTCGCATGTACCCATTAACCTGGTTGACATTCCATGTTCTATGATCGGTAAGACACCGCTATACAACCAGGTTAATGATAGTCTTTAGTTCCATTCATTCCCATGATTGGAACAGACTACGGATGACTTTATGGCCATATCGTTTTCCCTATCCACAGTCTTACTGCCAAGTGCCTCACACTTGACAACATGGATATGGATATGTCCATTGGATACTCTATTTAAAATATTGCACAAGACATATAGTAAATAGATTGATGCCTTTATTTATTAACACAAATTGTATAATACATAAAGTTCACATTAATGTACAAATGTATGATACAAAGACAAGGACTAATGCCTCGGGACTAGGGCATATCCAACACTTGATCCCTTAAATGCTCAAAATCTACCCTATTAGTTCCCAATACGATTTGACCAACAAAATTGAGTCTTTTAAGCATTTTTTACAAATAAAATAATTCTTTTTAGCTTTCCTTTATAATTTTGAGGTCCAAATGATATGGTAAAATATCTACTCATCACTAATGTGGGGTATTAATTAGATGAAGGGTGAAATTATAATTGGTAGTGGAGGAATT
Source organism: Euphorbia tirucalli (assembly GCA_039660915.1). Classification (NCBI taxonomy): domain Eukaryota; kingdom Viridiplantae; phylum Streptophyta; class Magnoliopsida; order Malpighiales; family Euphorbiaceae; genus Euphorbia; species Euphorbia tirucalli. Next base: position 44,983,318 of record CM077636.1, read on the forward strand.
AATTAAGGGTGGAATTAAAGTCATACCTGATGAAGGACCCAAAGAATGTCTGGTCCATGACATCCAAGGAGCAGAGGATTGTAAAGGGATTGAATTTGCATGTGTAAAAGAATGACAATAGGGAAATACTTTTTCATTAAATCGGACATGTTTTGCAATAAATATATGGTCATTTTTCGGACTAAAACAAATAAAACCTGAGTTTGAAGGAGAATTGCCCAAGTAAATCATTTGTGAGTTCTAAAACCAAATTTATTTTAATTATTTTAAGGTATAACTTGGGTTTAAAATCTTACAAAGATCACAATTATTAATTGTTATCTTTTAATTAAATGAGGTGGAAAAAATTTCAAGTGGGAACTAATTTGCTAGCAAGACCGAATTTATTTGATAAACAATTAATGGAACTGTACATGTGATCACCATATGATTAAAAAAAATGTAAAAATACATTAGATGGAATTAGAATAAATTTTAAATATGGAATTAGAATAAATTTGAGAACAAAACATCTTTAATACATCAGAAGTACCATACCCCATTTTGGTCATGTGGTACTCTTTACCCAATCTTTTTTGAATAATTTTAAAATACTCCATCAGTATGGTACTTGTCTTTTTAGGGTATAGTAAAAAAATATAAATTTAATTTTATAACTAAGAGAGCATATAAGAAACTGTAAAATTTCTCTATCTTTTCCTCTTTTCTTTTCACTCTATAAGATGCCTTTGGCACTTTTCATATGAAACATTCTTGAAACACAATTTATATAAGCAAATTGAAGAATACAAAGTACTGGAAATCGAAATAAATTGAAGAATAGAAAATAAGACTGAGATACTTTTCAACCTTAACAACAAAAGATACAGTAGAGCTAGGGCTTGAAATCACAGTGTCCTTAAGACAATTATCTGCCGGTAGTGGAGATTTGTCTCTCATGATACAACAGCTCTTAAAAGCCAACTTAACAGTGCGAAGCATACTATCACTGGAAAAGAATGAAATAGACAACCTAATTTGAAAGAATCACAATTGCAGAGAAGGAGGAAAGAAATTTCTGATTTTTCTAGTGTCTCTACAACAGATGGAGAGCAAGAAGAAATAGGCAAAAGAAGGATTGACAGCTTGGAATTAAATGACATTAAATTGAATTAATTCTCTTATTAAGAGAATTTATTTTGCATTTATATTTTCATTCAAAAATAAAACTGACACAAATATTTAAAGAGGCTCAAAAAATATTTGGAGAAAATTAGTCAAGCCGAAGCAAAAAATAGGCAAGCCCATTGTGGCTCATTTCGGTCCGGCATTCATAACGCCATGTCATGGGGGTGCGCATTGGGCCTTTGAAGGCTTGGTGCTAGGATTTGCATCATCCCTCTACTCGCGCAAGAGAGAGCCTTTTGGCTGACTCAAGTTAACACCTTACAAAAGTGTGTTTCAATATAAACACCTTTTCCTCTTTATTTTTTTCCCATGTGGGATTAGTTAACATGAGCCAATATTTCTTCAAATATTCCATTTGGCCCGAAGTTGACAAATAGTCACTAATACATAATCCAATAATTGTCAAATTTCCAACAGTCCCCCACATGAATGAAATTGATTAATGAAAAGAAAGATCAAAATCGAAGTGGTGATAGTAAACTACAGTCAATATTTGCATAGGATAGGTAGGCATCAACCCTTGAACCTTCTCTTGTGCTAGTATATTTACTTTACAGGCTGACTAGTAGACACAATATCCTTGAACTATTCTGTCGTTTGTGTAAATGACTATATACCTCACACAAATACCAACATAACACAGTTTTGGTTCTCATGGTTATGTCCATTATGGTCATGGACATCTCTTGATTCTATAAGAGTTTCAGATAACTAAGCCCCAATAGTCTCTTTTGAAGCGACCCCACTTCACACTCACATAGGTGATCTCTTTTGCTTAAACTTTTGATGCACAAAGACCCCTACAATGACCTCACAGGGTTTATGCAATTAGGTTGTCCCATTGAACCTAGATCTTGGCATCTCCAGTCAACAAGGTTAGGTTTTCCTTCACATAACACCTCAATTATTTAGGGGCTTTAGTCCCATTCCCCTCGATGTCTTTTCAACTTGATCTCGGTTTAACCCTTTGGTTAGTGGATCCATAGTGTTATCCTTTGAACCTACAAAGTCAATAGAGATAACTCTCGTTGAGATCAGTTGTCTAACAGTATTATGATGATGACGCATGTGTCTCAACTTACCATTATACATAACGTTCTGTGCTCTTTTAATCGCTGCTTGATTAGCTCAATGTATATAAATTACGGGCACATGCTTTGGCCATTCTATAATATCTTTTAAGAAATTTCATAGCCATTTAGCTTCTTCTCCGGTTTTATCCAAGGCTACAAACTCAGCTTCCATAATGGATCTAGTTCTAATCATTTGGCTTGAGCATTTCCAGGACACTGCTCCTCTTCCTAGAGTGAAGGCACACCCACTTGTACCTTTAGAATTCTTGATGTCAAATATCCAACTGGCATCAGAATATGCTTCTAATACCGCATGTTCTCTCGTATAGTGCAAACCATAATTCCAAGTATATGGCAAATACCTTAGTATTCTCACGATAGCTACCCAATGAATCTTTCCTGGATTACTCGTATATCTGCTTAAACTACTTATAGTGTAAGCAATATCAGGTCTTGTACAACTCGAAAGGTACATCAGCCTACCTATAACCCTAGCATATTCCACTTGGTCTATGCCTTCACCTTTGTTTTTGGACAAATGTTGACTAATATCTAATGGAGTTTTGGCTATGCTAGAATCATCCTTGTTAAACTTATCAAGTATCTTATCCACTTAGTGTGACTGAGTTAAAATGAGACATTTAGTGAACGTTTAACTTGGATGCCTAAAATCACATCTACAGTCCCATATCTTTCATGTCAAATCTGGAATTTAACATGTTCTTGGTACTCTTTACCATCTTCTCATTGCTTCCCATAATGAGTACGTCATCAACATACAAACATAGAATAACATATCCTTCATTTGTAGTTTTGACATAAATACATTTGTCACACTCGTTGATACGATAGCCATTAGTCATCATGGCATCATCAAACTTTTTGTGCTATTATTTTGGTGCTTGCTTTAAACTGTATAAAGACTTCACCAATTTATAGAGTTTCCTTTCTTGACCTGGAACTACACAACCTTTAGGTTGTTCCATGTAGATTTCTTCTTCAAGATCTCCATTCAGAAAAGTTGTCTTCACATCCATTTGATGTACCTTAAGATTCTGTAGAGCAGCAATAGCAAGTACCATCCTAATGGATGTTATTCTCGACACTGAAGAATAAGTATCAAAGTAGTCAAGGCCTTCCTTTTGTCTATAACCTTTTATAACCAAACGGGCCTTGTACTTATCAATTGTTCCATCTACTTTCAATTTTCATTTTTTGAACTTAATTGTTTAGTTTCGGGAGGAAGATCCACTAATTTTGAAGTATTATTTTGCAGAATGGAATCAATCTCACTCTTATGGCTTCTTTCTAAAGGACTTTCCGTTGAACTTATAGCTACTTTGTAAGTTTGTGGTTCAGCCTCTAACATGTAGGTTAAAAAACCTGGACCAAAAGATTTTTCCACCCTTGCCCTTTTACTTCTTCGAGGCTCAACCTCTATGTCTATCTCATCCTTTTCTTAAAGATCTTAAACATTCTTTTCAACCTTTTGTTAAGTTCTTCATTATTCTCGACTTTGGCATGTTGACCATCTTGACTGTTGACCTCAATAGTCTCACGAGGCCATTTAGATCTCAACCTCATATTGTTTTTTTTGCATGGAAAAACGTTTTCAAAGATCAAGGTGTCCTTTTACTACATGAATGTATTCTTATGTATTTCCGGGTTTTTAGATTCATGCATAAGAAAGCGATACACGTTATTGTGTTTCGCATATCCAATGAAAATACAATCCATTATCTGTAGACCTATTTTCGTTCTCTTAGGTAATGGGGCCATTACCTTTGCAAGACACCCCCACACTTTCTAGTAATTATAAGAAGGCTTTCCACCTTTCCATAATTTATAAGGGGTTTTGTCTTGTTTCTTATGGGGTACTTTGTTTAAATGGTAATTCGCTGACAACATAGCATCCCCCCATATGTTCTGTGGTAACCCAGAACTGGTCAGCATCGCATTCATCATTTCCTTTAAGGTATGATTCTTGCGTTCAACTACACCATTAGATTAAGAAGAGTACGATGGTGTTACTTCTTGAATAATACCATGTTGAGAGCAAAACTCACCAAATGGTGCAACATATTCACTACCACGATCACTTCTTACAACCTTAATCTTTTTATTAAGTTGGTTTTCTACTTCTTGCTTATAGAGAACAAATTTCTCTAAAGCCTCATCTTTGCTTTTAAGGAAATACACATAACAGTATTTTGTGCTATCATCTATGAACGTAATAAAATATTTATTTCCTCCCCTTGATTGAATAAACTTCAAGCCACAAATATCTGTGTGTATAAGATCAAGTGGTTCTGAATTTCTTTTAACAGAATGAAACGAAGATCTTGTCAGTTTTGTCTCTACAAAAATTTCACATTTATGGTTTTTATCAATTTGAAACTTGGGGATATGATTCAAGTTAATTAAACATCGCAACGTGTCAAAATTAACATGTCCAAGTCTACTATGCCATAAATTAGAAGACTCAATAATATAAGCAGAAGAAATGTTATTTTTATTCATTTCAATTGAATTTGATTTACAAGAGATACAATTAAGTTTGAACATCCCTTGCCCATATACATGCCCCTTTTAGACAAAATAAATTTCTGACACTCAAAAACCATCTTGAAGCCATGTGATCTCCAGAGGCTCCTAGAAATCAGATTCTTCCTCATTTCTAGAACATATAAGACATTTTTCAGCTTCACTTCTTTCCCAGAAGTCATTTTCAGAATGACAGGTCCATGTACTTTGATATTTGAAGTAGTAGAATTACCCATGTAGAGATTCTCTCCTTTCTTTGTAAGAGTTAATCTAACAAAAGACCCTTTGTCACAGTAAATGTGGTGTGTAGCACCAGTATCAAGCCACCATTCTCTTAGGTTAGAGTCAACCAGGTTGACTTTAGAAATCACTGCACATAGATTGATGTCAGACACTTCTTTAGCAATTTCTTCCACAACATTTGCCTCTTTTTTGTTGACCCTTTATCGCAACCTACAATTAGAGGACTTGTGTCCCATTTTGTTGCAATTGAAGCATTTCCCATTAAACTTTGTTTTTTGGAAATGCCCCTTTTAGGTCGCAATTTGGACTTGGATCTAGTAGGCTGTTTGCCCTTCTTGGGGTATTTCTTGACCTCTACAACATTGGCTCTAGCCACAACTTGATTAGCAGCAGCAGAAGATTTCCTCTCTGATCTTTTGTTGTCTTCCTTAATACAAAGTTAGATAATCAGATCCTCAACGGACATCTCTTTCCGTTTATGCTTGAGATAGTTTTTGAAACCACTCTAACTAGGTGGTGATTTCTTAATGATTGTAGCCACTTGGAAGGTTTCACTAGTCTCCATCCTTTCAGCTTGCATCCCATGGATCAAAAGCTGGAGTTCTTGCACTTGACTCACAACAGATTTGAAATCAATCATTTTGTAATTAAGGAATTGGCCTACTAAGTATTTCTTAGCACCAGCATCCTTAGTTCTGTACTTCCTATCCAAGGAGTCCCATAATTCCTTTGCAGTTTGTTTAACAGTGTAAACCTCATACAAATCAGGAATCAATCCATTCAGAATGTGGTTTTTGCAAAGGAAATCCAAATGATTCCAACCATCAACAGCTAATTGAATAGAAGCATCCACCACTCCCTCGGGTACAACATGAGGATCTTCTTTTAGCAATCTATGATATTGCATGCTAGTTAAGTAAAAAAGCATTTTCTATTGCCACATCTTAAAATTCACTCCATTAAATTTTTTCGATCTTTCAGGCACTGTTACTGGGTATGAACCCAAACCAGCTACGGGAACGTTAGGCACAACAAGCCCAGAACCATTAGGACCATTTTGTCCATTTTAGTTATTCTAGCCTTGGACAGTTTTAGAACCATTGCCTCCAGCATGTGGGACAATATAAGCCATTTTTCAATTTGAAATTTCAAACAAATTAAGTTAGTGAAATTCCAGAATCAACAAATCAAGCACAGAAAATGAATCACAAATAAGAACTGTTAATATAGAACAACAAATGTTCGAACAGTCCAAAAGAATCCAGTAAAAGGTCCAAAGAAATTCTCCAAATGTCAAGGTATTATATATCCAGAATGTCAAGGTAATCCTGCAAAACTTAACCAAGAACTACGGATAATTCTGTCTTAAGAATGTTAGATGCAGTAAATTGAAACACAATTTATATAAGTAAATTGCATAATACAAAGTACTGGAAATTGAAATAAATTGAAGAACAGAAAATAAGTCCGAGATACTTTTCAATCTTAACAACAAAAGATACAGTAGAGCTGAGGTCTGAAATCACAGTGTCCTTAAGACAATTATCTACGTGTAGTGGCGATTTGTCTCCCATGATACAACAGCTCTTAAAAGCAAACTCAATAGTGTGAAGTAGAATATCACAGGAAAAGAACGAATATCACAGGAAAAGAACGAAACAGATAACCTATTTTGAAAGGATTAGAATTGCAGAGGAGGAAAAAAAATTTCAGATTTTTCTAGTGTCTCTGCAACTGATGGAAAGCAAGAAGAAATAGGCAAAAGGAGGATTGACAACTTGGAATTAAATGACATTAAATTGAATAAATTCTCTTATTAAGAGAATTTATTTTGCAGTTATATTTTTATTCAAAAATAAAACTGACACAAGTATTTAAAGAGGCTCAAAAAATATCTTGAGAAAATTAGTCGGGCAGGAACAAAAACGAGGCAAGCCCGTTGTGGCTCATTTCGGTTTGGTATTCATGACGCCCACGACATGCGGGTGCGTATTGGGCCTTTGAAGGCTTGGGGTTAGGATTTGCACCACCCCCCTGCGCGTGCAAAGGAGAGCCTTTTGGCTTACACAAGTTAACACCTTACAAAAGTGTGTTTTAATATAAACACCTTTTCCTCTTTGTTTTTTCTCATGTGGGATAAGTTAATATGAGCCAATATTTCTCCAAATATTCCATTTCATTAGCTAACTTTGAGCAACAATTTCTCATTTACTACTTGTCCGTTTTGGATAAATTATATACCGTTGGAAAGGTCACGTTACGTATTATGCAATGATACTATTCATTTGATTTCATACTCTCTCTTTCCATAATATAATTTGGTCCGAAGTTGACAAATAATCACTAATACATAATCCAATATTTGTTGAATTTCTAACAAAAATTTCTTTGATATACACACTAAACTTCAAACTTTATTTGTAGGGGCAAGCCTCGTGGCAAGCAATCAATTTCAAAAATGGTACCGTGGTGAAACTTAAAAGCTTTAAAATATATTTATGAATTTAATAGTATATAATAAAAACTAAAGAATTGTTTCCTTTTTAACGTGGCCCTGAATATATACTAAAATAAAAGGGCAAATTACAAAAAAAACTCTGTGGTTTCATATTTTTGTAAATAAAGGACTGTGGTTTTTTTTTTTTTTTTTTAAAAAAGAGGATTGTGTTTTAAAATGTTAACAAAAAAAGGATAAAAATTAAATCATGCCATTACATAGGGTATTCTTGTTCATTTTGAACTCAAAATTTTCAAGTTGGTTAATAAAAATACAATACACATCAATGATAAATTTTGAAATTTTTTGAAAAGGGCAAATATTTTTATAAATTAAATAATGATAATAGATTTAAAAAAAATCATAACAAATTGAAAAATCTTTGAAAAATATTCAAATTTTGATGTAAAATTCTTAAATAATATACATAAATTATTGGTATGTTAAATAACTAAAAATACCCTCCGCTATATCATCATTTTTAACGGAAAAATGTTAGTTATCCTTTTTTTGTTAACATTTTAAAACACAATCCTCTTTTTTTTTTTTTTTTTTTTTTAAAAAAGAAAACCATAGTCCTTTCTTTACAAAAAAATGAAACCACAGTGTTTTTTTTTTTTTTTTTTTTTTTTGTAATTTGCCCAAAATAAAACGTGGGTAGAAAAAAGTTGTAGGATAAAATTAAATTGGCTTAGCCTCTAAATAAGAAGGTGGGTGCAGCTATATATATCATATGGTGATCATAAATTTGCATTGTTTATCAAATAAATTGGGTCTTAATTGCTAGCAAGCAAATTGGCTCCCACTTGAAATTCTTTTCCACCTACTTTGTAAGATTTTCAAACCTAAATGACCCCAAGTGGGGTGAGTATAATTTAAAATAACTGAATATCAAATCTAACCAAACCAAACACTAAACTTGATTCAGTTACTGATGATTTTTTTTTTTTTTTTGGGTTCGACTAGATAATAGTTTTATAATTTATTTGATTTTAGTTTTCAATTTGGTTTTACAGTTAAAAAATTGATTAAAACGAAACAAATTATGATAATATACTAAAATATTTTCTTATATTTATTTTATGTTTCACAATTGTAATGGCTCATTTACTCTATTTAATACTAATATACTACTACTTTTTAATGTATTATATTTGATTTATATCAAATGATACATTTTTTTATTTTTATAATTTTTTTTACCCTTTATTAAAAAAATTTGGTTACCATGGTTAATATCCGAATATAACCAAATCAGTAAATTTTGGTTCGGTTAAATTCGGTTATTGTTCTTATTTAGTTTGTTTCAGTTTTAATAAACCAATCTATTTTGGTCGGTTAACCGATAATTTGGACCAATGCTGACTTCTGCCCCTACTAATGCCATTTTACCTCATAAGAAGTCAAACCTTAAAATAAATGAAATGAGCACCATACTCTCTATCTAAGTCTCCATGTTTAGAAACAAAATTTATCAAAATCTACAACATTTTGTAAAGCTATAATTAAACAAAGAGGCAAAAGCTAAACACAAAGAATTAATATGGAAAACTTTTACAAATTAGTTTTGCTCATCGTTTCCATAATGGCTATAAAGGCATCCGCACAAATCCAAGTGGAAGCAACTGAAGGAGGGAAAGTAATCAACATTGAATTCTATCAACAACAGAAAGATAGTGGATATGACCTTACTACTGTTACAATTACTCAACCTAACCTCACTCATAAATTTTCTTCTCTATTTGATACTATGATAATGGTAGATGATCCAATTACACAACGGCCAGATCCCAAATCCCAATTAATAGGGAGATCACAAGGATTTTACGGATATAGTGGACAATATGAAGCCACATTTATTATGGATTTGGTTTTTGCTTTCACGGATGGTCCTTATAAAGGTAGTTCTATCAGTATTCTTGGTAAGAATGTGGCCTTCACTGAACTAGTTCAAGAGATGCCAATCGTCGGAGGAACTGGGGTTTTTCGGTTAGCTCATGGATATTCTGTTTTTAACACCTATTATATTAACACCACTTCCACAGTCACTATTCTTTACTATAATGTCACCATAGTATTTTGAATTTTAAGTCTTACTAAGACTTTCCTGCTAGCCAATAAAGTATGCTCATGAAGCTTTATTTTTAAGTGACTACCTATATTAATTAAAAAAGTTGGTTAAATCTGTTTATTATAATTATTTATGGCTTTAGTTTTTTCTTTTATTTTTGAATACAATACAAAAATGCCCCTAACTTTGATTCAAAGTTGGATTATGCCCTCATCCACTACAAGAAAAACAGTGATTTGCATGGGAATTTGCAATGAAAATTCTCTTGCAGGTGCATACCTACAACGGACGTTATTCCTTACAATATACGACCTTGCAAATTTTTCTTCAAGGGGTATCAATTCCCTTGCAGATTTGCAAGGGAAATATTCACTAGAAAAATCCCTAGCAGATGCAAAGGAAAGTCCTTTAATTTGCAACTGATATTTTCCATTAGACAATCTCATGTAGAAATGTATGTAAAGATTTTTTTAATTAAATTGATATTATATATATATATATATATATATATATATATATATATATATTGCAATATAAATTATATAAATTAGAAGGCAGCTTGCTAACTATAAATTATATTGCACTCTCAAATAAATTAGAAGTAACATAATGTGTAAATTTAGAAACATCATGTAGCTTTTCTTAAATAAATTACAAGTATCAACATTAAAGCATACATGATAAGTTGAAATTTTGTCAAAGATAAATACATAATGAAAGTCAAATAAAGATACAATTATTGGCCAAAATATAATCTCATGTACCTTCTCTCACTTCATTAACAGAAATTATAGTAAGACCTTTGCTATATATCATTAATAATCAGTTAAGAAAAAAATAGAAGCCATGATGTTTTGGGACATGCGATTATCCTAAATTAAGAAGTAAGATTATAACTAATTAATACGCTTCTAATATCCCAAAATCACAACAGAAGATGGAAGAGAATTAATAAAAAAAAGACCAAATCATTGCATATATAGAAGTAGCAAGCACATTTTGCATTGATAGAGTATATATATTTTATATGCAATTATATTATTATATTCTGTATAAGACTCTCATTGTAATTATTCCATTGTACACCTATTATATATATTCAATGAATTCCTTCTCCACACTTTAGGAGAGAATTCCACAAATCTAAATCTATCTTGGTATCAGAGCCACACAAAGGTTTAACAAGCTGAAACCCTATCTTCAAATAGCTGAAACCCTAACTCACCAATTTCATGGCTACCACCGGTTCTTCAACAATCTCGTCGGCCACTTCCTCCACAGCTGAGTCGATCGGCATAGAAGGGGCGGCAAAACCCACCTTTTCTCATCAATTACCATTGAAGCTTGATTCAACAAACTATGTGCTCTGGAGAACATTAATTACGCCTATGCTTGCAAGGTGTGGACTGATTGGTCATGTCGACAAAACAACACCGATTCCGGCTAAACGATTAGTGAATAATGATGTTAATCCCCTTTATCAAGTGTGGTTTCAGAAGGACCAACAGGTACTTAGCTAGATCCTAAACTCAATCTCTCCTTCAATTCTTCTACAAATTATCGGTGTCAAGACGGCTCGCGAAGCCTGGGTAAAATTAGAGAATGCATACGTGTCGGGTTCAAGAGCTCAGGTAAGAGACTTGAAACAGCAACTTCACTCCTTGGTAAAGGTTAATTCCAAATCAATTTCAGACTATATGCAACGTGCAAAATTAATTTCAGATCGATTAGCATCTTTACAAAATGTAGTTTCAGAAGAAGACTTGGTTGATGCTATTGTAGATGGACTTCGAGGTCCTTTTAGAGATGTTTACCGTACGTTTGGATCACGTACCATCTCATTTGATGATTTGTTTAGGTTATTGTTGACGGAGGAGCGTCACATAAAGAAAGAAAAATTATTGGCAGAAGAGCTGCATGTGCCGACAGCTCATTACATAGACAGGTAGCTAAGTTCGCGTGGCTGCGGGAGAGGCCGTGGATGCCACCAGCAAGGGTATCAAGGCCACTTCAGCCAGTCTTCTTGACGACAACAACAGTAGTTGTCTTTTAGTTAGTTCCAGCAGTCGTCATTCGGCCATAATCAGTTTTCCGGGTCATTGTTTGCACGCCAACAGTATGGCCAACAAACTCAATCGACACCAGTTGATTTGTCAATAGTTACTTGCCACAATTAGTGCTCTAGTTGATAGTTCTAATTTAATTTCTATTAGTGCTCTAACCCATGCTAATGATGTCTCTGTTGAATTTTTTGATTCTTATTTTGTTGTAAAGGACCTGGTTTCCAAACAGGTGATTCTTTGAAGCCAAAATAAGAATGGCTTGTACGCTCTTTCCACTAGTGTTTGAGCTCCTATTCGATATCATCTCACATCGTTAGCCACTTGGCATGTAAGGCTCGGTCATCCAGCTGTCCCAGTAGTTAGTCAAATTTTGAGTCATAATAATATTCGTTTTGTGTCTAGTAAGGATCGCACTATTTGTTCTAGTTATGCGGTTAGTAAGAGTCATAAGTTGCCATTTTCTTGATCTGATTTCATTGTTGATGGACCTCTAGATTTAATTTGTTCTGACTTATGGGGTCCTGCCCCGATTGAATCTTGTGATGGATTTTCTTATTATATGCTCTTTTATGATCACTTTAGCAAATATTGTTGGATTTATTTCTTGAAATATAAATCTGAGGTTGTGAATACTTTTATTAAATTTCATTTCGTGGTTGAGAAATTTTTTGGTCGTTCTATTAAGGTCTTCCATTTTGATGGTTGGGGGGGAGGAATTTATTGCTATGAAATCTTATTTGAATGAAAATGGTATTCAACATAGAATATCATGTCCATACACCCCTGAACAAAGCGGGGCTGCAGGAAGAAAACATCGTCATGTTGATGAGATGAGTTTGTCCTTATTGTACTGTGCCAAATTACCCAAGAAATTTTGGACATATACCTTTGATACTGCTGTATATTTAATAAATAGAATGCCTTCGCCTGTTTTTAATTCTTCCATACCTTATTACACTTTTTTTCAACGTCATCTGGATTATTCTTTCTTACGTGTTTTTGGCTGTATTTGTTATCCATGGTTGCGTCCATACTCGTCCAATAAGCTCAATTTTTAATCTCACAAGTGTATTTTTCTGGGTTATAGTAAATTACATAAGGGGTATTGATGTTTTGATCTAGTATCCAAGAAATTCTTTATCTCACGCCATGTCATTTTTGATGAGCAGGTGTTCCCATTTTTGGAGTTGTGTAGTTCAGCTACCCGTGATCCGTCTCCTCCCACCAACACTGTGCCTACTTGCCAAATTACTCCTGCATCTCACCAAATACAGCCCCCACGTCCAGACCCCATGTCCAGCCCAACGACCAGCTACCAGCCCTCAACGACCAGCTCCAACGAGCAGCCCCATCGAACAGCCCCTTGATAAGACCCATCCTCTCCTACAGCCCCCTTATGCCCCACTACCCTACCCTCTCCAACCTGTCATACCTTGCCTAGTATTTCCTTGGTCATTGATTTATAGGGTGCAACTATGTATACTGATCCACCCCCCTCTATAGAACCATCATCTTCATCCGACGCTCCCACAGTCCCACCGATGCGTTGGTTGGTAACCTGGCAACAAACCGGTAAGCTGGATGGTAACCTGGAAACAAACTGGTAAGCTGTCGCCTCCTCCAAAATTCTTCCACACCTCGATACTTCCTCCTGATCCTACTTGTTTTATCGAGGCCTCCAAAAGTTCTTATTGGCGCCAGGCGATGGCAGAGGAGTATTCGGCATTGGTGGCCAATGGTACTTGGGAGTTGGTTCCACCATCTTCTGCTCAAAATGTCATTGGATGTAAGGGGGTCTTTAAGACTAAACTCAAGCCAGATGGGTCTATTGAGAGCTAAAAGGTGCAACTGGTTGCCAAGGGGTTTCATCAACGTCCTGGTATGGACTTTACTGACACATTCAGTCCCATAGTCAAGCCAACAACAATTCGGTTACTGCTGTCCCTTACTATTTCTTTTGGTTGGTCTATCACACATTTGGATGTATCTAATTCATTTTTACATGGCAATCTCGATGCTCCTGTGTACATGGTTCAGCCGTTGGGTTTTATGGATCGGTCCTTACCATCCCATGTCTGTCACCTACGGAAGTCCCTCTATGGTCTCAAACAGTCTCCTCGGATGTGACATCAGAGACTCACTCAATATTTTATGGCTTATGGTTTTAAGTGTTCTAGGGTAGATGTATCACTGTATTACATGCGGCAGGGTTCACAGGTGTTGTTTTGCTTAATTTATGTTGATGACCTTTTGGTTTTGGGAAGTGATTCGGGTTGTGTATCCGCCTTGATTTCTTTTCTTCAGTCTCAGTTTGTAATTACAAATTTGGGACCAGCAACATACTTCTTGGGTATTGAATGACTAGCGCAGAATGGATCGGTGTTCCTGGCATAGAAGAAATATACCTTGGATCTGCTATCTAAGGCTCGGATGTTGGAGTCTAAACCTGTTGATACACCAATTTCTTCTAATCGTTTGTCTGCTTCAGGTACTCTTTGTTTAAATGTCATGGCTTATAGAAGTCTTGTCGGTGGCTTGCAGTACTTGACTATAACTACTCTTGACATTGCCTTTGCTGCGCATAAAGTTGCCCAGTACATACATGTGCCCAGAACTCTGCATTGGTTGGCTTTGAAACAAATCCTGCACTATTTGAAAGCTACTATCTCTTATGGCCTATGGTATCATCGTCAATCTACATTGTAGCTACATGCCTTCTTTGATTCGGATTGGGCTAGAGACATGGATGATCATAGGTCCACCTCTGGTTTCGGCATTTTTCATGGCACTAATCTCATCTCTTGGGCATCTCGTAAACAGCATACTATCTCTCGGTCCTCTACGAAAGTCGAATATCGTGCTCTTGCAACAACGACCTTTGAATTGTCATGGCTGGGTATGCTTCTTGTCGAGCTTGGTTTCCCAGTGGAGCGGTCCCCTACTATTTGGTGCGATAATCTGAGTGCCACTTACCTTATGGCCAATCCCGTCTTTCATCACCGCACCAAGCATTTGGAGCTGGATTTCCATTTTTTTCGGAAGTGTTTTGCTTCTAAACAATTGGTGGTTCGTTACATCTCTACTGATGATCAGGTGGCGGATATCCTCACTAAGCCTCTCTCCCCGCAGCATTTTCGTATTTTAAGGGATAAGTTGGCTGTGGTTTCCACCCCAACTCAACTTTCGAGGGAGTGATAGAGTATATATATTTTAGATGCAATTGTACTATTATATTCTGTATAGGACTCTAATTGTAATTATTCAATTGTACACCTACTATATATATTCAATGAATTTCCTCTCCACACTTTAGGAGAGAATTCCACAAACCCTAAATCTATCTTGCATCAAGCTTGATCTATGCACAACAATGACACAACCAACATATATTCAAATTTTAGATATTCAAAGGCAATCAATTAACAGTGAAAAATGAAGCCATATATGATTAAACTGCATTTAAATATGAATGTGCCTATGGAGGAGCAGAGGATGAATGCACTGAGTATGCTTTGAGTCTCTCCCTTATCTAGATACGAGTGCTAATAGATATCCACAGTGATGTAATAAATACAAAAATGTTCCATTAGAAAAATAAAAATGTAAGTATGGGCCTTACATAATTTTAGGGGCATTTTACAAAAATACTTACCTTTTGACACCATATAAAATTTTTATTTGAAAATGAAAAGTTTGCAAAATTCATTAAAAAATTTCTAAAATTTCAAAAATACCTAAAACAAAATACTTTTACGTGATTCTTGTCCAATAAACAACAAAACAAAAAATCATAATCTCCAAAATACCTTCTCTAGTTTGTCCACTTTTCTCTCTCCTCTTTTATAATTTTAATCTAATTTCATATTTAACTCACAATCCATAAATTTTTTCGTCATGCGACTTTAGAAAGTTTTTTTCGTTTTTTTTTCTTCGAAATGAGATCCATATCTATATATTTTTAAGATATTTTTTTTCACCTTCAGTTTTTGTATAAACAGTATATAAACAATGTATGAAAATAGTATATAACAGAAAAAAAATGTATAAACAACATATGTGACAATGAAAACATATTAAAAACAATAAGAAACTGTTATAAGAAATAACTAAGGTATAATCACTGTAATAGTGTATCTTAGGGTATAATTAAGGTATAACTAAGGTCTAATTACTGTAATAGTGTATTTTAGGGTATAATTAAGGTATAACTAAGGTATAATCACTGTAATTATACATTAATTACATTAATTATACATCGTGATACATTAATTATGCTTTATTTATACATTGTTTAAGTATTGTAGTGTATAAGCAGTGTATAACCGTATATTTATAAATTTTATAAATATTATACATTAGTTATACCTTGTGATACATAATCATACTTTAGTTATGCATTGTTTATGCCTTGGTGAAACTATTAGACCTTGTTTATACATTGTTTGTACCTTATTTTGTACATTGTATAACCATTATAGTGTATAACTAATGTATAACCGTGTATAACAATGTATAAGAAGTGTATAAATAATGTATAACAACGTATCACATTGTATAAGAATGTATAAATAGTGTATAACAATGTACAAGAAGTGTATAAACGGTGTATAATAATGTATAAGCAGTGTATAAGAATTGTATAAATAGTGTATAACAATGTATAAATAGTGTATAAACAGTGTATAAGAAGTATATAAACAGTGTATAACAATGTATAAAAAGTGTATAACAATGTATAAGCAGCATATAAAAAGTCTATAACAGTGTATAATAAGTGTAAAACAATGTATAAGCAGTGTATAAAGGGTGTATAATAATGTATAATAAGTGTATAGACATATAACATTGTCTAAGAAGTGTATAACAATATATAATAATGTATAAGTAGTGTATAAACAATGTATAAGAAGGGTATAAACAGTGCATAACAATGTATTTATAACTTTTATAAATATTATACGTTAGTTATACCTTGTGATACAATAACCATACTTTTGTTATACATTGTTTATACCTTTGTGAAACTGTTAGACCTTGTTTATACATTGTTTGTACCTTATTTTATACATTGTATAAGCATTATAGTGTATAACCAATGTATAATAGTGTATAATAATGTATAAGAAGTGTATAAATAATGTATAACAACTTATAACAGTGTATAAAAAGTGTATAAACAGTGTATAACAATGTATAAGAAGTGTATAAACAATGTATAGAAGTATATAAATAGTGTATAACAATGTATAAGAAGTGTATAACAATGTATAAGCAGTATATAAAAAGGTGTATAACACTGTATAACAAGTGTATAATAATGTATAAGCAGTGTATAAAGGGTGTATAACAATGTATAATAAGTGTATAGACATATAACATTATATAAGAAGTGTATAACAATATATAATAATGTATAAGTAGTGTAGAAACAATGTATAAGAACGTATAAGAAGTGTATAAACACTGTATAACAATGTATTTATAACTTTTATAAATATTATACGTTAGTTATACCTTGTGATACAATAATCATACTTTAGTTATACATTGGTTATACCTTTGTGAAACGGTTAGACCTTGTTTATACATTGTTTATACCTTATTTTATACGTTGTTTAAGCATTATAGTGTATAACCAATGTACAACAGTGTATAACAATGTATAAGAAGTCTATAAACAGTGTATAACAATGTATAACTGTATATAAGAATTGTATAAATAGTGTATAACAATGTATAAGAAGTGTATAAATGGTGTATAACAATGTACAAGCAGTGTATAAGAAGTATATAAACAGTGTATAACAATATATAAGAAGTGTATAAACAGTATATAACAATGTATAAGTAGTGTATAATAAGAAGTGTATAAAGAGTGTATAACAATATATAAGAAGTGTATAAACAGTGTATAACAATGTATAAGTAGTGTATAAGATGTATATAAACAGTGTATAACAATGTATAAGCAGTATATAAAGAGTGTATAACAATGTATAATAAGTGTATAAACATATAACATTGTATAAGAAGTGTATAATAATTTATAACAGTGTATAAGTAGTCTATAACTAATATATAATAGTGTATAAAAAGTGTATAAACAGTGTATAACAATGTATAGCAATGTATAGGAAGTGTATAACAGAATATAACAGTGTATAAGAAGTGTATAAACAGTGTATAACAATGTATAAGAATTATATAAACAGTGTATCACAATATATAATAAGTGTATAAACAATGCTTATGTTTATAAATGTATAAACAATGTATAATTAAATTTAAAAAAATAATAAAAAAATGGCTCTGCTAGCTGTTCATGTTTCAGAGGTGCCACTTCCTGATCAAATTCAACAAAATGCAGTCTCAAAGTGTAGTTCAAAAAGATGCAGTCCCAATAATAAAATGCAATCCCAAAAGTGCAGTAATAAAATGTAGTCCTAAAGTACAGATGCAGTCCCAAAACTGTAGTCCTAAAATGCATTCCCAAAGTGCAGTCTCAATAACAAAATGCAGTCCCAAAATAAAGTCTCAATAATAAAATGCAGTCCCAAAAGTGCAGTCCTAAAATACAATCCCAAAAAATGCAGTATCAATAATAAAATGCAGTCCCAAAAAATGCAGTTGCAAAGTGCAGTTTCAAAATGCAATCCAAAAAGATGCAATCTGTGAGCGGAAGACATTTTTTGGAACCGGCGGTGAAGCGAGAACCAGTGATTTTCTTTTTGAGGAAGTGTGTGGTTTTGAAAATGGGTTTAATCCTTCTTAAGAAAACTTTTGATTTTATTAAGAAAACTCATTTTGTTGAAAACTTAATTTTAAGTGTGAATTTTGGAAAACAGATTTTTTAGAAAATTCCAATTTAAATTTAAAGATCTCGAAACCTAAATTTCGTGATCAAATATAGAGTCGCCACCCGGATCAGCTCATCCGGGAATTTTCGGTACAGCTCCCTACCAAGTGTAGACACAGTACCTGATCCAGAGATTCAGGGTTCGACCAACACATTTACTAATCCTCAACTAATTTTCAATTATTATTTCATTATGCAATATAACATTCACTTAATTCTACCCATTTTATCCTCCTTTAATTTTATTTAGTGACCATGCAAATGACATAAATATAAAGCATAAATAAAGTGTAGAAAAATAAAAGTTATTGAAAAGTAAAGGAAAGGCCAAATTATACAACTCGAAAAAGAAAAAAAACTCTCATCCTCACCATTTACAACCGCCTATAATACACAATAATCTAAAAAAGGGTGCAATCGCCTAGTTACACAAAATGATCTATTAAATACATACAAAAATGAAAAATAAAAAGCTGCATCCAAATACGGTTAGCACAAGTAAACAAATCACACCAAGGACCCACATAAGATAGAATAGGGGTATTTTGGGAAACGGGATCATGCATAGGAGGATAATCAAGAAGTCCGGAAGACTACTGATTAGACCTGGAAAACATTTTATAAAAACACCCTGTAGATTTTGTGAATGAAAACCAATTTTGAAAACGGTTTGGCTCGTTTTACATGTATTTTCCATCTTTTCGTGGGTCGAATATCTCAGAACTCGGGGGTTCCGTTCGTAAGTGGGTCTAATTTGAACATTCATCTCGGGTTTGGAAACATAAACACAGCAAAAATTCTTTTTGAATCAAAAGGAGAAACAAAATTACAAGTTAGGGGCTAAAAAGGCAAAACTTGTAATTCTGTTTCATCAATTACAAGTCACTGCAGTATGCTACAGCCGAGCCACTACAGTATGCTACAGCTGTGCCACTGTAGTGGCTAGGGCAGTTGTAACATCTACAGCCGAGTGGCTCTAGTGCTCCTGAAGCACTAATCCACTCTTCTCTCTCGTTTTAAAAATCGAGAAGTCCGGACGACTACTGATTAGACCTAGAAAACATTTAATAAAAACACCCTGTAGATTTTGTGAATGAAAACCAATTTTGAAAACGGTTTGGCTCGTTTTACATGTATTTTCCATCTTTTGGTCGGTCGGATATCTCGGAACCCGAGGGTTCCGTTCGTAAGCGGGTCTAATTTGAACATTCATCTAGGGTTTGGAAACATAAACACAACAACAATCCTTTTTGAATCGAAAGGAGAAATAAAATTACAAGTTAGGGGCCAAAAAGGCAAAAATTGTAATTCTGTTTCATCAACTACAACCGAGTCACTGCAGTATGCTACAGCCGAGCCATTGCAGTATGCTACAGCTGTGCCACTGTAGTGGCTAGGGTAGTTGTAACATCTACAGCCGAGTGGCTCTAGTGCTCCTAAAGCACTAATCTGCTCTTCTCACTTATTTTGAAAATCATTTTGATTTTTTTATGGTTTCGGGTGATCTGGGGTTTCTAGAAACTTATAAAATCCACGAAATAGATCTAGATCGGATCAAATGAATCTGAAAAACCCTAAAAACCTGGAATCAACAAAACTAAATCTCACATCCATCAATCATAAACTGCAAATCTAATCATATGTGGTTGTGATTCGACCGATATTATTCATGCAAAATACATTTGATTTGAAAAAGGAAGTGTTTTCGGTCGATTTAGGGCATTTGGAGCTTCTGCCTTTGAAATTATAGCCGAGCGGCTGTAATCAGAGCACTATAGCCGTGCCACTATAGGTTATAGGCACACCACTATAGTCATTAGACTACAGCTGAGCGGCTGTCAGCAACAGACGGGGCGGCTATCGCTGGGTTTTCACTTCCAGCTTCTTAGACTAACACAAAACACATTTAATAACACCCAAATCAATTTCAAATGAGTTTTTAGGGCCTCTTAGAGCCTACCTTGTTTGCGTTCTAGTGTTTTGGATCACCAGAGATATATTCGGACACTGAAAAACTCCTCGGAATCACGAAGAACCTGAAATCATCTATAAATCTCCAAAACTCGAACGAAACCCCAAATTGATCCGAACGAATGCCAAGTCAACCAGAATCACTCCCAAATGTGATTTCTCAAAGGACCATATTGATTTCTACCAATCTTATTCAAGATTGGATGATCCTTAGAGTGGATTTAGAGATTTTTCTCACTAAACATAATTTCCTCTCTCTAACTCTCAAAATCTCAAAACCCTAGCTTTCTCTCTTGATTGTTGCTGAAGAATAGTGTTCTCTTTTTTTGACCTAATTTCGAGTTTTACTTTATATATGCCTAGATTAGGGTTGAAAATCCTGAATTAATTAGATAAAATACACCTTATTTAAGAGAAAATCAAATCTGGCAACTACAGTTGAGCGACTGTAGTGGCCTATAATTAGGCGGCTGTAGTTGTGCAAACTACAGCCGCACCCCTATAGGGCACTATAGCTGAGCGGCTATAGTAGTCAGTTTTGCATTTCTCACCTTTTCTCATTTTTCTCTTCGATTCTCTTAAGCGCTCAATTGACCTTCTTTGGGGTTTCGCACCAAGATTTGCTACACTTCTTCGGGTCATCCGAGACATCTCCGACATCGTTCCGATCATTTCGAATCTACCTCACACTTATCCATGAAAAAGGTAACAAAGGCTTTCATCATTGAGGTCTGGAAAAAAATTATGCTCCTAGGCTGCCCCTCGCGTGACCAAAGTCAACTTAAACGGGTGCTTATGCCGATTCAAGTTTAGTCTCACGATGAGGAGCATGGTGAGAAGGAAAAGAAGATGTACCTGGGGGTTCTCCTTATGTCAACCTACTGTGGTGTTCGTGGGGACTTGTCTCGGTTGATTCATGAAATAGCGGTCTTGCCTAAGTTTACTTCATTTTTCAGGGATTTACTTCGACTCCGTCGTGAAGCATAGGGCTTTGCCCGAATTGATTGGTTCTCCAGGGACATGCTTCGACTCCATTGTGAAGCAGAGGACTTTGCCCAGATCGGATTGGTGCTCCAGGGACGTGCTTTGACTCCGTCGCGAAGCGGACGACTTTGCCCGGATTGAATTCTCCTTATCATTTGATTTTCATGAAAAGGAAGGCTCTTTTGGTAATTTTGTAGCTTGGAAAGTTGGTGTCCTTTGGAGGAAGGGTACTTTGGTCATTTGACTTCTTGTGGGGCCTATGTCATGAAAAGAAATGAGTTTTAGTGATTTAGTATCCCCTTTGGTAGCTTGGCGGCTAACCAAAGGGCATTTTGGTCATTTCACCTTTAGTGGAGCCTATTTCACTAGGGGAAGAAATATTTCGATGATTTGGTTTCCCGTGAAGCTTGTGTCATTAAATGAAAGGTGTCTTGGCCACTTGGTAGCTTGGTTACCAATAGAATGACATTTTGGTCATTTCACTTCTAGTGGGCCTGTGTCATTGGAGGGAAAGATAATAGCATTTCCTTTGAAGCTTGTGTTGCTGGGGAAAGATGCTTTGGTGATTTGAGAAGTTTGATTATCTCTTTTGAGGTTTTGAAGTTGTTTCAGGTACGTATTCGTTCCTTGATCGATAATTTTGGAAACAAAAATTTTTGCCCCTTGATACCTGCGAGACATGAAAACTAACTTTCTCGGGATCAAATTGGCATAAAATAGCTTTGAAAAATGGAAGAATAAAGACTTTGTAAAATGACAAACTACAGTGGTGCCACTATAGTTCTACAGCGGCGCAGCTGTAGTGCTTTTAAACTACAGCCGCTCGGCTATAGTGGTGGGTAAGAGATGGCTTTTAACAGCCATTAAGACCTTATACTAGCCATATCCTCATCTTCCAAGGTCAAAAAAACCCTTACCCATTCTTAGTGATTTTTGCCCCAAACCCTTACAAATCTTCAAAAATCGTGAGGCGAAAGTTACGGAGAGTCCTTGGACCTATTCCTCTTGCTCAACCCACCCCTCAAATGAGATTTTCCATTCCAAAGGGGGATTTTTTTTAACCCATGAATCCACTGAGAGTTTTTATCGGTCAAAAGAGGACGCGGAGTATTGTGGAATAAAGATCGATGCTCTAGTACCTATCCAGCTTCAACTTTCGAGCCACGCCTTCTTGAATCCAGTTAGTTTTCTTGGATTTCCTTTTTTTTTCCAAGTTTTTTAATTTCTATAAAATTCGAGAAATTAGTCCATAATAGATGAAATTGATGTATGATTTGAGTAGAATATGCCCCTAGGATGCTTGATTGTTGATTTGGGTTAAGATAGAACGAGATTTAACAGCAAATGAGCAAATATGTGGTTTGGTTGAAAATATGTAGCTATAGCTACCTCAGGGGTTACTTATAATGGTGTGGCTGTAGTCTTGAAGAGTACAGCCACTAGGCTATAAGCTCCTACAGCTAGGCAGCTGTAGTTGGCAGATTCAGGGCAGTCCTCTCTTTTGCAATTCTAAGAGTATTTCCTTAATTTTTATGATGTATGTGCATTCCAAAAAGCTCATAAACTCCTTGATTATTGATTTTATAGGTGAGATCCGGGCATTGTGGTAGCGGATCCATTTCAGAGTCTTTGAGATGGTACAAGCGGCTTCCCGACGGGGTGAAAGCACTTATGAATTCCACAAGCTTGCATCGACTGGTTCAGAGTATGACTATCACCACTCCTCGCACGAGCCCAGGACTCTTGGCCACTCTCGTGGAGAGATGGATGGATACCACTCATTAATTCCATTTCCTATCCTGGGAGTACACAATGACACCTGAGGACCTCACCGTTATCACCGGGCTTTCTTTCTCCGGGCAGGTGATCTACTTCAATCAGACTTTGGCATAGAGCTAGTAGCCATGCTCATCAGGATCGAGTCCCCTGATAGTAGGATTCAATGTAGGAGTATCAAGGATTATTGATTGAATCGGCAGGCCGAGCTTCCCAAGGGGACTACTTTTGAGGCTACTGATGAGAGGCGATATGCAAGGGCCTTTCTGCTCCATGCCCTTTCCACACTCCTCTTCCCCATTGTCCAGAGTAGCTTGAATCTAGCCTTGCTACCATCCTTGATCAAGCTAGAGTTAGTGAGGACTCTCAATTGGGGTCGAGCCACTTTGGCTCAGCTTTACTACGCCCTTGATCTCTGCACTCGAGGCTCTCAAAAGAAGCTGAAGGGCCCTTTGGATTGTGCTACATGTGAGTGTCTTGAACCCTTTATCTTATGATTTCACTTTCCTTTATGCATTTCCTAGATTGTTATTAACTTCGTTCTCATACTTCTTCTGCGAATTTGGGCCTACGAGTACTACTTTGCTCCTACCCTAGTGGTGTATATCCCTGATGATTACAAGTTGGTTGAGTTTCCCCATCTGAGACAGTGGTTGGGGTTTGTTTGGAGCTATATGGATAAGGACGAGGATGAGTGCCATCAGTTCCTGAGAGAGATGACTATTGCTAGGGTATGCTTCTTACCCTATTCTGAATTCCCAAACTCACTACCCGACGACTGTTTTCTCTAACTTTGAACTTCTTGATTTTCTGATTCTATCTTGTCAAGACCCATTGGAGTTGAGAGTGAGGTGATTTACCCCAGCTACTTTGAGATGCATAAGTGCTGTCTAATAGACGCTTTGTGATGAAGTGCCCCTTTGGGCAAGATTGGTACCTCGGTAAGAGGGTTCATGACTGGCACTCCGGCCCCAAGAGGCATAGGATTCCAGCCGCCTTATCGGTGGGGTTATTCAGGCCTCACCTCTTATCCTTTGAGCTACATCCTGACCTATACAGAGCTGGTTATAAGGCTGGTAGTGTGGTTGGTGACTACCGCTAGTTCATTGTCACTTATCTTCTTCCTCTGACCACTAATACTGACACTACTACTGGGGTACTTTCCAAACCTTTCTCTTTTTGTTTTTCTATCTGTACTTACTTAAAGTCATTATTCATTGACATTCCTTTCTCAACTGACTTCAGCCATCTTCGAGGGGTGGGCGTGAATGCCCATCTTCATTCGCTAGAGGAGTAGGTAGGAGGTCTGGTATTGGCTTTGCTCGAACCATTGGAGCAGGTTTCGCTGCTAGAGTGGAGGATGCTCTGTTCCTCCTTCTCATGCTCCTCAGGCCTCTGATGCCGATTATCTACATGGTCGGCTCGAGTTCCTGATCAAGAGCTCTATTCAGTTATTTGACGATTCTCAACAGTCTTACAGAGCCGAACTCCATCTCCGTGACCATTCTTTTCCTCTGTCCATTCCTGATGGCACCACAAATGTGAGTATCTCTACTTTTCTATTGTTTTTGCCCCTTTTACTCATTATTTGTCATAGATTGATCCCTTTGAATATGATCACTGTAGATTCCAGTGATGTAGGGTATGTGTATGGGCCAGGCCATTTTCGTACTGAAGGCGCTCACCATCTGGGATAACTCTGCTTTGATGGTAAGTACCTACATTTGGCTTTATGCTTGTGTCTAGATGTATGTATGTATGTATGGATGCATATGCATGTGATTATGATGTTTTTCATGCTTTGCTTGTTGTAGACTACGATTAGGATTGAGCGCCGAGAGTTCGCTCGCTTGAGGGTGGAGGTTGACAGTTACAATGATGGGTCACCAAGTTGGAGATCATAAATCAAACCTTCATGATTGTGATGCCTAGATAGGGTTTGTAGGTGAGCACATGAGTGAGAACCCAACTGAAGAGCTTGGAGATGGCAGAGATGATGATGATGATGCCGGCTTTGCACCTCTTTAGGCCTATTTCTCCATTTTTCTATTTGTGATGTATTAACCCATTTGTGCATTACTTCTTTTGACATTTGCACATTCTAGCCCTTGCATGGGTCTTACTTGGTGATGTACTTGATGGTTTGAATGATTTACACATGGTTTATAACATTTACATCTTCCAGTCATTAAATTGTAGCCTTGGAGTGTATATACTCTACCTTTTCATGCTTTTATTGCCCTTTGGTTCAATCTGGTCGGGTCTGAGACGTGTCCCAGTGTCTTGAGACTTCATTTTCCTTGAAACATGCCCCTGGAACTTATAGCCGTGCATCTATAATAATCAGAAATCATATAAAGATAGAGACAAAGTGCTGTTTGCATTACAGTCGTGCCACTGTAACACTATAGCCGCCTGGCACATTACAGCCGCACCACTGTAAAGTGTTATAGCCGCCAGACACCCATAGCTACCCCACACCAAATTTCAGCTTTTCTTCTCCTTCTTTCATTCCTCTTTTGGCAAGGATCAACTCCGAGGATGACTCTGGGACTATCGGGGTATGACCAGCTCTTCCAACTCGGCTTTGTTGGTGCCCTTCAGCTTATAATACCTCAGATTCTACACTGCTTTAACTTTGAATCGGGTCTTTTTAGATGCTTCTACCAGTTTCTAGGATCCGATGGATCACGTCTTTTGCTTCACTAACCAGGAGTTCTACCCCTTGGTAGAGGAGTTTAGCACTATCCTCTGCGTTCCTTGCCCTTGAGGAGTCTGGTTAGCTGTTCTTGATCCTGACTCGGGTGATATTCATCCAGTTCTGAGTCGATTTGCCCTAGACGTAGCAGGTATGGGTCGTGGACTTTCTAGTAGGCTTGCTTCTCTTAGATTTAGCCTTTCTGTTATAGCAGATTTATGCTTTGCTTTACCCCCTTCTGCCCCTGGTTGGGCTCCGCTGATGAGTTTACTACTGATGGTATGCTACCTGTGTGAGTCCCGAGATGGTACTTGCAGCCTCAGATAAGCCTCAATAGTGACCCAGATGGCTCGGGGTGCATCACTTATATGGATTGTCTTAGTTGAGACACTGATTCATTTGGATTCTATTCACTCTGATTCTCCTGTCGAGAGTTGTGGATCCCCTTTTCTGCTTTAGATATACTTTTGCATTATACTTTTTGAATTCAATTATCCATTACCCCTTTCAATTTGATTAACCCTTGTATAGATTTGGCTGCTGGAGAAGCTGAGCCTTCTGAGCCCTCCTCTACCTTACCCGAGATATGCTCCGAAGCGTTACTGGTCTCAGCGTATTGAGCTTCTAGATTTTAGCTTTATGTGCATGGAGAATTGGTTTGGTTAGCTGAGGATTCGGACTGATGCCTCTATCCGATGGGTCTGCCCTTGGTGGGATATTTCTGATTTGACTACTGAGACCTGGGCTGGAGGTGTCCAGCTGCTTGGATTGACCCATGTGACTTTATACTCTTCTGCTCGGCTATATAGACAGTATGATCAGCTGCAGAGGGTCCTTCAATCTTTGTGCACTATCGAGTGTGGAGTGTTTACACCATAGTGGCCTCGACACGTGCAGCATTAGTGGATGTATCCTATTCACACCGAGATTCTGAGATATGATAGTACTGCACTTGTGGAGACGGATGCTCACTATAGAGCTTGGCTGACTAACTTGATTACTTGCCCTAAGAGACGTGGGCATGAGGCACTGAGTTTGAGGTACCTCGGTCCTAAGGGGATTAGGGTTATACGAGCTTGATGCTACTGTGTGACTTTTCTTTTGTTTTTATTTCATGTCCTAACTTTTGCATAGGTCACCTTTTCGGGTTTTTGGCCTATCGGACTGCCTTTACTTTTGCCTGAACTGCCCTTTCGGGTTTTCCATTCAGCAGACTTTATTTTGTGTCCTAACTTTTGTATAGACCGCCCCTTCGGGTTTTCAATCTATCGGACTCTTTTTTTTCACATATATATTCAATCTATGGATGTGAGATATGCAAAAGATATGAAGCCAATTACGCATAAAATGATTTGAATTTCAAGTAAACTCGGGACATTTAAGCGAATAAAACCGAACATTTATCCATTCATAATGCTTTAGTACAATGCACATCAATGATGAAATGAAACTAAGGATAGAATCTGTGATGGTACATGTCTCAACTGAATCCATGACTACCACCAACCGGTCTTTGTAGATTTTCCAGCTAATAGTCCTCGCCTCTCTATCCTAATTTTTGCATGGATCGCCTTTTCGGTTTTCGACCCATCGGACTGTCCTAACTTTTGCATGGATCACTTTTTTAGTTTTCCATTGGATCCTCTCTTTTTTTTACTCATAATAATCCTTCAGCTTGTCCTAGCTGATGAGGTTGACGAATTCGTTCCCGTCCATGTCCATAATCTTCACAACACCCTTTGAAAGTACCTTTTTGACTACATTCGGACCTTCCCAGTTCGGTTTGAATTTCCCCCGTACATCCGTATTGGTCTGCTTCATCTGCTCAAGTACCAAATCCCCTGCCTTAAGCAGACATTTCTGATGACGAACCTTGTTGTTATAGGTTATAGCCATTTGCTGTTGGTACATCTGTAATCGGTCTAAGGCCTAAAGACGCTTTTCATCAATCAGTGCCAACTGTCCGTACCTCGACTGAAGCCATTCAGATTCTGGCAAGTGTTCCTCCATGACTACTCTTAATGACTTGACTTCTGTTTCCACTGGCAAAACAGCTTCCATCTCATAAACTAGTGAATATGGTGTTTCTCTGGTAGGGGTTCTAATGCTTGTCTGGTATCCCACAGGGCAAATGTTAACATGTCGGCCCAATCTCTGTAGGTCACTACCATTTTTGACAAAATCTTCTTAATAGATTTATTAGCCGCTTCTACCACCCCATTGGCTTGTGGGCGATACGAGGATGACTTATGATGTTCAACTCCCTTCTTTTGAAACAATTGTACCGTTACTCCTTGAAACTATACCCCGTTATCAGTCATGACGTGATGCGGGATCCCATACCTCACAAAAATGTTCTTCTCTATGAACTTGGCCATCTTCTTAGCTGTAACATTTGCGAATGATTATGCTTCGACCCATTTTGAGAGGTAATCCACAGCCACGACAATGAATCGGTGTCCGTTTGAGGTGGGCGGCCTTATCTCTCTAATGATATCTATACCCCAAGCTGTAAATGGCCACAGAGTTGAGGATACTTGAAGTTCGAGTGGAGGGAGATGATTGAGGTCTCCGTATACTTGGCATTCATGGCGCCTCTTAACTTCCTCAATACAATCAGCTTGCAGAGTGAGCCAAAGCTATACTTGCCTCAATATCTTCATAACCTTAATTGCCTCTTCTTCTGTCAGACAATTTAGAAGGGTTTTGTTGGCTGTTCTTTTTTAAAGAGCTAATTCTCAAATACCCGAAACTGCACTGCCAATCTTCGAAGGGAAACATTATCAGCCTCACTAGCGGCATTGGGGTACTGACCATTCTGAATGAACTATGAAATATCATAGTACCAGGGACGTTCTTCAGTTGTTGCAACTGCATTGACTGATGAATAGCACAGATTCTGAGCAATTTCCAGGATTACCAGCTGTATCGGCTGTTTTCGGGGGCCTTCCCACATTGACGACAGTGTAGCCAAGGAATCTGCCATCTGATTCTCTTCTCTCGGCACGTGCCAGAATTCACACTGACTGCATATCTTTACCCTTTCCCAAACCATCTCGAGATAAGGCCAGAGTGATTCTTCTTTTATCTCTCAATCTTTAGTAACCTGCCGAATCATCAAAGCTGAATCCCCGATAACTAATACCTCATTTGCCCCTAATGTGATCTGAGCATTAATTCCAAAGAGGCAAGCTTCGTATTCTGCTCTGTTATTAGTTACTTGAAAGTCAAGCCGTTTCGCTAGAGGAATGATTTCTCCTTCAGGTATAGCAATGATTACTCCTAAGCGTGTGCCGTGTTTGTTCACTGCACCGTCAAAGTACATCACCCATCTATTTGCTTCTTCTTCCACCACCGCCAGTTGTTCATCGGGAAATTCCAAATTCTCGACATAATCTGAATCTATCTGCTGGTTGGCTAGAAATTCTGCTGCGGCCCTTCCTTTGATTGTCTTGCTCGTCACATACTCTATGTCGAACTCCGACAATAAAAGCAACCATCTCGATGATTTCCTAGCTAATACTGGAGCTTGGCATAAGTATTTCATAGGATCCACTTTGGCTACCACCTAAACCTTATACGACTGGAAGTAATGCCTCAGCTTCTTCATCAACCATACCATAGCTACACAGGTTTTCTACTATCGTATATCTAGTAGCTTCTTACTCAAGTAGTAGATAGCATGTTCACGCTCGTCTTCCTGCTCTTGTACCAACATCGCTCTTATTGAAGTCTCTTCAATAGCTAAGTACAGAATCAAAGGCTTGTCCGGTATTGGAGGCTTTAGAATTGGAGGGTTCATCAAATAGGCCTTAATTCTGTTGAAAGCTATCTGACACTACTCATTCCACTCCACTGGTTGGTTCTTCTTTAGAAGCCTAAAAATTGGCTCGCAAACTGTACTCAGCCTTGCAATAAACCAACTGGCATACTATAGCAAACCCAGAAATGACCTTACTTCCTTTTCTATCTTTGGTGTCGGCATGTCTCTGTTGGCCTTGATCTTATCTGGATCCATTTTATTCCTTTTTGACTGACTACATGACCAAGTAGTTTTCCCAAAGTTACCCTAAACACATACTTCTTGGGATTAAGGCAGAGATTGTACTTCTTGATTCGAGTTAGAAATCTATCCAGGATAGCTGGGTGCTCCCCCCGGGTCATGGATTTAACTAACATATCGTTCACATAGACCTCGACCTCCTTGTGGATCATATCGTGTAGAAGTGTCGTGACTGCTGGCTGATAGTTTGCCTCGGCATTCTTCAACCCAAATGGTATGACTTTGTAGCAATAAACTCCCCACTCTATGATGAAGGCTGTTTTTACTTTGTCGATCATATTCATCAGAATCTGGTTGTACCCTGAGAACCCATCCATGAACGAGTACATCACTGCTCTGGCGGTGCTGTCAATCAGAACATCAATATGCGGGAATAGGATATTGTCCTTAGTAGATGCCTTATTTAGATCCCTGTAATCCACATAGACCCTGGCTCGACCATCTTTCTTCGCAACTAGTACAATATTAGCTAACCATTCCGGATACTCTACTACTTCTAAGAACTTGGCCTTTATCTGCTTAGCTACTTCTTCCTTAACCTTTTTAGCCCATTTTGGTCAAACTCTTCTGAGCTTCTGATTAACAGGTTTCATCTTCAGTTCTATTAGGATTCTATGCTCTGTAATCTCTCTGTTAACCACAGGCATGTCATCATAGGACCAAGCGAAGGCTTTGACGTGTTTTTGCAAAATTATTACAAGTTCTTTTCTCTTATCAGGTGTGAGGTCTTTCGAGATGGATACCATCTTTGGATCATCATCTGTCCCTAGGTTCATTTCATGCAATGATGCATCATGTATGCTAAAGACATTAAATGATTGATTGTATGTATGCACAGTTCCATCTGGAAAAACATCACACAAGTAAGCAAAATCAGACTTTATTGCATTAAAGGCCTTGTAGGCAGAATTGGTCACATTATAAATTGAATAGATAGATACATTAGAAAATTTTCCATCCTCCATATGCGGAGGGTCTTTATCAGTAGCAGCATAATTAAACTCCTCGAACAGGTGCCCGAGATCATCTTCCAGATCTTCTTTCTACTTCACGGTTAGCTCCTCTTCAAGTGCTTTGGCCTTACCCCTCATCAATAGCTTGGTAAGCTCTTTCAAAGCTTCATCTAGAAGCTCTTCATGGGTCTTCCCAATAGAATGCTCTTTCTTCTCTGAACCCTTACACAGTTTCATCAAGGCAGACAGTGCCCTAGATATGGCTTCCATAGCCACTTCAACTTCACTTTTCACCAAATCAATCTTCTGGTTCTCCTTTATTTCCAAACTCAATAGTGACTTGGTCAACTGCATTCTAGTTCAGAACTTCCTTCCTTTCGTATACGGTTCCAATTCGTAGCATACTCACACTAGGCTCGATTCCATACTTTTTGAAATCAACAACATCAATAAAGATCTCAAATCCCAGGAGCTAGCCTCCCTCAACAATTAGCTACTCAGGAGTCCCACCATAGACTGATTCAGTGGCTCGGACAAAAGTGTCTACCAAATTCACATGCTTTTTTTCTTGCTTAGTCTTTCCCTCGCGATAACCAAGCCCAAACGGATGGTACTTGCTAGCCTCAATGTTAAACTCGGGAATATCTTGCTACTTGGCCCCTAACCCTTTTCCAGGCTCATAGTTCTGCTTAGCAAAGGACTTGTGAGTCCAGTCTGGAAATTTCGGCTTATTAGTGATCACTGCCACTTCAAAAACCAGTCATCGGCTACTTGGTAGCACTCAAGGGAGCCACAACAGAGGGCTTATCTGCTTCAACAGCCACAACCTTCCCTTCGATTAAAAATTTCACCTTCTGATGCAAGTTCAAGGGCACTCCTCCTAAGGCATGGAACCATGGCCTTCCCAAAAGCAGAGAGAATGTGACAGGAATGTTAATCACAGTAAACAACACCTTCGACTTAACTTCTCCCACCTTGACTTTAGCTTTAAAGGTCCCAATCATAGTTCTTTTACTATCATCATATGCCCTAATCGCAGTGCTGGACCGGCAAAGAGCTTCGGTACTCATCCCCAAATAAGGCAAGATCTTGGAAGGACAAATCTTCGAGGCCGAGCCGTCATCCACCATTACGCTCGGCATCATCCTATCCATGACTTCAAATTTCAAGTATAGAGCTTTATTATGATTAAACCCTTTAGGTAGAAGGTCCTTAACTCCAAAACTAATCTCCAGGGCTCGATTAGCTTTCAAATCAACTTCTTTAATCATGGCACATACCTCATTCAGAGACATAGTGGGAATGGCTTCCATCTCCATCAACTGCTTAACCACCACCTCGTGGTGCCTCTTTGATTCCATAAGTAAGTGCCAAACACTAGCACGAGATGGCGTCCTCTTCAGTTGATCAACTATCATGTCATTTTCCTTAGTCATTGGAGGCAAATAGGTAGTATTGTTGTGTACAGGCATGGTATTCCTTCTTGGTGGTGCCGAGGGTGCTACATTAGTGGGTTGATAAACCCTTCTGCTTCTAGTAATGTGCATTACCGGCCCATCCTTCTCAATCACGGTCCCCCTTCCTGTCTCTACAAGATAAACCGGCTTTGCCTTTTCGATCTCAAAGTCATCATACTCATCATTTACTTCAATCTCATCCAAATCGATTGGACCCAACCTATTCTTCACTACCATTGTCTACTCTTCAACTACTTTCGACTATTCTTCATTCTCTACTAAAACAGCTTGTATGCTCAGATTAGCCTTGATAATCTGAGAGAACAAATAATTAGTTGGCAAAGTAGACTGTACCATATTCACTTGACTCCCAAAGGCAGGCAATGGATTCTTCTAAACACTTGGCTTCAAAGCCGGCTTGACAATCTTACCATCAGTAACTAATTGCTTGATGGCCTTAATCAACTGGTGCACTCATTTGTATGGTGACCCGTCATCACATGATAAGAATAGAAATTATCTCTATCCGCCTCAGCTGGAGGTGAAAATGGCCTTAGACTCTGCAATAGCCTAGCCTTTCTATACTTGGCAAAAATCTGGCTCACTGACTCAGCCCATGGACTAGTGACCCTTTGAGGAGTCTGTCTCCTTTGGTTCACAACAGCCACATCCGCCTCTTGCACTTCAATCGAGGCTGCTTTAGTCATTGTCCTAGCACTAGACCTGGCTGAGATAGCCTTAGAACTACTACCTTTGTACCCTTGAGAGTACTCCTGATTACTTCTGTAGGAGTCCGAACTCTGTTTACCCCTTTGTTCCTCTTATTCGTATCGCTCGATAAGCTTAGCAAATTCAACCACTTCACTGAAGGAGTGGAAACTCTTCAAGTTCATTTTGTCTTTATATTAGGGCAGACTACCATCAATTAGCTTTACAATAAGCCATTCCAACTTCGGGGCCCCATCAACAAGAATTTGCACATCCATCCACCTTTTATAGTAAGTCGAGAAGGATTCATTAGGCTTTTGGCGGATCCTCTCTAAATCTTCAAAAGTAGTTTCTACCTGGTTATTGTAAGCATATTGCTTCATAAAAGCTTCAGACAGGTCCTCCCAAGTAGAACGGGTGTTCAAAGGCATCTTCATATACCACTTCGCCGCAGCACCCCTCAAAGTAGTTGGGAACATATTCAAGAGGTGACCTTTTGTGATTCCCATACTTGTCATCAGTCTCACATAACTATCCAAATAGGCTTCTGGAGGGCCTTCCCTGGTGTAGGGAGGAAGATAAGGCATATGACAACCAGCCGGAAGCGGCTCTCCTTCGTCAGCCATCAAAGTAGCCGGGTCGGCACACCTAATAGGGTTATAGTGCACCATCTTCTTCAGCTTAGGCAACATAGCTTCAATATCAGATAACTTCTGATTGAGACTCTTCTCCACAATAGTCTTAATTGAGGCTTTTCTTGCCTTCTCGAATGCTTCATCATCTTCAGACTGACGATCAGGCTCCCTATGATTAACAACTCCACCGCTTCCGCTGGGAGCACTCCTTCTAGCTCCATTCATCACTTGGAAAAAGTGTTTTCCTTCACTTCCAACCCAAGTCTGAGTCGGTGGAACAGTCTGCATAGGGTTAGCATTCATCACAGCTTACATTTGCTCCTTAAGAGTAGCCTTAAATTCATCAGAATTCAGAAAACTTCTCATGAAAGCCGCCATGTCAAAAGGTGCATTCCCACTATTTCTGTCAACCATTTCTGTTCTTTCTGCTTCTTCCAACAATGTTTGACTATCAACCGGTAAAGAAGGCAAGTGAACCTCAACCTCAACCTCCCAATCCGAATCTGACCCTAAATTGACCCCTTCCACAGTGACTGGTTCTGATTCAACTAACTGAACTGGTTGACTCAGCTCTAACTTGACATTAACTAACCGCTTTGAGGTTCAACTCCAAACTACACGTTTAACATGAGGTTAGAATTTCGAATGGATGTTGTGAACCTAGAAGTGACGCGCTAAGTGGCTTGAATGTCATGGACATGAAATGATTATGTTTAAATGTCATTGCATGAATGGACATGAAAAATGGACACTACTTGGATTTTAGTTTCCTTTATTTTTACAACGTTCCAAGAATATTGAACGGCATGTAGACAACAATGCAAACAAACTATACACATGCCATTGTGCGGACAGGGTTTCGGTGCCTTTGGCATACCTAGTGAATGTTGGGATAGTCACGTGTGTACCTACACATGATAGAGGTTCGATGTCTTAGAGATGATGAGGGGGTGTAAGATGATTTCTTAGAGGCCGCCCCATGGTTAGAGTTTTGACGCTTTTGGAGCATCGGGTATTAAATGATATTTAACAGGTCACATGTAGGATGAAAGACAGATAGAGATTCGGCATTCGGGGAAGGCTTTGCATGATTTAGGAATGTCATGAAATGTCCTAATATGAGTACTAGTTCGGTGCTCGTGGAGCACGTCAAATGGTTCGATGATGTTACGGAACGACCCGATGTGGATCATGACACTCATATCAAGACTTTGGTATTTCTGTGATACTGAAAATGTACAACTATGATCATGATGTCATGTGATGATATTGTGTGAGCCATCACACAAACATAGGCCTAAGTCCTTTATAGTTCTCTAATGAATGTGTTTAGTGAGACAGCTAAGTGCAAATCGAAGCACTAGCGAAATTTGGGCATCTTTGGGAAAACCCGAAATGAAATGAAATGATAGGCCTTTCGGTATTCTTAAAACAATTTAAGTTACTTGGAATGGTATGAATGATCATGTCACAAAAAATGCTAAATGGCTGCACAAAATATGGTTAGTGATGTGTATCACACGAGATGATGAATGTATGCTTGATGGAAATGTGAACACATAAAATGTATATGGCACACGAAAAAGACCGTGGCTGCACGAAAATATGGTTAGTATAACACCATACGTATGATGATGCTTCAAAATGGCTGCATTGAAAAGTGGTTAGGAAATGGCACACGGATGATGCGTGTTTGATGTCTCGTGCAAATGGTAAAACAAGGTCAAACAAACATGAAGAAACATTAGCACAAACACATAAAATATGCTCTCCCTTCCAACCTTATTCCTCCATTCGATTTGGTTCGCATTCTACCTACGTGTTGGGTCTCCTTGATACCAGCCGGGGGTAACAAAGGTGCACTCTCAAAATCCAATTTACAAATTTATGTTTTTGTAGTCCTAAGGGGAAGTTGCTAGGCCATTACATGAAGGTATAAGTCAAACCAAGGGTCGTATATGTCCCCATAGTAAAACTACACTCCTTATTGTAGAACACGATGTAAGGTTCATGCCGTGCTATGAGTGGTTTACTCCTTTGGGTGCCTCCAATCCTAGCGGAAGAGGTAGGTCACCTTCGGAAATAAACTGGGCTAATCATGTGTTAAAGGGATTGAGAAGAGAAAATGTCATGCTATGTGGTTGTGAATGAGATATCAGACTATGAATTAATAAGTGACTACAAGTGAGGATATACTTCAATGGTTACCTAAGTTCCTTAAGTTTTTATGAAAACTTTTTTAAAGAAACCGTTATTCCCCAGCAGAGTCGCCACTGTGAGGAGATGATATTTTTTGGAATGCGCAGTGAAGTGGGAACCGAGGATTTTCTTTTTGAGGAAGTGTGTGATTTTGAAAATGGGTTTAATCTTTCTTAAGAAAACTATTCATTTTATTAAGAAAACTCATTTTGTAGAAAACTTAATTATAAGTGTGAATTTTGGAAAACAGATTTTTTAGAAAATCCCAATTTAAACTTAAAGATCCCGAAACCTAAATTTCATGATCAGATATAGAGTCACCACCAGGATCAGCTCATCCGGGAAATTCCGGTATAGCTCCCTACCAAGTGTAGACGTAGTACCTGATCTAGATATTCAGGGTTCGGGCAACACATCTACTAATCCTTAACTTGTTTTAATTATTATTTCATAATGCAGTATAACATTCACTTAATTCTACCTATTTTATCCTCCTTTAATTTTAGTTAGTGATCATGCAAATGACATAAATATAAAGCATAAATCAAGTGCAGAAAAATAAAAGTGTGGGAAAAGTAAAGGAAAGGCCAAATTATACAACCCGAAAAAAAACTCTCATCCTTACCATTTACAACCGCCTATAATACACGATAATCTAAAAAAAGGGTACAACCGCCTAGTTACACGAAATGATCTATTAAATACATCAAAAAAATGAAAAAATAAAAAGCGGCATCCAAATACGGTTAGCACAAGTAAACAAATCACACCAAGGACTCACATAAGATAGAATAGGAGTATTTTGGGAAATGGGATCATGCATAGGAGGATAATCGAGAAGTCTGGACGACTACTCGATTAGACCTGGAAAACATTTTATAAAAAAACCCTGTAGATTTGTGAATGAAAACCAATTTTGAAAACGGTTTGGCTCGTTTTACATGCATTTTTCATCTTTTGGTAGGTCGAATATCCCGGAACCCGGGAGTTCCATTCGTGAGCGTTCCTAATTTGAACATCATCTAGGGTTTGGAAACGTAAACACACTAAAAATCCTTTTTAAATCGGAAGGAGAAACAAAATTACAAGTTAGGGGCCAAAAAGGAAAAACTTGTAATTCTATTTGATTAACTATAGCCGAGCCATTGTAGTATGCTACAGCCGCGAGTGGTTGTAGTGCTCCTAAAGTACTAATCCGTCTATTGCTTACAGCCGCTAGGTTATATCTAATGACTATAGTGGCACGACTATAACCTATAGTGGCACAACTATAATTCTAGTGTTTTGGATCACCAGAGATAGATTCGGACACCGGAAAACTCCTAGGAATCACGAACAACCTGAAATTGTCCACGAATCTCCAAAACTCGAACGGAACCCCAAATTGATTCGAACGAACACCAAGTCAACCATAATCACTCCCACATGTGATTTCTCGAAGGACCCTATTGATTTCTACCGATCTTATTCGAGATTGGATGATCCTTAGAGTGGATTTAGAGATTTTTCTCACTAAACCTAATTTCCTCTCTCTAACTCTCAAAATCTCAAAACCCTAGCTTTCTCTCTTGATTGTGGCTGAAGAATAGTGTTCTCATTTTTTAACCCAATTTCGAGTTTTACTTTTTATATGCCCGGATTAGGGTTGAAAATCCATAATTAATGAGATAAAATACACCTTATTTAAGAGAAAATCAAATCTGGCAACTACAGCCCAGCGGCTGTAGTGGCCTATAGTTGGGCGGCTATAGTTTGATGGCTCCTAGGCGAAGTAGTGAAACTAAACCTAGAATCGCACAACTAAGGCAGTGTACCTATCATTGACAAGTAATAATTCTGGTTGGTCCAGGTATCGATCCCACAGAGAAAAATATTCTGCAAACACTAAACTACTCGGGTTCCTTGTTTGTCCTAGGCGGAACCTAGTTTTGGGTTTGATTATATTAACAATTAAATTATCCTACTCCTAGTTGATCTATCCCAGCTTACTTTGCACTTGAATTTGGGTTATCAATTGGCAGTTTACCGACCTATGAATGCTAATGGAGATGGCTTAATGAATTAACTACAATAGATGAATTTAACTCAACAATTAACCATTAATTATGTTCTTTCAATAATTCAACGTGGCGTGTCTAGATCTTTTAGGTCCTTAGCCGGTTTCCCTTGTTTAGATGCGGTCTAATTCTAAAGCTCAAAAAATAGGGGCACGTAAGTTCCACAGTGTCGTCAATACTAATGGTTTCCTAGGCGTCAATCTAGGTAATGCCATAAATATGAACTTAATAAATTAAGATCTTATGAGACTAGATTATCATTAAAGGAATTGCATAAAGAAGAGGAATAAAGATTGAAATTAAATTGCAATCAATTGTATTAATCAAGAAAGATGATACGAATTCAATGTTTACAACCAAACACAATCAATTGCGGAATCAAAAACCAACTTAATCGAATTACAAAAGAGAAGAAGAAAAACTTATGCCCTTTTGGTCCGATTAACCGGATTCCGACGGTGTGAAGATGCTTGGGGTGTACCTCTATAGACGAAATCAAGCCGGAACTAAGAACGTCGCAAAAGGGGAAGGTTCTATGTAAAACTTCTACCAATTGATGGTTCAAAACTCAAGGAAACAAATAGTTCAAGCCAAAACCTAGCTACAAGTTTCTGCTTTACACTCTAAAAGTCTGGAAAAAGATCCTTGAAACTTAGAAAACAACCTATTTATACAGCTAGGTTAAAACCACAAAATAGCAAAGATGAAAATAGGGCAACAGTAGAATTCCGGAGCTCGGCACGCCGTGCTAGTGGAAGTGGCACGCCGTGCTGTGCAGAATTGTGGGTGGCACGCCGTGCTGGTGGAGGTGGCACGTCGTGCTGTGTAGTTTTGGGGTTGGCACGCCGCACTGGTAGGGATGGCACGATTTCGTGCCGATCCGCTGGATCCCATCCCTTGGCACGCTGAAATGGCACGCCGTGCCCTCATTGTGGCATGCCGTGCCACCTTGATTTTCAGCACTTCAAACTCTTCTTCACCGCCGCTGCTCCAACTTTCGGTCCGGGTCATAATGCCTGTCCAAAACAAACATAAAGAAACATAACCGCACCAAAGCCACGGACCATAAAAACGACATATTATCCAAAATTACAAAAACACCCCTAGAAAACACGAAAAATACTAAAAGTTATGAAAATCTATCCAAAACATAAAAATCACAAAATACTCAAAAACCAAACAAACATTCACACAAAGGACTCTAAAAATTGCCGTTCAAACCACGAAATTGCCTAAAAGATAAGGTCAAAAAGTGACCTTATCAACCACCCCACACTTAAAGTCTTGCTTGTCCTCAAGCAAATAAACTAAAGACAAAGGAGTAAACTTGCTCGCTTTTACTTGCAAATCCAACTAAGGGTTTAACCATACGAAATTCATAAACTCAAGAAGGTAAAGCATCACTTTCAAAATGACACTAGGCTCACCAAGTTCAAAACCACTCAATACCCAAACCCAACAAAATTTAGCTATTCAAAGGCCGAGGAACAAACAGAGTTTATACGACCACAAAGCACCTTACAAGATGTCACTCTAACGCTCAAGTTCAAGGCAAGGCGGATGAGCACACAAAAACAAACAATGGCACACATCACATAGCGAACTAATGACAATCCCGGTGAAGTCATTGGTCAAGAAGCAAAATCAGAGAACCTGGGGCTTGTAATGTTACGGCTTGGGGTAGGTTTGATAAAAGGGAAATTTTAGGTATACAACTCCTACGAATCAAGTAATATATACGAATTGACTAAGTACTAAAGATGGGTCATGCAACATTCAACTCAAAACTAGTCCTAAGAGTGTTTACTTTGCTATATATATATATATATATTTTTTTTCTTAACTTGACAAAAAGAAGGCCTTATCCACACCCAACGGCCAAACCACAACTTAATGGGGAAAAGAAAAAAAAATGACAAGACATGGATCAAGGCAATTAGATGATCGCCCTAATCCTTTATTCAAACAAATGGACTAGAAATGGAACACATATACCAGCTTAAAGATGAAAACCGGACAAACAAGACATGCATCTACAAACTCCGAATTTTACGAAAAAAAGCCGAACATACACATTGACTTTATTTGGATTTTTTTTTAAAACACAATTTTTCCATAGGACTAGATGTGAAAGAGTTGAAATGCAAACGGTGATTGACCCCAAAATAAATGAACAACTTAGCCAATTACTTGATTTAGGAGAGGAGGGTAAGAAAGGAAAATCAAAGTGAGTGGTAAAAAGTTAGGATGATACATTTGGCTTGGTGAATGTTTTTTAAGTCAAAAAGGTTAATTTAGTGGCTTTGGGTGATCTAAGGGATAAATTAGTAGTTAGGTTTAGGCTCATTTAGGTCAAGGGGTTAATCCTAAGGGTCTCCACATATTAAGCTCTCGATGCCAAGTGCAAAACGACACCGGGTTCTACGATCTAGTGTGCCACAATTGTTTTTACCCTCACAAAGAAATAGAACCGATGTGAAATGGTTCCAAAGGCTCAAATTCTCACAAGTGTACTAGGGGTTGTATGCTAGGTCGTGTGACTCAACCAATGTTCTAAGGCCTAATCCTAGCTCGATCATGCAAGTAGAGGTAGAGGGTTAATTCCCTAATGCAATCTTAATGACAAATCTAACCAATTGTTACCATCAAGCATCACAAATCACGCACAAAAAAGCTAATGACTTGCAATCAACTCCTAG
Organism: Euphorbia tirucalli; assembly: GCA_039660915.1. Classification (NCBI taxonomy): domain Eukaryota; kingdom Viridiplantae; phylum Streptophyta; class Magnoliopsida; order Malpighiales; family Euphorbiaceae; genus Euphorbia; species Euphorbia tirucalli. Next base: position 45,024,032 of record CM077636.1, read on the forward strand.
TATCCCTAGCCAATTGCTACCAATCCAAGCACAGAGATTTAGTTTTGAGGTGGATTAAGCAATGTTATTCAAACGGCAATTGACACATAAACAGCCTAAAAACACTATCAAACCAAAAACAAACCAAAACCAACTCCACATGCATTAAAAACTAAAGCCTAAATCTAACCAAAAACCAATGCAAAACATCCAAATATGCAAAAACACAAACAAACATATGAAACAAACAATCAAAAAGTGCAATGTAAAAAGAAGCAAAAGAAAGGGAGAAATCCCTTTACCCATCCCACACTTAGATTGCACTTACTTCCAAAAGTGCAATGGAAGAAGGAGCAAAATAAAGCCGGAAAGGAAAAGGGTTACCTCACATATCGGGGCCTGGTGGTGGCGGCGGCGGGTACGGCCACCCTTAGGCTGCACAAAAATGAGAGGCGAACGCCTCGACATTGGCGAGCTGAGCTGCTTACCTATCAAGGCGCGCGTTCATCCGCTCCTCGAGCACAAGCTGATGGACGATCAAACCTTCTAGTTGTTCAATTATACCATCCAACCGCCCTTCGATCCACCCCATAAAATCCAGGCCCACCGAAACATTCTCCTCATCCTCCTCGTTATCCTCTTCTTCCTCACCCTCTTCCTCATCATCTACGTCTATAGGAGCCTTACCCCTACTCGAGCCTTCTGCAGTTGAAGTACCTGCAGCTGTCATAACATGGGAGCAAGACAAAATTCCCCTCGAAAGCTTCTTGGGAAGTATGTTATCGAGGTTCTTATAACAAGTATTACTACGAAAGAAGCTTGCAATACAAGTTACAATATGTCCTAACCCTAGTTCTGACTTAGATCGGTTGTGGTGGTTGTATAGGGCTTCCATGACGAAGAAGCCCATGTGCACCTTAACATCATTATGCACATGCCACAGTATTAAAAGTTCAAATGCATTTACTCGGTTGCTTTCAGTTTTTCCCGAAAAATTAAAACACACAAATTTGTGAATTAATTGCAAAATAGGGTCATGAATTTGGGAAGTTTTAGTAAACCTAGGTTGGTATACCCCTTGCCCTACCATACGCCAAAATTTCTTGGCATCTATATTCTCCGGCCATTTGTAACCATTCTCCTCAATTCCTATACAAGCCTTAAGGCCTTCAATATCTAAAGAATGTTCAGTACCAAACATGCGGAAAGTCATGCTCCTAAGGCCGGTATCAGGGTTTGTTTTGAAGCTTAAGGTGGAGTAGAATTCGAGGTTCAACTCCCTAAAGACAGGTGGATTAGACTTCACAAACTCATACCATCCTAGACTAGTAAATTTAGCACGTATAGCCTCTGACCTATCTTGCACAAATAAAAATTCCCAATCGAAGGTTCGAAAGGGGGTGCTTTCTAAAGGAAACAGGGTTTTGTATCTTTTACTTCATCATCCAAAAGTAGAGGGAAGGGGCATTTATACTTCCTGGAGAGGCTCGTTAAAGGGGCCATCTGCTGTTTGGTAGGTAATTCTTCACTTGGCACCGGTTCCGGTGACGGGTCTAGAGGCCGTCGTGATGAACCGTGTCTCCGATCAGCGACAGTCTTCTTCTTCATCCTACTATTGCACAACCATAAAAACAGAACACAAATCAAAAACAAAAGAACCCAAATCCAAAGAAACCCTACTGTCAGAAATACAAACCACTAAGAAGAAAAAGAATACAATACAATCACCCTATTAAGCAGTCAATCAATCAAAATCAAAGTGAGAAAAAGAACAAACAATAAAAAGAAGAGTAAAGGAAGAGCAAAGCATGAATTCATACCTGGTTGCAAGGAGAATGATACAAAATAAAATCATAGGTCAAAATAAGAGTGGAAGAAAAGGTGAGAGGGAGAAAATGAGAAGGGAAGGAAGAATAAGGGTAGAGAGGGAGAAGGTGAGGGTTGGTTCTAGAGAGAGAAAGTGGAGAGAGAGAGAAAGTGAGAAAGTGAGAGAAAGTGAGAAAGAAGAAGAAGAAGAAGAAGAAGAATAGGAATAAGATGGGCGGTTTAAAAGGAGACGAAGAGAAGGGTTTATATAGGCGGGTGAATTATGACCGAAAAATTTGAATTTCAAACGCTCGACATGCCGTGCCAAACAAACAGCTCGGCGTGCTGAGCAGAGCATAGAAACTTACTTGGAAACAGCGTGAGGGCATGCCGTCGTGCTGGCTCGGCACGTCGTGCTGTCTTGAAAATTCCATATTCGGCACGGCGTGCTACAATTTGGCACGGTGTGCTGCTCGCTCTACAACAATGCACTTTAGAAACAGCACGACGGCACGTTGGCGTGCTGTACTGGCACGTCGTGCCAACTTGACGACCCTATATTTGGCACGGCGTGCTGTTTGTTCATGCTCAACCCTCTTTAGAAACAGCATGACGGCACGTTGGCGTGCTGTACTGGCACGTCGTGCCAACTTGAAGACCCTTACTTTGGCACGGCGTGCTGAATTGTTCTTGCACGCGATTTCAGAACAGCGGCCTGGCACGCCACGTGCTACCCTAATCTCACCTTAACACGGCGGGCTACATGGTGGTACAGCGTGCCAACCTGAATTCTACCAACCTTTACTTTTTTTCACATTTTGATCAAGACTTTTGATTAACTGGCTTAATTACCTATTCCTACACACAAAAACACATAAAAAATATATTAACACAAAAAAAATAATGTACAAGGGAAGTACACGTACCTCGTTGCTATGTTTATAGTCAGAATAGCTCAACTTCTACGTCCACGATTTCGCATTACACATCACGAAAGAGTAAGACTTACTTCTCCTCCTTCATTCTTCCGCTGACGTAGGGCTTCAACCGATGCCCGTTTACTTGTTGAATTCCCTCCGGGGTTTCAATTTCCACCATCCCAGAGGGATAGACCTTATGCACGGTAAACGGCCCTGTCCACCGACTTCTCAGTTTGCCCGGAAATAGTTTCAATCGGAAGTTATACAAGAGCTCCAACTCCCCTTGGTTGAAACTCTTTTCTATCACATAAGCATCAATAGGGCAAAAGGAGTCTACAAAATTACAACTTTCAACATCTAATGGATATTTCATTGAGTTATAGACGTTGAAACTTACCTCCTCGTTGTGCAACCTAAGAATAATCTTACCTTCCTGGACATCTATCAGAGTCCTACCGGTTGCAAGAAATGGCCTTCCAAGCAAAAGGGGCACCGCGCTATCTTCCTCCATATCCATTACCACGAAGTCCGCGGGGAAGATAAACTTGTCCACCTTTACTAGTATGTCCTCGACCACCCCCTTTGGCCTCGTGAGAGATCTATCTGCCAATTGGAGGGTCATATTGGTTGGCTTTGGGTTTCCCAGTCCGAGTCTCCTGAAAAACGACAGAGGCATCAAATTTATACTTGCACCCAAGTCACATAGGGCATTGGCAATCTCCAAGTTTCCTATCCGGCATGGGATAGTAAAACTGGCCTTATCTTTGAGCTTGGGTGGAAGTTTGTTAGTGATAATTGCCGAACATTCCTCTGTTAAAACCACCACTTCGTCCTCACCTAGCTTTCTTTTCCCTGCCAGAAGTTCTTTAAAGAATTTAGCATAAGAAGGCATCTCTTGGAGAGCCTCAATCAATGGCATATTAAATTCTAACTTCTTAAAAATTTCCAGAAATTTGGAATATTTGTGCCCTAGTTTATCTTTCTTCTCCCTTTGAGGATAAGGGAGTTTAGGCACATAGGCTCTCACTGGGTCAGGAATTTTCCCCTTTTCATTTGTGCTAGGTTTGGGTTCAGATGCCGAGTCGGGGTTGCTTACCTCACCCGACTTTTCGCTTACCTCAGTAGGTTGGGATGGAATATCAGCATTTTGCACTCGGTCCTCCACTTGCCAACCACTTCGCAGGGTTATAGCTTGAGCTGTCTCCCGTTGATGTCCCTTGGGGTTTTGTTCAGTTTTACTTGGGAGTGCTCCTTGAGGTCTTTCCTGCCATTCCCTACTCATTTGAGCCACCTGCTTACCCAAATCCCTACAGTATGCTTCATTATCAGCAAGGCGAGACGAGATGTCTTTTAATAAAGACAAAACCGTCTCATCTTGCTTATACTGTTGAGGATGCTGAGAGGATTGATCATTAGAAATAAATGGGGCCTTACCTAACCCCTGCTCACGGTGCTCGTGATGGAATCCGGAAGGAGGTCTCAACACATTTTGATTATTACCATAAGACATGTTCGGGTGTTGATACCTTCTTTCGTAATTATTATTATTATTGAAATTTTGTGGGTAAGAGTTAGAATTATTGTACCTTTGGTTTCCTCTCACAAAACTTACATTTTCGGACGGTTGGGCGAATGGGTTGCCCAATGCACATTCTTGACTAGGATGCTCCGCTCCACATGATACACACAACACCGGCTGGTATTGTGGCCCATTTAAATTCAGGCGGAACATCAACAGGTCTAGCTTCTTGTTCACATGGTCCATGGCTGCATCTTGGCATCCCAAATCCGCAGCCCGAACCTCATTCCTTGTTGGCGTGTCCGACTGCCATAAGGTACTCTTCCTAGCCAGCTCCGCAATCAACTCCTCAGCTTGCGTAGTAGTCTTCTTAAAAATGTCTCCACCCACAGAAGAATCAGTAATGGCACGGTTAGCTGGTGTCAAACCATGATAAAACGTGCTTACCTGAGTGAATCACGGCATGTCATGGTGGGGACAGTTCCGCAACAACCGTTGAAACCTTTGCCATGCTTCATTGAGAGTCTCAGTCCCAAATTGCCGGAATCCCATGATCTCGTTCCTTAACTGAACCGTCTTCGATGGTGGGAAGTAGTATGCTAAGAATTGCTCTTCCAATTGATCCCATGAAGTCACTGACCCGGGCCTCAAGGACTTGTACCATTCCACTGCTCCCCCGCATAATGAGAAAGGAAACAACTTCAACCACACAGCATCTTGGGGCACCCCACCGATTCGGACTGTATCGGCCACCATGAGAAACCGGTCTAAGTGATCATTGGGGTTGTCAATTATTCCGCCACTGAATAGTCCGTTCCTTTGGATCAAATTGATCATGCTGGACTTCAACTCAAAGTGATTAGCAGTAATGGCTGGGATAACCACTCCAGATCTGTTCCGGGGCTGATGTGGAGCCATTAGGTCGGTCATGACCATGTTGTCTCTATCACCACCCCTTCTCCTATCAAACTCCTCCCGCTCTCACCGGAGTCACTCTTGCTCAACTCTTTCCCGGAGCTGTCTCTCCTCTTCCTCCTGTTGCTGATGATCCATTTGGACAATTCGCTCTTGTTGTACTCTATGGTTCCTGCTACTCAAACGTTTAATTTCAGGGTTATAAGGTAAAAGCTCAGGGTGCTGAGAGCGAGTTCGCATAAGCTAGAAAACACACACACACTGAAAAAAAAAATAACAAAAATAATTTGCAACAAATATCCACAGAAAAGAAAAATTATTTAACTATATGCACAAGAATAGTGCCTAGATCAGCAAATAGACCTTTGGTTCAATGATGTAGAAAAATAAATTTCCCCGGTAACGGCGCCAAAAACTTGATGGCTCCTAGGCAAAGTAGTGAAACTAAACCTAGAATCACACAACTAAGCCAGTGTACCTATCGTTGACAAGTAATAATTCTGGTTGGTCCAGGTATCGATCCCACAGAGAAAAATATTCTGCAAACACTAAACTACTCGGGTTCCTTACGTGTCCTAGGCGGAACCTAGTTTTGGGTTTGATTATATTAACAACTAAATTATCCTACTCCTAGTTGATCTATCCCAGCTTACTTTGCACTTGAATTTAGGTTATCAATTGGCGGTTTACCGACCTATGAATGCTAATGGAGATGGCTTAATCAATTAATTACAATAGATGAATTTAACTCAACAATTAACCCTTAATTATGTTCTTTCGATAATTCAACCTAGCGTGTCTAGATCTTTTAGGTCCTTAGCCGGTTTCCCTTGTTTAGAGGCGGTCTAATTCTAAAGCTCAGAAAATAGGGGCACGTAAGTTCCACAGTGTCCTCAATACTAATGTTTTCCTAGGCGTCAATCTAGGTAATGCCACAAATATGAACTTAATAAATTAAGATCTTATGAGACTAGATTATCATTAAAGGAATTGCATAAAGAAGAGGAATAAAGATTGAAATTAAATTGCAGTCAATTGTATTAATCAAGAAAGATGATACGAATTCAATGTTTACAACCAAACACAATCAATTGCGGAATCAAAAACTAACTTAATCGAATTACAAAAGAGAAGAAGAAAAACTTATGCCCTTTTGGTCTGATTAACCGGATTCCGACGGTGTGAAGATGCTTGGGGTGTACCTCTATACACGAACTCAAGCTGAAACTAAGAACGTCGCAAAAGGGGAAGGTTTTATGTAAAACTTTTACCAATTAATGGTTCAAAACTCAAGGAAACAAATAGTTCAAGCCAAAACCTAGCTACAAGTTTCTGCTTTACACTCTAAAAGTCTGGAAAAAGATCGTTGAAACTTAGAAAATAACCTATTTATACGGCTAGGTTAAAACCACAAAACAGCAAAGATGAAAATAGGGCAACAGTAGAATTCCGGAGCTCGGCACGCCGTGCTGGTGGAAGTGGCACGCCGTGCTATGCAGAATTGTGGGTGGCACGCCGTGCTGGTGGAGGTGGCACGCCGTGCTATGTAGTTTTGGGGTTGGCACCCCGCACTGGTAGGGATGGCATGATTTCGTGCCGATCCGCTGGATCCCATCCCTTGGCACGCTGAAATGGCACGCCGTGCCCTCATTGTGGCACGCCGTGCCACCTTGATTTTCAGCACTTCAAACTCTTCTTCACCGCCGCTGCCCCAACTTTCGGTCTGGGTCATAATGCCTGTCCAAAACAAACATAAAGAAACATAACCGCACCAAAGCCACGGACCATAAAAACGACATATTATCCGAAATTACAAAAACACCCCTAGAAAATACGAAAAATACTAAAAGTTATGAAAATCTATCGAAAACATAAAAATCACAAAATACTCAAAAACCAAACAAACATTCACACAAAGGACTCTAAAAATTGCCGTTCAAACCACGAAATTGCCTAAAAGATAAGGTCAAAAACCGACATGATCACTCCTAATTGATTCGAACGAACACCAAGTCAACCATAATCACTCCCACATGTGACTTCTCGAAGGACCCTATTGATTTCTACCGATCTTATTTGAGATTGGATGATCCTTAGAGTGGATTTAGAGATTTTTCTCACTAAACCTAATTTCCTCTCTCTAACTCTCAAAATCTCAAAACCCTAGCTTTCTCTCTTGATTGTGGTTGCAGAATAGTGTTCTCTTTTTTTAACCCAATTTCAATTTTTACTTTTTATATGCCCAGATTAGGGTTGAAAATCCAGAATTAATGAGATAAAATACACCTTATTTAAGAGAAAATCAAATCTGGCAACTACAGCCCAGCTGCTGTAGTGGCCTATAGTTGGGCGGCTGTAGTTTGATGGCTCCTAGGTGAAGTAGTGAAACTAAACCTAGAATCGCACAACTAATAAACAGTGTAGGGATTTTTCACCGGAAATCAACCGATAAAGCATAAGAATACATTGATTTCCTCAAATTCGTGCCCAGGAGCAATTGAGGTGGAAATAAAAACAATAAAATTAAATTGAAGAGAATAGCTTTCTCGGCCGAAATATCTCTTCTAGATATGGCTGTAGAAATCGAAACCGACTTCCTCCACATTCCCTTACACGAACGGCTTTAGAACTCCACCCGTGCTAGCGTCGAGATAGGCCGGAAGAGAGGATCATAGGGCTGGTAAAATCTGCCATCTTTTTTCCTTAGTGTTAGCCAAAATTGTCTAGGGGATTTAACCCTAGATGGCTGAAATTTTTCTTGTGAAATTTCGGCCCATTCCTATTTAATTTTATGCGGGCTTTTCTCCTCTTTAAGCCCAGGTCTATATTAATTCTCTTGGTCCAATTAAATATCTAATTAATTTAGCCATGGAATTAAATTAGACTTTCATAAAATTAAATACATGTAAACCTATACATGTAAATATTTCCACCTAGGAAATAATCTCATAAATTAATTCATTGAATTAATTATAAGAAGGCCAATACAAATATTAATCATATTATTTTGATCAATCTAATTGATCTATATGATATAATTAATACAATCCTCTCTCTTTCTGGTGCATATACTCCAAGTATATTGTTGATCCCTTTAGTTCGAGTTCAAACATTTAATGTGTACAATCTTATGGGCTTGTCTTTATGTTGGCAATGGGCCTATGGCCTACAGATTGCAGGTGGGCTCTAGCAAGCCACTGCAACCCCCAATTAAGACAGAGATAGCAATCCAACTGTAATTATAACCCTTTAGTTTAAACTTGTACATCCCATGTCATTGATATCGGTGTCTAACACAGAGGCATGGATTGATCACTCTTTTTTGTGTCCGGACATTTAATTGATCCTGAATGAACTGATGCTCATAAATAAGTTCCAACTTGTTTAGGTGTGGCCACAATCTTATCAATTGCATTCATCAACAGGTCAGTGATATCTTCTTAGTGGACTACTAAGTGACATTCCCTTCTGCATATCCATAGCATTGCCATGTTCACTGACATACTTGAACGTACCCATACTTGGCACCCTATTATAGGCCTTTTAGGCGTACACCAAAGTATGTCACTTCACGTGCAGCACCATCATATGGTCAGGTCAAAGGATCCATACAAGTACTACACGAGAATCACTTGTGATACTACACCATATGGATTTCTCGTTTAGTGGATCTATCCAGTACCATGCCCTTTTGCATGTACCCATTAACTTGGTTGACATCCCATGTCCAATGGCCGATAAGACACCGCCATACAACCAAGCTAATGATAGTCTTTGGTTCCATTCATTCCCATGATTGGAATAGACTATGGATCTCTTTATGGTCATATCGTTTTCCCTATCCATGGTCTTACTGCCACGTGGATGACACTTGTCAACATGGATATGGATATGTCCATTGGATACTCTATTTAAAATATAGCACAAGATATATAATGAATAGTTAATGCCTTTATTTAATGACACAAATTGTATTATACATAAATCTAATAAATGTACAATACAAATACAAGGACCAATGCCTCGGGACTAAGGCACATCCAACAAACAATACATAAGAAGTGTATAAACACTGTATAACAATGTATAAGAAGTATATAAATAGTGTATAACGGTATAAACATTGTATAACAGTGTATAAGCAGTGAATAAACAGTGTATAACAGTGTATAAGCAGTGAATAAACAATATATAGCATTATATGAGAAGTGTACATACAGTGTATAATAGTATATAACAATGTATAACCAGTGTATCATAAGTGTATAAACAGTGTATAACAATGTATAAGCAGTGTATAATAGTATATAACAATGTATAGCTAGTGTATCATAAGTGTATAAACAACAAATAAATATAGTTATGTTTTGTATATATCTCAAATATGTTATAAGCATTTTTCTGTGAGTACACGTGAATTTACTGATCCATATTATTAATACAATGATGGATTGGAAAAATACATTAGGAACAAAAGGACCTAATCTAAATTACAAGATAATACTAATATGTCTTGCAGCAAAGGTGTTGGGTACAGATATAAAAAGATAACAAACTCAAACTACGCAATGTTGAGATTCTATTCGGTTCCTGCAGTTTTCTTCTTCAGTAAAAACAAAATTCTTCCTGGTTTTCAATTGTACCACCAAAGATGAGAAACTTAAACTGCTCAATGTTGAGATTATTTTTAGTTCCTGTAACAAAAAAACGCATATATAACAGCATATAAGAAGGTATTTTCACATTTCAGAGGTGGATTTCAACTTTCTCAGTAACAAATCTTCAAATCTATAAACATGGAAATCTCCTTTTAAAATTAACAGTAGCAATTTGATAACAAATCAACCAATGAATCTTCCAAATTGAACTTAATTAACAATAGCAAATTTGATAACAAATCACCCAAAATCTACAAAATTAAAACCAAACACAAAGAGAACTAAAAATGGGAAAACAAAAACAAGAGGAAAAAGGAAGCAGAGACTATTGAGTTCAGGTATAAACCATCAAAGAAACTTATCATCCTTACATAATTCATAAATACATACACATTCCATTCATTGCATTTTCTCAAATTTGACCAACAATAAATCATAACTTAGGTTTTGAAACAAACTAGAGGTTACAAAAAAATCAATCTTAGAAAGCTAGAACAAGACTTTGCAGCTCATAAATTATAGTTTGCCTAATAAGAATATGCACTTGTAGTAAGTGGAGCAATTTCCATAAACATATGATGGGAACTTCACAAAAATAGTATCCATTATGATAGTAGATAATCCAAAATAATTTAGAGGTCAAGTTATAAGAACACAAACCAGACAGATTAATTGGTAATATAGCAATTCATTTAACTAACAAAGAAATTTAAAGATTTAGGTCTCAAATCCTTACATTTATTAATTCCTTTTAAGCATTCTTTAGTTCAACATGTGCGTCGTGCTCCTTGGTGATAAAAACCTAGTTTAAATCTCTCAAGGCATCTGCTTCTTTTTCTTGCTCCTCTAATTCTTTTTGCTGCTTTGAAATTATCTCTTGTTTCTCTGTAATCAATTTTTCTAGCTTAAGACTTCTTCTTGTCTCTTTCTTACCGTCTGCAGTGATTTACAGTAACTAATTAATGAGAAAAACAAAGCTAATACACTAACTCAGATTAAAGATTAATGCAATTTAATGGAATTTACAAACCATTGAATATTTAGCCAAATTTAATGCAATTTCAATAGATTTCTCCATATTGTTGGACCTAGAAACAAAATATAAAGCTTTATATAGGAGAGTGTAAGGAACTGTTTTTTCTTCCACAAATCAAACTCAAATCGAACATTGACACCATAAATTTGAAATCTATAAAAGGGGAAAATAGCAATATGACATTGTAAGCGCCGGAATTTTCTATATTAAAAAAAAAGTATATGGTCATACGATTGTCATTACAGTCGTGTGACTGTAATTTAAAAATTATAGTCGTACGACTGTAATATCAGAGCAGTTGCAGGAGCCCATACCTTTGCAGTAGAAAATGGAAGAGAGAGGGTGGCGCAATTAATGCGCCGGGATGGACAGGAAGCAAGCCAGAAAGCAGGGATAAAAGAAGGAAAAGAGAGGAGAGAAGGGACAACTTGATTTCTGGTGAAAAGAGATTAGAGAGAAAGGAGAAAAGAGAGAAGGAAAAGAACAAAAAGCCAAAACTCAAGAATTCTTCTTTTCCTCTTCTATTTTCTTTAGTTCTCAGAATTAGGACTAAAACTTAATAGAAATCCTTAGGCTAATCAATTAACTTCACAAACAAATCAAAATCACGGACTTAAATCATCAGAATCCCAAGCATTTTGGATTTTTGGACATAAAGCTTCCTCTCCCAATTTCAAAGAAAAAGTGTGAATTTGTTTGGATTGGAGCAACGCCAGGGGTCAAATCGACTTGGATTAGCTTCTAAAGAGTTAGACACTTCTTTTCCTTACACTTTTTCTCGCTTTCTGGGTGTTTGAAGTGAGTTTTTATGCATTTTCTGCTGTGTTTTCGTGCTTCTGTTTCTGGAAATTAAGAACAGTCGCACGACTGTTCTTGGATTTGATGAACAGTCGTATGACTGTATATACAGTCGTACGAGTGTTCTTAATTTCCAGATTGTTTTTCTTCCATTTTGATTCAGAATAAATTTTGGCGAAATCTTGATTCTGAGCCGTTTACAGTTGCACGACTGTAACACGACTTCCAGAATTGGAATTTCCGTTTTATCCTTAAAAATTTTCCAAAAATTCATAAAAATTCAGAAAACCCCAAAAATCATCAAAATGAATTTTGTTGTGTGCATTCACGACCATAGATTCAATTTTCAGTGAAATTGCATTTAGAACAATGCCACGACAGAGACCCAGTTCTCCCAAAAACCGACCCACCTCACATGTATAAAAATGCATGTAAACCAGAAAAATTGTTTTCAAAATGATTTTCTTTCAAAACCAAAAATGCAGAGATGTTTCAAAATGTTTTCCAGGTCTAACCGGGCAGGCTAGCCGAGCCAACCCGGTTATCCCCCTAAATGCATGCCCCCTATTCTTAATTTCCCAATTCTGTCCTATTTGAGTCCTATTTATGGCGTGCTATATATATTATGCTAACCCTCTGTCTTGCAGGTTTTAATTTCTTTTATTTTTATTTTTTATTTTGGATGTAATTTAATATATTACATCGTGTATCCTAGGCGATTGTATTTTTCTAGATTCTCGTGTATCCTAGGCGCTTGTAAAAGTGAGGAGAGAGATTTTATTTCTTATTTATTCGATCGGGTTGTAATAATTTAAATATTTACTATTTTACCTTAACATGTATGCATGCTGTATGTCTATTTATTTCAATATAATTGACTTTAGAATTTGAAATACCATCTTTGAACATTGACCAATATTTATTTTAATTAGACACGAAATAAGGGACTTGTCTGAACCTGAATCTCTGGATAGTGTAGCGACCGTTCGTCCGGTTTAGCTACCTTAAGAATTTCCCGGTTGAACTGAGCCGGGTGGCGACTCTACAATATTCATCGAGACTTAGGCCTCGGTTCTTTTATGCATTAATTCCACTTATTTTCCAAAAACCCGTTTTCCATATTTAAAAACCCCACGCGAAGGAGGGGCCCGCCCGAGATCGAGGTGCCCCTTCCGAAAGGGAGTCCCGCGTCCCGTCAAAAACACGTCATCCACTCACAGACATAAAGACTTGCAAATCACACAGCAATCAACAACGAAGATATGAAGAAAATCCAGGGAGAAATTAAAAGCAAAAATTATAGTGAAAGCATAGGAAGAAACCAAAAACCCACCAAAATTAAGAGTTAATGGTAGAGGGAATGCACAAACTATGTAATCAGCAACCTGAAAGAGACAGTGAATGAAAATCGTAAATGCTAAAGGAACTGTGAGCGGACTATGTTTTTCCTCTCTCGGAAGGGAACCTCAATATCGGGCAACCCTCCCTCGCGGGGTTTTTTGAATGAAAATTTGGTTTTGGAAAACTAAATTATTTCGTAAAAGAATCGAGACCTAAGTCTCGATAAAAAGTGTAAGAGTCGCCACTCAGCTCAGCTCAACCGGGAAATTACAGCGTAGATGAACCGGATGAAGGCTGCTACACTTTCCAGAGATCTAGGTCCGGACAAGTCCCTTATTTCATGTCTAATCAAAACAAATTTGGCCAATGTTCATTGATGATATTATATATTTCTAAAATTGATTTTTATTGATTTAATCATGCAGCGTACACACAAATAAAAATAAGGTAGTAAATAAATAAATTATTACAACCTAATCAAATAAAAATAAAAACACTCGCCCTCACATTACAAGCACCTAAAATACACGATTATCTAGAAATTTATAGTCGCCTAAACTACACGAATTAAACTATTATTAAAAATGAAAATAAGAAGAAACTAAAAGCTACAAAACAAATGGTTAGCACAATTTATAGCACACCACAAATAGGACTCAACCTGGACAGAATTAGGATTTTTAGGAATGGGGACATGCATTTAGGGGGGTAACTGGGTTAGCCCGGCCAGTCGGCCCGGTTAGACTTGGAAAACGGTTTTGAAATGTTCATGTGTTTTTGTTTCATAAGAAAATTCATTTTGAAAACATTTTCTTTTTCCGGTTTACTTTCATTTAACATGTGAGGTGGGTCGGTTTTCAGGAGATTTGGATCTCCGTCGTTGCATTGTTCTAAGTGCAATAACTTTGAAAATTAAATCTAAGGTCGTGAATGCATGAGATAAATTCATTTTTGCCAATTTTCTGATTTTTCTGAATTTTTATGATTTTTCTGAATTTTTATGGATTTTTCTAAATTTTTTAAGAACTATTATGGATTTCCTGCTTCTAGACGAAGATTACAATCGTACGGCTGTAATTACATCCGTGCGACTGTAACGACAGTCGTGTAGCTGTAATTAACCCATTACAGAAAAAATGCCAAAATTTGTTCAAGTAAAATAGATAGCCGTGGGAGTTTGAATATAGTCGTACGACTGTAGCTGCGGTAGCAAGACTGTATTTACAGTCATGCGACCGTTCTTAACCGCAAGAATAGTCATACGACTGTTCCTACTTCCCAGAAACAGCAGACTAAAAATATGAGTTATGCACGGAAATGAACCAAGACACCCAGAAATCGAAGCAAAACAAAGGATTTAAGTGTAGTTACCCTTGTTGTGTAGATCCATCGTCGATTTGACTTTAAAAATGCTTTGGATTGGCTTCAAATTGTTCCTCCTCCCTTATATGTCAAGGTTCCAAAACAAGTCCAAAATTCTCGAAAGAGTTACGGAATTAGGTGTGTTTAGGGGTTTATATGTGTTTGTCAACTCCAATCCTACGATCACTAACCGATTTTAAATTTCACAAACTCAATAATTGAAAGAAGAAGAAGAAGAAGAAGAAGAAGAAGACAAAGATAATGGTTTTTTGTGGTTTTCTTTTTTCTTTTTTCCCAATTTCCAGAGCTCCCTTTGATCCAAATTTTTTGTCCCGCTCTTTTCTGCCTCTCCCTTTTGTTTTCTTGCTGCAGGAGGCATTAAATGCCCCTCAAATCATGCCTCTCTTTTTCTGTCTTGCGGTATGGACTGCTGCACCTGCTACAAACCTATAGTCGTATGACGGTAATTTTGATTACAGTTGTACGATTGTAAATATAGTCATGTGGCTTAATTCTTTTTTTTTTTTTGGGAAAATTTCGGTGCTTATAGCTGCCCCTCGCATGACCAAATTCGACACCTGAAGTTAGGTTTAAAATACCTACGGTGATGACTTTAAGAACGGGAATTGAAGCACCGTAAACATAAGGGAAGATAGACATACCTGACTTGTTGAAGTCTTGTTGAGACGATGATCTGAGCTAATTTGGTGACATAAGCCGATACCGGGTTTACATTACTCGAGGAGAAGCTGATCTGGGCTGATATCGAATTTACATATATCCAAGGCAGATCTGCTGAGTTTTGAAACGACGAATCTGACATAAGCCGATACCGGGTTTACATTACCCGAGGAGAAGCTAATCTGGGCCGATACCGGATTTACATATATCTGAGGTGGATCTGCTGAGATTTTGAGGTAAAGCTGATCTGGACCTGACACCAGGTTTATGTTACCTGAGGTGGATCTGCTAAGATTCTGAGGTGAATTCGATCTAGACCTGATACCAGGTTTATGTTACCTGAGGTGGATCTGGTAAGATTTTGAGTTGAAGCCGATCTAGACCTGACACCAGGTTTATGTTACCCAAGGTGGATTTGCTAAGATTTTGAGGTGAAGCCGATCTGGACTTGACACCAGGTTTATGTTACCCGAGGAGGATATGTTAAGATTTTGAGGTGAAACCGATCTGGACCTGACACCGGGTTTATGTTACCTAAGGTGGATCTACTAAGATTCTGAGTTGAAGCCGATATGGACTTGACATCGGGTTTATGTTACCTAGGTGGATCTGTAAAGATTCTGAGTTGAAGCCTATCTGGACCTGACACCGGGTGTATGTTACCCGAGGTAGATTTGCTAAGATTTTGAGTTGGAGAATCTTACTTGAATCGAATGGGGGTGACTCTAGGAGGGATCATTTTGAGGCTGGGTCGAGAATGAGTATTTATTCCTTAATCGATAATTTTGGGAACAAAAATTTTTGCCCCTTCGATCAAGAATAAATACGGCTGGATTGCTTTGCCCCTAGATACCAGAAATGCTGGTGTTTAGGTCTATGCTGCTTTAATTTGTATCTTCGGGCCCGGTGAATACCCCAGTGTTGAACTATTTCTGCTTTAAGAGTGATCTCGATCCGGGACAGCCCGATGGTGGTGATGGGTACCTATACTTAGATTGGTCGTGATGCATGTATGCATGTGTACGTGTATGCTTTGAATGTATGTATGTATGCGATATGGTGCTTCCATTATCGCTCTTGGTATTCGTGTGAGGCTGGGGATAGGATTTGCGGCTTGTAATGATCCTTTATGGTGGTTTAGATGATTTACAGTGTTTCACCCGTGGGGGTTTACCTCGGTTGAGACCCTGACTCCCTGGGTTCTGTTCGCTCTGTTTGCCCCATAGAGACCGACGGATGCTTCTTCCTGGCTTGGGGCATACTTCCATGTTGTGCTTGCTCGGTCTGGTATTCTCTAGATGTTCTTGATCAACTGGCTATTACATAAGTTTGGATGCTAAAGTAGTTGTGCCTCTTGAGTATTTTTATGTTTTCTTCTATGGTACACCCTAAAGTGCTAGCGGGCCTGATCAAGGAATGGGTTATTCGTCTGAGTGGAGGATGAGAGTTAGATCTTATGTTCTGTATTGCGTTCTCGTACGTGACACTTTGGTCGGGTGTTGTTGTTTATGGCATGAATTCCATTTTCTTCGTCATGGTCTTGGATGCAATGTCCT
This sequence comes from Euphorbia tirucalli, assembly GCA_039660915.1. Taxonomy (NCBI): domain Eukaryota; kingdom Viridiplantae; phylum Streptophyta; class Magnoliopsida; order Malpighiales; family Euphorbiaceae; genus Euphorbia; species Euphorbia tirucalli. The sequence goes on from CM077636.1 coordinate 45,040,603, forward strand.
ACTGATGGGTGTTTATATGTAATGGCACGATGCATGCAATATGAACATCTAACCAAAAATCCAAGCATGTATAATATTACCATGATGACATCAGAATGAGTATGATAGGTAAATTAATAGTGACTCTAACTTCGAACATCACTCTCTTCTTGTTACCAACACGTCCTCTCTGTTTTCCGTGTCGAAAATTTTCTCTCTTTGATTTTTGATTTTTTTTAGGAATGAATGGCCCAACAATTCTGTGTGAGAATTTCGTCCGAGTTGATCTCCTTGTACTGTCTTATCTTAGGATTAGAAAGTGTACCTCGATACATTCATCGAAAATTGCAAGAAAATTGTTGCCAATGAAATCCAGTGGTTTGGCCTTTACCTACCCCTAGTATTAGAGATTTGTATTTGAGGCATAAAACGCTTCTTCAAATCTAGTTCGCTGCGTGCTGTAACCCATATGTGGACATTGACATGTAATGACATGACGAATGCTTATTAAACATCGAAGCAGAATATGAAACATCTATGACATAATGAACGTGAATACATTAAGAAAATCCAATCGGTGGCTATGGTTTTTGATTGACATTCCTTCGTGCTACTAATATGTCCTTTTGGCTTTCCACATTAGTGAGAGATTTTTTTTTTTTGACACAATGCTAACATAAACCAAAGTGTACAATTGAGCATTGAACTGAATCAATTGATTACCTACTAGATCCTCCAAGAGTTTGAACCCATATGCATGTTTCTAATTCACCCCAAATTCCAATTCGTGCACAGTCCCAAAGATGGACACCGCTTTTAGCCTTTCGAAGTATAGCTTGACTCAGAATGACTTGAGTAGTTTTGGTTTGTCTATGCCTGTAAATCACAATAACTCTGGAGCAAGTCGTATCATCCTTAAGAGGTGAAAGAACCACTGGTACATAGCCACTTCCATAGCAACTGGAGACTGAGTTCTTACTATGGTTGGTAAATGCAACTTTCCCCCGACTATTAGCACAGCAGGCTTTGCAAGTCCTCCCATTCATGATTTTGAAAGCTTTGTAAAACCTAGTTGCTCTAACACTATTGATGAAGTTCATGAGTGTACCGCCAGGGTTTCTTCCAGCCTGAAAGGGACTAAGTGTCAATCTCCACTTTCTCCTTATCACCTTTTGCTCAATTGAATCCTTTGTACCGTCCCTTGATGGAATGAACATTGTTGGCAAACAATCATCCCTTTCGTACTCAAATATTGACCTCTCAAAGTGCCCTACTAGCTCTTCTTTGCTCTGAAGTCTAGTATAGGCTATAGTGCAGATCTTGTTGGGCAAAAAAATTGGCCATCTCTCATTATGAACTGCTCGCTGGAACTTGCATACTGCCTCTGGATTTGTGAAATTTACAAATGCATACCCTTTGTTTACTTTGTTTTTGAAAACAGTATGAAGGTATAAGAAATTGGGTATATTTCTGATCATCAGGCTTGTCTTCCCATCAAAGTTGACTTCAATCTTTTTCTTGTTCAGCTTTGCCCCTTCAATAGTCAAGTTCTTAGGTAACTTCTGCTACTCCTTATCCAGCTCGCTTGAAGCAGACTTATATTCAAATCTTCTTTCTACCATGGAATGAAAATCCTTCCCGCAGTCCAAGGGTATAAAACAATTAGTCTGGGAGTTTGGATTGGATAGGAGTGTCACGGGATAAACAGGTATTCCTAATCTGGTTTAGGTTAATGATAAACGAAAACTGATTGAAACAATGCCATAACCACTTGCTCCGTCACCTTTCTGATGATGAGATGATGTGGAAAAATGTGATATGGGATAGCATTAGGGTTCAATTTCTTATTAGAAGCCGTTGGTGGTAGGAAATAAGGTTTCACAAAATCAGTTCCAGAAAGGAGATGAAAGGGGTAGTTCATCGAATAAGTGTTCGTGCCTTATATGTAAACGGAAGAGAAAGGGTGTTAAAGGTACAGATGAAGGTCGAGAAGGAAAGTGCTTTGGGTTTGGAAACAGGAAGGCCTAAATCTTTTGCAAGTTGTTTGAAAATGGAAAGTTCAAATTTTTCATAGGAAGGGTGCAAAATCCGAGAGTGATGGAAATTAGGACGTGGAGATTGCTCATTATGCCTTGCCATTTAATGCTAGAAGACACTCCGGTATTAGCTATGGTGGCCATGTATGAGAGAGAAAGACTTTTCTGCCTACACCGATATTTTTCTTTTTTTTTTTGAAAGAACTAAATTCAAGCCACAGCCACCTCTTGGTTTTCCCATTGCATTCAAATTTGTGCATGTCATGTATATTTAATATGTCTTTTGGATGAACAATGCATGCGTGATGTCATGTGCATATAAATGTCATACAAATAAGATTATACATGCACTACAACCAAGAGCTGCTTCAGAGTTTTGCCACACGATGGGTGATAAAGGTCATTTGAATTTCTTATGGGTTGGTGATCTCAATGAGTTTGGAATTTTAGCTTTGGGGTTTTGGTACAAGGTACTTTCTTGGGCATGGAATTAGGCTTAAAGCTTTATTTTGGAATTTGTCTCTGAATTTTAGTAATAGCCTTTGGCTTGAAATGGTTTAGGTATTATGCGTGTTGCTCAACTTGAAACTCTAAGGGCAAGGCCAATAGCGCTTTGGGTTGTGATTTGTAAAGACCACTAATCTGGGTTGGTAAATGGCTCGGTGGAGGTGATGCCATCATATCTTTTATTTATCTCACAAGCTCACTTTTCAAGAGAGAGTTCGGTCAGGACCAGATTCACTTTCAGGTTCCCTATAGTATTCAGACTGATGTCATGCATTTCGATATTATATGTATTGGATATGTCGTATTAGATGATCAAATGCATGCATAATGCCATGTACATGCAATCACCACATAAGTAAGAAAATGACAAACGCATTGCATTCAAAATGAGTTCAATACACCTTATAAACAAAATGAGTCCCCTACAAAAAGGAAACCTCTAAGGGGATTGACTTCATAGTTAACTATGCTCCGACTAGTTGTCATCTTGGTTTTAGTGCCTCATTCTTATCAGATCAGATCTTATAGTTCTTCATCATAGTCCTATCCCTGAGAAGTTTGAGGAATTTCCTTGGTAATCTCCCTGATTGTCCCTAGTTGCTTATCAGAGGTAGATGGGACTCTTAATTTTCCTTTGTCAAGTAGCTTCTGGATCCCCTTTTTTTAGGCAAAACATTCATTGGTCTGGTGGCCCGTCATTACATGATAGCTGCAGAAATTGCTCTTTTGTTCTGGCATTGGTTCTATGTATGGCCTGACGCTCTGCAGTAGACCCTCCTTTCTACACCTGGCAAATAGTTTGCTCAACAAGCAAGGCCAAGTGGATATGCCTCTTCCTTTATCCTTGGGAGGTGGATTCTGGGTGTGTCGCAGAATGGAGTCAGCGTTGGCCTTGAGGGGTACCTTCAATTCCACTTTATCGATCAACCCTAGTAAACCTGAGTCCCGGTAAGAGCACCTCCCGACGTGTCGAGGGTGAGCGTCAGAAATTTGGACATTCTGCTTCTTGTTAGCATCAGCATTGGAGTCTGTACGTACCATATCTCTTATTTTTCTTTTGAGCCCCGCCACCCGTGCTTCCAATTCAGTGCACCTTGTTGTCAGTCACTTTACTCTGTCAAAATCATTCCCTAGCATTTCCCTCAACTTTGTTGCCACTTCCTCCCTAACTACCTTTGGAAACCATGATAAAGCCACAAAATCCTCCACAACATCTGTGATAGTATTGAAGTTCATTGGGCCAGCCATTCTCGAGATTCTTTCCCTTTCCTCCCCTGATAAGAACACTTGTTAGCGTCGACGAGCGCATGGGCATGAAGAATACCAAACTGAGGATGATGTAGGCATGAATGCATGATGTGATGCATGCATGTATGAATGGTGATGTCATGTGATGCCATGTCATGTTATATAATTCTAAGCCAGCCAAGTGTATACAAAGCCCTGAATGGAAATGTACAAATGTAATGAATGCTGTTGAAGAGATTGTATGTTAAAGTAAAGCATGGTGTATAAATATACACCCAAGGAATGAAATGACATATAAGGTGCCCACGGATCGAAGCAAGATGGACTTGCAAAAGTCATTGGTATAAGGTGTATAATTATACATCAGGGGTGAAGTGACATATGGGGCGTCCACGGGTCGAAGCAAGATGGACTTGTGAAAGTCATTAGAATGAGATGCATAACTATGCACTCGGGGGATAAAATTACACACGGGGTGTCCACAGATTGAAGCAAGATGATACTTGCGGAAGGGCTTGATGCCATGGATGCATCCATACGCACGGTATATAGATGTAATTTTGGTACTTGGGAAGTACCTTCGTATTTTCACACATGAGTGAGATGAGCATGCGCTTGGTGCATTGGCAGATTTTTGGCCCTCGGGGAGCAAACTTATGTATTCATAGATGAAATGGAATGAAGAGGTGTGCTTGGCACACAGATGGCGTTTTAGCGCTTATGGAGCACCTTAGGTTTTAATGCGATGGAATGATATGTGGCGACGTACTGGGCACGCAAGCTGAATTTCGGGGCTAGGGGAGCACCTCGGGTCTTCATGAGATGAGATGGGATGGTGTGCTTGGCACACATACATCGTTTCAGCGCTCGGCGAGTGCCTAGGATTTTAATGAGATGAAATGATATGATACTGTTCTGATATTTGTGGAATGTCAATGCATGAAGCGGGTCTTCAATGCCTATGGGGTGCTTAACGTGTTTGATGAAATTTCAAGTGTGCATGGAACACCTAAATGACTTGGATCGTGAGATAAGATTTTAGGTGCTCATGGAGCACCAAAACGACTTAATGTATGGATGAGATGCATGGTTGTAAGTTGGTCGTGATTGAACGATGTCAGATGGATGGAAACAAGAATGAGGATGACTTTCCTTGTTTTTATTCTTTTTATTTTGTACTTTCCAAGAATACCCAATGCCATGCAAATAATAATGCAGGAATGTCACGTGTGAACCGTTGCACGGACAGAGATTCGGTGCCTTCGAGGCACCTAATGAGTTGTCGTGAAATGACTGCGTGCGTATTGACACGCAGGCAGAGTTTCAATGCTTCGTAGATCAACGAGATGATATGAAATGGTCATATGGGGACCGTCCTACAGAGAGAGTTCTAATGCTTTTGAGGCATGTGACATGAGATGTTGTTATAGAAAAGTCACGTGTCACTTGGGACACGAACAGAGGTTCAGTGTTCGGGGAATACTTCATATGATTTGATAATGTTATAAAATATCCCTATATGCATACTAATCGGCACTCGGGGTGTACCTTGAATGATTTCACAATGTCATGAAATGATCCGATGTGGACCGTGATAAGCAAGCATAATTTCAGCGTTACCGTGAGTATGATGCCATGTGATGACATCGTGTGACCTGCCATAGGGAAATAGACCTAAGACCATTATGGTCCTTTATTGAATGAGATGGTCTAGTGAAATGGCTGAGTGCAATCTGGTGCACGGGCAATACATGGGTAACTTTGGGATACCCGATATGTTATGGAATGAAATGATCATGAAGGGCACACTTGGAACATCCTTAATATAAATGAGATGAGATGAAATGGATGCTTATGTCACACAAAATGCAAATGGCTGCACAAAAACATGGTTAGGATGCATGACATACGTGATGATGTCGTGTATGCTTCGTGAAAATGTCACACATGAGATGCAAAATAGCATACAAATAAGATGTCATGGCTACACGAAAATGTGATTAGTGTCATGCATATGTCGATGCTTGGAAATGGTTGCATAAAAAACGTGGCTTAAGATGCATGAAATACATGATGATGTCATGTATGCTTCATGAAAATGTCAACATACGGGACGTAAATGTGCATGGCACACAAATAAAGTGTCGTGGCTGCACGAAAACATGGTTAGCATAAATTCATGCATATATTGATGTCTTGAAAGTGGCTGCACAACAACATGGTTAGAATGGCATACCGGCAAAGTCTCGGCGCTCGGGGAGCACCTTGGGTTTTTATGATGTGTGGGGCTTTTCGACGCTCATGGAACGTCTATGTATGAAGTGGGATTTTCGGTGCTCGTGTAGTGCCTAAATAACTTGGTGTATGAGATGAAATTTTTCGGTGCTTGCGGAGCACCTAAATGGTTTGGTGAGCTCTTCAGTGCTCGTGGAGCACCTAAACTACTTGAGGCATGACATGAGGTTTTCAGTGCTCGTGGAGCACCTCAGCGATTTGATGTATGAAATAAGATTTTCAGCATTCATGGAGCCCTAAATGGTTTCCTACTTGGTAGGTGATGTGATGTGTGTGAACCTTATGGGATTGTTCAAGGCCCACATGAATGTTTTATGCATGACATGCATTCCACATGGCTACAAAACAAATTGGTTAATGCCCATTCAAATGATGCACATGAATTAATGCTTTCCACATAATGAGGGGATGTATGGCTGCAAAAGATGTGGTTAATGTGAATGTCACACAAGTGATTGATGTTTTCTCACATAAAATGTGCAAGTGGCTGTACAACAGATGTGGGTTAGTATCACACAAATGCTTTGCGTGCAGCATGACATGTTCGTGAAAAGTGTTGATGATGGTATGTTGTGAAGGAATGAGAAACACGTAGCACATAGCATGCGAAGCGTATTCCTCCAACCTTATTCCTCCAATTATGGTCAACTTTTGAGAAAATTCTATCCGAGTTCTAGGAGGGGTTCACTTCGATCATCAACCGGGGATGATGAAGGCATAATTTGTAACATTCATGCAATTTATTTTGGTATCCTAAAGGAATCCAACTAAGGTTGCCTACATGAGTTCGGTCCAAGTCGGGATAAAATCAAGGTTCCCAAAGCAAAATATACTCCTCACTGCTTCCCACTCAAGGGTCCAAATGAAGGGGTTCGTACGAGGTTATGGGTGGTGTTTCGTATCCGTGCCCCTAAGACCATGAGGAACATAGGTGTCACTTCAACAATTCACCGGGCTAAAAATTGGATACTTAACCTAATGCAAGGATGTCTAACTAAAATGTAAGATAAAATACCATGCAAGAATAATCCACCTTATTTTGATTAAACATTTTTCAAGGCTTGTCAAATTCTTTTAAGTTTTGAGAAAACTTTTGTAAGAAATCCCCAGCAGAGTCGCCACTATGAGCGGACGATGTTTTTCCTCTCTCGAAAGGGAACCTCAATATCGGGCAACCCTCCATCGCAGGGTTTTTGGAATGAAAATTTGGTTTTGGAAAACTAAATTATTTCATAAAAGAATCGATACTAAAAAGTGTAAGAGTCGCCACCAGGCTCAGCTCAACTGGGAAATTACAGCGTAGTTGAACCGGACGAAGGCTGCTACACTTTCTAGAGATCTAGGTCCGGACAAGTCCTTTATTTCATGTCTAATCAAAATAAATTTGGCCAATGTTCATTGATGATGTTATATATTTTTAAAATTGATTTTTATTGATTTAATCATGCAGCGTACACACAAATAAAAACAAGGCAGTAAATAAATAAATTATTACAACCCAATCGGATATAAATAAAAACCCTTGCCCTAGAATACACGATTATCTAGAAAATTATAGTCGCATAAAATACACGAATTAAACTATTAATTACATTAAAAATGAAAATAAGAAGAAACTAAAAGCTGTAAAACAGATGGTTAGCACAATTTATAGCACACCACAAATAGGACTCAAATTGGATAGAATTGGGCTTTTAGGAACAGGGACATGCATTTAGGGGGATAATCGGGTCAACTCAGCCAGCCGGTCCGGTTGGACCTGGAAAAACAGTTTTGAAACGTTCTTGTGTTTTTGTTTCATGAGAAAATTCATTTTGAAAACATTTTCTTTTTCTGGTTTACTTTCATTTAGCATGTGAGCTGAATCGGTTTTCACGAGATATGGATCTCCGTCGTTGCATTGTTCTAAGTGCAATAACTTCAAAAATTAAATCTAAGGTCGTGAATGGATGAAGATAAATTCATTTTTGCCAATTTTCTAATTTTTCTGAATTTTAATAATTTTTTTGAATTTTTATGGATTTTTTAAAATTTTTTTATGAATTATTATGGATTTCCTGCTTCTGGACTAAGATTACAATCGTACGGCTGTAATTACATCCGTGCGACTGTAACTACAGTCGTGCGGCTGTAATTCACCCATTATAGGAAAAAGGCCAAAATTTGTTCATGTAAAATAGATAGCCGTGGTAGTTTGAATACAGTCGTGCGATTGTTCATAGCCACAAGAGCAGTCGTACAACTGTTCTTACTTCCCAGAAATAGCAGACCAAAAATATGAGTTTTTTATGCACGAAAATGAACCAAGGCACCCAGAAATCGAAGCAAAACAAAGGGTTTAAGTGTAGTTACCCTTGTGCAGATCCACCATCGATTTGACTCTGAAAACGCTTTGGATTGGCTTCAAATTGCTCCAATACCTTCGCAGGCATGACTTTGTTCCAGGAATGGGACTGGGAGCCAATCTACAGGGGGTGCTCGAATTTAACATTGATTCTGGGAAGCCGAGGTAGTTTGGCTTAGGTTACATAGCAGAAGCATTTGAGCAGAAAGACCTGAAAAGAGGAAAGAATGGCAAGCCCATGATGAAGCCATTCATTAAGGATGGCGAACAACTTTACAAGGGGTAAGCTGAACCCGCGAAGGTCTGAAGCATCGAACTCCAAGGTTTCGAGATATTTTCTGATGTTGTGGACTTTGAAAAGAGCCAGGAGGAGCCCGTTGCACCAGTGACAGTAAATGAGGTAGTTGTTGAGCATGTCATCCCCCAGGAGAAACCATCTGAAGCAATGGCAGAAGTAGTAGAAGTGGCTAAGGAGAAAGCTGAAGAAAAAGTCTGTGATGAATCTGTGAAGGCAATTTCAAAGGAACTGACTGCTGCCTTAGGCAAAGCATTTGAAAAATCTAGGGAAGGATCCACTAAGGAGCTGATGACCAAGGCAAGCCTGGATTTTGTGGTTGCTGAGATAGCAGGAATCATGATGAAAGCCAAGGCACAGGTGGCTAAGATCGAAAAGACTGCTTTTCCTGCTGAACAGGAGTCTGAAATTGCTGCTCACCTGGACAACATCCTGGAACTGAGCGGGGATGCTGAAGAAGCTCAAGGCCCTCCACCTATGGAGGATGAAATGCTTTTGTTGTATCTATTTCTTCTCAACAATGTACTTTTTAACAAATTTAATGTAATGAAATCCCAGTTTGCTTACTTGAGCGATGTTTATCCTGATAATTCTGTGCATGCATTTGAATCACCATCAAGCATATTTAGCATTCATGACACTGCATTGCATGAAATTAACATAAGTACAGATGAAAACCCCAAAATGGTATCCATTTCACACGAACTAAAATCCGAAGAAGAAAGAGAATTGACAAGAATACTACAAAAACATGTTAGGGCTTTTGCGTGGTCATACGAAGACATGCCAGGGGTTGATACAGAAATAGCAATCCACAAGATTCCAACAGATCCCAGATTCAGACCAGTAAAGCAGAAGTTGAGGCGGCTAAAACCAGAGTGGGCTGCATTAGTAAAGGAAGAGGTGGCTAAGCAGATTGAAGCGAGGTTCCTCGAGGTGGCAGAATACACAGAATGGTTAGCCAACATTGTTTCGATGCCTAAGAAGGATGGAAGGATTATAGTATGTGTTGACTACAGAGACTTGAAAAAAGCTTGCCCGAAAGATAATTTCCCTTTGCCTCACATTGATGTTTTAATCGATAGCGCGGCCAAGGTAGCCATGTATTCTTTCATAGATGGATTTTTGGGATATAACCAGATCTTAATGGATGTAATCGACAAAGGGAAAACATCCTTCATCACAGAGTGGGGCACTTTCTGCTACAGAGTAATGCCTTTTGGGTTGAAAAATGCAGGAGCCACTTACCAGAGGGTTGTGACAACACTGTTGCATGACATGATTCACAAAGAAGTGGAGGTGTATGTCGATGACATGCTTGTTAAATCAATGACCCGGGAAGAGCACCAAACTATCCTGGATAGATTTCTTACACGCATCGGGGAATACAACCTGCGTCTCAACCCCAAGAAGTGTATATTTTTTGTTACAACTGGAAAATTGCTAGGACACAGGGTCAGTCAAAGGGGGATAGAGATGGATCCAGACAAAATCAAAGCTATTCAAGATATGCCAGCCCCTAAAAAAAGAGGTCTAGTCATTCTTGGGTTCCTTGCAATATGTCAGCCGTTTCATATCCCGGTTAACTTCAGTGTGTGAACCGATTTTCAAACTATTAAGGAAAGCCCAGCCGATTGTATGGGATGATAGGTGTCAGTTGGCTTTTGAAAAGATCAAAGCTTATCTGGTAAATCCACCAGTTCTCAGCCCACCAACTCTAGGAAAGCCTTTGATTATGTACTTGGCTATTGAAGACTCCTCCATAGGAGCAATGCTAGCACAGGAGCAAGATGGAAGGAGGGAGTACCCTATTTATTATCTCAGCAAGAAGCTGCTGGAATGTGAAACCAAGTACACACTGGTAGAAAAGAAATATGTAGCAATGATCTGGCTAACTAAGAAGCTACGCCACTACTTTCAGTCATATAAGGTACAAGCCGTGGCTAAAGTGGATCCAATGAAATACATATACAAAGCACCAGTGTTGGTTGGGAAATTATCCAGGTGGCTACTACTTCTGTTAGAATTCGACATCAAGTACATCACTAGAAAAACCATCAAAGGGCGAGCTGTGGTAGAATTCCTAGCAAACCAGCCATGAGAATTGGACTGCACAGAAAATCTGGAGTTCCCTGATGAACAGTTGGTTGTAGTAGAAATGAGAAGATGAGTTATGTGCTTCAATGGTGCTGTAAATAGAAAAGGTACTACAATCAGGGTACTCATAGAAATGCTAGATGGCGAGGTCATTTCATTGTCAAAAAGGTTAGACTTCTCCATAACCAACAATGGGGAAGAATATGAAGCGTGCTTATTCGGAATGGAAGCCCTCGTGACACTAGGGGTAGACAATGTCTTAATTGTTGGGGATTCACTCTTGGTAATTAGGCGGGCACAAGGCGATTGGGACTTAAAAGAGGAAGCATTACGGCCCTACTTAGAACTGCTGCAGTACAGGAGGGGGTTATTTGACTAGTGTGAGTTTAGACATGTTCCCAGTGAGGAAAATAAAATGGCGGATGCATTAACAACTTGTCCTCCATATGGGAAGATCCGGAAAAGACACGGATACAGCCTCTGGTCATAGCAATTTCCAGGCAACCCTGCTTTGATATGTATGAAGTGACGGAGTTAACAGCCGAAGAAAAGCCCTGGTTCTTTGACATTTATCAGTATGTGAAATAGGGAAAGTATCCAGAAGGAGGTAACATAGCTGATAAAATGTCATTAAGAAGATTAGCCAGCCAGTTCAGGATCTTCAAAGATAAACTATACAAGAGAACTACAAATGGGGTTCTTCTAAGATGTTTGATAGAACGAGAAGTAGAAACTGTAATGCAGCAAGTACATACCTGATCCTGTGGGCCACATATGAATGGGATTGCCATGGCAAGAAAGATAATGAGACAGGGATACTTCTAGATGACAATGCAGTCTGATTGTGTGAAGGAGGTAAAAAGATGTCACGAATGCCAGATCTATGCGGATATCAGTCATCTGCCACCACTTAAACTACAGAACCTAGCATCTCTTTGGTCATTCTCAGCGTGGGGGATTGACCTGATTAGAGAAATTCATCTTGCAACATCTAATGGGCATAGATTCATAGTGGTTGCAGTCGATTATTTCTCACAATGGGTAGAAGCATATCCTTCTTCAGTGTGACAGCCAAACAGATGGTTAAGTTCATTCAGAAGAACATCATTTCTCATTACGGAATCCCTCACCATGTAGTGATCGACAACAGGGTGCAATTTCAAGGGGCAACAGCTAAGCTATTCTCAGAACATGGCATTGAACATCACAAGTCTTCTCCGTACAGACCACAGGCTAATGGTGCAGTGGAATCAGCTAACAAGTCAATTAAGAAGATTTTGTCAAAGGTGGTAACCACCTACAGGGACTGGGATGCCAAATTGCCATATGCTCTTTGGGGTTATAGGACCAACGTCAGAACACCAACTGGCGAAACTCCCTACACATTGGTGTATGGGATGGAAGCAGTGTTGCCAGTGGAAATGGAACTCAAGTCACTCAGAGTAGCATTAGAGGCCCAGCTACTAGAAAGGGGTGGGCTTAGGCTAGGTATGAGTAATTGGCAGCATTATATGAAAAACGGTTGAAAGCACTGGATCACCTACAGATGTATCAGCGTAGAATGGCTAGAGATTATAATCAAAATATGAAGTATCCCAAACAGTAGCTGAAGGTTGGGGATCTGGTTCTGAAGCAGTTAAGGCCTACGAATGTGGACGCTCGAGGGAAGTTCAGACCGAATTGGGAAGGCCCCTATGTTGTGAAGAAAGTGCTATCTAAGGGTGGTGTAAGCATTACGAACATGGATGGGAATGAATTTGCAAATCTTGTCAATCAAGACCGCCTGAAGCCTTACTATGTTTGAAAAAAAAGAGAGAGAAAAAGAGCTTGCTAAGGTGAAAACTGAAAAGGTGCCTTAGGCAAAAGTTAGAGCAACTCGCTGAGCTGAAAACCCACGCCGGGCAGTTCAGGGAAAATTTAGAGCATTTCTGAACTCACCAGTCTTAGGGACAAAAAAACGAGAGACTTTCATTCCCTAGCGGAGGTCCCTTCTACCGCTTCCCAGCAGAAACTCGTCCATCTTTCTCCAATGGGATCCTCTACACTATTCCCCAACGAAACCATCACAAACAACATGACCACTTTCTCCCCAGCAATCATTGGACTTCCCTAACAGGCATTGCATATCCCCACATATCCCCAGCAGAGGTGTAAGAGTCACATTGCATAAAGAATATATTCCCTAGCTAGATTAGTCCTAGGTGTCATATGCTTTCCCTAGCCAGAGGCGCGACTCAATATCTATAGCAAGGGCATAGCATTTTAAGGCCAGACCAATAGCGAGAAATGCATCTCCCAGAGTCCATTCGCATAATCATACATTGCAACACGCATACACAAGCATTCAAAACATGCACATAAACATGCATACATGCCTCATGACCAACCTAAGTGCAGGTATCCAGGGGCAGGGCAATCGAGCCATATTTATTCTTGATAGAAGGGGTAAAAATTTTTCTTCCAAAATTATTGATCAAGGAAAAAATATGCATCAGCAACGCAATCAAAATTTTGGCAGATCTGCCATGGGTAACCTAAACTCGGTGTCAAGTTCTGATTTTCTTCCATCTCAACTCCAGCAGATCCGTCGTGGGTACTCTAAACCCGGTGTCAGGCTCAGATCGGTTTCACACTAGATCCCCAGCAGATCTGCCGTGGGTATCCTAAACCCAGTGTCAGGCTCACATCGGCTTCACTCCAGATCCCCCAGCAGATCCACCGCGGGTAACCTAAACCCGGTGTCAGGCTCAGATCGGCTTCACTCTAGATCCCCCAGCAAATCCGTCATCGGTAACCTAAACCCGGTGTCAAGCTTATATCGGCTTCACTTCAGATCCCCAGCAGATCCGCGGCGGGTAACCTAAACCTGGTGTCAGGCTTAGATTTACTTCCACCCCAAACTTCAGCAGATCCATCGCAGGTAACCTAAACCCAGTGTTAGGCTCAGATTTGCTTCCACCTCAAACTTCAATGGATCCGTCGTGGGTAACCTAAACCCGATGTTAGGCCCAGATCAGCTGCAACTCAGGTATGTTTTTCTTTCCTTTCACTTATGGTGCTTCAATTCGCGTCCTCAAATTCCCCTCAAGTAATCCAGACCAGGTATCGGGTATTGAATTTGATCACACGAGAGGCAGCTGTAAGCGCTGGGTTTTCCCGACCTCAATGACGAGAATTACTGTGTTACGTGTCGAACCAACGGACGTGAACCAAACTTGAAAACACTGGAATGTCACCCAAAGTGTCTCAAATGTCCTGAAAACCAAGCTATCCACGATTCGAAACCCCCCGAAGACGTCTCCCTAGCGGTTTCTAAGGTTTAGGGTGCGCGTCCGATTTTTAAAATTTTGCCCTGACTCTTGGTAAAGCCACACGGCTCTAGCTTTCCAAGTTGCTCTGCAAAGCAGAGCAACTTTGCTCGGCATAAGGGATTTTACGCATCTAGACTCTATCTACAGTCGCACGACTATAGTTTACAGTCATAAGACTGTAACAACTACAGTCGTGCAACTATAGTTATAGCCATACGACTCTAGTTTTGACTCAGCAGATTCCTAAATAGGATAGAATTCTATTTTGGCTAAGATTTTTGGCGTGATTTAACGGAATTAGGGTGAAAGAAGTACAATAAAAGTGGCAGAAAATAAAGAATTAGAAGAGGATCAATTCTAGAGAAACGAAGGAGGATTCTAGTGAGAGAAAGAGGAATTTTAGAGAGAGAAAGGAGAAAAACTAAGGGAAATCAGAACAAAAACATGTAGAAATACACTGGAACTTTGAGTGAGGGCTGGGAATCGGACTTTCATTCAATCAAACCATTCTCAGGTTTTGTTCAGGTCAATTCGAGAATCACGTGCGAGAATTTTGGGTCGTTTAGGCGAATTCCTACATCCACATCCGACTCCGGTCATCAAGCATACTGGAATGCAAAAGGAGTAAACTCTGAGAGGCCTTAAAACTAGTTCCATATTGATCTGCGATTGATTCGGTGTTTAAAATTTTTTATCCAGAAAACTGTCCATGCAACTACAGCCACACGATTGTGTTTATAGTCACAACTATAGTTACAGTCGCACGACTGTAGTTGCCTGGAACATAGTCGGACTATATATTACAGTCACACGACTGTATTCTTCTGGGAAGAAGCCTGAAAAGCCCAAAGATGACCGAATACAGCCGATTTTCCATTTTAAATGATTTTTCATGATTTAATTTGGTCAAATCACATCTGAACACTATAAAATTATGGTTTTCGGATTTCCAATGAAACAGATGTGAGATTTAGGATTTTGTTGGTTTCAATTCTTAGAATCGTGGTTGTTAGATCCCTAACTGAATCCTTGGTCTAGTGATAACGGCCCTCAAATTCCCAAAAACTCTTGAAATCATCAAAATCGATTAAAACAATGATTTTAGGAAACAAAAAACCACTATTGGGCACTGTTCATTACAGCCGTGCGACCATAAGTCTATAGTTGTGCAACTCTAACTATAGTTGGACGACTATAATCAGTACAGTCGCATGACTGTAATATAGCTGCACGGCTGTAGTGATGGGCAGAAGGCAGAATCACGGGACGACCCGCATGGACGTCGTCGCGTGATGCTATCTTCAGAATGAAACCTGTTTTTGGCATATTTACTACTTTCAAACCCAAGATGGATGTTTGGAATTAGGAACCCCTATGAATGGAACTCAGAGTTCCCGGATAATCGGCTCACTAAATGGAGAAATTTACATGTAATTGGGCCAAACCGTTTTCCAAAACCGTTTTTAAGCTCCAAAAACCTACAGGGCGTTTCTAAAACCGTTTTCCAGGTCTAACCGAGCAAGTCATCCAGACTTCTTGGTTATCCCCTAAATGCATGTTCCTACTCCCTAAAATCCCCATTATGTCTTATATGAGTCCTGTATGTGTTTGGGATATATCTGTGCTAACCATTTGTTTTGCAGCTTTTATTTTTCTTTATTTTTATTTTGGATGTATTTCATAGATTAATTGTGTATTCTAGGTGATTGTACTTTTTAGATCCTCGTGTACCTAGGTGATTGTAATGGTGAGGATGAGAGCCTTTTTCCTTTTTCTAGGTTGTAATAAGGCCTCTATTTCTTTTTTGTTTATTTTTAGATGTATTGTTTATATTTCCGCACTTTAATTTTATGTACTTTATTCTTGTCATCTGAATAACCATGGGCTAGTAGTAAAGGATTCAACTGGGTAGAGAAAGATAATAAGTGAGTAAACTATTGTCATATGTACTTATAAATAAATACAAGCCTGAGGTTGATTAGGTAAGTTGCCTGAACCCGAAATCTCTGGATTAGGTACAGTAGTCTACAGCTCGGTAGAGAGCTGTACTGAAATTTCCCGAATGATCTGATCTGGGTGGCGACTCTGTCACTGATCTTGAAATTTAAGTTTCATGGTCTTTAAGTAATAAAATGGGAAAAGGTTTTCCACAAAAGGATTTCCTAAAAGAATCAATGGTTTTCCTAAATAAGATCATCAAACCTCGTTTTCAAAATCCAAATATTTCTACTTACCCTTTTTCCCTGGTTTGCCTCACCACGTTCCGCTTAAAAGGTCGTCCGCTGACAGTGGCAACTCTGCTGAGGAGCCAAGAGTTCTTAAAAAGTTTTTATAAAAACTTAAGGAACTTAGGCAACTACTAAAATATAACCTTGCTTGTAGTCATTTACTAATTCATAATACCTTATTTTACTCACACTTGCATATCATGACATTTTTCTTCTCAATCCCTCTAACATATGATTAGCCCAGTTTATTTCAAAAGGTGACCTACCTCTTCTGCTAGGATTGGAGGCACCTGAGGGGGTAAACCACTCATAGCACCGCATGAACCTTGCATCGTGTTCTACGATGAGGAATGTATTTTTGCTATGGGAACCTGTACAACCCTTGGTTTGACTCATACCTTCATGTAATGGCCTAGTAAATTCCCTTTAGGACTACCAAAACATATATTTGAAATTAGACATTGAGAGTACGCCTTTGGTATCACTGGTCGATACCAAAGAGACCCAATACCTAGGAAGAATGCGAGACCAATTGAATGGAGGAATAAGGTTGGAAGGGTGAGCATGTTGTTACGTGTGCTAATGTTTGTTCCATGGTTGTTTTACCTTTGACCTTTACATGCAACATCAAGCATGCATATCATCCGTGTGTCACTTTCTAATCACGTTTTTATGCAGCCATTTTAAAGCATCATCATATGTGTGGTATTATACTAACCACATTTTCGTGCAGCCATAACATTTTCTTTGTGTGCCATCACATCTCGCGTGTTGACATTCCCATAAAGCATACACGACATCATCTTATGTGTCATGCATCCTAACCACGTCTGTGTGCAGCCACTTGCATTCTGTATGACACGGGCATTCATCTCATCCCATACCATCTAAAATGAAAGGATGATCTAAGTATGCCCTTCATGACCATTTTATTTCATAACATATCGGCTGTCCCAAAACTACTTGTATTCTGCCCATGCACCGGATTACACTTGGTCATTTCATTACACCATTTCACCCATCAGAGGACCACAATGGTCTTAGGTTTATACTCGTGTGGCGGGTCACACAGCATCATTACATGGCATCATGTCCATTCATCATGGGTGTCATGGCAACTTCAAAATCTTATTTGTGTGTCACGATCCACGTCAGATTATTCCATATCATTGATGATTCATTCGAGGTACTCCACGAGTGCCGAACTAGTACTCATATTAGGACATTTCATAACATTACCAAGTCATACAAGGTGCTTTATGAACGTCGAAATTCTATCCGTGTTTCGAGTTACACGCGACTTTGTTTGTGACATCACTTCATCCAAGATGCCATAAAAGCATCAAAACGTTTTCTATGGAACGACTCCTATATGACCACTTTATATCATCTCATTGACCTACAAAGCGTCGAACCTCTGTTTGTGTGTCGGTACACATGTGACCATTTCATGACACCCACTAGGTGCCCTGAAGGTGCTGAACCTCTGTCCGTGTGACGGCTCACAGACGACATTTTTGCATTATCTTTCGCATGGCATGGGGTATACTTAGAACGTCCAAAATAAAAAGAAGGAAAATATAAAGGTCATTTTCATCATCATCCCCATCCATGAAACACCATTCAATCATGAACATGAACATAGCATACATACCATTTAGTGTGTCGAGTCTAGGTCCACGACATCCATCCGAGATTCTAACCTCATGTTGAATGTACAGTTTGGAGTCGAACCCCGAAGCGGTTAGTTCGTGTCGAGTTAGAGCCAAGTGTGAGCGGATGACCTTTTTCTTAAAGAACGGGAAAAGGAACGCGGCGAATCAAACCGAGGAAAAATGTTTCGTTTCGTTTTGATTTGGAAAAATGGGTTTTGTTTATCTTGAGTTAGGAAAATCATGGATTTATTTGGAAAAACCCCTTTTTAGAAAACATTTTCCCGTTTTAACTTAAAGACCTCGAAACTTAAATCCCAAGGTCAGTGATAGAGTCGCCACCCGGATCAGCTCATCGGGGAAATTCCGGTACAGCTCCCTACCGAGGGTAGACTAATACAGCTAATCTAGAGATTTGGGGTTCGGGCAAGTGACTTACTTAACCTCTAGCTTGCTTTCACTTTACCATTCATATTACCATATTTAATTTGCTTTATTATCTTTCTCTATCTCATTTTGTTTATATTAATCAGGTGATGCTAAAGCAAAATGCAGAAAATAAATTGCATGAAAATAAAGCATACATCCAAAATATACAAGAAAATTATAGAGGACGATTATACAACCCAATCGAATAAAAGATAAAAACTCTCGTCCTCACTTTACAATCGCCTAAGTATACGAGGATCTAAAAAATTACAACCACCTGAAAATACACGAAATCTATCAATTACATAAAAAATGAAAATAAAAGAAAGATGAATACTACAAAACAGACGGTTGGCACAGTTTATATTGCACACGCAGATAGGACTTAAATAAGACAGATTGGGAATTTAGGAAATGGGAGCATGCACTTAGGGGGTAATCGGGTCGACCCGACAGGCCGGACCGGTTAGACCTGGAAAACGGTTTTGAAACGCCCTGTAATTTTTGTACTGAAATATCATTTTTTGGAAAGAAACTGGCTCGGTTACATGCAAATTTCCATTTTTTTATGGGTCTGTTATCCTGAAATCCAGGTATCCATTCGTGCGGGCTTCCTAATTCCAACATTCATTTAGGGTCCAAAAACCAGTAAACACACCAAAAATGATTTGCATTCGAAAACAGCACCGTGCAACGACGTCTGTGTGGGTCATTTTGCGGCTGTACTTTATTCTAAAAATTACAGTCGTGCGGCTGTAGTTACAGCCGTGCAGCTGTAATTTCTGGAACCCGAAAAATTGGTTTTCTTATTTTTAGTGGAAATATCATTTTGCTCATTTTCAATATTTTCCGGGAATTTTATAGGGTTTGGGGGTCCGCTAATACTGAACTACAGATCCGATTTGGATAAAATAACCCGAAAACTTGAAAAATAAAACCCGGGAAAAACCAAAAACCCTAATATCCGTATGTACAGAAATCAGAAAACCAAATTTTTACAACATAAGGATAACTTTGGGCCGAAATTGATCACAACAGAATGCATAAAATGGAAAATGGATTGTTTTCGACCGATCGGGACAAATTGGGAATCTGTCCCTATAGAACAGAGTCGTGTGGCTCTGGGTACCAGTGTCGCCAGGCTCTATTCGGGTAAGTCTGGTTCTGAAAATTGTAAAAATGAAGAAAACACACAGAAAAGACAATGCAAACTGGTTTAAGGGCTCTCAAAGTTTACCTTGATGTTGTTTTGATGCTTTGAACGTCAAGAAACGGATTGAAAGTTTGAAATGTGTCCTGTAAGCTCAATCGACCGAAAACCAAAACGATCCAAAACGATCCGAAATCAATCCGAAATGATCCCGAATTAGTGAGCAAAGGTTAAGGAACTTGTTCTTAGAGTTTTGAGATTGGTTTTAAGTCTTAGCCTTTGTGTTTCTGAGCCCTCAAGTTCTCGGTCCCCTACTCACCCTTTTTCTTTGTTTTTCTTTTTCGTTCCCTGTATTCGGTTTTCAAAGTTTTCTGCCTAAGATTACCAACCCTCCCCTCTTTGATTTGATTTTCTCTTTTCTTTTTATACTCCCCTTCATATATCATTTCAAACATTAAATGGCCATTTGACTTTTTGAGAAGTCAACAGAACAGAAGAAAGTGAAGCCTGTGATCTGGATGATTTGGATTCAGAAGATGAATACGAAGAATATGGCTGTAATGAGATAGTCAAGCTGCCAGTTGTGGAGATAGAAATTTCTGAAGTCCAGAATGTAACCAGGAGTGGCCGAGTCTATTAGCCAGTGGTTCAACAGAATAACAAGGCTCCAGTGACCGGGTCAGGTAGTATGTCAGCACCTAAGGAGATGGAAAAAAAGGACCTGGTTATTTCACAATTGAAAAAGACTCCAGCACAGGCCATTCTGTGGCACTTGTTGTTGACTTCCAAAGAACATAGGGCAGCGCTGGTCAAAAAGCTGTCTGAAATCAAAGTTTCTCCACTGGCATCTCCAGAGGCCATGTGTTGCTTATTGGACAAGATTCATGTCAGGTCCCCTGACATTGTATTTTCTGAAAAGGACCTGTGAGACAGAGGAAGGGCCCACAATAAAGCCTTTATGTCAAGGTTAATCTCCTGGACCGAGTCATGCCATGCGTGATGGTGGACAATGGTTCTGCCTTGAATATATGTCCACTGAAGATGCTGCCATTCCTGGGTCTGAGCATGGATATTTTGAAAAAGTCCTCCACTGTTATCAGGGCTTATGATGATTCCAAAAGGACTGTGATTGGGACTTTTGAAGCTAAAGTTGAAGTAGGACCGGTCAAGTCGACGGTCACCTTTACTGTGATTGACATTCCAGTCACCTTCTCCTTGCTATTAGGGAGGCCATGGTTCTATCCATTGGGGGGTGTCCCTTCAACCTTGCACCAGAAGATCAAGTTTTCAGTAGACAATAAGGTTGTGACAGTCGAGGCGGATTCTCAGTCCGTGATTGCTCCTGTTAGTGAGAAGACTATGCCATTCGGTGGTTTCCAAGTCGCCATGATCAGCGAGGAGGAAACCACGGGTGCCCCGACGGTTATCTATGAAAACTATATGCCAGAATAGTTGTCTAAATACCTTCGCAGGTATGACTTTGTTCCAGGAATGGGACTCGGAGCCAATCTACAGGGGGTGCCCGAATTTAACATTGATTCTGGGAAGCCGAGGCAGTTTGGCTTAGGTTACACAGCAGAAGCATTTGAGCAGAAAGACCTGAAAAGAGGAAAGAATAGCAAACCCATGATGAAGCCATTCATTAAGGCTGGCGAACAACTATACAATGGGCAAGCTGAACCCGTGAAGGTCTGGAGCATCGAACTCCCAGGTTTCGATATTTTCTGATGTTGTGGACTTTGAAAAGAGCCAGAAGGAGCCAGTTGCACCAGTGACAGTAAAGGAGGTAGTCGTTGAGCCTGCAATCCCCCAGGAGAAACCATCTGAAGTAATGGCAGAAGTAGTAGATGTGGCCAAGGAGAAAGCTGAAGAAAAAGTCTGTGATGAATCTGTGAAGGCAATTTCAGAGGCACTGACTGCTGCCTTAGGCAAAGCATTTGAAAAATCTAGGGAAGGATCCACTAAGGAGCTGATGACCAAGGCAAGCTTGGATTTTGTGGTTGCTGAGATAGCAGGAATCATGATGAAAGCCAAGGCATAGGTGGCTAAGATCGAAAAGATTGCTTTTCTTGCTGAACATGAGTCTGAAATTGCTGCTCACCTGGACAACATCCTGGAGCTGAGCGGGGATGCTGAAGAAGTTCAAGGCCCTCCACCTATGGAGGATGAAAATGCTTTTGTTGTATCTGTTTCTTCTCAACAATGTACTTTTTAACAAATTTAATGCAATGAAATCCCAGTTTGCTTACTTGAGCGATGTTTATCCTGATAATTCTGTGCATGCATTTGAATCACCATCAAGCATATTTAGCATTCATGACACTGCATTGCATGAAATTAACATAAGTACAGATGAAAACCCCAAAATGATATCCATTTCACACGAACTAAAATCCGAAGAAGAAAGAGAATTCACAAGAATACTACAGAAACATGTTAGGGCTTTTGCGTGGTCATACGAAGACATGCCAAGGGTTGATACAGAAATAGCAATCCACAAGATTCCAACAGATCCCAGATTCAGAGCAGTAAAGCAGAAGTTGAGACGGCTAAAACCAGAGTGGGCTGCATTAGTAAAGGAAGAGGTGGCTAAGTAGATTGAAGCGAGGCTCCTCGAGGTGGCAAAATACACAGAATGGTTAGCCAACATTGTTTCGATGCCTAAGAAGGACTGAAGGATCATAGTATGTGTTGACTACAGAGACTTGAAAAAAGCTTGCCCGAAAGATAATTTCTCTTTGCCTCACATTGATGTTTTAATCGACAGCGCAGCCAAGGTAGCCATGTATTCTTTCGTAGATGGATTTTTGGGATATAACCAGGTCTTAATGGATGTAGTCGACAAAGTGAAAAAATCCTTCATCACAGAGTGGGGCACTTTCTGCTACAGAGTAATGCCTTTTGGGTTGAAAAATGCTGTAGCCACTTACCAGAGGGTTGTCACAACACTGCTGCACGACATGATTCACAAAGAAGTGGAGGTGTATGTCGATGACATGCATGTTAAATCAATGACCCGGGAAGAGCACCAAACTATCCTGGATAGATTTCTTACATGCATCAGGGAATATAACCTGCGTCTCAACCCCAAGAAGTGCATATTTTTGGTTACAACTGGAAAACTACTAGGACACGTGGTCAGTCAAAGAGGGATAGAGATGGATCCAAACAAAATCAAAGCTATTCAGTGTGTGAACTGATTTTCAAACTATTAAGGAAAGCCCAGCCGATTGTATGGGATGATAGGTGTCAGTTGGCTTTTGAAAAGATCAAAGCTTATCTGGTAAATCCACCAGTTCTCAGCCCACCAACTCTAGGAAAGCCTTTGATTTTGTACTTGGCTATTAAAGACTCCTCCATAGGAGCAATGCTAGCAGATGAGCAAGGTGGAAGGAAGGAGTACCCTATTTATTATCTCAGCAAGAAGCTGCTGGAATATGAAACCAAGTACACACTGGTAGAAAAGAAATATGTAGCAATGATCTGGCTAACTAAGAAGCTACGCCACTACTTTCAGTCATATAAGGTACAAGCCGTGGCTAAAGTGGATCCAATGAAATACCTGTACAAAGCACAAGTCTTAGTTGGGAAATTATCTAGGTGGCTACTACTTCTGTTAGAATTCGACATCAAGTACATCAATAGAAAAACCATCAAAGGGGAGCTGTGGCAGAATTCCTAGCAAACCAGCCATTAGAATCGGACCGCATAGAAAATCTGGAGTTCCCTGATGAACAGTTGGTTGTAGTAGAAGTGAGAAGATGAGTCATGTGCTTCAATGGTGTTGTAAATAGAAAGGATGCTGGAATCGGGGTACTCATAGCAATGCTAGATGGCGAGGTCATTTCGTTGTCAAAAAGGTTGGACTTCTCCATAACCAACAATGGGGAAGAATATGAAGTGTGCTTATTCGGAATGGAAGCCCTCCTGACACTAGGGGTAGACAATCTCTTAATTGTTGGGGATTCACTCTTGGTAATTAGGCAGGCACAAGGCGATTGGGACTTAAAAGAGGAAGCATTACGGCGATACTTAGAACTGCTACAGTACAAGAGGGGGTTATTGGACCTGTGTGAGTTTAGACATGTTCCCAGGGAGGAAAATAAAATGGCAGATGCATTAGCAACTTGTCCTCCATATGGGAAGATCTGGAAAAGACAGGGATACAGCCTTTGGTCATAGCAATTTCCAGGCAACCCTGCTTTGATATGCATGAAATGATGGAGTTAACAGCCGAGGAAAAGCCCTGGTTCTTTGACATTTATCAGTATGTGAAAGAGGGAAAATATCCAGAAGGAGGTAACGTAGCTGATAAAATGTCATTAAGAAGATTAGCCAGCCAGTTCAGGATCTTTGAAGATAAACTATACAAGAGAACTACAAATGGGGTTCTTCTAAGATGTTTGATAGAACGAGAAGTAGAAACTGTAATGCAGCAAGTACATGCCTGATCTTATGGCCCGTATATGAATGGGATTTCCATGGCAAGAAAGATAATGAGACAGGGATACTTCTAGATGACAATGCAGTCTGATTGTGTAAAGGAGGTAAAAAGATGTCACGAATGCCAGATCTATGCGGATATCAGTCATCTGCCACCACTTAAACTACAGAACCTAGCATCTCCTTGGCCATTCTCAGTGTGGGGGATTGACCTGATTAGAGAAATTCATCCTGCAGCATCTAATGGGCACAGATTCATAGTGGTTGCAGTCGATTATTGTTGGATATGCCCTAGTCCCGAGGCATTAGTCCTTATCTTTGTATCATACATTTGTACATTAATGTGAACTTCATGTATTATACAATTTGTGTTAAGAAATAAAGGCATCAATCTATTTACTATATGTCTTGTGCAATATTTTAAATAGAGTATCCAATGGACGTATCCATATCCATGTTGTCAAGTGTGAGGCACTTGGCAGTAAGACTGTGGATAGGGAAAACGATATGGCCATAAAGTCATCCGTAGTCTGTTCCAATCATGGGAATGAATGGAACTAAAGACTATCATTAGCCTGGTTGTATGGCGGTGTCTTACCAGTCATAGAACATGGAATGTCAACCAGGTTAATGGGTACATGCAAAAAGGGGCATGGTACTGGATTGATCCACTTAACGGGAATCTACTTGGTATAGTATCACAAATGATTCTCGCGTAGTACTTGCATAAGTCCTTTGACCGGACCATATGATGGTGCTGCATGTGAAGTGGCACACTTTGGTGTACGCCTAACGGGCCTGTAAAAGGGTGCCAAGTATGGGTACGTTCGGGTGTGTCAGTGAGCATGGCAGTACTATGGATATGCAGAAGGGAATGTCACTCAGTACTTTACTGAGACGATATCACCGGCCTTTTGATGAATGTTACTGATTAGAGTATGGCCACACCCAAACAAGATGAGATCTTGTTTGTGAGCATCAGTTCATTTGGGATCAAGTAATGTCTGGACACATATAGAGGGTGATCAACCATGCCTCTGTGTTGGACACCGATATCAGTGACATGGGACATACAAGTTCAACTACAGGGTTACGGTGACAGTTTGATGGCTATCTCCGTCTTAATTGGGGGCTACAGTGGCTTGCTAGAGCCCGCCTGTAGTCTGTAGGCCTTGGCCCACTGCCAACATAAAGACGGGCCCATTGGATCGTACACATTGAACGTCTGGACTTTAACTAGTCGGATTAAGTGTGTACTTGGAGTATACACGTTTGAAGAGAGAGAGATTTATTAATTATATTCTAGGTCAATTAGATTGATCAAAAGAATATAATTAATATTTATTTTTGGCATTCTCTTAATTAATTCAATGAATTAATTTATGAGATTATTTCCTAGGTGGAAATATTTATACATGTATAGGTTTACATGTATCTCATCTTATATGTGTCTAATTTAATTCCTTGATGAATTTGATGTGTCAAATTAATTGTAATTTAGATGTATGTAACATATTATATGGTACAATATACTTACATACATGTTGAATTACAATGTTATTTGAAATCAAATAGAAACCAAAGAATTAATGTGGGCTAGGGCTTGAAATGGTAAGCCCACTTCTTCATCATGTGTTGGCCGAAATTCATGGTGGGTTTAAGGCAAGAATGATGAATTTTTAAGATGAGAAGAATGAGTCATTGTAGGACAAAAGGTAATGATCAAATGGGTGAGTCATGGTGGACTTTTGGTTAGTAAAGTTGGACTTTACCAACTTGGATATTTGTTGGTCATTATGAGTAAAGACAAGTGTCTCCCATCTCCTTTCCACCTCTTGGCCGAATCCTCAAGTCTTTGGACAAGGGAGATGACTCATTCTTTAGCCAAAAATTTGATGAGTGAAAGTGGTGAGTCATTGTTGACTTTGTGGTAAGCAAAGTTGGACTTTGCTTCCTTGGATATTTTTTGCCTCTTGGTGAGAGATATAAGACTAAATATGATTCAACCAATTTACTTTAACCAAGTTCTCCTGGCTGCCCTCTCTTCCTCTCTTCGTGAATTTTCTGAGTCGCTAGCACGGGTTTCAGTCCGAGAGCCGTTCGTGTACGCATCGGTGGAGGAAATCTATACTTGATTTCTGTAGTCTTCTTCTATCTCTTTAGAGATATCTTGGTAAGACTTTTATACTCCTCCTTTGTGTTTTGTTTTTTGATTTTCACTACTTAAGCTCCCGGGACCCGGATTCGAGGAAATCGAAGCGTGTTTCCGCACTTTGTCGGTCGGTTTCCCGTGATGAATCCCGGCAGTGGTATCAGAGCGGGCTTTTGCTCCGTGAAAATCTTTAACTTGGCGGATCCCGTGTTTTAAAATTGGTGTTTTATGGATCGGGATTCTTTCGGTTTTGGGGTTTTATATTTTTCCCCATTTGATTTTTCAAATTGAAATGGTTTATGCATATTAGGTTATATGTGTATGTTTCAATTTGTTTATTTTGTTATGCATGTTGGATTTATTTTGTGGGGACAGCAGCCTGCTGCTGCTGGCCGCAGGGGCTGCTGCTGGGCAGCAGCCTCCCGCGCGGTTGGTCGGGCCTGTTTTTGGATTTGGCAGGATTTTTGGGCCGGGCCGGATTTTAAAATTTTTATTGTTTTAAAAATTTTGCGTGTTTAAATTTTGGTAATTTTTATGCGCGTGTTTTATGAATGAAATTTATTTTTCGTTCATGCGATATTAATTTTGGAAATTAATACGGTTAATTGAAATTGGTTCGGGTTTTCTTGGCACGATTACCCGGACGGCTAATTTTGGAATTCATGGTTTCCCAATTAGATTGGGAGCAATTTTGCCTGGGTTGGAGGCCCAAAGCCCGCACGGGTTTAGAACCATGATCGGCCGAAATTTGGCGATTTCAAAATAATTGCTATGGACAAATGAAATCGGATTAAATCATGCATTTAACATGCTTATAAAATACATGATGTATTGGTTTACATGTAGGAAATCGACGCGTGTTTCGGCACTTTGTCGGTCGGTTTCCCGTGATGAATCCCAGCAGTTATTTCTCACAATGGGTAGAAATAGATCCTTCTTCAGTGTGACAGCCAAACAGATGGTTAAGTTCATTCAGAAGAACATCCTTTCTCATTACGGAATCCCTCAACATGTAGTGATCGACAACAGGGTGCAATTTCAAGGGGCAACAGCTAAGCTATTCTCAGAACATGGCATTGAACATCACAAGTTTTCTCCGTACAGACCACAGGCTAATGGTGCAATGGAATTAGCTAACAAGTCGATTAAGAAGATTTTTCAAAGATGGTAACCACCTACAGGGACTGGGATGCCAAATTGCCATATGCTCTTTGGGGTTATAGGACCAGCGTCAGAACGCCAATGGGCGAAACTCCCTGCACCTTGGTGCACGGGATGGAAGCAGTGTTGCCAGTGGAAATGGAACTCAAGTCACTTAGAGTAGCTTTGGAGGCCCAGCTACTAGAAACGGGATGGGCTTAGGCTAGGTACGAGCAATTGGCAGCATTAGATGAAAAACGGTTGAAAGCACTGGATCACCTATAGATGTATCAGAGTAGAATGGCCAGAGCTTATAATCAAAATGTGAAGTATCCCAGACAGTAGCGGAAGGTTGGGGATCTGGTTCTGAAGCAGTTAAGGCCTACGAATGTGGACGCCCGAGGGAAGTTCAGACCGAATTGGGAAGGCCCCTATGTTGTGAAGAAAGTGCTATCTAAGGGTGGTGTAAGCATCACGAACATGGATGGGAATGAATTTGCAAATCTTGTCAATCAAGACTGCCTGAAGCCTTACTATGTTTGAAAAAAAGAGAGAGAGAGAAAAAGAGCTCGCTAAGGTTAAAACTGAAAAGGCGCCTTAGGTAAAAGTTAGAGCAACTCGCTGAGCTGAAAACCCACACCGGGCAGTTCAGGGAAAATTTAGAGCATTTCTGAACTCAGCACTCCTAGGGAAAAAAAAACGAGACACTTTCATTCCCCAGCGGAGGTCCCTTCTACCACTTCCCAGTAGAAACTCGTCCATCTTTCTCCAATGGGATCCTCTGCACTATTCCCCAACGTAACCATCATAAACAACATGACCACTTTCTCCCCAACAATCATTGGACTTCCCTAACAGCCATTGCATATCCCCACATATCCCCAGTAGAGGTGCAAGAGTCACATTGCATAAAGAATGTATTCCCTATCTAGATCAGTCCTAGGTGTCATATGCTTTCCCTAGCTAAAGGCGCGACTCAATATCTATAGCAAGGGCATAACATTTCAAGGCCAGACCAATAGCGGGAAATGCATCTCCCAGAGTCCATTCGCATAATCATACATTGCAACATGCATACACAAGCATTCAAAACACGTACATAAACATGCATACATGCCTCACGACCAACCTAAGTGCAGGTATCCAGGGGCAGGGCAATCGAGCCGTATTTATTCTTGATCGAAGGGGTAAAAATTTTTCTTCCAAAATTATTGATCAAGGAATAAATACACATCAGTAACGCAATCAAAATTTTGGTAGATCTGCCACGGGTAACCTAAACTCGGTGTCAGGTTCAAATTTGCTTCCATCTCAACTCCAGCAGATCCGTTGTGGGTACCCTAAACCCGATGTCAGGCTTAGAGCGGCTTCACTCCAGATCCCTAGTCGATCCGCCGTGGGTATCCTAAACCAGGTGTCAGGCTCAGATCGGCTTCACTCCAGATCCTAAACAGATCCGGCGCGGGTAACCTAAACCCAGTGTCAGGCTCACATCGGCTTCACTCTAGATCCCCCAGCAGATCTGCCGCGGGTAACCTAAACCCGGTGTCAGGCTCAAATCGGGATCACTCTAGATCCCCCAGCAGATCCGCCATGGGTAACCTAAACCCCGGTGTCAAGCTCATATCAGCTTCACTTCAGATCCCCAGCAGATCCGCCGCGGGTAACCTAAACCCGGTATCAGGCTCAGATTTGCTTCCACCTCAAACTTCAACGGATCCGTCACGGGTAGCCTAAACCCGATGTCAGGCCCAGATCAGCTGTAACTCATGTATGTTTTTCTTTCCTTTCCCTTATGGTGCTTCAATTCGTGTCCTCAAATTCCCCTCAAGTAATCCAGATCGGGTATCGAGGATTGAATTTGATCACGTGAGGGGCAGCTGTAAGCGCTGGGTTTTCCCGACCTTAATGACGAGAATTACTGTGTTACCTGTCGAACCAACGGACGTGAACCGGACTTGAAAACACCGGAATGTCACCCAGAGTGTCTCAAATGTCCTGAAAACCAAGCTATCCACGATCCGAAACCCCCTAAAGAGGTCTCCCGAGCGGTTTCTAGGGTTTAGGGTGCGCGTCCGATTTTTAAAATTTTACCCTGACTCTTGGTAAAGCCACACGGCTCTAGCTTTCCAAGTTGCTTTGCAAAGCAGAGGAACTTCGCTCAGCAGAAGGGATTTTGGGCAAAATCAGAAAGTCAAGCAGCCATTTAATGTTTAAAATGATATGTGAGAGGAGAGTATAAAAGAAAAAAATCAAATCAAAAGAAAGGAGAAGGAGACTTTTGCAACCTTAGGCAAAAAAAGACTTTCCAAAGAAACAGAGAGAAAAGAAACAGAGAAAAAGAGAAGTGCAATCGAAACCAAGCAACCAAGTGAGGACCTAGAAACATAAGGACTAAGACTTAAAACCAATCTAAAAACATCAAACACAAGTTGCTTAACCTTTGCATATTGGTTTGAAATCACTTCGGATTCATTTCAGGTTGTTTCGGATCGAATTTTGGTTTTCGGCCGGTTGAGCTCCCAGGACAAATTCCAAGCTTTCAATCCATTTCTTGACATTCAAAGCATCAAAACAACATCAAGGTAAACTCTGAGAGGCTTTAAACCTGTTTGCATTGTCTTTTCTGCGCGTTTTCTTTGTTTTTGTAACTTTTGGAAATCGAATTGACTGAATAGAGCCGGGTGGCTGTGTTCTTCATGAACATAGCCACACGGCTGTGTTCATGAGGAATAGATTTTCGGATCATCCCAATCGACCGTAAACAGTCTGTTTTCCATTTTGCGCATTCTGTTGTGATCATTTTCGGCCCAAATCCATCCGTATGTTATAAAATTTTGGTTTTTGGATTTCTGTATGTACAGATATTAGGGTTTTTAGTTTTCCTGGAGTTTTATTTTCTGAGTTTCGAGGTTATTTTATCCAATCGGATCTATAGTCCAGCATTAGCGGACCCCCGAACCCTATAAAATCCCCGAAAAATATTGAAAATGAATAAAATGGTATTTTTCACAAATGTTTTTGGTGCGTTTATTGTATTTTGGACCCTAGATGGATGTTGAGTTTAGGAACCTACACAAATGGAACCCTGGATTTCGGGATAACAAACCCACAAAAAAATAGAAATTTGCATGTAACCGAGCCAAATGTTTTCCAAAAATTGATTTTCCAGCACAAAAATTACAAGGCGTTTCAAAACCGTTTTCCAGGTCTAATTGGTCTAACCGGTTGGGTCGACCCGGTTACCCCCTAAATGCATGCCCCCGTTTCCTAAATTCCCAATTCTGTCCTATTTGAGTCCTATCTATGTGTGTAATATAAACTATGCTAACCAATTTGTTTTGCAGCATTTATTTTTATTATCATTTTTATTTTAATTAATTGATTATTATCGTGTAAATTAGGCGGTTGTAATTTTTTAGATACCTCGTGTACTTAGGCGATTGTAAAGTGAGGACGAGAGTTTTTATCTTTTAATCGATTGGGTTGTATAATTGGTCTCTATTATTTTTTGTATATTTTGGATGAATGCTTTATTTTCCTGTAATTTATTTTCTGCATTTTGCTTTAGCATCAGCTGATTTAAAATAAACAAATTGGGGTTAGAAAAAGATAATAAAGTGAATTAAATATGGTAATATAAATTGTAAAGTGAAAGCAAGCTAGAGGTTAAGTAAGTCAGTTGCCCGAACCCTAAATCTATGGATTATGTATGGTAGTCTACCCTCAGTAGGGAGCTGTACCGGAATTCCCGGATGAGCTAATCCGGGTGGCGACTCTGTTACTGATCTTGAGATTTAAGTTTCAAGGTCTTTAAGTTAAAATAGGAAAATGTTTTCTATAAAGGAATTTTCAAATCAAATCAATGGTTTTTCCTAACTCAAGATAAACAAACACCCGTTTTCCAAAATCAAAACGAACAAAAACATTTTCCCCGGTTCGCTTCGCCGAGTCCTGTTTCTTTCGAAAAAGGTCATGTGCTCACAGTTCCCCAAAATGGTATACATTCCATAGAAAACCAAATCCGTCACCAGCCATCCCTTTTGGGTTTTCCAACTGATCATTTTCTCTTATGTCTTAATTTTTGCCTAGGCCCCCTTTTTTGAGTTTTCGGCCTAGCAGACTCTTTTTTTTTTTTTATACATAGTAACGCTTCAGGCGGTCTTGGTTGATAGGGCTTGCAAACTCATTCCCGTCCATATCTGTGATGTTTAAACCACCCTTTGATAGCATTTTCTTCATAACATAGGGGCCTTCCCAATTCGGTCTGAATTTCCTGTGGATATCCATATTTGTAGGCCTTAACCATTTCAGAACCAGATCCTCGACCCTCAGCTGCTGTCTGGGATACTTTACATTTTGATTATAGGCCCTAGCCGTTCTGCACTGATACATCTACAAGTGATCCAGTGCTTTCAACCATTTTTCATCTAATGCTACCATTTGCTCGTATCTTGCCTGAGCCCATCCAGTTTCTGGTAGCTGGGCTTCCAAAGCTACTTTGAGTGACTTGAGTTCTATTTCCACTGGCAACACTGCTTCCATCCCATACACCAAGGCGTAGGGAGTTTCGCTCGTTGGTGTTCTGACGCTGGTTCTATAACCCTAAAGAGCATACGGCAATTTGTCAGCCCAGTCTCTATAGGTGGTTACCATTTTTGACAAGATCTTCTTAATTGACTTGTTAGCCACCTCCACTGCGCCATTGGCCTGCGGTCTGTATAGAGAAGACCTATGATGTTCGATGCCATGTTTTAAGAATAGCTTAGCTGTTGCCCCTTGAAACTCCACTCCGTTGTTAGTCACTACATTTTGAGGGATTCCATATCGGGAGAAGATGTTCTATTGAATGAACTTGACCATTTGCTTAGCTATCACACTAGAGAAGGATTCTGCTTCTACCCACTTTGAAAATAATCATTCACAACCACTATGAATCTATGCCCATTAGATGATGCGGGATGAATTTTGCCGATCATATCAATCCCCCATGCCCAGAATGGCTAAGGAGATGCCAAGTTTTGTAGTTCAATTGGTGGTAGATGACTGATATCCGCATAGATCTGGCATTCGTGACACCTTTTCACTTCCTTCACATAATCAGCCTTCATTTTCATCCAGAAGTACCCTTGTCTCATTATCTTTCTGGCCATAGCAATCCCATTCATATGCGGTCTGCAGGATCCGGTATGTACTTGCTGCATCACCATTTCTGCTTCTCGTTCTGTCAAACATCTTAGAAGAACCCCATTTACAGTTCTCTTGTATAACTTATCTTCGAAGATTCTGAACTGGCTGGCTAATCTTCTTAATGAAACCTTATCAATAGTAGTAGCTTCTTCTGGATACTTTCCCTCTTTCACATACTAATAAATGTCAAAGAACCATGGCTTTTCCTCGGCTGTTAACTCCATCACTTCATGCATATCAAAGCAGGGTTGCCTGGAAATTGCTATGAATAGGGGCTGAATCTGTGTCTTTTCCATATCTTCCCACATGGAGGATAGTGTCGCTAGTGCATCCACCATTTTATTTTGCTCCCTAGGAACATGTCTGAACTTGCATTGGTCGAATAACCCTCTTATGTACTGCAGCAGTTCTAAGAAGGGCCGTAAGGCTTCTCTTTTAGCTCCCATTCACCTTGAGCTTGCCTAATCACTAAAAGTGAATCTCCAATGATCAGGACATCATTTGCCCCTAGAGTTAACAGAGGTTCCATCCCAAATAAGCATGCTTCATACTCTGCTCCGTTATTGGTTATGGGATAATCCAATCTCTTTGACAAAGGAATTATTTCTCCGTCCGGTGTCACTATAATTACTCCAATTCTAGCACCTTTTCTATTTACGGCACCATCAAAGCACATAACCCATCTCCTCACTTCCACTACAGCCAAATTTTCATCAAGGAACTCTAGACTTTCCGTGCAGTCTGATTCTAATGGCTGGTTTACTAGAAATTCTGCCACAGCTCGCCCTTTGATGGTTTTCTTAGTGATGTACTCAATGTCGAACTCTGACAGGAGTAGTAACCACCTGGATAATTTCCCAACCAGCACTGGCACCTTATACAAATATTTCATTGGATCCACCTTAGCTACGACTTGTACTTTGTATGACTGGAAGTAGTGGTGTAACTTCTTAGTCAGCCAAATCATTGCCACACATGTCTTCTCCACTAGTGTGTACTTGGTTTCATATTCCAGCAGCTTTTTGCTGAGATGATAAATGGGATACTCCTTCCTCCCATCTTGCTCCTATGTTAGCATTGCCCCTATAGAGGAGTCTTCGACGGCTAAATACAGAATCAAAGGCTTTCCTGGAGTTGGCAGGCTAAGAACTGGTGGATTTACTAGGTAAGCCTTGATCTTGTCAAAAGCTAATTGACACCTATCATCACATGCCCTAGTAGCTTCCCAGACATAACCCCGAATATGCACTTCTTGGGATTGAGTCTCAGATTGTACTCTCTAATGCGTCTAAGAAATCTATCCAGGATAGCAGGGTGCTCCTCCCGAGTCATTGATTTAACAAGCATGTCATCGACATACACCTCCACTTCTTTATGAATCATGTCATGCAGCAATGTTGTGGCAGCGCTGTAGTAAGTGGCCCCAGCATTTTTCAAGCTGAAAGGCATTATTTTGTAGCAGAAAGTGCCCCACTCTGTAATGAAGGATGTTTTCACCTTGTCGATCACATCCATTAAGATCTGGTTATATCCTGAAACCCATCCATGAAAGAATACATTGCCACCTTGGCTGCGCTGTCGATTAAAACATCAATGTGAGGTAAGGGGAAATTATCTTTCGAGTAGGCTTTGTTCAAGTCCCTGTAGTCGACACACACTCTTACCCTTCCATCTTTCTTAGGCACTAGGACAATGTTGGCTAACCATTCTATGTATTCTACCACTTTGAGGAACTTTGCTTCAATCCGCTTAGCCACCTCTTCCTTCACTAATGCAGCCCATTCTGGTCTTGGCCGTCTCAACTTCTATTTCACTGGCCTGGATCTAGGATCCATTGGAATCTTGTGAACTACTATTTCTGTGTCAACCCCTGGAATTTCCTTGTATGACCACGCAAAAGCCTTAACATGTTTTTGTAGTATTCTTGTCAATTCTCTCTCTTCTTCGGATTTAAGTTCATGTGAAATGAATACCATTTTGGGGTTTTCATCTGTACTTATGTTAATTTCATGCAATGCAGTGTCATGAATGCTAAATATGCTTCATGGTGATTCAAATGCATGCACAGAATTATCAGGATAAACATCACATAAGTAAGCAAGCTGGGCTTTCATTGCATTAAGTTTGTTAAAAAGTACATCGTTCACATCAAAAAGAGAAGAGACAGATACAACAAAAGCATTTTCATCCTCTACAGATGGAAGGCCTTGAACTTCTTTAGCATCCTTACTCAGCTCCAGGATGTTGTCCAGGTCAGCAACAATTTTAGACTCCTGTTCAACAGGAAGAGCAATCTTCTCAATTTCAGCCACCTATGCCTTGGCTTTCATTATGATTCCTGCTATCTTGGCAATCACAGAATCCAAACTCACCTTGGTCATCAGTTCCTTAGAGGACCCTTCCCCAGATTTTTCAAATGCCTTGCCTAAGGCAACAGTCAGTGCCTCTGAAATTGCTTTCACAGATTCATCACAAACTTTCTCTTTGGCTTTCTCCTTGGCCACTTCTACTGCTTCTGCTATTACTTCAGATGGTTTCTCTTGAAGGATGATAAGCTTAACAATTGCCTTCTCTACTGTAATTGGTGCAACTGGCTCCTCCTGGCTCTTTTCAAAGTCCACAACATCAGAAAATATCTTGAAGCCTGGGAGTTCAATGCTCCCGACTTTCACTGGTTTAGTTTGCCCCTTGTATAGTTGTTCGCCAGCCTTAATGGATGGCTTCATCATGGGCATGCCATTCTTTCCCCTCTTTAGGTTTTCTTCTCAGATGCCTCAGCTATGTAGCCTAAACCAAACTGTCTTGGCTTTCTAGAATCAATAATAAATTCGGGCACCCCCTGTAGATTGACTCCGAGTCCCACACCCGGAACAAAATCATGCCTGTGAAGGTATTTAGACAACCATTTTGGAATATAATTCTCATAGATGACCATTAGAGCATCCATGGTCTCCTCCTCACTGACCATGGTGGCTTGGAAATCGCCGAATGGTATGGTCTCCTCACTAACAGCAGCAATCATGGACTGGGTGTCTACCTCAACTGTCACAACTTCACAACTTCACCCCCTATTGAAAACTTAACCTTATGATGCAGAGTTGAAGGGACACCTCCCAACGGATGAAACCAGGGCCTCCCTAACAGCAAGGAAAATGTAACCGGAATGTCAATCATAGTAAAAACGACCATCGACTTGACCGGTCCCACTTCTACTTCAGTCTCAAAAGTCCCAATCACGGTCCTCTTCGAATCATCATAAGCCCTAATCATAGTGGAGGACTTTTTTAGGCTATCTTCGCTTAGACCTAGAAATGGTAACATTTTCAATAGACATATGTTTAGGGCAGACCCGTCATCTACCATCAGGCACAGCATGACTCGATCCATGATATTGACCTTGACATAAAGTGCCTTGTTGTGAGCCGTTCCTCCTTGTGGAATGTCTTTTTCAGAAAATACAATGTTAGGGGACCCGATATGGATCTTGTCTAGTAAGCAACACATGGCTTTTGGAGTTGCAAGGGGAGAAACTTTGATTTCAGACAGCTTTTTAACCAGTGCTGCTTGGTGTTCCTTGGAAGTCAGCAACAAGTGCCACATACTGGCCTGAGCTGGGGTCTTTTTCAATTGAGAAATAACTAGGTCTTCCTTTTCTACTTCTTTCGGCACTAACATGCTGCCTGACCTGGTCACAGGAATCTGGTCACTCTATTGAACCACCGGCTGGTAAACCCCGCCACTTCTTGTTACATTCTGTACTTTAGGAAATTTTGATTCCCCAACAACTGGCAGCTTGACCATCTCACTATTGCCATATTCTTCGTATTCATCTCTTAAATCTAGATCATCCAAACTCACTGGATTTACCTCTTTCTGCTCTGTCAACTTCTCATAATTAGACTTTGCCCCAACTCCACTAGCCACTACAGACTATACGGTGGGATTTGCATACGGGACTTGTGCAAAAATGAAGTTGCCTGGTAGGCCCGACTGCACCATATTGACCTGCCTTTCGAATGCTGGCAAAGGGTTAGTCTTAGTACTGGGCTTGGCAGGCTCCTGTAACTTCCCCTCGTTGATCAACTTCTGGATCGCATCCCTCAGCTTATAACAATTGTTGGTTCTATGCCCCACCATGACGTGGTAGGTACAGAAGTTATCCTTGCCCTCCTCTACTGGCTTCTTAAATGGCCTGAGAGAGTTCAATAGATTGCCATTTCTACACTTGGCGAAGATCTTAGCCAACGAGAAGGTCCAGGGTGACATGCCTTGACTATCTAGATTTCTACCTTGGTTGCCTCGTTGCTGAGACACGACGGCAACCCTTGCTTGTTTACCCTCTAAAAACTGACCGCCCTTACTTGCAGCACTAGAGCTGGACCCCCACCACTCAACCCAGCTGTAGTAGTCGATCGATAGCTGGAACTGTACCCGGGACCTCTGCTGCCCTATTGGTTTACTGCCCTTTCTTCTTCATCTCTCTCAATCTTCATTGCCATACTGTATACTTCGCTGATTTCACTGAAAGAGTGGAGCTTCATGCTGTTCCTGAAAATGTCCCGACTACCATCAATTAACTTCTGGATCAACTCATCCTCATCGGGACAGTCCTTTAGCAGGATCATTTTGTTCATCCATCTCTGATAGTATGCATCAAAGGATTGGGCTTCTGCTTAACCCTCTCTAGCTCGTACAGCTTTACCTAGATCTTAGTATTAAATCTATAGTATTTGAAGAAGGAAGCTGACAAGGCCTCCCAGTCTGACTGCACATCTTTAGACAAAGAGTTGTACTAGCTCAGTGCACCACCCTCGAGTGTGGTCGGGAAAAAGTTGATCCATTGCTGCTTAGTGGCACCTACCGTCAACATGACTCATGCATAAAGGTTCACGTGGGCCTCCGGTGAACCAATCCCCTTGTAGGAAGGAACTTTAGGCACTTGAAACCCAATGGGGAAGGTCTCAATGCCCTTGTTGATCATTGCATCCACATTCATCCCTCTCTTAGAGCCCAGGCTGATTTGGCCCCTTTCTTCAGTTCAGCCACCACTTCATCTAATTCAGAATACTTAGCCTTTATTTACTTTTCCATGGCTGCTTCCATCTCTTGAAGCTTCTCCACACTGGCTGAGACATCAGCCCCGTACTGAGAGGATTCATCCACCTTTTCCTTTCCAGGCCTACTGGTCCCGGTTTCCCCAGTTTCTCTCACCACAGCCGCATCTCCTCTTTCAGCATGTCACGGAAATCCTGGGATCTCAGGAAATCCTTCATGGCATCAGCAAGACTTGGTGTTTGATTAGCCATTTCCACTTCCTCTCTGGAATCAGAATCACTATCAGTCACTACTGTTCTTTGTTCCCCAGCAGCCCTCAAAGCCTGAGACCTTGTCCTTGGTCGATCCAGCTTATGGAGCTTTGGTCTTTTCTAGTCTCACGTGTGTATGGTCCTACATCATAAGTGGAGAGTTAGGGATGGTAGATGAATGACGTGATGTCATGGAGAGTGACGCTTGGATAATGCTTCGTGAATGGAGATGGACATGAGGATGATCTTTACATGTTTGAATTTTTTTTTGTTTGGGATGCCCTAAGAGTGCCTAATGCTATGCAAAATAATGCAAAAATGTCTCGTGGGAGCCACCGCACAGATAGAGGTTCGATGCCTTTAGGGCACCTAATGAATTATAGTGAGATGGCCGTGTGTGTACAGACAAACTAGCGAAGTTTTGATGCTTTATAGGTTGATGGTATGAAATGAAATGGTCGCATGGGGACCATCCCATAGACAGAGTTCTGATGCTTTTAAGGCATGTGATATGGAATGATGTTATAGAAAAGTCGCGTGCAATTCGAGACATGGACAGAGGTTTGGCGTTTGTGGAACACCTTACATGATTTTGATAATGTTATGGAATGCCCCTATATGTGTACTAATCTGGTACTCAGGGAGCACCTTGAATGACTTCACAATGTCATGAAATGGTCCGATGTGAACCATAATGCACAAACAGGACTTCAGCATCACCGAGATACCTATGATGAATGAGTATGATGACATGTAATGCATCGTGTGAATCGCCACACAGAAGTAGACCTAGGACCATTGTGGTCTTATATTGGATGACATGATATTTGAAATGGCCGAGTGCAATACGGTGCATGGGCGAAACACGGGTAGTTTTGGGGTACCCGATATGTTATGGAATGAAATGATTGTGATGGGCACAATTGGAATCATCCTTTTATTAGGAGAGATGAAATGAAATGAATGTGTATGTCACACAAAAATGCAAGTGGCTACACAAAAATGTGGTTAAAATGCGTGACACACAGAATGATGTCATGTATGCTTTGTGGAAATGTCACACGCGAGATATATATGACACACGAATAAAATGTCATGGTTGCACGAAAATGTGATTAGTATCACACATATGTCAATGCTCGAAAATGACTGCATAAAGATGTGGTTAGGATGGCACACGAAAGCTATGCGTGTTTGATGCTTCGTGAAAAGTCAAATAGAAACCACCACGGAACAAATGTTAGCACACGTAAAAATATGCGCTCCCTTCCAACCTTATTCCTCCTTTCGATTGGTCTTGCATTCTTCCTAGGAATTGGGTCTCTTTGGCATCAACAGGGGATACCAAAGGCGCGCACTCGGTGTTCAGTTTATATTTAAGTTTTGGTTATCCTAGGGGAAGTTGCTAAGCCATTACATGTGGGTCAAAGTCAAAACTAAGGGTCGTACAGGTTCCTATAGTGAATATACACTTTCCCACCGTAGAACACGATGTAAGGTCATACGGTGCTATGAGTGGTTTACCCCGTCGGGTGTCTCCAATCCTGGCGGAAGAGCTAGTCCACCTTCTTGGGTAAACCGGGGCTGATCAGTGTGTTGGAGGGATTGAGAAGAAGAAAATGTCATGATATGCAAGGTGCAAATAAATATCGTAATATAAACTAGTGAAGTGACTGCAAGCAAGGTTTTATTTCGATAGTTGCCTAAGTTACTTAAGTTTTTGTGAAAACTTTTTAAGAAACCATTCTCCCCAGCGGAGTCGCCACTGTGAGCGGATGACCTTTTTCTTAAAGAACGGGAAAAGGAACGCGGCGAAGCGAACCTGCGAAAAACATTTTCGTTTCGTCTTGATTTGGAAAAATAGGTTTTGTTTATCTTGAGGTAGGAAAATCGTGGATCTATTTGGAAAAACCCCTTTGTAGGAAACATTTTCCTGTTTTAACTTAAAGATCTCGATACTTAAATCCCGAGATCAGTGACAGAGTCGCCACCCGGATCAGCTCATCCGGGAAATTCTGGTACAGCTCCCTACCGAGGGTTGACTACTGCACCTAATCCAAAGATTTAGGGTTCGAGCAAGTGACTTACTTAACCTCTAGCTTGCTTTCACTTTACCATTCATATTACCATATTTAATTTTGCTTTATTATCTTTCTCTATCCCATTTTATTTATATTAATAAACCGATGCTAAAGCAAAATGCAGAAAATAAATTGCATAAAAATAAAGCATACATCGAAAATATATAAGAAAATAGTAGAGGCTGATTATACAACCCAATCGAATAAAAGATAAAAACTCTCGTCCTCACTTTACAATTGCGTAAGTACACGAGGATCTAAAAAATTACAACCGCCTAAAAATACACAAAATCTATCAGTTACATAAAAAATGAAAATAAAAGAAAGATAAATGTTGCAAAACAGACAGTTGGTACAGTTTATATTGCACACATAGATAGGACTCAAATAAGACAGAATTGGGAATTTAGGAAACCGGGGCATGCACTTAGGGGGTAACCAGATCAACCCGACCAGTTGGACCGGTTAGACCTGGAAAACAGTTTTGAAACGCCCTATCATTTTTGTGCTGAAAAATCATTTTTCGGAAAACAATTAGCTCGGTTACATGCAAATTTCCATTTTTTTATGGGTCTATTATCCCAAAATCCATGATTTCATTCGTGCGGGCTTCCTAATTCCAACATTCATCTAGGGTCCAAAAAGCAGTCAACACGCCAAAAACGTTTTGCATTCGAAAACAGCACCGTGTGATGACGTCCGTGTGGGTCATTTCACGGCTCTGCTTTATTCCAAAAATTACAGTCGTACGGCTGTAGTTACAGTCGTGCGGCTGTAATTTCTGGAACTCAAAAAATTGGTTTTCTTATTTTTAGTGGAAATATCATTTTTCTCATTTGCAATATTTTTTGGGAATTTTATAAGGTTCGGGTGTCTGCTAATGCAAAAATGAAGAAAACGTACAGAAAAGACAATGCAAACAAGTTTAAGGCCTCTTAGAGTTTACCTTGATGTTGTTTTGATGCTTTGAACATCAGGAAACGGATTGAAAGTTTGAAATGTGTCTTGGAAGCTAAACTAGTCAAAAACCGAAATGATCCAAAACAATCCAAAATCAATCCGAAATGATCCTGAATCAGTGAGCAAAGGTTAAGGAACTTGTTGTTAGAGTTTTGAGATTAGTTTTAAGTCTTAGCCTTTGTGTTTCTGAGCCCTCAAGTTTTCGGTCCCCTACTCACCCTTTTTCTTTGTTTTTCTTTTTCTTTCTCTGTATTCGGTTTTCAAAGTTTTCTACCCAATACCAACTCTCCCCCCTTTGATTTGATTTTCTCCTTTCCTTTTATACTCCCCTTCACATATCATTTCAAACATTAAATGGCCATCTGGCTTTTTGAGAATTCGGCCAACTTTTCTTTCTGTCGAGCCAAGTTGCTCTGCTTTGCAGAGCAACTTGGTTCACCGACTAGAGCCCCCCGCTTTAGTTCAAAAACCAGAGCCGCACGGCTCTAGTAAGAGCAGGGGCAAAATTCTCAAAAATCCGATGCACACCCTAAACCCTAGAAATCACTCGGGAGACCTTTTCGGGGGTTTCAGATCGCGGATAGCTTGGTTTTTAGGATGTTTGAGACACTCTAGGTGACATTCCGATCATTTTCAAGTCCAATTCGAGTCCTTCCATTACACAGGTAATACAGGAATTGTCATCATAGAGGTCTGGAAAACCCAGTGCTTGTACCGAGTTAACTAGTTCAGTCAGTTGAATCAGAACCAGTCACCATGGAAGGGGTCTATTCGGGGTTAGATTTAGATCGGGAAGTTGAGACTCAGTTACCCTCTTTACTCGGTGATAGTCAGACTTTATTGGAAGAGGCAGATGGGATAGAAATGGCTGACAGAAACAGTGGAAATACACCTTTTGACATGGCAGCTTTAATGAGAAGTTTTCTGAGTTTGGATGAATTTAAGGCTACCCTTAGGGAGCAAATGCAGGCTATAATGAATGCTACTCCTACTTAGACTGTTCCACCGACTTCGACTTCAGTTGGAAGTGGAGGACAACACTTTGTCCAAGTGACAAATAAAGTTGGAGGGAGTGTTCCCAACGGAAGTGGTGGAATTGTCAACCATAGGGAGTCTGATAGTCAATCTGAAGATGATGAAGCTTTTGTGAAGGCAAGAGAAGCCTCATTTGAGATAGTTGTGGAGAAGCATCTCAATTAGAAGTTTTTATACATTGAAGCCATGCTGACTAAGATAAAAAAGATAGTGCACTACAACCCTGTTAAGTATGTCAACCTGACTACTTTGATGGCTGATGGATGAGAGCCGCTTGTGGCTAGTTTTCACATGCCCTATCTTCCTCCCTACACCTGGGAAGGCCCACTGGAAGCCCATGTGGATAGCTATGTGAGACTGATGACTAGCATGGGAATTGGGAAAAGTCATCTCTTGAATCTGTTCCCCGAATACTTTGAGGGATGCGGTAGCAAAGTGGTATATGAAGATGCCTTTGTACACCTGTTCTACTTGGGAGGACCTATCTAAAGCTTTTGTGAAGCAACATGCTTACAATACCCAAATGGAAAGTACTCTTGAAGACTTAGAGAGGATCCGCCAAAAGCTAAATGAACCCTTTCCATCTTACTACAAGAGATGGATGGATGTTCAAGCGTTGGTTGATGGAGCTCCAAAGTTAGAGTCTCTCATCATGAAGTTGGTTGATGGAAGCATGCCTCAATACAAGGACAAAATGAAGCTGAAGAGGTTCCACTCTTTCAATGAAGTTGTGGAATTTGCTAAGCGAATCGAGAGAAATAAGGAGGAACACCAAAGAAACAAGCAGAATTTTGGTACTTATCAAGGCAGTCAGGGCTATACATAGGGCTACAAGGCTAGTAACTGCGCAACCACATCTGCTGGGTCTAAGCTGGCTCAAACCGCAACCCTTGGACAGATGCAAGAAGTGAATGTGCCTGCTGTTGCTCAAGGTAGACAAATAGGAACTCCTCAAAGAATCACCAACCAGCGGGTAGAATCTTTGTCTTGTATCTATGCCAAATGTAGGAAGACTAGGTTGTTGCAGTGTCTGAAGCTGTTTTCTCCTCTAGCTGAGGCAGATAAAGATAACTTCTATTCTCATCATGTGATGATGGGTTACCGTACAAATGAGTGCACCCAGTTGATCAAGACCATCAGGCATTTGGTTATTGATGGTAAGATTATCGAGCCAACCTTGAAGCCGAGTGTTTAGAGTAACCCCAACCCAACTTTGGCTAGCCCGGGTGTGCGAGCTATTGAGGACCATGATGCTGCAATTAAAAAAGACCCTCCACATATGGAGGGCAATAATCATTTTGATGTTTTCGTTTTTTATTTTTATCATTTATCATTTGAACAATTCAGTCCCTAAGGTGTTTAATTTAATAGAATTTGATTTCAATTATTTGTGTGATATTTTTTGGATGGAACTTTGCATGCATAC
Source organism: Euphorbia tirucalli (assembly GCA_039660915.1). Lineage (NCBI taxonomy): Eukaryota > Viridiplantae > Streptophyta > Magnoliopsida > Malpighiales > Euphorbiaceae > Euphorbia > Euphorbia tirucalli. The sequence continues at coordinate 45,083,907 of CM077636.1, forward strand.
AAACATTCATTTAATGCCTTTAGGATACATGATGCATCATTGCATGAAATGAATCTTGGGACAGATGATGACCCAAAAATGGTATCTATCTCAAAAGACCCCATGCCTGATGAGAGAAAAGAAAATTGCAAAAGTACTACAAAAGCACATGGGAATCTTTGCCTGGCTGTACGGTGTCGTGCCAGGGTGATAGAGAAATTACTAAACACCAAGTTGCAAAGGATTCAAAGATGAAGCCAGCCAAGCAGGAGCTCCATAGACTCAAACTAGAAAAAGGAGGGTTGTCACAACATGGGGAATTGACAGTGTCAGCGAAGTAAGGCCAATAGCGACGAACGAACACCACCCTATGGTTGCAACCACCAACTAATTCTCAAAGTGGGTAGAAGTGGAGTCATATATGAATGTCACAACCTAAACTAAAAAAAAAAGAAAAAAAAGTCACCATGTCATGATTGATGATGGAGTACAATTGCAAGGGATAATAACACAGTGTTCCAGAACAAGAGGTTGAGTATCATAGATCATCTCCACATCTCCCACAAGCCAACAGGGCAAAAGGAGCATCTAATAAATCCATCAAAGGGATTGTTATCTACAGAGTTTGGGTCGACAAATTACCATTTGCCTTGCAAGGACACAAAACTAGCTTCAGAGCATGTACTGGAGAAACGCCATACTCGTTAGCCTATTAGATGGGTTCTACCAGGGGGGACAGAGACCAAGTCGTCAACCCCATCAGCCAAGACAAACTTAAGCGATACTATGTCAAAAAAAAAAAAAGAATCAGATGGGTCAAAAACTGAAAAGGCGATCCATGTAAAAGTTAGGACAGTCCAATGGGTCGAAAACCAAAAAGGTGATCCATGCAAAAGTTAGGACAGAGAGGTGAGCACCATCAGCGGGAAAATCTACAAAGACCAATTGGTGGTAGGTGTGGATTCGGTCGAGACAGATACCACTACTAATTTTGTCCTTAGCTTCATTTCATCTTTCGATATGCATTGTGCTATAACATTAACAATGAATGAATGAAAGAACGCTTGGCTCTATTCGCTTAAATGTCCCAAGTCATCTTGAAATTGAATTCGTATCATGCGTATATGGCTGTACACACTTTCGGTTTGCATGCATATCCCTTCAAAAAAACTGAAAAAAAGAGAAGTCTAATACATTGAAAAACCCGAAAAGGCAGTCTATGTAAAAATTAGGACACAAAGTAAAGTCTGCTGAATTGAAAACCTGAGAGGGCAGTTCAAGCAAAAGTGAAGATAGTCCGATAGGCTGAAAACTCGAAAGGGCGACCTATGCAAAACTTAGGACATAAAATAAAAATAATAAAAGTCACATAGTAGCATCAAGCTTAGATAACTCTAATCCTCAAACGGCTAGAGTACCTTAAAGTTAGCACCGCACATCCATGTCTCATTGGGCAAGCAATCAGGATGTATCCACTGATGCTACATGTGTCGAGGCCACTGTGGTGTAAACACTCTACACTTGATGGTGCACAAAGATGGAAGGATCCCCTACAGCTGATCATACTATCTGCATAGTCAAGCGCAAGAGCAAAAAGTCAAGTGGGTCAATCCAAGCAGCTAGACACCTCTGGCCCAGGTCTCCGTTGTCGCACCAGAAATATCCCACCAGGGGCAAACCCATCGGATAGAAACATCAGTCCGTCTCCTTAGTCAATCAAACCAATTTGGTGTGGGGTGGCTCTAAGGTATAAATCATCCAAGCCACCAAGTACATCATGAAGCAAGACCCATGCAAGGGCCAGAATGTGCAAAAGTCAAAGAAAGTAACCCACGGGTGGGTCAATACATCACGAGTAGAAAAACAGATAAATAAGCCTAAAGAGGTGCAAAGCTAGCATCACCATCATTATCTCTATCATCTCTTAGCTCCTTCGTCAAGTTCTTGCTCACATGCTCACCCACAATTCCTATTTAGGCCTCCAAATCTTTCACCCGATCTCTGAAGGCCTGATTCATGATCTCTAACTCGGTGACCCGTCGACACAACTGGTCAACCCTCGCCCTCAAGCGAGTGGACTCTCAACACTCAATCCCAATCATCGTCTACAACAAGCAAAGCATAAAAAACATCATAATCATATACACATACATTCAAAACATACATACACACATGCATACATGCATCAAAGTCCAACACAAGTATAGGTACTTGCTATCATCATCGAGCTGCCTTGAATCATGAGTACTCCAAAAGCAGAAACAACCTGACACTGCGGTATCCTCTAAACCTCAAGTAAGAGACTTTTCTCAATTTTCAGAATTCACATTTATGCCGATTATGAGCACAGTTTTTTCCCGACCTCGATGATGAAAGCTATTGTTACCTTTTCCACGGATAAACATGAAGCAGATTCAGAACAAATAGAATGACCCTGGAGACATTTTAGAAAACTCGGATATGTGTGAGAAGTCTTGGTACAGAACCCCGAAGAAGGTCGAGTGAGCGTTTGAAAGAACCGAAGAGAAAAGAGAAAAATAAGTGAAAATGGGCATGTCTGGACACTATAACCGCTCGGCTATAGTGCCCTATAGTATAGCCGCACAGCTGCAGTATAGCCACCCAGCTGTAGTACAGCCCACGATTGTAGGCCACTACAGCCTTGCGGCTGTAATCTTTAGATTTCTTAAATAACCGAAAATCAGTCATTAATTCGGATTTTAACCCTATTTTGGGTGATATGAAAGCAACAAAAATGGAAGAAACCAGGGGAGACAGAACAGATAGGGTTTTTAGAAAATTATACACAAAAAATTAGGATTCTTGGGGAGAGTTAGAGAGAGAAAATAGGGCTTTTAGAGAGAGAATTCCCCAAATTTGTTCAAAAAGCAGTCAATCTTAATCTTAATTCGTAGAAAACATTAGTTTTCTCAAATAAATCAAATTGGAGTGCAATTCTCATCGATTTGGCGTTTGTTCAAGCCAATTCGGGGTTTGTTCAAGTTTTGCCGATTTCGGGTTGTTCGTGATTCCAAGGGATTTTCTGGCATCCAAATCCGTTCCTGGTGGTCTAAAACGCTGGAACACAGACTAGGTATACTCTGATAGGCCCTAAAAACTCATTCTAATCTGATTCTAGGTTTTTTTATTGATGATTTCGTTTTATTTTCAAATCTGGAAGTGAGCCTAGTCACAGCCGCCCCATCTAATGGTTACAGCCGCTCGGTTGTAATCTACAAAGGCGTGGCTGTAACCTACATCCATGCAGCTATAATCTTCAGGGGAAGAAGCTTTAAATACCCTAAATCGACCGATAACGCTTCCGTTCTTTAAATTAAATGGTTTTTCATGATTATTATCGGTCAATTAGATCCATATATGTTTGATTTTCGGTTTTTGGATTTATAATTAATGGATGTAATGTTAAAGTTTGGTGATTTCAGGTTTTTAGGGATTTCTGGACTCATTTGATCCGCTTTGGATCTGTTTTCATGGAGTTTTATGAGTTTCTAGAAATCTTAGATCGCTCAAAATCATCGAAATTCTAAAACGAATTTCAAAACAAGAAAAGAAAATTGAAATAGATTCTTTATTTTTATTTTTGGATGTATTTAACAGACTAAATCGTGTATTCTAGGCGATTGTACTTTTTTAGATTTTCGTGTATCTGGGTGATTGTAATGGTGAGGATGAGAGCTATTTCTTTTTATGGGTTGCATAATTTGGACTCTACTTTACTTTTCCTGCACTTTTACTTTTCTGTACTTTATTTTGGATTTATATTTATGTCATGTGTATGAGCATTAACTAAAAAAAAAAAAAAAGATAAAATGAGTAGAACTAAGTGGAAGTTATATTATATTATGAGATAATAATGTAAAATAAGTGAGGATTAGTAGATGTGTTGCCTGAACCTTGAATCTCTGGATTAGGTACTGCATCTACACTTGGTAGGGAGCTGTACTGGAATTTTCCGGATGAGCTGATCTGGGTGGTGACTCTGTATCTAATCTGGAAATTTAGGTTTCGAGATCTTTAAGTTTAAATTGGGATTTTCTAAAAACCTATTTTCCAAAATTCACACTTACAATTAAGTTTTCTACAAAAGGGTTTTTCCAATAAAATGAAAGGCTTTCTTAAAGAAGATTAAAACCCGTTTTCAAAACCAAACTGTGAGCGGACGACCTTTTTCAGATGCGGGACGCGGTGAAGCGAACCTGGGAAAATGTTTTCATTCGTTTTGATTTTGTGGAAAATGGGTTTTGTTTATCTTGAGTTAGGAAAATCATGGATTTGATTTGGAAATTCCTTTGTAGAAAACATTTTCCAGTTTCAACTTAAAGACCTCAAAACTTAAATTCCAAGATCAGTGATAGAGTCACCACCCGGATCAGCTCATCCGGGAAATTCCGATACAGCTCCCTACCGAGGGCAAACAACTGTAACTAATCTAGAGATTTACGGTTCGGGCAAATGACTTGCACAACCTCTAGCTTGCTTTCACTTTACAATTTATACTACCATATTTAATTTACTTTATTATCTTTCTCTATCCCAATTTCGTTTATATGTATATCAACCCATGCTCAGGCAAATGACAAAAATAAAATTGCGGAAAAATAAACCATGCATCCAAATTATACAAAAGAAAATAGAGACCACTTATACAACCAAATTGAATAAAAATAAAGGCTCTCAACCTCACTTTACAAACGCGTAGAATATATGAATGTCTAAAAAATTACAATCGCCTAATTTACATAAGAATAATCTATTAATTACAGTAAAAATGATAAAAAGAAAAAATAAATGCTGCAAGACAAACTGGTTAGCACAATTTACTACACAACATAGATAGGACTCAAATCAAGACAGAATTAGAATTTCAGGAATGGGGGCATGTATTTAGGGGTAACCGGGTCGACCCGATCGGTCGGACCGGTTAGACCTGGAAAATGGTTTTGAAACGCCTTGTAATTTTTGTGCTGGAATATCAATTTTAGAAAATTATTTGGCTCGGTTTCATGTAAACTTTTCCATTTAGCGGGTCCGTTATTCCGGAACTCAGGGTTTCGCTCGTGTGGGCTCCTAAATTCAACATTCATGTAGGGTCCAAAAAGCAATAAACACGCCGAAAATAATTTTGAATTCGAAAACAGCACCACGCGATGATGTCGGTACGGGTCATTTCACGGCTCTGTTTTATTCTGGGAATTACGGTCGTATAGTTATAATTACAGCCGTGCGGCCGTAATTCTCGGAACCCGAAAAAAATGGTTTTCTCATTTTTTTTGAAAATGTCGTTTTGCTCGTTTTTGATATTTTTCGGGGATTTTATAGGGTTCAGTGGCCCGCTAATGCAGGACTACGGATCCGATTCGGATCGAACAACCCCGAAACTCAGAAAATAAAACCTAAAAAAATCTTAAAACCCTAATATCCGTACGTACAGAAATATGAATACCAAACTTTTACAACATATGATGAATTTGGGCTAAAATCGATCACAACAGAATGCATAAAATGGAAAATTGAGTGTTTTCAACCTATCAGGGCAGTTCGGGAATCTGCCTCTGCAGAACAGAGCCGCCTAGCCCTGTTCATCACAATCATAGCCGTACGGCTGTGTTCATGGAAACACAGCCATACGGCTATGTTTGGGAAAGTCCGGTTTCTGAAATTCGTAAAAGCAAGAAAAATGCAAGGAAAAAGAATGTGCACAGGTTTAAGGACTCTCAGAGTTTACCTTGATGTTGTTTTGATGCTTTAAACATTAAGAAATGGATTGAGAACTTGGAATTTGCCCTAAATACTCAATCGACCGAAAACCGAAATGATCGGAAATAATCTAAAATCAATCCGAAACGATTCCGAATCAATGTGCTAAGGTTAAGGAACTTTCTATTAGTGTTTGAGGATTAGTTTTAGGTCTTAGTTTGGGTGTTTGGATCACGTCCCCTTAGCTTCTATGCTCGGTTCCTTTACCTCTCTTTTTCTGCTTTCTTTTTTTCTCTGTTTCTTGAAAATTGGTTTCTCTACCTAAGATTACACCCCTTTGATTTGATTTTCCTTTTTCTTTTATACTTTCCTTCTATAATCATTTTAACCAATTAATGTGCTGGCTGAATTCTCTGATTTTTGCCCAATTTCCCATGGCCCAGCCAAGTTGCTCTGGAGCAACTTGGCTCAACCCATTAGAGCTGCATGGCTCTAGTTATGCTAGAGCCGTGCGGCTCTAAACTACAGCTGCATGGCTGTAGTTAAAAAAACTATAGCCATATGGCTCTAGCAAGAGCCGAGCCAAAATTGGTGAAAATCCAACGTGCACCCTAAACCCTAAAAACCACTTGGGGGACCTTTTCGAGGGTTTCAGATCCCGAATAGCCATTTTTAAGGATGTTTGAGATACTCCACGCAACATTCTGGTTGTTTTCAAGTCCGATTTGAGTCCGTCTGCTCCATAGGTAATACATGAATTCTCATCATAGAGGTCAAAAAAATCCAGCGCTTACAGCTGCCCCTCGCGTGATCAAATTAAATTCCCAATACCAGGTTTAGGTTACCTGAGGGGAATTTGAGAACGCGAATGGAAGCACTATATGCTGAAGGACAAAAAGACATACCTGAGCTGCAGTGATGATTTGGAATAAGCTAATACCGGGTCTAGGTTACCCGAGGCAAAGTTGATGACGAAACAAGCCAATTTGGGCCGATACCGGGTCTAGGTTACCTTAGGCGGATCTACTGATGATGAAATGAGCTGATACTCGGTCTAGGTTACCCGAGGCAAAGTTGATGATGAAATAAGCCGATCTGGGCCAATTCCAGGTCTAGGTTACCCGAGGGGGATCTGCTGAGGATTTGAAATGAAACCGATCTGGGTCGATGCCGGGTCTAGGTTACCCGAGACGGATCTACTGAGGATTTGAAATGAATCCGATCTGGGCCGATGCCGGGTCAAGGATATCCAAGGTGGATCTGCTGAGGATTTGAGATGAAGCCGATCTGGGCCTATACCGGGTCTATTTAACCTTGGCGGATCTACTAAGGATTTGAAATGAAGCCGATCTGGGCTGATGCTGGGTCTAGGTTGCCCGAGATGGATCTGCTGAGGATTTAAAATGAAGCCGATCTGGGCCGATGCCGGGTCTAGGTAACCCGAGACAGATCTACTGATGACAAAATTAGTCGATCTAGGCCGATGCCGGGTCTAGGTTACGCAAGGCGGATCTGCTAAGGATTTGAAATGAAGCCAATCTGGGCCGATACCAGGTCTAGGTTACCCGAGGGGGATCTGCTGAGGATTTGAAAAGAAGATGATCTGGGCCGATGCCGGGTCTAAGTTACCCGAGGTGGATCCGCTGAGGATTTGAAATGAAGCCGATCTAGGCCGATACCGAGTCTAGGTTACCCGAGGCAGATCTGTTGATGACAAAATGAGCTGATACCGGGTTTAGGTTAACCGAGGCGAAGTTGATGATGAAATAAGCCGATACCGGGCCTAGGTTACCCGAGGCGAAGAACAGCTAGGGAACTAGAATGAAGTTTATCTCTGAGGATTTCTGAAGTTGTATGGGCGATGTATATTTATTCCTTGATCGATAATTTTGGAACAAAAATGTTTGCCCCTTCGATCAAGAATAAATACGGCTTGATTGTCTTGCCCTTTGATGCTTGAGATACTGAGGCTTGGGCTTGTGCTGCTCTAATTTGTTTCTTAAGAACTAGAGGATGCCCCAGTGTTGGACTACTTCTGCTTTGAGAGTGGCCCTGATTTGAAACGGCCCGATGATGGTGGTGGGTACCTGTACTTGAATTGGTCGTGATGCATGTATGTATATGCATGTTTTGAATGTTTGTATGTGCATGTTTCAATGTATGCCTGTGCGAATGGATTCTGGGAGATGCATCCCTTTCCTATTCATCCATCCTTGAAACACTATACCCTTGTTGGGGCAGATCGGGTCGCGCCTCTGGCTATGGAAGGTACATCACGCCTATGGCTGATCTAGTTGTGGAGTATATTCTTTATGTGATGTGATTCTCGCACCTCTGCTGGGGATGTGCGGGGATATGCAATGGCTATTGGGGAAGTCCCATGACTGTGGGAGAGAAAGTGGTGGCATTCTTTATGGTGGTTCCACTGGGGAATAGCGCAGAGGATTTTGCTGGAGAATAGTAGAAGAACTTCTGCTGGGGAATGGTGAAAGGGTTCCGCTTTTCTGCCCCTAGGAATGGTGAATCTGGAAGTGCTCTAAATTTTACTTAAACTGCCCGACGTGGGTTTTCATCTCAACGAGCTACCCTAACTTTTGCCTAAGGCGCCTTTTCGGTTTTCACCTTAGCGAGCTTCTTTTTTTTTTTAAAGGTCCTATGATGTTTGAACCTGAGTTTGTTTTGGAATTTCTAGCCTCCTCGAGAAATAATGGGTTAGATTCGGAGGATAAGGAAAAATTACAAATTACATGTATTTAGCACATTTCCTTTGTTAAGTAATGCGAGTCTTTTAACGAATTAAATGCAAAGTGCTTTCTTTAAATGGATGTTAGATGAGATAACTTTGTTTATGCATTATGATATAACAATGCGAACATATTTAAACATGACATAACACTTTATTGATGAAAGTAGCATGAATACATTTGAAAAGATTGGTTCCCAAAATGGTATACATTCCACACAGGACCAGAATCCATCACCAGCCGTCCCTTGCGGATTTTCTGACTGACCATTTTCTCTCATGTCTTAACTTTTGTCTAGGTAACCCTTTTCAAGTTTTCAACCTAGCAGACTCTTTTTTTTTTCAAACATTGTAAGGCTTCAGACGATCTTGGTTGACAGGATTTGCAAATTCATTCCTATCCATGTCTGCGATGCTTACTCCACCCTTTGATTGCACTTTCGTCATAATATAGGGGCCTTCCCAATTCCATCTGAACTTCCCTCGGGCATTGACATTCGTAGGCCTTAACTGTTTCAGGAATAGATCCCTGGCTTTCAGCTGCTGTCTAGGATACTTCACTTTCTGATTATAGACTCTAGCCATTCTGCGTTGGTACATCTGTAGATGATCCATTGCTTTCAATTGCTTTTCGTCTAATGCAACCAATTGCTCATATCTATCCTGAACCCATCTTGTTTCTAGTAATTGAGCTTCCAAGGCTATTCTGAGTGACTTGAGTTTCATTTCCACTGGCAATATTGCTTCCATTCCATACACCAAGGCATAAGGAGTCTCGCCAGTTGGTGTTCTGACACTGGTCCTGTAACCCCAAAGAGCATATGGCAATTTATCAGCCCGGTCTCTGTAGGTGGTTACCATTTTTTATAAGATCTTCTTAATTGACTTATTAGTTGCCTCTACTGCACCATTAGCCTGCGGTTTGTATGGAGAAGACCTATGATGTTCAATGCTATGTTCCATGAATAGCTTGGCTGTTGCCCCTTGAAACTACACTCCGTTGTCAGTCACTACATGGTGAGCAATTCTGTATCGAGAGAAGATGTTCTTTCTGAATGTACATAACCATCTGTTTGGCTATCACACTGGAGAAGGACTCTGCTTCCACCCATTTTGAAAAATAATCTACTGCAACCACTATGAATCTGTTCCCATTAGATGCTGCAGGATGAATTTCTCCAATCATGTTAATCCCCCACGCCGAGAACGGCCAAGGAGGTGATAGGTTCTATAGTTCAAGTGGCAAATGGCTGATATCAGTATAGATTTGGCACTCGTGACATCTTTTTACCTCCTTCACACAATCAGTCTACATCGTCATCCAGAAGTATCCTTGTCTCATTATCTTTCTAGCAATGGCGATCCCATTCATATGCGGCCTGCAGGATCCTGAATGTACTTACTGCATTACTGTTTCTGCTTCTTGTTCTATCAAATATCTTAGAAGAACCCCATTTGCAGTTCTCTTGTATACTTTGTCCTTGAAAATTCTGAACTAGCTGGCTAATCTTCTTAATGAAACCTGATCAGCAATGCTACCTTCTTTCGGATACTTCCCCTCTTTCACATACTGATAAATGTAAAAAAACCAGGGCTTTTCCTTGGCTGCTAACTCCATTACTTCATACATATCAAAGCAGGGTTGCCTGGAAATTGCTATAACTAGAGGCTGTATCTGTGTCTTCTCTAGATCTTCCCATATGGAGGACAGTGTTGCTAGTGCATCCGCTATTTTATTTTCTTCCCTGGGGACATGTCTGAATTCACACTGGTCAAATAACCTGTACTGCAGCAATTCTAAGTAGGGTCGTAAGTCTTCTTCTCTCAAATCCTAGTTGCCTTATGCCTGCCTAATCACCAAGAGTGAATCCCCAATAATCAAGACTTTGTCTGCCTCTAGTGTCAGGAAGGCTTCCATTCTAAATAAGAACACTTCATATTCCACTCCATTGTTTGTTATGGGGAAGTTTAACCTCTTTGACAGCGGAATAATCTCGCCATCAGGCGTTGCTATGATCACCCCAATTCCAGCACCCTTTCTGTTTACGCCACCATCGAAGTACATAACCCATCTTCTCACTTCTACTACAGCTAACTGTTCATCAGGGAACTCCAGATTTTCTGTTCGGTCCGATTCTAATGGTGGTTTGCTAGGAATTCTGCCACAGCTCGCCCTTTGATAGTTTTCCTAGTGATGTACTCAATGTCGAATTTTGATAGGAGCAGTAGCCACCTGGATAATTTTCCAACCAATACTAGTGCTTCATACAGATATTTCATCGGATCCATTTTAGCCACGGGTTGTACCTTGTATGACTAAAAGTAGTGGCACAACTTCTTATTCAGCCAAATCATTACTACACATGTCTTCTCCACTAGTGTGTACTTGGTTTCGTATTCCAGCAGCTTTTTGCTGAGATAATAAATGGGATACTCCTTCCTCCCATCCTACTCCTGTGTTAGCATTGCCCCTATGGAAGAATCTTCGACGGCTAAATACAGAATCAAAGGCTTCCCTGGATTTGGCGGGCTGAGAACTGGTGGATTTACCAGGTAAGCTTTGATCTTATCGAAAGCCAAGTGACACCTGTCATCCCATACAATTGGCTGTTCTTTCCTCAATAACTTAAATATTGGCTCACACGCTGAAGTTAACCGGGCTATGAAACGGCTGACATACTGTAAAGAACCTAAGAGAGACCGGACCTCCTTTTCTATTTTAGGGGCTGGAATATCTCAAATGGCTTTGATTTTGTTTGGATCCATCTCTATTCCCCTTTGACTAACCAAATGACCCAGCAGTTTTCCTGATGTAACTCCAAATATGCATTTCTTGGGATTGAGCCGTAGGTTGTATTCTCCAATGTGTATAAGAAATCTATCCAGGATAGCAGGGTGCTCCTCCCAGGTCACTGATTTAACAAGCATATCATCAACGTACACCTCTACTTCTTTGTGAATCATGTCAAGCAGTAGTGTTATGACAGCCCTCTGGTAGGTGGCCCCAGCATCTTTGAATCCAAAAGGCATTACTCTGCAGCAGAAAGTGCCCCACTTTGTAATAAAGGATGCCTTTACCTTGTCAATCACATCCATTAGTATCTAGTTATATCCCAAATATTCATCCATAAAAGAGTACATTACTGCCTTGGCTGCACTGTCTATCAAAACATCAATGTGAGCCAAGGGAAATTATCTTTCGGGCAGGCCTTATTCAAGTCCCTGTAGTCAACACACACTTTGACCCTTCCATCTTTCTTAGGCACTAGCACAATGTTGGCTAACCATTTTTTGTATTATTCCACTTTGAGGAACTTGGCTTCAATCTGTTTAGCCACCTCTTCTTTTACTAATGCAGCGCATTCTGGTCTTAGCCGTCTCAGTTTCTCCTTTACTGGTCTAAATTTGGGATCCATTGGAATCTTGTGAACTACTATTTCTGTGTCGACCCCTGGCATGTCTTCGTATGACCAAGCAAAGGCCTTAACATGTTTTTGTAGTATTCTTATCAGTTCTCTCTCTTCTTCGGATTTTAGTTCATGTGAGATGAATACCATTTTGTGATTTTCATCTGTACTTATATTAATTTCATGCAATGCAGTGTCATGAATACTAAATATGCTTGATGGTGATTCAAATGCATAAGCAGAATTATCAGGATACACATCACACAAGTAAGCAAACTGGGATTTCATTGCATTAAATTTGTTAAAAAGTACATCGGTCACATTGAAAAGAGAAGAAACAGATACGACAAAAGCATTTTCATCCTCCATAGGCAGATGGCCTTGAACTTCGCCATCCTCGCTCAGCTCTAAGATGTTTTCCAGGTCAGTAGCAGTTTCAGATTCTTGTCCAGCAGGGAGAGTAGTCCCCTTGATCTCAGCCACCTATGCCTTGGCTTTCATCATGATACCTGCTATCTCGGTAATCACAGAATCCAAACTTACCATGGTCATCAGCTCCTTAGTCGATCCTTCCTCAGACTTTTCAAATGCCTTGCCTAAGGCAGCAGTCAGTGCCTCTGAAATTGCTTTCACAGATTCATCACAGACTTTTTCTTTAGCTTTCTTCTTGGCCACTTCCACTACTTCTGCTATTATTTTAGATGGTTTCTCCTAGGAATGACAGGCTCAACAATTGCCTCCTCTACTATTACTGGCGCAACTGGCTCCTCCAGGCTCTTTTCGAAGTCCACAACATCAGAAAATATCTCGAAGCTTAGAGTTTGATGCTCCCAACCTTCACTTGTTCAGTTTGCCCCTTATATAGTTGTTCACCAGCCTTAATGAATGGCTTCATCATAGGCTTACCACTCTTTCCTTTTCTCAGATCCTTCTTTTGAGATGCCTCTGCTGTGTAGCCTAAGCCAAACTGCCTCGGCTTTCCAGAATCAATATTAAATTTGGGCACCCCTTGTAGATTGACTCCGAGTCCCATGGCTAGAACAAAATCATGCCTGCGAAGGTATTTAGATAACCATTCTGGCATATAGTTCTCATAGATAACCATTGGAGCCTCTGTAGTTTCCTCCTTACTAACAATGGCAACTTGGAATCCACCAAATGGTATGATCTCCTCACTAACAGCAGCAATCATGGACTGAGAATCTGCCTTGACTGTCACAACCTGACTGCCTACTAAAAACTTGATATTCTAGGGCAAGGTTAAAGGAACGCCCCCTAATGGGTGGAACCATAGCCTCCCTAACAATAAGGAGAAGGTGACTGGAATGTTAATCACAGTAAAGTTGAGCGTCGACTTGACCGGTCCCACTTCCACTTCAGCTTCAAAGGTCCCAATTACAGTCCTCTTGGAATCATCATAGGCCCTGATCACAGTGGAGGACTTTTTCAACTCGTCTTAACTCAGACCCAGGAATGGTAGCATCTTTAGTGGACATATATTCAGGGCAGATCCATCGTCTACCATCACATATGGCATAACCCAGTCCATGATGTTAACTTTGACATACAGAGCTTTGTTGTGAGTTCTCCCCTCGTGTGGCAAATCATTTTGGAGAATACAATGTCAGGAGACCCTATATGAACCTTGTCCAGTAAAAAACACATGGCCTCTGGAGAAGCAAGCAGAGAAACTTCTAGTTTAGACAGCTTTTTAACCAGTGCTGCTCTGTGTTCCTTGGAAGTTAGCAACAGGTGCCACAGACTGGCCTGTGCTGGAGTCTTTTTCAATTTTGAGATAACCAAGTCCTCTTTTTCCACCTCCTTATGTACTGACATACTACCCGACCCGGTCAATGGAGTCTTGTCACTCTGTTGAACCACAAGTTGGTATACCCTACCGCTCCTTGTTACATTCTAGACTTCAGAAACCTTTGGCTCTTCCACGACTGGCGGCTTGACTGTTTCAATACAGCCATATTCTTCATATTCATCTTCTGAATCCAAATCATCCAGACTCACAGGTTTCATTTCCTTCTTGTGAGCGGACGACCTTTAAAAACGGGACACTGCAAAGTGGATCGAGGAAAAAAGAAATGATTTTGATTTTTGGATTTGATTTTTGAAAACAGGTTTTGTTTATCTTGAGTTAGAAAATTGTGGATTTAATTTGGAAATTCTCTTGTAGAAAACATTTTCCTGTTTTTAACTTAAAGATCTCGAAACTTAAATCCCAAGATCAGTGACAGAGTCGCCACCCGGATCAGCTCATCCAGGAATTCTGGTACAGCTCCCTACCGAGGACAGACTGATGTACCTACTCTAGAGATTTAGGGTTCAGGCAAATAACTTACTCAACCTCTAGCTTGCTTTCATTTTACAGTTTATATTACCATATTTAATTCGAATTATATCTTTTCCTAATCCTAATTTGTTAATTTTAATTATCTGATGCTAAAGCAAAATGCAAGAAATTAATTGCAGAAAAATAAAAAATCCATTCAAAATATACAAAAAATAATAGAGGCCGATTATACAACTCAGTTGAATAAAAAAGAAAACTCTGAACCTCACTTTTACAACCTCCTAATATACACGGAGATCTAAAAATTTACAATCGCCTAAAATACATGATTAATTCAATTAAATACATATAAAATAAAGAAATAAAAAGCTGCAAAACAAAGGGTTAGCACAATATACAGTATGCCACAAATAGGACTCAAATAGACAAAATTGGGAATTTAGAAATTGGGGGCATGCATTTAAGGGGATAACCGGGTTGGCTCGACTAGCCCGCCCGATTAGACCCGGAAAACATTTTGAAACGTCCCTGTATTTTTGGTTTTGCGAGAAAATAATTTTTGAAAACAATTTATTTTCCTTAATTTAATTTTAGCATATGAGGTGGGTCGGTTTTCGGGAGAATCGGTCTTCGTCGTTGAATTTTTCTAAATGCAATTACACGGAAAATTAAATCTAAGGTCGTGGATGCACACAACAAAATTCATTTTGATGATTTCTTGATTTTCTGAATTTTTAGGGATTATTCTGGAAATTCTGCAATTGGTGCAAAATCTCTAAAATGCTTGGGAATCTTAGGGTTTCTAGTCAGAAATTTAATTTGTTTAGAGAGTCCGATTATTAACCTATTGATTTTTAATATATTTTTAATCCAAACCTTAAGATTGAACAAGAAAAAGAGGAGAAAAAGAATGCTTGAAGTTGTGTTTTTTTCTTTTCTTCCCTTTTTCTCCTATACCTCTCCCTAAAACTCTTTCCCTAAAAACTAGAAATCAAACTGTCAAAAGTCCCTTATCTTCACTCTTCCTCTCCTTCTTATTCTTCTGCTTTCTTACTGCAAGGGGCGGAGCATTAATTGCTCCCCCTTCTCTCTTCCTTTTTCTGCTTCAGAGGTATAGGCTCCTGCACCTGCTCTAACTGTTGGAGATTGTGCCCTAAGGCCAATATTGGATTATGTAATTTGACTTCTAAGATTAATCTAGTGTAGATTAATATTATCATTTATGTTTGTATGTTAGCATTTATGATAATGTATCCATGAATTAATTGTGTAATTCTAAATTTCCCTAGTCGATTGTTATTATGGGAATAATAACAAACTAAGACTAGTGTGAGTGATAATGGATATTCATAAGATGAATATAGTGTATACAGATACAGATTATACTCACGGGCAATGTGTTAGAGAACATGTTGCTGGAGACCCACTATAAGATCAAGTTCATGGTCATGTGTCACAACTGATCTTGATTATAGTAGTGTCATCAGCTGATTCCTTTGACCTGAGGTCACCATTGATTCCAAGATGAACTCATGTTGTGCTTTGACGCAGTCAAACGCTGCTCGTAACAGAGTAGTTATAAAGGCTGTGATTGGGTACAATACGACTCATGCCTTGGGATGTGAGTGACAGATATGGGATTTTGTCCCTCTCTAACAAGAGAGCGATATCACTGGGCCCCTCGATAAGTAAGACTGTTAAATGCATGGCCGTGCTCAAATAATTGATAGAGTATCAATTGATTTGTCTGAACAGTTTACTTTGAGATCGAGAAAGCATATGATTAATTATATAAGATTGACAAGTGTACCATGTCTTATGATTAATCATGATATCAAAGAGACAAAAGGGAATATGACATTCTATAAATAGGTATTGGATCATTCCAATCATGTTAATTGGGTAGTCATAATGGCTTGCTAGAGTCCGCTTGTGATCTATAAGGACATTATGGTAATTTCCTTATTGCCAATTAATATGAACCTATGGGGTCACACACAAAGAGCAAAATGAAGTTCATCTTATCGGGTATAAATTATTATTGGATAATAATTTATGAATGAGAAAGAGAATATATATATAGTGATATATATTTACATATATATGTATATGTGAATATTAATATGATTAATATTGCATAAGGTATGCCACATATTATAATTAAATTATATAGAGATATAATTAATTATAATATTGTATATACATATGTGTATTATAGAGAATTGATTTGACTTAATATTAATTGAGAATTAATATTAAGTTGTGTGGGTTAATTTATAATTATAACTAATAAGTGTATTAGGGTATAATTATAATTAACTTATTAGGTTATATATATAAGGAAATATATAACCTAGTTGATATACAACAAAACACTGATTTTTCGGCAGCCACAATAAGGTGAATAGTGGCAGCCGAAATTCTCAACAAAAACTCCAAGGAAAAATCTGATTTTTCGCTTTCTCTGTCTCGTTCGAAGAATCGTTCTTCAATCCCGGCGCTAGCACGCGGTGAATGAATTGCTCCGTGTGGATCAACCGTAGAGGGAAGCTATCTTGGTTCCTTTTGATTCAAAACCTACAAAGAATTAAGGTAATTCTTTAACCCTCCTTCCAATTCAGTGCAATGTACATGGATGCTTGGAGGGGATTAATCCTTTATTTCCGCTGCGTATATTGTTTTTGTGCGATTAATCCCCAACAGTGGTATCAGAGCCACTTGTGCATTGGTTGAATTGGATTTGTTATTTTGATTAGATCAAAATGCATGTTAGGGTTTGTGTGTTTTGATTTAGGGTTCTTTTGTTATTGTGAATAACAAATTGAAATTTGATTTCAATGTTGATCATTATGAATGATTTGTTCTGTTATTGTGAATAACTATTTTGAATTGATTTGGAATTGATCATTGTGAATGATGTGTTTCTTCAATTGTTTTGCTCATTCGTGCACTGGAAATCGTTTCCAGATATGAGTTCAGTTCCGAACTCGTCGGCGTGCAGGTGCTGCACGCCGTGTTAACATGTTGTGCACGCCGTGTGCTGTCTTTGCACGGCGTGCAACTGGAAATTGTTTCCAGTATTGGCTTTCAGTTCGGAACACGACGGCGTGCAGGCTCTGCACGCCGTGCAAACATGAAGTGCACGCCGTGTGATGTTTTGGCACGGCGTGTAACCGGAAATTGTTTCCGTGTGTGCTGAGACACAGCGAGGAACACGGCGGCGTGCAGGTGCTGCACGCCGTGCAAACCGGTTTTGCATGCCGTGTTCCCTTGGTGCTGCCGTGTAGAAATTGTTTCTACACATTTAGCCTTTTCAAATCAATTCCTCAATGCAATAAGATTGTATTTTGCCTTTGAACCCTAAATCTTGTAGATGTAAAATTATTGTGATAATTTTATGCATGGTGTTGTGGTATGGTTTTGCACCCCGTGGATGTTTTTTTTTTGTTTTCTTTTGGTTTTGGTGGATGTAAGGTTTTATAAATACGGCCTGCGAGTCGTTTGTATTTATGTAACCTTATTTTTCTAGATAAATTATATAGGATGCAATTTATTATTTGTAAATTTTATTTTGCTAGAAAATTGTATAGGATGCAATTTTGTGTAATATGTAAATCCATGAGATGGTGCCAAGGAACAAAGACGTGAAGACGGATCCAAGGGGTGCGGCTGTGCTGTGACCATACGATGGTTACAACTACCTAGGAAATGACCTGTTGATTTTCATATTGGCCTATGAAAATCAATGTAGATAAAACCATACCATAACACGGTTTTGAGTCTTATGCATGTTATATTTATTTTATGCCATAAGATGCCATGTTAATAAATATTGATGCATGTTAGAAATTATTTTGCATGTGATGCAAAATGTTTATATATATATGTAAATGCATGCCTTGTTCTTTTAGATGCCATGTGATGCCATGCTAGATTGCGTGCTTAACATATGTATGACATAGGATGCCATGCTAATTAGTATTAACAAGAGTATGTTTAATATTAATACCATGAATTGTATATGATACAATTAAATCACAGGATTTAACAAACCCTAAATAAACTTATGAAGTTTATATTTGCCACCCAATTACGTATAACACTAGTCAAGTACTATGTTCGCATCATGGTAGCCACGCCAAAGCGGGTACGCATGTTATGACCTTAGCGAAGCGATAATATGAGAAATGGTGATTCTCATTGTGTTGTAATTGGTTTTACAAAGGGTTAATCAAAATGGTGTTTGAGCCCAAGGCAAAGATGAGATGAGTAACATACAATTAAATATGATATATGACATCATACATCTCATAAATTAGAAGAGTTGCATAATGATGCAATTGGCAAAGAAGTGCACATCCAAAATATGTTTAAATGGTTTAAAGCATGATTTTGAGTCTTTGCCTACCGAAATTATATTTAATCATAGGGACATGCCAAAGCAGTGCTATGGTTAAGTATGGATTTTGGATCTTCACCCACTTGAATATTTTAAAGGGTTTTATAATTTAAGTGGGAGCATTTAAATAAAATCTTTACACGCTTTATTATAGTTATAATTGCTATTACCTTGATCTCGATTGTTATTGAACATTGAGAATTGTTCTCAACCAAAAGGAATCATATGTTCTTAATAATCCTTTTGCCCCATGAACCACTAGCAATTGTAACACGAGTATAAAAGATGCTTATTTGAAGCATCGAAGGGACTCTGTTTAAAATTTATTATCTTACACTTGCCACCAATTCTTCCGCATGTGGAAGTTTTACTTGAGGTACATGATACATCACAAATGGAAATGTTCCATCAGTTAGTGAGCAAGAAAAGATAAGTGTTTGAGGCAACATTTTCTCATTGGCCTCCAAAAGGCATTAAGATGTGATCTTGAATTCATTATTTGATAGTCATTGATGATGAACTATCATTTGAATGACATGGAGAAAATTGTGAATTAGTTGCATAGGATGCAAAAGAATGTTAAGTTATCCATAAAGGAAAATTCCGCCTCAAATTGTGTGCTTATGGTTCAAAAGGAAAAGGATACAAGGAAGGTCGAAAAGCATAAAGACCAAAAGGGTTTGGGTAAACATGTTTTAAAGACCAAAGCTGTTGGCATAGAGAGATCTCCAAAAGAAGGGTGTTGCCATTTCTAGAATGAATCGTTCATTAGAATAGAAATAGCAAACTCTGTTTGGAGAACTATAAGAAGATGAAAGGCAGTAAGACCGCTACCTTAAGTATTTATTAACTATTCTACTTTTGTTTCTATATCAAAAGGTATTAGATATCGTTGTGAATCTCATATTAGGAGAATATGAAGAATCGCAACTTGAATAGAAATCTTATGAAGGTGAAAGGTAGAATGCGAATAGGCAAGAGAAGCAAAGGTTGTTACTCGAAGGTTTTGAACTTTTACATGAAAGTTGTGAACTTCAAGTTAAAAGTTATGAACCTTTTACATAAAAGTTATGAACTTTTATATGAAAGTTATGAACTTCTACGTAAAGGTTGTGAACCTTTTACATAACAGTTATGAACTTTGGTTAAAGGTTATGAACTTTTACATGTGAGTTACGAACTCTTGTTGTCTATTAAGCTTGTTGGCTTGAGTAAACAAATGTTGTTTATTTTATAATTGTGAATTATAAGCTTTATAAAGACATGATTATGAAATACAGATTTACATAATTGTCTTTATATGTGGAGCCCATCCGTAACATAAATATTGTAAGGATCGAATCAAATAGTTTGATTCAACCTATTTTGGCAGTATCGTCTTGGAGGCATAAGCAAAGTCGCATTACGAAACTCCATAAGAATGGACTTTTGGATTCATGAGATTATGAATAATCTTGAATCATGCGAATGTTGTTTATTGTAAAAGATGACAAAAGGTTTTCTTTGCTAAAAGTAGTCAAAGAACAATCGATTTATTAAGCATTATACATGTGGATGTATATGAATTATAAATCAACTGATAAAGGAGGTTTTAATACTTCATTACTTTTATGAAACTTTTCACTAGATAAGAGTCTCTAATGAAACATGAGTTTGGAACTTTTGAAGTGTTCAAAAGCTTGTAAAAGGAGTATGAAGTATCTTGACAAGATAGTAAAGTCACTTAGATATGATCCAAGTGGTGAACATTTGAGTCAAGATTTTGACAATCATCTTAGAGATTGTGGGACTGTCTCACAATTGACTTCTCCAAGTACGCCACAAAGTATGTTGTGTCGAAAAGGGAGTAGTCGAACTCTATGCAGATATAGTTCAATCTATGATGAAGTCAAGTTGATCATCGTTTTCTCGAAAATATGCCATTAAGACAGCTGTATATATTGTTCCGTCTAAAACAATTCATGAATCAACATATGAGATATGGTTGGGTAAGAGACCCAAGTTGTTTCATTGAATAAGTTTAGGGCTGTAAAGCTTATTTCAAATAAGTTGGCACCTAAATTTAAATGTCGCATTGTGGATTACTCAAAAGGAAAGTAGGAGTTGTTACTCCTGTGTTTCTTTGGGATACAAAGTAGTTGTAGCTAGAAATGGTTTCCCCTTGAAGAGGGAGTTAATTTCTAGAAGAGTTAGTGGGAGTAAGGTACACCTACAAAACTCGTAATTCATAAAGTGACATTTAACGTTGAAGAGGAACATGGAAATGGTTTCATGATCATTGTTGAAATTACACAAGTCCAATGAAAGTCTAGTGGAATACGACATGATTAGGAGAGATATGGATTTCTCAAAATCATGATGTAGTTTTACTAGATTGAAGTAAGTCTTCTTTTATGAAGAAGCAATGTTAGATTTTGAATCTAATAAGTGACTTGATGCTACAAAGGTTGAAGATAAGTCCATGTCTGACAATCAAAGTATAGACTTTGATAAATCTTTTAGAAGATGTATATGCAATGGTTGCAAATGAGTTTTCAAATTGAAAACCGACATGGATGGTGATCTTCAAACTTATAAAGCACGACTAGTGACAAAAGGGGTTATAAACAAGTTCATAGTAGAGACTATGAGGATACGATCAAATTCATAGTAGGACTATGATGAAATCCTCTTTCGTCATTAATCATGATCAAGTCATATTGAGTTCTTGTTGCCATATCCGCATAATATGATTATAAAATATGGCAAATGGATATCAAAAATCTGTTTTCTACGTGAAAACATGATTGAGGATGTGTACGTGACACAACCCAAAGTTTTGAGCATTCAAAGAATTCAAGTAGCGTATGCAAGTTTCAAAGATTCTTAAAAGGATCGAAACATGCATCAAATAGTTGGAGTCATAGTTTTGATAAAGAAATCAAATGGTTTGATTTTATCAAAAGGATGATGAATCTTGTGTTTCAAAAGGATCAGTGGGAGCATATCGGTATTCCTAATGCTATATGTGGATGACATATGGCTTGTTGGAAATTACATTCTTACCTTGCAAGAAGTAAAATCTTGGCTAAGAAAGTAATTTCAATTAATGTTTAAGCAAGGCTGCCTATATTCTTGAAATTAGAATCTATAGAGATAGATCTAAAAGAATGTTTTGGTTTAAGTCAAAGCATTGAAAGCGTTCAATGAGAAAGACTTAAAAGAAGCTTGCTTATGTTAACTGTGTAAATAGTTGCACATATACAACTGATTGCAATTAGTTGCAATATATCAGTCGAGATCTAGTATTCTCTTAAAAGAGATGTTATGATTTTGAAAGGTTCAAAATAAAACGTTATAGCTAAATATCTATAATAATAGTCAAAGTATATTGCTACATATGATGTAAATTTTGGATGAAGAAGTTCATCAAAATTTTGTGTTTTGTTCTAAGCATTGCTTATCCTGTGAGACTATTGTAGGGACAATAGTTCAATGTGTAAGAACCTTGTATGACACAAGCATATACTTAGGCGTCTTTCACTAAGTTAGAGAGGCTGTCTCTAAAGAGAGAGTGAAAATGTGTAAAGTAGCAACGGAAGCGAAAAATTAATAATTCACTGACAAAGACTCCTGCACGAGTGAATACATGAAAGTCATGTAGGTCAATGGGTATAAGATACATGTATGATTGGCCATAGTGCAAGTGGGAGATTGTTGGAGATTGTGCCCTAAGGCCAATATTGGATTATGTAATTTGACTTCTAAGATTAATCTAGTGTAGATTAATATTATCATTTATGTTTGTATGTTAGCATTTATGATAATGTATCCATGAATTAATTGTGTAATTCTAAATTTCCCTAGTCGATTGTTATTATGGGAATAATAACAAACTAAGACTAGTGTGAGTGATAATGGATATTCATAAGATGAATATAGTGTATACAGATACAGATTATACTCACGGGCAATGTGTTAGAGAACATGTTGCTGGAGACCCACTATAAGATCAAGTTCATGGTCATGTGTCACAACTGATCTTGATTATAGTAGTGTCATCAGCTGATTCCTTTGACCTGAGGTCACCATTGATTCCAAGATGAACTCATGTTGTGCTTTGACGCAGTCAAACGCTGCTCGTAACAGAGTAGTTATAAAGGCTGTGATTGGGTACAATACGACTCATGCCTTGGGATGTGAGTGACAGATATGGGATTTTGTCCCTCTCTAACAAGAGAGCGATATCACTGGGCCCCTCGATAAGTAAGACTGTTAAATGCATGGCCGTGCTCAAATAATTGATAGAGTATCAATTGATTTGTCTGAACAGTTTACTTTGAGATCGAGAAAGCATATGATTAATTATATAAGATTGACAAGTGTACCATGTCTTATGATTAATCATGATATCAAAGAGACAAAAGGGAATATGACATTCTATAAATAGGTATTGGATCATTCCAATCATGTTAATTGGGTAGTCATAATGGCTTGCTAGAGTCCGCTTGTGATCTATAAGGACATTATGGTAATTTCCTTATTGCCAATTAATATGAACCTATGGGGTCACACACAAAGAGCAAAATGAAGTTCATCTTATCGGGTATAAATTATTATTGGATAATAATTTATGAATGAGAAAGAGAATATATATATAGTGATATATATTTACATATATATGTATATGTGAATATTAATATGATTAATATTGCATAAGGTATGCCACATATTATAATTAAATTATATAGAGATATAATTAATTATAATATTGTATATACATATGTGTATTATGGAGAA
The DNA here is from genome assembly GCA_039660915.1 of Euphorbia tirucalli. Classification (NCBI taxonomy): domain Eukaryota; kingdom Viridiplantae; phylum Streptophyta; class Magnoliopsida; order Malpighiales; family Euphorbiaceae; genus Euphorbia; species Euphorbia tirucalli. The sequence continues at coordinate 45,107,234 of CM077636.1, forward strand.
TTGATTTGACTTAATATTAATTGAGAATTAATATTAAGTTGTGTGGGTTAATTTATAATTATAACTAATAAGTGTATTAGGGTATAATTATAATTAACTTATTAGGTTATATATATAAGGAAATATATAACCTAATTGATATACAACAAAACACTGATTTTTCGGCAGCCACAATAAGGTGAATAGTGGCAGCCAAAATTCTCAACAAAAACTCCAAGGAAAAATCTGATTTTTCGCTTTCTCTGTCTCGTTCGAAGAATCGTTCTTCAATCCCGGCGCTAGCACGCGGTGAATGAATTGCTCCGTGTGGATCAACCGTAGAGGGAAGCTATCTTGGTTCCTTTTGATTCAAAACCTACAAAGAATTAAGGTAATTCTTTAACCCTCCTTCCAATTCAGTGCAATGTACATGGATGCTTGGAGGGGATTAATCCTTTATTTCCGCTGCGTATATTGTTTTTGTGCGATTAATCCCCAACACTAACATTACATTCATACGACTATAATTTAATTACAGTCGCATGACTATAACGACAGTCGCACGACTGTATTTTACAGTCCTGTGACACCGCTGCACACACATTTTTTTAGTGGAAAATTCCGATGCTTACACTTCTGCTCAGTCAGCTCTTTACAATAAGATTTTGCCCCAATTTCACTAGCCACTATAGACTGTACGGTGGGATTTGCCTACAGGACTTGTGCAAAAATGAAATTGGCCAGAAGTCCGGACTGTACCATGTTGACCTGCCTTTCGAATGCTGGCAACGGATTAGTCTTGGCAGGCTCCTATAGCTTCCCTTCATCGATCAACCTCTAGATGGCATCCCTTAGTTTGTAATAGTTATTGGTCCTATGCCCCACTATGACATGGTAGGTGCAGAAATTATCCTTATCTTCCTTCACTGGCTTCTCGAAAGGCCTGAGGGAGCTTAACAGACTGTCATTCCTGCACTTGGTAAAGATTTTAGCCAAGGAGAAAGCCCACAGAGATATGCCCTGGCCCTCTGCATTTCTGCCTTGGTTTCCCCGCTGCTGAGATACAACGGCTACCCCTGCTTGCTTGGTCTCTGAAAACTGTCCACTTTTACTTGCAGAACTAGACCCAGACCCACTACTTGACCCAGTTGTAGTAGTTGATCGATACCCTGAACTGTACCCGGAGCCTCTATTGCCCTTGTAGCTTGCTGTCTTTTCCTCTTCATCCCTCTTAATTTTCATGGCCATACTATATACTTCACTGAGCTCACTAAAAGAGTGGAATTTCAAGTTGTTTCGTAAGATGTCCCTACTACCATCAATCAACTTCTGAATCAGTTCATCCTCGTCGGGGCAGTTCTTTAGCAGAATCATCTTGTTCATCCACCTCTGGTAGTAAGCATCAAAGGACTCATTCTATTGTTGCTTAACCTTTCTAGGTCACACAGCTTTACCTAGATCTTGGTGCTGAAGCTATAACATTTTATGAAGGATGCTAACAAGGCCTCCCAGTCTAATTGAACATCTTCAGACAAAGAGTTACACCAGCTCAGTGCACCCCCCTCGAGTGTAGTCGGGAAGAAGTTAATCAATTGCTGCTTAGTGGCACCTGCGGCCAACATGACTCATGCTTAGAGGTTCACATGGGCCTCGGTGAACCAATCCCCTTGTAGGAAGGAACTTTAGGCACTTGAAACCCAATGGGGAAGCTCTCAATGCCCTTGTTGATCATTGCATCGACATTTAGCCCTCTCTTGGAGCCCAGGCTGATGTTGGCCCCTTTCTTCAGCTCAGCAAATACTTCTCAAACTCAGAGTATTTCACCTTCATTTTCTTTTCCATGGCTCCCTCAATCTCTTGTAGCTTTTGTACACTGGCTGAGACATCAGCCCTGTACTGAGAAGATTTATCCACCTTTTCCTTTCCAGGCCTATTGGTCCCGATTTCCCTAGTTTCTCTTACAACTACCCGCATTTCTTCTTTTAGCAAGTCACAAAAATCCTGGGATCTTAGGAAATCCTTCAAGGCATCAGCAAGACTGGGTGTTTTGTTGGCCATCTCCACTTCCTCTCTTGAATTAGACTCACTGTTTTTTTCTACTGTTCTCTGTTCCCTAACAGCCTTCAAAGCCGAAGACCTTGTCCTTGGTCAATCCAGCTTCCTCTGTGAACTATCTTTATGGAGCTTTAGCCTTTTCTAGTCTCGCGTGTGTATGGTCCTACATCATAATGTTGGTGTGCCCTAGTTCTTAAGGCATTGGATTCTTGTATTTTGTATTATACATTAAGACTCATTATATGAATACATTGTCACATTAATAAAGGCAATTAATCTATTTCATTTATATCTTGTGCTATAATATGAGTAGAGTATCCATTGATTAATAATCATAAAACCTATCCTAGGTCTGTTCCAATCGTGGGAACGAATAGAACCACAGACTTGTATATTCGATGACTGTATGGTAGTTCTTAACTAGCCATAGTACTTGTATAGTCAGTCATGAATATAGGTACATATCGTTGACATGGGACTGGATCGATCTGCACAAGAAAGCCACATGGTTGTCACGTCATAGGTCTTTCTTGAGTAGCTCTCTTTTGTCCTCAGACCAGATTTCATTATAATATCGATATGGAATCTGGTTCACTTTGACAAAACCTAACAGGTTTGTAAAAGGATGCTAAATACGGGTATGATTGGGTGGACTGGTGAACATGTTGATATTGATGATGAAGTGATGGAATTGCCACTCGGGTAACACCGAGATGATATCATTGGCCACTTGATGAGTGGGACTGATAAGTGTATAGCCATACCCAAATAAGTTGGTTGCTTATTTGATTAATCAGTCAAATCAAGATCAAGAAATATAATAAACAACAGCAGAGGATGACAGACACCATGCCTTTTGTTTATTCATATCGATATCGTTAGGCAAAGGACACTACGAGATTACTACCGGGTGAGTATCTTCTAAAGACTGATGCATCTCTGTCTTAATTGGGTGCTGTAATGGTTTGCTAGAACCCACTTACAGTCTGTGGGCCTTGGGCCTACTGCCAACATAAAGACAGACCCATAGGATCGTGCACATAGATCAACTGAGCTGGAACTTATAGAAATTGTACATGTAATGTACATTCGAAGGAATGCGTTAATTAATTAGTTGACATTCGATGTCAAGGTAATTAATTGACATTGGGTTGAATTTAATGTAATTAATAAGTTTACATAATGTAATTAATTAATTAATCAATTAATTGAATTACATAAAGTAAACAATTAATTAAAGGAAAATTAAATACATATATTGTATTAACTTAAGTGTGATTTAATTTTATTTAGGGGTAATTAAATTTAGCCAAATGGAATTAAATTACATAGTATATACTTTTTAATTAAAGTTTATTTATGTAATTATAATCCTAGTGGGCTTGGGTTTAATTTGTTAGAGATTGTGCCCTAAGCCAATGTTGGATTATGTAAACAATCTTCTTAAGTCATTAATAAAGACTTATTTTATCATATATATTTGTATGTTAGTATTTATGATAATGTATCCATGAATTAATTGTGTAATTCTAAATTTCCCTAGTCGATTGTTATTATGGGAATAATAACAAACTAAGACTAGTGTGAGTGATAATGGATATTCATAAGATGAATATAGTGTATACAGATACAGATTATACTCACGGGCAATGTGTTAGAGAACATGTTGCTGGAACCCACTATAAGATCAAGTTCATGGTCACGTGTCACAACTGATCTTGATTATAGTAGTGTCATCAGCTGATTCCTTTGACCTGAGGTCACCATGGATTCCGGGATGAATTCATGTTGTGCTTTGACGCAGTCAAACGCTGCTTGTAACAGAGTAGTTATAAAGGCTGTGGTTGGGTACAATATGACTCATGCTTAGGGATGTGAGTGACAGATATGGGATTTTGTCCCTCTCTAACAAGAGAGCGATATCACTGGGCCCCTCGATAAGTAAGACTGTTAAATGCATGGCCGTGCTCAAATAATTGATAAGAGTATCAATTGAGTTGTCTGAACAGTTTACTTTGAGATCGAGAAAGCATATGATTAATTATATAAGATTGACAAGTGTACCATGTCTTATAATTAATCATGATATCAAAGAGACAAAAGGGAATATGACATTCTATAAATAGGTATTGGATCATTCCAATCATATTAATTGGGTAGTCGTAATGGCTTGCTAGAGTCCGCTTGTGACGTATAAGGACATTATGGTAATTTCCTTATTGCCAATTAATATGAACCTATGGGGTCACACACAAGAGCAAAATGAAGTTCATCTTAACGGGTATAAATTATTATGGGATAATAATTTATGAATGAGGAAGAGAATAAATATATATATAGTGATATATATTTATGCATGTGTATATAAATATTAATGTGATTAGTATTGCATAAAGTATGCTACATGTTATAATTAAATTATATAGAGATATAATTAATTATAACATTATATATACATATGTGTATTATGGGGAATTGATTTAATATTAATTGAGAATTAATATTAAATTGTGTGGGTTAATATATAATTATAACTAATAGGTGTATTAGGTTATAATTATAATTAACTAAATAGGGTTTATATTTAAGGAAATAAAAACCTGAAAACCTAATTGCTCCATAAGTTAAGAAGCAGATTTCGGCCAGCCACCACAAGCCAAGTGAACCAGCCGAAACTCTCCTCCAAAAAGAAAAGGGAAAATCTGATTTTCTGCTCTCTCTTCTCTCGTTCGAAGAATTGTTCTTCAAATCCGGCGCTAGCACGCGGTGGACGTATTGCTCCGTGTGGATCAACCGTAGAGGGAAGCTATTTTGGTTCCTGCTTGATTCAATCTTCAAAGAATTAAGGTAATTCTTTAACCCTCCTTCCGATTCAATGCAATGTACATGGGTCCTTGGTGGGGATTAATCTTTTATCCGCTGCGTTTTATGTTTGTTTTGTGCGATTAATTCCCCAATAGTGGTATCAGAGCCACTTGTGCATTGGTTGAATTGGATTTGTTATTTTGATTAGATCAAAATTGCATGTAAGGGTTGTATGTTTTGATTTAGTTTTGTTATTGTGAATAACAAATTGAAATTTGATTTCAATGTTGATCATTATGAATGATTTGTTCTTTGTTATTGTGAATAACGTTTTGGAATTGATTTGGGAATTGTTGTTTTGAACAAATTGACGCAGAATTGTTTTTCAGTGCAGAACACGCCGGCGTGCAGGCACTGCACGCCGTGCAAACGTGTGTTGCACGCCGTGTACTGGTTTTGCACGGCGTGTAGTCGGAAATCGTTTCCGTAAGCTGAGAATCAGTGCATAACTCGCCGGCGTGCAAGTGTTGCACGCCGTGCAAATGTGTGTTGCACGCCGTGTACTGGTTTTGCACGGCGTGCAACCGGAAATTTCTCATGTGCGCTGAGTAACAGCGAGGAACACGGCCGCGTGCAAGTGTTGAACACGGCGTGCAAAACCAGTTTGCACGCCGTGCAAACTGGTTTTGCACGCCGTGTTCCCTTAGTGCTGCCATGTAGAAATTGTCTTCTATACCTTTTCTTCTCAAATCAATTTCTTTTAAATACAATAAGATTGTGTTTAGTTTTTTGAACCCTAAATCTTATAGATGTAAAATTATTGTGATAATTTTATGCATGGTGTTGTGGTATGGTTTTGGACCCGTGGATGCTTTATTTTATTATGGTTTTATATAAATACGACCTGCGAGTCGTTTGTATTTATGTAAATTTTAATTTTAATTTTACTAGATAAATTGTATAGGATGCAATTTATAATATGTAAATTTTATTTTACTAAAAAAAAATTGTATAGGTTGCAATTTTGTAAAATATGTAAATCCATGAGATGGTGCCAAGGAACAAAGACGTGAGGACGGATCCAAGGGGTGCGGGAGAGCTGTGACCATGCGATGGTTACAACCACCTAGGAAATGGCCTTGTTGATTTTCATATTGGCCTATGAAAATCAATGTAGATAAAACCATACCATAACACGGTCTTTCGAGTCTATTGCATGTTTTATATTTTGATGCCATGTGATGCCATGCTAAGTATGAAATATGCATGCTAGATGAATGTATGACATTGGATGCCATGCTAGAATTAATATTAACTTAGAAAGATTAATATTAATGCCATGTATTGTATGAGATACATTTTAATCACAGGAATTAATAAACCCTAAATAAACTTATGAAGTTTATATTTTTGCCACCCAATTACATATAACACTAGTCAAGTACTATGTTCGCATCATGGTAGCCACGCCAGAGCGGGTACGCATGTTGTGACCTTAGCGAAGCGATAATATGAGAAATGGTGATTCTCATTGTGTTGTAATTGGTTTAACAAGGGTTAATCAAAATGGTGTTTTGAACCCGAGGCAAAGATGAGATGAGTAACATGCAAATTAAAAATGATATATGATATCATGCATCTCATAAATTAAAAGAGTTACATAATGATGTAATTGACATGGTGATGTCTACCGAAATTATATTTAATCATAGGGACATGCCAAAGCAGTGCTATGGTTAAGTATGGATTTTGGGTCTTTTACCCACTTAAATATTTTAAAGGGTTTTATAATTTTAGTGGGAGTTTAATTCTCTTATGTAATTAACTTTGCATATATTTTCTGTTGTAGATAAATGGCCAACACAAGCAATCCCGGTTCTATTCGATCTATCCTTGAGAAGGATAAACTGAACGGAACCAATTACCTAGATTGGTATCGCAACTTGAGAATTGTTCTCAAGCAAGAGCGAAAGCTGTATGTTCTGGATGGGCCTTTGCCTGCTAACCCTCCACCCACCACAGCTTCAAGAGCTGAAAGGGATGCTTTTCACAAGCATCAAAATGATCAGATTGATGTACAATGCCTGATGCTCGCATCAATGATTCCGGAACTTCAGAAGGATCTGGAAACATTTGAGGCATATGAGATGTCTCAAGAGCTTAAGGAAATGTTCCAAAAGCAAGCGAGAAGGGAAAGGTATGAGACCTTGAGATCCTTGGTTGGGTGCAAGATGACCGAAGGGAGTTCGGTTAGTGCCCATGTTCTGAAGATGAAAGGGTACATTGATCAGTTGGAGAGGCTTGGTTCGCGACTCAGACCTGAGTTGGCAACGGATTTGATCCTTAATTCTCTTCCCGAGAGTTACTCCCATTTTGTCATGAATTATCACATGAATGATATGGACAAAACGGTCAGCGAACTGCATGGGATGCTGAAAAACGCTGAAGTAACGATAAAAGAGAAGCCAAGCTCCAAAGGGATCCATATGGTGCAAAAGGGTAGGATCCAGAAGAAGAAGGGTAAAGCAAACAAACCCAAAGAGTTTGGGAAGGATGCAAAGAAGCCCAAAGCTGTTACCAAGGCAAAGCCTCCAAAGGAAGGCACATGCCATTTCTGCAATCAGCCTGGTCATTGGCGTAGAAATTGCAAGCTTTATTTGGAGGACTTGAGGAAGAAGAGAGGCGGTGAAACCGCTAATCAAGGTATTTATGTTATTGAAATATTTCATTCTACTTCTGTTTCTACTTCATGGGTATTAGATACCGGTTGTGGTTCTCACATTTGTATTAATGTGCAGGGGCTTAAAGGAAGTAGAAAGCTCAAGAAGGGCGAGGTAGAATTCCATGTGGCGAATGGAGCTAGAGTTACTGCTTATGAAGTCGGTCGCTACGAGCTCAAGTTGCCAAGTGGACTTGTTCTTTCTTTGAATAATTGTTATTTTGTTCCTAATTTGTCTAGGAACATCATTTCTATTTCATGTTTGGACAAGGAAGGATTTAAATGTGTTATTGAGAATAATCACTTATTGCTTTTCAATAAAGACTTGTTTTATGCAAATGCGGATTTACATGATGGTCTTTATTTGTTGAACCTTAGTGAAGGTTATAATGAGCATGTATATAACATAAATACCAAAAGGATAAGAACAAATGTTGTGAATCCTACTTATCTCTGGCACTGTCGTCTAGGACACATTAATGAGAAACGCATTACAAAACTCCATAAAGATGGAATTTTGGGTCTAGATGTTTTTGAAACATATGACACTTGCGAGTCTTGTTTAATGGGTAAGATGACCAAGAGTCCCTTTACTGGTCACAGTGAAAGGGCTAGTGACTTATTAGAACTCATACATACAGATGTATGTGGGCCTATGAGCACAACTGCTAGAGGTGGTTTTCAATACTTCATTACGTTCACTGATGATTTCAGTAGATATGGTTATCTATATCTAATGAAGCATAAGTCGGAATCCTTTGAAATGTTCAAAGCCTTCCAAAATGAAGTACAAAACCAACTTGGCAAGACAATTAAAGCACTTAGATCTGATCGAGGTGGTGAATATTTGAGCCAAGACTTTGACGATCATCTTAGAAAGTGTGGGATTGTCTCACAACTAACTCCTCCTGGTACACCACAGTGGAATGGTGTGTCTGAGAGGAGGAACCGTACTTTATTGGATATGGTTCGGTCGATGATGAGTCAAACAAATCTTCCTCTATCCTTTTGGGGATATGCACTTGAAACAGCGGCATTCACACTGAACCGAGTTCCATCAAAAGCAGTTGAAAAGACACCATATGAGATATGGGTTGGTAAGAGACCAAATTTGTCTTTTCTCAAGATTTGGGGTTGCGAAGCTTATGTGAAATACTTGATTTCAGATAAGTTAGCACCAAAATCTGTGAAGTGCAATTTTGTTGGTTATCCAAAAGAAACTAAAGGTTATTTCTTTTACAATCCTAGTGAAAACAAAGTGTTTGTTGCTGGGAATGGTACATTCCTGGAAAAAGAGTTTATTTCCAAAGGAATCAGTGGGAGTAAAGTACACCTACAAGAAAATATGGATAACCAAGTTGAAAGTGAGTTTCAAATGGAACAATCTGATTCACAAGAAGTTGTTGAGTCAGAACCGATAACACAAGTCCAACGTAGATCAAGTAGAGTTCGTCATGAGCCCGAGAGATATGGATTTCTCGTCACGAACGAAAATGATCTGATTCTGTTAGAAGAGAATGAACCTTCCACGTACATGGAAGCTGTCTCTAATTCAGAATCTGAAAAATGGCTTGATGCTATGAAGTCAGAAATTCAATCCATGGACGACAACAAAGTATGGACTTTGGTTGATCTCCCAAAGGGTGCTAAAGCAATAGGGCACAAATGGGTTTTCAAGTTGAAAACGGACATGGATGGGAATATTCAGACTTATAAAGCAAGGTTAGTGGCAAAGGGTTACCGACAAGTTCATGGTATAGACTATGACGAAACCTTTTCGCCAGTAGCTATGATCAAGTCCATCAGAATTCTTGTTGCCATAGCAGCATATTATGACTATGAAATATGGCAAATGGATGTCAAAACAGCTTTCCTAAATGGAAACCTTGTTGAGGATGTGTACATGACACAGCCTGAAGGTTTTGTCGATCCAAAGAATCCTGATAAAGTATGCAAGCTTCAAAAGGCCATTTATGGTTTGAAGCAAGCATCAAGAAGTTGGAATCATTGTTTTGATGAATCAGTCAAAAAGTTTGGCTTCATCAAAAACGAAGATGAGCCTTGTGTGTACAAGAAGTTCAATGGGAGTAATATAGTTTTCCTAGTTCTATATGTCGATGACATATTGTTAATAGGAAATCACATTCCTACCTTGCAAGAAGTAAAATCTTGGCTAGGAAAGTGTTTTTCTATGAAAGACTTGGGTGAGGCAGCCTACATTCTTGGAATAAAGATCTATAGAGATAGATCTAAGAGATTGATAGGTTTGAGCCAGAGTACATACATTGACAAAATACTGAAAAGGTTCAGTATGGATCAATCAAAGAAAGGAAATGTTCCTATTGGGCAAGGGATAAAGCTTAGTCGTAAGCAATGTCCTGTGACAGTTGAAGAACGTCAACGCATGGACAAGATTCCTTATGCGTCAGCTATAGGATCTATCATGTATGCCATGGTATGTACTCGGCCAGATGTCTCTTTTGCTTTGAGCATGACAAGTAGATATCAGTCTGATCCAGGTGATAGTCACTGGACTGCTGTCAAGAGTATTCTTAAGTACTTGAGAAGAACTAAAGATACATTCTTGATATATGGAGGCTCGGACGAAGATCTTGTTGTAAATGGTTACACGGATGCAAGTTTCCAAACTGATCAAGATCAGATGCAGTCACAGTCTGGGTATGTGTTCATTCTGAATGGAGGTGCGATAAGTTGGAAGAGTTCTAAGCAAAGCACGATAGCTGCATCTACAACAGAAGCCAAGTATATTGCTGCATCAGATGCAGCCCAAGAGGCTGTTTGGATCAAGAAGTTCATCGAAGAACTTGGTGTCGTTCCTAGCATAGTGAATCCTGTGAGCCTCTTGTGTGACAACAATGGGGCAATATCACTTGCTAAGGAACCTAGTGTGTCACAGAAATCCAAACATATACTTCGGCGTTTTCACTACATAAGAGAAGTCATCTCAAGAGGAGATGTGACGATATGCAAAGTTGCGTCTGAAGACAATGTTGCCGATCCACTAACAAAAGCTCTTTCACAAGCTGTACATGATGGTCATACTAGGTCCATGGGTATTAGATACATTTGAAGATTGGACTTAGGGCAAGTGGGAGATTGTTAGAGATTGTGCCCTAAGCCAATGTTGGATTATGTAAACAATCTTCTTAAGTCATTAATAAAGACTTATTTTATCATATATATTTGTATGTTAGTATTTATGATAATGTATCCATGAATTAATTGTGTAATTCTAAATTTCCCTAGTCGATTGTTATTATGGGAATAATAACAAACTAAGACTAGTGTGAGTGATAATGGATATTCATAAGATGAATATAGTGTATACAGATACAGATTATACTCACGGGCAATGTGTTAGAGAACATGTTGCTGGAGACCCACTATAAGATCAAGTTCATGGTCACGTGTCACAACTGATCTTGATTATAGTAGTGTCATCAGCTGATTCCTTTGACCTGAGGTCACCATGGATTCCGGGATGAATTCATGTTGTGCTTTGACGCAGTCAAACGCTGCTTGTAACAGAGTAGTTATAAAGGCTGTGGTTGGGTACAATATGACTCATGCTTAGGGATGTGAGTGACAGATATGGGATTTTGTCCCTCTCTAACAAGAGAGCGATATCACTGGGCCCCTCGATAAGTAAGACTGTTAAATGCATGGCCGTGCTCAAATAATTGATAAGAGTATCAATTGATTTGTCTGAACAGTTTACTTTGAGATCGAGAAAGCATATGATTAATTATATAAGATTGACAAGTGTACCATGTCTTATAATTAATCATGATATCAAAGAGACAAAAGGGAATATGACATTCTATAAATAGGTATTGGATCATTCCAATCATATTAATTGGGTAGTCGTAATGGCTTGCTAGAGTCCGCTTGTGACCTATAAGGACATTATGGTAATTTCCTTATTGCCAATTAATATGAACCTATGGGGTCACACACAAGAGCAAAATGAAGTTCATCTTAACGGGTATAAATTATTATGGGATAATAATTTATGAATGAGGAAGAGAATAAATATATATATAGTGATATATATTTATGCATGTGTATATAAATATTAATGTGATTAGTATTGCATAAAGTATGCTACATGTTATAATTAAATTATATAGAGATATAATTAATTATAACATTATATATACATATGTGTATTATGGGGAATTGATTTAATATTAATTGAGAATTAATATTAAATTGTGTGGGTTAATATATAATTATAACTAATAGGTGTATTAGGTTATAATTATAATTAACTAAATAGGGTTTATATTTAAGGAAATAAAAACCTGAAAACCTAATTGCTCCATAAGTTAAGAAGCAGATTTCGGCCAGCCACCACAAGCCAAGTGAACCAGCCGAAACTCTCCTCCAAAAAGAAAAGGGAAAATCTGATTTTCTGCTCTCTCTTCTCTCGTTCGAAGAATTGTTCTTCAAATCTGGCGCTAGCACGCGGTGGACGTATTGCTCCGTGTGGATCAACCGTAGAGGGAAGCTATTTTGGTTCCTGCTTGATTCAATCTTCAAAGAATTAAGGTAATTCTTTAACCCTCCTTCCGATTCAATGCAATGTACATGGGTCCTTGGTGGGGATTAATCTTTTATCCGCTGCGTTTTATGTTTGTTTTGTGCGATTAATTCCCCAACATAATTAACCTAATTAAAACCCAATTAGACAAGGTGTCTATATAAGGGCACACTTAAGGAGGAAAAACCTAATTCAACTCTAATTAATTGTTGGAAATTTCAGCCACCAATAGCAGCCCCAAATAGCCGAAAATCCCAGCATTAATCCTCCATTCCTTCGTTTCTTCGGCTAGCACCGGTTCCCGCTCAATAGTTGGTCATGCACCGGACTTTGGAGATCGCAGTTTCAAGAAATGATTCTGCAGCAGTCTCTAGAAGAGACGAATCCGGTGAGTTAATCTCTCTTGATTCTTATTTGATTTTATTCTAATCAATAGTAATTGGACACGATAGGTGGATTCTAGGAAATTTTAAACGGTGTATTTTCCGCTACGCCATGTTATTTTTCCAATGACGAATCCCAACACATCAGTGGAGAGTTAGGGATGGTAAATGAATGACGTGATGTCATGGAGAATGATGCTTGGATAATGCTTCGTGAATGGAAATGGACACAAGAATGAACTTTGTGTCTTTGATGTCCTTTATTTGGGATGTCCCAAGAGTGCCCAATGTCATGCAAAATGATGCAAAAATGTCTAGTGTGCGCCATCACATAGACAAAGGTTCGGCACCTTTGGGGCACCTAATGAATTATCGTGAGATGGCCACGTGTGTACGGACACACGGGCAGTGTTTCGACACCTCACAGGTTAATGAGGCAAAATGAAATGGTCGCATGGGGACCATCCCATAGACAGAGTTCTGGTGCCTTCTAGGCAAGCGATATGAAATAATGCTACAGAAAAATCGCGTGCAACTCGAGACATGGACAAAAGTTCGGCGTTCGTGGAACACCCTGCATGATTTGATAATGTCATGAAATGCCCCTATATGTGTACTAATCTGGTACTCGGGGAGTACCTCAAATGATTTCATGATGTTATGAAGTGGCCCGATGTGAACCATAATGCGCAAATAAGACTTCGACATCACCGGGACACCAATGATGAATGAATGTGATGTCATATGATGACATCGTGTGAACTGCCACACGGATATAAGTCTAGGACCATTGTGGTCTATATTGAATGGCATGGTATTTGTAAGATGGCCGAGTGCAATCCGGTGCACGGGCAGAATACGGGTAGTTTTAGGGCACCCAACATGTTATCGAATGAAATGACCGTAAAGGGCACACTTGGAATCATCCTTTACTAGGTGGGATGAAATGATGTGGATCTGTATGTCACACAAAAATGCAAGTGGTTGCACAAAGATGTGGTTAAAATGCATGACACATGGAATGATGTCGTGTATGCTTCGTGGAAATGTCGCATGCGATATGTAAATGGCACACTAATAAAATGTCGTGGCTGTACAAAAATGTGATTAGTGTCACACATATGTCAATGCTCGAAAATGGCTGCGTAAAGATGTGATTAGAATGGCATGTGAAAGCTATACATGTTTAATGCCTCATGAAAAGTTAAATAGAAAACAACACGGAGCAAACGTTAGCACACGTAATAATATGCACTCCCTTCTGACCTTATTTCTCCATTCGATTGGTCTTTCATTCTTCCTAGGTGTCGCATCTCTTTGGCATCAACGGGGGATAATAAAGGTGCACGCTTAATGTTTAATTTGAATTCAAGTTTTGGTAATCCTAGGGGAAGTTGCTAAGCCATTACATGTGGGCCAAAGTCAAAACCAAGGGTCATACAGGTTCCCATAGCGAATATACACTCCTCACCGTAGAAAACGATGTAAGGTGATGCGGTGTTATGAGTGGTTTATCCCGTCTGGTGTCTCCAATCCTGGAGGTAGAGGTAGTCCACCTTCTTGGGTAAACCGGGGCTGATCAGTGTGTTGAAGGGATTGAGAAGAAGAAAATGTCATGATATGCAAGGTGTAAACAAATATGGTATTATGAATTAGGTAAAGTGAATGCAAGCTTCGGTAGTTGCCTAAGTTCCTTAAGTTTTTATGAAAAACTATTTAAGAAACCACATATCCCCAATGAAGTCGCCACTGTGAGCGGACGATCTTTTTCAGATGCGGGATGCGGTGAAGCGAACCTGGGAAAACTTTTTCGTTCGTTTTGATTTTGTGGAAAATGGGTTTTGTTTATCTTGAGTTAGGAAAATCATGGATTTGATTTGAAATTCCTTTGTAGAAAACATTTTCCCATTTTCAACTTAAAGACCTCGAAACTTAAATTCCAAGTTCAGTGACAGAGTTGCCACCCGGATCAGCTCATCCGAGAAATTTTGGTACAGCTCCCTACCGAGGGCAGACTACTGTACCTAATCTAGAGATTTAGGGTTCGGGCAAGTGACTTACTCAACCTCTAGCTTGCTTTCACTTTACAATTTATATTACCATATTTAATTTACTTTATTATCTTTCTCTATCCCAATTTCATTTATATGTATATCAACCCAGGCTCAGGCAAATGACAAAAATAAAATTGCAGAAAAATAAACCATGCATCCAAATTATACAAAAGAAAATAGAGGCCACTTATACAACCAAATTGAATAAAAATAAAAGCTCTCAACCTCACTTTACAAACGCCTAGAATACACAAATGTCTAAAAAATTACAATTGCCTAATTTACACGAGAATAATCTATTAATTACAGTAAAAATGATAAAAAGAAAAAAATAAATGCTGCAAGACAAATTGGTTAGCACAATTTATGGCACAACATAGATAGGACTCAAATCAGGACAGAATTGGGATTTCAGGAACGGGGGCATGTATTTAGGGGGTAATCGAGTCGACCCGATCGGTCGGACCGGTTAGACTTGGAAAACAGTTTGGAAACGCCCTGTAATTTTTGTGCTGGAAAATCAATTTTATAAAATTATTTGGCTCGGTTTCATGCAAACTTTTCCATTTAACGGGTCTGTCATTCCGGAACTTAGGGTTCCGTTCGTATGGGTTCCTAAATTCAACATCCATCTAGGGTCCAAAAAGTAATAAACACACCGAAAATAACTTTGAATTCGAAAACAGCACCGCACGACAACGTCTGTACAGGTCATTTTGTGACTTTATTTTATTCTAGGAATTACAGCCGTACGGCTATAATTACAGCTGTGCGGCCGTAATTCCCGTAACAAAAAAAAATGATTTTCTCTTTTTTTTTTAAATGCCATTTTGCTCGTTTTCGATATTTTCCGGGGATTTTATAGGGTTCGGGGGTCCGGTAATGCTGGACTACGGATCCGATTTGGATCGAACAACCCCAAAACTCGAAAAATAAAACCTGAAAAAAATCAAAAACCCTAATATCCGTACATACAGAAATCCGAAAACCAAACTTTTACGACATACGGATGAATTTGGGCCGAAATCGATCACAACAGAATGCATAAAATTGAAAATGGACTGTTTTCGGCCGATCAGGGCAGTTTGGGAATATGGCTCTGCAGAACAGAGCCACCCAGCTTTGTTCATCACAATCACAGCCGTACGGCTATGTTTGGGAAAGTCCGGTTTCTGAAATTTGCAAAAACAAGAAAAATACAAGGAAAAAGCAATGTGCATAGGTTTAAGGCCTCTTAGAGTTTACCTTGATGTTATTTTGATGCTTTAAACTTCAAGAAACGGATTGAGAACTTGGAATTCGCCTTGAATACTCAACCGGCCAAAAACTGAAACAATCTGAAATCAATCTGAAATGATCCCGACTCAATGTGCTAAGGTTAAGGAACTTTTTATCAGCGTTTGAGGATTAGTTTTAGGTTCCTTTACCTCTCTTTTTCTGCTTTCTTTTCTTCTCTGTTTCTTGAAAATTGGTTTCTCTGCCTAAGATCACCCCCCTTTGATTTTATTTTCCTTTTTCCTTTATACTTTTCTTCCATAATCATTTCAACCAATTAATGTGCCGCCTGAATTCTCTGACTTTTGCCCAATTTCCCACGGTCCAGCAGAGTAACTTGGCTCAACCCATTAGAGCCGAACGGCTCTAGTTATGCTAGAGTCGTGTGGCTCTAGACTACAGCTGCACGGCCGTAGTTAAAAAAACTACAGCCGTACGGCTCTAGCAAGAGCCGAGCCAAAATTTACGAAAATCCAACGTGCACCTTAAACCCTAAAAACCACTCGGGGGACCTTTTCGGGGGTTCCGGATTGTGAATAGTTCAGTTTTCAGGATGTTTGAGATACTCCGGGTGACATTCCAGTTGCTTTCAAGTCTGATTCGAGTCCGTCTGCTCCACTGGTAATATAGGAATTCTCATCATAGAGGTTGGGAAAACCCGGTGCTTACACAAACACTTATCACTTCAAAAATAAAATCTTCGGTTCTCGCTTAACCACGCATTCTGAAAAATGTCGTCCGCTCACACCGATATAATCCTGAGAAGGGTACTCCTTACCTTTTACAGGTATCCAGGGGCAAAACAATCAAGCCATATTTATTCTTGATCAAAGGGGCAAAAATTTTTGTTTCCAAAATTATCGATTACGGAATAAATATGCATTCTCGATTCAATTCCAATGGTACACTCCACCACAGAGAGTCGATTTCAATGGTACGCTCCACCATAAAGAGCCAATTTCAATGGTACTCTCCACTACAAAGAGTCGATTTCAATGGTACTCTCCAACACAGAGAGCCAACTTCAATGGTACGCTACACCACAAAGAGTTAACTTCAACGGTATTGCTCCACCATAGAGAGCCAATTTTAATGGTATTGCTGTTGGTGTGCCCTAGTTCTTAGGGCATTGGATTCTTGTATTTTGTATTATACATTAAGACTCATTGTATGAATACATTATTTATGTCACATTAATAAAGGTAATTAATCTAATTCATTTATATCTTGTGCTATAATATGAGTAGAGTATCCATTGATTGATAATCATAAAACCTATCCCAGGGCTGTTCTAATTATGGGAACGAATAGAACCACAAACTTGTATATTCGATGACATATGGCAGTTCTTAACTAGCCATAGTACTTGTATAGTTAGTCATGAATATAGGTACATGTCGTTTACATGGGACTGGATCGATCCACACAAGAAAGACGAATGGTTGTTGCATCATAGTTCTTTCTTGAGTAGGTCTCTTTTGTCCTCAGACCAGATTTCATTATAATATCAATATGGAATCTGATTCACTTTGACATATGCCTAATAGGTCTATAAAAGGATGCTAAATACGGGTGTGATTGGGTGGACTCGTGAACATGTTGATATTGATGATGAAGTGATGGTATCGCCACTCGGGTAACACCGAGATGATATCATTGGCCACTTGATGAGTGGGACTGATAAGTGTGTGGCCATACCCAAGTAAGTCGATACTTATTTGATTAATCAGTCAACTCAAGATCAAGCAATATAATAAACAATAGAAGAGGATGACAAACACCATGCCTCTTATTTATTCATATCGATATCGTTAGGCAAAGGACACTTCAAGATTACTACCGGGTGAGTGTCCTTTAAAGACTGCTGCATCTTTTTCTTAATTGGGGGCTGTAATGGTTTGCTAGAACCCACTTACAGTCTGTGGGCCTTGGGTCTACTGCCAACATAAAGACAGACCCATAGGATTGTGCGCATAGATCAACTGAGCCGGAACTTATGGAAATTGTACATGTAATGTACATTGGAAGGAATGCATTAATTAATTAGTTGACATTCGGTGTCAAGGTAATTAATTAATATTTGGTTGAATTTAATTTAATTAATTGTAAACAATTAATTAAATAATTTTCCTAAGTAGGAAAATTAAATACATATATTTTATTTACTTAAGTGTGATTTAATTTTATTTAGGGGTAATTAAATTTAGCCAAATAGAATAAAATTACATAGTATATACCTTTTAATTAAAGTTTATTTATGTAATTATAATTCTAGTAGGCTTGGATTTAATTAACCTAATTAAAACCCAATTAGACAAGGTGTCTATATAAGGGCACACTGAAGGAAGAAAACCTTAATTCAACCCTAATTAATTGCTGGAAATTTTAGCCACCAATAGTAGCCCCAAAACAGCCAAAAATCCCAGCATTAATCCTCCATTCCTTTGCATCTTCGGCTATCACCGGTTCCCGCTCAATAGTTGGTTGTGCACCGGACTTTGGAGATTACAGTTTCAAGAAACGATTCTGCAGCAGTCTCTAGAAGAGACAAATCCGGTGAGTTAATCTTTCTTGATTCAAATTGATTTTATTCTAATCAATTGTAATTGGACACGATAGGTGGATTCTAGGAAATTCTAAACGGTGAATTTTCTGTTGCGCCATATTATTTTTCCGATGACGAATCCCAACAGTGGTATTAGAGCCTAGGTTTTGTCCATTAGATTGATTGGAATTTGGTTCTTGAAGAAAGAATTGGTTTCAAGTTTGTGTTTTTAGGTTCTTATTCAATTAGTTTTGGTTTTTGATGAACCTTAGAATTTTTGGATTGGGATTTTTGATTATCTTTCCCCAATTGGTTTCCATGTAAATTTGTTGTTTTTTATTTTATTTAATGTTTTTTTTATGATTTTATTTTATAAAAAAAATAAGTGGGCGAAAGATGGAATCGCATTTACGATACCATCCTTACCGTTTGCAGCAGCTGCGGCAGCCTGCTGCAGCGGCACTGTGTAAAGGGGGGGAAATACTTTATAATAGTAGCATGAATAGTAAAAGTGTGGTAAGTGAGACATTGTAATGGTTTTTCCTCCCTACCCTGAAGTTGGTATAAGGACTACTATAGGGGGTGTGGTAGGTCTCCACCAATGTCAGCCGCACGTGGGTGCTTATGATTGCCCTATCCATAGTAGGACCCCCTACTACTATGGATGGGAACTTGCTTGATGTACTTGCTATTGCTATATGAAAGAAAGCCTTGTACATCACTTTTCACATTTGTCTTGTGTATGCTTGTATGTGTGTGTGGATGGATGCTCATCGTTATTTATCCCAATCTCATGTACAGATATCTGATCTATAACGTGTGGCGTGGCCTCCGGGCCTAGTTTAAATGAATGTCGCCCTTGGACCTAACCTCTTATCTATTGTTAATGCAGGCTTAAGGCATAAAGTGGGTTGGCTGGCTTACTTCTAGATGTAGACATAAGCGCCCCACGGTGTCAACGGATTGACCCCGTGACCCACTGCTGCCCCGCCGGGATAGCAGCGTCGCATATGGGGTTTGGGTCCAGTTTTGGATTTTACGGATATTTTTTTGTATCCTAGGCCCTAATGCAAATTAAATTAAATTTTTTTAAATTAATTTGTATTTAAATTGTTTATTTTGTTGGCATGCATATTTAATTTAATTGTTTTTGTATATTAAATTGAATATGAACTTTGTGAAATTGGCCCAATAAACCATGACATTGGTTAAAATTGGAAGGGCTAAATTTTAAATTTGTGACAACCCAAATTCAAGTGAGAGAAAAATTGTTAATTTTGCATTAATGGATGTTATCCATTGGGCCCTTATAGGTCTTACTCACATTTGTTAAAATTGACAATTTCACCCTAAGTAACTCGGCTTAGCATTTATATTTATAATTTGGAATGCTATAATCATGCATCATATTGGTATGTATGTGCACGACAGGTACTTTGTTTGAAATGTAGTGTTGAGTTCTATGGGCCCTAAATTATTATCGGTTGTAATTTGATTTTGGGAAATATGGCCTGCGTGCCATTTTTTTTATTTTGATGTAATTTTAGAATACATTTATTTTACAAAATTGTTGTAATTGCATCAACTATGGAGGAAGGCCCAGATGGAGCAAGCCCATGGTGTGAGCCCAAGAAGGATTGCAGTTCGGCCCATGAAGAATTAGATAGGATATCTAGTTTTTCATTAGGTTGTAATTAAAGGCCCATAGGATCTCATTTATTTTAAATTAAGTATGCTATTGCATTTGTCATATAATATGCATGTATGGATCACTAAATTATTACCCTCGTGTATGCATGCTAAGTCGTATCACTTAATTATAATCCAGAAATTAAAATATCGAGTCGTTTAGAAGTGCTTCCCACATTCACACCTCCTCCTCCCATTGATGCTACAATGTTCGCCATGCCCTAGCTGGGTATATTGTAGTATTTGGTAGGCCGTCGAGGGTTAGGATACTTGGTATGGTTAACATATGAATGGTGGTTTGACTCAACATGGGTAGCATTAGCTTAGAGTGGGCCCTAAGCATAAATGGGTAAAGTGTCAATAAGCCCATCAAACCAAGAGTCCTTCGTGGAAGGATTGGATAGGTTATCCTACCAAACAAATCAATGGTTGGTTAGCGAGCCCTAATTCGGCCAATTATTAATAAGTTGTGGATCTTGGTCAAGTCAGCCAATTAACATCACCAACAAACAAATTAAAATCAGATTATTAATTTGAATTAACTTAAAAGTCCTTTATTATTAACTCAAGCAATGATTTCTTCCATGTAGATAATCCCATTTCACTTAAGCAATTTAAATGGCTGCAACAAACAACAACTCACTCTCACTTAGGTCACTCTTGGAGAAGGAGAAGCTTTTGGGAACTAACTTCCTGGACGGGGCTAGGAACTTACAAATAGTTCTTAGACAAGAGTCGAAGGAGTATGTACTAAATGCTCCTTTACTAGCTGGCCCTCCTGCAGGTCGAGGCGTCACCACGGTGATGGTGGAGTAGTATGACCGGCACGTAAGGGATGATCGAGATATCTCGTGCCTCATGCTGGGTACCATGGCTTTTGATCTTCAGAAGTAGTTCATGGACGAGCATGCTTATGAGATGATGGATCAACTTAAAAAGATGTTCCCAGATCAGGCTTTTCAGGAATGTTACCTGACAACTGAGGCACTTTGCACGACTATGATGGCAACTGGGACTTTTGTTAGCACTCATGTGCTAAAGTTGATGGAGTATATTGATACACTTGCCCGCCTCAGCTGGCTAGTTTCGTAGGACTTGACAGTTGACATTATTCTTGGGTCACTTCCTGAGTCTTACAACCAGTTTATTATGAACTATCATATGCAAGGGTTGGATAAATCGGTTGTTGAGCTGCATGGCATGCTCAAGCTTGTTAAGCAGTCTCTTAAGAAGACTCCTGAAGTATTACTGGTGAACAAGGGCAATACACCCATTGCTAAGGGAAATACCAAATCTAAGGCCAAGGCTAAGGGCAAAAATGTGGTGGCCCAACCTAAAGTAAGGGTTGCTTCTCCTGACGATGTCTACCATGAGTGTCATGAGAAGGGGCATTGGAAGAGCTCATGTCCAAAGCTAAGGGAGCAACTGAAGGGAAAAACTGCTGCTTCAGGTATTTATGTTGTTTTGATTAATCTGGCTGTTTCTACATCTTGGGTCTTGGATACTGGATGTGGATCTCACATTTGTTCAAATGTGTAAGGTCTAAGAAATAGGAAATAACTAGGATCTGGAGAAGTAGATCTTTGAGTTGAAAATGGTGCTTTGGTTTAGGCCATGGAGATCGGAGATTATTTCTTAGAGATGCCTAGTGGACTTGTTTTGGAACTAAGAAACTGTTTTTTTGTACCTACGATGCGCAAGAATATTATTTCTGTTTCTTTGTTGGATATTTCCGGTTTTGTATTTAATGTTGGACATGGTAGAATTTCTATGAAATGTGGCAATATTATTTATGGACTAGCATTTCTTGAAAATGGCTTATGTATCCTTGATCTAAAACGTGAAAGTTCAATCTATAACATAAATACAAAAAGGATTAAACAAAATGAAATTAATCCTACTTACATCTGGCATTGTCGACTTGGCCATATAAATGACAAGCGCATAGCTAGGCTTCACTCTAGTGGAGTGCTGGGGTCATTTGACATCCAGTCTTATGACACATGTGAATCTTGTTTGACAGGCAAGATGACAAAGGCGCCTTTTAGCAAGACTACTGAAAGGGCTTCAGAGCTACTGGAGCTGATACATTCTGATGTATGCAGCCCAATGAGCACTAGTGCTATATCTGGTTTTCTGTACTTTGTTACCTTCATGGATGACTTCAGTAGATATGGTTACATGTATCTAATAAAGCATAAGTCTGAGACTCTTCAAAGGTTCAAGAACTTTAAGTGGGAAGTAGAAAACTAACTGGGCAAGAAAATAAAAGCACTTTGGTCTGACCGAGGGGTTGAATATTTGAGCCAAGAGTTTGACTAGTTTTTTAGAGAGTGGGATTGTATCCCAACACACTCCTCCTGGTACACCCCAATGCAATGGAGTGCCAGAAAGGAGGAATAGGACCTTGCTAGACATAGTTCGCTCGATGATGAGTCAAGCTACACTCCCTGTCCTCTTTTGGGGATATGCTTTAGAGACAGCTGCTTACATTCTTAATAATATACCAAGCAAGGCAGTTGAGGGAACACTATATGAACTATGGAAGGGCCGAAAGGCCAATGTTTCCTTCTTGAAGATTTGGGGCTGTGATGCACATGTTAAGAAATTGACAAGTGGAAAACTCGAATCCAAATCTGTCAAGTGCCAGTTTGTGGGTTACCCTAAGGAAACTAAGGGTTATTACTTCTATGATCTGGCGAAAAACAAAATTTTCATAGCTAGAAATGCAGTCTTCTTGGAGAAGGAATTCCTTTCCAAGAGAGACAGTAGGAGTAATGTTGAACTTTCAGAAGTTCAAGACTCACAAACTCCTATAGCTACTGCTGAGGATGCTTCGAGAACCGATCTGACAACTCAAGAAATTGAGGAACCAAAACCGGTTGCACAGGACCTTAGAAGGTCTAGTAAGACACATCATCAGTCGAGAGTTACGGCTTTCTCATGACTGATGATGGGGACCTTATGGTCGTTGACCAAGAGGAGCCCAAGACCTATCAGGAGGCTGTTGAAAGCCCGCACTCAGATCAATGGTGCAAAGCCATGGAGGCTGAGATGCAATCTATGCACGATAACCAAGTATGGAACTTGGTGGATCCACCTCTAGGGGCTAAGGTGATTATTTGCAGGTGTTGTTCCAAGTTAAAGGCCGACAACACCTTTAAGGGGCGATTGGTGGCAAAAGGATTTAGGTAAGTTCAAGGAATTGACTATGATGAAAACTTTTCACCAGTTGCTATGCTCAAATCAATTAGGATACAACTAATCATAGCTACATGGTACGATTATGAGATATAGCAGATGGATGTTAAGACCACTTTCCTTAATGGAAAGCTACTCGAGGATGTGTACATGACACAACCCGAGGGTTTTATTGATCCAAAGTATCCAAAACTGGTATGTAAGCTTCAAAGATCCATTTATGGATTAAAGCAAGCATCGAGGTCATGGAATCAGAGATTTAATGAGGCCATTACAGAATAGGGCTTCACACAGAATTCTGATGAGCCCTGTGTGTATAAGATGGTTAGTGGGAGTGTTTCCACCTTCCTAGTGCTGTATGTTGATGACATCCTTACCATTGGAGGCAATATACCAACACTGCAAGGGGTTAAGCAATGGTTGAGTAGGTGCTTCGCAATAAAGGACTTAGGCAAAGTTGAGACGATCTTAGGGATCAGGATCTACAGAGATAGATCCAATCGGCTTCTAGGCCTAAGTCAGGCCACGTACATTGTTAAGGTTCTGAAAATATTCAGCATGGACAAGGCAAAGCAAGGATTCTTGCCTATGTGGCATTGGTTGAAGCTGAGCAAGAAAGATGGTCCTAAAACAAAGAAGGACTAGGAAAACATGAAAAAATCCCTTATGCATCTGCTATTGGATCTAGCATGAACTCCATGTTATGTACGAGGCCTGATGTCACGTTTGCACTAAGTATGACTAGCCGGTACCAGTCGGACCTCGGTGAGGAACACTGGAAGGCAGTCAAGGCAATCTTGAAGTACCTTGACCAAACTATGGATGCTTTCTTAGTGTATGGAGGTCAAGAGAGCTGGTAGTGTCAGGTTACACTGATGCAAGCTTTGAGACCGATGAGGATGAGAACCAGTCACAGTCTGGTTATGTTTTTCTCCTGAATGGCTGTGCCATTAGTTGGAGGTCCTCAAAGCAGGCCACCGTTGCTGACTCTACAACGGAAGCTGAGTACATAGCTATGTGTGAAGCTACAAAGGAAGCCATTTGGATCAAGAAATTCATAACTGAGTTGGGAGTAGTACCCACTATCCTAGACCCAGTTGATTTTTTTATGACAACAACGAGACCATCACACAAGCTAAGGAGCCCCAGTCACACAAGAGATCCAAACATGTGCTCAGAAAGTTTCACCTTATCCAGGAGATCATGAACAGAGGTGAAATATCATTACAGAGGGTTGACACCAAGAATAATGTCACTAATCCATTAACCAAAGCACTGCTGCAGACACAGCATGATGGTTATATCAGATCTATAGGAATTAGGGCAATGCCCACTTAGAACTAGTGCAAGTGGGAGATTGTAGGTGTGCCCTAGTTCTTAGGGCATTGGATTCTTGTATTTTGTATTATACATTAAGACTCATTGTATAAATACATTATTTGTGTCACATTAATGAAGGCAATTAATCTATTTCATTTATATCTTGTGCTATAATATGAGTAGAGTATCCATTGATTAATAATCATAAAACCTATCCTAGGTCTGTTCTAATCATGGGAACGAATAGAACCACATACTATTATATTCGATGACTGTATGGCAGTTCTTAACTAACCATAGTACTTGTATAGTCAGTCATGAATATAGGTACACGTCGTTGACATAGGACTAGATCAATCCGCATAAGAAAGCCATATGGTTGTCACGTCATAGGTCTTTCTTGAGTAGGTCTCTTTTGTCCTCAGACCAGATTTCATTATAATATCAATATAGAATCCGGTTCACTTTGACAGACGCCTAACAGGTCTGTAAAAGGATGCTAAATACGGGTATGGTTGGGTGGACCAGTGAACATGTTGATATTGATGATGAAGTGATGGAACTGCCACTCGGGTAACACCGAGATGATAACATTGGCCACTTGATGAGTAGGACTAATAAGTGTATGGCCATACACAAGTAAGCCAGTGCTTATTTGATTAATCTGTCAACTCAAGATCAAGCAATATAATAAACAACAGAAGAGGATGACAGACACTATGCCTCTTGTTTATTCATATTGATATCGTTGGGCAAAGGACACTATGAGATTACTACCGGGTGAGTGTCTTCTAAAGACTGCTGCATCTTTATCTTAATTGGGGGCTATAATGGTTTGCTAGAACCCACTTACAGTCTGTGGGCCTTGGGCCTACTATCAACATAAAGACAGACCCATAGGATCGTGCAGATAGATCAACTGAGCCGAAACTTATAGAAATTGTATATGTAATGTACATTGGAAGTAATGCGTTAATTAATTAGTTAACATTCGGTGTCAAGGTAATTAATTAACATTGGGTTGAATTGAAGTTAATTAATAAGTTTACATAATGTAATTAATTAATTTATCAATTAATTGAATTACATAAAGTAAACAATTAATTAAATAATTTACCTAAGTAGGAAAATTAAATACACATATTGTATTTACTTAAGTGTGATTTAATTTTATTTAGGGGTAATTAAATTTAGCAAAATGGAATTAAATTACATAGTATATACCTTTTAATTAAAGTTTATTTATGTAATTATAATTCTAGTGGGCTTGGGTTTAATTAACCTAATTAATACCCAATTAGACAAGGTGTCTATATAAGGGCACACTTAAGGAATAAAACCCTAATTCAACCCTAATTAATTGCTGGATATTTTAGTAAAAAATCCCCAAAATAGTCAAAATAGTCAAAAATCACCAATAGCATCCCCAAAATAGTCAAAAATCCCAGCATTAATCCTCCATTCCTTCGCATCTTCGGCTAGCACTGGTTCCCGCTCAATAATTGGTCGTGCACCGGAATTTGGAGATCGTAGTTTTAAGAAATGATTCTACAGCAGTCTCTAGAAGAGACGAATCCGGTGAGTTAATCTCTCTTGATTCAAATTGATTTTACTCTAATCAATGGTAATTGGACATGATAGGTGGATTCTAGGAAATTTTAAACGGTGAATTTTCCGCTATGCCACATTATTTTTCCGATGATGAATCCCAACAATTGCTCCACAACAGAGAGCTGATTTCAGTGGTATCAAGGGGCAAGATATTCGGTCCATATTCATTCTTGATCGAAGGGGCAAAAATTTTTATTTCCAAAATTATCGATCAAGGACCGAATACATACCTGAAACAACTTCAAAACATCAAAAGAGATAATCGGGCTTCTCAAATCACCAAAGCATCTTTCCCCAGCCACACAAGCTTCACGGGAAACACTATTATCCTTTCCTTCTGTGACACAGGCCCCACTAGAAGTGAAATGACCAAAATACCTTTCTATTAGTAACCAAACTACCAAATGGCTAAAACACCTCTCCTTTAGTGACACAAGCTTCACAGGAAACCAAATCATCGAAATATTTCTTCCTCTAGTGACATAGGCTCCACTAGAGGAGAAATGACCAAAATACCTGTAAGCGTCGGAATTTTCCGGGGTCCAAAAAAAAAATAAAGAAAAGGTGGTCGTGTGCAGTGAATTACAGTCATACGACTGTAATCACAGTCTTATAGCCGTAATTCCATTACCACGTTGTAATTTAAATTTTCAGTCAAAGTCAAACAAGCAACCAAATTTTACAGTCGTCCACCTCTCATTACAGTCATACGACTGTAATTACCAAACATTACAGTTGTATGATTGTAAATCTGTTTTCTGAAATTTTGGCCACACCCAAATGGGAAGAGGTATAGGTGATTTTAAAGGCATTAATGCCTCTGATTTCCCCTCTTTTTGGGCTATAAGTAGTAGAAGAAAAGGAAGAGAGAGGGTTGGACAGAATTTGGATTGAAGAGAGCTCAAAAGTGGCATTGAGAGAAGGGAAAAGAAGAGAAGAAATATTCATAAAATACTTTCTCCTACTTTTTTCTTTTTTAATCTTTGTATTGTGAGGCTAAAATTGGTAGAAATCATAAGTTAATAATCTGTCACTCAAAGATGATAAATCCCAGAACTTGAACTTGGTTAAATCCTTGGCTTGTGGAGAATCTTGGACTTTATTTTTGAACCTTAACATCCAAAGGAAAAGAGGTGATCCGAAGCTAATCCAAGGTGTTTTTCCAGCCAAAACAACATTGGAACTGTGCCACAAGGGTAACTACACCTAAAACTAGTATTTTGCTTTGTTTTCAGGGTGCTTTGGTGCATTTTCATGCATAAAACCAAATGTTTAAATCTGCTATTTATGGGTAGGATGAATAGTCGTACGGCTGTAATTATAGTTGCACGACTGTAATTACAGTCGTACGACCGTAGTTGGAGCTCCACGACTATAAGTCCTCCCACGACTCAGCATAAAACCCAAAAATAAATCTTCTAGTTCTGGGCAAGATGAACAATCGAATGATTGTAATTACAGTCGTACCACTGTTCTCGCTATTTCGGCTCTAAATCCTGTCCATCGAAATAATTCACCCTTTTTTGGATCAGAAATGCTTTACAGTCTCGCGACTGTGATTACAGCCGCACGGTTGTAGTTTCTGGTCAGCAACAGAATATCTGAAAAAATTCAGAAAAATCCCCAAAAAAAAAACCAAAAATTATAAGAATGCATAAAAATTAGAAAATCATCAAAAATGAATTTATCTCATGCATCCTTGACCTTAGATTTAATTTTTGAAGTTATCGCATTTAGAACAAAACAACGACGGAGATCCAAATCCCCCGAAAACTGACTCACATTTGCATGCTAAACGGAAGTAAACCGGAAAAAGAAAATATTTTCAAAAATGTATTTTCTCATGGAACAAAAACACAAGAATGTTTCAAAACCGTTTTCTAGGTCTAGCCGGGCGAACTAGTCAAGTTCACCTAACTACCCCCTAAATGCATGCCCCCAATCTCTAATATCCCCATTCTGTCTATTTGAGTCCAACTTGTTGCATAAATTTGTGCTAACCCTTGTTTTGTAGGGTTTGGTTTACTTATTTTTATTTGTTTATTTTAATTTCAATTCATTAGATACTCGTGTAAATAGGCGATTGTACCCCGATCCCCAAATTATACAAATGTATCCCATAGGATAGTTTATTTGTGATTCGATTGGGTTGTAATAATCAATTTATTTACTGCTTTTTTATTTACGTGTATGCTGCATGATTAAAGCAATAAAAGTCCACTTTAGAAAGATAAAATGCTATCAATGAACATTGGCAAAATTTATTTTGATTAGACATGAAATAAGGGATTTTTCTGGACCTAGATCTCTGGAAAGTGTAGTGGCCCTCGTCCGGTTTAGCTACACTGTAATCTTCCGGTTGAGCTGAGCTGGGTGGTGACTCTTACACTCTCTATCGAGACTTAGGTCTCGATTCTTTTACGAAATAATTTAATCTTCCAAAATCAAATTTTCACTATAAAAACCCACGCGAGGGAAGGCTGCCCAACATCGAGGCTCCCTTTCGAGAGAGGAAAACGTCGTCTGCTCACAGTGGTAACTCCGCAGGGGATTTCTTACAAAAGTTTTCTCAAAACTTAAAAGAATTTGATGAGCCCTGAAAAATGTCTAATCAAAATAAGGTGGATGATTCTTTCATGGTATTTTATCTTGCATTTTAGTTAGACATACTTGTATTAGGTTAAGTATCCAATTTTCAACCCCGGTGAATTGTTGAAGTGTCACCTATGTTCCTCATGGTCTTAGGGGCACGGATATGAAACACCACCCATAGCCTCGTACGAACCCCTTCATTTGGACCCTTGAGTGGGGAAAAGTGAGGAGTATATCTTGCTATGGCGACCTTGATGTTATCCTGACTTGGACCGAACTCATGCAAGCAACCTTAGTTGGATTCCTTTAGGATACCAAAATAAATTGCATGAATGTTACAAATTCTACCTTTATCATCCCCGGTTGATGATCGAAGTGAACCCCTCCTAGGACTCTGTTAGAATTTTCTCAAAAGTTGTCCATGATTGGAGGAATAAGGTTGGAGGAATATGCTTCGCATGCTATATGCTACGTGTTTCTCGTTCCTTCATAACGTACCATCATCAACATTTCCACGAACATGACATGCTACACGCAAAGCATTTGTGTGATACTATCTCACATTTTATGTACAGCCACTTGTATTTTCTGTGTGTGAAGATATTAATCATCCATGTGACATTCATACTAACCATCCCTTTTAAAGCCATAACATTATATTTGTGTGCTAACATTTTCATGAAGCATACACGATAGCATTATGTATGTCATGCATCCTAACCATGTTTTTGTCTAGCCATTTACATTTTTTGTGACACAAGCATTCATGTCACCTCATCTCATTTAAATTATAGACATTATGAGGATGCCCATCATGGTCATTTCATTTCATAACATAGTGGGAGTCCCAAAACTACATGTGTTCTGCCCGTGCGCCGGATTGCACTCGGCCATTTCACTAGACCATTTCAATAAAGGACCATAATGGTCTTAGGTCTATTTTCATATGGTAGGTCACACACGATATCATTACATGGCATCATGTCATTTATCATTGGTGTCATAGTGATGCCGAAGTTCTGTTGGAGTGTCGCGATCCACTTTAGATTGTTGTATGACATTATTGCATCATTTGAGGTACTCCACGAGTACCGGATTACTACACATATCGATGCATTTCATAACATTACCAAATCATGAAAGGTGTTCCATGAACACCGAACCTCTGTCCGTGTCCCAAGTTACACATGACTCAATTGCAATATCACTTCACATTAGGTGCTCCAAGAAGTGTCGAAATTCCATCCATGGACCGGCCCCCACGTGACCATTTCACTTCATCTCATAGGCCTACAAAGCATCAAAACTCTATCCGTGTGTTGGCACACAAGAGACCATTTCACAAAATCCACTAGGTGCCCCAAAAGCATCGAACCCTTGTCTGTGTGGCGGTCCACACGTGATCTTTTTGTATTATCTCTTGTATGGCATTGGGTGTTCTTAGAATGTCTGAAAAAGGAAGAAAAGAAAAAAAAAATAATAAATAAAGATCATCCTCATCATCATTTCCCTCATGACATCATTTCATCCATTCATCATGAATCATCCTTGATGTCTCACTCTTTATGTCACTATTTCATTCACTCATTATCCCTAACATTTCCCATCTGATGACAAGCAAAGTAAGCTGGAGTGACCCCAAACAAGGTCACAGACTGCAAGAGAGCGTGAGATGAGGAAGACAGTTGTAGCAAGAGAGGAATCAGAATCTATTGAGGAGTTTGAAATGGCCAACCAAACACCTAATGCCGCTGATATCTTGAGGGATTTCTTGAAATCTCAGGACTTATGTGATATTCTAAAAGAGGAGATGAAGGCAGTCGCAAAGGAAACTGGTGAAGCTGGCAACAATGGGACTGGAAAAGAAAAAAAGGGTGAATCTTCTCAGCATAGGGATGAAGCCTCAGGTAGTGTAGAGAAGTTGCAAGAGGTTAAGGTAGCCATGGAGAAGAAAATGAAGGTAAAGTACTCAGAGGTAGATGAAATGGTAGCTAAGCTGAGGAAAGGGGCCAATATCAGTTTAGGCTCCAAAAGGGGTGTGAATGTGGATGCTATGATAAATAAAGGCATCGAGACATTCCCCGTTGGGTTCCAAGTGCCCAAAGTTCCTTCTTACAAGGGGATTGGTTCACCAGAAGCTCACGTGAATTTGCATGCCAGAATAATGTTGGCAACGGGTGCCAGCAAGTAGCAGTTAATCAATTTCTTTCAACCACACTAGAGGGGGGAGCTTTGACCTAGTATAATTCTCTATCTGGGGAGATGCAGTCAGATTGGGAAGCTTTGTCGGTGGCTTTAATTAAATATTATAGCTTCAATAGTAATATCCAGGTGAAGCTGTACGAGCTGCAGAGGATTAAGTAGAAGCCAAATGAGTCCTTTGATGAATACTATCAGAGATGGATGAATAAGATGATTTTGCTAAAGAACCACCCTAACGAAGATGAGTTGATCCAAAAGTTGATTGACGGTAGCAGAGACATTTACAGAAACAATATGAAGTTCCATTCTTTTAGTGAACTTAGTGAGGTGTACAGTATGGCTATAAAGATTGAGAGGGATGAAGAAGAAAAGACTGCAAGCCACCGGGGTACTGATCGACTACTGTAGCTGGTTCAAGAAGTGGGCCTGGTTCTAGTTCCACAAGCAAAGGCAGGCAAGTTTCAGA
The DNA here is from genome assembly GCA_039660915.1 of Euphorbia tirucalli. Lineage (NCBI taxonomy): Eukaryota > Viridiplantae > Streptophyta > Magnoliopsida > Malpighiales > Euphorbiaceae > Euphorbia > Euphorbia tirucalli. Next base: position 45,138,694 of record CM077636.1, read on the forward strand.
GGTTAAGCAAGCTGGGGTTGCTGCAGTGTCTCAACAGCGAGGAAACCAAAGCAGAGGTCCGGAGGGTCAAGGCATATCCCCTTAGGCTTTCCCCTTGGCTAAGATCTTTGTGAAGTGCAGGAATGGTCTGTTATATTGGTGTGCCCTAGTTCTTAGGGCATTGGATTCTTGTATTTTTTATTATACATTAAGACTCATTGTATGAATACATTATTTGTGTCACATTAATAAAGGCAATTAATCTATTTCATTTATATCTTGTGCTATAATATGAGTAGAGTATCCATTTATTGACAATCATAAAACCTATTCCAGGTCTATTCTAATCATGGGAATGAATAGAACCATAGACTTGTATATTCGATGGTTGTATAGCAGTTCTTAACTAGCCATAGTACTTGTATAGTCAGTCATGAATATATGTACATGTCGTTAACATGGGACTGGATCGATCCGCACAAGAAAGCCATGTGGTTGTCGCGTCACAGGTCTTTCTTAAGTAGGTCTCTTTTGTCCTCAGACCAGATTTCATTATAATATCAATATGGAATCCGGTTCAATTTGACATACGCCTAACAGGTCTGTAAAAGGATGCTAAATACAAGGATGATTGGGTGGACCGGTGAACATATTGATATTGATGATGAAGTGATGGAATTGCCACTCGGGTAACACCGAGATGATATCATTGGCTGCTTGATGAGTGGGACTGATAAGTGTATGGCCATACCCAAGTAAGTCGGTGGTTATTTGATTAATCAGTCAACTCAAGATCAAGAAATATAATAAACAACAGAAGAGGATGACGGACACCATGCCTCTTGTTTATTCATATCGTTATCGTTAGGCAAAGGACATAATGAGATTACTACCGAGCGAGTGTCTTCTAAAGACTGCTGCATCTCTGTCTTAATTGGGGGTTGTAATGGTTTGCTAGAACCCACTTACAGTCTGTGGGCCTTGAGCCAACTGCCAACATAAAGATAGACCCATAGGAATGTGCACATAGATCAACTGAGCCAGAACTTATAGAAATTGTACATGTAATGTACATTGGAAGGAATTCGTTAATTAATTAGTTGACATTCGGTGTCAAGGTAATTAATTAACATTAGGTTGAATTTAATTTAATTAATAAGTTTACATAATGTAATTAATTAATTTATCAATTAATTAAATTACATAAAGTAAACAATTAATTAAATAATTATCCTAAGTAGGAAAATTAAATATATGTATTATATTTACTTAACTGTGATTTAATTTAATTTAGGGGTAATTAAATTTAGCCAAATGAAATTAAATTACATAGTATATACCTTTTAATTAAAGTTTATTTATGTAATTATAATTCTAGTGAGCTTGGGTTTAATTAACCTAATTAAAATCCAATTAGACAAGGTGTCTATATAAGGGCACACTTAAGGAAGAAAACCCTAATTCGACCCTAATTAATTGCTAGAAATTTCAGCCAACAATAGCAGCCCCAAAACAGCTGAAAATCCTGGCATTAATCCTCCATTCCTTCGCGTCTTTGGCTAGCACTGGTTCCCGCTTGATAGTTGGTCATGCACCGGACTTTGGAGATCACAGTTTCAGAAACGATTCTGTAGCAGCCTCTATAAGAGATGAATTCGGTGAGTTAGTCTCTCTTGATTCAAATTGTTTTTATTCTAATCAATGGTAATTGGACATGATAGGTGGATTCTAGGAAATTTTAAACGATGTATTTTCTGTTGCGCCACGTTATTTTTCTGATGACGAATTCCAATAGTGGTATCAGAGCCTAGGTTTTGTCCATTAGATTGATTGGAATTGGTTCTTGAAAGCGTTCTTGAAGAAAGCAAGGGTTTCAAGTTTGTGATTTTAGGGTTCTTATTCTATTGGTTTTGGTTTTGATGAACCCTAGAATTGTTGTTTGGGGTTTTTGATTATTTTTCCACATATTGGTTTCCATCTAAAATTGTTGTCTGTATTGATTATTTAATTTTAATGGCTGGTTTTTTTTATGATTTAATAAAAAAAAAATAAGTTTGGGCAAGATGGAATCGCAATTTGCGATTCCATCATCCCATCATCGATAGCGGCTGCTGCTGCAGGCTGCCGCGCAGTGGCACTGCTGCCCCGTCGGGACAGCAGCGCCATACTCGGGGATAGGGTTCGATTTTGGATTTTACAGGTATTTTTTTATCCCGGGTCCTAATGCAAATTAAAATAAATTTTTTTAAATAAATTTGTATTTAAATTGTTTATTTTGTTGGCATTCATATTTAATTTAATTGTTTGCATATTAAATCGAATATGGACTTTGTGAAATTGGCCCAATAAACTATGACACCTGTTAAATTTGGGAGGGCTAAATTTTAAATTTGTGACAACCCAAATTCTGGTGGGTGCAAAATTGTTAATTTTGCATTAATGGATATTATCCATTGGACCTTTATAGGCCTTAGTCACATTTGTTAAAATTGGCGAGTTCACCCTAAGTAACTCGGCTTAATATTTATATTTATAATTTGGAATGCCATGATCATGCATCATATTGGTATGTATGTACATGACAGGTACTTTGTTTAAAATGTGATGTTGAGTTCTATGGGCCCTAAATTATTATCGGTTGTAATTTGATTTTAGGAAATATGGCCTGCGTGCCATTTCTTTTATTTTGATGTAATTTTAGAATAGATTTTATTTTGTAAAATTGTTGTAATTGCATCAAGTATGGTGGAAGGCATTGATAGATCAAGCCCATGGTGGGAGCCCAAAAAGGATTGCAGTCCGGCCCATGAAGAATTAGATAGGATATCTAGTTTTTCATCAGGTTGTCATTAAAGGCCCATAGGATCTCATTTATTTTAAATTAAGTATGCTACTACATTTGTCTTATAATATGGATGTATGGATCACCATATTATAACCCGCGATTATGCATGCTAAGCCGTATCACTTAATTTTAATTCAGAAATTAAAATATTGACTCATTTAAAAGTGCTTCCCATATTCACACCTCTTCCTCCCACTAATGCTGCAATGTGCGCCATGCCCTAGTTGGGTACATTGTAGTATTCAGTGGGCCGTCGAGGGTTAGGATACATGGTATGGTTAACATATGAATGGTGGTTTGACTCAACATGGTTAGCATTAGCTCAGAGCAGGCCCTAAGCACAGATGGGTAAAGTGTCAATAAGCCCATCGAACCAAAAGTCTTTCGTGGAGGGATTGGATGTCCTACCAAACGAATCAATGATCAGTTAGTGAGCCCTAGTTCGGCCAATCATTGAGGAGTTATGGATCTTGGTCAAGTTAGCCAATTAACATCACCAACAAACAAATTAAAATCGGATTGTCTAACTCAAGCAATGATTTCTTCTATGTAGATAATCCCATTTCATATTAGCAATTTAAAATGGCCGCAACAAACAACAACTCACTCTCACTTAGGTCACTCCTAGAGAAGGAGAAGCTTTCGGGGACTAACTTCCTGGACTAGGCTAGGAACTTGCAAATAGTTCTTAGACAAGAGTCCCAGGAATATGTACTGAATGCTCCTTTACTAGCTGGCCCTCCCACAGGTCGAGGCGTCACCACAGCGATGGTGGAGTAGTATAACCAGCACGTGAGGGATGACCGAGATGTCTTGTGCCTCATGCTGGGTACCATGGCTTCTGATCTTCAGTAGCAGTTCATGGAGGAGCATGCTTACGAGATGATGGATCAGCTTAAAAAGATGTTCCAAGATCAGGCTCGTCCAGAATGTTACCAGATAACTAAGATACTTTGTACGACTGTGATGCCAACCGGGACCTTTTTTAGCACTCATGTGCTAAAGTTGAAGGGGTATATTGATACACTTGCCCACCTCGGCTCGCCAGTTCCACAAGACTTGGTAGCAGACATTATTCTCGGGTCACTTCCTGAGTCTTACAACCAGTTTATCATGAACTATCATATGCAAGGGTTGGATAAATTGGTTGTTGAGCTGCCTGGCATGCTCAAGTTTGCGGAGCAATCTCTTAAGAAGACTCCTAAAGTATTGCTGGTGAACAAGGGAAATACACCCATTGCTAAGGGAAAGGCCAAATCTAAGGCCAAGGCTTAAAGCAAAAAGGTGGTGGCCCAACCTAAAGCAAGGGTTGCTTCTCCTGACGATGTCTGCCATGAGTGTCATGAGAAGGGGCACTGGAAGAGCTCATGTCCAAAGCTAAGGGAGCAACTGAAGGGCAAAAAAGCTGCTTTAGGTATTTATGTTGTTGAGATTAATCTGGCTATTTCTACATCTTGGGTCTCAGACACTAGATGTGGATCTCACATTTGTTCAAATGTGCAGGGTCTAAGAAATAGGAGATTGCTAGGATCTGGAGAAGTAGATCTTCGAGTCAGAAATGGTGCTTGAGTTCAGGCCATGGAGATCAGAGATTATTTCTTAGAGATGCCAAGTGAACTTGTTTTGGATCTAAGAAACTGTTATTTTGTACCTGCGATGCGCAGGAATATTATTTCTTTTTCTTTGTTGGATATTTCTGGTTTTGTATTTAATATTGGACATGGTAGAACTTCTATACAATGTGGCGATATTATTTATGGAACAGCATTTCTTGAAAATGGCTTATATATCCTTGATCTAAAATGTGAAAGTTCAATCTATAACATAAATACTAAAAGGATTAAACAGAATGAAATTAATCCTACATACATCTGGCACTTTCGACTTGGCCACATAAACAAGAAATGTATAGCTAGGCTTTACTCTAGTGGAGTGATAGGGTCATTTGACATTCAGTCTTCTTGGAGAAGGAATTCCTTTCCAAGAGAGATAGTGGGAGTAATGTTGAACTTACAGAAGTTCAAGACTCACAAACTCCTAAAGCTGCTGCTGAGGATGCTTCAGGAACCGATATGACTACTCAAGAAATTGAGGAACCAGAATCGGTTGCACAGGACCTTAGAAGGTTTGGCAGGACACATCATCAGTCGAGAGGTACGGCTTTCTTATGACTGCTGATGGGGACCTTATGGTCATTGACCAAGAGGAGCCCAAGACCTATCAGGAGGCTATTGAAAGCCCACACTCAGATCAATGGCATAAAGCCATGGAGGCTGAGATGCAATCTATGCACGATAACCAAGTATGGAACTTGGTGGATCCACCTCTGGGTGCTAAGGTGATAGGTTGCAAGTGGTGTTTCAAGTTAAAAGCCGATAACACCTTTAAGGGGCGATTGGTGGCAAAAGGATTAAGCAAGTTCAAGGAATTGATTATGATGAAACCTTTTCACCAGTTTCTATGCTCAAATTCATTAGGATACTACTTGCCATAGCTGCATGGTACGATTATGAGATATGGCACATGGACATTAAGACCGGTTTCCTTAATGAAAAGCTACTCGAGGATGTGTGCATGACACAACCTGAGGGTTTTATCCATCCAAAGTATCTAAAATGGATATGCAAGCTTCAAAGATCCATTTACGGATTGAAGCAAGCATTGAGGTCATGGAATCAGAGATTCAATAAGGCCATTACAGAATATGGCTTCACACAGAATCCAGATGAGCCCTATGTGTATAAGATGGTTAGTGGGAGCGTTTCCATCTTCCTAGTGCTATATGTTGATGACATCCTTATCATTGGAGGTGGCATACCAACATTGCAAGGGGTTAAGCAGTGGTTGAGTAGGTGCTTTGCAATGAAGGACTTAGGCGAAGCTGAGATGATCTTAGGGATCAGGATCTACAGGGATAGATCCAATCAGCTTCTAGGCCTAAGTCAGGCCACGTACATTGACAAGGTTCTGAAAAGATTCAACATGGACAAGGAAAGGATTCTTGCCTATGCACCATGGCTTGAAGCTGAGTAAGAAAGATGGTCCTAAAACAAAGAAGGATCGGGAGAGCATGGAAAAGATCCCTTATGCAGCTGCTATAGGATCCATCATGTACTCCATGTTATGTACAAGGCCTGATATCGTGTTTGCACTGAGTATGACTAGCTGGTACCAGTCGGACCCCGGTGAGGAACACTAGAAGGTGGTCAAGGCAATCTTTAAGTGCCTTAACCGGACTAAGGATGCTTTCTTAGTGTATGGAGGTCAAGATGAGTTGGTAGTGTTAGGTTACACTCATGCAAGCTTTGAGACCGATGAGGATGAGAACCAGTCACAGTCTGGTTATGTTTTTCTCCTGAATGGCGGTGCCATTAGTTAGAGGTCCACAAAGCAGGCCATCATTGCTGGCTCTACAACGGAACCTGAGTACATAGCTGCATGTGAAACTGCAAAGGAAGCCATTTGGATCAAGAAATTCATAACCATGTTGAGAGTGGTACCCACTATCCTAGACCCAGTTGATGTTTTTTGTGAAAACACTAGGAGCCCCGGTCACACAAGAGGTCCAAACATGTGCTTAGAAAGTTTCACCTCATTCGGGAGATCGCGAACAGAGGTGACACATCATTGCAGAGGATTGACACCAAGAATAATGTCGCTGATCCATTGACCAAAGCGGTACCGTAGACACAGCACGACGGTCATATCAGATCTTTAGGAATTAGGGTAATGCTCACTTGGTACTAGTGCAAGTAGGAGATTGTTGGTGTGCCCTAGTTCTTAGGGCATTGGATTCTTGTATTTTGTATTATACATTAAGACTCATTGTATGAATAAATTATTTATGTCACATTAATAAAGGCAATTAATCTATTTCTTTTATATCTTGTGCTATATTATGAGTAGAGTATCCATTGATTGATAATCATAAAACCTATCCTAGGTCTGTTCTAATCGTGGGAGCGAATAGAACCACAGACTTCTATATTCGATGACTGTATAGCAGTTTTTAACTAGCCATAGTCCTTGTATAGTCAGTCATGAATATAGGTACATGTCGTTAACGTGGGACTGGATCGATCCACATAAGAAAGCCACATGGTTGTCGCGTCATAGGTCTTTCTTGATTGGGTCTCTTTTGTCCTCAGACCAGATTTCATTATAATATCAATATGGAATCTGGTTCACTTTGACATACACCTAATAGGTCTATAAAAGGATGCTAAGTATGGGTATGATTGGGTGGACCAGTGAACATGTTGATATTGATGACGAAGTGATGGAATTGCCACCGGGTAACACAGAGATGATATAATTGGCCGCTTAATGAGTGGGACTGATAAGTGTATTTTCATACCTAAGTAAGTCAGTGCTTATTTTATTAATCAGTTAACTCAAGAGCAAGAAATATAATAACAACGGAAGAGGATGACGGACACCATGCCTCTTGTTTATTCAAATTGATATCGTTAGGCAAAGGACATTATAAGATTACTACCAGGTGAGTGTCTTCTAAAGACTGCTGCACCTCTATCTTAATTGGGGGCTGTAATGGTTTTCTAGAACCCACTTACAGTTGTGGGCCTTGGGCCTACTGCTAACATAAAGACAGACCCATAGGATCGTGCATATAGATCAACTGAGCCGAAACTTATTGAAATTATACATGTAATGTACATTGGAAGGAATGTGTTAATTAATTAGTTGACATTCGGTATCATGGTAATTAATTAACATTGGGTTGAATTTAATTTAATTAATAAGTTTACATAATGTAATTAGTTAATTTATCAATTAATTGAATTATATAAAGTAAACAATTAATTAAATAATTTTCCTAAGTAGGAAATTAAATATATGTATTGTATTTACTTAAGTATGATTTAATTTTATTTAGGGGTAATTAAATTTAGCCAAATGGAATTAAATTATATAGTATATACCTTTTAATTAAAGTTTATTTATCTAATTATAATTCTACTGAGCTTGGGTTTAATTAACCTAATTAAAACCCAATTCGACAAGGTGTCTATATAAGGGCACACTTAAGGAAGAAAACCCTAATTCAACCCTAATTAATTGCTGGAAATTTCAGCCACCAATAGCAGCCCCAAAATAGCCAAAAATCCCAACATTAATCCTCCATTCCTTTGCGTCTTCGGCTAGCACCGGTTCCCGCTTGATAGTTGGTCGTGCACCGGACTTTGGAGATCGCAGTTTCAAGAAACGATTCTACAGCAGTCTCTATAAGAGACGAATCTGGTGAGTTAATCTCTCTTGATTCAAATTATTTTTATTCCAATCAATGGTAATCGGACACGATAGGTGGATTCAAGGAAATTTTAAATGATGTATTTTCCGCTGTGCCATGTTATTTTTCCAATGACGAATCCCAACAGTAGTATCAGAGCCTAGGTTTTATCCATTAGATTGATTGGAATTGGTTCTTGAAAGTGTTCTTGAAGAAAGAATAGGTTTCAAGTTTGTGATTTTAGGGTTCTCGTTCTATTGGTTTTGGTTTTGACGAACCCTAGAATTGTTGTTTGTGGTTTTTGATTATTTTTCCCCATATTGGTTTCCATCTGAAATTGTTGTCTTTATTGATTATTTAATTTTAGGGTAAATTATAAAAAGAACCCTGTGGTTTTATTTTTTTGCAAATAAAGGAATGTAGTTTTTTTTGTTTAAAAAAGAGGATTGTGTTTTAAAATGTTAACAAAAAAAGAATAACTAAAATTAAATCGTGACATTACATAGGGTATTCTTGTTCATTTTAAACTCAAAATTTTCAAGTTGGTTAATAAAAATACAATACACATGAATGATAAATTTTGAAAATTTTTTAAAAGCACAAATATTTTTATAAATTAAATAATGATAATAGATTTTAAAAAAATCATAACAAATTGAAGAATCTTTGAAAAATATTCAAATTTTGATGTAAAATTCTTAAATAATTTACATAAATTATTGGTATATTAAATAACTAAAAATACCCTCCGCTATATCATCATTTTTAACGAAAAAATGTTAGTTATCTTTTTTTTGTTATCATTTTAAAACACAATCCTCTTTTTTAAAGAAAAAAAACCACAGTTCTTTATTTGCAAAAAAGTGAAACCACAGGGTTTTTTTTGTAATTTGCCCTTAATTTTAATGGCTGGTTTTTTTTATGATTTCATAAAAAAAAATAAGTTCATAAAACCATATTTGTTTGCACCTGCATATCATGACATTTTCTTCTTCTCAATCCCTCCAATACACTGATCAACCCCAGTTTACTCAAGAAAGTGACCTACCTCTTCCGCCAGGATTGGAGGCACCCAACGGGGTAAATCACTCATAGCACCGCATGACCTTAGATCGTGTTCTACAGTGAGGAGTGTCTATTTGCTATGGAAACCTGTACGACCCTTGGTTTTGACCTTGACCCACATGTAATGGCTTAGCAACTTCCCTTAGGATTACCAAAATGTAAACTCAAAATTGGACATTGAGTATGCGCCTTTGGTATCCCCGTTGATGCAAAAGAGACCCAACACCTAGGAAGAATGTAAGACCAATCGAAAGGAGAAATAAGGTTAGAAGGGAGTGCATATTATTGTGTGTGCTAACGTTTGTTTCGTGGTGTTTTCATTTGACCTTTTCACGAAGCATTAAACATGCATAGCTTTCATGTGTGATTCTAACCACATCTTTATGCAGCCATTTTTGAGCACCAACATGTTGGGGAATTAATCGCACAAAACAAACATAAAACGCAGCGGATAAAAGATTAATCCCCACCAAGGACCCATGTACATCGCATTGAATCGGAAGGAGGGTTAAAGAATTACCTTAATTCTTTGAAGATTGAATCAAGCAGGAACCAAAATAGCTTCCCTCTACGGTTGATCCACACGGAGCAATACGTCCACCGCGTGCTAGCGCCGGATTTGAAGAACAATTCTTCGAACGAGAGAAGAGAGAGAGCAGAAAATCAGATTTTCCCTTTTCTTTTGGAGGAGAGTTTCGGCTGGTTCACTTGGCTTGTGGTGGCTGGCCGAAATCTGCTTCTTAACTTATGGAGCAATTAGGTTTTCAGGTTTTTATTTCCTTAAATATAAACCCTATTTAGTTAATTATAATTATGACCTAATACACCTATTAGTTATAATTATATATTAACCCACACAATTTAATATTAATTCTCAATTAATATTAAATCAATTCAATTCTCCATGATACATATATGTATATATAATATTATAATTAATTATATCTCCATATAATTTAATTATAATATGTAGCATACTTTATGCAATATTAATTACATTAATATTTATATATACATACATAAATATATATCACTATATATATTTATTCTCCTTCTCATTCATAAATTATTATCCAATAATAATTTATACCCGATAAGATGAACTTCATTTTGCTCTTGTGTGTGACCCCATAGGATCATATTAATTGGCAATAAGGAAATTACCATAATGTCCTTATAGGTCACAAGCGGACTCTAGCAAGCCATTACGACTACCCAATTAATATGATTGGAATGATCCAATACCTATTTATAGAATGTCATATTCCCTTTTGTCTCTTTGATATCAAGATTAATTATAAGACATGGTACACTTGTCAATCTTATATAATTAATCATATGCTTTCTCGATCTCAAAGTAAACTGTTCAGACAAATCAATTGATACTCTTATCAATTATTTGAGCACGGCCATGCATTTAACAGTCTTACTTATCGAGGGGCCCAGTGATATCGCTCTCTTGTTAGAGAGGGACAAAATCCCATATCTGTCACTCACATCCCTAAGCATGAGTCATATTGTACCCAACCACAGCCTTTATAACTACTCTGTTATAAGCAGCGTTTGACTGCGTCAAAGCACAACATGAATTCATCCCGGAATCCATGGTGACCTCAGGTCAAAGGAATCAGCTGATGACACTACTATAATCAAGATCAGTTGTGACACGTGACCATGAACTTGATCTTATAGTGGGTCTCCAGCAACATGTTCTCTAACACATTGCCCGTGAGTATAATCTGTATCTGTATACACTATATTCATCTTATGAATATCCATTATCACTCACACTAGTCTTAGTTTGTTATTATTCCCATAATAACAATCGACTAGGGAAATTTAGAATTACACAATTAATTCATGGATACATTATCATAAATACTAACATACAAATATATATGATAAAATAAGTCTTTATTAATGACTTAAGAAGATTGTTTACATAATCCAACATTGGCTTAGGGCACAATCTCTAACAATCTCCCACTTGCCCTAAGTCCAATCTTCAAATGTATCTAATACCCATGGACCTAGCATGACCATCATGTACAGCTTGTGAAAGAGCTTTTGTTAGTGGATCGGCAACATTGTCTTCAGACGCAACTTTGCATATCTTCACATCTCCTCTTGAGATGACTTCTCTTATGTAGTGAAAACGCCGAAGTATATGTTTGGATTTCTGTGACACACTAGGTTCCTTAGCAAGTGATATTGCCCCATTGTTGTCACACAAGAGGCTCACAGGATTCACTATGCTAGGAACGACACCAAGTTCTTCGATGAACTTCTTGATCCAAACAGCCTCTTGGGCTGCATCTGATGCAGCAATATACTCGGCTTCTGTTGTAGATGCAGCTATCGTGCTTTGCTTAGAACTCTTCCAACTTATCGCACCTCCATTCAGAATGAACACATACCCAGACTGTGACTGCATCTGATCTTGATCAGTTTGGAAACTTGCATCCGTGTAACCATTTACAACAAGATCTTCGTCCGAGCCTCCATATATCAAGAATGTATCTTTAGTTCTTCTCAAGTACTTAAGAATACTCTTGACAGCAGTCCAGTGACTATCACCTGGATCAGACTGATATCTACTTGTCATGCTCAAAGCAAAAGAGACATCTGGCCAAGTACATACCATGGCATACATGATAGATCCTATAGCTGACGCATAAGGAATCTTATCCATGCGTTGACGTTCTTCAATTGTCACAGGACATTGCTTACGACTAAGCTTTATCCCTCGCCCAATAGGAACATTTCCTTTCTTTGATTGATCCATACTGAACCTTTTCAGTATTTTGTCAATGTATGTACTCTGGCTCAAGCCTATCAATCTCTTAGATCTATCTCTATAGATCTTTATTCCAAGAATGTAGGCTGCCTCACCCAAGTCTTTCATAGAAAAACACTTTCCTAGCCAAGATTTTACTTCTTGCAAGGTAGGAATGTGATTTCCTATTAACAATATGTCATCGACATATAGAACTAGGAAAACTATATTACTCCCACTGAACTTCTTGTACACACAAGGCTCATCTTCGTTTTTGATGAAGCCAAACTTTTTGACTGATTCATCAAAACAATGATTCCAACTTCTTGATGCTTGCTTCAAGCCATAAATGGCCTTTTAAAGCTTGCATACTTTATCAGGATTCTTTGGATCGACAAAACCTTCAGGCTGTGTCATGTACACATCCTCAACAAGGTTTCCATTTAGGAAAGCTGTTTTGACATCCATTTGCCATATTTCATAGTCATAATATGCTGCTATGGCAACAAGAATTCTGATGGACTTGATCATAGCTACTGGCGAAAAGGTTTCGTCATAGTCTATACCATGAACTTGTCGGTAACCCTTTGCCACTAACCTTGCTTTATAAGTCTGAATATTCCCATCCATGTCCGTTTTCAACTTGAAAACCCATTTGTGCCCTATTGCTTTAGCACCCTTTGGGAGATCAACCAAAGTCCATACTTTGTTGTCGTCCATGGATTGAATTTCTGACTTCATAGCATCAAGCCATTTTTCAGATTCTGAATTAGAGACAGCTTCCATGTACGTGGAAGGTTCATTCTCTTCTAACAGAATCAGATCATTTTCGTTCGTGACGAGAAATCCATATCTCTCGGGCTCATGACGAACTCTACTTGATCTACGTTGGACTTGTGTTGCTGGTTCTGACTCAACAACTTCTTGTGAATCAGGTTGTTGTTCCATTTGAAAACCATTTTCATTTTGGTTATCCATATTTTCTTGTAGGTGTACTTTACTCCCACTGATTCCTTTGGAAATAAACTCTTTTTCCAGGAATATACCATTCCTAGCAACAAACACTTTGTTTTCACTAGGATTGTAAAAGAAATAACCTTTAGTTTCTTTTGGATAACCAACAAAATTGCACTTCACAGATTTTGGTGCTAACTTATCTGAAATCAAGTATTTCACATAAGCTTCGCAACCCCAAATCTTGAGAAAAGACAAATTTGGTCTCTTACCAACCCATATCTCATATGGTGTCTTTTCAACTGCTTTTGATGGAACTCGGTTCAGTGTGAATGCCGCTGTTTCAAGTGCATATCCCCAAAAGGATAGAGGAAGATTTGTTTGACTCATCATCGACCGAACCATATCCAATAAAGTACGGTTCCTCCTCTCAGACACACCATTCCACTGTGGTGTACCAGGAGGAGTTAGTTGTGAGACAATCCCACACTTTCTAAGATGATCGTCAAAGTCTTGGCTCAAATATTCACCACCTCGATCAGATCTAAGTGCTTTAATTGTCTTGCCAAGTTGGTTTTGTACTTCATTTTGGAAGGCTTTGAACATTTTAAAGGATTCCGACTTATGCTTCATTAGATATAGATAACCATATCTACTGAAATCATCAGTGAACGTAATGAAGTATTGAAAACCACCTCTAGCAGTTGTGCTCATAGGCCCACATACATCTGTATGTATGAGTTCTAATAAGTCACTAGCCCTTTCACTGTGACCAGTAAAGGGACTCTTGGTCATCTTACCCATTAAACAAGACTCGCAAGTGTCATATGTTTCAAAAACATCTAGACCCAAAATTCCATCTTTATGGAGTTTTGAAATGCGTTTCTCATTAATGTGTCCTAGACGACAGTGCCAGAGATAAGTAGGATTCACAACATTTGTTCTTATCCTTTTGGTATTTATGTTATATACATGCTCATTATAACCTTCACTAAGGTTCAACAAATAAAGACCATCATGTAAATCCGCATTTGCATAAAACAAGTCTTTATTGAAAAGCAATAAGTGATTATTCTTAATAACACATTTAAATCCTTCCTTGTCCAAACATGAAATAGAAATGATGTTCCTAGACAAATTAGGAACAAAATAACAATTATTCAAAGAAAGAACAAGTCCACTTGGCAACTTGAGCTCGTAGCGACCGACTTCATAAGCAGCAACTCTAGCTCCATTCGCCACATGGAATTCTACCTCGCCCTTCTTGAGCTTTCTACTTCCTTTAAGCCCCTGCACATTCATACAAATGTGAGAACCACAACCGGTATCTAATACCCACGAAGTAGAAACAGAAGTAGAATGAAATATTTCAATAACATAAATGCCTTGATTAGCGGTCTCACCGCCTCTCTTCTTCCTCAAGTCCTCCAAATAAAGCTTGCAATTTCTGCGCCAATGACCAGGCTGATTGCAGAAATGGCATGTGCCTTCCTTTGGAGGCTTTGCCTTGGTAACAGCTTTGGGCTTCTTTGCATCCTTCCCAAACTCTTTGGGTTTGTTTGCTTTACCCTTCTTCTTCTGGATCCTACCCTTTTGCACCATATGGATCCCTTTGGAGCTTGGCTTCTCTTTTATCGTTACTTCAGCGTTTTTCAGCATCCCATGCAGTTCGCTGACCGTTTTGTCCATATCATTCATGTGATAATTCATGACAAAATGGGAGTAACTCTCGGGAAGAGAATTAAGGATCAAATCCGTTGCCAACTCAGGTCTGAGTGGCGAACCAAGCCTCTCCAACTGATCAATGTACCCTTTCATCTTCAGAACATGGGCACTAACCGAACTCCCTTCGGTCATCTTGTACCCAACCAAAGATCTCAAGGTCTCATACCTTTCCCTTCTCGCTTGCTTTTGGAACATTTCCTTAAGCTCTTGAGACATCTCATATGCCTCAAATGTTTCCAGATCCTTCTGAAGTTCCGGAATCATTGATGCGAGCATCAGGCATTGTACATCAATCTGATCATTTTGATGCTTGTGAAAAGCATCCCTTTCAGCTCTTGGAGCCGTGGTGGGTGGAGGGTTAGCGGGCAAAGGCCCATCCAGAACATATAGCTTCCGCTCTTGCTTGAGAACAATTCTCAAGTTGCGATACCAGTCAAGGTAATTCGTTCCATTTAGTTTATCCTTCTCAAGGATAGATCTAATAGAACCAGGATTACTTGTGTTTGCCATTTATCTACAACAGAAAATATATGCAAAGTTAAATCACATAAGAGAATTAAGCTCCCACTAAAATATAAAACCCTTTAAAATACTTAAGTGGGTAAAAGACCCAAAATCCATACTTAACCATAGCACTGCTTTGGCATGTCCCTATGATTAAATATAATTTCGGTAGACATCACCATGTCAATTACATCATTATGTAACTCTTTTGATTTATGAGATGCACGATATCATATATCATATTTAATTTGCATGTTACTCATCTCATCTTTGCCTCGGGCTCAAACACCATTTTGATTAACCCTTTGTTAAACCAATTACAACACAATGAGAATCACCATTTCTCATATTATCGCTTCGCTAAGGTCACATCATGCGTACCCGCTTTGGCGTGGCTACCATGATGCGAACATAGTACTTGACTAGTGTTATACGTAATTGGGTGGCAAAATATAAACTTCATAAGTTTATTTTAGGGTTTCTTGAATCCCGTGATTAAAATTTTATCATATACAAAACATGGCATTAATATTAAACTTTCCAAGTTAACATTAATCCTAGCATGGCATCCAATGTCATACATTCATCTAGCATGCATATTTCATACTAAGCATGGCATCACATGGCATCAAAATATAAAACATGCAATAGACTCGAAAAACCGTGTTATGGTATGGTTTTATCTACATTGATTTTCATAGGCCAATATGAAAATCAACAGGTCATTTCCTAGGTGGTTGCAACCATCTTATGGTCACAGCACTCCCGCACCCCTTGGATCCGTCTTCACGTCTTTGTTCCTTGGCACCATCTCATGGGTTTACACATTTTACAAAATTGCATCCTATACAATTTTCTAGTAAAATGAAATTTACAAACAATAAATTGCATCCTATACAATTTATCTAGAAAATAAGGTTACATAAATACAAACGACTCGCAGGCCGTATTTATAAAACTTTACATCCACCAAAACCAAAAGAAAACAAAAACATCCACAGGGTCCAAAACCATACCACAACACCATGCATAAAATTATCACAATAATTTTACATCTATAAGATTTAGGGTTCAAAAAAAACTAAACACAATCTTATTGTATTTAAAAGAAATTGATTTGAGAAGAAAAGGTATAGAAGACAATTTCTACATGGCAGCACTAAGGGAACACGGCGTGCAAAACCAGTTTGCACTGCGTGCAACACTTGCACGCGGCCGTGTTCCTCGCTGTTACTCAGCGCACATGAGAAATTTCCGGTTGCACGCCGTGCAAAACCAGTACACGGCGTGCAACACACATTTGCACGGCGTGCAACACTTGCACGCCGGCGAGTTATGCACTGATTCTCAGTTTACGGAAACGATTTCCGACTACACGCCGTGCAAAACCAGTACACGGCGTGCAACACACGTTTGCACGGCGTGCAGTGCCTGCACGCCGGCGTGTTCTGCACTGAAAAACAATTCTGCGTCAATTTGTTCAAAACAACAATTCCCAAATCAATTCCAAAACGTTATTCACAATAACAAAGAACAAATCATTCATAATGATCAACATTGAAATCAAATTTCAATTTGTTATTCACAATAACAAAAGAACCCTAAATCAAAACATACAACCCTTACATGCAATTTTGATCTAATCAAAATAACAAATCCAATTCAACCAATGCACAAGTGGCTCTGATACCACTGTTGGGGAATTAATCGCACAAAACAAACATAAAACGCAGCGGATAAAAGATTAATCCCCACCAAGGACCCATGTACATCGCATTGAATCGGAAGGAGGGTTAAAGAATTACTTTAATTCTTTGAAGATTGAATCAAGCAGGAACCAAAATAGCTTCCCTCTACGGTTGATCCACACGGAGCAATACGCCCACCGCGTGCTAGCGCCGGATTTGAAGAACAATTCTTCGAACGAGAGAAGAGAGAGAGCAGAAAATCAGATTTTCCCTTTTCTTTTGGAGGAGAGTTTCGGCTGGTTCACTTGGCTTGTGGTGGCTGGCCGAAATCTGCTTCTTAACTTATGGAGCAATTAGGTTTTCAGGTTTTTATTTCCTTAAATATAAACCCTATTTAGTTAATTATAATTATGACCTAATACACCTATTAGTTATAATTATATATTAACCCACACAATTTAATATTAATTCTCAATTAATATTAAATCAATTCAATTCTCCATGATACATATATGTATATATAATATTATAATTAATTATATCTCCATATAATTTAATTATAATATGTAGCATACTTTATGCAATATTAATTACATTAATATTTATATATACATACATAAATATATATCACTATATATATTTATTCTCCTTCTCATTCATAAATTATTATCCAATAATAATTTATACCCGATAAGATGAACTTCATTTTGCTCTTGTGTGTGACCCCATAGGATCATATTAATTGGCAATAAGGAAATTACCATAATGTCCTTATAGGTCACAAGCGGACTCTAGCAAGCCATTACGACTACCCAATTAATATGATTGGAATGATCCAATACCTATTTATAGAATGTCATATTCCCTTTTGTCTCTTTGATATCAAGATTAATTATAAGACATGGTACACTTGTCAATCTTATATAATTAATCATATGCTTTCTCGATCTCAAAGTAAACTGTTCAGACAAATCAATTGATACTCTTATCAATTATTTGAGCACGGCCATGCATTTAACAGTCTTACTTATCGAGGGGCCCAGTGATATCGCTCTCTTGTTAGAGAGGGACAAAATCCCATATCTGTCACTCACATCCCTAAGCATGAGTCATATTGTACCCAACCACAGCCTTTATAACTACTCTGTTACAAGCAGCGTTTGACTGCGTCAAAGCACAACATGAATTCATCCCGGAATCCATGGTGACCTCAGGTCAAAGGAATCAGCTGATGACACTACTATAATCAAGATCAGTTGTGACACGTGACCATGAACTTGATCTTATAGTGGGTCTCCAGCAACATGTTCTCTAACACATTGCCCGTGAGTATAATCTGTATCTGTATACACTATATTCATCTTATGAATATCCATTATCACTCACACTAGTCTTAGTTTGTTATTATTCCCATAATAACAATCGACTAGGGAAATTTAGAATTACACAATTAATTCATGGATACATTATCATAAATACTAACATACAAATATATATGATAAAATAAGTCTTTATTAATGACTTAAGAAGATTGTTTACATAATCCAACATTGGCTTAGGGCACAATCTCTAACACAACATATGTGTGACACTAATCACATTTTCATGCAGCCATGACATTTTACTTGTATGCCATTTACATCTCACGTGCAACATTTCCACAAAGCATACAGGACATCATCCCATGTGTCATGCGTCTTAACCATATTTTTATGTACCCACTTGCATTTTTGTGTGACATACACATTCATGTCATTTTATCCTACCTAATAAAGGATGTTCCAAGTGTGCCCCTCAAGATCATTTCATTCCATAACATATCGGGTATCCTAAAACTACCCGTGTATTGCTCGTGCACCAGATTGCACTTGGCCATTTTATTATACTATGTCATTCAATATAGAACCACAATAGCCCTAGGTCTATTTCCATGTGGCTGTTCATATGATGTCATTGCATGGCATCATACTCATTCATCATAGGTGTCCTGGTGATGCCGAAGTCCTGCTTGCGCATCATGGTCCACATTGGACCATTTCATGACATTGTGAAATCATTTAAGGTACTCCCCGAGTGTTAGATTAGTAGACATATAGGGGCATTTCATAACATTACCGAATCATGCAAGGTGTTCCACGAACGCCGAACCCCTGTCTGTATTTCGAGTTACGCGTGACTTTTCTATAACATCATCTCATATCACATGCCTCAAAAGCATCAGAACTCTGTGCATGGGATGGTCCCCATGCGGCCATTTCATGTCATTTCATTTACCTATAAATCATCGAAATTATACCCGTGTGCCAGCATACAAGTGGCCATTTCATAACAATTCATTAGGTGCCCCAAAGGCACCAAATCTCTGTTCGTGTGATTGCCTGCACGAGACCCTTTTGCACTTTTTTTTTTCATGGCATCGGGCACTCTTGGGACATCCCAAACAAAGAAAATTAACATAAAAAGTTCATCCTCATTTTCATTTCTATTCCTGAAGCATCGTCCGAGCATTATACTTTACATCATCACTTCATTCATCTATCATCCCTAACTCTCCACATGTGGTGTAGGACAGTATGTAAGACCAAAGCTCCGCACAGATAGTTCACTGAGTAAGATGATCGATGGAGGACAAGATCTCAAACTTTGAGGGCTGTTGAGGAACAGAGGGCAGTAGAAATAGAAAGTGAGTCTGATTCTACGGAGGAGGTGGAAATGGCAAACCAAACATCAATTCTTGCTGATGCTCTGAAGGATTTCCTTAGATCTCAGGATTTTCATGATATTCTGAAGGAGGAGATGCGGGCTGTTGTAAGAGAAAGTGAGGATGTCGGAATGAGTGGGCCTGGAAAGGAAAAGGTGGCTGTATCTTCTCAATATAGGGCTGATGTCTCAGTTAGTGTAGAAAATTTGTAAGACATTGAGGTAGCCATGGAAAAAGAAATAAGGGCAAAGTACTCAGAGTTAGGTGAATTGGTCGCCAAGCTGAAGAAAGGTGCCAACATCAGCCTGGGCTCCAAGAGAGGAGTGAATGTAGATGCTATCATCAACAAAGGCATTTAAACCATCCCCATTGGGTTTCAAGTGCCAAAAGTTCCTTCCTACAAGGGGATTGGTTCACCAGAAGCTCATGTGAACCTTTATGCATGGGTCATGCTGACGGTGGGTGCCACTAAACAGCAGCTAATAAACTTCTTCCCAACTACACTCGAGGGGGGAGCACTGAGCTGGTATAACTCTTTATCTGAAGATGTGCAGTCAGACTAGGAAGCCTTGTCAGTGGCTTTCATCAAATATTACAGCTTCAATTCTAAGATCCAGGTGAAGCTATACGACTTGGAAAGGATTAAGCAGAAGCCAAATGAGTCCTTTGATGAATACTATCAGAGATGGATGAATAAGATGATTCTGCTAAAAAACCATCCCGACGAAGATGAATTGATCCAAAAGTTGATAGATGGTAGCAGAGACATCTTCAGGAACAATATGAAATTCCACTCTTTCAGTGAGCTTAGCGAAGTGTATAGCATGGCTATGAAGATTGAGAGGGATGAAGAGGAAAAGATAGTAAGCTACAGGAGCAGCAGAAGCTCTGGGTATCGGTTGACAACTACAGCTGGGTCGAGCAGTGGGTCTAGTTCTGGTTCTACAAGCAAAAGCGGGCAGTTTCAGAGACCAAGCAAGCTGGGGTTGCCATTGTGTCTCAGCAGCGAGGAAACCAAAGTAGAAATCCGGAAGGCCAGGGCATATCTCTGTAGGCTTTCTCCTTGGCTAAGATCTTTGCCAAGTGTAGGAATGGTGGTCTATTAAACTCTCTGAGGCCTTTTGAGAAGCCATCAGAGGAAGACAAGGACAATTTCTGTACCTACCATGTCATGGTGGGACACAGAACTAACAATTGTTATAAGCTGAAGGAGATCATCCAGAAGCTGATTGACGAAGGAAAGTTACAAGAGCTTGCCAAGCCCAGTACTAAGACTAATCTGTTGCCAATAATTGAAAGGCAGGTCAACATGGTACAGTCGAGATTTCCATCCAATTTCATTTTGCCTAAGTCCTGCAGGCAAACCCCACCATACAGTCTGTTGTGGCTAATGAAACCAAAGCAAAGTTAGATTGTGGAAAGTTGAGAGAGCAAGAAAAGGTAAAGCCTATGACCTTGGATGATCTGGATTCAGAAGATGAGTATGAAGAATATGGCTGTAATGAGACAGTTAAGCTGCTAGTTGTTAAGAAGCCAAAAGTTCCCGAAGTCCGGTATGTAACAAGAAGCGGTAGGGTATACCGGCCAATGGTTCAGTAGAATGACAAAGCTCCAGTAATTGGGTCAGGTAGCATGTCAGCATCGAAAGAAGTAGAAAAAGAAGACCTAGTTATTTCTCAATTGAAAAAGACCCCTGCTTAGGCCAGTTTGTGGCACTTGCTGTTGACCTCGAAGGAGCACAGGGCAGCACTTGTTAAAAAGCTATTTGAGATTGAAGTTTCACCAATTGCATCACTAGAGGGTATGTGTTGCTTGTTGGATAAGGTCCATTCAGGGGCTCCTGACATTGTATTTTCTGAGAAAGACCTACCGCCCAGACGAAAGGCCCACAACAGAGCCCTTTATGTCAAAGTCAACATAATGGATAGAGTCATACCTTATGATGGTAGATGATGGGTCGGCTCTGAACATATGCCCATCAAAAATGCTGCCGCACCTGGGCTTAAGTGAAGATGCTCTGAAGAAGTCTTCCACCATGATTAGAGCTTATGACGACTCAAAGAGGATTGTGATTGAAAATTTTGAAGCTAAGGTAGAAGTGAGACCAGTCAAGTCGACGGTTGTGTACGAGAACTAAATGCCAGAATAATTATCCAAGTACTTGTGCAAGTAGAATTTTGTTCCGGGTATAGGACTCGGAGCCAATCTACAAGGGGTGCCCGAATTTAACATTGATTCTGGAAAGCTGAGGCAGTTTGGCCTGGGCTACACAGCAGAAGCATCTGAGAAGAAAGATCTGAAGAGAGGAAAGAATGGCAAGCCTATGATGAAGCCATTCATTAAGGCTGGCGAACAACTGTACAAAGGGCAAGCTACGTCAGTGAAGGTCGGGAGTATTGAATATTGGGATTCGTCAACGGAAAAATAACATGGCGCAGCGAAACATACACTATTTAAAATTTCTTAGAATCTACCTATCGTGTCCAATTACCATTGATTAGAATAAAATCAAATTAAATCAAGAGAGATTAACTCAACGAATTCGTCTCCTCTAGAGACTGCTGCAGAATCGTTTCTTGAAACTGCGATCTCCAAAGTCTGGTGCACGGCCAACTATTGAGCGGGAACTGGTGCTAGCCAAAGACGCAAAGGAATGGATGATTAATGCTGGGATTTTTGGCTGATTTGGGGCTGCTTTTCGTGGCTGAAATTTCCAGCAACTAATTAGGATTGAATTAGGGTTTTATTGCTTAAGTGTGCCCTTATATAGACACCTTGAATAATTGGGCTTTAATTAGGTTAATTAAACACAAGCCCACTAGGATTATAATTACATAAATAATTTTAATTAAAAAGTATATACTATGTAATTTAATTCTATTTGGCTAAATTTAATTACTCCTAAATAAAATTAAAACACACTTAAGTAAATGCAATACATGTATTTAATTTTCCTACTTAGGAAAATTATTTAATTAATTGTTTACTTTATGTAATTCAATTAATTAAATAAATTAATTAATTACATTATGTAAACTTATTAACTAAATTAAATTCAACCCAATGTTAATTAATTACCTTGACGCCGAATGTCAACTAATTAATTAAAGCATTCCTTCTAATGTACATTACATGTACAATTTCTATAAGTTCCGCCTTAGTTGATCTCTGTGCATGATCCTATGGGTCTGTCTTTATGTTGGCAGTAGGCCCAAGGCCCATAGACTGCAAGTGGGTTCTAGCAAACCATTACAGCCCCAATTAAGATAGAGATGCGGCAGTCTTTCGAAGACACTCACCCGGTAGTAATCTCATAGTGTCCTTTGCCTAACGATATCGATATGAATAAACAAGACGCGTGGTGTCCGTCATCCTCTTCTGATGTTTATTATATTTCTTGATCTTGAGTTGACTGATTAATCAAATAAGCAACCAACTTATTTGGGTATGGCCATACACTTATCAGTCCCGCTCATCAAGTGGCCAATGATATCATCTCGGTGTTACCTGAGTGGCAATTCCATCACTTCATCATCAATATCAACATGTTCACCAGTCCACCCAATCATACCCGTATTTAGCATCCTTTTATAGACCTGTTAGGCGTATATCAAAGTGAACCAGATTCCATATTGATATTATAATGAAATCTGCTCTGAGGATAAAAGAGACCTACTCAAGAATGACCTATGACGCGAAAACCATATGGCTTTCTTGTGCGGATCGATCCAGTCCCATGTCAACGACATGTACCTATATTCATGACTGACTATACAAGTACTATGGCTTATTAAGAACTGCCATACAGTCATCGAATATACAAGTATGTGGTTCTATTCGTTCCCACGATTAGAATAGACCTAGGATAGGTTTTATGATTATCAATCAATGGATACTCTACTCATGTTATAGCACAAGATATAAATGAAATAGATTGACTGCCTTTATTAATGTGACACAAATAATGTATTCATACATGACTCTTAATGTATAATACAAAATACAAGAATCCAATGCCCTAAGAACTAGGGCACACCAACAATCTCCCACTTGCACTAGTTCCAAGTGGGCATTGCCCTAATTCCTATAGATTTGGTATGACCATCGTACTGTGTCTGCAACAGCGCTTTGGTCAATGGATCAGCGACATTATTCTTGGTGTCAACCCTCTGCAATGATATGTCACCTATGTTCACGATCTCCCGAATAAGGTGAAACTTTCTGAGTACATGTTTGGATCTCTTGTGTGATCGGGGCTCCTTAGCTTGTACGATGGCCCCGTTGTTGTCACAAAAACATCAACTAGGTCTAGGATAGTGGGTACTACTCCCAACTCAGTTATGAATTTCTTGATCCAAATGCCTTCCTTTGCAACTTTACAGGTAGCTATGTACTCAACTTCCATTGTAGAGTCAGCAATGGTGGCCTGCTTTAAGGACCTCCAACTAATGGCACTGCCATTCAGGAGAAAAACATAACCAGACTGTGACTGGTTCTCATCCTCATCGGTCTCAAAGCTTGCATCAGTGTAACCTGACACTACCAGCTCATCTTGACCTCCATACACTAAGAAAGCATCCTTAGTCCGATTAAGGTACTTTAGGATTGCCTTGACAGACTTCCAGTGTTCCTCCTCGGGGTCCGACTGGTATCGGCTAGTCATACTTAGTGCAAACACGACATCAGGCCTCATACATAACATGGAGTACATGATAGATCTAATAGCAGATGCATAAGGGATCTTTTCCATGTTCTCCTGGTCCTAATTTGTTTTAGGACCATCTTTCTTACTCAGCTTCAACCCATGGTGCATAGGCAAGAATCCTTTCTTTGCCTTGTCCATGCTGAATCTTTTCAGAATCTTGTCAATGTACATGGCCTGACTTAGGCCTAGAAGCCGAATGGATCTATCTCTGTAGATCCTGATCCCTAAGATCGTCTCAGCTTCACCTAAGTCCTCCATTGCAATGCACCTACTCAACCGCTGCTTAACCCCTTGCACTGTTGGTATGTCACCTCCAATGATAAGGATGTCGTCAACATACAGCACTAGGAAGGTGGAAACGCTCCCACTAACCATCTTATACACACAGGGCCTTTAAGTTGAAACACCACATGCAACCTATCACTTTATCACCCGGAGGTGGATCCATCAAGTTCCATACTTGGTTATCGGGCATAGATTGCATCTCAGCCTCCATGGCTTTGTGCCATTGATCTGAGTGTGGGCTTTCAATAGCCTCCTGATAGGTCTTGGGCTCCTCTTGGTCAACGACCATAAGGTCCCCATCATCGGTCACGAGAAAGCCGTACCTCTCTGGTTGATGACGTGTCCTACCAGACCTTCTAAGGTCCTGTGCAACCGGTTCTGGTTCCTCAATTTCTTGAGCAATCAGATCGGTTCCCAAAGCATCCTCAGCAGTAGTTGCAGGAGTTTGTGAGTCTTGAACTTCTGAAAGTTCAATATTACTCCCACTGTCTCTCTTGGAAAGGAATTCCTTCTCCGAGAAGACTGCATTTTTAGCTATGAAAACTTTATTTTCGGTCGGATCGTAGAAGTAATAACCCTTAGTTTCTTTAGGGTAACCCACAAACTGGCACTTGACAGATTTGGACTCGAGTTTGCCACTTGTCGATTTCTTAACATGTGCATCATAGCCCCAAATCTTCAAGAAGGAAACATTAGGCTTTCGGGCCTTCCATAGTTCATATGGTGTTCCCTCAACTGCCTTGATTGGTGTATTATTAAGAATGTAAGAAGTTATCTCTAATGCATATCCCCAAAAGGAGACAAGGAGTGTAGCATGACTCATCATCGAGCAGACCATATCAAGCAAGGTCCAATTCCTCCTTTCTGACACTCCATTCCACTGGGTTGTACCACAAGGAGTGAGTTGGGATACTGTTGGAAATGCCCTAGTCCCGAGGCATTAGTCCTTGTATTTGTATTATACATTTATTGGATTTATGTATTGTACTATTTGTGTTATTAATAAAGGCATCAATTCATTTATTATATTTATCTTATGCAGTATATTAAATGAAGTATCCAATGGACATATCTATATCCATGATGACAAGTGTCATGCACTTGGCAGTAAGACCATGGATAGGGTAAACGATATGACCATAAATAGATCCGTAGTCTGTTCCAGTCATGGGAATGAATGGAACAAGAGACTATCATTAAGCTGGTTGTATGGTGGTGTCTTACCGGTCATTGGACATGGAATGTCAACCAAGTTAATGGGTACATGCATGGGGCATGGTACTGGATAGATCCACTAAACGAGTAATCCACATGGTTGTTGGATATGCCCTAGTCCCGAGGCATTAGTCCTTGTCTTTGTATCATACATTTGTACATTAATGTGAACTTCATGTATTATACAATTTGTGTTAAGAAATAAAGGTATCAATCTATTTACTATATGTCTTGTGCAATATTTTAAATAGAGTATCCCATGGACATATCCATATCCATGTTGTCAAGTGTGAGGCACTTGGCAGTAAGACTATGGATAGGGAAAACGATATGGCCATAAAGTCATCCGTATTCTGTTCCAATCATGGGAATGAATGGAACTAAAGACTATCATTAGCCTGGTTGTATGGCGGTGTCTTACCGGTCATAGAACATGGAATGTCAACCAGGTGAATGGGTACATGCAGAAAGGGGCATGGTACTGGATTGATCCACTTAACGGGAATCTACATGGTATAGTAGCACAAATGATTCTCGTGTAGTACTTGCATAAGTCCTTTGACCGGACCATATGATGGTGCTGCATGTGAAGTGGCACACTTTGGTGTACGCCTAACGGGCCTGTAAAAGGGTGCCAAGTATGGGTACGTTCGGGTGTGTCAGTGAGCATGGCAGTACTATGGATATGCAGAAGGGAATGTCACTCAGTACTTTACTGAGACGATATCACCGGCCTCTTGATGAATGTTACTGATAAGAGTGTGGCCACACCCAAACAAGATGAGATCTTGTTTGTGAGTATCAGTTCATTTGGGATCAAGTAATGTCCGAACACATATAGAGGGTGATCAACCATGCCTCTGTGTTTGACACCGATATCAGTGACATGGGACATACAAGTTCAACTACAGGGTTACGGTGACAGTTTGACTGCTATCTCTGTCTTAATTGGGGGCTACAGTGGCTTGCTAGAGCCCGCCTATAGTCTGTGGGCCTCGGCCCACTGCCAACATAAAGACGGGCCCATTGGATCGTACACATTGAACGTCTGGACTTTAACTAGTCAGATTAAGTGTGTACTTGGAGTATACACGTTTGAAGAGAGAGAGATTTATTAATTATATTCTAGGTCAATTAGATTGATCAAAAGAATATAATTAATATTTATTTTTGGCATTCTCTTAATTAATTCAATGAATTAATTTATGAGATTATTTCCTAGTTGGAAATATTTATACATGTATAGGTTTACATGTATCTCATCTTATATGTGTCTAATTTAATTCCTTGATGAATTTGATGTGTCAAATTAATTGTAATTTAGATGTATGTAACATATTATATGGTACAATATACTTACATACATGTTGAATTACAATGGTATTTGAAATCAAATAGGAACCAAAGAATTAAAGTGGACTAGGGCTTGAAATGGTAAGCCCACTTCTTCATCATGTGTTGGCCGAAATTCTTATTGGATTTAAGGCAAGAATGATGAATTTTTAAGATGAGAAGAATGAGTCATTGTGGGACATAAGGTAATGATCAAATGGGTGAGTCATGGTGGACTTTGAGTTAGTAAAGTTGGACTTTACCAACTTGGATATTTGTTGGTCATTATGACTAAAGACAAGTGTCTCCCATCTCCTTCCACCTCTTGGCCGAATCTTCATGTCTTTGGACAAGGGAGATGACTCATTCTTTAGCCAAAATGTAATGAGTGAAAGTGGTGAGTCATTGTTGACTTTGTGGTGAGTCATTGTTGACTTTGCTTTCTTGGATATTTTTTGCCTCTTGGTGAGAGATATAAGACTAATATGATTCAACCATTTGATGCTAACCAAGTTCTCTTGGCTGCCATCTCTTCCTCTCTTCTTGAATTTTCCGAGTCGCTAGCACGAGTTTCAGTCCGAGAGCCGTTCGTGTACACATCGGTGGAGGAAATCTATACTTGATTTCTGCAGTCTTCTTCTATCTCTTTAGAGATTTCTTGGTAAGACTTTTATACTCCTCCTTTGTGTTTTGTTTTTGATTTTCACTACTTAAGCTCCCGGGACCCGGATTCGAGGAAATCGACGCGTGTTTCCGCACTTAGTCGGTCGGTTTCCCGTGATGAATCCCAGCAGTGGTATCAGAGCGGGCTTTTGATCCGTGAAAATCTTTAACTTGGTGGATCCCGTGTTTTAAAATTGGTGTTTTATGGATCGGGATTCTTTCGGTTTTGGGGTTTTATATTTTTCCCCATTTGATTTTTCAAATTGAAATGGTTTATGCATATTAGGTAATATGTATGTTTCAATTTGTTTATGTTTTTTTATGCATGTTGAATTTAATTTTATACATCTTGGATTTAATTTTATGTCTCTTGGACTTGTTGGTTTTATTCTTGATGTATTAATTTTATTATGCATGAAAAAAAAAAAAATAGATTTGGTGGGGGGCAGCAGCTTGCTGCTGGGCAGCACGCCAGGCAGCAGCCTGCTGCTGGCCGCAGGGGCTGCTGCTGGGCAGCAGCCTCCCCGCGCGGTCGGCCGGGCCCGTTTTTGGATTTGGCAGGATTTTTGGGCCGGGCCGGGTTTTAAAATTTTATTGGGTTTTAAAATTTTGCGTGTTTAAATTTTGGTAATTTTTATGCGCGTGTTTTATGAATGGAATTTATTTTTCGTTCATGCGATATTAATTTTGGAAATTAATACGGTTAATTGAAATTGGTTCGGGTTTTCTTGGCACGATTACCCGGACGGCTAATTTTTTGCCTGGGTTGGAGGCCCAAAGCCCGCACGGGTTTAGAACCATGATCGGCTGAAATTTGGCGATTTCAAAATAATGGCTATGGACAAATGAAATCGGATTAAATCATGCATTTAACATGCTTATAAAATACATGATGTATTGGTTTACATGTATGATTGAATATGTGGATGGATGTAAATGGGCCTAATTTATGTTGGGTTGTAATATTCCTTTTACGGTCTGCGCGTCGTTTTCCTTTTATGTAATTTTATTATATAAGTATATTCTGAAATCATGTAAGCAAGGAGCCGATTGGATTGGCGAGCCCAGAAGGAATAGGAGGCGGCCCACCTGATGCTGTTCTAGTATAGGTTTACTAGAATCATATTAGGATGTAAATTTTGGCCCGTTGCATTCCAGTCTTTAATTTAATTATGCGGTATTTATTTGCATGTGCGAATGTATGTACAAACCCTTTTTCACCCGCTTTTGCATCTAAGCCGTTATTAATTGATTGAATCAAATAACCAAATGGTAATTACTAAGTCTCTTAAAAGTGCTTCCCTCATTCATAACCTACTCTAAGTGGGGATAGGCCAGTTGTAGACCAACCCTCGTTGGATGCACTGGAGTATCGTCATTTTGTATTGGGTTAGAGTATTGGTTACTCTAACACTTGGATGGAGGTTTTGACTTAGCATGGGTAGTAGGATGTTCCTGGCCCTAAGCACAGATGGGTAAGTGCCAACAGACCCATCAAACCAAGAGTCCCTAGGTTGGGATTGGACGGCGTTCCTACCTAATCCACCAGCCGCCCAGCTCGAGGAATACGAGGCGCATGTCAAGGACAATAGGGATGTGACATGCCTTATGTTGGCCCGCATGGTCCCTGAACTGCAAAAACAGTTTATGGACCATCAAGCCTATGCTATGATAACAACTCTAAACGAGATGTTTCAGGAGCAAGCTCGTCAGGAAAGGTACCTGACCAATAAGGCATTCCACTCTTGTAAGATGGGGGCCGGGACATCTGTGAGCGCACACGTGCTCAAGATGAAGGGCTATTTGGACACTTTGGCCCATCTCGGATCGCCTATCTCTCAAGAGTTGGCGATGGACACAATCCTCGTGTCCTTGCCGGATTCCTATGATCAGTTCATCCTGAACTACAATATGCAAAGGATGAACCGTACTGTCAGTGAGCTGCATGGGATGCTTAAGCTCACCAAGCAGTCGATCAAAAAGACTCCACCAGTGCTGCTGGTCAACAAGGGGAACCCCCCTGTTGCCAAGGGTAAGGCCAAGGAAAAGGCCAAGGCTAAGAAGGCTAGGCCCAACCCAAGGCCCAGCAGAAGGCAGGTCCTGAAAATGTCTATTTCGGGTGTGGACAGGCAGGCCATTGGAAGAGATTGTGTCCCAGGCTGATGGGAGAGCAAAGAAGGGGCCAAGGTACGTCCTCTTCAGGCATTTATGTTATAGATATTAACCTTACTGTTTCAACATCCTGGGCATTGGATACTGGATGTGGTTCTCACATTTGTTGCAATATGCAGGGACTTAAAAACAGAAGGTCATTAGGGTCGGGAGAGGTGGACTTGCGGGTCAGAAATGGAGCAAGGGTTGCTGCCACAGCAATCGGCGAATATCACCCTGTGATGCCCAGCTGATTGGTTTTAATTTTGGAACATTGTTACTTTGTACCTGCTATGTGCAAGAATATTATTTCTGTATCAATGTTGGATATTTCTGGATTTATTTTTACTATTTCTTATGGTAGAATTTCTATATCTAGAGAGGGATTATTTTATGGAGATGCTCTATTAAATAATGGCCTATATATCCTGGACTTAAATGAAACCAATCATATCTATAACATAAACACTAAAAGGGTTAAGCCTAACGAACTTAATCCTGTCTACCTATGGCATTGTCGTCTCGGCCATATAAACGAGAAGCGCATTGTTAGACTTCACAGAGCTGGAGTCCTAGGGTCATTTGACTTGGAGTCAATTGATACATGCGAATCATGTTTGCGAGGCAAGATGACAAAGGCACCTTTTAGCAAGAAGGCTGAAAGGGCCACTGGCTTATTGGACCTAATACATTCAGATGTGTGTGGACCTATGAGCGCAGCGACCAGAGGTGGGCATCTGTACTTCGTCATGTTCACGGATGATTTCAGCAGATATGGCTATGTCTATCTGATGAAACATAAGTCCAAGACCCTTGATAGGTTTAAGGAATTTAGAAACGAGGTATAGAACCAGCTAGGCAGGAATATCAAAACCCTTCGGTCAGACCGAGGCGGTGAGTATATGAGCCTAGAGTTTGACTCATACTTGAGAGAGCATGGAATAGTTCAGCAGCTCACTCCTCCCAGAACACCACAATGGAATGGGGTGTCCGAACAGAGGAATAGGACCTTGTTGGACATGGTCTGCTCAATGGTGAGTCAAGATCTCTCCCAATTAGTTTCTGGGGACACGCCATCGAGACAGCAGCTCTCATCTTAAATAATACTCCGACTAAGGCAGTGAAAAAGACCCCATATCAGATATGGACGGGCAAAGAGCCCAATGTGTCTTTACTAAGGATTTAGGGATGCGAAGCACATGTCAAGAAATTGACTAGTGGCAAGCTGGAGCCCAAAACCGATAAATGCCTATTTGTGGGCTACCCTAGGGAAACCAAAGGGTATTACTTCTACAACCCCGCCGAGAACAAGGTGCTCGTGGCAAGGAAGGGGGTCTTTCTAGAAAAGGAGTTCCTTCCTAAGAAAGATAGTGGGAGCAATTTTGAACTCAGGGAAGTTCAAGGTCCACAAGCTCCTGAAAAGGATAACTCAGAGGCCCAGGTGGAGCTTCCACAAGTGGAAGAACCGACCCAAGCCACATAAGAACCTAGAAGGTCTGGTAGGGATCGTTGGGAACCGGAGAGGTATGGTTTCCTCATCACCGATGATCAAACTCTTCTTATCTAGGATGAGGAAGAACCCAAAACCTACCAGGAGGCTATGGCTAGCCCACAGTCTGCGAATTGGAGTAAAGCCATGGAGGCAGAAATGCAATCTATGTACGATAACCAAGTTTGGAACTTGGTTGATCCACCTCCGGGGTGCTAAGGTAATAGGTTGCAAGTGGTGCTACAAGCTAAAAGCTGATAATACCTTCAAGGGGCGTCTGGTTGCAAAAGTTTTCAGACAAGTCCATGGAATAGACTATGATGAAACTTTTTCACCAGTAGCCATGCTCAAATCCATTATTATACTACTGGCCATAGCCACATGGTATGACTATGAGGTATGGCAGATGGATGTCAAAACCGCTTTCCTTAATGGAAAGCTACTCGAGGATGTGTACATGACACAACCTGAGAGTTTTGTCAATCCAAAGTATCCGGGAAGGGTGTGCAAACTTCAAAGGTCCATTTATGGACTGAAGCAAGCATCCCGAAGTTGGAATCTAAGATTCAATGAGGCCATAAAGGAATATGGCTTCATACAGAATCAAGATGAGTCTTGTGTGTATAAGAGGACTAGAGGAGCATTGTCACATTCTTGGTACTTTATGTAGATGACATCCTGCTCATTGGAAGAGACATACCTACACTGCAAGGGGTAAAGCAATGGCTGAGTAAGTCCTTCGCAATGAAGGACTTAGGCGAGGCTGAGATGATCCTAGGGATCAGGATCTACAGGGATAGATCAAATCGGCTTCTGGGCCTAAGTCATGCTTCGTATATTGACAAAGTTCTAAAAAGGTTCAGCATGGTCCGGGCCAAGAAAGGTTTCTTGCCAATGGGCCATGGGCTAAAACTTAGTAAGAAACACTGTCCTAAAACAAGGGAGGACAGGGAGAACATGAAATTAGTTCCATATGCTTCAGCTATTGGATCAATTATGTACTCAATGTTATGTACGAGACCTAATGTCACCTTTGCACTGAGTATGACGAGCCGATACCAGCAGGATCCCGGGGAGGATCACTGGAAAGTTGTCAAGGCGATCCTCAAGTACCTTAATCGGACTAAGGATATCTTCTTAGTGTATGGTGGTCAGGAAGTGCTATCAGTTACTGGGTATACTGATGCGAGCTTCCAGACCGACCAGGATGAGTACCAGTCGCAGTCTGGGTATGTATTTTTGCTGAATAGTGGTGCTGTTAGCTGGAGGAGCTCAAAGCAGCCAACCATAGCGGACTCTACAACAGAAACTGAGTACATCACTGCGTGTGATGCGGCTAAGGAAGCTATGTCGATAAAGAAGTTTATCACTGAGTTGGGAGTAGTGCCAACTATCCAGGACCCAGTTGATATCTTCTGTGACAACAATGGGGCCATTGCACAAGCTAAGGAGCCCCGGTCACACAAGAACACAAAGCACGTGCTCAGAAAGTTTCACCTCATACGAGAAATCGCTGAGAGAGGTGACATTGCATTGCACAGAGTGGACACCAAGGATAATGTCGCAGATTCGTTGACCAAGGTGCTGGCTCAGCCAAAGCACGAGGGTCATACTAGGTCTATAGGGATTAGGCCCATGCCTAGTTGGAACTAGTGCAAGTGGGAGATTGTTGGAAATGCCCTAGTCCCGAGGCATTGGTCCTTGTATTTGTATTATACATTTATTGGATTTATGTATTGTACTATTTGTGTTATTAATAAAGGCATCAATTCATTTATTATATTTATCTTGTGCAGTATATTAAATGAAGTATCCAATGGACATATCTATATCCATGATGACAAGTGTCATGCACTTAGCAGTAAGACCATGGATAGGGTAAACGATATGACCATAAATAGATCCGTAGTCTGTTCCAGTCATGGGAATGAATGGAATAAGAGACTATCATTAACCTGGTTGTATGGCGGTGTCTTACTGGTCATTGGACATGGAATGTCAACCAAGTTAATGGGTACATGCATGGGGCATGGTAGTGGATAGATCCACTAAACGAGTAATCCACATGGTATAGTATCACAAGTGATTCTCGTGTAGTACTTGTATGGATCCTTTGACTTGACCATATGATGGTGTTACATGTGAGGTTGCATGCTTAGGGGTATGCCTAAAGGGCCTGTAATAAGGTGCCAAGTATGGGTACTTTCGAGTATGTCACTTAGCATGGTAATGCTATAGATATGCAGAAGGGATTTGTCACTCAGTAGTCCACTGGGAAGATATCACCGGCCTCTTGATGAATGTAACTGATGAGAGTGTGGCCACACCCAAACAGGTGGGAACTTGTTTGTGAGCTTCAGTGCATTTGGGATCAAGTTAATGTCCGACACAAAAGAGGGTGATCAATCCATGCCTCTGTGTTAGACACCGATATCAATGACATGGGATGTACAAGTTTAAACTACAGGGTTATGAGAACAGTTAGACTGCCATCTCCATCTTAATTGGGGGCTGCAGTGGCTTGCTAGAGCCCAACTGCAGTCTGTGGGCCGCAGGCCCACTGCCAACATAAAGATGGGCCCATGGGATCGTACACATTGGGCGACTGAACACCGACTTAAGGAATCACAGGTATACTTGGAGTATACACACTAGAGAGTGAGGAGTATATATATTAATTATATTATAAGGATCAGTTGGATCGATCATTATAATAAAATTAATATTTGGCTTCACATAATTAATTGGATTAATTATGAAATTATTTCCTAGGTGGAAATATTCATATGTATGGGTTTACATATGAATTTGTTTTGTGAAGACTTAATTTCAATTTGATGGATTAAATTAATTGGTCAAACTAATTTTAATTTAAATGTAAATAATATGTTACTTGGAGTAATATATTAAATACATGGGTTAATTAAAATTGGGCTTGAAATTGATTTAAACCAGACTAATTAAAATAAGTTTGGGCCTGGATTAAAAGGAGGAAGCCCACACAAACGCAGAAGCCAGACTGGGCCTTAATTCCCATTAGGGAATTTCGAAACCCTAGGGTTAAAACCCTAAGAGGAATTCGGCCATGACACACTATTGTGTGAGCCACCACTTGACCGAATTCCTAAGCCTCCTCCCTCTCCGAAATTTTGTGATTTTCTACGCTAGCACGGGTGGTGTTCGTTAGGCGCTCGTATACGAAAGCGAGGAGGAAATCTAATTTGATTTCTGCAGTCTTCATCCATCTCTTGAAAGAGATATTCCTGGTAAGAATTTAATCTCTTTCTATTATAATTTTGAGTTTTACAATTTTCACTTCAATTGCTCCTGGGACTAGATTTGAGAAAATCATCACGTTCTTCCACTTCTATCGGGTGATTTCCGGTGAAAAATCCCAACAGATACAATCCCACACTCTCTCAAAAATGAGTCAAACTCTTGGCTCAAATATTCACCCCCTCGATCAGACCGAAGTGCTTTTATTTTCTTGCCAAGTTGGTTTTCTACTTCATTCTTAAAGTCCTTGAACCTTTGGAGAGTCTCAGACTTATGCTTAATCAGATACACGTAACCGTATCTGCTGAAGTCATCCGTGAAGGTGATGAAGTACAAAAAACCAGATCTAGCACTAGTGCTCATTGGGCCACATACATCGGAATGTATTAGCTCTAATAGCTCTGAGGCCCTTTCAGCCGTCTTGCTAAAAGGCACCTTTGTCATCTTGCCTCTCAAACAAGATTCGCATGTGTCATAAGACTGGATGTCAAATGACCCTAGCACTCCACTAGAGTGAAGCCTAGCTATGCGCTTCTCATTTATATGGCCAAGTCGACAATGCTAGATGTAAGTAGGATTAATTTCATTTTGTTTAGTCCTTTTAGTATTTATGTTATAGATTGAACTTTCATGTTTTAGATCAAGGATATATAAGCAATTTTCAAGAAATGATGTTCCATAAATAATATTGCCACATTGCATAGAAATTCTACCATGTCCAATATTAAATACGAAACCAGAAATATCCAATAAAGAAACAGAAATAATATTCCTGCGCATCGTAGGTACAAAATGACAGTTTCTTAGTTCCAAAACAAGTCCACTAGGCATCTCCAAGAAATAATCTCCGATCTCTATGGCCTCAACCCGAGCACCATTTCTGACTCGAAGATCTACTTCTCCAGATCCTAATAATCTCCTATTTCTTAGACCCTGCACATTTGAACAAATGTGAGATCCACATCCAGTGTCCAAGACCCAAGATGTAGAAATAGCCAGATTAATCTCAACAACATAAATACTTGAAGCAGCAGTTTTTCCCTCCAGTTGCTCCCTTAGCTTTGGACATGAGCTCTTCCAGTGCCCCTTCTCATGACACTCATGGCAGACATCGTCAGGAGAAGCAACCCTTGCTTTAGGTTGGGCCACCACCTTTTTGCCCTTAGCCTTGGCCTTTTAGACCTTAGATTTGGCCTTTCCCTTAGCAATGGGCGTATTGCCCTTGTTCACCAGCAATACTTCAGGAGTCTTCTTATGAGACTGCTCAGCAAGCTTGAGTATGCCATGCAGCTCAACGACCGATTTATCCAACCCTTGCATATGGTAATTCATGATAAACTGGTTGTAAGACTCAGGAAGTGACCCGAGAATAATGTCTGCTGCCAAGTCCTGCAGAACTAGCGAGTCGAGGTGGGCAAGTGTATCAATATACAACTTCAACTTTAGCACATGAGTGCTAACAAAAGTCCCAGCTGCCATCACAGTAATGCAAAGTGCCTTAGTTATCAGGTAATGTTCCTGACGAGCCTGATCTTGGAACATCTTTTTAAGTTGATCCATCATCTCATATGCATGCTCGTCCATAAACTGCTTCTAAAGATCAGAAGCCATAGTACCCAGCATGAGGCACAAGACATCTCGGTCATCCCTCACATGCTGATCGTACTGCTCCACCATCGCAGTGGTGATGCCTCGACCTGCGGGAGGGCTAGCTGGTAAAGGAGCATTCAGTACATACTCTTTAGACTCTTATCTAAGAACTATTTGTAAGTTCCTAGCCCAATCTAGGAAGTTAGTCCCCGAAAGCTTCTCCTTCTCCAAGAGTGACCTAAGTGAGAGTGAGTTGTTGTTTGTTGCAGCCATTTAAGTTGCTTAAGTGAAATGGGATTATCTACCTGAAAGAAATCATTGCTTGAGTTAGAAATAAAGGACTTTTAAGCCAATTCAAATTAATAATCCGATTTTAATTTGTTTGTTGGTGATGTTAATTGGCTGACTTGACCAAGATCTACAACTTATTAATAACTGGCCGAACTAGGGCTCGCTAGCCAACCATTGATCCATTTGGTAGGACAACCTATCCAATCCTTCCACGAACGACTCTTGGTTTGATGGGCTTATTGACACTTTACCCATCTGTGCTTAGGGCCCGCTCTGAGCTGATGCTACCCATGTTGAGTCAAACCACTATTCACATGTTAACCTTACCAAGTATCTTAACCCTCGACGGCCCACTGAATACTACAATGTACCCAGCTAGGGCATGGCGCACATTACAGCATCAATAGGAGGAAGAGGCGTGAATGTGGGAAGCACTTTTAAGCGACT
Source organism: Euphorbia tirucalli (assembly GCA_039660915.1). NCBI lineage: Eukaryota > Viridiplantae > Streptophyta > Magnoliopsida > Malpighiales > Euphorbiaceae > Euphorbia > Euphorbia tirucalli. The sequence continues at coordinate 45,175,626 of CM077636.1, forward strand.
CAATATTTTAATTTCCGGATTATAATTAAGTGATACGGCTTAGCATGCATAAACGCGGGTAATAATTTGGTGATCCATACATCCATATTATATGACAAATGCAATAGCATACTTAATTTAAAATAAATGAGATCCTATGGGCATTTAATTACAACCTAATGAAAAACTAGATATCCTATCTAATTCTTTATGTGCCGGACTGCAATCCTTCTTGGGCTCCCACCATGGGCTTGCTCCATCTGGGCCTTCCTCCATAATTAATGCAATTACAACAATTTCATTTAAAATAAAATCTATTCTAAAGTTACATCAAAATAAAAAAAATGGCACGCAAGCCATATTTCCTAAAATTAAATTACAACCGATAATAATTTAGGGCCCATAGAACTCAACATCACATTTCAAACAAAGTACCTGTCGTGCACATACATACTAATATGATGCATGATCATGGCATTCCAAATTATAAATATAAATGTTAAGCCGAGTTACTTAGGGTGAAATTGCCAATTTTGACAAATGTGAGTAAGACCCATAAAGGCCCAATGGATAACACCCATAAATGCAAAATTAACAATTTTGCTCCCACTTGAATTTGGGTTGTCACAAATTTAAAATTTAGCTCTCCCAATTTTAACCGGTGTCACGGTTTATTGGGCCAATTTCACAAAATCCATATTCAATTTAATATGCAAACAATAAAATTAAATATGCATGCCAACAAAATAAACAATTTAAATATAAATTAATTTTAAAAAAATTTAATTTAATTTGCATTAGGGTCCGAAATAAAAAAAAACCCGCAAAATCCAAAACGGACCCGAATCCCGCGCGCGGATCTGCTGTCCGGGGACACCAGCGCTGCCGTCCGGGGCCACCAGCGCTGCCGCGCGGCAGCTTGCTGCCAGCAGCAGCTGCTGCATGCCGCAACAGGCAATTTGCCTCCTGCAGCAAATAGCAGAAGAGCCAAAATTGGAATCGCAATTGCGATTCCAATTTTGGCCAACTAATTATTTTTTTTTATTAAATCATAAACAAAAAAAATAGTTTCCAGCCAAATATATAACTTATATAGAAAAACAATTTTTGATGGAAAACAATTGGGGAAAAATAATCAAAACCACAATCCAAAAATTCTATGGTTTATCAAAACCAAAACCAATTGAATAAAAACCCTAAAATCACAAACTTGAAACCCATTCTTTATTCAAGAATGCTTTCAAGAACCAATTCCAATCAATCTAATGGAAAACCTGGCTCTGATACCACTATTGGGATTCGTCATCGGAAAAATAACATGGCGCAACGGAACATGCACCGTTTAAAATTTCCTAGAATCCACCTATCGTGTCCAATTACCATTGATTAGAATAAAATCAAATTGAATCAAGAGAGATTAACTCACCAGATTCTTCTCCTCTAGAGACTGCTGCAGAATCGTTTCTTGAAACTGCGATCTCCAAAGTCCAGTGCAGGACCAACTATTGAGCGGGAACCGGTGCTAGCCGAAGACGCGAAGGAATAGATAATTAATGCTGGGATTTTCGGCTGATTTGGGGCTGCTCTTGGTGGCTGAAATTTTTAGCAATTAATTAGGATTGAATTAGGGTTTTATTGCTTAAGTATGCCCTCATATAGACACCTTGACTAATTGGGTTTTAATTAGGTTAATTAAACCCAAGCCCATTAGGATTATAATTACATAAATAACTTTAATTAATTCCATTTGGCTAAATTTAATTACCCCTAAATAAAATTAAAACACACTTAAGTAAATACAATATATGTATTTAATTTTCCTACTTAGGAAAATTATTTAATTAATTCTTTACTTTATGTAATTCAATTAATTAATTAAATTAATTAATTACATTATGTAAACTTATTAATTAAATTAAATTCAACCCAATGTTAATTAATTACCTTGACACCGAATGTGAACTAATTAATTAACGCATTCCTTCTAATGTACATTACATGTACAATTTCTATAAGTTCCGGCTTAGTTGATCTATGTGCACGATCCTATGGGTCTGTTTTTATGTTAGCAGTAGGCCCAAGGTCCACAGACTGTAAGTGGGTTCTAGCAAACCATTACAGCCCCCAATTAAGACAGAGATGCAGCAGTCTTTAGAAGACACTCACCCGGTAGTAATTTCATAGTGTCCTTTCCCTAACGATATCGATATGAATAAACAAGAGGCATGGTGTCCGTCATCCTCTTCTGATGTTTATTATATTTCTTGATCTTGAGTTGATTGATTAATCAAATAAGCAACCAACTTATTTGGGTGTGGCCATACACTTATCAGTCCCACTCATCAAGTGGCCAATGATATCATCTCGGTGTTACCCCGAGTGGCAATTCCATCACTTCATCATCAATATCAACATGTTCACCGGTCCACCCAATCATACCCGTATTTAACATCCTTTTACGGACCTGTTAGGCGTATGTCAAAGTGAAACGAATTACATATTGATATTATAATGAAATCTGGTCTGAGGACAAAAGAGACCTACTCAAGAAAGACCTATGACGCGATAACCATGTGGCTTTCTTGTGCGGATCGATCCAGTCCCATGTCAACGAAATGTACCTATATTCATGACTGACTATACAAGTACTATGGCTTGTTAAGAACTGCCATACAGTCATCAAATATACTAGTCTGTGGTTCTATTCGTTCCTACGATTAGAACAGACCTGGGATAGGTTTTATGATTATCAATCAATGGATACTCTACTCATATTATAGCACAAGATATAAATGAAATAGATTAACTGCCTTTATTAATGTGACACAAATAATGTATTCATACATGACTCTTAATGTATAATACAAAATACAAGAATCCAATGCCGTAAGAACTAGGGCACACCAATATTGAATACCCAGGCTTTGAGATATTCTCTGATGTTGTAGATTTTGAAAAAAGCCAGGAGGAGCAAGTTGCACCAGTGATAGTGAGGGAAGCGGTTGTTAAGCCTATCATGCCCCAGGAGAAGCCATCTGAGGTGATAGCAAAAGCAACAGGAGTGTCTAAGGGGAAAGCTGAAGAGAAAGTCCATGATGAATCTGTAGAAGCAATTTCGGAAGCACTGGCCGTCGCCCTGAACAAGGCCTTTGCAAAATCCAAGGAAGGGTCCGGGATGGAGCTAGTGACCAAGGTAAGTCTAGATTCTGTGGTTGCTAAAATGGCAGGAATTATGAAGAAAGCCAAGGCGCAGGTGGCTGAGATTGAGGAGACTGCTCTTCCTGCTGAACAAGAGTCGAAAATTACCGCTGACCCGGACAACATTCTAAAGCTGAGAAAGGATGTTGAAGAAGTTCAAGGCCCTCCGCTTGTGGAGGATGAAAATGATTTTTTTGTATCTATTGCTTCTATCTTTAATGTGAATGATGTACTTTTTAACAAGTTTAATGCAATGAAATCCTAGTTTGCTTACTTGTGCGATGTTTATCTTGATAATTCTGTGCATGCATTTAAATCACCATCAAGCATATTACGTGAAATTAACATAAGTACAGATGAAAATCCCAAAATGGTATTCATTTCGCACAAACTAAAATCAGAAGAAGAGGGAGAATTGACAAAAATACTGCAAAAAAATGTTAAGGCTTTCGTTTGGTCATATGAAGACATGCCGGGGGTCGACACAGAAATAATAGTTCACAAGATTCTAACAAATCCCAAATTCAAGCTGGTGAAGTAGAAGCTAAGAAGGTTGAGACTAGAATGGGCTACATTAGTAAAGGAAGAGGTGGCTAAGCAGATTGAAGCTAAATTCCTCGAGGTGGTAGAATACACAGAACGGTTAGCCAACATTGTGCCAGTGCCTAAGAAAGACGAAAGGGTCAGAGTGTGCATTGAGTATAGGGATCTGAACAAAGCATGTCCGAAAGATAATTCCCCTGCCTCACATTGATGTTTTGATCGATAGCACAGCCAAGGCAGCAATGTACTCTTTTATGGATGGATTTTAGGGATACAACCAGATCTTATTGGATGTAATTGACAAGGTGAAGACATCCTTCATTACGGAATGGGGCATTTTCTGCTACAGAGTAATGCCTTTTGGATTGAAAAATGCTGGGGCCACTTACCAGAGGGCTGTCACAACATTGTTGCATGACATGATTCACAAGGAAGTAGAGGTGTATGTCGATGATATGCTTGTTAAATCAATGACCCGAAAGGAGCACCCTACTATCCTGGATAGGTTTCCTACATGCATTGGAGAGTACAACCTACGACTTAATCCTAAGAAATGCATATTTGGGGTTATATCAGGGAAACTGCTAGGTCATATGGTCAGTTAAAGGGGAATAGAGATGGATCCAAACAAAATCAAAGCCATCCAAGACATGCCAACCCCTAAAACAGAAAAGCAGGTCTGGCCGTTCTTGGGTTCCTTACAGTATGTCAGCCGTTTCATAGCGCGATTAACCTCAGTGTGTGAGCCAATTTTCAAGCTATTAAGGAAAGATCAGCCGATTGTATGGGATGATAGATGTTAGTTGGCTTTCGACAAGATCAAAGCCTACCTGGTAAATCCGCCAGTTCTCAGCCCACCAACTCCAGGAAAGCCTCTGATTTTGTACTTAGCTGTCAAAGATTCCTCTATAGGGGCCATGCTGGCACAAGAGCAGGACAGAAGGAAGGAGTATCCTATCTACTATCTCAGTAAGAAGCTGCTGGAATATGAAATCAAGTACACACTGGTAGAGAAGACATGTGTAGCAATGATTTGGCTGACTAAGAAGTTGCGCCATTATTTTCAGTCGTACAAGGTACAAGCCGTGGCTAAGGTGGACCCAATGAATTACTTGTACGAGGCACCAGTTTTAGTTGGGAAACTATCCAGATGGCTACTACTTCTATCAAAATTAGACATTGAGTACATCACTAACAAATCAGCCATTAGAATCGGACCGTGTGGAGAATCTGGAGTTCCCTGACGAATAGCTGGCTACAATAGAAGTAAGGAGATGGCGTATGTGCTTCAAAGGTGCCGTAAACAGAAAGGGTGCTGGAATTGGGGTAATCATAGCAACGCCAAATGGCGAGATCATTGCATTATCAAAGAGGTTGGACTTTCCCATAACTAACAATGGGGCAGAATATGAAGCATGCTTATTCAGGATAGAAGCTCTCCTGATACTAGAGGCAGACAATGTCTTGATTGTGGGGATTCACTCTTGGTGATTAGGCAAGCACAAGGCGACTGGGATTTGAGAGAAGAAGCCTTACAGCCCTACTTAGAGTTGCTGCAGTACAAAAGAGGGTTATTTGACCAGTGCAAGTTCAGACATGCTCCCAGAGAGGAGAATAAAATGGCGGATGCACTAGCAACATTATCCTCTATGTGGGAAGATCTGGAAAAGACATAGATACAGCCTCTAGTTATAGCAATTTCCAGACAACCCTTCTTTGATATGCACGAAGTGATGGAGTTAATAGCCGAAGAAAAGCTATGGTTCTTTGACAATTATCAGTACGTGAAAGAGGGAAAGTATCCAGAAGAAGCTAGCACTGCTGATAAGGTTTCATTAAGAAGATTAGTAAGCCAGTTCAGAATCTTCAAAGATAAGCTATACAAGAGAACTGCAACTGGGGTTCTTCTAAGATGTTTGATAGAACGAGAAGCAGAAACTGTAATGCAGCAAGTACATGTAGGATCCTATAGGCCGCATATGAATGGGATCACTATGGCTAGAAAGATAATGAGGCAGGGATACTTTTGGATGACAATGCGATCCGATTGTGTGAAGGAGGTAAAAAGATGTCACGAGTGCCAAATTTATGCTAATATCAGTCATCTGCCACCACTTGAGCTACAGAACCTAGCATCTCCTTGGCCATTTTCGGCATGGGGAATTAACATGATTGGAGAAATTCATCCTGCAGCATCTAACGGGCACAGATTCATAGTGGTTGCAGTCGATTATTTCTCAAAATGGGTGGAAGCAGAGTCCTTCTCCAGTGTGATATCTAAGAAGATGGTCTAGTTCATTCAGAAGAACATCCTCTCTCGATATGGAATCCCTCACCTTGTAGTGACTGATAACGGGATGTAGTTTCAAGGGGCAACAACTAAGCTATTCACGGAACATGGCATTGATCATCATAGGTCTTCTCCATATAGACCACAGGCTAATGGTGCAGTGGAGATGGCTAATAAGTCAATTAAAAAGATCTTATCAAAAATGGTAACCACCTACAAAGACTGGGCTGATAAGCTACCATACGCCCTTTGGGCTTACAGAACCAGTGTCAGAATACCAACCAGCGAAACTCCTTACGGGCTTTGGTGTATGGAATGGAAGCAGTGTTACCAGTGGAAATGGAACTCAAGTCACTCAGAATAGCCTTGGAAGCTCAGCTACCAGAAACAGGATGGGCTCAGGCTAGATAGGAGCAGTTGGCGGCATTAGATGAAAAGCGGTTGAATGCACTGGATCATTTGGAGATGTGTCAATGCAGAATGGCTAAAGCCTATAATCAAAAAGTAAAGTATACCAGACGACAGTTGAAAGCCAGGGACTTAGTTCTGAAATAGTTAAGGCCTACAAATGTGGACGCTCAGGGGAAATTCAAGTGGAATTGGGAAGGCCCATACGTCATAAAGAAGGTGCTATCGAAGGGTGGTGTAAGCATCGTGGACATGGATGGGATTGAATTTGCAAATCCTGTCAACCAAGATTGCCTGAAGCCTTACCATGTTTGAAAAAAAAGGTATAATTGGTTGAAAACTCGAAAAGGGTGGCCTAGGCAAAAGTTAAGACACGAGAGAAAATGATCAGTCGGAAAATCCGCAAGGAACGATTGGTGACAGATTCTGGTTATGTGTGAAATGTATACCATTATGGGAACCAATCTTTTCAAATGTACTCATGTTAATTTCATCAATAAGGTGTGATTGTTTTGTTCAAATATATTCGTATGGTTATATCAAAATGCATAAACAAAGTAATCACGCCTAAACATCCATTTAAAGAAAGCACTTTACATTTAATTAGTTAAAAGTCTCGCATTATTTAACAAGGAAAATGTGATAAATACATGTAATCTATAATCTTTTCTTATCCTCCAAATCTAACTCATTATTTCTCGAGGTGACCGAAAATCTCGAAACAAATCCAAGTTCAAATGTCACAGGACCTCCAAAAAAAAAGAGCTCGCTAAGGTGAAAACCGAAAAGGTGCCTTAGGCAAAAGTTAGAGCAGCTCGCTGAGCTGAAAACCCACATCAGGCAGTTTAGGCAAAATTTAGAGCACTTCCAGATTCACCATTCCTAAGGACAGAAAAGTGGAACCCTTCCACCATTCCCTAGCAAAAGCCCTTCCACTATTCTCCAGCAGGATCAACCACATTATCCCCCAACGGAACCATCGCAAAGAATGTCACCAGTTTCTCCCCAGCAGTCATCAGACTTCCCCAACAGCCATTGTATATCCCCAGTAGAGGTGTAAGAGCCACATCACATAAAGAATATACTCTCCCCAGCTAGAGTCAATCATAGGCGTGACGTACTTCCCCTAACCAGAGGCACAACATGGTCTCCCCAGCAAGAACATAGAATATCAAGATTGGATAAATAGCGGGAAATGCATCTCCCAGAGTCCATTCACAGATGTACACATTGAAAAATGCACATAAAAACATTCCAAACATACACACACACATGCATACATGCATCATGACCGATCCAAGTACACCATTATCGGGCCATCCTGAATTGGAATCACTCTCAAAGCCGAAATGGTCCAACACCGAGGCATTCAATGGGCCTTAAGATACAAATTAGAGCCGCGTGGGCCCAAACCTCAACATCTCATGTATAAAGAATTTCTCCATTGTCAGAATTTTGTTCACGCCGTTATAATCCCAAGAAAGGTATTCTTTGCCTTTTGCAGGTATCCAGGGGCAGGACAATCAAGCCGTATTTATTTTTGATCGAAAGGGTAAAATTTTTGTTCCAAAATTATCGATCAAGGAATAAATACGCATCATCAATGCAATCTCAAACATCCAGCAGATCCGTCTTGGGTAATATAGACCCGATGTCAGGCCCAGATCTGCTTCACCTAAGAAACCCAGCAGATCTACCTCGGGTAATATAGACCCGGTGTCAGGCCTAGATCAGCTTCACCTCAGAAATTCAGCAGATCCACCGCAGGTAATATAGACCCGGTGTTAGGCCCAGATCAGCCTCACCTCAAAAAGCCAGTAGATCCACCTCGGGTAACATAGACCCGGTATCAGCTTATTCCATCATCAACCTCACCTCCGGTAACATAGACCCGGTATCGGCTTATTTAATCGTCAACCTCGCCTCGATTAACATAGACCCGGTATCGGCTTATTCCATCATCAACCTTACCTCGGGTAACATAGACCCAGTATCGACTTATTTCACCATCAACCTCGCCTCAGGTAACATAGACCCGGTATCGGCTTATTGCACCATCAACCTCAGCTCGGGTAACATAGACCCAGTATCGTCTTATTTCATCATCAACCTCGCCTCAGGTAACATAGACCCGGTATCAGCTTATCTCATCATCAACCTCACCTTGGGTCCTCGGGTAACATAGACCCGGTATCGACTTATTTCATCATCAATTTCGCCTCGGGTGACATAGACACGGTATCGGATTATTTCATCATCAATCTCGCCTCGAGTGACATAGACCTGGTATTGGCTTGTTTCACCATCAACCTCACCTCGGGTAACATAGACTCGGTATCGGTTTATTTCACCATCAACCTCGCCTCAGGTAACATAGACCCGGTATCGGCTTATCTCACCATCAACCTCGCCTCGGGTAACATAGACCCGGTATCTGCTTATCTCATCATCAATCTTGCCTTGGGTAACATAGACCCGGTATCAGCTCAAATCAAATCATCACAGCAGCAATGACACTTCGGCAAATCAGGTACGTTTTTCTTTCCTTTCCTTTACGGTGCTTCAATTCGCGTTCTTAAATTCCCCTCAGGTATTTTAAACCTGGTATCGGGTATTGAATTTGATCACGCGAGGGGCAACTGTAAGCGCTGGGTTTTCCCGACCTCTATAATGAGAATTCCCATATTACCTATTGAGTAGACGGACACGAATCAGACTTAAGAACGACCAAAATGTCGCCTTGGATATCTCAAACGCTCCAAAAACCAAGCTATCCTCGATCCAAAACTATAAGAAAGGTCTCCCGAGTGATTTTTAGGGTTTAGGGTGAGCGTTGGTTTTTTGCGGAATCGGCCTTGGCTCGGTCTATAACCGCACGGCTGAAGTTGCAAAACTACAGCCGTAAGACTATAATATTAGAGTTGTACGACTCTAATGTTAGAGTCGCACGATTCTAATATTAGAGTCGCACAACTCTGACATTAGAGTCGCACGACTCTAAATTTTAGAGCCGTGCGGCTCTAGTGGGTATTGTCAAATTGGCCCAACAAACCGTGACACCGGTTTAAATTGGGAGGGCTAAATTTTAAATTTGTGACAACCCAAATTCTAGTGGGTGCAAAATTGTTAATTTTGCATTAATGGATATATGCCTTCATAGGCCTTAGTCACATTTGTTAAAATTGGCGATTTCACCCTAAGTAAGTCGGCTTGTTATATTTATAATTTGGAATACCATAATCATGCATTATATTGGTATGTATGTGCACGATAGGTACTTTGTTCAAAATGTGATGTTGAGTTCTAAGGGCCCTAAATTATTATCGGTTGTAATTTGATTTTGGGAAATATGGCCTGCGTGCCATTTGTTTTATTTTGATGTAATTTTAGAATAGATTTTATTTTATAAAATTGTTGTAATTGCATTAAGTATGGTGGAAGGCACTGAGGGAGCAAGCCCATGGTAGGAGGCCAAGAAGGATTGTAGTCCGGCCAATGAAGAATTAGATAGGATATCTAGTTTTTCATTAGGTTGTAATTAGAGGCCCATAGGATCTCATTTATTTTAAATTAAGTATGTTACTGTATTTGTCATATAATATGGATGTATGGATCACCAGATTATAACCCGCGATTATGCATGCTAAGCCGTATCACTTAATTTTAATCCAAAAATTAAAATATTGACTAGTTTAAAAGTGCTTCCCACATTCACACCTCTTCCTCCCACTGATGCTACAATGTGCGCCATGCCCTAGCTGGGTACATTGTAGTATTCGGTAGGCCATTGAGGGTTAAGATACATGGTATGGTTAACATATGAATGGTAACATGGGTAGCATTAGCTCAGAGCAGGCCTTAAGCACAGATGGGTAAAGTGTTAATAAGCCCATCGAACCAAGAGTCCTTCGTGGAGGGATTGGATAGGTTATGGGCGGAGCTGTGACGGCGGCGACTGGTTCTGGCACTGCATCACTGCTGCTCGCATCTCCGTCATCAGGTGAGGCCGGATCGAGATCAGAAGAGGGTAGATCAACGGCGAGCGGTAGTGCTGGAGTGTCCGCGATTTGCGCCCAAGAGATCCGATGATTCGTTTTCTGCAGCGGCAAGCTTCATCACCTGAGAAAGACACAGGCGACACTGGTCAAGCCGGAGAAGGTGGCGGCAGGCAGGTGGGACGGTGGCGACGGATGGTTGTTGTCTCAAGGGGGACAATGATGGAGGCTTAAGGGAGAAATACCTACGATAGCAATTAGGGTAGAAGAAAGAAAGAAAACAAATAATGGTTAACAGCAGATGTCATGCACCTGTTTTCAATTTGTTAATTTTTTTTTTAATAGAATGAATAAAATAAAACAAATGACAGGCAAAATTTTGAGTGTTGTTAAGAAAAAGAAATAGAGGACTAATTGCCTCAAGCCATGATCATGGCTAAATCACCACTTTTGATTTTTTGGCCCAAAAAAAAACAGAACACTAATTACCTCAAGCCATAATCACAGCTTAAATCAATTCTTTGATTTTGGCCTAAAAAAAACAGAACACTGATTGCCTCAAGCCTAGATCATGGCTTAAATCAATTCTTTGATTTTGACCCAAAAAAAAAACAGAACACTAATTGCCTCAAGCCTAGATCATGGCTTATGACAATTCTTGAGTAAAATTTCAGATTCTCAAAATTCAACCAAGCCAAGATCTTGGCTTAATTAAATTTTCTGCGTCTTAAAAACAATTAATTAGTGGCTTGAAACATGATCAAAGGCAATGAGAGAAACTCAAAATTCATTTAAAAGCCTAAGAAATTAAAATAAAAACATTAAATTAAAGCACAAAATGAAAATAATTCATCTAAAATAAAACTAACATGGGTTGCCTCCCAAAAGCGCCTTTCTTTATTGTCTTGAGCTAGACATTATGCCGATCTTAATTACTCAGGTAATCCTAATGGCATCTTTGTGTTCCTTGAGAACTTGGACTATCACATCCTCTTCAAGTGCTTCCAATCCTTTTGGTATTATCACCTGAAAATTTCCATTATCATCAAGATAGAAAACCTTAAATTTATCAATCAACATTTCAGGCTTTATCTTCATATTATCTTTCCGGGCCGAACTCTCAATTGGCTTCACTTGTAAGATTTTTTCACAACCTCTTGTGTCAAAAACCTCATGAACAACAGAATTAGCAACATCAGTAGCTAAATCATAATGTTCATCACTTGAAAATTTCATGGCATCATATATATTAAAACAAATCATTTCACCATTAAATTCTATAGTGTGTTTACCTTCATTCACATTGATTATAACTTTAGATGTTTTAAGGAATGGCCTTCCTAAAAGAATGGGTGTCGATATTGGACAATCATCATCATCCATATCCAAAACATAAAAGTCAACAGGAAATACCAAACCATTAACTTGCACAAGTACATCCTCTAGTACCCCATCAGGATAAGCATTAGTTCTATTAGCAAGTTGAACTATCACACTAGTTTCTTTTAAAGGTCCAGCATTTAAAGATGCATAAAGAGATCGTGACATGATATTAATTGAAGCTCCAAGATCTAACATTGCTTTCCCGATTCTAGTACTACCTATCTTACAAGGGATAGTGAACATACCTGGATCTCCACAGTTTGGTGGGAGTTTCCTTTAAATAACAACAGAAACGTTCTCCCCTACACTGGTTTTTTCATTACCCCTCAACTTCCTCTTGTTAGTACACAATTCTTTCAGGAATTTAGCATAACGAGGAATTTGTTTAATAGCATCAAGAAGAGGAATATTAACCTGAACTTCTCTGACCAAATCAAGTACCTCTTTCTCTTGGTCCTCCTTTAAAGATTTGGAGAATCGGCTCGGAAATGGGGGTGGGATGACAATGGATGGTGGCGACTTACTTGGTGCAGGAGTTACCTCCTCTTTTTCTAACTCTTTCTCCACCTCATGCTTCGAAACTCCAGCAGCTGGTATCTCTTTGCCACTCCTTAAAGTGATTGCTCTAACATTTTGCCTCGGGTTTATTTCAGGCTGTGATGGCAGACGTCCAGAAGCTTAAGACTCCAACTTACTCATCGAGGTGGCCAATTGGCTCATTTGGTTTTCTAAGTTCTGGATGCTCGTCTTAGTATCTTGTTGGAATTGTTGCACGTTGGAAGCCAAGGCAGACACAATTTGTTCTAAAGACATAGTTGGCTTAGGAGGGGCGGTTGTGGTGTATGGATTGGTGACCTAGGATGGTAATTATTAGATTGCTATCTTTGCTGGAAATTATTCGGCTTATAAGCATAGCTGAAATTCAGGTGGTCTTTCCATCCAGGATTGTAAGTCTGAGAGTACGGATCATATCTCCTCTGATGTTGTTGATTCTGAAAATTACCAACAGCATTCACCTATTCTTCCTCTTGGAGAGTGTGACAAGAATCCGTAGGATGATCGAAACTTGAACAAATCCCACAAACATTAACTTGTGGTTGTTTTCCCAAAAAGGCTTTCTGCATGAGTGAAGTAAGGGTGTCAAGTCATTTTTCAATAGCAGAAGTGTTTACCTCATTCACTTTCTGCACAGGATGATCTTGTCGAGTGCCAAACTGCTGTGTATTAGCAGCCACTCTTGAAATCAGCTCTCTTGCATTGGTAATCATCTTATCTGCTAAGGATCCACCACTGGATGCATTAATTAGATTCTTGTCAGGTAAGGTTAGTCCTTCATAAAAATATTGAAGTAAAAGTTGGTCCTTTATCTGATGATTTGGGCAACTGGTGCAAAGCTGATTAAATCTTTCCCAGTACTCATAAAGATTCTCCCCAGCATATTGGCGAATGCCCGAAATATCTTTGCGGATTGAAGAAAATCGTGAAGCAGGAAAGAATTTCTCAAGAAATTGCTTCTTCATCTCGCCCCAAGTTGTGATTGATCCAGATGGGAGGTAATACAGCCAGTCCTTAGCTTTATCAGTTAGTGAAAACGGAACGACTCTCATTTTCACTTACTCCACAGAAACTACATTCCCTAGCGGTTTCATACTTGAACATACTACATGGAGCTTCTTTAAATGTTTATGTGGATCTTCACCTGAAAGTCCACGGAAAGTAGGCAATAAGTGAATTAAACCAGATTTTAATTCAAAATTTACCTCATTTTCTGGATACAGTATGCATAAAGGTTGTTGATCCATATCCGGTTCAGCCATGGCTCTCAATGTTTGTTCTAGATGAGCCATCTCTTCTTCTTCCTCGATTTCACTCTCACTTGATTCTAACAAATTAGCTACCACGTTCGGTGTGAGTGATTCCTGTGATTCTCTTTCCTTTGTCTGCTTCCTCAGTCGACGAGCAGTTTTCTCTATTTCGGGATCAAATTCGAGTTCACCTGTACGAGAGGAACGAGGCATACACTAGAAAACACAGATTAGAAGAAATAAACAATTAAGACACCAATCCCCGGCAACGGCGCCAAAATTTGATGCTTGTCGAGCACATGAAAAATAAATTCCTACTCTCAAAAATAGAATTTTTGTCGTACAGATGGAGCAGGGTCGAATCCATAGGGATTAGTCGATTATTTCTTCTAAGATTAAACAAGAAAAGTAAAAGGGATTGTTTAAGAATTGCAATTAAAATCTAAAAATAACAGAAATTAAATAATTTGGTAAAAATCAATATGAGGCGAATTCCAGCTAGAAGGCGAATTTGAGTCTTGAGTCAAGCCAACCGATCATCGATCAAACACAAAAGATAACTTTAATGCATTCAAATAAGTTAGCTATAGTTATCATAAAGTATGAATCACCTAGTCTCTTCTTACGGAATAGATAACTAAGAGAAGCTCATCAATTATCCCTATTTAATCGAACAGTTCCGAACAAGCTTTGGAATTTAATTCAATCAAAGGCATTAACACACGAAAGAGACACTAATTCTACTCAATAATCACACAAGCGAGATTATTTAAAGTATATCAATTTCATCCATAACACAAATTAAAAACTTGTCCATAATTAATTGTGTTATTCGCTACATAGGTTAAGTGAATTAAAAGATTACGTATTTAATCACCTAACTAGCAAATCCATCACAGGTAAATAATTAAATCAAAGATTCAATTAAATCATGCAAAGGTAATAAGAATAGAATGAAATCAATTACTTGAATAAAAGAAGAAAATAAGAACGATTGATCTTATAGCTGACGTTACAAGACTGAACTTTCCTTCTAGCTAGAAATTTGGATTTTTAGTTCATCATGGGTGAAGAACACGTTGGGAAGGGAGGAGAAAGGAGGCTGCCGAAAATTTTCTTTCCAAAAAGAAGAAGAGAGAAAAAAAATAATTGACCTAACTCCTTTTAAACCAAATCAACTAAGGAAAGAGTTCTAAAAAGGAAATAACTCTAATTAAGATTTTTGTAGGAAAATCTAATTAGAGTTATTAAAAATAAAAATATCCCCAAAAGCTTATCATAAAAAGGCTGAAATAAAATAAGATAAAACTAAATTGGAAGTCTTCAAGTCCCATAAAAATTCTTCAAAATTTGCAGGTCCCCTTAAGCCATGGTCTTGGCTTATGCAAAATAGCTTCCTAAGCCCAATTTCAACATCAACAGCACTCCAGAAGCCATACCCACAGGTTATGAGTTCATGCTCCATCCTTCAAGCACTCCAAGCTTCCAAAATCGGCTCTTTAAGCTCATTTCCAACTTCAGAGTCCCTAGCACAAGTAATTACACAAAATGGAGTAAATCCGCCTAAGTTAACTAAAAATATATAAATTAAAGCCTATAAACAAAGATAGATTACATGCATAAAATACACTTATCATGACTCTACAACGGAAGCTGAGTACATAGTTGCACATGAAGCTGTAAAGGAAGCCGTTTGGATCAAGAAATTCATAACCGAGTTGAGAGTAGTACCCACTATCCCAGACCCAGTTGATGTTGTTTGTGACAGAAACAGGGCCATCGCATAAGCTAAGGAGCCCCGGTCACACAAATGATCCAAACCTGTGCTCAGAAAGTTTCACCTCATTTAGGAATCATGAACAGAGGTGACATATCATTGCAGAGGGTTGACACCAAGAACAATGTCACTGATCCATTGACCAAAGTGCTGCTGCAAACACAGCACGACAGTCATGTCAGATATATAGGAATTAGGGCAATGCCCACTTGGAACTAGTGCAAGTGGGAGATTGTTGGTGTGCCCTAGTTCTTAAGGCATTGGATTCTTGTATTTTGTATTATACATTAAGACTCATTGTATGAATACATTATTTGTGTCATATTAATAAAGGTAATTAATCTATTTCATTTATATATTGTGCTATGATATGAGTAGAGTATCCTTTGATTGATAATCATAAAACCTATCCTAGGTCTGTTCTAATCATGGGAATGAATAGAACCACAGACTTGTATATTCGATGACTGTATGGTAGTTCTTAACTAGCCATAGTACTTGTATAGTCAGTCATGAATATAGGTACATGTCGTTAACATGGGACTGGATCGATCCACACAAGAAAGCCACATGGTTGTCGCATCATAGGTCTTTCTTGAGTAGGTCTCTTCTGTCCTCAGGCCAGATTTCATTATAATATCAATAAGGAATCCGATTGACTTTGACATATGCCTAATAGGTCTGTAAAAGGATGCTAAATATGGGTATGATTGGGTGGACTGGTGAGCATGTTGATATTGATGATGGAGTGATGGAATTGCCACTCGGGTAATACCGAGATGATATCATTGGCCACTTGATGAGTGAGACTGATAAGTGTATGGCCATACCCAAGTAAGTCGATGCTTATTTTATTAATCAGTCAACTCAAGATCAAGAAATATAATAATAACAGAAGAGGATGACGGACACCATGCCTCTTGTTTATTCATATCGATATCGTTAGGCAAAGGACACTATATGAGATTACTACCAGGTGTGTGTCTTCTAAAGACTGCTGCATCTCTGTCTTAATTAGGGGCTATAATGGTTTGCTAGAACCCACTTACAGTCTGTGGGCCTTGGGCCTACTGCCAACATAAAGATAGACCTATAGGATCGTGCACATAGATCAACTGAGCCGGAACTTATAGAAATTGTACATGTAATGTACATTGGAAGGAATGCGTTAATTAATTAGTTGACATTCGGTGTCAAGATAATTAATTAACATTGGGTTGAATTTAATTTAATTAATAAGTTTACATAATGTAATTAATTAATTTATCAATTAATTGAATTACATAAAGTAAATAATTAATTAAATAATTTTCCTAAGTAGGAAAATAAAATACATGTATTGTATTTACTTAATTGTGATTTAATTTTATTTAGGGGTAATTAAATTTAGCCAAATAGAATTAAATTACATAGTATATACCTTTTAATTAAAGTTTATTTATGTAATTATAATTTTAGTGGGCTTGGGTTTAATTAACCTAATTAAAACCCAATTAGACAATGTGTCTATATAAGGGCACACTTAAGGAAGAAAACCCTAATTCAACCGTAATTAATTGCTGGAAATTTTAGCCACCAATAGTAGCCCCAAAACAGCAAAAAATCCCAGCATTAATCCTCCATTCCTTCCCGTCTTCGGCTAGCACCGGTTCTGGCTCGAGAGTTGGTCGTGCACCAGACTTTGGGGATCACTGTTTCATGAAACAATTCTGCAACAGTCTCTAGAAGAGATGAATCCCGTGAGTTAATCTCTCTTGATTCGAGTTGTTTTTATTCTAATCAATGGTAATTGGACACGATAGGTAGATTCTAGGAAATTTTAAATGGTGTATTTTCCGCTGCACCATGTTATTTTTCCGATGACGAATCCCAACATGTTAAACTCTCTTAGGCCATTTGAGAAATCGGCGGATGCGAACAAGGACAATTTTTGTACCTACCACGTCATGGTGGGACACAGAACCAACAACTGTTATAAGCTGAGGGATGCCATCTAGAAGCTGATTGACGAAGGAAAGTTACAAGAGCCTGCCAAACCCAGCACGAAGACTATTCCATTGCCAGTGTTTGAGAGGTAGGTCAACATGGTACAGTCAGGATTACCAGACAACTTCGTTTTTGCCCAGATCCCGCAAGCGAACCCCACCATACAGTCTGTGGTGACCAATGAAATTGAAGCAAAGTTAGAATCTAGGAAGCCTGTCCTGGATGATCTGGATTCAAAGGATGAGTACGAAGAATATGGTTGTGGTGATATAGTTAAGCTGTTTGTTGTCAAGGAGCCAAAAATTCCTGAAGTCTACCAGCTAGTGGTTCAGTAGAATGAGAAGGCTCTAATAACCAGATCAAGCAGCACTTTGGCTCTGAAGGAAGTAGAAAAGGAAGATTTGGTCATGTCACCACTGAAAAAGACTCTAGCTCAGTCCAGTCTATGGCATTTGTTGCTGACCTCCAAGGAGCAAAGAGCTGCGTCGGTTAAAAAGTTATCTAAAATCGAAGTGTCTCTAATTGCTTCTCTGGAGTCTATGTGCTGCTTATTGGACAAGATTCATGCAAGGTTTCCGTAAGCAGATGACCTTTTTAAGTGAAGGAACACGGCGAAGCGAAAGGGTTTCGTGATGTTTTTAGGGAAAAGAGTTTTATTTATCTTACTTTAGGGAAAATCATTCGTTTGTTTTGAAATTCCATTTTGTAGAAAACGTTTTCCCATTTTATTACTTAAAGACCTCGAAACCTTAATTTCGAGATCAGTGACAGAGTAGCCACCCGGATCAGCTCATCCGGGAAATTCTGGTACAACTCCCTACCGAGCACAGACTACTGTACCTAATCTAGAGATTCAGGGTTTGAGCAACTTACCTACTTAACCTCAAGCTTGTATTCTTTTATTATTTATAAAACCATATTTATTCAATTTATCATATTTCTTTACCCAAATTTGTTTATCTTACTAGCCCGATGCTCAAGCAGAATGTATAATAAACTGCAGAAAAATAAAGCATACATCCAAAAAATATACAAGAAAATAGTAGAGGCGGATTATACAACCCAATTGAACAGAAATGGAAAAATCTCATCCTTAGCTTACAATCACCTAGGGTACACGAGGATCTACAAATACAACCGCCTAAATATACGAATTAATTTATTAAATACAACAAAAATAAAAATAAATGCTGCAAAACAGACTGGTTAGCACAGTTTATATTATAAACACAAATAGGACTCGAAGCAGGAAAGAATTAGGATTTCTAGAACTGGGGGCATGCATTTAGGGGGTAACCGGGTCGACCCGACCAGTCGGACCGGTTAGACCTGGAAAACAGTTTTGAAACATCCTGTAGATTTTTGTGTTGGAAAATCATTTTTGGAAAACCATTTGGCTCGGTTTCATGCAAAATGTCCCTTTTTGTGGGTTTTCCTAATTTCACAAACATTTAAGGCCCAAAAAGCAGTAAACACACCAAAAACAGCTTGAATCCGAAAACAGCATCGCGCAATGACTTCCATACAGGTCATTCAGTGATTCTGCCTTTTCCGGGAATCACAGCCGCGTGGCTGAAAATAGGGCCGGGCGGCTCTAACCCACGCTAGGCGGCTGTAATTCCCGTACCCGAAGCTAGTTTTCTTCTTTTTTCAAAAAATTGTCATTTTTGCTTATTTTCAATGTTTTCCTAAGATTTTATAATGTTCGGGGGTCCGCTGATGCTGAACTATAGATCCGTAACGGATCGAACAACCCCAAAACTGAAACATAAAATCCAGAAAAAACCGAAAAAACCAATATTCATACGTCCTGAAATTTGAAAACTGGAGCTAAAACAACGTATAAATATTCCAGGGACGAAAAAAAATACCTTAACAGAATGCACAAAATGGAAAACGGACTACTTTCGGCTGATTGGGAAAAATCAGGATTCTGTCCCTGAGGAACAGAGCTGCCCGGCTCTAGGGTCAGAGCCGTGCGGCTGTGTTCATAAAGAACATAGCCGTACGGCTATGATGGGTTGAGTCTGTTTTTCGAAAAATGTAGAATCAGGAAAAAAAACCACAGACTTGGCAATGTAAACATGTTTAAGGCCTCTCAGAGTTTACCTTGGTGTTGCTCCAGTGTACTGGATATGCAGGAACGGATTGAAAGCTTAGAATTGATGCTGGGTGCTCAACTGACCAGAACCCACAGCAATCCAAAGTGACCTGAAATCAACTAGATGAGTTCCAAATTGATAAGCAAAGGTTGTAGGATTTGTCTCTAACGTCTTAAGATTGATTTTAAGTTATGATCTTTGATGTTTTAATTCTTCTCTTCTTTCTCTTTTGGTCTCTGTTTCTCTCTTTTCTTTTCTCTGCTTTCTTTTTTTTTTCTCGAGATGTTTTCTCTGTCTTCATATTGTAAAAATCCTCCCCTCTCTGATTTGATTTTCTCTATATATACTCTACTCCCACATATCATATCTAGCATTTATTGGCCACCTGACTTTCTGATGTTTCCCATATCTCCCTTCTAGCGAGACAAGTTGCTTTGTTTTGCAAGGCAACTTGTCTTGCCTACTAGAGCCGCCTGGCTCTGGTCCAAGAAACCAGAGCCGCCCGGTTATAGCGAAAGCCGGAGCAAAAATTGAAAAATCAAGCATGCACCCTAATCCCTAGAAATCACTTGAGAGACCTATCCGGGGGTTTCGTATCACGGATTGCTTGGTTTTTAGGGCATTTGAGACACTCCAGGCAATAATCTGGTCGCTTTCAAGTGCAATTCAAGTCCGTGTGCTCCATAGGTAATATATGAATTCTCATCACAGAGGTCAGGAAAACCCGTGCTCACAGGCTGCCCCTCGCGGGACTAAAGTCGGTTCATGGTGAGCTGTGAAGCCTAGAACGAGTTTGGTCTCGCGACTGAGAGCGCGGTGAGAAAGGATGAGGAAATGCACTTGATGCCCCTCATTGGGGTATAGAGTCATTGACTCGCTATGGTGGAGTGTGCCCATGATCTCGACTTGTTTTGGTGGAGCATACGTGTGGTTTCGACTCATTGTGGTGGAGTGTACCCGTGATATCGACTCGCTATGGTGGAGCGTACCTATGGTTTTGACTCACTGTGGTGGAGTGTGCTGGTGGTTTCAACTCGCTGTGGTGGAGTGTGCCCGTGGTTTCGACTCGCTGTGGTGGAGTGTGCCCCTGGTTTCGACTCGCTGTGGTGGAGTATGCCCGTGGTTTCGACTCGCTGTGGTGGAGTGTTCCCATGGTTTCGACTCGCTGTGGTGGAGTGTGCCCGTGATAATTTTTAATTTTTCTCCATGTGGTTGAGCAACCAAATAAGACTATTTTCTCCGTGTGGTAGAGCAACCAAATAAGACTGTTTTCTCCATATGGTGGAGTAGACCGCATAAAATTTTCTCTTTCCTCCGTGTGGTGGAGTATACCATTGAAGTTGAGTCATATATTTATTCCTTGATCGACAATTTTGGAAACAAAAATTTTTGCTTTTTCGATCAAGAATAAATACGGCTTGGGGGCTTTTTGGCCCCGGATACCTGCAAAATCGAAGAAATACCTTTCTCAGGATCAAATTGCCATAAGCGGAAATCATGAAAAATCAAGAGAAATCCGATACCTAGAGAAGCAAAGTCGAGCAGCTCTATCTTGGTGAGACAGAGCCGGCGGCTCAAATATAAAGCCGCCAGGCTCAAGGGTAGAGCCGCCCGGCTCTAGTGGGTTGAAGTTGAAAATAAAAAGGAGGAAACTCCCCCTGCAATGCCATTCCTTCTTTTCTCTTCTTCCTTTAGCTTATTCTGTGAAACAATCCTTCGTCTCCTTTAGACCAAAATGAGAAAAATGCGAAAGGCCATTCTTCCAAATGCTCCCACACAACCATCCCCTCATGTGAGATATTATTTACTCGAAGGGGAGTTTTTCCTACCCACTGAATCTACAATGGATGTGTATGGATTGCAAGAGATGGTCCTGTATTATGGGGTTAGAAGAGATGATCCTGTACCTGTGCCTTTGAAACCATCTATGCACATTATTCAAAATCTGGTTAGTTTTCTATTCTTTAATTTACTCTTTTCCTTTATTTTTAAATTCCTATAAAATAGAAAAAATTAGGTGGAATTACATGAAATTGATGCATGTTTAGAGTAGATATTGCCCCTAGAAAACTTAAATGATGATTTAGAGTTGATTAGAATCGATTTTAGGGTGAAAAATCACAAAACCTAGGCTTTAGAAAACAAAACCGTCAGTTTCTGAACAGAGCTGGCTGGGTTAATGCTAGAGCCAGGCGGCTATGTTCTTGGCCCAGTGGCTCTGGTCAAGAACAGAGCCGGGCGGCTGTGGTTAGGGCTGAGCGGCTTCAACCATGGTTGGACGACTCTGGTTTGACCAAAACCAAGATTCTAAGATTCAAATTTTATTTTAAATGCTTTATTCATGCAAACAACATATAAATAACTCATAAAACTTCCTGTTTATTGCTTTGCAGATGAGGCAGCATAACCGGAGGGCTGGCTCCATGTCTGACACATTGACCTGGTACCGAAGACTCCCTGATGAGGTGCGGGAGTTGGTTGATTCAACCTACTTGGATTGGTTTGTCTACTTGATGTGTGACTCTGCACCTCGGACAAGCCGGGGTTTACTGATGGTGCTCCTGGAGAGGTGGATGGATTCCACTCACACTTTTCACTTCCCGATTGGGGAGTTCACCATCACGCCCTAGGATTTTGTGGCTATCACCAGTCTATCCTTTGGTGGGTGTACCATAGACTTTAACCAGATGCTGGAGCAAGGAGGCTTCAGTGCAGATGTGGTCGCCATACTGATTGGCTTAATTCCCACGGGTAAGCGGGTCTAGGGGAGTACCTTACGGGACTATTGGCTGAGTAAACAGGAAAGTCTGCCCGAGGGCTCCTCATTCCCACTTAGGGATGTGAGACGTTACGCTCAGGCATTCCTGCTGAATGCCTTAAGCACTTTGTTATTCCCTACAGGTCAGAGTGACCTAAACCTTGATGTGCTCCCTTCACTGGTATAGCTGGAGGATGTAGGGAGTCTGAACTGGGGGCGAGCCGGGCTGGCTCAGGTGTACTATAGTCTTGACATCTGCGCCCGCGGGAGGCACCGAGAGGTGAAGGGTGCATGGATAGTTCTTCACGTGAGCTGCCTTCCTCTTTTTTTTTTTCTTTTTTTTTTTGAATGACACTCTGTTGTTATTGTGCAGATTTAGGCGTATGAGTATGCCTTTATTCCTCAACCAAAATTAGCCGTACCGGCAAATGCTGTGATTCCCGACTTTCCTCGGTTGCGGTGGTGGCTTGGTTTTGGCTGGAGTGAGGTAGACACCGACCCTTGGATTTGCCGCTAGCTTTTGGCGGGTATGACTTTTGAGCTGGTACTCTTCCAATTCAATCATCATTTTCATTCTCTCTTTTTTTTTCTGTTGTTTGTCTACAGGTGATTAAGGAGCCATGGGGGAATACTGTGTGGCCGTTGGAGCTTATAGATGCTCGGAGGCTGGTGCCCTGATGATTTGTCATGGAGAGCCCCATCAGCTTGGAGTGGTACCTCAGGGAGAGGGTCACTGATTGGCGTGCCGGGCCTTAAGAGCGTAGGATTCCGCCTGCACTTCTAGTAGGACTGTTCTGGCCGCACCTGCTGTGAACACGGAATAAAAAAAAAGAGCCTTGATTATCACAACTGTAATTACAGTCGTGGGGATTTTGTTAGAGTCGTACGACTGTAACTTAAATATAGTCGTACGACTGTCAAATCGGGGCAGGTTGCAGAACCCGTACCCCTAAACTAAAAAATTGTGGAAATCTTGATCATTTAATGCTCAAGATTTTCTGGGAAAAGGGGAGATAAAAAGGCAGAAAAGAAGAGAGGAGGAAGGGACTTCTGGGCAGATAATTGAGAGAAAAAAGATTGGAGAGAAAAATTGGAAAAGAAGAGAGAAAGGAGAGAAAAAACTCAAAACCCAACTTTCTTCAATCCTTTTCTTCCTAATTTCAGTGTATTAATGTGTAAAATGAATTAGAAATCGTAGGTTAAAATCAACACACGAAATCTAAATCATTTCTAGACACAAACTTGCTCAAATCCGTGACTTTTTAGAGGATTTTTGGACCCATTTGCAACCTTGAAACATCAAGGAAAAGAAGCAATTTCATGTGAATTGGTGTGTTGCTAGTGGTCATTCTAATGGTGGATCGGCGTCAAATAGGTAAACACATTTCAACCATTCTTATTTTCATGCTTTCTGGGTGTTTTGGTTGATTTTGTGCATTTTTATCCAACTTTTTGCGTTTCCGTTTATGGAAAATTAAGAACAATCATACGACTATTCTTGTCACAACGAACAGGGCCACGACTGTAGTTACAGTCGTGCCATTTCATCTATAGCCGTACCACTATTGTTGAATTTCCTCAGTTTTAGCTCTTTAATTTAAATATTTTGGCGATTTCTGCTTAAGGTAGGGTTATAGTCGCACGACTGTAGTTACAGTCGTACGACGGTAACCACAGTCGCATGACTGTAGTCCTTGGCCAGAAGCAGAAATTCCCTAAAAATCCAAAAAAAAATTCATAAAATCCTAAAAATTCATAAAAATCTCAAAAATTTCATAAAAATCAGAAAAATCATGAAAATAAAAAATCATCAAAAATGAATTTTAGAATGTGCATTCACAACCTTATATTTATTTTTCGGTGTTTTTGCATTTAGAACAAAATCACGACGGAGACATGGTTCTCCCGGAAACCGACCCACCTCGTATGCTAAATTAAAATAAACTGAAAAAATATTTTCAAAAAGGTTTTCTCACAAAACCAAAAATACAGGGACGTTTTAAAACTGTTTTCCAGGTCTAATCGAGCCGGCAGACCGTGCCGTCCCGGTTACCCCTAAATGCATGCCCCCGAACTCTAAAATTCCCAATTCTGTCTAACTTGAGTCTTGTGTGTGGTGTGCTATATATCTGTGCTAACCATCTGTTTTGCAGCTTTAATTTCTTTATTTTTATTTTTAATGTATTTAATAGATCAATTCATGTATTTTAGGCGATTGTAAACTTTCTTAGATTCCCGTGTATCTAGGTGTTTGTATTGTGAGGCCAAGAGTTTTTATTTTTCTTTCAATCAGGTTGTAAGCCTCTTAAATATTTATTCTTTTGCTTTTATTTTGTATTATTATGCATGCGCGCCGCATGTATTTATTCAATAAAATCAATTTTAGCAATTTAAAGTGTCATTATAGAACATTGGCCATTTTATTTGGATTAGACATGAATAAGTGACTTGTCCGAACCTATATCTCTGAAAAGTGTGGCAGTTCTCGCTTTGGTTCAGTGACACTGTAATTTCCCGGTTGAGCTGAGCCGGGTGGCGACTCTTACACTTTTTATCGAGATTTAGGTCTCGATTCTTTTATGAAATAATTAATCTTCCAAAAATGAATTTCCAATCCAAAAACCCCACGTGAGGGAGGGCCCCACCCGAAATCGAGACGCCCCTTCCGAAAGGGAGTCTCGCGTTCCGTCGAAAACGTCGTCCGCTCACACCTGCTACCATTGGAGGACCACCCGGATCTGTTTGGGTCCAGGTACGTAGTTATGGGAGATGATGGTGACTATCCACAGTTCATCGGTACACAGCTTCTTCCTCCCACCAGAACTACACCATCGGAGGATGTGCCATCTGAGGTACTTCTTTGCTTTGCTTTTATTTTTTGCTTGTTTTAAGATTAATCTATTACTTAATCCCCCCCCTTTTTTTAGCCATCTGAAATGGGTAAGCGCCCTCGCTCTTCATCTGGTAGACGTTCCAGTGGCCGTGGATCTGGGAGTGTTGGCAGTCGAGGAGATGGAGGTTCCTCTGCCCACACTGGTGTACCTAGCATTAACACCGATGCAGGGTACACTAAGCCCCTTCCCTCGATGGTTTCTCCTTTGGTTCCTCCTGCTGGATTCATCCAAAGACATCTGGAGTATCTGGTGGAGCCCTAGGTGATGCTACATAACAAGGCAGGTGTAAGCGCTGGAATTTTACTTCTTAAAAAAAAAAGAGTAAAAAGTATAGTCGTGCAACTTCTACAGTCATACGACTGTAATTAAACTACAGTTGTACGACTGTAGATCGTGGCAGGTGAGCCAACCCACACCCTAAAAGCAGAAAAAATAGAAGGAGAAAAGGAGGCCGAATGGAGACAGGAAGAAAGAAAGAAAAAGGAGAAAAAAGAGAAAAGGGAAAGAAGAAAAGAAACAAAGAAGAGGAAGGGAAGAACTGATCATCAGAAACCCTTACATTTGGAGATTTTTGGACCCAAAAGCTCTCAAAGCCTAACTCAAGGAGAAAAGTCTGGATTTTAGTGGATTAGAGCGATGCCAGGGGTCAATCCTACTGTGGACGCACGCCAAAGAGGTAAACACTCATTTTTCCCTCTCTTTTACAAGCTTTCTGGGTGATTGGTGTGGTTTATGCCATTTCTATCCATTTTCTACGTTTTCCATTTCCGGAAATTAACTGTTCTTGAGTTTGATGAACAGTCGTATGACTGTAGTTACAGTCGTATGAGTGTTTTTTATTTCTAGGTGTTTCTTCCCAGTTTTACTTCAAATAAAGTTAGGTGAGACTCTGACTTTGGAACGTCTACAGTCGCACGACTGTAATTTATAGTCGTACGAATGTAGTTACAGTCGCAAGACTGTAACGTGTTTGTAGAATCAGAATTTTCGTTTTTATCCCCAAAAATTTCCAAAAATCCATAAAAATTCAGAAAACCCCGAAAATCATCGAAATGAATTTTGTTGCGTGCATCCACGACCATAGATTCAATTTTCGGTAAAATTGCATTTAGAACAATGCCACGACGAAGACCCAGTTCTCCCGAAAACAGACCCACCTCACATGTAAAAAATGTATGTAACTGGAAAAATTGTTTTCAAAAAGATTTTCCCATAAAAATAAAAAATACGGGGACATTTCAAAATGTTTTCCAGGTGTAACCGGGCCGGCTAGCCGAGCCAACCCTGTTATCCCCTAAATACATGCCCCCAATTCTAAATTCCCAATTCTGTTTATTTGAGTCCAACTTGTGGCGTGCCGTAAACTGTGCTACTGTTTTGCAGGTTTTAATTTCTTTTATTTTTATTTTGGATGTAATTTAATAGATTAAATCGTGTATCCTAGGCGATTGTATTTTTCTAGATAAATCGTGTATTCTAGGCGCTTGTAAAAGTGAGGCTGAGAGTATTTTATTTTTTATTCGATCGGGTTGTAATAATTTACTCATTTATTATTTTGCTTAACCTGTATGCGCGCTATATGTCTATTTAATGCAATAAAATTGACTCTAGAATTTGAAATACCATCTTTGAACATTGACCAATATTTATTTAAATTAGACACAAAATAAGGGACTTGTTCGGACCCGAATCTCTGGATAGTGTAGCAGCCGTTCGTCCGGTTCAGCTGCATTATAAATTTCCCGGTTGAGCTGAGCTGGGTGGCGACTCTACAATATTCATCGAGACTTAGGTCTCGGTTCTTTTATGCATTAATTCTATTTATTTTCCAAAATTGATTTTCCATTCATAAAAACCCCACGTGAGGGAGGGCTCCACCAGAGATCGAGGCGCCCCTTCCGAAAGGGAGTCTCGCGTTCTGTCGAAAACGTCGTCTGCTCACATTGGCGACTCCGCTAGGGATTTTCTTAAAAAGGTTTTCTTAAAAACTTAAAAGAATTTGACAAGCCCTGAAAAGTGTCTAATTAAAATAAGGTGGATGATTCTTGATTGGTATTTCATTTTGCATCTTTAGTTAGACATGCTTGCATTAGGTTAAATATCCCATTTTAGCCCGGTGGATTGTTGAAGTGTCGCCTTTGTTCCTCGTGGTCTTAGGGGCACGGATACGAAACACCACCCATAGCCTCGTACGAACCCCTTCGTTCGGACCTTTGAGTGGGGAGAAGTGAGGAGTATATTTTGCTATGGGAACCTTGATTTTTAACCCGACTTGGACCGAACCCATATAGGCAGCCCTAGTTGGATTCCCTTAGGATACCGAAATAATTGTGTTAATAAAAATAAAATCGTGCCTTCATCACCCCCGGTTGGTGATCGAAGTGAATCCCACCTAGGACTCGGTTAGAATTTTTGAGACCGACCACGCTTGGAGAAATAAGGTTGGATGAATTCGCTTTGTGTGCTACGTGTTACATGCTTCTCGACATTTCACAACATATCATAATCACCATTTTCCATACAAATGACATACCATTCAAAAAACATTTTTGTGCGATACTAACCCACATTTTTATGCAGCCACATGCATTTTATTTTCGTGTGCAATCATTAAACCATATGTTTGCCATTCATACTAACCATTTCTTTTTCAGCCATAACATTATATTTGTGTGATTAGCATTTTTTTTCACATAGCATACATGACATCATTGTGTATGTCATGCATCCTAACCACATTTTTATGCAGCCATTTGCATTTTGTGTGTCATAAGCATTCACGATATATCACCTACATTAAATTAGGGGCATTCCAAGGATGCTCACCATGATTATATCATTCCATCATATATCGGGTATCCTAAAATACCCGTATTCTGCCAATGCACCGGATTGCATTCGGCCATTCGACCAAATCATTTCATTCAATAGATACCACAATGGTCCTAGGTATATTTTTGTGTGGCCATTCACACAATGCATTTTATGACATCATATCCATTCATCACAAATATCATACAGCACTGTGATCCACATCGGGTTACTTCATGACATTAATATATCATTCAAGGCGCTCCGGATTAGTATTCATGTAGGGGCATTTCATAATATCCCAAATCATGAAAGGCATTCCCCAAACGCTGAACTTCTGTCTGTGTCTCCTATGGCACATGACTTTCTTGCAACATCATTTCATTTCACATGCTCAAAAGCATCAGAACTCTGTCCATGGGCCGGTCCCATGCGACCATTTCATATCACCTCATACACCTACAAAGCGTCGAACTCCGTCTGTGTGACAGTACGCGTGTGACCATTCCACGAAACTCATTAGGTGCCCCAAAAGCACTGAACTTTTATCCGTGTGGTGGTCCACACGTGACATTTTTTTGCATAGCATTGGGTGTTCTTGGAATGTCCAAAGTCAAAAAAAAAAAATAATAATAATAATAACAAGGTAATCATCTTCATTATCTCACAACGTACATCTCATTCATCTATCAAACATTCAAGCACGCCACAACGTTCAAGCATTTCACAAGCACCAAGTACTTTATCGTATGCACTAAGTCATTTAAGTGTTCCAAAAACACTAGAAATTCCATCAAGCCCCTTAGGTCTTCCGTAATCATTAGAAACCTTATCCTTGTGTCCCGCGCATATAAGCTCTAAATCTTCCCGTGCAAGACAAGCTATGCACGTACCGCATCAAACTCTACACTTCCTCCCCATGTAAGACTAGCTCTACACGTATCGTTCCAAAATATCTTTCTGTGCAAGACAAGCTCTGCACACTTCCTCCCCATGTAAGATAAGCTCTACATGTATCGTTCCAAATATCTTTTTGTGTAAGACAAGCTCTGCATGTACCGCATCAAACTCTACACTTCCTCCCTGTGTAAGACCAGCTCTACACGTATCATTCCAAAATATCTTTCCGTGCAAGATAAGCTCGGCACACTTCCTCCCCGTGTAAGACCAGCTCTACACGTATCGTTCCAAAATCTCTTCTCGTGCAAGACAAGCTCTGCACGTACCAGTTTAAACTCTACACTTCCTCCCCGTGTAAGACAAGCTTTACACGTACTGCTCCAAATCTTCCCGTGCAAGACAAGCTCTGTACGTACCGCATCAAACTCTACCTATCCTCCCCGTGTAAGACCAGCTCTACACGTATCGTTCCAAATATCTTTCCGTGCAAGACAAGCTCTGCACACTTCCTCCCCGTGTAAGACAAGCTCTACACGTACCGCTCCAAATCTTCCCATGCAAGACAAGCTCTGCACGTACCACATCAAACTCTACACTTCCTCCCTGTGTAAGACCAGCTCTATACGTATCGTTCCAAAATATCTTTCCATGCAAGACAAGCTCTGCACACTTCCTCCCCGTGTAAGACCAGCTTTACACGTATCGTTCCAAAATCTCTTCCCGTGCAAGACAAGCTCTGCACATACCGCTTTAAACTCTACACTTCCTTCCCGTGTAAGACAAGCTCTACACGTACCGCTCCAAAGCTTCCCGTGCAAGACAAGCTCTCCACGTACAGCATCAAACTCTACCCATCCTCCCCGTGTAAGACCAGCTCTACATGTATCGTTCCAAATATCTTTCCGTGCAAGACAAGCTCTGCACACTTCCTCCCCGTGTAAGACAAGCTCTACACGTACCACTCCAAATCTTCCCATGCAAGACAAGCTCTGCATGTACCGCATCAAACTCTACCCTTCCTCCCCGTGTAAGACAAGCTCTACGCGTATCTTTCCAAAATATCTTCGCGTGCAAGACAAGCTCTACACACTTCCTCCGCGTGTAAGACAAGCTCTACACGTATTGTTCCAAAATCTCTTCCCATGCAAGACAAGCTCTGCATGTACCGCTTTAAACTCTACACTTCCTCCCCGTGTAAGACAAGCTCTACACGTACCGCTCCAAATCTTCCTGTGCAAGAAAAGCTCTGCACGTACCGCATCAAACGCTACCCTTCCTCCCCGTGTAAGACAAGCTCTACACGTATCGTTCCAAAATATCTTCTCATACAAGATAAGCTCTGCACACTTCCTCCCCATATAAGATAAGCTCTACACGTATCGTTCCAAAAGCTCTTCCCGTGCAAGACAAGCTCTGCATGTACCACATCAAACTCTACACCTCCTCCCTGTGTAAGATCCGCTCTACACGTACCGCTTCAAATATTAACTCTCCTCCCGTGTAAGATCCACCCTATACATATAAGCACTTCACAAGTATCACCTTGCTTCGATCCGTGGACACCCTGTGTGTCATTTTATCCATGTGGTGTATATTTATACGCCACGCTCCCCTTTAGCACATATCTTCATCAACAACATTCATTGCATCTTGCACGTCTCCATTCTTGGCTTTGTGTGCACTTGACTAGCTTAGAATTGCATAACATGACACGGCATTACATGACATCATCATTCATACATGCATGCATCGCATCTTTCATTTATACCTACATCATCCCTTGACTTGGTATTCTACATGCGCATGCCCAGTCAACGCTAACAAGTGTTTTTTATCAGGGGAGAAAGGGAAGTAGTCTCGAGGATGGCTGGCCCAATGAACTTCAACACCGTAACAGATGTACTAGATGGTTATGTTGCCTCATCGCGATTCCGAAAGGCGGTCAGGGATGAGGCGTTGACAATGTTGAAGGAGATGCTAGGAGATGATTGTGACAAGGTAGAAAAGCTGACAGCTAGGTGTTCTGAGTTGGAGGCACGTGTAACAGAGCTCGAAGGAGTAATAAGAGGGTTGACTGGTGAAGCAGAATCAAAAGCCCCCCTCAAAGCCAACACTGACCTTGTTCCGTGATGAACCAGGAATCCACTCCCCGAGGGTGACGGAAAGGGCATATTCCCATGGGCTATTTCGTTGAGCCGATTATTTGCCAAATGTAGGAACGACAGTCTCTTGAGTTGTCTGAAGCCGTTTGAGAACCTGGCTAAGATAGACAAAGGCAAGTTCTGTTCCTATCATGTGACAGTTAGGCACCACACAAATGAATGCAAGTAACTGCTGAAGGCTATTCGATAACTGATCGATGACGATAAAATAGTCGAGCCACCCTTGAAGCCCAACGTCCAGAGCAATCCTTTGCCCTGCTTTGACTAGCTATCAAAGTTGATGATGCAGCAGCAAAAGAAGACTCTCCATATGTGGAGGATGTTAATTATTTTGATGTATCTGTTTTGTTCTTTATCTTATTTTGTGAACAATACATCCTACAAGGCGTTTAATGTAATGTAATTTGATTTCAATTATTTGTGTGATATTTTCCTGAACGGAACACTGTACATGCATACAAACATTCATTTAATGTCTTTAGCATACATGACACATCATCACATAAAATGAGCCTAAGGACAGATGAGCATCTAAGATGATATCCATCCTAAAAGACCTTACGACTGATAAGAGAAAGACGAATTGCAAAATGCCTAAAAGTATGGAAGACCTTCGCCTAGTCCTATGATGACACATCTAGAGATCGACAAAGGATCGCAGAATATAGAATTACAAAGAATCCAGAAGACAAGTCCAGCCAAGTGGAAGTTCCGCAGTAAAAAAAAAAAAAAAAGAGGTGCTAAGTTCTGAAATAAGAATGCATCTGTATCATATGATGCTTCACACCATATCACCCCCGATAATAGAATGTAAGTTCTGGGGCGACAGTACAATCGTTCTAGAATAAAGGAGAGAGGCACCATGCACTGCCTCCGTACCACCCATTAGCCAGCAGGACAGTACAAGCAGCTAACAAGCACATCAAAAAGGTGTTGCCAAATATGGCATCTGTCTGCAAAGGCTAAGTTAGCATGCTCCCATTTGTCTCGCCAATACACTGAATTAATGCAAGAATAACATTAAGGAAACGATGCAGCAATCAACCTGCAGAATCGAAGCGGTCCTACCGAGAAAGACAGAGAAAAAGTCGTCAATCCCCTCGATTGGGATAGGCTTAGGTTTCAAAAAAAAAAAAGTCCGATGGATTAAAAATCATGAAAGCAATCCATGCAAAAGGTAGGACAGTAAGGTGACCACCACCAGTAGGAAAATCCGTAAGCACCAGTTGGTGGCAGTCGTGGGTTCGGTCGAGATGGATACCATACTCATCTTGTCCTTAATTTCCTTTCATATGTAATGTGCATTACGCTAAAACATTATCAATGAATGAATGAATCAATCTGTTCATTTAAATATCCCAAGTTGTGCCTGGAATTGAATTCATATCATGCATCATATATGGCTATACGCCTGCGAGCTTCAGCAACAGCGATGGAACAACCAAGTGCTGCAAGACTTTCCACAATCGTCTCATCATTAGAGGGACAACAGAGCAAGTGGGCATGGCGATGCTTCAATTAATTCCCGGTTATCATCGACCTGTACTAAATTAGAAATCTTCATCTTACCAAAAAAAAAAAAAAAGAGCTAGCTAAGATGAAAACCGAAAAGGCGCCTTAGGCAAAAATTAGAGCAGCCCGCTAAGCTGAAACCCACATCAGGCAGTTTAGGCAAAAGTTAGGGCATGTGAAAAGCTCGCTAAGGTGAAAACCAAAAAGGCACCTTAGGCAAAAGTTAGAGCAGCTCGCTGAGTCGAAAACCCACTTTGGGCGGCTCAGGCAAAATTTAGAGCACTTCCAAATCCATGAAGCCTAGGGGCAAAGAATACAAAACCTCTTCGTCATTCCCCCAGATGGAAACATTTCCTCAATCTCCAACGAGATCCTCTGTATCATTTCTCAATGACATCATTGCCAATAACAGCATCACTTTATCACTTTATCTCCAACAGTTATCGTACTTCCTCATTGGCCGTCATAAATCCCTGGCAGGAACGCAAAGGTTACATTACACCCAAAATTTTGCTTGCCCAGCCATGGATGATCAATCGCACAACATATCTTCCCAAGTAAGAACTTAGAATGTCAAGATCAAGCAAATGGCGTGACATGCATTTTCAGAAGTTCATTTGCATATGCATGCATTGAAACATATATATGCATCAAAAACATACATGCATACATGCATACATCACAACCAACCCAAGCACAGGTACCCATTGCTATCATCGGGCTATTCCAAACCAGGATCCCTCTCAAAGCAGAGATGGCACAACACCGGGGCATCTATTGGGCCTTAAGCATCAGCACAAACCCAAATCTCAACATATCAAGTCTCCAAGGGGCAGAACAACCAAGCCGTATTTATCCTTGATCGAAGGGGTAAAAATTTTTGTTTCTAAAATCATCCATCAAGGGATAAATACTCATCCTCGAGCCATTATCATCCCTAAAGCTACCATTCTTCTTCAAGCCATATTTTGAACCCTCGAATCTCATTACGTTCAAGCATGGTCGTAAATACTTGAACCCCTTTCTTCATTCAAGCCAGATCTTGAACCCTTGAACTCCATTATGTTCAAGCATGGTTTCAAATCCTTGAACCTCTTATTATTTCAAGTCCATCCAATTCCAGTAAGATTTCAAATCGTCCAAATTTCATCTTCCTTTGCCTCGGGTAACATAGACCCGATATCGGCTAATCCATCAATCCATCTTCCTTTGCCTCGGGTAACCTAGACCCGATATCGGCTTAACCGCATTCCACCTTTCTTGCCTCAGGTAACCTAGACCCGATATCGGCTTATTTCTTCCTCAGTTTTGCCTCGGGTAACCTAGACCCGATATCAGCTTGTTTCTTCCTCAGCTCTGCCTCGGGTAACATAGACCCGATATCGGCTTATTCCATCCAATCAACTCAACACATCACCACAGCAGTGAAGCTTCAGCAACTCAGTTGCATGTTTTATTTCCTGTGTCTATGGTACTTTGAGTCGCGTTTCTCAAATTCACATCAACTATCCCAGACTAAGATCGGGTGGTGAATTTGATCACGCAAGGGGGCAGCTGTAAGCGCAGGAATTTTACTTCCTAAAAAAAAAGAGTAAAAAGTATAGTCGTACGACTTTAACTACAATCGTATGACTATAATTAAACTACAGTCGTACGATTGTAGATCGTGGTAGGTGAGCCAACCCACACCCTAAAAGCTGAAAAAACAAAAAGAGAAAGGGAGGCCGAACGGAGACAGGAAGAAAGAAAGAAAAGGGAGAAAAGAGAGAAAAGGGAAAGAAGAAAAGAAACAAAGAAGAGGAAGGGAAGAACTGATCATCAGAAACCCTTGCATTTGGAGATTTTTGGACCCAAAAGCTCTCAAAGCCTAACTCAAGGAGACAAGTCCGGATTTTAGTGGATTGGAGCGACGCCAGGGGTCAATCCTACGGTGGACGCATGCCAAAGAGGTCAACAGTCCTTTTCCCCACTCTGTTACAAGCTTTCTGGGTGATTGGTGTGGTTTATGCCATTTCTATCCATTTTCTACATTTTCCATTTCCGGAAATCAAGAACAGTCGTGCAACTATTCTTGAGTTTGATAAACAGTCGTACGACTGTAGTTACAGTCGTACGATTGTTTTTGATTTCTAGGTGTTTCTTCCCAGTTTTGCTTCAAATAAATTTTGGCAAGATTCTGACTTTGGAAGGTCTACAATCGCACGACTGTAATTTACAGTCGTACGACTGTAGTTACACTACCACGACTGTAACCGTTTGCAGAATCAGAATTTTCGTTTTTATCCCCAAAAATCTCCAAAAATCCATAAAAATTCAGAAAACCCCGAAAATTATCGAAATGAATTTTGTTGCATGCATCCAAGACTATAGATTCAATTTTTAGTAAAATTGCATTTAGAACAATGCCACGACGAAGACCCAGTTCTCCCAAAAACAGAGCCACCTCACATGTAAAAAATGTATGTAACTGGAAAAATTGTTTTCAAAATGATTTCCTATAAAAATAAAAAATACGGGGACATTTCAAAATGTTTTCCAGGTCTAACCGGGCCAGCTAGCCGAGCCAACCCTGTTATCCCCTAAATGCATGCCCCCAATTCTAAATTCCCAGTTCTGTCTATTTGAGTCCAACTTGTGGCGTGCCGTAAATTGTGCTAACCCTCTGTTTTGCAGGTTTTAATTTCTTTTATTTTTATTTTTATTTTGGATGTAATTTAATAGATTAAATCGTGTATCCTAGGTGATTGTATTTTTCTTGATAAATTGTGTATTCTAGGCGCTTGTAAAAGTGAGGCTGAGAGTCTTTTATTTTTTATTCGATCAGGTTGTAATAATTTACTCATTTATTATTTTGCTTAACCTGTATGCGCGCTGTATGTCTATTTAATGCAATAAAATTGACTCTAGAATTTGAAATACCATCTTTGAACATTGACCAATATTTATTTAAATTAGACACGAAATAAGGGAATTGTCCGGACCCGAATCTCTGGATAGTGTAGCGGCTGTTCGTCCGGTTCAGCAGCATTATAAATTTCCCGGTTGAGCTGAGCCGGGTGGCGACTCTACAATATTCATCGAGACTTAGGTCTCGGTTCTTTTATGCATTAATTCCATTTATTTTCCAAAATCGATTTTCCATTCATAAAAACCCCACGCGAGGGAGGGCCACGCCCGAGATCGAGGCGCCCCTTCCGAAAGGGAGTCTCGTATTCCGTCGAAAACGTCGTCCGCTTATAGCAGGGGAGCTTTACCGAGCTGATTTGCACATCGATGCACACCCTCCTCCTGCTGCTATTCCTCCTGACACGACACATGTGAGTATTCCTGCCCTGGCTTACTTTTGCCTGTTACCCTTGCCATTGGCCTGATTTGTGCGCTGTTCTATGTGCAGATTTCAGTGTCACAGGGGATGGCTCTGTGCTAGGCAACTTCTGCTCTGAGATACCTCTTGCTTCGGGATAACAGGGTGATGATGGTGAGTACTTGCATTGACATGTGTGTATGTATATTTCAGATGCAAGTGTATGTATGACATAATGCTCTTGTTGTTTTGACTTTGACACAGGCTGCACTTGCCGCCTGCCGACGCGAGGATGCCCATTTGAGGGTGGAGATGGAGGAGATGCAGAGGACTATTGCAAATCTCACATTCATGAATGGGACTCTCCGTACTCAGTTAGACGACTGGGAGGCCGGTCGGCGTATCTTCGGTGATGGTGTCAGAGTCGAAGGCGAGGAGGATGACGATTCGACTGAAAGGGGATAGTCGTAGACTTTCTTCTGTAGTTTTGTAGTTTCATGTTTATGCAGCCCGTTTGTGGGCTAGGATTAGACATCATCATGTACATATACATATTTCATTATGGGACCGTTGACTGGTGTACCACTTTTGCTGACATTTTAGGGAATTTCCTTCCCCCCCATTTTTTTTTTTTTTGCTGATCTATCATTTCTGTCTCTCTGGATTTGCTTTTCTGACTGCGTTTTTTTTTTGTTTTCTTTGCCGTAGGAGATAGTTGCCCAGCTCTTCTTCCTATGCCATTTCGAATGGATCAACTTCGTGACCGCCTCAGGGACTACTGGAGAACATGTCAATCTTCCGATTGGGCCTTATTGGTGCCCTACGGTTTGTATTCCATACGGTTTTATATGAATCTGCCCCTAAATTGATCCTTTCAAGAGGTTGCAGCCAGGCTCTGGGACTCGATGGATCATGTTTTCCACTTCTCCGGGCAAGAGCTGTGCCCCATGGTGAAAGAATTCGGGGCCATCCTCCTCGCTGCCTGTCCACGTGGAGTCAGGTTAGCTGTTCCTGAACCCGATTCGAGCAGCCTATAGACACTTTCGGGGCTATTGGATACAGCACATCTAAACCATTTGCTTCCTGGTGAGGCTGATCCTAGGAGACATGACTTGTCCTTTGTCATGGATATGTGTTCTGCCTTGGACCCCTCTGCCCTTGGTTAGGCTTTTCTGATGAGCCTACTGCTAATTTCCCTCTATCTGTGTGATTCATGGGATAGGACCTGTGACGTCCGATTAGTCCCAGTGGTGGCCCAGATGGCCGACGGTGCTTCACCCATAGGGGTCATTTTGGCTGAGACCCTGATTTATCTGGACTCCGTCCACTTAGGTCATCCAGTCGAGACCTACGGGTGCCCCTTCCTACTTCAGGTTTGTTCCCAACTTTAAGTTTGATATTCTAATTAAACACGCATTCCACTGATTGACAATTTTGTCTGTAGATTTGGCTATTGGAGAAGCTGAATCTCTTGAGCGTTCCTCCACTTTAGCCAAGATACATTCCAAAATGTTTTTGGGCCCGACGTATCGAACTTACAGACTTTGCCACACGGGCTATAGAGGAATGGCTTAGTTGGCTAAGAGAAAGGACAGACGCATCAATCTGTTGGGTTTGCCCCAGGTGGAAATCTCGCAGGTGACTACGGAGACTTGGGCAGGGGGGGTACAGCTCCTGTGACTGTACAAGGTGACATTTTATTCTCCTGCACGATTATATAGACAATACGGGCAAGCACAGGGGGTTCCTCGTTCTTTATGCAAGACCGAGTGCAGGGGATTCACAGGACGGTGGCCCTGGCATGTGCAACAGCAGTGGAAGAACCCTTTCCGCTTTGAGGTTTTAAGATATGATAATGTAGCTTCGACGGAGACAGATGGTCGTTATAGAGCCTGGTTGGCTGAGCTAGTGTCCTGCCCTATAAGACGGGAGCATGAGATCCCGACCCTAAGGTATCTCAGCCTGTAGATCTTATCTATGCTGTACGGGGTTGTCACTGTACAACATTTATTTTGATGTTTTATTTTATGTCCTTACTTTTGCATAGACTACCCTTATGGTTCTTAACGTTTGCCTGGACCGCCCTTTTGGGTTTTCAACCCAGCAGTATTTTAAAATTTTGCATGGACCATCTTTCGGTTTTCGATCCATCAGATTTATTTATTTTTTTTTTAACATATGATGCATGCAAAACATGGAACGTGCACAATCATAAATATATAACAAAAATCTGATTTCGGACGAACTCAAAAAGTTTAAGCGGATAGAAAAAGCATTCATTCATTCATTAATAACATTTTAGTACAACACGTATCAATAATGAAATAAAGTTAGGAACAGAGTTAAAAATGGTATTCGTCTTAACTGGACTCGGAGCTGCTACCAGCTGGTCGTCGTAACTTCTCCTGCCAATAGTGTCCACCTTTCTGTCCTGACTTTTTGGTTTTCAGTCCATCAAACTATCTCTTTTTTTTTTTACATGTAGTACCATCTGAGCTTGTCTTAGTTGACAGGGTTGACAAACTCGTTTCCATCCATATGCATGATATTTATGGCACCTTTGATGAGTACTTTCTTTACCAAATACGGACCTTTCCAGTTAGGCCTAAATTTTCCTCTCACATCCATGTTGACCTATCTTATCTACTTTAGAACTAAGTCTCTGGCCTTGAGTGGGTGTTTCTGGTGATGGACTTTGCTGTTGTAAGCCCTAGCCATTCTCTGCTGATACATCTATAAGTGATCTAGTGCTCGAAGATGCTTCTCATCAATCAGTGCCAACTGTTCATACCTTAATCGAATCTATTCTGATTCTAGCAATTGTGCTTCCATAACCACCCTTAGTGACTTAATCTCGGTTTTCACTGGTAACACAGCTTCCATTTCGTAGACTAGGGAGTAAGGTGTTTCTCCGGTGGGGGTTCTAACACTGGTTTTATAACCCCGCAAAGCAAATGGCAACATATCAACCCAAACCCTATAGGCAACCACCATTTTTGACAGAATCTTCTTGATGGATTTGTTGGCCACTTCCACTGTACCATTAGCTTGCGGTCGGTACGGAGAGGACTTGTGGTGCTCAATCCTCTTATCTTGAAACAACTGCACCGTAGCCCCTTGAAACTGCACCCCATTATCTGTAACGACATGATGCGGGATCCCATACCTTGTGAAGATTTTTTTTTTTATGAACTTGGCCATTTTCTTGGCCGTGACATGCACAAATGAGTCGGCTTCCACCCATTTTGAGAAGTAGTCAATATGCAAAATAATAAATCGGTGTCCATTGCATGCAGGTGGTCTTATTTCCCCAATGAGGTCTATCCCCCAAGCAGCGAATGGCCACAGAGTTGCTGATATCTGAAGTTCAAGCGGTGAGAGATGATTGAGGTCTCCATACACTTGATATTCGTGGCATCTTTTCACCTCTTCGATACAATCTGCTTGCAATGTAAGCCAGAAATAACCTTGCCGTAGTACTTTCTTGGCCAAAGATAACCCATTCATGTGTGACCCGTAGATTCCAGCATGAATTTGCCTCATGACCTCTTTAGCCTCTTTTTCTATTAGGCATGTCAGCAACAAGCCGCCGGCGGTTCTCTTGAAGATCTGTCCTTCGAATAATCTAAACTGTGCTGCTAACCTCCTGAGGGAGATCTTATCTGAACCATTGGCATCATCAGGATACTGCCCGTTCTGAATAAGCCATAGAATATCATGATACCAGGGGCACTCTTTAGTTATTGCTATAACAATGACCGACAAGTAACAAGGATTCTATGCGACCTCCACTACCACTGGCTGTATGGGATGCTTCCGGGGTTCCTCCCACATTGATGAGAGTGTGGCTAGAGAGTCTACCATATGATTATCTTCCCTCGGCACATGCCTGAATTCGCATAGTCCAAAAGCTTGCACCTTGTCCCAAACCAACTGGAGCTATGGTCGGAGCTACTCTTCCTTTACTTCCCATTTACCGGTGATCCGGTGGATCACTAGAGCTAAATCTCTAATTATCAGTGCTTCCAGTGCCCCTAGTGTGATCAGAGAATCAATCCTGAATAGGCAAGCTTTGTACTCTACCCCGTTGTTAGTCACCTGGAATTCTAGGTGTTTACCTAGGGGAATGATTTCTCTGTCAGGCATGCCAATGATTACTCCCAATCCTGCTCCATGCTTGTTCATAGCTCTGTCAAAGTACATTATCCATCTGCTCAGTTCTGCCTCTATTACGGCCAGCTGCTCATCAGGGAACTCCATATTCTTAACATAGTCTGACTCTAGGGGTTGGTTAGCCAAAAATTCCGCCACAGCCCTTCCTTTGATTTTCTTCTTAGTCACGTATTCAATGTTGAATTTGGACAACAGGAGTAGCCATCTTGATCATTTCCTTGTCAGTGTAGGGGTCTGACATAAATACTTCATTGGATCAACCTTTGCCACTGCCTGAACTTTGTACGATTGGAAGTAATGCCTCAACTTCTTGGTTAGCCATACCATATTGGTACAAGTCTTTTCCACTATAGTATACCTGGCTTCGTAGTCGAGCAGCTTCTTACTCAGGTAGTATATTGCATGTTCTCTCTTATCTTCTTGCTCTTGAACTAGCATTGCCCCTACTGAAGTGTCTTCAATGGCCAAATACATAACCAAAGGCTTGTTCGGCATTGGGGGTTTTAGGACTGGTGGATTTGTTAAGTAAGTATTGATTTTGTCGAAGGCTAACTGCATTGATCATTCCACTCTGTCGGCTGATTTTTCTTTAGGAGCTTAATGATGGGCTCACAGATCATAGTCAACCTCGCAATGAACCGGCTGACATATTGCAATGACCCTAGAAATGATCTGAATTCTTTCTTTGTCTTTGGTGTAGGCATGTCACTAATCGCCTTGATTTTATCTGGGTCCATTTCAATTCCCCTCTGGCTCACTACATGGCTGAGAAGCTTTCTTGAAGTCACCCTGAACACACATTTCTTTTGGTTGAGGTGAAGGTTGTAGCTTTCAACCCTAGTCAAAAATCTATCTAAGATAGTAGGGTGCTCTTCTCGGGTCATTAATTTGACTAGCATATCATCCACATAAACTCGAACCTCTTTATGAATCATGTCATGCAACAGTGTTGTTACGGCTTTCTGATAGGTGGCTCCGACGTTCTTTAGTTTGAACGGCATAACCCTGTAGCAGTAGACTCCCCACTCTGTGATGAAGGCTGTCTTCACCTTGTCGACTATGTTCATGAGGATCTGATTATACCCTGAAAAGCCGTCCATGAACGAATACATTGTGGCTCTGGCAGCACTATCGACCAACACATCAATATGCGGCAGCGCAAAGTCATCCTTAGGCGACGCCTTATTCAGATCTCTATAATCCACACAGACCCTGACTCTACCGTCCTTTTTAGTGACCGGCACTATGTTAGCCAACCATTTTGGATACTTCACAACTTCCAGAAACTTTGCTTTTATTTGCTTGGCCACTTCTTCTTTGACCTTTCCTGCCCATTCCGGCCTGAGTCATCTGAGTTTTTGCTTGACAGGCTTTATTTTTGGATCTGTTGGGATTCGGTGCTCTACAATCTCCCTGTCAACCCTGGGCATATCATCGTAAGACCAAGTGAAGGCTTTTACTTGTTACAGGAGCACATTCACCACTTCTCTTCTCTCTCCAGGCATGAGGTCTTTTGAGACGGATACCATTTTTGGGTTATTATCTGTTCCTAAATTCATTTCATGTAATAATGCATCATGTATGCTAAAAACATTAAATGAATGTTTGTACGTATGCACTGTTTTGTCCAGAAAAACATCACACAAGTAAGTAAAGTCAGATTTCATTGCATTAAAGGCCTTATAGGCTGAGTTATTTACATCAAAAGCAAAAAATGAAGATGCATCAAAATGATTTTCGCCCCCCACATGTGGAGGGTCTTCCCCTGCTGTAGCTCCTTCCACTTCCTCGAACAGATCTCCTAGGTCACCCTCTAGGGACTGTTCCCGGTCAACAATCGGTCTTCCTCGATCATCAGCTTGGCCAATTCTTTCACCGCCTGATTTACTAACTCCTCCTGGTATAGCTGCTTGTTCTGGTTCAAATCCCATGTTAGCTTTCATGAGAGCGGCCAATGCTTTGGTGACGACCGTGATAGCCTCCTCAGATTCCCCACTCTTGGGGCCCACCTTTTCAGAGGACTCTCTGTTATCCTTGAACTCAACCTCGGCATGACTAACTGTTGTCACCACCACTTTCAAAGCTTTCCCTTTGTCATTTTTAGCCTCAGTACGGAGCATACTGACAATCGGTTCAACTCCGTATCTTCCAAAATCAACAACATCCGAAAAGATTTCAAACCTGGGGAACTGTTCTTCTTCAATTTCCACCGACTCCGAGGCCCCGTCATATGCCTTTTTAGACAGATGGACAAAAGTGTCTACCAGATTCACGGACCTCTTGCTCAGCTCACCTCCTTTCTCATGACAACCAAGCCCAAATTGACGATACTTCCCTGGTTCTATATCAAACCTGGGGACACCCTGTAGTCTCACCCCCAAGCCATTGTTGGGCTGAAATTTTTGCCTGTCAAAGTATTTGTATATCCATTCTGGGAACTTCGGTGCATCACAACCTTCTTTTCGTCACAACAGCCACTTGAAACCCTGTCATCAGCTACTCTTCAGCACTCAGAGCTGCTACCACTGATGTCTCATCTGCCTCTACTATCACCACTCTCCCACCTATCAAGAACTTGACTTTTTGGTGCAAAGTGGAATGCACACCTCCTAGGGCATGAAACCATGGCCTCCTTAGGAGGAGAGAAAATGTGACAGGGATGTCGATGACTGTGAACAGCACATTTGACTTGACCTACCCCACACTGACCTTGGCTTCAAAGGTGCCGATCACCGATCTTCTACTGTCATCGTATGCCCTGTCCAAAACTTTTAAAGGACAAATGTTGAGGGCTGAACCATCATCGACCATCACACACGGCATGGTCTTATCCATGATCTGCACTCTCAGTTAAAGAGCCCTGTTATGATTCACCCCTTCTGGTGGTATGTCAGACATCCCAAAGCTAATTTCCTAGGCCCTGTTGGCCTTCAGATCAATTCCTCTTATTACAGCATAAACTTCCTCTAGTGACATCATGGGAGTTGCCTACATCTCCATCAGCTGCTTCACTACCACCTCACAATGTCTTTTCGACTCCATGAGGAGGTGCCAAATGCTAGCTCGGGCAGGCATCCTTTTAAGTTGTTCGACTACCAAGTCATCCTCCTTACTCTTCGACCCCTGGGTTTCCATGCTTGATTCTACGGTAGAATGATTCCTTCTGGGTAATGTCGGGGGAGCCATATTGATGGGTTGATAAACCCTACCACTTTTGGTGATATGCATGACAGGGGCGTCTTTCATGACCACTGTCCCCTATCTCATTTCTACTAGATACACCAACTTAGGCTCTTCAAACCCAAAATCTTTATCATCATCTTCCAAGTCAATATCATTTAGATCAATGGGAACTTATCTGCTCAACACCACTGAAGTTTGGAGCTCAGTCTCCTCTGGTTCTTCCTCTTCTACCTTGGCTACAACCACCTGAACACTTGGATTGGCCTCAATTATCTATGCAAAGATGCTATTGGCCAGGATACTAGATTAAACCATATTAACCTGGCTTCCAAAAATGGGCAAGGGGTTCCTCTGCACATTCAGCTTCAGTTTAGGCTCTACAATCTTCCCTTCAGTGACTAACCTCTGAATGGCCCTTATCAGGCCGGTACAACCTTTGGTATGATGACCTACCGTTACATGATAGGCACAAAAATTCTCCTTGTCAGCTTCCACAGGGGGAACATAAGGCTTCAAGCCTTGCAATAGGCCGGCTTTCCTACACTTGGTGAAGATATGGCCTAAGGATTCGACCCATGAATTAGTGAGTCTCTGGGGCGTTCTTGCTTGGCCCGCCTGGGCCACAGTTGCCACATCAGCCTCTTTCACTCGGTCAACTGTCGCTGCAATCTGGGCGGGTTTAGAGCTAGACCCTGTTGAAGATGACGTAGAACCGCTGGCTTTGTACCCTTGAGTGTATCCCCAACTTCCTCAGTAGGTACTCAAACTCTGCTTGCCTGTTGTTCTTCTTCATCGTACCTCTCAACCCACTTTGTAAAATCCACCACATCATTGAAGGAATGAAATCTCTTCAACTTCATTTTCTCCTTGTAGGTTGGCAAGCTACTATCCATAAGCTTCACAATAAGGGATTCCAATTTAGGAGCTCCATCCACCAACACCTGAACATCCATTCACCTTTTGTAATAGGCCGAAAAGGATTCATTAGGCCTTTGGTGGATTCTTTCTAAGTCTTCCAATGTGGTCTCAACCTGAGTGTTGTAAGCGTACTGCTTCACAAATGCCTCCGACAGATCCTCCCAAGTAGAACGGGTGTGGATCGGCTTCTTTAGATACCACTTGGTAGCTACACCCCGCAGCGTGGTCGGGAATAGATTCAGGAGATGGACCATCTTGATTCCCATGTTAGACATAATCCTGACGTAGATGTCCAGATGAGCTTCTGGAGGACCTTCCCCAGTATATGAGGGCAAGTAAGGCATCTGGAATCCAACCGGGAGCGGTTCTCCCCCCTCTGTAAACAAAGTGGATGGATCTGCACATTTAACAGGCTGGTAGTGCACCATCTCTTTCAACTTTGGAAATAGCGCTTCAAAATCAAAAAATTTTTCCTTGAGACTCTTCTCAGCAGCCGTCTCAATTAGGGCCTCCCTCGCCCTCTCGAAGGCTTCATCTTCCTCAGAGTGATGGCCA
Source organism: Euphorbia tirucalli (assembly GCA_039660915.1). Taxonomy (NCBI): domain Eukaryota; kingdom Viridiplantae; phylum Streptophyta; class Magnoliopsida; order Malpighiales; family Euphorbiaceae; genus Euphorbia; species Euphorbia tirucalli. Next base: position 45,220,262 of record CM077636.1, read on the forward strand.
ACCTCCCAAGGTGGGATGACCACTCTACTACTACTTGGTGCATTCCTTCCTGAATTTAGGGCTCCTTAAATAACATTCCCCTCATTATCAACTAGAACCTGGGCTCGCTGGCTAGTTGCACCCCCTGCAGCAGTTATTACGGTTTGCACCTGCTCCCTAATAGTAGCTTTAAACTGATTGGAATTCAGAAAAGCAGTCATTAATGCATTCATATCAAAAGGAGAACTCCCACCGTTTCCACCCTGGGCCATTTCAGTCTTGTTAACTTCTTCTAGAACAAACGGACTATCAATAGGTAATGCAGGCAACTGTCCCACAAACTCTTGCTCCGAGTCTGAATTTGAACTGACTTTAACCTTCCACTGTGGCTGATTCGGTCTGAACTGATTGAATTAATTGTCTGGACTCTGAGCTCACTCATTTAAGTCGTTTCAAAGTTCATCGCCAAACTACACATTCAGCATAAGGTTGGCCTTATAGATGAATGTCATGACCCTAGATACAAAGCACTAAGTGATATGGATGATATGATAGTGGAATGATCGTGATCGAATGATGCTTCACAAATGTGAATGATAATGAGTGTGATTTTCTTCGTTTTTATTTTGAACATCCCAAGAATGCCCCACAACTATGCAGGAGACAAAGTAAACAAACGTCCCATGTGAACCGTCACACGGACAGAGATTCGGCACCTTTAGGGCACCTAACGGATGTTATGAAATGGTCACATATGTACCAACACACGGACAGAGGTTTGACACTTTGTAGATTGAAATGGAATGGTGTGAAACAATCACATGGAGACCGTTCCTTGGATAGAGCTCTGACGCTCTTGAGGCACCAAATATGAAATGATGTTGCAAACAAGTCGCGTATACGGAGGGACACGAATAGAGGTTTGACATTCATGGAACGTCTTGCATGAATTACTAATGCTATAAAATGTTCTTATGTGTGTAAAAATCTTGTACTCGTGGATTACCTTGAATGAGTTATTAATGTCATGGAACAAATCCGATGTGGGTTGTGACACACGAGCAGAACTCCGGCATCACCACGATACCAAGAACGAATAGAGATGTAATGGAGATGACATAGTGTTATGTTGTCGTGTGACCTGCCACACAATGAGGCCTAAGATCTTTGTGATTTTCTAATGAATGCATGATATAATGGAATGGCCAAGTGCAAACCGGCGCACTGGCGGACTATGGGTAGTTTTTGGGGTACCCGATATGGCATGAAATGAAATGGTGGTGATGGGCATTCTTAGAACGTCCCCTATTAGATGGAAAGGAATGAAATGGCATGGATTTGTATGTCACGTAAAATGCAAGTGGCTGTAGAAAATGTGGTTAGAAATGTCACATGAGGTGATGTCGTGTATGTTCTAGGAAGATGTTGGCACACGAGATATATATAGGTATGGAATGCGAATAAAACATTATGGCTACACGAAGACGTGGTTAGCATAAATGCCACGCATATGCATATGTAAAAGATGGCTGCACAAAAACGTGATTAGAAATGGCACGTGAATGATTATGCATTTTGGATGCTCTATGAAAAGGAAAAACAAAACAAAACAAATGTTCGCACATACAAAAATATGCACTCCCTTCCAACCTTATTTCTCCTTTCGATTGGTCTCGCATTCTTCCTAGGTGTTGGGCCTCTTTGGCATCAATGGGGGATACCAAAGGTGCACACTCAAATGTTCAATTTAGTTTTATGTTTTGGTAATCCTAGGGGAAATTACTAAGCGATTACATATGGGCCAAAGTCAAACCAAGGGTCGTACAGGCTCCCATAGCAAGTAAACAATTCCCCACCGTAGAATACGATGCAAGCTCATGCGGGGCTATGAGTGGTTTACCCCGTCAGGTGTCCCCAATCCTGGCAGTAGAGGTAGTCCACCTTCTTGGGTAAACCGGGGTTAATCAGTGTATTTGAGGGGATAAGAAGAAAAAAATGTCATGATATGCAAGGTTGAATAGATATAGCTTTTATAAATCGATAAACAAATACAAGTGAGGTTATATTTCAATAGTTGCCTAAGGTCCTTAAGTTTTTATAAAAAAAACTTTTAAAGAAACTTTTAAAATCCCCAGCAGAGTCACCTCTGTGAGCAGACGACCTTTTTAAGTGAAGGAACGCTGTGAAGCGAACCGAGGGTTTTCGAAAAACGGGTTTCGTGACGTTTGTAGGGAAAAGAGTTTTGTTTATCTTACTTTAGGGAAAATCATTAGTTTGTTTTGAAATTCCATTTTGTAGAAAACATTTTCCAATTTTATTACTTAAAGAGCTCGAAACCTTAATTTCGAGATCAGTGACAGAGTCGCCACCCGAATCAGCTCATCCGGGAAATTCCGGTACAACTCCCTACCGAGCGCAAACTACTGTACCTAATCCAGAGATTCAGGGTTCGAGCAACTTACCTACTTCAGCTCAAGCTTGTGTTCGTTTATTATTTATAAAACCATATTTATTCAATTTATTATCTTTCTCTACCCAAATTTGTTTATCTTACTAGCCCGATGCTCAAGCAGAATGCATAAAATAAACTGCAGAAAAATAAAGCATACATCCAAAAAATATACAACAAAATAGTATAGGCCGATTATACAACCCAATTGAACAAAAATGAAAAACTCTGGTCCTTACTTTACAATCGCCTAGGGTACACGAGGATCTAAATATACAACTGCCTAAATACATGAATTAATCTATTAAATACAGCAAAAATAAAAATAAATGCTGCAAAACAGACTGGTTAGCATAATTTATATTATAAACACAAATAGGACTCGAAGCAGGATAGAATTAGGATTTCTAGAATTGGGGGCATGCATTTAGGAGGTAACAAGGTCGACCCAACCAGTCGGACCGGTTAGACTTGGAAAACAGTTTTGAAAAATCCTGTAGATTTTTGTTCTGGAAAATCAATTTTGGTAAACCATTTGGCTCGGTTTCATACAAATTGTCCCTTTTTGTGGGTCCGTTATTCCGGAACTCGGGGTTCCGTTCGTGTGGGATTTCCTAATTTCATAAACATCTAAGGCCCAAAAAGTAGTAAACACATCAAAAACAGCTTGAATCCGAAAACAGCATCGCGCAACGACGTTCGTACTGGTCATTTTGCGATTTTGTGTTTTTCGGGAATCACAGCCACGAGGCTGAAAAGAGAGCCCAGCGTCTCTGGTTAGATCTAGCCGGCCCTAGTTAAAGCTGGGCGGCTGTAACCCACGCTGGGCGGCTGTAATTCCCGGACCCCAAGCCGGTTTTCTCGTTTTTTTCGAAAAATTGCTATTTTTGCTTATTTTCAATGTTTTCCTAAGATTTTATAATGTTCGAGGGTTCGCTAATGCTGAATTATGGATCCGTAACGGATCGAACAACCCCAAAACTGAAACATAAAATCCAAAAAAAAAGGGAAAAAACTAATATTCATACGTCCAGAAATTTGAAAACCGGAGCTAAAACGACGTATAAATATTCCGGGGCCGGAAAAAAAATACCTTAACAGAATGCATAAAATGGAAAACAGACTACTTTTGGCCGATTGGGACAAATCGAGATTCTGTCCCTGAGGAACAGAGCCGTCCGGCTCTAGGGTCAGAGCCGCCTGGCTATGGTCATTACGAACACAGCCGTATGGCTATGATGGGCTGAGTCTATTTTCTGAAAAATGTAGAATCAGGAAAAAAAAACACAGAATAGGCAATGTAAATAGGTTTAAGGCCTCTTAGAGTTCACCTTGGTGTTGTTCCTATTGGGATTTTTCACCGGAAATCACCCGATAAAAGCGGAAGAACGCGGTGATTTCCTCAAATCCAGTCCCAGGAGCAATTGAGATGGAAATTGAACTTTAAAATTAAATAGAAAGAGATAAATTTTCTTACCAGAAAATCTCTTTCAAGAGATGGATGATGACTGCAGAATTCAAAGTAGAATCCCTCCTCGTTCACGTACACGAGCGCCTCACGAACACCGCACGTGCTAACGTCCAAAATCAAAAAATTAGAGAGTGAGGAGGTAGGGAGAATTCGGCCAAAGGGGTGGCTACACACACATGTGTGTTGGCCGAATTCCCCTTAGGGTTTTAACCCTAGGGCTTCCAAATTCCCTTGATGGAATTCAGGCCCAGTCTGGCTTCAGTGTCTGTGTGGGCTTCCTCCTTTTAATTCAAGCCCAAACTTATTTTAATTAGTCTGGTTTAAATCAATTTCAAGCCCAATTTTAATTAATCCATGTATTTAATATATTACTCCAAGTAACATATTATTTACATTTAAATTAAAATTAGTTTGACCAATTAATTTAATCCATCAAATTAAAATTAAGTCTTCACAAAACAAATTCATATGTAAACCTATACATATGAGTATTTCCACCTAGAAAATAATTTCATAATTAGTCCAATTAATTATGTGAAGTCAAATATTAATTTTATTATAATAATCAATCCAATTGACCCTTATAATATAATTAATATATATACTTCTCTCTCTCTAGTGTGTATACTCCAAGTGTACTTGTGATTCTTTAAGTCGGTGTTCAGTCGCTCAATGTGTACGATCCCGTGGGCCCATCTTTATGTTGGCAGCGGGCCTTTTGGCCCGCAGACTGCAGTTGGGCTCTAGCAAGCCACTACAGCCCCCAATTAAGATGGAGATGGCAGTCTAACTGTTATCATAACCCTGTAGTTTAAACTTGTACATCCCATGTCATTGATATCGGTGTCCAACACAGAGGCATGGATTGATCACCCTCTTTTGTGTCCGGACATTAACTTGATCCCGAATGTACTGATGCTCACAAACAAGTTCCAACTTGTTTGTGAGCAGCCACACTCTTATCAGTCACATTAATCAAGAGGCCGGTGATATCTTCTCAGTGGGCTACTGAGTGACAAATCCCTTCTGCATATCCATAGTATTACCATGCTCAGTGACATACCCGAAAGTACCCATACTTGGCACCCTGTTACAGGCCCTTTAGGCGTACCCCTAAGCATGCAACTTCACATGTAACACCATCATATGGTCAGGTCAAAGGAACCATACAAGTACTACACGAGAATCCCTTGTGATACTATACCATGTGAATTACTCGTTTAGTGGATCTATCCAGTACCATGCTCCCAGGCATGTACCCATTAACTTGGTTGACATTCCATGTCCAATGACCGGTAAGACACCGCCATACAACCAGGTTATGATAGTCTCTGGTTCCATTCATTCCCATGACTGGAACAGACTACGGATCTATTTATGGTCATATCGTTTACCCTATCCATGGTCTTACTGCCAAGTGCATGACACTTGTCATCATGGATATAGATATGTCCATTGGATACTTCATTTAATATATTGTACAAGATAAATATAATAAATGAATTGATGCCTTTATTAATAACACAAATGAGTAAAATACATAAATCCAATAAATGTATAATACAAATACAAGGACCAATGCCTCGGGACTAGGGCATTTCCACCAGTTCCAGTGTACTGGATATGCAGGAACGGATTGAAAGCTTAGAATTGATGCTGGAAGCTCAACTGACTGGAACCCGCAGCAATCCAAAGCAACCCGAAATCAACTCGGATGAGTTCCAAATTGATAAGCAAAGGCTATAGGATTTGTCACTAATGTCTTAAGATTGATTTTAAGTTATTATCTTTGATGTTTTAATTCTTCTCTTCTTTCTGTTTCGGTCTCTCTTTCTCTCTTTTCTTTTCTCTGCTTTCTTTTTTTTTTCTCAAGATGATTTTCTCTGTCTTCAGATTGTAAAAATCCTCCCTTCTCTGATTTGATTTTCTCTATTTATACTCTCCTCCCACATATCATATCTAGCATTTATTGGCCCCCTGACTTTCTGATGTTGCCCATATCTCCCTTCTGGCTAGACAAGTTGCTTTGTTTTGCAAGGCAACTTGTCTTACCCACTAGAGCCACCCGGCTCTAGTCCAAGAAACCAGAGCCGTCCGGTTCTAGCGAAAGCCGGAGCAAAAGTTGAAAAATAGAGCATGCACCCTAAACCCTAGAAATCACTCAGTAGACCTATCTGGGGGTTTCATGTCACGGATTGCTTGGTTTTAAGGGCATTTGAGACACTCTAGGCAATAATCTGGTGGCTTTCGAGCTCAATTCAAGTCCGTCTGCTCCATAGGTAACATATGAATTCTCATCACAGAGGTCGGGAAAACCCATGCTCACAGTCACCTGACATTGTATTTTTTGAGAAAGATCTACCACATGGAGGAAAGCCTCACAATAAAGCTCTTTATATTAAAGTTAACATCATGGACATAGTTATGCCATGTGTGATGGTAGATGACGGATTAGCCTTGAATATATGTCCATCGAAGATGTTGCCATACCTGGGATTGAGTCAAGAAAGTTTGAAAAAGTCCTCCACCATGATTAGGGCTTATGACGATTCGAAAAGGACCATGATCAGAACTTTTGAAGCTGAGGTGGAGGTAGGACCGGTCAAGTCGACGGTCACCTTTACTGTGATTGACATTCCAGTTACCTTCTCCTTGCTATTGGGGAGGCCATGGTTTCACCCGTTGGGGGGTGTCCTTCAACTTTGCACCAGAAGATAAAATTCTCGATAGGCAGTGAGGTCGTAACAGTTGAGGCACACTCTCAGTCCGTGATCGATGCGGTTAACAAAGAGATCATACCATTTGGTGGATTCTAAGTCACCATGGTTAGTGAGGAGGAAACCAGAGATGCTTCGATGGTTATCTATGAGAACTATATGCCAGAATGGTTGTCCAAATACCTCTACAAGTAGAATTTTGTTCTGGGTATGGGACTCAGAGCTAATCTACAAGGGGTACCCGAATTTAACATTGATTCTGGAAAGCGAAGGCAGTTCGGCTTGGGTTACACAGCAAGGGCATCTGAGAATAAAAGTCTAAAGAAAGGAAAGAATGGCAGGCCCATGATGAAGCCATTCATTAAGGCAGGAGAAGAGCTGTATAAGGGTTAAGCTGAGCTAGTGAGAATCGGAAGCACTGAATACCCGAGCTTGAGATATTCTCTGATGTTGTGGACTTTGAGAAGAGCTAGGAAGAGCTAGTAGCACCTGTGACAGTGGAAGAGGCAGTTGTTAAGCCTACTGTCCTGTAGAATGAGCCATCTGAAGTGGTAGCAAAAGCAGCGGAAGTGTCCAAGCAGAGAGCTAAAAAGAAAATTTGTGATGAATCCGTAGAAACAATTTCAGAGGCGCTGGCTACTACCTTAAGCAAGGCGTTTGGAAAATCTAAGGAGGGGACCGAGAAGGAGCTAGTGACCAAGGTGATCTTGGATTCTGTGGTTGCCGAGATAGCAGGAATTATGAAGAAGGCTAAGGCGCAGGTGGCTGAAATCGAGGAGACCACTATTCCTGCTGAACAAGAGGCCAAAGTAGTTGCAGATTTGGACAATGTCCTGGAGCTGAACGAGAAAGATGAAGAAGCGCAAGGCCCTCTACCTGTGGAGGATGAAAATGATTTTATTGTATCTATTTCTTCCATTTTCAATGTGAATGATGTACTCTATAACAAGTTTAATGCAATGTAATCTCAATTTGCTTACTTATGTGATGTTTACCCTGATAATTCTGTGCATGCATTTGAGTCGCCATCAAGCATATTTAGCATTCATGACACACTGCATTGTATGAAATCAATATAAGTACAGATGAAAAATCCCAAAATGGTATTCATTTCACACGAATTAAAACCTGAGGAAGAGAGAGAATTGACGAAAGTATTGCAAAACATGTTAGAGCTTTCGCTTGGTCATACGAGGACATGCCAGGTGTTGACACAGAAATAGCAGTTCACAAGATCCCAACGCTAAATTTAAGCCAGTGAAGCAAAAACTGAGGAGATTAACGCTATAGTGGGCTACATTGGTGAAGAAGGAAGTGGCTAAACAGATAAAAGTCAAATTCCTCGAAGTGAGAATGCCTGGCCAATATTGTCCTAATACCTAAGAAAGACGGAAGGCTCAGAGTATGCATCAACTATAGGGATTTGAATAAAGCATGTCCAAAAGATAACTTCCCCTTTCCTCACATTGATGTTCTGATCGACAGCGCAGCTGAGGCAGCAATGTACTCATTTATGGATGTGTTTTTAGGATATGACCAGATCCTAATGGATGTGATTGATAAAGTGAAGACATCATTCATCATAGAGTGGCGCACTTTATGCTATAGAGTAATGCCCTTCGAGTTGAAAAATGCTGGAGCCACTTACCAAAGGGCTGTCACAACATTGCTACATGACATGATACATAAAGAAGTTGAAGTGTATGTCGACGATATGCTTGTTAAATCAATGACCCGGGAGGAGCATCCTGCCATCCTAGATAGATTTCTTACACGTATTGAAGAGTATAACTTGTGGCTTAACCCTAAGAAGTGCATATTTGGGGTCACATCAAGAAAACTGCTAGGTCATGTAGTCAGCCAGAAAGGAATAGAGATGGATCTAGACAAGATCAAAGCTATCTGAGACATGCCGCCTCCTCAAACAAAAAAAGAGGTCTGATCATTCTTGGGTTCCTTGCAGTATGTCAGTCATTTCATAGCTCGGTTGACTTCAACTTGTAAGCCAATTTTCAAGTTATTGAAGAAGGATCAACTAATTGTATGGGATGATAGATGTCAGTTGGCATTCGAAAAGTTCAGAGCTTACCTGGTGAATCCGCCAGTTTTGAGCCCACCAATTCTGGAAAAGCCTTTGATTCTGTATCTAGCTATCAAAGATTCCTCCATAGGGGCAATGTTGGCACAAGAACAAGATGGCAAGAAAGAGTACCCTATTTACTACCTTAGCAAGAAGTTGCTGGAATAGGAAACTAGGTACACCCTAGTAGAGAAGACATGTGTGGCAATGATTTGGCTGACTAAGAAGCTGCGCCATTACTTCTAGTCATACAAAGTACAACTTGTAGCTAAAGTGGATCCAATGAAGTATCTGTATGAAGCACCAGTGTTGGTTGGGAAATTATCTAGATGGCTCCTACTCTTGTCAGAATTCGATATTGAGTATGTCACTAAGAAAGCTGTCAAGGGACAAGCTGCGGTGGAATTTCTGGCGAATCAACCATTAGAATCAGATTATATGGAAAATTTAGAATTTCCTGATGAACAGCTGGATATGGTGGAGGTAAAGCAATGGGTTATGTGCTTCGATGGAGCCGTAAATAGAAAGGGTGCTGGGATTGGAGTAATCATAGCGACACCAGACGGTGAGATCATTCCTTTATCGAAGAGACTAGACTTTCCTATGACTAATAATGGGACAAAATACGAAGCATACTTATTTAGGATGGAGGATCTTCTGACACTAGGGGAAAACGATGTACTGATTATCGGAGATTGCTTCTGGTGATTAGATAAGCACAAGGTGAATGTGATCTAAAAGAAGAAGCCTTGTGACCCTACTTGGAACCGCTGTAATACAGGAGAGAATCATTTGGTCAGTGTGAATTTAGACATGTCCCTAGAGATGAGAATAAGATGGCTGATGCGCTAGCAACACTGTCTTCTATATGGGAGAACCCAGAAGAGACACAAATGCAACCTCTGGTTATAGCGGTTTCCAGACAACCCTGTTTTGAAGTTCATGAGGTAATGGAGTTGACAGTTGAAGAAAAGCCATGGTTCTTTGACATTTATCAATATGTGAAGGAAGGAAAATACCCCAAAAAAGTCAGTACTACTGATAAAGTGTCATTATGAAGATTAGCCAGTCAGTTTAGAATTTTTGAAGATAGGCTCTACAAAAGAATCGCAAATGGAGTTCTTCTAAGGTGCTTAAATGAAACAGGAGGCAGAAACCATAATGTGGCAGGTAAATGCAGGGTCCTACAGGCCATATATGAATGGAATCACTATGGCCTGAAAAATAATGAGGTAGAGATACTTCTGGATGATGATGCAATCTGATTGTGTGAAGGAAGTGAGAAGGTGTCATGAGTGCCAAATCTACGCTGACATCAATCATCTGCCACCACTTGAACTATAAAATCTGGCATCTCCTTGGCCATTTTCAGCATGGGGGATAGATTTGATTGGGGAAAAACATCCTATAGCATCTAATGGGCATAGATTCATAGTAGTTCCTATCGAACTATTTTTTCAAAGTGGGTAGAAGCAGAATCGTTCGCTAGTGTAACAGCTAAGCAAATGGTCAAGTTCATCCAGAAGAATATTTTTACTGAATATGGAATTCCCCACGATGTAGTGACTGACAACGGAGTGCAGTTTCAAGGGGCAACAGCTGAGCTACTTATAAAACATGGCATTAAACATCATAGGTCTTCTCCATATAGACCACAAGCTAATGGGGCGGTGGAAGCAGCTAATAAGTCGATAAAGAAGATCCTATCAAAGATGGTAACCACCTATAGAGATTGTGCCGACAAACTGTCGTATGCTCTTTGGGGTTATACAATCAGTGTCAGAGCACCAACAGGTGAAACTCCATGTGCCTTGGTGTATGGTATTGAAGCGGTGTTACTCGTGGAAATAGAGCTCAAGTCACTCAGAGTCGCCTTGGAAGCTTAGTTACCCGAGACTGATTGGACTCAAGCTAGATACGAGCAGTTGGCAATGCTAGATGAGAAACGACTGAAAGCACTGGATCATTTGCAGATGTACCAATGCCGAATGGCTGGGGCCTATAATCAAAATGTGAAGTACACCAGGCGGCAGTTGAAAGCAGGAGATTTGGTTCTAAAACAATTAAGGCCTTCAAATGCTGATGTTCGGGGGAAGTTTAGATCAAATTGGGAAGGGCCTTATGTTGTGAAGAAAGTGCTATCAAAAGGGAGTGTCAGGATCATGGACATGGATGGAAATGAGTTCACAAATCCTATCAACCAAGACCACTTAAAGCTTTAATTTGTTTTAAAAAAAATTCTGCTAGGTTGAAAACTTGAAAAGGGCGGCATAGGCAAAAATTGAGACACGAGAGAAAATGATCAGTTAGAAAATATAAAAGGGACGACTGATAACGGTTTCTAATTCTATGTGGAGTGAACACCATTTTAGGAACCAATCCTTTCAATTGTAATCATTTTGATTTTATCAATAAAGTGTTTGTTTAAATATATTTGTGTGATTATGTCAAATGCATAAACAAAGTTATCTTGCTTAATCATCTATTTAAGGAAAGCACTTTGCATTTAACCGATTAAACATATCATGTTATTTAACAATAAAGATGTACCAAAGACATACAATCTCAAATCTTTTATTATCCTTCGAATCTAATTCTTCTTTTCAAAGAGCAACAGAGTTGTCCAAGAACTTGACTATTGAAGAGATCAAGCTTGAAGTTAATTTTAGTGGGAAAACAAAGCTGATAATCTGGAATATACCCAACCAATACATGGGAGAATTATTGATGGAATTATTGGATGGAAAATCAGCGTCAGTCTTTTATTTCTTACGCCATCCTATTGATTTCAAAGTGGATAAAAGGTATGCATTCGTAAATTTCCCAGATTCAAAGATGTAGGCAAGCTTCAGCGAGTAGTTCACAATCAGAGGCATTTTTCTAGCAAAGTTCACACTATGGCCTATGTTAAGCTTCTAGGAAAAGAGGAGCTGATGAAGCAATTTGAGAGGTCAATATTTGAGTGTGAAAAGGATGGTTATTTAACAACAACATTCAACCAACAAATGATGGTACAAGGGATCCAATTGAGCAAAAGGTGATAGGGAGAGGGCGGACACTGACACCTACCCCTGTAAGTCCTTGCTTAGGGCAGGTAGCCTAATGATTAGAAGTATACCAAATCATTTTTCAGACCAGAGAAAGTCTTGGTTATGCATTTGTGAGCTTCACCAACAGTGATGGAGCAACTAGGTTCTATAGAGCTTTCAACAATCATGAACAGGAGGTTCCTATCAATAGGAAGACTTGCAAAGCCTGCTGTGCCAATATTAAAAAGAAAGTTGCATTTACCAACCATTTTAAGAATTCAGCCTTCAGCTACAACAAAATTGACTACTTACCAGTGGTTCTTTCATCTTTTAGAGCCATACTTTGAAGGACTAAGAGTTGTGTCCATCTTTGAGATCTGTGTGTAAATTAGAATCTGAGGTAAATTGGAAACATGTATATGGGTTCAGGCCCTTGGAGAAACCGGTGGTAGAAGAGTCTTTCCCCCTTATACATGGCCACCATAACTAATACTGGAGTGTCTCATAGCATTAAATGGTAAGGCATAATAAGTAATCTTCACTTACCAATTTCCATCATTATCATATTCTTGTGCTCTTTTTATGAAAGAGTTGAACTTTCTGATCTTCAAACTCAAAGCACTTCCCCTTTTCCTCCCTACCTTCCTCCTTGCCTTTAACACCCTTTCTCTCCGCTTATATGTAAGGCACAACACTTGTTTGATGAATTGCCTTTTCATCTGTTCTCTTAAACCAATTTTGTGAAACCTTATTTTCTACTGTCAATGACTTAACATGATAAGTGCATTTTGTGCATATATTTTTGTCCTATTTGTGGGCTTTAATTGTTCTATTTTGCTTTAATTTAGGCGGATTTTATCTCATTTGTTCTATTTTTGCGTGTTAGGGCATTAAAGTTGGAATTTGAACATTTAGAGGCTAAATCGCCTATTTTTGGAGCTCAAACATGCTATTTGGAAGAACAAGAAAGTCCGAAGACATGGGCATGCCTTATGAGAAGCCAAAACTAAAGAATTCTTGAGAAACAGAAGCTGACCAGTCTTAAGACATGCCCGAGCTGTAGAATTACGAATTTTGTACTCCAACTAGGGTTGGGAGTTTTGACTTTTCAACTTTGGGATATTTTATTTCTTCTCCTTTGTAATTAGGATAAGGAGAAATAACTTTTATTTAAGAGTTTTATTTTAGGAATAACTCTCAATTAGGATTTAATTATTAATTTTGGGAGAGTTATTTCCTAACTTGGTTTTTCTTCTCTTTCTCCCTCTTAAAAAGACGTTTTGGTGGAGCTAGGGGGGATGTTTTTCTTTTCTAGTTTTAAGGCAGTAATTATTTTTCTACTCTTTACACAAGAGAACGTGATTTTGGAAGAAAGTTAAGGAAACTAGGGTTCTGAAGGTATAATCCATAATTCTTATCTTATTTCTCTCCGCAAGCCACCGTCGGGATCTCCTTCTTCCTAGTTTATTCTTAACTCTCTCCTATCATGTTTTCTGTATTTTATTTGCTTTTTTATAACTCAATCATGAACTAATTCCTCCATAGCTAAGGCTATGGTGGAGCTTAGTAGGATTTCTATGTAATTTCTTCTTTCAATGCAATTAATTCGTATTATTTTTCCATTATTGTGTTATGATTGCTTAAAGCTTTGAATGCGTGACCATCTATTTCAAAGTTTGTAGTTAATTCATAATTGACCAAAGGAATGAATTAATGGAATATCATAACATGACAAATGCATGACAATTGCTTTGTGGCTCACTAGTTTGTGCTAGGTTTTCGTATGCTTAATGCTTTCCAAACTAATTGCTTAAGACCGAACCAGTTTAAGTAGTTAGGTTGAGAATGAAAGTTAACAGCCCTAACCGATGTTAATTGCTTAAGGAATTCGCCATATTGGGAATTTAATAAGTTTAATTGCATAACTTGAGGAAATTGCTAGAATGAATGCTAAGTAAAACCATTTGCCTTAGCCAATTTCTCCATTAAGTTTTATCCAATTGCATTTTAATCTTAGTTTGAATTATTTTATTTAATTTGTTGCTTAGTAGTAGATTTTATTTTACAAACTATAATCAAAGATATAATTTCCTCCGCCTAGATTAATAGAAACTCGACTGCATTTAGGATTAGCAAACATAGTCTCCGTGGGATCGACATCCTTCTTATTTCTATATTACTTGAGCGACAGAGTACACATGCTCTATAAAGTGTGTTTTAGACTCATCATAACAAGAAATTGAACCCCAGTGTCGCTCCATATCACATCTTTCAGCATCATCTCACCGCCTGAAGGGCGACGGAGCAGGTGGTTATGGCATCATTTTAATCAGTCTTCGTTTATCATCAACTTATACAAATTAGGAATACTATTCTAATCCCGCATCATTTTTCCTAAATCTAAACTTCCAGACTAATTATGTTGTACCCTCAGATTATGGGAAAGGAGCTGAAGAACACTTAAAAAAAAAACTCACTGAGGTGAAAACCGAAAAGGTGCCTCAGGCAAAAGTTAGAGCATTTCCAACTTCAACCTCCTCCTAGGGGCAAGGTCGCAAAGCCCTCTCATTATTCCCCAGCGGAACCTATACAAAAGATATTATGACTTTTTCCTCAGCAATCGTCACGCATCCCCAGCAATCATCTCATTTCTTCAACAGCCATCATATACCCTCAACAGTAATACAAGGTTATACTACACAAAGAATATACTCTCCCCAGCTAAGTCAATCATGGACACGGTGTACTTTCCCCAGATAGTAATAAAACATGACTCCCTTAGCAGAGCGAGAGATATCAAGCTTGAGCGAATAGCAGGAAATGCATCATTTAGGTTCCATATGCATATGCATTATCATGCATACATACATGACATACATGAATCATTCATCCCCAGCTAGTCTTCATTCTTGATCGAAGGGGCAAAAATTTTTGTTCAAAATCTCTCGATCAAGGAATGAAGACTCGCCATTTTAGATGTAGGAGTTCAACAGCTTCGCCTCGGATATACGTAAATCCGGTATCGGCCCAGATCTGCTTCACCTCATGTGATGTAGACCCGGTATCGGCTTATGTCAGATTCGCCATTTTGAAATTCAGTGGATCCACCTCAGATATACGTAAATCCGGTACCGGCCCAGATCAGCTTCGCCTCAAGTAATGTAGACCCGCTATCGGCTTATGTCAGATTCGTCATTTCGAAATTCAGTGGATCCGCCTCGGATATATGTAAATCCGGTATCGGCCTAGATCAGCTTCGCCTCGGGTAATGTAGACCCTGTATCAGCTTACGTCATATTCATCATTTTAAGAATTCAACAGATCTGCCTCGGATATACGTAGATCTGATATCGGCCCAGATCAGCTTCGCCTCGAGTAATGTAGACCCAGTATCGGCTTATGTCAGATTCATCATTTCAAGAATTCAACAGATCCACCTCAGATATACGTAGATCTGGTATCGGCCCAGATCAGCTTGGCCTCAGGTAATGTAGACCCGGTATCGACTTATGTCAGACTCATCATTTCAAAATTCAACAGATCCGCCTTGGGTATATGTGAACCCGGCATCAGCCCAGATTAGCTTCGCCTCAAGTATATGTAGACCCGGTATCGGCCTAACTCATCCAATCGACTTAGATCATCATCACGACAACAAGACTTCGACAAGTCAGGTATGTCTTTCTTTCCTTACATTTACGACGCTTCAATTCGCGCTCTCAAATTCATCACCTCAGGTATTGTAGAGCTGGAATCGGGTGTCGAATTTGATCACATGAGGGGTAATACCCTTCCTCCAAAGGACATCAAATTTCCAAGCTACAAAATTACCAAAATACCCTTACCTTTCATGAACATCAAATGATAAGGAGAATTCAATCTAGGCAAAGTCCTCTGCTTCACGACGGAGTCGAAGCACGTCCCTGGAGCATCAACCCTATCCAGGCAAAGTCCTCTGCTTCGTGATGGAGTCGAAGTACGTCCCTGGAGAACCAATGTAATTTAGGCAAAGTCCTCCGATTCACAATGGAGTCAAAGCATGTCCCTAGAGAACATCGAATTAATTCAGGCAAAGTCCTATACTTTGTAACAGAGTCAAAGTAAGTCCCTCAAAAATCAAGTCAACTTAGGCAAAATCACTGTTTCACGAATCAACAGAGACAAGTCCCCACGAACATCATAACAGGCCAGCATAAGGAGAACCCCCAGGTACGTCCTCTTTTCCTTCTCACCATGCTCCTTATCACGAGACCAAACTCAAATCAGGCACAAGCACCCATCTAAGTCGACTTTGGTCATGCGAGGGGTAGCCTGTGAGCATGGGTTTTTCCAAACCTCTGTGATGAAAACCATTTGTTACCTGTTAGATAGATGAACGTGAATCAGATTTCAAAATGAGCAGAATAATGCCTGGAATGTTCTCAAATGGCCTAAAATTCATAAGAATCCTTGATCCGAAACCCCGAGAAGTCCCTCGAGAGATTAGGAAGCTTAGGTGCGTGTGCAGACTCTATCTATAGCTGCACGATTATGGTTTACAGTTGCACGACTATGGTTTACAGTTGCATGACTGTAACAACTACAGTCACATGATTGTAATGCTACATTCGTACGACTATAGTTAGAGTCATATGACTCTAGTTTTGACTCAACAGATTCCTAAATAGGATAGAATTCTATTTTGGCTCAGATTTTGGGTGTGATTTATGGGAATTAGGGCGACAGAAGTAAAACAAAAGAGGTAGAAAACAAAGAATTAAAAGAGGATCAATTTTGGAGAAAAGAGGGAGGATTCTAGTGAGAGAAAGAGGAATTTAAGAGAGAGAAAGGAGAAAAACTAAGGGAACCAAGGGAAATCAAAACAAAAACACGTAGAAATAAACTGGAACTTTGAGTTAGGGATAGGAATCAGACTTTCATTCAATCAAAACCATTATCAGGTTTTGTTTGAGTTAATTCAAGATGCACGTTCAAGAATTTTGGGTCGTTTGGAGATTCTAGGTGAATTCCGACATCTACATCTGACTCCGGTCATCAAGCATACTGGAACGCAAAAGAGGTAAACTTTGAGAGGCCTTAAAACTCATTTCATATTGATCTGTGATTGATTCGGTGTTTAAAATTTTTTATCATGAAAACCGTCTACGTAACTATAGCCGCAAGACAGTAGTTGCCTGGAACATAGCTGTGTGACTATATATTACAGTCGCACGATTGTATTCTTCTGGGCAGAAGCCAGAAAAGCCCAAAGATGATCGAATACAGCTGGTTTTCCATTTAAATGATTTTTCATGATTTAATTCGGTCAAATCACATCTGGACACTATAAAATTGTGGTTTTCAGATTTCCAATGATACAAATGTGAGATTTAGGGTTTTGTTGGTTTCAATTCTCAGAATTCATAGTTATTAGATCCCTAACCGAATCCTCGGTCCAGTGATAATGGGCCCTCGAATTCCCAGAAACTTTTGAAATCATCAAAATCAATTAAAACAATGATTTTAGAAAACAAGAAAACCACTGTTGGGCACTGTTCATTATAACTGTGTGACTATAAGTCTATAGTCATATGACACTAACTAGAGTTGCACAACTGTAATATAGTCGCACTGTTGTAGTGACAGGTAGAAGGCAGAATCACGGGACGACCCGCACGGACATCGTCGTGTGATGCTGTCTTCAGAATCAAACCTGTTTTTGGCATGTTTACTGCTTTTAGACCCTAGATGGATGTTTGGAATTTAGGAACCCCCACAAACGGAACTCAGAGTTTTGGGATAACCGACTCACTAAAGAGAGAAATTTACATGTAATTGAGCCAAACCGTTTTCCAAAACCGTTTTCAAGCACCAAAAACCTACAGGGTGTTTCTGAAACTGTTTTCCAGGTCTAACCAACCAAGTCACTTGGGCTTCTTGGTTATCCCCCAAATGCATGTTCCCACTCCCTAAAATCCCTATTCTTTCTTGTATGAATCCTATATGTGTTTGGGATATATCTATGCTAACCATTTGTTTTGCAGCTTTTATTTTTCTTTATTTTTATTTTGGATGTATTTCATAGATTAATCGTGTATTCTAGGCGATTGTACTTTTTAGATCCTCGTGTACCTAGGCGATTGTAATGGTGAGGATGGGAGCCTTTTTCCTTTTTCTTGGTTGTAATAAGGCCTCTATTTCTTTTTGGTTTATTTTTGGATGTATGGTTTATATTTTCGCACTTTAATTTGTTGGTGTGCCCTAGTTCTTAGGGCATTGGATTCTTGTATTTTGTATTATACATTAAGACTCATTGTATAAATACATTATTTGTGTCACATTAATAAAGGCAATTAATCTATTTCATTTATATCTTGTGCTATAATATGAGTAGAGTATCCATTGATTGATAATCATAAAACCTATCCCAGGTCTGTTCTAATCGTGGGAACGAATAGAACCACAGACTTGTATATTCGATGACTGTATGGAAGTTCTTAACTAGCCATAGTACTTGTATAGTCAGTCATGAATATAGGTACATGTCGTTGACATGGGACTGGATCGATCCGCACAAGAAAGCCATATGGTTGTCATGTCATAGGTCTTTCTTGAGTGGGTCTTTTTTGTCCTCAGACCAGATTTCATTATAATATCGATATCGAATCCAATTCACTTTGACATACGCCTAACAGGTCTGTAAAAGGATGCTAAATATGGGTATGATTAGGTGGACCGGTGAACATGTTGATATTGATGATGAAGTGATGGAATTGCCACTCGGGTAACACCGAGATGATATCATTGGCCACTTGATGAGTGGGACTGATAAGTGTATGGCCATACCCAAATAAGTTGGTTGCTTATTTGATTAATCAGTCAACTCAAGATCAAGAAATATAATAAACAACAGAAGAGGATGACGGACACCATGCCTCTTGTTTATTCATATCGATATCGTTAGGCAAAGGACAGTATGAGATTACTTCCGGGTGAGTGTCTTCTAAAGACTGCTGCATCTCTGTCTTAATTGGGGGCTGTAATGGTTTGCTAGAACCCACTTACAGTCTGTGGGCCTTGGGCCTACTGCCAACATAAAGACAGACCCAGAGGATCGTGCACATAGATCAACTGAGCTGGAACTTATAGAAATTGTACATGTAATGTACATTGGAAGGAATGCATTAATTAATTAGTTGACATTCGGTGTCAAGGTAATTAATTGACATTGGGTTGAATTTAATTTAATTAATAAGTTTACATAATGTAATTAATTAATTTATGAATTAATTGAATTACATAAAGTAAACAATTAATTAAATAATTTTCCTAAGTAGGAAAATTAAATACATGTATTGTATTAACTTAAGTGTGATTTAATTTTATTTAGGGGTAATTAAATTTAGCCAAATGGAATTAAATTACATAGTATATACTTTTTAATTAAAGTTTATTTATGTAATTATAATCCTAGTGGGCTTGGGTTTAATTAACCTAATTAGAACCCAATTAGACAAGGTGTCTATAAAAGGGCACACTTAAGGAATAAAAACCTGATTCAACTCTAATTAATTGCTGGAAATTTCAGCCACCAATTGCAGCCCCAAAACAGCCGAAAATCCCAGCATTAAACCTCCATTCCTTCGCGTCTTCGGCTAGCACCGGTTCCCGCTCAATAGTTAGTCGTGCACCGGACTTTGGAGATCGCAGTTTCAAGTAACGATTCTATAGCAGTCTCTAGAAGAGACGAATCCGGTGAGTTAATCTCTCTTGATTCTTATTTGATTTTATTCTAATCAATGGTAATTGGACACGATAGGTGGATTCTAGGAAATTTTAAACGGTGTATTTTCCGCTGCGCCACGTTATTTTTCCAATGACGAATCCCAACAGTGGTATCAGAGCCTAGGTTTTGTCCATTATATTGATTGGAATTGGTTCTTGAAAGCGTTCTTGAAGAAAGAATGGGTTTCAAGTTTGTTATTTTAGGGTCTTTATTCAATTGGTTTTGATTTTGATAAACCCTAGAATTTTTGGATTGGGGTTTTTGATTATTTTCCCCAATTGGTTTCCATCTTAAAAATTATTGTTTTATTGATTATTTATTTTGATGGATTTTTTTTTATGATTAAAAAAAAAAAAAAAGAAGTATATATTTGTTTTGCTGCAATTTGGAATCGCAGGATTCCAAATTGCAGCTGCTGCTGCTTGCCGCAGCAGGCGTTGCTGCCTACTGCGGCATGCAGCAGCTGCTGCCGCCAGGCAGCAGCTTGGCTACTGCGTGGCAGCAACCCATTGTGGGCTGCTGCCGCGTGGCAGCGCTGCTGTCTCCGGACAGCAGCACCGCGCGCGGGATTTGGGTCCGGTTTTGGATTTTGCGGATAATTTTTATCCCGGACCCTAATGCAAATTAAATTAAATTTTTTTAAATTAATTTGTGTTTAAATTATTTATTTTGTTGGCATGCATATTTAATTTAATTGTTTGCATATTAAATTGAATATGGACTTTGTGAAATTGGCCCAATAAACCGTGACACCGGTTAAAATTGGGAGAGCTAAATTTTAAATTTGTGACAACCCAAATTCAAGTGGGAGCAAAATTGTTAATTTTGCATTTATGGATGTTATCCATTGGGCCTTTATGGGCCTTAGTCACATTTGTTAAAATTGGCGATTTCACCCTAAGTAACTCGGCTTAAAATTTATATTTATAATTTGGAATGCCATGATCATGCATCATATTGGTATGTATGTGCACGAAAGGTACTTTGTTTGAAATGCTATGTTGAGTTCTATGGGCCCTAAATTATTATCGGTTGTAATTTAATTTTGGGAAATATGGCCTGCGTGCCATTTTTTTATTTTGATGTAATTTTAGAATAGATTTTATTTTACAAAATTATTGTAATTGCATCAAGTATGGAGGAAGGCCCAAACGGAGCAAGCCCATGGTGGGAGCCCAAGAAGGATTGCAGTCCGGCCCATGAAGAATTAGATAGGATATCTAGTTTTTCATTAGGCTGTAATTAAAGGCCCATAGGATCTCATTTATTTTAAATTAAGTATGCTATTGCATTTTTCATATAATATGGATGTATGGATCACCAAATTATTACCAGCGTTTATGCATGCTAAGCAGTGTCACTTAATTATAATCCAGAAATTAAAATATTGAGTCGCTTAAAAGTGCTTCCTACATTCACACCTCTTCCTCCCATTGATGCTGCAATGTGCGCCATGCCCTTGCTGGGTATATTGTAGTATTCGGTGGGCCGTCGAGGGTTAAGATACTTGGTATGGTTAACATGTGAATGGTGGTTTGACTCAACATGGGTAGCATTAGCTCAGAGCGGGCCCTAAGCACAGATGGGTAAAGTGTCAATAAGCCCATCAAACCAAGAGTTCTTCGTGGAAGGATTGGATAGGTTATCCTACTAAACGACTCAATGGTTGGTTAGCGAGCCCTAGTTCGGCCAGTCATTGATAAGTTGTGGATCTTGGTTAAGTCAGCCAATTAACAACACCAACAAACAAATTAAAATCGGATTATTAATTTGAATTGGCTTAAAAGTCCTTTATTTCTAACTCAACCAATGATTTCTTCCATGTAGATAATCCCATTTCAGTTAAGCAATTTAAATGGATGCAACAAACAACAACTCACTCTCACTTAGGTCACTCTTGGAGAAGGAGAAGCTTTTGGGGACTAACTTCCTGGACTGGGCTAGGAACTTACAAATAGTTCTTAGACAAGAGTCTAAGGAGTATGTACTGAATGCTCCTTTACTAGTTGGCCCTCCTGCAGGTCGAGGCATCACCACGGCGATGGTGGAGCAGTACGATCGGCATGTGAGGGATGACCGAGATGTCTCGTGCCTCATGCTGGGTACCATGGCTTCTGATCTTCAGAAGCAATTCATGGACGAGCATGCTTATGAGATGATGGATCAGCTTAAAAAGATGTTCCAAGATCAGGCTCGTCAGGAACGTTACCTGACAACTAAGGCACTTTGCACGACTGTGATGGCAGCTGGGACTTCTGTTAGCACTCATGTGCTAAAGTTGAAGGGGTATATTGATACACTTGCCCGCCTCGGCTAGCCAGTTCCGCAGGACTTGGCAACAGACATTATTCTCAGGTCACTTCCTGAGTCTTACAACCAGTTTATCATGAATTACCATATGCAAGGGTTGGATAAATCGGTTGTTGAGCTGCATGGCATGCTCAAGCTTGCAGAGCAGTCTCTTAAGAAGACTCCTGAAGTATTGCTGGTGAACAAGGGCAATACGTCCATTGCTAAGGGAAAGGCCAAATCTAAGGCCAAGGCCAAGGCTAAGGGCAAAAAGGTGGTGGCCCAACCTAAAGCAAGGGTTGCCTCTCCTGACGATGTTTGCCATGAGTGTCATGAGAAGGGGCACTGGAAGAGCTCATGTCCAAAGCTAAGGGAGCAACTGAAGGGCAAAACTGCTGCTTCAGGTATTTATGTTGTTGAGATTAATCTGGCTATTTCTACATCTTGGGTCTTGGACACTGGATGTGGATCTCACATTAGTTCAAATGTGCAGGGTCTAAGAAATAGGAGATTATTAGGATCTGGAGAAGTAGATCTTCGAGTCGAAAATGGTGCTCGGGTTCAGGCCATGGAGATCGGAGATTATTTCTTGGAGATGCCTAGTGGACTTGTTTTGGAACTAAGAAACTGTTATTTTGTACCTGCGATGCGCAGGAATATTATTTCCGTTTCTTTGTTGGATATTTCTGGTTTTGTATTTAATATTGGACATGGTAGAATTTCTATGTGGCAATATTATTTATAGAACAGCATTTCTTGAAAATGGCTTATATATCCTTGATCTAAAACGTGAAAGTTCAATCTATAACATAAATACTAAAAGGATTAAATAAAATGAAATTAATCCTACTTACATCTAGCATTGTCGACTTGGCCATATAAATGAGAAGCGCATAGCTAGGCTTCATTCTAGTGGAGTGCTAGGGTCATTTGACATCCAGTCTTATGACACATGCGAATCTTGTTTGAGAGGCAAGATGACAAAGGCGCCTTTTCGCAAGACTGCTGAAAGGGCCTCAGAGCTATTGGAGCTAATACATTCCGATGTATGTGTTGGGGAATAAATCACACAAAACAAAACGCAGCGGAAATAAAAGGATTAATCCCCACCAAGGACCCATGTACATTGCATTGAATTGGAAGGAGGGTTAAAGAATTACCTTAATTCTTTGTAGGTTTTGAATCAATTAGGAACCAAAGTAGCTTCCCTCTACGGTTGATCCACACGGAGCAATTCATTCACCGCGTGCTAGCGCCGGGATTGAAGAACGATTCTTCGAACGAGAGAAGGCCAAAGTTTCGAAAACCTTGGGAGATGGAGAAGGGGAGATTTCGGCTGGCCCCTTGGAGGCTGCAGAAAATCTGCATCTTATGTTAAAATGACTAGGGTTAGGGTTTTTAGGTTATAAAACTTCCTTTTATATATCCTTTAAACTTAATTATAATTATAACTTAATACCCTTATTAGTTATAATTATAAATTAACCCACACAATTTAATATTAATTCTCAATTAATATTAAATCAATTCCATTTTCCATCATACACATATGTATATTTGATATTATAATTAATTATATCTCTATATAACTGAATTATAATATGTAGCATACTTTATGCAATATTAATCATATTAATACACATATATAAATATATATATCATTATATATATATTCATTCTCTTTCTCATTCATAAATTATTATCCAATAATAATTTATACCCGAAAAGATGAACTTCATTTTGCTCTTTGTGTGTGACCCCATAGGTTCATATCAATTGGCAATAAGGAAATTACCATAATATCCTTATAAGTCATAAGCGGACTCTAGCAAGCCTTTATGACTACCCAATTAATATGATTGGAATGATCCAATACCTATTTATAGAATGTCATATTCCCTTTTGTCTCTTTGATATCATGATTAATCATAAGACATGGTATACTTGTCAATCTTATATAATTAATCATATGCTTTCTCGATCTCAAAGTAAACTGTTTAGACAAATCAATTGATACTCTATCAATTATTTGAGCACGGCCATGCATTTAACAGTCTTACTTATCGAGGGGCCCAGTGATATCGCTCTCTTGATAGAGAGGGACAAAATCCCATATCTGTCACTCACATCCCAAAGCATGAGTCATATTGTACCCAATCACAGCCTTTATAACTACTCTGTTACAAGCAGCGTTTGACTGCGTCAAAGCACAACATGAGTTCATCTCGGAATCAATGGTGACCTCAGGTCAAAGGAATCAGCTAATGACACTACTATAATCAAGATCAGTTGTGACACATGACCATGAACTTGATCTCATAGTGGGTCTCCAGTAACATGTTCTCTAACATATTACCCGTGAGTATAATCTGTATCTGTATACACTATATTCATCTTATGAATATCCATTATCACTCACACTAGTCTTAGTTTGTTATTATTCCCATAATAACAATCGACTAGGGATATTTAGAATAACACGATTTATTCATGGATACTTATCATAAATGCTAACAAACAAACATAAATGATAATATTAATCTACACTAGATTAATCTTAGAAGTCAAATTACATAATCCAATATTGGCCTTAGGGCACAATCTCCAACAGTATGTGGCCCAATGAGCACTAGTGCTAGATCTGGTTTTCTATACTTCGTCACCTTCACGGATGACTTCAGCAGATACGGTTACGTGTATTTGATGAAGCATAAGTCTGAGACTCTCCAAAGGTGCAAGGACTTTAAGAATGAAGTAGAAAACCAACTTGGCAAGAAAATAAAAGCACTTCGGTCTGACCGAGGGGGTGAATATTTGAGCCAAGAGTTTGACTCGTTTTGAGAGAGTGTAGGATTGTATCCCAACTCACTCCTCCTGGTACACCCTAGTGGAATGGAGTGTCGGAAAGGAGGAATAGGACCTTACTTGACATGGTCTGCTCGATGATGAGTCATGCTACACTCCTTGTCTCCTTTTGGGGATATGCTTTAGAGACAGCTGCTTACATTATTAACAATACACCAAGCAAGGCAGTTGAGGGAACACCATATGAACTATGGAAAGGCCGAAAGCCCAATGTTTCCTTCTTGAAGATTTAGGGTTGTGACAAGTGGCAAACTCGAGTCCAAATCTGTCAAGTGCCAGTTTGTGGGTTACCCTAAGGAAACTAAGGGTTATTACTTCTACGATCCGGCCGAAAACAAAGTTTTCATAGCCAGAAATGCAGTCTTCTTGGAGAAGGAATTCCTTTCCAAGAGAGACAGTGGGAGTAATGTTGAACTTTTAGAAGTTCAAGACTCACAAACTCCTGCAGCTACTGCTGAGGATGCTTCGGGAACCAATCTGACTACTCAAGAAATTGAGGAACCAGAAATGGTTGCACAGGACCTTAGAAGGTCTGGTAGGACATGTCATCAGCCAGAGAGGTACGGCTTTCTCGTGACTGATGATGGGGACCTTATGGTCGTTGACCAAGAGGAGCCCAAGACCTATCAGAAGGCTGTTGAAAGCCCACACTCATATCAATGGTGCAAAGCCATGGAGGCTGAGATGCAATCTATGCACGATAACTAAGTATGGAAATTGGTGGATCCACTTCTGGGTGCTAAGGTGATAGGTTGCAAGTGGTGTTTCAAGTTAAAGGCCCTGTGTGTATAAGATGGTTAGTGGGAGCATTTCCACCGTCCTAGTGCTGTATGTTGACGACATCCTTATCATTGGAAGTGACATACCAACACTGCAAGGGGTTAAGCAGTGGTTGAGTAGGTGCTTCGCAATGAAGGACTTAGGCGAAGCTGAGACGATCTTAGGGATCAGGATCTACAGAGATAGATCCAATCGGCTTCTAGGCCTAAGTCAGGCCACGTATATTGACAAGGTTCTAAAAGGATTCAGCATGGACAAGGCAAAGAAAGGATTCTTGCCTATGCACCATGGGTTGAAGCTGAGTAAGAAAGATGGTCCTAAAACAAAGAAGGACCGGGAGAACATGGAAAAGATCCCTTACGCATCTGCTATTGGATCTATCATGTACTCCATGTTATGTACGAGGCCTGATGTCGTGTTTGCACTAAGTATGGCTAGCCGGTACCAGTCGGACCCCGGTGAGGAACACTGGAAGGCAGTCAAGGCAATCTTGAAGTACCTTAACCGGACTAAGGATGCTTTCTTAGTGTATAGAGGTCAAGATGAGCTGGTAGTGTCAGGTTACACTGATGCAAGCTTTGAGATCGATGAGGATGAGAACCAGTCACAGTCTGGTTAGGTTTTTCTCCTGAATGGCGGTGCCATTAGTTGGAGGTCCTCAAAGCAGGCCACCATTGCTGACACTACAATGGAAGCTGAGTACATAGCTGCGTGCAAAGCTCAAAGGAAGCCATTTGGATCAAGAAAGTCATAACTGAGTTGGGAATAGTGCCCACTATCCTAGACCCAGTTGATGTTTTTGTGACAACAACGGGGCCATCGCACAAGCTAAGGTGCCCCGGTCACACAAGAGATCCAAACATGTACTCTGAAAGTTTCACCTCATTCGGGAGATCGTGAACATAGGTGACATATCATTGCAGAGGGTTGACACCAAGAATAATGTCGCTGATCCATTGACCAAAGCGCTGTTGTAGACACAGCACGACGGTCATACCAGATCTATAGGAATTAGGGCAATGCCCACTTGGAACTAGTGCAAGTGGGAGATTGTTGGTGTGCCCTAGTTCTTAGGGCATTGGATTCTTGTATTTTGTATTATACATTAAGACTCATTGTATAAATACATTATTTGTGTCACATTAATAAAGGCAATTAATCTATTTCATTTATATCTTGTGCTATAATATGAGTAGAGTATCCATTGATTGATAATCATAAAACCTATCCCAGGTCTGTTCTAATTGTGGGAACGAATAGAACCACAGACTTGTATATTCGATGACTGTATGGTAGTTCTTAACTAGCCATAGTACTTGTATAGTCAGTCATGAATATAGGTACATGTCGTTGACATGGGACTGGATCGATCCGCACAAGAAAGCCACATGGTTGTCATGTCATAGGTCTTTCTTGAGTAGGTCTCTTTTGTCCTCAGACCAGATTTCATTATAATATCGATATGGAATCCGATTCACTTTGACATACGCCTAACATGTCTGTAAAAGGATGCTAAATATGGGTATGATTGGGTGGACCGGTGAACATGTTGATATTGATGATGAAGTGATGGAATTGCCACTCGGGTAACACCGAGATGATATCATTGGCCCCTTGATGAGTGGGACTGATAAGTGTATGGCCATACCCAAATAAGTTGGTTGCTTATTTGATTAATCAGTCAACTCAAGATCAAGAAATATAATAAACAACAGAAGAGGATGACAGACACTATGCCTCTTGTTTATTCATATCGATATCGTTAGGCAAAGGACAGTATGAGATTACTACCGGGTAAGTGTCTTCTAAAGACTGCTGCATCTCTGTCTTAATTGGGGGCTGTAATGGTTTGCTAGAACCCACTTACAGTCTATGGGCCTTGGGCCTACTGCCAACATAAAGACAGACCCATAGGATCGTGCACATAGATCAACTGAGCTGGAACTTATAGAAATTGTACATGTAATGTACATTGGAAGGAATGCGTTAATTAATTAGTTGACATTCGGTGTCAAGGTAATTAATTGACATTGGGTTGAATTTAATTTAATTAATAAGTTTACATAATGTAATTAATTAATTTATGAATTAATTGAATTACATAAAGTAAACAATTAATTAAATAATTTTCCTAAGTAGGAAAATTAAATACATGTATTGTATTAACTTAAGTGTGATTTAATTTTATTTAGGGGTAATTAAATTTAGCCAAATGGAATTAAATTACATAGTATATACTTTTTAATTAAAGTTTATTTATGTAATTATAATCCTAGTGGGCTTGGGTTTAATTAACCTAATTAGAACCCAATTAGACAAGGTGTCTATAAAAGGGCACACTTAAGGAATAAAAACCTAATTCAACTCTAATTAATTGCTGGAAATTTCAGCCACCAATTGCAGCCCCAAAACAGCCGAAAATCCCAGCATTAAACCTCCATTCCTTCGCTTCTTCGGCTAGCACCGGTTCCCGCTCAATAGTTGGTCGTGCACCGGACTTTGGAGATCGCAGTTTCAAGTAACGATTCTGCAGCAGTCTCTAGAAGAGACGAATCCGGTGAGTTAATCTCTCTTGATTCTTATTTGATTTTATTCTAATCAATGGTAATTGGACACGATAGGTGGATTCTAGGAAATTTTAAACGGTGTATTTTCCGCTGCGCCACGTTATTTTTCCAATGACGAATCCCAACATAATTTTATGTACTTTATTCCTATCATCTGAATGAGCATGGGCTAGTAGTAAAGGATTGAACTGGGTAGAGAAACATAATAAGTGAGTAAACTATTATCATATGTACTTATAAATGAATACAAGCTTGAGGATAGGTAAGTTGCCTGCACCCTAAATCTCTGGATTAGGTACAGTAGTCTATGCTCGGTAGGGAGCTGTACCGGAATTTCCTGGAGGAGCTGATCCGGGTGGTGACTCTATCACTGATCTTGAAATTTAATTTTCGAGGTCTTTAAGCAATAAAATGGGAAAAGGTTTTCCATAAAATGATTTCCTAAAAGAATCAATGGTTTTCCTAAATAAGATCATCAAACCTTGTTTTCAAAATCCAAATATTTCTACTTCTCTTTTTTCCCCGATTCGCCTCGCCACGTTCCTCTTAAAAGGTCGTCCGCTTACAATTGTCATTGGATGCAAGTGGGTTTTCAAAACTAAGCTCAAGGCTGATGGATCCATTGAGCGGTATAAGGCACGTCTGGTTGCTAAGGGTTTTCTCCAGCGCCTTGGCATGACACATTCAGTCCTATTGTAAAACCAACCACAATTTGGTTGCTACTCTCTCTTGTGGTTTCACTCTCTTGGTCCATCTCACATTTGGATGTTTCCAATGCCTCTCTACATGGGGATCTGGATGAACTTTTCTATATGACCCAACCACCTGGCTTTGTGGATAAGTCTCTTCCTACTCATGTTTGTCAACTTTGAAAGTCCTTATACGGGCTGAAACAATCTCCTAGGATGTGGCACAGGCGTCTTACACAAGCACTGGTGGTTTATGGTTTTACTTGCTCTCGGGCTGATGTCTCTTTGTATTTTCTACATAAAGGTAGTTGTGTTCAATTTTGCTTAATTTATGTTGATGATCTGTTGTTTTTGGGTAATGACTCGAGACAGGCAGCTACCTTGATTAATTATCTGTAGTCTCAGTTTACTATGAAAAATTTGGGGCCAGCTAAGTATTTTTTGGGCTTATTGAGATGTCTTGGCATGCTCGGTCTTTATTCTTGGTTCAAAAGAAATATGTTATAGACATGTTGTCCAAGGCACGTATGCTAGCTTCCAAACCGATTGATACTCTGGCCAGCTCTTCTGACCGTCTTTGTGCCTTAGGTTCTCCCTCCCCAGATGTCACGGCTTACAGAAGTTTGGTTGGTAATCTGTAATATTTGACAATCACCCATCCTGATATTGCCTTTACAGCTCATAAGGTAGCTCAGAACATGCATGCCCCTACACAGTCGCACTGGCAGGCTTTTGAAGCAGATTCTGCGGTACCTTAAGGCCACCGCCTCCTTTGGGTTACGGTTTCAACCTCAGCCACTAATACAGCTTCATGCTTTTTCTGATTCTGATTGGGCAGGGGACGTTGATGATAGGCGGTCCACTTCAGGTTTTGGTATCTTTCATGGCACGAATCTTATCTCTTGGGCATCGCGTAAACAACGCACGGTCTCTCGATCATCTACAGAGGCTGAGTACTGTGCCTTTGCCACCATTACTTCTGAGCTCTCTTGGCTGGGTATGCTGCTTGTTGAGATTAGGTATCCTATGGTGAATGCGCCTATTTTATGGTGTGACAATCTGAGTGCTACTTACCTCACGGCAAACCCAATTTTTCACTATCACATCAAGCATTTAGAACTTGATTTCCACTTTGTTCACAAACGGGTCGCATCTAAGCAGTTACGGGTTAGGTATATCTCTACGGATGATCAAGTTGCGGTATCCTCACCAAACCTCTTCCCCGACATTGGTTTCAAGTGTTGAGAGACAAGTTGGCCGTGGTTTCCACCTCAGCTCAACTTGTGAGGGAGTGATAAAGTATATATTTCATATTGTATATAATTGCTGAATTATAATTTGTATATGAGTATACTTGTAAGTTTACACTTGTACAGAAATCATATTTATTTAATGGAATCTCTCTCCACACACTAAGGAGAGATTCTCAAAACCCTAAATTCTATCTTGGTATCAAAGCCTCTCAAGGCCTACTAGCCAAAACGCTCACCCCTAACCAACCATGAAATTTTTCGCCGGAAACAATGGCCTCCACCGGTTCCGCCACCAGTTCCATGACAGTTTCATCGATGGCAGAATCTGTTGGTTCTGGTTTTGGAGCAGCAGCTATGTCGACCTTCTCCCATCAGTTGCCGTTGAAATTGGATCCCAACAACTATGTTTTATGGTGAACACTGATCATACCGATGCTGGCAGGGTGTGGATTGATTAGTCATGTCGATGGTACAGCAGCAATTCTAGCTGAGAGACTTGCAAACAATGAGTATAATCCCACATATCAGCTTTGGTTTCAGAAAGACCAATAGGGTATTAAGTTGAATTCTTAATTCCCTCTCTCCTTCAATACTTCCGCAAATTATTGGTGTTAAGACGGATCGTGAAGCCTGGCTTAAATTAGAAAATACTTATGCGTTGGGGTCAAAGGCGCAAGTTGGAGATTTAAAATAGCAGTTACATTCATTAGTTAAGTCTAATGCTGAGTCAATTTCAGAATATATGCAATGTGCTAAATTGATAGTAGATCGTTTAGCAGCTTTATAGTATGTTGTGTCAGAGGAAGATTTAGTGGATGCAATTTTGGATGGACTTAGAGGCCCCCTTAGGGATGTTTATCGAACGTTGGATCACGTTCAATCTCATACGATGATTTATTTGGATTGTTATTGATGGAGGAGAATCATTTGAAGAAGGAGAAATTGCTAACGGAAGAGTTGAATACTCCGACAGCCCACTTCACGGCGAGACAACCGAGTGCAGGTGGTCGAGGCAGAGGCCGTGAATACCACCAACAAGGACAACAAGGCTAGTCCGGCCCCATATGCAATGAAATGTTGAGTTATAGAAATACATTAAGAATTCTTGATGCTTAGAGACAAATTAATTGATTTTCGCCTTAAGTCCTTTTTTTATTATTGATTTTGATGTTTGTGAAATTAAGGTATTATTTGTACACATCTGAAAAATAAAAAAATGAAGCGATAATAAATTAAAATAAAGAGATTTAACCAACTTGTAATTTATATAGATATATATATATATATATATATATATATATATAAATATATATATATATATTTATATATAAAAGCTTCATGAGCATACTTTTGGCCGAAAGTCTTAATTATTAAGACTTAAAATTCAAAATACTATAGTACATTATGTGAAAGAGTAATGACTATGTGGAAGTGGTATATACTTTAGAGTCTAGAATTTTTTTTAAATTATTAGTAATACATATTTAAATGGATTCTGACGATAATCATATAGCTTTAAACTTAGGAAGCATTCGACTTAATTCCTCTTTTAAACACCCTCAATGATCTATAGCAAAGGTCTTACAATATTTTCTATTAATGAAGTGAGAGAAGGTACATGAGAATATATTTTGGCCAGGAAGTAACTTTAATGATGTATCAACTTTTTCAAAGTTTGAACTTATCATGTATGCATTAATGTTGGTACTTGTAATTTATTTAAGAAAAGATACATGATGTTTGTAAATTTAGATATTATGTTACTTATAATTTATTTGAGAGTGGAATATAATTGATAGTATCAAGCTCCCTTCAATATATATATATATATTTTAAAAATCTATACACACCATTCTGCATGAGATTCTCTAAAAGAAAAATATCACTTGCAAATTTGAAATGGAATTTTGCAAAGGGACTTTCCTTTGCATATCTAGAAGGGATTTTGTAAGTGATATTTTCCTTGCAAATCCACAAGGTAGTTGATACCCTTGAAGAAAAATCTGCAAGAACATATATTGTAAAGGAATAATGTCCATTACAGATATGCATTTGCAAGAGAATTTTCGTTGCAAATTCCCTTGCACATCATTGATTTTCTTGTAGTGGATGAGGGTATAATCCAACCTTGGGTCAAATATTAGGGGCATTTTTGTACTGTATTTGAAAATAAAAGAACAAACTAAAGCCATAATTAATTATTATAAACAAATTTAACCAACTTTTTAATTAATATTGGTAGTCTATTAAAAATAAAGCTACATGAGCATACTTTATTGTCTAGCAGGCTAGTCTTAGACTTAAAATTCAAAATACTATAGTGACATTATGTAAAAAAGTAAAGACCAGGGAAGTGGTGTTAATATAATAGGTGTTAACAACAGAATATCCACGAGCTAAATGAAAAATGCCAGTTCCTCCGACAATTGGCATCTCACGCATTGGTTCAGTTAAGGTCACATCCCTACCTAGAATACTAATAGAACTACCTTTATAGGGACCATCAATGAAAGAAAAAACTAAAGCAGCAATAAGAGTAACTTCAGATTGCCCACCAAATCCATAAAATCTTTGTGATCGCCCAATCAAATTGGATTTGTGATCTGGGCCTTGTGTAATTGGGTCATCCATCATTTTCATGGTACCAAATAGAGAAGAAAATTTATTAGTTAAGTTAGATTGAGCAATTGTTGCAATAGTAATGTCATCTCCACTCTCTTTCTGTTGTTGATAGAATTCAATGTTGATTACTTTCTCCTTTTTAGTTGATTACTTTCTCCTCTTTAGTTGCTTCCATTTGGATTTGCGCGAAAGCTTTCCCGGCCATTATGGAAATGATGAGCAAAACTAATTTGTAGATGTTTCCCATATTGATTTGTTTTTTCACATTTTTTGTTTTTAGTTTACATAAATGTTGTTGATGCTTAATTTATTTATTTATTTATATGGAGACTTAAATAGTGTTGAAGATATTCCAATTCATTTATCTCAATTAATGTTTGACATTTTATCTCAATTCATTTATCAAAATGCTACAGGTTCGAAAAGTCTTACTATTGGCTCACAATTATTTATTATATACTAATATGATTGGGTGGGTTAGCCTATGCATGGATTAGCATGTTCAAAAAGAGGAAATTACTTAAAAAAATGTTTTGTTTTTCTTAATTGTACTTGACAACACTATTATTCATCTCATTACTATATGCTAATTCTTAGCCTAACACTCGTGTTACCTATGATAATATTATCAATATATTCTTTTACTACCATCTAAATTTGCCCTTTTTTAAACTAAGAAAGATGATTGATATC
Source organism: Euphorbia tirucalli (assembly GCA_039660915.1). Taxonomy (NCBI): domain Eukaryota; kingdom Viridiplantae; phylum Streptophyta; class Magnoliopsida; order Malpighiales; family Euphorbiaceae; genus Euphorbia; species Euphorbia tirucalli. The sequence continues at coordinate 45,253,510 of CM077636.1, forward strand.
AGTGGAGATTATGTTATAGTTAAATCATGATAATTAAGAAGAAAGAGAATTTCGGTTTTTTTAAGAGATTAGTATTGGGGTAAATTAGTCATTTGGATAGCCCAATTAATTTTTCATATAAAAAGGAAATGGAGGGAGCATATTTATTAATTTGGGTTTATCAATATACGGATATATATAGCAAATGAATAAAACATGGCTAAAAAACCATTGTTTATTGATTTTAATGATTTTAATTCTAATTAAGAACGTGTCTTTTAGTATGTTGCAACTATTTGCTAGCTTGATGACATTCTAGGAATCTGGACCTTTTAGGTTAAAAAGTTTATTAATCCCTACATTATAATATATTATACTTTAAGGTTCTTAAATTTTGTTTAAATCAAATCTGTGACCCCCTCAGCGCCACCGCTGTCATAAAGTGATAAGTTGGTATCAAAATATGATACTTTATTATTCTGATGAGTTCTTTCTAAAATAGTGGTGATACTTTGGTATCACAGGGTGAATCTAATTGTCAATGAATTTTTATTCAAAACAGTACATGATATCTTCGTATCATAAGGTGAATCTTATTATTTTGAGAATAATATTAACAGAAAATAGTGGTGATACCTTATTATTTTAGTGACTTTTTACTTATAATAGTGGTGATTATTTGGTTTAAGAAAGTGAATTTTATTATTTTGGCGAATGAGTGATACCTCGATGACATCACTGGTGAAAAATGCAAAATACACAAAAACATACAAAATGTGCAGAAAAATAAATTAAAAACAAAAAACAATGAAGAAGAATGAATGAAAATAATGAAGAAAATAGCAAAAAATGAAAAATACGAAAAAATAGAAAAACTTAGCATACGCAAAAAGAAAATACACTTATAACAATTAGACAAAAGGGTAAATTGTTTTTGGCACAGGAGCAAAAAAGTCTTTAGTCCTTGAAAACAGTGGTAATACCTTGGGATCATAAGGTGAAGGCTGAATGCATAAATACTCCCCGGAACTTGGCCAAAAACACCTATTGCCCCCCTGAACTTTGAAAATATCCTAATGACCCCCTGAACTTCTTAAAAGTGTTCTAATACCCCCTTAAATTTCTTAAAATTGGCCCAGTTTGCCCTCTAAGTCCCATAAAAACCAAAGTTTGCTTTGAAAAGTCAAACATGAGATAACCAAGGTATTAAGTGACACATGGCAGCAAAAGGGCAACTTGGGTCACTTTTTCAAAGTTTGGGGGGCATTAGGACATTTTAAAAGTTCAGAGGGGCAGTAGACGTTTTTGGATAAGTTCTAGGGGGTATCTATGTATTTAGCCTAAGGTGAATCTTATTATTTTGATTAATTCTTACTAATAGCAATTGTTATACCTAATTATTTTTGTGAATTCTTACTGAATAGAATAGTGATTCCTCATAATTTTACTAACTTATTACTGAATACGGTGTAGATTTCTTGGTATTACATGGTGATACCTTATTATTTGGGCGAATTCTTACTGAAAAACAATAGTGATACATTGATATAAAAAGTGATAAGTTGGTATCATAATATTATACTTCATTATTTTGATGAATTCTTTCTGAAATAGTGGTGAATTCTTAAAACACATGGTCTAAGAGGAATGTGTTAATGGCATAATTAGAAAAACAAAATCTAGAAAGAGCATTTTTGATAATTTTCTCTAAGCTTTGTGAGAATATTTTTTTAGGACATCATGAGTATAACGTATCTTATGCAAGTGGGGCCATAAACAAGGCAGAGAGTCTTCATTCTTGATAGAGAATTTCTGGTATGAATCCCTATAAGGTGGGGACAATTTTTTGTACTTTCGAATCTTTGACAAGTATGGGGACGGGGATAACTCCCTCTGACCGAAAAAATCTCTGGCCCCAATAGTGCTCTATTGGCGATTCCTTAGAAATTCCCGATGCATTATTTTATTTTATTTTATTTTACTCTTTTATTAGTTTTTACCTAATAGATTATAAGTAATAAACTATTGATGTTTGTTAAGTCTCCATGTATAGAAATAAATTTTATCAAAATCTGCGACATTTTGCAAAGCTATAATTAAAGAAAGAGGCAAAAGCCAAACACAAAGAATTAATATGGGAAACTTTTACAAATTAGTTTTTCTCATCATTTCCATAATGGTTATGAAGGCATCCGTAGAAACCCAAGGGGGAGTAACTGAAGAAGGGAAAGTAATCAACATTGAATTCTATCAACAACAAAAAGATAGTGGACATGACCTTACTATTGCAATTGCTCAATCTAACTTAACTCATAAATTTTCTTCTTTATTTGGTACTATGATAATGATAGATGACCCAATTAACACCACTTCCACGACCACTATTCTTTACTATAATGTCACTATAGTATTTTGAATTTAAGTCTTACTAAGACTATCCTACCACCCAACAAACTTTGCTCATAATGTTTTTTTAATAGAATAACTATATTAATTAAAAAGTTGGTTAAATCTGTTTATTATAATTAATTATGGCTTTTGTTTGTTCCTTATTTTTTAGATACGGTACAAAAATTCCCCTAATATTTAACCTAAAGTTGGATATACCCTTATCCACTACAAGAAAAATAGTGATCTACAAGGGAATTTGGAATGAAAATTCTCTTGCGGATGCATATCTAGAACAGACGTGATTCCTTTACAATATACGTCTTTGTAGATTTTTTTGAAGGAGTATTAATTCCCCTGTAGATTTGGAACAGAAATATTCACTTACAAAATCCCTTGCAAATTTGCAAAGGAAACTCCCTTTTTCAAAATTCTTGTTCAAATTTATAAGCGATATTTTCCTTTAGCAAATCCCTTATAGAATGGCATGTACAGGTGTTTATATTAAATTGATTGTTGGTGTGCCCTAGACCAAAGGCATTGGTTCTTGATTGTATTATACATTATATGCGAATATTTTGTATTATACATTGTGTTAAATAAAGGCATTTAATCTGTTTATTTGTTTCTTGTGTAATTTAATAAATAGAGTATCCATTGATTATAGTCATACTCATATTAACTAATATAGGTCATTAGCTATTGAGACCGTGAGTAGTGTTAAAGCTATAATCATAAAGTAGTCCCAGGTGTGTTCTAATCATGAGAATGAATAGAGCTAAAGACTAGAATGTACTTGACTTGATGGCAGTGTCTCATTGACCATTGGACATGGGATGTTAGTCAAGTATATGGGTACATGTTAGGTTACATGGTATTGGACCGATCTACCTCGAGAACACCTCATGGTCTAATCGTTATAGGTGTTTCTTAGGTAGTTCTTGATATTATCCTTAGACTTTATTTCACTATAACATGACATGGGATCTTATACACTTTGACATACACCTAACGGGCCTGTAATAGGCTACCATGTATGGATATGTTGGGTGGGCCAATGAACATGTTGATATTGATAGTGAGTTGACGAAATTGCCACTCGGTGTCCCCTGAGATGACATCACTGGCCACTTGATTAGTGGGACTAATAAGTGTATGGCCATACCCAAATAATTTAGGATACTTATTTGTGATCATCAGTCTATCCGGAATCAAGGAATGAATAAGCATAGAAGAGGTTGACTAGAACCATGCCTCTTGCTTATACATCGATCTCAGTTGGCAAGGGATATACAAGAATACTACCGGGTCATGTTCACATGAGACTACTAGTCTTCGTATCAATTAGGACCTGTAATGGTGTGCTAGAACCCACTTACAGTCTGTGGGTCTTGGGCACACTGCCAATATAAAGACGGACCCATAGGATCATACATATAGACTAGCTGAACTTGTGACATATCGGAAATATGCATATTGGGTGTACTTAGAATGAAAACTCGGTTAATTGAATTAATGACAATAGGCTTTGTCAAAATTAATTCAATTAATATAAAAGAGAAATTGATTATATTTGATTAATTAGTTACAGTATGTAAATAATTAATTAAATATATTTTCCTTGGTGGAAAATTAAATACACGAGTTGCATTTATTTAAGGTCGGATTAAATTAAATTTGGATTAAATCAATTGAACTTAATTAAGCCAATTGGAATTTTATTATACGGTTTAATTTAATTCCAATTACATAAATTAAATTAATTGACTGAATTAAAATTTAACCTAAAGTTAATTTAAAACCTAATTATACAAGGAGTATAAAAGGGGAGCCTTAAGTCTATTTCTCTAACCCTAGCCACCTTGTGAATTTCGGCCATCTAGGGAGAAAGGGAGCCGAATTCCTTTTGTGTGCTTTCTTAAGTTCCATTCATCTTCATTCGCTTGCACAAGTCCAGTTCATGTATGAGATTGTGGAGGAAACATGTTTGGGTTTCTTCAGCAGTCTCTAGAAGAGATGTATCAGGTGAGAATTTTATTATTCTCTTTTTCTTTCTTTGATTCTATCAAAATCATGGGTCTTAGAATCATGGAATTGAAGGAAAATTTTAACCGCTATTTTCCACTGCACGTGTTTTTCCTCGTGAAAATTCCCTACATTGATGTGTGTATATATATATATATATATATGGATTGAAGGGAGATTGCTATTATAAATTATATTCCACTCTCAAATAAATTATAAGTACCATATAAATAATTAAGCGTAATCATAACATATTGCATATTACCAATTTTTAGGCGTCATAGGGTGCTATCCCTATATGTATCCGATTCCCGAAACCAAATCTCTCAAAACACTTACCAATTTCATTTTCAGTGTCTAATCGCACCAATTGGTGGTGACTCTTAATCAAGGTATTTTTACCTAATTCTCTTGATCGAGAAAGTCTATCACTCCGAGTTGCACCTGTTGCGACAACAGCAATCCAACTATACAATAAAGGAACGAAAATGGGCCAATCTAATAAATGGCAAAAAATGCCCCTTAGTTTGTTAACCGATGCCATGTCGGAGTCAACATGGATAATTGATAAGTGGCTATTATATATACATTTTCATATCATATTTCCACTTCATTTAGTTTTTTTTCTTTGTTTTTGTGCATTTCGCTTAGTTTTGTATATTTTGAGGTGTGTTTGAGATTTAATGTAAATGGAGGCTAAATTGCCTATTTTGAGAGCTAAATCGTGCTTTTTATAGGAGCAATGAAGTCTTAAGGCATGTGCATGCCTTAGGAGGAGCGAAAATTGGAGAATTTGGAGTGGAGAAGCAAACTAATCCTATCCCATGCTCGTGGCTTAGACACAGTAAGAATCTTGCAAGTTTGTTGGAGTTGGAAGACCTAATTTTTTAGCATTATTTTATTTTTCATTCTTTTCTAGTCCATTTAGGAAAGAGATAAAACAATCATTATTTGTATTTTATTTTTACCTTCTCTAATTAGGATTTATCTTAGACACCTATAGAGAGTTGGCTAGAATATGATTTTGAGTAGGAGAGTTATTTTCTCTTTCTTCCTTTTAGATAAAACGTTATTTTTAAGGAAAAGTTTTATCATCATTCATTCAACAACTTTTAACCTTTTTTTTATACACCAACAACGTGAGTTTTTGAGGAGTTCAAGGAAAAAGTGAGGGTTTGAAGGTTCCATCATCCATTCTTCACCGATTGTCCTTCGTAAGCCGTCATTGGATTCGTCAGCTTTCTAGATTCATTCTTGACTGTTAGTCATCATGTTTCTTGTACTTTTTTTTATTTGTTTATAATTTGATTATGAACTATTATGGTAGATCTTACAAGATTTCCATGTAGTTTCTTGAAGTTTAATGCAATTGATTAGTATTATCTTTCCATGGATTTTGTTATGATTGATTAATACTTTGAATGCATGTCCATCAATTCCAATGTTCTTAGTTAATTTATAATTGATCAAAGAACTGAATTAATGGAAATTCATAACATGACGATTGCATAACTATTGTATTTGTGGCTCACTAGTATGTGGTAGGTTTCCATGAACTTAATGTTTTCCTATATGATTGCTTAAGACCGAACGAATTTAAGTAGTTAGATTAAAAATTAGAATTGATAGTCTTAACCGATGTTAATTGCTTGAGGAATTCGCCATCATTGGAATTTAATAAAGTTAATTGCATGATTTTTGGAGTTACTAGGTAAAACCATATGCCTTAGTTAACTCTATAATTGAAGTTGATCTTATAAATTTTAATTGTTTTGTTTTAGTAATTTTATTTAGTAGCTTCCTAAAATAAATTTAGGTTTAGAATCCAAAAATCAAAGATATAATATTTAATCAAAGGTAATATTTTTTGCCTAGTTAATAAATAACTGAGTGCGTTTAGCATTTGTATATTAGTCCTTGTGGGTATGACATCCTAGTTCCCTTTATTACTTGGTCGACAAAGTGCATTTACTCATTAGTAGGTGTGTATTTTAGACGCATTGATCATATTTGGTTCATGGAATAGAGGATGAATAGAGTAGCTATTTCATGTGGAATAGCTATTCCATGAAATAAACATTCTTTCAAGTAAGGAATAGCTATTCTTTGTGGGGTAAAAAAAATAAAAACTCATCGTACATGAACTTTGACCTTACTAACATACTAGTAGATGAACTTTAAAACTAGACATTAAAGTATATGAACTTAACAATCCACTAACATAAAAGTCAAAATAACAGTTAATTATTAAAAAGTACTTTTAACCGTGTCAATAACCTGCTAGAGTGCCACATAAACCCTTTTCATTTTTTTTTCTTCCTTTTAGTCCCTTTCTTCTTCCTTCCTCCTATAAACCCTTAGACCACAATTAAAGTTTTTTATTCTACTCTCACTTTTATTTTTTTCTTTCAGCAAGATAGGTCAAATTCAAAAATAAAATGATTAAATCAATTTTTTTCAATAAAAAGTGCATAAATTAACACAACTCCGGCTGATTCCAATCGCTTCCACTGAATTCAGCAAGAAATTTGAAAGCCATGACCAAATAATCTACAATTTCAATCGATTCCTTGGGCTCTGTCGCCATCAAGAACAGTCTTATTCTATTTTGATTCAGTAAAATGAACAAATAAATAAGTGGAAGGCAAAGCCAAATGGGAAATGAAACGGAAAATTGAAGACATAACCTTTTTTTTTGTCTTAATTGATTCCATCAATTTCATTAATTTCTATCTGAAATTCCAATCTGTTCCGTCAATTTTAATTAAATTTACATTTCAACTCCCATTGATTTGCAAAGAACAAATAAGCCAAAAAAATTTTTTTCTTTTCCACAGATGCAATGTACAACCTAATACCATTGCCATTGACGACTGATTGACAATTGAATTGCTATGAAAACCCTAGGAAGGAAACCAGGAGAGAGAAAATAGATCTATAACAAAGATAGGAACTGGTGGTGTCGGTTGTAGAGAGTGGTGGTGATGTCAGATACAATAGAGAGGAGGCAGCATCGAACTTGAAAAATGGAGATGATGGCTTTGGTTGCCAAGAGAAGGGACAACATTGAAGGCACTGGTTGTCAGATTCGACAGAAGGATGTGACACCGAAGATGGTGTTGTTTTTAAGAGAGGTAGCGTCCAATAAGAGGAGTGGCGGGCAGCGTTGGACCAAAAGATTGGAGGAGACTGGACTAAAAGTGGAGGATGGCAAAATTAGTCATTAGGTTTAGGGGTAAAGTAGGAAGAGAGAAGAAGATATATTAAAAAAATTTGTGGTGGCTTTTTTTACCAGATCTTTATGTGGTTAACGATATTTTTTTGAGTTAACGGTCATTTTGATTTTTATGTTAATAATGTGTTAAGTTGGTGTATTTTTATATCTAATTTTAAAATTCATGTACCGTTATGTTTCTAGAGCAAAAGTTCGTGTACTATAGGTGATTGTTAGCCCTTCTTTGTGGAACCAAAAAATAGCTATTCCATACTTTACCACATGTTATAATTTTTTATATTACTTTTTATTTTACTCATTTTTCTCTAATTTTTTCGTTTTCGCTTGGTATTATGTTTTCATTGCTTTTTTTTTCCGCTTCTTTTTTTTTTTTTTGGTTCATTTTTCTTTAGTTTACTTAATTTTATCCCTTTTTTCTTCAATCTATCTCTTTTTTCATTTTTTACGTTTTTGTTGTTTGATTCTTTTTTTCTTTATTTAACTTATTTCCACTTAGTTTACTTCATTTTTTTCTGTTTTATTAAGTCATATTCCATATATTATTTTAGCGTTGAACCAAACATTGGAATAGGGTCGAAAAAGGAATAATTATTACATTCTATGGAACAACTATTTTATTCCCACCCTAATCCATTATATGAACCAAACATGACTATTAAATTTTTGGTGTTGTTTACCTAATTTTCTTAATCAAGAAAGTCGGACGCTCTGCGTCTTGCCCATTGCGACAACACCAATCTAACTTGGCAATGGAGGAACGAAAATGGGCCTATCTAACGAATGGTAAAAAATACCCCTTAGTCGTTTACCTGACGCCAAGTCGGAGTCCACGTGGATAATTTATCTAATTAAAGTGTCATGTGTTAAATTTAAATTCTTTCACCAACCAAAATCCGCCCATGTCTATGACTATGACCGAACCCAACCCAACTCACCCTATCTCTTTTCTCTCTTTGTTTTTTTTTAACCCGTTGTCTTTTATCTTTTCCTTCATTCGCTTTGGTTTTTTCCACTGTCGCACCAGTGGAAAGAGAAAGCGAGTAAAGTAGTCATAGTATTTGGACAAATTAAGTAATTTACTGATTTCTACAAAGATTAAGTTTTCTACCAAAAAATGACAGAAAATCGAGCTAAACCAATCAGTTCAACTGGTTCAACTGTGAACTAGCTATTAGTCTAGTCGGTTTGATATTAAATGCCAATTTTTGAAGAAAATCATTAAAGATTGGTTTGAATGGGAAAATATTAGTCGAATCGGCAACCCAAACCGGTCAAACTGCTAATTAATTAGATAATGTTTTTAATAAAATTACTTCAATAATATTTGAAAAGAAAAAAAAATCTAATTGAACAACAAGTTGAACCCGGTTGAATTAGTCAAACTGTGAAATGATAGCTTCGCCTATTTGTCATCTGGCCGATTATAATAACATTGGTTATAGAATTATGGGTCTAAATTATTTGGGTATAATGTGAAGATGGAGGATTTTGATATGTTCAGTTTCAAAGTCGTTGGAAGTCATAGTTAAAACTTCTACTATGGCATGAGAAAGTTTGATTTATAAAGAATGGAAAAAATATTATCTTTAATAAACCTAGTGATATGAGTGACAATACATTTCAATTGTTTAAGATGAGTATTTATAGCATTTGAAGCAAACTAGGGTAACAAAGCCTCAAGATAGTTTCAAGCATACATGTGTTCTTGATGAACATGGAGATCTAACAGTTACAAATCAAAAGGAGTACTCGAAATATGCTTAGAAAATATCTCCCACCATGGCTAATCAGTAGCAAGATTTAAAACTTGATGGCAAAGTCTTTCCCTAATAATTAATTAGTAAGCTGTTCCTGAACACAACTTTTTTTTTTTACTCTGTTGCATCAGCGGATTGGTCAGTGCACAACACCCAATTAGGAATTTTGTCCAGAAACTGCCAAAATATGCTAAAATGGAATTAAAAATATAATTAGCACTTATTAACACGATTCTAAGCTGTTTTAAGCGAAATGAATCATAAAAAAACTTAAATTAGTATAATTAACTATAAAAAAAATCAAGATATTTTCTCTTATCATGCACTTTTAAAATTTTGTTAGTTACAAAAGAAATGTTTCCGGTTGGTGTTGATATTGCGTAGAGAAGACATTGTGTTAGGGACATTTGTTTTTACTGCATTGAAGCAATAAAATTTCGTTGAACACAAAACTGGACGAAAGAGAATGCAAGAAAAGACAAGGACAGCAAGTTAGGTTGGGTGAGTAGAGATGAGGCGGGTTTGGTCATTGATGTGGGCGGATTGTGAACACATAAATTATAAACTTGAGTTACAACATTTAACCTTCTTTGTAATGTGTGTATATATATATATATAGGATGACATCCGGTCCGGTACATCCGGTTCAGTCCGGTAGTCCGGACCCGTATCCCATCACCCGGTTAAAGAAGCCAGATTCCGCATCCGGGTCCCGACCTCCTCTGAGCAGATTCGGATTAAGTTTCCTTGATCCGCGGAGAGATCCTAGGAGAAGAGGTGGTGTCCAATTAGGAATCCACCCCCGTGTTTTACTAGGGCAAGAACACCACCCACGTGGAGCTCTTTCAATATCAATCCAACTCTACCATCCCTCCTATAAAAGGAGGATACTCTGTATGAGGTAAAGATTCAATTCTATTCTCAATTCTCCTAAAAAGTACTTTTAACACACAGGAGCGTACTAACTTAGGCATCGGAGTATACCCCAGAGGCTACCGGTGTCTCATCGTTTTCTGTCTTGCAGGAGCAACATTGGATCTGGTCAGAGTAGCAACCCGGACCCGGATCATCCAGAGGATTTTACCGAATCCATCACTTGGTGCGGTGAGCGTGGACGGATAATCATGAATCCAAGTTCCGCTAACATGACTTCAGACACTTTGGGAGATTCTCTCACGACCACAACTCCATCGGCGACGTTGAACTCATCCATATCTCCCCAGGCAGTAGTAATCAATCAAATAGCCAGCAACCTGAGCCCCGTCGATGCCAGAGATCTGAGGCAGGCATTTCTTCAGATCCAAAATCATGGCATGGTTGGACTAACCATCAGTAGCAGCACATCCCTTTTGATTACAGGAGTCGACAACTTGGGAATGGGAGTAGCTCGGAACCTTTTCCCACTACCAGAGTACACCATGGCCCCTCCAACCACAAACCCAGCACACGCTTTTTCAGAAGACACCAGGAAGATGAATCAGCCTAACACCATCTTCCCTGGATTTGGGGATCCCACAGCCCAACATACGACGTTCGGGGCACCGCTGGCTCCAATGATGTCACAGGCCAGGCTACCTAGCTTCCAGACCCTGGTCCAGACACCTCCGCCTAGCTATCATCCTACCCACGGGGTACATGTTGGGCCCACCCCCAGCACAAGCAGCAACACCTACACCGGAAGGAGCAGACGACCTAAAGATGATGGCGTTGTTCAAACACTACTTTTCCCGATTCTCAGTGCCCATACAAGAGCCTCTACTAGAAAGCGGAGGATCCTGCTTCACCAATCAAATCCTGAGCATACCATGTGACCCCAAATTCAAACAGTTAAACTTTGAGAACTATAATGGGAAAACAGACCCCTATGTCCACTCCAGAAACTACAAGAACAGGATGCAGATAGCTGGGGCCAATGAGGGTCTGATGTGCAGATTATTCTCATCAACGCTGGTGGGTCTGGCTTCCTGTTGGTTCGAGACACTAGAACCGGCCTCGATCAACAGTTGGGAACAACTCCGGGAGCAATTCTGCACCAAGTTCTACGTTTCGGTCCCCACTGGAATAGCCAGTAAAACCCTACACGACGTGAAACAGAGGCAAGGAGAGTCCCTCCGAGAGTTCGTGGACAGATTCAACCTAGCAACAGTGGAGATTTGGAGATTCGATTTCAACACGGTACTAGAGGCACTGATCGCCAACACAACTAACGAGAGGCTAAGGGCCGACCTCGTCTTAAGGAAGCCCCAAAATGTAACACAGATGATCTCAATGGCAAAAACATTCATAGAACTAGATGAAGTGGGTGTGCCAACCTGGCACCATAAGGATGGCGAGAGGAGATCAGAGGACAGCGGCCCAGGAGGGACAGAAGGGAGAAAAGGGACCACAGAAAACCGAGAGAATTCAAACCCCTTAACCGGCCACTAGGCGAGGTGTTAGTAGCGGTCGAGAAGAGCAGAGACAAGAAGAGCCTATCCTACCTGGAAGCTAGAAGAGGACAGATCATGGGAGAGGACGAGAAGGCATTCTGTAGATACCACCATGTGAACGGCCATGACACGGATGACTGCAAGCGGCTAGCGGAGGACATCGAGGAATTGATCAAGAAGGGCAAGCTACGGAAGTTTGTGGAAAGGAAAGGCAAGGAGGAATCAAAAAGACCTACGGATGAAGACTATCAACCGACCAAAAGAACGAAAGGAGTGGTCATGGTAATAGCAGGAGGAGATCAGCCGGCCAAAAAGATCAAAAGGAAGGCAGAAAGAGACGCTAAGCCTAACCCTCCCCTCTCGGAGAACAGAGTAGCACCGGGTCACACAGATGCCCTGGTTATGGAAGCAGAGATTGAAGGTTACTTGGTTAAACATATCTTGGTGGACACGGGAAGCTCGACGAACATCATCACCAGACATGCAATAGAAAAGCTGAGAGTTGCTCCCAGTCGAATCCATCCGGTTCACGCCCCACTGGTCGGCCTCAGTGGACACACTGTACCGGTAACAAGTCAGGTAGCGTTGGATATAGAGATAGGAGACGAGAAACACGTATAGAGGACAAAAGCCGACTTCACCATAATAGACTCTCCTCTGGCATACAACGCCATACTAGGTAAACCACTTCTCTCAGAATCAGAGGCCGTTTTATCAATCCGGTATCTGACGCTGCAAATACCTATCGCCTCTGGATGGGCGATTGCCAGAGGAAGCCAGCAGATCGCTCAAAGAACATACCTCGCTTCCTTACAGCCAGAGAGGAACCCGGAGGAAGAAGAAAGAAAGACAAAGCCGCAGGAAAAACTTGAAACGCTAACAGTCACATCATACAGAAATGTGTGGATATCCCAAGAGCTAGATAGTGGCATCAAAGAGCAGATTATACAAGTAATAAAAGAGGAGCAGAACACTTTCGCCTGGAAAATTAGTGACATAGAAAGGGTACCATCAGAAATAATAAAACACTCACTCAATGTAGATTCGGAGGCAACCCCAGTAGTGCAGAAGAGGCGAAAATACGCACTGGAAAGCAGAGGGCAATCGAGGAAGAGATCCAGAGATTACTCGACGTAGGACACATCCGGGAAGTTCAATACCCCAAATGGCTGGCAAACATAGTGATGGTGAAGAAGGCAAGTGGAAAGTGGTGCATGTGCGTCGACTTCATCGACCTCAACAAAGCATGTCCAAAAGATAGCTACCCACTGCCCAACATTGATCAGCTAATGGATTCGACGGCTGGTTACTGTTGGAGATTGTGCCCTAAGGCCAATATTGGATTATGTAATTTGACTTCTAAGATTAATCTAGTGTAGATTAATATTATCATTTATGTTTGTATGTTAGCATTTATGATAAGTATCCATGAATAAATCGTGTTATTCTAAATATCCCTAGTCGATTGTTATTATGGGAATAATAACAAACTAAGACTAGTGTGAGTGATAATGGATATTCATAAGATGAATATAGTGTATACAGATACAGATTATACTCACGGGTAATATGTTAGAGAACATGTTACTGGAGACCCACTATGAGATCAAGTTCATGGTCATGTGTCACAACTGATCTTGATTATAGTAGTGTCATTAGCTGATTCCTTTGACCTGAGGTCACCATTGATTCCGGGATGAACTCATGTTGTGCTTTGACGCAGTCAAACGCTGCTCGTAACAGAGTAGTTATAAAGGCTGTGATTGGGTACGATATGACTCATGCCTTGGGATGTGAGTGACAGATATGGGATTTTGTCCCTCTCTAACAAGAGAGCGATATCACTGGGCCCCTCGATAAGTAAGACTGTTAAATGCATGGCCGTGCTCAAATAAATTGATAATAGTATCAATTGATTTGTCTGGACAGTTTACTTTGAGATCGAGAAAGCATATGATTAATTATATAAGATTGACAAGTGTACCATGTCTTATGATTAATCATGATATCAAAGAGACAAAAGGGAATATGACATTCTATAAATAGGTATTGGATCATTCCAATCATGTTAATTGGGTAGTCATAAAGGCTTGCTAGAGTCCGCTTATGACTTATAAGGATATTATGGTAATTTCCTTATTGCCAATTGATATGAACCTATGGGGTCACACACAAAGAGCAAAATGAAGTTCATCTTTTCAGGTATAAATTATTATTGGATAATAATTTATGAATGAGAAAGAGAATGAATATATATATAATGATATATATATATTTATATATGTGTATAAATATTAATATGATTAATATTGCATAAAGTATGCTACATATTATAATTCAATTATATAGAGATATAATTAATTATAATATCAAATATACATATGTGTATGATGGAAAATGGAATTGATTTAATATTAATTGAGAATTAATATTAAATTGTGTGGGTTAATTTATAATTATAACTAATAAGGGTATTAAGTTATAATTATAATTAAGTTTAAAGGATATATAAAAGGAAGTTTTATAACCTAAAAACCCTAACCCTAGTCATTTTAACATAAGATGCAGATTTTCTGCAGCCTCCAAGGGGCCAGCCGAAATCTCCCCTTCTCCATCTCCCAAGGTTTTCGAAACTTTGGCCTTCTCTCGTTCGAAGAATCGTTCTTCAATCCCGGCTCTAGCACGCGGTGAATGAATTGCTCCGTGTGGATCAACCGTAGAGGGAAGCTACTTTGGTTCCTAATTGATTCAAAACCTACAAAGAATTAAGGTAATTCTTTAACCCTCCTTCCAATTCAATGCAATGTACATGGGTCCTTGGTGGGGATTAATCCTTTTATTTCCACTGCGTATATATTGTTTTTGTGCGATTAATTCCCCAACAGTTACACCATATTGTTGGGGATTTAATCGCACAAAAACAATACGCAGCGGAAATAAAAGGATTAATCCCCACCAAGGACCCATGTACATTGCATTGAATTGGAAGGAGGGTTAAAGAATTACCTTAATTCTTTGTAGGTTTTGAATCAATTAGGAACCAAAGTAGCTTCCCTCTACGGTTGATCCACACGGAGCAATTCATTCACCGCGTGCTAGCGCCGGGATTGAAGAACGATTTCTTCGAATGGAAAAAGCCAAAGTTTCGAAAACCTTGGGTGATGGAGAAGGGTGAAGTCGGCTGGCTCCTTGGAGGCTGCAGAAAATCTGCATCTTATGTGTAGGCTAGGGTTAGAGATTTTAGGTTATAAAACTTCCTTTTATATCCATTAAACTTAATTATAATTATAACTTAATACCCTTATTAGTATAATTATAAATTAACCCACACAACTTAATATTAATTCTCAATTAATATTAAATCAATTCCATTCTCCATCATACACATATGTATATTGATATTATAATTAATTATATCTCTATATAATTAAATTATAATATGTAGCATACTTTATGCAATATTAATCATATTAATATTTATATATACATATATATATATAAATATATATATCATTATATATATATTTATTCTCTTTCTCATTCATAAATTATTATCCAATAATAATTTATACCCGAAAAGATGAACTTCATTTTGCTCTTTGTGTGTGACCCCATAGGTTCATATTAATTGGCAATAAGGAAATTACCATAATGTCCTTATAGGTCACAAGCGGACTCTAGCAAGCCATTACGACTACCCAATTAACATGATTGGAATGATCCAATACCTATTTATAGAATGTCATATTCCCTTTTGTCTCTTTGATATCATGATTAATCATAAGACATGGTACACTTGTCAATCTTATATAATTAATCATATGCTTTCTCGATCTCAAAGTAAACTGTCCAGACAAATCAATTGATACTATTATCAATTTATTTGAGCACGGCCATGCATTTAACAGTCTTACTTATCGAGGGGCCCAGTGATATCGCTCTCTTGTTAGAGAGGGACAAAATCCCATATCTGTCACTCACATCCCAAGGCATGAGTCATATCGTACCCAATCACAGCCTTTATAACTACTCTGTTACGAGCAGCGTTTGACTGCGTCAAAGCACAACATGAGTTCATCCCGGAATCAATGGTGACCTCAGGTCAAAGGAATCAGCTAATGACACTACTATAATCAAGATCAGTTGTGACACATGACCATGAACTTGATCTCATAGTGGGTCTCCAGTAACATGTTCTCTAACATATTACCCGTGAGTATAATCTGTATCTGTATACACTATATTCATCTTATGAATATCCATTATCACTCACACTAGTCTTAGTTTGTTATTATTCCCATAATAACAATCGACTAGGGATATTTAGAATAACACGATTTATTCATGGATACTTATCATAAATGCTAACATACAAACATAAATGATAATATTAATCTACACTAGATTAATCTTAGAAGTCAAATTACATAATCCAATATTGGCCTTAGGGCACAATCTCCAACACATATATTCATGCTTGGACGCAGCATCCGGATATCACCAGATACCCATGGACCCAGTGGACCAAGAGAAAACCTCTTTCATTACGCACAAAGGGACATACTGTTACCAGGTCATGTCCTTCGGATTAAAAAACGCTGGAGTTTGGGTTTGGTGTTCTTCGTTTAAGTGTGGAAATTGTTTCTGCATATTTACGATTTTCCAATCAATTATTTATAAATGCAATGAGATTGTGTTTTAGCGTTTTGAACCCTAAATCTTGAAGATTTTATGCATGGTGTTTTGGTATGGTTTTTGGACCCCATGGATGGTTTTGTTTCTTTTGGTTTTATGGATGTAAGGTTTTATAAATACGGCCTGCGAGTCGTTTGTATTTATGTAACCTTATTTTTCTAGATAAATTGTATAGGATGCAATTTATTGTTTGTAAATTTTATTTTACTAGAAAATTGTATAGGATGCAATTTTGTAATATATGTAAATCCATGAGATGGTGCCAAGGAACAAAGACGTGAAGACGGATCCAAGGGGTGCGGCTTTGCTGTGACCATGCGATGGTTACAACCACCTAGGAAATGACCTGTTGATTTTCATATTGGCCTGTGAAAATCAATGTAGATAAAACCATACCATAACACGGTCTTTCGAGTCTATTGCATGTTTTATATTTTGATGCCATGTGATGCCATGCTAAGTATGATATATGCATGCTAGATGAATGTATGACATTGGATGCCATGCTAGAATTAATATTAACTTAGAAAGATTAATGTTAATGCCATGTATTGTATGAGATACATTTTAATCACAGGAATTAATAAACCCTAAATAAACTTATGAAGTTTATATTTTTGCCACCCAATTACGTATAACACTAGTCAAGTACTATGTTCGCATCATGGTAGCCACGCCAAAGCGGGTACGCATGTTGTGACCTTAGCGAAGCGATAATATGAGAAATGGTGATTCTCATTGTGTTGTAATTGGTTTAACAAAGGGTTAATCAAAACGGTGTTTGAGCCCGAGGCAAAGATGAGATGAGTAACATACAATTAAATATGATATATGATATCATGCATCTCATAAATTAGAAGAGTTGCATAATGATGCAATTGGCAAAGAAGTGCACATCCAAAATATGTTTAAATGGTTTAAAGCATGATTTTGAGTCTTTGCCTACCGAAATTATATTTAATCATAGGGACATGCCAAAGCAGTGCTACGGTTAAGTATGGATTTTGGATCTTCACCCACTTAAATATTTTAAAGGGTTTTATAATTTAAGTGGGAGCATTTAAATATAAATCTTTACACGCTTTATTATAGTTATGATTGCTATTACCATGATCTCGATTGTTATTGAACTTTGAGAATTGTTCTCAAATCAAAAGGAATCATATGTTCTCAATAATCCTTTTGCCCAATGAACCACTAGCAATTGTAATACGAGTATAAAAGATGCTTACTTGAAGCATCGAAGGGACTCTGTTTAAAATTTATTATCTTACACTTGCCACCAATTCTTCCGCACGTGGAAGTTTTACTTGAGGTATATGATACATCACAAATGGAAATGTTCCATCAGTTAGTGAGCAAGAAAAGATAAGTGTTTGAGGCAACATTTTCTCATTGGCCTCCAAAAGGCATTAAGATGTGATCTTGAATTCATTATTTGATAGTCATTGGTGATGAACTATCATTTGAATGACATGGGGAAAATTGTGAATTAGTTGCATAGGATGCAAAAGAATGTTAAGTTATCCATAAAGGATAAGCCCGCCTCGAATTGTGTGCTTATGGTTCAAAAGGAAAAGGATAAAAGGAAGGTCGAAAAGCATAAAGACCGAAAGGTTCGGGTGAAACATGTTTTAAAGACCAAAGCTGTTGGCATAGAGAGATCTCCAAAAGAAGGGTGTTGCCATTTCTAGAATGAATCGTTCATTAGAATAGAAATAGCAAACCTTGTTTGGAGAACTATAAGAAGATGAAAGGCAGTAAGACTGCTACCTTAAGTATTTATTAACTATTCTACTCTTGTTTCTATATCAAAAGGTATTAGATACCGTTGTGAATCTCATATTAGTAGAATATGATGAATCGCAATTTGAATAGAAACCTTATGAAGGTGAAAGGTAGAATGCGAATATGCAAGAGAAGCAAAGGTTGTTACTCAAAGGTTATGAACTTTTACATGTGATTTACGAACTCTTGTTGCCTATTGAGCTTGTTGGCTTGAGTAAACAAATGTTGTTTATTTTATAATTGTGAATTATAAACTTTATAAAGACATGATTATGAAATGTAGATTTACATAATTGTCTTTATATGTGGAGCCCATCTGTAACATAAATACTGTAAGGATCGAATCAAATAGTTGATTCAACCTATTTTGGCAGTGTCCTCTTGGAGACATAAGCAAAGTCGCATTACGAAACTCCATGAGAATGGACTTTTGGATTCATGAGATTATGAATCATCTTGAATCATGCGAATGTTGTTTATTGTAAAAGATGATAAAGTTGTTCTTTGCTAAAAGTAGTTAAAGAATAATCGATTTATTAAGCATTATACATATGGATGTATATGAATTATAAATCAACTGCTAAAGGAGGTTTTAATACTTCATTACCTTTATGGAACTTTTCTCTAGATAAGAGTATCTAATTAAACACGAGTTTGGAACTTTTGAAGTGTTCAAAAGCTTGTAAAAGGAGTATGAAGTATCTTGACAAGATAGTAAAGTCATTTAGATATGATCCGAGTGGTGAATATTTGAGTCAAGATTTTGACAATCATCTTAGAAATTGTGGGACTGTCTCACAATTGACTCCTCCAAGTACGCCACAAAGGATGTTGTGTCGAAAAGGGAGTAATTGAACTCTATAAAGATATAGTTCAATCTATGATGAAGTCAAGTTGATCATCGTTTTCTCAAAAATATGCCATTAAAGCAGCTGTGTATATTGTTCCGTCTAAAACAATTCATGAATCAACATATGAGATATGGTTGGGTAAGAGACCCAAATTGTTTCATTGAATAAGTTTAGGGCTGTAAAGCTTATTTCGAATAAGTTGGCACCTAAATTTAAATATCGTATTGTGGATTACTCAAAAGGAAAGTAGGAGTTGTTACTCCTGTGTTTCTTTGGGATACAAAGTAGTTGTAGCTAGAAATGGTTTCCCCTTGAAGAGGGAGTTAATTTCTAGTAGAGTTAGTGGGAGTAAGGTACACCTACAAAACTCGTAATTCACAAAAGTGACATTTAACGTTGAAGAGGAACGTGGAAATGGTTTCATGATCATTGTTGAAATTACACAAGTCCAATGAAAGTCTAGTGGAATACGACATGATTAGGAGAGATATGGATTTCTCAAAATCATGATGTAGTTTTACTAAATTGGAATAAGTCTTCTTTTATGAAGAAGCAATGTTAGATTTTGAATCTAATAAGTGACTTGATGCTACAAAGGTTGAAGATAAGTCCATGTCTAACAATCAAAGTATAGACTTTGATAAATCTTTTAGAAGATGCATATGCAATGGTTGCAAGTGAGTTTTCAAATTGAAAACCGACATGAATGGTGATCTTCAAACTTATAAAGCACGACTAGTGACAAAAAGGGGTTATAAACAAGTTCATAGTAGTGACTATGAGGATACGAACAAATTCATAGTAGGACTACGATAAAATCCTTTTTCGTCATTAATCATGATCAAGTCAAAATTGAGTTCTTGTTGCCACAACCGCATAATATGATTATAAAATATGGCAAATGGATATCAAAATCTGTTTTCTACGTGAAAACATGATTGAGGATGTGTACGTGACACAACCCAAAGTTTTTGAGCATCCAAAGAATTCAAATAGCGTATGCAAGTTTCAAAGATTCTTATAAGGATCGAAACATGCATCAAATAGTTGGAATCATAGTTTTGATAAAGAAATCAAATGGTTTGATTTTATCAAAAGGATGATGAATCTTGTGTTTCAAAAGGATCAGTGGGAGCATATCGGTATTCCTAACGCTATATGTGGATGACATATGGCTTGTTGGAAATAACATTCTTACCTTGCAAGAAGTAAAATCTTGGCTAAGAAAGTAATTTCGGTTAATGTTATAAGCATGACTGCCTGTGTTCTTGAAATTGGAATCTATAGAGATAGATCTAAAAGAATGTTTTGGCTTAAGTCAAAGCATTGAAAGCGTTCAATGTAAAAAGACTTAATAGAAGCTTGCTTATGTTAACTGCACATATACAACTGATTGCAATTAGTTGCAATATATCAGTCGAGATCTAGTATTCTCTTAAAAAGAGATGTTATGATTTTGAAAGGTTCAAAATAAAACAATATAGCTAAATATCTATAATAGTAGTCAAAGTATATTGTTACATATCATGTAAAAGAAATTTTGGATGAAGAAGTTCATCAAAAATTTTTGTGTTTTGTTCTAAGCATTGCTTATCCTGTGAGACTATTGTAGGGACAATAGTTCAATGCGTAAGAACCCTGTATGACACAAGCATATACTTAGGCGTCTTTCACTAATTTAGAGAGGCTGTCTCTAAAGAAAGAGTGAAAATGTGTAAAGTAGCAACGGAAGCGAAAATTAATAATTCACTGACAAAGACTCCCGCACGAATGAATACATGAAAGTCATGTAGGTCAATGGGTATAAGATACATGTATGATTGGCCATAGTGCAAGTGGGAGATTGTTGGAGATTGTGCCCTAAGGCCAATATTGGATTATGTAATTTGACTTCTAAGATTAATCTAGTGTAGATTAATATTATCATTTATGTTTGTATGTTAGCATTTATGATAAGTATCCATGAATAAATCGTGTTATTCTAAATATCCCTAGTCGATTGTTATTATGGGAATAATAACAAACTAAGACTAGTGTGAGTGATAATGGATATTCATAAGATGAATATAGTGTATACAGATACAGATTATACTCACGGGTAATATGTTAGAGAACATGTTACTGGAGACCCACTATGAGATCAAGTTCATGGTCATGTGTCACAACTGATCTTGATTATAGTAGTGTCATTAGCTGATTCCTTTGACCTGAGGTCACCATTGATTCCGGGATGAACTCATGTTGTGCTTTGACGCAGTCAAACGCTGCTCGTAACAGAGTAGTTATAAAGGCTGTGATTGGGTACGATATGACTCATGCCTTGGGATGTGAGTGACAGATATGGGATTTTGTCCCTCTCTAACAAGAGAGCGATATCACTGGGCCCCTCGATAAGTAAGACTGTTAAATGCATGGCCGTGCTCAAATAAATTGATAATAGTATCAATTGATTTGTCTGGACAGTTTACTTTGAGATCGAGAAAGCATATGATTAATTATATAAGATTGACAAGTGTACCATGTCTTATGATTAATCATGATATCAAAGAGACAAAAGGGAATATGACATTCTATAAATAGGTATTGGATCATTCCAATCATGTTAATTGGGTAGTCATAAAGGCTTGCTAGAGTCCGCTTATGACTTATAAGGATATTATGGTAATTTCCTTATTGCCAATTGATATGAACCTATGGGGTCACACACAAAGAGCAAAATGAAGTTCATCTTTTCGGGTATAAATTATTATTGGATAATAATTTATGAATGAGAAAGAGAATGAATATATATATAATGATATATATATATTTATATATGTGTATAAATATTAATATGATTAATATTGCATAAAGTATGCTACATATTATAATTCAATTATATAGAGATATAATTAATTATAATATCAAATATACATATGTGTATGATGGAAAATGGAATTGATTTAATATTAATTGAGAATTAATATTAAATTGTGTGGGTTAATTTATAATTATAACTAATAAGGGTATTAAGTTATAATTATAATTAAGTTTAAAGGATATATAAAAGGAAGTTTTATAACCTAAAAACCCTAACCCTAGTCATTTTAACATAAGATGCAGATTTTCTGCAGCCTCCAAGGGGCCAGCCGAAATCTCCCCTTCTCCATCTCCCAAGGTTTTCGAAACTTTGGCCTTCTCTCGTTCGAAGAATCGTTCTTCAATCCCGGCGCTAGCACGCGGTGAATGAATTGCTCCGTGTGGATCAACCGTAGAGGGAAGCTACTTTGGTTCCTAATTGATTCAAAACCTACAAAGAATTAAGGTAATTCTTTAACCCTCCTTCCAATTCAATGCAATGTACATGGGTCCTTGGTGGGGATTAATCCTTTTATTTCCGCTGCGTATATATTGTTTTTGTGCGATTAATTCCCCAACAGTTACACCATATATTCATGCTTGGACGCAGCATCCGGATATCACCAGATACCCATGGACCCAGTGGACCAAGAGAAAACCTCTTTCATTACGCACAAAGGGACATACTGTTACCAGGTCATGCCCTTCGGATTAAAAAACGCGGGAGCTACTTACCAAAGATTGGTGAATTGTATGTTCAAAGAGTTGATTGGGAGAACGGTCGAAGTGTACGTGGACGACATGATTGTCAAGAGCTGGACCCTGAATGACCACCCCAGAGATCTAAGGGAGGCATTCTCCATCCTTCAAAAGTACAGACTTCAGCTGAATCCGAAAAAATGCATATTCGGAGTACGAGGCGGCAAATTCCTGTGATTCATGATCTCACAAAGAGGGATTGAAGCAAACCCGGAGAAGATAAAGGCTGTACTAGAAATGGCTCCACCCAAGACGCTTAATGACATCCAGAAACTAAATGGAAAAGTCACAGCCCTAGGAAGGTTCATCTCGTTCTAGGCAAAAAGATGCATGCCGTTTTACAAAGCACTCAAAAAAGGACAGGCCTTCAAGTGGGACAAGGAATGCCACGAGGCGTTTGACCAATTGAAGAAGTTCCTCACATCACCCCCCCTGCTGAGCAGACCGGTACCAGGAGAAAAATTGTATGTATACTTGGCAGCTGTAGAGGAAGCCGTCGGATCAGTTCTAGTAAGAGAAAAGGACGGGCAACAATATCCGGTGTATTACAGCAGCAAGGTACTACGAGGGGTGGAGACAAGATACCCCAACATAGAGAAAATGGCGCTGGCCCTGCTCTCGGCATCCAACAGACTGAGGCCTTACTTCCAGGCACATACTATCATCGTTAGAACCGGGTTCTCACTCAGAAAGGTGCTGCAACGGCCCGAAACATCCGAGAGATTGGCGGAATGGGCGATACACCTGGGGGAATTTGACATCAGATTGGAACCCAGGCAAGCTTTGAAAGCTCAAATCCTAGCAGACTTCGTAACAGAGTTCAAAGATCTTGAGCACAACTCAACACCTCCATCTGAAGAATGGGATGTCTTTGTGGACGGAACATCGTCAAAAGAAGGGGCCGAGCAGGCGTATACATTAAAGGACCAAACTGGATCCGACTCCACTATGCAGTGAAGTTGGACTTCCCAACGATGAATAATGCAGCAGAATATGAAGCGATGATCAAAGGCCTGGAGCTGATCAAAGAGATAGGGCCAAACAGAGTCCGGATACTCAGTGACTCAAGGTTGGTGTCCAACCAGATAAAAAAACACTTTGAAGTCCGAGACCCAGCCATGAAAGGATACTTGGACACTGTCCAGAGATTGTTGAAATAGATTGAGGCGCAGGGAACAGTACAGAAGATTGAAAACATACCCCGGGAAGCCAACAGCCTAGCGGATGAACTCGCTAAAGCCGCCTCTAGCAAAGAAGAGTGGCAACATCTGCACTGTCCGTACGAAGTATAGTCTCATCCCAGCATTGAGTAAAATGAAGTCCTGACGGTAGACCACCATGGAACATGCTGGATTACACCCATCAGGGACTTCCTAAAGGAGGGAAAATTGCCAGCTGATGAACCAACGGCTAGCCGAATCTCTAGGAAGTCTTCTAGGTATGCTATTATAGACGGACAGTTTTACCGCAAGTCTTTTAGTCACCTTTGGATGAAATGCATCTCGCTGGAAGAAGGCAACTATGTTTTGAGAGAACTCCACGAGGGGATCTGTGGGTCACATCAGGCCACCCTAACCATACTCCGCAGAGCAATGCTCATGGGATACTACTAGGAAACAATGAAAGAAGACGCAAAGGCCTACATCTATGCTTGCCACCAGTGCCAGGTACATGCCAAGAAAACCAGCCAACAACCAGCGGAGCAATAGCCAATCCTAACGGCTTGGCCTTTTTCAACATGGGGGATCGACCTTGTGGGTCCGATGCCGGAAGCAAGCAGATAGAGGAAGTGGATAATTGTAGCGGTTGATCACTTCACCAAATGGGTGGAAGCAGAAGCCCTCTCTACCATCACCCCTGAGAAAGTGATTTCCTTTGTGAAGGAATACATCCTGGGAAGATTCGACATACCGAATACCATCATCATGGACAATGGGACTCAGTTCACCTCCAGAAAATTCAAAGAATTCTGTGAAAGCTTACGCATCACACATAGGTGTAGCTCGGTTGCCCACCCGCAGAGTAATGGTATGACAGAGGTTACCAACCGCACCATATGTGACAGCATCAAAAAGAGGTTGGAGGGGCACAAAGGAGCATGGGTAGACGAACTAAACAGCGTACTATGGGCGTACAGAACCACCCTGAGACGGGCCACAGGGGAAACCCCCTTCGCCCTAACGTATGGTACCGATGCAGTAATCCCGGTAGAAATAGGCTCTCCTAGTGACAGAATGACATCAACTTGTGCTTTCACTTAGACTCACTAGAGGAAAGAAGGGAGAGGGCCTTCATCCTCATGGCGGCATACAAAAATAAAGTTGCTCGGTACCATGACAAGAAAGTAAGGGCGGTAGCCTTCCAGCCGGGAGATCTTGTATTGCGAGACGCGGAGGCCTCACAAGCTAGAGAAGGCAGAGGAAAATTAGCTGTCAAATGGGAGGGACCGTACCGGATCAATAAAGCCCTTGGACCGGCTACGTACAAACTATGCCACATGGATGGAAGAGACATTCCACGCACATGGAACTCCAGAGCACTTAGGAAATACTACCAATAGAGCACGTTGCACTCTTTTTCCCTCGGTAGCGGTTTTTTCCCACAAGGTTTTCCCTGCTGAGGTTTTTAACGAGGAAACTATAGCTGTAGTGTTGTAACTTTATATTTAATGGAGATTCGCTTTCGAATACATCTTTTTATGCCTAACCAGCCTTTTTATTATTCGCTTTCGAATACTTCTTTGAGGTGTTTGGCCATTTTTATTCGCTTTCGAATAAGTGTATGCTCGACCTTTTCATTCGCTTTCGATAAAATTGAAGTCCTGGGTAAACATTCGATTCCGAATTTAGACCCGGCTTTAAAGGGCAGCCATAAGCAGATGCGCTAAGTTTGCATTCAAACACAAAAAAAGAGAAAAATTGAACCGCATCACAAAATTCTCATTTCATTAAATGCCTATAATGGGAAATGTGTACATTTACAAAGAATATCAATCCTTATTCTAATCGCCGGACCCCTCAGCTGATCCCTCTTCAGGCGCTGAGGCAGTTGGAGGGACATCCTCTTCCTCATCCAGGAGATCGGCCTCATTAGGGAAGTCCACTTCTATGTCCCCGAAAGCAACATCCGGGTAGACTTTAGAGCACTTTTAAATGATACGGTCCCTATACAGTAGGGCAAGGCGCCCGTAGGTAAGGGTCCTTTCCTTCAACTTCTCCTCCGCCGCCAATCGGTCACTTTCGCAGGACTTCCTCTCCTGCTCCTCAGCTAGTTCAAGAGAACGCTTAAGGGTCGCGTTCTCGGTAGCCACGGCATCAAGAGTCTTCTTTTACTGTTCAGCCTCAGCCTTTACTTTAGCCAGGCCCTCTTCCAACTTCTTTCTCTCCAAAGCACCGGCAATGCTCTGATCGTAGATTCGATCCGCTTCTTCAACCCTCTTCAACTCCTCGTAGAGGAAGGGGATGGCCTGCAGAAAAACAATTAGATACAGCCAGAAGGTAAGGGAAAGAGTCTAGGACTTACCGTGTATAACTTGCTCAGGACTCGAGTCCCGATGGTCCGATTTGACAAAGTCCTCATCCGGGAGGAGTCAGCAGGGAGATACATCCCATTACTCAGCTCCAGCTGCACTAGAGGGTCAGCAAGACTTGTATCCTTGCCAAACTTCGAAATCAAGACATCCCGTATCGGGCTGTCGGTGTTCACCGGACCTGAAAAGTCAGGTGCTACCTCCTACGGAACAAAAAGTGAGCACAATCCGGCGTAAAAAAAAAAAAGAAAAATATGAAGAACGTACCACTCGGACTTTCTTCCCTCTGTCTGATCTAGATGCAGGAGCACCAGGCCTCTTCTTATTTCCAGTAGGCTCCGCACTCACGACAGGAGCAGCAGTAGGACCTGGACCGGCCGAATTAATAGCAGGGACCGGTGCAGGTGTGGCAGTAGACGCCTTAGATCCGCTCTTTCGGGCACGCAAGGCTACAACAGTATCAGCAAGTGACATCCCTGCCACAGAAGGAAAATACAAAAATAAGTAAATAAATACCTCGGCCCTCTAAGGGATCATTAAAGAACACAGGGAGACCGGTCCAGTCATCAAGCGTTGCCAGTGGCAACCCTTGAAGGTAAGCTCTTGTGGCATACTGCAGCTTCCAGTACTGAGTCGGGACCGCCATCAGCAGATCGAGGTGGGCCTGTTCCTGGGGCGAGAGCTTATCTTTCTCCCCCCGCATCTCGCTTGCAGGCCGGAAAGACCAGGCGGTGGGGAATGTTGGCACATTTTCCTTCAACTTAATGAAGAAAAATAGACCCTTGAACCCTTTTACCGAAGAGGTGCGGCCAGAAAAAAACCGAAAGAGAGGCCCCTTAGCCATTGTGAGATGGTCGCTATTGGTGTTTCGGAGAACCGGAGTGGCGATATGCCGGAAGAGGGCACCGGTCAGTTGGATGCTGAGGTTACAGCACAACCAATATGTGGCGCACATATCTTCCATCACATTCGGGTGCAATTGGGCCGGACATACCTTGTACCGGTTCAAGATAGAACAAATCCCTTCCCGGAGCGGGTAGGTGAACCCGCCCACTACGTGGTGAAGGTAGATGGAGAGATAGCCGAGCGGCAGAAGATGAACTCTTTGGCTGGAAGCAGGGATGAGACACTTGCAGGCTTCTAACCAGGGCTAATAAGAAGCCAACTGATTTATCTCAAGGAAAGCAATGGAAGAGGCCATCTGTGATATCCTGGGGGTAAGGGTTCTCCCTGAGACACTCCTGACCAACTGAGATGACTGGTCTCTCCGGTGGAGCGAGTTCTTTCAGAGGACTCCGATGTGGAAAGCCTGGCGGCGTCAGAATCCACCTCCACAGAAAGGGATACAGGGCGGGGAGCAGTGCTAGCGGTCCACGAATAACTCGAAGAACCCATAACAAACAAACAGTTCACCCTAGAACTAAGAACAGAAGAAAAACAGGAAAGTAGCAGAAGAAGGAAGAGAGCACTTACTGGTTTTAAGAAATGAGAATGTTAGAAACTCAGAATGACGCCCAGAGCTGAAATCAGTGACTTAAATACCCTGCTGGTGGGAAATCGAACTGTTGCAGCATTTGAAAATTAAGTCAAATCAATGGTCGCATCCCTGCAGCTACACAGTATGTGGCAGACAGTGGGTGAGCATGTGTTCCTAGGCAGGGTTTTAGGTGTTAAACCCTAAAGGGTTTACTTCAGACTTAGGGGGGACTTCTGATGACATCCGGTCCGGTACACCTGGTTCAGTCCGGTAGTCCAGACCCGTATCCCATCACCCGGTTAAAGAAGCCAGATTCTGCATCCGGATCCCGACCTCCCCTGAGTAGATTTGGATTAAGTTTCCTTGATCCGCAGAGAGATCCTAGGAGAAGAGGTGGTGTCCAATTAGGAATCCACCCCCGTGTTTTACTAGGGCAGGAACACCACCCTCGTGGAGCTCTTTCAATATCAATCCAACTCCACCATCCCTCCTATAAAAGGAGGATACTCTGTATGAGGTAAAGATTCAATTCTATTCTCAATTCTCCTAAAAAGTACTTTTAACACACAGGAGCATACTAACTTAGGCATCGGAGTATACTCTAGAGGTTACCGGTGTCTCACCGTTTTCTATCTTGCAGGAGCAACATTAGATCCGGTCAGAGTAGCAACCCGGACCCGGATCATCCAGAGGATTTTACCGAATCCATCAATATATATATATTTAAAGGTCAAATTATGGATTTACGGAAATTGAAATACTCAGCGTTTTCCATATGGTATAAGATCTAACTTTCAGAACATCTCAGTTCATCAATCTTGTTCTTCCCTCTCGGTTGGTATTCTCTTGTGTGATTTCACATTTCACAACTTCTCTTCGGCTTCAACCGCGCATTACGCTGAGCAAGAAATGCCTCTACGTCGAACTCCCTTGTGCCACTGATTTGAGTTGAGGTTAGTTACTTCGACTAATTGATTGCTGTAACAATTTATAATTTTCCAATTTGCGGATTTATACAATATTAGGACTGAGGTACTGAATTGCGAACTAAATTTATTATATGAAACACAGATAGTTAATTGCTGAGTATCGAAGAATTGGTTTAATGGATATTCCATATGAAGGATTTTTGTTTGTGCTGTAAGTGTTCGAGCTTATTTCTATAAAAAAATATAATTAATTCATTTAGTGATAGTGTAACGATCCAATCCTGAGAAGGGTAACGGCGAGGTAGAAGACCTCAGCAAGGAGCGGCCTTAAAGTACGGTGATAGGCAAGAATGAATTGAATCTCACATAAGAAATATAGAGGAAGTGACTGTGTTATATTAGTAAGAAGTAATTCTAATGCATGAAGACGCGTTTTAAAACCATGAGACCAAGGAATGAGACTTGAACTAAAGTGAACAATATCTACACGGTATGGGAAACATGTTATTTTAAAGTGGTAGTAGATACAAGGCCAAGTGAAACATATACTCAATATTGTCATGTATACTTATTAGACATTTCTATTGGTTAAGTTAAGCTTCTTCTTTACCATTTAAGGCGAAATCTTAGAATAAGTTTGGCATACCACGTTAAGAATATCATGTAATATTCCAATCACGATCTTATAATAAGAGCAAGAGATCTTTCTTGATCAATCTCTTTGCCCCCTCATTCTTAGAGAATCAGAAAGATTTTTTTTTCAAGTTTGAATTTGTTCATTTCGAATATAGGCTCTTCTATTATTTTCTAATTATTTCTTCAATTAAAATTAATAGAGGAAAAAAAATAGTAGAAAATATAGAAGAACAATCAATTCAGAAAAATGAATAATAATCGCCTTAGTAGAGACTTTTACGATTCAATTCAACATTTTGTTCATTCGTGTCTTATTGTGTCATAGTCCCATAACTAATTGGGATTAGATTTATCGTTGGATGAACTGCATTGCTGATATTGACCCAAAAAAGAAACGTCTATTTAACATCGTCTTAAATCGGGCTTTTCCCTTAAATTTAAGGGATTAATTGCCGATGCACTCCTAAATTTGTCCTAAGTTATAAAATGCAAACTCAATTTTAAAAGTGTTGCAAATGTGAAGTGCAAACTTTATAAGTGTCTTTAATTGAAAACAATTTCAAAGTAATTTTTTAAAAAAGTTGACACAAATTAAATATTCCCAAAATTTCAAAAGTTATTAGCATAATAATACCAATGACACTACAAATTTGATATATGTCCCTTAATTATAAAATTACAATATAAATTCAAGTAGTATTCCTAAGGATGTGTTTGTTAGGTGGACAAAAGGGTCGGAGAATGACCCAATTTATAAAGGATTTTTATGGACCAAAACTATTGTTAAGTTAATGTTTCTCTGCGCAAATTTAAATAGCATACACAAAAAGATTAATTATAATAATTTTTGTAATTAATGTTGGTATTCTATTAAAAAGAAAAGCTTCATGAGCAAAGTTTATTAGGTGGCAAGAAATTCTTAGCCAGACTTAAAATTCAAAGTAGTACAGTGACATTATGTAAAACAGTAGTTTCGATGCTAGTGGCATTAAAATGATAGGTACTAAAAATAGAATATCTACGAGCGAATCGAAAAACACCAGTTCCTCCAACAATTGGTATCTCTCGTATTGGTACATTGTAGACGTTCCTACCAAGAATACTAATAGAACTACCTTTGTAGGGACGATTAGTGAAAGCAAAAACGAAAGCCATGAAAAGCATGGCTTCAGATTCCCCACTATATCCAAAAAATCCTTGTGATCGCCCTATCAAATTGGATTTGGGATCTGGTCCTTGTGTAATTGGGTCATCCATCATTACCATAGTACCAAATAGAGAAGAAAATTTATGAGTTAAGTTAGATTGAGCAATTGTGACTACCTTAGTATGCTCATCTACACCATCTTTTTGTTGTCGATAGAATTCAATGTTGATTACTTTCCCTTCTTTAGTTGCTTCCACTTGGATTTATTCGTAAG
The DNA here is from genome assembly GCA_039660915.1 of Euphorbia tirucalli. Lineage (NCBI taxonomy): Eukaryota > Viridiplantae > Streptophyta > Magnoliopsida > Malpighiales > Euphorbiaceae > Euphorbia > Euphorbia tirucalli. Next base: position 45,284,246 of record CM077636.1, read on the forward strand.
CTTTCTCTGCCATTATGAAAATGATGAGCAAAACTAATTTATAGATGTTTCCCATATTTGATCCTTTTCGCCTTTTTTGGTTTTAGTTTAGATAAAAATGTTTTTGATGCTTAATTTTATTTCTATGGAGACTTAAATAGTGTTGATGATATCCGAATTCATTTATCTCAATTAATGTTTGACATTTTACAAGCTACCTAAAATAATATGAAATGAAAATTTTCATTATTTCATAGCTTTGAATTGTTGTTAGCTAAAATAACAGGTTTGAAAAGTCTTACTATTGGCTCACCATTATTTATTGTATGTTTATATGATTAGGTGGGCTAGGCTCGGATTAGAATGTTCAAAAAGAGGAAATTATTTAAAAAAAATTTTTTTCAAAATTTTTTTGGTAAATACCTTTGCTCGTTTATGCTTTTCTTATATCATACATGTGATTTGATATATTTTTACCACACTGTTAATTTTTGTTGGCAAATTTTTAGTCTTTTCTAGATTTTTTTAAATATTTTTTTTTCACTATTATTAATTGCACTTGATAACAATATTATTCATCTCACTATTATATGCTAATTCTTGTTCCAACACGTGTTACCTATGATAATACTGTCAATGGAGATTATGATATAGATAAACCATAATAATTGAAAAGAAAAAAAAATTTGGTTTTCTTTAATGTTATTAAAAGCAGACTGGACCAGCCGGTTTGACCGGACCGTAAACCGGTCATGGATATGATCGGTTTGATTAAAAATCCTAGTTTTTTTAAACATAACCATCATTTATTATAATATATTATTAAATAATATATTTTAAACACTTTAAACCATAATTCATTATAATATATTATTAAGTAATATTTTTTAAAAATAAATATCTGGTTAAATCACTGGTTTGAACTAATAGAACCGGTCGAAATGCAAACCGGTAGTCTCCGGTCTAATTTTAATTGTTGGGATTCATCACAGAAAATTAAACCAATGGCAAAGGAAGCCGATTCAGATTTTCTAGAATCTGTGTTCCAGGAATTTATGAAAATGATATTAAAAATCAAAGACAAGAACAAAGGGTATTGATCTCACCTTACAAGTCTCTTCTAAAGACGGCTGCAGAAATCAATCTAGATCTTCTCCACACTCACGTAGACGAATGCCTAATAAAGCAACACCCGTGCTAGCGTCAGATCAAAAACCGAGAGAGAGGAGGAAAAGAGGGGGGGGGGGGGGGGGCGAAAATTTCAAGTAGAAAATGATGGGTTCGGTTTTTTGATTCTCTTAAGTGAGTATTTATACTCCCTAAACCCTAGGTCTTAATTAATTACCTTACGTTATGTTTTAATTTTCAAATTAATTTAATTATACAAGTATGAAGTAAATTATACCATATAATATAACTCATGTCATGTTAATTAAATATAATTTGTCAAATTAAATTAACCCAATAATTAATTAGACATTACTTAAGAGATAATATATATAAACCTATATATATATTAATCAAATTTCCTCTAGGAAATAAATACACAAAATTAATTTATGAAATTAATTTTATGAAACCCAATGACTATTGATTATATTATTTTGATCAATCCAGTTGATCTATAATTTAATCAATAAAATATAAGGATTCTTCATCGAAAATCAACCAAATGGTAGTGACGCCGATTTAGATTTTCTTGAATCCAAGCCCATGAGCTTATGCAATAAAAACAAAAAACAATAGAATAGAAACAGGGAGAAGAGATTAATCTCACCTTGAATATCTCTTCTAGAGATGGCTGTAGAAATCAACAGAGATTCCCTCCACGTCCCCGTACAGGAAAGGCTAACAAGCAGGAACTTGTGATAGCGGAGGGTTGAATCTAAGAGAGAATTGATAGGGGCCAAAATATTTTTCTCTAAAAAAAGCTATTGTGGTCAGAATTTTCAATGTATGGCTCATTTAGGGTTTCATCTTTTTAGTTAAGTGGGTATGTATAGCTTTAAAACCCTAGGTCAAAATAAATAAGCATAGGTTAAAATTTAATTGCAATTCAATTTTAATTTCATGTGTATTGATTATATTAAACCATATAATATAACACATAGCATTTAAATTAAAATTAATTTTCCTAATTAAATTAATCCAATAAATTAATTTTGACTTTACTTAAATGAAATAAGTATAAATCTATATATGTTTAAAATTTTCACTAGGAAATTAATTCATGAATTAATTAATTCAAATTAATTCTATGAAACCCAATTAATTGATTATATTATTTTGATAAATCCAATTGGTCTATAATTTTAATCAATAAATTCCTTTTCTCCGGTGAGTATACACCAAGTATAAAGTTGACCCGTTTAGTTCAAGCTCAGACGTTCAATGTGTATGATCCTGTGGACCCGTCTTTATGTTGGAAGTGGGCCTATGGCCCACAGACTGTAGTTGAGCTCTAGCAAGCTATTACAGCCCCTCATTAAGACGAAGACTGTAGTCTAACGGAAGTCATGGCCCTGTAGTTTAACACTTATATATCCCATGTCATTGATATCGGTGTCCCAAATAAGGGCATGGTGTCACCACCCTCCTTTGTGTTCGGGTATTAACTTGATCCTAAATGAACTTATGCTCACAAATGAGTTCTAACTTGTTTGGGTGTAGCCATACTCTTATCAGTTGCACTCATCAAGTGGCCGATGATATGTTCTCAGTGGACTACTGAGTGACATTTCCTTTCTGCATATTCATTGTCTTTTCCATGTTCACTGGTACACCTGAATGTACCCATACTTAGTACCCTGTTACAAGCCCTTTATGTGTACACCAAAGTGTGTGAGTTCACATGCGAGACCATAATATGATCAGGTCAAAGGATACAATAAAAGTACTACATGAGAATCACTTGTGATACTATACCATATGGATTTCTAGTTTAGTGGATCTATCCAGTACCATGCCCCATTACATATACCTATAAGCTTGACTGACAATGCATGTTCTATAGCCGGTAAGACATCGCCATAAAATCAAGGCTATGATAGTCTTTAGTTCCATTCATTCCCATGACTGGAATAGACTATGGATTGCTTTATGGTTATATCGTTTCCCTATCCATGGTCTCACTGCTAATGACACTTGTCAACATGGATATAGATATGACCATTGGATATTCTATTTATAATATTGCACAAGGTATAAAACAAATAGATTAATGCCTTCATTTAATAACAAAAATGTACAAAAGATCCAAAATGTACAATACAATACAGGGACTAATGCCTTGGGACTAGGGCATTCCCAACATAAAGTTCCCTTCTCTAGTTAGTATACTTTAAGTATACAGCTAACCCGTTAAGTGCTGGTTCAAACGTTCAATGTGTACGATCATGTGGGCCCATCTTTATATTGGCATTGGGCCCATGGCCCATAGACTATAGTTGGGCTCTAGCAAGCCATTACAGCTCCCCAATTAAGATGGGGACTACAGTCTAACGAAAGTCGTAAGCCTGTAGTATAACATATATGTCCCATGTCATATTGGTGTCCAACACGGAGGCATGGTATCATCACCCTCTTTTGTGTCCGGACATTCACTTGGATACCGAGTGAACTGATGCTCACAAATAAGTTCCAACTTATTTGGATGTGGCCTCACTCTTATTAGTTGCACTCATCAAGGGGCCGTTGATATCTTCTAAATGAATCATTGAGTGACATATCCCTTCTGTATATTCATGGCTTTGCCATGTTCACTAGCATACCCAACAACACCCATATTTGGTGCCCTGTTACAAGCCCTTTAGGCGCACATCAAAGTGTGTGAGTTCACATGCAACTCTATAATATTGTCAGGCCGAAGTATCTGATATAAGTATTGCATAAGAATCACTTGTGATACTATACTATGTAGATTTCTCGTAAGTGGACCTATCCAGTACCATGTACCATTACATGTACCCATATAGTTGATTGGCAATCCATGTACTATGGTCGGTAAGACACTCCATACAATCAAGGTAATGCTAGTCTTATGTTCCATTCATTCTTATGACTATAACAGACTAAGAATGGCTTTATGGTTATATCATTTACCTACCGACAGTCTCAGTACCAAATGCATGATACTTGACAGCATGGATATAGATATCACCATTGGATACTCTATTTATATTTATTACACAAGATATAAATCAAATAGATTATGCCTTTATATATTAACACAAGTGTGTAATACATCAATCCACAAAAAGGCTAAGAATGTATGATACAAAACAAGGACCAATGCCTTGGGACTAGGACATTTCCAACAATCTTCCACTTACATTGGTTCCAACTAGGCATTGGCCTAATCCCTATGGATCTGGTATGACCCTCGTGCTTTGGCTGTGCCAACACCTTGATCAAAGGATCTACGAAGTTGTTCTCGGTGTCTATTCTATGTAATGAAATATCACCTCTTTCCATAGTCTCTCATATGAGGTGAAACTTCCTGAGCATGTGCTTTGTGTTCTTATGTGGCTGAGGCTTCTTAGCTTATGCAACAGCCCCATTATTGTCACAGAAGATATCAACTAAATCTTGGATAGTTTGCACTACTCCCAATTTACTGATAAACTTCCTCATCCACACAGCTTCCCAGTTGCATCACACGTGGTGATGTACTTATCTTTTGTTGTAGAATTAGTGATGGTTAGCTGCTTTGAGCTTTTCCAGCTAACAGCACCACCATTAAGATATTTATGTACCCAGACTATGATTGGTACTCATCTTGGTCAGTTTGGAAGCTCGCATTAGCGTAACCATTCATTGATAGCTCTTCTTTACCATCATACACTAAGAAGCTATCCTATGTCCGGTTAAGGTACTTTAGGACTGCTTTGACAGCCTTCTAGTGATCCTTCCCGGGATCCTACTGGTATCAACTTGTCATACTTAGTGCGAACGCAACATCGGGTCTTGTACATAGCATGGAGTACATGATTGATCCTATAGCTGATGCATATGGACCATTTTCATGTTCTGTATGTCCTTTCTTGTTTTGACATAGTTCTTTTTACTCAATTTCAGCCCATGGCTCATTGGCAAGAAACCTTTCTTGGCCTGATTCATGTTGAATCTTTTTAGAACTTTGTCTATGTATGTGGCCTGACTTAGGTCTAGAAGTCGATCTGGTATAACCCTGTAGATCCTGACCCCTAGGTTCATCTCAGGTTTGCCTAAGTCTTTCATTGCAAAGCACTTACACAATCACTATTTAACTACTTGCAGTATTGGTATGTTGCTTGCAATCAAAAGGATGTGTTGGTGTGCCCTAGTTCTTAGGGCATTGGATTCTTGTATTTTGTATTATACATTAAGACTCATTGTATGAATACATTATTTGTGTCACATTAATAAAGGCAATTAATCTATTTCATTTATATCTTGTGCTATAATATGAGTAGAGTATCCATTGACTGATAATCATAAAACTTATCCCAGGTCTGTTCTAATCGTGGGAACGAATAGAACCACAAACTTGTATAGTCGATGACTGTATGGTAGTTCTTAACTAGCCATAGTACTTGTATAGTCAGTCATGAATATAGGTACATGTCATTGACATGGGACTAGATTGATCCGCACAAGAAAGCCACATGGTTGTCGAGTCATAGGTCTTTCTTGAATAGGTCTCTTTTGTCCTCAGACCAGATTTCATTATAGTATCAATATGGAATCCAGTTCACTTTGAAATACGCCTAACAGGTCTGTAAAAGGATGCTAAATATGGGTATGATTGGGTGGACAGGTGAACATATTGAAATTGATGATGAAGTGATGGAATTGCCACTCGAGTAACACCAAGATGATATCACTGGCCACTTGATGAGTGGGACTGATAAGTGTATGACCATACCCAAATAAGTTGGTTGCTTATTTGATTAATCAATCAACTCAAGATCAAGAAATATAATAAACAACAGAAAAGGATGACAGACACCATGCCTCTTGTTTATTCATATCGATATCGTTAGGCAAAGGACACTATGAGATTACTACCGGGTGAGTGTCTTCTAAAGACTACTGCATCTCTGTCTTAATTGGGGGCTGTAATGGTTTGCTAGAACCCACTTACAGTCTGTGGGCCTTGGGCCTACTTTCAACATAAAGATAGACCCATAGGATCGTGCACATAGATCAACTGAGCCGGAACTTATAGAAATTGTACATGTAATGTACATTGGAAAGAATGCATTAATTAATTAGTTGACATTCGGTGTCAAGGTAATTAATTAACATTGGGTTGAATTTAATTTAATTAATAAGTTTACATAATATAATTAATTAATTTATCAATTAATTGAATTACATAAAGTAAACAATTAATTAAATAATTTTCCTAAGTAGGAAAATTAAATACATGTATTGTATTTACTTAAGTGCGAGTTAATTTTATTTAGGGGTAATTAAATTTAGCCAAATGGAATTAAATTACATAGTATGTACTTTTTTATTAAAGTTTATTTATGTAATTATAATCCTAGTGGACTTGGGTTTAATTAACCTAATTAAAACCCAATTAGACAATGTGTCTATATAAGGGCACACTTAAGGAAGAAAAACCTAATTCAACCATAATTAATTGCTAGAAATTTCAGTCACCAATAACAGCCCCAAATAGCCAAAAATCCCAGCATTAATCCTCCATTCCTTCGTGTCTTCGGCTAGCACTGGTTCCCGCTCAATAGTTGGTCATGCACCAGACTTTGGAGATCGCAATTTCAAGAAACGATTCTGCAGCAGTCTCTAGAAGAGACAAATTCGGTGAGTTAATCTCTCTTGATTCAAATTGATTTTATTCTAATCAATAGTAATTGGACACGATAGGTGGATTCTAGGAAATTTTAAATGGTGTATTTCCGCTGTGCCACGTTATTTTTCCAATGACAAATCCCAACAGTGGTATCGGAGCCTTGGTTTTGTCCATTAGATTGATTGGAATTGGTCCTTGAAAGCGTTCTTGAAGAAAGAATGGGTTTCAAGTTTGTGATTTTAGGGTTTTCATTCAATTGGTTTTGGTTTTGATAAACCCTAGAATTTATGTTTGGGGTTTTTGATTTTTTTTCCCCAATTGGTTTCAATCTAGAATTGTATTTTCTTTATTGATTATTTATTGTTGATGGCTGGAAATTTTTTTTATTATGATTTAATGAAAAAAAAAATTTGATTTGGGAAAGGGAATCGCAATGCGATTCCCCTTCCTTGCACAGCTGCTGGCCATTGCCAGAAGCTGGTGCTGCTGCCGCGGCAAGGTACCGCGCGACAGCACTGCTGCCCCGCCGGGACAGCAGCGCCGCGTGCGAGATTTAGGTCCGGTTTTGGATTTTGTGGGTTTTTTTATCCCGGGCCCTAATGCAAATTAAATTAAATTTTTTTTAAATTAATTTGTATTTAAATTGTTTATTTTGTTGGCATGCATATTTAATTTAATTGTTTGCATATTAAATTGAGTATAGACTTTGCGAAATTGGCCCAATAAACCGTGACACCGGTTAAAATTAGGAGAGCTAAATTTTAAATTTATGACAACCCAAATTCAAGTGGGAGCAAAATTATGAATTTTGCATCTATGGATGTTATCCATTGGGCCTTTATGGGCCTTAGCCACATTTGTTAACATTGGCGATTTCACCCTAAGTAACTTGGCTTAACACTTATATTTATAATTTGGAATGCCATGATCATGCATCATATTGGTATGTACGTGCACGACAGGTACTTTATTTGAAATATGATGTTGAGTTCTATGGGCCCTAAATCATTATCGGTTGTAATTTAATTTTGGAAAATATGGCCTGCGTGCCATTTTTTTATTTTGATGTTATTTTGGAATAGATTTTATTTTACAAAATTATTGTAATTGCATCAAGTATGGAGGAAGGCCTAGATGGAGCAAGCCCATGGTGGGAGCCCAAGAAGGATTGCAGTCCGGCCCAGGAAGAATTAGATAGGATATCTAGTTTTTCATTAGGTTGTAATTAAAGGCCTATAGGATCTCATTTATTTTAAATTAAGTATGCTATTGCATTTGTCATATAATATGGATGTATGGATCACCAAATTATTACCCACTTTTATGCATGCTAAGCCGTATCACTTTATTATAATCCAGAAATTAAAATATTTAGTCGTTTAAAGTGCTTCCCATATTCACACCTCTTCCTCCCATTGATGCTGCAATGTGTGCCATGCCCTAGTTGGGTACATTGCAGTATTCGGTGGGCCGTCGAGGGTTAGGATAGTTGGTATGGTTAACATGTGAATGGTGGTTTGACTTAACATGGGTAGCATTAGCTCAAAGCGGGCCCTAAGCATAGATGGGTAAAGTGTCAATAAGCCCATCAAACCAAGAGTCCTTCGTGGAAGGATTGGATAGGTTGTCCTACCAAACGAATCAATGGTTGGTTAGCAAGCCCTAGTTCGGCCAGTCATTGATAAGTTATGGATCTTGGTCAAGTCAGCCAATTAACATCACCAACAAACAAATTAAAATCGGATTATTAATTTGAATTGGCTTAAAATTCCTTTATTTCTAACTCAAGCAATGATTTCTTCCATGTAGATAATTCCATTTCACTTAAGCAATTTAAATGGCTGCAACAAACAACAACTCACTCTCACTTAGGTCACTCTTGGAGAAGGAGAAGCTTTCAGGGACTAACTTCCTGGACTGGGCTAGGAACTTACAAATAGTTCTTAGACAAGAGTCCAAAGAGTATGTACTGAATGCTCCTTTACCAGCTAGCCCTCCCATAGGTCAAGGCATCACCATGGCAATGGTGGAGTAGTACGATCAGCATGTGAGGGATGACCGAGATGTCTCGTGCCTCATGCTAGGTACCATAGCTTCTGATCTTCAGAAGCAGTTTATGGACGAGCATGCTTATGAGATGATGGATCAACATAAAAAGATGTTCCAAGATGAGGCTCGTTAGGGACGTTACCTGAAAACTAAGGCACTTTGCACGACTGTGATGGCAGCTGGGACTTCTGTTAGCACTCATGTGCTAAAGTTGAAGGGGTATATTGATACACTTGCCCGCCTCGGCTCGCCAGTTCCGCAGGAATTGGCAACAGACATTATTATTGGGTCACTTCTAGAGTCTTACAACAAGTTTATCATGAATTACCATATGCAAGGGTTGGATAAATTGGTTGTTGAGCTGCATGGCATGCTCAAGCTTGCTGAGCAGTCTCTTAAGAAGACTCCTGAAGTATTACTGGTGAATAAGGGTAATACATCCATTGCTAAGGGAAAGGCCAAATATAAGGCCAAGGCTAAAGGTAAAAATGTGGTGTCCCAACCTAAAGCAAGGGTTGCTTCTCCTGACGATGTCTGCCATGAGTGTCATGAGAAGGGGCACTGGAAGAGCTCATGTCCAAAGCCAAGGGAGCAATTGAAGGGCAAAACTACTGCTTCAGGTATTTATGTTATTGAGATTAATCTAGCTATTTCTACATCTTGGGTCTTGGACACTGGATGTGGATCTCACATTTGTTCAAATGTGCAGGGTCTAAGAAATAGGAGATTATTAGGATCTGGAGAAGTAGATCTTCGAGTCGGAAATGGTGCTCGGGGTTCCAACACAGGCTATGGAGATCGGAGATTATTTCTTGGAGATGCCTAGTGGACTTGTTTTGGAACTAAGAAACTGTTATTTTGTACCTGTGATGCGCAGGAATATTATTTCCGTTTCTTTGTTGGATATTTCTGGTTTCGTATTTAACATTGGACATGGTAGAATTTCTATGCAATGTGGCAATATTATTTATTGAACATCATTTCTTGAAAACGGCTTATATATCCTTGATCTAAAATGTGAAAGTTCAATCTATAACATAAATACTAAAAGGATTAAACAAAATGAAATTAATCCTACTTACATCTGGCATTGTCGACTTGGCCATATAAATGAGAAGCGCATAGCTAGGCTTCACTCTAGTGGGGTGCTAGGGTCATTTGACATCCAGTCTTATGACACATGAGAATCTTGTTTGAGAGGTAAGATGACAAAGGCGCCTTTTAGCAAGACTGCTGAAAGGGCTTCAAAGCTATTGGAGCTAATACATTCCGATGTATGTGACCCAATGAGCACTAGTGCTAGATATGGCTTTCTATACTTCGTCACCTTTACAGATGACTTCAGCAGATACGGTTATGTGTATCTGATGAAGCATAAGTCTGAGACTCTCCAAAGGTTCAAGGACTTTAAGAATGTAGAAAACCAACTACGCAAGAAACTAAAAGCACTTCGGTCTGACCGAGGGGGTGAATATTTAAGCCAAGAGTTTGACTCGGTTTTGAGAGAGTGTGGGATTGTATCCCAACTCACTCCTCCTGGTACACCCTAGTGGAATGGAGTGTCAAAAAGGAGGAATAGGTGTTGGGAATTAATCGCACAAAACAAAATATGCGCAGCGGAAATAAAAGATTAATCCCCACCAAGGACCCATGTACATTGCATTGAATTGGAAGGAGGGTTAAAGAATTACCTCTTAATTTTGCAGGATTGGATACAGGAACCAAAGCAGATTCCCTCTACAGTTGATCCACACCGAGCAATTAACTCACCGCGTGCTAGCGCCGGGATCGTAGAACAGTTCTTCGAATGAGAAGGTGAAAAATTGATATTTTTCATTTTTTTTGCCAAAAACATTTTTCGGCTAATTGATGAAAAGATGGGGCTGCTCCCCTTTTCCTATTTTCGTCCAACACCTGCCACTTGTGTCTAGGGTTTTTATTTTTATTATTAACTTATAATTGTAATTAAATACTATATTTAATTATAATTATAAATTAGCCCCCATAAGTTTTATTAATTCTCAATTAATATTAAACTTAATCAATTCTCCATCATATACACATATGTATGTAAAATTAATTATATCTCCATATAATATAATTAGCATACTTTATGCTATATTAATCTTATTAATATTTACATACATACATACATATATATATATACACATATACGTAAATGTATATTATAATTATTTATATCACCATATAATATAATTATAATATACATATATATATATAGCATACTTTATGCCATAAATATATTAATCTTATTAATATGTTCATGTGTATATACATATACATGTAAATATATATCTTTATATATATTTAATTTCTCATCAATAATAAATCATTATCTCATAATGATTTATTCCCGAATTAAGTGAATCTCATTTTGCTCTTTGTGTGTGACCCCGTAGGATCATATAAATTGGCAATGAGGAAATTACCATAATGCCCTCATAAGTCATAAGCGGACTCTAGCAAGCCATTATGACTACCCAATTCATATGATTGGTATAATCCAATAAACCTACTTATAGAATGTGTCATATTCCCTTTTGTCTCTTGATATCATGATTAATTATAAGACATGGTACACTTGTCAATCTTATATAAATTAATCATATGCTTTCTCGATCTCAAAGTAAACTGTTTAGACAAATCAATTGATACTCTATCAATTATTTGAGCACGGCCATGCATTTAACAGTCTCACTTATCGAGGGGCCCAGTGATATCGCTCTCTTGATAGAGAGGGACAAAATCCCATATCTGTCACTCACATCCCAAAGCATGAGTCATATCGTACCCAACCACAGCCTTTATAACTACTCTGTTACAAGCAGCGTTTGACTGCGTCAAAGCACAACATAAATTCATCCCGGAATCCATGGTGACCTCAGGTCAAAGGAATCAGCTGATGACACTACTATAATCAAGATCAGTTGTGACACGTGACCATGAACTTGATCTTATAGTGGGTCTCCAGCAACATGTTCTCTAACACATTGCCCGTGAGTATAATCTGTATCTGTATACACTATATTCATCTTATGAATATCCATTATCACTCACACTAGTCTTAGTTTGTTATTATTCCCATAATAACAATCGACTAGGGATATTTAGAATAACACGATTTATTCATGGATACTTATCATAAATGCTAACATACAAACATAAATGATAATATTAATCTACACTAGATTAATCTTAGAAGTCAAATTACATAATCCAATATTGGCCTTAGGGCACAATCTCCAACAATCTCCCACTTGCACTATGGCCAATCATACATGTATCTTATACCCATTGACCTACATGACTTTCATGTATTCACTCGTGCAGGAGTCTTTGTCAATGAATTATTAATTTTTGCTTCCGTTGCTACTTTACACATATTCACTCTCTCTTTAGAGACCGCCTCTCTAAATTAGTGAAAAACGCCTAAGTATATGCTTGTGTCATACAAGGTTCTTACGCATTGAACTATTGTCCCTACAATAGTCTCACAGGATAAGCAATGCTTAGAACAAAAACATAAAATTTTGATGAACTTCTTCATCCAAAATTTCTTTACATCACATGTAACTGTATACTTTGGCTGCTATTATAGATATCTAGCTATAACGTTTTATTTTGAACCTTTCAAAATCATAACTTCTCTTTTTAAGAGAATACTAGATCTCGACTGATATATTTCAACTAATTGCAATCAGTTGTATATGTGCAACTATTTACACAGTTAACATAAGCAAGCTTCTATTAAGTCTTTTATATTGAACGCTTTCAATGCTTTGACTTAAGCCAAAACATTCTTTTAGATCTATCTGTATAGATTCCAATTTCAAGAACACAGGCAGTCATGCTTATAACATTAACCGAAATTACTTTCTTAGCCAAGATTTTACTTCTTGCAAGGTAAGAATGTTATTTCCAACAAGCCATATGTCATCCACATATAGCGTTAGGAATACCGATATGCTCCCACTGATCCTTTTGAAACACAAGATTCATCATCCTTTTGATAAAATCAAACCATTTGATTTCTTTATCAAAACTATGACTCCAACTATTTGATGCATGTTTTGATTCTTATAAGAATCTTTGAAACTTGCATACGCTACTTAAATTCTTTGAATGCTCAAAACTTTGGGTTGTGTCACGTACACATCCTCAATCATGTTTTCACGTAGAAAACAGATTTTGATATCCATTTGCCATATTTTATAATCATATTATGCGGATATGGCAACAAGAACTCAATATGACTTGATCATGATTAATGATGAAGGAGGATTTCATCATAGTCCTACTATGAATTTGTTCGTATCCTCATAGTCACTACTATGAATTTATTTATAACCCCTTTTGTCACTAGTCGTGCTTTATAAGTTTGAAGATCACCATCCATGTCGGTTTTCAATTTGAAAACTCATTTGCAACCATTGCATATACATCTTCTAAAAGATTTATCAAAGTCTATACTTTGATTGTCAGACATGGACTTATCTTCAACCTTTGTAGCATCAAGTCACTTATTAGATTCAAAATCTAACATTGCTTCTTCATAAAAGAAGACTTATTCCAATCTAGTAAAACTACATCATGATTTTGAGAAATCCATATCTCTCCTATTTATGTCGTATTCTACTAGACTTTCATTGGACTTGTGTAATTTCAACAATGATCATGAAACCATTTCCATGTTCCTCTTCAACGTTAATGTCACTTTGTGAATTACGAGTTTTGTAGGTGTACTTTACTCCCACTAACTCTTCTAGAAATTAACTCCCTCTTCAAGGGGAAACCATTTCTAGCTACAACTACTTTGTATCCCAAAGAAACACAGGAGTAACAACTCCTACTTTCCTTTTGAGTAATCCACAATACGACATTTAAATTTAGGTGCCAACTTATTCGAAATAAGCTTTACAGCGCTAAACTTATTCAATGAAACAATTTGGGTCTCTTACCCAACCATATCTCATATGTTGATTCATGAATTATTTTAGACGGAACAGTATACACAGCTGCTTTAATGGCATATTTTCGAGAAAACGATGATCAACTTGACTTCATCATAGATTGAACTATATCTGTATAGAGTTCGACTACTCCCTTTTCGACACAACATACTTTGTGGCGTACTTGGAGGAGTCAATCGTGAGACAGTCCCACAACCCCTAAGATGATTGTCAAAATCTTGACTCAAATGTTCAGCATTTGGATCATATCTAAGTGACTTTACTATCTTGTCAAGATACTTCATACTTCATTTTACAAGCTTTTGAACATTTCAAAAGTTCCAAACTCGTGTTTCATTAGATACTCTTATCTAGTGAAAAGTTCCATGAAAGTAATGAAGTATTAGAACCTCCTTTAGCAGTTGATTTATAATTCATATACATCCACATGTATAATGCTTAATAAATCGATTGTTCTTTGACTACTTTTAGCAAAGAAAACCTTTTGTCATCTTTTACAATAAACAACATTCGCATGATTCAAGATGATTCATAATCTCATGAATCCAAAGGTCCATTCTCATGGAGTTTCGAAATGCAACTTTGCTTATGTCTCCAAGACGACACTGCCAAAATGGGTTGGATCAAACTATTTGATTCGATCCTTACAGTATTTATGTTACAGATGGGCTCCACATATAAAGACAATTATGTAAATCTATATTTCATAATCATGTCTTTATAAAGTTTATAATTCACAATTATAAAATAAACAACATTTGTTTACTCAAGCCAACAAGCTCAATAGACAACAAGAGTTCGTAACTCACATGTAAAAGTTCATAACCTTTAACCAAAGTTCATAACTTTCATATAAAAGTTCATAACTTTTATGAAAAGAGGTTCGTAACTTTTAACTTGAAGTTCACAACTTTCATGTAAAAGTTCAGAACCTTCGAGTAGCAACCTTTGCTTCTCTTGTCTATTCGCATTCTACCTTTCACCTTCATAAGGTTTCTATTCAAGTTGCGATTCATCATATTCTACTAATATGAGATCCACAACTGGTATCTAATACCTTTGATATAGAAACAAAAGTAGAATAGTTAATAAATACTTAAGGTAGCAGTCTTACTGCCTTTCATCTTCTCATAGATCTCCAAACAAAGTTTGCTATTTCCATTCTAATGAACGATTCAATCTAAAAATGGCAACATCCTTCTTTTGGAGATCTCTCTATGCCAACAGCTTTGGCCTTTAAAATACTTTCACCGAAACCCTTTCGGTATTTATACTTTTCGACCCTACTATTATCCTTTTCCTTTTGAACCATAAGCACACAATTCGAGGCGGGCTTATCCTTTATGGATAACTTAACATTCTTCTGCATCTTATGCAACTAATTCACAATTTTCTCCATGTCATTCAAATGATAGTTCATCACCAATGACTATCAAATAATGAATTCAAGATCACATCTTAATGCCTTTTGGATGCCAATGAGAAATTGTTGCCTCAAACACTTATCTTTTCTTGCTCACTAACTGATGGAACATTTCCATTTGTGATGTATCATATACCTCAAGTAAAACTTCCACGTGCGGAAGAATTGGTGGCAAGTGTAAGATAATAAATTTTAAACAGAGTCCCTTCGATGCTTCAAGTAAGTATCTTTTATACTCATGTTACAATTGCTAGTGGTTCATTGGGCAAAAGGATTATTGAGAACATATGATTCCTTTTGATTTGAGAACAATTCTCAAAGTTCAATAACAATCGAGATCATGGTAATAGCAATCATAACTATAATAAAGCGTGTAAAGATTTTTATTTAAATGCTCCCACTTAAATTATAAAACCCTTTAAAATATTTAAGTGGGTGAAGATCCAAAATCCATACTTAACCATAGCACTGCTTTGGCATGTCCCTATGATTAAATATAATTTCGGTAGGCAAAGACTCAAAATCATGCTTTAAACCATTTAAACATATTTTGGATGTGCACTTCTTTGCCAATTGCATCATTATGCAACTCTTCTAATTTATGAGATGCATGATATCATATATCATATTTAATTGTATGTTACTCATCTCATCTTTGCCTCGGGCTCAAACACCGTTTTGATTAACCCTTTGTTAAACCAATTACAACACAATGAGAATCACCATTTCTCATATTATCGCTTCGCTAAGGTCACAACATGCGTACCCGCTTTGGCGTGGCTACCATGATGCGAACATAGTACTTGACTAGTGTTATACGTAATTGGGTGGCAAATATAAACTTCATAAGTTTATTTAGGGTTTATTAAATCCTGTGAGTTAATTGTATCATATACAATTTCATGGCATTAATATTAATCATATTTTTGTTAATATTAATTAGCATGGCATCTTATGGCATACAATTGTCTAGCATGCATATAGAATATCTAGCATGGCATCACATGGCATCTGAATAAAATAAAACATGCATATGACTCGAACCGTGTTATGGTATGGTTTAAATCTACATTGATTTTCATAGGCCAATATGAAAATCAACAAGGTCATATCCTAGGTGGTAGCATCCATCACATGGTCATTGCACCGCCTCTTGGATCCGCCTCCACGTCTTTGCTTCTAAGCACCATCTCATGGATTTATATTTTACAAAAAAAATTGCAACCTATACAATTTTTCTAGTAAAATAAATTTTACATATCATAAATTGCATCCTATACAATTTATCTAGTAAAATTAAAATTAAAATTTACATAAATACAAATGACTCGCAGGTCGTATTTATATAAAACCATAATAAATAAAATAAAGCATCCACGGGGTCCAAAACCATACCATAACACCATGCATAAAATTATCAACAATAATTTTATATCTAAAATATTTAGGATTCAAAGTGGTAAAATACAATCACATTGTATTTAGAATTAATTAATTTGGAAAAATTCGTAAATATGCAGAAACAATTTTCCACACTTAAAACGAAAAAGGGGTTAAAACTGTCGGACAGTAGGCTCATCGGGCTGCGCATACTGCGCGCAGCCCATGCTGCGTAAGCAGCATGCTGCTTACGCAGCACGGCAATTGCAAATTGCAATTGCAATTTGCAATTGCAATTAGTATTCTGGGCATTATGCCCAGAATACGAACAGTAGCATTTTTTTTTTTTTTTTTTTTTTTAATTAAATTGAATTGAAACAATTTCAATAAAAACCCATGAATCAAATTCATGATTCCAAAAACCCCTTAAACATTCCAAATCATTAACATAAAATCATTCACAATGATTAATCAATAAAATCAAATTTTATTTTGTTATTCACAATAACATAGAACCCTAAATAAAACATACAAACTCCTAACAACAATTTTGATCCAATCAAAATCATACAAACCCTAACATGCAATTTTGATCCAATCAAAACATAAATCCAATTCAATCAAAATACAAGTGGCTCTGATACCACTGTTGGGAATTAATCGCACAAAACAAAATATGCGCAGCGGAAATAAAAGATTAATCCCCACCAAGGACCCATGTACATTGCATTGAATTGGAAGGAGGGTTAAAGAATTACCTCTTAATTTTGCAGGATTGGATACAGGAACCAAAGCAGATTCCCTCTACAGTTGATCCACACCGAGCAATTAACTCACCGCGTGCCAGCGCCGGGATCGTAGAACAGTTCTTCGAATGAGAAGGTGAAAAATTGATATTTTTCATTTTTTTTGCCAAAAACATTTTTCGGCTAATTGATGAAAAGATGGGGCTGCTCCCCTTTTCCTATTTTCGTCCAACACCTGCCACTTGTGTCTAGGGTTTTTATTTTTATTATTAACTTATAATTGTAATTAAATACTATATTTAATTATAATTATAAATTAGCCCCCATAAGTTTTATTAATTCTCAATTAATATTAAACTTAATCAATTCTCCATCATATACACATATGTATGTAAAATTAATTATATCTCCATATAATATAATTAGCATACTTTATGCTATATTAATCTTATTAATATTTACATACATACATACATATATATATATACACATATACGTAAATGTATATTATAATTATTTATATCACCATATAATATAATTATAATATACATATATATATATAGCATACTTTATGCCATAAATATATTAATCTTATTAATATGTTCATGTGTATATACATATACATGTAAATATATATCTTTATATATATTTAATTTCTCATCAATAATAAATCATTATCTCATAATGATTTATTCCCGAATTAAGTGAATCTCATTTTGCTCTTTGTGTGTGACCCCGTAGGATCATATAAATTGGCAATGAGGAAATTACCATAATGCCCTCATAAGTCATAAGCGGACTCTAGCAAGCCATTATGACTACCCAATTCATATGATTGGTATAATCCAATAAACCTACTTATAGAATGTGTCATATTCCCTTTTGTCTCTTGATATCATGATTAATTATAAGACATGGTACACTTGTCAATCTTATATAAATTAATCATATGCTTTCTCGATCTCAAAGTAAACTGTTTAGACAAATCAATTGATACTCTATCAATTATTTGAGCACGGCCATGCATTTAACAGTCTCACTTATCGAGGGGCCCAGTGATATCGCTCTCTTGATAGAGAGGGACAAAATCCCATATCTGTCACTCACATCCCAAAGCATGAGTCATATCGTACCCAACCACAGCCTTTATAACTACTCTGTTACAAGCAGCGTTTGACTGCGTCAAAGCACAACATAAATTCATCCCGGAATCCATGGTGACCTCAGGTCAAAGGAATCAGCTGATGACACTACTATAATCAAGATCAGTTGTGACACGTGACCATGAACTTGATCTTATAGTGGGTCTCCAGCAACATGTTCTCTAACACATTGCCCGTGAGTATAATCTGTATCTGTATACACTATATTCATCTTATGAATATCCATTATCACTCACACTAGTCTTAGTTTGTTATTATTCCCATAATAACAATCGACTAGGGATATTTAGAATAACACGATTTATTCATGGATACTTATCATAAATGCTAACATACAAACATAAATGATAATATTAATCTACACTAGATTAATCTTAGAAGTCAAATTACATAATCCAATATTGGCCTTAGGGCACAATCTCCAACAATAGGACCTTGCTTGACATGGTCCGCTTGATGATGAGTCATGCTACACCAAGCAAGGCAGTTGAGGGAACACCATATAAACTATGGAAGGGCCGAAAGCCCAATGTTTCCTTCTTGAAGATTTGGGGCTATGATGCACTTGTTAAGAAATTGACAAATGGCAAACTCGAGTCCAAATCTGTCAAGTGCCAGTTTGTGGGTTACCCTAAGGAAACTAAGGGTTATTACTTCTATGATCCGGCCGAAAACAAAGTTTTCATAGCCAGAAATGCAGTCTTCTTGGAGAAGGAATTCCTTTCCAAGAGAGACAGTGGGAGTAATGTTAAACTTTCAGAAGTTCAAGACTCACAAACTCCTACAGCTACTGTTGAGGATGCTTCGGGAACCGATCTGACTACTCAAGAAATTGAGGAACCAGAAAAGGTTACACAGGACCTTAGAAGGTCTGGTAGGACACGTCATCAGCCAGAGAGGTACTCCTTTCTTGTGACTGATGATGGGGACCTTATGGTTGTTAACCAAGAGGAGCCCAAGACCTATCAGGAGGCTATTGAAAGCCCACACTTAGATCAATGGCATAAAGCCATAGAGGTTGAGATGCAATCTATGCATGATAACCAAGTATGGAACTTGGTGGATCCACCTCCGGGTGCTAAGGTGATAGGTTGCAAGTGGTGTTTCAAGTTAAAGGCCTTGTGTGTATAAGATGGTAAGTGGGAGCATTTCCACCGTCCTAGTGCTGTATGTTGACGACATCCTTATCAATGGAGGCGACATACCAACACTGTAAGGGGTTAAAGCAGTGGTTAAGTAGGTGCTTCGCAATGAAGGACTTAGGCGAAGCTGAGACGATCTTAGGGATCAGGATCTACAGAGATAGATCCAATCGGCTTCTAGGCCTAAGTCAGGTCACGTACATTGACAAGGTTCTGAAAAGATTTAGCATGGACAAGGTAAAGAAAGGATTTTTGCCTATGCGCCATGAGTTGAAGCAGAGTAAGAAAGATGGTCCTAAAACAAAGAAGGACCGGGAGAACATGGAAAAGATCCCTTATGCATCTGCTATTGGATCTATCATGTACTCCATGTTATGTACGAGGCCTAATGTCATGTTTGCACTAAGTATGACTAGCCGGTAACAGTCGGACCCAAGTGAGGAACACTGGAAGGCAGTCAAGGCAATCTTGAAGTACCTTAACCGGACTAAGGATGCTTTCTTAGTGTATGGAGGTCAAGATGAGCTGGTAGTGTCAGGTTACACTGATGCACGCTTTGAGACCAATGAGGATGAGAACGAGTCACAGTCTGGTTATGTTTTTCTCCTGAATAGCGTTGCCATTAGTTAGAGGTCCTCAAAGTAGGCCACCATTGCTGACTCTACAATGGAAGCTAAGTACATAGCTGCGTGCGAAGCCCAAAGGAAGCCGTTTGGATTAAGAAATTCATAACTGAGTTAGGAGTGGTGCCTACTATCCTAGACCCATTTGATGTTTTTGTGACAACAACGGGGCCATCGCACAAGCTCAGGGGCCCCGGTCACATAAGAGATCCAAACATGTGCTCAAAAAGTTTCACCTCATTCGGGGAGATTGTGAACAGAGGTGACATATCATTGCAGAGGGTTGACACCAAGAATAATGTCGCTGATCCATTGACCAAAGCACTACCGTAGACACAGCACAACGCTCACACCAGATCTATAGGAATTAGGGCAATGCCTACTTGGAACTAGTGCAAGTAGGAGATTGTTGGTGTGCCCTAGTTCTTAGGGCATTGGATTCTTGTATTTTGTATTATACATTAAGACTCATTGTATGAATACATTATTTGTGTCACATTAATAAAGGCAATCAATCTATTTCATTTATATCATGTTCTATAATATGTAGAGTATCCATTGATTGATAATCATAAAACCTATCCCAGGTCTGTTCTAATCGTGGGAACGAATAGAACCACAGACTTGTATATTCGATGACTATATGGTAGTTCTTAACTAGCCATAGTACTTGTATAGTCAGTCATGAATATAGGTACATGTCGTTGACATGGAACTGGATCAATCCGCACAACAAAAGCCACATGGTTGTCGCGTCATAGGTCTTTCTTGAGTAGGTTCTTTTGTCCTCAGACCAGATTTCATTATAGTATCAATATGGAATCCAGTTCACTTTGACATATGCCTAACAGGTCTGTGAAAGGATGCTAAATATGGGTATGATTGGGTGGACAGGTGAACATATTGATATTGATGATGAAGTGATGGAATTGCCACTCGGGTAACACCGAGATGATATCACTGGCCACTTGATGAGTGGGACTGATAAGTCTATGGCCATACCCAAATAAGTTGGTTGCTTATTTGATTAATCAGTTGACTAAAGATCAAGAAATATAATAAAAAACAGAAGAGGATGATGGACACCATGCCTCTTGTTTATTCATATCGATATCGTTAGGCAAAGGACACTATGAGATTACTACCGAGTGAGTGTCTTCTAAAGACTGCTGCATCTCCGTCTTAATTGGGAGCTGTAATAGTTTGCTAGAACCCACTTACAGTCTGTGGGCCTTGGGCCTACTGCCAACATAAAGACAGACCCATAGGATCGTGCATATAGATCAATTGAACCGGAACTTATAGAAATTGTAAATGTAATTTACATTAGAAGGAATGCGTTAATTAATTAGTTGACATTCAGTGTCAAGTAATTAATTAACATTGGGTTGAATTTAATTTAATTAATAAGTTTACATAATGTAATTAATTAATTTATCAATTAATTGAATTACATAAAGTAAACAATTAATTAAATAATTTTCCTAAGTAGGAAAATTAAATACATATAATGTATTTACTTAAGTGTGATTTAATTTTATTTAGGGGTAATTAAATTTAGCCAAATGGAATTAAATTACATAGTATATACTTTTTAATTAAAGCTTATTTATGTAATAATAATCCTAGTGGGCTTGGGTTTAATTAACCTAATTAAAACCCAATTAGACAAGGTGTCTATATAAGGGCACACTTAAGGAAGAAAAACCTAATTTAACCCTAATTAATTACTGGAAATTTCAGCCACCAATAACAGCCCCAAATAGCCAAAAATCCCAGCATTAATCCTCCATTCCTTCACGTCTTTGGCTAGCACCGGTTCCCGCTCAATAGTTGGTCATGCACTAGACTTTGGAGATCGCAGTTTCAAGAAACGATTCTACAGCAGTGTCTAGAAGAGATGAATCCGGTGAGTTAATCTCTCTTGATTCAAATTGATTTTATTCTAATCAATGGTAATTGGACACGATAGGTGGATTCTAGAAAATTTTAAACGGTGTATTTTCCGCTGCGCCACATTATTTTTCCAATGGCGAATCCCAACAGGATGTCGTCCACATATAACAGCAGAAATGTGACAATACTCCCATTATTCCTTTTATACACACAAGGCTCATCTTGATTCTGTATGAAGTCATATTCCTTTATGGCTTCATTGAATCTAAGATTCCAACTTCTAGATGCTTGCTTTAATCCATAAATGGATCATTACAGTTTGCATACCCGTTCGAGATGCTTTGGATCGACAAATCCCTCAAGTTGTGTCATTTACACTTCCTCGAGTAACTTCCTATAGAGCAAAGTGGTTTTTAACATCCATTTGCCAGACCTCATAGTCGTACCATGCGGCTATAGCTAGCAAGATTCTTGTGGACTTGAGCATAGTGATTGGTGAGAAGGGTTCATCGTAGTCTATCCTATGGACTTACTTGAAACCCTTTGCGACCAATTACCCCTTGAAGGTATCGTCGGCCTTCAACTTATAGCACCACTTATAACCTATGACTTTCACACCCGGAGGTGGTGTTGGTGTGCCCTAGTTCTTAGGGCATTGGATTCTTATATTTTGTATTATACATTAAGAGTCATGTATGAATACATTATTTGTGTCACATTAATAAAGGCAATTAATCTATTTCATTTATATCTTGTGCTATAATATGAGTAGAGTATCCATTGATTGATAATCATAAAACCTATCCCAGGTCTGTTCTAATCATGGGAACGAATAGAACCACAGACTTGTATATTCGATGACTGTATGGTAGTTCTTAACTAGCCATAGTACTTGTATAGTCAGTCATGAATATAGGTACATGTCATTGACATGGGACTGGATCGATCCGCACAAGAAAGCCACATGGTTGTCATGTCATAGGTCTTTCTTGAGTAGGTCTCTCTTGTCCTCAGACTAGATTTCATTATAATATCAATATGGAAGCCGGTTCACTTTGACATACGCCTAACAGGTCTGTAAAAGGATGCTAAATACGGGTATGATTGGGTGGACCGGTGAACATGTTGATATTGATGATGAAGTGATGGAATTGCCACTCGGGTGACACCGAGATGATATCATTGGCCACTTGATGAGTGGGACTGATAAGTGTATGGCCATACCCAAATAAGTTGGTTGCTCATTTGATTAATCAGTCAACTCAAGATCAAGAAATATAATAAACAACAGAAGAGGATGACAGACACCATGCCTCTAGTTTATTCATATCGATATCGTTAGGCAAAGGACACTATGAGATTACTACCGGGTGAGTGTCTTCTAAAGACTGCTGCATCTCTGTCTTAATTGGGGGCTGTAATGGTTTGCTAGAACCCACTTACAGTCTGTGGGCCTTGGGCCTACTGCCAACATAAAGACAGACCCAGAGGATCGTGCACATAGATCAACTGAGCTGGAACTTATAGAAATTGTACATGTAATGTACATTGGAAGGAATGCGTTAATTAATTAGTTGACATTCGGTGTCAAGGTAATTAATTGACATTGGGTTGAATTTAATTTAATTAATAAGTTTACATAATGTAATTAATTAATTTATCAATTAATTGAATTATATAAAGTAAACAATTAATTAAATAATTTTCCTAAGTAGGAAAATTAAATACATGTATTGTATTAACTTAAGTGTGATTTAATTTTATTTAGGGGTAATTAAATTTAGCCAAATGGAATTAAATTACATAGTATATACTTTTTTAATTAAAGATTATTTATGTAATTATAATCCTAGTGGGCTTGGGTTTAATTAACCTAATTAGAACCCAATTAGACAAGGTGTCTATAAAAGGGCACACTTAAGGAATAAAAACCTAATTCAACTCTAATTAATTGCTGGAAATTTCAGCCACCAACAGCAGCCCCAAAACAGCCGAAAATCCCAGCATTAAACCTCCATTCCTTCGCGTCTTCGGCTAGCACCGGTTCCCGCTCAATAGTTGGTCGTGCACCGAACTTTGGAGATCGCAGTTTCAAGAAACGATTCTGCAGCAGTCTCTAGAGGAGATGAATCTGGTGAGTTAATCTTTCTCGATTCTTATTTGATTTTATTCTAATCAATGGTAATTGGACACGATAGGTGGATTTTAGGAAATTTTAAATGGTGTACTTGCCGCTGCGCCACGTTATTTTCCAATGACGAATCCCAACAGTGGTATCAGAGCCTAGGTTTTGTCCATTAGATTGATTGGAATTGGTTCTTGAAAGCGTTCTTTGAGAAAGAATGGGTTTCAAGTTTGTGATTTTAGGGTTTTTGCTTAATTGGTTTTGTTTTGGATAAACCCTAGAATTGTTGGATTGGGGTTTTTGATTTTTTTTCCCTAATTATTTTCCATCTAAAATTGTTTTGTATATTAATTATATATATTTTGTTGGAAACATTTTTTTTGTTTATGTTTAAAAAAAAAAAAATTGATTTTGGGCAGCAGCTGCTGCAGCTGCTGCCGCGGCAGGCTGCTGGGCAGCGGCACTGCTGTCCCGCCGGGACAGCAGTGCCGCATGCGGGTTTCGGGTCCGGTTTTGGATTTTGCGGGTATTTTTTATCCCCGGACCCTAATGCAAATTAAATTAAATTTTTTTAAATTAATTTGTGTTTAAATTATTTATTTTGTTGGCATGCATATTTAATTTAATTGTTTGCATATTAAATTGAATATGGGCTTTGTGAAATTGGCCCAATAAACCGTGACACCGGTTAAAATTGGGAGAGCTAAATTTTAAATTTCTGACAACCCAAATTCAAGTGGAAGCAAAATTGTTAATTTTGCATTTATGGATGTTATCCATTGGGCCTTTATGGGCCTTAGTCACATTTGTTAAAATTGGCGATTTCACCCTAAGTAACTTGGCTTAACATTTATATTTATAATTTGGAATGCCATGATCATGCATCATATTGGTATGTAGGTGCACGACAGGTACTTTGTTTGAAATGTTATGTTGAGTTCTATGGGCCCTAAATTATTATCGGTTGTAATTTAATTTTGGGAAATATGGCGTGCCATTTTTTTATTTTGATGTAATTTTAGAATATATTTTATTTTCAAAATTATTGTAATTGCATCAAGTATGGAGGAAGGCCCAAACGGAGCAAGCCCATGGTGGGAGCCCAAGAAGGATTGCAGTCCGGCCCATGAAGAATTAGATAGGATATCTAGTTTTTCATTAGGTTGTAATTAAAGGCCCATATGATCTCATTTATTTTAAATTAAGTATGCTATTGCATTTTTTATATAATATGGATGTATGGATCACCAAATTATTACCTGCGTTTATGCATGCTAAGCCGTATTACTTAATTATAATCCGGAAATTAAAATATTGAGTCACTTAAAAGTGCTTCCCACATTCACACCTCTTCCTCCCATTGATGCTGCAATGTGCGCCATGCCCTAGCTGGGTATATTGTAGTATTCGGCGGGCCGTCGAGGGTTAAGAACTTGTTATGGTTAACATGTGAATGGTGGTTTGACTCAACATGGGTAGCATTAGCTCAGAGCGGACCCTAAGCATAGATGGGTAAAGTGTCAATAAGCCCATCAAACTAAGAGTCCTTTGTGGAAGGATTGGATAGGTTGTCCTACCAAACGAATCAATGGTTGGTTAGCGAGCCCTAGTTCGGCCAGTCATTGATAAGTTGTGGATCTTGGTCAAGTCAGCCAATTAACAACATCAACAAACAAATTAAAATCAGATTATTAATTTGAATTGGCTTAAAAGTCCTTTATTTCTAACTCAAGCAATGATTTCTTCCATGTAGATAATCCCATTTCAGTTAAGCAATTTAAATGGCTGCAACAAACAATAACTCACTCTCACTTAGGTCACTCTTGGAGAAGGAGAAGCTTTCGGGGACTAACTTCCTGGACTGGGCTAGGAACTTACAAATAGTTCTTAGACAAGAGTCTAAGGAGTATGTACTGAATGCTCCTTTACCAGCCGGCCCTCCCGCAGGTCGAGGCATCACCACGGCGATGGTGGAGCAGTACGATCGGCATGTGAGGGATGACCGAGATGTCTCGTGCCTTATGTTGGGTACCATGGCTTCTGATCTTCAGAAGCAGTTCATGGACGAGCATGCTTATGAGATGATGGATCAGCTTAAAAAGATGTTCCAAGATCAGGCTCGTCAGGAACGTTACCTGACAACTAAGGCACTTTGCACGACTGTGATGGCAGCTGGGACTTCTGTTAGCACTCATGTGCTAAAGTTGAAGGGGTATATTGATACACTTGCCCGCCTCGGCTCGCCAGTTTCGCAGGACTTGGCAACAGACATTATTCTCGGGTCACTTCCTGAGTCTTACAACCAGTTTATCATGAATTACCATATGCAAGGGTTGGATAAATCGGTTGTTGAGCTGCATGGCATGCTCAAGCTTGCTGAGCAGTCTCTTAAGAAGACTCTTGAAGTATTGCTAGTGAACAAGGGTAATACATCCATTGCTAAGGGAAAGGCCAAATCTAAGGCCAAGGCTAAGGTCCAAAAGGCCAAGACTAAGGGCAAAAAGGTGTTGGCCCAACCTAAAGCAAGGGTTGCTTCTCCTGACGATGTCTGCCATGAGTGTCATGAGAAGGGGCACTGGAAGAGCTCATGTCCAAAGCTAAGGGAGCAACTAAAGGGTAAAACTGCTGCTTCAGGTATTTATGTTGTTGAGATTAATCTGGCTATTTCTACATCTTGGGTCTTGGACACTGGATGTGGATCTCACATTTGTTCAAATGTGCAGGGTCTAAGAAATAGGAGATTATTAGGATCTAGAGAAGTAGATCTTCGAGTCGGAAATGGTGCTCGGGTTCAGGCCATGGAGATCGGAGATTATTTCTTGGAGATGCCTAGTGGACTTGTTTTGGAACTAAGAAACTATTATTTTGTACCTGCGATGCGCAGGAATATTATTTCCGTTTCTTTATTGGATATTTCTGGTTTTGTATTTAATATTGGACATGGTAGAATTTCTATGCAATGTGGCAATATTATTTATGGAACAGCATTTCTTGAAAATGGCTTATATATCCTTGATCTAAAACGTGAAAGTTCAATCTATAACATAAATACTAAAAGGATTAAACAAAATGAAATTAATCCTACTTACATCTGGCATTGTCGACTTGGCCATATAAATGAGAAGCGCATAGCTAGGCTTCACTCTAGTGGAGTGCTAGGGTCATTTGACATCCAGCCTTATGACACACGCGAATCTTGTTTGAGAGGCAAGATGACAAAGGCGCCTTTTAGCAAGACTGCTGAAAGGGCCTCAGAGCTATTGGAGCCGGTACATTTTGATGTATGTGGCCCAATGAGCACTAGTGCTAGATCTGGTTTTTTGTACTTCGTCACCTTCACGAATGACTTCAGCAGATACGGTTACGTGTATCTGATGAAGCATAAGTCTGAGACTCTCCAAAGGTTCAAGGACTTTAAGAATGAAGTAGAAAACCAACTTGGCAAGAAAATAAAAGCACTCCGGTCTTACCGAGGGGGTGAATATTTGAGACAAGAGTTTGACTCGTTTTGAGAGAGTGTGGGATTGTATCCCAACTCACTCCTCCTGGTACACCCCAGTGGAATGGAGTGTCAGAAAGGAGGAATAGGACCTTACTTGACATGGTCCGCTCGATGATGAGTCATGCTACACTCCCTGTCTCCTTTTGGGGATATGCTTTAGAGACAGCTGCTTACATTCTTAACAATACACCAAGCAAGGCAGTTGAAGGAACACCACATGAACTATGGAAAGGCCGAAAGCCCAATGTTTCCTTCTTGAAGATTTGGGGCTGTGATGCACATGTTAAGAAATTGACAAGTGGCAAACTCGAGTCCAAATCTGTCAAGTGCCAGTTTGTGGGTTACCCTAAGGAAACTAAGGGTTATTACTTCTACAATCCGGCCGAAAACAAAGTTTTCATAGCCAGAAATGCAGTCTTCTTGGAGAAGGAATTCCTTTCCAAGAGAGACAGTGGGAGTAATGTTGAACTTTTAGAAGTTCAAGACTCACAAACTCCTGCAGCTACTGCTGAGGATGCTTCGGGAACCAATCTGACTACTCAAGAAATTGAGGAACCAGAAATGGTTGCACAGGACCTTAGAAGGTCTGGTAGGACATGTCATTAGCCAGAGAGGTACGGCTTTCTCGTGACTGATGATGGGGACCTCATGGTTGTTGACCAAGAGGAGCCCAAGACCTATCAGGAGGCTGTTGAAAGCCCACACTCAGATCAATGGTGCAAAGCCATAGAGGCTGAGATGCAATCTATGCACGATAACCAAGTATGGAACTTGGTGGATCCACCTCTGGGTGCTAAGGTGATAGGTTGCAAGTGGTGTTTCAAGTTAAAGGCCCTGTGTGTATAAGATGGTTAGTGGGAGCGTTTCCACCGTCCTAGTGCTGTATGTTGACGACATCCTTATCATTGGAAGTGACATACCAACATTGCAAGGGGTTAAGCAGTGGTTGAGTAGGTGCTTCGCAATGAAGGACTTAGGCGAAGCTGAGACGATCTTAGGGATCAGGATCTACAGAGATAGATCCAATCGACTTCTAGGCCTAAGTCAAGCCACGTACATTGACAAGTTTCTAAAAGGATTCAGCATGGACAAGGCAAAGAAAGGATTCTTACCTATGCGCCATGGGTTGAAGCTAAGTAAGAAAGATGGTCCTAAAACAAAGAAGGACCGGGAGAACATGGAAAAGATCCCTTATGCATCTGCTATTGGATCTATCATGTACTCCATGTTATGTACGAGGCCTGATGTCATGTTTGCACTAAGTATTGCTAGCCGGTACCAGTCGAACCCCAGTGAGGAACACTGGAAGGTAGTCAAGGCAATCTTGAAGTACCTTAACCGGACTAAGGATGCTTTCTTAGTGTATAGAGGTCAAGATGAGCTGGTAGTGTCAGGTTACACTGATGCAAGCTTTGAGACCGATGAGGATGAGAACCAGTCACAGTCTGGTTATGTTTTTCTCCTGAATGGCAGTGCCATTAGTTGGAGGTCCTCAAAGCAGGCCACCATTGCTGACTCTACAATGGAAGCTGAGTACATAGCTGCGTGCGAAGCTCAAAGGAAGCTGTTTGGATCAAGAAAGTCATAACTGAGTTGGGAGTAGTACCCACTATCCTAGACCCAGTTGATGTTTTAGCGACAACAACGAGGCCATCGCACAAGCTAAGGTGCCCCGGCCACACAAGAGATCCAAACATGTACTCAGAAAGTTTCACCTCATTCGGGAGATCGTGAACATAGGTGACATATCATTGCAGAGGGTTGACACCGAGAATAATGTCACCAATCCATTGACCAAAGCGCTGTTGCAGACACAGCACGACGGTCATACCAGATCTATAGGAATTAGGGCAATGCCCACTTGGAACTAGTGCAAGTGGGACATTGTTGGTGTGCCCTAGTTCTTAGGGCATTGGATTCTTATATTTTGTATTATACATTAAGAGTCATGTATGAATACATTATTTGTGTCACATTAATAAAGGCAATTAATCTATTTCATTTATATCTTGTGCTATAATATGAGTAGAGTATCCATTGATTGATAATCATAAAACCTATCCCAGGTCTGTTCTAATCGTGGGAACGAATAGAACCACTGACTTGTATATTCGATGACTGTATGGTGTTGGGGATTTAATCGCACAAAACAAAACGCAGCGGAAATAAAAGATTAATCCCCACCAAGGACCCATGTACATTGCATTGAATTGGAAGGAGGGTTAAAGAATTACCTTAATTCTTTGTAGGTTTTGAATCAATTAGGAACCAAAGTAGCTTCCCTCTACAGTTGATCCACACAGAGCAATTGATCCACCGCGTGCTAGCGCCGGGATTGAAGAACAATTCTTCGATTGAGAGAGAGGCAGAAAATCAAACTTTTCTTTTGGCTTGGAGAAGAGAATTTCGGCTAGCTCCTTTCCTTGGTGTGGCTGCCGAATTCCTTAGTGTGTTAGGGTTAGGTTATGTTTTATTTTATATAACCTTTAGTCTTAATTATAATTATAACTTAATACTCCTATTAATTATAATTATAAATTGACCCACACAGCTTAATATTAATTCTCAATTAATATTAAATTAACTCCATTCTCCATCATACATATATGTATATATAATATTATAATTAATTATATCTCCATATAATTTAATTATAATATGTAGCATACTTTATGCAATATTAATCACATTAATATTTATATATACATACATAAATATATATCACTATATATATTTATTCTCTTTCTCATTCATAAATTATTATCCAATAATAATTTATACCCGATAAGATGAACTTCATTTTGCTCTTGTGTGTGACCCCATAGGATCATATTAATTGGCAATAAGGAAATTACCATAATGTCCTTATAGGTCACAAGCGGACTCTAGCAAGCCATTACGACTACCCAATTAATATGATTGGAATGATCCAATACCTATTTATAGAATGTCATATTCCCTTTTGTCTCTTTGATATCATGATTAATCATAAGACATGGTACACTTGTCAATCTTATATAATTAATCATATGCTTTCTCGATCTCAAAGTAAACTGTTCAGACAAATCAATTGATACTCTTATCAATTATTTGAGCACGGCCATGCATTTAACAGTCTTACTTATCGAGGGGCCCAGTGATATCGCTCTCTTGTTAGAGAGGGACAAAATCCCATATCTGTCACTCACATCCCAAGGCATGAGTCATATCGTACCCAATCACAGCCTTTATAACTACTCTGTTACAAGCAGCGTTTGACTGCATCAAAGCACAACATGAATTCATCCCGGAATCCATGGTGACCTCAGGTCAAAGGAATCAGCTAATGACACTACTATAATCAAGATCAGTTGTGACACATAACCATGAACTTGATCTCATAGTGGGTCTCCAGTAACATGTTCTCTAACATATTACCCGTGAGTATAATCTGTATCTGTATACACTATATTCATCTTATGAATATCCATTATCACTCACACTAGTCTTAGTTTGTTATTATTCCCATAATAACAATCGACTAGGGATATTTAGAATAACACGATTTATTCATGGATACTTATCATAAATGCTAACATACAAACATAAATGATAATATTAATCTACACTAGATTAATCTTAGAAGTCAAATTACATAATCCAATATTGGCCTTAGGGCACAATCTCCAACAATCTCCCACTTGCACTATGGCCAATCATACATGTATCTTATACCCATTGACCTACATGACTTTCATGTATTCACTCGTGCAGGAGTCTTTGTCAATGAATTATTAATTTTCGCTTCCGTTGCTACTTTACACATATTCACTCTCTCTTTAGAGACAGCCTCTCTAAATTAGTGAAAAACGCCTAAGTATATGCTTGTGTCATACAAGGTTCTTACGCATTGAACTATTGTCCCTACAATAGTCTCACAGGATAAGCAATGCTTAGAACAAAAACATAAAATTTTGATGAACTTCTTCATCCAAAAATTTCTTTACATCACATGTAACTGTATACTTTGGCTGCTATTATAGATATTTAGCTATAACGTTTTATTTTGAACCTTTCAAAATCATAACTTCTCTTTTAAAGAGAATACTAGATCTCGACTGATATATTGCAACTAATTGCAATCAGTTGTATATGTGCAACTATTTACACAGTTAACATAAGCAAGCTTCTATTAAGTCTTTTATATTGAACGCTTTCAATGCTTTGACTTAAGCCAAAACATTCTTTTAGATCTATCTGTATAGATTCCAATTTCAAGAATACAGGCAGTCATGCTTATAACATTAACTGAAATTACTTTCTTAGCCAAGATTTTACTTCTTGCAAGGTAAGAATGTTATTTCCAACAAGCCATATGTCATCCACATATAGCATTAGGAATACCGATATGCTCCCACTGATCCTTTTGAAACACAAGATTCATCATCCTTTTGATAAAATCAAACCATTTGATTTCTTTATCAAAACTATGATTCCAACTATTTGATGCATGTTTCGATCCTTATGAGAATCTTTGAAAACTTGCATACGCTATTTGAATTCTTTGGATGCTCAAAACTTTGGATTGTGTCACGTACACATCCTCAATCATGTTTTCACGTAAAAAATAGATTTTGATATCCATTTGCCATATTTTATAATCATATTATGGGGATATGGCAACAAGAACTCAATATGACTTGATCATGATTAATGACTAAGGAGGATTTCATCATAGTCCTACTATGAATTTGTTCGTACCCTTATAGTCACTAGTCGTGCTTTATAAGTTTGAAGATCACCATCCATATCGGTTTTCAATTTGAAAACTCACTTGCAACCATTGCATATGCATCTTCTAAAAGACTTATCAAAGTCTATACTTTGATTGTCAGACATGGACTTATCTTCAACCTTTGTAGCATCAAGTCACATATTAGATTCAAAATCTAACATTGCTTCTTCATAAAAGAAGACTTACTTCATCTAGTAAGATTACATCATGATTTTGAGAAATCCATATCTCTCCTAATCATGTCATATTCCACTAGACTTTCATTGGACTTGTGTAATTTCAACAATGATCATGAAACCATTTCCACGTTCCTCTTCAACGTTAAATGTCACTTTTGTGAATTACGAGTTTTGTAGGTGTACTTTACTCCCACTAACTCTACTAGAAATTAACTCCCTCTTCAAGGGGAAACCATTTCTAGCTACAACTACTTTGTATCCCAAAGAAACACAGGAGTAACAACTCCTACTTTCCTTTTGAGTAATCCACAATACGATATTTAAATTTAGGTGCCAACTTATTCGAAATAAGCTTTACAGCCCTAAACTTATTCAATGAAACAATTTGGGTCTCTTACCCAACCATATCTCATATGTTGATTCATGAATTGTTTTAGACGGAACAATATACACAGCTGCTTTAATGGCATATTTTTGAGAAAACGATGATCAACTTGACTTCATTATAGATTGAACTATATCTTTATAGAGTTCGATTACTCCCTTTTCGACACAACATCCTTTGTGGCGTACTTGGAGGAGTCAATTGTGAGACAGTCCCACAATCTCTAAGATGATTGTCAAAATCTTGACTCAAATATTCACCACTCGGATCATATCTAAATGACTTTACTATCTTGTCAAGATACTTCATACTCCTTTTACAAGCTTTTGAACACTTCAAAAGTTCCAAACTCGTGTTTAATTAGATACTCTTACCTAGAGAAAAGTTCCATAAAGGTAATGAAGTATTAAAACCTCCTTTAGCAGTTGATTTATAATTCATATACATCCATATGTATAATGCTTAATAAATCGATTATTCTTTAACTACTTTTAGCAAAGAACAATTTTATCATCTTTTACAATAAACAACATTCGCATGATTCAAGATGATTCACAATCTCATGAATCCAAAAGTCCATTCTTATGGAGTTTCGTAATGCGACTTTGCTTATGTCTCTAAGAGGACACTGCCAAAATAGGTTGAATCAAACTATTTGATTCGATCCTTACAGTATTTATGTTACAGATGGGCTTCACATATAAAGACAATTATGTAAATCTGTATTTCATAATCATGTCTTTATAAAGCTTATAATTCACAATTATAAAATAAACAACATTTGTTTACTTAAGCCAATAAGCTCAATAGGCAACAAGAGTTCATAACTTACATGTAAAAGTTCATAACCTTTAACCAAAGTTCATAACTTTTATGTAAAAGGTTCATAACCTTCGAGTAACAACCTTTGCTTCTCTTGCCTATTCGTATTCTACCTTCACCTTCATAAGGTTTCTATTCAAGTTAAGATTCTTCATATTCCACTAATATGAGATCCATAACTGGTATCTAATACCTTTGATATAGAAACAAAAGTAGAATAATTAATAAATACTTAAGGTAGCAGTCTTACTGCCTTTCATCTTCTTATAGTTCTCCAAACAGAGTTTACTATTTCCATTCTAATGAACGATTCATTCTAGAAATGGCAACACCCTTCTTTTGGAGATCTCTCTATGCCAACAGCTTTGGCCTTTAAAACATGTTTCACCCGAACCTTTCGGTCTTTATGCTTTTCGACCTTCCTTTTATCCTTTTCCTTTTGAACCATAAGCACACAATTCGAGGCGGGCTTATCCTTTATGGATAACTTAACATTCTTTTGCATCCTATGCAACTAATTCACAATTTTCTCCATGTCATTCAAATGATAGTTCATCACCAATGACTATCAATAAATGAATTCAAGATCACATCTTAATGCCTTTTGGAGGCCAATGAGAAAATGTTGCCTCAAACACTTATCTTTTCTTGCTCACTAACTGATGGAACATTTCCATTTGTGATGTATCATATACCTCAAGTAAAACTTCCACGTGCGGAAGAATTGGTGGCAAGTGTAAGATAATAAATTTTAAACAGAGTCCCTTCGATGCTTCAAGTAAGCATCTTTTATACTCGTGTTACAATTGCTAGTGGTTCATTGGGCAAAAGGATTATTGAGAACATATGATTCCTTTTGATTTGAGAACTATTCTCAAAGTTCAATAACAATCGAGACCATGATAATAGCAATCATAACTATAATAAAGCGTGTAAAGATTTTTATTTAAATGCTCCCACTTAAATTATAAAACCCTTTAAAATATTCAAGTGGGTGAAGATCCAAAATCCATACTTAACCATAGCACTGCTTTGGCATGTCCCTATGATTAAATATAATTTCGGTAGGCAAAGACTCAAAATCATGCTTTAAACCATTTAAACATATTCTGGATGTGCACTTCTTTGCCAATTGCATCATTATGCAACTCTTCTAATTTATGAGATGCATGATATCATATATCATGTTTAATTGTATGTTACTCATCTCATCTTTGCCTCGGGCTCAAACACCTTTTTGATTAACCCTTTGTTAAACCAATTACAACACAATGAGAATCACCATTTCTCATATTATCGCTTCGCTAAGGTCACAACATGCGTACCCGCTTTGGCGTGGCTACCATGATGCAAACATAGTACTTGACTAGTGTTATACGTAATTGGGTGGCAAATATAAACTTCATAAGTTTATTTAGGGTTTATTAAATCCTGTGAGTTAATTGTATCATATACAATTTCATGGCATTAATATTAATCATACTTTTGTTAATATTAATTAGCATGGCATCTTATGGCATACAATTGTCTAGCATGCATATAGAATATCTAGCATGGCATCACATGGCATCTAAATAAAATAAAACATGCATATGACTCGAATCGTGTTATGGTATGGTTTAAATCTACATTGATTTTCATAGGCCAATATGAAAATCAACAAGGTCATATCCTAGGTGGTAGCATCCATCACATGGTCATTGCACCGCCTCTTGGATCCGCCTCCACGTCTCTGCTTCTAAGCACCATCTCATGGATTTATATTTTACAAAAAAAATTGCAACCTATACAATTTTTCTAGTAAAATAAATTTTACATATCATAAATTGCATCCTATACAATTTATCTAGTAAAATTAAAAATTACATAAATACAAACGACTCGCAGGTCGTATTTATATAAAACCATAATAAATAAAATAAAGCATCCATGGGGTCCAAAACCATACCATAACACCATGCATAAAATTATCAACAATAATTTTATATCTAAAATATTTAGGGTTCAAAGTGGTAAAATACAATCACATTGTATTTAGAATTAATTAATTTGGAAAAATTCGTAAATATGCAGAAACAATTTTCCACACTTAAAACGGAAAAAGGGGTAAAACTGTCGGACAGCATGCAAGTCGGGCCTCGCACTGCAGTATCCAATACTGCGCGCAGCCCAACGGGCTGCGCAACACATAGCTGCGCAGCCCATGCTGCGCAGCCCATGCTGCGCAAGCAGCATGCTGCTTACGCAGCATGTGCAATTGCAATTGCAATTGCAATTGCAGTTGGGCGCAATTGCAATTGCACCCAAAAATATTCTGGGCATTATGCCCAGAATAACGAAACAATTTTTTTTTTTTTTTTTTTATATATATTAATTAATTGAAACAATTTCAATTAAAAACCCATGAATCAAATTCATGATTCCAAAACCCCTTAAACATTCCAAATCATTAACATAAAATCATTCACAATGATTAATCAATAAAATCAAATTTTATTTTGTTATTCACAATAACATAGAACCCTAAATAAAACATACAAACTCCTAACAACAATTTTGATCCAATCAAAATCATACAAACCCTAACATGCAATTTTGATCTAATCAAAACATAAATCCAATTCAATCAAAATACAAGTGGCTCTGATACCACTGTTGGGGATTTAATCGCACAAAACAAAACGCAGCGGAAATAAAAGATTAATCCCCACCAAGGACCCATGTACATTGCATTGAATTGGAAGGAGGGTTAAAGAATTACCTTAATTCTTTGTAGGTTTTGAATCAATTAGGAACCAAAGTAGCTTCCCTCTACAGTTGATCCACACAGAGCAATTGATCCACCGCGTGCTAGCGCCGGGATTGAAGAACAATTCTTCGATTGAGAGAGAGGCAGAAAATCAAACTTTTCTTTTGGCTTGGAGAAGAGAATTTCGGCTAGCTCCTTTCCTTGGTGTGGCTGCCGAATTCCTTAGTGTGTTAGGGTTAGGTTATGTTTTATTTTATATAACCTTTAGTCTTAATTATAATTATAACTTAATACTCCTATTAATTATAATTATAAATTGACCCACACAGCTTAATATTAATTCTCAATTAATATTAAATTAACTCCATTCTCCATCATACATATATGTATATATAATATTATAATTAATTATATCTCCATATAATTTAATTATAATATGTAGCATACTTTATGCAATATTAATCACATTAATATTTATATATACATACATAAATATATATCACTATATATATTTATTCTCTTTCTCATTCATAAATTATTATCCAATAATAATTTATACCCGATAAGATGAACTTCATTTTGCTCTTGTGTGTGACCCCATAGGATCATATTAATTGGCAATAAGGAAATTACCATAATGTCCTTATAGGTCACAAGCGGACTCTAGCAAGCCATTACGACTACCCAATTAATATGATTGGAATGATCCAATACCTATTTATAGAATGTCATATTACCTTTTGTCTCTTTGATATCATGATTAATCATAAGACATGGTACACTTGTCAATCTTATATAATTAATCATATGCTTTCTCGATCTCAAAGTAAACTGTTCAGACAAATCAATTGATACTCTTATCAATTATTTGAGCACGGCCATGCATTTAACAGTCTTACTTATCGAGGGGCCCAGTGATATCGCTCTCTTGTTAGAGAGGGACAAAATCCCATATCTGTCACTCACATCCCAAGGCATGAGTCATATCGTACCCAATCACAGCCTTTATAACTACTCTGTTACAAGCAGCGTTTGACTGCATCAAAGCACAACATGAATTCATCCCGGAATCCATGGTGACCTCAGGTCAAAGGAATCAGCTAATGACACTACTATAATCAAGATCAGTTGTGACAGATAACCATGAACTTGATCTCATAGTGGGTCTCCAGTAACATGTTCTCTAACATATTACCCGTGAGTATAATCTGTATCTGTATACACTATATTCATCTTATGAATATCCATTATCACTCACACTAGTCTTAGTTTGTTATTATTCCCATAATAACAATCGACTAGGGATATTTAGAATAACACGATTTATTCATGGATACTTATCATAAATGCTAACATACAAACATAAATGATAATATTAATCTACACTAGATTAATCTTAGAAGTCAAATTACATAATCCAATATTGGCCTTAGGGCACAATCTCCAACATATGGTAGTTCTTAACTAGCCATAGTACTTGTATAGTCAGTCATGAATATAGGTACATGTCATTGACATGGGACTAGATCGATCCGCACAAGAAAGCCACATGGTTGTCATGTCATAGGTCTTTCTTGAGTAGGTCTCTTTTGTCCTCATAGTAGATTTCATTATAATATCAATATGGAAGCCGGTTCACTTTGACATACGCCTAACAGGTCTGTAAAAGGATGTTAAATACGGGTATGATTGGGTGGACCGGTGAACATGTCGATATTGATGATGAAGTGATGGAATTGCCACTCGGGTGACACCGAGATGATATCATTGGCCACTTGATGAGTGGGACTGATAAGTGTATGGCCATACCCAAATAAGTTGGTTGCTCATTTGATTAATCAGTCAACTCAAGATCAAGAAATATAATAAACAACAGAAGAGGATGACAGACACCATGCCTCTAGTTTATTCATATCGATATCGTTAGGCAAAGGACACTATGAGATTACTACCGGGTGAGTGTCTTCTAAAGACTGCTACATCTCTGTCTTAATTGGGGGCTGTAATGGTTTGCTAGAACCCACTTACAGTCTGTGGGCCTTGGGCCTATTGCCAACATAAAGACAGACCCATAGGATCGTGCACATAGATCAACTGAGCTGGAACTTATAGAAATTGCACATGTAATGTACATTGGAAGGAATGCGTTAATTAATTAGTTGACATTCGGTGTCAAGGTAATTAATTGACATTGGGTTGAATTTAATTTAATTAATAAGTTTACATAATGTAATTAATTAATTTATCAATTAATTGAATTACATAAAGTAAACAATTAATTAAATAATTTTCCTAAGTAGGAAAATTAAATACATGTATTGTATTAACTTAAGTGTGATTTAATTTTATTTAGGGGTAATTAAATTTAGCCAAATGGAATTAAATTACATAGTATATACTTTTTTAATTAAAGTTTATTTATGTAATTATAATCCTAGTGGGCTTGGGTTTAATTAACCTAATTAGAACCCAATTAGACAAGGTGTCTATAAAAGGGCACACTTAAGGAATAAAAACCTAATTCAACTCTAATTAATTGCTGGAAATTTCAGCCACCAACAGCAGCCCCAAAACAGCCGAAAATCCCAGCATTAAACCACCATTCCTTCGCGTCTTCGGCTAGCACCGGTTCCCGCTCAATAGTTGGTTGTGCACCGAACTTTGGAGATCGTAGTTTCAAGAAACGATTCTGCAGCAGTCTCTAGAGGAGACGAATCCGGTGAGTTAATCTTTCTTGATTCTTATTTGATTTTATTCTAATCAATGGTAATTGGACATGATAGGTGGATTCTAGGAAATTTTAAATGGTGTATTTTCCGCTGCGCCACGTTATTTTTCCAATGACGAATCCCAACAGGTGGATCAACCAGGTTCCACACCTGATTAAAGTACATAGATTAAATTTTTGCTTCCATGGCTTTGTTCCAATTATTAGATTGCGAATGGCCTCTTGGTAGGTTTTGGGCTCTTCTTCATCGAACATGAGAAGAGTGTTGTCATTTGTTGCGAGAAACCCATATCTCTTAGGTACACGACATTCCTTACCAGACCTCCTAGGTTCTTGTGTGACTGGAGCTGGTGCTTCAATCCTTTGCTCTTACCCAGTCTTTGAGTTATCCTTTTTAGGAGTGTATGTGCTTTGAACTTTGAGTTCAACGTTGCTCCCACTGTCTTTCTTGGAGATGAAATCCTTTTCAAGAAAGACGGCCTTTTATGCCATGGACACCTTGTTCTCTGTGGGATTGTAGAGTAATACCTTTTGGTTTCCCTAGGGTAGCCCACAAATAGGCATTTATTGGTCTTGGGTTCTAGCTTACCCCCCGTCAATTTCTTGACATGGACATCATAACCCCAAATCTATAGGAATAACACATTGGGCACCTTGGCCCTCCATATTTCATATAGGGTCTTTTCCATAGTCTTAGTCGAAGTATTATTTAGAATGAGAGCTGTTGTCTGAAGTACGTATACTCAGAATGTGATTGGAAGAGAGGCATGGCTCATCACTGAGCAGACCATGTCTAACAGGGTCCTATTCCTCCTTTTGGATAGCCCATTCCATTGTGATGTCCCTAGAGGAGTGAGCTGTGGAATGATTCCACACTTTTTTAAGTGTGAGTCAAACTCTAGGCTCATGTATTCGCCTCATCGATATGATCAAATGGCTTTTATATTCCTACCTAGTTTGTTCTGTACTTCATTCTTAAATTCCTTAAACCTATCAAGGGTTTCAAATTTGTGTTTCATCAGATAGATATAGCCATATCTGCTGAAATCATCTGTAAAAGTGATAAAATATAGATGTCCACCTCTGATAGCTATGCTCATGGGCCCACATATGTCTGAATATATTAGGTCCAATAAGCTAGTATCCTTTTCAGCTTTCTTACCGAAAGTTGCTTTGTTTATTTTTCTGTGTAAACAAGAGTTGCATGTATAAAGTGACTCCATGTCAAATGAGCCTACGATTCCAGCTTTGTGAAGCCTAGCTATACATTTCTCATTTATGTGGCTGAAACAACAATGCTAAAGATAGACAGGATTAAGTTCGTTAGGCTTAATGCTTTAGGTATTTATGTTATAGATGGATTAGTCTCGTTTAGATCAAGGATATATAAACCATTTTTCAACAGAGCCTATCTATTTAATAATCCCTCTATAGATATGTTAATTCTACCATTTTCAATAGTAAAATAATATACAGAAATATCCAAGACTGAAATAGAAATAATATTCATGCACATGGCATGTACAAAATAACATTATTCCAAAATCAAGACTAATCCACTAAGCATCACTAAGTGGTATTCTCCAATCTCGATGGTAGCTATCCTGGCTCTATTCCTGACTTGAAGGTCCACATCCCCGAATCCTACCATACCCAAGATGTAGAAATAATGAGGTTAATATCTATAACATAGATACCTGATGAAGAAGTGCCTAAGCTCTTCACATGCTTTCCCACAAGCTAAGGACATGATCTCTTCCAGTGTCTGGTCTTTTTGCATTGGAAATAGACATCCTCGGGACTGGCCTTGGGCTTGGCTCCTTTCTTTGCCTTCTTGGCCTTGGCCTTTGCCTTGCCTTTAGTGAGAGGAGGGTTCCTCTTGCTAACCATAAGTACCGTTGGAGTCTTCTTGACTGACTGTTTTATGAGCTTGAGCATTCCATGCGGCTCAATGACAGTGTGGTTCATACCTTACATGTTATAGTTCAGGATGAACTGGTCATAAGAATCTAGTAGGGACGCCAGGATAGTGTCAATCGCTAACTCTTGCAAGACAAGCATGCTGAGACGGGCTAAGGTATCAATATAGCCCTTCATCTTGAGTTCATCTTGAGCATGTAAGTGCTCATAGATGTCCTAACTCCCATCTTGTAAGAGTTGAATGCCTTTACGGTCAAGTTTCTCTTTTGAAGGCTTGCTCTTGAAACATCTCATTGAGAGATGCCATCATAGCAAAGGCTTGCATCTCCATGAACTGCTTTTATAGTTCAGGGACCATGCATGCCAATATAAGGCAAGTCACATCCCGGTTGTTCCTTACATGCACCTGGTATTCCTCCAGCAATGTAGCTGGTGGATTACGCCTTGTTGGTGCAGGCGGTACCCTTTCTAGCACATATTCCTTATACTCCTATCTTAGAACTATTCTTAAGTTCCTAGACCAATTTAGGAAATTCGGCCTATAAAGCTTGTCTTTTTCGAGGAGCGAATGCAATGATAACATATTATTTGCCATTTGAGAACTACACGGAAAATTATAAAAAGGTTAATAATCATCAAATAACAAATTTAACCCTCACTTATCGTGTGTTTAACGAAGGTTGCAAGATGGTAAGCATGAGAGTTTGAGTGGGGTTGTTACGGTTTGTTGGGCTTTAAAACATAACTGACAGACTTTCTTCTTATTTTTAGGTTTATTTAGGCCAAAATAGTGCAATCAAGTACATTTCTTGGGCTTTTAATCTTGTATTGAGACTTTGAGCTCATTCAACCCTTTACAATATACATACTCAAATGGGTATATATTAATACAATCATTGAGGTAAAAAAGTTTGTGCTCACACTAACTTAAAATATAAATCATTAAGAATTCAAACACATATTAATTAATAAAAAAAACATGGTAATTGGTATCAAACATCAATCATTTTTATTTAAAATGCAAAAAAGTAAAAAAAATTACACATCAGAAATTAAAAAAATAATTATCTCTTGAAACCATGAAAAAAGTAAGAAAACAAATAAAATCAAGGAGAAAAAAGCTTGAAAGTAAAATTATATAAAATATTTGGATTAAAACTAATGTTTTCCCAAATTGTTTCAAAGATTTTTTTTCTATTTTTTCCATGAGGTGGGGCGTCACTTTATTGAAATGAAGAAAAGGGAGAAGAGATTCGGATATGTGAGTTTTTTTTTTAAAATTATTTCTTCCCTTAAAGTTGGCTATTAAAACGATGTCATTGCTGCAGTTCATCGCTGTGTAAATGAAAAACTTTCTCGTAGTGGAAGCTTAATCGATTCACACTGGAACCCATGCCAAGAACAAATTTTCTTAGATTAGAGAAGGTCAAACTCAACCAAATAACAATTAAATTCATACCTATGTCATCCGCGTATAAGATTGAATTCTAGCCCTTGCTTTTTCATGAAGAACCTCCACTATCATGCACACAAATGCCTTTGGAGTGATTCGATGTGCTAGCACGAGACCAAAGAAGTACTCTCCTTCCCACTACATGTTGGCCGAATTCCTTGGGTACCAAAAACCTATGATGGTCGAAAAGTAGGTTAAGGGAGAGAATGATAATATAAATCTAAGAGAATTAATAATAACAAATTTTTTTTTAATTTTTTTACTAATATATACAAATATAGAATTATTTGTGTGCCTATGTATACAATAAGAATTTTATTACAAAACTTTTAACT
The DNA here is from genome assembly GCA_039660915.1 of Euphorbia tirucalli. Taxonomy (NCBI): domain Eukaryota; kingdom Viridiplantae; phylum Streptophyta; class Magnoliopsida; order Malpighiales; family Euphorbiaceae; genus Euphorbia; species Euphorbia tirucalli. Next base: position 45,327,412 of record CM077636.1, read on the forward strand.
AAAGCTCAAAACTAGAAAATAATTGTTTTACTTATAATAAAGATAATTTTGTACTTTCATATGAAAAACAAATAGAAGGACTAAGGAGTTGATTGAAACAACATTTACCTTAAAGTATATGTATGAACTATTGAAATAGGATGATATAAATACCGTATGTTTTGAAATTGACAAAATATGTTTTTAGTGGTCCTCAATTGAATTAAATAAGAGTTAAATTAATTGAGAATGTTTTGGGGCAAAACGGTTATTTTTGAAAAAAAAAATTAAAGTCTTTGAGCCTTATTTTAAACCTGAAGAAGGGAAAGCAAAAAGAAGTTTTTCCTACATTAGAAAGAAAACATTTTCCAAGACAAAAGTTGTAAGGCTTTGGAAGAACAAAAAGCTGATAAGGCATGTGAATCTTAAGAGAAGTCTCTCACCAACCTTCTGTCATGCGCTAACCATGTGCTTGACGCAAAAGGCGTCAGTTTCCTCCTTGGTGAAAGTGAAAGACTATCTCAACAAAATGAAGGCCATCACTTACTACTTACGGAAGCCTGTCAGCACAACATATGCCCTCGAAGAATAATTCATTGTTAAGATTTTATCCTGACTACTCAAGACATTACCATTTTTGTTCAAACGGCTACTTTTTCTTTTGGAAATATCAGAACCTCTCTCTAAATGACTAGAATGGCTATCTAGCAGCTCTTCAACTGTAATAAAAGGTTTTATACAAACTCGAACGCTTTCACTAAAAGTGATAGGAGTTGCCACTCAGCTCAGCTCAATCAGGAAAATTATGGTACAACCAAGACAAACTACAACTCACTATACCTTTTAATCAAAGATCAGGTTAGGATAACTCACCTATTTCTTCTCGATTCAAAATGTATTTAACAGTTTTATATTAATGCCTTTTATATTTCTATGGTTAATTTTATCTTTGATTATAGTTAGCCAATGCTCACACAAAAGGTACAAATAAAATGTTGAAAACAATAAATAAATTTAGAAAGCAATAAATAAATTCGGGAAATTTAAAATATATATAGACCAATCAAATGACTATCCTAGGGAATATATTCAATAAAATGGGATTCGGGGATGCAAAATATGTCTATATACAGAAACTCTAAAAATGAAAAGCTAAGCATTCATCTATCCTAACATACATTTATCTGCAAAACAAAGTTAGTACATATAAATATATACACATAGGACTCACACAGACTCAGAATTGGGGATTCAAGATAGCTCTGGATGTGAAATGGGAGAATCAGGAAATTTGATAAATTACCCGATTTGACCTGGAAAACATTTTAAAACGTGATTTTAATGGGACTGGAAATCCATTTGAAAACCATTTTATCCGATTTAATATTTACACATAAAATGGGTCGGATTTTAATAAATTGATGTTTCTATCATTGAACTGATTTATAGAAACTTAATACCAAAATTAAATACAGAAAAATAAATCTAGGTAAAAAATGATATGCAATTTGGATTCAAGACTACAGCCGTGCAGGGTGTAGAAACAATATCCGTGCAGCTGTCAAAACACCCGTACGGCTCTGGTTTTGACTGCAACAAAGAAATTGCTAAAAATTGAAATCACTGAATTCTAAAAATAAACAATAGCCATGTGGCTATAGCACAACAATCGTGCAACTATGATAATTCCCGTACGGGGTGTGATATAACCGTGCGGCTCTGGTTTACTAGAAAATAAAAAAAAAAGAACAAAAATGAAAATATATGAAATGCACTCCAAATCAACCTAGAAAGCTGTAAATAGGTTTAAGGCCTCTCAGAATTACTATTTATTTACTTATCCAGTGTTCAATTTGATAGAAAATCGATTCTTGAAGCTTGAATTCAGGTTTAAATTGAATTTGAATCTTAAACTGAAAACTTTGAATTCCTCCAATTGAGCTCTAATTTTATGATTCCAATGATCAAATAAGTCTCTACGAACTTAGGATTGGTTTGGAATGTGAATTTGGTAATTGAATTGATGGATTTTGTGGTTTTGATTACTTGATTTTTGAGTTTTCAAGTTTTGAAAATTTGGTTTTTGTCTCTTGTTTTACTCCCTTTCTCTTTGATTAATTCCCTCTTTTCCTTGTTAATTGTCCATTGTTAGATTGTCCCAGAACTCCTTTCAATCCAAATAACCTTATAATCAAAAAGATTAGTGGAGATTAGGGTGTCAAGCCTATATCCAACAACTGTCTCTTCCATGCAAGGCTATTGCCTTTCATCAATAGACGTGTGACTCTTGATCAATATCCGTGCATGTGTTCATGTAATAACTGTACGACTATTCCTTCATCCGTGTGGCTGTTGTCCCCTTTTTGCCCTAATTCTTTAGATTCTTCTCGATTTCAAGTTTCAAGTTCATATAAATCTGAATCCTCACTTCTCAAGTTGACTCTCTTAATGAATAGTAAGAATGGATAATATTTTAGTATTCTATGATCTTCAAAGTCGGAAAAACCCAGCACTCACAGCTACCCCTCGTGTGATCAAATTCGATACCAATACCAAGTTTAAAATACCTGAGGTGAATTTGTAAACGTGGTTTAAAGCACTATGAATGAAGGAAAAAAAAACTTACCTACCTTGGGATTCAATGTTGTAGATGCCATACTCTGACTGTTGACTCCACTGAGGATTAAGCAATTTGACTTGCTGTGGATTTGATAAGAGCTTTGATAATAAGGGCTTTGATAATGAGGGCTTTGATAGTGAGGGCTTTCATAATAAAGGCTTTGATAATGAGGACTTTGATAATAAAGGCTTTGATACTCTATAGGGTGGTGGGAATGATATTTCGTTGTCTTGTGTGTCACACTCTATTTGAAACTTTGTAAATCCTTTATTAAGTAGTTTGCTAAAGATAAAATTCTTTCCGCTGAGAATTGCTGAATTCCTATTTTTGATGTAGTGAGTCTTCGTTCCTTGATCAACAGATTTTGAACAAAATTTTTTACCCCTTTGATTAAGAATGAAGACAAGCTGAAAAGGATTTGAATTTCCTATTAATAAATTTCTAATGCATAAATGTATGCATGATAATGCATATGCATGTAAATATCAAAGGATATGGTTTTGTCCAAGCTTGAGATTCTTTTCTTTTACTGGGGAAAATTGCACCATGCTCCTAGTTGACTTCAGTTGGGAAGTACATTCTTTGTTCAGGTAAATCTTTATTAAAGAATATAGCTTGAGAAATCTGTTGGAGATATGTGATTACTACTGAGGAAAATTGTGATGTTCATTCTTATGGTTACGCAGGGGAATAATGAAAATTTCTACAATTCGATCCTTGTCAACTGCTGCTTGGGAGAAATGAACTTGGAAACGCTCTAATTTTTTCCTAAACTACCCAATGTGGGTTTTCAGCTTAGCAAGCTGCTCTAACTTTTGCCTAAGGTGCCTTTTCAATTTTTATCTTAGCAAGGTTTTTTTAAGAAATAAATTAATTAATTATACTTGTTTATTTATACATCAAAATTTACACAAAGCCTTACAACTTTCAAGCTTAGATTTCTATCAGAATTCTCGGTGACACCAAGAAAAGATGACATTTGACATAACCATATAAGAACATTTAAACAAAACATCACACTTTATTGATGAATTCAACACGAGTACGTTTGAAATAATTGGTTCCAAAATGTTAATATTCCACATAGAACTAAAACCCATCACTAGTCATCCTTTTCGAATTTTCCAACTGATCATTTTCTCTCATGTCTTAATTTTTGCCTAGGCCACCTTTTCGGAATAGACCTTTCTTTTCTTTCATACATGATAAAACTTCAAGCGATCTTGGTTGACCGGATCCATGAATTCATTTCCATCCATATCCAAGATTCTGACACCACCCTTTGATAGCACTTTCTTCAGAACATATGGACCTTCCCAATTTGGCTTGAAATTTCCTCAAACATCAACATTCGTAGGTCTCAACTACTTCAAAACCAGATCCCCGGCTTTCAATTGCTTCTTGGGATACTTCACTCTCTAATTATAAGCTTTGGCCATTTTGCACTGATACATTTGTAAATGATCCAGTGCTTTCAATCTCTTCTCATCTACTGCTGCTAACTACTCGTAACTAGCTTGAATCCATTCAGTTTCCAGAAATTGAGCTTCTAAAGCTATTCTGAGTGATTTGATCTGTACTTCTACTGGCAATACTACTTCCATACCATACACTAAATAATATGGCATTTCTCCTGTTGGTGTTCTTACACTGGTTTTATAACCCCAAAGAGCATATGGTAACTTTTCTACACAATCTCCATAGGTGGTTACCATTTTTTATAGAATCTTCTTTATTGACTTGTTAGCTGCTTCCACTACACCACTAGCTTGTGGTCTGTGTGGAGAAGATCTATGATGTTCAATGCCATGGTCTATCAATAATTCAGCTATTGCCCCTTGAATATCGTACTCCATGGTTAGTCATTACATGATGGGGAATTCCATATAGAGCCAAGATATTTTTTTGGATAAACTTAGCCATCTTCTTAGTTGTCACACCAGTGAATGATTCTGCTTCTACCTATTTCGAAAAATAATCAACTACAACTACTATGAATCTGTGATTAGATGTTACAAGATGAATTTCACCAATTATATCTATCCCCCAAGCTGAAAATGACCAAGGAGGTGCCAATATCTATAATTCATATGGCGGTACATGGTTGATATCAACATAAATTTGACATTCATGACATCTTCTTACTTCTTTCACACAGTCAAACTGCATTGTCATCCAAAAATACACTGTCTCATTATCTTTTTGTCCAAAGCTATCCTATTCATATTAGGTCCACATGATCCCTAATGTATTTATTGTATCACTGCTTCTGCTTCTTGTTTTGTCAAACACCTCAGAAGAACTCCATTCACTATTCTCTAATATAGATTATCTTCAATGCTTCTGAATTGGCTAGCTAACCTTCTTAATGAAACTTGATAGATTCAGTAGAATCCTCTGGGTGATCCGGGTCCGAGTTGCTGCTTGACCGGATCCAATGTAATTTCTGCAAGACAAAGATGAGACACCGGTAACCTCTGGGGTATACTCCGATGCCTAAGTTAGTATGCTCCTGTGGGTTGAAAAGTACTTTTAGGAGAATTAAGAAAAGAATTCAATAATCCTTACCTCAGGCAGGGTATCCTCCTTTTATAGGAGGGAATAGTAGAGTTGGATTGATATTGAAAGAGCTTCCACGTGGGTGGTGTTCCTGCCCTAGTAAAACACGGAGGTGGATTCCTAATTGGACACCACCTCTTCCCCTAGGATCTCTCCGCGGATCTAGGGAACTTAATCTGCTCAAGGGTGGTTGGGATCTGGATGCGGAATGCAGTTTCTTAAGCCGGATGATGTGACGCGGGTATGGACTACCGGACTGGGCCGGGTGCACCGGACCGAACCGTAAGGTCGGACCGGATGTTATCAAAAGTCCCCCCTAAGTCTGAAGTAAGCCCTTTAGGGTTTAGCACCTAAAACCCTGCCTAGGAACGCGTGCCCACCCACTGTCTGCCACGTACTGTTCAGCCGCAGGGACGCGACCTTCGATGTGACTTAAATGCTGCAACCTTTCGATTTCCCACCAGCAGGGTATTTAAGTCGCTGATTTTTGCTCTTATGCGCCATTCTGAGTTACAGGCGTTTTCATTTCTGAAAAAATCCAGTAAGTGCTTTCTTCGTTTTTTTCTGCTACTTTCCTGTGTTTCTTCAGTTCTTAGTTCTAGGGTTACTGTTTATTATGGGTTCTTCGAGCTATTCGTGGACCGCTAGCACTGCTCCTCGCCCTGTGTCCCCTTCTGTGGAGGTGGATTCTGACGCCGCGAGGCTCTCCACCTCTGAGTCCTCTGAAAGAACTTGCTCCGCCGGAGAGACCAGCGCACCTGTCAACCTCCCTGAGTCCTCTCGGTTGGTCAGAAGTACCTCAGGGAGAACCCTTACCCCCAGGATATCACAGATGGCCTCCTCTGTTGCTTTCCGCGAGATTAATCAGTTGGCTTCTGATTACCCCTGGTTAGAAGCCTGCGAGTGTCTCATCCCTGCTTCCGACCAGAGGGTTCATCGACCACCGCCCGGCTATTTCTCCATCTATCTTCACCACGTAGTGGGCGGGTTCACTTATCCGCTCCCGGAGGGGATATGCTCTATCTTGAACCGGTACGGGGTGTGTCCGGCCCAGTTGCACCCGAATGTGATGGAGAACGTGTGCGCCATGTATTGGTTGTGCTGTAACCTCAGCATCCAACTGACCGGTTCTCTCTTCCGGCATATCGCCACCCAAGTTCTCCGGAACACCAATAGCGACCATCTGACAATGGCTAAGGGGCCTCTCTTCCGGTTTTTCTTTGGCCGCACCTGTTCAGTGAAGGGGTTCAAGGGTCTATTTTTCTTCATCAAGTTGAAGGAAAATGTGCCAACGTTCCCCACCGCCCGGTCTTTCCAGCCCGCGAGCGAGATGAGGGGGGAGAAGGATAAGCTCTCGCCCCGGGAGCAAGCCCACCTTGATCTGTTGACGGCGGTCCCGACTCAATATTGGAAGCTGCAGTATGCCACGAGAGCTTACCGTCAAGGGTTGCCTCTGGCAGCGCTTGATGACCGGACCGGTCTCCCTGTGTTCTTTAATGATCCCTTAGAGGGCCGAGGTATTTATTTACTTATTTTTGTATTCTCCCTCTGTGGCAGGGATGTCACTTGCTGATACTGTTGCAGCCTTGAGTGCCCGGAAGAGCGGATCAAAGGCGTCTACTGCCGCGCCGGCTCCGGTTCCTGCAATCAATCCGGTCGTTCCGGGTCCTGTTGCTCCTGTAGTGAACGCGGAGCCTGCAGGAAAGAAGAGGACCGGTGCTCTCGTATCCGGGTCGGATAAGGGGAAGAAAGCCCGAGTGGTAAGTTCTTCACTTTTTTCTTTAAACTGTTACTCCGGATTGTGCTTACTTTTTGTTATGCAGGAGGTAGTACCTGACTTCTCGGGTCCGGTGAATACTGATAGCCCGATACGGGATATTTTAATATCCAAGTTCGGCCAAGATGCGAGCCTTGTTGATCCTTTAGTGCAGCTGGAGCTGAGCAACGGCATGTATCTTCCTGCTGACTCCTCCCGGGTGAGGACTATGTCCAACCGGAGCATAGGGACTAGAGTCCTGAGCAAGCTGTACACGGTAAGTCCTAGACTCTTTCCTTTACCTTCTGGCTGTATCTAACTGTTTCTCTGCAGGCCATTCCTTTCCTCTACGAGGAGTTGAAGAGGGTCGAAGAAGCTGATCGAATCCTCGATCAGAGCATTGCCGGTGCTCTGGAGAGGAAGAAGCTGGATGAGAGCCTGGCGAAAGTAAAGGCTGAGGCAGAACAACAAAAGAAGGCGCTTGATGATGTGACTACCGAGAATGTGGCCCTCAAGCGTTCTCTTGAACTAGCCGAGGCGGCCCTCGAGCAGGAGAGGAAGTCCTGCGAGAGTGACCGACTGGCGGCTGAGGAGAAGTTGAAGGAAAGGACCCTTACCTACGGGCATCTTGCCCTACTGTATGGGGACCGTATCCTTCAAAGGTGCTCTGAGGTCTACCCGGATGTTGCTTTCGGGGACATAGAAGTGGATTTCCCAGATGAGGCCGATCTCCCGGATGAGGAAGATGATGTCCCTCCAACCGCCTCAGCGCCTGAAGAGGGATCAGCTGAGGGGTCCGGCCATCATAATTGACATTTTGTATATGTACATTTTTCCCATTAAGGGCAATTAATGAAACAAGTATATATTTCTTTTTTCGATGCGGTTCAAAAAATTTTTTCTGTGTTTGAATGCAAACTTAACGCATCTGTTTATGGCTGCCCTTTTCAAGCCGAGTCTAGATTTATAATCGAATGTTAACCCAGGACTTAAATTTTAACGAATGCGAATGGGCGGGTCGTTCATGCATTTATTCGAAAGCGAATTAAATTGGCCAAGTACCTCAAAGAAATATTCGAAAGCGAATAATAAAATGATGTATTCGAAAGCGAATCTCCATTTAATATAAAGTTGCAGCGTTAAAGTTACAGCACTACAGCTATAGTTGCCTCATTAAAAACCTCAGTAGGGAAAACCCTGTGGGAAAAAAACCGCTACCGAGGGAAAAAGAGTGCAACGTGCTCTATTGGTAGTATTTTCTAAGTGCCCTGGAGTTCCATGTTCGTGGAATGTCTCTTCCATCCATGTGGCATAGTTTGTATGTAGCCGGTCCAAGGACCTTCATGATCCGGTACGGTCCCTCCCATTTTACTGCTAACTTTCCTCTGCCTTCTCTAGCCTGTGAGGCTTCCGCGTCTCGCAATACTAGATCTCCCGGCTGGAAGGCTACCGCCTTCACTTTCTTATCATGATACCGAGCGACTTTGTTTTTGTATGCCGCCATGAGGACGAAGGCCCTCTCCCTCCTTTCCTCCAGCGAGTCCAAGTGAAAGCATAAGTTGATGTCATTCTGGGCTTCATTGTAGTACGTAACCCTGTCACTTGGAGAGCCAATTTCTACCGGGATTACTGCTTCGGTACCGTAAGTGAGGGCGAAGGGGGTTTCCCCTGTGGCCCGTCTTGGGGTGGTTCGGTACGCCTATAGTACGCTGTTCAGTTCGTCTGCCCATGCTCCTTTGTGCCCTTCCAATCTCTTTTTGATGCCGTCGCATATGGTGCGGTTGGTGACCTCTGTCATGCCATTACTCTGCGGGTGGGCAACCGAGCTACACCTATGTGTGATGTGGAAGCTTTCGCAGAATTCTTTGAACTTTCTGGAGGTGAACTGGGTCCCATTATCCGTGATGATGGTATTCGGTATGCCGAATCTTCCCAGGATGTATTCCTTGACAAAGGAAATCACTCTCTCAGGGGTGATGGTAGAGAGGGCTTCTGCTTCCACCCATTTGGTGAAGTGGTCAACCGCTATGATTATCCACTTCCTCTGTCTGCTTGCTTCCGACAACGGACCCACGAGATCGATCCCCCATGTTGAAAAAGGCCAAGCTGTTAGGATTGGCTGCTGCTCCGCCGGTGGTTGGTTGGTTTTCTTTGGGTGTACCTGGCCCTGGTGGCAAGCATAGATGTAGGCCTCTGCGTCTTCTCTTATTGTTTCCCAATAGTATCCCATGAGCATTGCTTTACGGAGTATAGTTAGGGCGGCCTGATGTGACCCACAGATCCCCTCGTGGAGCTCTCTCAAAACATAGTTGCCTTCTTCTAGCGGGATGCATTTCATCCAGGGGCGACTAAAAGACTTGCGGTAGAGTTGTCCATCTATGATTGCATATCTAGAAGATTTCCTCGAGATCCGGCGAGCCGTTGGTTCGTCATTCGGTAATTTCCCTTCCTTCAGGAAGTCCATGATGGGTGTAATCCAGCAGGTTTCATGGTGACCTACCGTCAGGACTTCGTTTTTCTCAATGCTGGGGTGAGATTGTACCTCGTACGGACAGTGTAGATGTTGCCACTCTTCTTTGCCAGAAGCAGCTTTAGCGAGTTCGTCCGCACGGCTGTTGGCTTCCCGGGGGATGTTTTCGATCTTCCACATTGTTCCCTGCGTCTCAATCTGTTTCAGCAAACTCCGGACAAAGTCCAAATATCCCTTCATGGCTGGGTCTCGGACTTCAAAGTGTTTGTTTATCTGGTTGGACACCAATCTAGAATCACTGAGTATCCGGACTCTGTCTGGCCCTATTTCTTTAATTAGCTCCAGGCCTTTGATCATGGCTTCGTATTCTGCTGCATTGTTCGTTGTTGGGAAGTCCAACTTCACTGCATAGGAGAGTTGGATCCTGTTCGGTCCTTTGATGTATACACCTACTCCGGCCCCTTCTTTTGACGACGCTCCGTCCATAAAGACGTCCCATTCTTTAGATGGAGGTGTTGAGTTGTGCTCAAGATTTTGGAACTCTGTTACGAAGTCCGCTAGGATTTGGGATTTTAAAGCTTGCCTGGGCTCGAATCTGATGTCAAATTCCCCCAGGCGTATCGCCCATTCCGCCAATCTCCCGGATGTTTCGGGCCGTTGCAGCACCTTTCTGAGTGGGAACCCGGTTCTCACGATGATAGTGTGTGCCTGGAAGTAAGGCCTTAGTCTATTGGCTGCCGAGAGTAGGGCCAGTGCCATTTTCTCAATGTTGGGGTATCTTGTCTCCGCCCCTCGTAGTACCTTGTTGGTGTAATACACCGGATACTGTTGCCCGTCCTCTTCTCTTACGAGAACCGATCCGACAGCTTCCTCTACCGCTGCCAAGTAAACATACAATTTTTCCCCCGGTACTGGTCTGCTCAGCAGCGGGGGTGATGTGAGGAACTTCTTCAGTTGGTCAAACGCTTCGTGGCATTCCTTGTCCCACTTGAAGGCCTGCCCTTTTTTGAGTGCTTTGTAAAATGGCATGCATCTTTTTGCCGAGAATGAGATGAACCTTCCTAGGGCTGTGACCCTTCCATTTAGCTTTTGGATGTCATTGAGGGTCTTGGGTGGAGCCATTTCTAGTACTGCCTTTATCTTCTCCGGGTTTGCTTCAATCCCCCTTTGTGAGATCATGAATCCCAGGAATTTGCTGCCTCGTACTCCGAATATGCATTTTTCAGGATTCAGCTTGAGTTTGTACTTTTGGAGGATGTCGAATGCCTCCCGCAGATCCCTAGGATGGTCCTTCATGGTCCGGCTTTTGACAATCATGTCATCCACGTACACTTCGACCGTTTTCCCAATCAAATCTTTGAACATACAATTCACCAACCTTTGGTAAGTAGCGCCAGCATTTTTCAATCCGAAGGGCATGACCTGGTAACAGTATGTCCCTTTGTACGTAATGAAGGAGGTCTTCTCTTGGTCCACCGGGTCCATAGGTATCTGGTGATATCCGGATGCTACGTCTAGGCATGAATATATGGCGTAACCGGCCATCGAATCCACCAGCTGGTCAATGTTGGGCAGTGGGTAACTGTCTTTCGGACATGCTTTGTTGAGGTCGGTGAAATCGACGCACATGCGCCACTTCCCACTCGCCTTTTTCACCATCACTACGTTCGCCAGCCATTTGGGGTATTGAACTTCCCGGATGTGTCTTGCGTCGAGTAATCTCTGGATTTCTTCCTCGATTGCCCTCTGCCTTTCCGGCGCATATTTTCGCCTCTTCTGTACTACTGGGGTTGCTTCCGAATCTACATTGAGTGAGTGTTTGATTATTTCTGATGGTACCCCTTCTATGACACTAATCTTCCAAGCGAAAGTGTTCTGCTCCTCTTTTATAATCTGCTCTTTGATGCCACAGTCTAGCTCTTGGGATATCCACACGTTTCTGTCTGAAGCGACTGTCAGCGTTTCAAGTTTGTCCACCGGCTGCCTTCCTTTCTTCTTCCTCCGGGCTCCTCTCTGGCTGTAAGGAAGCGAGGTATGTTCTTTGAGCGGTCTACTGGCTCCCCCTGGCTATCGCCCATCCGGAAGCGGTAGGTATTTATAGTGTCAGATACCGGATCGATAAGACGGCCTCTGATTCTGAGAGAAGCGGTCTACCAAGTATGGCGTTGTATGCCAAAGGAGAGTCTATTATAGTGAAGTCGGCTTTTGTCCTCCATGCGTGTTTCTCATCTCCTATCTCCATATCCAGCGCTACCTGACCTGTTACCGGTACAGTGTGTCCGCTGAGGCCTACTAGTGGGGCATGAACCGGATGGATTCTACTGGGCGCAACTCTCAGCTTTTCTATTGCATGTCTTGTGATGATGTTTATCGAGCTTCCCGTATCCACCAAGATACATTTGACTAAATAACCTTCAATCTCTGCTTCCATGACCAGGGCATCGGTGTGACCCGGTGCTATTCCATTCTCCGAGAGGGGAGGGTTAGGCTTAGCGTCTCTTTCGGCTTTCCTTTTGATCTTTTTAGCTGGCGGATCTCCCCCTGCTATTACCATGACCACTCCTTTTGTTTTTTTGGTCGGTTGACAGTCTTCATCAGGTCTCTTTGATTCCTCCTTGCCCTTTCTCTCCACAAATTTTCGGAGTTTGCCCTTCTTGATCAGTTCCTCGATGTCCTCAGCTAGCCGTTTACAGTCATTCGTGTTATGGCCATTCATGCGGTGGTATCTACAGAATGCCTTCTCATCCTCCCCCATGATCTGTCCTCTTCTAGCTTCTGGGTAGGAGAGGCTCTTCTTGTCTCTGCTCTTTTCTACCGCCACTAGTACCTGGCCTAACGGGCGGTTGAGGGGTGTGAATTCTTTCGGTCTTCTGTGATCCCTTCTCTCTCTTCTGTCCCTCCTGGGTCGCTTGTCCTCTGATCCCCTCTCGCTATCTCTATGGTGCCGGGTTGGTGCACCCACTTCGTCCAGTTCTATGAATGTTTTTGCCATCGAGATCATCTGTGTTACGTTTTGGGGCTTCCTCAATACGAGGTCGGCCCTTAACCTTTCGTTGGTTGTGTTGGCGATCAGTGCCTCTAAAGCCGTGTTAAAATCCAGTCTCCGAATCTCCACTGTTGCCAAGTTGAATCTGTCCACGAACTCTCGGAGGGACTCTCCTTGCCTCTGTTTCACGTCGTGTAGGGTTCTACTAGCCGTTCCGGTGGGGACCGAACCATAGAACTTCGTGCAGAATTGCTCCCGGAGCTGTTCCCAACTATTAATCGATGCTGGTTCTAACGTCTCGAACCAATCGGAAGCCGGACCCACCAGTGTTGATGAGAATAATCTGCACATCAGACCCTCGTTGGCCCCAGCTATCTCCATCCTGTTCTTGTAGTTTCTGGAGTGGACGTAGGGATCTGTTTTCCCATTGTAGTTCTCGAAGTTTAGCTGTTTGAATTTGGGATCACATGGCATGCTCAGGATCCGATTGGTGAAGCAGGATCCTCCGCTTTCTAGTAGTGGCTCTTGTATGGGCACTGAGAATCGGGAAAAGTAGTGTTTGAACAACACCATCATCTTTGGGTCGTCTACCCCTTCCGGCGTAGGTGTTGCCGTTTGTGTTGGGGGTGGGCCCAACATGTACCCATGGGTCGGGTGATAACTCGGCGGAGGTGTCTGGACCAGGGTTTGGAAGCTGGATAGCCTGGCCTGTGACATCATTGGAGCCAGTGGAGCCCCGAAAGTCGCATGTTGGGCTGTGGGATCCCCAAACCCAGGGAATGTGTTAGGCTGATTCATCTGCCTGGTGTCTTCTGAAAAAACAGGTGCTGGGTTTGTGGTTGGAGGGGCCCTGGTGTATTCTGGTAGTGGGAAAAGGTTCCGAGCTATTCCTATTCCCAAGCCGTCAACTCCTGTGATCAGAGGGGATGTGCTGCTGCTAATGGTTGGTCCAACCATACCCTGATTCTGGATCTGAAGAAACGCCTGTCTCAGATCTCTGGCATCGGCGGGGCTCAAGTTGCTGGCTATTCGATTTATTATCGCTGCCTGGGGAGATATGGATGAGTTCAACGTCGCCTGTGGAGTTGTGGTTGTGAGAGAATCTCCCAAAATGTCTGAAGTCATGTTAGCAGAATTCGAATTCATGATTATCCGTCCACGCTCACCGCACCAAATGATAGATTCAGTAGAATCCTCTGGGTGATCCGGGTCCGAGTTGCTGCTTGACCGGATCCAATGTAATTTCTGCAAGACAAAGATGAGACACCGGTAACCTCTGGGGTATACTCCGATGCCTAAGTTAGTATGCTCCTGTGGGTTGAAAAGTACTTTTAGGAGAATTAAGAAAAGAATTCAATAATCCTTACCTCAGGCAGGGTATCCTCCTTTTATAGGAGGGAATAGTAGAGTTGGATTGATATTGAAAGAGCTTCCACGTGAGTGGTGTTCCTGCCCTAGTAAAACACGGAGGTGGATTCCTAATTGGACACCACCTCTTCCCCTAGGATCTCTCCGCGGATATAGGGAACTTAATCTGCTCAGGGGTGGTTGGGATCCGGATGCGGAATGCGGTTTCTTAAGCCGGATGATGTGACGCGGGTATGGACTACCGGACTGGGCCGGGTGCACCGGACCGAACCGTAAGGCCGGACTGGATGTTATCAAAACTTTATCAATAATACTAGCTCCTTCTGGATACTTTCCCTCCTTCACATGCTAGTAAATGTCAAAGAACCATGGCTTTTTTCTTCAGCTGTCAATTTCACCACTTCCTAAACATCAAAACATGACTTTCTAGAAATTGATACAATCGGAGTTTGTATTTGTGTTTTCTCTGGATTCTGCCATATAGAAGATAATGTTGCTAGCACATCCATCATCTTATTCTCTTCCATGGGAAGTCTGAATTCACACTGGCCAAATAACTCTTTTTTTATACTGCAGCAGTTCTAAGTAAGGCCTTAAGGCTTCTTCTTTCACCTCCCATTCACCCTGAGCTTGTCTAATCACCAGAGGTGAATCTTTAATGATGAACACATCATTTGCCCCTAGTGACAAAAGAGCTTCTATTCCAAATAAACATGCTTTGTACTTTGCCCCATTATTTGTTACAGAAAAATTTAATCTCTTTGACAACGGAATAACATCACCGTCTAGCGTTGCGATAATTATCCCAATTCCAACATCTTTTCTATTTGCAGCTCCGTCAAAGCATATAATCCACCTCTTCACTTCTACCATAGCTAGTTGGTCATCAGGGAACTCCAAATTCTCTGCATAGTTTGATTCAAGAGGTTGATTCACCAGAAATTCTGTTACGACTCGTCCTTTGATGACTTTCTTAGTGACATACTCAATAGCAACCATCTGGATAATTTTCCAACCAATACTGGTGCTACATACAAATACTTCATTGGATCAACTTTAGCTACAGCTTGTACTTTATATGGTTGAAAGTAATGCCTCAGCTTCTTTGTCAGCCAAATACTACACATGTCTTTTCTACCAGTGTATACTTGGTTTCATAGTCTAACAACTTCTTACTAAGATAATAGATAGGGTACTCCTTCTTTCCATTTTGCTCTTGTGCTAGCATTATCCCTATTGAGGAATCTTCAACTGCCAAATATAAAATTAAAGGCTTCCCAAGGACTAGTGGACTCAAGATTGGAGGATTTACCAAATAATCTTTAATCTTTTTAAATACCAACTAATACCTGTCATCCTATACAATTGGTTGGTCTTTCTTCAACAACTTTGAAATTGGCTCATAAACTGAAGTTAATCGTGCTATAAAATGACTGACATATTGTAAAGAACCCAAAAATGACCGAACTTCTTTCTTTGTTTTAGGAGCTGACATATCCTAAATAGCCTTGATTTTATCTAGATCCATTTCAATTCTCCTTGAGCTAACCATATGACCGAGCAGCCTTCCTGATATGACCCCAAATAATACACTTCTTGGGGTTAATTCTGAGATTATACTTTTCAATGCATGTTAGAAATCTATCTATGATAGCAAGATGCTCTTCCTGGGTCATCGATTTAACAAGCATATCATCAATAGAGTTGTGACATCCCTCTGATAGGTAGCTCTAGCGTTCTTCAATCCAAACAGCATTACCCGATAGCAGCAAGTACCCCATTCTGTGATGAATGATGTTTTCACTTTGTCAATTATATCCATTAGGATGGACCCAATAACCCTAAAACTAACATGGGGCTTAAGCACATAGTAACTCTATCAATTTAACCCATGTCTACAATTAAAGGTTAGGGTCAACAATTTATTACTCCCTATGGTTTTACATATTACACAAATTGGTCCATGTACTTTTAGAAATAATTGTATAGGCTCTCAGTTTTGTCATTTTCAACTGTTAAGCCATTTTATTAGAATTTTTGGTCAAAATAATATAATAATACCAAAATTGTCGCTTATTCTAATTTATACTGGTAAAACATATCATAATTTCTGTTTTATATTTCTTTTTTTTTTCTCACATAGTTCTAATATCACTAATAGTAATTATTTCATTAACTTTCATATAATTATATAAATTTAATCTATTGCTCTTAAAAACTTGTTTATTAAAATAAACAAATAAGCAAATATTTAAAAATATATAAGATTCGAGTGAAACTATATAAATGATAAACATGAAAATTTAATTTCTAATAGACCTTAGCTATAACATTTAGAAAAGAAATATCATTTTGTAAAAATTATCAATATTCATAATGATATTTATTGTTATATTATATTAAATTAATAGAAAATGATAATATAAATTTAAGAGAATAAAAAATAACAAAGTTTTTAATTTTGTTACTAATATATAAAAATATAGAATTATTTGTGTGCCTTTATATACAATAAGAATTTTATTACAAAAGTTTTAACTGAAGTTGAAGACTAGAAAATAATTATTTTACTTATAATAAGGGTAATTTTGTACTTTTGTATGCAAAACAAATGGAAGGACTAAAGAGTTGATTGAAACAAAATTTAAAAACCTTAAAGTATATGTACCAACTGTTGAAATAGGATGATATAAATATTGTATGTTTTGAAATTTACAAAATATGTTTTAAGTTGTCCTCAATTGAATTAATTATAATTAAGAATGTTTTTGGAGCAAAACAGTTAATTTGAAAAAAAAATAAATTAAAGTCTTTGAACCCTATTTTAAACCTAAAAGAAGAGAAAGAAAAAATAAGCTTTTCCTAAATTAGAAAGAAAACATTTTGTAAAACAAAAGTTGTAAGGCTTTGGAAGAACAAAAAACTGATAAGGCATGCGAATCCCGAGAGAAGTCTCTCACCAACCCTCTAACACGCGCTGACCACGCGCTTGATGCAAAAGGCATTGGTTTCCTTCTTGGTGAAAGCGAAAGACTATCTCAACAAAAGGAAGGTCATCACTTACTACTTATGGAAGCCAGTCAACACAACATATGCCCTTGAAGAACAATTCAGTGTTGAGATTATCCAGACTACTCAAGACATTGCCATTTTTATTCAAACAGCTAATTCTTCTTCTGGAAATATCAGAATCTCTCTCTAAATGACTAGAATGGCTATCTAAAGGCTCTTTAATGGTAATAAAAGGTTTTATGAAAATGGGTTTTGTAGCGAGAAGACGAACAAACTCAAACGCTCTCACTAAAAGTGACAGGAGTCCCCACCTAGTTCGTCCCCACCTGATTCAGCTCAACCCAGAAAATTACGGTATAACCAAGAAAAACTATGACTCACTATACCTTTTAATCAGAGATCGAGTTTAGATACTCACCTATTTCTTCTCAATTCAAAATGTTTTTAACAGTTTTATATTAATGCCTTTATATTTCTACAGTTAATTTATTTTTGATTATATTTAGCCAATACTCACACATAAGGTACAAATAAAACGCTGAAAGTAATAAATAAATTCAAAAAGCAATAAATATATTCAGAAAATTTAAAATATATACAGACCATTCAAATGACTATCCTAGGGGATATATTCAATAAAATAGGATTCAGGGATACAAAATATGTCTATATACAAAAAATCTAAAAACGAAAAAGCTAAACATTCATCTATCCTAACATACATCTACCTGCAAAACAAAACTAGTATAGATAAATATATACATGTAGGACTCATACAGACTCAGAATTAGGATTTAAGATAGCTCAGGATGTGAAATGGGAAAATCAAGAAATTTGATAAATTACCCGATTTGACCTAGAAAACATTTTAAAACTCGATTTTAATGGGACTAGAAATCCATTTGAAAACCATTTTATCCGATTTATTATTGACGCATATAAAAATGGGTCGGATTTTAATAAATTGATGTTTCTATCGTTGAATTGAT
The DNA here is from genome assembly GCA_039660915.1 of Euphorbia tirucalli. NCBI lineage: Eukaryota > Viridiplantae > Streptophyta > Magnoliopsida > Malpighiales > Euphorbiaceae > Euphorbia > Euphorbia tirucalli. Next base: position 45,345,151 of record CM077636.1, read on the forward strand.
TTATAGAAACTTAATACAAAAATTAAATATAGAAAAATAAATCTAGGTAAAAAATGATATGCAAAAATAAAAAAATATATAAAATTCAATTTTGGATTCAAGACTACAGCTGTGCAGGGTGTAGAAACAGTAGCCATGCGGTTATCAAAACACCTGTACGGCTCTGGTTTTGACAGCAACAGAGAAAACACTAAAAATTGAAATCACAGAATTCTGAAAATAAACAATAGCCGTGCGGCTATAACACAACAGTTGTGCGGCTATGATAATACTTGTACGGGTAGCTATATAACTGTACTGCTTTGGTTTACCAGAAAAAAAAGGAACAAATATGAAAATATATGAAATGCACTCCAAATCAACCCAGAAGCTGTAAATAGGTTGAAGGCCTTTTAGAATTACCTTTTATTTGCTTATCCAATGTTTAATTTGATAGATAACCAATTCTTGAAGCTGGAAATATTGGGTTTAAATTGAAATTGAATCTTGAACCGAAAACTTTGAATTCTTCCAATTGAGTTCCAATTTTGTGATTCCAACGATCGATTAAGTCTTTAAGAACTAAGGTTTGCTTTGGAATGTGAATTTGGTGACTAAATTGATGATTTTTATGGTATTGATTACTTGATTTTGAGTTTTCAAGTTTTGAGAATTTGGTTTTTCTCTCTTGTTTTACTCCCTTTTTCTTTGCTTAATTCCCTCTTTTGCTTGTTAATGTCCATTGTTAGATTGTTCCAAAACTCCCTTCAATCCAAATAACCCTGTAATAAATAAGATTAGTGGAGATTAAGGTGTCAAGCCTGTAATCCAAAAGCGATCTCCTCCATACAAGGTTGCTGCCATTCATCAATTGTCATGCATCTCGTGATCAACATTTGTGTGGCTATTCATGCAATAACTGTACGGCTATTCCTTCAACCATGCAGCTGTTGTCCCTTTTTTTCCCTAATTCTTTAAATTCTTCTTGGTTTCAAGTTTCAAGTTCATTTAAATCTGAATCCTTGCTTCTCGAATCGACTCTCATTATGAATAGTAAGAATGGATAACATATCGGTATTCTACCATTATCGAGGTTGGGAAAACCAGGTTTAAAATACTTAAGGTGAATTTGTAAACACAGAAAAGAGTGCCGTGAACAAAGGAAAGAAGAACTTACTTCGTAGATGCCATGCTCCGTTAGGGTTGCTGCCATCGAGATTAGAGAATACCACCTAAAGATGCATAGTGGATTGGTTATTGTTTTAAGAAATTGTTATTTTGTACCTACCATGTGTAGGAATATTATTTCTGTTTCTTGTTTGGATATTAATAGTTATGCTTTTACTGTTTATAATGGTAAATTAAGTATAAAGCGTGATGGATTATTTTATGGGCATGGCCTATTTAATTATGGTGTGAGCGAATGATGTTTTTAACACACAAAACATTGCGAAGAAAACTAGGGAATTTTTTGTTTATAGTTTTCGTTTTATAATTATAATAAAAAATTCATTTTGGAAAATCATATTCATAAACTATTTGAGACCGAAGTCCTAAAAAAGATATAGGAGTTGCCACTCGGCTGAACTCAAACGGGAAATTTAGGTATAGTCGAAACCTAGTGAAGGCCATTATACCTTCTAGAGATTTAGATCTGAACAAGTCAGTTACTTGTCATCTAATTAAAATACATGCTTCAACAACCAAATTATAGCATTTTATGAACTAAGTTGATTTTATTCAGAGCACACGGCGTTCATGCAAGATATTGAAAGCAGTAAATAAATTAATTATTACAACCATATCGAACCACATAAACTATCTTAGGGGATACATATGAATTATATAGGGGATCGGGATACAATTACCTAAAATACACGGATTTATCTAACACAGTAATAAAATCCTAACATGTATCTAATCCTGCAAAACAGAGGTCAGTACAAGAATAATCACATGTAGGACCCAATTAAGACAGAATGAGATAATAATTAAATTGGGGTCATGCATTTAGAGGGGATAGCTAGGGAGACTCTACAAATCTCACCGACTAAACCTAAAAAATGTTTGAAACATCCCTGTGTTGATTTTTGAGAAAACAGTTTTGGAAACGGTATTTTTTGGTTAATTATTTAACATGGCAAGTGAGTCAGATATCAGGACATTAGGTTTCTGTCATTGTTCTGTTCTAATACATGCTTCTAGAATGCAAATCTAAGGCTCAAATGTTGTGAAATGCATGAAAATCAGTTTTTTTGGTGATTTTGTCCCAAAATAACAGCAACATGGGTGTTGAGACAGCAGCTATACGACTATAAAATTACACCCATGCGGCTATTACTTCAAGACCCATGAAAAATTTCGAATCACAAATATTCACGGTTCTGTAACTGCAACAGCTGTGTGGTTGTTGTGATGGTCACATGGCTCTGGTTCTTAGCCCAGAACTGAAAAATAAAGTATTTTTAAAAATGATGCAAATGATGCCTAGATACAGCACAAACAAGTCAAACGCTTAGGTTTCTCAGATATTTACCCTTGTAGCGTGGATCCATAGCTTTAGGAGGTGAAAATCTTCAAGAAAAGGCTTTGATTCGAACTCAAACTTTAAGTTCTAGAAATGGTCTCAAGCTTTGAAAGTTAAGGTTTTAGAGTTCAGATTAGTCTCTAAGCCTAATAGAAATCTTTGTGAAGTGTTTTCCTATGATTTCTAACCAATTTTAAGCCTAGAAATAGAGATTGGAGATGAAAATTGAAGAAAAAGTTTGGATTTCTTTCTTTCTTTTTCTTTCTTTTTCTTCCTCTTTCTCACTCTAAAACTTGCCAACCCTTGAAACCGAAGATTAGGGGCCTTTATATAGGCAAAATCCGGTCTCACTTTGTAAAATCCACCCAGAAAATAAAAAAAAATCATTTCCAAAAAGAAAAGTGACATTTTCTGCCAGGGTTCAACAGCGGTGTGGTTGTTAGTGTATCAGCCGTGTAGCTGTTGGTGCGTCAACCTTGTTGGTGCTTCGATCTTGAATTTACTTTAACTCCTATGATTGTGGAAAGCTATAGAAGCAAATAAATAACTCCATCATCATCAAAACTAGGGATGAAAAGCCCACGCTCAAAGGCTACTCCTCGTGTATCTATATTCATGGCTTATGGGTTTGCCTTGTCCTGTGGTGAATTTGGATGCACGATAGAGAGTGCAATGAGAAAGAAAAGAAATGTATCTACCTTTAGCTTTGGTTGAGAAACTTGATAGATCATTACCTTTTAAAATCATGTGGGACTGATTTCCTTTTAGGGTCGTATAAGAACGATTACCTTTTGGGGTCACATAGGACCAATTACCTTTTAGTGTAGTGTAGGACCGATTACCTTTTAAGGTCATGTAGGATCGATTACCTTTTAGGGTCATGTATGACCAATTACCTTTTAAAGTCGTGTGGGATTGATTGCCTTTTAAGGTCGTGTAGGACCGATTACCTTTTAGGGTCGTGTAGGACCGATTACCTTTTAAAGTTGTAAGGGACTGATTACCTCTTAAGGTTGTGTAGGACAGATTTCCTTTTAGGGTCGTGTAGGACCAATTACCTTTTAAAGTCATATGGGACTGATTATCTTTTAAAGTAGTATGGGACCGATTACCTTTTAATGTCATGTGGGACTCACTATGGGACCGATTCACATTTTAAAGTTGTGTGGGACTGATTGTAATTATGTGATGTGTGTTTATTCCTTGATCGATTATTTTGGAAACAAAAATTTTTACCTCTTTGATCAAGAATAAATATAGGAGCAATGCTGGCTATTAGGAGCTGAGGTTTGATGAAAGGAACATATTAGGACACTAGGCGTGATGATTAAAGCTCTTGGTGTGTTATGGAACACCTAGAATGGAGGGATTGAAAATCGATTGATGGTAATTATTCCTTTGACGGACGGTCTTTTGGAAAACTAGAATTTAGCGAGGCTGTCTATACCTGCACAAGAAAACTTTCTCGAGGGTAAGATGGGTTAATCTGCTGTTGATAAATTGATGAAATTAATAACAATAGTAAAGTCAGTAATTATAATAAACATACGGCTAAAGTTAGTAAGTAATATAAAATAGCAAGAATAAATTGAAAAATGGGAAGAAAACAATATTTGGTGCGACTGAAAAGGTGACAGGCGTAAGGCTTATGCGTTACAGCCATATGACCATGCACGGATAGCTGTACGGCTGGTGGGTCACTACATGAATGTCTTGCACAGGCAATGGAGGAGGGGGGGGGCATGGGTAGGCCGTTGCCCCCTCCCCCCTCCCCTAAAACCAGAGGAAGACGAAAGCTAGGCTTTCTTCTTTTTTTTTTTTTCATTGGAATCCCATCGTTTTGCCTGGGATTTTTTTTTATTAAATTTCCCATTCATTTTGCCTAGACTGGAAAAAAAATCAGATTTATTAAGAATTCCTTCGACAACTTCATTCACTGCTTTCCCAAATTCTCACCACCATACAACACAGCCACTGCCTGCCTCCTCCGCCTAATTCATCACAGCCTGACCACTTTATGCCCTGTTAGCCGCTCTCCGTCTGTCTGCCGCTCTCCGCACCTCTGCTTGTCTGTCGGCCGTTCAATTAGGTAACTTTTAGTTTCTAATTCCTAAATACTTTATATTTTACCCTAAATTAAATTTGAGATTTCACAATTAAAATTAGATTGATTGGGATTGCTATGATGTTGAATTAGTATTAGGAATTGGAAATAATATGTTAGAATTTTATTATATGACTATTATTTGAATCAATTTTTTTTTCATTAATATGATAAATTGATGAATTAGGGGTTTAGCAATTTAAGGATTCTAATTTAGGGATTGTGATATATTGTCATTAAATTGAATCAATTGTGTTAAAATTTCAATTGTGATTGATATATTGAGAATTTGAGATTATGATATAATTTAATTTGAAATTGATACATTATGCTTATGCATTTGGTATTGTGACATTGTGCTATGATTTAGATTAAAATTATTTTTAAATTTTAAGTTTAGATTTAATAATTTGATTGTGTTACTATATTAGGAATAAGAATATGGAGAAATTTTTTACTAGAATTTAGAGTAATTCTTTGACTCCTGGTCAATCTTCAACTAGACCTAGTTATGCAATATCTCTTGATAAAAGCAATGAAAAAAGAGTTTGTATTAAGGTAGAAGTTTCAGATGATGATATCATTGGCTATCCAGGATTACGGAAGCCAATTGATAATTACCCCTTTCAAATTAGAGATTCATTAAGAAGGAGATACCTAGCTCTAGGCCCTTGTCAGCCAGTTGGACATCAGTTTCCATAAACTATTCTTAAGGGAGGTAAAAGAAGGTTTCAAAGTTTGTGGTTTAAGAAATTTGCTTGGCTAGAGTGTAGTGTCTTAAAAGATAAAGCATTTTATTTATATTGTTACTTGTTCAGTAAAAGTAATAAAAGTGGAGGAAATGCTTTTACAGAAATTGGATATAACAATTGGAAAAATGCTTTACCTTACATCATTGCTCATGAAGGAAATCCGGATAGCCCATACACATATGCTAGAATTAAGGTTGATCAACACCAAAACCAAAGAGAGAATATGGATATTGTTTTAGCATAAAAAAGTGCCGCTTTAAATGATGATTATCGTGCTCGTTTGACTACAGTTGTAACAGTAGCTTGATATCTTTTGGGGGAAGGTTTGGGTTTCTGAGGACATGATGAGTCTAAAGAATCAATGCACCGAGGTCATTTTGTTAAACTTATTAGTTGATTTTGTAAGTATAATAAAGAAGCAAATAAAGTAATGCAATCAAATGCTCCTAAAAATAATCAAATGACTTCATCTACCATTCAAAGATAAATAATTGAAAATTGTGCAAAAGAAATGAGAAAGTTATTTTGAATGACATTGGAGACAAGTTCTTTTCTCTTTTACTCGATGAGGCTCGAGATAGTTCTAGGAAAGAGCAAATGGCTATAGTTTTGTGATATGTGCATGATAGTGGAGTAGTTATACAACAATTTATTAGAGTGGTTCATGTAATTGAGACTTCTACACAGTGTTTAAAGAATGCTGTTGATGAATTCTTTGCGAAGAATGGATTATCACTATCAAGAGTTAGAGGCTAAGGTTATGATGGAGCTTCTAATATACGGGGCGAGCTTAATGGATTGAAATCACTCATTCTAAATGAAAACAAGTAGACACATTATATTTAATATTTTGCTCACCAACTTCAATTAGTTGTTGTGTCTGCTACCGAGGAAAACGATGATGTGAGTTAATTCTTTGAATATGTCTCTATGATTACGAATATGGTTAGATGTTCGTGTAAAAGGCATGATGCTCTTCACCAATTACACCATGAAGAAGTGCAAAATGGTGAGATTTCAAGTGGAAAAGGTAAGAATAAAGAAATAACCTTAGCTAGACTAAGTACTACATGTTGGGGTTCTTATTATAAACATTACTTCGGCTTTTTGATATGTGAAATACAGTGGAAGAAGTGTTTTTAGCAATAAACAAAGATGGTGATACAAGAAAAAATAGAGGCACAGTTAAGGGTTTGTTGAATAAAATGGGTTCTTTTGAATTTGTGTTTGTTGGAAAGTTAATGTTGTATATTTTCGGAGTGACGGATCCTTTATCAAAGATCCTTCAAGTCAAAGATCAAAACATAGGAACTATCGTTCTTAAGGTTGAAGCGCTTAAAAAGAAATTACAAACATATCAAGTAGATGGTTGGAAAAATTTATTGAAAGAAGCCACTGAATTTTGTGTCCAACAAAAAATTAAAGTGCCCAATATGGATGACATTGTTGAAAGCTGTAGCTGGACACTTATTAATGGAGAACCAATAACTCATTTTCACCATTTTCATATGGAACTCTTTACAAAGGTATTCCATTCCATTTTATTTTTTCGTAATTGATATATATGTATGACATTTTTTCTTTATTCTTTAAATGTATAGTGTTCTAAATTATTTTTGTATCATGTAACAATAGGTAATTGATGAGGTTGCCATGGAATTGAACAATCGTTTCAATGAGGCAAACACAAATTTGCTTAGAGGCATAATAAGTCTTGATCCTTCAAACTCATTTGTTCATTTTGTGTTGGAAATGCCCTAGTCCCGAGGCATTGGTCCTTGTGTTTGTATAATACATTTGTACATTAATGTACAAACATCTCCAATTTTAAAACACGGGATCCTCCAAGTTAAAGATTTCCACGGATCAAAAGCCCGCTCTGATACCACTGTTGGGATTCGTCACGGGAAACCGACCGATAAAAGCGGAAATGATGAATTACTATCAGAATGCTTATTATGTTACATTTAAAAGAAGGTATTCATTAGCATCTACGAAGAAGCCATTTTGTAGTGTTTTCAAAAGTTGGCTTCTCGCAAAAACTATTTGAAACCTCCCAAAAGTTCTCATGCTATGAGTACTTTGTCATCTCCATCGATTAGAAAAAACTAATTGTTCGTATGTCATGTGTGCATAAATAATGAAGATGTTGTTTGGATTGATTTGATTGTATTGTTATTGACTTGAATTGAATTAATTCCAGGTTCATCAGTCGGCCGAGAATTTTTTCAGGAAATTTTTGCCCCCCCTCCTCGTTCGCTAATTCCTAGCATCACCATTGCGTGTAGGTTAAGAGGGGAAAAGCAGCCACAAGTCATTTTCACCAAGATTTTCAAATTTTTTCTCTCTACTCTTCTCCGTAAACTCTAATTTTTCTCCCAAATTTCTGTGAAAATGATAAAGAAACAAGGAAGATGCCTCCTCAAAGTCCTCGTAAGGTTGATTAGAGTGAGTGAGAACCCCTAAGCTCTCCCATTTCTCTCTGTTGCTAACGGATATGGATTAATGTGAGACACACCCCATTTGGGCGTTTCTTTCAGGCAAAGCATTCCCTTGCTCTTGAAATTGCCTAACCATGCCTCCCAACACCAAGTAAGTGCCTAAACTTCATTGATTTAGAGTTGAAATTCAGATATTAGAAACCTAGGTTTTAAGCTGGGTTTTTTACTATTTTGTATTTGCTTGGTCAAATTGTTGAGTGGAATGCATGCTAGGGACCATTTAGAACTCTAGGGATTGAAAACTTGGAGAAAAATTAGGTGAAGTGGTGGATTTTTAGGACTCCCTATGCGACAGCAGTGCAGGCCTAGTTTGGCAGCACGATTGTCAATTGAGAGCCGTGTGGCTCTCAATGCAACACCTGCACGGGTGATGGAACTAGTGCAGACAAGCCTTTTTTTAAAATTATATGCATGTATGATGTGTGTAGGATCAATAATTCATATGCAGGTATGTTATGCATGACAGATAGATTTTGGGATTGTATAAAACTCCCTGTCTTGATGCTTATTTGTCGTTTTTGATTTTGCAGGAGCATCTTTATCAGGGTGTTGGATCCCTATCTGAGGCCTGCCTTTGGTAGGATTACATGCATGGGTACCTGAAGAGACGTATTATGGTCTTGATCTTTATGGTCGGGCAGCGCAAAAGGATTTCAAAGGCTGCTGGATCATTATCTTGGTAAGACTACCGACTTTTCCCATTTTATTATTGCTTTCACTTTTATTTATATCTACTTATTCTAATTGTGCACTTTCTCGTAGATTTGGGCTTACGAGTATGGGTTCCCGTCCTGGACCACCCTGGGCATACTTGAGGGGATTGACAAGCTAGCCACATTTCTGAGATGGACACAGAGCTGGGCGTCATCTTGATGGATATTAGGTGGATCTGGCAGGAGCTTAGGGACATGACCTAGGATAAGGTATGGCAAATACAAATCAAAAACTCATTAGCCTAAACTTAATTAATTGTAGTTATGATTCGTACCTGATAAGCATCTTTTAATCTCATCTTGCTTTCGTCAAACAGGTGAACACATCCATGGGACCGCCTCCCAAATCATCAGATCGTACTAGATGCCATAGCATAGGACCATGGGCAATTTGTGATGCAGTGTCCCTGCTCCCACGAGTGGTATCTAGGCAAAAGGGTGAGGGACTGGGACAATGCCACTATTTCTATTGCTAGGCCAGTGCCCCCTGAGCTGCCCCTAACTCTATTCTGGCCTTATGCCTGTTCTTCTACTGATCAGGCTATGATTTTTAGAGCTGGACTGACTACGCCCTCCATGTCGGGTAGCTACCTTACATTCCTAAGGCGTTTACTGCCTAAAACTCCACATGTGGTGATCCCTCATGAGGTAAGAGATCTTAATTCGAGCCTATCAGATTTGAATATCTTGCTGTCATTTCATCTATTTTTTTTATTTGCATTGTGCTTCTTTCTCTCTTCCTGCAGAAGAAGGGGAAGAAGAAGGCATCTACCGAGACAGGTGAGGAGGAGGATGAGAAGGAGACAGAGGCTATTGGGGATGATATGGAGCACACTGGGTCGAGCCGCTAGGTTAGGCCTTGATCCTGGGGAACTGGGTCCTCCTCAGGTGCTGCTAGTGGGGCCGCCCCTTCTTCTGCACTAGCTGGAGCTGTGTATGGGGACTTCTCGACCCCCCGCTTAATCCGATTCAGCTTGATGAACGTGAAGGGCCTGTACGAGGAGAGGGAGCTACCCCATACAATCTGTTCCCGGTGGATTTCATCCCACCTAACACTACCCTTGTGAGTATTATTTATTTATTTATTTATTATTGTTATTTTTCGAGGTTTGATTTGAGGTTGGGTCTTTGCAGGTTGAGTGCAAGGTCATAGAGAGGCTGGTCCAGATGTACTAGTCTCTGCATCACCTCCTCCTTCCAGACAATGCGACGATGTTAGTGAGTTTCCTACAATTGTTATTATTATGTATTATGCGATGTATGCATGAGATGCATGAATGTATGACCGTGCTAATATGGACCACTTTGCCTTTCATTTTACAGACCTACGTCCAGTCATTGTGAGCTCATCAGGTGGCTGTAGAGCAGTTGGCACAGCTTGAGCAGGACCACCAGACACTGCAGACTCGGTACGAGCAGGAGACTCATAGGCTGCGGACCGACTTAGACTGGTGCAGAGCTAGGTATCCCGATATAGAGGTAGCCGTGGTAGACTTGTATGCTGAGGATCAGGATGAGAAGTAGGAGCTGGGCCAATAGATGATAGGATTTTTATATGGACAGTTCTATTGTCATATTCTTTATACATTCAACACATTGTGATTCGTATAGTTTTCACCTTTTTAAATTCTTTATGTTACATTCATTGCTTCGATTTAGAAATATGCACTCTTTTCACCAAATTCATTCATTTCCATTGAAGAATGTGTACAATGATGCACCGAAATGCCTAAATATGTTGAATAATACCTTCAAATCATCAATATCTGTACGAATCATAGAAAATCACGTTGCCTATAGATATAGCCATATAACTATAGAGTCAATAGCCGTACGGGGGTTGACCAATAGTCGTATGGGCCTAACAACAGCTACACGGCTCATACGACAGCTGCACGGCTGTTCCATTGATGGCATATCTATTGAATCTAGAATCACAAATTTTAATTCAGCCATGGATTCTTTCGATTCTTGATTTTGCACATTTCTCGGAGCTTTGAAGAACCAATATTGGTTGAAATTGAAGGCTTTTGGGCTCTGAAACATGAAAGCTTATTACAGTGGGTCGCGGAATCTGGCTTTACTATAAGCTGCCATATGTTTTTGGGATCTAGTTGACCATGTCTTCCGATTCTCACGTTAAGAGCTGTGTCCCTTGTTCGAGGAGTTTAGTGCAATTCTGAATGTGCCTTACCCTAAAGGTACCAACATCGCCATTCCTAATTTTTCCTTTGGTGATCCTTCCTCTATAGTCAACCTGTTTGACATGCCTCTATCTTAAATGAAGACATTGCTTTCTACTGCTACTTTAACCCTAAGTTTCCACCTAAATTCTATGCTGAGCTGGTGCATGGATACTTCTAGAGATCATCTTGGATAGGCTAGCACAATTAGTTATTATTGATGAGCCATTGTCTTTGTGGTGTAAGCTCTAGAGTGTGCCCATTCTGACTCACTTCTGTCATCCCTCAGATGGCTACTAGAGCTTTCCCTGTGGTGTTGATTATGGCTGAGACTCTAATTCAACTAGATGTTGCTCACTCTGATCTATCATTTCAAACTAACAACCAATTCCCACTACTCCAGGTAATCCTTTTATCACTACTTGTGCTTGGATGTAGAGTTTCATCAAACCATTACCTCGAACTTTATCTTGTAATAGGTATGGCTTATGGAAAAATTAGCTCTCGTCCATGTACCTCGAGGGTATTTCAAGAAGTATCTTCCTGCCAACTTTTGGCAGCAAGGCTTCACCATGATGGGCCATAGCTGGATGACTTTGGTTGAGTGGGAGACCTGGCTACCTTAGAGAACTGATAGTCGTATTAGGTGGGTTTGCCCCTGGTGGAGGATTACCCATGTTGTTGTGGACATGTGGGCTAAAGGTATTCAGCTCCTAGGTTTAACCAAGGTGAGCTTCTACTCTCCGACCTGCCTTCATAGGAAATATGGGTAAGTGTAGGGGATCCTCGAGTCAACTTGCATTATTGAAAGTATGGAGTATACTTCATAGTGGCCTGACCATATTTTGTCTCAATGGTACAACAACTTATGCTATGAGGAGTTAAGTTACGATTCCCTTGCTATCATGGAGACTGATGAGTTGTAAGGTTGTGGCTGGTTGAGATTGAGGACTTACATACCTGAAAGGAGCGTCAAATCGTGACCCGTAGGTGGCTCGGATTAACTGGTACTGAGGAGTCTATGGCTATTAAGAGGAAGAGGGTGTAGTTGTGCTGTTCTCTTATTGTTGTTTTTATTATTGTTTGTATGATCCTATTTTTTGCATAGACTACCCTATATGGGTTTTCAATCTATCATATCACCTTAACTTTTACCTGAATCACCCTTATCGAGTTTTCGATCTAAAAAGCCATTATTATTTCTTTTATTATCGGTTTTTTTATATAAGAGAGAGTTCTTTGATTGTAGATTTTTGTTCGATGTGACAACTCATGTGTATATGTGTTTGAATGCGTACATTCATTCAAACATTCATAAAGTATGTTAAGTAGACTGGCATTTCATTGATGAAATCTAAGTGGAAATGGCCATAAAATAATATACATCTTGGATGAGTTACTCACGTGGTCAACTATTATCTTGGCCACACCTTTCGATAAGATCTTCTTCACCACATATGGACCTTCCTAATTAGGCTTGAATTTAACCCTGATATCAGTGTTAGAAGGCTTCAACTACTTTAGTACTAGGTCTCCCACTTTCAAGGGGTGCCTATGGTGATGAACCCGATGATTGTATGCCTTGACCATCCTTTGTTGATACATTTGCAAATGATCCAAGGCCTTGAGATGCTTTTCATCGACTATAGCCAACTGTTCAAACCTAGCCCTGAGCTACTTTTTTTCTGGCAGTTGATACTGGCAGTACTGCTTCCATCCCATACACTAATGAGTACTCACCAATAGGGGTTCTAAAACTAGTTATGTAGCCCCAGAGAGCAAGAGATAGCTTTTCTACCCAATCTCTATATGTGGCGACTGTTTTAGATAGGATCCTCTCAATATCTTGTTGGCCTCTTCTACTGCCCCTGTAAGCGCTGTAATTTTTCATACTTAAAAAAAAAATTCGCTACACAACTGTAATTACAGTCGTGCGGCTGTATTTACAGTCGTGTAACAACAATTGAAAAATTACAGTCGTACGACTGTAAATGCATAGCAGGTACAGTAGCCCATACCTTAAGAATTAAAAAATGGAGGTGATTTGAAGGGCAATTAATGCCCGTTTTTGAGGAGAAGGAAAGCAGAGATAAAAGGAAAAAAAAAAGAGAAAGGAGGGGATTTTTTTGGGCAGATTTTAGAGAGAGAAATTGAAAGGAAGAAGAGAAGGAAAAAGGAGAGAAAAAGAAAGAATCCAACACCAAGCCATCTTTTTCTCCTCTTTTTCTTTTAATTCTGTGTTAAAGTTAAAACCGGTTACAAAATCAATAGGTTAATAACTTGACACTCCAAATTCAATCAATTTCAAACTTTAAATTCACTAAAATTCGTGACTTTTTGGAGACTTTTGGACAACTTTTGGAACCTTAGAACACAAGGAAAAAGGAGCAATTTGAAGCATTTTAAGGCATTTCCAGCAGTCAAACCAACAGTGGATCAGCGCTACAAAGGTAATTACACCTAAAACTTTCATTTTGTTGCTCTTCTGGGTGTTTTGGTTTGATTTCATGCATAAAACTTATATTTTCGATTTGCTGTTTCTGGAAAATAAGAATAGCCGTACGACTGTTCTTGTGACAAAGAACAGGGCACGACTATAATTACAGTCGTGCCACCCAAGCTATAGTCGTACGAATGTTCTTAGTTTTCCTCGCTTCCTCTTTTCATTTAAATCATTTTGGCGATTTTCTGCATTTGGATGAACTACAGTCGTATAACTGTAATTACAGTCGTATGACTGTAGTTATAGCCGCACAGCTGCAATCACAGCCGGACAACTGTAGTTTTCGTCCAGGAACAGAATATCCAGAAAAATCCATAAAAATTTCCAAATATCATAAAAACTCAGAAAACTCAGACAACTCAGAAAATCATCAAAAAATCAATTTTGTTGTGTGCATTCACGACCTTAGATTTAATTTTTGAGATTATTGCATCTAGAACAAAACAATGACGGAGACCCAAATCTCCTGAAAACCATCCCACCTCACATGCTAAATTAAAGTAAACTGGAAAAAGAAAATGTTTTCAAAATGGTTTTCTCACAAAACAAAAATACAGGGACGTTTCAAAACTGTTTTCCACGTCTAATCGGGCCGGCTAGCCGAGCCGACCCGGTTACCCCCTAAATGCATGCCTCCGATCTCTAATTTTCCAATTCTGTCCAATTTGAGTCCTATTTGTGGTGTGCTATAAATTGTGCTAACTCTCTGTTTTACAGCTTTAATTTCTTTTTATTTTCATTTTTAATGTAATTAATAGCTTAATTCGTGTATTTTAGGCGATTATAATTTTTAGATTCTCGTGTATTTTAGGCATTTGTAAGGTGAGGACGAGAGTTTTTGTTTTCATTCGATTGGGTTGTAATAATTTATTTATTCACTACTTTTTATTTTATTTTATTTCTGTGTACGCTGCATGATTTAATTTAATAAAAATCCACTTTAGAAATTTAAAATATCATCTATGAACATTGGCCGAATTTATTTTGATTAGACATGAAATAAGGGACTTGTCCGGACCTAGATCTCTGGAAAGTGTAGGGGCCTTTATTCAGTTCAGCTATGCTGTAATTTTCCGTTTGAGCTGAGCCGAGTGGCGACTCCTACACTTTCTATCGAGACTTAGGTCTCGATTCTTTTATGAAACGATTAAATTTTCCAAAAATGAATTTCCATTCCAAAATCCCCGAGAGGGAGGGTTGCCCTATATCGAGGCTCCCTTCTGAGAGAGTTGTGAAAAACATCGTCCGCTCACAGTGGCAACTCCAATAGGGATCTCTTACAAAAGTTTTCTTAAAAACTTAAAAGAATTTCAAAAGCCCTGAAAAATGTCTAATCAAAATAGGGTGGATGATTCTTGTGTGGTATTTTATTTTGCATTTTAGTTAGACATTTTTACATTAGGTTAAGTATCCAATTGTTAACCCGGTGAATTGTTGAAGTGTCGCCTATGTTCCTCTTGGTCTTAGGGGCATGGATACAAAACACCACCCATAGCCTTGTATGAACCCCTTCGTTCGGACCCTTGATTGGGGAGAAGTGAGGAGTATATTTTGCTATGGGAGCCTTGATTTTAACCCGACTTGTAACAAACTCATATAGGCAACCTTAGTTGGATTCCCTTAGGATACCGAAATAAATTGCATGAATGTTATAAATTACACCTTCATCATCCCCAGCTTATGATCAAAGAGAAACCCTCTTAAGACTCCATGTTTGGAGGAATAAGGTTTGAGGAATACGCTTCGTGTGCTATGTGTTTCTCGCCCTTTTATGACACACTATCATCGGCATTTTCCATGAACATGACATGCCATACACACAAAGCATTTGTGTGATATTAACTCACATCTTTTGTGTAGCCACTTGCATTTTATTTTCATGTGTGAAAACATTAAATCATCTATGTGACACTCATACTAACCATTATTTTTGCAGCTATAACATTATATCTATGTGTTACCATTTTCACAAAGCATACATGACATCATTATGTGTGTCATGCATCCTAACCACATTTTTGTGCAGCCATTTGCATTTTGTGTGACATAAACATTCATATCATCTCATCTCATTTAAATTAGGGACATTCCAAGGATACTCATCATGGTCATTTCATGTCATAACATAGCGGGAGTCCCAAAACTACCTGTGTTCTACCTGTGCACTGGATTGCACTCGGGAATTTCAATATGCCATGTCATTCAATATAAAAACACGATGGTCTTAGGTCTATTTCCGTGTGACAATTCATATGATGTCATTTCATGACACCATGCTCATTTATCATAAGTATCATATAACACCGGGGTCCTGTTTGCACACTGTGGTCCATATCGTATCATTTCATAACATTATTACATCATTCAAGGTACTCCTCGAGTGCCAAATTAGTACACATATAAGTCCATATCATAACATTACTAAATCATGCAAGGTGTTCCACGAATGCTGAACTCCTGTCCGTGTCTCGAGTTACACGTGACTTTTCTATAACATCATCTCATATCATATGCCTCAAAAGCATTAGAACTTTGTCCGTGTGGTGGCCTCATGTGACCATTTCATGTCATATCATAGACCTGCAAAGCATCGAAACCCTATCCGTGTGTCGGCACGCATGCGACCATTTCACAAAATTCACTAGGTGCTCCAAAAGCGTCGAACCCTTATCCGTATGGCTGTCCACACATGATCTTTTTGTATTATCTTTTGTATGGCATTGGGTGTTCTTGGAATGTTCGAAAAAAAATAATAAATAGAGATCATTCTTATCATCATTTCATTCACGACGTCATTTCATTCATTCATCATAAATCACCTTTAGCGAATCACTCTTCATGTCACCATTCCATTCATTCATTGTCCCTAACATTTCCCATGGGATCGACCAAGGATAAGGTCTCAGGTTTTAAGGGATGTTGGGGAAAAAGAACAGTAGAAGCAGAAAGTGAATCTGCTTCTGAGAAAGAATTTAAGATGGCCAACCAAACACCAAGTCTTGCTGATGCCCTCAAGAATTTCCTGAGATCTCAAGATTTCTATGACATGCTGAAGGAAGAGATGCGGGCTGTTGTGAGAGAAGCCAGTGAAACCGGCGCTAGTGGAGCTGGAAAGGAAAAAGAGGCTGAATCATCTCAGCAAGGTGTTGATGCCTCGGCTAGTTTGGATAAGCTGCAAGAAATTGAGGCAGCTATGGAGAGAACAATGAAGGTGAAATATTCAGAATTTGATGAAGTTGTGGCCCAGCTGAAGAAAGGGGCCAGTGTCAGTTCAGACTCCAAAAGGGGGGTTAATGTAGATGCTATGATCAGCAAAGGCATTAAGACTTTTCCTGTTGGCTTTCAAGTACCGAAAGTTCCCTCCTATAAGGGAATGGGTTCACCAGAAGCCCATATGAATCTCTATGCATGTGTCATGCTGACAGTAGGCACCACTAAGCAACAACTTATTAATCTCTTCTCCACTACACTCGAGGGAGGAGCATTGAGCTGGTACAATTCTCTTTCTGAAGAAGAGCAATCTGACTTGGAGGCTTTATCGGCGGCTTTTATCGAATACTACAACTTCAATACCAAGATTCAGGTGAAGCTGTACGACCTGGAAAGAGTTAAGCAAAAGTCAAACGAGCCCTTTGATAAATATTATCAAAGGTGGATGAACAAGATGATCTTGCTAAAAAACAGCCCTAATGAAGATGAATTGATTCAGAAATTGATTGATGGTAGTAGGGACATCTTCAAGAACAATATGAAGTTCCACCATTTCAGTGAGCTCAGCGAGGTATATAGTATGTGTGAGCATGGGTTTTTCTCGACCTCGGTGATGAGAATTCCTTAGTTACCTGTGGAACGGACGGACTTGAATAGGACTTGGAAACGACTGGAATGTCGCTCGAAGTATCTCAAACGTCCTAAAAGCTAGGCTATCCACAATCTGATACCCCCGAAAAGGTCTCCCTAATCATTTCCAGGGTTTGGTGTGTGCATCCGACTTTTGAAATTTCGCCCCAGCTCTTGTTAGAACCGGGCAGCTCTAGCTAAAGCCGCATGGCACTAGTGGGCAAACCAAGTTTCCCTGGAAAGTAGAGCAACTTGGTTTGACAGAGGAGTAATAGGGCACAGAGATTTCAGAAGTAAGGCGGCTGATTGATTGAGTGAAATGAGGGAGAGAGAGGGATATAAAAAGGGAAAGAAATCAGAGAGAGGGGGACTTTGGGAGGACTTTTTTTGGGGGGAGACTTTTAGGCTGGTTCTCAAGAAAAGAAAAAGAAAAAAAAGGGAGAAGCAAAGGAAGAGAGAAAAGAGAGAAGGGAGAACCCAGAAACCACAAACTCAAGCCCTTAAATCAATCTCCAAATGACAACAACCAAGTCTACAACCTTTGCTCTTTGATTCAGGATCATTTCGGGTCGGTTTTGGATTATTTTGGATCATCCTAGAATTCAACCGGTTGAGTCTCCAGGACACATTTCCAGCTTTCAATCCATTTCTTGACGTTCAAAGCATCAAAACAAAACCAAGGTAAACTTTGAGAGGCCTTAAACTTGTTTACATTGCCTTTTATGTGCGTTTCCTTCATTTCTGTGTTTTTCTGGAAACTGGGCTACTCACCATAGCCATACGGCTGTGTTCATGATGAACACAGCTGGCCGACTCTGACCCTAGAGCCGCCCGGCTTTGTTCCACAGGGACAGATTTCTGGTCTGTCCTGATTGCCAGAAAATAGTCTGTTTTCCATTTTAAGCATTCTGTTATGATCATTTTTTGCCCAAATCCATCCATATGTTGTAATATTTTGGTTTCCAAATTTCTGTACATACGAATATTAGGGTTTTTGATGTTTCCCGGGTTTATTTCCTGAGTTTCGGGGTTGTTTTATCCGAATCGGATCCACACTTCAGCATTAGCGGACCCTCGAATCCTACAAAATCCCTGGAAAATATTGAAAATGAATAAAACAGTTTTTCACAAATGTTTTTTGTGTGTTTATTGCATTTTGGACCCTAGATGGATGTTGAGTTTAGGAACCCATACGAACAGAACCCCGAGTTCCTGGATAACAGACCCACAAAAGCGGAAATTTGCATGAAACCAAGCCAAATGGTTTTCTAAAATTGATTTTCTAGCATAAAAGTTACAGGGCGTTTCAAAACCATTTTCCAGGTCTAACCGGTCCGACTAGTCGGGTCGACCCAGTTACCCCCTAAATGCATGCTCTCGTTTCCCAAATCCCAATTCTGTCCTGTTTTGAGTCCTATTTGTGTTTATAATATAAACTGTGCTAACCTTTTGTTTTGCAGTATTTATTTTTATTATTTTGGTTGTATTTATTAGATTCTCGTGTAAATTAGATGACTGTAATTTTTAGATCCTCGTTTACTTAGGCGATTGTAAATGTGAGGATGAGAGTTTTTATCTTTTATTCGATTAGGTTGTATAATCAGCGTTTACTATTTTCCTGTATATTTTGGATGTATGATTTATTTTTCTGCTATTTATTTCCTGCATTTTGTTTGAGCACGAGCTAATAAAATAAACAAATCGGGTTAGAGAAAGATAATAAAAAATCATAAATTGAATACAAACTTGAGGTTAAGTAGGTAAGTTGCTCGAACCCTGAATCTCTGGAATAGGTACAGTAGTCTGCGCTTGGTAGGAAGCTATACCGAGATTTCCCGAATGAGCTGATTCGGGTGGCGACTCTGTCACTAATCTCGAAATTTAGGTTTTGAGGTCTTTAAGTAATAAATCAGAAAAAAAAAACATTTTCTATGAAAAGAATTTCAAAACAAAGAAATGTTTTTCCCTAAAGCAAGATAAACGAAAACCCACTTTTTTCCTAAAACATCACGAAACCCATTTTTCGAAAACCCTGGTTCGCTTCGCCGCGTTCTTTTCCATTCCCAAATCAAAAATCAATCATTTTGTTCTCTCTTTTTTTTTCGGGTCGTCTGCTCATAGTATGGCTATGAAAATTAAGCGTGATGAGGAGGAGAAAGCAACAAGCCACATAGGTGGCAGAAGTTTAGGATCTATCTCTGGGTACAGGTCAACAGCTGCAGCCGGGTCTCGTAGTGGTTCTAGCTCAGGTTCTGGAGGTAAAAGGGGACAGTCTTTGGAGATAAAGCAAGTCAAGGTTGCCGCGATAACCCAGCAGCAAAGCAGTCAAAGTAGAAACCCTGAAGGGCAGGATATATCCCCTTGGGCTCTCCCCTTAGTTAAAATTTTTGCAAAGTGCAAAAATGGAGGCTTGTTACAGTCCCTGAGACCATTTGAGAAACTTGCCAATGCAGATAAAGATAATTTCTGCACATACCATGTTGTGACTAGCCACAGAACCAATAATTGTTACAAATTGAGGGACGCCATCAAAAATTGATTGATGAGGGGAAATTACAGGAGCCTCCTAAACCCAGTACAAAGACTAACTCGTTGCTGGCATTCGAGAAGCGGGTTAATATGGTACACTCAGGATTGCTAGCCAATTTCATTTTTTCTCAAGTCCTACAGGCGAATCCTGCTATACAGTCTATAGCAATTGGTGGAGTTGAGGCAGTGTCAGGATGTGTGGGGCAGACGGAGCAGAAAGAAATCAAGCAGGTGAGCTTGAATGACCTAGACTTAGAGGATGAATATGAGGAGTTTGGTGGGGATGAGATAGTCAAGCTGCCAGTTATCGAAAAGTTGAAAATTTAAGAAGTGCAAAATGTCACCCAAAGAGGCAGGGTTTATCAACCAGCGGCCCAATTGAAAGACAAGGCCCTGGTGACTGGGTCCGATAGCACATCAACACAGGAGGGAGTTGAGAAGGAAGACCTGGTTATTTTCTCAATTAAAGAAAACCCCTACCTAAGCTAGTTTGTGGCATCTGCTATTGACCTCTAAAGAGCACAGAGCGGCCTTAGTGAAGAAGTTGTCAGAAATTGAGGTTTCCCCTATTGCATCGCTGGAAGCCATGTGTTATCTATTAGATAAGATCCATTTGGGGTCTCCCGACATAGTTTTTTCTGAGAAAGATCTACCCAGCGAGGGAAAGGCTCATAATAAAGCCCTCTACATCAGAGCCCATGTTATGGATAAAGTAATGCCATGTGTGATGGTAGATGATGGATCGGCGCTGAACATATGTCCATTAAAAATGCTACCATGTTTGGGCTTAAGTGGAGATGCCCTTAAGAAGTCCTCAATAATGGTCCGGGCATATGATGACTCTAAAAGAACAGTAATTGGAACTTTCAAAGCTGAAGTGGAGGTCGGGCCAGTCAAGTCAATGGTCGTTTTCACTGTGATAGACATCCCGGTCACTTTCTCCCTGCTGTTGGGAAGACCATGGTTCCACCCATTAAGAGGTATCCCTTCTACTCTACATTAAAAAATAAAATTCTCGATAAACAGGGAGATTGTGTTGAGGTGGATACCTAATCCATGATTGCTGCTGTAAATGAAGGGGTTATACCATTTGGCGGGTTCCAAATTGCCATGGTCAGGGAAGAGGAAAACACAGACTCCTCGATGGTCATTTAGGAAAACTATATGCCGGAGTGGCTATCTAGATATTTGCATAAGCAGAATTTTGTCCCGGGCATGGGACTCGGAATCAACATGCAAGGGGTGCCTGAGTGTAACATGTGGGGAATTAATCGCACAAAACAAAATGCGCAGCGGAAATAAAAGATTAATCCCCGCCAAGGATCCATGTATATTGCATTGAATTGGAAGGAAGGGTTAAAGAATTACCTCTTAGTTCTTATAGGATTTGAATCAAAGGAACCAAATTAGCTTCCCTCTACGGTTGATCCACACGGAGCAATTGATTCACCGCGTGCTAGCGCCGGGATTGAAGAACGATTCTTCGAACGAGAGAGAGAGACAGAAAATCAAATTTTCTATTGGCTTGAAAGGAGAATTTCGGCTGGCCCCTATTTCTTGTGTGGCTGCCGAATTCACTTGGACATTTAGGGTTAGGTTATGTTTTTTTTTTTTTTTTTTTTTATATAACCTTTAGTCTTAATTATAATTATAACTTAATACTCCTATTAATTATAATTATAAATTGACCCACACAACTTAATATTAATTCTCAATTAATATTAAATTAACTCCATTCTCCATCATACATATATGTATATATATAATATTATAATTAATTATATCTCCATATAATTTAATTATAATATGTAGCATACTTTATGCAATATTAATCACATTAATATTTATATATACATACATAAATATATATCACTATATATATTTATTCTCTTTCTCATTCATAAATTATTATCCAATAATAATTTATACCCGATAAGATGAACTTCATTTTGCTCTTGTGTGTGACCCCATAGGATCATATTAATTGGCAATAAGGAAATTACCATAATGTCCTTATAGGTCACAAGCGGACTCTAGCAAGCCATTACGACTACCCAATTAATATGATTGGAATGATCCAATACCTATTTATAGAATGTCATATTCCCTTTTGTCTCTTTGATATCATGATTAATCATAAGACATGGTACACTTGTCAATCTTATATAATTAATCATATGCTTTCTCGATCTCAAAGTAAACTGTTCAGACAAATCAATTGATACTCTTATCAATTATTTGAGCACGGCCATGCATTTAACAGTCTTACTTATCGAGGGGCCCAGTGATATCGCTCTCTTGTCAGAGAGGGACAAAATCCCATATCTGTCACTCACATCCCTAAGCATGAGTCATATTGTACCCAACCACAGCCTTTATAACTACTCTGTTACAAGCAGCGTTTGACTGCGTCAAAGCACAACATGAATTCATCCCGGAATCCATGGTGACCTCAGGTCAAAGGAATCAGCTAATGACACTACTATAATCAAGATCAGTTGTGACACATAACCATGAACTTGATCTCATAGTGGGTCTCCAGTAACATGTTCTCTAACATATTACCCGTGAGTATAATCTGTATCTGTATACACTATATTCATCTTATGAATATCCATTATCACTCACACTAGTCTTAGTTTGTTATTATTCCCATAATAACAATCGACTAGGGATATTTAGAATAACACGATTTATTCATGGATACTTATCATAAATGCTAACATACAAACATAAATGATAATATTAATCTACACTAGATTAATCTTAGAAGTCAAATTACATAATCCAATATTGGCCTTAGGGCACAATCTCCAACAATCTCCCACTTGCACTATGGCCAATCATACATGTATCTTATACCCATTGACCTACATGACTTTCATGTATTCACTTGTGCAGGAATCTTTGTCAGTGAATTATTAATTTTCGCTTCCGTTGTTACTTTACACATTTTCACTCTCTCTTTAGAGACAGCCTCTCTAAATTAGTGAAAAAACGCCTAAGTATATGCTTGTGTCATACAAGGTTCTTACGCATTGAACTATTGTCCCTACAATAGTCTCACAGGATAAGCAATGCTTAGAACAAAACACAACATTTTGTGATGAACTTCTTCATCCAAAATTTCCTTTACATCACATGTAACTGTATACTTTGGCTGCTATTATAGATATTTAGCTATAACGTTTTATTTTGAACCTTTCAAAATCATAACTTCTCTTTTTAAGAGAATACTAGATCTCGACTGATATATTTCAACTAATTGCAATCAACTATTTACACAGTTAACATAAGCAAGCTTCTATTAAGTCTTTTATATTGAACGCTTTCAATGCTTTGACTTAAGCCAAAACATTCTTTTAGATCTATCTGTATAGATTCCAATTTCAAGAATACAGGCAGTCATGCTTATAACATTAACTGAAATTACTTTCTTAGCCAAGATTTTACTTCTTGCAAGGTAAGAATGTTATTTCCAACAAGCAATATGTCATCCACATATAGCATTAGGATGCCGATATGCTCCCACTGATCCTTTTGAAACACAAGATTCATCATCCTTTTGATAAAATCAAACCATTTGATTTCTTTATCAAAACTATGACTCCAACTATTTGATGCATGTTTCGATCTTTATAAGAATCTTTGAAACTTGCATACGCTACTTGAATTCTTTGAATGCTCAAAACTTTGGGTTGTGTCACGTACACACCCTCAATCATGTTTTCACGTAGAAAACAGATTTTGATATCCATTTGCCATATTTTATAATCATATTATGCGGATATGGCAACAAGAACTCAATATGACTTGATCATGATTAATGGCGAAAGAGGATTTTATCATAGTCCGTACTATGAATTTGCTCGTATCCTCACAGTCACTACTATGAATTTGTTTATAATCCCTTTTGTCACTAGTCGTGCTTTATAAGTTTGAAGATCACCATCCATGTCGGTTTTCAATTTGAAAACTCACTTGCAACCATTGCATATGCATCTTCTAAAAGATTTATCAAAGTCTATACTTTGACTGTCACACATGGACTTATCTTCAACCTTTGTAGCATCAAGTCACTTATTAGATTCATAATCTAACATTGCTTCTTCATAAAACAAGACTTACTTCAATCTAGTAAAATTACATCATGACTTTGAGAAATCCATATCTCTCCTATTCATGTCGTATTCTACTAGACTTTCATTGGACTTGTGTAATTTCAACAATGATCATGAAACCATTTCCATGTTCCTCTTCAACGTTAATGTCACTTTGTGAATTACGAGTTTTGTAGGTGTACTTTACTCCCACTAACTCTTCTAGAAATTAACTCCCTCTTCAAGGGGAAACCATTTCTAGCTACAACTACTCTGTATCCCAAAGAAACACAGGAGTAACAACTCCTACTTTCCTTTTGAGTAATCCACAATACGACATTTAAATTTAGGTGCCAACTTATTCGAAATAAGCTTTACAGCGCTAAACTTATTCAATGAAACAACTTGGGTCTCTTACCCAACCATATCTCATATGTTGATTCATGAATTATTTTAGACGGAACAATATACACAGCTGCTTTAATGGCATATTCTCGAGAAAACTATGATCAACTTGACTTCATCATAGATTGAACTATATCTGTATAGAGTTCGACTACTCCCTTTTCGACACAACATACTTTGTGGCGTACTTGGAGGAGTCAATTGTGAGACAGTCCCACAATCTCTAAGATGATTGTCAAAATCTTGACTCAAATGTTCACCACTTGGATCATATCTAAGTGACTTTACTATCATGTCAAGATACTTCATACTCCTTTTACAAGCTTTTGAACACTTCAAAAGTTCCAAACTCGTGTTTCATTAGATACTCTTATCTAGTGAAAAGTTCCATAAAGGTAATGAAGTATTAAAACCTTCTTTAGCAGTTGATTTATAATTCATATACATCCACATGTATAATGCTTAATAAATCGATTATTCTTTAACTAATTTTAGCAAAGAACCACTTTTGTCATCTTTTATAATAAACAACATTCGCATGATTCAAGATGATTCATAATCTCATGAATCCAAAAGTCCATTCTTATGGAGTTTCAAAATGCGACTTTGCTTATGTCTCCAAGACGACACTGCCAAAATAGGTTGAATCAAACCGTTTGATTCGATCCTTACAGTACTTATGTTACGGATGGGCTCCACATATAAAGACAATTATGTAAATCTGTATTTCATAATCATGTCTTTATAAAGTTTATAATTCACAATTATAAAATAAACAACATTTGTTTACTCAAGCCAACAAGCTCAATAGACAACAAGAGTTCGTAACTCATATGTAAAAGTTCATAACCTTTAACCAAAGTTCATAACTTTCATATAAAAGTTCATAACTTTTATGAAAAGAGGTTCGTAACTTTTAACTTGAAGTTCACAACTTTCATGTAAAAGTTCAGAACCTTCGAGTAGCAACCTTTGCTTCTCTTGTCTATTCGCATTCTACCTTTCACCTTCATAAGGTTTCTATTCAAGTTGCGATTCATCATATTCTACTAATATGAGATCCACAACTGGTATCTAATACCTTTGATATAGAAACAAAAGTAGAATAGTTAATAAATACTTAAGGTAGCAGTCTTACTGCCTTTCATCTTCTCATAGTTCTCCAAACAAAGTTTGCTATTTTCATTCTAATGAACGATTCATTCTAGAAATGGCAACATCCTTCTTTTGGAGATCTCTCTATGCCAACAGCTTTGGTCTTTAAAACATGTTTCACCCGAACCTTTCGGTCTTTATGCTTTTCGACCTTCCTTTTATCCTTTTCCTTTTGAACCTTAAGCACACAATTCGAGGCGGGCTTATCCTTTATGGATAACTTAACATTCTTTTGCATCCTATGCAACTAATTCACAATTTTCTCCATGTCATTCAAATGATAGTTCATCACCAATGACTATCAATTAATGAATTCAAGATCACATCTTAATGCCTTTTTGGAGGCCAATGAGAAAATGTTGCCTCAAACACTTATCTTTTCTTGCTCACTAACTGATGGAACATTTCCATTTGTGATGTATCATATACCTCAAGTAAAACTTCCACGTGCGGAAGAATTGGTGGCAAGTGTAAGATAATAAATTTTAAACAGAGTCCCTTCGATGCTTCAAGTAAGCATCTTTTATACTCATGTTACAATTGCTAGTGGTTCATTGGGCAAAAGGATTATTGAGAACATATGATTCCTTTTGATTTGAGAACAATTCTCAAAGTTCAATAACAATCGAGATCATGGTAATAGCAATCATAACTATAATAAAGCGTGTAAAGATTTTTTATTTAAATGCTCCCACTTAAATTATAAAACCCTTTAAAATATTTAAGTGGGTGAAGATCCAAAATCCATACTTAACCATAGCACTGCTTTGGCATGTCCCTATGATTAAATATAATTTCGGTAGGCAAAGACTCAAAATCATGCTTTAAACCATTTAAACATATTTTGGATGTGCACTTCTTTGCCAATTGCATCATTATGCAACTCTTCTAATTTATGAGATGCATGATATCATATATCATATTTAGTTTGTATGTTACTCATCTCATCCTTGCCTCGGGCTCAAACACCTTTTTGATTAACCCTTTAGTTAACCAATTACAACACAATGAGAATCACCTTTTCTCATATTATTGCTTCGCTAAGGTCACAACATGCGTACCCGCCCTGGCGGTATACCATGATGCGAACATAGTACTTGACAAGTGTTATACGTAATTGGGTGGCAAAAATATAAACTTCATAAGTTTATTTAGGGTTTATTAATTCCTGTGAGTTAATTGTATCATATACAATTTCATGGCATTAATATTAATCATACTTTTGTTAATATTAATTAGCATGGCATCTTATGGCATACAATTGTCTAGCATGCATATAGAATATCTAGTATGGCATCACATGGCATCTAAATAAAATAAAGCATGCATATGACTCGAACCGTGTTATGGTATGGTTTAAATCTACATTGATTTTCATAGGCCAATATGAAAATCAACAAGGTCATATCCTAGGTAGTAGCATCCATCACATGGTCATTGCACCGCCTCTCTGGATCCGCCTCCACGTCTTTGCTTCCAAGCACCATCTCATGGATTTATATTTTACAAAAAAAATTGCAACCTATACAATTTTTCTAGTAAAATAAATTTTACATATCATAAATTGCATCCTATACAATTTTTCTAGTAAAATTAAAATTTAAAATTTACATAAATACAAACGACTCGCAGGTCGTATTTATATAAAACCATAATAAATAAAATAAAGCATCCACGGGGTCCAAAACCATACCATAACACCATGCATAAAATTATCAACAATAATTTTATATCTAAAAATATTTAGGGTTCAAAGTGGTAAAATACAATCACATTGTATTTAGAATTAATTAATTTGGAAAAATTCGTAAATATGCAGAAAACAATTTTCCACACTTAAAACGAAAAAGGGGTTAAAACTGTCGGACAGCGGGCTGGACGGGCTGCGCATACTGCGCGCAGCCCATGCTGCGTAAGAAGCAGTAAGTGCAATTGCAAATTTGCAATTGCAGCCAACTAATTGCAATTGCAAATTTGCAATTGCAATTAATTGGCCAAAAAAGTATTCTGGGCATTATGCCCAGAATACGAACAGTATATATATATATATTTTTTTTTTTTTTTTTTTTTTAAATTGAATTGAAACAATTTCAATAAAAACCCATGAATCAAATTCATGATTCCAAAACCCCTTAAACATTCCAAATCATTAACATAAAATCATTCACAATGATTAATCAATAAAATCAAATTTTATTTTGTTATTCACAATAACATAGAACCCTAAATAAAACATACAAACCCCTAACAACAATTTTGATCCAATCAAAATCATACAAACCCTAACATGCAATTTTGATCCAATCAAAACATAGATCCAATTCAATCAAAATACAAGTGGCTCTGATACCACTGTGGGGAATTAATCGCACAAAACAAAATGCGCAGCGGAAATAAAAGATTAATCCCCGCCAAGGATCCATGTATATTGCATTGAATTGGAAGGAAGGGTTAAAGAATTACCTCTTAGTTCTTATAGGATTTGAATCAAAGGAACCAAATTAGCTTCCCTCTACGGTTGATCCACACGGAGCAATTGATTCACCGCGTGCTAGCGCCGGGATTGAAGAACGATTCTTCGAACGAGAGAGAGAGACAGAAAATCAAATTTTCTATTGGCTTGAAAGGAGAATTTCGGCTGGCCCCTATTTCTTGTGTGGCTGCCGAATTCACTTGGACATTTAGGGTTAGGTTATGTTTTTTTTTTTTTTTTTTTTTTTATATAACCTTTAGTCTTAATTATAATTATAACTTAATACTCCTATTAATTATAATTATAAATTGACCCACACAACTTAATATTAATTCTCAATTAATATTAAATTAACTCCATTCTCCATCATACATATATGTATATATATAATATTATAATTAATTATATCTCCATATAATTTAATTATAATATGTAGCATACTTTATGCAATATTAATCACATTAATATTTATATATACATACATAAATATATATCACTATATATATTTATTCTCTTTCTCATTCATAAATTATTATCCAATAATAATTTATACCCGATAAGATGAACTTCATTTTGCTCTTGTGTGTGACCCCATAGGATCATATTAATTGGCAATAAGGAAATTACCATAATGTCCTTATAGGTCACAAGCGGACTCTAGCAAGCCATTACGACTACCCAATTAATATGATTGGAATGATCCAATACCTATTTATAGAATGTCATATTCCCTTTTGTCTCTTTGATATCATGATTAATCATAAGACATGGTACACTTGTCAATCTTATATAATTAATCATATGCTTTCTCGATCTCAAAGTAAACTGTTCAGACAAATCAATTGATACTCTTATCAATTATTTGAGCACGGCCATGCATTTAACAGTCTTACTTATCGAGGGGCCCAGTGATATCGCTCTCTTGTCAGAGAGGGACAAAATCCCATATCTGTCACTCACATCCCTAAGCATGAGTCATATTGTACCCAACCACAGCCTTTATAACTACTCTGTTACAAGCAGCGTTTGACTGCGTCAAAGCACAACATGAATTCATCCCGGAATCCATGGTGACCTCAGGTCAAAGGAATCAGCTAATGACACTACTATAATCAAGATCAGTTGTGACACATAACCATGAACTTGATCTCATAGTGGGTCTCCAGTAACATGTTCTCTAACATATTACCCGTGAGTATAATCTGTATCTGTATACACTATATTCATCTTATGAATATCCATTATCACTCACACTAGTCTTAGTTTGTTATTATTCCCATAATAACAATCGACTAGGGATATTTAGAATAACACGATTTATTCATGGATACTTATCATAAATGCTAACATACAAACATAAATGATAATATTAATCTACACTAGATTAATCTTAGAAGTCAAATTACATAATCCAATATTGGCCTTAGGGCACAATCTCCAACATAACATTGATTCGGGAAAGCCAAAACAGTTTGGGCTAGGGTATTTAGAAGAAACATCTAACCAGAAGAATCAGAGAAGGGGAAGGAACGGCAAGCTTATGATGAAACCATTTATAAAGGCAGGAGAAAGGCTGTATAATGGCCCAGCTGAGCCAGTGAAGGTCGGGAACATTGAATACCCAGGCTTTGAGTTATTTTCTGGGAGGAACCAATAGCCCCTATGATGGTGGAAGAGGTAATTGGTAAGTCTGCTATTCTGCAAAATGAGCCACCTGAAGAGATAGTAGAAGCAGCAGAAGTGGCCAAGGAGAAAGATGAAGAGAAAGTCTGCGATGAAACTGTAGAAACAATTTCAGGTGTGCTGGCTGCTGCCTTAAACAAGGTGTTTGGGAAGTCTAAAGAAGGGTTTGAAGAGGAGCTGATGACCAAGGTGAACTTGTATTCTGTGGTTGTTGAGATAGCTGAGATCATGAAGAAGGATAAGGCGTAGGTGGCTGAAATTGAGAAGACCACTATTCCTGTTGAACAAGAAGCCAAACTAGCTGCAGATCTGGATGATGTCCTGAAGTTAAAGGGGAAAGCTGAAGAAGTGCAAGGCTCTCCGCGTATGGAGGATGAAAATTATTTTGTTGTATCTATTTCTTCCATTTTCAATGTGAATGATGTAATCTATAACATGTTTAATTCAATGAAATCCCAGTTTGCTTACTTGTGTGATGTTTATCCTGATAATTTTTTACATGCATTTGAATCACCATCAAGCATATTTAGCATCCATGACACTGCACTGCATGAAATCAACATAAGTACAGATGAAAACCCAAAAATGGTATTCATTCCACATGAGCTAAAGCCCAAGGAATAGAGAGAACTTACAAGAATATTGCAAAAACATGTTAAAGCTTTCGCTTGGTCATACGAGGACATGCCGGGTGTAGACATAGAAAAAGTAGTTCACAAGATCCCAACAGACCCTAAGTTCAAGCCAGTGAAATAGAAACTGAGAAGATTGAGGCTAGAGTGGGCTACATTGGTGAAAGAGGAAGTGGCTAAGCAGATAGAAGCCAAATTTCTCGAAGTGGTGGAGTATACAGAATGGCTAGTGAACATTGTCCTAGTACCTAAAAAGGATGGAAGGGTCAGAGTATGTGTCGACTACTGAGATCTAAATAAGGCATGCCCAAAAGATAATTTCCCACTGCCTTATATTGATGTCTTGGTTGATAGTGCAGCTGAAGCAGTAATGTATTCCTTCATGGATGGGTTTTCAGGTTACAACCAGATCTTTGATATTGTATTTGGCTATTGAAGATTCCTTCGTAGGGGAATGTTGGCGCAAGAACAAGATTGTAGAAAGGAGTACCTTATTTACTATCTCAGTAAGAAACTGCTGGAGTACGAAACCAAGTACACACTGGTGGAGAAGACATGTGTGGTAATGATCTGGCTAACCAAGAACTTATGCCATTACTTCCAGTAATACAAAGTGCAGGCTGTGGCCAAAGTAGACCCAATGAAGTATCTACATGAAGCATCGGTGTTAGTTGGGAAGTTATCTAGGTGGCTCTTACTTTTGTCACAATTTGACATTGAATACATCACTAAGAAAACCATCAAAGGGCAAGCCGTAGTAGAATTTCTAGTAAATCAGCCGCTGGAATCAGATTACATAGAGAATTTGGAGTTCTCGGATGAACAGCTAGGCATGGTGGAAGTAAAGAGATGGGTCATATGCTTTGATGGTGCCGTGAATAGAAAAGGTGCTGGAATCGGGGTAATCATAGCGACACCGGACGGTGAAATCATTCCTTTGACAAAGAGGTTAGATTTTCCTATAACTAATAATGGAGCAAAGTATGAAGCATGCTTATTTGGGATGGAAGCTCTATTGACACTAGGGGCAAATGATGTCTTAATCATTGGAGATTCACTTTTAGTGATTAGGCAAGCTCAAGGTGAATGGGAGATGAAGGAGGAAGCCTTACGGCCCTACTTCAAGCTGCTACAGTACATAAAAGAGCTTTTAGGCCAATGTGAATTTAGACATGTCCCTAGAGATGAGAACAAGATGGCTGATGTGCTAGCAACACTGTCTTCTATGTGGGAGAACCCAGAAGAAACTCAAGTACAGCAACTGGTTATAGCAACTTCTAGACAACCTGCTTTGAAGTGCACGAAGTAATGGAATTGACAGTTGAATAAATGCCATGGTTCTTTGATATTTACCAGTATGTGAAGCAAGGAAAATACCCAGAGGGAGCCAATACCATTGATAAGGTGTCATTAAGAAGATTAGCCAGTCAGCTCAGAATCTTTGAAGATAGACTATACAAGAGAATAGCAAATGGTGTCCTTTTGAGGTGCTTAATAGAACAGGAGGCAGAAACAATGATGCACCAGGTGCATGCGGGGTCCTACGGCCTGCTTATGAATGGACTCGCTATGGCAAGGAAGATAATGAGATGGGGGTATTTCTGGATGACTATGCAGGATGATTATATAAGGAAAGTAAGAAGATGTCATGTGTGTCAGACCTATGCTGACATCAGTCATCTTCCACCACTCAAACTACAAAATTTGGTATCACCTTGGCCGTTTTCTGCATGGGGGATAGATATGATTGGAGAAATTCATCCTGCAGCATCTAATGGACATCGATTCATAGTTGTGGTAGTTTGACTACTTTTCAAAATGGGTAGAGGCAGAATCCTCACTAGTGTAACAGCTAAGCAGATTGTTAAGTTCATTCAGAAGAACATCTTCGCTCGATATGGAATTCCCCACCATGTAGTGACTGACAACGGGGTGCAGTTTCAAGGGGCAACAGCTGAGTTGCTTGCAAAACATGGCATTAAGCACCATAAGTCTTCTCCATATAGGCGCCAAGCTAATGGTGCAGTGGAAGCAGCCAATAAGGTGATAAAGAAGATCTTATAAAAAATGGTAACCACTTACAGAGATTGGGCTGACAAACTACCATATGCTCTTTGGGGTTACAGAACCAGTGTCAGAACGCCAACAAGGGAAACCCCCTATGCCTTGGTATATGGCATGGAAGTAGTATTACTAGTAGAAATAGAGCTTAAGTCACTTAGGGTCACCTTAGAAGCTCAGTTACCAAAAACTGAGTAGGCTCAAGCTAGATACGAGCAGTTGGTGGTGCTAGATGAAAAGCTGCTGAAAGCATTAGATCATTTGAAAATGTACCAACGTAGAATGGCTTAGGCCTATAATCGAAATGTGAAGTACCCTAGGCAGCAGTTGAAAGCAAGGGATTTGGTTCTAAAATAATTAAGGCCCTCAAATGTCGATGTTCGGGGGAAGTTCAGACCCAATTGGGAAGGGCCCTAGGTTATGAAGAAAGTGCTGTCAAAAGGTGGTGTCAGCATCATGGACATGGAAGGAACTGAGTTCACAAATCCTACCAACCAAGATCGCTTAAAGCATTATCATGTCTAAAAAAAAAGTCTGCTACGTTGAAAACTCAAAAAGAGCAGCCAAGGCAAAAGTTAAGACATGAGAGAAAATGATCAGTCGGAAAATCTGAAAGAGACGACTGATGATGGATTCTGGCTTTTTGTGGAGTGCATACCATTTTAGGAATTAAACTTTTCAAATGTACTCATTTTGATTTTATCAATAAAGTGAAATTTTGTTTAAATATATTTGTGTGGTTATGTCAAATGCATAAACAAAGTTATCTTGCTTAAACATCGATTTAAGGAAAGAACTTTGCATTTAACTGGTTAAAATATCACGTTATTTAGTAATGAAAATGTACTAAATACATACAATCTAAAATCTTTTATCATCCTCCAAATCTAATTCATCTTTCCGAAGAGCAACAATGGTTGTCCAAGAACTTAACTATTGAAGAAGTCAGGTTGAGTAAAAGCTACACTGGCCTGATGAGTTGCTCCTTTTATCTGCTCTTTTGGACTGATTTTGTGAAACCTCATACCGTCAATGGCTTCTAACAAGAAATTGAACTGTGATACTGCTCCATATAGCATTTTTCTACATCATCTCATCAAGAAAAAGGATGAAGGGGCAAGTGGTCATGGCGCCATTTCAATAAGTCTTCGTTTATCATCAACTTGTGAAAAAAAAAGAAAGAGAGCTCTCTGGGGTGAAAACCAAAAAGGTGTCTCAAGCAAAAGTTAGAGTAGCTTGCTAGGTTGAAAACCTATATCGGGCAACCCAAGCAAAATTTAGAGCACTTCCAGATTCATAAATCACAGGGAGAGAAGGATAGAACATGTTCACCGTTTCCCCACAGGAATCTTTACAGCATCCTCCAGCAGGATTCTCCATATTATCCCCCAGTGGAACACTTACAAGGGACACTATGATCCTTTCCCCAGCATTTGTCATGCATCCCCAGCAGTCATCTCATTTCTTCAGCAATCCTCATATATATCTTCAACGAGGAAAAGCTTTGTGTAAAGAGTATTTTCTACCAACCGGGGGCAAAACATATCTTCCCTAGCAGAAAAGAGAAACATCAATATTAAACAAATAATGAGAAATTCATCCTTTAGGATCCATGTGCATATGCATCATCATGCATAGATATACAACATACAGAGAGCATTCATCCCCAGCTAGACTTCATTCTTGATCAAAGGGGCAAAAATTTTTGTTCAAAATCTCTCGATCAAGGAATGAAGACTCGCTATTGCAAATGCAGGAACTCGTCATCACTCTCTTAGACACGGATAAATCCCCAGCAGATCTGCCTCGGGTAACATAGACTTGGTATCAGCCCAGATCGGCTTCATTCCAGATCCCCAGCAGATCCGCCTCGGGTAACATAGACCCGGTATCGGCCCAGATCAGCTTCATTCCAGATCACCAGCAGATCCATCTCGGGTAACATAGACCCGGTATCGGCCCAGATCGACTTCATTCCAGATCCCCAGTAGATCAGCCTCGGGTAACATAGACCCGGTATCAGCTCAGATTGGCTTCATTCTAGATCCCCAGCAGATCCGCCTCAGATATATGAAAATCCAGTATTAGCCCAGATCAGCTTCGCCTCGGGTAACCTAGACCCGGTATCGGCTTATTTCATCTTCAACCTCGCCTCGGGGTAACCTAGACCCAGTATCGTCTTATTTCATCTTCAACCTCGCCTTAGGTAACCTATACCCGGTATCGGCTTATTTCATCCAATCAACTCAGTGCATAATCACGATAGTGAGACTTCAACGAGCCAGTTGCACGTTTTCTTTCTTGCATCTACGGCGCTTCGATTCGTGCTCTAAAATTCATCACCTTAGGTATTTTAGACCTGGAGTCGGGTGTCGAATTTGATCACGCTAGGGGCAGCGGTAAGCACCGGAATTTTTCATACTTAAAAAAAATTCACCACACGACTGTAATTATAGTCATGCAGCTGTATTTACAGTTGTACAACTGTAAATGAGTAGTAGGTACAACAGCCCATACCTGAAGAATTAAAAAATGGGGGTGATTTGAAGGGCAATTAATGCCCAATTTTGAGGAGAAGGAAAGCAGAGATAAAAGGAAAAAAAAAAGAGAAAGGAGGGGATTTGTTTTTGGCAGATTTTAGAGAGAGAAATTGAAAGGAAAAAGGAGAGTAAAAGAAAGAATCCAACACCAAGCCATCTTTTTCTCCTCTTTTTCTTTTAATTCTATGTTAAAGTTAAAACTGATTAGAAATCAATAGGTTAATAACTTAACACTCCAAATTCAATCAATTTCGGACTTTAAATTCACTAAAATCCGTGACTTTTTGGAGACTTTGGGAACCTTAGCACACAAGGAGAAAGGAGCAATTTAAAGCATTTTAAGGCATTTCCAGCGGTCAAACCAACAATGGATCAGCGCTAAAAAGGTAATTACACTTAAAACTTTCATTTTGCTGCTATTTCTAGGTGTTTTGGTTTGATTTCCAGCATAAAACTTATATTTTTGGATTTCGGTTTCTAGAAAATAAGAACAACCATACGACTGTTCTTGTGACAAAGAACAGGGGCACGACTGTAATTACAGTCGTGCCACCCAAGTTACAGTTGTACGACTATTCTTAGTTTTCCTCGCTTCCTCTTTTCATTTAAATAATTTTGGCCGTTTTCTGCATTTGGATGAACTACAGTCGTACGACTGTAGTTACAGTTGAGCGGTTGTAATCACAGCCAGGCGACTGTAATTTTCATCCAGGAGCAGAATATCTAGAAAAATCCATAAAAATTTCCAAAAATCATAAAAATTCAGAAAACTCAGAATATCATCAAAAAATGAATTTTGTTGTGTTCATTCACGATCTTAGATTTAATTTTTAAGATTATTGCATCTAGAACAGAACAACGACGGAGACCCGAATCTCCTAAAAACCGACCCACCTCAAATGCTAAATTAAAGCAAACCGGAACAAAACAAAAATACAGGGACGTTTCAAATCTGTTTTCCAGGTCTAATCAGGCCGGCTAGCCGAGCCGACCGGTTACCCCCTAAATACGTGCCCCCGATCTCTAATTTCCCAATTCTGTCCAATTTGAGCTATAAATTATGCTAACTATCTGTTTTGCAGCTTTAATTTCTTTTTGTTTTCATTTTTAATGTAATTAATAGCTTAATTCATGTATTTTAGGCGATTGTAATTTTTAGATTCTCGTGTATTTTAGGCGTTTGTAAGGTGAGGACGAGAGTTTTTGTTTTCATTCGATTGGGTTGTCATAATTTATTTATTCGCTGCTTTTTATTTTATTTTATTTATGTGTACGCTGCATGATTTAATTTAATAAAAATCCACTTTAGAAATTTAAAATACCATCTATGAACATTGGCCGAATTTATTTTGATTAGACATGAAATAAGGGACTTGTCCGGACCTAGATCTCTGGAAAGTGTAGCGGCCTTTATCCGGTTCAGCTACGCTGTAATTTCCCGGTTGAGCTGAGCCGGGTGGCGACTCCTACACTCTCTATCAAGACTTAGGTCTCAATTCTTTTATGAAATGATTTAATTTTTCAAAAATGTCGCTAGCTCACAGCCCCGTTGGCCAGAGGTCTGTAGGGTAAAGATTTGTGGTGCTCAATACCATGTTTTGCGAGCAATTCTGTCGTTACACCCTGAAATTGTATTATGTTATCTGTCATCATATGGTGTGGAATGCCATACCACATAAAAATATGCCTTTCTATAAACTTAACCATATTCTTTGTTGTTATGCTGGTGAAGGATTCAGCCTCTACCCATTTCGAGAAGTAGTCAACCGCCACCATAATGAATCTTTGACCATTCGATGCTAAGGGTCGAATCTGGCCAATGATATCTATCACCCACATCGAAAATGGCCAGGGAGTAAAGAGGCTTTATAGTTCCATCGGTGAGACGTGGTAATGTCCCCATGAATTTGGCATTCGTGGAATTTCCTTACCTCTTCCACTCAGTCTACTTGTATAGTAAGCCAAAAGTAAACTTGCTAGAGGATCTTCTTCGCTAGAGCCATACTATTCATATGTGGACCACAGGATCCTGAATGCACCTATTTCAGAAGTAGACCATCTGATGTCCTCTTAAACAATTGGTTTTCAAAGATTCTGAACTGTATTGCCAGTCACCTAATTGCTGCTCTATCAGTTGTGTCTACCCCTATTGGAAACTGTTCTTCTTACAAAAACTTAAGGATGCTAAAGTACCACAGCTTGTCATCCACTGTTAAACTTAGAACGCTATCACAGTTGTAGTAAGGTTTCTTGGAAATTTCCAAAACTAGAGGTTTCATGGGTTGTTTCTGTGGTCTGTCCCACATAGATGAGAGCGTCGCCAAAGCATCCTCCACATGGTTGTCATCTCTGATCACATGCTTAAACTCGCATAGGCCAAATGTTTTGATCCATCGCCACATGGATTCCAGATATTGTCGTAGTGACTTTTCCTTGATTTCCCATTCCCTTATGGCTTGGCGAATGACCAACAATGAATCTGCAACTATCAATACATCATTTGCCCCTAGATTAATCAGAGTGTCAATACCAAATAAGCATGCTTTGTATTCTGCCCTATTGTTTTTCAGGGGGAATTCCAAATGCTTAGACAGTGGGATGATCTCTCCATCTGGGGTGGTGATGATAACTCCTAAGCCATATCCTGGCATATTCACAGCCTCGTCAAAGTACATTATACATCTTCCCAGTTCCACTTTAATCATCGCAAGTTGTTCATTCGAAAACTCTATGTTCTCCATATATTCTGAATCTAACGATGATTAGCCAAGAATTCTACTATTGCTTTGCCTTTTATCACCTTTTTAGTCACGTACTCAATGTCGAAATTCAGATAACAATAACAACCACCTAGATAACTTCCCAGCCAATACTGGTGCCTCACACAGATACTTCATTAGATCCACTTTGGCCACTGCTTGTATCCTGTAGGACTAGAAATAGTGTCTCAGCTTCTTTGTTAGCTAAACCATAGTTATGCAGGTCTTCTCAACTACAGTGTATCTAGTTTCATAGTCCAGTAGCTTTTTACTGAGATAGTAAATAGCATGCTCCCTCTTTTCATCTTGCTCCTGTACCAGCATTGCTCCTACTGAAGTCTCTTCAAAGGATAGATACAAGATTAAAGGTTTACCCGGTGTCGGAGGTTTCAACACAAATGGGTTTATCAGGTAAGCCTTTATTCTATAAAAAGCAATCTAACACTAATCATTCAATATTACAGGCTGTTGCTTCCTGAGGAGTTTGAAGATAGGCTCGGAAACTGTAGTCAATCTAGCGATGAACCTACTGACATATTAGAGTGACCGTAGGAATGATCTAACTTCTTTTCCAGGTCTTGGCACTAGCATATCTCATATGGCTCTGATTTTATCCGGATCCATCTCAATTCCCCTTTGGCTGACTACATGCCCTAGCAACTTGCTTGAAGTGACTTCCAATACACACTTCTTTGGATTGAGTCAAAGGTTATACTTCTCAATCCTGGTTATGAATCTATCCAGGATAACGGGGTGCTCTTCCCGGGTCATGGATTTGACCAACATGTCATCGACATATTCCTCGACCTTTTTATGGATTATGTTATG
Source organism: Euphorbia tirucalli (assembly GCA_039660915.1). NCBI lineage: Eukaryota > Viridiplantae > Streptophyta > Magnoliopsida > Malpighiales > Euphorbiaceae > Euphorbia > Euphorbia tirucalli. Next base: position 45,383,418 of record CM077636.1, read on the forward strand.
AAGAAGTGTAGTGACGCCCTTTGATACATGGCTTTAGCATTGTTCAGTCCAAATGGCATCACCCTATAACAGTATGTCTCCTATTTTGTGATGAAGGCTATCTTGACCTTATCAATTATGTCCACCAGGATATGGTTCTACCTGGAGAATCCATCCATAAATGAGTACATGACCCTGCTGGCTGTATTATTGATAAGCACATCTATATATGGTAGGGGAAAGTCGTCTTTAGGAGATGCCTTGTTCAAATCTTTGTAGACCCTTCCGTCCTTCTTCAAAACTGGTACAATGTTAGCCAACCACTTAGGATACTCCATGGCTTCCAGGAATTGGCTTTGATCTGCTTAGCCACTTCATCCTTAACATTTTCCACCATTCTGATCTAAGATGCTTGAGTTTCTGCTTTATCGATTTGCATTTAGGATTCATAGGGATTCTGTGCTCTGTGATTTCCCTGTCGACTCCAGGCATATCTTCATGTGACCCGGCAAATGCTCTGACATGATTCTCCAAAACTTTTATAATCTCTCTCCTTTCCTCATGAGTAAGATCACTCGAGATGGATACCATTTTGGGATTTTCATTTGTTCCCAAGTTAACTTCATGTAATGGAGTGTCGTGCATGATAAGTGTGAGCAGACAACTTTTTAAAGTGGAACACGGTGAAGCAAATTAGGGAAAAAGGAGAAGAATTGTTTTGAATGTTTTGTTTTGAAAACGGGGTTTGTATCTTGCTTAGGTAAACCATTAATTTGTTTCAAAATCCTTTTTATAGAAAACTCTTTTCTTTGAATGTGAGTTTTTGGAAAGCTAGTTTTTGCATTTTAGAAAATCTCATTTTATTAATTTAAAGACCCCGAAACCTAAATTTCAAGATCAGTGACAGAGTCCCCACTCGGATCAGCTCATCCGGGAAATTCCGGTATATCTCCTTACCAAGTGGAGACTACTGTACCTAATCTAGAGATTCAGGGTTAGGGCAACTTACCTATTCAACCTCAAACTTGTATTCATTTATAAGTTTGTAGTACCATATTATATTCACTTAATTCTCTACCCATTTTATCTTTTATTATTTAGCCCATGCTCATTCGAATGACATAAATAAATTGCATAAATTAAAGTGCAGAAATATAAACCATATATCCCAACCAAACCAAAGAGGAAATAGAGGCCGCTTATTACAACCCAAAAAGAGAAAAACACTCATCCTCACCAATACAATCGCCTACAATACACAAATATCTAAAAAATTACAATCGCCTAGGATACATGATAATATATAAAATACATCCAAAATAAAAATAAAAAATAAAATCTGCAAAACAAATTAGTTAGCACAGTTATAGCACAAACACAAGTAGGACTCACACATGACAAAATGGGGATTTCAAGAAAGTGGGAACATACATCTAAGGGATAACTGAGAAGTTCGGGCGACTTACTCAGTTAGACCTAGAAAACAGTTTAGAAACGCTCGGTAGGTTTTTGTGATTGAAAATATTTTGGAAAATGGTTTGGCTCAATTACATGCAAATTTCTCGATTTAGTGGATCGGTTATCCCGGAACTCGGGGTTTTGTTGGTGGGGATTCCTAATTTCAAACATCCATCTAAGTTCCAAATGTAGTAAACACGCTATAAACAGTTTGATCCTTAAGACAACATCACGTGATGATGTACGTATAAATTGTCCCATGATTCTGCCTTCTTCTGGAAACTACAGCCATGCGGCTATAGAACTACAGTCATGCAGCTGTAGAACTATAGCCATGTGTCTATAGTATCTAAAACCCGAAATTGGTTTTCTTCGTTTTGAAAATCACTATTTTGATCATTTTTAATGATTCCTAAAGACTTTGAAGAACCTAGGGGTCCGCTGAAGCTGGACATTGGAACTGATTCAGATCGAACGACCCCAGATTTCAAAATCAAAATCAAAGAAATCGAAAACTCACATCAACGTCATTTGAAAACCGAAAACCAAAATTCAAAATGTAACGGATGTGATTAGGACCGAAATAGTTCGTAACAGAACAAACAAAATAGAAATCTGACTGCTTTCGGTCAATTTAGGGCCTTTTAGGTTTCTGCCCTGAATAACACAGTCATACGGCTGTAATATTACAACCGTTCGGCTCTGTTCTAAGGGATTATAGCCACTCGGCTCTAGTTAGAGCTGCACAGCTGTAATCAAAGAGTCAGTTTTGGGAAATTTGCAAAACACAGAAAAATCACAATACAAATCAAACAAGTACGAGTTTAAGACCTCTTAGAGTTTACCTGTTGATGTTCCAATGTGTTTGACGTTTGGGATTGGATTGAAAAGTCAAAATGCACTTAGAATCCCGCTAACACCCTGAAATCCTCAAGTACGCGTCTCAAATCGATCCGATTGCAACCCGAGAATAGACCCAAATGAACAAAAGTCACTGGAAACCCCCACCCTAAGTCTTTTTAAGTCTATTTTATGTATTTTTGTTCTGGTCTTCTTCCTTGTTTTCTTTGGTTTTTCTCTCTTTTTACCTTTTCTCTCCTCCTAGAAACTTTTTTCTTTGATTTTTCCCTTTGTTATCTTTTTTTTCCCCTCCCTCTTGTTCTGATATGTTAACCTCTTTAGACTTCAAATCTTGGTAAAATCAATCCCCTTTAATTTTATGATTGTTTCTCTGTCCAAGACTGATTTTGGTTATTTGGGAGGTAATCTGACCGCTCGCTAGATCCATACGGCTAAAGTATTATAGCCGTGCGGCTCTGGAATTACAACCGTATGGCTGTAGTTGTAAAATTATAGCAGTGCACCTCTAATCAGAGTTGTGACAGATTCTCCTAAATCCCACACTCACCTTTAAGCCCTCTAATCACTTGAAGGACCTTTCTCAGGGTTTTGGATTGAAGACTATATGGTTTTCGGAGCGTTTGAGACATTCCAGACAACATCCGACTCATTCTCAAGTCTGACTCATGTCCAACTATCTTAATAAGTGACATAGGATTCTCATCACAGAGGTCGGGAAAACCTATGCTCACAGCCTGCCCCTTGGGAGATCAAAGTCGACATAATCAGGCTGTTGTGCCAGGATCGAGTTTGGTCTCGTGATAGAAGGCGCAGTGAGAAAAAGAAAAGGAAATGGACCTGGCGTCTAACTGGGGAACGCATCTCGGATTGGTGGCACTTAAGTTGAGTTGATTCAGGAACTGGTTTCGATGCCTATGCGAAATAGCAGCCTAGCCTGAGTTAAGCTGATTCAAGGACTTGCTCTAATGTCTATGCGAAACAAGATCTAACTTGAGTTGAATTGATTTAAGGACTTGTGTCAAGGGCTGTGCGAAACAAAATCTAGCTTGATTTGAGTTGATTCAAGGACTTATTCCGATGACTATGTGAAACAAAATATAGTTGATTTGATTCAAGGACTTGCTCCGAAGTCAATGTGAAAGAAAATCTAGCTTGAGTTGAGTTGATTTAGGAACTAGTTTCGATACCTATGCGAAATAGCAGCCTAGCTTGAGTTAAGCTGATTCAAGGACTTGCTCCGATGTTTATGTGAAACAAGATCTAGATTGAGTTGAATTGATTTAAGGACTTGTTTCGAGGGCTGTGCGAAACAAAATCTAGCTTGATTTGAGTTAATTTAAGAACTTGTTCTGATGACTATATGAAACAAAATCTAGCTTGATTTGAGTTGATTTGATTCAAGGACTTACTTCGATGTTGGTGTGAAACAAAATCTAGCTTGAGTTGATTCATGGACTTGCTTCAATGTCGGTGCGAAACAAGATCTAAGCTTGAGTTGAATTGATTTAAGGACTTGTTTTGAGGGCTGTGCAAAAAAAAAAAAAAAAAAAAAACTAGCTTGATTTGTGTTGATTTGATTCAAGGACTTGCTCCGATGTTAGTGTGAAACAAAATCTAGCTTGAGTTGATTCAAGGACTTGCTCTGATGTCGGTGCAAAACAAGATCTAGCTTGAGTTAAATTGATTCAAGGAGTTGCTCCAATGACTGTGTGAAACAACATCTAACTTGAGTTGAATTGATTTAAGGAGTTGCTCCAATGACTGTGCGAAACAAAATCTAGCTTGATTTGAGTTGATTTGATTCAAGGAATTGCTTCGATGTTGATGTGAAACAAAATCTAGCTTGACTTGATTCAAGGACTTGCTCCTATGTTAGTGCAAAACAAAATCTAGCTTGAGTTGATTCAAGGACTTACTCCGATGTTGGTGAGAAACAAGATCTAGGTTGAGTTGAATTGATTTGATTCAGGGACTGGTTCCAATGTGAAACAACAACTTAGATTGATTTGATTTAAGGACTGGTTCCGACATGAAACAACAATCTAGCTTGATTTGATTCAAAGTTGGCTCTAGGAGTAGTAGTTTTGAAGTTGGGCCGAGAATGTGTATTTATTCCTTGATGGATAATTTTAGAAAAAAAAATTTTTGCCCCTTTAATTAAGAAAAAATATGACTTAATTGTTTTGCCCCTGGATACCTGCAAAAAGCAAAGAGTTCCTATCTCGGGATTATATTGGCATAAATGGAAATTACGAAAAATTTTCTTACCTAAGATTTAGAGCCGTTTAGCTCTGATTTGCGTGTTATAGCCTAAGAGATGCCCCAGTGTCAGGTTATTTCCTCTTTTAGAGCACTCACGATTCGAGAAAGCCCAATGATGATAGTAAGTGCCTGTGTTTGGATTAGTCTTGATGTATGTATGCATATGTGTGTATGTTTTCGAGTGTATGCTTGTATATGACATAATGTTTCTGCTATTAATCTTGGCGTAGTCAACATCTAGCATTCTGTGTCATGAGTTGACCTAGTTACTGGTCTGGAGCTAATGAACCAGGCCTTCCAAACGTGCACGGACCTACTAGAGGAGTGGCTTGCTTATTATGAGGACATCGGGGGTGAGAACTAGGTGGATGGTCAGAGTGATAGGGTACAGTCCCAAACCTTTTCTTTTACTTCGTTGACAATGTAGCTCGTATGTGGGCTTATTATGCTACTTTGCTTGTATTGCCTATACATAGACCCACTTTTACATATTTTGTCTCGATACATTGGCCGTGAGCACAAGGCGCTAACCTTGAGATGCCTCGGGTTGTAGAGAGTTAGGATTGCTTGAACCTGCTATTGTGTGCCTCGTGTTTTGTTTTGTGTCCTAACTTTTGCATAGACCACCCTTTAGGTTTTCGGCCTATCGGACTATCTTAACTTTTGCCTAAACTGCCCTTTTGGGTTTTCAACTCAGCAGACTTTTATTTGTATCCTAGCTTTTGCATAGGCCACCTTTTGGTTTTTAGCCTATCGGATTTTTTTTTTTTAAGTGAGATGCATGCAAATAGAAAGTGTGTACAGCCGTATATGCATGATACGAATTCAATTTCAAGTAAAATCGGGACATTTAAATGAAAAGAGCAAAGCACTTATCCATTCATTCATTAATAATGTTTTAGCATAATGCACATCAAGGATGAAATGAAGCTAAGAATAGAATCAGTAATGGTATCCATCTCGACTGAATCCACGACTGCCACACACCGGTCTTTGCAGATTTTCACACTAATGATGCTCACCTCTTTGTCCTAACTTTTTCATGGACCACCTTTTCTGTTTTCGATCCATCAGACTGCTTAAATTTTTACATAGATTGCCTTTTTGGTTTTCAATCCATTGAACTTTTTTTTTTGTGGTAGCATCTGAGTTTGTCTTGATCGATGGTATTGATGACTCAGTCTCTGTTTCCACTGGTAGAACTGCTTCCACCCTGTAGACCAAAGAGTATGGTGTTTCTCCGGTATTTACTCTGATGCTAGTTCTGTGTCCTCGTAAGGCAGATGGTAACATGTCGATCCAATCTCTGTGGGTAACTACCATTTTTTACATAATCCCTTTGATAGATTTATTGGCCACTTCTATCACCCCATTGGCTTGTGGGAGGAATAGAGATGATATATGATGCTCAACTCCTTTTTTCTTGGAACAGCTGTGTTGTTGCCCCTTGAAATTATGCTCCATCATTGGCCATGATGTGATGAGGCACTTCATATCATGAAAACATATTCTTCATTCTGAACTTGGACACACACATTTTTTTGTGACATTCATATGTGACTCCGCTTCTACCCACTTTGAGAAGTACTTTGATGGTTACAACTATGAATCAATATCCGTTTGATGCAAGTGACCTTATTTCTCCGACACTATCAATTCTCATGCCGTGATAATCTCCTTCTTCTAGTCTGAACCTACGGAGCCTCTGCTTGACTACTTTCATCTTCAAATCCTTTGGGACTTGGTTTTCAATAACTTCCCTATCAACCCCCGTATGATGTCGTACAGCCAGACAAAGGTTTCCATATGCTTTTACGGTACTGTTACAGTTTCTTCTCATTAAGTGTGAGGTCTTTCGTGATAGATACTATTTTTGGATCATCATCTATTTTTAGATTCATTTCATGCATTAATGCATCATGTATGCTAAAGACAGTAAATGAATGTTTATATGTATGCACAGTTCCATCTAGAAAAACATCACACAAATAATCGAAATCAAATTGCATTGAATGCCTATGGGCTGAATTGTTCACATAATGAAATAGAAGAAAAATAGATACATTAAAATGGATATCATCCTCCACATGCGGAGGGTCTTCTCTAGCTGCTGCATCATCAGCTTCAACAGCTTATACACCCAGATTAGCCAAAGTTGGGCAAGGGATTATTCTGAACACTTGGCTTCAATGGTGGTTCCCCAATCTTCCTCTCAGCAATCAATTATCGGATAGCCCTTATTAATTGAGTGCAATCATTTGTATGGTCGCCTACTGTCACATGATGGGAACATAAGTTACCCTTGTCTATCTCAGCTGGAGGAGAATACGGCTTCAAATTCTGTAGCAACCCAGCCTTCTTGCATTTGGCAAAAATATAAGCCAAAGGTTCTGCTCATGGGTTGGTGATCCTTTGAGAAGTTCTTGTTTGTCTACCTTGAGCTACAGCTGCCACATTCTCTTCTTGCCCTTGTCTAAGGGTTGCAGTTTGAGCCGGTTTTGAACTGGACCCAGCAGATGTGGTTGTGTCACCTTGCGTGTACCCCGACTGCCTTGATAAGCACTCAAGCTCTGCTTGTTCCTTTGGTCTTCCTCTTCATATCTCTTAATACGCTTAGCAAATTCGACAACTTCTGTAAAAGCATGGAATCTTTTTAGCTTCATTTTGTCCTTATATTGAGGTAGGCTTCCATAGACCAATTTTACGATAAGAGACTCTAACTTTGAAGCTCTATCCACCAGCACTTGGACATCCATCCATCTCTTGTAGTAAGATGGAAAGGACTCATTTGGCTTTTGTTAAATTCTTTCCAAATTCTCTAGAGTGGTCTCCACCTGAGTGTTATAAGCATACTGCTTCATGAATGCTTCAGACAAATCTTCCCTTGTGGAACGGGTGTGGATCGGCATCTTCAATTACCACTTAACAGCAGCATCCCTTAGAGTAGTTGGGAATAGGTTCAGTAGGTGGATCTTTCTAAGGCCTAGACTGGACATGATCCTCACATAGCTATCCAAGTAAGCCTTTGGTGGACCTTCTCCAGTGTATGGAGGTAGATAAGGCATCTGGAAACCAACTGGGAGTGTCTCTCCTCCTTCTGCCATTAGAGTAGCTAGGTCAGCACACTTGATCAGAATGTAGTGCATCATCTCCTTTAGTTTAGGTAGCATAGCCTCTAAGTCAGAGAACTTCTGGCTGAGACACTTTTTAGCAACCGTCTCAATTGAGGCCACCCTCGCCCTTACAAAAGCTTCATCTTCCTCAGATTGGTGGTCAATTTCCCTATGAGCAATGGCCACTCTATTACTACCGGGAATGCCTCCTCTGGCTCCATTCGTCGCTTGGACTGTATTTCCTACATTTCCGACTGAAGGTGAAATTGGTTGAGCATTCTGACCCTTTTCAGTAGGCATCACAGCTTGCATCTATTCCCTCAAAGTGGCCTTAAATCTATTTGAGTTTAATAAGTCATCCACAAATGCGTTCATCTCAAAAGTAGGGGCATCCACTGGTCTGTTTTGGGCCATTTTTGTTTTATTCACTTCTTCTAGCACAAACTGACTATCAATTGGTAGAGAAGGTAACTGCGAGCATGGATTTTCCCTGACCTTTATGATGAGAATTCCTGTTTTACATGTTGAGCAGACAAATATGAATCGGACTTGAGAATGACTAGAATGTCGCCTGGAGTATCTCAAACATCCTGAAAACTGAGCTATCCGTGATCCAAATCCTCGAGAAGGTCCATCAGATGATTTTTTAGGGTTTAGGGTGGTTGTCGACTTTTTCCACGAATTTTGACCCCAGCTCTACTTAGAGCCGCATGGCTGTAGGTCTAGAGCAGCACGGCTCTAGTGCAAACTAGAGCCGGGCGGCTCTAGTGGGTTGAATCCAAATGTTCTGCAAAGCAGAACAACTTGACTGAGCAGGGTATGGGTGGCCGAATTCAGAGAAAGAGTAGACAGGCATTTAATGTTTGAATTGATTATGAGTCAGGGATATAAAAAAACAAAAAGAAAATGAGAGAAAGAGGGACTTTTGGGGTCTCAGAAGAGAGAAAAAAAAACCAAGGAGAAAGAGAGAAAGAAAAGAGAGAAAAAGAGAAGGAGAAACCGTAGCAAAAACCATCCACCAAAACCAATAACTCAATACCCAAATTAATCCCCAAACAACAATAGGAAGCTTTCTTAACATTTGCATATTGATCCGGGATTGTTTCTGTTTGATTTCAGATTGTTTCGGATTCGTTTTGGTTTTCGGCCGGTTGGACGTCAAACATACCAAAATAATATCAAGGTAAACTCTGAGAGGCCTTAAACCTGTGTGCATTGCTTTTTTTGTACGTTTTTCTTATTTTGCAATTTTTCACAAAAAGGGTTACCCAAACACAGCCACACGGCTGTATTTGTCTTGAACAGAGCCTGGCGGCTCTGGTACTCAGAGCCGGACGGTTGTGTTCTTTGGTCCCGGATTGAGAGCCACCTGGTTGTGTTCTTTAGGGCCGGATTCCCGAAACTGTCCCCGATAGGCCAAAAACAACCCATTTTCCACTTTATGCATTCTGTTGTGATTGATTTCAGCCCAAATGCATCCGTATGTTGTAAAACTTTAGTTTTCAGATTTCTGCACGTACAGATATTAGGTTTTCAGCTTTTTTCGGGATTTTATTTCCTAAATTCCAGGGTTGTTCGATCCAAACCGGATTCGTAGTCCATTATTAGCAGACCCCCGAACCCTATAAAATCCCCGGGAAACATCGAAAACGAGCAAAGCAGTATTTTCAAAAAACGAGAAAACCATTCTTTGGGTTCTGGAGGTCATAGTCGCACGGTTGTAATTTAGAGCCACACGGCTCTAATTATAGCCGCATGGGTGTAATTACAGCAGTACGGTCGTTTCAGAATTCTGTCTTTTCTGGAAACTATAGCCGTATGGCTGTAGTTTCCATAAAAGATAGAATTGTGAAACGACCCGTATGGACATCGTCGCGTAATACTGTTTTCGGTTTCAAAACATTTTTTGGCGTGTTTACTGCTTTCTAGACCCTAGATGGATGTGAAATTAGGAAAACTCACACAAACGGAACCCCGAGTTCTAAGATAGCAGACCCGCTAAAATGTGGAAATTTGCATGAAACCAAGCCAAATGGTTTTCTGCATAAAAATCTATAGTGCGTTTCAAAACCGTTTTCCAGGTCTAACCGGTCCAACCAGTCGGGTTGACCCGGTTACCCCCTGAATGCATGCCTCCGCTCCTAAAAATTCCAATTCTGTCTTGCTGTGAGTCCTATCTGTGTTTATAAAATTAAATGCGCTAACCGCTTGTCTTGCAGCTTTTATTTTCCTTTTTATTATTTTTCATGTAATTAATAGATTAATTCATGCATTTAGGCATTTGTAATTTTTAGATCATCGTGTATCTTAGGCACTTGTACTGTGAGGACAAGAGTTTTCTCCTTTTTATTCGATCTGGTTGTCTAAACGGTGTGAGCGGATGACCTTTTTGAAAGAAAGAAAAGCAGGACGAGGAGAAGCAAACCGGGGAAAACATTTTCGTTCGGTTTTGATTTATGTGGAAAACGGGTTTTATTTATCTTGGAAAAATCATGGATTTGGGAATCCCTTTATAGAAAACATTTTCCCATCTTTTAACTTAAAGACCTTGAAGCTTAAATTCCAAGATCAGTGACAGAGTCGCCACCCAGATTAGCTCATCCGGGAATTTCCGGTACAGCTCCCTACCGAGGGTAGACTACTGTATCTAATCCAGAGATTTAGAGTTCGGGCAAGTGACTTACTGAACCTCTAGCTTGATTTCACTTTTTAATTCATATTACCATATTTAATTTGCTTTATTATCTTTCTCTACCCCCAATTTGTGTTTGTATTTATCAACCTATGCTCAAGCAAATGACAGAAAATAAATTACAGAAAAGTAAATTATACATTCAAGTTATACAAAAATAATAGAGGCCGCTTATACAACCCCATCGAATAAAAAATAAAAACTCTCATCCTCACGTTTACAAGCGCCTAGAATACACGAGGATCTAAAAAATTAGAGCCCCCTAATTTACACGGATTTATCTATTAATTACAGTAAAAATGAAAATAAAGAAAACTAAAAGCTGCAAAACAGACGGTTAACACAATTTATATCGCAACACAGATAGGACTCAAATTAGACAGAATTGGGATTTTAAGAACGGGGAGCATGCATTTAGGGGGTAACCGGGTCAACCCGACCGTCAGACCGGTTAGACCTGGAAAATGGTTTTGAAACGCCCTATAAGTTTTATGCTGGAAAACAGTTTTGGAAAATTATTTGGCTCATTTTCATGCAAGTTAGTCCTTTTAGTGGGTTTGTTATCCTGAAACTCAAGGTTCCGCTCATGTGGGTTTTCCTAATTTTGACATCCATCTAGGGTCCAAAATGCAGTAACACATCAAAAACAGTTGGAATTCGAAGACAGCATCACGCAATGATGTTCATACGGGTCGTTTTCGCGATTCTGCCTTATTCCAGAAACTACAGTCGTACGGCTGTAATTACAGCCGTGCGGCTATAATTCTCGGAACCCAAAAAAATGGTTTTCTAGTTTTTTGAAAATGACGTTTTGCTCGTCTTTGATGTTTTTCGGGGATTTTATATGGCTCAAAGGTCCGCTGATGCTAGACTACGGATCCGATTCGATCAAACAACCCCAAAATTTAGGAAATAAAACTCGAGAAAGACCAAAAACCCTAATATCCATACGTACAGAAATCCAAAAACCAAAATTTTACAACATACGGATACATTTGGGCTGAAATTGATCATAACAGAATGCATAAAATGGAAAACGGACTATTTTCGGCCGATCAGGGTAGTTTCGGGAATCTGCCCCTATAGAACACAGCCGTGTGGCTCTGTTCATAGCAATTACAGCCTTACGGCTATATTCGGGAAAATCCAGTTTCTGAAATTTGTAAAAATAAGAAAAATGCAGGGAAAGAGCAATTTACATAGGTTTAAGGCCTCTCAGAGTTTACCTTGATGTTGTTTTGATGTGTTTAACGTCAAGAAATGGATTGAAAACTTGAAATTCACCTTGAATGTTCAATAGCCGAAAACCAAAACAAATCCAAAACCATCCCGAATCAATGTGCAAAGGTCAAGGAACTTCCTATTGATATTTTGGCATTGATTTTGGTCACAAATTTTTGGTCTTGGTGCCCCTTGCCCTCTGTCTACTTCTCCCTTTCTTTTTCTTTCTTTTTGTTCTTTTTGTTCTCTATAAAATATTTTTCTTGAAACTCAAAATGTCAACCTCCCTTTTTTAATCTTTTTCTTTTCTTTTATACCTCACCTCCATAATGATTTCCCACAATTAATGAGCCGCCTGACCCTCCTGCAAATTTGGTCGAAATCCCCTCTGTTCAGCCAAGTTGCTCTGCTTTACACAGCAACTTGGCTCAACCCTTTAGAGCCAGGCCAAAATTTGCAAAAATCCAAAGCTCACCCTAAACCCTAAAAATCACTCGAGAGACCTTCTCGAGGGTTTCGGATCGCGGATAGCTCAGTTTTCGGGATATTTGAGACACTTCGAGCGACATTCTGACCGTTTTCAAGTCCAATTTGTGTCCATCTGTTCCACAGGTAATATAGGAATTCTCATCATAGAGGTCGGAAAAACCCGGCGCTTACAGCTACCCCTCGCATGATCAAATTTGATACTCGATAACAGGTTTAGGTTACCTAAGGGGAATCTGAGAACGCGAATTGAAACGCCCTAAGCGAAAGGAAAGAAAGACATACCTGAGTTGGAGTGATGATTCGGATTGGAAGTAAATCTGGGCTTGACACCAGGTTTAGGTTTCCTGCGATGGACTTGCTAGAGTTGAGATAGAAGCAAATCTGGGTCTGATACAGGGTTTAGGTTACCCGTAATGGACTTGCTAAATATCTGAGGGAAAGCCGATCTGGGCCGGTCACTCGGTTTATGTTACTTGTGGTGGATCTGCTGGATTTCTGAGGAGAAGCCGATTTGGGTCTTACATCAGGTATAGGTTACCCACGACGGATCTGTTGGATTTCTAAAGAGAAGCCAACCTAGGTCTGACATCAGGTTTAGGTTACCTGCAACAGATCTGCTGGATTTCTGAGGAGAAGCCGTTCTGGGCCTATTATCCGGTTTATGTTACCCGCGGAGGATTTGCTGGATTTCTGAGGAGAAGCCGACCTAGGCCTGTTATCGGGTCTATGTTACCCACGGCGGATCTGCTGGATTTCAGAGGTGAAGTTGATATGGCCTGTTGTGAGTGGACGACGCGTTTTCAACGGGAAGCGGGACTTCCTTTCGGAAGGGACGCCACGATCTCAGCGGGCCCCTCCCTCGCGTGGGGTTTTTTATAATGGAAATTCGTTTTTAGAAAATAAATGGAATTAATGCATAAAAGAACCGAGACCTAAGTCTCGATGAACATTGTAGAGTCGCCACCCGGCTCAGCTCAACCGGGAAATTTATGATGTAGCTAAACCGGACGAACGGCCGCTACACTATCCAGAGATTCGGGTCCAGACAAGTCCCTTATTTCGCGTCTAATTAAAATAAAATCGGTCAATGTTCAAAGATGGTATTTCAAAATCTAAAGTCAATTTTATTGAATTAAATAGACATACAGCGCGCATACAGGTAAAGTAAAATAGCAAATGAATAAATTATTACAACCCGATCGAATAAAAGATAAAAACTCTCACCTCACTTTTACAAGTGCTTAGAATACACGATTTATCTAGAAAAAATACAATCGCCTAGGATACACGATTTAATCTATCAAAATACATCAAAAAAAATAAAAGAAATTAAAACCTGCAAAACAGAGGGTTAGCACAATTTATACGGCACACCACAAGTTGGACTCAAACATGACAAAATGGGAAATCGAGAATTGGGGGCATGCATTTAGGGGATAATCGGGTTGGCTCGGCTAGCTGGCCCGGTCAGACCTAGAAAACATTTTGAAACGTCCCTGTATTTTTGGTTTTTGTGGGAAAATCATTTTTAAAAACAATTTTTCCGGTTTACATGCATTTTTTACATGTGAGGTGGGTCGGTTTTCGGGAGAACTGGGTCTTCGTCATGGCATTGTTCTAAATGCAATTTTACTGAAAATTGAATCTAAGGTCATGAATGCACACAACAAAATTCATTTTGATGATTTTTGGGGTTTTCTGAATTTTTATGGATTTTTGGAAAATTTTTAGGGATAAAACGGAAATTCTAATTTCTAAAGTCGTGTTACAGTCGTGCGACTGTAACTACAGTCGTACGACTGTAAGCTGCCCAGAATCAAGAAGCGCGAAAACACAGCAGAAATACAAAAAAGTTCACTCCAAACACCCAGAAAGCAAGAAAAAGTGAAAATAAAAGGAGTGTCTACCTTTCTAGAAGCTTAGCCAAGTCGTTTTGACCCCTGGCGTCGCTCCGATCCACACGAATTTGTACTTTTCCTTTGAGATTGAGGTTGAGAGTTTTGTGTCCAAAAATCCAAAATGCTCGGGATTCTGAAGATTTAAGTCCAAGATTTTTATTTGTTTATGAAGTTGATTGATTAACCTAGGGATTTCTAGCAAGTTTTAATCTTAATTTCGAGAATTAAAGAAAATAGAAGAGGAAAAGAAAGATTTGTGGTTTTTTGGGTTTTTTCCTTTTCCTTCTCTCTTTTCTCCTTTCTCCCTTTCCAAGTCATATAGCTTCACTTAGATCTTTATGTTGAAGCTATAGTATTTGATGAAGGCCACTGACAGCGTTTCCCAATTCGACTGTACTTCCTCTGCTAGGGAGTTGTACCAGTTCAAAGCTCCTTTTTCTAGTGTTGTTGGGAAGAAGTTGATAAACTGCTATTTGGTAGCACCTGCTGTCAGGATTATACGTGTATAGTGGTTGATGTGAGCTTCTGGTGATTCGAGCCCTCTGTAAGAAGGAATTTTAGGGGCTTGGAACCCCATAGGGAATGTCTCGATGCCTTTGTTTATCATGGCATCCACATTGACGCCCTGCTTGGAACCTAAACTGATGTTGGCCCCACTTTTCAGCTCAGCTAGCATCTCATCCAGCTCAGAGTACTTAGCCTTCATTTTCTGTTCCATAGCCGCCTCGATTTCCTGCAGCTTTTCTATGCTGGCTGAAGCATCAGCCCCACGTTGAGAGGTCTCCCCTTGTTTTTCTTTCCCGGTTCCACCATTACCAGTTTCACCACTTTCCCTAACAACAGCCCTTAGTTCTTCCTTTAGCATATCCCGAAAGTCCTGGGATCGGAAGAAATCCTTCAAAACACTAGCAATGTTTGGCGTTTGATAGCCATTGCTACTTCTTCTCCGAACTCTGTTGCGCTGCTGGATTCGACTGATCTCTCGCTCTCACCTGCTCTTACAGCCTGGGCTCTGGTTCTAGAACGCCCCAGCTTATCCTGCTTCAGTGCACATAGAGATTGTTAGGGCTAAAAAGTGCATGGTTGGATGGTATGGATGATAATGCTTGGATGATGCTTCATGAATGTGCATGATAATGAATGCCACCCTCTTTATTCATTTCTTTCTTCCTCTTTTTTTTTCTACTTTGGACATTCCAAGAACACCCAATGTTATGCCCAAAAAAGTCGCTTGTGGACTGCCACACGGATGAAAGTTCGGTGCTTTTGGGGCACCTAATGAATTTTGTGAAATGGTCGCACGTGTACTGGCACACGGACAATGTTCGACGCTTTGAAGGTCTATGAGATGATATGAAATGGTCACATGGACCGGCCCATGGACAGAGTTCTGATGCTTTTGAGCTTATGAAATGAAATGATGTTGTAAGAGAGTCATGTGCCATAGGAGACACAGACAAAAGTTCGGCGTTCGGGGAACACCTTTCATGATTTGGGATGTTATGATATGCCACTACATGCATACTAACCCGGCACTTGGGGAGCGCCTTGAATGATATAGTAATGTCATGAAATAGTCCAATGTGGATCACAGTGTTGTATGATGTTTATGATGAATGGGTATGATGTCATGAGATGCATCGTGTGGATTGTCACACGGAAATACACCTAGGACCATTGTGGTCTCTATTAAGTGAAATGATTTGGCGGAATGGCCGAATGCAATCTGGTGCATTGGCAAAACACGGGTATTTTGGGATACCCAATATATGATGGAATGATATGATCAAGGTGAGCGTCCTTGGAATGTCCTTAATTTAATTTAGGTGATATGTCGTGAATGCTTATGACACACAAAATGCAAATGGGTGCACAAAAACGTGGTTAGGATGCATGACATATGTAATGATGTTATGTATGCTATGTGAAAAAATGCTAATCACACAAATATAATGTTATGGCTGAAAAAGAAATGGTTAGTATGAATGGCAAACGGGAAGATTTAATGATTTCACATGAAAATAAAATGCAAGTGGCTACATAAAAATGTGGGTTAGTATCACACAAGATGTTTTGTGAATGGAAAATGTTGATTTTGTATGGAAGATGATGATTATGGTATGTCGTGAAATGTCGAGAAGGCGTGTAACATGTAGCACACGAAGCGAATTCTTCCAACCTTATTTCTCCAAGCATGGTCGGTCTCAAAAATTCTAACCGAGTCCTAGGTGGAGTTCACTTCGATCACCAACCGGGGGTGATGAAGGTGCAATTTTAATTTATTCACACAATTGTTCTGGGTATCCTAAGGGAATCCAACTAGGGCTGCCTATATGAGTTCGGTCCAAGTCGGGTTAATAAATAAGGTTCCCATAGCAAAATATACTCCTCACTTCTCCCCACTCAAGGGTCCGAACGAAGGGGTTCGTACAAGGCTATGGGCGGTGTTTCGTATCTATGCCCTTAAGACCATAAAGAACAAAGGCGACACTTCAACAATCCACTGGGCTAAAACTGGATACTAAATCTAATGTAAGCATGTCTAGCTAAGGATACAAAATGAAATACCAATCGCGAATCATCCACCTTATTTTAATTAGACACTTTTCAGGGCTTGTCGAATTCTTTTAAGTTTTTAAGAAAACTTTTTTAAGAAATCCACAGCGGAGTCGCCACTGTGAGCGGACGACACGTTTTCGAAGGGGACGCGGGACTCCCTTTCGTAAGGGATGCCACGATCTCGGGCGGGCCCCTCCCTCGCATGGGGTTTTTTATAATGGAAATTCATTTTTGGAAAATAAATGGAATTAATGCATAAAAGAACCGAGACCTAAGTCTCGATGAACATTGTAGAGTCGCCACCCAGCTCAGCTCAACCGGGAAATTTATAATGTAGCTGAACCGGACGAACGGCCGCTACACTATCCAGAGATTCGGGTCTGGACAAGTCCCTTATTTTGTGTCTGATTAAAATAAAATCGGTCAATGTTCAAAGATGGTATTTCAAAATCAAAAGTCAATTTTATTGAATTAAATAGACATACAGCGTGTATAGAGGTAAAGTAAAATAGTAAATGAATAAATTATTACAACCCGATCGAATAAAAGATAAAAACTCTCACCTCACTTTTACAAGCGCCTAGAATACACAATTTATCTAGAAAAAATACAATCGCCTAGGATACACGATTTAATCTATCAAAATACATCAAAAATAAAAATAAAAGAAATTAAAACCTGCAAAACAGAAGGTTAGCACAATTTATACGGCACACCACAAGTTGGACTCAAACATGATAGAATGGGAAATCGAGAATTGGGGGCATGCATTTAGGAGATAACCGGGTTGGCTCGGCTAGCCGGCCCGGTCAGACCTGGAAAACATTTTGAAACGTCCTTGTATTTTTGGTTTTTGTGGGAAAATCATTTTTAAGAAAAATTTTTCCGGTTTACATGCATTTTTTACATGTGAGGTGGGTCAGTTTTCGGGAGAACTGGGTCTCCGTCGTCGTATTGTTCTAATTGCAATTTTACTAAAAATTGAATCTAAGGTCGTAAATGCACACAACAAAATTCATTTTGATGATTTTTTGGGTTTTCTGAATTTTTATGGATTTTTGGAAAATTTTTGGGGATAAAACGGAAATTCCAATTCTGGAAGCCGTGTTACAGTCGTGCGACTGTAACTACAGTTGTGCGACTGTAAGCTGCCAAGAATCAAGATTTCGCCAAAAATTATTTTGAATCAAAATGGAAGGGAAACAACCTGGAAATCAAGAACACTCGCACGACTATATATACAGTCGTGTGACTGTTCACCAAATCGAAGAACAGTCGTGCGACTGTTCTTAATTTCTAGAAACTGAAGCGTAAAAACACAGTAGAAATGCACAAAAATTCACTCCAAACACCCAGAAAGCAAGAAAAAGTGAAAAGAAAAGGAGTGTCTACCTTTCTAGAAGCTTATCCAAGTCGTTTTGACCCCTGGCATCGCTCCGATCCACACGAATTTGCACTTTTCCTTTGAGATTGAGGCTGAGAGTTTTGTGTCCAAAAATCCAAAATGCTCGGGATACTGATGATTTAAGTCCAAGATTTTAATTTGTTTGTCAAGTTGATTGATTAACCTAGGGATTTCTAGCAAGTTTTAATCTTAATTTCGAGAATTAAAGAAAATAGAAGAGGAAAAGAAAGATTTGTGGGTTTTTTGGGTTTTTTCCTTTTCCTTCTCTCTTTTCTCCTTTCTCTCTCTAATTCTTTTTTCACCAGAAATCAAGAAGTCCCTTCTCTCCTCTCTTTTTCTTCCTTTTATCTCTGCTTCCTGGCTTGCTTCCTGTCCATCCCCACGCATTAATTGCGCCACCCTCTCTCCTTCATTTTTTGCTGCAGAGGTATGGGATCCTGCAACTTTTCCGATGTTACAGTCGTACGACTGTAATTACAGTCCTACGACTCTTCTTCTTTTTTAAAAAAAAAAGGATTGAAATTCCGGCGCTTACACCTGTCACCGGGTTTATGTTACCCGTGGCAGATCTGCTAGATTTCTAAGGAGAAGCGGATCTGAGCCTGTCACCGAGTTTATGTTACCCGCAGCGGATCTGCTGTATTTCTTAGGTGAAGCCAATCTGTGCCCGTCACCGGGTTTATGTTACCCACGGTGGATCTGTTGGATTTCTGAGGAGAAGCAGATCTGAGCCTGTCACTAGGTTTATGTTACCCGCGACGGATCTGCTGGATTTCTGAGGTGAAGCTGATCTGGGCCTGTCATCGGGTTTATGTTACCCGCGGCGAATATGCTGGATTTCTGAGGAGAAGTAGATCTGGGCCTGTCACCTGGTTTATGTTACCCGCGGTGGATCTGCTGGATTTCTGAGGTTGCATTGGCAATGCGTATTTATTCCTTGATCGATAATTTTGGAACAAAAATTTTTGCCCCTTTGATCAAGAATAAATATGGCTCGATTGTCCTACCCCTGGATACCTGCACATGGGTCAGTCGTGATGCATGTATGCATATGATGTGCATGTTTTGATTGCTTGTATGTGCATGTTTCAATGTATGCATATGCGAATGGACTCTGGGAGATGCATTTCTGGGTATTCGTCTAGCCTTGAAATGCTATGTTCTTACTGGGGAGATCGGGTGGTGCCTCTGGCTGAGGAAAGCACATCATGCCTATGACTGATCTAGCTGGGGAGTATATTCTTTATGTGATGTGACTTTTGCACCTCTGCTGGGGATATGTGGGGATATGCAATGGCTGTTAGGGAAGTCTGATGACTGCTGGGGAGAAAGTGGTCATGTTCTTTGTGTTGGTTCCGCTAGGGAATAGTGCAGAGGATCCCGCTGGAGAATAGGGGAAGAGCTTCTGCTGGGGAATGGTGGAAGAGTTCCACCTTTCTGCCCCTAGGACTGGTGAATCTGGAAGTGCTCTAAATTTTTCTTGAACTGCCCAATGTGGGTTTTCAGCTCAGCGAGCTACTCTAACTTTTGCCTAAGGCGCCTTTTCGGTTTTCACCTTAGCGAGCTCCTTTTTTTTTTTTTGGTCATGTGACATTTGGATTTGGATTTGCTTTGAAATTTCTGGCCACCTCGAGAAATGATGAGTTAGATTTGGAGGATAAGAAAAGATTACAGATTCCATGTATTTGACACATTTTCTTGTTAAAGTAATGCGAGTCTTTTAACCAATTAAATGTAAAGTGCTTTCTTTAAGTGGATGTTTAGGCGAGATAACTTCGTTTATCCATTCTGATATAATCATGTGAACATATTTAAACAAAGCATCACACTTTATTGATAAAATTAACATGAATACATTTGAAAAGGTTGGTTCCCAAAATGGTATACATTCCACACAAAACCGGAATCTGTCGCCAGCCGTCCCTTGTAGAATTTCTAACTGATCATTTTCTCTCGTGTCTTAACTTTTGCCTAGGCCGCCCTTTTCAAGTTTTCAACCTAGCAGACTCTCTTTTTTTTCTTCCTTTTTTTTTCAAACATGGTAAGGCTTTAGGCGGTCTTGGTTGATAGGATTCGTAAATTCATTCCCATCCATGTGTGCGATGCTTACACCACCCTTCGATAGCACCTTCTTTATGATGTATGGGCCTTCCCAATTCAGTCTGAATTTCCCCCGAGCATCCATATTTATAGGTCTCAACTGTTTTAGAACCAGATCCTCAACTTTCAGCAGCTGTCTGGGATCCTTCACTTTCTGATTATAGGCTCTAGTCATTCTGCATTGATACATCTGCAGATGATCTAGTGCTTTCAATCGCTTTTCATCTAATGCTACTAACTGCTCGTATCTAGCTTGAACCCATCCTGTTTTTGGTAAATGAGCTTCCAGGGCTATTCTGAGTGACTTGAGTTCCATTTCCACTGGCAGCACTGCTTCTTTTCCATACACCAAGGCATAAGGAGTCTCACCGGTTGGTGTTCTGACACTGGTCCTATAACCCCAAAGAGCATATGGCAGTTTATCAGCCCAGTCTCTGTAGGTGGTTACCATTTTTTATAAGATCTTCTTAATTGACTTGTGAGCTGCCTCCACTGGACCATTAGCCTGCGGTCTGTATGGAGAAGACCTATGATGTTCGATGCCATGTTCTGAGAACAGCTTAGCTGTTGCCCTTTGAAACTACACTCCGTTATCAGTCACTATATGGTGAGGATTCCGTATCGAGAAAAGATGTTCCTTTGAATGAATTTAACCATCTGCTTAGCTGTCACACTAGAAAAGGACTTAACTTCCACCCATTTTGAGAAATAGTCGACTGTAACCACTATGAATCTATGCCCATTAGATGCTGTAGGATGAATTTCTCCAATCATGTCAATCCCCCACACCGAGAACGGCCAAGGAGATGCTAGGTTCTATAGTTCCAATGGTGGTAGATGGATGATATCAGCATAGATTTGGCACTCGTGACATCTTTTTGCCTCTTTCACATAATCGATTTGCATTGTCATCTCGAAGTATCCCTGTTTGATTATCTTTCTAGCCATGGTGATCCCGTTCATATGCGGCCTGTAGGATCCTGCATGTACTTGCTACATTACTATTTCTGCTTCTCGTTCTGTCAAACATCTTAGAAGAACCCCATTTGCAGTTCTCTTGTATAGCTTATCTTTGAAGATTCTGAACTGGCTAGCTAATCTTCTTAATGACATCTTATCAGCAATGCTAGCTTCTTCTGGATACTTTGCCTCTTTCACATACTGATAAATGTCAATGAACCATGGCTTTTCCTCGGTTGTTAACTCCATCACTTCATGCATTTCGAAGCAGGGTTGCCTAGAAATTGCTATGACCAGAGGCTGTATCTATGCCTTTTTGGATCTTCCCACATGGAGGATAGTGTTGCTAGTGCATCCACCATTTTATTCTCTTCCTAGGGCACATGTCTGAACTCACATTGGCTGAATAATCCTTTTCTATACTATAGCAGTTCTAAGTAGGGTCATAAGGCTTCTTCTCTCAAATCCCAGTTGCCTTGTGCCTGCCTAATAACCAAGAGTGAATCCCCAACAATCAAGACATTGTCTACCTCTAGTGTCAGGAGGGCCTCCATTCCGTATAAGCATGTTTCATATTCTGCCCCATTGTTGGTTATGGAGAAGTCCAACCTTTTTGACAGTGGAATGATCTCACCATCTGGCATTGCTACGAGTACCCCAATTCCGTCACCCTTTCTATTTATGGCACCATCAAAGCACATAACCCATCTCTTTACTTCTACTATAGCCAACTATTCATCAGGGAATTCCAGATTCTCCACATGATCTGATTCTAATGGTTGATTTGCTAGGAATTCTGCCACAGCTCGCCCTTTGATGGTTTTCTTAGTGATGTACTCAATGTCAAATTTTGACAGAAGTAGTAGCCATCTAGATAGTTTTCCAACCAATGCCGGTGCCTTGTATAAGTATTTCATCGGATCCACTTTAGCCACGGCTTGTACCTTGTATGACTGAAAGTAGTGGTGCAACTTCTTAGTCAGCCAGATCATTGCTACACACGTCTTCTCCACCAGTGTGCACTTGGTTTCATATTCTAGCAGCTTCTTGCTGAGATAGTAGATAGGATACTCCTTCCTTCTGTCTTGCTCTTATGCCAGTATTGTCCTTATGGAGGAGTCTTCAATAGCCAAGTACAAAATCAAAGGTTTTCCAGGAGTTGGTGGGCTCAGGACTGGTGGATTTACAAGATAAGCCTTGATCTTTTCGAAGGCTAACTGACACCTGTCATCCCATACAATCAGTTGATCTTTCCTCAATAGCTTGATAATTGGCTCACACACTGAGGTTAACCATGCTATGAAATGGCTGACATACTGCAAGGAACCCAAGAATGACCGAACCTTCTTTTCTGTTTTAGGGGCTGGCATGTCTCGAATGGCTTTGATTTTGTCTGGATCCATCTCTATTCCCTTTTGACTGACCACATGACCCAACAGTTTTCCTGATGTAACCCGAAATATGCATTTCTTGGGATTAAGTCGTAGGTTGTATTCTCCAATGCGTGTAAGAAATCTATCTTGGATAGCAGGGTGCTCTTCCCATGTCATTGATTTGACAAGCATATCATCAACATACACCTCCACTTCTTTATGAATCATGTCATGCAGCAATGTTGTGACAGCCCTCTGGTAAGTGGCCCCAGCATTTTTCAGCCCAAAAGGCATTACTCTGTAACAGAAAGTGCCCCACTCTGTGATGAAGGATGTCTTCACCTTGTCAATTACATCCATCAGTATCTGGTTATATCCTAAAAATCCACCCATGAAAGAGTACATTGCTACCTTGGTTGTGCTATCTATCAAGAAATCGATGTGAGGTAAGGGGAAGTTATCCTTCGGGCAGGCATTGTTCAAGTCCCTATAGTCAACACACACACTGACCCTTCCGTCTTTCTTAGGCACTAGCACAATGTTGGCTAACCATTCTGTGTATTCCACCACTTCGAGGAACTTAGCTTCAATCTGTTTAGCCATCTCTTCTTTTACTAGTGCAGCCCATTCTGGTCTCAGCCACCGCAGTTTCTGTTTTATTGATTTGAATCTGGGATCTGTTGGAATCTTATGAAATGCTATTTTTGTGTTGACCCCTGGCATGTCCTCGTACAACCAAGCAAAAGCATTAACATGTTTTTGTAGTATTTTTGTCAATTCTCTCACTTCTTTGGATTTTAGTTCGTGTGAAATGGATACCATTTTGGGGTTTTCATCTGTACTTTTATTAATTGTTGGGATTTTCACCGGAAATCATCCAAATAAATGTGGAAGATCACGACAATTTCCTCAAATCCATGCCTAGGAGCAATTGAGATGAAAATTGTAAAACCAAAAATTTATCAAGAAGAGATTAAACTCTTACCAGGAGTATCTCTTCAGGAGATGGCTATAGAAATCAAAGCAGATTCCCTCCGCGTTCACGCACACGAACGGCTGTGGAACACGAACCGTGCTAGCGTCGGAATCAAGAATTTTGGGAGAGAGATGGCTGCAAATTTTTGGCTATGGCTTGTGTTACCCCTCTTGCCAAAATCCCTAGGTCATAACATGACCTAGTGGGCTGAAATTTTTATGTAAAATTTTGGCCCAGGCTTCCTCATTTCTACGCGGGCTCTTTTCTCCTTTTCAAGCCTAGTTCAACTTTAATTCCCTTGGTCCAATTGATTATCAAACTTAATTTTGCTTGAATATGTATCCTAACATATTACACCATATAATATGTTCTATACATTTAAATTAAAATTAATTCGATTAATTAATTTTACCATGGAATTAAATTTGACAAACGTAAAATTAGGATACATGTAAACCTATACATGTGCAATATTTCCACCTAAGAAATAATCTCATAATTAATTTAATTAATTATGAGAACACCAATGCAATATTAATTTTATTATTATGATCAATCCAATTGATCTTTATAATATAATTAATATAATCCTCTCTCTCAGATGAGTGTACTCTAAGTATACAGGTGATTCCTTAAGTCCGTGTTCAGACGTTCAATGTGTACGATCCTGCAGGCCCATCTTTATGTTGGCAGTGGGCCTATGGCCCACAGACTGTAGGCAGGCTCTAGGAAGCCACTGCAGCCCCTAATTAAGATGGAGATGGCAGCTAAAATCATAACCCTATAGTTTGAACTTGTATATCCCACGTCGTTGATATCGGTGTCCAACACAGAGGCATGGATTGATCACCTTCTTTTGCGTCCAGACATTAACTTGATCTCGAATGTACTGATGCTCATAAATAAGTTCCAACTTGTTTAGGTATGGCCACACTCTTATCGGTCACATTCATCAAGAGGCTAGTGCTATCTTCTCAGTGGACTACTGAGTGATAAATCCCTTCTGCATATCCATAGCATTGCGATGCTTAGTGACATACCCGAAAGTACCCATACTTGGCACCCTATTAGAGGCCCTTTAGGAGTACCCCTAAGTATGCGACCTCACATGTAACACCATCATATGGTCAGGTCAAAGGATTCATACAAGTACTACATGAGAATCACTTGTGATACTATACCATGTGGATTTCTCGTTTAGTGGATCTATCCAGTACCATGCCCCTTTTTGCATGTACCCATTAACTTGGTTGACATCCCATGTCCAATGAGCAGTAAGATACTGCCATACAACCAGGTTAATGATAGTCTCTAGTTCCATTCATTCCTATGACCAGAACAGACTACGGATCTCTTTATGGTCATATCGTTTTCCCTATCCATGGTCTTACTGCCAAGTGCATGACATTTGTCATCATGGATATGGATATGTCCATTGGATACTTCATTTAAAATATTGCAAAAGATATATATAATAAATGAATTAATGCCTTTATTAATTACACAAAATATGTATAATACATGAATCCAATAAATGTACAATACAAATACAAGGTCCAATGCCTCTAGACTAGGGCATATCGAACAATCTCCCACTTGCACTAGTTCCAACTAGGCATTGCCCTAATCCCTATAGATCTGGTATGACCCTCATGCTTGGGCTGAGCCAGGACCTTGGTCAAAGGATCTGCAACATTATCCTCGGTGTCCACTCTATGTAATGCAATGTTACCTCTCTCCACGATTTCTCGTATGAGGTGAAACTTCCTGAGCACGTGCTTTGTGTTCTTGTGTGACCGGGGCTCCTTAGCTTATGCAACGGCCCTATTGTTGTCACAAAAGATATCAATTGGGTCTTGGATAGTTGGCACTACTCCCAACTCAGTGATAAACTTCCTTATCCATGCAGCTTCATTAGCTGTATCACATGCTGCAATGTACTCAGCTTTTGTTGTAAAGTCCGTGATGATCGGCTGCTTTGAGCTCGTCCAGCGTACAGTACCATTATTTAGCAAAAACATGTACCCAGACTATGACCATTACTTATCCTGGTCGGTCTAGAAGCTCGCATCAGTGTACCCAATAACTGACATCTCTTCCTGACCTCCATACACCAAAAAGCTATCCTTAGTCCGGTTAAGGTACTTAAGGATTGCTTTGACAGCCTTCTAGTGATCCTCCCCGGGATCCTACTAGTACCGGCTTATCATACTTAGTGCAAAGGTAACATCAGGTCTCGTACATAGCATAGAGTACATAAATGATCCTATCGCCGAAGCATATGGTATCAATTTCATGCTCTCCCTGTCCTCCTTTGACTTAGGACAGTTCTTCTTACTAAGTTACAGCCCATGACCTATTGGCAAGAAACCTTTCTTAGCCCAATCCATGATGAATCTTTTCAGAACTTTGTCTATGTATGAGGCCTAACTTAGGCCCAGAAGCCGATTTGATCTATCCCTCTAGATCTTGATCCCTAGGATCATCTAAGCTTCGCCTAAGTCCTTCATTGCGAAGCACGTACACAGCCACTGCTTCACTCCATACAGTGTAGGTATGTCACTTCCAATGAGTAGGATATCGTCTACATAAAGTACCAGGAATGTGACAATGCTCCCACTAATCCTCTTATACACACAAGGCTCATCTTGATTCTATATGAAGCCATATTCCTTTATAGCTTCATTGAATCTAAGATTCCAACTTCGGGATGCTTGCTTCAGTCCATAAATGGACCTTTAAAGTTTGCATACCCACTCCGGATACTCTGGATTGACAAAACCCTTGGGTTGTGTCATGTACACATCCTCGAGTAGCTTTCCGTTAAGGAAAGCGATTTTGACATCCATTTGCCAGATCTCATAGTCGTACCATGCGACTATGGCCAGCAAGATCCTGATGGATTTGAGCATGGCTACTAGTGAGAAAGTTTCATCATAGTCTATTCCATGGACTTGTCTAAAACCTTTCGCAACCAGATGCCCCTTGAATGTATTATAGGCTTTTAGCTTGTAGCACCACTTGCAACCTATTACCTTAGCACTCGGAGGTGGATCAACCAAGTTCCAAACCTGGTTATCGTACATAGATTGCATCTCTGCCTCCATGGCTTTATGCCAATTTACAGACTGTGGGCTTGCCATAGCATTCTAGTAGGTTTTGGGTTCTTCCTCATCTAAGACGAGAAGAGTTTGATCATCGGTAACGAGGAAACCATACCTCTTTGGCTCCCGAGGATCCCTACCAGACTTTCTAGGTCCTTGTGTGGCCTGGGTCGGTGCTTCCTCCTATGGAAGCTCCACCTAGGCCTCTGAGTTATCCTCTTCAGGAGCTTGTGGACTTTGAACTTCTCTGAGTTCAACATTGCTCCCACTATCTTTCTTGGAAAGGATTCCTTTTCTAGAAAGACCCCCTTCCTTGCCACGAACACCTTATTCTCGGTGGGGTTGTAGAAGTAATACCCTTTGGTTTCCCTAGGGTAGCCCACAAACAAGCATTATAGGTTTTGGGCTCTAGCTTACCACTACTCAATCTCTTGACATGTGCTTCACATCCCTAAATCCTTAGGAAAGACACATTGGGCTCCCTGCCCATCCATATCTAATATGGGGTCTTTTCCATTGCCTTGGTCGGAGTATTATTTAAAATAAGAGCGGCTGTCTCAAGGGCGTGTCCCCAGAAACTTATTGGGAGAGAGGCATGCCTCATCATTGAGCGGACCATGTCCAACAGGGTCCTATTCCTCCGTTCGGACACCCTATTCCACTATTGTGTTCCTGGAGGAGTGAGCTGTGGAACTATTCCATGCTCTCTCAAATATGAGTCAAACTCTAGGCTCATATACTCTCCTCCTCAATCTGACCGAAGGGTTTTAATATTTCTACCTAGCTGGTTCTGTACTTCGTTCCTAAATTCCTTGAACCTATCAATGGTCTCAGACTTATGTTTCATTAGATAAACATAGCCATATCTGCTGAAATCATCCGTGAATGTGACGAAGTACAAATGTCCACCTCTGGTCGCTGCGCTAATGGGCCCACATACGTCTGAATGTATTAGGTCTAATAAGCCAATGGCCCTTTCAACCTTCTTGCTAAAAGGTGCCTTAGTCATTTTGCCTCGTAAACATGACTCGCATATATCAGTTGACCCCAAGTCAAATGACCCCAGGACTCTAGCCTTGTGAAGCCTAGCTATGCACTTCTCGTTTATGTGGCCCAAATGACAATCCCATAGGTAGACAGGATTAATTCATTGGGCTTAACCTTTTTAGTGTTTATGTTATAGACATGATTGGTTTCATTTAAATCCAGGATATATAGGCCATTATTTAATAGAGCTTCTTCATAAAATAATCCCTCTCTAGATAAACAAATTCTACCATTAGAAATAGTAAAATTAAATCCAGAAATATCCAACATTGAAACAAAAATAATATTCCTGCACATAGCAGGTACAAAATAACACTGTTCCAAAATTAAAACCAATCCACTAGACATCATGAGGTGATATTCGCTGATCTCTATGGTAGCAACCCTTGCTCCATTACCGACCTGCAAGTCCACCTCCCCTAATCCTAATGACCTTCTGTTCTTAAGTCCCTGCACATTGCAACAAATGTGAGAACCACATCCAGTATCTAATACTCAAGATGTTGAAACAGTAAGGTTAATGTCTATGACATAAATACCTGATGAAGATGCTCCCTGGGTCCTCCTCTGCTCTCCTATTAGCTTGGGACACGATCTCTTCCAATAGCCCGCCTGCTTGCACCCAAAGCAGACATCCTTGGGATTTGCCTTATGCTGGACCTTGGGCTGGGCCTTGGCCTTCTTGGCCTTGGCTTTCTTGGCCTTGGCCTTAGCCTTTTCCTTGGCCTTGTGCTTCGCAAGAGGAGGGCTCCCTTTGTTGAGAAGCAGCACTAGTAGAGTCTTCTTGATCGACTGTTCCATGAGCTTAAGCACCCCATGCAGCTCAGTAATAGTGCGGTTCATCCCTTGCATGCTATAGTTCAGGATGAACTAATCGTAAGAATCTGATAAGGATGCAAGGATTGTGTCCATCGCCAGAACCTGTGAGATGGGTGATTCGAGATGGGCCAACGTATCCAAATAGCCCTTCATCTTAAGCACGTGTGTGCTCATAGATGTCCCAGGCCCCATCTTACAGGAGTGGAACGCCTTATTTGTCAGGTACCTTTCCTGAAGAGCTTGCTTTTGAAACATCTCATTAAGAGTTGTTATCATAGCATAGGCTTGATGATCCATGAACTGCTTTTGCAGCTCAGGGACCATGCAGGCCAACATAAGGCATGTCACATCCCTATTATCCTTAACGTGCTCCTCATATTCCTCCAGCTGGGTAGCTGGTGGATTACATCCCTGAGACGCAGCCGGCACAGGCCTTTTTAGTACGTACTCTTTGGACTCTTGTCTTAGAACTATCCTTAAGTTCTTAGACCAGTCTAAAAAGTTGGGACCAAAAAGCTTGTCCCTCTCTAGGATAGATCGAGATGAAAGTGACTTGTTTTTTGCCATGTAGAATTTCTACACAGAAAAATATTAAGAGTGTTAATAAAGGACTTTATTTTGTTTCGCATTTATAATTA
The DNA here is from genome assembly GCA_039660915.1 of Euphorbia tirucalli. NCBI lineage: Eukaryota > Viridiplantae > Streptophyta > Magnoliopsida > Malpighiales > Euphorbiaceae > Euphorbia > Euphorbia tirucalli. Next base: position 45,412,372 of record CM077636.1, read on the forward strand.
ATAATGAATCAAGTTATTAATTAATCCGAGTTGTTGGGCTTATGGGCCGAGATCCATATTTCATTAAGATATAGCCAGACGAGGGCCTGGAACAACTATACCCTATTTAGGTAGGAACGCCATCCAATCCCAACCTAAGGACTATCGGTTTGATGGGCTTGTTAGCACTTACCCATCTGTGCTTAGGGCCAGGAGAATCCTACTATCCACGCTAAGTGAAAACCTCCATCCAAGTGTTAGAGTATCCCATACTCTAACCCAATACAAAATGATGATACTCCAGTGTATCCTGCGAGGGCAAGGTCTACAACTGACCTATCCCCACTTCGAGCTGGTTTTGAATGAGAGAAGCACTTTTAAATGACTTAGTAATTTTCATTAGGTTATTAGATTCATTTAATAACGGTTTACATGCATAAAGGGGGTGAAATTGGCTATTGGATCATACATCCACACATGCAAATAAATATAAAGCATAATTAAATAAATAAGTAAAATGGACTGTTATGGGCCTATATTACATCCTTATATTATTCTAGTAAACCTATACTAGAATCAAATATCAGGTGCGCCTCCATGTCCTTCCTTCTGGGCTTGCACCTCCACTTGGGCTCACCACTTCATTGGGTTTCTTCTTTTACAAATTTTATAATAAATAAATAAAATAAAATTACATTAAAAAAGAAAAACCACTGGCAGGCCGTCTTTACCCAAAAAAAAAAAACAACCTATCTTGAAATAAGGCCCAACAGCATCCAATCATACATACATTTAATCACACATATGCATCCAATACATAAATTTATAAGCATGTTATAATAATGCATGAATTAAGCCCATTTCAGTTATGTCCAAGCCATTATTCTTGAAATCGCCAAATCCGGCCCATCATGGTTCTAGCCCTTAACGGGCTTTGGGCCTCCAGCCCAAGCAGTTAACTGCTCCCACTGGAATTGGGAAACCATAAGTCAATATCAGCCATCCGGGTAATTGTGCCAAAAATACCCGAACCAATTTCAATTAACCATATTAATTTCCAAAATTAATATCCAATGAATAAAATTAAAATTTCATTCAAGAAACCATGCGCATTTAAATTGTAAAAATTTAAACACACGAAATTTTAAAACCAATTAAAACTTTAAAATTGGGCCCCGGGCCCGAACCCACCAAATCCAAAACACTGGGCCTGGCCCGCTACGGCTAGGGCGGTGCTGCTGCCTAGTGGCTATGGCAACCGAGTTGCCCTAGCAGCAGCGGTGCTGCCGCCTATTGGCAGCCTGTTGTTGCCTCCCAACAACAGCCCGCCACTTAGGCAGCGGCTATTGCCACTATTTCAGCCACGTATGGCGGCCGCCGGCAGTCCCGCATGCCCGAAAACAGCCTGTGAATTTTCCAAAATAAAAAATCGCAGCCATACAAAAAGAATTTCACTAAGAAACACATCCATCCAACAAAAATTAAATCAACATAAACCAATATTTAAATTCAATTTCAATTGCAAAAATCAAAGGGGAAAAATCACAAACCCCAATCCAAGAATCCCAAATAAAAAATCCAATTTTAAATCCAAGGGATTCAAACCAATTTTAGCAATTTTCACATATCAAAAGCCCGCTCTGATACCACTGTTGGGATTTTCACCGGAAATCATCCGAATAAATGCGGAAGATCACGACAATTTCCTCAAATCCATGCCCAGGAACAATTGAGATGAAAATTTAAAACCAAAAATTTGTCAAGAAGAGATTAAACTCTTACCAGGAGTATCTCTTTAAGAGATGGCTACAGAAATCAAAGCAGATTCCCTCCGTGTTCATGTACATGAACGGCTGTGAACACAACCCGTGCTAGCGTCAGAATCAAGAATTTTTGGGAGAGAGATGCCTAGTGGGCTGAAATTTTTGCGTAAAATTTCGGCTCAGGCTTCCTCATTTCTACACCGGCTCTTTTCTCCTTTTCAAACCCAGTTCAACTTTAATTCCCTTGGTCCAATTGATTATCAAACTTAATTTTATTTAATATGTATCGTAACATATTATACCATATAATATGTTCTATACATTTAAATTAAAATTAATTCGATCAATTAATTTTACCATGAAATTAAATTTGATAAATGTAAAATTAGGATACATGTAAACCTAAACATGTGCAATATTTCCACGTAATAAATAATCTCATAATTAATTTAATTAATTATGGGAAGGCCAATGCAATATTAATTTTATTATTATGATCAATCTAATTGATCTTTATAATATAATTAATATAATCCTCTCTCTCAGGTGAGTATACTCCAAGTATACAGGTGATTCCTTAAGTCCGTATTCAGACGTTCAATGTGTACAATCCCGTGGGCCCATCTTTATGTTGGCAGTGGGCCTATGGCCCACAGACTACAGGCGGGCTCTAGCAAGCCACTACAGCCCCAATTAAGATGGAGATGGCAGCCCAATTGAAATCATAACCCTATAGTTTGAACTTGTATATCCCATGTCATTGATATCGGTGTCCAACATAGAGGCATGGATTGATTACCCTCTTTTGTGTCCGGACATTAAATTGATCCTGAATGTACTGATGCTCACAAACAAGTTCCAACTTGTTTGGGTATGGCCACACTCTTATCAGTCACATTCATCAAGAGGCCGGTGATATCTTCTCAGTGGACTACTGAGTGACAAATCCCTTCTGCATTTCCATAGCATTAATTTCATGCAATGCAGTGACATGAATGCTAAATAGTCTTGATGATGATTCACATGCATGCACAGAATTATTAGGATAAACATCACATAAGTAAGCAAACTGGGATTTTATTGCATTAAACTTGTTAAAAAGTACATCATGCACATTGAAAAGAGATGAAACAGATATAACAAAAGCATTTTCATCCTCCACAGGTAAAGGGCCTTAAACTTCTTCAGAATCCTTGCTCAACTCCAGGATGTTGTCCAGGTCAGCAACAATTTCAAACTCCTGTTTAGCAGGGAGAGCAATCTTCTTGATCTCAGCCACCTATGCCTTGGCTTTCTTCATAATTCCTGCTATCTCAGAAACCACAGCATCTGAGCCTACCTTAGTCATCGGCTCCTTAATGGACCCTTCCTCAGACTTTTCAAATGCCTTGCCATAGGCCGCAGCCAGCGCCTCTGAAATCGCTTTCACAGATTCATCACAGACTTTCTCTTTAACTTTCTCTTTGGCCACTTCTGTTGCTTTCGCTATCACTTCAGATGGCTTCTTTTGGGGGATGACAGGCTTAACAATTAGCCCTCCCACTATCACTGGTGCAACTTACTCCTCCTGGCTCCTTTCAGAGTCCATAACATTAGAAAATATCTCGAAGCCTGGGAGTTCGATGCTCCTGACCTTCACTAGTTCAGCTTGCCCCTTGTACAGTTATTTGCCAGCCTTAATGAATGGCTTCATCATGAGCTTGCCATTCTTTCTTCTCTTCAGGTCTTTCTTCTCAGATGCCTCTTTTATGTAGCCCAGGCCAAACTGTTTCGGCTTTCCAGAATCAATGTTAAATTCGGGTACCCCCTATAGATTGACTCCGAGTCCTATGCTCGAAACAAAATCACGCCTGCGAAGGTATTTAGACAACCATTTTGGCATATAGTTCTCATAGATAACCATCGGAGCCTCTCTAGTTTCCTCCTTACCAACCATGGCGATTTGGAATCCGCCGAATGGTATGGTCTCGTCACTCACAACAGCAATCACAAATTGAGAATCTGCCTTAACTATCACAACCTCACCGCCTATTGAAAAATTGATCTTTTGATGCAAGGATGAACGGACACCTCCCAACGGGTGGAACCATGGCCTCCCTAACAACAAGGAGAAGGTGAATGGAATGTCAATCATAGTAAAGGTGACCATCGACTTAACCGGTCCTACTTCCACTTCAGCTTCAAAGGTCCCAATCACAGTCCTTTTGGAATCATCATAAGCCATGATCATAGTGGAGGACTTTTTCAAACTGTCTTCCCTCAGACCCAGGAATGGTAGCATCTTTAGTGGACATATATTCAGGGCAGATCCATTGTCTACCATCACACACGATATAACTCAGTCCAGGAGGTTAACCTTGACATACAGAGCTTTGTTGTGAGCTCTCCCCTTGTGTGGCAAATATTTTTCAAAAAACACAATCTCAGGGAACCCTATATGAATCTTGTCCAGCAGACAACACATGGCCTCCGGAGATGCAAGTGGAGAAACTTCTATTTCAGACAGCTTTTTAACTAGTGCTGCTCTGTGTTCCTTGGAAGTCAGCAACAAGTGCCACAAATTGGCATGTGCTGGAGTCTTTTTCAATTGAGAAATAACCAGATCTTCCTTTTCTACTTCTTTCGGCGCTGACATGTTGCCTGACCCAGTCACTGGAACCTTGTCACTCTGCTGAACCACTAGCTAGTAAACCCTACCACTCCTTGTTACATTCTATCCTTCGGGAACTTTTGATTCCCCAACAACTGGCAGCTTAACCATCTCACTACTGCCATATTCTTCATATTCTAGATCATCTAGACTCACAGGCTTCACTTTGTTCTGCTCTGTCAACTTCTCACAATCAGACTTTGCCCCGGTTTCATTAGACACCACAGACTGTACGGTGGGGTTTGCCTGCAGGACTTGTGCAAAAATGAAGTTGTCTAGTAGGCCCAACTGTACCATATTGACCTGCCTTTCAAATACTGGCAAAGGGTTAGTATAAGTTCTGGGCTTGGCAGGCTCCTGTAACTTTCTTTCGTCGATCAACTTCTATATAGTGTCCTGCAGCCTATGACAGTTGTTGGTCCTATGTCCCACCATGAAATGGTAGGTACAGAAATTGTCTTTGTCCTCCTTTATTGGCTCTTGAAAGGCCTGAGAGAGCTTAACAAACTGACATCTTAGCCAAGGAGAAAGCCCATGGAGATATACCATGGCCTTCTGAATTTCTTCTTGGGTTTCCTCGCTGCTGAGACACAACAGCAACCCCTGCTTGCTTATTCTCTGAAAACTGCCTGATCTTGCCTATAGAACCTAAACCAAACCCATTATTTGACCTAGCTACAGTAGTCGATCGATAACCTGAACTGTACCTATAGCCTCTGTTGCCCCTGTAGCTAACTGCCCTTTCCTCTTCATCCCTCTCAATTTTCATGGCCATGCTATACACTTCACTAAGCTCACTAAAGGAGTGGAATTTCATATGGTTCCTAAAGATGTCCCTACTACTATCAATGAACTTCTGAATCAATTCATCCTCGTCAGGGCGGTTTTTCAGTAGAATCATCTTATTCATCCACCTTTGATAATATTCATCAAAGGGCTCATTTGGCTTCTGCTTGACCCTTTCCAAGTCATACAGCTTCACCTGGATTTTAGTATTGAAGCTGTAGTATCTGATAAAAGCCATTGACAAGGCTTCCTAGTTTGATTGTACCTCTTCAGACAAAGAGTTATACCAGCCCAGTGCACTACCCTCGAGTGTGATCGGGAAAAAGTTGATTAGCTGCTATTTGGTAGCACCCGCCGTCAACATGACCCTTATATAAAGGTTCACGTGAGCCTCTATTGAACCAATCCCCTTATAAGAAGGAACCTTCTGCACTTGAAACCCAATAGGGAAGGTCTCAATGCCCTTGTTGATCATTACATCTACATTCACTCCCCTTTTGGAGCCCAAACTAATGTTGGCCCCTTTCTTCATTTCAGCCACCACTTCGTCTAATTCCAAGTACTTAGCGTTTATTTCTTTTCCATATCTACCTCAATCTCTTGTAGCTTTTCTACACTGGCTGAGACATCAGCCCCATACTAAGAAGACTCATCCACTTTTTCCTTTCCAGGTCTACTGGTCCCGATTTCCCCGCTCTCTCTTACAATAGCCCGCATCTCTTCTTTTAGCATGTCACAAAAATCCTGAGATCTCAAGAAATCCTTCAAGACATCAGCAAGACTTGGTGTTTGATTGGCCATTCCCACTTCCTCTCCGAAATCAGACTAACTATCAGTTTCTACTATCCTTTATTCCCCAATAGCTCTCAAAGTCTGAGACCTTGTCCTTGGTTGATCCAGCTTACTTAGTAAACTGTCTGTGTAGAGCTTTGGTCTTACATACTACCCTACACCACACATGGAGAGTTAGGGATGAAAAATGAATGAAGTGATGACGTGAAGTATAGTGCTTGGATGATGCTTTATGAATGGAAGTGAAAATGAGGATGATCTTTTCATGTTTGAATTTCCTTTGTTTAGGATGTTCCAAGAGTGCCCAATGCTATGCAAAATAATGCAAAAATGTCTCATGGGAACTGCAGCATGGACAGAGGTTCGGTGCCTTTAGGGCACCTAATGAATTGTAGTGAGATGGTCGCGTGTGTGCCAACACACGGGTAGAGTTTCGACGCTTTGTAGGTCAATGGTATGAAATGAAATAGTCGTATGGGGGCCATCCCATGGACAGAGTTCTAATGCTTTTGAAGCAATGTGATATGAGATGGTGTTACCAAAAAGAGTCACGTGTAACCAGGGACACAGATGGAGGTTCGGTGTTCGTGGAACACCTTGTATGATTTTGATAATGTTATGGAATGCCCCTATATGTGTACTAATCCGATACTTAGGGAGCAACTTGAATGATTTCACAATGCCATGAAATGGTTTGAAGTGAACCATAATGCGAAAACAGGATTCTGGTGTCACCCGGATGCTTATTGTTGGAAATTCCCTAGTCCCGAGGCATTGGTCCTTGTGTTCGTATAATACATTGGTACATTAATGTGAACTTTATGTATTATACAATTTGTGTCAAGAGATAATGGCATCAATCTATTTATTATATGTCTTGTGCTATATTTTAAATAGAGTATCCAATCGACATATCCATATCCATGTTGTCAAGTGTGAGGCACTTGGCAGTAAGACTGTGGATAGGGAAAACGATATAGCCATGAAGTCATCCGTAGTCTGTTCCAATCATGGGAATGAATGGAACTAAAGACTATAATTAGTCAGGTTGTACGGCAGTGTCTTACCAGTCATAGAACATGGATTGTCAACCAGGTTAATGGGTACATGCAAAAAGGGCATGTTACTAAATCGATCCACTTAACGGGAATCTACATGGTATAGTATCACAAATGATTCTTATGTGGTACTTATTTAAGTCCTTTGACCGGACCATATGATGGTGCTGCATGTGAAGTGGCACACTTTGGTGTACGCCTAACGGGCCTGTAAAAGGGTGCTGTGAGCGAACGACGCGTTTTCGACTGGACGCGGGACTCCCTTTCGGAATGGGGCGCCACGATCTAGGGCGGATCCCTCCCTCGCGTGGGGTTTTTATAATGGAAATCCGCGTTTTGGAAAATAAATAGAATTAATGCGTAAAAGAACCGAGACCTAAGTCTCGATGAATATTGTAGGAGTCGCCACCCGGCTCAGCTCAACCGGGAAATTCTTATGTAGCTGAACCGGACAAACGGCCGCTACACTATCCAGAGATTCAGGTCCGGACAAGTCCCTTATTTCGTGTCTGATTAAAATAAATAAAGCCAATGTTCTCGAATGGTATATCAAAATCTAAAGTTCATTTTATTGAATATAAAAGGCATACAGCGAGCATACAAAATATTCAATACAAAAATAAGGAAAAGAAATAAATATTAATTGGCTTACAACTAAATCGAATGGAAAAAATAAAAACACTCACCTCACTTATACAATCGCCTAGAATACACGAAAATCTAAAAATAATTACAACTGCCTAAATACACGATTTAATCTATTAAATTACATTCAAAATAAAAATAAAAAGAAATTAAAACCTGCAAAACAGAGGGTTAGCACAATATATACAGCACGCCACAATTAGGACTCAAATAGACAGAATGGGAAATCAGGAATTGGGGACATGCATTTAGGGGGTAACCGGGTTGGCTCGGTAAGCCGGCCCGGTTAGACCTGGAAAACATTTTGAAACGTCCCTGTATTTTTGGTTTTTTTGTGGAAAAACATTTTAAAAACAATTTTTCCGGTTTACATGCACTTTTTATATATTTAAGTGGGTCGGTTTTCAGGAGAACTGGATCTCCGTCGTTGAATTGTTCTAAATGCAATTTTACTAAAAATTGAATCTATGGTCGTGATGCACACAACAAAATTCATTTTGATGATTTTTGGGGTTTTCTATTTTTTTTTTTTTTTAGATTTTTTGGGAATTTTTGGGGATGAAACTGAAATTCTGATTCTGGAACAGGGATTACAGTCGTGCGACTGTAATCAGTCCAAGACCAGAATTTCGCCAAAAATCACTTTTAACCAAAAACTGAAGAAAAATCGACTGGAAATTAAGAACAGTCACACGACTGTATATACAGTCGTACGACTGTTCATGAAAACCAAGAACAGTCGTACGACTGTTCTTAATTTCCAGGAATAGAGGTACGAAAAATGCAGCAAAAACGCACAAAATTCACTTCAAATGCCCAGAAAGCAAGGAAAAGTGTAAGGAAAAGAAGTGAATACCTTTTTAGAAGCTATTCCAAGTCGTTTTGACCCCTGGCGTCGCTCCAATCCCAATAAATTCGCACTTTCCCCTTTGGAATTAAAGTTGAGAGCTCTTTTAACCAAAATCCAAATTGCAAGGGTTTCTGATGGTTTGAGTTCGAATTCTTGATTTAGTTATGAAGTTAATTGATTAACCTAAGGGTTTCTAACAAGTTTTAGGTTTAATTTCGAGAATTAAAGAAAATCAAAGAGGAAGAAAAATGAGTTTTTTTTTGTGGTTTTCTTTTTCTCTCTCTTCTCTTTCTCTCTCTAAGTTTCCTTTTTCCAGAAAATTCCCCCCCCCCCTTTTTTTTCTCCTTTCTCTCTTTTTATCTCTCTGCCCCTTCCTTGCTTGCTGCAACAAGGGAGCAATTAATGCTCCCTTTTCTCTCTCCTTCATTTTTGCTGCAGAGGTATGGGCCTCTGCAGATTTTCCGACGTTACAGTCGTACGACTGTAACAATAGTCGTACGACTATAGTTTTTTTTTTTTTTTTTTTTTAAAGTATGGAAAACTCCGGCGCTTACAGCTGCCCCTCCCGTGATCAAATTCGACATCTAGCTCCGGGTCTATAATACCTGTGATGATGAATTTGAGAGCGTGAATTAGAGCGCCGTGAACACTGGAATGAACCTTCTGATGAGATAGGCCGATACCGAGTTTAGGTTACCCGAGGCGATACTGGGGAAGAGATTAGCCGATATCAGGTCTATGTTACCTGAGGCGAGTTGATGAAGAGATTAGCCGATATCAGGTCTATGTTACCCGAGGCGAGTTGATGAAGAGATTAGCCGATATCAGGTCTAGGTTACCCGAGGTGATACTGGAGATAGGATTAGCCGATATCAGGTCTATGTTACCCGAGGCGAAATTGATGAAGAAATTAGCCGACACCGGGTCTAGGTTACCCGAGGCGAACTTTACTGGGGAAATAGATGAAGCTGATCTGGGCGGATACCGAGTCTACATTACTCGAGGCAAATCTGCTAGGGGACTTGGATGATGGAATGGATCTGGGCCGATACCGAGCTTACATTACTTGAGGCGGACTCACTGGAGAAAGTTGAGATAATGGAGCGGACCTGGGCCGATACCGAGTTTACATTACTCGAGGTGGATCTGCTGACTTGCTGAGGACATTGAGCTGGGGATGAATTCCTGCACTTAAAATGGCAAGTCTTCGTTCCTTGATTGAGAGATATTTTTAAACAAAAATTTTTGCCCCTTCGATCAAGAATGAAGACTAGCCGGGGATAAGTAATTGATATATGCGATGTATGGATGCATGATGATGCATATGTACATGCACGTATTTTCTGTTATTGGATGTTTCTATCTTCCGCTGGGGAGATATGTTGTGCCCCTGGTTGATTTTGCTTTTCTTGGGGCATTGTTTGGTGATTATTGATGGAGTGAGGTGACTGCTGGGGAAATGATTGTAGTATTCCTTGTAGAGATTCCGTTGGGGAAGAGTGTGACAGCTTGACTGGGGAAACAATTATGGTGTTCTTTGTGTAGACTACACTGAGGAGTAACATGGCGACTTTGCGGGGAAGTAATTGATGGTGTTCTTTATGTAGACTCCGCTGGGAAATAGTATGGGAAACTCTGCAGGGGAGTGATGTAACGAATTCTGTGGGGAATACTGAGGATGTTCTGTTTTTTTTTTCCTGCTCCATGGGAAGTTATGTGTGTGTTTTTTTTTTTTTTTTAGGTGCTCTAATTTTTGCCTGGGTAGCCTAAATCAGGTTTTCAGCCCAGCGAGCCGCTCTAACTTCTGCCTAAGGCGCCTTTTCGGTTTTCGCCTTAGCGAGCTTTTCATATGCCCTACCTTTTGCCTAAACTGCCCAATATGGGTTTTCAGCTTAGCGGGCCGCTCTAATTTTTGCCTGAGGTGCCTTTTCGGTTTTCACCTCAGCGAGCATTTTTTTTTTACACATGATAAAGCTTTAGCCTGTCCTGGTTGATCGGGTTGGTGAACTCGTTTCCATCCATGTCCATGATGCTGACAGCGCCTTTTGATAACACCTTCTTCACCACATAGGGTCCTTCCCAGTTAGGTCTGAACTTGCCCCTAACATCAACATTTGAAGGCCTTAGTTGCTTTAAAACCAAATCTCCCGCTTTCAACTGCCGCTTGGAGTATTTCACATTTTGATTATAGGCTCTAGCCATTCTGCGCTGATACATCTGCAGGTGATCCAGTGCCTTTAGTCGCCTTTCATCTAGGGCAGCCAGCTGCTCAAATCTAGCCCGAACCCATTCAGTCTCCGGTAATTGAGCTTCTAGGGCAACTCTGAGTGACTTGAGTTCTATCTCCACTGGCAACACTGCTTGCATTCCGTATACCAAGGCATAAGGAGTTTCTCCTGTCGGCGTTCTAACACTGGTTCTGTAACCCCAAAGAGCATAAGGCAGTTTATCGGCCCAATCCCTGTAAGTGGTTACCATCTTTGATAAGATCTTCTTTATTGCCTTGTTAGCTGCTTCTACTGCACCATTAGCCTGTGGTCTATATGGAGAGGACTTATGATGTTCAATTCCATGTTCTGCAAATAGCTCAGCAGTTGCCCCTTGAAACTGTACTCCATTGTCTGTTACTATGTGATGAGGAATCCCATACCGAGTGAAGATGTTCTTCTGGATGAACTTGACCATGCGCTTGGCTGTAACATTAGTGAAGGATTCCGCTTCGACCCATTTGGAGAAATAATCAACTGCCACAACTATGAATCTATGCCCATTAGATGCAGCTGGATGAATTTCACCAATCATGTCTATTCCCCATGCTGAAAACGGCCAAGGAGACGCTAGATTCTGAAGTTCAAGTGGAGGAAGATGACTAATGTCTGCATAGATCTGACATTCATGACATCTCTTCACTTTTCTTATACAATCTGCTTGCATTGTCATCCAAAAGTAGCCTTCTCTCATGATCTTCCTAGCCATGGCAAGTCCATTCATATGTGGCCCACAGGATCCTGCATGCACCTGCTGCATCACGTCTTCTGCTTCTTGTTCTGTTAGACACCTTAAAAGAACTCCATATGTTGTTCTTTTATACAACTTGTCCTCGAAGATTCTGAATTGACTAGCCAGTTTTCTTAACGTCAACTTATCAGTAGCACTGGCCTCTTCTGGGTACTTTCCCTCCTTAACATACCGGTAAATGTCAAAGAACCATGGCTTTTCTTCGGCTGATAATTCCATTACTTCATGCACTTCGAAGCAAGGATGCCTGGAAGTGGCTATGACCAGTGGTTGAGCTTGTGTCTCTTCTGGATTTTCCCACATGGAGGACAAAGTTGCTAATGCATCAGCCATCTTATTCTCATCTCTGGGGACATGTCTGAATTCACACCGGCCGAATAAACCCTTTCTGAACTGTAGCAGCTCCAAATATGGCCATAAGGCTTCTTCTTTTAGTTCCCACTCACCCTGAGCTTGCCTGATCACTAGAAGTGAATCACCAACAATTAAGACATCATTTTCTCCTAAGGTCAATAAAGTCTCCATTCCAAACAAGCATGCTTCATATTCCGCCCCATTGTTGGTTACAGGAAAGATCAGCCTTTTGGATAAAGGAATGACCTCACCATCCGGTGTTGCTATAAGTACTCCGATTCCTGCGCCTTTTCTATTCACTGCCCCATCGAAACACATGACCCATCTTTTCACTTCCACCATGGCCAACTGCTCATCAGGGAATTCCAGGTTCTCTGTGTAATCTGATTCTAGGGGCTGGTTTGCCAGAAACTCCGCCACGGCTCGCCCTTTAATAGTTTTCTTCGTGATGTACTCGATGTCAAATTCAGACAAAAGTAACAACCACCTGGACAGCTTCCCAACCAATGTAGGTGCTTCATAAAGGTACTTCATTGGATCCACTTTAGCCACAGCTTGTATCTTGTAGGATTGGAAATAATGGCGCAGCTTCTTGGTCAACCAAATCATCGCCACACATGTCTTCTCCACCATTGTGTACTTGGTTTCATACTCCAGCAATTTCTTGCTAAGGTAATAGATAGGATATTCCTTCTTGCCATCTTGCTCTTGTGCTAGCATTGCCCCTATAGAGGATTCTTCAACTGCCAAATACAAAATCAGAGGCTTCCCTGGAATTGGAGGACTCAACACTGGTGGCTTTACCAGGTAGGCCTTGATCTTCTCGAAGGCCAGCTGACACTTGTCATCCCACACAACCGGCTGATCTTTCTTTAATAGCTTGAAGATTGGCTCACAAGTGGAAGTTAGCTTGGCTATGAAGCGGCTGACATACTGCAAGGAACCTAGGAATGATCTAACCTCCTTTTCAGTCTTTGGAGCTGGCATATCTTGGATGGCTTTAATTTTATCTGGGTCCATTTCTATCCCCCTCTGGCTAACTACATGGCCTAACAGCTTCCCTGATGTGACCCCGAATATGCACTTCTTGGGGTTAAGCCGCAAGTTGTACTCTCCGATGCGTGTTAGAAATCTATCCAGGATAACAGGGTGTTCCTCCCGAGTTGTTGACTTAACAAGCATGTCATCGACATACACTTCAACTTCTTTATGGATCATATCATGTAACAGAGTTGTGACAGCCCTCTGATAAGTGGCACCGGCATTCTTTAATCCAAAAGGCATCACTCTGTAGCAGAAAGTACCCCATTCTGTGATGAACGATGTTTTCACCTTGTCGATCACATCCATCAGAATCTGGTTGTACCCTGAAAAGCCATCCATGAAGGAGTACATTGCCGCTTTTGCTGCGCTATCAACTAGGACGTCAATATGTGGCAGTGGAAAGTTATCTTTCGGGCATGCTTTATTCAGGTCCCTGTAGTCAACGCATACTCTGACCCTTCTATCCTTTTTAGGCACGGGGACAATGTTGGCTAGCCATTCCGTATACTCCACCACTTCAAGAAACCTGGCATCTATCTGTTTGGCCACTTCTTCCTTCACCAGTGTGGCCCATTCCGGCCTTAGTCTTCTCAACTTCTGCTTTACCGGTCTGAACTTGGGGTCCGTTGGGATTTTGTGCACTGCTATTTCTGTATCTACACCCGGCATGTCTTCATACGACCAGGCGAAAGCTCTAACATGTTTTTGGAGTATTCTTATTAATTCTCTTTCTTCCTCGAATTTTAGCTCGTGTGAAATGAGTACCATTTTAGGGTTTTCATCTGTACTTATATTGATTTCATGCAATGCAGTGTCATGTATGCTAAATATGCCTGATGGTGATTTAAATGCATGCACAGAATTATCAGGATAAACATCACACAAGTAAGCAAACTGAGATTTCATTGCATTGAACTTATCATAAAGTACATCAGTTACATTGAAAATGGAAGAAATAGATACAACAAAATCATTTTCATCCCCCACAGGCGGAGGGCCTTGTTCTTCATCAGCTTCCATCTTCCTTTCCAGAGCATCATCTAGGACTGCAGCTTTCTCTGCTTCTTGTGCCTTAGCTTTTTCCATAATCTTGGCGATTTCAGCAACCACAGAGTCCAAGTTCACTTTGGCCATCAGTTCTTCGCCAAATCCTTCCTTGGATTTCCCAAAAGCTTTGGTTAATGCAGCAGTCAAAGCTCCCGAGATCACTTCTGTAGCTTCGGCATAGGTCTCCTTTTCATCTTCTTCCTCGGCCACCTCTATGGTTTCTGCTATCACCTCAGATGATTCTCCTTTCAGAATTTCAGATTCAACAATTGCTTCCTCCATCATTACAGGGGCTACTGGCTCTTCCTGGCTTTTCTCAAAATCCATAACATCTGCAAAGATCTCAAAGCCAGGGTGCTCGACATTTCCAACCAGCACCAGTTCAGCTTGGCCCTTGTAAAGGCTTTCTCCTGCCTTCAGAAATGGCTTCATCATGACCTTACCATTTTTGTCCTTTTTCAGATTCTTCTGCTCGGATGACCCCTCTACATAACCAAGGCCGTACTGCTTTGACTTTCCCGAGTCGATCTTGAATTCTGGCACACCTTGCAAATTAATCCCGAGTCCTATTCCCGGGACAAATTTCAGCTTGTACAGATATCGGGATAGACACTCTGGCATGTAGTTCTCATAAAGGACCATAGGGGCATCTGTGGTTTCCTCCTCCTTAATGACAGCAATTTGGAATCCGCCAAAAGGAACCACTCCTTCATCCACTGCAGCTACCATCGACTGGGCGTCTGCCTCAACAGTCACAATTCTGTCATTCATAGAGAATTTAATCTTCTGATGCAGTGTGGAAGGAACACCTCCCAAAGGATGGAACCAGGGCCTTCCAAGCAATAAGGAGAATGTGACCGGAATATCGATCACTGTGAAAACAACCATGGACTTGATGGGCCCAACTTCCACTTCTGTTTCAAAGGTCCCTATCACTGTTCTTTTAGAATCATCATACGCCCGAATGACTGTCGAGGACCTCTTCAACACTTCTTCATTCATGCCTAGAAACGGTAGCATTTTCAGTGGGCAAATATTCAGAGCTGAGCCATCATCCACCATAACGCACGGCATCACCTTATCCATGATATAGGCTCTAATGTAAAGAGCCTTGTTGTGAGCCTTTCCTTCTGCTGGTAGGTCTTTCTCGGAGAAAATAATATTAGGAGCTCCAGCATGGGCTTTGTCTAGCAAGCAACACATAGCCTCTGGTGAAGCTATAGGGGAGACTTCAATTTCTGATAGCTTCTTCACTAAAGCCTCCCTATGCTCTTTGGAGGTCATAAGCAGATGCCACAAACTAGCTTGTGCAGGGGTCTTCTTCAATTGGGAAATGACCAAGTCTTCTTTCTCGACTCTTTCCGGTGCCGAAGTATCGCCCGACCTATTCATCGGTGCTTTATCTTTCGTCTGATCTGCCGACTGATATACCCTTCCACTTCGGGTCACGTGCTGCACTTCTGAAATCTTCTGCTTCTCAACAGCTGGGAGTTTAACAGCCTCTCTTCTGTCAAATTCTTCGTACTCATCTTCGGAGTCAAGATCATCCAGACTTATGGGCTTGATCTCCTTACACCCCTCCTTTTCTGCACATTCAGGCTCCACTTTGGGTTCCCCTACCGCTACTGCTTGAATCGTAGGGTTTGCTTGCAGAACTTGGGCGAATATAAAGTTAGCCGGCAACCCCGACTGAACCATGTTAACCCGCTTCTCGAATGCCAGCAGTGGATTGGTTTTAGTGCTAGGCTTAGGTGGTTCTTGCAGCTTTCCCTCGTCGATAAGCTTCTGGATAGCATCCCTTAGCTTATAGCAGTTATTGGTCCGGTGGCCTGTCACCACATGATAAGTACAGAAGTTATCCTTGTCAGCTTCAGGTGGGAACTCAAATGGCCTCAAGGACTGTAGGAAGCCACCATTCCTATACTTGGCGAATATCTTTGCCAAAGTAAGAGTCCAGGGTGTTATGCCTTGTCCTCCAGGACCTCTATTCTGGTTGCCTTGCTGCTGATTCACAGTAGCCACCTCAACCCGCTTCACTTCTGATGACTGCCCCTGCTTGCCACTGACACCTGAACCAGACCCACTGCCAGACCCAGCTGCTGTGGTTGATCTATACCCTGAACTATACCCTGTACCTCTTCCCCCTTTCTGACCAGCTGGCTTCTCCTCTTCATCCCTTTCTATCTTCATGGCCATGCTATAGACCTCACTAAGCTCCTTGAAGGAATGGAATTTCATGTTGTTCTTGAAGATATCTTTGCTGCCATCAATGAGCTTCTGTATAAGCTCGTCTTCATCAGGGCGGTTCTTTAGGAGGATCATCTTGTTCATCCACCTCTGGTAGTATTCATCAAAGGGCTCGTTGAATTTCTGCTTCACCCTCTCCAAATCATACAGCTTCACCTGGATCTTGGTGTTGAAGCTGTAGTATTTGATGAAGGCAGCAGATAAAATTTCCCAATCAGATTGCTCCTCCTCTGACAGCGAGTTATACCATCCCAAAGCACCTCCCTCCAGTGTGGTGGGGAAAAGATTGATCAATTGTTGCTTTGTAGCGCCTGCTGTTAGCATAACCCGGGCATATAAATTCACATGGGCCTCCGGCGAGCCCATCCCTTTCTAAGTAGGAATCTTCGGTACTTGGAAGCCAATGAGGAATGTCTCGATGCCCTTACTGATCATGGCATCCACATTCACCCCTTTCTTGGATTCAGCACTGATCCCGACCCCCTTCTTCAACTGGGCCATGACCTCGTCTAGTTCAGAGCACTTGGCTTTCATCCTCTGTTCCATAGCTGCCTCTATCTCCTGCAGCTTTTCAAGACTAGCCGAAGCGTCACCACCATGTTGGGATGACTCAGCTTCTTTTTCCTTCCCGGCTCCACTACCACCGGTCTCACCAGCTTCTCTAACGACTGCCCTCATCTCTTCCTTTAACATGTCGCGGAAATCCTGCGACCTGAAGAAATCTCTCAGAACATCAGCCATGCTCGGTGTCTGCTCTGCCATATTCACACCTTCCCCAGTCTCAGAATCACTATCACTCTCGACTACCCTCTGTCTCCTAGCCGCCCTTGAAGCTTGGGATCTTGTCCAAGGTCGCTCCAGTGTATTCTGCTCGGGGTAGACAGGAGGTATTAGGGTCGTGAATGAATGACGTGATATGACATGAAAATTAAGACATTGGACGTGCTTGGGATGCATGGAGTGGAATTATGTATGGAATGGTGATATGAATATATATTTTTTATTATTTTTTTTTCGAGGCATTCCAAGAACACCCAATGTTTATGCAAAAAATGTCACGTGTGGGCCACCACACTGACAGAACTTCGGCGCCTTTGGAGCACCTAATGAATTCATGAAATGGTCGCGTGTATACCGGCACATGGACGTGGTTTTGATGCTTTATAGGTCTATGAGATGGTATGAAATGGTCGCATGGGCCGGGCCCACAGACAAGGTCTTGATGTTTTTGAGCATATGATATGGAATGATGTTATGAGAAAGTCACGTGTAACAGGAACACGGACAAGGATTCGGCATTCGAGGAACGCCTTTCATGATTTGGTGATGTTATGGGCCTATATGTATACTGATCGGGCACTCGGGGAGTACCTTAAATGGTGAATTAATGTCATGAAGTGGTCGGATGTGGACCACAGTGTTATATGATGTCTATGATAGATGGGTGTGATGTCATGAAATGCATCGTGTAAATTATTACACGAAAATGGGTCTAAGGCCGTTGTGGCTTTTATTAAATGAAATGATATTGGTGGAATGGCCGAATGTAATCCGGTGCATTGGCAAAACACGGGGTAATTTTGGGTACCCGGTATGTTATGAAATGGGATGGGATAGTCATGATAGGCGTCCTTGAAATGCCCCTTAATTTAATTTAATTGAAATGTAGTGAATGAACATGTCACACAATATGTAAATGGCTGCATAAAAACGTGGGTTAGGATGCATGACATACATAATGATGTTATGTATGCTATGTCAAAAATAAAATGCTAATCACACAAGTTTAATGTTGTGGCTGAAAAAGAAATCGTTAGTATGGATGACAAGCGAATGAATTAATGTTTTACACACGAAATAAAATGCAAAATGGCTGTATAAAAAATGTGGGTTAGTATCACACAAAGATGTTTGTGTATGGTTTGTCATATGTATGGAAAATGGTGATTATGGTATGTTATGCATGCATCGGTGATGTGTCACGAAACGGTGAAGAACACATAGCAAGCAAAACGAATTCTTCCAACCTTATCCCTCCAACGTGGTCGGTCTTGAAAATTTCTAACCGAGTCCTAGGCGGGGTTCACTTCAATCACCAACCGGGGGTGATGAAGGGGCGATTTTATTATTATTCACACAATTATTTTGGTATCCTAAGGGAATCCAACTAGAGCTACCTATATGGGTTCGGTCAAAGTCGGGATAACATCAAGGCTCTTATAGCAAGATATACTCCTCACTTCTCCCCACTCTAGGGTCCTAGCGAAGGGGTTCGTACGAGGCTATGAGTGGTGTTTCGTATTCATGCCCCTAAGACCAGGAGGAACTTAGGCGACACTTCAACAATCCACCGGGCTATAAAAGGATACCTAATCTAATGCAAAAAATGGCTAACTAAAAAACGCAAATAAAATACCAAAAGAGAATCATCCATGTTATTTTAATTAGACACTTTTCAGGGCTTGTCAAATTCTTTTAAGTTTTTAAGAAAACTTTTTGAAGAATGTCCCCAGCGGAGTCGCCACTGTGAGCGGACGACGCGTTTTCGACTGGACGCGGGACTCCCTTTCGGAATGGGGCGCCACGATCTCGGGCGGATCCCTCCCTTGCGTGGGGTTTTTATAATGGAAATCCGCGTTTTGGAAAATAAATAGAATTAATGCGTAAAAGAACCGAGACCTAAGTCTCGATGAATATTGTAGGAGTCGCCACCCGGCTCAGCTCAACCGGGAAATTCTTATGTAGCTGAACCGGACGAACGGCCGCTACACTATCCAGAGATTCAGGTCCGGACAAGTCCCTTATTTCGTGTCTGATTAAAATAAATAAAGCCAATGTTCTCGAATGGTATTTCAAAATCTAAAGTTCATTTTATTGAATATAAAAGGCATACAGCGCGCATACAAAATATTCAATACAAAAATAAGGAAAAGAAATAAATATTAATTGGCTTACAACTAAATCGAATGGAAAAAATAAAAACACTCACCTCACTTATACAATCGCCTAGAATACACGAAAATCTAAAAATAATTACAACCGCCTAAATACACGATTTAATCTATTAAATTACATTCAAAATAAAAATAAAAAGAAATTAAAACCTGCAAAATTGAGGGTTAGCACAATATATACAGCACGCCACAATTAGGACTCAAATAGACAGAATGGGAAATCAGGAATTGGGGACATGCATTTAGGGGGTAACCGGGTTGGCTCGGCAAGCCGGCCCGGTTAGACCTGGAAAACATTTTGAAACGTCCCTGTATTTTTGGTTTTTTTGTGGAAAAACATTTTAAAAACAATTTTTCCGGTTTCCATGCACTTTTTATATATTTAAGTGGGTCGGTTTTCAGGAGAACTGGATCTCCGTCGTTAAATTGTTCTAAATGCAATTTTACTAAAAATTGAATCTATGGTCGTGATGCACACAACAAAATTCATTTTGATGATTTTTGGGGTTTTCTATTTTTTTTTTTTTTGGATTTTTTGGGAATTTTTGGGGATGAAACTGAAATTCTGATTCTGGAACAGGGATTACAGTCGTACGACTGTAGTTTACAGTCGTGCGACTGTAATCAGTCCAAGACCAGAATTTCGCCAAAAATCACTTTTAACCAAAAACTGAAGAAAAATCGACTGGAAATTAAGAACAGTCGCACGACTGTATATACAGTCGTACGACTGTTCATGAAAACCAAGAACAGTCGTACGACTGTTCTTAATTTCCAGGAACAGAGGTACGAAAAATGCAGCAAAAACGTACAAAATTCACTTCAAATGCCCAGAAAGCAAGGAAAAGTGTAAGGAAAAGAAGTGAATACCTTTTTAGAAGCTATTCCAAGTCGTTTTGACCCCTGGCGTCGCTCCGATCCCAATAAATTTGCACTTTCCCCTTTGGAATTAAAGTTGAGAGCTCTTTTATCCAAAATCCAAATTGCAAGGGTTTCTGATGGTTTGAGTTCGAATTCTTGATTTAGTTATGAAGTTAATTGATTAACCTAGGGGTTTCTAACAAGTTTTAGGTTTAATTTCGAGAATTAAAGAAAATCAAAGAGGAAGAAAAATGAGTTTTTTTTTGTGGTTTTCTTTTTCTCTCTCTTCTCTTTCTCTCTCTAAGTTTCCTTTTTCCAGAAAATTCCCCCCCCCCTTTTTTTTCTCCTTTCTCTCTTTTTATCTCTCTGCCCCTTCCTTGCTTGCTGCAACAAGGGAGCAATTAATGCTCCCTTTTCTCTCTCCTTCATTTTTGCTGTAGAGGTATGGGCCTCTGCAGATTTTCTGACGTTACAGTCGTACGACTGTAACAATAGTCGTACGACTATAGTTTTTTTTTTTTTTTTTAAGTATGGAAAATTCCGGCGCTTACAGGTGCCAAGTATGGGTACTCTCGGGTGTGTTAGTGAACATCGCGGTGCTATGGATATGTAGAAGGGAATGTCACTCAGTGATTCACTGAGACGATATCACTGGCCTCTTGAAGAATATTACTGATAAGTGTGCGGCCACACCAAAACAAGATTGGATCTTGTTTGTGAACATCAGTTCATTCGGTATCAAGTAAAGGTCCAGACACAAAGAGGGTGATACATCCATGCCTTTATGTTGGACACCGATATTAGTGAGATGGGATTTACAAGTTCAAACTACTGGGTTATAGTGACAGTTTGACTGCTATCTCCATCTTAATTAGGGGCTGCAGTCAAACTGTCACTGTCAACATAAAGATAGGCTCATTGGACCATACACATTGAATGTTTGGACTTTAACTAGTCGGATTAAGTGTGTACTTGGAGTATGCACATTTGAAGAGAGAGAGGTTTATTAATTACATTATATAGATCAATTGGATTGATCAAAATAATACAATTAATATTTATTTCGGCATTCTCTTAATTAATTCAATGAATTAATTTATGAGCTTATTTCCTAGGTAGAAACATGTGGAAACAATATTACATGTATAGGTTTACATGTATCTCATTTCATGTGTGTCTAATTTAATCCATTAATTAAATTAAGAGGTCAAATGAATTTTAAGTTAAATGTATGTAATATATTATATGGTATAATATATATGCATACATGTTAAATTAAAGTTGCATTTGAAATGAATTAAATCAATGGGATTAAAATTGGGCTTGGGCTTTAAAGTGAATTGCCCACATGAAGTAGGACTTTTGTTGGCCGAAATTTGGGCATTAATGGGCTGTATTTTTGGCTAAATGGTGAGTCATTTTGTTGGACAAAAGTGATGATGAAAAATGGTGAGTCATATGGTATGACTTTTAGGTAGCAAAGTTTGACTTTGCTTTCTTGATTTTGTCATCTTTCTTATAGTAAGAAAGAAGAATAAAAATCAACCATTTTCCCCATCACTTGGCCGAATCTTTGTGCATAAAGTGATGCGCCATTTGGTGATTCATTTTTTTGGACAAAAGTGATGATGAAATGGGTGAGTCATGTATGACTTTTTGGTAAGCAAAGTTGGACTTTGCTGCTTGGATGGTCATTATGATGGTGAGAAAAATATCCCATCCCATTGGCTTCACTTTTGGCCATGAGATACATTTTCTTTGGAAGAAAAGTTTGCCCACTTTTTGCATATATTTCTTTTGAAAAGAAATTGGTGGATGACATAAGAGAAATTGTGGTTTTTCTTTTGGAGAGAAAAATAAATATAGCCACCATTTTTCTTGCTTGGCCACCCACTTTTGGTGCTTTTCTTTTGGAAAAAAAAGTTTCTTCTATCTCCCTCTCTTTGAAATCGTCCGAGTCACTAGCACAGGTTTCGATCCGAGAGCGTTCATGTACGCATCGGTGGAGGAAATCTCCACTTGATTTCTGCAATCCGCATCCATCTCTTAGAGAGACTTTGTGGTAAGTTATCAAACTTTCTCTTTATGCTTTAAGTTTTTGATTTCCACATCTTAAGCTCCTGGGACCGGATTCGAGGAAATCGACGCGTATTTCCGCTTTTATCGGTCGGTTTCCCGTGACGAATCCCGACACTTATGATGAGTGAACGTGATGTCATGTAACGACACCATGTGAACCTTCACACGGGAATAGACCTAGGAGCATTGTGGTCTTTTATTGAATGACATGATATTTGTGAAATGGCCGGGTGCAATCCGGTGCATGGGCAGAAGACGGGTAGTTTTGGGATACCCAATATGTTATGAAATGAAATGGTCGTGTGGAACACACTTGGAACATCCTTTTATTAGGTGGGATGAAATGACATGAATGCATATGTCACATGAAAATGCAAGTGGCTGCATGAAAATGTGGTTAGGATGTATGACACATGACATGATGTCGTGTATGTTTTGTGGAAATGTTGTACGCGAGATGTAAATGGCATACAAATAAAAATGTCATGGCTGCACGAAGATATGATTAGTGTCACACATATGTTGATGCTTGAAAATGGTTGCAAAAAGACGTGGTTAGAATGGCATACGAAAGCTTATGCATGTTTTGATGCTTCGTGAAAAGTCAAATAGAAAACACCATAGAACAAATGTTAGCACACGTAAAAATATGCACCCCCTTTGGACCTTATTTCTCCTTTCGATTAATCTTGCAGTCTTCCTTGGTGTTGGGTCTCTTTGGCATCAACGGGGGATACCAAAGGTGCACACTCAATGTTCAATTTGAATTTAAGTTTTGCTAATCCTAGTGGAAGTTGCTAAGCCATTACATGTGGGCCAAAGTCAAAACCAAGGGTCGTACAGGTTCCCATAGCGAATATACACTCCTCACCGTAGAACACAATGTAAGGTCATTTGGTGCTATGAGTGGTTTACCCCGTCAGGTGTCTCCAATCCTAGCAGTAGAGGTAGTCCACCTCCTTGGGTAAACCAGGGCTGAACAGTGTGCTAAAGGGATTGAGAAGAAGAAAATTTCATGATATGCAAGGTGCAAACAAATACGATATTATGAATTAGGTAAAGTGATCACAAGCGAGGTTTTATTTCGGTAGTTACCTAAGTTCCTTAAGTTTTTATGAAAACTTTTTAAGAAACCTTTAGTGTTGGGATTCGTCATTGGAAAAATAACGTGACACCGTTTAAAATTTCCTAGAATCCACCTATCATGTCCAATTACCATTGATTAGAATAAAACAATTTGAAACAAGAGAGATTAACTCACCGGATTCGTCTCTTCTAGAGACTGCTGCAGAATCGTTACTTGAAACTGCGATCTCCAAAGTTCGGTGCACGACCAACTATTGAGCGGGAACCGGTGCTAGCCGAAGACGCGAAGGAATGGAGGTTTAATGCTGGGATTTTCGGCTGTTTTGGGGCTGCTCTTGGTGGCTGAAATTTCCAGCAATTAATTAGAGTTGAATTAGGTTTTTATTCCTTAAGTGTGCCCTTTTATAGACACCTTGTCTAATTGGGTTCTAATTAGGTTAATTAAACCCAAGCCCACTAGAATTATAATTACATAAATAAACTTTAATTAAAAAGTATATATTATGTAATTTAATTCCATTTGGCTAAATTTAATTACCCCTAAATAAAATTAAATCACACTTAAGTTAATATAATACATGTATTTAATTTTCCTACTTAGGAAAATTATTTAATTAATTGTTTACTTTATGTAATTCAATTAATTGATAAATTAATTAATTACATTATGTAAACTTATTAATTAAATTAAATTCAACCCAATGTCAATTAATTACCTTGACACCGAATGTCAACTAATTAATTAACGTATTCCTTCCAATGTACATTACAGGTACAATTTCTATAAGTTCCAGCTCAGTTGATCTATGTGCACGATCCTATGGGTTTGTCTTTATGTTGGCAGTAGGCCCAAGGCCCACAGACTGTAAGTGGGTTCTAGCAAACCATTACAGCCCCCAATTAAGACAGAGATGCAGCAGTCTTTAGAAGACACTCACCCGGTAGTAATCTCATACTGTCCTTTGCCTAACGATATCGATATGAATAAATAAGAGGCATGGTGTCCGTCATCCTCTTTTGTTGTTTATTATATTTCTTGATCTTGAGTTGACTGATTAATCAAATAAGCAACCAACTTATTTGGGTATGGCCATACACTTATCAGTCCCACTCATCAAGTGGCCAATGATATCATCTCGGTGTTACCCGAGTGGCAATTCCATCACTTCATCATCAATATCAACATGTTCACCGGTCCACCCAATCATACCCATATTTAGCATCCTTTTACAGACCTGTTAGGCGTATGTCAAAGTGAATCGGATTCCATATCGATATTATAATGAAATCTGGTCTGAGGACAAAAGAGACCTACTCAAGAAAGACCTATGACGTGACAACCATGTGGCTTTCTTGTGCGGATCGATCCAGTCCCATGTCAACGACATGCACCTATATTCATGACTGACTATACAAGTACTATGGCTAGTTAAGAACTACCATACAGTCATCGAATATACAAGTCTGTGGTTCTATTCGTTTCCACGATTAGAACAGACCTGGGATAGGTTTTATGATTATCAATCAATGGATACTCTACTCATATTATAGCACAAGATATAAATGAAATAGATTAATTGCCTTTATTAATGCGACACAAATAATGTATTCATACATGACTCTTAATGTATAATACAAAATACAAGAATCCAATGCCCTAAGAACTAGGGCACACCAACATTTAGTCCCCAGCAGAGTCACCACTGTGAGTGAACAACCTCTTCGATTGAAGAAAAGAGCGGGATGCGGCGAAGTGAACCGGGGAAAACATTTTCGTTCGGTTTTGATTTATGTGGAAAACGGGTTTTATTTATCTTGGAAAAATCATGGATTTGGGAATCCCTTTGTAGAAAACATTTTCCAGTCTTTTAACTTAAAGACCTCGAAACTTAAATTCCAAGATTAGTGATAGAGTCGCCACCCGGATCAGCTCATCCAGGAAATTCCGGTGCAGCTCCCTACCGAGGGTAGACTACTGCACCTTCCAGAGATTTAGGGTTCGGACAAGTGACTTACTTAACCTCTAGCTTGCTTGCACTTTTTAATTTATATTACCATATTTAATTTGCTTTATTATCTTTCTCTACCCCCAATTTGTGTTTGTATTTATCAACCGATGCTCAAGCAAATGACAGAAAATAAATTATAGAAAAGTAAATCATACATTCAAGTTATACAAAAACAATAGAGGCCGTTTATACAACCGAATCGAATAAAAAATAAAAACTCTCATCCTCACATTTACAAGTGCCTAGAATACATGAGGATCTAAAAAATTACAGCCGCCTAATTTACACGAATTTATCTATTAATTATAGTAAGAATGAAAATAAAGAAAACTAAAAGCTGCAAAACAGACGGTTAGCACAATTTATATCACAACACAGATATGACTCAAATTAGACAGAATTGGGATTTTAAGAACGGCGAGCATGCATTTAGGGGGTAATCGGGTCGACTCGATCGGTCGGACCAGTTAGACCTAGAACACGGTTTTGAAACTCCTCGTAAGTTTTATGCTGGAAAACAGTTTTGAAAAATTATTTGGCTCGGTTTCATGGAAATTTTTCTGTTTAGCGGGTCCGTTATCCTAGAACTCGAGGTTCCATTCGTGCTGGCTTTCATAATTCTGACATCCATCTAGGGTCCAAAATGCAGTAAACACATCAAAAATAGTTGGAATTCGAAGACAGCATCGCGCAACAATGTTCATATGAGTCATTTTCGCGATTCTGCCTTATTCAGAAAACTACAACCGTACGGCTATAATTACAGCCGTGCGGCTCTAATTCTCGAAACCAGAAAAAATGGTTTTCTTTTTTTTTTGAAAATGTCGTTTTGCTCGTTTTCGATGTTTTTTGGGGAATTTATATGGTTCGGGGATTCGCTGATACTGGACTACGGATCCGATTCGGATCGAACAACCCTAAAATTCAGGAAATAAAACATGGGAAAGACCGAAAACCCTAATATCCGTACGTACAGAAATCCAAAAACCAAAATTTTACAACATACGGATACATTTGGGCCTAAATTGATCATAACAAAATGCATAAAATGGAAAACGGACTTTTTTCGATCGATCGGGGTAGTTTCGGGAATCTGCCCCTGCAGAACACAGCCATGCAGCTTTCAGGTTTCCAAAATTTGTAAAAATAAGAAAAATGTAGGGAAAGAGCAATGTGCACATGTTTAAGGCCTCTCAGAGTTTACCTTGATGTTGTTTTGATGAGTTTAACGTCAAGAAACAGATTGAAAACTTGAAATTCGCCTTAAATGTTCAACCGGTCGAAAGCCAAAACGAATCCAAAATCAATATGAAACAATCCCGAATCAATGTGCAAAGGTCAAGGAACTTCCTATTGATTTTTTGGTATTGATTTTGGTCACAAATTTTTTGTTCTTGGTGCCCCTTGCTGTCAGTCTCCTTCTCCCTTTCTTTTTCTTTCTTTTTGTTCTTAGTAAAATATTTTTCTTGAGACTCAAAATGTCAACCTCCCTTTTTTAATCTTTTTCTTTTCTTTTATACCTCACCTCCACAATGATTTCCCACAATTAATGAGCCGCCTAAACCTCCTGCAAATTTGGCTGAAATCCCCTTTGTTCAGCCAAGTTGCTCTGCTTTGCAGAGCAACTTGGCTCAACCCTCCAGAGCCGGGCCAAAATTTGCAAAAATCCGACGCTCACCCTAAACCCTAAAAATCACTTGGGGGACCTTCTTAGGGGTTTCGGATCGTGAATAGCTCAATTTTTAGGACGTTTGAGACACTCTGGGCGACATTCCAGTCATTTTCAATTCCGATTCGTGTCCGTCTGCTCCACAGGTAATACAAAATTCTCATCATAGAGGTCGGGAAAACTCGGCGCTTACAAATGGCCTCTATTATTCTTATGTATATTTTGGATGCTGGTTTATTTCTCTGCAATTTATTTCTATCATTTGCTTAAGCATGGGCATATAAATAAACTTAATTGGGTAGAGAAAGATAATAAATTGAATAAATATGGTAATATAAATTATAAACCGAATACAAGCTCAAGGTTAAGTAGGTAAGTTGCCAAAACCCTAAATCTTTGGATTAGGTATGGCAGTCTACGCTTGGTAAGGAGCTGTACCAGAATTTCTCAGATGAGCTGATCCGGGTGGCGACTCTGTCACTGATCTTGAAATTTAGGTTTCAAGATCTTGAAGTAATAAAATAGGAAAGTGTTTTCTACAAAAAGAATTTCTAAAACAAACGAATGATTTTCCCTAAAGCAAGATAAACAAAACCCGTTTTCCCAGAACATCACGAAACCCATTTTCGAAAATCCCCAGTTCGCTTCGCCACGTTTGCTTTCATAAAAAGGTCCTCCGCTAACAGTGGCGACTCTGCTGGGGGTAAAAAGTTTCTTAAAAAGTTTTTTTTTCATAAAAAACTTAAGGAACTTTGGCAACTATTGAAATATAACCTCGCTTGTATTCATTTACTAATTTATAAATGCCATATTTATTCATGCCTTGCATATCATGACATTTTCTTCTTCTCAACCCCTCAAATACACTGATTAGCCCCGTTTACCCCAGAAGGTGGCCTACCTTTTTCACCAGGATTGGAGGCACCTGACAGGGTAAACAACTCATAGCCTCGCATGACCTTACATCGTGTCCTATGGTGAGGAGTGTATATTTGCTATGGGAGCCTGTATGACCCTTGGTTTGACTTTGGCCCACAATGTAATGGCTTAGTAACTTCCCCTAGGATTACCAAAACATAAATGTAAAATTGAACAATTGAGTGTGCGCCTTTGGTATCCCCCGTTGATGCCAAAGAGACCCAACACCTAGGAAGAATGCGAGACCTGTCGAAAGGAGAAATAAGGTTGGAAGGGAGTGCATATTTTTGCATGTGCTAATGTTTGTTCCATGATGTCTTTCTTTTTATCCTTTTCACATAACATCGAAACACACATAATCATTCGTGTGCCATTTTAACCACATTTTCATACAGCCATCTTCAACATTTCCAGAAGGCATACACGACATCATCCCGTGTGTCATGCATCCTAACCACATTTTGCTACAGCCAATTGCATTTTTATGTGGCATACACATTCATGCATTTCATTTCATTACACCTAATAAAGGATGTTCTAAGAATCCCTACGATCATTTCATTTCATACCATATCGGGAACCTAATGTTGGAGATTGTGCCCTAAGGCCAATATTGGATTATGTAATTTGACTTCTAAGATTAATCTAGTGTAGATTAATATTATCATTTATGTTTGTATGTTAGCATTTATGATAATGTATCCATGAATTAATTGTGTAATTCTAAATTTCCCTAGTCGATTGTTATTATGGGAATAATAACAAACTAAGACTAGTGTGAGTGATAATGGATATTCATAAGATGAATATAGTGTATACAGATACAGATTATACTCACGGGCAATGTGTTAGAGAACATGTTGCTGGAGACCCACTATAAGATCAAGTTCATGGTCATGTGTCACAACTGATCTTGATTATAGTAGTGTCATCAGCTGATTCCTTTGACCTGAGGTCACCATTGATTCCAAGATGAACTCATGTTGTGCTTTGACGCAGTCAAACGCTGCTCGTAACAGAGTAGTTATAAAGGCTGTGATTGGGTACAATACGACTCATGCCTTGGGATGTGAGTGACAGATATGGGATTTTGTCCCTCTCTAACAAGAGAGCGATATCACTGGGCCCCTCGATAAGTAAGACTGTTAAATGCATGGCCGTGCTCAAATAATTGATAGAGTATCAATTGATTTGTCTGAACAGTTTACTTTGAGATCGAGAAAGCATATGATTAATTATATAAGATTGACAAGTGTACCATGTCTTATGATTAATCATGATATCAAAGAGACAAAAGGGAATATGACATTCTATAAATAGGTATTGGATCATTCCAATCATGTTAATTGGGTAGTCATAATGGCTTGCTAGAGTCCGCTTGTGATCTATAAGGACATTATGGTAATTTCCTTATTGCCAATTAATATGAACCTATGGGGTCACACACAAAGAGCAAAATGAAGTTCATCTTATCGGGTATAAATTATTATTGGATAATAATTTATGAATGAGAAAGAGAATATATATATAGTGATATATATTTACATATATATGTATATGTGAATATTAATATGATTAATATTGCATAAGGTATGCCACATATTATAATTCAATTATATAGAGATATAATTAATTATAATATTGTATATACATATGTGTATTATGGAGAATTGATTTGACTTAATATTAATTGAGAATTAATATTAAGTTGTGTGGGTTAATTTATAATTATAACTAATAAGTGTATTAGGGTATAATTATAATTAACTTATTAGGTTATATATATAAGGAAATATATAACCTAATTGATATACAACAAAACACTGATTTTTCGGCAGCCACAATAAGGTGAATAGTGGCAGCCGAAATTCTCAACAAAAACTCCAAGGAAAAATCTGATTTTTCGCTTTCTCTGTCTCGTTCGAAGAATCGTTCTTCAATCCCGGCGCTAGCACGCGGTGAATGAATTGCTCCGTGTGGATCAACCGTAGAGGGAAGCTATCTTGGTTCCTTTTGATTCAAAACCTATAAAGAATTAAGGTAATTCTTTAACCCTCCTTCCAATTCAGTGCAATGTACATGGATGCTTGGAGGGGATTAATCCTTTATTTCCGCTGCGTATATTGTTTTTGTGCGATTAATCCCCAACACCTAAAACTACCTATAGTCTGCCTGTGCACCGGTTCACACTTGGCCATTCCACTATACCATGTCATTCACTAGAAGATCACAACGATCATATGCCTGTGTTGTGTGGCAAGTCACACGATGACATAGCATTACATCATCTCTATTTCATGTCCGTTCGTTGTTGGCATTACGGTGATGTCGAAACTTTGCTTGCGTGTCACGATCCACATCGGATTTGTTTCATGGCATTAATAACTCATTTGAGATGCTCCACGAGCACCGATTCATTATGCACATAAGAACATTTCATAACATTACCAATTCATGCAAGGTGTTCCACGAACGCCGAACCTCTGTCTGTGTCTCCACTTACACGTGACTTATTGGCAATATCATTTCATATTAGATGCCCCAAAAGCATCATAGTTCTGTCCATGGAGCAGCTTCCATGTGACCATGCCACGCCATTTTATTTTGTCCTACTAAGCGTCGAACCTCTGTCGGTTTGCCGGCACATGCGCGACCATTTCATAACATACATTTGGTGCCCCAAAGGCGCCGAATCTCTGTCCGTGTGACGGTCTGCACACAACATTTCTTGCATTGTCTTTTGCATAGTCTTGAGCATTCTTGGAACGTCCGAAACAAAGAAATCACATCCATTATCATTTTCATTTGTGAAGCATCAAACACACACAATCATTTGTTTATCATTCTAATCACATCTTTCTGCAATCACTTTCAAGACATCAACATCTATATGACACTGACACTAACCACATCTTCACACAGCCATAATCTTTTATTCATGTGCCATACATGCCTTGTGTTTTGATATTTCCACGAAGCATACAAGACATCACCCTATGTGTCATATGTGCTAACCACGTCTTTGTGTAGCCATGATATTTTATTTGTGTGATATGTGCATTTGTTTCTTGCATGCACGACATCATCCTGTATGTCATGCATCCTAACAACATTTTTCTGCAGCCACCTATATTTTGTGTGATCTGTGCTTTCATGCCATTTCATTTCATTGTGCCTAATAAAGGACGTTCCAAGGATGCCCATCATGGTCATCTCATTTCATAATGGGTGTCCCAAAGCCACCTGTGTTTTGCCTGTGCTCCGGTTTGCACTCAGCCATTCCGCTATGCTATAACATTTACAAGGAAACCACAACGGTCCTAGATCTATTTTCATGTGGGGAGTCACATGATAAACATTGCACAACATCTCATCCCTCCATCATTGGTGTCACGAGGATACCGTGATCTTGCTTGTGTGTCACGATCCATATCGGATTGCTCATAACATTATCAAATCACCCGGGGTACTCCATGAGCGCTCAGTTCCTACAAATGTAGGGGCATTCTAGGACACTACTAAATCATGCAAGGCATTCCATGAATGCTGAATATTTGTCCGTGTATTAAGCTACACGTGACTTATTTATAACATCATTTCATATTAGATGCCCCAAAAGCATCAAAACTCTGTTGGAACAGCTTCCACGTGACCACTTCATACCATTTCATTTTGACCCACAAAGTTTCAAACCTCTATCCATGTGATGGTTCACACGTGACCATTTCATAACATCCATTAGATGCCCCGAAGGTGCCGAACCTCTATCCATGTGACGGTCTGCATGCGATGTTTCTTGCATTGTCTTTTGCATGGTTCTAGCTATTCTTGGAATGTCCGGGACAAAGAAATCACATCCATTAACGTTCTCATTCATGAAGCATCAACACACACAGTCATCCGTGTGTCATCATAATCACATCTCCATACAGCCATTTGCAAGACATCAACATATGTATGACATGGACACTAACCACATCTTCGTGCAGCCACGTCATTTCATCCATGTTCCGTTCACATCTCATGTGTGACATGTTCACAAAGCATGCATCACCTTACGTGTCATACATCCTAACCATGTCTTTGTGTAGCCATGACACTTTATTTATGTGACATATGCATTTGTATCTTGCATGCACGACATTGTCCTGTATGTCATTCTAACCACATCTTTGTGCAACCATCCATATTTTGTGTGTCATGAACATTCATTCAAACCATTGTATTCCGTTTAAATAAGGGATGTTTCAAGGATGCCCATCATGGTCATCTCATTTCATATCGGGTGTCCCAAAACTATCTGTGTCTTGCCTAAGCACCAGCTTGCACTCGACCGTATCACTGTACCATAACGTTCACTAAGAGACCAGAATGGTCCTAGATCCATTTTTATGTGGGGAGTCACATGACAAATATTGCACAACATCTCATCCATCCATCATTGGTGTCACAGGGATACCGAGATCTTGCTTGTTTGTCGTGATCCACATTGGATTACTTATAACAATATCGAATCATCCAGGGTACTCCATGAGTGCCCAGTTACTACACATATAAGGGCATTCCATGATGTTACCAAATCATGCAAGGCGTTCCACGAATGCTGAATCTTTGTCCGTGCATTAAGTTACATGTGACTTACCAATAACATCATTCCATATTGGATGCCTCAAAAGCATCAGAACTCTGTCCGTGGGACTGTCCCTATGAGACCATTTCATATCACCTCATAGACCTGCAAAGTGTCAAAACCTTGTCCGTGTGTCGGCCACACGTGACCATTGCACAGCATCCACAAGGCACCCCAAAGGCACCGAACCCCTGCCCGCGTGCCGGATCACGTGTGGCCTATTTGCATCACCTTTTGCATAATATTGGAGCATCTGTGAAATGTCCAAAACAAATAATAAGCCAATAATAATAATAATAAGAAAACAAACAAAATTCTTTTCATTCTAGTTTCTGTCTGTCTGACATCATTCAACCACGACTGAGTCACACCTCCGTCATACATCAAACCGTTTAGGTGCTCCCTGAGTACCGAAATGTTGTTTATGTGCTAAGCACATCATCTCATCTCATATCATCGCATAAAAACCTAAGGTGCTTCCAGAGCACCGCACCCTATTCATGCACCAAGCGCGAACTCATCTCATCTCATTATATAAAAACCCAAGGGGCTCCCCGAGTGTCGAAACTCGGCTCGCGTGCCAAGCACACTATCTCATATCATTTCATCACATAAAAGCCTAAGGTGCTCCCGGAGCATCGAAACTCTGCTCGTGTGCCGAGCACGAACTCCTTTCATATCATCTTATAAAAACCCGAGGTGCTTCCCAAGTGCCAAACTCCAAGCACGAACTCATCTCATTTCATCGCATAAAATCCCAAGGTGCTCCCCAAGTGCCGAAATGCTGTCGATGTGCCAAGCATACCTTTTCATCCTATTTCATCCATGAATACCTAAGGCGCTCCCTGAGCACCGAAAACCTGCCGATGCACCAAGTGCATGTTGGAAATGCCCTAGTCCCGAGGCATTGGTCCTTGTATTTGTATTATACATTTATTGGATTTATGTATTGTACTATTTGTGTTATTAATAAAGGCATCAATTCATTTATTATATTTATCTTGTGCAGTATATTAAATGAAGTATCCAATGGACATATATATATCCATGATGACAAGTGTCATGCACTTGGCAGTAAGACCATGGATAGGGTAAACGATATTACCATAAATAGATCCGTAATCTGTTCTAGTCATGGGAATTAATGGAACAAGAGACTATCATTAACCTGGTTGCAAGGCGGTGTCTTACCGGTCATTGGACATGGAATGTCAACCAAGTTAATGGGTACATGCATGGGGCATGGTACTGGATAGATCCACTAAACGAGTAATCCACATGGTATAGTATCACAAGTGATTCTCGTGTAGTACTTGTATGGATCCTTTGACCTGACCATATGATGGTGTTACATGTGAGGTTGCATGCTTAGGGGTATGCCTAAAGGGCCTGTAATAGGGTGCCAAGTATGGGTACTTTCGGGTATGTCACTTAGCATGGTAATGCTATGGATATGCAGAAGGGATTTGTCACTCAGTGGTCCACTGGGAAGATATCACCGGCCTCTTGATGAATGTAACTGATGAGAGTGTGGCCATACCCAAACAGGTGGGAACTTGTTTGTGAGCTTCAGTGCATTCGGGATCAAGTTAATGTCCGACACAAAAGAGGTTGATCAATCAATGCCTCTGTGTTAGACATCGATATCAATGACATGGGATGTACAAGTTTAAACTACAGGGTTATGATAACAGTTAGACTGCCATCTCCATCTTAATTGGGGGCTGCAGTGGCTTACTAGAGCCCAACTGCAGTCTGTGGGCCGCAGGCCCACTGCCAACATAAAAATGGGCCCACGGGATCGTACACATTGGGCGACTGAACACCGACTTAAGGAATCACAGGTATACTTGGAGTATACACACTAGAGAGTGAGGAGTATATATATTAATTATATTATAAGGATCAGTTGGATCGATCATTATAATAAAATTAATATTTGGCTTCACATAATTAATTGGATTAATTATGAAATTATTTCCTAGGTGGAAATATTCATATGTATGGGTTTACATATGAATTTGTTTTGTGAAGACTTAATTTCAATTTGATGGATTAAATTAATTGGTCAAACTAATTTTAATTTAAATGTAAATAATATGTTACTTGGAGTAATATATTAAATACATGGGTTAATTAAAATTGGGCTTGAAATTGATTTAAACCAGACTAATTAAAATAAGTTTAGGCTTGGATTAAAAGGAGGAAGCCCACACAAACACAAAAGCCAGACTGGGCCTTAATTCCCATTAGGGAATTTTGAAACCCTAGGGTTAAAACCCTAAGGGGAATTCGGCCATGACACACTATTGTGTGAGCCACCACTTGACCGAATTCCTAAGCCTCCTCCCTCTCCGAAATTTTGTGATTTTCGACGTTAGTACGGGTGGTGTTCGTTAGGCGCTCGTGTACGAAAGCGAGGAGGAAATCTAATTTGATTTCTGCAGTCTTCATCCATCTCTTGAAAGAGATATTCCTGGTAATTTTAATCTCTTTCTATTATAATTTTGAGTTTTACAATTTTCACTTCAATTGCTCCTGGGACTGGATTTGAGGAAATCATTGCGTTCTTCCGCTTCTATCGGGTGATTTCCGGTGAAAAATCCCAACAATGCAAGCTCATCTCACTTCGTGCATGAAAATCCAAGTTCCTTCACAAGTACCACTTGCTTCGATCCATGGACACCCCGGGTGTCATTTTATCCCCCTAGGTGTATAGTTATATGCCCTATTTCAAATCCTCTTTGCAAGTACCATTTGCTTTGATCTGTGGACACCCCGTGTGTCATTTCATCCCCTTCGGTGTATAGTTATACACCCTATTTCAAATCCTCTTCGCAAGTACTACTTGCTTCGATCCGTGGACACCCCGTATGTCATTTCATTCCCCTGGGTGTATAGTTATACACCGTATCTTAAATCCTTTTCACAAGTACCACTTGCTTCAATCCGTGGACACCCCGTGTGTCATTTTATTCCCTAGGTGTATAATTATGTACCCTACTCTAACCCTTTTCATAAGAATCATCTTGCTTCAACCTGTGGACACCCTGCGTGACATTTTATCCATGTGGTGTATATTTATATGCCATGCCTCACCTTAGCATGTAGTCTCTTCAACAGCATCCATTGCATCTGTGTGTTTCTGTTCTTGACTTTGCATACACTTAGTCAGTTCAGAATAGTATAGCATGACATGGCATTACATGACATCACATGTGCAACTCATCATTCATACACGTACATGTCACACCACGCACTCATGCATACATCATTCCCTACTTGGTATCTGCCACGCATGCGCCTATTGACACTAACAAGTGTTCTTATTAGGGGAAGGGAAAAGAATCTTGAGAATGGCCAACCCAAGGAACTTGAACACCATAACAGATGTTGTGGAGGACTATGTCGCTTCATCACGATTCTGAAAGCCAGTCAGGGAGGAAGCGGCAGCGATGTTGAGGGAAAT
The DNA here is from genome assembly GCA_039660915.1 of Euphorbia tirucalli. Lineage (NCBI taxonomy): Eukaryota > Viridiplantae > Streptophyta > Magnoliopsida > Malpighiales > Euphorbiaceae > Euphorbia > Euphorbia tirucalli. The sequence continues at coordinate 45,448,280 of CM077636.1, forward strand.
GCTAGGGGGTGATCTTGACAGAGTGGAGAGACTAACGGTAAGGTGCACTAAGTTGGAAGTATGGGTGGTGGAACTCGAAGGAAAAATAAGGGATGTGGTAAGCACGGACTCCAATGTCAATACTAATGAGAAGCAGAATGCCTAGATTACTAGCACTCACCCTCAACACCTCGGAAGGCCCTCTCACCAGGACTTGGGCTTACCGGGGCTGACCAATGAAGTAGAACTAAAGGGGCCTCCTGACACCAGTGCCAACGCTGACTCTATTCCGTGACATGTCTAGAACTTACCTCCCAAAGATAACAGAAAAGTCACATCCTCTAGGCCTTGCTCGTTGAACAGGTTATTTGCCATATGCCGAAAGGTGGGTCTACTACAGAGTGTCAGACCATAGGTGGGGCCCACACTAGAACAAAAGGGTAATTTCTACAGCTACCATGTGATAGCGGGCTACTGGACTAATGAATACGTCGCTTTGTGAAATAAGGTCCAAAGGTTGATCGACAAAGGAAAATTGAGAATCCCATCTACCTCTGATAAGCGACTAGGGACAATCAAGGAGACCGCCAAGGGAATTCCTCAAACTTCTCAGGGGGAGGAATGTGATGAAGAACTACAAGGTCTAGTTTGATGAGAGCGGGGAAATGACACTAAAATTGAGATGACAACTGATCGGAGAACAGTCTATTATGAAATTAATACCCTTAGAGGCTTCCCTTTTGCAGGGACTCATTTTTGTTTGTTAGGTGTATTGAAATCATTTTGAATGTAATGTGTTTTGTTATCTTCTTACTTATGTGGTGATTGCATATACATGGCATTGTGCATGCATTTGATCATCTGAAACGACATATCCAACACGTATAATATCAAAATGCATGACATCAGTCTGAATACTGTAGGGAACCTAAAAGTGAATCTGGTCCTGACCGAACTCTCTCTTGAAAGGTGAGCTTGTGAGATAAATAAATGACATTATGGTATCACCTCTGCCGAGTCGTTTGCCGATCCAAATCAAAAGTCCTTACAAATCACAATTCGAGATGTTATTGGCCTTGCCCCAAAGTTTCAATTCGAATAGCGCACCTGATACCTGAACTATTCCAAGCCAAAAGCTATTATCGAAACTCAAAATCAAACCCCAAAATGAAGCCTCAAGCCTAATTCCCTATTCAAGAAAGAACCCTGTGCCAAAACCCTAAAGCTAAAATTACAAACTCACCAAAATCTCCAACCCGTGGGAATTCAAATGGCTTTCATCACCCTCATCACTTATCATGTGGTAAAATGCTAAAGCAGCTCTTTGTTGTAGTGCATATATTATCTTATTCATATGACATTCATGTGTACATGACATTTCGCATGCATTGTTCATCTAAAGCGACATATTAAACACACATGACATGCATGAATTTGAATGCAATAGGAAAACCAACAGGTGGCTATGGCTTGGATTTAGTCCTTAAAAAAAAAAAGATCGATGCTGGTGGAAGAATCTTTCTCTCTCATGCATGCCCATTATATCTAACGCTGGATTGTCTCACCATCCCAGTTTCCATCACTATCAGATTTTTGTACCCTTTCTGTGGAAGAGTTGAACTTTCCTATCTTCAAACCCAAAGCACTTCCCTCTTCCACCTTCATCCATACCTTCGACACCCTTTATCTTCCGTTCACCTGCAAAGCACAAACACTTGCTTAATGGGTCACCCCTTTTCATCTTCTCTCTTGAGCCAATTCTGTGAAACCTCATTTTCTACCATCAATGGCTCCTAATAAGAAATTAAACCCCGATGTTGTTCCATATCGCATCATCTCATCAACAGAAAGGCGAAGGAGTAGATTATGGGAGGGGTCTTGATTTCATGACAGAGAGAGGATCTGAATATAAGTATGCTTCAATTAAGCTGAAGATTGCCGTTATGCCAGTAGACTATTGATGGAACTCCTGGCCAAGCACTGCATGAAAAAGAATGAGAGTAATAATGAGAAATCAATGTCAACCTTTGATTTCTTGCATCTTCTCCTCAATTTCAAAACAAAGTGAACAAAGGGTATGCATTTGTAAATTTCACAAACCCAAAAGCCGCATGCCAACTTCAGCGAGCAGTTCACAATAAGAGATGACCACTTTTCTTATCCAGCAAAGTCCGCACCATAGCCTATGCTAGGCTTCAGGGAAAAGAGGAGCTGATGAGGCACTTTGAGAGCTCAATATTTGAGCGTGAAAGTGATGATTACCTACCAGTAACATTCAACCCAACAAGAGGTGGCACAAGGGGTTTAACCGAGCAAAAGGTGATAGGGAGAAGGTGGAGATTGGCACCAATTCCTTTTTAGGCTGGAGGAAATCCTCCACCAACAATGTTGGAGCAACCAGGTTTTACAAAGCTTTCAATAATTATGAATGGGATACTACCGGCAACAGAAAGACGTGCAAAACCTACTGTGCCAATATTCAGGGGAAAGTTGCATTTACCAACCATTTCAAGAACTCAGTCTTCAGTTGAAACAAAAGTGACTACTTACCAGTGTTTGGCTGTATACCTCGGTGACTTGCCTGCGACATTCATCCAAAAAAAAAATTCCAATGAAGGGGCATTGATCAAAACCAGAGCCATGGGTTGGATTTCCCTAATGCATTCACATTCATTATGTCATAAATGTTTCATATTATCTTTCGATGTTCAATATGTATATGTTATGTCATTGCATATAAATGTCCATATACAGGTTGCTGCACACAGTGAACCAGATCTGACGAAGTGTTTTACACCCAAAACCTCAAATGCCAGGGGCAGGTAAAAGCTAAGCCATTGGGCATTATCAAGAACAATGATCTCATAACCCTCGGTGAACATGTTGAGGCGCACTTTCCAATCCTAAAACAAGCCAGTGCAAAGAAATCTACTTGGCTAGAGTGCTAGTCATAATTTTCTAGCCATCCAAAAAGAAAGCGATAATCCCCAGGAGAAAAATTTCTACACGGAAAACCGAAAGGACGTGTTGGCAACAAGAAAAGAGTGGTGTTCAGAGTCAAAGTCACCCTCAATTTCCCTATTGTATTCATTCAGTTGTCATCATAATGATATTAGACGTGTTTGATTTCCCACTTAGATGTTCATATTGCATACATTGTGCCATTACATATAAACACCCATCAATAGGCCATTGCATCCAAACCCACGATGACTTCGATGGAATGCCTATTACAAATGGCAACTCCTGATCCAGGTGTGTTATCCCCAGCAAAATGCAATACATAATACAAGGTCCAATTCTCATTCCCCCCACTCAGACAAATGGGCCATCCCATGGCAAAACGGGCGGCAAATCTATGATATTGATGTACTAAATCCGCTAGTACAATTGATCAAAGAGGTATGGAGAATACTAGAGTGAGCAAGCCGAAGGGAGGCATTCGTCGGTCTCAATAGGGTGGATAGAATGAATGGAACCTAGATGAGTCAGGGTCCCCAGCAGATCCCCCGTAAGGTCCCCAGCTGAGACGATCCCCACTGAGTCAGGGTTCCCAGCTAAGAGATCCCCACTGAGTCAGGTTCCCCAGCTAAGACAGTCCCCTCAAGAGATCATCAGAAGTCACAAATCTCCTCCCCAACCTCGCGCAGATACCAAGTACAATAGCATAAATATCATGTCACATAAATGCATGCACTCAAATCATGCATGCATTCATGCATACATGCATAAAAAACAATCAAGCCGTATTTATTCTTAATTGAAGGGGGCAGAAATTTTTGTTCCCAAAATTATTGATCAAGGAATAAATATGCGCTCTTGAATCGAATTTTGTTGAGACAATCATCACCATCATTGGATCGTCTTGAATCGGGATCCCTTCTAAAGCGGAAATGACTTAATCCATGGGCACCCTCAGAGTCATACTGTGGAAATCGGAGCTATACGACTCCAAATCTCATGAATGAAAGATTCTCCAATTACCAAAATTATCGTTCACGCCAATATCACCCTGAGAAGGGTATTTCTTTCCTTTTACAGGTTCTGGGGCAAAACAATCCAGCCATATTTATTCTTGATCGAAGGGGAAAAATTTTTTGTTTCCAAAATTATCAATCAAGGAATAAATACGCACTTTTGTGGAATCTCAACGGTACACTCCACCACAGAGAGTAGACTACACGGGCACACTCCACCATAGCGAGTCAACTTGGAACCACGGCTGGCATCCCCAGCAAAGGATGTCTGGTACATTTCCACCTTTTCAGTCTCTTCACCACATAGGAGAGGAAGAAATGTCTATTGAAGAAGACAAATTACAGTTTGTATTGTCTCTTCACCACATAGGAGGGACAGTGCATTTTGTTCAACCTTTTCACCACATAGGAAATGAAGAACATCTTATCCAACCTCTTCTAGGAGAGGAAGCAAAATTCAACGGTACACTCCAGCATAGAGAGTAGACTACAGGGTACACTCCACCGCAGCGAGTCGACTTGGAACCACGGCTGGCATCCCCAGCAAAGGATGCTAGGTACGTTTCCACCTTTTCAGCCTCTTCACCACATAGGAGAGGAAGAAATGTCTATTAAAGAAGAGAAATTATAGTTTCTGCTGTCTCTTCACCACATAAGAGGGATAGTGCATTTTTTTCAACCTTTTCACCACATAAGAAAGGAAGAACATCTCATCCAAACTCTTCACCACATAAGAGAGGAAGCAGAATTCAACGGTACACCCACCACAGAGATTAGACTACACGGGCACACTCCACCGCAGCAAGTCAACTTGGAATCAAGGCCGGCATTCCCAACAAAGGATGCCAAGTACGTTTCCACCTTTTCACCACATAAGAGAGGAAGAAATGTCTATTAAAGAAGACAAATTACAGTTTGTGCTGCTTCTTCACCACATAAAAGGGACAACACATTTTGTTCAACCTTTTCACCACATAGGAAAGGAAGAACATCTCATCTAACCTCTTCACCACATAAGAGATGAAGGAAAAGTTGTAGTTATTTCGACCTCTTCACCACATAGGAGAGGAAGAAATGTCTATTGAAGAAGAAAATTACAGTTCGTGCTGCTACTTCACCATATAGGAGGGACAGTGCATTTTGTTCAACCTTTTCACCATATAGGAAAGGAAGAACATCTCATCCAACCTCTTCACCACATAGGAGAGGAAGGAAAAGTTGCAGTTCATTCGACCTCTTTACCGCATAAGAGAGGAAGAAATGTCTGCTGAGGCCTCTTCACCACATAGGAGAGGAAGCAGGATTTGATGGTACACTACACCATAGAGAGTAGACTACACAGGCACACTCCACCATAGCGAGTCGACATCACGGGCACACTCCACCATATGGAGTCGACATCATGGGCACACTCCACCACAGTGAGTTAACTTGGAAGCACGGCTGGCATCCCCAGCGAAGGACGCAGGTATGTTTCCTTCTCCTTTCTCACCGTGATCCCAATCGTGAGATCAAACTCGATCTAGGCTTCATAGCCCACCATGAGCCAACTTTGGTCCCGCGAAGGGCGGCCTGTGAGTACGGGTTTTTCCCGACCTCTATGATGAGAATTCCTATTTTACCTGTTGAGCAGACGAACATGAATCGGACTTGAGAATGACCAGAATGTCACCTGGAGTTTCTCAAACATCCTGAAAACCGAGCTATCCGTGATCTGAATCCTCGAAAAGGTCCCTCGGATGATTTTTTAGGGTTTAGGGTATTTGTCCACTTTTTCCATGAATTTCAACCCTGGCTCTACTTAGAGCCGCACGACTGTAGGTCTGGAGCCGTAGGCTCTAGTCCAAACTCGAGTCGGGCAGCTCTAGTGGGTTGAGTCAAGTTGTTCTGCAAAGCAGAACAACTTGACTGAGCACAGTATAGGCGGCCAAATTCAGAGAAAGAGTAGACAAGCATTTAATGTTTGAATGGATTATGAGTCAGGGATATAAAAAACAAAAAGAAAATGAGAGAAAGAGGGACTTTTGGGGTCTAAGAAGAGAGAAAAAAAAAACCAGGGAGAAAGAGAGAAAGAAAAGAGAGAAAGAGAGAAGGAGAAACCATAGCAAAAACCATCCACCAAAACCAATAACTCAATACCCAAATTAATCCCTAAACATCAATAGAAAGCTTTCTTAACCTTTGTACATTGATCCGAGATTGTTTCAGTTTTATTTCGGATTGTTTCGGATTTGTTTTGGTTTTCCGCCGGTTGGGAACTCAAGGCAAATTTCAAGCTTTCAATACATTTCTGGGCGTCAAACATACCAAAATAATATCAAGGTAAACTCTGAGAGGCCTTAAACCTACGTGCATTGCTTTTTCTGTGCGTTTTTCTTATTTTTGCAAGTTTTCCAGAAAAGGGTTACCCAAACACAGCTGCACGGCTGTATTTGTCTTGAATAGAGCCGGGCAGCTCTGGTACTCAAAGCCGCATGGCTGTGTTCTTTAGGGGCAAATTCCTGAAACTATCCCTAATCAGTTGAAAACAACCCGTTTTCCATTTTATGCATTCTGTTGTGATCGATTTCGGCCCAAATGCATCCGTATGTTGTAAAACTTTGGTTTTCGGATTTCTGCACATACGGATATTAGGTTTTTGGTTTTTCCAGGATTGTATTTTCTGAATTCTGGGGTTGTTCAATCTAAACCGGATTCATAGTCCAGCATTAGCAGACCCCCGAACCTTATAAAATCCCCGAACCCTATTGGGGTTTGGTTTTCCTTCCCTCTTATTGCTCATCTCTTCTAGTTGATTTTAGTGGTATGTTAGAAGTAGGAGTAGGGTACTTATGGCCACAAAAACACATCACGTGACACATTTTGATTGACCGGGGGTAGTAATAAAACTTTTGTTCAAGAATATATAACAAAAACATTTTTCTCCGTGATAGTGTGGGTAAACATGACATATGATCAGTAATTAGGTATTAAGTCAGTACAATATTATCGTTACTCATTCGGGAAAAAAGAAAAAAAAACTTGATCCTATTGACATTAATTATCTACCAGATTGAATCCTGAGTTGTGAGAATACCCTACTAGCCATTGTATATGGACCTTCGACTGCTAATGATTCATCTTCTTCAACTGGAACTTTTTGAGATGGTAATTGTTCCACAATTTGCAATGCTAATGGATCCAATGAATTACTTGTCATACTAATATCATCCTTCTCTCTACGCACTGAATTCTTCTGGATCCCCAATGCAAATTCCAAATCCCAAATCACATCTTGCATTACAGGCCTTTTTGTAGTATATGCTCTCAAACATTTCTCTACTGTTTCCCCAAACTTTTGCAATGAACCGAGATTAATCATACCAACCAAACCAGGATCAATAATTGCCTCCAGTTGACCTTTCTTTTGCCAATTCATTCCCCATTCTGCTAATTTCACTTCTTCTCTTCGGTTTGAGTTGATAATTTGCATATCTGGCACAAAGCACTTCAAGTAACAGAACCCCAAAAGAGTAAACATCTGATTTTTCTGTCAATTGTAAAGTCATAAAGTATTTAGGATCTAGATAACTGAAACTTCCTTTCAATGATCCTGTGTTTTCATCAGGATCCCAAGAGCCTGATTTCTTCTGACCAAAATCAGCAACTTTAGCTGTGTAATCTTCATTTAACAGGATGTTTGTCGACTTGAGATCACTGTGAATGATTCTGTTTAACAATCCTGTATGGAGATAATGAATTCCTTTAGCTGAATCTATGCAAATTTTTAGTCTTTCCTCCCATGAAAATTCAGATCTTGAAGTAGAGTTGTTTTCAGCAGTGGAATCTGAAATGTAAAGATGTTCTCTTAGTGTTCCCTTTTCCATCAATTCATAAACCAATATCATTTCGGACCAGTCATCACAGTATCTGATCAGAGAAACAAGATGGCGGTGTCAAATTAGGGGTAAGATCATGATTTCAGTTTCAAATTCCATCTTTCCTTGTCCATGCCCTGGTTCACTTCTTTTGACAGTAACTTTTACACCTTGCCGGAGTGTTCCATTGTAGACTTTTTGGAATCCGCCTTCTCTATTTAACAAGTTTGAACTAAAATTCTTCGTCGCATGCTGGATTTCAGCATATAAGGATTTGAAGGGATATGCTACTATGAAAACTCAGAGTAGATATTACCGACCACTTGATGAGTGGGACTGATAAAAGTGTGGCCACACCCAAATAAGTAAGGTTACTTGTGAAATTGAATTTTATCGTATGGTTATGATTTAGTTCAATTGAATAAAAATTAAACTAATTAATTTAAAATAACAAATAACCCCAATTTAATTAAAACCTAATAATTGTATAGGGGTATAAAAAGAAAAGAATTTCTCCTCCCACCCTAGTTGAAATTTTTGGCCATTAAACCCTAGAGACAAAGGGAGTATTCAGGCAACATAGGGAAAGGGTGTAGAGGCTATGTTCATCCGATCGCTAGCACGAGTTCTATTCGTACGACATTTATGTGCGTGAGGGTGGAGGGATCTTGCGCAAAGCAAGTTCTATTGATTCAATTTTATTATGCAGGGACGACATAGGTGAGACTGAATCCTTGTTATTTCTATGTTCTATTACATAATCTGATAGATTCGTTCATGGAACGGATTTGAGTGCGAAACAAAATCACTTCCGTTGCGCTTTTAAATTTTTTGCACCGGGAGAATCCCAACAACAATAACAATCGGTTTGGTGGTCCAACTAAGAAACAAATGTTTTCAGTGGGCTAAATGAGATTTGTCTTCAACTCCCATTTTTTCAGAGTAAGATGCGAAACAATAACCTCCAATAAAGGTTGTTGCTGATGGGATGGACCGAAAAACCCTAAAACTAATGTGGGGCCGAAGCACATAGTAACTCCATCAATTTAATCCCTGTATACAATTAAAGGTTAGAGTCAACAATTTATTACTCCCAATGGTTTTACAAATTACACTAATTGATCCATGTATTTTTAGAAATAATTGTATTGGCCCTTGTTTTGTCATTAACAACTGTTTAGCTATTTTATTAGAATTTTTGGTCAAAATAAAAAAAATTAAACCAAAATTGTCATTTATTCTAATTTATACTGGTAAAACATATCATAATTTCTGTTTTATATTGTTTTTCCTCACATAGTTCTAATATTACTAATATTAATTAGTTCATTGACTTTCATGTAATCATATAAATTTAATCTATTGCTCTTAAAAGCTTGTTTATTAAAATAAATAAATAAGTAAATATTTAAAAAAAACATAAAATTCGAGTGAAACTATATAAAATGATATACACGAACGTTTCATTCTTAATATACCTTATATATAATATTTACAAAAGAAATATCATTTTTGAAAAAATTATCAATATTCATAATACTATTTATTGTTATATTATATTAAATTAATAGAAAATGATAATATAAATTTAAGAGAATAAATTATAACAAAATTTTAATTTTGTTACTAATATATACAAAATATAGAATTATTTGTGTGCCTATATATACAATAATAATTTTATTACAAAAATTTTAACTGAAGTTGAAAACTAGAAAATTATTATTTTACATATGATAAGGGTAATTTTGTACTTTTATATCCCACACAAATAGAGGGATTAAAGAGTTAGTTGAAATAAAATTTAAGAACCTTAAAGTGCATGTATGAATTAAGTATAGTGTAAGATATTAAAATATAGGGATTAATAAATTTTTTATTGTAAAGATTATTGGTGTGAGGTCTAGATTCCTAAAATTTCATCCAAGCTAGCAAATAGTTGTAACATACTAAAATCCATGTTCTTCTTTTTAGATGATAAAATCATTTATATCAATAAAATATTTTTTTAGCCACGTTTTATTCATTTGCTATGTATATCCCCACATTAATAAACCCAAATTAAGAAATATACTCCCTCCATTTCCTTTTTATATGAAAAATTCGTTAGAATATAAAAATGACTAAGTTTAATATTTCTCTCATAAAAAAATCAACGTTATTAACATATCGGACAGGTGAAGCTATCGGCTTGCGGTTCGATCGGCTCAAACCAGTGGTTTAATAGGATATTTATTTTTAATAATATGTTATAGTGATTTATGGTTTTTTTAGTTTAAAACATATTATTTAATAATATGTTATAATAAATTATGGTTATTTTTTAAAATTGAGATTTTTAATCGAGCCGACCAGACCAATAGCCGGTTTATAGTTGAACCGTTGAAATCAGCGAGTCCGGTCCAGTTTTTTAATTATCATGGTTTAACTATATCATAATCTCCATTAAATACTAAGCCTCTTTCTTACTTTAAATAAGGGCAAATTTAGATGCTAATAAAATAATATATTGATAATATTATCATAGGTAACACCTCTTAGACCTATAATTAGCATATAGCAATAAGAAGAATAATAGTGTTATCAAGTGAAATTAATAATAGTGTAAAAGGAAAAATAACAAAATCTAGAAAAAACCAAAACTTTGGGAGTAAAAATTAATAGTGTGGGAAAAGATATATCGAATCACGTGTATGATATAACAAAACAATGTGCAGTACCAAAAAAAAATTAAAAACAAATTATTTTTAAGTAATTTCCTCTTTTTGGACATGCTAATGCATGCATAGGCTAACCCACCCAATCATATTAATATACAATAAATAATAGTGAGCCAATAGAAAGACTTTTCAAACCTATTATTTTAGCTAATAGCAAACAACAATTAAAAACTATGAAATAATGAAAATTTTCATTTCATATTATTTTAGGTAGCTAGTAAAATGTCAAACATTAATTGATATGAATGAATACGGATATCTTTAACACTATTTAAGTCTCCATAGAAATAAATTAATAAAGCATCAACAACATTTCTAGAAAGTAGAAACAAAAAAGACAAAAAAAATCAATATGAGAAACATCTACAAATTAGTTTTTCTCATCATTTCCATAATGGCAGGGAAAGCTTCTGCACAAGTTCAAGTGGAAGCCATTGAAGAAGGCAAAGTAATCAACATTGAATTCTATCAACAACAGAAAGATAGTGGAGATGACCTTACTACTGTCACAATTGCGCAATCTAACGTAACTCATAAATTCTCTTCTCTATTTGGTACTATGATCATGATGGATGACCCAATTACACGAGGACCAGATCCCAAATCCAATTTGATAGGACGATCACAAGGATTTTATGGATTTGGTGCGCAATCTGAAGCCACGCTAATTATGGCTTTTGTTTTTGCTTTCATTGATGGTCCCTATAAAGGTAGTTCTATCAGTATTCTTGGTAGGGACGTGGGCTTCACTGAACCAGTTCGAGAGATGCCAATCGTCGGTGGAACTGGTGTTTTCCGATTCGCTCGTGGATATTCTGTTTTTAACACTTATTACACTAATACCACTTCCACTGTCACTACTCTTTTACATAATGTCACAATACTAGTTTGAATTTTAAGTTTTACTAGAAATTTCCTGCCAGCTAATAAAGTATGTTCATGAAGCTTTATTTTTAATAAAATACCTTATATTAGTTACAAGTTGGATAAATCTCTTTATTTTAATTCATTATGGCTTTTGTTTCATTTTTTACTTTTCAGACTTGCATAAACAATACCTCAATTTCACAAAAAAAAAAGAAGTGAAATTTAGTTAGTTTGTTACTAAGAATCAAGGACTGATGATCTATTTCCATAGCTAAACATTTAATAGCATGGGAACACTTAGGGTCTGTTTTGATTGATGTTAGAGGAGGTTAAATAATGAGATTTTATATAAGTAAACTTGCTTAGGAATAGAGTTATGAATTGGAGATTAAAAAAAATTCATTTTATAGTTTGACCAAATTGGTGAAATCTCATGGTTAAGAGATTATCATCTTCCCTTCCCCCCATTTAAAATTCTCCACTTTCAGCCAAACATAACCTTAAAATTTCTATCGTATTTATAATTTTAGACATTATTGGATTTGCGTCAGCTTAAATGTAGGTTAGGGAAGCTTTTATTTTTATATCAACATGTATTTTCTTTTTGTGTATGCTATTTAAGTTTGCATCGAGAAACATTGACTTAATAATTCTTTTGGTCATATCCATCCTTTAAAAATTGGGCCATCATTCAATCATAACAAACACTTCCTTAGGAATACTATTTGAATTTATATTGCAATTTTATACTTAAGGGACACATAAAGTTTGTACTATCATTGGTATGGTTATCAGATCCAGACCAATCAATAAATTGGATGCGAAAAAGAGTCACGGGTTAGAAGTTCAAACGGGATTATACCGTAATTAAGTCAGTTGAAACGGTTTATATGGAAAAAATGTGAGAATAATATTTTTATAACCTTTCACCTCCTACAATAATAAAATATAACTACATTCACGATAAAATATATTAAATACTATTATTGATATTCAATAGCATTAATAATATGTCCCGAATATCAATTGCGACATGATAAAATGTCATTAGAATAATTAATAACAATTATAATAATTCTTAGACTCCAAAGATGAAATTTATCCTAATCATATGTATAAAATAAGTATAGTATAATATATTAAAATAAAGGGACTAATAAGTTTTTTACCTTAAAGATTATCGGTGTAGGGTCTAGATTCATAGAATGTCATCCAAGCTAGCAAATAATTGTAACATACTATAAGCCACGTTGTTATTTAGATGCTAAAATCATTAAAATCAACAATCAACATTTTTTTAGCCACGTTTTATTCATTTACTATGTATATCCCTACATTAATAAACCCAAATTAATAAATATACTCCCTTCTTTTCTTTTTTATATGAAAAATTAATTAGGCTGTAAAAATAACTAGTTTACTCGATCTATACTCATTTCACTGCTCCACCGAAAGTCCCTATGCCCCTACCGTACTCGAGCTTGGGAGTTTCCACCGCTTGTCCAGGGTTGATTGCTTTTGCTATCAAATCATCGATTATACCCTTACATACATGGTTAGTAGACACTCATGGAGAAGCACATTACATTACAATACTTAATACATTTCTCCTAAAACAACCAAAATTCTCTTTCTTCTTTATCATGGTTTAACTATATCATAATCTCCATTAATACTAAGCCTCTTTCTTAGTTTAAATAAGGACAAATATAGATGCTAATAAAATAATATATTGATAATATTATCATAGGTAACATGAATGTTAGGCCAAGAATTAGCATATAGTAGTGACATGAATAATAGTGTTGTCAAGTGTAATTAATAATAGTTTAAAAAAAATAAGAAAAAACTAACAATTTGGCAATAAAAATTAAGTGTGGTAAAAAATATATCGAATCAAGTGTATGATATGAGAAAAGTATAAACAAATAAAGGTATTTTCCAGAAAAAATTTTGAAAAAAAAAATATTTTTTAAGTAATGTCCTCCTTTTCAATAAGGTAATACATGACTAGGCTACCACACCCAATCATATTAATATACAATAAATAATTATGAGCCAATAGACTTTCATACCTATAATTTTAGCACGTAAAATGTCAAAATTTAGTTGAGATACATGAATTGGGATATTTCAACACTATTTAAGTCTCAACACTATTCAAGTCTCAATATTTGAACACTATTCAACAATAAATAAATTAAGCATCAACAACATTTATGTAAACTAAAAACAAAAAAGACAAAAAGAATCAATATGGGAAACATCTACAAATTAGTTTTGCTCATCAATTCTATAATGGTCGGGAAAGCTTTTGCACTAATCCAAGTGGAAGCAACTAACGAAGGGAAAGTAATCAATATTGAATTCTATCAACAACAGAAAGATAGTGGAGATGACCTTACTGCTGTCACAATTGCTCAATCTAACTTAACTCATAAATTCTCTTCTTGATTTGGTACTATGATAATGATGGATGAACCAATTACACAAGGACCATATCCAAAATCCAATTTGATAGGGTGATCACAAGGATTTTATGGATGTGCTGGGCAATTTGAAGCCACACTTATTATAGCTCTTGTTTTTGCTTTCATTGATGGTCCCTACAAAGGTAGTTCTATAAGTATTCTCGGTAGGGACGTGGCCTTAATTAAACCAGTGCGAGAGATGCCAATCACTGGAGGAACTGGTGTCTTTCGGTTAGCTCGTGGATATTCTATTTTTAACACATATTATACGAACACCACTTCCACGATCACTACTCTTTTACATAATATCACTATAGTAATTTGAGTTTTAAGTCTTACTAAGACTTTCCTGCCGCCAATAAAGTATGCTCATAAAGCTTTATTTTTAGTAGACTATCTATAGTAATTAAAAAGTTTGTTAAATATGTTTAATATAACTAATCATGGTTTTAGTTTGTTGTTTTATTTTCGAGTATGGTGCAAAAATGTCCTTGATACTTGGCCCAAAATTGGATTATCTCCTTATCCGCTATAATAAAATCATTGATCTATAAGGGAATATGCAACAAAAATTCTTTTGCAGATGCATATTTATACGGATGTGATTCCTTTGCAAAATATGTTCTTGCAGATTTTTCTTCAAGGGGTATCAATTACCTTGCAAATTTGCAAGGGAAATGTTTACTTAAAAAACCCCTTGTAGATTTGCAAAGGAAAGTTCCTTTGAAAAATTCACTTTCAAATTTGCAAGTGATATTTTCCTGCGGAGAATCTCTTGCATAATGGCATGTATAGGTTTTTTAATTGAATTGATATTATTGAATATATATATATATATATATATATATATATATATATATATATATATATATATATATATATATATATATATATGGATTGAAGGGAAATTGCTACTATAAATTATATTCCGCACTCAAACAAATTAGAAGTAATATAATATCTAAACTTACAAACATCATTTATCTTTTGTCAAACAAATTACAAGTATCAACATTAAAGCATACATGATAAGTTCAAACTTTACTTAAAGTTTGATCTATGCACAATAATGACACAACCTGTATTCTAATGTTATATATTCAAAAGCAATCAATTACATTATAGAGAAAGTACTAGATGTGCGAGCGGACGATCCTCAAATGACAAGCCATGAGACCGGGGCGGGAAAAATGTTTTCTCATTCATTTTCTTAGATATGAAAACTCGTATGGGAAAACTTGGTTTTCTGATTTTCGAAATTAAGGCCAAAAAAAAAAAAAAAGAACGTACAAAATCGATTCCTCATGCCTTAAAGGTTGAGAGGAGTGGCCGCCCAGCTCAGCCCTTATTGGAAAATTGTGGTATAGCCAAGCTTGATAGGGATTCCTATACCTTTAAGATAGAGATTCTGGTCCAGACAAATCACTTATTTCTGCTTTATAAACATGTCAAAATGCAAGAAATTAATCCTAATTAATTATGTATTTATCCATTATATAGAAATCGCTAGTTTGGCCTATCGCTGTTCTAACCCTTGACAAGCTTAGGGCTTCCAGCCCAAGGTAGAAAACTACTCCCACTAGAATTGGGAAATCATGAATCCAAATCAAGCTGCCTAGGTAATTGTGCCAAGAAACCCCAAACGACTTTCATTACACCATATTAATTCCAAATTAATATATATCATGAACAAAATAAATCATTTAAGAAACCATGCGCATTTAAATACCAAATTCAAACACACAAATTTTTATAAATCCATTAAAAAAAAGGGGCCCGGCAGCAAAATAACACACAAAATCTAAAACCCGGCCCGCCAAGCAGCCCTTGGGCTACTGCCGCCGCTGCAGGTTGCAGCAGTAGCATGCTACAAAGGTGAAGGGAATCACAATTATAAACAAAAAATAAAACCAAAACAACCAAAACGAAATAAAAACAATAATCAAATAGAAATAAATACATATAACCTAGAATTTCATCCAAGCTAGCAAATAGTTGTGACATACCAAAATTCATGTTCTTCTTTTTAGAGGATAAAATCATTTATATCAATAAAATAGTTTTTTAGCCACGCTTTATTCATTTACTATGTATATCCCCATATTAATAAACCCAAATTAAGAAATATACGCCCTCCATTTCCTTTTTATATGAAAAATTCATTAGACTATAAAAAGGACTAAGTTTAATATTTCTCTTATAAAAAAATCAATGTTATTAACATATCGGACAGGTGAAGCTATCAGTTTGCAGTTCGATCGGTTCAAACCAGTGGTTTAAAAGGATATTTATTTTTAATAATATGTTATAATGATTTATTGTATTTTTATTTTAAAACATATTATTTAATAGTATGTTATAACAAATTATGGTTATTTTTGAAAATTGAGATTTTTAATCAAGCCGACCAGACGCATGGCCGGTTCATAGTTGAACCTTTGAAATCAGCCAATCCGGTCCAGTTTTTTAATTATCATGGTTTAACTATATCATAATCTCCATTAAATACTAAGCCACTTTCTTACTTTAAATAAGGGCAAATTTAGATGCTAATAAAATAATATATTGATAATATTATCATAGGTAACACCTGTTAGACCTATAATTAGCATATAGCAATGAGAAGAATAATAGTGTTATCAAGTGAAATTAATAATAGTGTAAAAGGAAAAATAAAAAAATTCAGAAAAAACCAAAACTTTGGGAGTAAAAATTAATAGTGTGGGAAAAGATATATCGAATCACGTGTATGATGTAACAAAACAATTAGCAGTAGCAAAAAAAAAATTGAAAAACAAATTATTTTTAAGTAATTTCCTCTTTTTGGACATGGTAATGCAGGCATAGGCTAACCCACCCAATCATATTAATATACAATAAATAATTGTGAGCCAATAGAAAGACTTTTCAAACCTATTATTTTAGCTAATAGCAAACAACAATTAAAAACTATGAAATAATGAAAATTTTCATTTCATATTATTTTAGGTAGCTAGTAAAATGTCAAACATTAATTGATATGAATGAATACGGATATCTTCAGCGCTATTTAAGTCTCTATAGAAATAAATTAATAAAGCCTCAACAACATTTCTATAAAGTAGAAACAAAAAAGACGAATAGAATCAATATGAGAAACATCTACAAATTAGTTTTTTTCATCATTTTCGTAATGGTAGGGAAAGCTTCTACACAAGTTCAAGTGGAAACCATTGAAGAAGGCAAAGTAATAAACATTGAATTATATCAACAACAGAAAGATAGTGGAGATGACCTTACTACTGTCACAATTGTGCAATCTAACTTAACTCATAAATTCTCTTCTCTATTTGGTACTATGATCATGATGGATGACCCAATTACACGAGGACCAGATCCCAAATCCAATTTGATAGGACGATCACAAGGATTTTATGGATTTGGTGCGCAATCTGAAGCCACGCTTATTATGGCTTCTGTTTTTGATTTCACTGATGGTCCCTTTAAAGGTAGTTCTATTAGTATTCTTGGTAGGGACGTGGGCTTCACTTAACCAGTTCGAGAGATGCCAATCGTCGGAGGAACTGGTGTTTTTCGATTCGCTCGTGGATATTCTGTTTTTAACACCTATTATACTAACACCACTTCCACTGTCACTACTCTTTTACATAATGTCACAATACTAGTTTGAATTTTAAGTTTTACTAAAAATTTCCTGCCAGCTAATAAAGTATGTTCATGAAGCTTTATTTTTAATGAAATACTTTATATTAATTACGAGTTGGTTAAATCTCTTTATTTTAATTCATTATGGCTTTTGTTTCATTTTTTACTTTTCAGACATGCTTAAACAATACCTCAATTTCACATAAAAAAGTGAAATTTAGTTAATTTGTTACTCAGAATCAAGGACTGATGGTCTATGACCATAGCTAAACATTTAATCGCATGGGAACACTTAGGGTCTATTTTGATTGATGTTAGAGGAGGTTAAATAATGAGCGTTTATGTAAGTAAACTTGCTTAGGAATTGAGTTATGAATTGGAGATTAAAAAAAATTCATTTTTTAGTTTGACCAAATTCGTGAAATCTCATGGTTAAGAAATTATCATCTTCCCTTCCCCCCATTTAAAATTCTCCACTTTCATCCAAACATAACCTTAAAATTTCTATCGTATTTATAATTTTTTACATTATTGGATTTGCGTCGGCTTAAATGTAGGTTAGGGAAGCTTTTATTATTATATCAATGTGTATTTTCTTTTTGTGTATACTATTTAAGTTCGAATCCAGAGACATTGACTTAATAATTCTTTTGGTCATATCCATCCTTTAAAAATTGGGCCATCATTCAATCATAACAGACACTTCCTTAGGAATACTATTTTAATTTATATTGCAATTTTATACTTAAGGGACACATAAAGTTTGTACTATCATTGGCATGGCTATCAGATCCAGACTAATCAATAAATTGGATGAGAAAAAGAGTCACGGGTTAGAATTTTTATAACCTTTCACCTCCTACAATAATAAAATATAACTACATTCACGATAAAATATATTAAATACTATTATTGAAATTCAATAGCATTAATAATATTTCCCGAATATCAATTGCAACATGATAAAATGTCATTAGAATAATTAATAACAATTATAATAATTCTTAGACTCCAAAGATGAAATTTATCCTAATCATATGTATAAACTAAGTATACTATAATATATTAAAATAAAGGAACTAATTAGTTTATTACCTTAAATATTATAGGTGTAGGGTCTAGATTCCTAGAATGTCATCCAAGCTGGCAAATAATTGTAGCATACTATAAGCCACATTCTTTTTTAGATGCTAAAATCATTAAAATCAACAATCAACATTTTTTTAGCGACGTTTTATTCATTTACTATGTGTATCCCCACATTAATAAACTCAAATTAATAAATATACTCCCTTCTTTTCATTTTTATATGAAAAATTAATTAGGATGTAAGAATAACTAGTTTACTCGATCTATACTCATTTCACTGCTCCACCGAAAAGTCCCTATGCCCCTACCGTACTCAAGCTTGGGAGTTTCCACCCCTTGTCCAGGGTTGATTGCTTTTACTATCAAATCATCGATTATACCCTTACATACATGGTTAGTAGACACTCATGGAGAAGCACATTACATTACGATACTTAATACATTTCTCCTAAAACAACCAAAATTCTCTTTCTTCTTTATCATGGTTTAACTATATCATAATCTCCATTAATACTAAGCCTCCTTCTTAGTTTAAATAAGGACAAATATAGATGCTAATAAAATAATATATTGATAATATTATCGTAGTTAACATGAGTGTTAGGCCAAGAATTAGCATATAGTAGTGACATGAATAATAGTGTTGTCAAGTGCAATTAATAATAGTTTTAAAAAAATAAGAAAAAAATAACAATTTGGCAATAAAAATTAATAGTGTGGTAAAAAATATATCAAATCAAGTGTATGATATAAGAAAAGTATAAACAAGTAACGGCATTTTGCAGAAATAATTTTGAAAAACAAAATATTTTTTAAGTAATGTCCTCCTTTTCAACAAGGTAATACATGACTAGGCTAACACACCCAGTCATATTAATATACAATAAATAATTATGAGCCAATAGACGTTCATATCTATTATTTTAGCTAGTAAAATGTCAAAATTTAGTTGAGATAAATGAATTGGGATATTTCAACACTATTTAAGTCTTAACACTATTCAAGTCTCAATATTTCAACACTATTCAACAACAAATTAATTAAGCATCAACAACATTTATGTCAACTAAAAACAAAAAAGACAAAAAGAATCAATATGGGAAACATCTACAAATTAGTTTTGCTCATCAATTCTATAATGGTCGGGAAAGCTTTCGCACTAATCCAAGTGGAAGCAACTAACGAAGGGAAAGTAATCAATATTGAATTCTATCAACAACAGAAAGATAGTGGAGATGACCTTACTGCTGTCACAATTGCTCAATCTAACTTAACTCACAAATTCTCTTCTTGATTTGGTACTATGATAATGATGGATGAACCAATTACACAAGCACCATATCCAAAATCCAATTTGATAGGGTGATCACAAGGATTTTCAGGATGTGCTGGGCAATTTGAAGCCACGCTCATTATGGCTCTTGTTTTTGCTTTCATTGATGGTCCCTACAAAGGTAGTTCTATAAGTATTCTCGGTAGGGACGTGGCCTTAATTAAACCAGCGCGAGAGATGCCAATTACTGGAGGAATTAGTGTCTTTCGGTTAGCTCGTGGATATTCTATTTTTAACACATATTATACGAACACCACTTCCACGATCACTACTCTTTTACATAATATCACTATAGTATTTTGAGTTTTAAGTCTTACTAAGACTTTCCTGCCGCCAATAAAGTATGCTCATGAAGCTTTATTTTTAGTAGACTATCTATAGTAATTAAAAAGTTTGTTAAATATATTTAATATAATTAATCATGGTTTTAGTTTGTTGTTTTATTTTCGAGTATGGTGCAAAAATGTCCTTGATATTTGGCCCAAAATTGGATTATCTCCTTATCCACTATAATAAAATCATTGATCTACAAGGGAATATGCAACAAAAATTCTTTTGCAGATGCATATTTATACGGATGTGATTCCTTTGCAAAATATGTTCTTGCAGATTTTTCTTCAAGGGGTATCAATTACCTTGCAAATTTGCAAGGGAAATGTTTACTTAAAAAACCCCTTGTAGATTTGCATAGGAAAGTTCCTTTGAAAAATTCACTTTCAAATTTGCAAGTGATATTTTCCTTCGGAGAATCTCTTGCATAATGGCATGCATAGGTTTTTTAATTAAATTGATATTATTGAATATATATATATATATATATATATATATATATATATATATATATATATATATATATGTATGTATATGTGGATTGAAGGGAAATTGCTACTATAAATTATATTCCGCACTCAAACAAATTAGAAGTAATATAATATCTAAACTTACAAACATCATTTATCTTTTGTTAAACAAATTACAAGTATCAACATTAAAGCATACATGATAAGTTCAAACTTTACTTAAAGTTTGATCTATGCACAATAATGACATGACCTATATTCTAATGTTATATATTCAAAAGCAATCAATTACATTATAGAGAAAGTACTAGATGTGCGAGCGGACGATCCTCGAATGACAAGCCATGAGACTGGGCCGGGAAAAATGTTTTCTCATTCAGTTTCTTAGATATGAAAACTCGTATGGGAAAACTTGGTTTTCTGATTTTCGAAATTAAGGCAAAAAAAAAGGAACGTACAAAATCGATTCCTCATGCCTTAAATGTTGATAGGAGTCGCCGCCCAGTTCAGCCCTTATTGGAAAATTGTGGTATAGCCAAGCTTGATAGGGATTCCTATACCTTTAAGATAGAGATTCTGGTCCAGGCAAATTACTTATTTCTGCTTTAGAAACATGTGAAAATGCAAGAAATTAATCCTAATTAATTATGTATTTATCCATTATATAGAAATCGCTAGTTTGGCCTATCGCGGTTCTAACCCTTGACAAGCTTTGGGCTTCCAGCTCAAGGTAGAAAACTACTCCCACTAGAATTGGGAAATCATGAATCCAAATCAAGCCGCCTAGGTAATTGTGCCAAGAAACCCCAAACGAATTTCATTACACCATATTAATTCCAAATTAATATATATCATGAACAAAATTAAATCATTCAAGAAACCATGCGCATTTAAATACCAAATTCAAACACACAAATTTTTTTAAATCCATTAAAAAAAAGGGGCCCGGTAGCAAAATAACACACAAAATCTAAAACCCGGCCCGCCAAGCAGCCCTTGGGCTATTGCCGCCGTTGCAGGTTGCAGCAGTAGCATGCTACAAAGGTGAAGGGAATCACAATTATAAACAAAAAATAAAACCAAAACAACCAAAACGAAATAAAAACAATAATCAAATAAAAATAAATACATATAACCTAGAATTTCATCCAAGCTAGCAAATAGTTGTGACATATTAAAATCCATGTTCTTCTTTTTAGAGGATAAAATCATTTATATCAATAAAATAGTTTTTTAGCCTCGTTTTATTCATTTACTATGTATATCCCCATATTAATAAACCCAAATTAAGAAATATACGCCCTCCATTTCCTTTTTATATGAAAAATTCATTAGACTATAAAAATGACTAAGTTTAATATTTCTCTTATAAAAAAATCAATGTTATTAACATATCGGACAGGTGAAGCTATCGGTTTGCAGTTCGATTGGTTCAAACCAGTGGTTTAAAACGATATTTATTTTTAATAATATGTTATAATGATTTATTGTATTTTTATTTTAAAACATATTATTTAATAGTATGTTATAATAAATTATGGTTATTTTTGAAAATTGAGATTTTTAATCGAGCCGACCAGACGCATGGCCGTTTCATAGTTGAACCTTTGAAATCAGCCAATCCGGTCCAGTTTTTTAATTATCATGGTTTAACTATATCATAATCTCCATTAAATACTAAGCCACTTTCTTACTTTAAATAAGGGCAAATTTAGATGCTAATAAAATAATATATTGATAATATTATCATAGGTAACACCTGTTAGACCTATAATTAGCATATAGCAATGAGAAGAATAATAGTGTTATCAAGTGAAATTAATAATAGTGTAAAAGGAAAAATAAAAAAATTCAGAAAAAACCAAAACTTTGGGAGTAAAAATTAATAGTGTGGGAAAAGATATATCGAATCACGTGTATGATGTAACAAAACAATTAGCAGTAGAAAAAAAAATGAAAAACAAATTATTTTTAAGTAATTTCCTCTTTTTGGACATGCTAATGCATGCATAGGCTAACCCACCCAATCATATTAATATACAATAAATAATTGTGAGCCAATAGAAAGACTTTTCAAACCTATTATTTTAGCTAATAGCAAACAACAATTAAAAACTATGAAATAATGAAAATTTTCATTTCATATTATTTTAGGTAGCTAGTAAAATGTCAAACATTAATTGATATGAATCAATACGGATATCTTCAGCACTATTTAAGTCTCCATAGAAATAAATTAATTAAGCATCAACAACATTTCTATAAAGTAGAAACAAAGAAGATGAAAAGAATCAATATGTGAAACATCTACAAATTAGTTTTTCTCATCATTTCCGTAATGGCAGGGAAAGCTTCTGCACAAGTTCAAGTGGAAGCCATTGAAGAAGGCAAAGTAATAAACATTGAATTATATCAACAACAGAAAGATAGTGGAGATGACCTTACTACTGTCACAATTGCGAAATCTAACTTAACTCATAAATTCTCTTCTCTATTTGGTACTATGATCATAATGGATGACCCAATTACACGAGGACCAGATCCCAAATCCAATTTGATAGGACGATCACAAGGATTTTATGGATTTGGTGCGCAATCTGAAGCCACGCTTATTATGGCTTTTGTTTTTACTTTCACTGATGGTCCCTATAAAGGTAGTTCTATCAGTATTCTTAGTAGGGACGTGGGCTTCACTGAACCAGTTCGAGAGATGCCAATCGTCGGAGGAACTGGTGTTTTCCGATTCGCTCGTGGATATTCTATTTTTAACACCTATTATACTAACACCACTTCCACTGTCACTACTCTTTTACATAATGTCACAATACTAGTTTGAATTTTATGGTTTACTAAAAATTTCCTGCCAGCTAATAAAGTATGTTCATGAAGCTTTATTTTTAACAAAATACCTTATATTAATTACAAGTTGGTTAAATCTCTTTATTTTAATTCATTATGCCTTTTGTTTCATTTTTTACTTTTCAGACTTGCATAAACAATACCTCAATTTCACAAAAAAAAGTGAAATTTAGTTAATTTGTTACTCAGAATCAAGGACTGATGATCTATGACCATAGCTAAACATTTAATCGCATGGGAACACTTAGGGTCTATTTTGATTGATGTTAGAAGAGGTTAAATAATGAGAGTTTATGTAAGTAAACTTGCTTAGGAATAGAGTTATGAATTGAGATTAAAAAAAATTCATTTTTTAGTTTGACCAAATTCGTGAAATCTCATGGTTAAGAAATTATCATCTTCCCTTCCCCCCATTTAAAATTCTCCACTTTCATCCAAACATAACCTTAAAATTTCTATCGTATTTATAATTTTGTACAATATTAGATTTGCGTCAGCTTAAATGTAGGTTAGGGAAGCTTTTATTATTATATCAACGTGTATTTTCTTTTTTTGTATGCTATTTAAGTTTGCATCGAGAAACATTGACTTAATAATTCTTTTGGTCATATCCATCCTTTAAAAATTGGGCCATCATTCAATCATAACAGACACTTCCTTAGGAATACTATTTGAATTTATATTGCAATTTTATACTTAAGGGACACATAAAGTTTGTACTATCATTGGCATGGTTATCAGATCCAGACTAATCAATAAATTAGATGAGAAAAAGAGTCACGGGTTAGAATTTTTATAACCTTTCACCTCCTACAATAATAAAATATAACTACATTCACGATAAAATATATTAAATACTATTATTGAAATTCAATAGCATTAATAATATGTCCCGAATATCAATTGCAGCATGATAAAATGTCATTAGAATAATTAATAACAATTATAACAATTCTTAGACTCCAAAGATGAAATTTATCCTAATCATATGTATAAACTTAGTATAGTATAATATATTAAAAAAAAGGGACTAATTAGTTTATTACCTTAAATATTATAGGTGTAGGGTCTAGATTCCTAGAATGTCATCCAAGCTGGCAAATAATTGTAGCATACTATAAGCCACATTCTTTTTTAAATGCTAAAATCATTAAAATCAACAATCAACATTTTTTTAGCCACGTTTTATTCATTTACTATGTATATCCCCACATTAATAAACCCAAATTAATAAATATACTCCCTTCTTTTCGTTTTTATATGAAAAATTAATTAGGATGTAAAAATAACTTGTTTACTCGATCTATACTCATTTCACTGCTCCACCGAAAAGTCCCTATGCCCCTACCGTACTCAAGCTTGGGAGTTTCCACCCCTCGTCCAGGGTTTATTGCATTTACTATCAAATCATCGATTATACCCTTACATACAAGGTTAGTAGACACTCATGGAGAAGCACATTACATTACGATAATTAATACATTTCTCCTAAAACAACCAAAATTCTCTTTCTTCTTTATCATGGTTTAACTATATCATAATCTCCATTAATACTAAGCCTCTTTCTTAGTTTAAATAAGGACAAATATAGATGCTAATAAAATAATATATTGATAATATTATCATAGTCAACATGAGTGTTAGGCCAAGAATTAGCATACAGTAGTGACATGAATAATAGTGTTGTCAAGTGCAATTAATAATAGTTTAAAAAAAATAAGAAAAAAATAACAATTTGGTAATAAAAATTAATAGTGTGGTAAAAAATATATCAAATCAAGTGTATGATACAAGAAAAGTATAAACAAGTAAGGGTATTTTCCAGAAATAATTTTGAAAAACAAAATATTTTTTAAGTAATGTCCTCCTTTTCAACAAGGTAATACATGACTAGGCTAGCACACCCAGTCATATTAATATACAATAAATAATTATGAGCCAATAGACTTTCATACCTATTATTTTAGCTAGTAAAATGTCAAAATTTAGTTGAGATAAATGAATTGGGATATTTCAACACTATTTAAGACTCAACACTATTCAAGTCTCAATATTTCAACACTATTCAACAATAAATTAATTAAGCATCAACAACATTCATGTCAACTAAAAACAAAAAAGAAAAAAAGAATCAATATGGGAAACATCTACAAATTAGTTTTGCTCATCAATTCTATAATGGCCGGGAAAGCTTTCGCACTAATCCAAGTGGAAGCAACTGAAGAAGGGAAAGTAATCAATATTGAATTCTATCAACAACAGAAAGATAGTGGAGATGACCTTACTGCTGTCACAATTTCTCAATATAACTTAACTCATAAATTCTCTTCTCGATTTGGTACTATGATAATGATGGATGAACCAATTACACAAGGACCAGATCCAAAATCCAATTTGATAGGGCGATCACAAGGATTTTATGGATGTGCTGGGCAATCTGAAGCCACGCTTATTATGGCTCTTGTTTTTGCTTTCATTGATGGTCCCTATAAAGGTAGTTCTATAAGTATTCTCGGTTGGAATGTGGCCTTAATTGAACCAGTGCGAGAGATGCCAATCACTGGAGGAACTGGTGTCTTTCGGTTAGCTCGTGGATATTCTATTTTTAACACATATTATACGAAGACCACTTCCACGATCACTACTCTTTTACATAATATCACTATAGTATTTTGAGTTTTAAGTCTTACTAAGACTTTCCTGCTGCCAATAAAGTATCACTACTCTTTTTAGTTTGTTGTTTTATTTTCGAGTATGGTACAAAAATGTCCTTGATATTTGAACCCAAATTGGATTATCTCCTTGTCCACTATAATAAAATCATTGATCTACAAGGGAATATGCAACAAAAATTCTTTTGCAGATGCATATTTATACGGATGTGATTCCTTTGCAAAATATGTTCTTGCAGATTTTTCTTCAAGGGTATCAATTACCTTGCAAATTTGCAAGGGAAATGTTTACTTAAAAAACCCCTTGCAGATTTGCAAAGGAAAGTTCCTTTGCAAAATTCACTTTCAAATTTGCAAGTGATATTTTCCTTCAGAGAATCTCTTGCACAATGTCATGTATAGATTTTTTAATCAAATTGATATTATTGAATATATATATATATATATATATATATATGTGTGTGTGTGTGTGTGTGTGTGTGTGTGTATGTGTGTATGTATATGTATATATATAAATGTATATATATATATATATGTATGTATGTATGTATATGTATATGTATATATATATATATATATATATATATATATGTATATATATATGTATATATATATATATGGATTGAAGGGAAATTGCTACTATAAATTATATTCCGCCCTCAAACAAATTTGAAGTAATATAATTTCTAAACTTACAAACATTATGTATCTTTTGTTAAACAAATTACAAGTATCAACATTAAAGCATACATTATAAGTTCAAACTTTGCTTAAAGTTTGATATATGCACAATAATGACACAACCTATATTCTAATGTTAGATATTCAAAAGCAATCAATTACATTATAGAGAAAGTACTAGATGTGCGAGCGGACGATCCTTGAATGACAAGCCATGAGACCGGGCCTGGAAAAATGTTTTCGCATTCATTTTCTTGGATATGAAAACTATTTTGGGAAAACTTGGTTTTCTGATTTTCGAAATTAAGGCAAAAAAAAAGGAACATACAAAATCGATTCCTCGTGCCTTACAGGTTGATAGGAGTCGCCACCTAGCTCAGCTCTTATTGGAAAATTATAGTTTAGCCAAGCTTGTTAGGGATTTCTATACCTTTAAGACAGAGATTTCGGTCCAGACAAATCACTTATTATCGCTTTATAAACATGTCAAAATGCAAGAAATTAATCCTAATTAATTATGTACTTATCCATTATATAAAAATCGCTAATTTGGCCTATCGTGGTTCTAACCCTTGACAAGCTTTGGGCTTCCAGCCCAAGGTAGAAAACTACTCACACTAGAATTGGGAAATCATGAATCCAAATCAAGCCGCCTAGGTA
Organism: Euphorbia tirucalli; assembly: GCA_039660915.1. Taxonomy (NCBI): domain Eukaryota; kingdom Viridiplantae; phylum Streptophyta; class Magnoliopsida; order Malpighiales; family Euphorbiaceae; genus Euphorbia; species Euphorbia tirucalli. The sequence goes on from CM077636.1 coordinate 45,475,890, forward strand.
ATTATGCCAAGAAACCCCAAACCAATTTCATTACACCATATTAAGTCCAAATTAATATATATCATGAACAAAATAAATCATTCAAGAAACCATGCGCATTTAAATACCAAATTTAAACACACAAAATTTTTTTAAATCCATTAAAAAAAAGGGCCCGGTAGCAAAATAACACACAAAATCTAAAACCCGGCCCGCCGAGCAGCCCTCGGGCTACTGCCGTCGCTGCAGGTTGCAGCAGCAGCATGCTACAAAGGTGAAGGGAATCGCAATTATAAACAAAAAATAAAATCAAAACAACCAAAACGAAATAAAAACAATAATCAAATAGAAATAAATACATATAACCTAATATGCAAATACCAATTTCGATTTGAAAATCAAATTGGGGAAAAATATTAAAACCCAATTCCATGAATCCCTATACAAAATTCCCAATTTCAAAACCATAGGATTCAAACCATTTAAGATTCCACGGATCAAAAGCCTGCTCTGATACCATTGTAGGGATTTTTCATTGAAAAAAAACCGAGAAAAGTGGAAGCTCATATTGATTTTCTCAAATTCGTGACCCAGGAGAAATTGAAATGGAAATAAAAAACACAAAATCAAAAGATCATGAATTAGATTCTCACCTTTCTATGTCTCTTCTAGAGACGGCTACAGAAACCGAGATCGATTTCCTCCACTCTCACGTACACTAATGACTATCCAGAGGAACTCATGCTAGCGGCAGATCAAATTTAGGGGTAATTAAATTTAGCCAAATGGAATTAAATTACATAGTATATACTTTTTAATCAAAGTTTATTTATGTAATTATAATCCTAGTGGGCTTGAGTTTAATTAACCTAATTAAAACCTAATTAGACAAGGTGTCTAGATAAGGGCACGCTTAAGGAAGAAAAACCTAATTCAACACTAATTAATGTTGGATATGCCCTAGTCCCGAGGCATTGGTCCTTGTATTTGTATTATACATTTATTGGATTTATGTATTATACTCATTTGTGTTATTAATAAAGGCATTAATTCATTTATTATATTTATCTTGTGCAATATATTAAATGAAGTATCCAATGGACATATCCATATCCATGATGACAAGTGTCATGCACTTGGCAGTAGGACCATGGATAGGGTAAACGATATGACTATAAATAGATCAGTAGTTTGTTCCAGTCATGGGAATAAATGGAACGGGAAACTATCATTAACCTGGTTGTATGGCGGTGTCTTACCGGCCATTGGACATGGAATGTCAACCAAGTTAATGAGTACATGTAAAAAGGGCATGGTACTGGATAGATCCGCTAAACAAGAAATCCATATGGTATAGTATCACAAGTGATTCTCGTGTAGTACTTGTATGGATCCTTTGACCTGACCATATGATGGTGTTGTTGGGGAATTAATCGCACAAAGCAAACATAAAACGCAGCGGATAAAAGATTAATCCCCACCAAGGACCCATGTACATCGCATTGAATCGGAAGGAGGGTTAAAGAATTACCTTAATTCTTTGAAGATTGAATCAAGCAGGAACCAAAATAGCTTCCCTCTACGGTTGATCCACACGGAGCAATACGTCCACCGCGTGCTAGCGCCGGATTTGAAGAACAATTCTTCGAACGAGAGAAGAGAGAGAGCAGAAAATCAGATTTTCCCTTTTCTTTTGGAGGAGAGTTTCGGCTGGTTCACTTGGCTTGTGGTGGCTGGCCGAAATCTGCTTCTTAACTTATGGAGCAATTAGGTTTTCAGGTTTTTATTTCCTTAAATATAAACCCTATTTAGTTAATTATAATTATAACCTAATACACCTATTAGTTATAATTATATATTAACCCACACAATTTAATATTAATTCTCAATTAATATTAAATCAATTCAATTCTCCATGATACATATATGTATATATAATATTATAATTAATTATATCTCCATATAATTTAATTATAATATGTAGCATACTTTATGCAATATTAATTACATTAATATTTATATATACATACATAAATATATATCACTATATATATTTATTCTCCTTCTCATTCATAAATTATTATCCAATAATAATTTATACCCGATAAGATGAACTTCATTTTGCTCTTGTGTGTGACCCCATAGGATCATATTAATTGGCAATAAGGAAATTACCATAATGTCCTTATAGGTCACAAGCGGACTCTAGCAAGCCATTACGACTACCCAATTAATATGATTGGAATGATCCAATACCTATTTATAGAATGTCATATTCCCTTTTGTCTCTTTGATATCAAGATTAATTATAAGACATGGTACACTTGTCAATCTTATATAATTAATCATATGCTTTCTCGATCTCAAAGTAAACTGTTCAGACAAATCAATTGATACTCTTATCAATTATTTGAGCACGGCCATGCATTTAACAGTCTTACTTATCGAGGGGCCCAGTGATATCGCTCTCTTGTTAGAGAGGGACAAAATCCCATATCTGTCACTCACATCCCTAAGCATGAGTCATATTGTACCCAACCACAGCCTTTATAACTACTCTGTTACAAGCAGCGTTTGACTGCGTCAAAAGCACAACATGAATTCATCCCGGAATCCATGGTGACCTCAGGTCAAAGGAATCAGCTGATGACACTACTATAATCAAGATCAGTTGTGACACGTGACCATGAACTTGATCTTATAGTGGGTCTCCAGCAACATGTTCTCTAACACATTGCCCGTGAGTATAATCTGTATCTGTATACACTATATTCATCTTATGAATATCCATTATCACTCACACTAGTCTTAGTTTGTTATTATTCCCATAATAACAATCGACTAGGGAAATTTAGAATTACACAATTAATTCATGGATACATTATCATAAATACTAACATACAAATATATATGATAAAATAAGTCTTTATTAATGACTTAAGAAGATTGTTTACATAATCCAACATTGGCTTAGGGCACAATCTCTAACAATCTCCCACTTGCCCTAAGTCCAATCTTCAAATGTATCTAATACCCATGGACCTAGCATGACCATCATGTACAGCTTGTGAAAGAGCTTTTGTTAGTGGATCGGCAACATTGTCTTCAGACGCAACTTTGCATATCTTCACATCTCCTCTTGAGATGACTTCTCTTATGTAGTGAAAACGCCGAAGTATATGTTTGGATTTCTGTGACACACTAGGTTCCTTAGCAAGTGATATTGCCCCATTGTTGTCACACAAGAGGCTCACAGGATTCACTATGCTAGGAACGACACCAAGTTCTTCGATGAACTTCTTGATCCAAACAGCCTCTTGGGCTGCATCTGATGCAGCAATATACTCGGCTTCTGTTGTAGATGCAGCTATCGTGCTTTGCTTAGAACTCTTCCAACTTATCGCACCTCCATTCAGAATAAACACATACCCAGACTGTGACTGCATCTGATCTTGATCAGTTTGGAAACTTGCATTCGTGTAACCATTTACAACAAGATCTTCGTCCGAGCCTCCATATATCAAGAATGTATCTTTAGTTCTTCTCAAGTACTTAAGAATACTCTTGACAGCAGTCCAGTGACTATCACCTGGATCAGACTGATATCTACTTGTCATGCTCAAAGCAAAAGAGACATCTGGCCGAGTACATACCATGGCATACATGATAGATCCTATAGCTGACGCATAAGGAATCTTATCCATGCGTTGACGTTCTTCAATTGTCACAGGACATTGCTTACGACTAAGCTTTATCCCTTGCCCAATAGGAACATTTCCTTTCTTTGATTGATCCATACTGAACCTTTTCAGTATTTTGTCAATGTATGTACTCTGGCTCAAGCCTATCAATCTCTTAGATCTATCTCTATAGATCTTTATTCCAAGAATGTAGGCTGCCTCACCCAAGTCTTTCATAGAAAAACACTTTCCTAGCCAAGATTTTACTTCTTGCAAGGTAGGAATGTGATTTCCTATTAACAATATGTCATCGACATATAGAACTAGGAAAACTATATTACTCCCACTGAACTTCTTGTACACACAAGGCTCATCTTTGTTTTTGATGAAGCCAAACTTTTTGACTGATTCATCAAAACAATGATTCCAACTTCTTGATGCTTGCTTCAAACCATAAATGGCCTTTTGAAGCTTGCATACTTTATCAGGATTCTTTGGATCGACAAAACCTTCAGGCTGTGTCATGTACACATCCTCAACAAGGTTTCCATTTAGGAAAGCTGTTTTGACATCCATTTGCCATATTTCATAGTCATAATATGCTGCTATGGCAACAAGAATTCTGATGGACTTGATCATAGCTACTGGCGAAAAGGTTTCGTCATAGTCTATACCATGAACTTGTCGGTAACCCTTTGCCACTAACCTTGCTTTATAAGTCTGAATATTCCCATCCATGTCCGTTTTCAACTTGAAAACCCATTTGTGCCCTATTGCTTTAGCACCCTTTGGGAGATCAACCAAAGTCCATACTTTGTTGTCGTCCATGGATTGAATTTCTGACTTCATAGCATCAAGCCATTTTTCAGATTCTGAATTAGAGACAGCTTCCATGTACGTGGAAGGTTCATTCTCTTCTAACAGAATCAGATCATTTTCGTTCGTGACGAGAAATCCATATCTCTCGGGCTCATGACGAACTCTACTTGATCTACGTTGGACTTGTGTTGCTGGTTCTGACTCAACAACTTCTTGTGAATCAGGTTGTTGTTCCATTTGAAAACCATTTTCATTTTGGTTATCCATATTTTCTTGTAGGTGTACTTTACTCCCACTGATTCCTTTGGAAATAAACTCTTTTTCCAGGAATGTACCATTCCTAGCAACAAACACTTTGTTTTCACTAGGATTGTAAAAGAAATAACCTTTAGTTTCTTTTGGATAACCAACAAAATTGCACTTCACAGATTTTGGTGCTAACTTATCTGAAATCAAGTATTTCACATAAGCTTCGCAACCCCAAATCTTGAGAAAAGACAAATTTGGTCTCTTACCAACCCATATCTCATATGGTGTCTTTTCAACTGCTTTTGATGGAACTCGGTTCAGTGTGAATGCCGCTGTTTCAAGTGCATATCCCCAAAAGGATAGAGGAAGATTTGTTTGACTCATCATCGACCGAACCATATCCAATAAAGTACGGTTCCTCCTCTCAGACACACCATTCCACTGTGGTGTACCAGGAGGAGTTAGTTGTGAGACAATCCCACACTTTCTAAGATGATCGTCAAAGTCTTGGCTCAAATATTCACCACCTCGATCAGATCTAAGTGCTTTAATTGTCTTGCCAAGTTGGTTTTGTACTTCATTTTGGAAGGCTTTGAACATTTCAAAGGATTCCGACTTATGCTTCATTAGATATAGATAACCATATCTACTGAAATCATCAGTGAACGTAATGAAGTATTGAAAACCACCTCTAGCAGTTGTGCTCATAGGCCCACATACATCTGTATGTATGAGTTCTAATAAGTCACTAGCCCTTTCACTGTGACCAGTAAAGGGACTCTTGGTCATCTTACCCATTAAACAAGACTCGCAAGTGTCGTATGTTTCAAAAACATCTAGACCCAAAATTCCATCTTTATGGAGTTTTGAAATGCGTTTCTCATTAATGTGTCCTAGACGACAGTGCCAGAGATAAGTAGGATTCACAACATTTGTTCTTATCCTTTTGGTATTTATGTTATATACATGCTCATTATAACCTTCACTAAGGTTCAACAAATAAAGACCATCATGTAAATCCGCATTTGCATAAAACAAGTCTTTATTGAAAAGCAATAAGTGATTATTCTCAATAACACATTTAAATCCTTCCTTGTCCAAACATGAAATAGAAATGATGTTCCTAGACAAATTAGGAACAAAATAACAATTATTCAAAGAAAGAACAAGTCCACTTGGCAACTTGAGCTCGTAGCGACCGACTTCATAAGCAGCAACTCTAGCTCCATTCGCCACATGGAATTCTACCTCGCCCTTCTTGAGCTTTCTACTTCCTTTAAGCCCCTGCACATTCATACAAATGTGAGAACCACAACCGGTATCTAATACCCACGAAGTAGAAACAGAAGTAGAATGAAATATTTCAATAACATAAATGCCTTGATTAGCGGTCTCACCGCCTCTCTTCTTCCTCAAGTCCTCCAAATAAAGCTTGCAATTTCTGCGCCAATGACCAGGCTGATTGCAGAAATGGCATGTGCCTTCCTTTGGAGGCTTTGCCTTGGTAACAGCTTTGGGCTTCTTTGCATCCTTTCCAAACTCTTTGGGTTTGTTTGCTTTACCCTTCTTCTTCTGGATCCTACCCTTTTGCACCATATGGATCCCTTTGGAGCTTGGCTTCTCTTTTATCGTTACTTCAGCGTTTTTCAGCATCCCATGCAGTTCGCTGACCATTTTGTCCATATCATTCATGTGATAATTCATGACAAAATGGGAGTAACTCTCGGGAAGAGAATTAAGGATCAAATCCGTTGCCAACTCAGGTCTGAGTGGCGAACCAAGCCTCTCCAACTGATCAATGTACCCTTTCATCTTCAGAACATGGGCACTAACCGAACTCCCTTCGGTCATCTTGTACCCAACCAAAGATCTCAAGGTCTCATACCTTTCCCTTCTCGCTTGCTTTTGGAACATTTCCTTAAGCTCTTGAGACATCTCATATGCCTCAAATGTTTCCAGATCCTTCTGAAGTTCCGGAATCATTGATGCGAGCATCAGGCATTGTACATCAATCTGATCATTTTGATGCTTGTGAAAAGCATCCCTTTCAGCTCTTGGAGCTGTGGTGGGTGGAGGGTTAGCGGGCAAAGGCCCATCCAGAACATATAGCTTCCGCTCTTGCTTGAGAACAATTCTCAAGTTGCGATACCAGTCAAGGTAATTCGTTCCATTTAGTTTATCCTTCTCAAGGATAGATCTAATAGAACCAGGATTACTTGTGTTTGCCATTTATCTACAACAGAAAATATATGCAAAGTTAAATCACATAAGAGAATTAAGCTCCCACTAAAATATAAAACCCTTTAAAATACTTAAGTGGGTAAAAGACCCAAAATCCATACTTAACCATAGCACTGCTTTGGCATGTCCCTATGATTAAATATAATTTCGGTAGACATCACCATGTCAATTACATCATTATGTAACTCTTTTGATTTATGAGATGCATGATATCATATATCATATTTAATTTGCATGTTACTCATCTCATCTTTGCCTCGGGCTCAAACACCATTTTGATTAACCCTTTGTTAAACCAATTACAACACAATGAGAATCACCATTTCTCATATTATCGCTTCGCTAAGGTCACATCATGCGTACCCGCTTTGGCGTGGCTACCATGATGCGAACATAGTACTTGACTAGTGTTATACGTAATTGGGTGGCAAAATATAAACTTCATAAGTTTATTTTAGGGTTTCTTGAATCCCGTGATTAAAATTTTATCATATACAAAACATGGCATTAATATTAAACTTTCCAAGTTAACATTAATCCTAGCATGGCATCCAATGTCATACATTCATCTAGCATGCATATTTCATACTAAGCATGGCATCACATGGCATCAAAATATAAAACATGCAATAGACTCGAAAAACCGTGTTATGGTATGGTTTTATCTACATTGATTTTCATAGGCCAATATGAAAATCAACAGGTCATTTCCTAGGTGGTTGCAACCATCTTATGGTCACAGCACTCCCGCACCCCTTGGATCCGTCTTCACGTCTTTGTTCCTTGGCACCATCTCATGGGTTTACACATTTTACAAAATTGCATCCTATACAATTTTCTAGTAAAATGAAATTTACAAACAATAAATTGCATCCTATACAATTTATCTAGAAAATAAGGTTACATAAATACAAACGACTCGCAGGCCGTATTTATAAAACTTTACATCCACCAAAACCAAAAGAAAACAAAACCATCCACAGGGTCCAAAACCATACCACAACACCATGCATAAAATTATCACAATAATTTTACATCTATAAGATTTAGGGTTCAAAAAACTAAACACAATCTTATTGTATTTAAAAGAAATTGATTTGAGAAGAAAAGGTATAGAAGACAGTTTCTACATGGCAGCACTAAGGGAACACGGCGTGCAAAACCAGTTTGCACGGCGTGCAACACTTGCACGCGGCCGTGTTCCTCGCTGTTACTCAGCGCACATGAGAAATTTCCGGTTGCACGCCGTGCAAAACCAGTACACGGCGTGCAACACACATTTGCACGGCGTGCAACACTTGCACGCCGGCGAGTTATGCACTGATTCTCAGCTTACGGAAACGATTTCCGACTACACGCCGTGCAAAACCAGTACACGGCGTGCAACACACGTTTGCACGGCGTGCAGTGCCTGCACGCCGGCGTGTTCTGCACTGAAAAACAATTCTGCGTCAATTTGTTCAAAACAACAATTCCCAAATCAATTCCAAAACGTTATTCACAATAACAAAGAACAAATCATTCATAATGATCAACATTGAAATCAAATTTCAATTTGTTATTCACAATAACAAAAGAACCCTAAATCAAAACATACAACCCTTACATGCAATTTTGATCTAATCAAAATAACAAATCCAATTCAACCAATGCACAAGTGGCTCTGATACCACTGTTGGGGAATTAATCGCACAAAACAAACATAAAACGCAGCGGATAAAAGATTAATCCCCACCAAGGACCCATGTACATCGCATTGAATCGGAAGGAGGGTTAAAGAATTACCTTAATTCTTTGAAGATTGAATCAAGCAGGAACCAAAATAGCTTCCCTCTACGGTTGATCCACACGGAGCAATACGTCCACCGCGTGCTAGCGCCGGATTTGAAGAACAATTCTTCGAACGAGAGAAGAGAGAGAGCAGAAAATCAGATTTTCCCTTTTCTTTTGGAGGAGAGTTTCGGCTGGTTCACTTGGCTTGTGGTGGCTGGCCGAAATCTGCTTCTTAACTTATGGAGCAATTAGGTTTTCAGGTTTTTATTTTCTTAAATATAAACCCTATTTAGTTAATTATAATTATAACCTAATACACCTATTAGTTATAATTATATATTAACCCACACAATTTAATATTAATTCTCAATTAATATTAAATCAATTCAATTCTCCATGATACATATATGTATATATAATATTATAATTAATTATATCTCCATATAATTTAATTATAATATGTAGCATACTTTATGCAATATTAATTACATTAATATTTATATATACATACATAAATATATATCACTATATATATTTATTCTCCTTCTCATTCATAAATTATTATCCAATAATAATTTATACCCGATAAGATGAACTTCATTTTGCTCTTGTGTGTGACCCCATAGGATCATATTAATTGGCAATAAGGAAATTACCATAATGTCCTTATAGGTCACAAGCGGACTCTAGCAAGCCATTACGACTACCCAATTAATATGATTGGAATGATCCAATACCTATTTATAGAATGTCATATTCCCTTTTGTCTCTTTGATATCAAGATTAATTATAAGACATGGTACACTTGTCAATCTTATATAATTAATCATATGCTTTCTCGATCTCAAAGTAAACTGTTCAGACAAATCAATTGATACTCTTATCAATTATTTGAGCACGGCCATGCATTTAACAGTCTTACTTATCGAGGGGCCCAGTGATATCGCTCTCTTGTTAGAGAGGGACAAAATCCCATATCTGTCACTCACATCCCTAAGCATGAGTCATATTGTACCCAACCACAGCCTTTATAACTACTCTGTTACAAGCAGCGTTTGACTGCGTCAAAGCACAACATGAATTCATCCCGGAATCCATGGTGACCTCAGGTCAAAGGAATCAGCTGATGACACTACTATAATCAAGATCAGTTGTGACACGTGACCATGAACTTGATCTTATAGTGGGTCTCCAGCAACATGTTCTCTAACACATTGCCCGTGAGTATAATCTGTATCTGTATACACTATATTCATCTTATGAATATCCATTATCACTCACACTAGTCTTAGTTTGTTATTATTCCCATAATAACAATCGACTAGGGAAATTTAGAATTACACAATTAATTCATGGATACATTATCATAAATACTAACATACAAATATATATGATAAAATAAGTCTTTATTAATGACTTAAGAAGATTGTTTACATAATCCAACATTGGCTTTGGGCACAATCTCTAACAGGTGTTGCATATGAGGTCGCATACTTAGGGTACACCTAAAAGGCTTGTAATAGGGTGCCAAGTATGGGTACTTTTGGGTATGTCACTTAGGATGGCAATGCTATGGATATGCAGAAGGGATTTGTCACTCAGTAGTCCATTGAGAAGATATCACCGGCCTTTTGATGAATGTGACTGATAAGAGTGTGGCCACACCCAAACGAGTTGGAACTTGTTTGTGAGCTTTAGTGCATTCGGGATCAAGTTAATGTCCAGACACAAAAGAGGTTGATGAATCCATGCCTCTGTGTTGGGCACCGATATCGATGACATGGGATGTACAAGTTCAAACTACAGGGTAATGATAACAGTTAGACTGCCATCTCCATCTTAATTGGGAACTGCAGTGGCTTGCTAGAGCCCAACTGCAGTCTGTGGGCCACAGGCCCACTGCCAACATAAAGATGGGCCCATAGGATCGTACACATTGAGCAACTAAACACTGACTTAAGGAATCACATGTATACTTGGAGTATATACTCTGGAGAGAGAGGTATATATTAATTATATTATAAAGATCAATTGGATTGATCATAATAATAAAATCAATATTTGATTGGCTCTTCATAATTAATTGGATTAATTATGAGATTATTTCCTAGGTAGAAATATTCATATGTATAGGTTTACATACGAATTTATTTTGTGATGATCTAATTTTAATTTGATGGATTAAATTAATTGGTCAAACCAATTTTAATTTAAATGTAAATAATATGTTACTTGGTGTAATAAATTAAATACATGGGTAAATTAAAATTGGGCTTGAAATTTGTTTAAACCAGACTGATTAAAATAGGTTTAGGCCTGAATTAAAAGAAGGAAGCCCACACAGATGAAGGAGCCAGCTTGGGCCAAAATTCCCTTGGGAATTTCGGCCACCTAGGGTTTAATTACCCTAGGAATTTTGGCCAACATAGTACCAACACAAGCCAGCTGAAATTCTCCCCAGCCCCCCTCTCCAAAGTTCATGTTTTCCGACGCTAGCACGGGTGGTGTTCGTTAGGCGTTCGTGTACGTGAACGAGGAGGGATTCAAAGTTGATTCCTGAGGTCTGCATCCATCTCTAACAGATATTTCGGGTAAGAGATTTATCTCTTTCAATTAAATTTTTGTTTTTCCAATTTCCATCTCAATTGCTCCTGGGCAAAGATTTGAGGAAATCATCGCATTCTTCCACTTTAATCGGATGATTTCCGGTGACAAATCCCAACAATTAATTGCTGGAAATTTTAGCCACCAATAGCAGCCCCAAAACAGCCAAAAATCCTAGCATTAATCCATCATTCCTTCACTCTTCGGCTAGCACCAGTTCCTACTCAGTAGTTGGTTGTGCACCGGACTTTGGAGATCGCAGTTTCAAGAAATGATTCTACAGCAGTCTCTAGAAGAGACCAATCCGGTGAGTTAATCTCTCTTGATTCAAATTGTTTTTATTCTAATCAATTGTAATTGGACTCGATAGGTGGATTCTAGGAAATTATAAACAGTATATTTTCCACTGCGCCATGTTATTTTTCCGATGACGAATCACAACAATTTGTATGCCATTTACATCTCACATGCGACATTTCCACAAAGCATACACGACATCATCCCATGTGTCTTGCATCTTAACCACATTTTCATGCAGCCACTTGCATTTTTGTGTGACATACATACACATGTCATTTCATCCCACCTAATAAAGGATGTTTCAAGTGTGCTCCTTACAACCATTTCATTCCATAACATACCAGGTATCCTAAAACTACACGTGTATTGCCCGTGCACTAGATTTCACACGGCCATTTCACTATACCATGTCATTCAAAATAAGACCATAATTGTCCTAGGTCTATTTCCATGTGGTGGTTCACATGATGTCATTCATGACATCATACTCATTCATCATAAGTGTCACGGTGACGCCAGAGTCCTGCTTGCGCATCATGGTCCACATTGGATCATTGCATGACATTGTGAAATCATTCGAGGTACTCCTCGAGTGCTGGATTAGTATACATATAGGGGCATTTCATAACATTATCAAATCATGCAAGGTGTGTTGGAGATTGTGCCCTAAGGCCAATATTGGATTATGTAATTTGACTTCTAAGATTAATCTAGTGTAGATTAATATTATCATTTATGTTTGTATGTTAGCATTTATGATAAGTATCCATGAATAAATCGTGTTATTCTAAATATCCCTAGTCGATTGTTATTATGGGAATAATAACAAACTAAGACTAGTGTGAGTGATAATGGATATTCATAAGATGAATATAGTGTATACAGATACAGATTATACTCACGGGTAATATGTTAGAGAACATGTTACTGGAGACCCACTATGAGATCAAGTTCATGGTCATGTGTCACAACTGATCTTGATTATAGTAGTGTCATTAGCTGATTCCTTTGACCTGAGGTCACCATTGATTCCGAGATGAACTCATGTTGTGCTTTGACGCAGTCAAACGCTGCTTGTAACAGAGTAGTTATAAAGGCTGTGATTGGGTACAATATGACTCATGCTTTGGGATGTGAGTGACAGATATGGGATTTTGTCCCTCTCTATCAAGAGAGCGATATCACTGGGCCCCTCGATAAGTAAGACTGTTAAATGCATGGCCGTGCTCAAATAATTGATAGAGTATCAATTGATTTGTCTAAACAGTTTACTTTGAGATCGAGAAAGCATATGATTAATTATATAAGATTGACAAGTATACCATGTCTTATGATTAATCATGATATCAAAGAGACAAAAGGGAATATGACATTCTATAAATAGGTATTGGATCATTCCAATCATATTAATTGGGTAGTCATAAAGGCTTGCTAGAGTCCGCTTATGACTTATAAGGATATTATGGTAATTTCCTTATTGCCAATTGATATGAACCTATGGGGTCACACACAAAGAGCAAAATGAAGTTCATCTTTTCGGGTATAAATTATTATTGGATAATAATTTATGAATGAGAAAGAGAATGAATATATATATAATGATATATATATTTATATATGTGTATAAATATTAATATGATTAATATTGCATAAAGTATGCTACATATTATAATTCAGTTATATAGAGATATAATTAATTATAATATCAAATATACATATGTGTATGATGGAAAATGGAATTGATTTAATATTAATTGAGAATTAATATTAAATTGTGTGGGTTAATTTATAATTATAACTAATAAGGGTATTAAGTTATAATTATAATTAAGTTTAAAGGATATATAAAAGGAAGTTTTATAACCTAAAAACCCTAACCCTAGTCATTTTAACATAAGATGCAGATTTTCTGCAGCCTCCAAGGGGCCAGCCGAAATCTCCCCTTCTCCATCTCCCAAGGTTTTCGAAACTTTGGCCTTCTCTCGTTCGAAGAATCGTTCTTCAATCCCGGCGCTAGCACGCGGTGAATGAATTGCTCCGTGTGGATCAACCGTAGAGGGAAGCTACTTTGGTTCCTAATTGATTCAAAACCTACAAAGAATTAAGGTAATTCTTTAACCCTCCTTCCAATTCAATGCAATGTACATGGGTCCTTGATGGGGATTAATCCTTTTATTTCCGCTGCGTTTTGTTTTGTGCGATTAATTCCCCAACAGTGGTATCAGAGCCACTTGTGCATTGGTTGAATTGGATTTGTTATTTTGATTAGATCAAAATTGCAAGTTAGGGTTGTATGATCTTGATTTAGGGTTCTATGTTATTGTGAATAACATTTTTGATTTGATTTGGAAGTTAATCATTATGAATGATTTGTTTTACACTTGATTTGGATCATTTGGGGGCTGAAAATTCTGGGTTCAGCTTGTTGGCACGCCGGCGTGCTGGAATGGCACAGCGTGCCAACTGGAAATTGTTTCCAGAAAATGAACCAGAATGGTGGCACGCCGGCGTGCCAACCTTGGCACGGCGTGCCACCTGGGAATTTTCAGAATGGCTTGTTTTTCGCGCGACGTGCTGTTTGTTTGACAAATGCAACTGAGAAGCAGCTTGGGGGCACGACGGCGTGCTGGATAGGCACGCCGTGCCAACCTGATTGGCACGCCGTGCCAACATGAATGGCACACCGTGCTCCCTTGATGCTGCGCGCAGCATTGGATGCTGCAGTGCGCGAAAAATTTTTTTGCCTGCGGCGCTTGCTTCGCAACAGGGGCTACCGCCCCCGTAACCCCGTCCAACTCAGCAGCGAGTTGGATCGCTGGAGTTTGGGTTTGGTGTTCTTCGTTTAAGTGTGGAAATTGTTTCTGCATATTTACGATTTTCCAATCAATTATTTATAAATGCAATGAGATTGTGTTTTAGCGTTTTGAACCCTAAATCTTGAAGATTTTATGCATGGTGTTTTGGTATGGTTTTTGGACCCCATGGATGGTTTTGTTTCTTTTGGTTTTATGGATGTAAGGTTTTATAAATACGGCCTGCGAGTCGTTTGTATTTATGTAACCTTATTTTTCTAGATAAATTGTATAGGATGCAATTTATTGTTTGTAAATTTTATTTTACTAGAAAATTGTATAGGATGCAATTTTGTAATATATGTAAATCCATGAGATGGTGCCAAGGAACAAAGACGTGAAGACGGATCCAAGGGGTGCGGCTTTGCTGTGACCATGCGATGGTTACAACCACCTAGGAAATGACCTGTTGATTTTCATATTGGCCTATGAAAATCAATATAGATAAAACCATACCATAACACGGTCTTTCGAGTCTATTGCATGTTTTATATTTTGATGCCATGTGATGCCATGCTAAGTATGATATATGCATGCTAGATGAATGTATGACATTGGATGCCATGCTAGAATTAATATTAACTTAGAAAGATTAATGTTAATGCCATGTATTGTATGAGATACATTTTAATCACAGGAATTAATAAACCCTAAATAAACTTATGAAGTTTATATTTTTGCCACCCAATTACGTATAACACTAGTCAAGTACTATGTTCGCATCATGGTAGCCACGCCAAAGCGGGTACGCATGTTGTGACCTTAGCGAAGCGATAATATGAGAAATGGTGATTCTCATTGTGTTGTAATTGGTTTAACAAAGGGTTAATCAAAACGGTGTTTGAGCCCGAGGCAAAGATGAGATGAGTAACATACAATTAAATATGATATATGATATCATGCATCTCATAAATTAGAAGAGTTGCATAATGATGCAATTGGCAAAGAAGTGCACATCCAAAATATGTTTAAATGGTTTAAAGCATGATTTTGAGTCTTTGCCTACCGAAATTATATTTAATCATAGGGACATGCCAAAGCAGTGCTATGGTTAAGTATGGATTTTGGATCTTCACCCACTTAAATATTTTAAAGGGTTTTATAATTTAAGTGGGAGCATTTAAATAAAAATCTTTACACGCTTTATTATAGTTACGATTGCTATTACCATGATCTCGATTGTTATTGAACTTTGAGAATTGTTCTCAAATCAAAAGGAATCATATGTTCTCAATAATCCTTTTGCCCAATGAACCACTAGCAATTGTAACATGAGTATAAAAGATGCTTACTTGAAGCATCGAAGGGACTCTGTTTAAAATTTATTATCTTACACTTGCCACCAATTCTTCCGCACGTGGAAGTTTTACTTGAGGTATATGATACATCACAAATGGAAATGTTCCATCAGTTAGTGAGCAAGAAAAGATAAGTGTTTGAGGCAACAATTTCTCATTGGCCTCCAAAAGGCATTGAGATGTGATCTTGAATTCATTATTTGATAGTCATTGGTGATGAACTATCATTTGAATGACATGGGGAAAATTGTGAATTAGTTGCATAGGATGCAAAAGAATGTTAAGTTATCCATAAAGGATAAGCCCGCCTCGAATTGTCTGCTTATGGTTCAAAAGGAAAGGATAAAAGGAAGGTCGAAAAGCATAAAGACCGAAAGGTTCGGGTGAAATATGTTTTAAAGACCAAAGCTGTTGGCATAGAGAGATCTCCAAAAGAAGGGTGTTGCCATTTCTAGAATGAATCGTTCATTAGAATGAATCGTTCATTACAATAGAAATAGCAAACCTTGTTTGGAGAACTATAAGAAGATGAAAGGCAGTAAGACTGCTACCTTAAGTATTTATTAACTATTCTACTCTTGTTTCTATATCAAAAGGTATTAGATACCATTGTGAATCTCATATTAGTAGAATATGATGAATCGCAATTTGAATAGAAACCTTATGAAGGTGAAAGGTAGAATGCGAATATGCAAGAGAAGCAAAGGTTGTTACTCAAAGGTTATGAACTTTTACATGTGAGTTACGAACTCTTGTTGCCTATTGAGCTTGTTGGCTTGAGTAAACAAATGTTGTTTATTTTATAATTGTGAATTATAAACTTTATAAAGACATGATTATGAAATGTAGATTTACATAATTGTCTTTATATGTGGAGCCCATCTGTAACATAAATACTGTAAGGATCGAATCAAATAGTTGATTCAACCTATTTTGGCAGTGTCCTCTTGGAGACATAAGCAAAGTCGCATTACGAAACTCCATGAGAATGGACTTTTGGATTCATGAGATTATGAATCATCTTGAATCATGCGAATGTTGTTTATTGTAAAAGATGATAAAGTTGTTCTTTGCTAAAAGTAGTTAAAGAATAATCGATTTATTAAGCATTATACATATGGATGTATATGAATTATAAATCAACTGCTAAAGGAGGTTTTAATACTTCATTACCTTTATGGAACTTTTCTCTAGATAAGAGTATCTAATTAAACACGAGTTTGGAACTTTTGAAGTGTTCAAAAGCTTGTAAAAGGAGTATGAAGTATCTTGACAAGATAGTAAAGTCATTTAGATATGATCCGAGTGGTGAATATTTGAGTCAAGATTTTGACAATCATCTTAGAAATTGTGGGACTGTCTCACAATTGACTCCTCCAAGTACGCCACAAAGGATGTTGTGTCGAAAAGGGAGTAATCGAACTCTATACAGATATAGTTCAATCTATGATGAAGTCAAGTTGATCATTGTTTTCTCAAAAATATGCCATTAAAGCAGCTGTGTATATTGTTCCGTCTAAAACAATTCATGAATCAACATATGAGATATGGTTGGGTAAGAGACCCAAGTTGTTTCATTGAATAAGTTTAGGGCTGTAAAGCTTATTTCGAATAAGTTGGCACCTAAATTTAAATGTCGTATTGTGGATTACTCAAAAGGAAAGTAGGAGTTGTTACTCCTGTGTTTCTTTGGGATACAAAGTAGTTGTAGCTAGAAATGGTTTCCCCTTAAAGAGGGAGTTATTTTCTAGTAGAGTTAGTGGGAGTAAGGTACACCTACAAAACTCGTAATTCACAAAAGTGACATTTAACGTTGAAGAGGAACGTGGAAATGGTTTCATGATCATTGTTGAAATTACACAAGTCCAATGAAAGTCTAGTGGAATACGACATGATTAGGAGAGATATGGATTTCTCAAAATCATGATGTAATTTTACTAGATGAAGTAAGTCTTCTTTTATGAAGAAGCAATGTTAGATTTTGAATCTAATATGTGACTTGATGCTACAAAGGTTGAAGATAAGTCCATGTCTGACAATCAAAGTATAGACTTTGATAAGTCTTTTAGAAGATGCATATGCAATGGTTGCAAGTGAGTTTTCAAATTGAAAACCGATATGGATGGTGATCTTCAAACTTATAAAGCACGACTAGTGACTATAAGGATACGAACAAATTCATAGTAGGACTATGATGAAATCCTCTTTAGTCATTAATCATGATCAAGTCATATTGAGTTCTTGTTGCCATATCCCCATAGTATGATTATAAAATATGGCAAATGGATATCAAAATCTATTTTTTACGTGAAAACATGATTGAGGATGTGTACGTGACACAACCCAAAGTTTTGAGCATCCAAAGAATTCAAATAGCGTATGCAAGTTTTCAAAGATTCTCATAAGGATCGAAACATGCATCAAATAGTTGGAATCATAGTTTTGATAAAGAAATCAAATGGTTTGATTTTATCAAAAGGATGATGAATCTTGTGTTTCAAAAGGATCAGTGGGAGCATATCGGTATTCCTAATGCTATATGTGGATGACATATGGCTTGTTGGAAATAACATTCTTACCTTGCAAGAAGTAAAATCTTGGCTAAGAAAGTAATTTCAGTTAATGTTATAAGCATGACTGCCTGTATTCTTGAAATTGGAATCTATACAGATAGATCTAAAAGAATGTTTTGGCTTAAGTCAAAGCATTGAAAGCGTTCAATATAAAAGACTTAATAGAAGCTTGCTTATGTTAACTGTGTAAATAGTTGCACATATACAACTGATTGCAATTAGTTGCAATATATCAGTCGAGATCTAGTATTCTCTTAAAAAGAGAAGTTATGATTTTGAAAGGTTCAAAATAAAACGTTATAGCTAAATATCTATAATAGCAGCCAAAGTATACAGTTACATGTGATGTAAAGAAATTTTGGATGAAGAAGTTCATCAAAATTTTATGTTTTTGTTCTAAGCATTGCTTATCCTGTGAGACTATTGTAGGGACAATAGTTCAATGCGTAAGAACCTTGTATGACACAAGCATATACTTAGGCGTTTTTCACTAATTTAGAGAGGCTGTCTCTAAAGAGAGAGTGAATATGTTTAAAGTAGCAACGGAAGCGAAAATTAATAATTCATTGACAAAGACTCCTGCACGAGTGAATACATGAAAGTCATGTAGGTCAATGGGTATAAGATACATGTATGATTGGCCATAGTGCAAGTGGGAGATTGTTGGAGATTGTGCCCTAAGGCCAATATTGGATTATGTAATTTGACTTCTAAGATTAATCTAGTGTAGATTAATATTATCATTTATGTTTGTATGTTAGCATTTATGATAAGTATCCATGAATAAATCGTGTTATTCTAAATATCCCTAGTCGATTGTTATTATGGGAATAATAACAAACTAAGACTAGTGTGAGTGATAATGGATATTCATAAGATGAATATAGTGTATACAGATACAGATTATACTCACGGGTAATATGTTAGAGAACATGTTACTGGAGACCCACTATGAGATCAAGTTCATGGTCATGTGTCACAACTGATCTTGATTATAGTAGTGTCATTAGCTGATTCCTTTGACCTGAGGTCACCATTGATTCCGAGATGAACTCATGTTGTGCTTTGACGCAGTCAAACGCTGCTTGTAACAGAGTAGTTATAAAGGCTGTGATTGGGTACAATATGACTCATGCTTTGGGATGTGAGTGACAGATATGGGATTTTGTCCCTCTCTATCAAGAGAGCGATATCACTGGGCCCCTCGATAAGTAAGACTGTTAAATGCATGGCCGTGCTCAAATAATTGATAGAGTATCAATTGATTTGTCTAAACAGTTTACTTTGAGATCGAGAAAGCATATGATTAATTATATAAGATTGACAAGTATACCATGTCTTATGATTAATCATGATATCAAAGAGACAAAAGGGAATATGACATTCTATAAATAGGTATTGGATCATTCCAATCATATTAATTGGGTAGTCATAAAGGCTTGCTAGAGTCCGCTTATGACTTATAAGGATATTATGGTAATTTCCTTATTGCCAATTGATATGAACCTATGGGGTCACACACAAAGAGCAAAATGAAGTTCATCTTTTCGGGTATAAATTATTATTGGATAATAATTTATGAATGAGAAAGAGAATGAATATATATATAATGATATATATATTTATATATGTGTATAAATATTAATATGATTAATATTGCATAAAGTATGCTACATATTATAATTCAGTTATATAGAGATATAATTAATTATAATATCAAATATACATATGTGTATGATGGAAAATGGAATTGATTTAATATTAATTGAGAATTAATATTAAATTGTGTGGGTTAATTTATAATTATAACTAATAAGGGTATTAAGTTATAATTATAATTAAGTTTAAAGGATATATAAAAGGAAGTTTTATAACCTAAAAACCCTAACCCTAGTCATTTTAACATAAGATGCAGATTTTCTGCAGCCTCCAAGGGGCCAGCCGAAATCTCCCCTTCTCCATCTCCCAAGGTTTTCGAAACTTTGGCCTTCTCTCGTTCGAAGAATCGTTCTTCAATCCCGGCGCTAGCACGCGGTGAATGAATTGCTCCGTGTGGATCAACCGTAGAGGGAAGCTACTTTGGTTCCTAATTGATTCAAAACCTACAAAGAATTAAGGTAATTCTTTAACCCTCCTTCCAATTCAATGCAATGTACATGGGTCCTTGGTGGGGATTAATCCTTTTATTTCCGCTGCGTTTTGTTTTGTGCGATTAATTCCCCAACAAGGTGTTCCACGAACGCCGAACCTCTGTCCGTGTCTCAAGTTACGCGTGACTTTTCTATAACATCATCTCACATCACATGCCTCAAAAGCATTAGAACTTTATCCATGGGATAATCCCCATGCAACCATTTCATGTCATCCCATTGACCTACAAAGCGTCGAAACTCTGCCCGTGTGTCGGCACACAAGCGGCCATTTCATGACAATTCATTAGGTGCCCCAAAGGCGTCGAATCTCTACCCATGTGGCAGCCCATACAAGGCATTCTTGCATTCCCTTTTGTATGGAATTGGGCACTCTTAGGACATCCCAAACAATGGAAACCAAAGCATAAAGTTCATCCCCATTTTCATTTCCATTCATGAAGCATCATCCGAGCATCATACCTCACGCCATCACTTCATTCATTTATCATCCCTAACTTTTCACATGTGATGTAGGAAAGTACACAAGACTAAAGCTTCGCACAGACAGTTCACTGAGTAAGCTAGATCGACGGAGGACAAAATCTTAGACTTTGAGGGCTGTTGAGGAATAGAGGACAATAGAAATAGAAAGTGAGTCTGATTTCGGGGAGGAAGTGGAAATGGCAATCATCAAGTCTTGCTGATGCTTTGAAGGATTTCCTTAAATCTCAAGACTTCCGTGACATTCTGAAAGAGGAGATACGGGCTGTTGTAAGAGAAAGTGGGGAAATTAGAACAAGTAGGCCTGGAAAGGAAAAAGTGGCTGAATCTTCTTAGTATAGGGCTGATGTCTTAGCTAGTGTAGAGAAGCTACAAGAGATTGAGGCAGCGATGGAAAAGAAAATAAAGGCAAAGTACTCAGAGTTAGATGAAGTAGTCGTTGAGCTAAAGAAAGGGGCCAATATCAGCCTGGGCTCCAAAAGAGGAGTGAATGTAGATGCTATGATAAACAAGGGCATTGAGACCTTCCCTATTGGGTTTCAAGTGATGAAAGTTCCTTTCTACAAGGGGATTGGTTCACCAGAAGCTCACGTGAACCTTTATGCATAAGTCATGCTGACGGCGGGTGCCACCAAGCAGCAGTTAGTCAACTTCTTCCCAACTACACTCGAGGGGGGAGCATTGAGCTGGTATAATTCTTTATCTAAAGATGTGCAGTTGGACTGGGAAGCCTTGTCAGCGGCTTTCATCAAATACTACAGCTTCAATACTAAGATCTAGGTGAAGCTGTATGACATGGAGAGGATTAAGCAAAAGCCGAATGAGTCATTTGACGAATACTATCAGAGATGGATGAATAAGATGATTTTGTTGAAAAACTACCCCGACGAAGATGAGTTGATCCAAAAGTTGATTGATGGTAGCAGGGACATCTTCAGGAACAATATAAATTCCAATCTTTCTGTGAACTCAGCGAAGTGTACAACATGGCTATGAAGATTGAGAGGGATGAAGAAGAGAAGACAGCAAGCTACAGGGGTAGCAGAAGCTTCGGATACAGATCTGGGTATTGATTGACAACTATGACTGGGTCAAGTAGTGGGCCCAGTTCTAGTTCTATAAGTAAAAGTGGGCAGTCTTCAGAGACCAAGCAAGCTGGGGTTGCCGTAGTATCTCAGCAACGAGGAAGCCAAAGTAGAGGTCTAGAGGGTCAAGGCATATCCCCTTAGGCTTTCTCCTTAGCTAAGATCTTTGCGAAATGTAGGAATGGCGGTCTATTGACACCTCTTAGGACATCTGAGAAGCCAGCAGATGCAGACAAGGACAATTTCTGTACTTAACATGTCATGGCGGGACACAAAACCAACAACTATTATAAGCTAAAGGATGCCATCCATAAGCTAATTGATGAAGGAAAGTTACAGGAGCCTACCAAGCCCAGTATTAAGACTAATCCATTACCAGCATTTGAAAGGCAGGTTAACATGGTACAGTCGGGATTTTTGGCCAATTTCATTTTTACCCAAGTCCTGCAAGCAAACTCCACCGTACGAAGTAAGAAAGGGTGAAGCCTATGAGCTTGGATGATCTAGATTTAGAAGATGAGTATGAAGAATATGGCTATAATGAGACAATTAAGCTACCGATTGTGGAGAAGCTAAAAGTTCCTGAAGTCTGTAATGTAACAAAGAGTGGCAGGGTCTACCAGCTAGTGATTCAACAAAGTGAAAAGACCCCAGTGACTGGATCAGGCAGCATGTCAGTGCCAAAGGAAGTAGAAAAGGAATATCTAGTCATCTCTCAATTGGAGAAGACCCCAGCTTAGGCCAGTTTGTTGCATTTGCTGTTGACCTCCCAGAAGCGCAGAACAGCACTGGTTAAAAAGCTATCTGAGATTGAAGTTTCCCCAATTGCATTGCCAGAGGCTATGTGCTACTTGGTGGACAAGGTCCATTCTGGGGCCCATGACATTGTATTTTCTGAGAAAGACCTGCCGCCCGGAGGAAAGGCCCACAACAAAGCCCTTTATTTCAAAGTCACTATAATGGATAGAGTTATGCCCTGTATGATGGTAGATGATGGATCAACCCAGAATATATGTCCATCAAAAATGCTGTCGTACCTGGGCTTAAGTAAAGATGCTCTGAAAAAGTCCTCCACTGTGATTAGAGCCTATGACAACTCTGTGAGCGGACGACGTTTTTGAAGAAACATGGACTCTCTCGGAAGGGAGCCTCGATATCGAGCAACCCTCCCTCGCGTGGGGTTTTTAGGATGGAAATTCATTTTTGGAAGATTAAATTGTTTCATAAAAGAATCAAGACCTAAGTCTTGATGAAGAGTGTAGGAGTGGCCACCTGGCTCAACTCAACCGGGAAATTACAGTGTAGCTGAACCGAACGAAAGGCCGCTCTACTATCCAAAGATCTAGGTCCGGACAAGTCCCTTATTTTGTGTCTAATCAAAATAAAATTGGCCAATGTTTTGTGATGGTATTTTATAATTCTGACATTCATTCTTATTAATAAAGGCATGCAGCGTACACACAAATTAAAATAAAGTAAAAAGGAGAGAATAAATAAATTATTACAACCTAATTGAATAAAAATAAAACTCTTAACCTCACCTTACAAGTGCCTAAAATACACGAATAATCTAGAAAAATTACAATCGCCTAAAATACACGGATTAATCTATTACTTGCATTAAAAATGAAAAATAAAAACTAACTAAAGCTGCAAAACAGACAGTTAGCACAATTTATAGCACACCATAAATAGGACTCAAGTAGGACATAATAGGATTTTAAGGAGTTTGGGGCATGCAATTGGGGGCTAACCGGGTCGGGTTGGGTCGGCTAGCCGGCCCGATTAGACCTGCAAAACGATTTTTGAAACGTCCCTCTATTATTATTTTGTGAGAAAATCATTTTGAAAATATTTTCTTTTTCTGGTTTACTTTAATTTAGCATATGAAGTGGGTCGGTTTTTGGGAGATTCAGGTCTCCGTCGTTGCATTGTTCTAAATGCAATAATTTCAAAAAATAAATCTAAGGTCGTGAATGCACACAACAAAATTCATTTTTGATGATTTTATGATTTTTCAGAATTTTTATGATTTTTAGGAATTTTTGTGGATTATTCTGGAAATTCTACCCCTAGACGAGAATTACAGTCGGGCGGTTGTAATTATAGCTGTGTGACTGTAACTACAGTCGTATGACTATAATTACAGTCTTGCGACTGTAATCTATCCAATTGTAGAAAATCCCTAAAAAATATTTAAATGAAAGGAAAAAAGCAGGGGAAATCAAGAACACTCGTACAACTGTATATACAGTCGTAAGACTGTTCTTCACCACAAGAACAGTGATCTCTAGAGACAGCAAGCCTAAAAATTGAGTTTTTATGCACAAAAACACACCAAATCGCTAAGAAAAAGTAAGAAAAATGAAGATTTTAGGTGTAATTACTTTTGTGGCGCTGATCCACCATAAGTTTGACCGCTGGGAACGCTCCAATCACCTCCAAATTACTTCTTTTTCTTTGTGTGTTGAGGTATCAAGAGTTGTCCAAATACTCCCAAGTGTCATGGATTTTAGCGGATTTGAGGTTTAGAATTGATTATGTTAAGTTTTAACCTATGATTTCTATCTGGTTTTAAACTTTAACACTCAAAAATCAAAAGAAAAAGAGGAGAAAAAGATTGAGTTTTGTTGAGTTTTCTTTTTCTCTCCTTTTTCTCCCTTTTCTCTATCAATTTTCTCCCTAAAAATCAGCCAAAATCCCAGAACCAAAAAAGCCCCTTACTTTCCTCTCTTTCTCCCTTTTATTTTCTGGTTTCTTGCTTCAGAATCCTAGCATTAATCGCTCCTCAAATCAATCCCATTTTTAATTCCCAAGGTATGGGTTGCTGTACCTACTCCGATATTACAGTCGTACGACTATAGACTGTAATACATCCCCATGACTGTAGTTACAGTCGTGGCACGACAATTTTTTTTTAAGTCTAGAAAATTCCGGCGCTTACAGCTCCTCCTCGCGTGATCAAATTTGACACCCGACTCCAGGTCCAAAATACCTGAGGTGATGAATATGAGAGCGCGGATCAAACCGCTGCAAACACAGGAAAGAAAACATAGCTGATCTGGGCCGATACCGAATCTACACATATTCGAGGCGGATCTGCTGAAATGATGAATCTAACATAAGCCAATACCGGGTCTAGGTTACCCGAGGCCAGGTTGATGGTGAAATAAGCCGATACCAGGTCTAGGTTACCCGAGGTGAAGTTGAAGATGAAATAAGCCGATACTGAGTTTAGGTTCCCTGAGGCAAAGTTGAAGATGAAATAAGCCGATACCGGGTTTAGGTTACCCGAGGCAAAGTTGAAGGTGAAATAAGCTGATACCGGGTTTAGGTTACTCGAGGGGAAGTTGAAGGTGAAATAAGCCGATACCGAGTTTAGGTTACTCGAGGGGAAGTTGAAGGTGAAATAAGCTGATACCGGGTTTAGATTACCCGAGGCGAGGTTGAAGGTGAAATAAGCCAATACCGAGTTTAGGTTACCCGAGGTGAAGTTGAAGATGAAATAAGTCGATACCTAGTTTAGGTTACCCGAGGCAAAGTTGAAGATGAAATAAGCTGATACCGAGTTTAGGCTACTCGAGGCAAAGTTGAAGGTGAAATAAGCCCGAGGCAAAGTTGAAGATGAAATAAGCTGATATGGGGTTTAGGTTACCCGAGGCAAAGCTGATCTGGGCCGATACAGGGCCTAGGTTACCAGAGGCGGATCTGCTGGGGATGTGGAGTGAAGCTGATATGGGCCGATACTGGGTTTATGTTACCCGAGGCGGATCTGCTGGGAAATCAAGAATGAAGTCGATCTGGGCCGATACTGGGTCTATGTTACCTGAGGCGGATCTGTTGGGAAATCTGGAATGAAGCCGATCTGGGCCGATACCGGGTCTATGTTACCCGAAGTGGATCCACTAGATATTTGGAATGAAGCTGATCTGGGCCGATACCGGGTCTATGTTAGCCGAGGCGGATCTGCTGGGTATTTATTCTTGTCCGAGACAGTGATAAAGAATTCCTGCATTTGCAGTAATGATCCTTCATTCTTTGATCGAGAGATTTTGAACAAAAATTTTTGCCCCTTCGATCAAGAATGAAGATTAGCTGGGGATGAATGCTCTATGTATGTTGTATATGTATGCATGGTGATGCATATGCACATGGATCCTAAAGGATGCATTTCTCATTGTTTGTTTAATATCGATGTTTCTCCTTTCTGCTGGGAAAGATATGTTTTGCCCCTGGCTTGTGGAAGATACTCTTTACACGAAGTTTTTCCTTGTTGAAGAAATATGAGGACTGCTGGGGAAATAAGATGACTACTGGGGATGCGTGACAACTGCCGGGGAGAGAATCATCATGTCCTTTGTAAATATTCCACTGGGGAATAATGTGGAGAATCTTGCTGGGGAGATCATGGAGAGACTCTGCCTTTTGCCCTTGTGATTTATGAATCTGGAAGCACTCTAAATTTTGCCTGGGTTGCCTAATATGGGTTTTCAGCCCAGCAAGTTGCTCTAACTTTTGCCTGAGGTGCCTTTTCTGTTTTCACCCTAATGAGCTTTTTTTCTTTTTAGTTTAAGATGAGAAAAGACCATCTGAAATGGTGCCATGACCACTTACCCTATCATCCTTTTATTGATGAGGTGATGCTAAAAAAAAGGCTTGATTTCTTCAATAGCCAAGTCCTTGGGCAACCACTGTTGCTCTTTGGAAAGATGAATTAGATTTGGAGGACGATGAAGGATTTCAGACTGTATGTATTTAGTACATTTTCATTGTTAAATAACGTGATATGTTTAACTAGTTAAATGCAAAGCGCTTTCCTTAAGTGGATGTTTAAGCAAGATAACTTTGTTTATGCATTTTGACATAACCACACAAATATATTCAAACAAACATCCCACTTTATTGATAAAATCAAAATGAGTACATTTGAAAGGATTAATTCCCAAAATGGTATACACTCCACACAAAGCCAGAATCCGTCACCAGTCATCCCTTTCAGATTTTCTGACTTATCATTTTCTCTCGTGTCTTAACTTTTGCCTAGGCTGCTCTTTTTGAGTTTTTGACCTAGCAGACCCCCACTTTTTTTCAGACATGGTTAAGCTTTAGGCGGTCTTGGTTGACAGGATTTGTGAGCTCATTTCCATCCATGTCCATGATGCTGACACCACCTTTTGATAGCACTTTCTTCACAATATATGGCCCTTCCCAGTTGGATTTGAATTTCCCCCTAACATCGACATTTGAAGGCCTTAATTGTTTCATAACCAAATCCCCTGCTTTCAACTGCCGCCTAGGGTACTTCACATTCTGATTATAGGCTCTGGCCATTTTGCATTGGTACATCTGCAAATGTTCCAATGCTTTTACCCACTTCTCATTTAGCATTGCCAACTGCTCGTATATGGCTTGAGCCCACTCAGTTTTTGGTAACTGAGCTTCCAAGGCAACCCTGAGTGACTTAAGCTTTATTTCTATTGGTAACACTACTTCCATACTGTTGGAAATGCCCTAGTCCCGAGGCATTGGTCCTTGTGTTTGTATAATACATTTGTACATTAATGTGAACTTTATGTATTATACAATTTGTGTTAAGGAAATAAAGGCATTAATCTATTTATTATATGTCTTGTGATATATTTTAAGTAGAGTATCCAATGGACATATCCATATCCATGTTGTCAAGTGTGAGGCACTTGGCAGTAAGACTATGGATAGGGAAAATGATATGGCCATAAAGTTATCCGTAGTCTGCTCCAATCATGGGAATGAATGGAACTAAAGACTATCATTAGCCTGGTTGTATGGCGGTGTCTTACCGGTCATAGAACATGAAATGTCAACCAGGTTAATGGGTACATGTAAAAAGGTCATGGTACTGGATTGATCCACTTAACGGGAATCTATATGGTATAGTATCACAAATGATTCTTGAGTAGTACTTGTATAAGTCCTTCGACCGGACCATATGATGGTGTTGCATGTGAAGTGGCACACTTTGGTGTAAGCCTAACGGGCCTGTAAAAGGGTTCCAAGTATGGGTACGTTCGGGTGTGTTAGTAAACATGGCAGTGCTATGGATATGCAGAAGGGAATGTCACTCAGTGATTCACTGAGACGATATCATCGGCCTCTTAAAGAATGTTACTGATAAGTGTGCGGCCGCACCCAAATAAGATTGGATCTTGTTTGTGAGGATCAGTTCATTCGGTATCAAATCAAGGTCCAGACACAAGGAGGGTGATACTTCCATGCCTCTGTGTTGGACACCGATATCAGCGACATGGGATTTACAAGTTCAAACTACAGGGTTACGTTTTCAGTTAGACTGCTTACTCCATCTTAATTAGGGGCTGCAGTGGCTTGCTAGAGCCCGCCTGCAGTCTGTGGGCCTTGGCCTACTGCCAACATAAAGACGGGCCCATTGGATCGTACACATTGAACGTCTGGACTTTAACTCGTCGGATTAAGTGTGTACTTGGAGTATACACTTTTGAAGAGAGAGAGATATATTAATTATATTATATGACTCAATTGGATTGATCAAAGTGATATAATTAATATTTATTTTGGCCTTCTCATAATTAATTCAATGAATTAATTTGTGGGATTATTTCCTAGGTGGCAATATTCTTATACATGTATAGGTTTACATGTATCTCATTTTATGTATTGTCTAATTTAATCCCTTGATTAAATTACTAGGGCAAATGAATTTTAATTTACATGTATGTAATATATTATATGGTATAATATATATAAGCATACATGTTAAATTAAAGTTGCATTTGAAATTAATTAAAACAATGGGATTAAAATTAGGCTTGGGCTTTTAAAGGAATAAAGTCTACATTTAATGGGATATGTTGGCCAAAATTTTGCATGGAATTAGTAAGAATTGTGAGTCATTTTATGGACAAAAATGATGATGACATATTCTTATGGACCAATGAAAGAATGGTGAGTCATTAGTATGACATATGATGGGGCAAAGTTGGACTTTGCCACCTTGCATCTTGCTTTTCCTTTATGGTAAGGAAATGATGAAGGTGGGATCACCAATCTTCTATGTTGGCCGAATATGGAGGGATGAGAGGGGTGAGTCACCATTTGGACTAAAGAGAAAAGGAAGCAAAGTGAGACTTTGCATCTTTTGGACCAATTGGAAAGTGGTGACTCATGCTTAGTGACAAAATAGATATTTGTTACTTTATTCTCATCCATCTCATTTTCAATGGATTGAAATGATGTGCCATGATTTTCTTCCATGCTTAGCCGTATACATTCTTTCTTTGAAAGAATTTATGCCCACTTTTGCACTTTGGTTTTTTTCTTTGGTAGAAAAAGCACTTGTGAGAAAAAGAGAGAGATTGTATTATTTCTTTTGGAAAGAAATATTTTGGACAGCCATAAGGACTTAGCTTGGCAGCCCTTTTTCTTCTCTCTTTCTCCCTCTCTTCTTGTCATCCGAGTCGCTAGCACGGGTTTCGGTCCGAGAGCCGTTCGTGTACGCATCGGTGGAGGAAATCTACACTTGATTTCTGCAGTCCGCATCCGTCTCTTACAGAGACTTTGTGGTAAGTTTTCGAAACCCTCCTTTTATGCTTTTAGTTTTTGATTTCCACATCTTAAGCTCCTGGGCTGGATTCGAGGAAATCGACGTGTATTTCCGCTTTTATCGGTCGGTTTCCCGTGACGAATCCCAACAGTGGTATCAGAGCAGGCTTTTGATCGGTGGAAATCTTTAACTTGGCGGATCCCGTGTTTTAAAATTGGAGATTTTTGTGGACGGGATTCTTTTGGTTTTGGGTTTGTGATTTTGCCCGTTGAATTTTGCAAATGGAAAAGCATGTTGCATATGGTGTATGCTAGGTTTATTTTCTATTTGTGATTTTCTTGTTTATGGAAATTTATTTTTTGCATATAGGTTTATGCTAGATTTATTTTTCCATTGGATGATTTTATTTCTTGGTGATTTAATTTCATGTTGCTATTTTTTTTTCGGAAAAATCACGGACCGTTTCGGGTCGAAATGGGGGCAGCAGTTGCTGCTGGCTGCTGCCCCGGCAGCAGCGCCGCGGCTGCTCCGCGCGGCGGGCCGAGCCCGTTTTTGGATTTGGCGGGATTTTTGGGCCGGGCCAGATTTAAAATTTTAAAAATATGCGTGTTTAAATTTTGGTAATTTTTATGCGCGTGGGGTTTTAAAATTTTAATTGTTTTAAAACTGTGCGTGTTTAATTTTGGAAATTTTATGCGCATGTTTTATGAATGAAATTTATTTTTCGTTCATGCGATATTTATTTTGGAAATTAATACGGTTAATTGAACTTGGTTCGGGTTTTCTTGGCACGATTACCCGGACGGCTAATTTTGGAATTCATGGTTTCCCAATTGGATTGGGAGCAATTTTGCCTGGGTTGTAGGCCCAAAGCCCGCACGAGTTTAGAACCATGATCGGCCAAAATTTGGCGATTTCAAAATAATGGCTATGGACATTATTGAAATGGGATTAATTCATGCATTTAACATGTTTATAAATTGTATGTATTGGATACATGTATGTATGATTAAGTGCTTGAATGGATGTTTTGGGCCTTATTTATTTGGGTTGTAATATTCTTTTAGTAAATAAGGCCTACGCGTTGTTTTCTTTTTATGTAATTTTATTTTATGTGTTTATTATGGAATTATGTAAAGAAGAAGCCGATTGGATTGGCGTGCTAGAAGGATGAGGATGCGGCCCACCTGATGTCGTTCTAGTATAGGTTTACTAGAATTATATTAGGATGTAAATTTTGGCCCATAGCATTTCATTTTTATTTAATTATGCTTGATTTATTTACGTGTGAGAATGTATGTACCAACCCTATTTCACCCGCCTATGCATCTAAGCAGTTATTAATTGAATCTAATAACCAAAAGGTAATTACTAAGTCTCTTAAAAGTGCTTCCCTCATTCATAACCTACTCGAAGTGGGGATAGGCCAGCTGTAGACCAACCCTCGTTGGATGCACTGGAGTATCGTCATTTTGTATTGGGTTGGAGTATTGGTTACTCTAACACTTGGATGGAGGTTTTGACTTAGCGTGGGTAGTAGGATGTTCCTGGCCCTAAGCACAGATGGGTAAGTGCCAACAGACCCATCAAACCGAGAGTCCCTAGGTTGGGATTGGACGGCGTTCCTACCTAAAAATTGGGATATAGTTGTTCCAGGCCCTCGTCTGGCTATATCTTGATATAATATGGATCTCGGCCCATGAGCCCAACAACTCGAGTTAATTAATAACACGATTCATTATTAATTATATATGGGAAGAACATGTTAAGTCCTTTATTAACACTCGTAATTTTTCTGTGTAGAAGCCAATGGCTACGAATGATACTTTATCACTGCGATCTTTCTTGGAATGGGACAAGCTTTCTGGCCCTAACTTTTGGGACTCGTCTATGAACTTAAGGAAAGTTCTAAGACAAGAGTCTAAAGAGTATGTGCTCGAAAAGCCTGTACCGGTTGTGCCAACGAGAAGTAATCCACCGGCTGCCCAGCTGGAGGAATACTTGGCACATGTAAAAGATAACCGGGATGTGACATGCCTGATGTTGGCTAGTATGGTTCCTGAATTGCAAAAGCAGTTCCTAGATCATCAGGCCTTTGCTATAATGACAACTCTTAATGAGATGTTTTATGAGCAAGCTTATCAGGAAAGGTACCTGATCCACAAGGCATTCCGCAGCTGTAAGATGGGAGCCGGGACATCTGTGAGTGCACACATGCTCAAGATGAAGGGCTATCTGGATAATTTAGCCCATCTCGGAACTCCTATCTCACGGGGCTGGCGGTTAGCACGATCCTAGATTCTTTACCGGATTCTTATGATCAATTCATCCTAAACTTTTACAAGCAAGGGATGGACCGTACTGTTAGTGAGCTGCATTGGATGCTTGAGCTCGCTGAACTGTCGATCAAGAAGACTCCGCCGGTACTTAAGGTTAACAAGGGGAAACCTCCTTTTGCTAAAGGCAAGGCCAAGGCCAAGGCCAAGGCTAAGGAAGCCAAGGCTAAAAAGGCTAAAGCCCAGCCCAAGGCCCATTCCAAGGATGTCTGCTTCGGTTGTAAGCAGGCTGGACATTGGAAAAGATCGTGTCCTAAGCTTTTAGGAGAGAAAAGGAAGACGCAGGGCATGTCTTCATCCGGTATATATGTCATAGACATTAACCTCTGTTTCAACATCTTATGTATTGGATAGTAGATGTGGTTCTCACATTTGTTGTAATGTGCAGGGACTTAAGAACAGGAGATAACTGGGATCGGGACAAGTGGACTTGCGGGTCAGAAATGGAGCAAGGGTTGCTGCCATAGAGATCATCGGGACCAGCTTATGATGCCTAGTAGATTAGTTTTTGTTACTGAAACTATGTTATTTTGTACCTGTTATGTACAGGAATATTATTTCTGTTTCAGTTTTGGATATTTCTGGATGTTTTATCTAGAAAAGAATTATTTTATGGAGTAGCTCTGTTAAATAATGTCTTTTATATCCTGTATCTAAATGAAACTAATCATGTCTATAATATACATACTTAAAGGGTTAAGCCTAACGAACTTAATCCGGTTTACCTTTGGCATTGTCATTTGGGCCACATAAACAAGAAGCGCATAGCTAGGCTTCACATAGCTTGAATCCTAGGATCATTTGACATGGAGTCACTTGATATATGCGAGTCTTGTTTTTAAGGTAAAATGACTAAAGAACCTTTCAGCAAGGAGGCTAAAAGGGTCGCTAGCTTATTGGACATAATGCATTGAGATGTATATGGATCGACAAGCATAGCACCTAAGGGTGAACATCTATACTACGTATCCTTCACAGATGATTTCATCAGAAATGGCTATGCCTATGTAATGAAATATAAGTCTGAGAACCTTGATAGGTTCGAGGGATTGAGGAACGAAGTACAGAACCAACTAGGCAGAAATATCAAAGCTTTTCGGTTGGACCGAGGTGGTGAGCATATAAGCCTATAGTTTGACTCATTTTGAGAGAGCATGGAATAGTTCCACAGCTCACTCCTCCAGGAACACCACAATGGAATGGGGTGTCCGAACGGAGGAATAAGACCCTATTGGACATGGTCCGCTCAAACGATGAGTCATGCCTCTCTCCCAATAAGTTGTAAAGGATATGCTCGTGAGACAATGGCTCTCATTTTCAATTATACTCCGACTAAGGCTTAGGAAAGACCCCATTTGGAATATGGACGGGCAGGGTGCCTAATGTGTCTTTCCAACAGATTTGGGGTTGTCATGCACAAGTCAAGAAATTAACTGTGAGCAAAAGTAACACCCAAAACCGACTAATGCCTGTTTGTGAGCTACCCTAGGGAAACCAAAGGGTATTACTTCTACGACCCCGCTGAGAACAAGGTGTTCATGACTTGAAAGGGGGTCCTTCTTGAAAAAGGGTTTCTTTCCAAGAAAGACAGTGGGAGCGATATTGAACTCAGGGAAGTTCAAAGCTCAGAAACTCCTAAAAAGGATAACTCGGAGACTAGGGTGAAGCTTCCAAAAGGGGAAGCATCAGCCCAGGTCACACAAGGACCTAAAAGGTTTGGTAGGGATCATCAGGAACATGAGAAACATTGGTTTTTGTTTCTGATGATTATGCTCTTTTGTCTTGTATGAAGAGGAGCTCAAAACCTACTAGTAGGCTATAGCTAGCCCACTGTCTGCCATGGTGGTGGATTTGCAATCTATGTATGATAATCAGGTTTGGAACCTGGTTGATTCACCTCTAGGTGCTAAGGTAATAGGTTGCAAGCGGTGCTATAAGCTATAGGCCAACAATGCCTTTAAGGGTGTGTATAAGAGGTTTAGTGGGAGCATAGTAACTTTCCTGGTATTATATATGGATGGCATCCTTCTGAATGGAAGCGACATACCAACACTACAAGGGAATTGTAATGGTTGTGTAAGTGCTTCGCAATAAAGGACTTAGGCGAAGCTGAGACGATCCTAGGGATCAGGATCTACAAGGTTAGATCCAATCGGCTTCTAGACCTAAGTCAGGCCAAGTACATAGACATAGTTGATATCTTCTGTGACAACGCGGGGCTGTTGCACGAGGTATGTGCCTCGGTCACACATATACACGAAGCACGAACTCAGGGAGTTTCACCTATTGCGAGAAATCGCTGAGGGGGTGACATCTCATTACAAAGAGTGGACACCAAAGACAATGTCGCAGATCTTTTGAGCAACATGCTTGGCTATGCCTATGCACGAAGGTTGTACTAGATCTATAGGGATTAGACCCATGCCTAGTAGGTACTAGTGCAAGTGGGAGATTGTTGGAAATGCCCTAGTCCCGAGGCATTGGTCCTTGTGTTTGTATAATACATCTGTACATTAATGTGAACTTTATGTATTATACAATTTGTGTCAAGGAAATAAAGGCATTAATCTATTTATTATATGTCTTGTGCTATATTTTAAGTAAAGTATCCGATGGACATATCCATATCCATGTTGTCAAGTGTGAGGCACTTGGCAGTAAGACTATAGATAGGGAAAATGATATGGCTATAAAGTTATCCGTAGTCTGCTCCAATCATGGGAATGAATGGAACTAAAGACTATCATTAGCCTGGTTGTATGGCAGTGTCTTACCGGTCATAGAACATGGAATGTCAACCAGGTTAATGGGTACATGTAAAAAGGTCATGGTACTGGATTGATCCACTTAACGGGAATCTACATGGTATAGTATCACAAATGATTCTCGAGTAGTACTTGTCTAAGTCCTTCGACCGGACCATATGATGGTGTTGCATGTGAAGTGGCACACTTTGGTGTATGCCTAATGGGCCTGTAAAAGGGTGCCAAGTATGGGTACGTTTGGGTGTGTTAGTAAACATGGCAGTGCTATGGATATGCAGAAGGGAATGTCACTCAGTGATTCACTGAGACGATATCATCGGCCTCTTGAAGAATGTTACTGATAAGTGTGCGGCTGCACCCAAACAAGATTGGATCTTGTTTGTGAGCATCAGTTCATTCGGTATCAAGTCAAGGTCCAGACACAAGGAGGGTGATACTTCCATGCCTCTGTGTTAGACACCGATATCAGGGACATGGGATTTACAAGTTCAAACTACAGGGTTACGTTTTCAGTTAGACTGCTTACTCCGTCTTAATTGGGGGCTGCAGTGGCTTGCTAGAGCCCGCCTGCAGTCTGTGGGCCTTGGCCTACTGCCAATATAAAGACGGGCCCATTGGATCGTACACATTGAACGTCTGGACTTTAACTAGTCGGATTAAGTGTGTACTTGGAGTATACACGTTTGAAGAAAGAGATATATTAATTATATTATATGACTCAATTGGATTGATCAAAGTGATATAATTAATATTTATTTTGGCCTTCTCATAATTAATTCAATGAATTAATTTGTGGGATTATTTCCTAGGTGGAAATATTCTTATACATGTATAGGTTTACATGTATCTCATTTTATGTATTGTCTAATTTAATCCCTTGATTAAATTACTAGGGCAAATGAATTTTAATTTACATGTATGTAATATATTATATGGTATAATATATATAAGCATACATGTTAAATTAAAGTTGCATTTGAAATTAATTAAAACAATGGGATTAAAATTAGGCTTGGGCTTTTAAAGGAATAAAGTCTACATTTAATGGGATATGTTGGCCAAAATTTTGCATGGGATTAGTAAGAATTGTGAGTCATTTTATGGACAAAAATGATGATGACATATTCTTATGGACCAATGAAAGAATGGTGAGTCATTAGTATGACATATGATGGGGCAAAGTTGGACTTTGCCACCTTGCATCTTGCTTTTCCTTTATGGTAAGGAAATGATGAAGGTGGGATCACCAATCTTCTATGTTGGCCGAATATGGAGGGATGAGAGGGGTGAGTCACCATTTGGACTAAAGAGAAAAGGAAGCAAAGTGAGACTTTGCATCTTTTGGACCAATTGGAAAGTGGTGACTCATGCTTAGTGACAAAATGGATATTTGTTACTTTATTCTCATCCATCTCATTTTCAATGGATTGAAATGATGAGCCATGATTTTCTTCCATGCTTGGCCGTATACATTCTTTCTTTGAAAGAATTTATGCCCACTTTTGCACTTTGGTTTTTTTCTTTGGTTGAAAAGCACTTGTGAGAAAAAGAGAGAGATGGTATTATTTCTTTTGGAAAGAAATATTTTGGACAGCCATAAGGACTTAGCTTGGCAGCCCTTTTTCTTCTCTCTTTCTCCCTCTCTTCTTGTCATCCGAGTCGCTAGCACGGGTTTCGGTCCGAGAGCCGTTCGTGTACGCATCGGTGGAGGAAATCTACACTTGATTTCTGCAGTCCGCATCCGTCTCTTAGAGAGACTTTGTGGTAAGTTTTTGAAACCCTCCTTTTATGCTTTTAGTTTTTGATTTCCACATCTTAAGCTCCTGGGCCGGATTCGAGGAAATCGACGCGTATTTCCGCTTTTATCGGTCGGTTTCCCGTGACGAATCCCAACACATACAATATACCAAGGCATAGGGAGTTTCCCCTGTTGGTGTTCTGACTCTGGCTCTGTAACCCCAAAGAGCATATGGTAGTTTGTCAGCCCAATCTTTGTAAGTGGTTGCCATTTTTTATAAGATCTTCTTTATCGCCTTATTAGCCGCCTCCACTGCATTGTTAGATTGTGGCCTATATGCAGAGGACTTGTGGTGTTCAATGCCATGTTCTGCAAGTAGTTCAGCTATTGTCCCTTGAAATTGCACTCCGTTGTCAGTCACTATATGATGGGGGATCCCGTATCGGGTGAAAATGTTCTTCTGGATGAACTTAACCATCTGCTTAGCTGTTACACTAGCAAAGGATTTTGCTTCCACCTATTTTGAAAAGTAGTCAACTACCACGACTATGAATCAGTGTCCATTAGATGCTGTATGATGAATTTCACCAATCATATCTACCTCCCATGAGGAAAACGGCCAAGGAGAGGCCAGATTCTGTAGTTCAAGTGGTGGCAGATGACTGATATCATCATAAATCTGGCACTCGTGACATCTTTTAACTTTCCTTATACAATCAACCTGCATAGTTATCCAGAAATACCCTTGTCTCATTATGTTCCTGGCTAGAGCAATTCCATTATATGTGGCTCGCAAAATCCTACATGTACTTATTGCAACACTGTTTCTGCCTCCTGCTCTGTTAGGCACCTCAAAAGAACACCATTTACTGTTCTCTTATATAGACTATCTTCAAAGATTCTGAACTGACTGGCTAATCTTCTTAATGAAACCTTATCAGTAGTATTGGCTCCCTCTAGGTACTTTCCTTCCTTCATATACTGGTAGATGTCAAAGAACCATGGCTTTTCTTTAGCTACTAATTCTAGTACTTCATGCACTTCAAAGCAGGGTTGTCTGGAAGTTGCTATAACCAGTGGTTGTACTTGAGTTTCTTATGGGTTCTCCCATATAGAAGATAGTGTTGCTAGTGCATCAGCCATCTTCTTCTCATCTCTTGGGACATGTCTGAATTCACATTGGCCGAAAAGCTCTTTTATGTACTATAGCAGTTCCAAGTAGGGCTGTAAGGCTTCTTCTTTCAACTCCCATTCGCCTTGAGCTTGCCTAATCACTAAAAGTGAATCTCCAATGATCAAGATGTCATTTGCCCCTAGTGTCAATAGTGCTTCCATCCCAATAAGTATGTTTCATACTCGGCTCCATTATTAGTTATGGGAAAATCTAGTCTCTTTGACAGAGGGATGACTTCACCATCTGGCATTGCTATGATTACACTAATTCTAGCACCCTTTTTGTTCACAACACCATCAAAGCACATGAACCATCTCTTTACTTCTACCATGGACAGCTGTTCATCCAGGAACTCCAAATTCTCTGTGTAATCTGACTCTAGTGGCTGATTTGCTAGAAATTCTACTACAGCTCGCCCATTGATAGTTTCCTTAGTGATGTACTCAATGTCGAACTCTGACAAAAGCAAGAGCCACCTAGATAGTTTACCAACCAACACCGGTGCTTCATACAGGTACTTCATTGGATCCACTTTGGCTACGGCTTGGACTTTGTATGACTAGAAGTAATGGCGTAACTTCTTGGTAATCCAGATCATTGCCACACATGTCTTCTCCACCAGCGTGTATTTGGTTTTGTACTCCAGTAGTTTCTTGCTGAGGTAGTAAATAGGGTATTCCTTCCTATCATCTTGTTCTTGCGCCAACATTGCCCCCACGGAGGAATCTTCAATGGCCAAATACAAGATCAAAAGCTTTCCTAGAATTGGTGGACTAAGAACTAGCAGATTTATCAGATAAGCCTTTATTTTCTCGAATGCCAACAGACATCTGTCATCCCACACAATCGGCTAATCTTTCTTCAATAGCTTGAAAATTGGCTCACAAGTGGAGGTCAATTGTGCTATGAAGCGACTGACATATTGTAAGGAGCCCAAGAATGAATGGACTTCCTTCTCTGTTTTTGGAGTTGGCATATCTCGAATAGCTTTGATTTTATCTGGGTCAATTTCTATTCCTTTCTAGCTGACTACATGACCCAACAACTTCCCTGATGTGACTCTGAATATGCACTTCTTAGGGTTGAGTCACAAGTTATACTCTCCAATGGGTGTAAGGAATCTGTCCAGGATAACAGGATGTTCCTCCCGGGTCGTTGATTTAACAAGCATATCATCAGCATACACTTCGACTTCTTTGTGGATCATATCATGCAGAAATGTTATGACAGCCCTCTGATAATAGCTCCAGCATTTTTCAACCCAAAGGGTATTACTCTGTAGCAGAAGGTACCCCACTCTGTGATGAATAACTTCTTCACCTTATCGATCACATTCATCAGGATCTGGTTGTATCCTGAAAACCCATCCATGAAGGAATATAGTACCGCTTTAGCTGCACTATTGACCAAAACATCAATGTGAGCTAAGGGGAAATTATCTTTTGGGCATGCTTTGTTCAAGTCCCTATAGTCAATGCATTGTTCAAGTCCCTATGGTCGACGCATACTCTGACCTTTCTATCCTTTTTAGGTACTGGGATGATGTTCGCTAGCCATTCTGCATACTCCACCACTTTGAGGAATTTAGCTTCTATCTACTTAGCCACTTCTTCTTTCACCAACGTAGCCCATTCTGGTCTTAATCTTCTTAGTTTCTGCTTCACTGGCTTGAGCTTAGGGTCTGTTGGGCTCTTGTGAACTACTATCTATGTGTCTACACCCGGCATGTCCTCGTATGACCAAGCGAAAGCTTTAACATGTTTTTGCAATATTCTTGCTAATTCTCTCTCTTCCTCGGGTTTTAGCTCTTGTGAAATGAATACCATTTTGGGATTTTCATCTGTACTTATGTTGATTTCATGCAATGCAGTGTCATGAATGCTAAATATGCTTGAGGGTGATTCAAATGCATGCACATAATTATCAGGATAAACATCACACAAGTGAGCAAACTGAGATTTCATTGCATTAAACTTGTTGAAAATGGAAGAAATAGATACAAAAAATCATTTTCACCCTCTACAAGTGGAGGGCCTTACACTTCTTCAGCTTTCCCATTCAGCTCCAGGACATCATCTAGATCTGCGGCTACTTTGGCTTTTTGTTCAGCAGGAATAATGGTCTTCTCAATTTTAGCCACCTGCGCCTTAGCCTTTTTCATGGTCTCGGCTATCTCAGCAACCATAAAATCCAAGTTTACCTTGGTCAATAGCTCTTCTTCGAACCCTTCTTTAGTCTTCCTAAACGCCTTGCTTAAAGCAGCAGTCTACGCACCTGTAATTACTTCTACAGTTTCATTACAGACTTTCTCTTCATCTTTCTTCTCGAACACTTCTACTGCTTTTGCTATCGCTTTAGGCGGCTCACATTGCAGATCAGCAGACTTAGCAATTAACTCTTCCACCACTACAGGGGCTGCTGGTTCTTCCCTACTCTTCTCAAAGTCTACAACATTAGAAAATATCTCAAAGCCTGGGTATTCAATGTTCCCGACCTTCACTGGCTAGGCCTGGCCATTATACTGCTCTTCTCCTGCCTTTATGAATGGTTTCATCATAGGATTGATGGTCTTTCCTTCCTTCAGGCTTTTCTCATCAGATCCCCCTCTTGTGTAACCCAAGCCGAACTTCCACGGCTTTCCAGAATCAATGTTAAACTTGGGCAAGCCCTGTAAATTAGCTCCGAATCCCATGCTAGGAACAAAATTCTGCTTGTGAAGGTACTTAGAAAACCATTATGGCATATAGTTCTCGTAGATGACCAACGGAGCATCTATAGTTCCCTCCTCACTAACCATAGCAATTTGGAATCCACTGAATGGTATTATCTCTTCATTAACTGCAGCAACCACAGATTGATATTTTGCCTCAATCGTCACAACTTCATTGCTTATCGAGAATTTTATCTTCTAGTGTAAGGTTGAAGGGACACCCCCCCCAGTGGGTGAAACCATTGCCTCCCTAAAAGTAAGGAGAAGGTGACAAGGATGTCAATGACAGTAAAGATGATCGTCGACCTAACCGGACCTACCTCTACTTCAGCTTCAAAGGTCCTGATCACTGTCCTTTTTGAATCATCATAGGCCCTGATCATAGTGGAAGATTCTTCAAACTTTCTTCGCTCAAGCCCAGGAATGGCAGCATTTTCAAGGGACATATATTTAGGGCTGACCCGTCATTTATCATCACGCACGGCATAACCCTATCCATGATGTTAACCTTAATTTACAAAGCTTTATCATGAGCTCTTCCCCCGTATGGCAGATATTTCTCTGAAAATACAATGTCAGGGGATCCTACATGAATTTTATCCAGCAAGCAACACATTGCCTCCGGAGAAGCAATTAGAGATACTTCAATTTTAGAGAGCTTTTTGACTAAAGCTGCTCTGTTCTCCTTGGAAGTCAGCAATAAATGCCACAGACTGGCTTGGGCTGGAGTTTTCTTTAGTTACGAAATAACTAGATCTTCCTTTTCTACTTCCTTTGGCACTGACATACTGCTTGATCCGGTCACCGAGGCTTTCTCATTCTGCTGCACTACTGGTTGGTAGACCCTACCACTTCTTGTTACATTCTGAACTTCGAACACCTTTGGCTTTTCTTCAATAGGCAACTTAACAATCTTATCATAGCTTTACTCTTCACATTTATCCTTTGAATCTAGGTTATCCAAGCTTACAGGCTTCACTTCCTTCTACTCTATCGGCTTCCCACTCTCTAACTTCACCTTAACATCATTGGCCACCACAGACTGTACGGTGGGGTTTGCTTGGAGGATTTGAGCAAAGATAAAATTATCTGGTAACCCCGACTGTACCATGTTGACCAGCCTTTCAAATGTTGGCAGTGGATTATTCTTTGTACTGGGTTTGGCAGGCTCTTGCAATCTTCCCTCGTTGATAAGCTTCTAGATGGCGTCTCTCAACTTATAACAATTATTGGTTCTATGTCCTACCATGATGTGGTAAGTACAGAAATTATCTTTATCTTCATCCGCTGGTTTCTTGAATGGCCTGAGAGAACTTAACAGTCCACCATTCCTACAGTTAGCAAAAATCTTGGCCAGGGAGAAAGCCCAAGGTGATATACCGTGACTGTCCGAACCTCTGCTTTGGTTTCTTCATTGCTGTGACACCACGGCAACCCCAGTTTGCTTAACCTCAGAAACTTGTCCTCCCTTACTTATAGCACCAGAGCCGGATCCACTGCTTGACCCAGCTATAGCTATTGATCTATACCTAGAGCTGTACTTGCAGCTTTTGCTTCCCTTATGGCTTGCAGTCTTTTCCTCCTCATCTCTCTCAATTTTCATGGCCATACTGTATACTTCGCTGAGCTCACTGAAAGGGCGGAACTTCATATTGTTCTTAAAAATGTCCCTACTACCGTTAATCAACTTCTGGACCAATTCATCTTCATCAGGGTGGTTCTTTAGCAAGATCATCTTATTCATCCACCGTTGATAATATTTGTCGAAGGGCTCGTTTGATTTTTGCTTAATTCGCTCCAGGTCATACAGCTTCACCTGAATTTTGGTGTTGAAGCTATAATATTTGATAAAGGCCGTCGATAAAGCCTCCCAATCTGATTGCTCTTCCTCTGATAAAGAATTGTACCAGCCCAATGCTTCTTGCTCAAGTGTAGTCAGGAAGAGATTGATAAGTTGTTGCTTAGTGGCAACAACTTCATCCAACTCTGAATACATCGATTTCATTTTTCTCTCCATAGTTGCCTTAATTTCTTGCAGCTTCTCCAGACTAGACGAGGCATCACCACCCTGTTGAGACGATTCAGCCTGTTTCTCCTTTCCGACCCAACTAGCATCAGTTTCCCCGACTTCTCTCACAACAGCTCGCATTTCCTCCTTCAGCATGTCACGAAAATCCTGTGATCTCAGGAAATCCTTCAAGGCATCAGCAAGACTTGGTGTCTGATTGGCCATCTCAAATTCTTCCCTGGAGTCAGACTCACTTTCTGTTTCTACTGCTCTTTGTTCTCCAACAGCCCTCAAAGCCTGAGACCTTGTCCTTGGCCGATCCAGTTTACTCTGCTTGACATCACACGGGAAATGTCAGGGATAATGAATGAATGGGATGATGACATGAAAAGTGAGACATTAAATTTGATTTATGATGAATGGGTGAAATGATGTGATGAGAGATGATGATGAGGATGATCGCTATTTACTATTATTACTATTTTCGGACATTCCAAGAACACCCAATGTCATGCAAGAAATAATGCAAAGGATTACGTGTGGACCGCCACACAGACAGGATTTCAGCACTTTCGTAACACCTAGTGAATTTTATGAAATGGTCACGTGTGTGCCGACACACGAACAGGA
Source organism: Euphorbia tirucalli (assembly GCA_039660915.1). Lineage (NCBI taxonomy): Eukaryota > Viridiplantae > Streptophyta > Magnoliopsida > Malpighiales > Euphorbiaceae > Euphorbia > Euphorbia tirucalli. The sequence goes on from CM077636.1 coordinate 45,518,895, forward strand.
TTTCGACGCTTTGTAGGTCTATGAGATGACATGAAATGGTCGCATGAGGGCTGGCTCACGGATAGAGTTTCGACGCTTTTACGAGCATCTAACATGGCATGATATTACAAACAAGTTACGTGTATCTTGTGACACAGACAAAAGTTCGGTGTCTGTGGGACACCTTACATGATTTGGTAATATTATGACATGCTCTTATATGTGTACTAATCCGGCACTTGGGGAGTACCTTTAATGGTTTCGCAATGTTATGAAATGGTCCGATGTGAACCATGATGCGTAAGCAGAATTTCTTCGTTACCATGACGCCTATGATAAATGGGTATGATGCTATACGATGAAATCATGTGAGCCATCACACAAGAATAGACCTAGGGCCATCGTGGTCTCTATTGAATGAGATGATTTGATGAAATGGCCGAATGCAATCCGATGCACTGGCAGAATACGAGCAGTTTTGGGACACCCCATATGTTATGAAATGAAATGACCATGATGGGTACTATTAGAATGTCATTAATTTAAATGAAATGATATGTCATGAATGCTTATGTCATACAAAATGCAAATGGCTGCACAAAAACGTGGTTAGGATGCATGACACACATAATGATGTCGTGTATGCTTGTGAAAATGTTAACACATAAATATAATGTTATGGCTGTAAAAATAATGGTTAGTATGAATGTCACACGGATGATTTAATGTTTTCACACACGAAAATAAAATACAAGTGGCTGCATAAAAATATAGGTTAGTTATCGCACAAATGCTTTGTGAATGGTATGTCATGTGCATGGAAAATGTTGATTATGGTATCTCATGAAATGTTGAGAGGCGTGTAACACATAGCACATGAAGTGTATTCCTCCAACCTTGTTCCTCCAAATGTGGTCAATTTTTGAGAAAATTCTAACCAAGTCCTAGGAGGGGTTCTCTTCTATCATCAACTAGGGACGATGAAGGCGTAATTTTATAGCATTCATACAAGTTATTTTGGTATCTTAGGGGAATCCAACTAAGGTCGCCTATATGAGTTCAGTCCAAGTCGGGTTAAAATCAAGGCTCCCATAGCAAAATATACTCCTCACTTCTCCCCACTCAAGGGTCCGAACGGGTTCGTGCGAGGCTATGGGTGTTGTTTCGTATCCGTGTCCTTAAGACCAAGAGGAACATAGGCGACACTTCAACAATTCACCGAGCTAAAAATTGGATACTTAACCTAATGCAAAAATGTCTAACTACAGAATGCAAAATAAAATACCATGCAAGAATCATCCACCTTATTTTGATTAGACACTTTTCAGGGCTTGTTAAATTATTTTAATTTTTTAAGAAATCATTTTTAAGAAATCCCCAGTAGAGTTGCCACTGTGAGAGGATGACGTTTTCGAAGGAACGTGGACTCTCTCGGAAGGGAGCCTTGATATCGAGCAACCCTCCCTCTCGTGGGAATTTTAGGATGGAAATTCATTTTTGGAAGATTAAATTGTTTCATAAAAGAATCGAGACCTAAGTCTCAATGAAGAGTGTAGGAGTCGGCACTCGGCTCAGCTCAACTGGGAAATTACAGTGTAGCTGAACCGGATGAAAGGCCGCTACACTATTAAGAGATCTAGGTCTGAACAACTGCCTTATTTCGTGTCGAATCAAAATAAAATTGGCCAATGTTCTGTGATGGTATTTTATAATTCTAACATTCATTCTTATTAATAAAGGCATGCAACATACACACAAATCAAAATAAAGTAAAAAGGAGTGAATAAATAAATTATTACAACCCATTTGAATATAAATAAAACTCTCAACCTCACCTTATAAGCACCTAAAATACACGAATAATCTAGAAAAATTACAGTCGCCTAAAATACACAGATTAATCTATTCATCACATTAAAAATGAAAAATAAAAACTAACTAAAGCTGCAAAACAGACGGTTATCATAATTTATAGCATACCACAAATAGGACTCAAGTAGGACAGAGTGGGATTTTAAGGAGTTCGGGGGCATGCAATTGGGGGATAACCGGGTTAGCTCGGTTAGCCGACCTGATTAGACCTGGAAAACGATTTTTGAAACATCCCTGTATTTTTGTTTTGTGAGAAAATCATTTTGAAAATATATTATTTTCTCAGTTTACTTTAATTTAGCATGTAAAGTGGGTCGGTTTTTAGGAGATTTGGGTCTTCATCGTTGCGTTGTTCTAAATGCAATAATTTCAAAAATAAAATCTAAGGTCGTGAATGCACACAACAAAATTCATTTTTGATAATTTTCTGATTTTTCTGAATTTTTATGATTTTTAGGAATTTTTATGGATTATCTTGGAAATTCTACCCCTAGACGAGAATTACAGTCGTGCGGCTGTAATTACAGCCGTGCGACTGTAACTACAGTCATATGACTGTAATTACAATCATGCGACTGTAATCTATCCAATTGTAGAAAATCACCAAAAATTATTTAAATAAAAGGAAAAAAGAACAATCATTCGATTGTTCTTCACCACAAGAACAGTCGTAAGGCTGTTCTTGATCTCCAGAGATAGCAAGCCCGAAAATTGAGTTTTTATGCATAAAAACACACCAAATCGCCTAGAAAAAGCAAGAAAAATGAAGGTTTTAGGTGTAATTACCTTTGTGGCGCTGATCCACCATAGGTTTGACCGCTGAAAATGCCCCAATTACCTCCAAATTACTTCTTTTTCCTTGTGTGTTGAGGTATCAAGAGTTGTCCCAAAATACTCCCAGGTGTCACAGAATTTTAGCAGATTTGAGGTTCAGAATTGATAATGTTAAGTTTTAGCCTATGATTTCTATCTGGTTTTAAACTTTGACACTAAAAAATAAAAAGAAAAAGAGGAGAAAAAGATTGAGTTTTGTTGAGTTTTCTTTTTCTCTCCTTTTTCTCCCTTTTGTCTATCAATTTTCTCCCTAAAAATTCGCCAAAACCCCATAACCAAAAAAGCCCCTTACTTTCCTCTCTTTCTCCATTTTATTTTCCGGTTTCTTGCTTCAGAATCCGAGCATTAATTGCTCCTCAAATCAATCCCATTTTTTAATTCTTAAGGTATGGGCTACTGTACCTGCTCCGATATTACAGTTGTATGACTGTAATACATCCCCATGACTGTAAATACAGTCGTGGCACTAGAATTTTTTTTAAGTCTGGAAAATTCCTACACTTACAGCTGCCCCTCACGTGCTCAAATTCGACACCCAACTCCAGGTCCACAATACCTGAGGTGACAAATTTGAGAGCGTAGATCAAAGCACCGCAAACACAGGAAAGAAAACATAGCTGATCTGGGCGATACCAGATCTACACATATCTGAGGCGGATCTGCTGAAATGATGAATCTGACATAAGCCGATACCGGGTCTAGGTTACCCGAGGCAAGGTTGATGGTGAAATAAGCCGATACCGGGTCTAGGTTACCTGAGGTGAAGTTAAAGATGTAATAAGCCGATACCGGGTCTAGGTTACCCGAGGCGAAGTTGAAGATGAAATAAGCCGATACCGGTTTTAGGTTACCCGAGGCGAAGTTGAAGCTAAAATAAGCCGATATCAGGTTTAGGTTACCCGAGGCGAAGTTGAAGGTGAAATAAGCCGATACCGGGGTTTGGGTTACCCGAGGCGAAGTTGAAGATGAAATAAGTCGATATCGGGTTTAGGTTACCCGAGGCCAAGTTGAAGAAAAAATAAGCCGATATCGGGTTTAGGTTACCTGAGCCGAAGTTGAAGGTGAAATAAGCCCGAGGCAAAGTTGAAGATGAAATAAGCCGATACCGAGTTTAGGTTACCCGAGGCAAAGCTGATCTGGGCCCATACCGGGCCTAAGTTACCCGAGGCGGATCTATTAGGGATCTGGAGTGAAGCTGATCTGGGCCGATACTAGGTCTATGTTACCCGAGGTGGATTTGCTGGGAAATCTAGAATGAAGCTGATCTGGGCTGATATCGGGTCTATGTTACCCGAGGCGGATCTGCTGGGGATCTGGAATGAAGCCGATCTGGGCTGATATCGGTTCTATATTAGCCGACGCAGATCTGCTGGGGATTTATTCGTGTCTGAGATAGTGATAAAGAATTCCTGCATTTGCAATAGCGAGGCTCCATTCTTTGATCGAGAGATTTCGAACAAAAATTTTTTCCCCTTCGATCGAGAATGAAGACTAGCTAGGGATGAATGCTCGGTGTATGTTGTATATGTATGCATGGTGATGCATATGCATATGGATCCTAAAGGATGCATTTCTTATTGTTTGTTTAATATCAATGTTTCTCCTTTCTACTGGGGAAGATATGTTTTGCCCCTGGCTGTTGGAAGACACTCTTTACACGAAGTTTGTCCTTGTTGAAGAAATATGAGGACTGCTGGGGAAATAAGATGACTGCTATAAACAATATGTTACATGGTGTAATATATTATGTACATGTTAAAATTAAATTTGGGCTTGAAATTAATTTGAACCAAGTGAATTAGAATAGATTTGGGCCTAAAAATAAAAAAAGGAAAGCCCATACAAGGTAAGCCAATTGGGCCGAAATTCTCCTAGGGTTAAAAGAACCCTAGGTATTTCAGCCAAGTATGAAATACACAAGCCTAGCCAAAATTCTTCCCTTCCTCTCTTCCAAAGTTCTTGATTTCCGACGCTAGCACGGGTTGTGTTCAAGAGGCGTTCGTGTACGTGAACGAGGAGGGAATCTACATTGATTTCTGCAGCCATCTCTTAAAGAGATACTACTGGTAAGAGTTTAATCTCTTGTTCAAAAATTTTATGTTTTGCATTTCCATTTCAATTGCTCCTGGGCACGGATTTGAGGAAATCACCGCGTTCTTCCGCATTCAATCGGGTGATTTCTGGTGAAAAATCCCAACAGTGGTATCAGAGCGAGCATTTGATCCGTGGAAATTGCTTAATTGGTTTGAATCCCTTGGATTTAGAATTGGTTTTTTGATTGGGATTCTTGGATTGGGGTTTATGATTTTTCCCTTTTGATTTTGTGCAATAGAAATTAAATTTGCATATAGGTTTATGTTTATTTAATTTTATTGTTTGTATGAGATTCTTGGTGAATTCTTGATGTGGCTGCCATTTTTTTAATTTTCTGTTTTATTAAAAAAAATCAGGCTATTTCCGGCATACGAGATTGCCGTCAGCGGCCACCACATGAGGCAGGAACAGCGGCAGCAGCAACAGCCGCTTGTGCCGCCGTTGTCACAACCCAACTCCCGGCGGTGACCGACACTAGGGAATGGGTAGGCATATTGCCACCGGAACCCGTAGCAAGCCTAAAACCATAATCTAAATTAAAGTCTTAAAATTATAATATTTAAATCAGTCATACTTAACACATTAAATCCTTTTCACATACACAACATCAAATACAATCCTTACTTTGGTACTGCGGTTTAGAAAAATAATAATAACCTACATAATAAGACTAATGTGCAGCCCGGAGGAAGATCTTGGGCTGCAACACGCTTCTAGCTACCTAAAAAATTTAGGGAGTCAGACCTCCCATAGTGAATTAATTATAAGCAATGCATGAATAATTTAGCAATCAACCAATCACACACTACTTTACATATGTGGGCAGTGGCTGCCGCTAGGCAGCTTCGCCATTACTGCCCCTAGCAGCAGCGGGCCGGGCCCAGTGTTTTTTTTTTTGATTTGGCGGGTTCGTGCCCGGGGCCCTGTTTAAAATTGTAATTGGTTTTAAAATTCGTGTGTTTAAATTTTGCGATTTAAATACGCATGGTTTCTTGAATGAAATTTAATTTTATTCATGTGATATTAATTTTGGAAATTAATATGGTTGATTGAAATTGATTCAGGTAATTTCGGCACAATTACTTGGATGGCTAATATGGACCCATGGTTTCCCAATTCCAGTGGGAGCAGTTGGACTGCCTAGGCTGGAGGCCCAAAGCCCTTTAAGGGTTAGAACCATGGTGGGCCGAAATTGGCAATTTTAAAATAAGGGCTTGGACATAATTGAAATAGGCTTAATTCATGCATTGTAACATGCTTATAAATGATATGTCTTGGATGCATATGTGTGATTAAATGTTTGTATGGTTGGATGCTATTAGGCCTTTATTCAAGATGGGTTGTATTTTCTTTTTGGGTAAATACAGCCTGCGTGTCGTTTTTCTTTTTTTAATGTAATTTTATTTTATTTATTTATTATAAAATTTGTAAAAGAAGAAGCCCATGGAGTGGTGAGCCCAAGTGGAGGTGCAAGCCCAGAAGGAAGAAGATCGAGGCCCACCTGATATGTTTCTAGTATAGGTTTACTAGAATAATATTAGGATGTAATATGGGCCCATAGCAGTCCATTTACTTATTTATTTAATTATGCTTTGTATTTATTTGCTTGTGTGAATGTATGATCCAACAGCACATTTCGCCCGCCTTATGCATGCAAGCTGTTATTAAATGAATATAATAACCTAATGGAAATTACTAAGTCACTTAAAAGTGCTTCCCTCATTGAAAACCAGCTCGAAGTGGGGGTAGGCTAGTTATAGACCTTCCTCTCACAGGATACACTAGAGTATCGTCATTTTGTATTAGGTTAGGGTATGCGATACTCTAACACTTGGATGGTGGTTTTGACTTAGCATGGGTAGTAGGATTCTCCTAACCCTAAGCAAAGATGGGTAAGTGCCAACAAGCCCATCAAACCGAGAGTCCCTAGGTTGGGATTGGACGGCGTTCCTACCTAAATAATTAGGGTATAGTTGTACTAGACCCTCGTCTGGTTATATCTTAATGAAATATGGATCTCGGCCCATGAGCCCAACAACTTGGATTAATTAATAACTTGATTCATTATTAATTATATATGGGAATAACAAAGTTAAAGTCCTTCATTAACACTCTCAAATGTTTTTCTGTGTAGAAACTTTAAAATGGCAAATAACGACACATTTTCACTGCGATATATCTTAGAGAGGGACAAGCTTTCCGGTCCCAACTTTTTAGACTAGTCTTCAAACTTAAGAATAGTTCTAAGACAAGAGTCGAAAGAGTACGTACTGGAAAGGCCTATACCGATGCCCAGCTAGAGGAATACGAGGTGCATGTCAAGGATAATAGGGATGTGACATGCCTTATGTTGGCCTGCATGGTCCCCAAGCTGCAAAAGCAGTTCATGGACCATCAAGCCTATGCTATGATAATAACTCTTAACGAGATGTTTCAAGAGCAAGCTCATCAGGAAAGGTACCTGACCAATAAGGCATTCCACTCCTGTAAGATGGGGACTAGGATATCTGTGAGCGCACACATGCTCAAGATGAAGGGCTATTTGGATACATTGGCCCATCTCGGATCGCCCATCTCTCAGGAGTTGGCGGTGGACATAATCCTTGCATCCTTACCGGATTCTTACGATCAGTTCATCCTGAACAATAATATGTAAGGGATGAACTGCACTGTTACTGAGCTATATGGGATGCTTAAGCACACGGAACAGTCGATCAAGAAGAGTCCGCCGCTGCTGCTGGTCAACAAGGGGAACCCTCCTCTTGCCAAGGAAAAGGCCAAGGCCAAGGCCAAGAAGGCCAAGGCTAAGAAGGCCATGGCCTAGCCCAAGGCAGGTCCCGAGGATGTCTGTTTTAGGTGCAAGCAGGCAGGCCATTGGAAGAGATCGTGTCCCAAGCTAATATGAGAGCAGAGGAGGACCCAGGGTGCGTCTTCATCAGGTATTTTTGTCATAGACATTAACCTTACTGTTTCAACATCCTGGGTATTGGATACTAGATGTGGTTCTCACATTTGTTGCAATGTACAGGGACTTAAGAACATAAGGTCACTGGGATCAGGGGCAGGTCCCGAGGATGTCTATTTCAGGTGCAAGCAGGTAGGCCATTGGAAGAGATCGTGTCCTAAGCTAATGGGAGAGCAGAGGAAAACCCAGGGTGCATCTTCGTCAGGTATTTATGTCATAGATATTAACCTTATTGTTTCAACATCCTGGGTATTGGATACTGGATGCGGTTCTCACATTTGTTGCAATGTGCAGGGACTTAAGAACAAAAGGTCACTGGGATTGGGGGAGGTAGACTTGCAGGTCGGAAATGCAGCAAGGGTTTCTGCAATAGAGATCGGCGAATATCACCTCATGATGCCTAGTGGATTGGCTTTAATTTTGGAACAATATTATTTTGTACCTGCCATGTGCAGGAATATTATTTCAGTTTCCATGTTGGATATTTCTAGATTTTATTTTACTATTTCGAATAGTATAATTTCTTTATCTAGAGAGGGATTATTTTATGGAGATGCTCTATTAAATAATGGCCTATATATCCTGGACTTAAATGAAACCAACCATGTCTATAACATAAACACTACAAGGATTAAGCCCAATGAACTTAATCCTGTCTACCTATGGCATTGTCATTGAGGCCACATAAATGAGAAGTGCATAGCTAGGCTTCACAAAGCTAGAGTCTTATGGTCATTTGACTTGGAGTCAATTGATATATGCGAGTCATGTTTACGAGGCAAAATTACTAAGGTGCATTTTAGCAAGAAGGCTGAAAGGGCCACTGGCTTATTGGACCTAATACATTCAGAAGTATGTGGGCCCATGAGCGCAGCAACCAGAGGTGGACATTTGTTCTTCGTCACATTCACGAATGATTTCAGCAGATATGCTATGTCTATCTGATGAAACATAAGTCTGAAACCCTTGATAGGTTTAAGGAATTTAGGAATGAAGTACAGAACCAGCTAGGCAGGAATATCAAAACCCTTCGGTCAAACCGAGGAGGTGAGTATATGAGCCTAGAGTTTGACTCTTATTTGAGAGAGCATGGAATAGTTCCATAGCTCACTCCTCCAGGAACATCACAATGGAATGGGGTGTCCAAACGGAGGAATAAGACCCTGTTGGACATGGTCCGCTCAATGATGAGTCAAGCCTCTCTCTCAATAAGTTTCTGGGGACACGCCCTCGAGCCAGCTGCTTTTAGTTTAAATAATATTCTGACTAAGGCAGTTGAAAAGACCTCATATCAGATATGGATAGGCAAGGAGCCCAATGTGTCTTTCCTAAGGATTTGGGGATGCGAAGCACAAGTCAAGAGATTGACTAGTGGAAAGCTGGAGCCCAAAACTGATAAATGCCTGTTTGTGGGCTACCTTAGGAAAACCAAAGGGTATTACTTCTACAACCCTGTCGAGAAAAAGGTGTTCGTGGCAAGGAAGGAGGTCTTTCTAGAAAAGGAATTCCTTTCCAAGAAAGATAATGGAGCAATGTTGAACCCAGGGAAGTTCAAAGTCCACAAGCTCCTCAATAGGATAACTCAGAGGCCCAGGTGGAGCTTCCATAGGAGGAAGCACCGACCCAGGCCATACAAGGACCTAGAAGGTCTGGTAGGGATCGTCGGGAACCAGAGAGGTATGGTTTCCTCGTCACCGATTATCAAACTCTTCTCATCTTGGATGAGGAAGAACCCAAGAACTACCAGGAGGCTATGGCAAGTCCACAGTCTACAAATTGGCCTAAAGCCATAGAGGTAGAGATGCAATCCATGTACGATAACTAGGTTTGGAACTTGGTTGATCCACCTCTGGGTGCTAAGGTAATTGGTTGCAAGTGGTGCTAAAAGCTAAAAGCTGATGATACCTTCAAGGGGCATCTGGTTATGAAAGGTTTCAGACAAGTCCATGGAATAGACTATGATGAAACTTTCTCACCAGTAGCCATGGTTAAATCCATCAGGATCTTACTAGCCATAGCCGCATGGTACGACTATAAGGTCTGGAAAATGGATGTCAAAACTGCTTTCCTTAATGGAAAGCTACTCGAGGATGTGTACATGACACAACCGGAGGGTTTTATCGATCCAGAGTATCTGGGAAGGGTATGTAAACTTTAAAGGTCCATTTATGGACTGAAGCAAGCGTCCCGAAGTTAGAATCTTAGATTCAAAAAGGAATATGGCTTCATACATAATCAAGATAAGCCTTGTGTGTATAAGAGGATTAGTGGGAGCATTGTCACATTCTTGGTTCTTTATGTAGATGACATCCTACTCATTGGAAGCGACATACCTACACTGCAAGGGGTAAAGCAGTGGCTATGTAAGTGCTTTGCAATGAAGGACTTAGGTGAAGCTGAGATGATCCTAGGGATCAGGATCTATAGGGATAGATCAAATCGTCTCCTGGGCCTAAGTGCGGCCTCATACATAGACAAAATTCTGAAAAGGTTCAGCATGGACCGAGCTAAGAAAGGTTTCTTACCAATGGGTCGGGGGCTGAAACATAGTAAGAAGAACTATCCTAACACAAGGGAGGGAGAACATGAAATTGGTCCCATATGCTTCAGCTATAGGATTAATTATGTACTCCATGCTATGTACGAGACCTGATGTCGCCTTTGCACTAAGTATGACGAGCCGGTACCAGCAGGATCCTGGGGAGGATCACTGGAAGGCTGTCAAGGCAATCCTCAAGTACCTTAACTAGACTAAGGATAGCTTCTTGGTGTATGGAGGTCAGGAAGTGCTATCAGTTACTGGGTACACTGATGCATGCTCCCAAACAAACCAGGATGAGTACCATTCATAGTCTGGGTATGTGTTTTTGCTAAATGGTTGTGCTATAAGCTGGAGGAGCTCTAAGCAGCCAACCATCGCGGACTCTACAATAGAAGCTGAGTATATTGCGATGCGTGATGCTGCTAAGGAAGCTGTGTTGATAATGAAGTTTATCACTAAGTTAGGAGTAGTGCCAACAATCTAAGACCCAGTTGATATCTTCTATGATAGCAAAGGGGCCGTTGCACAAGCTAAGGAGCCCCGGTCACATAAGAACACAGAGCACGTGCTCAGAAAGTTTCACCTCATACGAGAAATCGCGGAGAGGGGTGACATTGCATTGCACAGTGTGGACACCGAGGATAATGTCACAGATCCTTTGACTAAGGCACTGGCTCAGCCCTAGCACAAGGGTCATACTAGATCTATAGGGATTAGGCCCATGCCTAGTTGGAACTAGTGCAAGTGGGAGATTGTTGGATATGCTCTAGTCCCGAGGCATTGGACCTTGTATTTGTATTATACATTTATTGGATTTATGTATTATACACCTTTTATGTTATTAATAAAGGCATTAATTCATTTATTATATAAATCTTGTGCAATATCTTAAATGAAGTATCCAATGGACAAATCCATATCCATGATGACAAGTGTCATGCACTTGGCAGTAAGACCATGGATAGGGTAAACGATATGACCATAAAGAGATCCGTAGCCTGTTCCAGTCATGGGAATGAAAGGAACTAAAGACTATCATTAACCTAGTTGTATGGCGGTGTCTTACTGGTTATTGGACATGGGATGTCAACCAAGTTAATGGGTACATGCAAAAGGGGCATGGTACTGGATAGATCCACTAAACGAGAAATCCACATGGTATAGTATCACAAGTGATTCTCGTGTAGTACTTGTATGGATCCTTTGACCTGACCATATGATGGTGTTGCTTACGAGGTCGCATACTTAGGGGTGCACCTAAAGGGCCTGTAATAGGATGCCAAGTATAGGTACTTTCGGGTATGTCACTTTGCGTGGCAATGCTATGGATATGCAGAAGGGATTTGTCACTCAGTAGTCCACTGAGAAGATATCACCGGCCTCTTGATGAATGTGACTGATAAGAGTGTGGGCACACCCAAACAAGTTAGAACTTGTTTTTGAGCATTAGTATATTCGGGATCAAGTAAATGTCTGGACACAAAAGAGGGTGATTAGTCCATGCCTCTGTATTGGACACCGATATCAATGACATGGGATATACAAGTTCAAACTACAGGGTTATGATTACAGTTGGACTGCCATCTCCAGCTTAATTGGGGGCTGCAGTGGCTTGCTAGAGCCCGCCTACAGTCTGTGTGCCATAGACCCACTGCCAACATAAATATGGGCCCACGGGATCGTACACATTGAGCGATTGAACACAGACTTAAGGAATCACCTGTATACTTGGAGTATATACTCTGGAGAGAGAGGATTATATTAATTATATTATAGAGATCAATTGGATTGATCATAATAATAAAATTAATATTTGATTGGCCTTCTCATAATTAATTGGATTAATTTATGAGATTATTTCCTGGGTGGAAATATTCATATGTATAGGTTTACATATGAATTTATTTTGTGAAGATCTAATTTTAATTTCATGGATTAAATTAATTAATCAAATCAATTTTAATTAAATGTAAATAATATGTTACATGGTGTAATATATTATATACATGTTTAAATTCTAGTTGGGCTTGAAATTAATTTGAACCAAGTGAATTATAATAGATTTGGGCCTAAAAATAAAAGAAGGAAAGCCCACACAAGGTAAGCCAATTAGGCTAAAATTCTTAAGGAGAATTTCAGCCACCTAGTGTTAAAAGAACCCTAGGTATTTCGGCCAAGTAAGAAATACACAAGCCTAGCCGAAATTCTTCCCTTCCTTTCTTCCAAAGTTCTTGATTTCTGACGCTAGCACGGGTCAAGAGGCGTTCTTGTACATGAACGAGGAGGGAATCTACATTGATTTCTGTAGCCATCTTTTAAAGAGATACTCCTGGTAAGAGTTTAATCTCTTGTTGAAAAATTTTATGTTTTGCAATTTCAATTTCAATTGCTCCTGGGCATGGATGCAATTTCAATTTCAATTGCTCCTGGGCATGGATTTAAGGAAATCACCGCGTTCTTCCGCATTCAATCGGGTGATTTCCGATGAAAAATCCCAACAACTACTGGGGATGCGTGACAACTGCTGGGGAGAGAATCGTAGTGTCCTTTGTAAATGTTCCACTAGGGAATAATGTGGAGAATCTTGCTGGGGAGATGATGGAGAGACTCTACCTTTTACCCCTGTGATTTATGAGTATGGAAGCACTCTAAATTTTGCCTGGGTTGTCCAACAAGGGTTTTCAGCCCAGCGAGCTGCTCTAACTTCTACCTGAGGCACCTTTTTGGTTTTCACCCTAGCGAGCTTTTTTTTTCAGTTTAAGATGAACAAAGACCGACTGAAATGGTGCCATGACCACTTGCCCGTTATCCTTTTGTCGATGAGGTGATGCTGGAAAAAAGGCATGATTTCTTCAATAGCCAAGTTCTTGGACAACCACTGTTGCTCTTTGGAAAGATGAATTAGATTTGGAGGATGATGAAGGATTTCGGACTGTATGTATTTAGTACATTTTCATTGTTAATAATGTGATATGTTTAACCAGTTAAATGAAAAGTGCTTTCCATAAGTGGATGTTTAAGCAAGATAAATTTGTTTATGCATTTTGACATAACCACACAAATATATTTAAACAAACATCCCATTTTATTGATAAAATCAAAATGAGTATATTTGAAAGCATTAATTCCCAAAATGTTATACACTCCACATAGAGCCAGAATCCGTCACCAGTCGTCCCTTTTAGATTTTTCGACTGATCATTTTCTCTCATGTCTTAACTTTTGCCTAGGCCGCTCTTTTTTAGTTTTCGACCTAGCAGACCCCCCCTTTTTTTAGACATGGTAAAGCTTTAGGCGGTCTTGGTTGACAGGATTTGTGAGCTCATTTCCATCCATGTCCATGATGCTGACACCACCTTTTGATAGCACTTTCTTCACAATATAGGGCCCTTCCCAGTTGGGTCTGAATTTCCCCCTAACATCGACATTTGCAGGCCTTAATTTTTTCAAAACAAAATCCCCTGCTTTCAACTGCCACCTGGGGTACTTCACATTCTGATTATAGGCTTTGGCCATTCTACATTGGTACATCTACAAATGTTCCAGTGCTGTCAGCCGCTTCTCATCGAGCGTCACCAACTGCTAGTATCTGGCTTGAGCCCACTTAGTTTCTGGTAACTGAGCTTCCAAGGTGTCCTTGAGTGACTTAAGCTCTATTTGTACTGGTAACACTGCTTCCATACCATATACCAAGGCATAGGGAGTTTCCCCTGTTGGCGTTCTGATACTGGTTCTGTAACCCCAAAGAGCATATGGTAGTTTGTCAGCCCAATCTTTGTAAGTAGTTGCCATTTTTTATAAGATCTTCTTTATCACCTTATTAGCTGCCTCCATTGCACTGTTAGCTTGTGGCCTATATGGAGAGGACTTGTTGTGTTCAATACCATGTTCTGCAAGTAGTTCAAATGGGGGATCCCATATCGGGTGAAAATGTTCTTCTGGATGAACTTAACCATCTGCTTAGCTGTTACACTAGCGAATGATTCTGCTTCCACCCATTTTGAAAAGTAGTCAACTACCATGACTATGAATAGGTGTCCATTAGATGCTACAGGATGAATTTCACCAATCATATCTATCCCCTATGTGGCCAAGGAGAGGCTAGATTCTATAGTTTAAGTGGCGGCAAATGATTGATATCAGCAAAAATCTGGCACTCGTGACATCTTTTAACTTTCCTTATACAATCAGCCTGCATAGTCATCCAGAAATACCCTTGTCTTATTATCTTCTTGGTCAGAGTGAGTTCATTCATATGTGGCCCGCAAGATCCCGCATGTACTTGTTGCATCACTGTTTCTGCCTCCTGTCCTGTCAAGCACCTCAAAAGAACACCATTTGCTGTTCTCTTGTATAGTCTATCTTCAAAGATTCTAAACTGACTGGCCAATCTTCTTAATGACACCTTATCAGCAGTATTGGGTCATTCTGGGTATTTTCCTTCCTTCACATACTGGTAGATGTCAAAGAACCATGGCTTTTCTTTAGCTGTTAATTCCATTACTTCGTGCACTTCAAAGCAGGGTTGTCTGGAAGTTGCTATAACCAGTGGTTGTACTTGAGTTTCTTCTGGGTTCTCCCACATAGAAGACAATGTTGCTAGCACATCAGCCATCTTGTTCTCATCTCTGGGGACATGTCTGAATTCACATTGGCTAAAAAGCTCTTTTCTGTACTGTAGTAGTTCCGAGTAGGGCCGTAAGGCTTCTTCTTTCAACTCCCATTTGGCTTGAGCTTGCCTAATCACTAAAAGTGAATCTCCAACAATCAAGACGCCATTTTTCCCTAGTGTCAATAGAGCCTCCATCCCAAATAAGCATGCTTCATACTCGGCTCCATTATTAGTTATGGGAAAATCAAGTCTCTTCGATAGAGGGATGACTTCACCATCTAGCGTCGCTATGATTACCCCAATTCCAGCACCCTTTTTGTTCACAGCACCATCAAAGCACATAACACATCTCTTTACTTCTACCATGGCCAGCTATTCATCCAGGAACTCCAAATTCTCTGTGTAATCTGACTTTAGTGGCTGATTTGCTAGAAATTCTGCTACGGCTCACCTTTTGATAGTTTTCTTAGTGATGTACTCAATGTCGAACTCTGACAAAAACAAGACCCATCTAGATAGTTTAACAACCAACACCGTTGCTTCATACAGGTACTTCATTAGATCCACTTTGGCTACGGCTTGGACTTTGTATGACTGGAAGTAATGGCATAACTTCTTGGTCATCCAGATCATTCCCACATATGTGTTCTCCACCAGTATGTATTTGGTTTTGTACTCTAGTAGCTTCTTGTTGAGGTAGTAAATATGGTATTCCTTCCTATCATCTTGTTCTTACGCCAACATTGCCCCCATGGAGGAATCTTCAATGGCCAAATACAAGATCAAAGGCTTTCCTGGAATTGGTGGACTTAGAACTGGTGGATTTATCAGATAAGCGTTGATTTTCTCAAATGCCAACTGACATCTATCATCCCACACAATCGACTGATCTTTCTTTAATAGCTTGAAAATTGGCTCACAAGTGGAGGTCAATCGTGTTATGAAGCGATGGACATATTGTAAGGAGCCCAAGAATGAATGGACTTCCTCCTCTGTTTTTGGAGCTGGCGTATCTCGAATAGCTTTGATTTTATCTGGGTCCATTTCTATTCCTCTTTGGCTGACTACATGACCCAACAACTTCCCTGATATGACTCAAATATGCACTTCTTAGGGTTGAGTCACAAGTTATACTCTCCAATGCGTGTAAGAAATCTATCCAGGATAACAGGATGTTCCTCCCGGGTCGTTGATTTAACAAGCATATCATCGACACACACTTCGACTTCTTTGTGGATCATATCATGCAGCAATGTTGTGACAGCCCTCTGATAAGTAGCTCCAGGATTTTTCAACCCGAAGGGCATTACTCTATAGCGGAAGGTACCCCACTCTGTGATGAATTACGTCTTCACCTTATCGATCACATCCATCAGGATCTGGTTGTATCCTGAAAACCCATCCATGAAGGAATATAGTACCGCTTTAGCTGCGCTATCGATCAAAACATCAATGTGAGCCAAGGGGAAATTATCTTTCGGACATGCTTTGTTCCAGTCCCTATAGTCTATGCATTGTTCAAGTCCCTATAGTCGACGCATACTCTGACCCTTCTATCCTTTTTAGGTACTGGGATGATGTTCGCTAGCCATTCTACATACTCCACCACTTTGAGGAATTTAGCTTCTATATGCTTAGCCACTTCTTCTTTCACCAATGTAGCCCATTCTGGTCTTAATCTTCTCAGTTTCTGCTTCACTGGCTTGAACTTAAGGTCTGTTGGGATCTTTTGAACTGCTATCTCTGTGTCTGCACCCGACATGTCCTCGTATGACCAAGCAAAAGCTTTAAAATGTTTTTGCAATATTCTTGTTAATTCTCTCTCTTCCTTGGGTTTTAGTTCATGTTAAATGAATACCATTTTGGGATTTTCATCTTAACTTATTTTGATTTCATGCAATGCAGTGTCATGAATGCTAAATATGCTTGAGGGTGATTCAAATGCATGCACAGAATTATCAGGATAAACATCACACAAGTAAGCAAACTGAGATTTCATTGCATTGAACTTGTTATAGAGTACATCATTCACATTGAAAATGAAAGAAATAGATACAACAAAATCATTTTCATCCTCCACAGGTGGAGGGCCTTGCACTTCTTCAGCTTTCCCATTCAGCTCTAGGACATCATCTAGATCTGCAGCTACTTTGGCTTCTTGTTTAGTAGGAATAATGGTCTTCTCAATTTCAGCCACCTGCGCCTTAGCCATTTTCATGATCTCGTCTATCTCAGTAACCACAGAATCCAAGTTTACCTTGGTCAACAGCTCTTCTTCGAACCCTTCTTTAGTCTTCCCAATTGCCTTACTTAAAGCAGCAGTCAACGCACCTGAAATTACTTCTACAGTTTCATTGCAGACTTTCTCTTCATCTTTCTTCTCGGACACTTCTACTGCTTTTGCTGTTACTTCAGGTGGCTCACATTGCAGATCAGTAGACTTAGCAATTACCTCTTCCACCACTATAGGTGTGCTAGTTCTTCCCTACTCTTCTCAAAGTCTACAACATCAAAAAATATCTCAAAGGCTGGGTATTCAATGTTCCTGACCTTCACTAGCTCGGCCTGGCCATTATATAGCTTTTCTCCCACCTTTATGAATGGTTTCATCATAGGCTTAACATCCTTTCCTTTCTTTAGGCTTTTCTCATTAGATCCCCTTGCTGTGTAACCCAAGCCGAACTGCCTTGATCTTCCAGAATCAATATTAAATTGGGCAAGCCCTGTAAATTAGCTCCGAGTCCCATGTCAGGATTAAAATTCTTCTTGTGAAGGTACTTAGACAACCATTTTGGCATATAGTTCTCATAGATGACCAACGAAGTATCTGTAGTTTCCTCCTCACTAACCATAGCGACTTGGAATCCACCAAATGGTATTATCTCTTCAGTAACTACAGCAACCACAGATGGAGAGTCTGCCTCAATCGTCACAACTTCATTGCTTATCGAGAATTTTATCTTTTAGTGTAAGGTTGAAGGGACACCCCACAGTGGGTGAAACCTGTTGGGGAATTAATCGCACAAAAACAAAATAAACGCAGCGGATAAAAGATTAATCCCCACCAAGGACCCATGTACATTGTATTGAATTGGAAGGAGGGTTAAAGAATTACCTTAATTCTTTGTAGGTTTTGAATCAATTAGGAACCAAGATAGCTTCCCTCTACGGTTGATCCACACGGAGCAATTCATTCACCGCGTGCTAGCGCCGGGATTGAAGAACGATTCTTCGAACGAGACAGAGAAAGTGAAAAATCAGATTTTTCCTTGGAGTCTTATTGAGAATTTTGGCTGGCCCCTTTTCTTCTGTGGTGGCCGAATTCTTCTTCTACTATTAGTGTAGAGAGTCATTAGGTTTAGGTTAATTGTTTCCTTAAATAATTAACCTAAATAGTTAATTATAATTATAACCTAATACACCTATTAGTTATAATTATATATTAACCCACACAATTTAATATTAATTCTCAATTAACATCAAATCAATTCTCCATAATACATATATGTATATATAATATTATAATTAATTATATCTCCATATAATTTAATTATAATATGTAGCATACTTTATGCAATATTAATCACATTAATATTTATATATACATACATAAATATATATCACTATATATATTTATTCTCTTTCTCATTCATAAATTATTATCCAATAATAATTTATACCCGATAAGATGAACTTCATTTTGCTCTTGTGTGTGACCCCATAGGATCATATTAATTGGCAATAAGGAAATTACCATAATGTCCTTATAGGTCACAAGCGGACTCTAGCAAGCCATTACGACTACCCAATTAATATGATTGGAATGATCCAATACCTATTTATAGAATGTCATATTCCCTTTTGTCTCTTTGATATCAAGATTAATTATAAGACATGGTACACTTGTCAATCTTATATAATTAATCATATGCTTTCTCGATCTCAAAGTAAACTATTCAGACAAATCAATTGATACTCTTATCAATTATTTGAGCACGGCCATGCATTTAACAGTCTTACTTATCGAGGGGCCCAGTGATATCGCTCTCTTGATAGAGAGGGACAAAATCCCATATCTGTCACTCACATCCCAAAGCATGAGTCATATTGTACCCAATCACAGCCTTTATAACTACTCTGTTACAAGCAGCGTTTGACTGCGTCAAAGCACAACATGAGTTCATCTCGGAATCAATGGTGACCTCAGGTCAAAGGAATCAGCTAATGACACTACTATAATCAAGATCAGTTGTGACACATGACCATGAACTTGATCTCATAGTGGGTCTCCAGTAACATGTTCTCTAACATATTACCCGTGAGTATAATCTGTATCTGTATACACTATATTCATCTTATGAATATCCATTATCACTCACACTAGTCTTAGTTTGTTATTATTCCCATAATAACAATCGACTAGGGATATTTAGAATAACACGATTTATTCATGGATACTTATCATAAATGCTAACATACAAACATAAATGATAATATTAATCTACACTAGATTAATCTTAGAAGTCAAATTACTTAATCCAATATTGGCCTTAGGGCACAATCTCCAACAATCTCCCACTTGCACTATGGCCAATCATACATGTATCTTATACCCATTGACCTACATGACTTTCATGTATTCACTCGTGCAGGAGTCTTTGTCAATGAATTATTAATTTTCGCTTCCGTTGCTACTTTACACATTTTCACTCCTTCTTTAGAGACAGCCTCTCTAACTTAGTGAAAGACGCCTAAGTATATGCTTGTGTCATACAAGGTTCTTACGCATTGAACTATTGTCCCTACAATAGTCTCACAGGATAAGCAATGCTTAGAACAAAAACATAAAATTTTGATGAACTTCTTCATCCAAAATTTCTTTACATCACATGTAACTGTATACTTTGGCCGCTATTATAGATATTTAGCTATAACGTTTTATTTTGAACCTTTCAAAATCATAACATCTCCTTTTAAGAGAATACTAGATCTCGACTGATATATTGCAACTAATTGCAATCAGTTGTATATGTGCAACTATTTACACAGTTAACATAAGCAAGCTTCTATTAAGTCTTTTACATTGAACGCTTTCAATGCTTTGACTTAAGCCAAAACATTCTTTTAGATCTATCTCTATAGATTCCAATTTCAAGAACACAGGCAGTCATGCTTATAACATTAACCGAAATTACTTTCTTAGCCAAGATTTTACTTCTTGCAAGGTAAGAATGTTATTTCCAACAAGCCATATGTCATCCATATATAGCGTTAGGAATACCGATATGCTCCCACTGATCCTTTTGAAACACAAGATTCATCATCCTTTTGATAAAATCAAACCATTTGATTTCTTTATCAAAAACTATGATTCCAACTATTTGATGCATGTTTCGATCCTTATGAGAATCTTTGAAAACTTGCATACGCTATTTGAATTCTTTGGATGCTCAAAACTTTGGGTTGTGTCACGTACACATCCTCAATCATGTTTTCACGTAAAAAAATAGATTTTGATATCCATTTGCCATATTTTATAATCATATTATGGGGATATGGCAACAAGAACTCAATATGACTTGATCATGATTAATGACTAAAGAGGATTTCATCATAGTCCTACTATGAATTTGTTCGTATCCTTATAGTCACTAGTCGTGCTTTATAAGTTTGAAGATCACCGTCCATATCGGTTTTCAATTTGAAAACTCACTTGCAACCATTACATATGCATCTTCTAAAAGACTTATCAAAGTCTATACTTTGATTGTCAGACATGGACTTATCTTCAACCTTTGTAGCATCAAGTCACATATTAGATTCAAAATCTAATATTGCTTCTTCATAAAAGAAGACTTACTTCATCTAGTAAAATTACATCATGATTTTGAGAAATCCATATCTCTCCTAATCATGTCATATTCCACTAGACTTTCATTTGACTTGTGTAATTTCAACAACGATCATGAAACCATTTCCACGTTCCTCTTCAACGTTAAATGTCACTTTTGTGAATTACGAGTTTTGTAGGTGTACCTTACTCCCACTAACTCTACTAGAAATTAACTCCCTCTTCAAGGGGAAACCATTTCTAGCTACAACTATTTTGTATCCCAAAGAAACACAGGAGTAACAACTCCTACTTTCCTTTTGAGTAATCCACAATACGACATTTAAATTTAGGTGCCAACTTATTCGAAATAAGCTTTACAGCCCTAAACTTATTCAATGAAACAACTTGGGTCTCTTACCCAACCATATCTCTTATGTTGATTCATGAATTGTTTTAGACGGAACAATATACACAGCTGCTTTAATGGCATATTTTCGAGAAAACGATGATCAACTTGACTTCATCATAGATTGAACTATATCTGTATAGAGTTCGACTACTCCCTTTTCGACACAACATACTTTGTGGCGTACTTGGAGGAGTCAATTGTGAGACAGTCCCACAATCTCTAAGATGATTGTCAAAATCTTGACTCAAATATTCACCACTTGGATCATATCTAAGTGACTTTACTATCTTGTCAAGATGCTTCATACTCCTTTTACAAGCTTTTGAACACTTCAAAAGTTCCAAACTCGTGTTTTCATTAGATACTCTTATCTAGTGAAAAGTTCCATAAAAGTAATGAAGTATTAAAACCTCCTTTAGCAGTTGATTTATAATTCATATACATCCACATGTATAATGCTTAATAAATCGATTATTCTTTAACTACTTTTAGCAAAGAACAACTTTATCATCTTTTACAATAAAACAACATTCGCATGATTCAAGATGATTCATAATCTCATGAATCCAAAACGTCCATTCTCATGGAGTTTCGTAATGCGACTTTGCTTATGTCTCCAAGACGACACTGCAAAAATAGGTTGAATCAAACTATTTGATTCGATCCTTACAGTATTTATGTTACAGATGGGCTCCACATATAAAGACAATTATGTAAATCTACATTTCATAATCGTGTCTTTATAAAGTTTATAATTCACAATTATAAAATAAACAACATTTGTCCACTTAAGACAACAAGCCCAATAGGCAACAAGAGTTCATAACTTACATGTAAAAGTTCATAACCTTTAACCCAAAGTTCATAACTTTTATGCAAAAGTTCATAACTTTTAACCAGAAGTTCATAACTTTCATGTAAAAGTTCATAACTTTCAAGTAAAAACCTTTGCTTCTCTTGCCTATTCGCATTCCACCTTTCACCTTTATAAGGTTTCTACTCAATTTGAGATTCTTCATATTCTACTAATATGAGATCCACAACGGGTATCTAATACCTTTGATATAGAAACAAAAGGTAGAATAGTTAATAAATACTTAAGGTAGCAGTCTTACTGCCTTTCATCTTCTCATAATTCTCCAAACAAAGTTTGCTATTTTCATTCTAATGAACGATTCATTCTAGAAATGGCAACATCCTTCTTTTGGAGATCTCTCTATGCCAACAGCTTTGGTCTTTAAAACATGTTTCACCCGAACCTTTCGGTCTTTATGCTTTTCGACCTTCCTTTTATCCTTTTCCTTTTGAACCATAAGCACACAATTCGAGGCGGGCTTATCCTTTATGGCTAACTTAACATTCTTTTGCATCCTATGCAACTAATTCGCAATTTTCTCCATGTCATTCAAATGATAGTTCATCACCAATGACTATCAAATAATGAATTCAAGATCACATCTTAATGCCTTTTGGAGGCCAAAGAGAAAATGTTGCCTCAAACACTTATCTTTTCTTGCTCACAAACTGATGGAACATTTCCATTTGTGATGTATCATATACCTCAAGTAAAACTTCCACGTGCGGAAGAATTGGTGGCAAGTGTAAGATAACAAAATTTAACAGAGTCCCTTCGATGCTTCAAGTAAGCATCTTTTATACTCGTGTTACAATTGCTAGTGGTTCATTGGGCAAAAGGATTATTGAGAACATATGATTCCTTTTGATTTGAGAACAATTCTCAATGTTCAATAACAATCGAGATCAAGGTAATAGCAATTATAACTATAATAAAGCGTGTAAAGATTTTAGTTAAATGCTCCCACTTAAATTATAAAACCCTTTAAAATATTTAAGTGGGTGAAGATCCAAAATCCATACTTAACCATAGCACTGCTTTGGCATGTCCCTATGATTAAATATAATTTCGGTAGGCAAAGACTCAAAATCATGCTTTAAACCATTTAAACATATTTTGGATGTGCACTTCTTTGCCAATTGCATCATTATGCAACTCTTATAATTTATGAGATGTATGATATCATATATCATATTTAATTGTATGTTACTCATCTCATCTTTGCCTCGGGCTCAAACACCATTTTGATTAACCCTTTGTTAAACCAATTACAACACAATGAGAATCACCATTTCTCATATTATCGCTTCGCTAAGGTCACAACATGCGTACCCGCTTTGGCGTGGCTACCATGATGCGAACATAGTACTTGACTAGTGTTATACGTAATTGGGTGGCAAAAATATAAACTTCTTAAGTTTATTTAGGGTTTATTAAATCCTGTGATTATATTGTATCTTATACAATATCATGGCATTAATATTAATCATACTTTTGTTAATACTAATTAGCATGGCATCCTATGTCATACATATGTTAAGCATGCAATCTAGCATGGCATCACATGGCATCTAAAAGAAACAAGGCATGCATTTACACATATATACAAACATTTGCATCACATGCAAAATAATTTCTAACATGCATCAATATTTATTAACATGGCATCTTATGGCATAAAATAAATATAACATGCATAAGACTCAAAACCGTGTTATGGTATGGTTTTATCTACATTGATTTTCATAGGCCAATATGAAAATCAACAGGTCATTTCCTAGGTGGTTGTAACCATCACATGGTCATTGCACCGCCTCTTGGATCCGCCTCCACGTCTTTGCTTCTAAGCACCATCTCATGGATTTATATTTTACAAAAAATTGCAACCTATACAACTTTTCTAGTAAAATAAATTTTACATATCATAAATTGCATCCTATACAATTTATCTAGTAAAATTAAAATTAAAATTTACATAAATACAAACGACTCGCAGGTCGTATTTATATAAAACCATAATAAATAAAATAAAGCATCCATGGGGTCCAAAACCATACCATAACACCATGCATAAAATTATCAACAATAATTTTATATCTAAAAATATTTAGGGTTCAAAGTGGTAAAATACAATCACATTGTATTTAGAATTAATTAATTTGGAAAAATTTGTAAATTTGGAGAAACAATTTTCCAAAATTGAACAAAAAAGTGGTAAGCTGTCGAACAGCGTAGCTCATCGGGCCGCGCACTACAGCATCCAATGCTGCGCGCAGCCCGACGGGCTGAGTGGCACGCGGCTGTGCAGCAGCCATGCTGCGCAGCCCATGCTGCTTACGCAGCATGTGGCTGTTGCGCGCAACACATTGTTGCGCGCAACAGTGCCCAAAATTTCAATTTTCTGGGCATTATTGCCCAGAAATCCGGAACACAAATTTTTTTTTTTTTTTTTTTTTAATTTTTTTTTATTAATTGAAAACAATTTCAATTAAAAAAAAAAAATTCCATGAATCAAATTCATGGTACCAACCCCTTAAACATTCCAAATTATTAAAACCAAATCATTCACAATGATTAATTTTATAAAATCAAATTTTAATTGTTATTCACAATAACATAGAACCCTAAATAAAAACATACAAACCCCTAACAACAATTTTGATCCAATCAAAATCATACAAACCCTAACATGCAATTTTGATCCAATCAAAACAATAAATCCAATTCAATCAAAATACAAGTGGCTCTGATACCACTGTTGGGGAATTAATCGCACAAAAACAAAATAAACGCAGCGGATAAAAGATTAATCCCCACCAAGGACCCATGTACATTGTATTGAATTGGAAGGAGGGTTAAAGAATTACCTTAATTCTTTGTAGGTTTTGAATCAATTAGGAACCAAGATAGCTTCCCTCTACGGTTGATCCACACGGAGCAATTCATTCACCGCGTGCTAGCGCCGGGATTGAAGAACGATTCTTCGAACGAGACAGAGAAAGTGAAAAATCAGATTTTTCCTTGGAGTCTTATTGAGAATTTCGGCTGGCCCCTTTTCTTCTGTGGTGGCCGAATTCTTCTTCTACTATTAGTGTAGAGAGTCATTAGGTTTAGGTTAATTGTTTCCTTAAATAATTAACCTAAATAGTTAACTATAATTATAACCTAATACACCTATTAGTTATAATTATATATTAACCCACACAATTTAATATTAATTCTCAATTAACATCAAATCAATTCTCCATAATACATATATGTATATATAATATTATAATTAATTATATCTCCATATAATTTAATTATAATATGTAGCATACTTTATGCAATATTAATCACATTAATATTTATATATACATACATAAATATATATCACTATATATATTTATTCTCTTTCTCATTCATAAATTATTATCCAATAATAATTTATACCCGATAAGATGAACTTCATTTTGCTCTTGTGTGTGACCCCATAGGATCATATTAATTGGCAATAAGGAAATTACCATAATGTCCTTATAGGTCACAAGCGGACTCTAGCAAGCCATTACGACTACCCAATTAATATGATTGGAATGATCCAATACCTATTTATAGAATGTCATATTCCCTTTTGTCTCTTTGATATCAAGATTAATTATAAGACATGGTACACTTGTCAATCTTATATAATTAATCATATGCTTTCTCGATCTCAAAGTAAACTGTTCAGACAAATCAATTGATACTCTTATCAATTATTTGAGCACGGCCATGCATTTAACAGTCTTACTTATCGAGGGGCCAAGTGATATCGCTCTCTTGATAGAGAGGGACAAAATCCCATATCTGTCACTCACATCCCAAAGCATGAGTCATATTGTACCCAATCACAGCCTTTATAACTACTCTGTTACAAGCAGCGTTTGACTGCGTCAAAGCACAACATGAGTTCATCTCGGAATCAATGGTGACCTCAGGTCAAAGGAATCAGCTAATGACACTACTATAATCAAGATCAGTTGTGACACATGACCATGAACTTGATCTCATAGTGGGTCTCCAGTAACATGTTCTCTAACATATTACCCGTGAGTATAATCTGTATCTGTATACACTATATTCATCTTATGAATATCCATTATCACTCACACTAGTCTTAGTTTGTTATTATTCCCATAATAACAATCGACTAGGGATATTTAGAATAACACGATTTATTCATGGATACTTATCATAAATGCTAACATACAAACATAAATGATAATATTAATCTACACTAGATTAATCTTAGAAGTCAAATTACTTAATCCAATATTGGCCTTAGGGCACAATCTCCAACAAAACCATGGCCTCCCTAAGAGTAAGGAGAAGGTGACTGGGATGTCAATGACAGTAAAGATGACCGTCGACCTGACCAGTCCTACCTTTACTTCAGCTTCAAAGGTCCTGATCATGGTCCTTTTTGAATCATCATAGGCCCTGATCATAGTGGCAGACTTCTTCAAACTTTCTTTGCTTAGGCCCAGGAATGGCAGCATTGTCAAGGGACATATATTCAGGACTGACCCGTCATCTATCATCATGCACGGCATAACCCTATCCATGATGTTAACCTTAATGTACAGAGCTTTATTATGAGCTCTTCCCCCATGTGGTAGATCTTTCTCCAAAAATACAATGTCAGGGGATCCTACATGAATTTTATCTAGTAAGCAACACATTGCCTTTGGAGAAGCAATCGGAGATACTTCAATTTCAGAGAGCTTTTTGACCAAAGCTGCTCTGTGCTCCTTGGAAGTCAGCAATAAATGCCACAAACTGGCTTGGGCTGTAGTTTTCTTTAGTTGCAAAATAACCAGATCTTCCTTTTCTACTTCCTTTGGCACTGACATACTGCTTGATCCGGTCACCGGGGCTTTCTCATTCTGCTGCACTACCGGTTGGTAGACCCTACCACTTCTTGTTACATTCTGAACTTCGGACACCTTTGGCTTTTCTTCAACAAGCAACTTAATGGTCTTATCACAGCCATACTCTTCACATTCATCCTCTGAATCCAGGTCATCCAAGCTTACAGGCTTCACTTCCCTCTGCTCTATGGGCTTCCCACTCTCTAACTTCACCTCAACATCATTGGCCACCAAAGACTGTATGGTGGGGTTTGCTTGGAGGATTTGAGCAAAGATAAAATTGTCTGGTAACCCCGACTCTACCATGTTGACCTACCTTTCAAATGTTGGCAGTGGATTATTCTTTGTACTGGGTTTGGCAGGCTCTTGCAGTCTTCCCTCGTCGATAAGCTTCTGGATGGCGTCTCTCAGCTTATAACAATTACTGGTTCTATGTCCTACCATGATATGGTAAGTATAGAAATTATCTTTATCTTCATCCGTTGGTTTCTCGAATGGCCTAAGAGAACTTAACAGTCCACCATTCCTACACTTAGCAAAAATCTTAGCCAGGGAGAAAGCCCAAGGTGATATATCGTGATCGTTCAGACCTCTGCCTTGGTTTCCTCATTGCTGTGACACCGTGGCAACCTCGGTTTGCTTAACCTCAGAAACTTGTCCTCCCTTACTTGTAGAACCAGAGCCGGATCCACTGCTTGACCTAGCTGCAGCTATTGATCTATACCTAGAGCTGTTCCCGGAGCTTCTGCTTCCCTTATGGCTTGCAGTCTTTTCCTCCTCATGTCTCTCAATTTTCATGGCCATACTGTATACTTCGCTGAGCTCACTGAAGGGGTGGAACTTCATGTTGTTCTTGAAAATGTCCATACTACCATCAATCAACTTCTGGATCAATTCATCTTCATCAGGGCAGTTCTTTAGCAAGATCATCTTGTTCATCCGTCGTTGATAATATTCATCGAAGGGCTCATTTGATTTCTGCTTAATTCACTCTAGGTCATACAGCTTCACCTGAATTTTGGTGTTGAAGCTGTAATATTTGATAAAGGCTACCGATAAAGCCTCCCAGTCTAATTACTCTTCCTTTGATAAAGAATTGCACCAGCCCAATGCTCCTCACTCAAGTGTAGTCGGGAAGAGATTGATAAGTTATTGCTTAGTGGTGCCGGCCGTCAGCATGACCCGTGCATAGAGATTCACATCGGCTTCTGGTGAACCCATTCCCTTGTAAGAAGGAACCTTTGGAACTTGAAAGCCAATAGGAAAAGTTTCAATGCCTTTACTAATCATGGCATCCACATTAACCACCTTCTCAGATTCCGAACTAACACTGGCCCCTTTCTTTAGCTGGGCCACAACTTTATCCAACTCTGAATACTTCGCTTTCATTTTTTCTCTCCACAGCTGCCTCAATTTCTTGTAGCTTCTCCAAACTAGACGAGGCATCACCACCCTATTGAGATGATTCAGCCTTTTTCTCCTTTCCGGCCCCACTAGCGCCGGTTTCCTCGGCTTCTCTCACAATAGCTCGCATTTCCTCCTTTAGCATGTCACGAAAATCCTGTGGTCCCAGGAAATCCTTCAAGGCATTAGCAAGACTTGGTGTCTGATTTTAAATCACAGATTCTTCCCCGGAGTCAGACTCACTTTCTGTTTCTACTGCTCTTTGTTCTCTAACAGCCCTCAAAGTCTGAGACCTTGTCCTTGGCCGATCCAGTTTACTCTGCTTGACATCACACGGGAAATGTCAGGGATAATGAATGAATGGGATGATGACATGAAAAGTGAGACATTAAAGATGATTTATGATGAATGGGTGAAATGACGTGATGAGAGATGATGATGAGGATGATCTCTATTTATTATTATTACTATTTTTGGACATTCCAAGAACACCCAATGTCATGCAAGAAATAACATGAAGGATCAAGTGTGGACCGCCACATAGATAAGAGTTCGGCACTTTCGAGGCACCTAGTGAATTTTTTGAAATGGTCACGTGTGTGTCGACACACGAATAGGATTTTGATGCTTTGTAGGTGTATGAGATGACATGAAATGGTCGCATTGTTGGATATGCCCTAGTCCCGAGGCATTGGACCTTGTTTTTGTATTGTACATTTATTGGATTTATGTATTATACTCATTTTGTGTTATTAATAAAGGCATTAATTCATTTATTATATATATCTTGTGCAATATATTAAATGAAGTATTCAATGGACATATCCACATCCATGATGACAAGTGTCATGCACTTAGCAGTAAGACCATGGATAGGGTAAAAGATATGACCATAAAGAGATCCATAGTCTGTTCCAGTCATGGGAATGAATGGAACTAGAGACTATCATTAACCTGGTTGTATGTCGGTGTCTTACCGGTCATTGGACATGGGATGTCAACCAAGTTAATGGGTACATGTAAAAAGGGCATGGTACTGGATAGATCAACTAAACGAGAAATCCACATGTATAGTATCATAAGTGATTCTCATGCAGTACTTGTATGGATCCTTTGACCTGACCATATGATGGTATTGCATATGAGGTTGCATACTTAGGGGTACACCTAAAGGGCCTGTAAAGCGTGCCAAGTATAGGTGCTTTCGGGTATGTCACTTAGCTTGGCAATGTTATGGATATGCAGAAAGGATTTGTCACTCAGTAATCCACTGATAAGATATCACCGGCCTCTTGATGAATGTAACTGATAATGGCCACACCCAAACAAGATGGCACTTGTTTGTGAGCATCAGTACATTCGGGATCAAGTTAATGTCCAGACACAATAGAGGGTGATCAATCCATGCCTCTGTGTTGGACACCGATAACGATGACATGGGATACACAAGTTCAAACTACAGGGTTATGATAACAGTTAGACTGCCATCTCCAACTTAATTGGGGGCTGCAGTGGCTTGCTAGAGCCCAACTGCAGTTTGTGGGCCACAGGCCCACTGCCAAATAAAGATAGGCCTACGGGATCATACACATTAAGCGACTGAACACTGACTTAAGGAATCACATGTATACTTGGAGTGTACACTCTGGAGAGAGAGGAATATATTAATTACATTATAAAGATCAATTGGATTGATTATAATAATAAAATTAATATTTGATTGGCTTTCTCATAATTAATTGGATTAATTATGAGATTATTTCCTGGGTGGAAATATTCATATGTATAGGTTTACATATGAATTTATTTTGTGAGGATCTAATTTTAATTTAATGGATTAAATTAATTAGTCAAACCAATTTTAATTTAAATGTAAATAATATGTTACTTGGTGTAATATATTAAATACATGGGTAAATTAAAGTTAGGCTTGAAATTAATTTAAACCAGATTAATTAAAATAGATTTGGGCCTGAAATAAAAGATGGAAGCCCACACAAAGGAGGAGCCAATTGGGCTGAAATTCTCCTTGAGAATTTCAGCCACCTAGGTTTAGAATAACCCTAGGATTTTCGGCCAAGGGGGCAACTAACACTTTAGCCGAAATTTTGCCTCCCCTCTCTTCTCCATTGTTCGTGTTTTCCGACGCTAGCACGGGTGGTGTTCGTAAGGCATTCGTGTACTTGAATGAGGAGGGATTCTAGTTTGATTCCTGCAGTCTCCATCCATCTCTTGTAGAGATATTCCGGGTAAGAGATTTATCTCTTGTAATTAAATTTTTGCTTTTCTAATTTCCATCTCAATTGCTCTTGGGCACGGATTTGAGGAAATCATCGCATTCTTCCGCTTTTATCGGGTGATTTCTGGTGACAAAATCCCAACAGTGGTATCAGAGTGGGCTTTTGATCCGTGCAAATTGTTAAAATTGGTTTAATCCCTTGTTTTAAGATTGGAGATTTTTTATTGGGGTTCTTAGTTTGGGTTTAAGTTTTTCCTATTTGATTTTGTACAAATGAAATTGAATATGCATATGGGTTTATGTTTGTTTAATTTAATTGTATGTTTTAGATTCTTGGTGAATTTCTTGATGTGGATGCCATGGTTCTTTTTATTTATTTTCTGTTTAAAAAAAATCTGGATGTTCCCGGCGTGCAGGGTTGGAACAGTAGCGGTAGCCGCTGCCTGCTGTAGCTGGGTCTAGCGGCAGCCGCTGGGCTGCTACTGCACAACAGCAGTGCCGCTGCTGGGCGGCTACGCCGCTGCTGCTAGGGCAACTAAGTTGCCCTAGCCGCAGCGGGCTGGGCCTAGTGTTTTTGGATTTGGCCGGTTTTTGGGCCCGGGGCCCAGTTTTGAAATTTTAATTGGTTTTAAAATTCGTGTGTTTAAATTTTTGTAATTTGCATGTGTATGGTTTCTTGATTGAAATTTAATTTTATTAATGTGATATTAGTTTTGGAAATTAATATGGTTAATTGAAATTGGTTCGGTTAATTTTGGTACAATTACTTGGATGGCTAAATTGGTCCCATAGTTTCCCAATTCCAGTGGGAGGAGTTGGACCGCCTGGGCTGGAGGCCCAAAGCCCGTTAAGGGTTAGAACCATGGTGGGCCAAAATTGGCGGTTTCAAAATAATGGCTTGGACATTATTGAAAAGGGCTTAAATCATGCATTGTACCATGCTTATGAATTATATGCATTGGATGCATCTGGGCGATTAAATATTTTGTATGATTAGATGCTATTGGGCCTTATTCGAGATGGGTTGTATTTTTCTTTTTGGGTAAATACGGCCTGCATGTCGTTTTTCTTTTTTAATCTAATTTTATTTTATTTACTTATTATAAAATTTGTAAAAGAAGAGGCCCAATGGAGTGGTGAGCCCAAAGGGAGGGGCAAGCCCAGAAGGAGGAAGATGGAGGCCCACCTTATATTGGATTCTAGTATAGGTTTACTAGAATAATATTAGGATGTAATATAGGCCCATAGCAGTGCATTTTACTTATCTATTTAATTATGCTATACATTTATTTGCATGTGTGAATGTATGGTCCAACAACAGTTTCACCCGCCTTATGTATGCAAGCCGCTATTAAATGAATCTAACAACCAAATGGAAATTACTAAGTCACTTAAAAGTGCTTCCCTCATTCAAAACCAGCTCGAAGTAGGGATAGGCTAGTTGGAGACCTTGCCCTCGTAGGATGCACTAAAGTATCGTCATTTTGTATTGGGTTAGGGTATGGGATACTCTAACACATGAATAGAGGTTTTGACTTAGCATGGGTAGTAGGATTCTCCTGGCCCTAAGCACAGATGAGTAAGTGCCAACAAGCCCATCAAACCGAGAGTCCCTAGGTTGGGATTGGACGGCATTCCTACCTAAATAATTAGGGTATAGTTATACCAGGCCCTCGTCTGGCTATATCTTAATACAATATGGATCTTGGCCTATGAGCCCAACAACTCGGTTTAATTAGTAACTTGATTCATTATTAATTATATATGGGAATAACAATGTAAATTCCTTTATTAACACTCTAAAATGTTTTTCTATGTAGAAAATCTTAAATGGCAAACAACAACTCATTATCACTGCGATCTATCCTAGAGAGGGACAAGCTTTCCGGTCCCAACTTTTTGGACTGGTCTAGGAACTTAAGGATAGTTCTAAGACAAGAGTCCAAAGAGTACATACTGGAAAGGCCTGTGCCGGCTGCGCCTCAAGGATGTAATCCACCGGTTGCCCAGCTGGAGGAATACGAGGTGCAAGTCAAGGATAATAGGGATGTGACATGCCTTATGTGTTGGGGATTAGTCACCAAAACAAAATACGCAGCGGAAAGAAAAGGATTAATCCCCGCCAGGGATCCATGTATATTGCATTGAATTGGAAGGAAGGGTTAAGGAATTACCTCTTAGTTCTTATAGGATTTGAATCAAAGGAACCAAATTAGCTTCCCTCTACGGTTGATCCACACGGAGCAATTGATTCACCGCGTGCTAGCGCCGGGATTGAAGAACGATTCTTCGAACGAGAGAGAGAGGCAGAAAATCAAAATTTTCTATGTGTTGAAGAGCTAGGAATTTCGGCTGCCCCCCTTTTCTTAGTGTGGTGGCCGAATTTCCTTTAGGTTTAGGAGTGTAGAGTTGTGTTAGGTTTAGGTCAATTATTTCCTTAAATAATTAACCTAAATAGTTAACTATAATTATAACCTAATACACCTATTAGTTATAATTATATATTAACCCACACAATTTAATATTAATTCTCAATTAACATTAAATCAAATCAATTCTCCATAATACATATATGTATATATAATATTATAATTAATTATATCTCCATATAATTTAATTATAATATGTAGCATACTTTATGTAATATTAATCACATTAATATTTATATATACATACATAAATATATATCACTATATATATTTATTCTCTTTCTCATTCATAAATTATTATCCAATAATAATTTATACCCGATAAGATGAACTTCATTTTGCTCTTGTGTGTGACCCCATAGGATCATATTAATTGGCAATAAGGAAATTACCATAATGTCCTTATAGGTCACAAGCGGACTCTAGCA
Source organism: Euphorbia tirucalli (assembly GCA_039660915.1). Taxonomy (NCBI): domain Eukaryota; kingdom Viridiplantae; phylum Streptophyta; class Magnoliopsida; order Malpighiales; family Euphorbiaceae; genus Euphorbia; species Euphorbia tirucalli. Next base: position 45,552,283 of record CM077636.1, read on the forward strand.
AGCCATTACGACTACCCAATTAATATGATTGGAATGATCCAATACCTATTTATAGAATGTCATATTCCCTTTTGTCTCTTTGATATCAAGATTAATTATAAGACATGGTACACTTGTCAATCTTATATAATTAATCATATGCTTTCTCGATCTCAAAGTAAACTGTTCAGACAAATCAATTGATACTCTTATCAATTATTTGAGCACGGCCATGCATTTAACAGTCTTACTTATCGAGGGGCCCAGTGATATCGCTCTCTTGTTAGAGAGGGACAAAATCCCATATCTGTCACTCACATCCCTAAGCATGATTCACATTGCACCCAACAACAGCCTTTATAACTACTCTGTTACAAGCAGCGTTTGACTGCGTCAAAGCACAACATGAGTTCATCCCGGAATCCATGGTGACCTCAGGTCAAAGGAATCAGCTGATGACACTACTATAATCAAGATCAGTTGTGACACGTGACCATGAACTTGATCTTATAGTGGGTCTCCAGCAACATGTTCTCTAACACATTGCCCGTGAGTATAATCTGTATCTGTATACACTATATTCATCTCATGAATATCCATTATCACTCACACTAGTCTTAGTTTGTTATTATTCCCATAATAACAATCGACTAGGGAAATTTAGAATTACACAATTAATTCATGGATACATTATCATAAATACTAACATACAAATATATATGATAAAATAAGTCTTTATTAATGACTTAAGAAGATTGTTTACATAATCCAACATTGGCTTAGGGCACAATCTCTAACAATCTCCCACTTGCCCTAAGTCCAATCTTCAAATGTATCTAATACCCATGGACCTAGTATGACCATCATGTACAGCTTGTGAAAGAGCTTTTGTTAGTGGATCAGCAACATTGTCTTCAGACGCAACTTTGCATATCTTCACATCTCCTCTTGAGATGACTTCTCTTATGTAGTGAAAACGCCGAAGTATATGTTTGGATTTCTGTGACACACTAGGTTCCTTAGCAAGTGATATTGCCCCATTGTTGTCACACAAGAGGCTCACAGGATTCACTATGCTAGGAACGACACCAAGTTCTTCGATGAACTTCTTGATCCAAACAGCCTCTTGGGCTGCATCTGATGCAGCAATATACTCGGCTTCTGTTGTAGATGCAGCTATCGTGCTTTGCTTAGAACTCTTCCAACTTATCGCACCTCCATTCAGAATGAACACATACCCAGACTGTGACTGCATCTGATCTTGATCAGTTTGGAAACTTGCATCCGTGTAACCATTTACAACAAGATCTTCGTCCGAGCCTCCATATACCAAGAATGTATCTTTAGTTCTTCTCAAGTACTTAAGAATACTCTTGACAGCAGTCCAGTGACTATCACCTGGATCAGACTGATATCTACTTGTCATGCTCAAAGCAAAAGAGACATCTGGCCGAGTACATACCATGGCATACATGATAGATCCTATAGCTGACGCATAAGGAATCTTATCCATGCGTTGACGTTCTTCAACTGTCACAGGACATTGCTTACGACTAAGCTTTATCCCTTGCCCAATAGGAACATTTCCTTTCTTTGATTGATCCATACTGAACCTTTTCAGTATTTTGTCAATGTATGTACTCTGGCTCAAACCTATCAATCTCTTAGATCTATCTCTATAGATCTTTATTCCAAGAATGTAGGCTGCCTCACCCAAGTCTTTCATAGAAAAACACTTTCCTAGCCAAGATTTTACTTCTTGCAAGGTAGGAATGTGATTTCCTATTAACAATATGTCATCGACATATAGAACTAGGAAAACTATATTACTCCCACTGAACTTCTTGTACACACAAGGCTCATCTTCGTTTTTGATGAAGCCAAACTTTTTGACTGATTCATCAAAACAATGATTCCAACTTCTTGATGCTTGCTTCAAACCATAAATGGCCTTTTGAAGCTTGCATACTTTATCAGGATTCTTTGGGTCGACAAAACCTTCAGGCTGTGTCATGTACACATCCTCAACAAGGTTTCCATTTAGGAAAGCTGTTTTGACATCCATTTGCCATATTTCATAGTCATAATATGCTGCTATGGCAACAAGAATTCTGATGGACTTGATCATAGCTACTGGCGAAAAGGTTTCGTCATAGTCTATACCATGAACTTGTCGGTAACCCTTTGCCACTAACCTTGCTTTATAAGTCTGAATATTCCCATCCATGTCCGTTTTCAACTTGAAAACCCATTTGTGCCCTATTGCTTTAGCACCCTTTGGGAGATCAACCAAAGTCCATACTTTGTTGTCGTCCATGGATTGAATCTCTGACTTCATAGCATCAAGCCATTTTTCAGATTCTGAATTAGAGACAGCTTCCATGTACGTGGAAGGTTCATTTTCTTCTAACAGAATCAGATCATTTTCGTTCGTGACGAGAAATCCATATCTCTCGGGCTCATGACGAACTCTACTTGATCTACGTTGGACTTGTGTTATCGGTTCTGACTCAACAACTTCTTGTGAATCAGGTTGTTCCATTTGAAACTCACTTTCAACTTGGTTATCCATATTTTCTTGTAGGTGTACTTTACTCCCACTGATTCCTTTGGAAATAAACTCTTTTTCCAGGAATGTACCACCCTTAGCAACAAACACTTTGTTTTCACTAGGATTGTAAAAGAAATAACCTTTAGTTTCCTTTGGATAACCAACAAAATTGCATTTCACAGATTTTGGTGATAACTTATCTGAAATCAAATATTTCACATAGGCTTCGCATCCCCAAATCTTGAGAAAAGACAAATTTGGTTTCTTACCAATCCATATCTCATATGGTGTCTTTTCAACTGCTTTTGATGGAACTCGGTTCAGTGTGAATGCCGCTGTTTCAAGTGCATATCCCCAAAAGGATAGAGGAAGATTTGTTTGACTCATCATAGACCGAACCATATCCAATAAAGTTCGGTTCCTCCTCTCAGACACACCATTCCACTGTGGTGTACCAGGAGGAGTTAATTGTGAGACAATCCCACAATTTCTAAGATGATCGTCGAACTCTTGGCTCAAATATTCACCACCTCGATCAGATCTAAGTGCTTTAATTGTCTTGCCAAGTTGGTTTTGTACTTCATTTTGGAAGGCTTTGAACATTTCAAAGGATTCCGACTTATTCTTCATTAGATATAGATAACCATATCTACTGAAGTCATCAGTGAACGTAATGAAGTATTGAAAACCACCTCTAGCAGTTGTGCTCATAGGCCCACATACATCTGTATGTACGAGTTCTAATAAGTCACTAGCCCTTTCACTGTGACCAGTAAAAGGACTCTTGGTCATCTTACCCATTAAACAAGACTCGCAAGTGTCATATGTTTCAAAAACATCTAGACCCAAAATTCCATCTTTATGGAGTTTTGAAATGCGTTTCTCATTAATGTGTCCTAGACGACAGTGCCAGAGATAAGTAGGATTCACAATATTTGTTCTTATCCTTTTGGTATTTATGTTATATACATGCTCATCATAACCTTCACTAAGGTTCAACAAATAAAGACCATCATGTAAATCCGCATTTGCATAAAACAAGTCTTTATTGAAAAGCAATAAGTGATTATTCTCAATAACACATTTAAATCCTTCCTTGTCCAAACATGAAATAGAAATGATGTTCCTAGACAAATTAGGAACAAAATAACAATTATTCAAAAGGAGAACAAGTCCACTTGGCAACTTGAGCTCGTAGCGACCAACTTCATAAGCAGCAACTCTAGCTCCATTCGCCACATGGAATTCTACCTCGCCCTTCTTGAGCTTTCTACTTCCTCTAAGCCCCTGCACATTCATACAAATGTGAGAACCACAACCGGTATCTAATACCCACGAAGTAGAAACAGAAGTAGAATGAAGTATTTCAATAACATGAATACCTTGATTAGCGGTCTCACCGCCTCTCTTCTTCCTCAAGTCCTCCAAATAAAGCTTGCAATTTCTGCGCCAATGACCAGGCTGATTGCAGAAATGGCATGTGCCTTCCTTTGGAGGCTTTGCCTTGGTAACAGCTTTGGGCTTCTTTGCATCCTTCCCAAACTCTTTGGGTTTGTTTGCTTTACCCTTCTTCTTCTGGATCCTACCCTTTTGCACCATATGGATCCCTTTGGAGCTTGGCTTCTCTTTTATCGTTACTTCAGCGTTTTTCAGCATCCCATGCAGTTCGCTGACCGTTTTGTCCATATCATTCATGTGATAATTCATGACAAAATGGGAGTAACTCTCAGGAAGAGAATTAAGGATCAAATCCGTTGCCAACTCAGGTCTGAGTGGCGAACCAAGCCTCTCCAACTGATCAATGTACCCTTTCATCTTCAGAACATGGGCACTAACCGAACTCCCTTCGGTCATCTTGCACCCAACCAAAGATCTCAAGGTCTCATACCTTTCCCTTCTCGCTTGCTTTTGGAACATTTCCTTAAGCTCTTGAGACATCTCATATGCCTCAAATGTTTCCAGATCCTTCTGAAGTTCCGGAATCATTGATGCGAGCATCAGGCATTGTACATCAATCTGATCGTTTTGATGCTTGTGAAAAGCATCCTTCTCAGCTCTTGAAGCTGTGGTGGGTGGAGGGTTAGCGGGCAAAGGCCCATCCAGAACATACAGCTTTCGCTCTTGCTTGAGAACAATTCTCAAGTTGCGATACCAATCTAGGTAATTGGTTCCGTTCAGTTTTTCCTTCTCAAGGATAGATCGAATAGAACCGGGATTGCTTGTGTTGGCCATTTATCTACAACAGAAAATATATGCAAAGTTAATTACATAAGAGAATTAAACTCCCACTAAAATCATAAAACCCTTTAAAATATTTAAGTGGGTAAAAGACCCAAAATCCATACTTAACCATAGCACTGCTTTGGCATGTCCCTATGATTAAATATAATTTCGGTAGACATCACCATGTCAATTACATCATTATGTAACTCTTTTAATTTATGAGATGCATGATATCATATATCATATTTAGTTTGTATGTTACTCATCTCATCCTTGCCTCGGGCTCAAACACCTTTTTGATTAACCCTTTGGTTAAACCAATTACAACACAATGAGAATCACCTTTTCTCATATTATTGCTTCGCTAAGGTCACAACATGCGTACCCGCCCTGGCGGTATACCATGATGCGAACATAGTACTTGACAAGTGTTATACGTAATTGGGTGGCAAAAATATAAACTTCATAAGTTTATTTAGGGTTTATTAATTCCTGTGAGTTAATTGTATCATATACAATTTCATGGCATTAATATTAATCATACTTTTGTTAATATTAATTAGCATGGCATCTTATGGCATACAATTGTCTAGCATGCATATAGAATATCTAGCATGGCATCACATGGCATCTAAATAAAATAAAGCATGCATATGACTCGAACCGTGTTATGGTATGGTTTAAATCTACATTGATTTTCATAGGCCAATATGAAAATCAACAAGGTCATATCCTAGGTAGTAGCATCCATCACATGGTCATTGCACCGCCTCTTGGATCCGCCTCCACGTCTTTGCTTCCAAGCACCATCTCATGGATTTATATTTTACAAAAAAATTGCAACCTATACAATTTTTCTAGTAAAATAAATTTTACATATCATAAATTGCATCCTATACAATTTTTCTAGTAAAATTAAAATTTAAAATTTACATAAATACAAACGACTCGCAGGTCGTATTTATATAAAACCATAATAAATAAAATAAAGCATCCACGGGGTCCAAAACCATACCATAACACCATGCATAAAATTATCAACAATAATTTTATATCTAAAAATATTTAGGGTTCAAAGTGGTAAAATACAATCACATTGTATTTAGAATTAATTAATTTGGAAAAATTCGTAAATATGCAGAAACAATTTTCCACACTTAAAACGAAAAAGGGTTAAAAACTGTCGGACAGCGGGCTGGATGGGCTGCGCATACTGCGCGCAGCCCATGCTGCGTAAGCAGCATGCTGCTTGCGCAGCAAGCTGCTTGCGCAGCAAAGGGCAAATTGCAATTGCAATTTGCAATTGCAATTTGCCGCAAATAGTATTCTGGGCATTATGCCCAGAATACGAACAGTAACATTTACTTATTTTTTTTTTTTTTTTTTTTTTTTGTTTTAATTAAATTAAATTGAAACAATTTCAATAAAACCCATGAATCAAATTCATGATTCCAAAAACCCCTTAAACATTCCAAATCATTAACATAAAATCATTCACAATGATTAATCAATAAAATCAAATTTTATTTTTGTTATTCACAATAACATAGAACCCTAAATAAAACATACAAACCCCTAACATCAATTTTGATCCAATCAAAAATCATACAAACCCTAACATGCAATTTTGATCCAATCAAAACATAAATCCAATTCAATCAAAATACAAGTGACTCTGATACCACTGTTGGGGATTAGTCACCAAAACAAAATACGCAGCGGAAAGAAAAGGATTAATCCCCGCCAGGGATCCATGTATATTGCATTGAATTGGAAGGAAGGGTTAAGGAATTACCTCTTAGTTCTTATAGGATTTGAATCAAAGGAACCAAATTAGCTTCCCTCTACGGTTGATCCACACGGAGCAATTGATTCACCGCGTGCTAGCGCCGGGATTGAAGAACGATTCTTCGAACGAGAGAGAGAGGCAGAAAATCAAAATTTTCTATGTGTTGAAGAGCTAGGAATTTCGGCTGCCCCCCTTTTCTTAGTGTGGTGGCCGAATTTCCTTTAGGTTTAGGAGTGTAGAGTTGTGTTAGGTTTAGGTCAATTATTTCCTTAAATAATTAACCTAAATAGTTAACTATAATTATAACCTAATACACCTATTAGTTATAATTATATATTAACCCACACAATTTAATATTAATTCTCAATTAACATTAAATCAAATCAATTCTCCATAATACATATATGTATATATAATATTATAATTAATTATATCTCCATATAATTTAATTATAATATGTAGCATACTTTATGTAATATTAATCACATTAATATTTATATATACATACATAAATATATATCACTATATATATTTATTCTCTTTCTCATTCATAAATTATTATCCAATAATAATTTATACCCGATAAGATGAACTTCATTTTGCTCTTGTGTGTGACCCCATAGGATCATATTAATTGGCAATAAGGAAATTACCATAATGTCCTTATAGGTCACAAGCGGACTCTAGCAAGCCATTACGACTACCCAATTAATATGATTGGAATGATCCAATACCTATTTATAGAATGTCATATTCCCTTTTGTCTCTTTGATATCAAGATTAATTATAAGACATGGAACACTTGTCAATCTTATATAATTAATCATATGCTTTCTCGATCTCAAAGTAAACTGTTCAGACAAATCAATTGATACTCTTATCAATTATTTGAGCACGGCCATGCATTTAACAGTCTTACTTATCGAGGGGCCCAGTGATATCGCTCTCTTGTTAGAGAGGGACAAAATCCCATATCTGTCACTCACATCCCTAAGCATGAGTCACATTGCACCCAACAACAGCCTTTATAACTACTCTGTTACAAGCAGCGTTTGACTGCGTCAAAGCACAACATGAGTTCATCCCGGAATCCATGGTGACCTCAGGTCAAAGGAATCAGCTGATGATACTACTATAATCAAGATCAGTTGTGACACGTGACCATGAACTTGATCTTATAGTGGGTCTCCAGCAACATGTTCTCTAACACATTGCCCGTGAGTATAATCTGTATCTGTATACACTATATTCATCTCATGAATATCCATTATCACTCACACTAGTCTTAGTTTGTTATTATTCCCATAATAACAATCGACTAGGGAAATTTAGAATTACACAATTAATTCATGGATACATTATCATAAATACTAACATACAAATATATATGATAAAATAAGTCTTTATTAATGACTTAAGAAGATTGTTTACATAATCCAACATTGGCTTAGGGCACAATCTCTAACATTATGTTGGCCTGCATGGTCCCCGAACTGCAAAAACAGTTTATGGACCATCAAGCCTTTGCTATGATAACAACTCTTAACGAGATGTTTTAGGAGCAAGCTTGTCAGGAAAGGTACCTGACCAATAAGGCATTCGACACCTGTAAGATGGGGGCTGGGACATCTGTGAGCGCACACGTGCTCAAGATGAAAGGCTATTTGGACACTTTATCCTGTCTCAGATCGCCTATCTCTCAAGAGTTGGCGGTGGACACAATCCTTGCATCCTTGCCGGATTGTTATGATCAATTCATCCTGAACTATAACATGCAAGGGATGAACCGTACTGTTAGTGAGCTGCATGGGATGCTCAAGCTCACTGAATAGTCAATCAAGAAGAGTCTGCCGGTGTTGCTGGTCAACAAGGGGAACCCTCCTTTTGCCAAGGGCAAGGCCAAGGAAAAGGCCAAGAAGGCCAAGGCCCAGCAGAAGGCAGGTCCTGAGGATGTCTGTTTCGGGTGCAGATAGGCAGGCCACTGGAAGAGATCGTGTCCTAAGCTGATGGGAGAGCAGAGGAGGGGCCAGGGTGCATCCTCGTTAGGTATTTATGTTATAGACATTAAACTTACTATTTTAACATCATGGGTATTGGATACTAGATGTGGTTCTCACATTTGTTTTAATGTGCAGGGACTTGAGAACAGAAGGTCAGTGGGATCAGGGGATGTCAAAAATGGAGCAAGGGTTGCTGCCATAGTGATCGGCGAATATCACCTCATAATGCCTAGTGGATTGGTTTTAATTTTGGAACAATGTTATTTTGTACCTGCCATGTGCAGGAATATTATTTCAGTTTCCATGTTGGATATTTCTGGATTTTATTTTACTATTTTGAATGGTAGAATTTCTTTATCTAGAGAGGGATTATTTTATAGAGATGCTCTATTAAATAATGGCCTATATATCCTGGACTTAAATGAAACCAATCATGTCTATAACATAAACACTAAAAGGGTTAAGCCCAATGAACTTAATCCTGTCTACCTATGACATTGTCGTTTAGGCCACATAAACGAGAAGCGCATAGCTAGGCTTCACAAAGCTAGAGTCTTAGGGTCATTTGACTTGGAGTCAATTGATATATGTGAGTCATGTTTATGAGGCAAAATGACTAAGGCACCTTTTAGCAAGAAGGCTACAAGGGCCACTGGCTTATTGGACCTAATGCATTTAGATGTATGTGGGCCCATGAGCGCAGCGACCACAGGTGGACATCTGTATTTCGTCACGTTCACGGATGATTTCAGTAGATATGGCTACGTCTATCTGATGAAACATAAATCTGAGACCCTTGATAGGTTCAAGGAATTTAGGAACCAAGTACAGAACCAGCTAGGCAGGAATATGAAAACCCTTCGGTCGGACCGAGGAGGTGAATATATAAGCATAGAGTTTGACTCATATTTGAGAGAGCATGGAATAGTTCCACAGCTCACTCCTCCAGGGACACCACAATGGAATGGGTTGTCCGAACGGAGGAATAGGACCCTGTTGGACATGGTCCGCTCAAGGATGAGTCAAGCCTCTCTCCCAATTAGTTTCTGGGGACACGCCTCGAGACAGCAGCTCTTATCTTAAACAATATTTCGACTAAGGCAGTGGAAAAGACTCCATATCAGATATGGACGAGCAGGGAGCCCAATATGTCTTTCCTAAGGATTTAGGGATGCAAAGCACATGTCAAGAGATTGACTAGTGGCAAGCTGGAGCCCAAAACTGATAAATGCCTATTTGTGGGCTACCTTAGGGAAACCAAAGGGTATTACTTCTACAACCCCACCGAGAATAAGGTGTTCATGGCAAGGAAGGGGGTCTTTCTAGAAAAGGAGTTCCTTTCTAGGAAAGATAGTGGGAGCAACGTTGAACTCAGGGAAGTTCAAGGTCCACAAGCTCTTGAAGAGGATAACTAGGAGGCCCAGGTGGAGCTTCCACAGGAGAAAGCACCGACCCAGGCCACACAAGGACCTAGAAGGTCTGGTAGGGATCGTCGGGAACCAGAGATGTATGGTTTCCTTATCACCAATGATCAAACTCTTCTCATTTGGGATGAGGAAGAACCTAAAACCTACCAAGAGGTTATGGCAAGCCTACAGTCTACAAATTGGCGTAAAGCCATGGAGGCAGAGATGTAATCTATGTACGATAACTAGGTTTGGAACTTGGTTGATCCATCTCCGGGTGCTAAGGTAATAGGTTGCAAGTGGTGCTAGAAGCTAAAAGCCGATAATGCCTTCTAGGGGCGTCTGGTTGTGAAAGGTTTCAGACAAGTCCATGGAATAGACTATGATGAGACTTTCTCACCTGTAGCCATGCTCAAATCCATCAGGATCTTGCTAGCTATAGAAAGCTACTTGAGGATGTGTACATGACACAACCTGAGGGTTTTGTTAATCCAGAGCATCTGGGAAGGGTATGCAAGCTTTAAACCTCCATTTATGGACTGAAGCAAGCATCCCAAAGTTGGAATCTTAGATTCAATGAAGCTATAAAGGAATATGGCTTCATACAAAATCAAGATGAGCCTTGTGTGTATAAGAGGACTAGTGGGAGCATTGTCACATTCTTGGTACTTTATGTAGACGACATCCTACTCATTGGAAGTGAAATACCTACATTGCAAGGGGTTAAGCAGTGGCTGAGTAAGTGCTTCACAATGAAGGACATAGGCGAAGCTGAGATGATCCTAGGGATTAGGATCTATAGGGATAGATCAAATCGGCTTCTGGGCCTAAGTCAGGCCTCATACATAGACAAAGTTCTGAAAAGGTCTAGCATGAACTGGGCTAAGAAAGGTTTCTTACCAATGGGTCATGGACTGAAAATTAGTAAGAAGATCTGTCCTAAAACAAGGGAGGACAGGGAGAACATGAAATTGGTTCCATATGCTTCGGCTCTAAGATCAATTATGTACTCCATGCTATGTACGAGACCTGATGTCGCCTTTGCACTAAGTATGATAAGCCAGTACCATCAGGATCCCGAGGAGGATCACTGGAAGGCTATCAAGGCAATCCTCAAGTACCTTAACCGGACTAAGGACAGCTTCTTGGTGTATGGAGGTCAGGAAGTGCTATCAGTTACTGGGTACACTAATGCAAGCTTCCAGACCAACCAGGATGAGTACCAATCACAATCTGGGTATGTATTTTTGCTAAACGGTGGTGCTATAAGCTGGAGGAGCTCAAAGCAGCAAACCATCGCGGACTCTACAACAGAAGCTGAGTACATCGCGGCGTGTGATGCAGCTAAGGAAGCTGTGTGGCTGAAGAAGTTTATCACTGAGTTAGGAGTAGTACCAACTATCTAGGACCCAGTCGATATCTTCTGTGACAACAATGGGGCCGTTGCACAAGCTAAGGAGCCCCGGTCACACAAGAACACAAAGCACGTGCTCAGAAAGTTTCACATCATATGAGAAATCGCGGAGAGGGGCGACATTGCGTTGCACAGAGTGGACACCGAGGATAATGTCACAGATCCTTTGACTAAGGCACTGGCTCAGCACAAGCATGAGGGTCATACTAGATCTATAGGGATTAGGCCCATGCCTAGTTGGAACAAGTGCAAGTGGGAGATTGTTGGATATGCCCTAGTCCCGAGGCATTGGACCTTGTATTTGTATTATACATTTATTGGATTTATGTATTATACACCTTTTGTGTTATTAATAAAGGCATTGATTCATTTGTTATATACTTCTTATGCAATATCTTAAATGAAGTATCCAATGGACATATCCATATCCATGATGACAAGTGTCATGCACTTGGCAGTAAGACCATGGATAGGGTAAACGATATGACCATAAAGAGATCCGTAGTCTGTTCCAATCATGGGAATGAATGGAACTAGAGACTATCATTAACCTAGTTGTATGGCGGTGTCTTACCGGTTATTGGACATAGGATGTCAACCAAGTTAATGGGTAAATGCAAAAGGGGCATGGTACTGGATAAATCCACTAAATAGGAAATCCACATGGTATAGTATCACAAGTGATTCTCATGCAGTACTTATATGGATCCTTTGACCTGATCATATGATGGTATTGCATGTGAGGTTGCATACTTCGGGGTACGCCTAAAGGGCCTGTAATAGGGTGCCAAGTATGGGTTCTTTCAGGTATGTCACTTAGCTTGGCAATGCTATGGATATGGAGAAGGGATTTGTCACTCAGTAATCCACTGAGATGATATCACTGGCCTCTTGATGAATGTAACTGATAAGAGTGTGGCAACACCCAAACAAGTTGGAACTTGTTTGTGAGCATCAGTACATTCGGGATCAAGTGAATGTCCGGACACAAAAGAGGGTGATCAATCCATGCCTCTGTGTTGGACACCGATATCGATGACATGGGATATACAAGTTCAAACTACAGGGTTATGATAATAGTTAGACTGCGATCTCCATCTTAATTGGGGTCTGCAGTGGCTTGCTAGAGCCCAACTACAGTCTGTGGGCCACAGGCCCACTGCCAACATAAAGATGGGCCCATGGGATCGTACACATTGAGCGACTGAACACTGACTTAAGGAATCACATGTATACTTGGAGTATACACTCTGGAGAGAGAGGAATATATTACTTATATTATCAAGATCAATTGGATTGATTATAATAATAAAATTAATATTTGACTGGCTTTCTCATAATTAATTGGATTAATTATGAGAATATTTCCTGGGTGGAAATATTCATATGCACAGGTTTACATATGAATTTATTTTGTGAGGATCTAATTTTAATTTAATGGATTAAATAAGTTAGTCAAACCAATTTTAATTTAAATGTAAATAATATGTTACTTGGTGTAATATATTAAATACATGGGAAAATTAAAGTTAGGCTTGAAATTAATTTAAAACAGATTAATTAAAATAGATTTGGGCCTGAAATAAAAGATAGAAGCCCACACAAAGGAGGAGCCAATTGGGTCGAAATTTTCCATGAGAATTTCGGCCACCTAGGGTTAGAATAACCCTAGGATTTTCGGCCAAGGGGGCAACTAACAGACTAGCCGAAATTTTGCCTCCCCTCTCTTGTCCATTGTTCGTGTTTTCCAACGCTAGCACGGGTGGTGTCGTAAGGCGTTCGTGTACATGAATGAGGAGGGATTCTAGTTTGATTCCTGCAGTCTACATCCATCTGTTGTAGAGATATTCCGGGTAAGATATTTGTCTCTTGTAATTAAATTTTTGTTTTTCCAATTTCCATCTCAATTGCTCCTGGGCACGGATTTAAGGAAATCATCATATTCTTCCTCTTTAATCGGGTGATTTCCGATGACAAAATCCCGACATGCATAAGGGCTGGCCCATGGACCAAGTTTCGATGCTTTTAGGAGCATCTAACATGCATGATATTCCAAACAAGTTACATGTATCTTGTGACACGGACAAAAGTTCGGTGTCTGTGGGACACCTTGCATGATTTGGTAATATTATGAAATGCTTTTATATGTGTACTAATCCGGCACTTGGGGAGTACCTTAAATGGTTGCCCAATGTTATGAAATGGTTCGTGTGAACCGTGATGCGCAAGCAGAATTTTGGCGTTACCGTGACACCTATGATAAATGGGTATGATGCTATATGATGACATCATATGAGCCGTCACACAGGAATAGACGTAGGGCCATCATGGTCTTTATTGAATGAGATGATTTGATGAACTGGCCAAATGCAATCCGGTGCACTAGCAGAATACGAGCAGTTTTGGGACACCCGATATGTTATGAAATGAAATGACCATGATGGCTACTCTTATAATGTCTTTAATTTAAATGAAATCATATGTCATGGATGCTTATGTCATACAAAATGCAAATGGCTACACAAAAACGTGGTTAGGATGCATGACATACATAATGATGTCGTGTATGCTTATGAAAATGTTAACACACAAATATAATGTTCTGGCTGCAAAAAATAATGGTTAGTATGAATGTCACACGGATGATTTAATGTTTTCACACATGAAAATAAAAATACAAGTGGCTGCATAAAAATGTGGGTTAGTTATCACACAAATGCTTTGTGAATGGTATGTCATGTGCATGGAAAATGTTGATTATGGTATGTCATAAAATGTTGAGAGGTGTGTAACATATAACACATGAAGCGTATTCCTCCAACCTTATTCCTCCAAACGTGGTCAATTTTTGAGAAAATCCAACCAAGTCCTTGGAGAGGTTCTCTTCGATCATCAACCGGGGACGATGAAGGCCCAATTTTATAGCGTTCATACAAGTTATTTTGGTATCCTAGGGGAATCTAACTAAGGTTGCCTATATGAGCTTGGTCCAAGTCGAGTTAAAATCAAGGCTTCCATAGCAAAATATAGTCCTCACTTCTCCCCACTCAAGGGTCCGAACGAAGGGGTTCATACAAGGCTGTGGGTGGTATTCGTATCCATGCCCCTAAGACGAAAAGGAACATGGGCGACACTTCAACAATTCACCGAGCTAAAAATTGGATACTTAACCTAATGCAAAAATGTCTAACTTAATAATGCAAAATAAAATACCATGCAAGAATCATTCAGCTTATTTTGATTAGACACTTTTCGGGGCTTGTCAAATTCTTTTAAGTTTTTAAGAAAACTTTTTTAAGAAATCCCCAGCAGAGTTACCACTATGAGCGGATGACGATTTCGAAGGAACGTGGACTCTCTCGGAAGGGAGCCTTGATATCGGGCAACCCTCCTTCGTGTGTGGTTTTTAGGATGGAAATTCATTTTTGGAAGATTAAATTGTTTCATAAAAGAATCGAGACCTAAGTCTCGATGAAGAGTGTAGGAGTCGCCACCCGGCTCAGCTCAACCGAGAAATTATAGTGTAGCTGAACCGGACGAAAGGCCGCTACACTATCCAAAGATCTAGGTCCGCACAACTCCCTTATTTTGTGTCTAATCAAAATAAAATTGGCCAATGTTCTGTGATGGTATTTTATAATTCTAACATTCATTCTTATTAATAAAGGCATGCAGCGTACACACAAATCAGAATAAAGTAAAAAAGAGTGAACAAATAAATCATTACAACCCAATTGAATAAAAATAAAACTCTCAACATCACCTTACAAGCGCCTAAAATACACGAATAATCTAGAAAAATTACAATCGCCTAAAATACACGGATTAATCTATTAATTACATTAAAAATGAAAAATAAAAAGTAACTAAAGCTGCAAAACAGACGGTTAGCACAATTTATAGCACACCACAAATAGGACTCAAGTAGGACAGAATGGGATTTTAAGGAGTTTGAGGGCATGCAATTGGGGAATAACCGGGTTATCTCGGCTAGCCGGCTCGATTAGACCTAGAAAATGATTTTTGAAACATCCTTGTATGTTTGTTTTGTGAGAAAATCATTTTGAAAATATTTTCTTTTTCTGGTTTACTTTAATTTAGCATGTGAAGTGGGTCGTTGTGTTGTTCTAAATGTAATAATTTCAAAAATTAAATCTAAGGTTGTGAATGCACACAACAAAATTCATTTTTGATGATTTTCTGATTTTTCTAAATTTTTATGATTTTTAGGAATTTTTGTGGATTATTCTAGAAATTCTGCCCCTGGATGAGAATTACAGTCGTGCGACTATTATTATAGCCGTGCGACTGTAACTACAGTCGTACGATTGTAATATGTCCAATTGCAGAAAATCACCAAAAATTATTTAAATGAAATGAAAAAAGCAGGGGAAATCAAGAACACTCATACGACTGTATATACAGTCAAGAACAGTCGTACGACTGTTCTTCACCACAAGAATAGTCTTACGGCTGTTCTTGATCTCCAGAGATAGCAAGCCCAAAAATTGAGTTTTTATGCACAAAAACACACCAAATCGCCCAGAAAAAGCAAGAAAAATGAAGGTTTTATGTGTAATTACCTTTGTGGCACTGATCCACTGTAGGTTTAACCGCTGGAAATGCCTCAATCACCTCCAAATTACTTCCTTTTCCTTGTGTGTTGAGGTATCAAGAGTTGTCCCAAATACTCCTAAGTGTCATGGATTTTAGCAGATTTGAGGTTCAGAATTGATTATTTTAAGTTTTAACCTATGATTTTTATCTGGCTTTAAACTTTAACACTCAAAAATCAAAAGAAAAAGAGGAGAAAAGGATTGAGTTTTGTTGAGTTTTCTTTTTCTCTCCTTTTTCTCCCTTTTGTCTATCAATTTTCTCCCTAAAAATCAGCCAAAATCCCAGAACCAAAAAAGCCCCTTACTTTCCTCTCTTTCTCCCTTTTATTTTCTGATTTCTTGCTTCAGAATCCGAGCATTAATTGCTCCTCAAATCAATCCTATTTTTTAATTCTCAAGGTATGGGCTACTATACCTGCTCCGATATTATAGTCATATAACTGTTTTACATTTCTATGACTGAAATACATCCCCACGACTATAATTAGAGTCATGGCACGATAATTATTTTTTTTTAATTCTGGAAAATTCCAACGCTTATAGACTCAAAGAGGACTTTGATCGAAACTTCTGAAGCTAAGGTGGAGGCGAGACTGGTCAAGTGGATAGGCACTTTTACTGTGATTGAGATTCCTGTCACTTTCTCCTTGCTGTTGGGGAGGCTGTGGTTTCATCCGCTGGGAGGTGTTCCTTCCATACTGCACCAAAAAATAAAATTCTCAATAGGCGACGAGGTTGTGACATTCGAGGCAGATTCCTAGTCCATGATTGTTGCGGTTAATGAAGAGATTGTACCATTCGATAGATTCCAAATTGCCGTGATCAGCGAGGAGGAAACCACAGATGCTCCTATGGTTATCTATGAGAACTATATGCCAGAATGGTTGTCCAAGTACCTACGCAAGCAGAATTTTGTTCTGGGTATAGGACTCGGAGCTAATCTAAAAGGGGTGCCCGAATTTAACATTGATTCTGGAAAGTCAAGGCAGTTTGGCCTGGGATACATAGCAGAAGCATCTAAAAGGAAAAATCTAAAGAAAGGAAAGAATGGCAAGCCCATGATGAAGCCATTCATTAAGGCCGGCGATCAACTATACAAGGGGCAAGCTGAGCCAGTGAAAGTCGGGTGTATTGAATGCGCAGGCTTTAAGAAATTCTCTGATGTTATAGACTTTGAAAAGAGCTAGGAAGAGCCAGTTGCACCTATGCTAGTGGAGGGGACCATTGTCAAACCTGTCACCACCCCAAAAGAAGCCATCTGAAGTGATAGAAAAAGCAGTAGAAGTGTCCAAGGAGAAAGCTGAAGAGAAAATCTGTGATAAATCTGTAGAAGCAATTTCAGAGGCATTGGCTGCCGCCCTAAGCAAGGCCTTTGTAAAATCCAAGGAAGGGTCTGGGATGGAGCTGGTGACCAAGGCAAGTCTGGGTTCTATGGTTGCTGAAATAGCAGGGATCATGATGATGGCCAAGGCGCAAGTAGCTGAGATTGAGGAGACTCTTCGTACTGAACAAGAGTCTGAAATTGTTGCTGACCTGGACAGCATTCTGAAGCTGGGCAAGGAGGATGCTGAAGAAGTTTAAGCCCTCCTCCTGTAGAGGATGAAAATGATTTTGTTGTATCTCTTTCTTCTATTTTTAAAGTGAACGATGTACTTTTTAACAAGTTTAATGCAATGAAATCCCAGTTTGCTTACTTATGCGATGTTTGTCTTGATAATTCTATGCATGCATTTGAATAACTATCAAGCATATTTAGCATTCATGACACTACATTGCATGAAATTAACATAAGTACATATGAAAATCACAAAATGATATTCATTTCACATGAATTAAAATATGAAGAAGAAAGAGAATTGACAAAAATACTGCAAAAACATATTAAGGCTTTCGCTTGGTCATATGAGGACATGTTGGGGGTTGACACAGACATAGCAGTTCATAAGATTCCCACAGATCCCAGATTCAAGCCGGTAAAGCAGAAGCTAAGAAGGCTGATACCAGAATGGGCTGCATTAGTAAAGGATGAGGTATCTAAGAAGATTGAAGCCAAGTTCCTCGAGGTGGTAGAATACACAGAATGGTTAGCCAATATTGTTTCGGTGCCTAAGAAAGATGGAAGGGTTAGAGTGTGTGTCGATTACAGGGACCTAAAGAAAGCATGCCCGAAAGACAACTTCCCCTTACCTCACATTGAGGTTTTGATAGATAGCGTAGCCAATGTAGCAATGTACTCTTTTATGGATGGATTTTCGAGATATAACCAGATCCTAATGGATGTAGTTGACAAGGTGAAGACATCCTTCATTACAGAGTGGGGCACTTTCTGCTATAGAGTAATTCTTTTGGATTGAAAAATGTCAGGGCCACTTACCATAGGGCTGTCACAACATTGCTACATGACATGATTCACAGGGAAGTAGAGGTTATGTCGATGATATGCTTGTTAAATCAATGACCCGGGAGGAGCACCCTACTATCCTGGATAGATTTCTTACATGTATTGGAGAGTACAACCAGTGACTTAATCCCAAGAAATGCATATTTAGGGTTACATCAGGGAAACTGCTGGGTCATGTGGTCAGTCAAAGGGGAATAGAGATGGATCCATAAAAAATCAAAGCCATTCGAGATATGATAGCCCCTAAAACAGAAAAGGAGGTCCGATCTTTTTTAGGCTCCTTGCAATATATTAGCCGCTTTATAGCGTGGTTAACTTTAGTGTGTGAGCTGATTTTCAAGCTATTAAGGAAAGATCAGTCGATCGTATGGGATGACAAATGTCAGTTGGCTTTCAAAAAGATCAAAGCTTATCTAGTAAATCCGCCAGTTCTCAGCCCACCAACTCTTGGTACTTAGCAATCGAAGATTCCTCCACAGGGGCGATGCTGGCACAGGAACAAGATGGAAGGAAGGAATATCCCATCTACTATCTCTGCAAGAAGCTGCTAGAATATGAAACCAAGTACACACTGGTAAAGAAGACATGTGTAGCGATGATTTGCTAACTACGAAGTTGCGCCACTATTTTCAGTCATACAATGTACAAGCCATGGCTAAAGTGGACCCAATGAAATACTTGTACGAGGCACCAGTTTTGGTTGAGAAACTATCCAGATGGCTGCTACTCTCATCGGAATTTGACATTGAGTACATCACTAAGAAAACCATCAAAGGGCGAGCTGTGGCAGAATTTCTAAAAAATCAGCCATTAAAATTAGATCATATGGAGAATTTAGAGTTCCCTGATGAACGGCTGGATATAGTGGAAGTG
Source organism: Euphorbia tirucalli (assembly GCA_039660915.1). Lineage (NCBI taxonomy): Eukaryota > Viridiplantae > Streptophyta > Magnoliopsida > Malpighiales > Euphorbiaceae > Euphorbia > Euphorbia tirucalli. The sequence goes on from CM077636.1 coordinate 45,571,535, forward strand.
AGGAAATGGGTTATGTGCTTCGATGGTGCCATAACAGAAAGGGTGCTGGAATTGGGGTAATCATAACAACACCAGATGGCGAGATCATTCCATTATCAAAGAGGTTGGACTTTCCTATAACTAACAAAGGGGCAGAATATGAAGCATGCTTATTGGGGATGGAAGCCCTCCTGACACTAGGGGCAAACAATGTCTTGATAGTTGGTGATTCACTTTTGGTAATTAGGCAAGCGCAAGGCGACTAGTGTGAGCAGATGACCTAAAAAGCAAGATATGGTGAAGCGAACCGGGGAAAAGGTTATTTAGGAAAATGTGTTTGAGTTTTGGAAAAATGGGATTTTGATTATTTTGTTCTAGAAAACGATTGATTTTATTTTGAGAATCTATTTTATAGAAAATCCTTTCCCATTTAATTGACTTAAAGACCTCGAAACCTAAATTTCAAGATCAGTGACAGAGTCACCACCCGGATCAGCTCATCTGGAAAATTCCGGTATAACTCCCTACCGAGGGTAGACTACCGTACCTAATCCAGAGATTTAGGGTCTGGGGAACTTACCTATTCAACCTCTAGCTTGCATTCACTTTATAGTTTATATTGCCATATTTTGTTCGCTTTATTATCTTTTTCTATCCGATTTTGTTTTGTATTTACTTAACCTATGCTCATACAAAAAAAAAAAAGATTGGAATAAATTGCTAAATAAATAAATCAGACATCCGGGCAGTGCAAAAGAATAAAAGTGAAGGCTGTTTATACAACCAAATCAAATAAAAGGGAAAACTCTCAACCTCACATTACAAGTGCCTAATATACACGAGGATCTAAAAATTTACAATTGCCTAGAATACAAAAAATCTATAATTACATGAGAAATAAAAATTAAAAGCTGCAAAATAGATGGTTAACACAATTTAATTATAAATGCATACAGGACTTAAATAAGACAGAATGGGATTTTAAGGAATTTGGAGACATGCCATTGGGGGGTAGCCGGGTTGACTCGGCCAGTTGGCCCGGCTATACCTGGAAAACGATTTTGAAACACCCTATAGATTTTTATGAGAAATACATTTTTGAAAATATTTTCTTTTGCCAGTTTACTTCCATTTAGCATGTAAAGTGGGTCGGTTTTCGGGAGATTCGGATCTCCATCGTTGCATTATTCTAATTCCAACAACTTTGAAAATTAAATCTAAGGTCGTGGAATGCACAAAACAAGTTCATTTTTTATGATTTTCTAATCTTCATGTATTTTTATTATTTTTTTGATTTTTTATGGATATTCTATCATTGGCCAGAAACTACAGCCGTGCGGCTGTAATTACAGTCGTGCGATTGTAATTACAGTCATAAGACTATACTGCATTTCTGATAAAAAAAAGTTGAGATTATTTCAATGGGCAGAATTTAAAGTCAATCAGCAAGAACAGTTGTGCGATTATAATTACAGTCATGCAACTGTAATTACATCCGTACGGCTGTTCATCCTGTACAGAACCAGAATACTTTTATTTATTTTTTTTGGATTTTATACTGAGGTGACGCAAGATGGAAGGATTTATAGCCATAAGGAACCAACTACAATCATAGGACCATATTTACAGTCGCACGACTGTAATTATGGACATACGGCTGTTCATCCTACCCAGAAACAGCAAGTTTACATTTTCAAATTTTATGCACGAAATCAAAATAAAACACATAGAAGATGAAGCAAAGCACAAGTCTTAAGTATAGTTACCCTTGTAGCACTGATCCACTGTCAATTTGGCTCGAAAAATGCTTTGGATTGGCTTTAAATTGCTTCTCCTCCTTTGTATGTCAAGGTTCTAGAATAAGTCCAAAAATCTACAAAGAGTTACGGATTTGAGTGTCTTTAGGGGTTTATATGTGTTTGTCAAATCTAAACCTATGATTTCTAACTGGTTTTAACTTCACAAACTCAAGAATTGAAAGAAGAAGAAGAAGAAGAAAAAGATGATGGTTTTCAGATGGTTTTTTTTTTCTTTTCTCTCAATCTCCAGAGCTCCCTTTGATCCCAATTTTCTCTCCCCCTTCTTTTGTTTTCACTTCCCCTTTTTCTCCTAAACCCCCCTCCCTTTTCCTGGCTGCAAGAGGCATTAAATGCCCCCTCAAATCACACCTCTCTTTTTCTTCTTTGTGGTATGGGCTGCTACACCTGCTACAAACCTACAGTCGTACGAATGTAATTTGTAATTACAGTCGCACTACTGTAATTTTAGTCGTGTAGCTATCTCTCTTTCTTCTTTTTTTTTCGAGGTTAGAAAATTTCGGCCCTTACAGCTGCCCCTCACGTGATCAAATTCGACACTCGATTCCAGGTCTAAAATACCTGAGGTGATGAATTTGAGAATGCGAATTGAAGCAACATAAACATAAGGGAAGAAAAACATACCTGACTTGTTGAAGTCTTGTTGTTGTATTACTGCTGAGCTGATTGGGTGATATAAGCCGATACTGAGTTTACATTACCCGAGGTGAAGCTGATCTGGGCTAATACCGGATTTACATATATCCGAGGTAGATCTACTGAGTTTCTAAAATGATGAATCTGACATAAGCCGATACCGAGTTTACATGACTCGAGGCGAAACTGATCTGGGCCGATACTGGATTTACATATATCCAAGGTGGATCTACTGAGTTTCTGAGGTAAAGCTAATCTGGACCTGATACCGGTTTTATGTTACCCGAGTTGGATCTGCTAAAGTTCTGAGGTGAAGCTGATTTGGACCTGACATCGGGTCTATGTTACCGGAGCTGGATCGGCTAAAGTTCTGAGGTGGAGCTGATCTAGACCTGACACCGGCTCTATGTTACCCGAGGAGGATCAACTAAAGTTGAAAGGACGAATCTGACCTAAGTCAATATCGAGTTTATCTATACCCGAGGTGAGGTTGCTAGTTTGAAGTTGCATTGAGGATGCGGATTTATTCCTTGATCAACAATTTTGAAATAATGAATCTAACATAAGCCGATACTGGGTTTATATTACTCGAGGCAAAGCTTATGGTGAAATAAGCTAATACCCGGTCTATGTTACCCAAGGTGAAGCTGATGGTGAAATAAGCCGATACAGGGTCTATGTTACCTGAGGCGAGGTTGATGGTGAAATAAGCCGATACTGGATCTATGTTACCCGAGGCGAGGTTGATGGTGAAATAAGCCGATACCATGTCTATGTTACCCGAGGTAAGGTTGATGGTGAAATAAGTCGATACCAGGTCTATGTTACCCGAGGCGAGGTTGATGGTGAAATAAGGCGATACCGGGTCTATGATACCCGAGGTGAAGTTGCTAGTTTGAAGTTGCATTGAGGATGCGTATTTATTCCTTGATTGACAGTTTTGGAAACAAAAATTTTTTCCCCTTCGATCAAGAATAAATATAGCTCAGTTGGTCTGCCTTTAGACATCTACAAGAGGCAAGAAATACCCTTTTTAGGGTTACAATTGAGGAATTTCTCATACCTGAGATTTAGAGTCTTATAGTTCTGATTTACACGTTATAGCCTTGAGAGTGCCCCTGGATAAGGCCATTTTCGCTTTAAGAGCGATTCTGATCTAGGACGGCCCAATGAAAGCAATGAGTACCTGTACTTGGATTGACTTTGATGTATGTACGCATGAATTATGTGTACACTTTAAATGTATACATGTATGCTTGGATGCATGTATGATTTAAGTGTATGTATGTATGCGATGATGCTTCTATTTTTATTCTGGGTATCTGTGCGAGTCCAGGGATGAAATTTATGGCTTACTGAGCCTCAGTGGTAACCCAGATGATTTACAACGTCACTTCTATAGGGGTTGCCTTGGCTAAGACCCTGATTTATCTGGATTCTATTTATTCTAATTGCCCTATTGAAACCCACGGACGCTTCTTCTAGATTTCAGACAAGTTTTTGTACCATGCTGACTCAGTTTGATCATCTCAACATCTTTCTGATCGACTAGCTATCACATAGATCTAGTTATTGAACCTCTCGAGTATCTTTCCACTTTATTCGTGGTATCCTCTGAAGTGTTATCAGGCTTAGTGGATCAGGATCACAGGCTTTACAAAGTAATGGTCTATCTGGTCGAGCAATACTACAAGGAACCTAAGAATGACCGGACTTCCTTTTCTATTTTTAGAGCTGGCATATCTCGAATAGCCTTGATTTTATCTAGGTCCATTCCTATTCCTCTCTGGCTGACTACATGACCAAACAACTTCCTTAATGTGACTCTGAATATGCACTTCTTAGGGTTAAGTCATAAGTTATACTCTCCAATGCATGTAAGAAATCTATCCAGGATGGCAGGATGCTCCTCCCGGGTCATTGATTTAACAAGCATATCATCAACATACACTTCGACTTCTCGGTGGATCATATCATGCAACAAAGTTGTGAAAGCCCTCTGGTAAGTGGCTCCAGTGGTCTTCAACCCGAACGGCATTACTTTGTAACAAAAAGGTGCCCCACTCCGTAATGAATGATATTTTCACTTTATCAATTACATCCATCAGGATCTAGTTGTATCCCGAAAACCCATCCATGAAGGAATACATTGCTGCTTTAGCTGCACTATCGACTAGGACATCGATGTGAGGCAGTGGAAAATTATCTTTTGGGCATGCCTTATTCAAATCCCTGTAGTCGACACATACTTTGACCCTTCCATCCTTTTTAGGTACTGGGATGATATTGGCTTGCCATTCTGCACACTCCACCACATCGAGAAATTTGGCTTCTATCTGCTTAGCCACTTCCTCCTTCACCAATGTAGCCTACTCTGGCCTCAATCTTCTTATTTTCTGCTTCACTGGCTTGAACTTAGGGTCCGTTGGGATCTTGTGAACTGCTATTTTTGTGTCTACACCTGGCATGTCCTCGTATGACCAAGCAAAAGCTTTAACATGTTTTTGCAATATTTTTGTCAGTTCTCTCTCTTCCTCGGGTTTTATCTCATGTGAAATGAATACCATCTCGGGATTTTCATCTATACTTATGTTGATTTCATGCAATGCAGTGTCATGAATGCTAAATATGCTTGATGGTGATTCAAATGCATGCACAGAATTATCAAGATAAACATCACATAAGTAAGCAAACTGATATTTTATTGCATTGAACTTGTTATAGAATACATCATTCACATTGAAAATGGAAGAAATAGAGACAACAAAATCATTTTCATCCTCCATAGGTGGAAGGCCTTGCATCTCTTCATCTTTTTCATTCAACCGCAGGACATCATCTAGATCTGTAGCTACTTTGGCTTTCTGTTCAGCAGGAATAGTGGTCTCCTCAATTTCAGCCACCTGCGCCTTAGCCATCTGCATGATCTCAGCTATTTTGGCTGCCACAGAATCTAGGTTAACCTTGGTCATCAGCTCCTTTTTAGACTCTTCTTTAGACTTCCCAAACTCCTTGCTTAAGGCAGCAGCTAACACCTCCGAAATTGCTTCTACAGATTCACCATAGATTTTCTCTTCTGCTTTTTGTTTGGACACTTCTGCTACTTTTGCTATGACTTCAGATGGCTCAGTTTGTAGGACAATAGGCTTAACAATTACCTCTTCCACTATCACAGGTGCTATTGGTTCTTCACGGCTCTTTTCAAAGTCTACAACATCAGAGAATATCTCAAAGCCTGGGTATTCAATACTCCCGACTCTCACTGGCTCAGCTTGACAATTATATAGTTCTTCTCCTGCCTTAATGAATGGTTTCATTATAGGTTTGCCGTTCTTGTCCCTTCTCTAATTCTTCTGGTCAGATGTTTCTGTTGTATACCCTAGCCCGAACTGTTTTGGTTTTCCTGAATCAATGTTAAACTCAGGCACCCCCTGTAGGTTGATTCCGAGTCCCATGCCCGGGATAAAATTCTGCTTATGTAAATACCTTGACAGCCACTCCAGCATATAGTTTTCATTGGAGCATCCATGGTCTCCTCTTCCCCAACCATGGAGATTTGGAACCCCCCAAATGGTACAACTCCTTCATTTACGGCAGCAATCATGGATTAGGCATCCGCCTCAACAGTCACAATCTCCCCGTTTAGCGAGAACTTTATTTTCTGATGCAGAGTGGAAGGGACACCTCCCAATGGGTGAAACCATGTCCTCCCCAATAGCAAGGAGAAGGTAACTGGAATGTCAATCAAAGTAAAGGTGACCGTCGACTTGACCTGCCCTACCTCCACCTCAGCTTTGAAAGTTCCGATTACAGTTCTTTTGGAGTCATCATATGCCCGAATCACTGTTGAGGACTTCTTCAGGGCATCCTCACTCAAACCTAAACATGGTAGCCTTTTTTATGGACATATGTTCAGTGCTGACCCCTCGTCTACCATAACACATGGCATTACTTTGTCCATAACATGGGCTCTGATGTAGAGGGCCTTATTATGAGCCCTTCCCTCACTGGGCAGATCCTTTTCAGAAAAAACAATGTGGAGAGACCCATGATGGATCTTATTTAGCAGAAAACACATAGCTTCCGGAGATGCAATGGGGGAGACCTCGATTTCTGACAACTTCTTTACTAAGGTAGCTCTGTGCTCCTTGGAGGTCAACAGTAGATGCCATAAACTGGCTTGGGCAGGTTTATCTTTAATTGAGAAATGACTAGGTCTTCCTTCTCAACTCCTTCCTGTGTTGATGCGCTACCCAACCCAGTCATCGGGGCCTTATCTTTTGATTGGGCCACCAGTTGATAAACCCTACCGCTTTGGGTCACATTCTGAACCTCTTGAATTTTCAGCTTTTTGACAACTGGTGGCTTAACTGTCTCATCCTCGCCAAGCTCCTCACATTTTTCCTCTGAGTCGAGGTCATTCAAGCTCACCGGCTTGATTTCTTTCTGTTCCGTCTGCCCCTCACATCCTGACTCTGCCTCAGCTTCACCTATTGCTACGGACTGCATATTGGGGTTCGCCTGTAGGATTTGACCAAAGATGAAATTGGCCGGCAATCCTGAGTGTACCATGCTAACCCGCTTCTTGAAGGCCAGCAACAGGTTAGTCTTTGTGCTGGGTTTAGGAGGTTCTTGCAATTTCCCCTCATCAATTAGTTTTTGGATGGCGTCCCTAACTTTGTAGTAGTTATTGGTTCTATAGCCACCACAACATGGTACGTGCAGAAATTGTCTATATCCGCATCAGCAGGTTTCTTAAATGGTTTTAGGGACTCCAACAAGCCGCCATTTCTACATTTTGTAAAAATTTTTACCAATGGGGAGAGTCCAAGGGGATATGCCCTGTCCTCCTGGGTTTCTACTTTGGTTGCTTTGCTGTTGAGTTACCGCGACAACCTCGACCTGCTTTATCTCCGAAGATTGCCCACCTTTACCTCTAAAACATGAGCTAGAGCCGCTACTGACCCGGCCGCAGCCGTTGACCTGTACCCACAGCTGAATCCTGATTTTCTGCCACCTCTGTGGCTTACCGCTTTCTCCTCCTCATCTTACTCAATTTTCATGGCCAATCTATAGACTTCACTCATCTTGTTGAACGAATGGAACTTCATGTTGTTCCTATAGATGTCTTTGCTACCGTCAATCAACTTCTGGATCAATTCATCTTCGTCAGGATGATTCTTCAGCAAAATCATCTTATTCATCCACCTTTGACAATATTCATCAAAGGACTCGTTCGGCTTCTGTTTAACCCATTCCAAGTCATACAGCTTGACCTGGATCTTAGTATTGAACCCATAGTATTTAATGAAGGCTGCGGATAGGGCTTCCTAATCTGATTACAACTCCTCTGATAATGAATTGTACTAGGACAAGGCTCCTCCCTCGAGTCTGGTAGGGAAGAAGTTGATTAATTGCTGCTTAGTAGTGCCTACCATCAACATTATTCGAGCATACAGATTCACATGGGCTTCTGGAGATCCAATCCCTTTGTAGGACGGGATCTTTGGCACTTGAAAATCGACAAAGAAGGTTTCAATGTCCTTGCTGATCATAACGTCTACATTTACTCTCCTCTTGGAGTTTAGACTAATATTGGCCCCTTCTTCAGCTGGGCCACAACTTCATCCAACTCAGAGTACTTAGCCTTTATTTTCCTTTCCATAGCTACCTCGATCTCTCATAGCTTCTCCAAGCTAGCTGAGGCATCAGCCCCATGTTGAGATGATTCACCTCATTTCTCTTTCCAGCCCCACAAGCACTGGTTTCACCAGTTTCTCTCACGACTACCCATATCTCCTCTTTCAGAATATCACAGAAGTCCTGAGATTTCATGAAATCTCTTAGGATATCAGCAACATTAAGTGTCGGATTAGCCATCTCAAATTCTTCAGCAGACTCTGATTCTTCACTTGCCACAATTGTCTTCCTCTTCTCACGCTCTCTTGCAGCTTGTGACCTTGTTCAGGGACTCTCCAGCTTACTCTGCTTGTCATCATATGGGAAATATTAGGGACAATGAGTGAATGACATAGTGACATAAAGAGTGAGACATTAAGGATGATTTATGATGAATGGGTGAAATGACGTGATGAGAGAAATGATGATGAGGATGATCTTTATGTGTTAATTTCCTTTGTTTTCGACATCCCAAGAGTGCCTGATGCTATGCAAAAATAATGCAAAAAGATCACGTATGGATTGCCACACGGATAGGAGTTCGGTGCTTTCAGGGCACCTAGTGAACTTTATGAAATGGTCGCACGTGTGCCGACACACGAACAAAATTTCAATGCTTTGTAGGTCTATGAGATGAGGTGGAATGGTAACATGGGGACCGGCCCACGGACAAATTTTTGACACTTTTAGGAGCATCTAACATGACGTGATATTGCAAATATGTGGCGCGTAACTTGTGATACGGACAAAAGTTTGGCATTCATGGAACACCTTTCATGATTTGATAATGTTATGAAATGCCCCTATATGTGTAGTAATCCGGTACTCATGGAGTACCTCATATGATGCAATAATGTCATGCAACAATCCGAAGTGGATCGTGACACACCAACAGAACTTCGGCATCACCGTGACACCAATGATAAATGACGTGATGTCATGCAATGATATCGTGTGACCTACCATATGAAAATAAACCTAAGAACATTGTGGTCCCTATTGAATGAAATGGTTTGGTGAAACGGCCGAGTGCAATCCGGTGCACTGGCAAAACATGGGCAGTTTTGGGACTCCTGATATGTAATGAAATGAAATGACCATGATAGGCATCCTTGGAATGCCCTTAATTTAAATGAGATGGGATGACACGAATGCTTATGTCACACAAAATGTAAATGGTTGCACAAAAACATGGTTAGGATGTATGACATACGTGATGATGTCGTGTATGCTTTGTGTCAATGTTAACACACAATATAATGTTATGGCTGCAAAAGAAATGGTTAGTATGAATGTCACATGGATGATTTAATGTTTTCACACACGAAAATAAAATGTAATATGTAAGTGGCTCCACAAAAGATGCGAGTTAGTATCACACAAATGCTTTACGTGTAACATGTTATGTTCGTGTAAAATGTCGATGATGCTATGTCATGAGAGAACGAGAAACACATAGCACGTAACATGCGAAGTGTAGTCCTCCAACCTTATTCCTTCAATCATGGTCAATTTTGAGAAAAGTCTAATCGAGTCTTAGGAGGGGTTCACTTCGATCATCAACCGGGGATGATGAAGGCGTAATTTGTGGCATTCACACAATTTATTTTGGTATCCTAAGGGAATCCAAACTAAAGTTGCTTATATGAGTTCGGTCTAAGTCGGGTTAAAATCAAAGCTCCCATAGCAAAATATACTCTTTACTTCTCCCTACTCAAGGGTCCGAATGAAGGGGTTCGTACGAGGCTATGGGTGGTGTTTCGTATCTGTGCCCCTAAGACCATGAGGAACATAAGTGACACTTCAACAATTCATCGGGTTGAAAATTGGATACTTAACCTAATGCAAAAATGTCTAAGTAAAATGCAAGATAAAATAACATGCAAGAATCATCCACCTTTTTTTGATTAGACATTTTTTAGGGCTTGTCAAATTCTTTTACGTTTTAAGAAAACTTTTGTAAGAAATCCCCAGCGGAGTCGCCACTGTGAGTGGATGACGTTTTACCTCTCGGAAGGGGGCGTCGATATCGAGCAACCCTCCCTCGCGGGGGTTTTTCGAATAGAAATTTGTTTGTAGAAAATTAAATTATTTCGTTAAAACCTAAGCCTCGATAGAGAGTGTAAGAGTCGCCACCCGGCTCAGCTCAACCGAGAAATTATAGTGTGGCTGAACCAGATGAAGGCCGCTATACTTTCCAGAGATCTAGGTTTAGACAAGTCCCTTATTTCTTTTGGATATGCCCTAGTCCCGAGGCATTGGACCTCATATTTGTATTATACATTTATTGTATTCTTGTATTATACATACTTTGTGTCATAAATAAAGGCATTAATTCATTTATTATATATCTTGTGCTGTATTTTAAATGAAGTATCCAATGGACATAGCCATCTCCATGTTAACAAGTGTCATACACTTGGCAGTAAGACCATGGATAGGGAAACCGATATGACCATAAAGAGATCTATGGTCTGTTCCAGTCATGGTGGAACTAGAGACTATCATTAACCTGGTTGTATAGCGGTGTCTTACAGGCCATTGGATATGGGATGTCAACAAAGTTAGTGGGTACATACAAAAGGGGCATGATACTGGATAGATCCACTAAACGAGAAATCCACATGGTAAAATATCACAAGTGATTCTCGTGTAGTACTTGTATGGATCCTTTGACCTGACCATATGATAGTGCTGGATGCGAAGTCACATACTTTGATGTACCGCTAAAGGCCTTGTAAAAGGGTGCCAAGTATTGGTATGTTTGGGTATGTCACTAAGCATGGCAGTACTGTGGATATGCATAAGGGATATGTCACTCAGTAGTCCATTGAGAAGATATCACCGGCCTCTTAATGAATGTGACTGAAAAGAGTGTGGCCACACCAAAACAAGTTGGAACTTATTTGCGAGCATCAATACATTCGGGATCAAGTAAATGTTTGAACACAAAAGAGGGTGATCAATCCATGCCTTTGTGTTGGACACCGATATCAATGACATAGAATAAACGAGTTAAACTACTGGGTTTCAATTTCAGTTAGACTGCTATCTTCGTCTCAATTGGGGGCTGCAGTGGCTTGCTAGAGCTCGCCTGCAGTATGTGGACCATAGGCCCACTGCCAACATAAAGACGGGCCCACAGGACCGCACACATAGAATAGCTGAGTTTGAACTTGTCGGATCGCCCGTATACTTGGAGTATACAGACTGGAGAGATAAATTTTAATTAATTAAATTATAGATCAATTGGATTGATCAATATAATTTAATTGGTGTATATTGATTGGGAATTTATTTCCAAGTGGAAATGAAATGCATATATAGGTTTATATGCATTTTTTATTTAAGTTGGATCTCAATTAATTTATTGGGTCAATTAATTGGCAAATCATTTTAATTTAATGACATATACATTATATAATAATATGATTTTATATAAATACATGCATGAAAATTAAAATAGAATTATATTTAACTTGACCCATGATAATTAAATTGGATTTAGGGATCAATGGCATTGAATCCTAACTCAAATCAAATTAAACCCAATCCGAAATTAAGGCTCAATTTTGGACCAAAGGTGAGAGTTAATTGCCTTTTGTTACTAAAAGCTGCTTTTTTTTTTTTGGTATAAAAGCTGGTTTTTTTTTTTTTTTTTTGGTAATAAATTGGCATAAACTTTGGCCATTAATTGGTCTTTTATGTATATGAATTTAGGCTACTTTTTGAAAGGGCTGCTGAAAATTTAAGGTGATTTTTAATGCTGATTTTTGAATTTCTAAGGAAGAAAAATCAGCCATAATTTTTCTCCAAAATTTTATTGATCCGCCGCTAGCACGGGTTCGACTCGATAAGTGTTCGTGTACGTGATAGTGCAGGGAATTGGTTTCGGTTTCTGCAGCCATCTCTAGAGGAGATATTCATGGTGAGAAACTAATTCTTCTCTATTGAATTTTGTTGTATATGATTTCAATTCAATTGCTTCTGGGCACAGATTTGAGAAAATGTTCCGTAGTTCCAATTTAATTGGGAGTTTTGCGATGAAAAATCCCAACAATTTCACGTCTAATAAAAAAAAATTCGGCCAATGTTCATTGATGATATTTTAAATTTCTAAAGTTGATTTTTATTAAATTAAACCATACAGCGTACACACAAATAAAATAAAGAGCAGTAAATAAATAAATTATTACAACCCAATAAAATAAAAATAAAAACCCTCGTCCTCACATTACAAGCGCCTAAAATACACAATGATCTAGAAAATTACAATCGCCTAAAATACACGAATCAAACTATTAATTACATTAAAAATGAAAATAAAAAGAAACTAAAAGCTGCAAAACAGACGGTTAGCACGGTTTATAACACACAACAAAATTCATTTGTGATGATTTTCTGATTTTTCAGAATTTCTGTAATTTTTTTGATTTTTTATGGATTTTTCTGGATATTCTGCTACTGGACGAAAATTACAGTCGCTTGACTGTGATTATAGCCGTGCAATTGTAATTACAGTCATACGACTGTAACTCACCCAATTGCAGAAAATCACCAAAATTCGTTCAAATAAAACGGATAGCCGCGGGAATTTATGAACACTCGTACAACTGTAGCTACGGTGGCACGACTGTAATTATAGTCGTGCGACCGTTCATTGCTACAAGAACAGTCGTAGGACTGTTCTTCCTACCCAGAAATGGCAAAACAGAGGAAATCGATTTTATGAATGGAAATCAACCTAAACACCCAGAAAGAGCAACAAAACAAAAGTTTTAAGTGTAGTTACCTTTGTGGCACTGATCGACCATTGATTTGACAACTGGAAACGCCTTAAATGACTCCAAATTGCTCCTCCTCCTTTGTGTGTCAAGGTTCTACACTGAGTCCAAAAGTCTCCAAAGAGTCACGGATTTGAGTGTGTTTGGGGATTTATGTGTGCTTGTCAAGTCCAAACCTATGATTTCTAACCGGCCTTTAAACTTCACAACACCAGAATTAAAAGAAAAAGAGGAGAAAAAGATGGTGCTCTTTGGTTGGGTTTTCCCTTTTTGTCTCCTTTTTCCTTCTCTTCTTTCAATCTCTCCCTCAATCCTAGTTCTTTTGTCCAAAAGTCCCTTCTTTTCTCTCTTTTCCTCTCTTTTTCTCTGTTTCTTGTTGACCTAAAACGGGCATTAATTGCCCTTCCAATCACCATTTGTTTTATTCTTAAGGTATGGGCTTCTGCCTACTGCTACAGACTTATAGTCGTACGACTGTAATTTTTCAATTACAGTCGCACGACTATAATTACAGTCTTGTGACACAAGAATTTTTCCTTTTAAGACTAGAAAATTTGAGTTCTTACAATAGCCGTGCGGCTGTAGTTCAGAGACAACACCTTCTCTATACTTAAATGTAGAATTCCTAGATCATAGTCATGCGGCTCTACTAGTTAGTGGCAGTTTTAGGCTGAAACCGATTCTAAAATCATAAAAACAGGTCCTAAGAAGTGTTACAGCGACTTAAACAACGACAAAGGCAAGTATAGTCAAAGAGCTTTCATTCAGAAATATAAACTTAGTGGGAAAGAAAAAAGTGAGGGATATCAGAAGAAGTATCATAAAGTGTCGAGTCAAATAAAAAAGCGAGTGTAACATAACAAAGCCCATAGACAAGCAAAATGTACTAAAATACATGAATCTGAGCCCATAGGCGGGCTATCATATCAATAAAAGTAAGTGAAGACTGAGGTTGTCCCCTGTCGTCCTGATCATCCATCTCATTCTCGTCCCCAGTATCCTCAAAGCTAGCGAGCTGAGCCTCCAATTCATCTACCCATGTTCGGAATGTCTGGTTCATGAACTCCAGATCCACGACACGTCTCCGTAGCCGGTCCACCTCCGCCCTCAGACGAGTGGACTCGCGACAATGAATGCCAACTAAGGCCTGCACCATTTTCAACAACATGAATATCATGTCACATAAATGCATACACTTGCAATATACACATACGCATGCATACATGCATCAACACTAACTCAAGTGTAGGTACTTACTGTCATTGTTGTGTTGTCTTGGATCGTGAGCATCTTGAGTGCGGAGACGGCCTGACACAAGGCCATCCCCTGAGATACCAGAATCTGTATAGGAAATAATTGCATGAATCAGGCAAATGGGTAACAGTGAGAATCGAAAAGCAGATGAAAGCACAGGTACTTACATGAGTGGTATCAGAAGGGATAGCAACAGGGAAGGTGTGATCCCCAAGATACAGATCAACCTGGTATAACTACTCGGACTCATTAAGTAGCTAAATGTATGGGTCTATCAAGAACTCTAGTCATCCAGGAATGAAGCCAGCAAGGGGGACCACTGGAGGAATTACCAGAGAAGCAGATGGAGTGCCCTCCACCCTCAGATCATCATCATGCTTGACCGCTCGTACGGAGGAGCTCCTATCTCCCCCACCACCAACATTCTGGGACCCCCGACCACTGGAGCGTCTGCCAAATAAAGTGTGAGGGCCATTGCCTCTCCCTGACGGCTACAGGCAACAAAAGGAGGCTGTCATTGAAACAGTAATTCAGTGCAGATAAACAAAAAGCAGAAAAGGAAACATACCCCTACCAGCACTACTCTAGTAAGAGAGGAGGTGTGTGGTGGCTAACTGGAGGTAGTCTCCCTCCACTCCATCTACCACGTAGCCGGATCCAAAGAGGTCGAGATGGTCTACTGCTGACAAGAGATGCGACCAAAATAGTCCCACGAGTAGAGCTGCCGAGATCTTACGCCCTGTGGGACCAGAACACCAATTAGAGACCTGCTCTCCAAGGTACCACTCCAGACCGAAGGGGCACTCCATCACAAATCTCCTAGGCGTCAGCCTTTGAGTATCCATCACCTCCTAGGGCAACACAGTTCCCCTTGAAGGCTCGTTGTCAGCTGAAATAAGAAAACTAGGAGTTAGAAAATTAGAGTGACAATTGTGAAATACCAAAATTTAGAATCCATAAAATGGTGAGATGTATACCCGTTCGAATGTCATCTGAGCCAGAAATAGTCAGTAATCATCTACGCTTCGGTCCACTTCGCCCCAACTAAAACCCAACCGAGGGAAGTTAGAAAGCTCAGTAGTGTCTAGAACATGCACCACCAGTTGAAGGATGAATATGTACTCATACGCCTAAATATGCAAAAAGTACATAATCAGAAAGTTAAAAAAAAAAAAGTTAGGAGAACTCACATGAAGGATGATCCAAGAGCCCTTCACATCCTTCTGCTTCCCCTGAGCGCACAGATCAAGGGAATAATATAGTTGAGCCAAGCTAGCTCATCCCCATCATAGGTCCCTCACGTCATCTAGCGGGAACAATGAAGGGAGAACAACCAAGTTTAGGTCACTTGACCTGTGGGGCAAAACAAAGTAGTGAGGGCGTTAAGGAGAAAGGCCCTGGCGTAGCAGCTCATATCCTCGACAGTGAATGTAGTGCCCTAGGGAAGCTCAGCCTGCCTCCCCAACCAGTAATCCCAGAGGGCGTTGTACTGGATCCCCTTATCCCAAGAAGTCAGACCAATCTGCATGGTGATCACCTCAGGATTGTAGCCTTCTCTCTCCAGTGTCTGGTTAAACTCAGTGATGAGTCCACCAAATGGTAGCCCGGTGATAGCCGTGAAGTCCTCCAGCGTGACAGTATACTCCCCAGTCGGGAAATGAAAATTATGCGTGAAGTCTATCCAGTGCTCTATTAGTGCCGACAGTAGACTGCGGCTCATCCTAGGAGGATGCTCACACATGGAGCATACCATCCTCTGTAGCCCTATGGCATCTACGATCACCCTCATGATGTCTACGAGTCTTTTATACCACCTCAGCGCGTCACACAACGCCCCAACCCCCACCATTATGGGACCGATCCTGTAAAACAATGAACAGGGAGTTTTTATAAACTATTTGGATTGTATATAGGTCATATAAATCAAATAAAATACATTAGAATTAAAGGAAAAAATAATAAAAATAATAAAAATTTCTCGTCTGGCCATTAGAGCCGTACAGCTATAGTTATAGCCACAGAGCTATAGCTATAGCCGCACGGCTTTAGTCTTCAAAAATAGAGCTATGCGGCTCTATTCAATCATTCTTAACTTGGCCTAAGAACATAGCCACATGGCTATAACTTAGAGCCATACGGCTCTATTTGGAAAACTTCAACAATGCGAAAGAAACCCTAGTTTTCGCAAAATCACCACTAAATCGGTTTTAATCACTACCAAATCAATAATTGAAGTTTCTAGGGGCAAAATATACCCGAAGCATACATCAATTTTGCCTAATGTCACCTAATTCTATCTACATTTGTGAAATTGGAAAAATTTGAAAAAAGGGAAAAATTGAGAAAACTGACCAGTTTCCAGGATGCATGTGTAGACGGCTGAAGTGTGATGGGTATGGGATCATTTCTCTTAACCCCGCAATACTCAACCGAGTCTCAAATCCCGTACACAGTAACTGTGGACTCGATGGGTAGAAGTAATTGTCCCTCAGGTAAATATACCTTGTGTAAGGGACGTGTTACGAAGGAGCAACCGGACGAATCATCTTCCTGAGTTTCTTCATCATTTCAAAAGTTGGAAGTTAGGTTGAAGGTTTGAGAACAAAAAAAGACAGTAGAAGAAGAAGAAAATTGTGTCTTGTAAAAAATAAGGCTTCTATTCGTTTTAAAGAGACTGCCCATTTCACGCTAGAGCCGCGTGGCTTTAACGTCATGGCAAGTCATAGCCGCGTAGCTCTACTCTACAGTCGCACTGCTATATCGTGCAAATTAGAGCCGCACGGCTCTAACTCTCAGGTAAGGAGATTTTCTCAATGTTTTTTTATAATTTCTATTTATGCCAATATAATCCGGAGAAGGGTACTCTTTGCCTTTTATAGGTATCTAGGGGCAAAACCACCAAGCCGTATTTATTTTTAATTGAAAGGGCAAAAATTTTTGTTTCCAAAATTATCGATCAAGGAATAAATATGCACTCTCGACACAATTCCAGATCATCGCTCTACTGCGGGCCAATTCCAGACTATCGCTCTGCTGTGGGCCAATCCCTGATTTTCGCTCCGCTGTGGGCCAATTCTAAACTATTGCTCTGCTATGGGCCAACCCCAGATTTTCGCTCCGCTGTGGGCCAACTCCACAATATCGCTCCCCTATAGGCCAATTCTAGATTATTGCTCCGCTGTGGACCATTTCCAGATTATTGCTCCGCTGTGGGCCATTTCCGATCATTGCTCCGCTGTGGGCCATTTCCAGATCATCACTCCACTGTGGGCCAATTCTAGATCATCGCTCTGCTTTGGGCCAATTCCAAATTATCGCTCCGTTGTAGGCCATTTTCAGATCATCGCTCCGCTGTGGGCCAATTCTAGATCATCGCTCCGCTGTGGGCCAATTCCAGATCATCACTCTACTGTGGACCAATTCCACATTATCACTCCACTGTGGGCCATTTCAGATCATTGCTCTGTTGTGGGCCAATTCCAGATCATCGCTCCGCTGTGGGCCAACCCCAGATTTTTGATTCGCTGTAGGCCAACTCCAGATTATCGCTCCCATTTGGGTCAATTCCAGATTTTCGCTCCGCTGTGGACCAATTCTAGATTATTGCTCCACTATGGGCCAATTCTAGATTATCGCTCCACTGTGGGCCATTTCTAGATCATCGCTTTGCTGTGGCCAATTCCAGATCATCGCTCTGCTGTGGGCCAATTCCAAATTATTGCTCCGTTGTTGGCCAATTCCAGATTATCACTCCGCTGTGGGCCATTTCAGATTATCCCTCCACTGTGGGCCATTTCCAGATCATTGCTCTGCTGTGGGCCAATTATAGATTATCGCTTCGCTGTGGGCCTATTTCAAACTATTGCTCCATTGTGGGCCAATTTCAGACTATCGCTCTGCTGTGGGATAATTTCAGATTATCGTTCCACTGTGGGCCAATTCCAAATCATTGCTCCCTCGAGAGCCAACTTCAGATTATTGCTCTCACAAGAGCTGACTTCAGAACCAAAGCTAATGTCCCCAACTGGATGTTGCACCTGAATTCCTCAAACAAATGAAGACGTCAGGTATGTTTTCTTTTCTTTTCTCACCGTGTTTTCTATCGTGAGACCAAACTCGATCCTGGCACGATAGCCTGATTATGTCAACTTTGAGCACGGGTTTTTCCCAACCTTTATGATAAGAGTCCCATATTACCTTTTAAACAGACGAACGTGACTTGGACTTGAGAATGAGCGCGATGTCACCTGGAATTTCTCAAACGCTCCGAAAACCAAACGATCCTCGATCCAAAACCCCGAGAAAGGTCCTTTAAGTGATTAGAGGGCTTAGAGGTAAGTGTTGTACTTAGGAGAATCTATCACGGCTTTGATTAGAGGTGCACGACTATAGTTTCACAAAACAGCTGCACAACTGTAATTTAGAGCCGCACGGCTATAACCTTACAGCTGAGTGGCTCTATTGTGCGAACATAGTTTTTCCTAGATAGCAGAATCAATATTTGACTAGGATTGAATTCCTTAATTAGTGGGGGATTTAATACTAAGATTATCTAGGGTTTTGAAGAAGAAAAAAGATAACAACAAAAAAAGAGAAGACAAGGGAAGAATAGAATGACAAAGGGAATTAGAGAGAGGATTCTAAGAACTAACAAACCAAAAACAGTGAACAAAAATACCTAAGACAAACACAGAAAAACCTAGGGTGAGGGTTTTCCAGAGACTTTCATTAGCTTGGGACTATTCTTGGGTCTAATCAGATTGATTCAGGATACATATTCGAAGTTTTAGAGCGTTCACGGGATTCTAGGCACGTTCCACCTTTTCAATCCACTTCCAGACATCAAACACGCTAGAACATTGACAAGGTAAACTCTGAGAGGCCTTAAACTCACCCTTATTTATTTTGTATTGTCATTTTTCTGTGTTTTGTTGAATTTCTAGAACTGGCTATTTGATTACAGCTTTGCGGCTCTAACTAGAGCTGAGCGGCTATAATCCCCTAGAACAGAGCCAAGCGGCTGTAACACCATAGTTGCACGGCTATGTTCTTCAAGGTAGAGACCTGAAAAGCCCTCAAAAACAACCAAAAGCAGCTAGATTCCATTTTGTCTAGTCTGTTATGATTTATTTCTGTCCCAATCACATCCGTTATACTCTGAATCATGGTTTTCAATTTTCATTAAACATGACATGAGGTTTTCAATTTCTTTGTTTTTGATTTTTAAAATCTGGGGTTGTTTGATCCAAATCGGGTCCACTATCCAGCTTTAGCGGATCCCCAGGTTCTTCAAAGTCCTTAGAAATCATTGAAAATGATCAAAACAGTGATTTTCAAAGCAAAGAAAACCAATTTCAGGTTCTGGATACTACAGATGTACGGCTGTAGTTCTACAGCTGCACGGCTATAGTTTTATAGCTGTACAGCTCTAACAGAGCCATACGGCTATAGCTTCCAAAAGAAGGTAGAATCACGGGATGACCCACACGGACATCGTCGTGTAATATTGCCTTCAGAATTAATCTGTTTTTGGCATGTTTACTGCTTTTGGGCCATGTTTGTAATTAGGAAGCCCCCCACGAACGAAACCCCAAGTTCCAGGATAACCGACCCACTAAATCAAAGTAATTTGCATGTAATCGAGCCAAAATCATTTTCAAAACTGTTTTCAAGTACAAAAACCTACAGGGCATTTCTAAAACCGTTTTCCAGGTCTAACCGAGTAAGTTGCTTGAACTTCTCGGTTATCCCCTAAATGCATGCCCTTGCTTCCTGAAATCCCTATTTTCTTGTATAAGTCCCATTTGTGTTTGTAATATAATTGTGCTAACCAATCTGTTTTGCAGCTTTTATTTTATTTTATTTTGGATGTATTTTATAGATTAATCGTGTATTATAGGCGATTGTAATTTAGGGGATAACCGAGAAGTTCAAGAACAATCACACGACTGTTCTTGAGTTTGATGAACAGTCGTACGATTGTAGTTACAGTGTTACGAGTGTTCTTGATTTCCAGCGTTTCCTTCCCAGTTTTCTTCAAATAAAGTTTTGGCGAGATTCTGAGTTTGGACTCGTTACAGTCGCATAAAAATTATAAAAATTCAGAAAACCCCAAAAACCATCAAAATGAATTTTGTTGTGTGCATTCACGACCATAGATTCAATTTTTAGTAAAATTGCATTTAGAACAATTCAACGACGGAGACCCGGTTCTCCCGAAAACCGACCCACTTAATATGTAAAAATGCATGTAAACCAGAAAAATTGTTTTCAAAATTATTTTCCCACAAAAACCAAAATACAGGGACGTTTTAAAACGTTTTCCAGGTCCAACCGGGCCGGCTAGCCGAGCCAGCCCGGTTATTCCCTAAATGCATGCCCCTAATTCTTGATTTCCCATTCTGTCATAATTGAGTCCTATTTATGGCATGCCGTATACTGTGCTAACCCTCTGTTTTGCAGGTTTTAATTTCTTTTATTTTTATTTTGGATGTAATTTAATAGAATTAATCGTGTATCCTAGGCGGTTGTATTTTTCTAGATTCTCGTGTATATTAGGCGCTTGTAAAGTGAGGCGAGAGTTTTTATTTTCTATTCGATTGGGTTGTAAACCATTCAAATATTCATTACTTTACTTTTATTTTTGTAATACCTGTATGCGCGCTGCATGTCTATTTATTTCAATAAAATTGACTTTTAGAATTTGAAATACCATCTTTGAACATTGACCAATTTTATTTTAATTAGACACGAAATAAGGGACTTGTCCGGACCCAAATCTCTGGATAGTGTAGCTGCCGTTCATCCGGTTCAGCTGCATTATGAATTTCCCGGTTGAGCTGAGCTGGGTGGCGACTCTACAATATTCATCGAGACTTAGGTCTCAGTTCTTTTACGCATTAATTCCATTCATTTTCCAAAATACGATTTCCATTCATAAAAACCCCAAGTGAGGGAGGGGCCCGTCCGAGATCGTGGCACCCCATTCCGAAAGGGAGTCCCCCATCCAGTCGAAAACGCATCATCCGCTCACAATATCAAAGTTGGAATCTTTGGTTTGATGAATCAATCAGGGAATTTGGCTTCATTCAAAATGAAGATGAGCCTTGTGTGTACAAGAAGGCTAGTGGGAGCACTAGTACATTTTTCGTCCTATACGTAGATGATATCCTCCTCATTGGAATCGTTGTACCAACACTGAAAGGGGTTAAGCATTGGTTGAGTAAATGTTTCATAATGAAGGAATTAGGCGAAACTGAGACAATCCTAGGGATTAGGATCTACAAGGATAGATCTTATCGGTTTTTAGGCCTAAGTCAAGAAAAGTAGATTGACAAAGTCCTAAAAAGGCTTAGCATGGACAAGGCAAAGAAAGGTTTCTTTCTTATCTACCATGGGCTAAAACTTAGTGCAAAGGGAAAAGATGAAAATCCCATATGCTTTGACTATAGGATCAAACATGCACTCCATGTTATATACTAGACCTAATGTTGCCTTTGCACTTAGTATGATGAATCGGTACCAATCGGACCTTGGAAAGGCCCATTGGGTGGCTGTTAAGGCAATCTTAAACTACCTTAATAGGACTAATGATAGCTTCTTAGTGTATGGTGGTCAAGAAGAACTAACAGTGATTTGGTACACTGATGCTAGTTTTCAAACGAAACAAGATGAACACCAGTTGCAGTCTGTTTATGTGTTTTTGTTGAATGGTGGTGCTATGAGCTAGAGGAGCTCAAAGCAACCAACTATTGCCGACTCTACAATAATAGCTGAGTATGCAGCAACAGATGCTACAAAGGAAGCTGTTTGGATGAGGAAGTTTGTCACTAAGCTAGGAGTAGTCCCCACTATCCAAGATAAATTTGACATCTTATGCGATAGCAACGGGACCATTGCACAAGCTAAGGACCCCCAGTCTCATAAGAACTCCAAACATGTACTCAAGAAATTTTACCTCATATGAGAGATCGTGGGACGAGGTTATGTGACGATTCAGAGAGTTGACACTAAGAACAATTTTGCAGATCCATTGACCAAGGTGGCCGCTCAACCGTAATATGAGAATCATATTAGATCTATAGAGATTAGGCCCATGCCTAGTTGGAACTAGTGTAAGTGGGAGATTATTAATGTATACCCTAGTCCCAAGGCATTTTATCTTATATGTGTTATACATTTTGGTTCATGTATTGTACATTAGTGTGTTATTAATAAAGGCATATTTTGTTTTATGAATTTTTTATTCAATTAATAGTAACAAAGTATCCATTAATTGTACTCATGTTTATCGGTAACATTCTCCTGGCAATAAGACCATGAGTGAGGAAACAAACACAGTTATAAATCTATCCCTAATCTGTTAAAAACGTGGGAACGATAATAGCAAAAGACTAGCGTGTGGCTTGATTGTATAGTGGTGTCTTACTGACCATTGGACATATATTGTTAATCGAGGACATGGGTACATGTTAGGTTACATGGTACTAGATCGATAAACTTTAAGAACACCACATAGTCCCTATGTCATAGGCAGTTCTCAAGTAGTACTTGTATAGGATTCTTAGACATGATATTCCTATAGGCATAAATGCTAGCTCACATGCTTTGACGTACACCTAACGGGCCTATAACAAGGTGCCAACTATGGGTACATTTAGGTATGTCAATGAACATTGTAGGACTAGTAGGGATATGAAGGGCTATGCTACTCTGAAAACTCAGAGCAGATCTCATCGACCACTTGATGAGTAGGACTGCTAAGAGTGTGGCCATACCCAAACAAGTAAGGTTACTTATTTATGAACTTCAGTCTACTCGGAGTCAAGGAATGTCCATGCAGCTATAAAGGATGACATTGCTATGCCTCTTGTAGGACATCGATATCATAGGCAAAGGATGTATAAGTTACTACAAGGATTATGCCTCGCACAAGATTGATGTGTTCATCTTATTTGGGTAGTTGCAATGGTTTGCTAGAACCCACTTACAGTTTATTGGCCTTAAGGTTTTGGATCCACTGCCAATATAAGACGAACCCACTAGGATCGCATGCAAAGATGTGAGAATAGATTTGTTACAGATTTAATATGTATTGGTTACATATTTATGAGCAGATGACCTTTTTCAATGGCACACGGCGAAGCGAATCGGGGGTTTTTGAAAAGATGGATTTTTGTGATGTTTTGGGAAAAGCAGGTCTTGTTTATCTTGAGTTAGGAAAAGCAGGTCTTGTTTATTTGTTTTGAAATTCGTTTTGTAGAAAACGTTTTCCCGATTTATTACTTAAAGACCTCGAAACCTCAATTTCCAGATCAGTGACAGAGTTGCCACCCGGATCAGCTCATCCGGGAAATTCTGGTACAGCTCCCTACTGAGCACAGACTACTGTACCTAATCCAGAGATTCAGGGTTCGGGCAACTTATCTACTCAACCTCAAGCTTGTATTCGTTTATTATTTATAAAGCCATATTTATTCAATTTATTATCTTTTCTAACCCCTATTTGTTTATTTTATTAGCCCGTGCTAAAGCAGAATGCAGAAAATAAATTGCAGGAAATTAAATCATCCAAACAAATTATACAAAAGAATAGTAAAGGCCGCTTATACAACCAAATCGAATAAAATATAAAAACTCTCATCCTCACATTACAAGCGCCTAGAGTACACGAGGATCTAAAAATACAACAGCCTAAATACACGAATTGATCTATTAAATACAACAAAAATAAAAATAAATGCTGCAAAACAGACTGGTTAGTGGACTTTATATTATAAACACAAATAGGACTCAAAACGAGACAGAATTGGGATTTAGGAAACGGGGGCATGCATTTAAGGGGTAACCGAGTCGACCTGACCTGTCGGACCAGTTAGACCTGGAAATCAGTTTTGGAACGCTCTGTAATTTTTGTGCTGGAAAATAAATTTTAGAAAACCATTTGGCTCGGTTTCATGCAAGTTTCCATTTTTGTGGGTTTGTTATCCAGGAACTCAGGGTTCCGTTCGTGTGGGTTTTCCTAATTTCACAAACATCTAAGGCCCAAAAAGCAGTAAACACACCGAAAGCAGTTTGAATCCAAAAACAACATCGAGCAATGACATCCGTATGGGTCATTCCGTAATTTTGTCTTTTCCAGGAATCACAGCCGCGCGGCTGAAAATAGAGCCGTGTGGCTCTAACCCACTCTGGACGACTGTAATACCCGGACCCGAAACCAGTTTTCTCGTTTTTTCAAAAAATTGCTATTTTTGCTCGTTTTCAATGTTTTCCTAAGAGTTTATAATGTTCGGGGGTTCGTTGATGCTGAACTACGGATCCATAACGGATCAAACAACCCCAAGACTGAAATATAAAACCCGAAAAAAAAAACCAAAAAACCAACATTCATATGTCCGGAAATCTGAAAATCAGAGTTAAAATGATGTACAAATATTCTTGGGCCGAAAAACAATATCAAAACAAAAGGCATAAAATGAAAAATGGACTCCTTTCGGCCGATCGGGACAGATCAGGAATCTGTCCCTAAAGAATAGAGCCGCTCAGCTCTAGGGTCAGAGCAGAGTCAAGCAACCTCAGATTCTATTCAAAACACCTCTGTTCAAGATGGGCAACCTGTGCCTACTTATCAACCAAAGATACCTTATCCACAAAGAGCTAAGCAACATGACATGGCCAAGTAGTTTAACAAGTTTCTAGAAGTCTTCAAGAAGCTCCACATCAATATACCCTTTGTAGAAGCAATTGCACAAATGCCCTTATATGTTAGATTCTTGAAGGAACTTCTTGCTAATAAAAAGAAGTTGGAGAATGTAGCAATGGTGCAGCTTAACAGAGATTGCTCATTAATCCTTCAGAGCAAGCAACCTTTACCAGCCAAGATCAAAGATCCAGGGAGTTTTTCTATACCTTGCTCTATTGGTAACCTTAATATTGAAAATGCATTGTGTGATCTAGGAGCAAGTATCAATCTTATGGCATATTACATCTACAAACAATTAGGGTTAGGAGAACCTCAACCTACCAGGGTTTCCATACAACTTGCTGATAGAACCATAAGATATCCTAGGGGAATAATTGAAGATGTCTTGGTTAAGATAGGAAATTTTATACTTCCTGTTGATTTCATTGTGATGGATATGGATGAAGATTTGCATGTTCCTATTATTCTAGGAAGACCCTTCTTAGCAATAGGTCGTGCATTAATTGATGTTCATAATGGTCAGTTAATTTTGAAAATTCTTGATGAGGAAGTAGTCTTTAAGATGAATGAAGCTATGAAATATCCTCCTGCTTGTGATGATCACTGTTATTTTATTGATGCTACTGATGTCAATTTAAACCCATTTTTCATGCAGGAATTTAAGGAAGCAGATTTTGAATATGAAGAAGAAGATATGGAAAAGTAAATTGAAGCTGAAATTGGATGCCCAGCAATCTTAGGAAGCAGGCAATTCATTGAACCTCTAGACTATACACCCACACTGCATTCTAAACCTTCCACTAAAGAGCCTCCTACTCTAGAATTGAAACCATTACCCTCTCACTTAGAATATGCCTTCCTTGATCCACCAAGCAAACTTACCCAAGAGCAGAAAACTCAATTACTTTGTGTCTTGAGAAAGAACAAGGAAGCAATGGCCTAGACAATCTCAGATATAAAAGGCATTAGTCCTTCTATTTGTGTCCATCATATTCTAATGGAGGAAGATCATAAGCCTGTCATACAACTTCAGAGGAGACTGAATCCTAATATGAAGGAAGTTGTGAAAAAAGAGGTAATTAAGCTACTTGATGCAGGAATGATCTACCCTATTTCTGATTCAGTGTGGACTAGCCCTGTTCAGGTAGTCCCTAAGAAAGGTGGGATCACTGTCATTCAGAATGAGCAAAATGAACTCATCCCCACTAGAACAGTCACTGGATGGAGAGTTTGCATTGACTACCGAAAGATTAATGATGCTATAAGAAAAGATCATTTTTCGCTGCCATTCATTGACCAGATACTAGAAAGACTTTCAGGTTATACATTTTATTGTTTTCTTTATGGTTATTCAGGGTATAATCAGATTCCCATTCATCCATAAGATCAAGAGAAAACAACTTTTACCTGTCCATATAGCACTTATGCTTATAGAAGGATGCCATTTGGATTGTGTAATGCTCCAGCAACCTTCCAGAGATGCATGATGGTGATTTTCCATGATATGGCCAAAAAGACAGCGGAAATCTTTATGGATGATTTCTCAATATATGGCGAGACTTTCCAATCCTATCTCAACAATCTTGAAGCAGTCCTAAATAGGTGCAAGGAGACCAACCTTGTATTGAATTGGAAAAATGACACTTCATGGTTGATGAAGGCATTGTTCTCGGCCATAAGATCTCTTTAAGAGGAATGGAGGTTGATAAAGCAAAGGTAGAAGTCATAGAAAAGCTAGCTGCTCCTACTTCTGTTAAAGAAATTTGAAGTTTTCTTGGTCACACTGGGTTCTATAGAAGATTCATAAAAGACTTTTCTAAGATTGCCCAGCCACAAACAGCACTTCCATACAAGGATGTTCAATTCTGTTTTGATAAAGCTTGTGAAAAAGCTTTTGAAACTCTTAAGGCGAAACTGGTGAATGCCCTAATTTTGATTGCCCCTGATTGGAGTCTTCCATTTGAGCTTATGTGCGATGCTAGTGATACTTGCATTGGAGCTGTACTAGGACAAAGGATAGACAAGCATTTCCGCCCAATTTACTACGCAAGCAAAACCTTGACAGAGACACAACAGAATTACACCACTACAGAAAAAGAATTACTTGCTATTGTCTATGCTTTTGATAAATTTAGATCTTATTTGGTTTTATCTAAGATCACTGTTTTTATTGATCATGCAGCATTGAAATACTTATTGGCTAAGAAGGATGTGAAACCTCGTCTCATAAGATGGCTCTTGCTTCTTCAAGAATTTGATATTGAGATCAAAGGTAAGAAGGGTTCAGAGAATATGGACCATCTTTCCAGAATTCCACTAAGCAACCTTGATAAGCAACCTAAGATTGTCGACTCTTTTCTTGATGAACAACTTTATGTGGTACATTCTATACCTTGGTTTGCTGACATTGCAAATTATTTAGCTTGTGGAATTATGCCTCTCTCTTTGTCTTCTCACCAAAGAAAGAAATTCCTTTCGGATTCAAAATATTATTTTCGGGAGGAACCCTTTCTTTTTAAGTTATGTGCAAATCAGATTATTAGAAGATGTGCTTCATAAGAAGAAGTCCCAGCAATCTTGTCAATGTGTGACACTCAAAAAGCTGGAGGTCATTTTGGTGTAAACCGAACAGCCTCAAAAGTTCTGGCTATAGGGTATCACAGCCCCACCACTATAGTGGCTGGGGTAGCTATAACACCTACAGCCAAGCGGCTATAATGCTCCAAAATCAATGATTTGGTTTTCTTCCTTGTTTTGAAAAATCATTTTAGAATTTTGATAATTTTGGGTAATCTGAGGCTTCTAGAAATTCATGAAATTCCACAAAACAGGGTTAGATTAGATCTGTTGGAAATGCCCTAGTCCCGAGGCATTGGTCCTTGTGTTTGTGTAATACATTTGTACATTAATGTAAACTTTATGTATTATACAATTTGTGTCAAGGAAATAAAGGCATGAATCTATTTATTATATGTCTTTTGCTATATTTTAAATAGAGTATCCAATGGACATATCCATATCCATGTTGTCAAGTGTGAGGCACTTGGCAGTAAGACCGTGGATAGGGAAAACGATATGGCCATAAAGTTATCCGTAGTCTGCTCCAATCATGGGAATGAATGGAACTAAAGACTATCATTAGCCTGGTTGTATGGCGGTGTCTTACCGGTCATAGAACATGGAATGACAACCAGGTTAATGGGTACAAGCAAAAAGGGCATGGTACTGGATTGATCCACTTAACAGGAATCTACATGGTATTGTATCACAAATGATTCTCGAGTAGTACTTGTATAAGTCCTTCGACCGGACCATATGATGGTGTTGCATGTGAAGTGGCACACTTTGGTGTACGCCCAACGGGCCTGCAAAAGGGTGCCAACTACGGGTACGTTCGAGTGTGTCAGTGAGCATGGCAGCACTATGGATATGCAGAAGGGAATGTCACTCAGTGATTCACTGAGATGATATCATCGGCCTCTTGAAGAATGCTACTGATAAGTGTGCGGCCGCACCCAAACAAGATTGGATCTTGTTTGTGAGCATCAGTTCATTCGGTATCAAGTAAAGGTCCAGACACAAAGAGGGTGATACTTCCATGCCTCTATGTTGGACACCGATAT
The DNA here is from genome assembly GCA_039660915.1 of Euphorbia tirucalli. NCBI lineage: Eukaryota > Viridiplantae > Streptophyta > Magnoliopsida > Malpighiales > Euphorbiaceae > Euphorbia > Euphorbia tirucalli. The sequence continues at coordinate 45,600,012 of CM077636.1, forward strand.
CAGCGACATGGGATTTACAAGTTCAAACTACTGGGTTACATTTTCAGTTGGACTGCTTACTCTGTCTTAATTGGGGGCTGTAGTGGCTTGCTAGAGCCCGCCTACAGTCTGTGGGCCTTGGCCCACTGCCAACATAAAGATGGGCCCATTGGATCGTACACATTGAACGTTTAGGGATTGATTTCTTTTGGAAAGAAATTGAGAGCCCTAACTTAAGGTGATGGTATTTTTCTTTGGGAAAGAAAAATTACAGCCATCTGTTCCTATTGTGAGCAGCCCCTTTCTCCCTCTCTTCTTGGTTAATCCGAGTCACTAGCACGGGTTTCGGTCCGAGAGCCGTTCGTGTACTCATCGGTGGAGGAAATCTACACTTGATTTCTACAGTCTGCATCAGTCTCTTAGAGAGACTTTGTGGTAAGTTTTTGAAACTCTCCTTTTATGCTTTAAGTTTTTGATTTCCACATCTTAACCTCCTGGGCCGGATTCGAGGAAATCAACACGTATTTCCGCTTTTATCGGTCGGTTTCCCGTGACGAATCCCAACAAGATCAAGTCTGGAAATCCCTAAAAACCCAAATTCATCAACATTCAATCCCACATCCATTAATCAAAAACTCGAAAATTATGGATATAATCATATGTCGATGTGGTCTGACTGATAAAATTCATGAAAAACACATTTAATTTTGAAAACAGAAGTGTTATCGGTCAATTTAGGGCATTCAGAGTTTCTGCCCTGGAGATTACAGTCGAGCGGCTGTAATCAAAAGACTATAGCCACACCATTGTAAGGTTACAGCTGAGCGGCTATAATCATCAGACGGGGTGGCCATAGCTAGGTTCACTTCCAGATTTGAGAAAAACGCAAAATCATAAACAATCAACACCCAGAACAATTCAAAAGGAGTTTTTAGGGCCTCTCAGAGTATACCTTATCTGTGTTCCTATGTTTTGGATCACCAGAAACGGATTTGAATGCCGGAAAATCCCTTGAAATCATAAACAACCCGAAATCATCTACGATCCTCCAAAGCCCGAAAGGAACCCCGAATCAAATCAAATGAATACTAAACTGATCAGGATCACCCCAGATGTTAATTCTCCTAGAACCCTAATCGTTTTTAGGGATTAAATTAAGGTTTTGATGAATTTTAGATTAAGTTTTTGAATTTTTCTCTCATTTTTCCTCTAAGGAATCCAAAACCCTAGTTGTTTTTAATTGTTCTGGCAGAATTTCACTCTCTGTAATGACCTAATTTCATCTCTAGCTTTTATACGTTCCAATTTAGGGTTAAAAATACGAATTAATGGCTAAATTCTGCTTATTTAGGAAATCTACTAATTACAGCCGAATGGCTGTAGTGGCCCATAGTCGGGCGGCTGTACTACAACTGGGTGGCTGAAGGGCACTATAATCGAGTGGCTATGGACTTGCCTTTCTCACCCTTTTTTCACTTTTCTCTTTGGTTCTCTTAAACGCTCAACCTTCTTCGGGGTTCTGCACCAAGACTTGTCACACATGTTCGGGTCATCCGAGAAGTCTCCAAAGTCATTCTGGCCATTTTGAATCCACCTCACATTTATCCGTGAAAAAGGTAATAAAAGCTTTCATCATCGAGGTTGGGAAAAAATTCGTGCTCACAGTAGCCTGTAAGCCATTATATTTGTTGTAATTTTTTTGTTTTATTTAGAATAGTTAGAAAAATTGTATCAGGTGACATTCGTTTATAATTTACAAGTCCAAGCCCAAAAGGTGATGGAGCCTGGAGATGGTGTCCATGCCCAGCCTATTAGAGCTTGCAGCTAGTATAAGATGCTAGTTGTTCTACTAGGTTGTATTGTGGGCCCATGATCTGTTACATTTACATATATCTTTATGCATGTTATATATGTTATCGAAATCACCCGTGTTTACATGTAAGCCCATTTAAATTGAACTGAGTCCATCAAATATTAAGTCGCTTAAAAGTGCCTTCCATAATCGAACCTCATCAAAGTGTTAATCGTCTAAATATGGGTCGTACCAAAGCCAGGTTCATTTAAGCTATCTTCTCATTTTAACACTCAATTAGTGGTTTGACTTAACATGGGAAAGGAATGTCTAGACCTTAGGCACAGGTGGGAAAGTGCCAATAATCCCACCAAACCAAAAGTCACATAGGATATGGATTGGATGTTATCCTACCTAAATAACCATGGCTTAGGTGTACAAGCTCGGCTTGACTAAGTCATGGTAAATATGGATCTTGGTCTATTTAAAGAGCATAACCAACATGAATAAGTAAAATTGGAATATTATTCATTAAGTGGAAAAATCAAAAGTCCTTTTATTAATCAAAACCCTAATGTTTTCTGTGTAGATTAATGGCAAATCATAGCAACACTTTTTCACTGCAATCTATCCTTGAGAAGGACAAGTTATCTTGACCTAACTTCTTGGACTGGTCGAGGAATCTTTGGATTATCCTGTGATAGGAAGTCAAGGAGTATGTCCTAGATAGGTCCTTACCTAAAGCATTGCTAATGAATGCATCTGATGATGCTGTGGTTCAGTTTGAGGACCACAAGAAGGACTTTTGAGATGTCACCTGTTTGATGCTAGCCACCATGACTTCTGAGCTACAACAGTAGTTCATGAACATGGAGGCATATTCTAGTATGGAGAATCTCAAGGAGATGTTCTAGGTACAAGCCCGTCAAGAAAGGTTCTTGATAGCTAAGGCTTTGTACACCTGCAAGATGGCATCAGGTTCATTTGTTAGTGCTCATGTGCTAAAGATGAAGGGGTATATTGATACACTCTCTAGGCTTAGGACTCCTATCCCATAGGACTTGGCTAATGACATTGTTTTTTCATCTCTACCGAAGTCTTATGACCAATTCATCCTTTATTACCACATGGAAGGGATGAGTGAGACCATTTTAGAGTTGCATGGGATGCTCAAGACTGCTTAACAGTTGGTCAAAAAGACTAACCCAGTGCTCTTGGTGAATAAAGGGAATCTCCTTATTAGTAAGGGGAAAGCAAAAGGCCAAGGTTGGTCCGAAAGGCAAGAAGGGTTCTGTGCCTAAAGGAAAGCAATCCAAGCCTATTGCAAAGCCCAAGGCCAAGGCCTATGCTAAGGAGTCCTGCTTCCATTACTAGTAACCAGGGGATTAGAAGAGGCAATGTCCTCCATAACTAGAATAGCTAAGGGAGAGCAAGAGTGCTGATTCCAACACAGGTCTCTATGTTATTAAAGTGAACCTTTTGTAAACGCCGAAATTTTACTTTTAAAAAAAAGAGAGTATAGTCGTATGACTATCGCTACAGTCGTACGACTGTAGATCATTTACCCATAAAAGCAGAAAAAGAAAGACAGAAAAGAGGATGAAAAAAAAGAAAAAAAAAGGAAAGAGGAGAGACCAAACAAAAAGAAGAAGAAAATGAGAAGAGAAGAGAGGAGAAAATCAAAAAGAAAATGAGGAACTCCTCATCAGAATCCCTCAGCATTTGACATCTTTGGACCCAAAACTCTTAAACCCTAAATCAAGGAGAAAAGTCCAGATTTTAGTGGATTGGAGCGACGCCAGGGGTCAATCCTACGGTGGACGCACGCCAAAGAGGTAAACACTCCTTTTCCCCTCTCTTTTACAAGCTTTCTAGGTGATTGGTGTGCTTTTTCTGCATTTCTATCCTTTTTTCTGTGTTTCTGTTCTAGAAATCAAGAACAGTCGTGCGACTGTTCTTGAGTTTGATGAACAGTCGTACGACTGTAGTTACAGTCATACGAGTGTTCTTGATTTCCAGGTGATTTTCTTTCCAGCTTGTTTTAAATAAGATTTTGGCAAAATCCTGAGTCTGGAGTGTTTACAGTCGCACGACTGTAATTACAGTCATACAACTGTAGTTGTATTTGTACGACTGTAATTTACAGTCATACGACTGTCGTTTCCAGAACCAGAATTTCACCTTTAAGTCCCATAAATTTCCAAAAATCCATAAAAATCCCCAAAAATTCCCAAAAATCCCAAAAAATTAGAAAATCCCAAAAATGAATTTTGTTGTGTGCATTCACGACCATAGATTCAATTTTCAATAAAATTTTATTTAGAACAATTCAACAACGGAGACCGAGTTCTCCCGAAAACCGACCCACTTAATATATAAAAATGCATGTAAACCGGAAAAATTGTTTTCAAAAATGATTTTCCCACAAAAACCAAAAATACAGGGACGTTTCAAAATGTTTTCCAGGTCCAAGCGGACCGGCTAGCCGAGCCAACCCGGTTATCCCCTAAATGCATGCCCCCAATTCTGTCTATTTGAGTCCTAGTTGTGGCGTGCCGTATTCCGTGCTAACCCTCTGTTTTAAAGGTTTTAATTTCTTTTATTTTTAGTTTAGATGTAATTTAATAGAATTAATCGTGTATCCTAGGCGGTTGTATTTTTCTAGATTCTCATGTATATTAGGCGCTTGTAAAGTGAGGCGAGAGTTTTTGTTTTCTATTCGATTGGGTTGTAAACCACTCAAATATTCATTACTTTACTTTTATTTTTGTAATACCTGTATGCGCGCTGTATGTCTATTTATTTCAATAAAATTGACTTTTAGAATTTGAAATACCATCTTTGAACATTGACCAATGTTATTTTAAGTAGACACGAAATAAGGGACTTGTCCAGACCCGAATCTCTGGATAGTGTAGTTGCCGTTCGTCTGGTTCAGTTGCATTATAAATTTCCCGGTTGAGCTGAGCCGGGTGGCGACTCTACAATATCCATCGAGACTGAGGTCTCAGTTCTTTTATGCATTAATTCCATTCATTTTCCAAAACGCGGATTTCCATTCATAAAAACCCCATGCGAGGGAGGGGCCCGCCGGAGATCGTGGCACCCCTTTCCGAAAGGGAGTCCCGTGTCCCGTCGAAAACGCGTCGTCCACTCACAAGGGCGACTCCGCTAGGGATTTCTTAAAAAAGTTTTCTTATAAACTTAAAAGAATTTGACAAGCCTTGAAAAGTGTCTAATTAAAATAAGGTGGATGATTCTCGATTAGTATTTCATTTTGCATCTTTAGCTAGACATGCTTGCTATTAGATTTAGTATCCATTTTTAGCCTGGTGGATTGTTGAAGTGTCGCCTAACTTCCTCATGGTCTTAGGGGCACAGATACGAAACACCACCCATAGCCTCGTACGAACCCCTTCGTTTGGACCCTTGAGTGGGGAGAAGTAAGGAGTATATTTTGCTATGGGAACCTTCATTTTTAACCCGGCTTGGACCGAACCCATATAGGCAGCCTTAGTTGGATTCCCTTAGGATACCAAAATAATTGTGTGTAATAATAAAATCGCGCCTTCATCACCCCCTGTTGGTGATCGAAGTGAACCCCGCCTAGGACTCGGTTAGAATTTTTTTTTAGACCGACCACGCTTGGAGAAATAAGGTTGGAAGAATTCGCTTTGTGTGCTATGTGTTACACACCTTTCGACATTTCACTCCATACCATAATTCATATTTATCATACATATGACATTTTCCATACATAAAACATTCTTGTGTGACACTAACCCACATTTTTATGCAGCCATTTTCATTTTATTTTTGTGTGAAATCATTAATTCATATGTTTGCCATTCATGCTAACCATTTCCTTTTCAGCCATAACATTATATTTGTGTGATTAACATTTTTCACATAGCATACATAACATCACTATGTGAGTTATGCTTCCTAACCACGTTTTTGTGCAGCCATTTGCATTTTGTGTGTTATAAGCATTCATGAAATATCACCTAAATTAAATTAGGGGCATTCCAAGGACGCCCACCATGATCATATCATTCCATCATATATTGGGTATCCCAAAATACCCGTGTTTTGCCAATACATCGGATTGCATTCGGCCATTCCACCAAATCATTTCATTCAATAGAGACCATAATGGTCCTAGGTATATTTCTGTGTGACAATCCACACGAGACGTTTCATGACATCATGCTCATTTATCATAAATATCATACAACACTGTGATCCACATCGGGTTACTTCATGACATTACTATATCATTCAAGGCGCTCCCCGAGTGCTGGATTAGTACGTATGTAAGGGCATTTCATAACATCCCAAATCATGAAAGGTGTTCCCCGAATGCCGAATCTCTGTCCATGTCCCCAGTACACGTGACTCGCTTACAACATCATTTCATGCCATACGCTAAAAATCATCAGAACTCTGTCCATGGGCCGGTCCCATGTGGCCATTTCATATCATCTCATAGACCTTTAAAGTGTCAAACTCCATCCGTGTGTCGGTACACACGCGACCATTTCATGAAATTCATTTGCTGCCCCAAAACTACCAAACCTTCATCCGTGTGGTGGTCCACACGTGGCATTTTTGCATGGCATTGGGTGCACTTGGAATGTCCAAAGTCAAAAATAATAATAATAATAATAATAAAAACGAAGGGGTCATCCTCATTAACTCATGTTGTACATCTCATCCATCCATCAAACATTCAAGCACTCCACAACGTTCGAGCACTCCACGAGCACCAAGTACTTTACCGCATGCACTAAGTCACTTTAAGTGTTCCAAAAACACTAGAAACTCCATCAAACCCTTTAGGTCCTCCATGATCATTAGAAACACCATCCTTGTGTCCCGCACACCCAAATACCCAAATATCTTTTTGTGTAAGACAAGCTCTGCACACTTCCTCCCCTTGTAAGACAAAGTTCTACATGTGTCATACCAAATCTCCCCGTGCAAGACCAGCTCTGCACGTACCGCTTTAAATTCTACCCTTCCTCCCCGTGTAAGACTAAGTTCTACACGTATCGTTCTATATATCTTTTTGTGCAAGACAAGCTCTGCACACTTCCTCCCCGTGTAAGACTAAGCTCTATACGTACCGCTCCCAATCTTCCCGTGCAAGACCAGCTCTGCACGTATCGCTTTAAACTTTACCCTTCCTCCCCGTGTAAGACTAAGCTCTACACGTATCGTTCCAAATATCTTTCTATGTAAGATAAGCTCTGCACATCTCCTCCCCGTGTAAGACTAAGCTCTACACGTATCGTTCCAAATCTCCTCGTGCAAGATCAGCTTTGCACGTACCGCATCAAATTCTACCCAAACCTCCTCATGTAAGACTAAGTTCTACACGTGTCGTTCTAAATCCTTCCTGTGTAAGACTAAGTTCTACACGTACCGCTTTAACTCTATCCTTCCCCCCCCCCCCCCCCCGTGTAAGACACGGTCTACACGTATCGCTCTAAACATTCAACCTCTCCCCGTGTAAGACTAAGTTCTACACGTACCGCTTTAACTCTATCCTTCCTTCCTGTGTAAGACTCGCTCTACACGTATCGGTCTAAACATTCAACCTCTCCCCGTGTAAGACTAAGTTCTACATGTACCACTTTAACTTTAAACCTTTCCCAGTGTAAGACACGCTTTACACGTATCGCTCTAAACATTCAACCTCTCCCCGTGTAAGATCCGCTCCACATCTACAGTTTCAAATGTCAACTCTCCTCCCGTGTAAGATACGCTCTACATGTAAACCCTTCGCAAGTATCACCTTGCTTCGATCCGTGGACACCTGTGTGTCATCTTATCCATGTGGTGTATATTTATACGCCACGCTATACTTCAACATATAGCTTCATCAACATTCATTGCATTTTGCACATCTCCATTCTTGTCTTTGTGTGCACTTGACTAGCATAGGATTGCATAACGTGACATGGCATAACATGACATCATCATTCACGCATGCATGCATCACATCTCACATTCATACCTGTATCATCCCTTGACTTGGTATTCTCCGTGCACATGCCCCAGTCAATGCTGAGAAGTGTTTTTATCAGGGGAGGAAAGGGAAGGAGTCTCAAGAATGGCTGGCCCAGTGAACTTCAACACCGTAACAGATGTCCTAGATGATTATGTTGCCTCACCATGATTCTGAAAGGCGGTCAGGGAAAAGGCAGCGGCAATGTTGAAGGAAATGCTAGGAGGTGATCTGGACAGGGTGGAAAAGCTAACGACAAAGTGCTCTGAATTGGAGGCACGTGTGGTTGAGCTGGAGGGAGTAATAAGAAGGCTGAATGGTGAACTAGAATCAATGGCCCCCCTCAAAGCCAACACGGACCTTGTTCCGTGGCCAACCAAGAGTCCACTCCCTAAGGGTGACGGAAAGGGCATATCCCCGTGGCCTTTCTCGCTGAGCCAATTATTTGCCAAATGTAGAAAAGAGGGGCTACTGTAGAGCATCAAGCTGTATGTGGAGCCAGCACCGGATCAAAAGAACTACTTCTGTACCTATCATGTAGCAATAGGTCTCCGAACCAATGTTTGATATATTTTAAGAAAGGAGATCCGGAAGTTAGTTGATGAGGGAAGATTAAAGGTGCCATCCGCTACTAATGAGCAACTGGATGCTAGCAGGGAGACTGGCAAAGAAATTCGTCAAACCTCCCGGGGAGAGGAATATGATGAAGAGCTCCAAAGCCTGATTTGATGAAAGTGGGCCAGTGACCAGATAAGGAATAGTCGGGCGCTGTGAGATCAATACCTTTAGAGGCTCCTTCCCGTAGGGAACTCATTTTGTTTGTAAAGTGTATTGAACTCATTTTGAATGCAATGCATCTTGTTATTTTCTTACTTGTGTGGTGATTACATATATATGGCATTAAGCATGCATTTGATCATCTAAAACGACATGTCCATCACGCATAATATTAAGATGCATGACATCAATCTGAGTCTTACAGGGAATCTATAAGTGAACCTGACTTCGGTTAAGCCCTTTCCTTTCCTTCAAAAAAAAAAAGAAAAGAGTGAAAGAGAAAAGTCTGCTAAGCAAGCAATGGGATGGCACCATTTCCATCGAATCAATTGCCGACCTAGATCAGCGATCCCTACAAACCGCCATCCAAAAACGCTGTTGGTCCTACCCTAAAAGTTTCAACTTGGATAGCCCACAATACACTCAAATCATTCCAAACCAGGGACCATTGCCAAATTTCAGAGCCAATCCCCAAGACGAGGCTTTGAGACTAACTCACACTCAAGAAAGCATCCCACATAAAAAAAAACCAAACCCATCAAAAAGCACCAAGCCCTAAGAAATCCAAATGACCTTCGCCACCCACCATACTGTAAAACTCTGAAGCAGACATTAGTTTTAGTGCATGTATAGTCTTGTTTGTGTGGCATTCATATGCATATGACATTACACATGCATTGTTCATCCAAAAAGACATATCAAACACGCATGACACATATGAATCTGAATGCAGTAGGAAAATCAATAGGTGGCTGTGGTTTGGATTTAGCTTCTTAAAAAAAAAAAAAAAAAAACCCAGCACCAGTGGAAGATCTCAACTCCCTCTTACAGCCCAATTTCTGCTCCTGGTCTAAAGTTGCACTCTCTTCAATCATAGAGTCAAACTCCATTGAGTGCTTGATGAATCTAGGGGCGACCCACTTATTGCATGAAATGCCGGGGTCAATGAGTTGAGACAGTGGAGATAAGTACGTTGTTGCCTGTTCTGAGAAGTTAACTTCGTACGGTGACAGAGAAGATCGGTGTCTTTACCCAAAGCAGTTCCCTTTTCACTCTCCTCTTTGTCTTCTCCATTTGCCTTCAACACCTTTGTCTTCCATTTATTGTCTTTCCTTCACTTTCATCTTCTATCTTTCATCTTCTATCTGGAACTTGATTCGATTCTGTGATTCCATATTTCCTACCTTCAATGGCTTCTAACAAGAAGTTGAACCCCAATGCTGCTCCATATCATTTTTGTTCCGTACCATCTCATCAGCGGAAGGGCATCGGAACAGGTGGTTATGGCGCCGTTTCAATCTGTCTTCATTTATCATCAACCTGTACCAAATTGGGGATACCCTTTTAATCCCATGCCATTTCTCTTCAATCTAAACTCCCAGACTAATTATTTAGTACCCTCAGATAATGGGAAGGGATTTGACTTGATGATAGATAGAGGATTTGGATATGAATCTGCTTCAAATGAGTTCAACAATGCTGAAAAGGGGGAAAATGAAATATATAGCTCCGAGATCCCAGAGTAAGAAGAAAATAGTTTCTGTAGGTGAAAAGGAACAACAGTGGTCGCCCAAGAAATTGATTATTGAAGAGATCAAGCTGAATAAAAGAGAGATTGAAGCTAATCTTGGTGGGAAAAACAAGCCTGATGATCAGAAACCTACCAAATCAGTTTCAAGGACATAATCTGCTGCAAATTCCAAACAAGCATTGTCTGGAGGAAAACAAGAATAGATCCAAAAGGAAGTCTGCTTATGTTTTGCTCTATTTGCCTATGGATTTCAAGACTGGAGAAAATTTTGGTTATGCATTTGTGAACTTCACCAACTGTGTTGGGGCAACTTAACTTTACAAAGCTTTCAACAATCATGAAGGGGACCATACCATCAACAGGAAAGCTTACAAAGTCTGTTGTGCTCATATTCAAAGGGAAAGTTGCATTTGCCAACCATTTCAAGAATTCAGTCTTCGGAAGCCGTGTTTGAACTGAAATCTGGGGTGAATTGGAAACATGAATACAGCATCAGACCGCAGGAGAATCCAGTGGTTAATTGAATTCATCTCAGGTTGTCTATCCACAATGGCAACTCTATCCAATGATCGGGCTAAAAAAAAAAAGAAAAAAAATCCCTATCCAATGTGTAAAACCGAAAGGGCATATTGGTAATTTGAAGAGGCATCAATTAAAGCCAGAGCCACATCTTAGATTTTCCTAATGCATCCGCATTCATTATGTCATGAATGTTTTGTATTCAATTTTGGTGTTCAATATGCATTTGTCATGTCATTGTATGTCAATGTTCACTTACAGGCTACATCGCATAGCAAACCTTGTTTGTAGAAGTGCTTTACTTCCCAAACACAAACCCATAATACTCCCCAAACACAAACCTATAATATTAGGGGCAAGTAAAAAAACCAAACTACTGGGCATCATCGACAGCATTATCTTCGCTAGTCGCAATGAACATATCAAGATATATCTTTCCCATCCTAAGACAAACCGTCACGAAAGGGATTAACGCAGACAAAATGCCTATCACAGAATTTTTCTCAAAAAAAAAAATTTGTTGACACGGAAAACCGAAAGGACGAGTCAGCGACAGGGGAGGGGTGATATACAAAGTCAGAGTCAATGTCACATTCCCTATTATACTCATTCTGATGTCACCATTGCAATATTGTGTGTATTTGGACTTCTGATCAGATGCTCATCTTGTATACACCATGCCACTACATATAAACATCCATCAGTAGGACATTGCATTCAAGCCCGTGACAATATCGCAGAAACCCCTGTTATGCAGTACGGAAATGCAAAGTCTCACTCCCATCTCCTTACTCAGCCAAACGAACCATCCACTACCTATTATCCTAATCCGCCGAGCACTAACAACGCTCTAAAGTATACAGAGGTAAAGCGGAAGGTCACTCAAGACGGCCAACTCCCCTAATACCTAGATTGGCGTAATAGTTAGTCGGTCAGGAGACACATTGGGACAATCGGGCTAGGTCACCTGGGCTACCATCGGGGCCAGCCACAAGCCGTGAATTCCATCTCCGGGCCCGTACGGATACCAAGAACAAAGCATAAGCCACATGTTGCATGCATACATTTAGAACTATACATGCATCTGTACATATATGCATACATTTAAAGTAAACACGTACAATTCATATGCATATGCATCGCAACTCATCCAAGTGCAGGTATCCACTGCCATCACCAGGTCTCCCCTAACTAGGATCGCTCTCAAAGCAGAGAGGGATAGAACAATCAAGTTTCTAAGGGGCGGAACAATCAAGCCGCATTTATCCTTGATCGAAGGGGCCAAAAGTTTTTGTTTCCAAAATCATCGATCAAAGGATAAATACTCATTCCCCAGCCAACACCAAAATTATCCTTCCTAAACCTATTTCCTCATCTCATTCAAGCAATATTTCAAACTCTTGAACTCCATTACATTCAAGCATGGTTACAAATGCTTGAACCACTATCTTCATTCAAGCAAGATTTCAAACCCTTGAACTCCACTACGTTCAAGCAAGGTTACAAATCCTTGAACCACTTTCTTCATTCAAGCAAGATTTTGAACCCTTGAACTCCATTACGTTCAAGCATGGTTACAAATCCTTGAACCTCTCTCTTCATCAAGATTTCGAACCCTTGAACTCCATTACGTTCAAGCATGGTTACAAATCCTTGAACCTCTCTCTTCATTCAAGCAAGATTTCGAAACCTTGAACTCCATTACGTTCAAGCATGGTTACGAATCCTTGAACCACTTCCTTCTTTCAAGCCAGATCTTAAACGCTTGAACTCCATTATGTTCAAGCATGGTTTCAGATCTTTGAACCTCTTATTATTTCAGGTCCACCCAATTCCAGTAAGATCTCAAATCGTCAAAACTCCACCTACCTTTGCCTTGGGTAACATAAACCCGATATCGGCTAATCCACAATCCACCTTCCTTTGCCTCGGGTAACATAAACCCGATATCGGCTTAACCGCAATTCCATTTTCCTTTGCCTCGGGTAACATAAACTCGATATCGGCTAAACCACAATCCACCTTCCTTTGCCTCGGGTAACATAAACCCGATATCGGCTTAACCGCAATTTCATTTTCCTTAACCTCGAGTAACATAGACCCGATATTGGCTTAACCGCATTTCATCTTTTCTTGCCTCGGGTAATCTAGACCCGGTATCGGCTTAGTTCTACATCAAACCCTTTGTTTCATTCAAGCTAGATTTTGAATACTTGAACTTCTTCAAGCATGATTCCCAATCCTTGAAAAATCGCCCAAGCCATATTTCAGATTCTTGAAGATCGATTCAAGCAAGATCTTAGATCTTTGAAACCAATTCAAATCCCACACCTCAAACTCACCTTTGCCTCGGGTAACACAGACCCGATATCGGCTTACTTCTTCCTTAGCTTTGCCTTGGGTAACCTAAACCTGACATCGGCTTATTTCCTCCCCAGCATCGCCTCGGGTAACCTAGACATGATATCAGCTTATTTCAACGGCGGGTTCTTTCCTGTGTCTGCGGAGCTTTGAATCGCGTTTCTCAAATTCACATGATCTATCTCAGACTAAGTTCAGGTGGTGAATTTAATCACGCGAGGGGCAGCTGTAAGCGCCAGAATTTTACTTTCCAAAAAAAAAGAGTATAGTCATACGACTATCGCTACAGTAGAACGACTGTAGTCCAATTACAGTCGTACGACTATAGATCATTTACCCATAAAAGCAGAAAAAGAAAGACAGAAAAGAGGACGAAGAAAAAAGAAAAAAAAGAGGAAAGAGGAGAGACCAGACAGAAAGAAGAAGAAAAAGAGAAGAGAAGAGAGGAGAAAATCAAAAAGAAAAGAAGGAACTCCTCATCAGAATCACTCAACATTTGACATCTTTGGATCCAAAGCACTCAAACCCTAAATCAAGGAGAAAAGTCTAGATTTTAGTGGATTGGAGCGACGCCAGGGGTCAATCCTACGGTGGATGCACGCCAAAGAGGTAAACACACCTTTTCTCTTTTCTTTTACAAGCTTTCTAGGTGATTGGTGTACTTTTTCTGCATTTCTATCCTTTTTTCTGCGTTTCTGTTCTGGAAATCAAGAATAGTCATGCGACTGTTCTTGAGTTCGATGAACAGTCGTATGACTGTAGTTACAGTCGTACGAGTGTTCTTGATTTCCAGGTGATTTTCTTTCCAGCTTGTTTTAAATAAGATTTTGGTGAAATCCTGAGTCTGCAGTGTTTACAGTCGCACGACTGTAATTACAGTCATACGACTATAGTTGTATTTGCACGACTGTAATTTACAGTCGTACGACTGTCGTTTCCAGAACCAGAATTTCACCTTTAAGTCCCAAAAATTTCCAAAAATCCATAAAAATCCCTAAAAATTCCCAAAAATCCCAAAAAATTAGAAAATCCCAAAAATGAATTTTGTTGTGTGCATTCACGACCATAGATTTAATTTTCAGTAAAATTGCATTTAGAACAATTCAACGACGGAGACCCAGTTCTCCCGAAAACCAACCCACTTAATATATAAAAATGCATGTAAACCGGAAAATTTTTTTTCAAAAATGATTTCCCACAAAAACCAAAAATACAGGGACGTTTCAAAATGTTTTCCAGGTCCAACCGGACTAGCTAGCCGAGCCAACCCGGTTATCCCCTAAATGCATGCCCCCAATTCTGTCTATTTGAGTCCTAGTTGTGGTGTGCCGTATTCTATGCTAACCCTCTGTTTTGCAGGTTTTAATTTCTTTTATTTTTATTTTGTATGTAATTTAATAGAATTAATCGTGTATCCTAGGCGGTTGTATTTTTCTAGATTCTCGTGTATATTAGGCGCTTGTAAAGTGAGGCGAGAGTTTTTGTTTTCTATTCGATTGGGTTGTAAACCACTCAAATATTCATTACTTTACTTTTATTTTTGTAGTACTTGTATGCGCGCTGTATGTCTATTTATTTCAATAAAATTGACTTTTAGAATTTGAAATACCATCTTTGAACATTGACCAATCTTATTTTAATTAGACACGAAATAAGGGACTTGTCCGGACCCGAATCTCTGGATAGTGTAGCTACCGTTCGTCTGGTTCAGTTGCATTATAAATTTCCCGGTTGAGCTAAGCCGGGTGGCGACTCTACAATATCCATCGAGACTGAGGTCTCGGTTCTTTTATGCATTAATTCCATTCATTTTCCAAAACACGGATTTCTATTCATAAAAGCCCCACGTGAGGGAGGGACCCACCCGAGATCGTGGCGCCCCTTTCCGAAAGGAGTCCCGCGTCCCGTCGAAAACGCGTCGTCCGCTCACACCTTTCTATTTCAATATCTTGGATATTAGATACTAGATGCGGTACTCAAATTTGTTCAAATGTACAGGCACTCAGAAGTAGAAGGGAACTAGCATCCGCACAGACCTCAGAGTCAGAAATGGGAAAGGGTGCGGCTGTGGAAATTGGAGAGTTCCACTTGGAGATACCGACTGGATTCGTTTTAGTTTTGAGAAACTATTATTATGTACCTACCATGAGCATGAATATTATATCTGTTTCTACTTTGCATTATGAAGGATTTCATTTCGTTATTTCTAACAGTGTTATAAAAGTCTTTCACGGAGATTTTTTTTTCATGCACAATTAAATAATGGTCTCTATATCCTAGAATTAAATGCATGTAATCCTGTTTATAACATAAATACTAAAAGGGTTAAACTAAATTAATTGAACCCATCATGCTTTTGGCACTGTCGTTTAGGCCATATAAATGAGAAACACATAACTAGGCTTCATAAGGTTGGAGCACTAATGTTCATTTGACTTGGAGTCGTATGAAATATGTAAATCTTGTCTACGTGGCAAAATGACCAAAAGCCCATTTAATAAGAAAGGTGAAAGGCTTTGGGCTTATTGGACTTGATACACTCAAATGTATGTGGGCCTATGAGTACTAGTGCAAGAGGTGGTTTTCAGTACTCTATGACTTTCACAGATGACTTCAGCAAGTATGGCTATGTCTTCTTGATGAAGCATAATTCTAAAACTCCTGAAAATTTCAGAGAGTTTAGGAACGAAGTACAAAACCAGTTAGGTAGAAGTATTAAGGCCATTCGATTAGATTAGGGTGGTGAATACCTTTGCCTAGAGTTTGATTCATTTCTTAGAGAGTGTGGGATAGTGTCATAGCTCAGTCCACCCGGGACACCCCAACGGGATGGATTGTCTGAGAGGAGGAACCGGACCCTATTGGACGTGGTCAGGTCTATGATGAGTCATGCAGCTCTTCTAGTATCATTATGGGGCTATGCCCTAGAGACAGCTGCGTTCCTGCGGAACCATACTCCAACTAAAGTAGTTGAAAATATACCATATGAGATATGGACGGGCAAGGGGCCCAATATGTCTTTCTGGTAGATTTGGGGATGTGAATGCCACGTCAAGAAGTTAAGCGTGGACATATTGGGAATGCCCTAGTCCCAAGGCATTGGTCCTTGTTTTGTGTCATACATTTTGTATCTTGTAATGAGATTTATGTATTATACATTTGTGTTAAAGAATAAAGGCATTAATCTATTTATTAATACCTTGTGTAATATTATAAATAAAATTACCAATGGATATATTCATATCCATGTTGACAAGTGTCATGTACTTGGCAACAAGACCATGGATAGGGTAAATGATATGACCATGAAAACATCCGTAGTCTGTTCATGGGAATGAAAGGAACCAAAGACTATCATAAGGTTGGTTGTGTAGTGATGTCTTACCGGATATTAGACATGGAATGTCAACCAAGTTTATGGGTACATGCAAAAGGGCATGGTACTAGATAGATCCACTAAATGAGAAATCCACATGGTATAGTATCACAAGTGATTCTCGTGTAGTACTTATATGGATCCTATGACCTAACCATGTTATTATCTTACATGTGAAGTGACACACTTTGGTGTACGCCTAAAGGGCCTGTAATAGGGTGCCAAGTATGGGTACATTCGGGTGTGCTAGTGAGCATTGTAAGACTATAAACATGCGAAAAGGAATGTCACTCAGTGAACCACTGAGAAGATATCACCGATCTCTTAATGAGTGCAACTGATAAGAGTGTGGCCATACTTAAACAAGTTGGAACTTTTTTTGTGAGCATTAGTTCATTCAGGATCAAGTAAATGTCCAGACACAAAAGAAGGTGATGACACCATGCCTCCGTGTTGGACACCGATATCAATGACATGGGATATATAAGTTTAACTACAGGGTTAAGACTTATGTTAGACTACTATCTTCGTCTTAATTGGTGGCTGTAGTGGCTTTCTAGAGCCTGCCGATAGTCTGTGGGCCTTGGGCCCACTACCAATATAAAGATGGACCCATAGGATTGTACACATAGAATGTCTGAGTTTGAACTTGTCGGATTGCCCCTATACTTGGAGGATACAAACTAGAGAGATAAATATTAATTAATTAAATTATAGATCAATTGGATTCATTAATGTGAGCGGACAACCTGAAAAGCGGAACGGAACGCGGTGAAGCGAACGAGGGAAAAGGAAAATTTGGAAAATGTGTGCTGGGGTTTTTGGAAAACGGGATTTTGATTATCTTGTTTTAGAAAACAATTGGTTTTATTTTGGAAATCTATTTTATAGAAAAACCTTTCCCATTTAATTTACCTAAAGATCTCGAAACCTAAATTTCAAGATCAGTAATAGAGTCGCCACTCGGATCAGCTCATCTAGGAAATTCCGGTACAGCTCCCTACCGAGGGTAGACTACCATACCTAATGCAGAGATTTAGGGTCCGGGCAACTTACCTATTCAACCTCTAGCTTGCATTCACTTTATTGTTTATATTACCATATTTTATTCACTTTATTAGCTTTTTCTATCCGATTTTGTTTTGTATTTACTTAACCCATGCTCATACAAAAAAATTTGGAATAAATTGCAAAATAAATAAATTATACATCCAGACAGTTCAAAAGTATAAAAATAAAGGCCATTTATACAACTAGATTGAATAAAAAGAAATAATCTCGTTCTCACATTACAAGCGCCTAATATACACGAGGATCTAGAAAATTTACAATTGCCTAGAATACAAGATAATTTATAAATTACATAAGAAATAAAAATTAAAAGCTACAAAACAGATGGTTAGCACAATTTAATTATAAACACACATAGGACTTAAACAAGATATAATAGGATTTTAAGGAATTCGGGGGCATGCATTTAGGAGAATAGTCCAGTGAACTTAGCTAGTTCGCCCGGCTAGACCTGGAAAACGGTTTTGAAACGTCCCTGTATTTTTGTTTCATGAGAAAATACGTTTTGAAAAGATTTTCTTTTTCCGGTTTACTTTTATTTAGCATGTGAGGTGGGTCGGTTTTCAGGAGATTTGGGTCTCCGTCGTTGCATTGTTCTAATTCCAACAGCTTCAAAAATTAAATCTAAGGTCTTGGATGCATGAGATAAATTCATTTTTGATGATTTTCTAATTTTTTTTGAATTTTTATGATTTTTATGGGTTTTTGTGGATTTTCTGTTTCTGGACGAAAGTTGTAGTCTCCCGGCTGTGATTACAGCCGTGCGACTATAACCATAGTCGCATAACTGTAACTATAGTCGTACAACTGTAATTCATCCTTCTACAGAAAATTGTCAAAATTATTTAAATGAAACGAGATAGCGGGGGAGTTTAAGAACAATCGTACAACCATAGCTACGGTAGCACGACTGTAATTACAGTAGTGCGATGTTCATCACTACAAGAACAGTCGTACGACTGTTCTTGTAGTGATGAATGCTCGCACGACTGTGTTCTTCCTACCCAGAAATAGTAGACCGAAAATATGAATTTTTAGGCACCTAAATGAACCAAAACACCCAGGAAAAGCAATAAAACAAAGGTTTTAAGTGTAATTACCTTTGTAGCACTAATCCACCATCGATTTGACCACTGGAAACGCCTTAAATCGGCTCCAAATTGCTTCTTCTCCTTTGTGTGTCAAGGTTCCAAAACACGTCCAAAATCTCTAAAAAGTCACGGATTTAAGTGAGTTAAGGGTTTGGAATTGATTATATTTAGTGTGTCAAGTTTCAACCTATTGATTTCTATCAGGTTTTAAGCTTTATAACACTATAATTAAAAGGAAAAGAGTAGAAGAAAATGGTGGTTTTCTTTTTTGTTTTCTTTCTTCTCTTCTCCTCGCTTTTTTTTTTCAATCCCTATTTCTTTTCCCTGTTTATATCTCATCTCTTTTTCACATTTTTGGCTGAAGGAGCATTAAATGCCCTTCAAATCAAACCTTCTTTTACTTTCTTTCAGGTTATGGGCTACTGCGAACTTACAGTCATATGACTATAAATACAGTCGCACGACTGTAATTACAATCATGTGACTCATTTTTTTTTTAGACTGGAAAATTTCGGCCCTTACAGCTACCCCTCGCGTGACCAAATTCGACACTCGACTCCATGTGCAAAATATCTGAGGTGATGAATTTGTGAGCACCAATTAAAGCACTATAAACACAAGAAAGAAAAGGCACGCTGACTTGTTGAAGTCTCACTAACATGATGATGATTTGATTTGAGTTGGTTGGATGAGTTGAGTTGATACGAGGTCTATGTTACCAGACGCAAAGCTAATCTGGGCCGATATCGGATCTACATATATCCGAGGAAGATCTGCTGAGTTTTTGAAATGAAGTAGATCTGGGCCGATACCGGGTTTACATTACCAGAGGTGGATCTACCGAATTTTTTAGTTGTAGCCCATCCGGGCCGATACCGGGTCTATGTTACCTGAGGCGGATCTGCTGAATTTTAGAGGTGAAGCCGATTTGGGCCAATACCGGGTCTATGTTACCCGAGGTGGATTTATTGAATTTCTAAGGTGTAGCCTATCTGGACCGATACCAAGTCTATGTTCCCCTAGGTGGATCTGCTAAATTTCTAAGGTGAAGCTGATCTGGGCCAATGCCAGGTCTATGTTACCCGAGGTGGATCTGCTGAATTTTTTAGGTGTAGCCGATCTGGGCCGATATCGAGTCTATTTTACCCAAGGCGGATCTGCTGAATTTCTGCGGTCTAGCCGATATCGGGTCTATGTTACTCGAGGCGGATCTGCTAAATTTTCGAGGTGAAGCCCATCTGGGCTGATGCCGGGTCTATGTTACCCGAGGTGGATCTGCTGAATTTTGGAGGTGAAGCCGATCTGAGTCGATGAGGGTCTATGTTACCCGAGGTGGATCTACTGAATTATAGAGGTGAAGCCGATCTCGACCGATACTGGGTCTATGTTACCCGAGGCCGATCTACTAAATTTTTGAGGTGAAGCCACCGAGGCCGATCTGCTGAATTTTAGAGGTGAAGCCGATCTGGGCCAATACTGGGTCTATGTTACCCGAGGCGAATCTGTTGAATTTTGGAGGTGAAGCTGATCTGGGCTGATACCGGGTCTATATTACCCGAGGCGGATCTGCAGAATTTCTATCTTTGTTCGAGGCAGTAATGATGAATTCCTGCATTTGAAATAGCGAGTCTTCATTCTTTGATCGTGAGATTTTGAACAAAAATTTGTGCCCCTTCGATCAAGAATGAAGACTAGCTGGGGATGAATGCTCCGTGTATGTTATGTATGCATGCATAATGATGCATATACATGTGGATCCTAAATGATGCATTTTTCATTGTTTGTTTAGTATTGATGTTTCCTTTCTCCGCTGGGGAAGATGTGTCATGCCGCTGGTTGACTCTGGCTAGTGGAAGACATTTTTTGCACAAAGCTTTTCCTTCTTTTGTATAGTATATCTTTTCTGTTGAAGATATATGATGACTTCTAAAGAAATGAGATGACCGTTGGGGACATGCAACGACTACTAAGGAAAATGTCGTAATGTCATTTATAAAGGTTCTGCTGGGAAATAGTGTAAAGGATCATGATGGAGAATACTGTAAGGACTCCTACTGGGGAATGGTGAAAGGATTCTACCTTTCTGCCCCTGGGATTTAGGAATCTAGAAGTGCTCTAAATTTTTCCTGGGCTGCCTAATATGGGTTTTCATACCAACAAGCTGCTCTAACTTTTGCCTGAGGCGCCTTTTCAGTTTTCACCTCAGCGAGCTCTCTTCTTTTTTTTTTTTTAAAACATGATAAAGCTTTAAGCGGTCTTGGTTGATGGGATTTATGAACTCATTTCCATCCATGTCGATGATGCTGACACCTCCTTTTGATAGCACTTTCTTCACAACATAAGGCCCTTCCCAATTATGTCTGAACTTCCCCCAAGCATCGATATTTGAAGGGGTTAATTGTTTTAGAATCAAATCTCTTGCTTTCAACTACCACCTGAGGTACTTCACATTCCGATTATAGGCCCTAGCCATTCTGTGTTGGTACATCTATAAAGGATCCAGTGCTTTTAGTCGTTTCTCATCTATCGTTGCTAACTGCTCGTATCTAGCTTGAGCCCATTCAGTCTATAACAACTAAGTTTCCAAGGCGACTCTGAGTGACTTGAGCTCTATTTCTACTGGTAACACTGCTTCCATACCATACACCAAGGCATAGAGAGTTTCTCCTATTGGTGTCCTGACACTGGTTCTATAACCCCAAAGAGCATATGACAATTTGTCAACCCAATCACTGTAGGTGGTTGCCATCTTTGAAAGGATCTTCTTTATTAACTTGTTAGCCGCTTCCAACCCACCGTTAGCTTGCGGTATATATGGAGAAGACCTATGATGTTCGCTGCCATGTTCTGTAAATAGCTCAGATGTTGCCCCTTGAAACTGCACTCCGTTGTCAGTCACTATATGATGGGGAATTCCATACTGAGCGATGATGTTCTTCTGGATGAACTTAACCATCTACTTAGCTGTTACGCTAGTGAAGGATTTCGCTTCTACCCACTTTGAAAAGTAATCAACTGCCACTACTATAAATCGATGCCCATTAGACGTAGCAGGATGAATTTCACCAATCATATCTATCCCCCATGCTAAAAATGGCCAAGGAGAAGCCAGATTCTGTAGTTCAAGTGGTGGCAGATGACTAATGTCAGCGTATATCTAGCACTCATGGAATCTCCTTACTTTTCTCATACAATCAGCCTATATAGTCATCCAGAAGCACCCCTGTCTCATTATCTTCCTAGCCATAGCGAGTCCATTCATATGTGGTCTGCAAGACCCTGCATGTACCTGCTGCATCACTGTTTCTGCCTCCTGTTCTATCAGGCATCTCAGAAGAACTTCATTTTCTGTTCTTTTGTATAGGCTATCTTCGAAGATTCTGAACTGACTGGCTGATCTTCTTAATGACACCTTATTAGCAGTACTAGCTCCTTCTGGGTACTTTCCTTCCTTCGCATACTGGTAAATGTCAAAGAACCATTGCTTTTCTTCAACTGTCAGTTCCATTACTTCGTGCACCTAAAAGCAGGGTTGTCTAGAAGTTGCTATGACCAGTGATTGTACTTGAGTTTCTTCAGGATTCTCCCACATAGAAGACAGTGTTACTAGTGCATCAGCCATCTTATTCGCATCTCTAGGGACATGTCTGAATTCACACTAGTCGAAAAGCTCTCTTCTATACTGCAGTAGCTTGAAGAAGGGCTGTAAGGCTTCCTCTTTCAGCTCCCATTCACCTTGAGCTTGCTTAATCACTAAAAGTGAATCTCCTACGATCAAGACATCATTTGCCCTTAGTGTTAGCAGAGCTTCCATCCCGAATAAGCATGCTTCATACTCTGCTCCGTTGTTGGTTATGGGAAAATCTAATCTCTTTGACAAAGGAATAATTTCACCATCTGGTGTCGCTATGATTACCCCAATTCTAGCACCCTTCCTATTCACGGCACCATCAAAGCACATGACCCATCTCTTTACTTCTACCATGGCCAGCTGTTCATCTGGGAACTCCAAATTCTCCGTATATTCTGATTCTAGCAGCTAATTTGCTAGAAATTCTGCTACGGCTCGCCCTTTGATGGCTTTCTTGGTGACATACTCAATGTCGAATTCCAATAAGAGTAAGAGCCACCTAGATAACTTCCCAACTAGCATAGGTGCTTTATAAAGATATTTCATTAGATCCACTTTGGCCACGGCCTGTAATTTTTATGACTGGAAGTAATGGCATAATTTCTTGGTCAGCCAGATCATTGCTACACATGTCTTCTCCACCAGTGTGTACTTGGTTTCATGCTCCAGCAGCTTCTTACTGAGGTAGTAGATAGGGTACTCCTTCTTGCCATCTTCTTCTTGTGCCAACATTGCCCCTATGGAGGAGTCTTCAATGGTCAAATACAAAATGAAAGGCTTCCCTGGAATTGGTGGGCTTAGAACTGGAGGATTTACCACATAAGCTTTTATTCTTTCAAATGCCAACTGACATCTGTCGTTCCATACAACAGGCTGATCTTTCCTTAACATCTTGAAAATCATCTCACAAGTGGAAGTCAACCGTGCTATGAAGTGATTGACATACTGCAAGGAACCCAAGAATGACCGGACTTCCTTTCCTATTTTTTGAGCTGGCATATCTCAAATAGCCTTGATTTTATTTGGGTCCATTTCTATTCCTCTTTGGCTGACTACATGACCCAAAAACTTCCCTGATGTGACTCCGAATATGCACTTCTTAGGGTTGAGTCGCAAGTTATACTCTCCAATGCGTGTAAGAAATCTATCCAGGATGGTAGGATGCTCCTCTCAGATCATTGATTTAACAAGCATATCATTGACATACACTTCAACTTCTTGATGGATCATATCATGCAGCAAAGTTATGACAGCGCTCTGGTAAGTGGCTCCAGCGTTCTTCAATCCGAAAGGCATTACTCTGTAGCAGAAAGTGCCCCACTCTGTGATGAATAATGTCTTCACCTTATCAATCAAATCCATCAGGATCTGGTTGTATCCTGAAAACCCATCCATGAAGGAATACATTGTTGCTTTAGGTGCACTATCGACCAGGACATCGATATGAGGTAGTGGGAAATTATCTTTTGGGCACGCCTTGTTCAGATCCCCATAGTCGACACATACTCTGACCCTTCCATCCTTTTTAGGTACTGGGACAATATTAGCTAGCCATTCTGTATACTTCACCACTTCGAGGAATTTGGCTTCTATCTCCTTAGGAACCTCCTCCTTCACCAATGTAGCCCACTCTGGCCCCAATCTTCTCAGTTTCTGCATCACTGGCTTTAACTTAGGGCCCGTTCGGATCTTGTGAATTGTTATTCCGTGTTTACACCTAGCATGTCCTCGTATGACCAAACGAAAGCTTTAACATGTTTTTGCAATATTTTTATTAGTTCTCTCTCTTCCTTGAGTTTTAGCTCATGTGAAATGAATACCATTTTAGGATTTTCATCTGTACTTATGTTGATTTCATGCAATGTTGTGTCATGAATGCTAAATATGCTTGATAGTGATTCAAATGCATGCATAGAATTATTAGGATAAACATCACACAAGTAAGCAAATTGGGATTTCATTGCATTGAACTTGTTATAGAGTACATCATTCACATTGAAAATGGAAGAAATAAATACAACAAAATCATTTTCATCCTCCACAGGCGGAGGGCCTTGCACTCTTTCATCTACCTTGTTCAGCTCCAGGACATCATCCAGATCTGCATCTACTTTGGCCTCTTGTTCAGCAGGAATAGTGGTCTCCTCAATTTCAGCCACCTGCGCCTTAGCCTTCTTCATAATCTTAACTATTTTGACAACCACAGAATCCAAGTTCACCTTGGTCATCAGCTCCTTCTCAGACCCTTCTTTAGATTTCCCAAACGCCTGGCAGCCAGCGCCCTCGAAATCGCTTCCACAGGTTCATCACAGATTTTCTCTTCAGCTTTTTGCTTGCACACTTTCGCTGCTTTCGCTATCACCTTAGATGGCCCATCTTGCAGGACGATAGGCTTAACAACTAACTCTTCCACCATCACAGGTGCTACTGGCTCTTCCGGGCTCTTCTCAAAGCCCACAACGTCAGAGAGTATCTCAAAGCCCGGATATTCAATACTCTCGACTCTCACTGGCTCAGCTTGACCCTTATATAGCTCTTCTCCTACCTTAATGAACGGCTTCATCATGGGCTTGCCATTCTTCCCTCTTTTTGGACTTTTCTCTTCAGATGCTCCTATTGTGTAGCCTAAGCCGAACTGCCTCGTCTTTCCAGAATCAATGTTAAATTCGGGCATGCCTTGTAAATTATCTTCGAGTCCCATACCCAGAACAAAATTCTATTTGTGGAGGTACCTGAACAACCATTCAAGCATATAGTTCTCGTAGATGACCATCGGAGCCTCCGTGGTTTCCTCCTCACTAACCATGGCGACTTGGAATCCGTCGAATGGATGATTTCTTCATTAACTATAGCAATCACGGACTGAGAGTTTGCCTCAACTGTCACAACTTCATTGCCTATTAAGAATTTTATCTTCGGTGCAGAGTTGAAAGGACACCCCCCAATGGGTGAAACCATGGCCTCCCCAATAGCAAAGAGAAAGTAACCGGAATATCAATCACGGTAAAGGTGACCGTCGACTTAACCAGTCCTACCTCTACCTTAGCTTCAAAGGTCCTGATCACAGTCCTTTTCGAATCATCATAAGCCCTAATCATAGTGGAGGACTTTTTTAAACTATCTTCGCTCAGAACCAGATATGGTAACATCTTCGAGGGACATATATTCAGGGCAGATCCGTCATCTACCATCATACATGGCATAACCTTATCCATGATGTTGACCTTAATATAAAAAGCTTTATTGTGAGCCCTTCCCCCGTGTGGTAGATCTTTCTCAGAAAATACAATGTCAGGAGATCCTATATGAATTTTGTCCAGTAAGCAGTACATCACCTTCGGAGAAGCAATTGGAGACCCTTCAATTTCAGAAAGCTTTTTGACCAATGATGCTCTCTGCTCCTTGGAGGTCAGTAGCAAGTGCCACAGACTGGCTTGGGCTAGAGTCTTTTTCTGTTGCAAAATAACCAGATCCTCCTTTTCTACTTCCTTCAGCACTGACATACTGCTTGAGCCGGTCACTGGAGTCTTCTCATTCTGCTAAACTACTGGCTGATAGACCCTGCCACTTCTTGTTACATTTTGAACTTCGGAAACTTTTGGCTTTCCCACAACCGGCAACTTAATGGTCTCACCATAGCCATATTCTTCATACTCATCCTCTGAATCCAAGTCATCTAAGCTCACAGGCTTCACCTCCCTCTGCTCTGTCAGCTCTCCAGACTCTGACTTTGCCCCAGTATCATTGGCCACCACAGACTATATGGTGGGCTTCGCTTGCAGGATTTGGGCGAAAATGAAGTTGTCTGGTAACCCCGACTGTACCATGCCGACTTGCCTTTTAAATGTTGGAAGCGAATTAGTCTTCATACTAGTTTTGGAGGTTCTTGTAGCTTTCCTTTATCAATCAGTTTCTGGATGGCGTCCTTCAAATTATAATAGTTATTGGTTCTATGTCCTACCATGATGTGGTAGGTACAGAAGTTGTCTTTATCCTCGTCTGTCAGTGTCTTGAATGGCCTAAGAGAACTTAACAGTCTGCCATTCCTACACTTCGCAAAAATCTTGGCCAGGGAAAAGGTCCAAGGGGATATGTCGTGACCGTCCAGACCTCTGCTTTGGTTTCCTCACTGCTGAGACACTGCGGTAACCCCAGCTTGCTTAACCTCAGAAACTTGTCCTTCCTTGCTTGTAGAACCAGAACCAGACCCACTGCTTGACCCAGCTACAGTAGTCGACTAGTACCCGGAGCTATACCCGGAGCTTCTGCCACCCTTGTGGCTTGTAGCCTTATCCTCTTCATCCCTCTCGATTTTCATGGCCATACTATACACCTTGCTAAGATCACTAAAAGAGTGGAACTTCATATTGTTTTTGAAGATGTCCCTACTACCATCAATCAACTTCTGGATCAACTCATCCTCATCAGGGTGATTCTTTAATAGGATCATTTTATTCATCCATCTCTGATAGTATTCATTAAAAGACTCGTTCGGCTTTTGCTTAATCCTCTGCAGATCATACAGCTTCCACTGAATCTTAGTATTGAAGCTGTAATATTTCATGAAAGCCACTAATAAAGCTTCCCAGTCCGACTGCTCTTCCTAAGATAGAGAATTGTACCAGCTCAATGCTCCTCCCTCGAGTGTAGTCGGGAAGAAATTGATTAGCTACTACTTGGTGGCGCCGTCGTCAGCATGACTCATACATAAAGGTTCATATAAGCTTCTGGTGAACCCATCCCTTTATGGGAAGGAACTTTTGGCACTTGAAACCCAATAGGGAAGGTCTCAATGCCCTTGCTGATCATAGCATCCACGTTCACTCATTTCTTGGAGTCCAAATTGATGTTGGCCTCCTTCTGAATACTTCACTGTGAGCACAGGTTTTTTCCCGACCTCTATGATGAAAGTCATTATTGCCTTTATTATGGATAAACATGAAGCGGATTTAGCCGACCGGAATAATGTCGAAAATGTCCCGGATGACCCAAATGTGTGTGACAAGTCTTGGTACGGAGCCCCAAAGGAATACCAGTGAGTATTTAAGAAAACCAAAGAAAAGAATGAAAAATAAGCAAGATGGGCTATTCTAGTCACTACAGTCGCTCAACTGTAGTGACTATAGCCGCGCGACTATACTACAGTCGCGTGACTATAGCTACTACAGTCGAGTGACTATAATCATCAGATTTCCTTTTTTACCGAAAATCAGCATTTAATTTCGATTTTTAACCAAAACGGGAGATATAAAAATCTTGTGTTCGGGATTAGGGAAGGCATAACGAAAAGGAGGCACAAAAAAAGGGTTTTGAGAGAAAAACACAAGAAACACACAATAACATAGATTTTGGGACTTTTTCTAGGGTTCTTAGGAAAAAATAAAAGGGTTTTGATCTGAAAATAACGAAAACAATTTTAACAAAACACATAAAAATAGTTGTAGGGTGCTTTCAAATCATCACTACTCACTCAATCTCTCTTGGGGTTCCGTTTGGGCTTCATTGATCACGCATTTTTTTGGGTTGTTCATGACTGCAAGACACTTTCCTACATCCGAATCCATCTCTGGTGATCCAAACACTGGAATATAGATCAGGTAACATTTTGAGAGGCCTGAAAAATCCATTTTTGTTAATTCTAGGCATTGTTTATTGATATTTTATTGAATTTTTACGATTTCGGAAGCGAATTTTGATTACAGCCGCCTCACTTAAGATCACAGTCACCCGGCTGTAACCTACAGCCGCGCGACTATGACCTATAGTCATGCGACTGTAATCTTCTGATTACAGTCGTTCGACTGTAATCTCTGGGGCAGAAGCTCCGAATGCCCCAAAATCAACCTATAACGCTTCCGTTTTCAGATTTAATGTGTTTTTCATGTTTATTATCGGTCCAATTGCATCCATGTATGCTTAGATTCTTGGTTTTCTTATTTTTAATTGATGGATGTGACTTCAAGTTTGGCGATTTCAAGTTTTTAGGGATTTTCGGATTTATTTCGATCCGTTTCGGATCCATTTGGTTGAAATCAGTGTGTTTCTAGAAATCCCAGATTACCCGAAATCGCTATATTTGCAAAACAATTTTCAAAAACGAGAAAAGAAGGCCGGAAAGAAATTCTGGAGCATTACAGTCGCACGACTGTAGTTGAGGTAGAATTACAATTTTGCCCTTTTGGGCCCCAAACTTGTAATTTTGCATCTTTTTCTATTCAAAACTGAATTTTGGTGTGTTTACATTCTTTTTGGATCCTATATAGATGTTTAACTTAGGTCCACACACGGACGGGACCCCCGGGTCCCCGGATATCCGGCCCACTAATGTTGGAAAAATGCATGTAAATGAGCCAAACCATTTTCAAAATTGGGTTTTCACCCACAAAACCTACAGGGCATTTCAAAAAACCGTTTTCCAGGTCTAACCGGTCCGACCGATCAGGTTGACCCATTTACCCCCTTAAATGCATGTCCCCGCTCCTATAAATCCCTATTCTATCCTGTATGAGTCCTTGGTGTGTTTTATTTACTTGTGCTAACCGTATTTGGATGCAACTTTTATTTTTGTTATTTTTCATTTTTAATGTACTTAATAGATTATCTCGTGTAATTAGGCGATTGTAATTTCTTAGATTATCGTGTATAGTAGGCAGTTGTAAATGCTAAGGATGCGAGTTTTCTTTTTCTTGGGTTGTATAATCTGGCCTCTGATTTACTTTTCCGTACTTTTATTTTTCCTCACTTTATTTTAATATTTATATTTGTGTCATTTACATGAGCATCGATTAATAATTAAAAGAAGATAAAATGAGTAGAATTAAGTAAATGCAACATTACATTATGAAATAATAATTTAAAATAAGTGAGGATTAGTAGGTTTGTTACCCGAACCCTGAATCTCTGAATTAGGTACCGCGTATACACTTGGTAGGGAGCTGTACCGGAATTTCTCGGATGAGCTGATCTGGGTGGCGACTCTGTATCTAATTTTGAAATTTAGGTTTCAAGATCTAAGTTCAAATTGGGATTTTCTAAAAAACCTATTTTTCCAAAATTCACACTTACAATTAAGTTTTTTACAAAAGGGTTTTTCCATTAAAATGAAAGATTTTCTTAAGAAAGATTAAAGACTCGTTTTCAAACTCCATCACCACATCTCAAAAAGAAAATCCCCGGTTCTCGCTTTACAGTGCGTTCCAAAGAAAAAAAAAAGGTCATCTGCTCACATTCGCCTTCATTTTCCTTTCCATAGTTGCCTCAATTTCTTGCAGCTTTTCCAAACTAGCTGAGGCATCAACACCATGCTGAGATGATTCAGCCTCTTTTTCTTTTTTAGCACCACTAGTGCCGGTTTCACCAGCTTCCCTCACGGCTGCCCTCATCTCCTCTTTCAGAATATCGTGGAAGTCCTGAGATTTTAGAAAATCTCTCAGGATATTAGCAGCATTAGGTGTTGGATTGGCCATCTCAAATTCTTCAACAGATTCTGATTCTTCACTTGCCACAACTGTCTTCCTCTTCTCACGCTCTCTTACAGTCTGTGACCTTGTTCGGGGTCGCTTTAGTTTACTCTGCTTGTCATCACATGGAAAATGTTAGGGGCAATGAGTCAATGAAATGGCGACATGAAGAGTAAGACATCAAGGATGGTTCATGATGAATGGATGAAATGATGTCATGAGGGAAATGATGATGAGAATGATCTTTACGTGTTAATTTCCTTTGTTTTGGACGTCCCAAAAGTGCCCAATGCTATGCAAAAATAATACAAAGAAGATCGCGAGTGGACCGCCACACGGATAGGGGTTCGGCACTTTTGGGGCACCTAGTGGATTTTGTGAAATGGTCGCGTGTGTGTCGACACACGGATAGAGTTTTGACACTTTGTAGGTCAATGAGATGACATGAAATGGTTACATGGGGGCTGGCCCATGGACGGATTTTCGACACGTCTTGGAGCATCTAACATGACGTGATATTGCAAACAAGCCGTGTGTAACTTGTGACACAGATAGAGATTCAATGTTCGTGGAACACCTTTCATGATTTGGTAATGTTATGCAATGCACTTATGTATGTAGTAATCCGATACTCGAGGAGTACCTCGAATGATGTAGTAATGTCATGCAACAATTCAGAGTGGATCGGGATGTACAAGCAGGTTTTCGGCGTCACCATAACACCAATGATAAATTACATAATGCCATGTAATGATATCGTTGTTTGACCTGCCACATGAAAATAAACCTAAGACCATTGTGGTCCTCTATTGAATGAAATGGTCTAGTGAAATGGCCGAGTGTAGTCCGGTGAACGGGCAAAACACGGGTAGTTTTGGGACTTCCGATATGTCATGAAATGAAATGACCTTGATGGGCATCCTCGGAACGTCCTTTATTAGGTAAGATGAGATGAAATGAATGTCCATGTCACACAAAATGCAAGTGGCTGCACAAAAATATGGTTAGGACTCATGACACACGGGATGATGTCATGTATGCTTCATGGAAATGTCACACACGAGATGCAAAATAGCATACAAATAAAATGTCATGGATGCACGAAAACATGGTTAGCATCACACATATGTCGATGCTTTGAAAATGGATACAAAAGATGTGGTTAGAATGGCACACAAGTGGTCATGCATGTTTACTGCTTCATGAAAAAGTCAAATAAAAACACCATGAAACAAACATTAGCACACAAAATAATATGCACTCCCTTCCAACCTTATTTCTCCTTCCGAATGGTCTTGCATTCTTACAAGGTATTGGGTCTCTTTGGCATCAGTGGGGGATACCAAAGGCACACACTCAATGTCCAATTTTGAATTTATGTTTTGGTAATCCTAGCAGAAGTTATTAAGCCATTTCATGTAGGCCAAAGTCAAAACCAAGGGTCGTACAAGCTCCCATAGTGAGTATATACTCCTCACCATAGAACACGATGTAAGGTCATGCGGTGCTATGAATGGTTTACCCCGTCTGGTGCCTCCAACCCTAGCAGAAGAGGTGTTGGTGTGCCCTAATTCTTAGGGCATTGGATTCTTGTATTTTGTATTATACATTAAGACTCATTGTATGAATACATTATTTGTGTCTCATTCATGAAGGCAATTAATCTATTTCATTTATATCTTGTGCTATAATATGAGTAAAGTATCCATTGATTGATAATCATAAAACCTATCCCAGGTCTGTTCTAATCGTGGCAACGAATAGAACCACAGACTTGTATATTCGATGACTGTACGGCAGTTCTCAACTAGCCACAGTACTTGTATAGTCAGTCATGAATATAGGTACATGTCGTTGACATGGTACTGGATCGATCTGCACAAGAAAGCCACATGGTTGTCGCGTCATAGGTCTTTCATGAGTAGGTCTCTTTTATCCTCAGACCTGATTTCATTATAGTATCAATATGGAATTCGGTTCACTTTGACATATGCCTAACAGGTCTGTAAAAGGATGCTAAATATGGGTATGATTGGGTGGACGGGTGAACATGTTGATGTTAATGATGAAGTGATGGAATTGCCACTCGGGTAACACCAAGATGATATCACTGGCCACTTGATGAGTGGGACTGATAAGTGTATGGCCATACCCAAATAAGTTGGTCGGTTTTTTGATTAATCAGTCAACTCAATATCAAGAAATACAATAAACAACAGAAGAGGATGACAAACACCATGCCTCTTGTTTATTCATATCAATATCGTTAGGCAAAGGACACTATGAGGTTACTACCGGGTGAGTGTCTTCTAAAGACTGTTGCATCTCTGTCTTAATTGGGGCTTGTAATGGTTTGCTAGAACCCACTTACAGTCTGTGGCCCTTGGGCCTACTGCCAACATAAAGACAGACCCATAGGATTGTGCACATAGATCAACTGAGCCGGAACTTATAGAAATTGTACATGTAATGTACATTGGAAGGAATGCGTTAATTAATTAGTTGACATTTGGTGTCAAGGTAATTAATTAACATTGGGTTGAATTTAATTTAATTAATAAGTTTACATAATGTAATTAATTAATTTATCAATTAATTGAATTACATAAAGTAAACAATTAATTAAATAACTTTCCTAAGTAGGAAAATTAAATACATATATTGTATTTACTTAAGTGTGATTTAATTTTATTTAGGGGTAATTAAATTTAGCCAAATGGAATTAAATTACATAGTATATACTTTTTAAGTAAAGTTTATTTATGTAATTATAATTCTAGTGGGCTTGGGTTTAATTAACCTAATTAAAACCCAATTAGACAAGGTGTCCATATAAGGGCACACTTAAGGAAGAAAAACCTAATTCAACCCTAATTAATTACTGGAAATTTCAGCCACTAAGAGCAGCCCCAAATCAGCTAAAAATCCTAGCATTAATCCTCCATCCCTTCGCGTCTTCGGCTAGTACCGGTTCCCGGTTAATAGTTGGTCGTGCACCGGACTTTGGAGATCGCAGTTTCAAGAAATGATTCTGCAGCAGTCTCTACAAGAGACGAATCCGGTGAGTTAATCTCTCTTGATTCAAATAGTTTTTATTCTAATCAATGGTAATTGGACACGATAGGTGGACTCTAGGAAATTTTAAACGGTGTATTTTCTGCTGCGCCATGTTATTTTTCCGATGATGAATCCCAGCAGTGCTATCAGAGCCTAGGTTTTATCCATTAGATTGATTGGAATTGGTTCTTGAAAGCGTTCTTGAAGAAAGAATAGGTTTTAAGTTTGTGATTTTAGGGTTTTTTTTATTCAATTGGTTTTGTTTTTGGATGAACCCTAGAATTGTTGGATTGGGGTTTTTGATTATTTTCCCCAATTGGTCTCCATCTAAAATTATTGTTTTATGCAAATTAAATTTTTTTTAATTAATTTGTATTTAAATTATTTATTTTATTGGCATCCATATTTAATTTAATTTTTTGCATATTAAATTCAATATGGACATTGTGAAATTGGCCCAATAAACCGTGACACCGGTTAAAATTGGGAGAGCTAAATTTTAAATTTTTGACAACCCAAATTCAAGTGGGAGCAAAATTGTTAATTTTGAATTTATGGATGTTATCCATTGGGCCTTTATGGGCCTTAGTCACATTTGTTAAAATTGACGATTTCACCCTAAGTAACTTGGGTTAACATTTATATTTATAATTTGGAATGCCATGGTCATGCGTCATATTGGTATGTATGTGCACGACAGGTACTTTGTTTGAATTGTGATGTTGAGTTCTATGGGCCCTAAATTATTATTAGTTGTAATTTAATTTTGGGAAATATAGCCTGCGTGCCATTTTTATTTTGATTTAGTTTTAGAATATATTTAATTTTACAAAATTGCTGTAATTGCATCAAGTATGGAGGAAGGCCCAGATGGAGCAAGCCCATGGTGGGAGCCTAAGAAGGATTGCGGTCCGGCCCATGAAGAATTAGATAGGATATCTAGTTTTTCATTGGGCTGTAATTAAAGGCCCATAGGATCTCATTTATTTTAAGCTAAGTATGCTATTGCATTTGTCATATAATATGGATGTATGGATCACCAAATTATTACCCGCGTTTATGCATGCTAAGCCGTATCACTTAATTATAATCCAGAAATTAAAATATTGAGTCGTTTAAAAGTGCTTCCCACATTCACACCTCTTCCTCCCATTGATGCTACAATGTGCGCCACGCCCTAGCTGGGTACATTGTAGTATTCAGTGGGCCGTCGATGGTTAGGATACTTGGTATGGTTAACATGTGAATGGTGGTTTGACTCAACATGGGTAGCATTAGCTTAGAGCAGGCCCTAAGCACAGATGGGTAAAGTGTCAATAAGCCCATCAAACCAAGAGTCCTTCATGGAAGGATTGGATAAGTTGTCCTGCCAAACGAATCAATGATTGGTTAGCGAGCCCTAGTTCAGCCAGTCATTGATAAGTTGTGGATCTTGGTCAAGTCAGCCAATTACATCACCAACAAACAAATTAACATCAGATTATTAATTTGAATTGGCTTAAAAGTCCTTTATTTCTAACTCAAGCAATGATTTCTTCCATGTACATAATCCCATTTCACTTAAGCAATTTAAATGGCTGCAACAAAAAACAACTCACTCTCACTTAGGTCACTCTTGGAGAAGGAGAAGCTTTTGGGGACTAACTTCCTGAACTGGGCTAGGAACTTACAAATAGTTCTTAGACAAGAGTCCAAGGAGTATGTATTGAATGCTCCTTTACTAGCTGGCCCTCCTGTAGGTCGAGGCATCACCACGGCGATGGTGGAGCAGTACAACCGGCACTTGAGGGATGACCCAGATGTCTCGTGCCTCATGTTGGGTACCATGGCTTCTGATCTTCAGAAGCATTTCATGGACGAGCATGCTTATGATATGATGGATCAGGTTAAAAAGATGTTCCAAGATCAGGCTCGTAAGGAACGTTACCTGACAACTAAGGCACTTTGCACGACTGCAATGCCAGCCGGGACATCTGTTAGCACTCATGTGCTAAAGTTGAAGGGGTATATTGATACACTTGCCCACCTCGGCTTGCCAGTTCCACAGGACTTAACAGCAGAAATTATTCTCGGGTCACTTCCTGAGTCTTACAACTAGTTTATCATGAACTACCATATGCAAAGGTTGGATAAATCGGTTGTTGAGCTGCATGGAATGCTCAAGCTTGATGAGCAGTCTCTTAGGAAGACTCCTGAAGTTTTGCTGGTGAACAAGGGCAATACACCCATTGCTAAGGGAAAGGCGAGATCTAAAGCCAAGGCTAAGGGCAAAAAGGCGAAGCTGAGACAATCTTAGGGATTAGGATATACTGAGATAGATTCAATTGACTTCTAGGCCTCAATTAGGTCACGTACATAGACAAGGTTCTAAAAAGATTCATCATGGACAAGGCAAAGAAAGGATTCTTGCTTGCTGAGTAAGAAAGATGGTCCTAAAACAAAGAAGGACCGGGAGAGCATGGAAAAGATCCCTTATGCATTTGCTATAGGATCCATCATGTACTCCATGTTATGTTCAAGGCCTGATGTCACGTTTGCACTAAGTATGACTAGCCGGTACCAGTCGGACCCTGGGGAGGAACACTGGAAGGCTGTCAAGGCAATCCTAAAGTACCTTAATCGGACTAAGGATGCTTTCTTAGTGTATGGAGGTCGAGATGAGCTAGTAGTGTTAGGTTACACTAATGTAAGCT
Organism: Euphorbia tirucalli; assembly: GCA_039660915.1. Lineage (NCBI taxonomy): Eukaryota > Viridiplantae > Streptophyta > Magnoliopsida > Malpighiales > Euphorbiaceae > Euphorbia > Euphorbia tirucalli. The sequence continues at coordinate 45,635,363 of CM077636.1, forward strand.
TTGAGACTGATGAGGATGAGAACCAATCACAGTCTGGTTATGTTTTTGTCCTGAATGGAGGTGCCATTAGTTGGAGGTCCTCAAAGCAAGCCACTATTGCTGACTCTACAATGGAAGTTGAGTACATGGCTGCATGCAAAGCAACAAAGGAAACTGTTTAGATTAAGAAGTTTATAACTGAGTTAGGAGCAGTACACATTATCGTAGACCCAGTTGATGTTTTCTGTGACAACACGGGGCCATCGTACAAGCTAAGGAGCCCCGGTCACACAAGAGATCGAAACACGTGCTCAGAAAGTTTCACCTCATTCGGGAGATTTGAACAGAGGTGACAAATCATTGCAGAGGGTTGACAACAAGAATAATGTCACTGATCCATTAACCAAAGCGCTGCCGCGGACACAGCACGATAGTCATATAAAATTTATAGGAATTAGGGCAATGCCACTTAGAACTTGTGTAAGTGGGAGATTGTTGGTGTGCGCTAGTTTTTAGGGCATTGGATTCTTGTATTTTTTATTATACATTAAGACTCATTGTATGAATACATTATTTGTGTCACATTAATGAAGGCAATTAATCTATTTCATTTATATCTTGTTCTATAATATGAGTAGAGTATCCATTGATCGATAATTCCCATAGGTTTGTCTTGGAATGTAATGAATGCCAAAGAACAGGTAATATTTCTGCCAAAAATGATATGCCTATACATAATATCATTGTTTGTGAAATTTTTGATGTTTGGGGTATTGATTTTATAGAACCTTTTCCAAGCTCGCATGGTAATAAATATGTATTGGCTGGTGTGGATTATGTGAGTAAATGGGTAGAAGCCATTGCAAGTCCTACAAATGATGCTCGAGTTGTGGTAAGGTTTCTGAAGAAATTATTTGCAAGATTTGGAGTTCTTAGGGCAATAATAAGTGATCAAGGTACTCATTTTTGTAAAAACCAATTTGAAAGGCTTCTTGCTAAATATGGAGTCACTCATAGAATGGCCACACCTTATCACCACAAACCAGTGGGCAGGTTGAGATTTCTAATAGAGAGATCAAGAGAATTCTTGAAAAAACAGTTAGCAATTCTAGGAGAGATTGGTCAAGAAATCTTGATAATGCTCTTTGGGCTTATCATACAGCTTACAAGACACCTATTGGGATGTTGCCTTTTAGATTGCTATACGGAAAAGCGTGTCACTTAACTATTGAATTAGAATTTACGGCTTTATGGTCTCTAACATATTTAAATTTTGATAGGAACTTGGTAGGCGAAAAAAGGAAAATGCAGCTGAATGAGCTACAATTATGAAAATGCCATCAACTACAAAGAGAAAATCAAGAAATGGCATGACAAGAAAATACAAGAGAAGACTTTCTACAAAGGTCAGAAAGTCTTGATTTACAATTCAAAATTGCGATTGTTCCCAAGAAAGCTTAAATCAAAATGGACTGGACCATTTACAGTAAATCAAGTCTTTTCACATGGAGCAGTTGAGATAATGAATCAGAGTGGTGAAATTTTTAAAATCAATGGTCAAAGATTAAAGCCCTATCTTGCATAAGAATTATCAAACAGTGTTGGAAGTCTCCAATACCTTAAACCACCTTAAGCAACCAAAGATTGTTCAGTGTCCGTTTCAAACACTAATTGAAGCAATTTTGTTCGAAAACTCTCTAACCCCTCTCTTATTCCATTTTAACTTTTTGACATGCAATTATTAATGATGAAATTTTGTTTTCTTTTTGCAGGGCTATGACTGGAGTAAGTATGGGAAGTAACATCAAATTTAGAATTGATATTCTCTTTTTGTTAAAATCCATACTTCCTTTTTTTTTATTTTTTTATTTTTCAACCGCAAGATTTTTTTTATGGCTAAAATTTTCAAAAAAGGGAGTAATTATGACAATGTAAAAGTGAATTTTCAGAAAATGTGTACAATCCCATCAGCCACAATTTTTACCCCTCCTCTCCTGCTCTGCCTCCCACGTTTCCCTCCTCTCAATCCTTATGTCAGTTTTATTTTGAATTTTAAATTGGGTAACTACTCTCTTTTCTCTCACGTTTCGATTTTAAGTCCTTTCCTCTTCTCTATTTCATTAGTTCTGTTTTTCTCTCTCAAATTCTCTGCATTTCCTTATTTTATCTTCACATTTTTCTCTTTCTTTCCTTAATTTAAGATTGTAAGTATGGCCAGGGAAAAGAAATCTGCTAAGTGAGCCCCTAGTGCTTCCCGCGCAAAACCCTCTTCATCATCCGTTAGTGTGCAACCTTCTGGTTCTGAAACCAGTACTGTGGAGAGGACGCTCACTAAGATGTAGACCTTTGATGCCAAGGAGAGCGAAAGAAATTAGCAATTCAAGGGCTTAACTTTTGCATCCTCAAGAACGTTCTGTCAACCTTGGGCCTTGATAATGAAATCCTTCAGTTATTAGCAAATGGGGGTTTCGAATAAGAAGAAGAGCAAGTCTCCTCCAAGCCTACTGAATGATATGTTCTCCCAATCCTCCTCAATCAACTCTGGTATGCTTCTTTTCAATGTCTGCTCCCAATATTTTTCGGTGCCATGAAGTAGGTGGTTTCTTTTGCCCTGTTTTGATTTTTATTGCATGAATTTGATGCTTTGAGGAAAAAGCATGATTTAAGTGTGGGGGAGAAAAACTGCCTAGTGGAATTTAAATTGAATTTGCTGATGATTATTGGCATTGCATGATTGTTGGACTGCTGATTGGGAATCCCTACTTGAATTTTTGCTATTTTAAGTAATCTTAAGTTTTATTTGTGAATGTGTAAAGTTTTCTATGTGATTTTATAAACTTTTGTGTTGGTTTAGTTTTTTTTAAGCAATCTGTAAAAATTTGTCTAGAATTTTTCGATTTCTTTGTGTTTAATTGTGTAGTAGCAGCCATTGAGATTTTCTAATCCAACGGAGCATCTGTAGTTTCCTCTTCACTAACCATAGCGACTTGGAATCCACCGAATGGTGTTATCTCTTCATTAACTGCAGTAACCACAGATTGAGAGTCTACCTCAATCGTCACAACTTCATTGCTTATCGAAAATTTTATCTTTGAGTGTAAGGTTGAAGGGACACCCCTTCAGTGGGTGAAGCCATGGCCTCCCTAAGAGTAAGGAGAAGGTGACTGGGATGTCAATGACAGTAAAGATAACCATCGACCTAACCGGTCCTACCTCTGCTTTAGCTTCAAAGTTCCCGATCACAGTCCTTTTTGAATCATCATAGGCCCTGATCGTAGTGGAAGACTTCTTCAAACTTTCTTCGCTCAGGCCTAGGAATGGCAGCATTTTCAAGGGACATTCAGGGCTGACCCGTCATCTATCATCACGCACGGCATAACCCTATCCATGATGTTAACCTTAATGTATAGAGCTTTATTGTGAGCTCTTCCCCGTGTGGCAGATCTTTCTCCGAAAATACAATGTCAGGGGATCCTACATGAATTTTATCCAGCAAGTAACACATTGCCTTCGGAGAAGCAATCAGAGATACTTCAATTTCAGAAAGCTTTTTGACCAAAGCTGCTTTGTGCTCCTTGGAAGTCAGGAATAAATGCCACAGACTGGCTTAGGCTGGTGTAAGCGCCGGAATTTTACCTTGTAGTAAAAAAAAAGTATAGTGGTACGACTTTAACTACGGTCGTACGACTGTAGATCGCGGCAGGTGAGCCAACCCACACCCTAAAAGCTGAAAAAACAGAATGAGAGGAGGAGACCAGGGAGAGAAAAAAAAAAAGAAAAGAAAAGGGAGAAAAAGAGAAAAGGAAAAGAAGAAAAGAAACAAAGAAGAGGAAGGGAAGAACTGATCATCAGAAACCCATGCATTTGGAGATTTTGGACCCAAAAGCTCTCAAACCCTAACTCATGGAGAAAAGTCCGGATTTTAGTGGATTGGAGCGATGCCAGGGGTCAATCCTACAGTGGACGCATGCCAAAGAGGTAAACACTCCTTTTCCCCTCTCTTTTACAAGCTTTCTGGGTGATTGGTGTGGTTTTGTGCCATTTTTTATCCGTTTTTCTGCATTTCTATTTCTGGAGATCAAGAACAGTCGTGCGACTGTTCCTGAGTTGATGAACAGTCATACGACTGTAGTTACAGTCGTACGAGTGTTCTTGATTTCCAGCGTTTACTTTCCAGTTTGCTTCAAATAAAGTTTTGGCGAGATTCTGATTTTGGAACGGTTACAGTCGCGCGACTGTAACATATTTCCAGAATCCGAATTTCCCTTTTTGTCTCCAAAAATTTCCAAAAATCCTAAAAAATTCAGAAAACCCCAAAAATCATCAAAATGAATTTTGTTGTGTACATTCACGACCATAGATTCAATTTCCAGTAAAATTGCATTTAGAACAATTCAACGACGGAGACCTAGTTCTCCCGAAAACCGACTCACCTCACATGTAAAAAATGCATGCAAACCGGTAAAATTGTTTTCAAAATGATTTTCCCACAAAACCAAAAATACAGGGATGTTTCAAAATGTTTTCTAGGTCTAACCGGGCTGGCTAGTCGAGCCAACCCGGTTATCCCCTAAATGCATGCCCCCAATTCTTGATTTCCTAATTCTATTTATTTGAGTCCTATTTGTGACGTGCTATATATATTGTGCTAACCCTCTGTTTTGCAGCTTTTTATTTTTATTTTTGATGTATTTAATAGATTAATATGTGTATCCTAGGCGATTGTATTTTTTCTAGATAAATCGTGTATATTAGGCACATGTAAAGTGAGTTCGAGAGTTTTTATTTTTTATTCGATCGGGTTGTAATAATTTAATCATTTACTATTTTACCTAACCTCTATGCGCGCTGTATGTCTATTTATTTCAATAAAATTGACTTTGGAATTTGAAATACCATCTTTGAACATTGACCAATATTTATTTTAATTAGACACGAAATAAGGGACTTGTCCGGACCCGAATCTCTGGATAGCGTAGCGGCCGTTTGTCCGGTTCAGCAGCATTATAAATTTCCCGGTTGAGCTGAGCCGGGTGGCAACTCTACAATATTGATCGAGGCTTAGGTCTTGGTTCTTTTAAGAATTAATTCTATTTATTTTCCAAAATCGATTTCCCATTATAAAAACCCCACGCAAGGGAGGGGCCCGCTAGAGATCGACGCGCCCCTTCCGAAAGGGAGTCTCGCAATCTGTCGAAAACGCGTCGTTCGCTCACAATGGCGACTCTGCTGGGGAATTCTTCAAAAAGTTTTCTTAAAAACTTAAAAGAATTTGACAAGCCCTGAAAAGTGTCTAATTAAAATAAGGTGGATGATTCTCGATTGGTATTTCATTTTGCATCTTTAGCTAGACATGCTTGCATTAGATTTAGTATCCATTTATAGCCCGGTAGATTGTTGAAGTGTCGCCTTTATTCCTCATGGTCTTAGGGGCACGGATACGAAACACCACCCATAGCCTCGTTCGGACCCTTGAGTGGGGAGAAGTGAGGAGTATATTTTGCTATGGGAACCTTGATTTTTAACCCGACTTGGACCGAACTCATATAGGCAGCCCTAGTTGGATTCCCTTACGATACCAAAATAATTGTGTGGATAAATTAATATAAATCGCGCCTTCATCACCCCCAGTTGGTGACCGAAGTGAAACCCGCCTAAGACTCGATTAGAAATTTTTGAGACCGACCACGTGGAGAAATAAGGTTGGAAGTATTTGCTTCGTGTGCTACATGTTACACGCTTCTCGACATTTCACGACATACCATAATCATCATCTTCCATACACGATTGACATTTTCCATTCACAAAACATCTTGTGTGATATTAACCCATATTTTTATGCAGCCACGTGTATTTTATTTTCGTGTGCAATCATTAAACCATCCGTTTGCCATTCATACTAACCATTTCTTTTTCAGCCATAACATTAAATTTGTGTGATTAGCGTTTTTCACATAGCATACATAATATCATTATGTGTGCCATGCATCCTAACCACGTTTTTATGCAGCCACTTGCATTTTGTGTGTCATAAGCATTCACGACATATCACCTAAATTAAATTAGGGGCATTCCAAGGACGCCCACCACAATCATATCATTCCATCATATGTCGGGTATCCCAAAAATACCCGTGTTTTGCCAATGCATCGGATTGCATTCGGCCATTCCACCAAATCATTTCATTTAATAGAGACCACAATGGTCCTGGGCATATTTCTGTGTAACGAGTTACACGATGCATTTCATGACATCATACTCATTCATCACAAACATCATATAACACTGTGATCCACATCGGGGTATTTCATGACATTACTACATTATTCAAGGCGCTCCCCGAGTGCCAGGTTAGTACGTATATAGAGGCATTTCATAACATCCCAAATCATGAAAGGTGTTCCCCGAACACCGAGTTTCTGTCCGTGTCTCCAATGGCACATGACTTTCTTACAACATCATTTTATTTCATATGCTCAAAAGCATCAGAGCTCTGTCCAAGGGGCGGTCCCATGTGACAATTTCATATCATCTCATAGACCTACAAAGTGTCGAAACTCCATCTGTGTGTTGGTACACACGTGACCATTTCACAAAGTTCATTAGACGCCATAAAGGCACCGAACTTTTACCCGTGTGGCGGTCCACACTTGACATTTTTTGCATAGCATTGGGTGTTCTTGGAATGTCCAAAGTCAAAAGAATAAAAACAAAGGAATCATCCTCATTATCTCATGATGTACATCTCACTCATCCTTCAAACGTCCAAGCACTCCACAAGCACTAAGGACTTTACGGTATGCACTGAGTCATTCAGGCGTTCCAAAAACATTAGAAACTTCATTAAGCCCCTTAGGTCTTCCATAATCATAAGAAACCCTATCCTTGTGTCCCGCACACCCAAATACCAAATCTCTTCCCCGTGTAAGACAAGTTCTACACGTACCGCTTTAAACACTACACCTCCTCCCAGTGTAAGACACGCTCTGCACGTACCGCACCAAACATTAAACCTCTTTCTCGTGTAAGACAAGCTCTATACATACCACTTTAAACTCAAATCTCTTCCTGTGTAAGACACGCTCTGCACGTACCACATCAAACTCTACACTTCCTCCCCGTGTAAGACTAAGCTCTACACGTATGGTTCCAAAATATCTTTCCGTGTAAGACAAGCTCTGCACACTTCCTCCCGTGTAAAACAAGCACTGCATACTTCCTCCCCGTGTAAGATAAGCTCTACATGCACCGCTCCAAATCTTCCCGTGCAAGATAAGCTCTGCACGTGCCGCATCAAACTCTACCCTTCCTCCCCATGTAAGACAAGCTCTACACATATTGTTCCAAAATATCTTCTTGTGCAAGACAAGCTCTACACACTTCCTCCTCATGTAAGACAAGCTCTACATGTACCACTCCAAATCTTCCCGTGCAAGACAAGCTCTGCACATATTACATCAAACTCTACACTTCCTCCCCGTGTAAGACAAGCTCTACACGTACCGCTTTAAACACTACACCTCCTCCCCGTCTAAGACACGCTCTGCATGTACTGGTCCAAACATTAAACCTTTTTCCCGTGTAAGACAAGCTCTACACGTACCGCTTTAAACTCAAATCTCTTCCAGTGTAAAACACGCTCTGCACGTACCACATCAAACTCTACACTTCCTCCCCGTGTAATACAAAGCTCTACACGTACAGTTCCAAAATATCTTTCCGTGTAAGACAAGCACTGCACACTTCCTCCCCGTGTAAGACAAGCTCGACACACTTCCTCCCCGTGTAAGACAAGCTCTACATGTACCGCTCCAAATCATCCCGTGCAAGACAAGCTCTACACGCACCGCATCGAACTCTTCCCTTCCTCCCCATGTAAGACAAGCTCTACACATATTGTTCCAAAATATCTTCTTGTGCAAGACAAGCTCTGCACACTTCCTCCCCGTGTAAGACAAGCTCTATACGTACCGCTCCAAATCTTCCCGTGCAAGACAAGTTCTGCAAGTACCACATGAAACTCTACACTTCCTCCCCGTGAAAGACTAAGCTCTACACTTATGGTTCCAAAATATCTTTCCGTGTAAGACAAGCTCTGCACGCTTCCTCCCGTGTAAAACAAGCACTGCACACTTCCTCCCCGTGTAAGATAAGCTCTACACGTACCGCTCCAAATCTTCCCGTGCAAGATAAGCTCTGCACGTGCCGCATCAAACTCTACCCTTCCTCCCCATGTAAGACAAGCTCTACACATATTGTTCCAAAATATCTTCTTGTGCAAGACAAGCTCTGCACACTTCCTCCTCGTGTAAGACAAGCTCTACATGTACCACTCCAAATCTTCCCGTGCAAGACAAGCTCTGCACATATTGCATCAAACTCTACACTTCCTCCCTGTGTAAGACAAGCTCTACACGTACCTCTTTAAACACTACACCTCCTCCCCGTCTAAGACACGCTCTGCATGTACCGCTCCAAACATTAAACCTCTTTCCCTTGTAAGACAAGCTCTACACGTACGGCTTTAAACTCAACTCTTTTCCAGAGTAAGACACGCTCTACACGTACCACATCAAACTCTACACTTCCTCCCCGTGTAATACAAAGCTCTACACGTACAGTTCCAAAATATCTTTCCGTGTAAGACAAGCACTGCACACTTCCTCCCCGTGTAAGACAAGCTCTGCACACTTCCGCCCCATGTAAGAGAAGCTCTACACGTACCGCTCCAAATCATCCCGTGCAAGACAAGCTCTACACGCACCGCATCAAACTCTAGCCTTCCTCCCCATGTAAGACAAGCTCTACACATATTATTCCAAAATATCTTCTTGTGCAAGACAAGCTCTGCACACTTCCTCCCCGTGTAAGACAAGCTCTACACGTACCGCTCCAAATCTTCCCGTGCAAGACAAGTTCTGCATGTACCGCATCAAACTCTACCCTTCCTCCCCGTGTAAGAAAAGCTCTACACGTATCATTCCAAAATATCTTCCTGTGCAAGACGAGCTCTGTACACTTCCTCCCCATGTAAGACAAGCTCTACATGTAACGCTCCAAATCTTCCCGTGCAAGATAAGCTCTGCACGTACCGTATAAAACTCTACCCTTCCTCCCCATGTAAGACAAGCTCTACACATATTGTTCCAAAATATCTTCTTGTGCAAGACAAGCTTTACACACTTCCTCCCCGTGTAAGACAAGCTCTACACGTATCGCTCCAAATCTTCCCGTGCAAGACAAACTCTACATGTACCGCATCAAACTCTACCCTTCCTCCCCGTGTAAGATAAGCTCTACACGTATCGTTCCAAAATATCTTCTTGTGCAAGACAAGCTCTGCACACTTCCTCCCCGTGTAAGATAAGCTCTACACGTACCGCTCCAAATCTTCCCGTATAACACAAGCTCTACACGTACCGCATCAAACTCTACACTTTCTCCCCGTGTAAGACAAGCTCTACACGTATCGTTCTAAATCTTCCCGTGCGAGACAAGCTCTGCACATGCCGCATCAAACTCTACACTTCCTCCCGGTGTAAGATAAGCTCTACACATACCGCTTTAAACACTACACCTCCTCCCCGTGTAAGACACGCTCTGCACGTACCGCTCCAAACATTAAACGTCTTTCCCGTGTAATGCAAGCTCTACAAGTACCGCTTTAAACTCAAATCTCTACCCGTGTAAGACATGCTCTGCACGTACCACATCAAACTCTACACTTCCTCCCCGTGTAATACTAAGCTCTACACGTACAGTTCCAAAATATCTTTCCGTGTAAGACAAGGTCTGCACACTTCCTCCCCGTGTAAGACAAGCTCTGCACACTTCCACCCCGTGTAAGACAAGCTCTGCATGTACCGCTCCAAATCTTCCCATGCAAAACAAGCTCTGCACGCACCGCATCAAACTCTATCCTTCCTCCCCATGTAAGACAAGCTCTACACATATTGTTCCAAAATATCTTCTTGTGCAAGACAGGCTCTGCACACTTCCTCCCCGTGTAAGACAAGCTCTACACGTACCGCTCCAAATCTTCCCGTGCAAGACAAGTTCTGCATGTACCGCATCAAACTCTACCCTTCCTCCCCGTGTAAGAAAAGCTCTACACGTATCATCCCAAAATATCTTCTTGTGCAAGACGAGCTCTGTACACTTCCTCCCCGTGTAAGACAAGCTCTACATGTAACGCTCCAAATCTTCCCGTGGAAGATAAGCTCTGCACGTACCGTATAAAACTCTACCCTTCCTCCCCATGTAAGACAAGCTCTACACATATTGTTCCAAAATATCTTCTTGTTCAAGACAAGCTCTGCACAATTCCTCCCCGTGTAAGATAAGCTCTACACGTACAGCTCCAAATCTTCCCGTATAACACAAGCTCTACACGTACCGCATCAAACTCTACACTTTCTCCCCGTGTAAGACAAGCTCTACACGTATCGTTCTAAATCTTCCCGTGCGAAACAAGCTCTGCACATACCGCATCAAACTTTACACTTCCTCCCGGTGTAAGATAAGCTCTACACGTACCGCTTCAAACACTACACCTCCTCCCCGTGTAAGACACGCTCTGCACGTACCGCTCCAAACATTAAACCTCTTTCCCGTGTAAGGCAAGCTCTACACGTACCGCTTTAAACTCAAATCTCTACCCGTGTAAGACACGCTCTGCACGTACCACATCAAACACTACACATCCTCCCCGTGTAATACTAAGCTCTACACGTACCGTTCCAAAATATCTTTCCGTGTAAGACAAGGTCTGCACACTTCCTCCCAGTGTAAGACAAGCTCTGTACACTTCCACCCCGTGTAAGACAAGCTCTACACGTACCGCTCCAAATCTTCCTGTGCAAGACAAGCTCTGCACGTACCGCATCAAACTCTACCTTTCCTCCCCATGTAAGACAAGCTTTACACATATTGTTCCAAAATATCTTCTTGTGCAAGACAAGCTCTGCACACTTCCTCCCCGTGTACGACAAGCTCTACACGTACCGCTCCAAATCATCCAGTGCAGGACAAGTTCTGCATGTACTGCATCAAACGCTACCTTTCCTCCCTGTGTAAGACAAGCTCTACACATATCGTTCTAAAATATCTTCTTGTGCAAGACAAGCTCTGCACACTTCCTCCCCGTGTAAGACAAGCTCTACATGTACCGCTCCAAATCTTCCCATGCAAGACAAGCTCTGCACGTACCGCATCAAACTCTACCCTTCCTCCCCATGTAAGACAAGCTCTACACATATTGTTCTAAAATATCTTCTTGTGCAAGACAAGCTCTGCACACTTCCTCCCCGTGTAAGACAAGCTCTACATGTACCACTCGAAATCTTCCCATGCAAGATAAGCTCTGCATCTACCGCATCAAACTCTACCCTTGTAAGACAAGCTCTACATGTACCGCTCCAAATCATCCCATGCAAGATAAGCTCTGCACGTACCATATCAAACTCTACCCTTCCTCCCCATGTAAGACAAGCTCTGCACATATTGTTCCAAAATATCTTTTTGTGCAAGACAAGCTCTGCACAATTCCTCCCAATGTAAGACAAGCTCTACATGTACCGCTACAAATCTTCTCGTGTAAGATAAGCTCTGCATGTACCACATCAAACTCTACCATTCCTCCCCATGTAAGACAAGCTCTACATATATTGTTCCAAAATATCTTCATGTGCAAGACAAGCTTTACACACTTCCTCCCCGTGTAAGACAAGCTCTACACGTATCGCTCCAAATCTTCCCGTGCAAGACAAGCTCTACACGTACCGCATCAAACTCTACCCTTCCTCCCCGTGTAAGACAAGCTCTACAAGTATCGTTCCAAATATCTTCTTGTGCAAGACAAGCTCTACACACTTCCTCCCCGTGTAAGGTAAGCTCTACACGTACCGCTCCAAATCTTCCCGTGCAACACAAGCTCTGCACGTACCACATCAAACTCTACACTTCCTCCCCATGTAAGACAAGCTCTACACGCATCGCTCTTAATCTTCCAGTGCATAACAAGCTCTGCACATACCGGATCAAACCCTACACTTCCTCCCCTTGTAAGACAAGGTCTACACGTACCGCTTTAAACACTACACCTCCTCCCCGTGTAAGACACGCTCTACACGTACCGCTCCAAACATTAAACCTCTTTCCCATGTAAGACAAGCTCTACACGTACCGCTTTCAACTCAAATATCTTCCCGTGTAAGACACGCTCTGCACGTACCACACCAAACTCTACACTTCCTCCCCTTGTAATACTAAGCTCTACACGTACAGTTCCAAAATATCTTTCCATGTAAGACAAGCTCTACACACTTCCTCCCCGTGTAAAACAAGCTCTGCACACTTCCTCCCCGTGTAAGACAAGCTCTACACGTACCGCTCCAAATCATCCCATGCAAGACAAGTTCAGCACGTACCGCATCAAACTCTACCCTTCCTCCCCGTGTAAGACAAGCTCTACACGTATCATTCCAAAATATCTTCTTGCGCAAGACAAGCTCTGCACACTTCTTCCCCGTGTAAGACAAGCTCTACATGTACAGCACAAATTCTTCCCGTGCAAGATAAGCTCTGCATGTACGCATAAAACTCTACCCTTCCTCCCCGTGTAAGAAAAGCTTTACACGTATTGTTCCAAAATATCTTCTTTTGCAAGACAAGCTCTGCACACTTCCTCCCCGTGTAAGACAAGCTCTACATGTACCGCTCCAAATCTTCCCGTGCAAGATAAGCTCTGCACGTACTGCTTCAAACTCTACCCTTCGTCCTCATGTAAGACAAGCTCTACAAATATTATTCCAAAATATCTTCTTGTGTAAGACAAGCTCTGCGCATTTCCTCCCCAATTAAGACAGGCTCTACATGTACCGCTCCAAATCTTCTCGTACGAGACAAGCTCTGCATGTACCGTATCAAACTCTACCCTTCCTCCCCGTGTAAGACAAGCTCTACACGTATCGTTTCAAAATATCTTTTTGTGCAAGACAAGCTCTACACGTATAGTTCTAAAATATCTTCTCGTGCAAGACAAGCTCTGCACACTTCCTTCCCGTGTAAGACAAGCTCTACATGTACCGCTCCAAATCTTCCCATGCAAGATAAGCTCTACACGTACTGCATCAGACTTTACCCTTCGTCCCCATGTAAGACAAGCTCTACACATATTTTTCCAAAATATCTTCTTGTGCAAGACAAGCTCTGCACACTTCCTCCCCATGTAAGACAAGCTCTACATGTACCGCTCCAAATCTTCTCGTGCAAGACAAGCTCTACATGTGCCACATCAAACTCTACCCTTCCTCCCCATGCAAGACAAGCTCTACACATATTGTTCCAAAATATCTTCTTGTGCAAGACAAGCTCTACACACTACCTCCCCGTGTAAGACAAGCTCTACACGTACCGCTCCAAATCTTCCCGTGCAAGACAAGCTCTACACGTATCGCATCAAACTCTACCCTTCCTCCCTATGTAAGACAAGCTCTACACGTATCGTTCCAAAATATCTTCTTGTGCAAGACATGCTCTGCACACTTCCTCCCCGTGTAAGACAAGCTCTGCATGTACCGCTCTAAATCTTCTTGTGCAACACAAGCTCTACATGTACCGCATCAAACTCTACACTTCCTCCCCGTGTACGACAAGCTCTACACGTATCGCTCAAAATCTTCCCGTGCAAGACAAGCTCTGCACGTACCGCATCAAACTCTACACTTCCTCCCCGTGTAAGACAAGCTCTACACGTGTCGCTCCAAATATCTTCCCATGCAAGACTAGCTCTGCACGTACCGCATCAACAACTGAACCTCCTCCCCGTGTAAGACCCACTCTAAATGTACCGCTTCAAATGTTAACTTTCCTCCTGTGTAAGATACGCTCTACATGTAAGCGCTTCGCAAGTATCACCTTGCTTCGATCTGTGGACCCCCTGCGTGTCATTTTGTCGATGTGGTGTATATTTATATGCCACACTCTCCTTCAGCATATAGCTTCAATCAACAACATTCATTGCATTTTGTATGTTTCCACCCCTGGCTTTGTATGGACTTGACTAGCTTAGAATTGCATAACATGACATAGCCTCACATGACATCATCATTCATACATGTATGCATCACGTCACGCATTCATACCTACATCATCCCTTGACTTGGTATTCTCCGTGCGCATGTCCCAGTCAATGCTAACAGGTGTTTTTATCAGGACAAAAAAAGGGAAGGAGTCCTGAGAATGGCTAGCCCAATGAACTTCAAGACCGTAATAGATGTCGTGGATGATTATGTTGCCGCGTCACAATTCCGAAAGATGGTTAGGGAAGAGGCAGTGGCAATGTTGAAGGAAATTCTAGGAGGTGACCTGGACAAGGTGGAAAAGCTGACGACAAGGTGCTCTGAATTGGAGGCATGTGTGATTGAGCTTAAGGGAGTAATAAGAGGGCTGACTGGTGTAGCAGAATCAAAGGCCCCCCTCAAAGCCAACACTGGCCTTGTTCCGCGACCAACTAGGAGTCCACTCCCCAAAGGTGACGGAAAGGGCATTTCCCTGTGGCCTTTTTCACTGAGCCAATTATTTGCCAAATGTAGAAAAGAGGGGCTACTGCAGAGCATCAAGCCGTATGTGGAGCCGGCATTGGATCAAAAGAACAACTTCTGCACCTATCATGTAGCGACAGGTCACCGAACCAATGTCTGCTATGTTTTAAGGAAGGAGATCTAGAAGTTGGTTGATGAGGGAAGGTTAAAGGTGACATCTGCTACTAATGAGCGACTGGGGGCTAGTAGGGAGACTGGCAAGGACATTCCTTAAACCTCCCAGGGAGAGGAATATGATGAAGAGCTCCAAAGCTTGATCTGATGAGAGTGGGGTAGTGACTAGATAAGGAATAGTCAGATGCTGTGAGATCAATACCTTTAGAGGCTCCTTCCCATAGGGAATTCATTTTGTCTGTAAATTGTATTGAACTCATTTTTGAATGCAATGCATCTTGTTATTTTCTTACTTATGCAGTGATTACATGTATATGGCATTAAGCATGCATTTGATCATCTGAAACGACATGTCCATCACGCATAATATTAAGATGCATGACATCACTCTGAGTCTTCCAGGGAATTTAAAAGTGAACCTGACTTCGGTTAAGCCCTTTTCCTTAAAAAAAAAAAGAAGTCTACCAAGCAAGTAATAGGATGGCACCATTTCTGTCGAATCAATTGCCAACCTAGATTAGTGATCCCTATAAACCACGATCCAAAATATTGTTGGTTTTACCCTTTAACAGCCCACAATACACCCAAATCATTCCAAATCAGGGACCATTGCTAAATTTTAGAGCCGATCCCCAAGATGAGGCTTTGAGCCTAATTCATGCTCGAAAAAGCATCTCACATCAAAAAAAAAAAAAAAAGGAAACCAAACCCATCAAAAAGCACCAAACCCTAAAAAAATCCAAATGACCTTCGCCATCCACCATGCTATAAAACTCTGAAGCAGACATTGGTTTTATCGCATATATAGTCTTTTTTGTGTGGCATTCATGTGCATATGACATTACACATGCATTATTCATCCAAAAAGACATATGAAACACGCTTGACATTCATGGATCTGAATGCAGCAGGAAAATCAATAGGTGGCTGTGGTTTGGATTTAACCTCTTCAAAAAAAAAAAAAAACAGTACCGATGGAAGACCTCAGCTCTCCCTTGCAGTGGGATTTCTGCTCCTGGCATAAAGTTATGCTCTCTTCAATCATAGAGTCAAACTCTGTTGAGTGCTTGATGAATCCGGGGGTGGCCCATCTATTGCATGGAATGCCGGGGTCAATGAGTTGAGACAATAGAGATAAGTATGTTTTTGCCTATTTTGAAAAGTTAACTTCGCGCGGTGGCAGAGAAGATCAATGTCTTTATCCATATCATACACGGCGGCCATAATTAAGTTTGGAGTGTCTCATGGAATTAAACGGCAAGGCACAATACTTTCATCTCCTCCCTTGAACCGACTATGTGAAGCCTTATTTTCTGCCATCAATGGCTTCCAACAAGAAGTTGAACCCCAATGCTGCTCCATATCTCATTTTTCTGCATCATCTTATCACCAGAAGGGCGATAGAGTAGAAAGAGGATTTGAATATGAGTCTGCTTCAAATGAGTTCAACAATGCTGAAAAAAGGGGGAAAATGAAATATATAGCTCCAGGATTCCGAAGTAAGAAGAAAATAGTTTCTGTAGGTGAAAAGGAACAACAGTGGTTGCCCAAGAAATTGACTATTGAAGAGACCAAGCTGAATAAAAAAGAGATTGAAGTTAATCTTAGTGGAAAAACAAGCCTGATGATCAGAAATCTACCAAATCAGTTTCAAGGACATAATCTGCTGCAAATTCTTGACAAGCATTGTCTGGAGGAAAACAAGAATAAGTCCAAAGGGAAGTCTGATTATGATTTCCTCTATTTGCCTATGGATTTCAAGACTGGAGGAAATTTTGGTTATGCATTTGTGAATTTCACCAACTGTGTTGGAGCAACTTGGTTTTACAAAGCTTTCAACAATCATGAAGGGGACGATACTATCAATAAGAAAGCTTACAAAGTCTGCTGTGCTCATATTCATAAGGGAAAGTTGCATTTACCAACCATTTCAAGCATTCAGTCTTCAGGAGCCGTGCCTAAACTGGAATCTGGGGTGAATTGGAAACATGAATACGGCATCAGACCGCAGGAGAATCCAGTGGTTAATTAAATTCATCTCAAGTTGTACGTCCACAATAGCAACTCTATCCAGTGATCGGGCTTAAAAAAATCTCTATCCAATGTGTAAAACCGAAAAGGCATACTAGTAATTTGAAGAGGCATCAATTAAAAGCAGAGCCAATTTTAGATTTTCATAATGCATCCGTATTCATTATGCTGTGAATGTTTTGTATTCAACTTCGGTGTTCAATATGCATATGTTGTGTTATTGCATGTCAATGCTCACTCACAGGCTACATCACGCAGTGAACCTTATCTGTAGAAGTGCTTTACTCCCCAAACAAAAACATGTAATATCAGGGGCAGGTAAAAATCAAACCATTGGGTATCATCGACAGCAGTGTCTTTGCGAGTAGCAATGAACATATCAAGATATATTTTCCTCATCCTAAAACAAACTGTTATGAAAGGGATCAACGCAGACAAAATGGCCATCACAGAATCTTTCTCAAAAAAAAAAAAGAACTTGTTGACACGGAAAACCGAAAGGACATGTCGGCAACGGAGGAGGGTGATATACAAAGTCAGAGTCACTATCATATTCCCTATTATACTCATTCTGGTGTCACCATTGCAATATTGTGTATGTTTAGATTTCCGATCAAATGTTCATCTTGCATACACCATGCCACTACATATAAACATCCATCAGTAGGACATTGCATCCAAGTCCGTGACAATATCACAGAAACTCCAGTTATGCGGTACGGAAATGTAAGGTCTCACTCTCATCTTCTTGCTCAACCAAACAGACCATCCGTCGGCACAACCTATTACCCTGATCCACTAAGCCTGCCAACGCCTCAGAATATGCAGAGGGTAAAGTGGAAAGTCACTCAAGATGGCCAACTCCTCTAATACCTAGATCGGCATAATAGTCAGTCGGTCAGAGGACACGCCGGAACAATCGGACTAGGTCACCTAGGTTACCATCGGGGCCAGTCACGAGCCGTGAATTCTGTCTCCGGGCCCGCACGGATATGAAGAACAAAGCATACGCCACATGTTGCATGCATACATACATTTAGAACTATACATGCATCCCTACATACATGCATACGTTTAAAGTAAACACGCACAATTCATATGCATATGCATCACAACTGATCCAAGTGCAGGTACCCACTGCCATCACCAGGTCTCTCCGAACCAGGCTCGCTCTCAAAGCAGAGGTGGCACAGTGTCGGGGCATCTATTGGGCCTTAAGCATCAGTAAAAATGCAAATCTCAACATACCAAGTCTCCAAGGGGCAGAACAATCAAGCCGTATTTATCCTTGATCGAAAGGGCAAAAACTTTTGTTTCCAAAATTATCGATCAAAGGATAAATACTTATTCCTCGAGCCAACATCAAAATTATCCTTCCTAAAGCCATCTCCTTCTTCATTCTGCCTTGAACTCCATTCTGTTCAAGCATGGTTGCAAATCCTTGAACCCCTCTCTTCACTCAAGCCAGATTTCAAGCCCTTGAACTCCAGTACGTTCAAGCATGGTTGCAAATCCTTGAACCCCTCTCTTCACTCAAGCCAGATTTCAAGCCTTTGAACTCCAGTACGTTCAAGCATGATTACAAATCCTTAAACCCCTTTTCTTCATTCAAGCCAGATCTTAAATCCTTGAACTCCATGATGTTCAAGCATGGTTTCAGATCCTTGAACTTCTTATTATTTCAAGTCCATCCAATTCCAATAAGATTTCAAATCGTCCAAATTTCATCTTCCTTTGCCTCGGGTAACCTAGACCCGATATCGGCTTATTTCTTCCTCAGTTTTGCCTCAGGTAACCTAGACCCGATATCGGCTTATTTCTTCCTCAATTTTGCCTCGGGTAACCTAGACCTGATATCGGCTTATTTCTTCCTCAGTTTTGCCTCGGGTAACCTAGACCCGATATCGGCTTATTTCTTCCTCAGTTTTGCCTCGGGTAACCTAGACCCGATATCGGCTTATTTCTTCCTCAGTTTTGCCTCGGGTAACCTAGACCCGATATCGGCTTATTTCTTCCTCAACTCTGCCTCGGGTAACATAGACTCGATATCGGCCTAACCGCATTCCACCTTCTTTCGCCTCGGGTAACGTAGATCCGATATCGGCCAATCCATAAACCACCTTCATTCGCCTCGGGTAACATAAACCTGATATCGACTAATCCATAAATCCATCTTTTCTTCGCCTCGGGTAACATAGGCCTGATATCGGCCAATCCATCAATCCATCTTTTCTTCACCTCGGGTAACATAGACCCGATATCGACCAATCCATAAATCCATCTTTTCTTCGCCTCGGGTAACATAGACCCGATATCGGCCAATCCATCAATCCATCTTTCCTTTGCCTCGGGTAACATAGACCCAATATCGGCTTATTTCCTCCCCAGCTTTGCCTCGGGTAACCTGGACCCAATATCGGCTTATTTCTTCCCCAGCTTTGCCTCGGGTAACCTAGACCCGATATCGGCTTATTTTTACATCAAACCCTTTATTTCATCCAAGCTAGATTTTGAATCCTTAAACTTCTACAAGCATGATTCCCAATCCTTGCAAACCTCTTCAAGCGTGATTTTGAATCTTTGGAACCTCTTCAAGCATGATTCTTAATCCTTGAAAATCGCCCAAGTCAGATTTCGGATTCTTGTAGATCGATTCAAGCAAGATCCTAGATCATAGAAGCCAATTCAAATCTCCAGTATTGGCTCGGGTAACCAAGGCCCGATATCGCTGTATTTCTTCCTCAGCTTTGCCTCGGGTAACCTAGACCCGATATCGGCTTATTTCAATGGCGGGTTCTTTCCTGTGTCTGCGGTGCTTTGAGTCGCATTTCTTAAATTCACATCAGCTATTGTGAGCGGACGACGCGTTTTCGATGGGACGCGGGACTCCCTTTCGGGATGGAGCGCCACTATCTCAGGCGGGCCCCTCCCTCCCGTGGGGTTTTTATAAATGGAAAATTAGTTTTGGAAAATGAATAGAATTGATGCATAAAAGAACCGAGACCGAAATCTCGATGGATGTTGTAGAGTCGCCACCCGGCTCAGCTCAACCGGGAAATTCTTATGTAGCTGAACCGGACGAACGGTCGCTACACTATCCAGAGATTCGGGTCCGGACAAGTCCCTTATTTCGTGTCTAATTAAAATAAATATAGCCAATGTTCTCGAATGGTATTTCAAAAATCTAAAGTCCATTTTATTGAATATAAAAGGCATACAACGCGCACACAAAATATTTAATACAAACATAAAGAAAAGAAATAAATATTAATTGGCTTACAACCAAATCGAATGGAAAAATAAAAGCTCTCGCCTCACTTGTACAATTGCCTAGAATACACGAGAATCTAGAAAAATACAACCGCCTAAATACACGATTTAATCTATTAAATTACATCCAAAATAAAAATAAAAAGAAAAAGAAATTAAAACCTGCAAAACCGAGGGTTAGCACAATATATACAGCACGCCACAATTAGGACTCAAATAGACAGAACGGGAGATTAGGAATCGGGGGCATGCATTTACGGGGTAACCGGGTCGACTCGGCTAGCCGGCCTGGTTAGACCTGGAAAACATTTTGAAACGTCCCTGTATTTTTGGTTTTGTGGGAAAATCATTTTGAAAACAATTTTTCCGGTTCACATGCATTTTTTATATATTTAAGTGGTCGGTTTTCAGGAGAAATGGGTCTCCGTCGTTGAATTGTTCTAAATACAATTTTACTAAAAATTGAATCTATGGTCGTGATGCACACAACAAAATTCATTTTAATGATTTTTTTTTTTGGGTTTTCTAATTTTTGGGATGAAGGTTGAAATTCTGATTCTGGAACATAGATTACAGTCGTACGACTGTAGTTTACAGTCGTGCGACTGTAATCAGTCCAAGATCAGAATTTCGCCAAAAGCCATTTTTAAGCAAAAACTGAAGAAAAATCGCCTGGAAACAAGAACAGTCGTACGACTGTATATACAGTCGTACAACTGTTCATGAAGACTAAGAACAGTCATACAACTGTTCTTAGTTTCCAGGAACAGAAATACGAAAAATGCAGCAAAAACGCACAAAATTCACTTCAAACACCCAGAAAGCGAGGAAAAGTGTAAGGAAAAGAAGTGACTACCTTTTAGAAGCTATTCCAAGTCGTTTTTGACCCCTGGCATCGCTCCAATCCCAACAAATTCGTACTTTTTCCTTTGGAATGGGAGTTGAGAGCTTTTTGTCCAAAATCCGAATTGCAAAGGATTCTGATTGTTTTAGTCCGAATTCTTGATTTGGTTATATAGTTAATTGGTTAACCTAGGGGTTTCTAACAAGTTTTAGGCTTAATTTCGAGAATTAAAGAAAATCAAAGAGGAAGAAAAATGAGTTTTTTGTGGTTTTCCTTTTTCTCTCTCTTCTCTTTCTCTCTCTAAGTTTTTTTTTTCAGAAAACCCCCCCCCCTTTTTTTTCTTTCTTTTTCCTTCTTTTCTACCCTCTTTTCCTGCTTGCTTGCTGCCAAACCCGAGCAATTAATGCTCCTCCTTTTTTTTTCTTCAATTTCTGCTGCAGAGGTATGGGCCTCTGCAGTTTTTCCGACATTACAGTCGTACGACTGTAATTTTTAAATTACAGTCGTACGACTGTAACAATAGTCGTACGACTATCTTCTTTTTTTTTTTTTTTAAGTATAGAAAATTCCGGCACTTACAGCTGCCCCTCGCGTGATCAAATTCGACATCTAGCTCCAGGTCCATAATACCTGTGATGATGAATTTGAGAGCGTGAATTAGAGCGCCGCGAATGCTGGACTGAATCTTCTGATGAGATAGGCCGATACTGGATTTAGGTTACCCGAGGCGATGCTGGGGATAAAATAAGCCGATATCAGGTTTAGGCTACCCGAGGCGACGCTGAGGAAGGAATAAGCCGATATCGGGTCTATGTTACCCGAGGCAAAGTTGATGAAGAGATTAGCCGATATCAGGTCTATATTACCCGAGGCGAAATTGAAGAGGAAATTGGCCGATATCGGGTCTATGTTACCCGAGGCGATGCTGATGAAGAGATTAGCCGATATCAGGTCTATATTACCCGAGGCAAAGTTGATGAAGAGATTAGCCGATATCAGGTCTAGGTTACCCGAGGCGAAATTGATGAAAAGATTAGCCGATATCAGGTCTAGGTTACCCGAGGCGAATTTTACTGGGGGGAATAGACGAAGCTGATCTGGGCCGATACCGAGTTTACATTACTCGAGGCGGATCTGCTGGGGAACTTGGATGATGGAGCGGACCTGGGCCTATGCCGGGCCTACATTACTCGAGGCGGACTCGCTGGAGAAAGTTGAGATAATGGAGCGAACCTGGGCCGATACCGAGTTTACATTACTCGAGGCAGATCTGCTGACTTGCTGAGGATATTGAGCTGGGGATGAATTCCTGCACTTATAATGGCAAGTCTTCATTCTTTGATCGAGAGATTTTTAAACAAAAATTTTTGCCCCTTCGATCAAGAATGAAGACTAGCCGGAGATAAGTAATTGATATATGCAATGTATGGATGCATGATGATGTATATGTACATGTATGTATTTTCTGTTATCGGACTTTTCTGCCCCTCCGCTGGGGAGATATGTTGTGCCCCTGGTCGATTTTGCTTTTCTTGGGGCATTGTTTGGTGATTATCGACGGAGTGAGGTGACTGCTGGGGAAATGATCGTAGTATTCCTTGTAGAGATTCCGCTGGGGAAGAGTGTGACAGCTTGGCTGGGGAAACAATTGTGTTGTTCTTTGTGTGGACCACACTGAGGAGTAACATGGCGACTTTGCGGGGAAGTAATTGATAGTGTCTTTTATGTAGACTTCGTTGGGGAATAGTATGGGAAACTCCGCTGGAGAGTGATGTGACGAATTCTGCGGGGGATACTGAGGATCTTCTGTTTTTCCTGCTCCGTGGGAAGTTATGAGTTTTTTTTTTTTTTTTTTTTTTTTTTTTTTAAGGTGCTCTAATTTTTGCCTGGGTAGCCCAAATCAGGCTTCCAGCCCAGCGAGCCGCTCTAACTTTTGCCTAAGGCACCTTTTCGGTTTTCGCCTTAGCGAGCTTTTCATATGCCCTACCTTTTGCCTAAACTGCCCGATATGGGTTTTCAGCTTAGCGGGCCGCTCTAATTTTTGCCTGAGGCGCCTTTTCGGTTTTCACCTCAGCGAGCTTTTTTTTTTTTTAAATGGAGTTGTGACCCTTTATTGCTCGTCTAGGAAGATGAACTAGACCTTAGAGGACGATAAGAGATTTTAAGTTGCATGTATTTGATACCTTTTCATTTGTCAAATAATGCGATGATATCGATCAGTTGAATGCAAAGTGCTTTCTTTGAATGTGTGCTTATGCAAGACAACTTTGTTTGTGCATTTGTCATAACCATGCAAATATATTTAAACAAACACTCCACTTTATTGATGAAGTCAAAATGAGTACATTTGAAACAAGTGGGTTCCTAAATGATACACATTTCACATTAAGCCAGAATCCGTCACCAGTCGTCCTTTTTAGATTTTCCGACTGATTATTTTCTCTCGTGTCTTAACTTTTGCCTAGACCGCTCTTTTCAAGTTTTCAGCCTAGCAGACTCTTTTTTTTTTTATATACATGATAAAGCTTTAGCCTATCTTGGTTGATCGGGTTGGTGAACTCGTTTCCATCCATGTCCATGATCTTGACAGCGCCTTTTGATAACACCTTCTTCACCACATAGGGTCCTTCCTAGTTAGGTCTGAACTTGCCCCTAACATCAACATTTGAAGGCCTTAGTTGTTTTAGAACCAAATCTCCTGCTTTCAACTGCCGCTTGGAGTATTTCACATTTCGATTATAGGCTATAGCCATTCTGCATTGATACATTTGCAGGTGATCCAGTGCTTTTAGTCGCCTTTCATCTAATGCATTTAGGGGGTAACCGGGTCGACTCGGCTAGCCGGCCCGGTTAGACCTGGAAAACATTTTGAAACGTCCCTGTATTTTTGGTTTTGTGGGAAAATCATTTTGAAAACAATTTTTCCGGTTCACATGCATTTTTTATATATTTAAGTGGGTCGGTTTTCAGGAGAAATGGGTCTCCGTCGTTGAATTGTTCTAAATGCAATTTTACTAAAAATTGAATCTATGGTCGTGATGCACACAACAAAATTCATTTTAATGATTTTTTTTTGGGGTTTTCTAATTTTTGGGATGAAGGTTGAAATTCTGATTCTGGAACATGGATTACAGTCGTACGACTGTAGTTTACAGTCGTGCGACTGTAATCAGTCCAAGATCAGAATTTCGTCAAAAGCCATTTTTAAGCAAAAACTAAATAAAAATCGCCTGGAAACAAGAACAGTCGTACGACTGTATATACAGTCGTACAACTGTTCATGAAGACTAAGAACAGTCGTACGACTGTTCTTAGTTTCCAGGAACAGAAATACAAAAAATGCAGTAAAAACGCACAAAATTCACTTCAAACACCCAGAAAGCGAGGAAAAGTGTAAGGAAAAGAAGTGACTACCTTTTAGAAGCTATTCCAAGTCGTTTTTGACCCCTGGCGTCGCTCCAATCCCAACAAATTCGTACTTTTTCCTTTGGAATGGGAGTTGAGAGCTTTTTGTCCAAAATCCGAATTGCAAAGGATTCTGATTGTTTTAGTCCGAATTCTTGATTTGGTTATATAGTTAATTGGTTAACCTAGGGGTTTCTAACAAGTTTTAGGCTTAATTTCGAGAATTAAAGAAAATCAAAGAGGAAGAAAAATGAGTTTTTTGTGGTTTTCCTTTTTCTCTCTCTTCTCTTTCTCTCTCTAAGTTTTTTTTTTTCAGAAAACCCCCCCTTTTTTTTTCTTTCTTTTTCCTTCTTTTCTACCCTCTTTTCCTGCTTGCATGCTGCCAAACCCGAGCAATTAATGCTCCTCCTTTTTTTTTCTTCCATTTCTGCTGCAGAGGTATGGGCCTCTACAGTTTTTCCGACATTACAGTCGTACGACTGTAATTTTTAAATTACAGTCGTACGACTGTAACAATAGTCGTACGACTATCTTCTTTTTTTTTTTTTTTTTTTAAGTATAGAAAATTCCGGCGCTTACAGCTGCCCCTCGCGTGATCAAATTCGACATCTAGCTCCAGGTCCATAATACCTGTGATGATGAATTTGAGAGCGTGAATTAGAGCGCCGCGAATGCTGGACTGAATCTTCTGATGAGATAGGCCGATACTGGATTTAGGTTACCCGAGGCGATGCTGGGGATAAAATAAGCCGATATTAGGTTTAGGCTACCCGAGGCGACGCTGAGGAAGGAATAAGCCGATATCGGGTCTATGTTACCCGAGGCAAAGTTGATGAAGAGATTAGCCGATATCAGGTCTATATTACCCGAGGCGAAATTGAAGAGGAAATTGGCCGATATCGGGTCTATGTTACCCGAGGCGATGCTGATGAAGAGATTAGCCGATATCAGGTCTATATTACCCGAGGCAAAGTTGATGAAGAGATTAGCCGATATCAGGTCTAGGTTACCCGAGGCGAAATTGATGAAAAGATTAGCCGATATCAGGTCTAGGTTACCCGAGGCGAATTTTACTGGGGGGAATAGACGAAGCTGATCTGGGCCGATACCGAGTTTACATTACTCGAGGCGGATCTGCTGGGGAACTTGGATGATGGAGCGGACCTGGGCCTATGCCGGGCCTACATTACTCGAGGCGGACTCGCTGGAGAAAGTTGAGATAATGGAGCGGACCTGGGCCGATACCGAGTTTACATTACTCGAGGCGGATCTGCTGACTTGCTGAGGATATTGAGCTGGGGATGAATTCCTGCACTTAAAATGGCAAGTCTTCATTCTTTGATCGAGAGATTTTTAAACAAAAATTTTTGCCCCTTCGATCAAGAATGAAGACTAGCCGGAGATAAGTAATTGATATATGCAATGTATGGATGCATGATGATGTATATGTACATGTATGTATTTTCTGTTATCGGACTTTTCTGCCCCTCCGCTGGGGAGATATGTTGTGCCCCTGGTCGATTTTGCTTTTCTTGGGGCATTGTTTGGTGATTATCGACAAAGTGAGGTGACTGCTGGGGAAATGATCGTAGTATTCCTTGTAGAGATTCCGCTGGGGAAGAGTGTGACAGCTTGGCTGGGGAAACAATTGTGTTGTTCTTTGTGTGGACCACACTGAGGAGTAACATGGCGACTTTGCGGGGAAGTAATTGATAGTGTCCTTTATGTAGACTTCGCTGGGGAATAGTATGGGAAACTCCGCTGGAGAGTGATGTGACGAATTCTGCTGGGGATACTGAGGATGTTCTGTTTTTCCTGCTCCATGGGAAGTTATGAGTTTTTTTTTTTTTTTTTTTTTTTTTTTTTTAAGGTGCTCTAATTTTTGCCTGGGTAGCCCAAATCAGGCATCCAGCCCAACGAGCCGCTCTAACTTTTGCCTAAGGCACCTTTTCGGTTTTCGCCTTAGCGAGCTTTTCATATGCCCTACCTTTTGCCTAAACTGCCCGATATGGGTTTTCAGCTTAGCGGGCCGCTCTAATTTTTGCCTGAGGCGCCTTTTCGGTTTTCACCTCAGCGAGCTTTTTTTTTTTTTAAATGGAGTTGTGACCCTTTATTGCTCGTCTAGGAAGATGAACTAGACCTTAGAGGACGATAAGAGATTTTAAGTTGCATGTATTTGATACCTTTTCATTTGTCAAATAATGCGATGATATCGATCAGTTGAATGCAAAGTGCTTTCTTTGAATGTGTGCTTATGCAAGACAACTTTGTTTGTGCATTTGTCATAACCATGCAAATATATTTAAACAAACACTCCACTTTATTGATGAAGTCAAAATGAGTACATTTGAAACAAGTGGGTTCCTAAATGATACACATTTCACATTAAACCAGAATCCGTCACCAGTCGTCCTTTTTAGATTTTCCGACTGATTATTTTCTCTAGTGTCTTAACTTTTGCCTAGACCGCTCTTTTCAAGTTTTCAGCCTAGCAGACTCTTTTTTTTTTTTTTTTTATACATGATAAAGCTTTAGCCTATCTTGGTTGATCGGGTTGGTGAACTCGTTTCCATCCATGTCCATGATCTTGACAGCGCCTTTTGATAACACCTTCTTCACCACATAGGGTCCTTCCCAGTTAGGTCTGAACTTGCCCCTAACATCAACATTTGAAGGCCTTAGTTGTTTTAGAACCAAATCTCCTGCTTTCAACTGCTGCTTGGAGTATTTCACATTTCGATTATAGGCTCTAGCCATTCTGCATTGATACATTTACAGGTGATCCAGTGCTTTTAGTCGCCTTTCATCTAATGCTGCCAACTGTTCATATCTAGCTTGAACCCATTCAGTCTCTGGCAATTGAGCTTCCAGGGCAACTCTGAGTGACTTGAGTTCTATCTCCACTGGCAACACTGCTTCCATTCCATATACCAAGGCATAAGGAGTTTCTCCTGTCGGCGTTCTAACACTGGTTCTGTAACCCCAGAGAGCATAAGGCAATTTGTCAGCCCAATCCCTATAAGTGGTTACCATCTTTGATAAGATCTTCTTTATTGCCTTGTTAGCTGCTTCTACCGCACCATTAGCCTGTGGTCTATATGGAGAAGACTTATGATGTTCAATACCATGTTCTACAAATAGCTCAGCAGTTGCCCCTTGAAACTGTACCCCATTGTCTGTTACTATGTGGTGAGGAATCCCATACCGAGTGAAGATATTTTTCTGAATGAACTTGACCATGTGCTTGGCTGTAACATTAGTGAAGGATTCCGCTTCGACCCATTTGGAGAAATAATCAACTGCTACAACTATGAATCTATGCCCATTAGATGCAGCTGGATGAATTTCACCGATCATGTCTATCCCCCATGCTGAAAACGGCCAAGGAGACGCTAGATTCTGAAGTTCAAGTGGAGGAAAATGACTAATGTCTGCATAGATCTGACATTCATGACATCTCTTCACTTTTCTTATACAATCTGCTTGCATCGTCATCCAGAAGTACCCTTGTCTCATAATCTTCCTAGCCATGGCAAGCCCATTCATATGTGGCCCACAAGATCCTACATGTACCTGCTGCATCACATCCTCTGCTTCTCGTTCTGTTAGACACCTTAAAAGGACTCCATGTGCTGTTCTTTTGTATAACTTATCCTCGAAGATTCTGAACTGACTAGCCAGTTTTCTCAGTGTCAATTTATCAGCAGCGCTGGCCTCTTCTGGGTACTTTCCCTCCTTAACATATCGGTAAATGTCAAAGAACCATGGCTTTTCTTCGGCTGATAATTCCATTACTTCATGCACTTCGAAGCAAGGATGCCTGGAAGTGGCTATAACCAGTGGTTGAGTTTGTGTCTCTTCTGGATTTTCCCACATGGAGGATAAAGTAGCTAATGCATCAGCCATCTTATTCTCATCTCTGGGGACATGTCTGAATTCACACCGGCCGAATAAACCCTTTCTGAACTGTAGCAGCTCCAAATAAGGTCGTAAGGCTTCTTCTTTTAGTTCCCACTCACCCTGAGCTTGCTTAATCACTAGAAGTGAGTCACCAACAATTACGACGTCATTTGCCCTTAGTGTTAGCAAAGCTTCCATCCCAAATAGGCATGCTTCATACTCTGCCCCGTTATTGGTTATGGGAAAATTCAACCTCTTGGATAAGGGAATGACTTCACCATCTGGCGTTGCTATAAGTACCCCGATCCCAGCGCCTTTTTTATTCACTGCCCCATCGAAACACATGACCCACCTTTTCACTTCCACCATGGCTAACTGCTCATCAGGGAATTCCAGGTTCTTTGTGTAATCTGATTCTAGGGGCTGGTTTGCCAGAAACTCTGCCACGGCTCGCCCTTTAATGGTTTTCTTCGTGATGTACTCGATGTCGAATTCAGACAAAAGTAACAACCATCTGGACAGTTTCCCAACCAATGCAGGTGCTTCATAGAGATACTTTATTGGATCCACTTTAGCCACAGCTTGTATCTTGTAGGATTGGAAATAGTGGCGCAGCTTCTTGGTCAACCAAATCATCGCCACACATGTCTTCTCCACCAGTGTGTACTTGGTTTCATATTCCAGAAATTTCTTGCTAAGGTAATAGATGGGATACTCCTTCTTGCCATCTTGTTCCTGTGCTAGCATTGCCCCTACAGAGGATTCTTCAACTGCCAAGTATAAAATCAGGGGCTTCCCTGGAATTGGAGGACTCAACACTGGTGGCTTTACCAGGTAAGCCTTGATCTTCTCAAAGGCCAGCTGACACTTGTCATCCCACACAACCAGCTAATCTTTCTTCAAAAGCTTGAAGATTGGCTCACAAGTGGAAGTTAGCTTGGCTATGAAGCGGCTGACATACTGCAAGGAACCCAGGAATGATCTGACCTCTTTTTCAGTCTTTGGAGCTGGCATATCTTGGATGGCTTTGATTTTATCTGGGTCCATTTCTATTCCCCTCTGGCTGACTACATGGCCCAACAGCTTCCCTGATGTGACCCCAAATATGCACTTCTTAGGATTAAGTCGCAAGTTGTACTCTCCAATGCGTGTTAGAAATCTATCCAGGATAACAGGGTGTTCCTCCCGGGTTGCTGATTTAACAAGCATATCATCGACATACACTTCAACTTCTTTATGGATCATATCATGCAACAGAGTTGTGACAGCCCTCTGATAAGTGGCACCGGCATTCTTTAATCCAAAAGGCATCACTCTATAGCAGAAAGTACCCCATTCGGTGATGAATGACGTCTTTACCTTGTCAATTACATCCATCAGGATCTGGTTGTACCCTGAAAAGCCATCCATGAAGGAGTACATTGCCGCTTTTGCTGCGCTATCAACTAGGACGTCAATATGTGGCAGTGGAAAATTGTCCTTAGGGCATGCCTTATTCAAGTCTCTGTAGTCGACACATACCCTGACCCTTCCATCCTTTTTAGGCACGGGGACAATGTTGGCTAGCCATTCCGTATACTCCACCACTTCGAGAAACCTGGCATCTATCTGTTTGGCCACTTCTTCCTTCACCAATGTAGCCCATTCCGGCCTTAGTCTTCTCAACTTCTGCTTTACTGGTCTGAACTTGGGGTCCGTTGGGATTTTGTGCACTGCTATTTCTGTATCTACACCCGGCATGTCTTCATACGACCAGGCGAAAGCTTTAACATGTTTTTGGAGTATTCTTATTAATTCTCTTTCTTCCTCGGATTTAAGCTCGTGTGAAATGAGTACCATTTTAGGGTTTTCATCGGTACTTATATTGATTTCATGCAATGCAGTGTCATGTATGCTAAATATGCTTGATGGTGATTTAAATGCATGCACAGAATTGTCAGGATAAACATCACACAAGTAAGCAAACTGGGATTTCATTGCATTGAACTTATCATAGAGTACATCAGTTACATTGAAAATGGAAGAAATAGATATAACAAAATCATCTTCATCCTCCACAGGCGGAGGGCCTTGTTCTTCATCAGCTTCCATCTTCCCTTCCAGAGCATCATCTGGGACTGTAGCTTTCTCGGCCAGCTGTGCCTTAGCATTCTCCATAATCTTAGCGATTTCAGCAACCACAGAGTCTAAGTTCACTTTGGCCATCAGTTCTTCGCCAAATCCTTCCTTGGATTTCCCAAAAGCTTTGGTTAATGCAGCAGTCAAAGCTCCCGAGATCACTTCTGTAGCTTCAGCAGAGGTCTTCTTTTCATCTTCTTCTTCGGCCACCTCTATGGTTTCTGCTATCACCTCAGATGATTCTTCTTTCAGAATTTCAGATTCAGCAGTTGCTTTTTCTTCTATCATTATAGGGGCTACTGGCTCTTCCTGGCTTTTCTCAAAATCCACAACATCTGCAAAGATCTCAAAGCCAGGATGCTTGACATTTCTAACCAGTACTGGTTCAGCTTGGCCTTTGTAAAGGCTTTCTCCTGCCTTCAGAAATGGCTTCATCATGACCTTGCCATTCTTGTCCTTTTTCAGATTCTTCTGCTCGGATGACCCCTCTACATAACCAAGGCCGTACTGCTTTGACTTTCCCGAGTCGATCTTGAATTCTGGCACACCTTGCAAATTAATCCCGAGTCCCATTCCCGGGACAAAATTCAGCTTATACAGATATCGGGATAGCCACTCCGGCATGTAGTTCTCGTAAAGAACCATAGGGGCATCTGTGGTTTCTTCTTTCTTAATGACAGCAATTTGGAATCCACCAAAAGGAACCACTCCTTCATCCACTACAGCTACCATCGACTGGGCATCCGCCTCAACAGTCACAATTCTGTCATTCATAGAGAATTTAATCTTCTGATGCAATGTGGAAGGAACACCTCCCAAAGGATGGAACCAGGGCCTTCCAAGCAATAAGGAGAATGTGACCGGGATATCGATCACTGTGAAAACAACCATGGATTTGATGTGCCCAACCTGCACTTTCGTTTCAAAGGTCCCTATCACCGTTCTTTTAGAATCATCATATGCCCGAATGACTGTCGAGGACCTCTTCAACACTTCTTCATTCATGCCTAGAAATGGTAGCATTTTCAGTGGGCAAATATTCAGAGCTGAGCCGTCATCCACCATGACGCACGGCATCACCTTATCCATGATATAGGCTCTAATGTAAAGAGCCTTGTTGTAGGCCTTTCCTTCTGTTGGTAGGTCTTTCTCAGAGAAAACAATATTAGGAGCTCCAGCATGGACTTTGTCTAGCAAGCAGCACATAGCCTCTGGTGAAGCTATAGGGGAGACTTCAATTTCTGATAGCTTCTTCACTAAAGCCTCCCTATGCTCTTTGGAGGTCATAAGTAAGTGCCACAAACTAGCTTGTGCAGGGGTTTTCTTCAGTTGGGAAATGACCAAGTCTTCTTTCTCGACTCTTTCCGGTGCCGAAGTACTACCCGACCCATTCATCGGTGCTTTATCTTTCGTCTGATCTGCCGGTTGATATACCCTTCCACTTCGGGTTACATGCTGCACTTCTGAAATCTTCAGCTTCTCAACAGCTGGGAGTTTGGTAGCCTCTCTTCTGTCAAATTCTTCGTACTCATCCTCGGAATCAAGGTCATCCAAACTTATGGGCTTGATCTCCTTACACCCCTCCTTTTCCTCACATTCGGGCTCCACTCCGGGTTCCCCTACCGCCACTGCCTGAATCGTAGGGTTTGCTTGCAGAACTTGGGCAAATATGAAGTTAGCCGGCAATCCCGACTGAACCATGTTAACCCGCTTCTCGAATGCCGGTAGTGGGTTAGTTTTAGTGCTAGGTTTAGGTGGTTCTTGCAGCTTTCCCTCGTCAATAAGCTTCTGGATAGCATCCCTTAGCTTATAGCAGTTATTGGTCCGGTGGCCTGTCACCACATGATAAGTGCAGAAGTTATCCTTGTCAGCTTCAGGTGGGAACTCAAATGGCCTCAAGGACTGTAGTAAGCCACCATTCCTACACTTGGCGAATATCTTTGCCAAAGTAAGAGTCCAGGGTGTTATGCCTTGTCCTCCAGGGCCCCTATTCTGGTTGCCTTGCTGCTGATTCACAGTAGCCACCTCTACCCGCTTCACTTCTGATGACTGCCCCTGCTTGCCACTGACACCTGAACCAGACCCACTGCCAGACCCAGCTGCTGTGGTTGATCTATACCCTGAACTATACCCTGTACTTCTTCCCCCTTTCTGACCGGCTGGCTTCTCCTCTTCATCCCTTTCTATCTTCATGGCCATGCTATAGACCTCACTAAGCTCCTTGAAGGAATGGAATTTCATGTTGTTCTTGAAGATATCTTTGCTGCCATCAATGAGCTTCTGTATAAGCTCGTCTTCATCAGGGCGGTTCTTTAGGAGGATCATCTTGTTCATCCACCTCTGGCAGTATTCATCAAAGGGCTCGTTGAATTTCTGCTTCACCCTCTCCAAATCATACAGCTTCACCTGGATTTTGGTGTTGAAGCTGTAGTATTTGATGAAGGCTGCTGACAATACTTCCCAGTCAGACTGCTCCTCCTCTGACAGTGAGTTATACCATCCTAAAGCACCTCCCTCCAATGTGGTGGGGAACAGATTAATCAATTGTTGCTTTGTAGCGCCTGCTGTCAGCATAACTCGGGCATATAAATTCACATGGGCCTCTGGCGAGCCCATTCCTTTGTAAGTGGGGACTTTCGGCACTTGGAAGCCGATAGGAAATGTCTCGATGCCCCTACTGATCATGGCATCAACGTTCACCCCTTCTTGGATTCAGCACTGATCCCGACCCCCTTCTTCAACTGGGCCATGACCTCGTCTAACTCAGAACACTTAGCTTTCATCCTCTGTTCCATAGCTGCCTCTATCTCCTGCAGCTTTTCAAGACTAGCCGAAGCGTCACCACCATGTTAGGATGATTCAGCTTCTTTTTCCTTCCCGGCTCCACTACCACCGGTCTCACCAGCCTCTCTAACCACTGCCCTCATTTCCTCCTTTAACATGTCGCGGAAATCCTGCGACCTGAAGAAATCTCTCAAAACATCAGCCATGCTCGGTGTCTGTTCTGCCATATTCACTCCTTCCCCAGGCTCAGAATCACTGTCACTCTCGACTACCCTCTGTCTCCTAGCCGCCCTTGAAGCTTGGGATCTTGTCCAAGGTCGCTCCAGTGTATTCTGCTTGGGAGTAGACAGGGGATATTAGGGTCGTGAATGAATGACGTGATATGACATGAAAGTTAAGACATTGAACATGCTTGAGATGCATGGAGTGGAATTATGTATGGAATGATGATATGAATATATATATTTTTTTTATTATTATTTTTTCCGAGGCATTCCAAGAACACCCAATGTTTATGCAAAAATGTCACGTGTGGGCCACCACACGGACAGAACTTCGGCGCCTTTGGGGCACCTAATGAATTCATGAAATGGTCGCATGTATACCGGCACACGGACGTAGTTTTGACACTTTATAGGTCTATGAGATGGTATGAAATGGTCGCATGGGCCGGGCCCACAGACAAGGTCTTGATGCTTTTGAGCATATGATATGGAATGATGTTATGAGGAAGTCACGTGTAACAGGAACACGGACAAGGATTCGGCATTCGAGGAACACCTTTCATGATTTGGTGATGTTATGGGCCTATATGCATACTAATCGGGCACTCGGGGGAGTACCTTAAATGGTGAATTAATGTCATGAAGTGGTCGGATGTGGACCACAATGTTATATGATGTTTATGATGGATGGGTATGATGTCATGAGATGCATCGTGTAAATTATTACACAAAAATGGGCCTAAGGCCGTTGTGGCTTTCATTGAATGAAATGATATTGGTGAAATTGTCGAATGCAATCCGGTGCATTGACAAGACACGGATAATTTTGGGTACCCGATATGTTATGAAATGGAATGGGATGGTCATGATAGGCGTTCTTTGAAATGCCCCTTAATTTAATTTAATTTAAGTGAAATGTAGTGAATGAACATGTCACACAATATGCAAATGGCTGCACAAAAACGTGGGTTAGGATGCATGACATACATAATGATGTTATGTATGCTGTGTCAAAATAAAATGCTAATCACACACGTTTAATGTTATGGCTGAAAAAGAAATCGTTAGTATGGATGACAAGCGAATGAATTAATGTTTTACACACGAAATAAAATGCAAAATGGCTGCATAAAAAAATGTGGGTTAGTATCACACAAAGATGTTTGTGTATGGTATGTCATATGTATGGAAAATGGTGATTATGGTATGTTATGCATGCGTCGGTGATGTGTCACGAAACTGTGAAGAACACGTAGCAAGCAAACGCGAATTCTTCCAACCTTATTCCTCCAACGTGGTCGGTCTCAAAAATTTCTAACCGAGTCCTAGGCAGGGTTCACTTCAATCACCATCCGGGGGTGATGAAGGCGCGATTTTATTATTATTCACACAATTATTTTGGTATACTAAGGAAATCCAACTAGAGCTGCCTATATGGGTTCGATCAAAGTCGGGATAACATCAAGGCTCTCATAGCAAGATATACTCCTCACTTCTCCCCACTCAAGGGTCCTAGCGAAGGGGTTCGTACGAGGCTATGAGTGGTGTTTCGTATTCGTGCCCCTAAGACCAGGAGGAACTTAGGCGACACTTCAACAATCCACCGGGCTATAAATGGATACTAAATCTAATGCAAAAATGGCTAACTAAGATGCAAACAAAATACCAAAAGAGAATCATCCGCCTTATTTTAATTAGACACTTTTCAGGGCTTGTCAATATTCTTTTAAGTTTTTTTTTAAGAAAACTTTATGAGAAATCCCCAGCAGAGTCGCCACTGTGAGTGGACGATGCATTTTCGACGGGACGCGGGACTCCCTTTCGGGATGGAGCGCCACTATCTCGGGCGGGCCCCTCCCTCGCGTGGGGTTTTTATAAATGGAAAATTAGTTTTGGAAAATGAATAGAATTGATGCATAAAAGAACCGAGACCGAAATCTCGATGGATGTTGTAGAGTCGCCACCCGGCTCAGCTCAACCGGGAAATTCTTATGTAGCTGAACCGGACGAACGGTCGCTACACTATCCAGAGATTCGGGTCCGGACAAGTCCCTTATTTCGTGTCTAATTAAAATAAATATAGCCAATGTTCTCGAATGGTATTTCAAAAATCTAAAGTCCATTTTATTGAATATAAAAGGCATACAACGCGCACACAAAATATTTAATACAAACATAAAGAAAAGAAATAAATATTAATTGGCTTACAACCAAATCGAATGGAAAAATAAAAGCTCTCGTCTCACTTGTACAATCGCCTAGAATACACGAGAATCTAGAAAAATACAACCGCCTAAATACACGATTTAATCTATTAAATTACATCCAAAATAAAAATAAAAAGAAAAAGAAATTAAAACCTGCAAAACCGAGGGTTAGCACAATATATACAGCACGCCACAATTAGGACTCAAATAGACAGAACGGGAGATTAGGAATCGGGGACATGCATTTAGGGGGTAACCGGGTCGGCTCGGCTAGCCGGCCCGGTTAGACCTGGAAAACATTTTGAAACGTCCCTGTATTTTTGGTTTTGTGGGAAAATCATTTTGAAAACAATTTTTCCGGTTCACATGCATTTTTTATATATTTAAGTGGGTCGGTTTTCAGGAGAAATGGGTCTCCGTCGTTGAATTGTTCTAAATGCAATTTTACTAAAAATTGAATCTATGGTCGTGATGCACACAACAAAATTCATTTTAATGATTTTTTTTTTTGGGGTTTTCTAATTTTTGGGATGAAGGTTGAAATTCTGATTCTGGAACATGGATTACAGTCGTACGACTGTAGTTTACAGTCGTGCGACTGTAATCAGTCCAAGATCAGAATTTCGCCAAAAGCCATTTTTAAGCAAAAACTGAAGAAAAATCGCCTGGAAACAAGAACAGTCGTACGACTGTATATACAGTCGTACGACTGTTCATGAAGACTAAGAACAGTCGTACGACTGTTCTTAGTTTCCAGGAACAGAAATACGAAAAATGCAGCAAAAACGCACAAAATTCACTTCAAACACCCAGAAAGCGAGGAAAAGTGTAAGGAAAAGAAGTGACTACCTTTTAGAAGCTATTCCAAGTCGTTTTTGACCCCTGCCGTCGCTCCAATCCCAACAAATTCGCACTTTTTCCTTTGGAATGGGAGTTGAGAGCTTTTTGTCCAAAATCCGAATTGCGAAGGATTCTGATTGTTTTAGTCCGAATTCTTGATTTGGTTATGTAGTTAATTGGTTAACCTAGGGGTTTCTAACAAGTTTTAGGCTTAATTTCGAGAATTAAAGAAAATCAAAGAGGAAGAAAAATGAGTTTTTTGTGGTTTTCCTTTTTCTCTCTCTTCTCTTTCTCTCTCTAAGTTTTTTTTTTCAGAAAACCCCCCCCTTTTTTTTTCTTTCTTTTTCCTTCTTTTCTACCCTCTTTTCCTGCTTGCTTGCTGCCAAACCCGAGCAATTAATGCTCTTCCTTTTTTTTTCTTCCATTTCTGCTGCAGAGGTATGGGCCTCTGCAGTTTTTCCGACATTACAGTCGTACGACTGTAACAATAGTCGTACGACTATCTTCTTCTTTTTTTTTTTTTTTAAGTATAGAAAATTCCGGCGCTTACAGCTATCCTAGACTAAGATCGGGTGTTGAATTTGATCATGCGAGGGGTAGCTGTAAGTGCCGGAATTTTACCTTACAGTAAACAAAAAAGTATAGTCATACGACTTTAACTACAGTCATACAACTGTAATTAAACTACAGTCGTACGACTGTAGATCGTGGCAGGTGAGCCAACCCACACCCTAAAAGCTGAAAAAATAGAAAGAGAAGAGGAGGCCAGTGAGAGATAGAAAAAAGAAAATAAAAGGGAGAAAAGAGAGAAAAGGGAAAGAAG
Organism: Euphorbia tirucalli; assembly: GCA_039660915.1. Lineage (NCBI taxonomy): Eukaryota > Viridiplantae > Streptophyta > Magnoliopsida > Malpighiales > Euphorbiaceae > Euphorbia > Euphorbia tirucalli. The sequence continues at coordinate 45,672,505 of CM077636.1, forward strand.
AAAAGAAACAAAGAAGAGGAAGGGAAGAACTGATCATCAGAAACCCTTGCATTTGGAGATTTTGGACCCAAAAGCTCTCAAACCCTAACTCAAGGAGAAAAGTCCGGATTTTAGTGGATTGGAGCGATGCCAGGGGTCAATCCTACGGTGGACGCACACCAAAGAGGTAAACACTCCTTTTGCCCTCTCTTTTACAAGCTTTTTGTGTGATTGGTGTGGTTTTGTGCCATTTTTTATTTGTTTTTCTTTATTTCTGTTTCTGGAGATCAAGAACAGTCGTGCGACTATTCCTGAGTTGATAGTTACAGTCGTACGACTGTAGTTACAGTCGTACGAGTGTTCTTGATTTCCAGCGCTTACTTTCCAGTTTGCTTCAAATAAAGTTTTGGCGAGATTCTGATTTTGGAACGGTTATAGTCGCACAACTGTAATTTACAGTCGTACGACTGTAACGTATTTTCAGAATCCGAATTTCCCTTTTTGTCTCAAAAAATTTCCAAAAATCCTAAAAAATTCAGAAAACCCCAAAAATCATCAAAATGAATTTTGTTGTGTGCATTCACGACCATAGATTCAATTTCCAGTAAAATTGCGTTTAGAACAATTCAACGACGGAGACCTAGTTCTCTCGAAAACCGACTCACCTCACATGTAAAAAAATGCATGCAAACCGGTAAAATTGTTTTCAAAATGATTTTCCCACAAAACCAAAACCGGGTCGGCTAGCCGAGCCAACCTGGTTATCCCCTAAATGCATACCCCCAATTCTTGATTTCCCAATTCTGTCTGTTTGAGTTTTATTTTTGGCGTGCTATATATATTGTGCTAACCCTCTGTTTTGTAGCTTTTTATTTTTATTTTTGATGAATTTAATAGATTAATACGTGTATTCTAGGAGATTATATTTTTTCTAGATAAATTGTGTATATTAGGCGCTTGTAAAGTGAGTTCGAGAGTTTTTATTTTTTATTCGATCGGGTTGTAATAATTTAATCATTTACTATTTTACCTAACATGTATACGCGCTGTATGTCTATTTATTTCAATAAAATTGACTTTAGAATTTGAAATACCATCTTTGAATATTAACCAATATTTATTTTAATTAGACACGAAATAAGGGATTTGTCCGACCCGAATCTCTGGATAGCGTAGCGGCCGTTCGTCCAGTTCAGCTGCATTATAAATTTCCCGGTTGAGCTGAGCCGGGTGGCGACTCTACAATATTCATCAAGGCTTAGGTCTCGGTTCTTTTAAGAATTAATTCTATTTATTTTCCAAAATCGATTTCCCATTATAAAAACCCCACGCCAGAGAAGGGCCCGCCCGAGATCGAGGCGCCCCTTCCGAAAGGGAGTCTCACGTTCCGTCGAAAACGCATCGTCCGCTCACAGCTCGAGTTTTCTTCAGTTGCAAAATAACCAGATCTTCCTTTTCTACTTCCTTTGGTACTGACATACTGCTTGATCCGGTCACCGGGGCTTTCTCATTCTGCTACACTACTGGTTGGTAGACCCTACCACTTCTTGTTACATTCTGAACTTTGGACACCTTTGGCTTTTCTTCAACTGGCAACTTAATGGTCTTATCACAGTCGTACTCTTCACATTCATCCTCTGAATCCAGGTCATCCAAGCTTACAGGCTTCACTTCCCTCTATGGACAAAAGTCGTCTCTTTCGCATAGACATAACGATTATTCTAATCTTTGGAACAAATAATCATCCCCTAATACAGCGACAAAAGTCGTCTCCATTATAAAAGGACGACAACCGTTCCTTTCTTTTGAGGACAAATGATCGTTCCTTAATGTAGGGACAAAAGTCATCTCCTTTGCATGGAGATGATAATCGTTCCTTTCTTTGAGGACAAATGATTGTCCCCAAAAATATAATGGACTATTTTTCATACATTTGGAGATTATTTTGGTCGTCTCTAAAACTCTTTTTTTTTTTTTTAATGTAAGAGACATGCATAAATAATAAAAATACAAGTGTATATTTATAAATTCTAAAACGTGATGATTCAACTTTTTCTTTAAATTTGTTTTTAATATATAGAACTGAAAAAAAGTTACATACTAGCCACATCCGAATTTTAACTTTCTAAATTTTAAATGAGTTTTCCATTTCAAAATTACAAAAATGTGACAAAGAAAAAAGTATATCTCAAAGTTTTGGAAATGAAAAAACACTTTAAAATTAAAGTTTTTGTGCAATATAACTATTTTTGAAAAAAAAAAAAGTAGCTAAATGTTTTAGTTGGAGTGTTTTTAACTTTTTAGATGGGGTTGAATGTGATAAATATTTTATCATTTTAAATAAATTCTATATGCATACGGATAAATTTTAGAATACTTCTAAGACACCACATCATTGATGCATTAAAACCATAAATCGAACAAATTAAACATATGCATAACACTTTCGATTTAAACTAAAAAAGATTAAATGAAATGTGACAAAAGTATCCAAAATGCTCTAAGGAAATCCTAGAAAGTAACTAGGGCTCATGATAACTATTTTATAATGTTTAGAATGAAAAAAAAAAAAAAAAAAAAAAAAGGTTAACGAAAAATAAATATATATCAAAAGAAAAATCTTCACAAAATGAAAGAAAACAACCTTCCACTCTATAGAGAGAGAGTAATTTTCCGATTATTGGAAAAACAACCAAATTTTCCATACAACAACTATCATTTTTTTTTAAAGAGAATTAGGCGGTTACTTCTTACGACTTTACTTGCACCCTATTGTTTTAAGCCCTCCCCACCTTCCTTTTTTTCCACCGCCATCTTGTTGAATATGGTAAAAGCCACTTTCTGGTTCTTATATTTATCAAAATTTCTTTCATTAAGTCATTTTAATCTAATTGTAATTTAGATATCTAATGTACAAGTTAATTACACTTATGTTCGTCCAAATATCATAAATGAAATAGAATCTCCACAAAACTCTTTGCACTCTACTTGTTTTTTCTGTTGTATTTTTGACCTACCAAATCAATTTGTTAGAAATTTCAGTGACTTAAAAATCACCAAGTGTCAAAAAATTAATTATGTAGCAGCCAAGCCACATTTTCACCATTCCCATTTTGGTGAATCTTAGTCAAAAGAAGAAAAAAAAAAAAAATAAAACTCAAAATTGAATTTTAGTCGAAAGAAGTAAAAAAACAAAATAAAATAAAACTCTAAGAAGTTTTGTTCGATCATGTGTGTAATTAAGCCACAAACCGTGAAATTTCACAAGAAAGTAACTAGATCTATAAAATTTATAAAAATAATGATTTTAGTTAATATTAACGGTAAAAATAATATACTACCGTAGAAAAAAAAGTTTGGATCTAAAACCTCAAACTTGATATCAAATACTTTTTGGCTTTCATTTACAAAAAATTTATAAATTTTACAGACTATGAAATTTTTTGCAGATTTATGGTTCCGGGCTATAATATCTAATAAATAAGAGTACATGAGCTAACTAAATCCAAATGAGATTCGAAAACTTATTTATAAAATTTAGAAAAATACAAGGGGCCAAAATATAGGGGTACAAGAAAAAAACCGAAAAACTGAGAAACCGTGAAACCGAACCGAAACCGAATTAAAAATATGGTTAACCAAACCGATGGACTAGTGTACGGTTTTTATTTTTAGAAATTAACGGTTATAGTTACAGTTTAGATTTTTACACCGAAAGTTTATGTGGACTCGCGGTTAACCAACTTTTTACAAATACTTTTCTTAAAAAATTATGTAATTATATATATATATATATATATATATATATATATATATATATATATATATATATATATATATAATAAGTGAAATATTTGGGTCTTTGATGTTAGTTTATTTCCTTACTATACAACACGAAATAGTCTCGGTCACACCCTTTCAATCTAATCTCCTCTCAATTCTTAATTTCACACTCACTGAGAAGCGAACAGTGAAGAACAATTTCATTAACTAATGTTTGATCTTATACAACAATTTTTATGTTTGGAAACATGTTTTTATTAATGTTTTAATTATTGGAGTTCATGGTTAAAATGTTATTTTAATTAATAATTAAGACTATAGTTTATAATTTTATATTTTTATTTGACATTTGAGATTTATGGTTTATAGGTTTCAAATATTATAAATTTAGCAAAATCATAATGTCTATTTCGTAAATGGTTAACCATAAAGAAATGGTTAACTGACTGAAATTAATGGTTAACTGACTAATGGTTAACCGAATTTAATGGACAGTGTATGATTAATAAATTAAAAAAACCGTTCAAACGGTTAACCTTTTGTAAAAGTCCACATGGACCAGTTAACCGACTGTGTGCACCCCTACCAAAATATTAGTTTTCCAGTTGAGTTTATCCAGTTGAGTTAAAGAAAAAAGAAAAAAGTACTCATACATGTGACTGCTGTTTTGGAAGTTCTTTATGCCCATAAATTTTGTTTATAAAATTCTGCTGTCAATTTCCGCAGTTTTCCTCCCAAATCTTCCCTACTATGTCCCAATCAAAACTTAGCTGTTGAATTCAACAGCTTGATCACTTAAGTTTCAGCAAAATCTCTTATGAGAAATATTTTGATTTCAGTAAGAAGTCAACATCTGTGATTTTATTGGGTTATGAATTAAATTTTTTTTATGGTAATCAAGTAACAATTACAAAATGTAACAATTATTAGAGGTACAAGTATTAACACCAAAATGTAACCATGTAGACGAATTTAGATGAAGAAGGCAAACACCAGCATGCTTAAAAACAGTGCTATTGAAATTGAATTTGTGACAAATGATATTATGATAATAATAAAAACTATTAACCACCCCAATGCTTGTTTTGGATGGTAAATGAGTAAAACCCAAAGTTTTCAGCAACAATAGGAGCTAAAACACACCACACCAAAAAGACCAAAAATATTAAGAAGTCTTCCAAGAAGATCAAATTTAATTAGTAGAAGCATATACCACGAGTGATGCTTGAAGATCGAAAAATTTTATAGTGTACTGGGTCCATGTGGACCATTTCAATGAAAAACTAACACGTAAGCAATATGAACATTGGAAAAATAAAAAACACTTATGTGTTAGCTTTTCACTGAGAAGGTCAACATAGACGGAGTCCATTGTATAATTTCACTTAAAGATCATGGTTCACCTTGAAGTGCGCATGGAAAAACCTTTTTCTCTGCCATTACAATCAATAATTGGATAAAATATGAGACATACATATGTTTGAAATCAAAACTACATACACAATAAATACTGAAAAGCTAGTGTTTACCTCTCTGAATGAATATTAGGGTTGTCAATCAGGTGACGGAGACCCGTTCCCGACGGGGACCCGTCGGGATGGGGACGGAGAATCCCCGATTAAAATCCCCACAGGGCAGCGATGGGGATGAATTTGTCCCCGTTTATTAATCGGGGACGGGGACGGTAATTACCTTACCCGCCCCGCGAGCCCCCGTCCCTGTCCTCATTTAAAGCCCGTGGGGATCCCCGATAAAATACCCGAATCCCCGTTTATTTTTCTTTAATTAATTTTATATTATTATTATTTATCATTTTATAAAAGAAAGTAATTAAAACTTATTTTAGAAACTAATAGTAATCGCCCAATTCTTTCTTAGTCTGCTTCTTCTTCTCATTTCGCATACTAGTGAAATAGAAACAAGCAGGAGGTGGCTTTCTTCTTTAACGTTAGCTCCCCAAATTGACAGTACTGCAGTAGCAGTCACTATTGCTGCTGCAGGCTGAGTGGTGGAGCCCGAACGGACTCACAAACAAAGGCAGTGTACCTCGTCGTTCAAGTAATAAAATCTGGCCTAAAGTCCAGGTATCGATCCCACAAGGAATTTAAACCTCGATAATCACTAAATTACTAAGAGTCTTTACGTGTCTAAGCGGAACTAAATTTAAGTTTGATTATATTAACAACTATATTAGTCTACTCCTAGTTGATCTATCCCAGCTTACTTTGCTCTTGAATTTGGAATATCAATTGGCGGTTTTACCGACCTATGAAGACTGATGGGGATGGCTTAATTAATCAACTACAAAAGACGAAGTTAATTCAACAATTAACCCTCAATTATATTCCTCCAATTAAATCAACCTAGCGTATCTAGATCTTTTAGGTCCTTAGCCGGTTTTCCTTGTTTAGAGGCGGTCTAATTCTTAAAGCTCAGAAAATAGGGGCACGTATGTTCCACAGTGTCGTCAATACTAATGGTTGCCTAGGTGTCAATCTAGGTAATGCCACGAATATGAACTTAATAGATTAAGATCTTATGAGACTAGATTATCACTAAAGGGATTGCATAAAGAAAAGGAATAAAGATTGAAATTAACTTGCATTCAACTGTATTAATCAAGAAAGATGTAACAGATTCAATGTTTTCAACCAAACAAGATCGATTGCGGAATCAAAAGCTAGCTAAATCGAATTACAAAAGACAAAAAGAAAAACTTATGCCCTTCTTGATCCAATTAACCGGGTGCCGACGGTGTGAAGATGCTTGGAGGTGTACCTCTATTAACGAACCCGAGCCGAAACTAAGAACGTTGCAAAAGGGGAAGGTTCAATGCAAAGCAATCTACCAATCGATGGTTCCAAGATTCAAAGAAAACAAAAAGGTCAAGCTAAACCCTAGCTACAAGTTTTTGCTCTACCTCTACAAGTTGGAAAAGATCCCCGAAAACAAAGAAAATAACCTATTTATACGGCTAGGTTAAAACCACAGAAAAGAAAAGCTGAAATTAGGGCAACAGCAGATTTTCGGGCCTCGGCACGCCGTGCTGGTGGAGTCGGCACGCCGTGCTATGCAGAGTTGGGATCGGCACGCCACGCTGATTGGAATGGCACGCCGTCGTGCTGCTTCTCTGGAACTCTTGGCACGCTGGTTGGCTTGGCACGCCGTGCTGCCATTGTGGCACGCCGTGCCATTCTGATTTTCAGCACTTCAAGCCCTTCTTTGCCGCCGCTGCTCCAACTTCCGATCCGGGTCCTAATGCCTGTCCAAAACAAACACAAAGGGACATAACCGCACCACAACCACGGACCATAAAACACGAAAAACAAACACGAGGAATACTAAAAATATAAGAAATCAAACCAAGACATAAAAATCACAAAATACGAAAAAAAACCAATCAAACATTCACATAAATGATTCTAAAAACTACCACTCAAACCACGAAATTGGCTAAAAGATAAGGTCGAAACCGACCTTATCAACCACCCCACACTTAAAGTCTTGCTTGTCCTCAAGCAAACAAAACATCTCCAACTCCCGAAAACAATGAAGCAAAATTAAAGATCAAATAATCGATTTTTACAAAATCACAAACCACAACCTCAATTTTATCCACAAGTCAAGCATACTCAATCAATAAGGCTGTCACAAAGAATTTAACATTTAACCCCAATCTCATGCACACAAAGTAACTCAATTAACTATCAGAATATGATTTGCATCACTAAAATAGTACACTCCTAAGTCACTTCCCAATCAATCACATAGATAAAGATCAATAGGACTTTAGAATTCACACAATTTTCTTGGGGAGGAAAACAAAATTATCACGATGCATTGATCGATTCCATTTGATTGACTTTATAACTTTCGACCTTACTTGAGATGTCACTTAGCTTTTCCGAACAGATAACAAAGATGGAGCAAACACAATGCACCCGACTTACTCAACTAAGCACATTCAATCAAGCGGCTACTAGCACTATTCATAACTTCACCTTGTAAGTGAAGCCAGCGGAATAAATTTCCATTTTTCATTCTTGACTTTTTGTCAATGTTCATTAAGTACAGATAATTAGTTTCCCTTACCCCAAGGTTAATCAAAATAAAACACACAATTTGCCTATTTCATCTCTTTACTCATGCTCAATCAAAAAGAAGCTTCTTAGAGAGTATATGTCTAAAAGCGATGCATCTCAACCCCAAAGTCTATATTATTCCAAAGGTGACAATCAAATGGGGCCTCATGTTGCATTCAATGTAAACATCCCTATTAACAAGCATACTTAACCTAGAAAGATGCAAAATAAGAGGTTATGTGGTTAAGGTTTTTTTTTTTTTTTTTTTTTTTTTTTTTTTTTTTTAAGATTGTAAAACATTGCTTATGAGGAGTTGGATCATTAAGTTGCAAGCGACAAACAAAAAAAAAACAAATATTATCAAACCAAAAACAACCAGAAATAACTCCACACAAAAACAAACAACAAATAGTGCAATGTAAAAAGAAATAAAAGAGAGAGAGGGAAAATCCCTTGACCCACCCCACACTTAAATTGCACTTACTTCCAAAAGTGCAAGGGAAGAAAGAGCAAAATAAAGCGGGAAAGGAAAAGGGTTACCTCACATATCGGGGCCGGGAGGAGGCGGCGGTGGATACGGCCAACCTTGATCAGCACAAAAACGAGTGGCAAACGCCTCGATATTGGCCATCCGCTGCCCAAGCATAACCTGATGGACGGTTAAGTTTTCCAGTTGTTCAACGATGCCATCTAACCGTCCTTCAACCCGCGCCATAAAATCCACGCCGACCGAGACATTTTCCGCATCCTCCTCGGCGGCCTCTGCTTCCTCATAAGCTTCCTCCTCATCGACCTCCATGGGAGCCTTTCCTTTACGCGAACCTCCCGCGCTCGAGGTACCTGCAGCCGTCACATTCGGGGCACAAGACAAAATGCCCTTCGAAAGCTTCTTGGGAAGAATGCTATCGAGGTGCCTATAACAAGTATTAGAATGAAAGAAACAGGCAATACAAGTGACGATGTGCCCTAACCCTAGTTCAGACTTGGACCTATTGTGGTGAAGGTAAAGGGCCTCCATGACAAAAAATCCTAAGTGCACCTTAACATTATTGTGCACATGCCACAAGAGTAACAGCTCAAAGGCATTGACCCGATTACTTTCAGTTTTCCCAGAAAAATTAAAGCATACAAACTTATGCAGCAGTTGCAAAATGGGGTCCTGGATTTGGGAAGTCTTGGCAAACTGGGGTTTGTATACCCCAGTGCCTATCAAACGCCAAAATTGCTTGGCATCCATATCTTCGGGCCATGTATAACTAGTTCCGTCTATGCCTATGCAATCCCGAAGACCATCGATGTCTAGGGAGTGTGCAACCCCAAAGAGTCGGAAGGTGATGCTCCTAAGGCCTGAATTAGGGTCAGTCTTGAAACTCAATGTGGAGTAGAACTCGAGGTTCAACTCCCTAAAAACAGGTACGCTAGATTTTACAAACGAATACCAACCTATACTATGCAATTTAGCACATAAAGCATCAGACCGATCTAGCACACTCAAAAATCCCCAATCGAAGATTCGGTAGGGAGTGCTTTCAAGAGGGAACAAAGTTTTATAACGCTTACCTTCCTCGTCCGAGAGCAGAGGAAAAGGACACTTATACTTAGTTGAAAGGCTCGTCAAAGGAGCCATTTGCGGCTCGGAAGGAAGGTTGGCGCGTGGCTCCGATTCCGGTGACGGATCCAAAGGCGGACGGGAAGAACCATGTCTCTTAGCGGGTACAGACTTTCTCTTCATTCTACAATTGCACAGCCATAAAAAAAAACAAAACAAAACAAAACTCAACAACAAAAGAAAACAAAACTATAGACAACCTAAGTGCAGAAATTCAATTTACTAAAAGAAAACATAACAAAAGAAAGACCCTATTAAGCAAGTAACCAAGCAAAAATCAAAACGAGAAAAAGAAGAATAAAGTTTAGATTCATACCTTGGTGTAGGGAAAATGAAGCACAAGCAGAAATCTAGGTCAAAAGGGGAGTGGAGGAGAAGGGGAAAGGAGAGAAAAATTGAGAAGGGAAGAGGAATAAGAGGGAGAGAGAGAAAGTGAGGGGGAGGTTTAGAGAGAGAAGTGATGAGAGAGAGAGAGAGAGAGAAAAATCAGAGAGAGAAATCGAGGAAGAAGAGAAAGAGGATGAATAGGGGCGTGAAGAAGAGAAGGGGGAAAAAGGAGGTTTAAATAGAGAGGCGCAGTTTTCGACCTAGGAATTCAAATTTTAAACGCTCGGCACGCCGTGCCAAGAATTCAGCACGGCGTGCTGAGCAGAGCAACGAAAACATACCTGGAAACAGAACGCCCGCACGCCGGCGTGCCGATGTGGCACGGCGTGCTGATGTGCTCTCCTCAACGCCTCTTTGAAGCAGAATGACGGCACGCCGGCGTGCCGATTTGGCACGGCGTGCCGATTTTGCTTGCACGCGATTTTGAAACAGAAGCGCGGCACGATGGCGTGCCGCTTGAGCACGCCACATGCTGACCAGATTGCACATTGGCACGGCGTGCTGAATTGCGGCACGGCGTGCTGCACTGAATATTGCCAATCCTTGCCTTGTTCCACACTTTGATCATGACTCTTGGCTACCTTGCTTAATACCCTATTCCTACACATAAAAACACACAAAAACATAATAATACAAATACAATTAATGTACAAGTGAGGCACACGTACCTCATTGCTATGTTTATAGTCGGAATAGCTCGACTTTCTCGCTTCTCTTGTGTTCATGGGTCTCTCAAGAGCATCACTTGCCTTTGCTCTTGTGCCCCCGTGAAATATTTCTTGAGGCGATGACCATTTACCTTTTGGATGCCCTCCGGAGTAAGTATCTCAATCATGCCCGAAGGGTAGACTTTGTGAATGGTAAACGGTCCTGTCCAATGACTCTTCAATTTTTCGGGAAAAAACCTCAACCTTGAGTTGTACAAGAGTACTGCTTCTCCCTCCTCGAAGCTCTTTTCCTGGATCCTTTGATCGTGCCACCTCTTGGTCTTTTCTTTATAAATTTTGGCGTTCTCGTAGGCCGAGAGGCGTAATTCTTCAAGTTCGAAGAGTTGACGAAGCCGGAGCTCTCCCGCTGCTTTCATATCAAAGTTCAAGAATTTTAAGGCCCAAAACGCCTTGTGCTCTAGCTCAACGGGAAGATGGCATGCTTTTCCAAACACAAGACGGTATGGTGACATTCCTATTGGTGTTTTGAATGCCGTCCGGTAAGCCCAAAGTGCATCGTTAAGCTTTAGACTCCAATCTTTCCTCGACATGCTGACCGTCTTTTCAAGGATTCTTTTCAGTTCCCTATTCGACACTTCCACTTGTCCGCTCGTTTGAGGGTGGTAAGGGGTGGCTACTTTGTGGGTAACGCCATATTTCTGCAAAAGGGAATCAAACTGCTTGTTACAAAAATGGGAGCCCCCATCACTAATGATAGCTCTAGGGGTCCCGAAACGAGTCAATATATTGCTTTTTAAGAACTTGATTACCACTTTTGCATCGTTCGTAGGCAATGCTACTGCTTCTACCCATTTTGACACGTATTCGACCGCCACCAAAATGAACTGATTCCCATTAGAGTTTGGGAATGGTCCCATGAAATCGATCCCCCATACGTCGAAGAGCTCACACACTAGAATTCCTTGTTGGAGCATCTCATTTTTTTGTGAAATATTTTCGGTCCTTTGGCACGCATCACAAGCTCGAACATAAGCCTCCACATCACTTCTCATTGTTGGCCAAAAGAATCCACAAGACAGAATTTTCCCCATGGTTCTATCCGGTCCAAAATGTCCTCCCGCCTCTCTATCATGGCACATTCGGATGATTGAGGTAACTTCCTCAAAAGGTACACATCTTCGAATAATACCATCTGCACACGACTTAAACAAGAAAGGATCATCCCAAAAGTAGTTTTTAGCATCATGAAAAAATTTTACCTTTTGGTTTCGTGTGAGATCAGGTGGAATGATGTTACCAACTTTATAGTTTGCAATATCGGCAAACCATGGTATGGAAGTAACCGCAAGGAGTTGTTCATCCGGGAATGCATCTTGGATCTCCGGTTCTTGCTTACTTTCACCTTCTTGCGGCAGCCTTGACAAGTGATCAGCTACCACATTTTCTACTCCCTTCTTATCTCGGATTTCGATATCGAACTCTTGCAGCAGTAAGATCCATCTTATAAGACGAGGTTTTGCATCCTGTTTAGACATTAAATACTTGAGTGCAGCATGGTCAGTAAACACGATTACTTTTGACAAAACCAAATAGGACCGGAATTTATCAAAGGCAAACACAATAGCTAGCAATTCCTTCTCCGTTACAGAATAGTTCAGTTGAGCATCATTCAATGTTCTACTAGCATAATAAATTGGGCGGAGGATCTTATCCACCCGCTGACCTAAGCATGCACCTACTGCACCATCGGATGCATCACACATAAGTTCGAAGGGAAGAGTCCAATTAGGGCCGATCATTATAGGTGCTTCAATCAATTTCTGTTTTAACAATTCAAAAGCATGCAAACATTTATCAGAGAATTCAAAAGAAACATCTTTTTGGAGTAACTCGGTTAGTGGTTTGGAGATTTTAGAAAAATCTTTTATAAATCTCCTATAAAATCCGGCATGGCCGAGAAAACTCCTCACAAGCTTAATTGAACTAGGGGGGGGTAACTTTGCAATAACCTCAATTTTGGCCGGGTCGACCTTAATCCCTTCCCCCGAGATCTTGTGTCCAAGCACAATACATTCCCTTACCATAAATTGGCACTTTTCCCAACTAAGGGCCAAGTTCGTGTCCTCGCACCGCTGCAAAACCTTATCCAAATTTTCAAGACAAGTAGAGAAATTAGATCCATACACAGAAAAATCATCCATAAATACCTCCATGAAATCCTCAACCATGTCGGTAAATATGGCAAGCATACACCTTTGGAACGTGGCTGGTGCATTACATAAGCCAAATGGCATCCGTCTATATGCAAATGTCCCGAATGGGCATGTAAATGTGGTTTTCTCTTGGTCAAGAGGATCCACAGGGATTTGCATATACCCGGACAAGCCATCTAACGTACAAAAGAAATCGTGACCCACCATACGTTCCAAAATTTGGTCCAAAAACGGTAAAGGAAAATGGTCTTTCCGGGTGGCGTTGTTTAGTTTCCTATAATCAATGCACATACGCCAACCGGTGACCGTTCTAGATGGAATTAAATTACCTTTTTCATTCTCAATTACCGTCATACCGCCTTTCTTAGGCACACATTGGACTGGACTTACCCATTGACTGTCCGAGATTGGGAAAATTATGCCCGCATCGAGGAGTTTGATCACTTCTGCTTTAACAACCTCTTTCATGTTTGGGTTCAAGCGTCTTTGAGGTTGTACGCAGGGTTTTACCGCCTCTTCAAGGAATATCCGGTGGGTGCAAAAAGCTGGGTTAATTCCTTTAATGTCATGGATCGTCCATCCAAAAGCTCCCTTATGCTTCCGTAACACCTCGATAAGTTTTTCTTCTTGCTCAACTGTCAATGAAGAAGAAATAACAACCGGTAAGTCATTGGGAGGATGTAAGAAGGCATATTTTAAATTCATGGGTAGAGTTTTGAGTTCCAAAGTAGGAGGCTTTTCTAGTGATGACTTTGGTGCTGGTTTGATCTCTCTTTCTAGCCTCTCAAACCTTTGTACCCATGCACAATGTTCTTCTTCTTCTGAGGCAGACAACTCATCTCGTTCCGCCTCCAAGTTCAGACCTTCATCTAAAGGGGTCTCTAATTCACTGTAGAAAGTCTCACTCACACATTCATCAACCGGAGAGATAGAGGAAATAGCATAACAATTTTCATTATTCAGCGGATATTTCATTGAATTATAAACATTAAAGGTTACCTCCTCATCTTGCAACCGTAGAATAAGTTTACCTTCTTGCACATCGATCAAGGTCCTACCGGTTGCAAGGAATGGTCTCCCGAGCAAGATTGGGACTACCGTGTCCTCCTCCATGTCTAGTACCACAAAATCCGCTGGAAAAATGAACTTGTCTACCTTGACTAACACGTCCTCTATTACACCTTGTGGCCTTGCTATAGATCGATCCGCTAATTGGAGTGTCATGTTTGTAGGTTTTGGATCCCCCAAACCAAGCTTCCTAAACATTGAAAGTGGCATCAAGTTGATGCTTGCTCCCAGATCACATAAGGCATTTGCAATTTTAAGATTCCCAATTTGACATGGAATCGTGAAGCTGCCTCGATCCTTTAGTTTAGGTGGAAGTCTGTTGCTTACAATCGCGGAACACTCTTCTGTTAGGGCCACTACTTCGTCATTCCCTAATCTCCTTTTTCCTGCAATTAGCTCCTTGAAAAATTTAGCATAGGTGGGCATCTCTTGAAGAGCTTCCACCAAAGGGATATTAAGTTCAAGCTTTTTAAAGATGTCAAGGAACTTAGAGTATTTCTGGTCCAATTTGTCCTTTCTCTCCTTCCTTGGATAAGGAAGTTGAGGAATGTAAGGACTAATAGGAACAGAAATATCTTCCTTTTTAGCATTAGAAGAAGTAGAGATGTTTTCGGGTTTAGAATGACTTACTTCTTCCGATTGATTACTTACTCTCATGGGTTGATCAACCCTTGGTTCTTCCGTTTGCCTCCCACTCCTTAGAGTAATTGCTTGGGCTGTCTCCCTTGGGTTTTGTCTTGGGTTCGGTTCCGTTGTACTAGGAAGGCTTCCTTGAGGCCGTTCTTGCAAGCTTCTAGCTATTTGAGCCAACTGGTTGGTGAGGTCCCTGTTCAAAGCTTCACTATTGGCCAAACGAGCTTCGTTAGTAGCCAGACGAGTTGATATGTCCTTAAGAAGGCTTAATACCGACTCATCTTGTTTAACATTATGAGCATTACTATTTTGACCAAATTGAGATTGAGGAGCCCTACCAAGCTCTTGATTACGAAAGTCTTGCAAAAAGTCATTAGAAGGTTTCAACACATTTTGATTGTTACCATAGGATAGATTCAGATGTTGAAATCTTCTTTGAAAGTTGTTATTATTTTGGAAAGCATTTTGAAGGGGTGGTTGATTATACCTTTGGTTACCTCCAACATAGCTTACCTCTTGGGCTGATGGATTGCCCATTCCACATTCTTGACCGGGATGGTCCCCTCCACAAGACACACACAGCACAGGTTGGTGTGTTGGGTTCAAACTTAGATGTGCCATCATAAGATCAACCTTCTTATTCAATTCCTCCACTGCTGTATCACGGCGTCCCATTTCTACAGCATGGACATCTCTTCGCGTTGGCACTTCTTGTTGCCACAAGGGGCTTTTCCTAGCTAGTTCCTCAATAAGTTCTTCCGCTTGCGTTGCGGTTTTATTGAAAATATCTCCACCTGCAGATGAATCAATGATAGCACGGTGAGAAGGCGAAATCCCATGATAGAAAATACTTACTTGAGTGCAATTAGGAAGGTCATGGTGTGGGCAGTTTCTGAGTAGCCTTTGAAAGCGCCTCCATGCCTCCATCATGGATTCTGAACCAAATTGCCGGAAGGCTGTGATCTCATTCTTCAATTGGACTGTTTTAGACGGAGGAAAGTAATAAGCCAAAAATTCTTCCTCAAGCTGGTCCCATGACGTTACGGATCCCGCTCGAAGGGACTTGTACCATTCAACAGCTCCTCCGATTAAAGAAAATGGAGATAACTTCAATCGGATCACGTCTTGGGGAACTCCATTGAGTCTTACAGTATCAGCCACCATTAGGAATCGATCAAGATGATCGTTCGGGTTTTCATTGCTAGCTCCACTAAATTGGCCGTTACTTTGCACCATTTGGATCATGTTCGTCTTGAGCTCGAAGTTGTTAGCAGTGATTGGTGGTAGAATAACACCAGCCCGGTTTCTAGGACGATGGGGTGCCATCATATCCGCCATAATTCTATCATCTCCCGCGCCTTCCAACTGACGTTCTTGGCGGAGACGTTCCTGCTCCCGAACTTCAGCCTCAATCCTCGCCCTCATCTCGGCTTCGATTTCATTCCTCATTTGTCGCCTTTGTTCCTCGTCCATGGCTGCGGTTACTACTCTTTGGGATCTTCGAATATTCCTACACGTACGGTCAATTTCAGTATCCAAAGGTAATAATTCAGAACTTTGAGAACGAGTTTGCATAAGCTAGGAAACACTCACACAAAAAAGAAAATAAATTTTATACACAAATAATAAAACCAAAAACAGAATATGAGCAGTATTAACAATGCTTAGATCAGAAAATAATCCTTTTATCTAATGTTATCGCAACAAGTTAAAGTTCCCCGGCAACGGCGCCAAAAACTTGGTGGAGCCCGAACGGACTCACAAACAAAGGCAGTGTACCTTGTCGTTCAAGTAATAAAATCTGGCCTAAAGTCCAGGTATCGATCCCACAAGGAATTTAAACCTCGATAATCACTAAATTACTAAGAGTCTTTACGTGTCTAAGCGGAACTAAATTTAAGTTTGATTATATTAACAACTATATTAGTCTACTCCTAGTTGATCTATCCCAGCTTACTTTGCTCTTGAATTTGGAATATCAATTGGCGGTTTTACCGACCTATGAAGACTGATGGGGATGGCTTAATTAATCAACTACAAAAGACGAAGTTAATTCAACAATTAACCCTCAATTATATTCCTCCAATTAAATCAACCTAGCGTATCTAGATCTTTTAGGTCCTTAGCCGGTTTTCCTTGTTTAGAGGCGGTCTAATTCTTAAAGCTCAGAAAATAGGGGCACGTATGTTCCACAGTGTCGTCAATACTAATGGTTGCCTAGGTGTCAATCTAGGTAATGCCACGAATATGAACTTAATAGATTAAGATCTTATGAGACTAGATTATCACTAAAGGGATTGCATAAAGAAAAGGAATAAAGATTGAAATTAACTTGCATTCAACTGTATTAATCAAGAAAGATGTAACAGATTCAATGTTTTCAACCAAACAAGATCGATTGCGGAATCAAAAGCTAGCTAAATCGAATTACAAAAGACAAAAAGAAAAACTTATGCCCTTCTTGATCCAATTAACCGGGTGCCGACGGTGTGAAGATGCTTGGAGGTGTACCTCTATTAACGAACCCGAGCCGAAACTAAGAACGTTGCAAAAGGGGAAGGTTCAATGCAAAGCAATCTACCAATCGATGGTTCCAAGATTCAAAGAAAACAAAAAGGTCAAGCTAAACCCTAGCTACAAGTTTTTGCTCTACCTCTACAAGTTGGAAAAGATCCCCGAAAACAAAGAAAATAACCTATTTATACGGCTAGGTTAAAACCACAGAAAAGAAAAGCTGAAATTAGGGCAACAGCAGATTTTCGGGCCTCGGCACGCCGTGCTGGTGGAGTCGGCACGCCGTGCTATGCAGAGTTGGGATCGGCACGCCACGCTGATTGGAATGGCACGCCGTCGTGCTGCTTCTCTGGAACTCTTGGCACGCTGGTTGGCTTGGCACACCGTGCTGCCATTGTGGCACGCCGTGCCATTCTGATTTTCAGCACTTCAAGCCCTTCTTTGCCGCCGCTGCTCCAACTTCCGATCCGGGTCCTAATGCCTGTCCAAAACAAACACAAAGGGACATAACCGCACCACAACCACGGACCATAAAACACGAAAAACAAACACGAGGAATACTAAAAATATAAGAAATCAAACCAAGACATAAAAATCACAAAATACGAAAAAAAACCAATCAAACATTCACATAAATGATTCTAAAAACTACCACTCAAACCACGAAATTGGCTAAAAGATAAGGTCGAAACCGACCTTATCACTGAGGCATAGATTACTACATATTGTCTAATTGGCCAAGTGGGTATGAGATAATTTCGAAGCCCATAGTTGCCAATAGACGCTGTAATAGTTTAGATTTTGTACAAAATTCAACTTATATTTCAGTTAAATTTGGTTGTTTTATAGTTTCAACTTCTATAGCATTGGTCAAATTAAATATGCTAGTTTCTCTTTGATTTACAAGCTACAAGTTTTTGGATAAGATTGCTATTTGAAATATTAATCTATAAATCTGACAATTACCAGATGCATCTAGTAGAGAATTTTGGTTTTGGTTTTGATTTTGGTTTTCCTCCTATTAGAATTTGAGTTTTGAGAATTTAATTATTAATTATATGTTAGTGTGTTTGAGAATTTGAGTTTTGAGAATTTTATGTTTATAGTTTAATGTACAATTGGATACGTTTGAGGGTGAAAATTTAATTTTTACAGGTTTTTTTTTTTATAAAATATAAAACAAGCTAAACAGGGACGGGGATCCCCGTAGGGAACCGATTCCCCGCCGGGAACGGAAATGGGATAAAGATTTGTCCCCGGTTAATAAACGGGGCGGGGACAGGGATCCCCAATTAGTCTAGGGACGGGGATGGGAAATGCAATCCCCATCCCGCCCCGCCCCGTTTACATCCATAGTTGTGATGCACATGTTAAGAAATTGACAAGTGGCAAACTCGAGTCCAAATCTGTCAAGTGCCAGTTTGTGGGTTACCCTAAGGAAACTAAGGGTTATTACTTTTATGATCTGGCAGAAAACAAAGTTTTCATAGCCAGAAATGCAGTCTTCTTGGAGAAGGAATTCCTTTCCTAGAGAGACAGTGGGAGTAACGTTGAACTTTCAGAAGTTCAAGACTCACAAACTCCTGCAGCTACTGCTGAGGATGCTTCGGGAACCGATCTTACTACTCAAGAAATTGAGGAACTAGAACTGGCTACACAGGACCTTAGAAGGTCTGGTAGGACATGCCATCAGCCAAAGAGGTACGGTTTTCATGTGACTGATGTGTTGGGATTCGTTATTGGAAAAATAACGTGGCGCAACAGAAAATACACCGTTTAAAATTTCCTAGAATCCACCTATCGTGTCCAATTACCATTGATTAGAAAAAAACCAAATTGAATCAAGAGAGATTACCTCACCGGATTCGTCTCTTCTAGAGACTGCTGCAGAATCGTTTTCTTGAAACTGCGATCTCCAAAGTCCGCTGCACGACCAACTATTGAGTGGGAACCGGTGCTTGCCAAAGACGCAAAGGAATGGAGGATTAATGCTGGGATTTTCGGTTGATTTGGGGCTGCTCTTGGTGGCTGAAATTTCCAACAATTAATTAGAGTTGAATTAGGTTTTTTCCTCCTTAAGTGTGCCCTTATATAGACACCTTGTCTAATTGGGTTTTAATTAGGTTAATTAAACCCAAGCCCACCAGGATTATAATTACATAAATAAACTTTAATTAAAAAGTATATACTATGTAATTTAATTCCATTTGGCTAAATTTAATTACCCCTAAATAAAATTAAATCACACTTAAGTTAATACAATACATGTATTTAATTTTCCTACTTAGGAAAATTTTTTAATTAATTGTTTACTTTATGTAATTCAATTAATTGATAAATTAATTAATTACATTATGTAAATTTATTAATTAAATTAAATTCAACCCAATGTTAATTAATTACCTTGACATTGAATGTCAACTAATTAATTAACGCATTCCTTCCAATGTACATTACATGTATAATTTCTATAAGTTCCAGCTCAGTTGATCTATGTGTACGATCCTATGGGTCTGTCTTTATGTTGGCAGTAGGCCCAAGGCCCACAGACTGTAAGTAGGTTCTAGGAAACCTTTACAGCCCCCAATTAAGATAGAGATGCAGCATTTTTTAGAAGACACTCACCCGGTAGTAATCTCATAGTGTCCTTTGCCTAACGATATCGATATGAATAAACAAAAGGTATGGTGTCTGTCATCCTCTTCTGTTGTTTATTATATTTGTTGATCTTGAGTTGACTGATTAATCAAATAAGCAACCAACTTATTTGGGTATGGCCATACACTTATCAGTCCCACTCATCAAGTGGCCAATGATATCATCTTGGTATTACCCGAGTGGCAATTCCATCACTTCATCATCAATATCAACATGTTCACTGGTCCACCCAATCATACCCGTATTTAGCATCCTTTTACAGACCTGTTAGGCATATATCAAAGTGAACCGGATTCCACATCGATATTATAATGAAATCTGGTTTGAGGACAAAAGAGACCTACTCAAGAAAGACCTATGACGTGACAACCATGTGGCTTTCTTATGAGGATCGATCCAGTCCCATGTCAACGACATGTACATATATTCATGACTGACTATACAAGTACTATGACTAGTTAAGAACTACCATACAGTCATGGAATATACAAGTCTGTAGTTCTATTCATTCCCATGATTAGAACAGACCTGGGATGGGTTTTATGATTATCAGATAATGGATACTCTACTCATATTATAGCACAAGATATAAATGAAATAGATTAATTACCTTTATTAATGTCACATAAATAATGTATTCATACATGGCTCTTAATGTATAACACAAAATACAAGAATCCAATGCCCTAAGAACTAGGGCACACCAACAATCTCCCACTTGCACTAGTTCCAAGTGGGCATTGCCCTAATTCCTATAGATCTGGTATGACCGTCGTGCTGTGTCTGCAGCAGTGCTTTGGTCAATGGATCAGTGACATTATTCTTGGTGTCAACCCTCTACAATGATATGTCACCTCTGTTCACGATCACCCGAATGAGGTGAAACTTTCTGAGCACATGTTTGGATCTCTTGTGTGATCGGGGCTCTTTAGCTTGTGCGATGGCCCCATTGTTGTCACAAAAAACATCAACTGGGTCTAGGATAGTAGGTACTACTCCCAACTCGGTTATGAATTTCTTGATCCCAACGGCTTCCTTTGCAGCTTCGCACTCAGCTATGTACTCAGCTTCCGTTGTAGAGTCAACAAAGGTGGCCTGCTTTGAGGACCTCCAACTAATGGCACCGCCATTCAGAAGGAAAACATAACCAAACTGTGATTGGTTCTCATCCTCATCGGTCTCAAAGCTTACATCAGTGTAACCTGACACTACCAGCTCATCTTGACCTCCATACACTAAGAAAGCATCCTTAGTCTGATTAAGGTACTTTAGGATTGCCTTGACAGCCTTCTAGTGTTCCTCCCCGGGGTCCGACTGGTACCGGCTGGTCATACTTAGTGCAAACGTGACATCAGGCCTCGTACATAACATGGAGTACATAATAGATCCAATAGCAGATGCATAAGGGATCTTTTCCATGTTCCCCCAGTCCTTCTTTGTTTTAGGACCATCTTTCTTACTCAGCTTCAACCCATGGCGCATAGGCAAGAATCCTTTCTTTGCCTTGTCCATGCTGAATCTTTTCAGAACCTTGTCAATGTACGTGGCCTGACTTAGGCCTAGAAGCCGATTGGATCTATCTCTGTAGATCCTGATCCCTAAGATTGTCTCAGCTTCGCCTAAGTCCTTCATTGCAAAGCACTTACTCAGCCACTGCTTAACTCCTGGCAGTGTTGGTATGTCATCTCCAATGATAAGGATGTCGTCAACATACAGCACTAGGAAGGTGGAAACGCTCCCACTAACCATCTTATACACACAAGGCTCATCAGAATTCTGTGTGAAGCCATTTTCTGTAATGGCCTCATTGAATCTCTAATTCCATGACCTCGATGCTTGCTTCAATCCATAAATAGATCTTTGAAGCTTGCATACCCGGTTTGGATACTTTGGATCGATAAAACCCTCAGGTTGTGCCATGTACACATCCTCGAGTAGCTTTCCATTAAGGAAAGCGGTCTTAACATCCATCTGCCATATCTCATAATCGTGCCATGCAGCTATGGCTAGTAGTATCTTAATGGATTTGAGCATAGCAACTGGTGAAAAGGTTTCATCATAGTCAATTCCTTGAACTTGCCTGAATCCTTTTGCCACCAATCGCCCCTTGAAGGTGTTGTCGGCCTTTAACTTGAAACACCACTTGCAACCTATCACCTTAGCACCCGGAGATGGATCCACCAAGTTCCATACTTGGTTATCATGCATAGATTGCATCTCAGCCTCCATGGCTTTACGCCATTGATCTGAGTGTGGGCTTTCAACAGCCTCCTGATAGGTTTTGGGCTCTTCATGGTCAACGACCATAAGGTCCCCATCATCAGTCACGAGAATGTCGTACCTCTCTGGCTGATGACATGTCCTACCAGACCTTCTAAGGTCCTGTGCAACCGTTTCTGGTTCCTCAATTTCTTGAGTAGTCAGATCGGTGAAGCATCCTCAGCAGTAGCTGCAGGAGTTTGAGAGTCTTGAACTTCTGAAAGTTTAACATTACTCCCACTGTCTCTCTTGGAAAGGAATTCCTTCTCCAAGAAGACTGCATTTCTGGCTATGAAAACTTTGTTTTCAGCCGGATCGTCCCTTAGTTTCCTTAGGGTAACCCACAAACTGGCACTTGATAGATTTGGACTCGAGTTTGCCATTTGTCAATTTTTTAACATGTGCATCACAGCCCTAAATCTTTAAGAAGGAAACATTGGGCTTTCGGCCTTTCCATAGTTCATATGCTATTCCCTCAACTGCCTTGCTTGGTGTATTATTAAGAATGTAAGCAGCTGTCTCTAAAGCATATCCCCAAAAGGAGACAGGGAGTGTAGCATGACTCATCATCGAGCGGACCATGTCAAGTAAGGTCATATTCCTCCTTTCTGACACTCCATTCCACTGAGGTGTACCAGGAGGAGTGAGTTGGGATACGATCCCACACTCTCTCAAAAAGGAGTCAAACTCTTGGCTCAAATATTCACCCCCTCGGTCAGACCGAAGTGCTTTTATTTTCTTGCCAAGTTGGTTTTCTACTTCATTCTTAAAGTCCTTGAACCTTTGGAGAGTCTCAGACTTATGCTTCATCAGATACACGTAACCGTATCTACTGAAGTCATCCGTGAAGGTGACGAAGTATATAAAACCAGATCTAGCACTAGTGCTCATTGGGCCACATACATTGGAATGTATTAGCTCCAATAGCTCTGAGGCCCTTTCAACCGTCTTGCTAAAAGGCGCCTTTGTCATCTTGCCTCTCAAATAAGATTCGCATGTGTCATAAGACTGGATGTCAAATGACCCTAGCACTCCACTAGAGTGAAGCCTAGCTATGCGCTTCTCATTTATATGGCCAAGTCGACAATGCCAGATGTAAGTAGGATTAATTTCATTTTGTTTAATCCTTTTAGTATTTATGTTATAGATTGAACTTTCATGTTTTAGATCAAGGATATATAAGCCATTTTCCAGAAATGTTGTTCCATAAATAATATTGCCACATTGCATTGAAATTCTACCATGTCCAATATTAAATACAAAACCAGAAATATCCAACAAAGAAATGGAAATAATATTCTTGCGCATCGCAGGTACAAAATAACATTTTCTTAGTTCCAAAATAAGTCCACTAGGCATCTCCAAGAAATAATCTCCGATCTCCATGGCCTCAACCCAAGCACCATTTCCAACTCGAAGATCTACTTCTCCAGATCCTAATGATCTCCTATTTCTTAGACCCTGCACATTTGAACAAATGTGAGATCCACATCTAGTGTCCAAGACCCAAGATGTAGAAATAGCCAGATTAATCTCAACAACATAAATACCTGAAGCAGCAGTTTTGCCCTTCAATTGCTCCCTTAGCTTTGGACATGAGCTCTTCCAGTGCCCCTTCTCATGACACTCATGGCAGACATCGTCAAGAGAAGCAACCCTTGCTTTAGGTTGGGCCACCACCTTTTTACCCTTAGCCTTGGCTTTTTGGGACTTAGCCTTGGCCTTAGATTTGGCCTTTCCCTTAGCAATGGGTGTATTGCCCTTGTTCACTAGCAATACTTCAGGAGTCTTCTTAAGAGACTGCTCAGCAAGCTTGAGCATGCCATGCAGCTCAACAACCGATTTATCCAACCCTTGCATATGGTAATTCATGATAAACTGGTTGTAAGACTCAGGAAGTGACCCGAAACTAATGTCTACTGCCAAGTCCTGCAAAACTGGCAAGCCGAGGCAGGCAAGTTTATCAATATACCCTTTCAACTTTAGCACATGAGTGCTAACAGAAGTCCCAGCTGCCATCACAGTCGTGTAAAGTGCCTTAGCTTTCAGGTAACGTTCCTGACGAGCCTGATCTTGGAACATCTTTTTAAGCTGATCCATCATCTCATAAGCATGCTCGTCCATGAACTGCTTCTAAAGATTAGAAGCCATGGTACCCAGTATGGGGCACGAGACATCTCGGTCATCCCTCACATGCCGATCATACTGCTCCACCATCGCCGTGGTAATGCCTCGACCTGCGGGAGGGCTAGCTGGTAAAGGAGCATTCAGTACATACTCCTTGGACTCTTGTCTAAGAACTATTTGTAAGTTCCTAGCCCAGTCCAGGAAGTTAGTCCCCGAAAGCTTCTCCTTCTCCAAGAGTGACCTAAGTGAGAGTGAGTTGTTGTTTGTTGCAGCCATTTAAATTGCTTAACTGAAATGGGATTATCTACATGGAAGAAATCATTGCTTGAGTTAGAAATAAAGGACTTTTAAGCCAATTCAAATCAATAATCCAATTTTAATTTGTTTGTTGGTGTTGTTAATTGGCTAACTTGACCAAGATCCACAACTTATCAATGCCTGGCCGAACTAGGGCTCGCTAACCAACCATTGATTCGTTTGGTAGGACAACCTATCCAATCCTTCCACGAAGGACTCTTAGTTTAATGGGCTTATTGACACTTTACCCATCTGTGCTTAGGGCCCGCTCTAAGCTAATGCTACCCATGTTGAGTCAAACCACCATTCACATGTTAACCATACCAAGTATCTTAACCCTTGACGACCCACCGAATACTACAATATACCTAGCTAGGGCATGGCGCACATTGTCACATCCGTGTCCCATATCTCTAGCATTTTTGCCCCAAGTTTAATTATATTAATTGTTATTTTATCATTAGAGTATTAAGTTTTTAGAGGGGTATGATTAGTGAGATAATTTGGTGTACTTTGGAGAAATTAATTTTTGTAGGGTGGAAAGTTAAATGAGGGAAATATTAGGAGGACCAAAAGTGATATTATTACCCTATAAATATAAGGATATCTGATGCGAATTTCGTGGAAACCATTTCTCTTCTTCTTCTTCTTTTTCTTCTTCATTTTTCTCCATCCTTGTTCTTCATTTCTATTCTGCCCAGCTTTAGTGATTTCCGATTTTCCGGAGTTTAAACCGTCGGATTGCCACCAAATTTTAGGTGCAACTTCTAGACTCATAGTTCTTCATTTTGAATGGTGGAGATTGGATTTAGAGATCTAGAAATTCATTTCGTATCTAGGCAGATTTGGAGAGATTTCTTGATCCTTGGTTGTTTCTTTTCATTTTTCTTGTCCAAGTAAGTGATTATCAACTACCCTTATGATTTTAAGTATATTTATATAGTTATATCAAGGTATTCATACTTTGATTTTCCAGATTTTATAATTAGGGTTCTTGGGTGAGAAATTTTTTAAATTTGGGGATTTTGTGAATTGAATTCTTAAATGATGATTTGAAGTTATTTTTATGATGATTATGTATATGCATGTGTTTTCACTATAATTGCAGAATTATTTCTTGATATATATATATTTTTGTGAGTTATGTTTTGAAAATGAAGAATTCAAGTGTCTTAGATTGTGTTGAAAAGGGGTTGTTGAACCCGGGAATGTGATTTTGAGGAAGTTTGGCTTATATGAATTGGTTTTGTATGAATTCTAGTTTGATGTTGGAATTGAAATGTTTTGGTATCCATCTAGAGTGATTCGGTTTGGTGGTTTTATTTGAAGACCATATCTAGTGAGAGATATGGCCTGTGTACACAGTTTAAAGACCTAATCGGGTATGGCAAAGAAGTGTTGGGTAAGACCATGCGGGATTAGGCAATGTAAGAGATATCTCGACTCTATTGTGAATGTTGATTATGATTCGATGGGGATGAACTCTAGATTGGATACAATTGGGTTGGAATGGATGATTTGGAAATAACTATGTGTTTCTTATGATTTGGGAATTTTTATGAAACGATATAATTTTATCTCTATTTATGTGGTAAGATGTTTTTGCAATACATCGTTGTTGGATAAAAACATTTGTTGGATTTTGGTATTTTATACACCGTTATTGGATAAAAAAAAAACATTTGTTAAGCTTGATTTAAAAATAGTTGATTTTGGTGAAAGCAAATATATACATATATAGCTATTTTGAGTAGAATTATTTTATGTAGTTGACAATTGCTTATTGAGATTTTTGTCTCATTTTTCTTTAAATGTTTTTATTGTATTTAGGCGAAGAGGAAGTAGGTACCGAGGAGGGTACTATTCGCTAGGGCAGGTTCGGAAGTGGCCACGGATTGTCAGTCGTCACTAGGGTATTGCATTGCATGATGAGCATGAATCTATTACTTTTGTTTTGTATGAACGTTATTTCCAAAAATGTTATTTTGGATTGAAATATGAAGCAATGCATTTGTATATTTTAAATGTCAACATTTTCAGTATGAAATTTAGAACTTAATATATGTACTTCTCTTTTGACTCTTTATTTATTATCATTATCATTTTTTTTTTTGTGAGATGCTACCTTGGCTTAGGCGCCCGCCAAAGTAGTGCCTCACTGTCACGCTGCGACCGATTGGGGCTGGGTGTGACAGATTGGTATCAGAGCAAGGTTGATCCATAGAGATATACATATATGGTATATGATTTAAGTATGACATTGTGTGGTATATTTATGGAATAAATGAATTTATTGAAATATGAGTTAATTAAATGAAGTGAAAAGTGTTGCATACATGACATTCATGCATACCAAGTATTAAGATATTATTTTAATAGTGTGTTATCATATAGATGCATCCAAGACGACCACGTGGCCGACCACCTCTAAATAGGGGTCGAGGTAGAGGAGAAGAATTTAGAGAGTTAGGTTGATGTCCTGAAAGCACGGAGGATAGTGAAGCCTCTGATGCTAGAGTTCCACCTGTTGTCCATCCTCAAGGACAACCGCCACCCGAACATCATGTACCACCTTTGGCTCCACAAGCCGAAAGACCACCTGTTGCACCAATCTTGCAACTTCAAACCCAAACCTTGGTTGAAGCTTTTGTAGCCATGATGGAAGCACAAAGGACACGTCGAAGACCTAGCAAATTGATAGAAGATGCCAAGAGTTGTGGGGCATTTAACTTTAAAGGAACAATTGAGTCGGAAGAAGCTGATAATTGGTTAAAGGCTACTGAAAAGGCCTTTAGTACTATGCAGATTGGGGAGGAGGATAAGGTCAAGACGGTTAGTGGTTTATTACATGGGGCAGCAGATTCATGGTTGACTAGTATTAGGGGATTGTATCCTCAGGGTATAAGCTGGGAAGAATTCAAACGTGAGTTCAACACAGAATATCTTACTGAATCATTTCAGAAAGCCAAGAGGAATGAGTTCTTTAATTTGAAATAAGAAACTATGTCTGTGAAGGAGTATGTGGATAAATTTGACGATTTGTACCATTATGCCAGTCAGTGGTTTCCTACTGAAGAAGTTAAATGTGAAAGGTTTAAAGATGGTTTGAATGCGTTTTACCAAAATGAGCTGAGCTTGTATGAAGGCACACATTATCGAGGTTGGGTAGAGAAGGCATTGCAGAAAGAAAGATTGAAAAGTAAGTTAGAATCCGAGAGTAGT
Source organism: Euphorbia tirucalli (assembly GCA_039660915.1). NCBI lineage: Eukaryota > Viridiplantae > Streptophyta > Magnoliopsida > Malpighiales > Euphorbiaceae > Euphorbia > Euphorbia tirucalli. The sequence continues at coordinate 45,700,004 of CM077636.1, forward strand.
CAAAAGCAGTCAGTGGATGTGGGTAAAGGCAAGTCTGTGAAAGGGGGATCATCTCAGTATACGAGAGGAGGTTCGATGAGTCATACTACTCCTCGAGCATCTAATACTACTAGTCAGGCTGCACCTCATTCTTCCATGGCTAGTAGTGGTAGTGTACCAAAATGCAATCAGTGTGGGAAGTTTCATTCAGGACAATGTAGGAAGCGATCTTTTGAATGTTTCAAATGTGGAGGTAGTGGACATATAAAGAGAGATTGCCCTTCGGGTAGGGTAGCTGAATCTAAAAGAAGGGTCACTTGTTTTGAATGTGGTGAAGAAGGACATGTACGCCCTAACTGTCCTAACTTGAACAAATCTGGGGGAAGCCGAGGATCACAAGTCACTAGAGGAGGTCAAGATAGTGGTTATGGAAGAGGAAATGGACGAGGAACAAGCAATGCTTCACGAAGGACTGGGAATCAGGGCACTCAAAACAATAGAGTTTCAGCTCAACCACGTGTTTATGCTATGACTCAACAAGAGGCTGTTATGTCTAATGAAGTAATTACTGGTATGATTTCTTTATTTGGAAAAGATTCTTATGTGCTTATTGATCCTGGTGCTATGCATTCTTTTGTGTCACCTTTGTTTATGTCTGGAACAACATGGGAGTTGAAGTTAATGCCTGAATGTTTAACCTTTAGCATGCCTATGGGAGAGTCTTTAGTTTGCACTCATGTATATCCTAGTTGTGAGTTGGAGTTTGGAGGGTCTATTATTCACGTTAATTTAGTACCATTGGAGATTCAAACATTCGATGTGATATTAGGCATGGATTCGCTGTCCAAGTACCAAGCAATGGTGGATTGTTGTAGGAAGGAAGTTAGGTTTGTATTAGCTAGTGGGGAGGAATATATTTTCTATGGTGAAAGAGAAGTGCATAGGAATTTAATCTCCGCTATAGCAGCCACAAAAATGTTAAGGAAAGGGAGTGAGGCTTTCTTAGCATATGTGGTAGATAGGGAGAAAGAACCTACCAACATAGAAGATATGCCGATTGTGAATGAATATCCAGATGTATTTCCTGAGGAATTACCGGGGTTACCACCAGTGAGGGAGGTAGAGTTTACGATTGACTTACAGCCTGGTACCGCTCTTATATCACTAGCACCTTACAGAATGGCACCAGCAGAAATGAGAGAATTGAAACTGCAGTTGCAAGATTTGTTAGACAAGGGGTACATACGACCAAGTGTATCTCCTTGGGGAGCTCCAGTCTTGTTTGTAAAGAAGAAGGACGGATCATTGAGGTTGTGTATTGACTACCGTCAATTGAATAGGGTTACTATCCGGAACAAGTACCCGTTGCCTAGAATTGATGATTTGTTTGATCAATTGCAAGGGGCGACTACATTTTCAAAGATTGATTTAAGAACAGGATATTACCAATTGGGAGTCAGAGAAGAAGATACACCGAAAACAGCTTTTAGAACTCGATACGGGCACTATGAATTTTTAGTTATGCCATTTGGGTTAACTAATGCACCTGCAGCATTTATGGACCTTATGAATCGAGTCTTTAAACCTTACTTGGATTCATTTGTGATTGTGTTTATCGATGATATACTTGTGTATTCCAAGAGTAAGGAGGAGCATAAAGAACACTTAAGGATAGTTTTGCAAACTCTGAGGGAGAATAAACTATATGCTAAATTCAGCAAGTGTGAGTTCTGGCTTCATGAAATTAAGTTCTTAGGACATGTTGTATCAGCTAAGGGAATTATGGTCGATCCTAAGAAGGTGGAAGCAATAACCAACTGGCAGTCACCAACAACTGTACGTGAAATACGTAGCTTTCTTGGATTAGTTGGATATTATCGGAAATTTGTAAAAGGATTCTCACTCATAGCTTCACCATTGACACGATTATTGAGGAAGGGTATAAAGTTCAAATGGACACCTGATTGTCAAGAAAGTTTTGATATTCTGAAGTCAAGACTTGTTAGTGCTCCAGTGTTGACACTGCCGGTGGTAGGTGAAGGATATACAATATATAGTGATGCATCGGGTCAAGGTTTTTGGAATGGTGTTGATGCAAAATGACAAAGTAATCGCTTATGCCTCTCGACAATTGAGACCACATGAACGGAATTACCCAACGCATGATCTTGAATTGGCTACTATAATTTTTGCCTTGAAAATATGGAGACATTATTTGTATGGTGAAAAGTGTCGTATATTGACTGATCATAAGAGTTTGAAGTACATAATGACACAGAAGGAGTTGAATTTGCGGTAGAGAAGATGGATAGAGTTGTTGAAAGACTATGATTTGACGATTGAATACCATCCTGGTAAAGCTAATGTTGTAGCTGATGCTTTAAGTCGCAAAAATGTTGGGAACCTTAGCTTTATTCGAGCAGTAAGAATGCCTTTGTTGCTTCAATTAAGAGCTTTGAATGTAGAATTGACATGTGGAAAAGAAGGGGTGTTGAATGCAATGCTAAAAGTGAGACCAGTTTTCAGAGATAGAATCCGAAAAGCTCAAAGTCGAGATGAATTTTTAGAGCAAGTTAGAAAGGAGATTATAGATGGGAAGAAGACAAAGTTCAGATTAGCGGATGATGATATGATCATGTTCAGAAATAGAATGTGTATTCCCAACAACAATGACATTAAGGAAGAACTTTTAGAGAAGGCTCATGATTCTTCTTGTGCAATGCACCCTGGAAGTACTAAGATGTATAGAGATCTTCGTGAGCATTTTTGGTGGAACGGGATGAAAAAAGAGATAGCTGAATATGTGAATAAGTGTTTAAGTTGTCAACTAGTCAAGGCAGAACATCAAAGACCAGCAGGTACCCTACAACCGCTTGCTATTCCTGAATGGAAATGGGAACATATTACCATGGATTTTGTCAGTGGGTTACCTCGCACACGGCAAGGTTATGACGCTATATGGATAATTGTGGATAGATTAACAAAATTAGCACATTTTCTTCCAGTGAAAGTGACTTATTCCCTCGAAAAATTGGCACAGTTGTACATTAAGGAGATTGTGAGGATTCATGGCGTTCCAGTTACCATCGTTTCTGACAGAGATCCCAGGTTTACATCAAGATTTTGGCCTAGTTTCCAAAATGCATTGGGAACCAGATTAAAGTTTAGCACTGCTTTCCATCCGCAAACAGATGGGCAGAGTGAACGTACCATCCAAACTTTGGAAGATATGCTAAGAGCTTGTATTTTGAACTTTCAAGGTAGTTGGGATGAGCATTTGCCCTTAATGGAGTTTGCTTATAATAATAGTTATCATTCATGTATTGATATGGCACCATATGAGGCTTTGTATGGAAGAAGGTGTCGAACTCCTTTATGTTGGACTGAAGTTGGGGAGAGACAGTTGCTAGGACCCGAGATAGTCCAATTAACAGTGGAAAAAGTTTAGATCATACACCAGAAATTGAAGGCAGCCCAAGATAGACAAAAGAGTTATGCAGACTTGAAGCGTAGACCAATTGAATATGATGTCGGGGATAAAGTTTTTCTGAAGGTATCACCGTGAAAGGTTTACTTCGTTTTGGCAAAAAGGGGAAGTTGAGTCCAAGATTTATCGGGCCATATGAGATCATGGAGAGACTTGGACCAGTTGCATATCGTTTGGATTTACCTGATAATCTTGCTAATATCCATAATGTGTTCCATGTGTCAATGTTGCGGAGATATAGAAGTGATCCAAGGCATGTCATCCAAGAGCAACCAATTGAACTTTCTCAAGACATGACGTATAAGGAAGAACCAATAGCAATATTGGCAAGAGAGGAAAAAGTTCTAAGGAATAAGAGAGTACCATTGGTGAAGGTGTTGTGGCATCGACACTCACGAGAGGAAGCAACTTGGGAAAGAGAAGAAGATATGAGACAACAATATCCACACTTGTTTACTTCATCCAGTAAGTACAATTTCGAGGACGAATTTCCTTAAGGTGGGGAGAATTGTCACATCCGTGTCCCATATCTCTAGCATTTTTGCCCCAAGTTTAATTATATTAATTGTTATTTTATCATTAGAGTATTAAGTTTTTAGAGGGGTATGATTAGTGAGATAATTTGGTGTACTTTGGAGAAATTAATTTTTGTAGGGTGGAAAGTTAAATGAGGGAAATATTAGGAGGACCAAAAGTGATATTATTACCCTATAAATATAAGGATATCTGATGAGAATTTCGTGGAAACCATTTCTCTTCTTCTTCTTCTTTTTCTTCTTCATTTTTCTCCATCCTTGTTCTTCATTTCTATTCTGCCCAGCTTTAGTGATTTCCGATTTTCCGGAGTTTGAACCGTCGGATTGCCACCAAATTTTAGGTGGGACTTTTAGACTCATAGTTCTTCATTCGGAACGGTGGAGATTGGATTTAGAGACCTAGAAATTCATTTCGTATCTAGGCAGATTTGGAGAGATTTCTTGATCCTTGGTTGTTTCTTTTCATTTTTCTTGTCCAAGTAAGTGATTATCAACTACCCTTATGATTTTAAGTATATTTATATAGTTATATCAAGGTATTCATACTTTGATTTTCCAAATTTTATAATTAGGGTTCTTGGGTGAGAAATTTTTTAAATTTGGGGATTTTGTGAATTGAATTCTTAAATGATGATTTGAAGTTATTTTTATGATGATTATGTATATGCATGTGTTTTCCCTATAATTGCAGAATTATTTCTTGATATATATATATTTTTGTGAGTTATGTTTTGAAAATGAAGAATTCAAGTGTCTTAGATTGTGTTGAAAAGGGGTTGTTGAACCCGGGAATGTGATTTTGAGGAAGTTTGGCTTATATGAATTGGTTTTGTATGAATTCTAGTTTGATGTTGGAATTGAAATGTTTTGGTATCCATCTAGAGTGATTCGGTTTGGTGGTTTTATTTGAAGACCATATCTAGTGAGAGATATGGCCTGTGTACACAGTTTAAAGACCTAATCGGGTATGGCAAAGAAGTGTTGGGTAAGACCACGCGGGATTAGGCAATGTAAGAGATATCTCGACTCTATTGTGAATGTTGATTATGATTCGATGGGGATGAACTCTAGATTGGATACAATTGGGTTGGAATTGATGATTTGGAAATAACTATGTGTTTCTTATGATTTGGGAATTTTTATGAAACGATATAATTTTATCTCTATTTATGTGGTAAGATGTTTTTGCAATACATCGTTGTTGGATAAAAACATTTGTTGGATTTTGGTATTTTATACACCGTTATTGGATAAAAAAAAAACATTTGTTAAGCTTGATTTAAAAATAGTTGATTTTGGTGAAAGCAAATATATACATATATAGCTATTTTGAGTAGAATTATTTTATGTAGTTGACAATTGCTTATTGAGATTTTTGTCTCTTTTTTCTTTAAATGTTTTTATTGTTTTTAGGCGAAGAGGAAGTAGGTACCGAGGAGGGTACTATTCGCTAGGGGAGGTTCGGAAGTGGCCATGGATTGTCAGTCGTCACTAGGGTATTGCATTGCATGATGAGCATGAATCGATTACTTTTGTTTTGTATGAACGTTATTTCCAAAAATGTTATTTTGGATTGAAATATGAAGCAATGTATTTGTATATTTTAAATGTCAACATTTTCAGTATGAAATTTAGAACTTAATATATGTACTTCTCTTTTGACTCTTTATTTATTATCATTATCATTTTTTTTTTTTTTTTGTGAGATGCTACCTTGGCTTAGGCGCCCGCCAAAGTAGTGCCTCACTGTCACGCTGCGGCCGGTTAGGGCTGGGTGTGACACACATTGCAGCATCAATGGGAGGAAGAGGTGTGAATGTGGGAAGCACTTTTAAGTGACTCAATATTTTAATTTTCGGATTATAATTAAGTGATACGGCTTAGCTTGCATAAACGCGGGTAATAATCTGGTGATCCATACATCCATATTATATGACAAATGCAATAGCATACTTAATTTAAAATAAATGAGATCCTATGGGCCTTTAATTACAACCTAATGAAAAACTAAATATCCTATCTAATTCTTCATGGGTCAGACTGCAATCCTTCTTGGGCTCCCACCATGGGCTTTTTCCATCTGGGCCTTCCTCCATACTTGATGCAATTACAATAATTTTGTAAAATAAAATCTATTCTAAAATTACATCAAAATAAAAAAATGGCACGCAGGCCATATTTCCCAAAATTAAATTACAACCGATAATAATTTAGGGCCCATAGAACTCAACATAACATTTCAAACAAAGTACATGTCGTGCACATACATACCAATATGATGCATGATCATGGCATTCCAAATTATAAATATAAATGTTAAGCCGAGTTACTTAGGGTGAAATCACCAATTTCAACAAATGTGACTAAGACCCATAAAGGCCCAATGGATAACATCCATAAATGCAAAATTAACAATTTTGCTCCTACTTGAATTTGGGTTGTCACAAATTTAAAATTTAGCTCTCCCAATTTTAACCGGTGTCACGGTTTATTGGGCCAATTTCACAAAGTCCATATTCAATTTAATGTGCAAACAATTAAATTAAATATGCATGCCAACAAAATAAATAATTTAAATACAAATTAATTTAAAAAAAATTTAATTTAATTTGTGTTAGGGTCCGGGATAAAAAAATACCCACAAAATCCAAACCGGACTAAAAACCCCCCGCGACGCTGCTGCCAAGGCAGCAGATGGAATCGCAGAATTGCGATTCCATCTTTTGCCCAAACTATATTATTATTATTATTTTTTAATCATAAACAAAAAATGTTTCCAGCAAAAATATATACATATAATTAATATACAAAACAATTTTAGATGGAAAACAATTGGGGAAAAATAATCAAAAACCCCAATCCAACAATTTTAGGGTTTATCCAAAAACAAAACCAATTGAACAAAAAAAAACTCTAAAATCACAAACTTGAAACCTATTCTTTCTTCAAGAACGCTTTCAAGAACCAATTGCAATCAATCTAATGGACAAAACCTAGGCTCTGATACCACTGTTGGGATTCGTAATTGGAAAAATAACGTGGCGCAGTGGAAAATACACCGTTTAAAATTTCCTAGAATCCACCTATCGTGTCCAATTACCATTGATTAGAAAAAAACCAAATTGAATCAAGAGAGGAATCAAGAGAGATTAATTCACCGGATTGGTCTCTTCTAGAGATTGCTGCAGAATCGTTTTCTTGAAACTGCGATCTCCAAAGTCCGGTGCACGACCAACTATTGAGCGGGAACTGGTGCTAGCCGAAGACGCAAAGGAATGGAGGATTAATGCTGGGATTTTTGGCTGATTTGGGGCTGCTCTTGGTGGCTGAAATTTCCAGCAATTAATTAGAGTTGAATTAGGTTTTTTCCTCCTTAAGTGTGCTCTTATATAGACACCTTGTCTAATTGGGTTTTAATTAGGTTAATTAAACCCAAGCCCACTAGGATTATAATTACATAAATAAACTTTAATTAAAAAATATATACTATGTAATTTAATTTCATTTGGCTAAATTTAATTACCCCTAAATAAAATTAAATCACACTTAAGTTAATACAATACATGTATTTTATTTTCCTACTTAGGAAAATTATTTAATTAATTGTTTACTTTATGTAATTCAATTAATTGATAAATTAATTAATTACATTATCTAAACTTATTAATTAAATTAAATTCAACCCAATGTTAATTAATTACCTTGACACTGAATGTCAACTAATTAATTAATGCATTCCTTCCAACGTACATTACATGTACAATTTCTATAAGTTCCGGCTCAGTTGATCTATGTGCACGATCCTATGGGTCTATCTTTATGTTGGTAGTAGGCCCAAGGCCCACAGACTGTAAGTGGGTTCTAGCAAACCATTACAGCCCCCAATTAAGATAGAGATGCAGCAGTCTTTAGAAGACACTCACCCGGTAGTAATCTCATAGTGTCCTTTGCCTAACGATATCGATATGAATAAACAAGAGGCATGGTGTCCGTCATCCTCTTCTGTTGTTTATTATATTTCTTGATCTTGAGTTGACTGATTAATCAAATAAGCAACCAACTTATTTGGGTATGGCCATACACTTATCAGTCCCACTCATCAAGTGGCTAATGATATCATCTCGGTGTTACCCGAGTGGCAAATTCCATCACTTCATCATCAATATCAACATGTTCACCGGTCCACCCAATCATACCCGTATTTAGCATCCTTTTACAGACCTGTTAGGCATATGTCAAAGTGAACCGGATTCCATATCGATATTATAATGAAATCTGGTCTGAGGCCAAAAGAAACCTACTCAAGAAAGACCTATGACGTGACAACCATGTGGCTTTCTTATGCGGATCGATCCAGTCCCATGTAAATGACATGTACCTATATTCATGACTGACTATACAAGTACTATGGTTAGTTAAGAACTGCCATACAGTCATCAAATATACAAGTCTGTGGTTCTATTCATTCCCATGATTAGAACAGACCTGGGTGGGTTTTATGATTATCAATCAATGGATACTCTACTCATATTATAGCATAAGATATAAATGAAATAGATTAATTACCTTTATTAATGTGACCCAAATAATGTATTCATACATGGCTCTTAATGTATACTACAAAATACAAGAATCGAATGCCCTAAGAACTAGGGCACACCAACATGATGATGGGGACCTTATGGTCATTGACCAAGAGGAGCCCAAGACCTATCAGGAGGCTATTGAAAGCCCACACTCAGATCAATGGTGCAAAGCCATGGAGGCTGAGATGCAATCTATGCACGATAACCAACTATGGAACTTAGTGGATCCACCTCCGAGTGCTAAGGTGATAGGTTGCAAGTGGTGTTTCAATTTAAAGGCCGATAACACCTTCAAGGAGGGATTGGTGGTAAAAGGATTCAAGCAAGTTCAAGGAATTGACTATGATGAAACCTTTCACCAGTTGCTATGCTCAAATCCATTAGGATACTATTAGCCATATTTGCATGGTACGATTATGAGATATGGCAAATGGATGTTAAGACCGCTTTACTTAGTGGAAAGCTACTCAAGGCTGTTTACATGGCACAACCTAAGGGTTTTATCGGTCCAAAGTATCCAAACCGGGTATGCAAGCTTCAAAGATCCATTTATGGATTGAAGCAAGCACCGAGATCATGGAATCAGAGATTCAATAAGGCCATTACAGAATATGGCTTCATATAGAATTCTGATGAGCCTTGTGTGTATAAGATGGTTAGTGGGTGCGTTTCCACCTTCGTAGTGCTGTATGTTGACGACATCCTTATCATTGGAGGCGACATACCAACACTACAAGGGGTTCAGCAGTGGTTAAGTAGGTGCTTCGCAATGAAGGACTTAGGCGAAGCTGAGTCAATCTTAGGGATCGGGATCTACAGATATAGATCCAATTGGCTTCTAGGCCTAAGTCAGGCCACGTACATAGACAAGGTTCTGAAAAGATTCAGCATGGACAAGGCAAAGAAAGGATTCTTGCCCATGCGCCATGGGTTGAAGCTGAGTAAGAAAGATGATCCTAAAACAAAGAAGGAACGGGAAAACATGGAAAAGATCCCTTATGCATCTGCTATTGGATCTATCATGTACTCCATGTTATGAACGAGGCCTGATGTCGCGTTTGCTTAAAAAAAAAAAAGATCGGTGCGGGTGGAAGAATCTTTCTCTCTCATGCATGCCCATTATATCTAACGCTGGATTGTCTCACCATCCCAGTTTCCATCACTATCAGATTTTTGTACCCTTTCTGTGGAAGAGTTGAACTTTCCTATCTTCAAACCCAAAGCACTTCCCTCTTCCACCTTTATCCATACCTTCGACACCCTTTATCTTTCGTTCACCTGCAAAGCACAAACACTTGCTTAATGGGTCACCCCTTTTCATCTTCTCTCTTGAGCCAATTCTGTGAAACCTTATTTTCTACCATCAATGGCTCCTAATAAGAAATTAAACCCTGATGTTGTTCCATATCGCATCATCTCATCAACAGAAAGGCGAAGGAGCAGATTATGGGAGGGGTCTTGATTTCATGACAGAGAGAGGATCTGAATATAAGTATGCTTCAATTAAGCTGAAGATTGCCGTTACGCCAGCAGACTATTGATGGAACTCCTGGCCAAGCACTACATGAAAGAGAATGAGAGTAATAATGAGAAATCAATGTCAACCTTTGATTTCTTGGATCTTCTCCTCAATTTCAAAACAAAGTGAACAAAGGGTATGCATTTGTAAATTTCACAAACCCAAAAGCCGCATGCCAACTTCAGCGAGCAGTTCACAATAAGAGATGACCACTTTTCTTATCCAGCAAAGTCCGCACCATAGCCTATGCTAGGCTTCAGGGAAAAGAGGAGCTGCTGAGGCACTTTGAGAGGTCAATATTTGAGCGTGAAAGTGATGATTACCTACCAGTAACATTCAACCCAGCAAGAGGTGGCACAAAGGGTTTAACTGAGCAAAAGGTGATAGGGAGAAGGTGGAGATTGGCACCAATTCCTTTTCAAGCTGGAGGAAATCCTCCACCAATAATGTTGGAGCAACCAGGTTTTACAAAGCTTTCAATAATCATGAATGGGATATTACCGGCAACAGAAAGACGTGCAAAACCTACTGTGCCAATATTCAGGGGAAAGTTGCATTTACCAACCATTTCAAGAACTCAGTCTTCAGTTGAAACAAAAGTGACTACTTACCACTGTTTGGCTGTATACCTAGGTGACTTGCCTGCAACATTCATCCAAAAAAAAAAAATTCCAATGAAGGGGAATTGATCAAAACCAGAGCCACGGGTTGGATTTCCCTAATGCATTCACATTCATTATGTCATAAATGTTTCATATTCTGTTTTGATGTTCAATATGTATATGTTATGTCATTGCATATAAATGTCCATATACAGGTTGCTGCACACAGCGAACCAGATCTGACGAAGTGTTTTACACCCAAAACCTCAAATGTCAGGGGCAGGTAAAAGCTAAGCCATTGGGCATTATCAAGAACAATGATCTCATAACCCTCGGTGAACATGTTGAGGCGTACTTTCCAATCCTAAAACAAGCCAGTGCGAAGAAATCTACTTGGCTAGAGTGCTAGTCAGAATTTTCTAGCCATCCAAAAAGAAAGCGATAATCCCCAGGAGAAAATTTTCTACACGGAAAACCGAAAAGACGTGTTGGCAACAAGAAAAGAGTGGTGTTCAGAGTCAAAGTCACCCTCAATTTCCCTATTGTATTCATTCAGTTGTCATCATAATGATATTAGGCGTGTTTGATTTCCCACTTAGATGTTCATATTGCATACATTGTGCCATTACATATAAACACCCATCAATAGGCCATTGCATCCAAACCCATGATGACTTCGATGGAATGCCTATTACGAATGGCAACTCCTGATCCAGGTGTGTTATCCCCAGCAAAATGTAATACATAATACAAGGTCTAATTCTCACTCCCCCCACTCAGACAAATGGGCCATCCCTTGACGGGCGGCAAATCTGTGATATTGATGTACTAAATCCGCTAGTACAATTGATCAAAGAGGTATGGAGAATACTAGAGTGAGCAAACCAAACGGAGGCATTCGTCGGTCTCAATAGGGTGGATAGAATGAATGGAACCTAGATGAGTCAGGGTCCCCAGCAGATCCCCAGTAAGGTCCCCAGCTAAGATGATCCCCACTGAGTCAGGGTTCCCAGCTAAGAGATCCCCACTAAGTCAGGGTCCCCAGCTAAGATAGTCCCCTCAAGAGATCATCGGAAGTCACAAATCTCCTCCCCAACCTTGCGCAGATACCAAGTACAATAGCATAAATATCATGTCACATAAATGCATGCACTCGAATCATGCATGCATTCACGCATACATGCATAAAAAACAATCAATCCGTATTTATTCTTAATTGAAGGGGGCAGAAATTTTTGTTCCCAAAATTATTGATCGAGGAATAAATATGCGCTCTTGAATCGAATTTTATTGAGACAATCATCACCATCATTGGATCGTCCTGAATCAGGATCCCTTCTAAAGCAGAAATGACTTAATCCACGGGCACCCTCAGAGTCATACTGTGGAAATCGGAGCTATACGACTCCAAATCTCATGTATGAAAGATTCTCCAATTACCAAAATTATCGTTCACGCTAATATCACACTGAGAAGGGTATTTGTTTCCTTTTACAGGTTCTGGGGCAAAACAATCTAGCCGTATTTATTCTTGATCGAAGGGGCAAAATTTTTTGTTTCCAAAATTATCGATCAAGGAATAAATACGCACTTTTGTGGGAATCTCAACGGTACACTCCACCACAGAGAGTAGACTACACGGGCACACTCCACCATAGCGAGTCAACTTGGAACCACGGCTGGCATCCCCAGTAAAGGATGTCAGGTACATTTCCACCTTTTCAGTCTCTTAACCACATAGGAGAGGAAGAAATGTCTATTGAAGAAGACAAATTACAGTTTGTGTTGTCTCTTCACCACATAGGAGGGACAGTGCATTTTGTTCAACCTTTTCACCATATAGGAAATGAAGAACATCTTGTCCAACCTCTTCTAGGAGAGGAAGCAAAATTCAACGGTACACTCCACCATAGAGAGTAGACTACACGGGCACACTCCACCGCAGCGAGTCGACTTGGAACCACGGCTGGCATCCCCAGCAAAGGATGCTAGGTACGTTTCCACCTTTTCAGCCTCTTCACCACATAGGAAAGGAAGAAATGTCTATTAAAGAAGACAAATTATAGTTTGTGCTGTCTCTTCACCACATAAGAGGGATAGTGCATTTTGTTCAACCTTTTTACCACATAAGAAAGGAAGAACATCTCATCCAAACTCTTCACCACATAGGAGAGGAAGCAGAATTCAACGGTACACCCACGACAGAGATTAGACTACACGGGCACACTCCACCGCAGCAAGTCAACTTGGAACCAAGGCCGGCATTCCTAACAAAGGATGCCAAGTACGTTTCCACCTTTTCAGCCTCTTCACCACATAAGAGAGGAAGAAATGTCTATTAAAGAAGACAAATTACAGTTTGTGCTGCCTCTTCACCACATAGGAGGGACAACACATTTTGTTCAACCTTTTCACCACATAGGAAAGGAAGAACATCTCATCTAACCTCTTCACCACATAAGAGATGAAGGAAAAGTTGTAGTTATTTCGACCTCTTCACCACATAGGAGAGGAAGAAATGTCTATTGAAGAAGAAAATTACAATTCGTGCTGCTACTTCACCACATAGGAGGGACAGTGCATTTTGTTCAACCTTTTCACCATATAGAAAAGGAAGAACATCTCATCCAACCTCTTCACCATATAGGAGAGGAAGGAAAAGTTGCAGTTCATTCGACCTCTTTACCACATAAGGGAGGAAGAAATGTCTATTGAGGCCTCTTCACCACATAAGAGAGGAAGGAGGATTTGATGGTACACTACCTTATAGAGAGTAGACTACATAGGCACACTCCACCATGGCGAGTCGACATCACGGGCACACTCCACCATAGGGAGTCGACATCACGGGCACACTCCACCACAGTGAGTCAACTTGGAAGCACGGCCAGCATCCCCAGCGAAGGACGCAGGTATGTTTCCTTCTCCTTTCTCACCGTGATCCCAATCGTGAGATCAAACTCGATCTAGGCTTCACAGCCCACCATGAGCCGACTTTGGTCCCGCGAAGGGCAGCTTGTGAGCATGGGTTTTTCCCGACCTCTATGATGAGAATTCCTATTTTACCTGTTGAGCAGATGAACATGAATCGAACTTGAGAATGACCAGAATGTCACCTGGAGTATCTCAAACATCCTGAAAAACCGAGCTATCCGTGATCTGAATCCTCGAAAAGGTCCCTCGGATGATTTTTTAGGGTTTAGGGTGTTTGTCCACTTTTTCCATGAATTTCAACCCCGGCTCTACTTAGAGCCGCACAACTGTAGGTCTGGAGCCGCAGGCTCTAGTCCAAACTCGAGTCGGACAGCTCTAGTGGGTTGAGTCAAGTTGTTCTGCAAAGCAAAACAACTTGACTGAGCACAGTATAGGCGGCCAAATTCAGAGAAAGAGTAGACCAGCATTTAATGTTTGAATGGATTATGAGTCAGGGATATAAAAAACAAAAAGAAAATGAGAGAAAGGGGGACTTTTGGGGTCTCAGAAGAGAGAAAAAAAACCAGGGAGAAAGAGAGAAAGAGAGAAGGAGAAACCATAGCAAAAACCATCCACCAAAACCAATAACTCAATACCCAAATTAATCCCTAAACATCAATAGGAAGCTTTCTTAACCTTTGTACATTGATCCGAGATTATTTCAGTTTGATTTCGGATTGTTTCGGATTCGTTTTGGTTTTCCACCGGTTGGGAACTCAAGGCAAATTTCAAGCTTTCAATACATTTCTGGACGTCAAACATACCAAAATAATATCAAGGTAAACTCTGAGAGGCCTTAAACCTGCGTGCATTGCTTTTTCTATGCGTTTTTCTTATTTTTGCAAGTTTTCCAGAAAAGGGTTACCCAAACACAGCTGCACGGCTGTATTTGTCTTGAACAGAGCCAGGCAGCTCTGGTACTCAAAGCCGCATGGCTGTGTTCTTTAGGGGTAGATTCCTAAAACTATCCCCAATCAGTCGAAAACAACCCGTTTTCCACTTTATGCATTCTGTTGTGATCGATTTCGGCCCAAATGCATCCGTATGTTGTAAAACTTTGGTTTTCGGATTTCTGCACATACGGATATTAGGTTTTTGGTTTTTCCAGGATTGTATTTTTTGAATTCTGGGGTTGTTCGATCTAAACCGGATTCGTAGTCCAGCATTAGCAGACCCCCGAACCTTATAAAATCCCCGAACCCTATTGGGGTTTGGTTTTCCTTCCCTCTTATTGCTCATCTCTTCTAGTTGATTTTAGTGGTATGTTAGAAGTAGGAGTAGGGTACTTATGGCCACAAAAACACATCACATGACACATTTTGATTGACCGGGGGTAGTAATAGAACTTTTGTTCAAGAATATATAACAAAAACATTTTTCTTCGTGATAGTGTGGGTAAACATGACATATGATCAGTAATTAGGTATTAAGTCAGTACAATATTATCGTTACTCATTCGGGAAAAAAGAAAAAAAACTTGATCCTATTGACATTAATTATCTACCAGATTGAATCCTGAGTTGTGAGAATACCCCACTAGGCATTGTATAAGGACCTTCGACTGCTAATGATTCATCTTCTTCAACTGGAACTTTTTGAGATGGTAATTGTTCCATAATTTGCAATGCTAATGGATCCAATGAATTACTTGTCATACTAATATCATCCTTCCCTCTACACACTGAATTCTTCTGGATCCCCAATACAAATTCCAAATCCCAAATCACATCTTGCATTACAGGCCTTTTTGCAGTATATGCTCTCAAACATTTCTCTACTGTTTCCCCAAACTTTTGCAATGAACCGAGATTAATCGTACCAACCAAACCAGGATCAATAATTGCCTCCAGTTGACCTTTCTTTTGCCAATTCATTCCCCATTCTGCTAATTTCACTTCTTCTCTTCGGTTCGAGTTGATAATTTGCTTATCTGGCACAAAGCACTTCAAGTAACAGAACCCCAAAAGAGTAAACATCTGATTTTTCTATCAATTGTGAAGTCATAAAGTATTTAGGATCTAGATAACTGAAACTTCCTTTCAATGATCCTATGTTTTCATCAGGATCCCAAGAGCCTGATTTCTTCTGACCAAAATCAGCAACTTTAGCTGTGTAATCTTCATTTTACAGGATGTTTGTCGACTTGAGATCACTGTGAATGATTCTGTTTAACAATCCTGTATGGAGATAATGAATTCCTTTAGCTGAATCTATGCAAATTTTTAGTCTTTCCTCCCATGAAAATTCAGATCTTAAAGTATAGTTGTTTTCAGCAGTGGAATCTGAAATGTAAAGATGTTCTCTTAGTGTTCCCTTTTCCATAAATTCATAAACCAATATCATTTCGGACCTTTCATCACAGTATCTGATCAGAGAAACAAGATGGTGGTGTCAAATTAGGGGTAAGATCATGATTTCAGTTTCAAATTCCATCTTTCCTTGTCCATGCCCTGGTTCACTTCTTTTGACAGTAACTTTTACGCCTTGCCGGAGTGTTCCTTTGTAGACTTTCCTGAATCCGCCTTCTCTATTTAACAAGTTTGAACTAAAATTCTTCGTCGCATGCTGGATTTCAGCATATAGGGATTTGAAGGGATATGCTACTCTGAAAACTCAGAGTAGATATCACCGACCACTTGATGAGTGGGACTGATAAAAGTGTGGCCACACCCAAATAAGTAAGGTTACTTATTTGTGAAGTTCAGTCTACTCAGAGTCAAGGAATGTCCATGCAGCTATAGAGGGTGACATTGCTATACCTCTTGTAGGACATCGATATCATAAGCAAAGGATGTATAAGTTACTACAAGGTTTATGCCTCGCATAAGATTGATGTCTTCATCTTATTTGGGTAGTTGCAATGGTTTGCTAGAACCCACTTACATTTTGTTGGCCTTAAGGTTTTGGATCCACTGCCAATATAAGACGAACCCACCAGGATCGCACGTAAAGATGTCTGAACTGATTTGTTACGAATTTAATATGTATTGGTTACATATTATATGGGGTTTTAATGTGAATTGTATTTGTATACTTTTTGGTAAAGTCAAATTAATATAATTAATTTTGGGAGAAATTATATTTCAAAATGTTTTAATTATATGCTGTAATTAATTAATTGGGTGAAATATATGCATTATATTTATTACTAAAAGAGGGCTTAATTAAATTGAGTAATTAGTTCTATTTAAGTAATTGATAACTTGTGAAATTGAATTTTATCATATGGTTATGATTTAATTCAATTGAATAAAAATTAAACTAATTAATTTAAAATAACAAATAACCCCAATTTAATTAAAACCTAATAATTGTATAGGGGTATAAAAAGAAAAGAATTTCTCCTCCCACCCTAGTTGAAATTTTTGGCCACTAAACCCTAGAGACAAAGGGAGTATTCAGGCAACATAGGGAAAGGGTGTAGAGGCTATGTTCATTCGATCGCTAGCACGAGTTCTATTCGTACGACATTTTATGTGCGTGAGGGTGGAGGGACCTCACGCAAAGCAAGTTCTATTGATTCAATTTTATTATGCAGGGACGACATAGGTGAGACTGAATCCTTGTTATTTCTATGTTCTATTACATAATCTGATAGATTCGTTCATGGAACGGATTTGAGTGCGAAACAAAATCACTTTCGTTGCGCTTTTAAATTTTTTGCACCGGGAGAATCCCAACAACAATAACAATCGGTTTGGTGGTCCAACTAAGAAACAAATGTTTTTAGTGGGCTAAATGAGATTTGTCTTCAACTCCCATTTTTTCAGAGTAAGATGCGAAACAATAACCTCCAATAAAGGTTGTTGCTGTTGGGATGGACCGAAAAACCCTAAAACTAATGTGGGGCCGAAGCACATAGTAACTCCATCAATTTAATCCCTGTATACAATTAAAGGTTAGCGTCAACAATTTATTACTCCCAAAGGTTTTACAAATTACACTAATTGATCCATGTATTTTTAGAAATAATTGTATTGGCCCTTGTTTTATCATTAACAACTGTTTAGCTATTTTATTAGAATTTTTGGTCAAAATAAAAAAAATTATACCAAAATTGTCATTTATTCTAATTTATACTGGTAAAACATGTCACAATTTCTGTTTTATATTTTTTTCCCTCACATAGTTCTAATATTACTAATATTAATTAGTTCATTGACTTTCATGTAATCATATAAATTTAATCTATTGCTCTTAAAATCTTGTTTATTAAAATAAATAAATAAGTAAATATTTAAAAAAAATGTAAAATTCGAGTGAAACTATATGAAATGATAAACACGAACGTTTCATTCTTAATATACCTTATATATAATATTTACAAAAGAAATATCATTTTTGAAAAATTATCAATATTCATAATACTATTTATTGTTATATTATATTAAATTAATAGAAAATGATAATATAAATTTAAGAGAATAAATTTTATCAAAATTTTAATTTTGTTACTAATATATACAAAATATAGAATTATTTGTGTGCCTATATATACAATAATAATTTTATTACAAAAATTTTAACTGAAGTTGAAAACTAGAAAATAATTATTTTACATATGATAAGGGTAATTTTGTACTTTTATATCCCACACAAATGGAGGGATTAAAGAGTTGGTTGAAATAAAATTTAAGAACCCTAAAATGTATGTATGAATTAAGTATAGTGTAAGATATTAAAATATAGGGATTAATAAATTTTTTATTGTAAAGATTATTGGTGTGAGGTCTAGATTCCTAAAATTTCATCCAAGCTAGCAAATAGTTGTAACATACTAAAATCCATGTTCTTCTTTTTAGATAATAAAATCATTTATATCAATAAAATATTTTTTTAGCCACGTTTTATTCATTTGCTATGTATATCCCCACATTAATAAACCCAATTAAGAAATATACTCCCTCCATTTTCTTTTTATATGAAAAATTCGTTAGAATATAAAAATGACTAAGTAAAATATTTCTCTCATAAAAAAATCAACGTTATTAACATATCGGACAGGTGAAGCTATCGGTTTGCAGTTCGATCAGTTCAAACCAGTGGTTTAATAGGATATTTATTTTTAATAATATGTTATAGTGATTTATGGTTTTTTTAGTTTAAAACATATTATTTAATAATATGTTATAATAAATTATGGTTATTTTTTAAAATTGAGATTTTTAATCGAGCCGACCAGACCAATGGCCGGTTCATAGTTGAACCGTTGAAATCAGCGAGTCCAGTCCAGTTTTTTAATTATCATGGTTTAACTATATCATAATCTCCATTAAATACTAACCCTCTTTCTTACTTTAAATAAGGGCAAATTTAGATGCTAATAAAATAATATATTGATAATATTATCATAGGTAACACATCTTAGACCTATAATTAGAATATAGCAATAAGAAGAATAATAGTGTTATCAAGTGAAATTAATAATAGTGTAAAAGGAAAAATAACAAAATCTAGAAAAAACCAAAACTTTGGGAGTAAAAATTAATAGTGTGGGAAAAGATATATCGAATCACGTGTATGATATAACAAAACAATGTGCAGTACCAAAAAAAAAAAAATGAAAAACAAATTATTTTTTAAGTAATTTCCTCTTTTTGGACATGCTAATGCATGCATAGGCTAACCCACCCAATCATATTAATATACAATAGATAATTGTGAGCCAATAGAAAGACTTTTCAAACCTATTATTTTAGCTAATAGCAAACAACAATTAAAAACTATGAAATAATGAAAATTTTCATTTCATATTATTTTAGGTAGCTAGTAAAATGTCAAACATTAATTGATATGAATGAATACGGATATCTTCAGCACTATTTAAGTCTCCATAGAAATAAATTAATAAAGCATTTACAACATTTCTATGAAGTAGAAACAAAAAAGACGAAAAGAATCAATATGAGAAACATCTACAAATTAGTTTTTCTCATCATTTCCGTAATGGCAGGGAAAGCTTCTGCACAAGTTCAAGTGGAAGCCATTGAAGAAGGCAAAGTAATCAACATTGAATTATATCAACAACAGAAAGATAGTGGAGATGACCTTACTACTGTCACAATTGCGCAATCTAACTTAACTCATAAATTCTCTTCTCTATTTGGTACTATGATCATGATGGATGACCCAATTACACGAGGACCAGATCCCAAATCCAATTTGATAGGACGATCACAAGGATTTTATGGATTTGGTGCGCAATCTGAAGCCACGCTTATTATGGCTTTTGTTTTTGCTTTCACTGATGGTCCCTATAAAGGTAGTTCTATCAGTATTCTTGGTAGGGACGTGGGCTTCACTGAACCAGTTCGAGAGATGCCAATCGTCGGAGGAACTGGTGTTTTCCGATTCGCTCGTGGATATTCTGTTTTTAACACCTATTATACTAACACCACTTCCACTGTCACTACTCTTTTACATAATGTCACAATACTAGTTTGAATTTTATGTTTTACTAAAAATTTCCTGCCAGCTAATAAAGTATGTTCATGAAGCTTTATTTTTAATAAAATACCTTATATTAATTACAAGGTGGTTAAATCTCTTTATTTTAATTCATTATGGCTTTTGTTTCATTGTTTACTTTTTAGACTTGCATAAACAATACCTCAATTTCACAAAAAAAAAAAGTGAAATTTAGTTAATTTGTTACTCAGAATCAAGGACTGATGATCTATGACCATAGCTAAACATTTAATCGCATGGGAACACTTAGGGTCTGTTTTGATTGATGTTAGAGGAGGTTAAATAATGAGAGTTTATGAAAGTAAACTTGCATAGGAATAGAGTTATGAATTGGAGAGTAAAAAAAATTCATTTTTTAGTTTGACCAAATTCGTGAAATCTCATGGTTAAGAAATTATCATCTTCCCTTCCCCCCATTTAAAATTCTCCACTTTCATCCAAACATAACCTTAAAATTTCTATCGTATTTATAATTTTGTACATTATTGGAGTTGTGTCGGCTTAAATTTAGGTTAGGGAAGCTTTTATTATTATATCAACGTGTATTTTCCTTTTGTGTATGCTATTTAAGTTTGCATCGAGAAACATTGACTTAATAATTCTTTTGGTCATATCCATCCTTTAAAAATTGGGCCATCATTCAATCATAACAGACACTTCCTTAGGAATACTATTTGAATTTATATTGCAATTTTATACTTAAGGGACACATAAAGTTTGTACTATCATTGGCATGGTTATCAGATCCAGACTAATCAATAAATTGGATGAGAAAAAGAGTCACGGGTTAGAATTTTTATAACCTTTCACCTCCTACAATAATAAAATATAACTACATTCATGATAAAATATATTAAATACTATTATTGAAATTCAATAGCATTAATAATATGTCCCGAATATCAATTGCAACATGCTAAAATGTCATTAGAATAATTAATAACAATTATAATAATTCTTAGACTCCAAAGATGAAATTTATCCTAACCATATGTATAAACTAAGTATAGTATAATATATTAAAATAAAGGGACTAATTAGTTTGTTACCTTAAATATTATAGGTGTAGGGTCTAGATTCCTAGAATGTCATCCAAACTGGCAAATAATTGTAGCATACTATAAGCCACATTCTTTTTTAGATGCTAAAATCATTAAAATCAACAATCAACATTTTTTTAGCCACGTTTTATTCATTTACTATGTATATCCCCACATTAATAAACCCAAATTAATAAATATACTCCCTTCTTTTCATTTTTATATGAAAAATTAATTAGGATGTAAAAATAACTAGTTTACTCGATCTATACTCATTTCACTGCTCCACCGAAAAGTCCCTATGCCCCTACCATACTCAAGCTTGGGAGTTTCCACCCCTTGTCCAGGGTTTATTGCTTTTACTATCAAATCATCGATTATACCCTTACATACATGGTTAGCAGACACTCATGGAGAAGCACATTACATTACGATACTTAATACATTTCTTCTAAAACAACCAAAATTCTCTTTCTTCTTTATCATGGTTTAACTATATCATAATCTCCATTAATACTAAGCCTCTTTCTTGGTTTAAATAAGGACAAATATAGATGCTAATAAAATAATATATTGATAATATTATCATAGTTAACATGAGTGTTAGGCCTAGAATTAGCATATAGTAGCGACATGAATAATAGTGTTGTCAAGTGCAATTAATAATAGTTTTAAAAAAAATAAGAAAAAAATAACAATTTGGCAATAAAAATTAATAGTGTGGTAAAAAATATATCAAATCAAGTGTATGATATAAGAAAAGTATAAACAAGTAACGGTATTTTCCAGAAATAATTTTGAAAAACAAAATATTTTTTAAGTAATGTCCTCCTTTTCAACAAGGTAGTACATGACTAGGCTAGCACACCCAGTCATATTAATATACAATAAATAATTATGAGCCAATGGACGTTCATACCTATTATTTTAGCTAGTAAAATGTCAAAATTTAGTTGAGATAAATGAATTGGGATATTTCAACACTATTTAAGTCTCAACACTATTCAAGTCTCAATATTTCAACACTATTCAACAATAAATTAATTAAGCATCAACAACATTTATGTCAACTAAAAACAAAAAAGACAAAAAGAATCGATATGGGAAACATCTACAAATTAGTTTTGCTCATCAATTCTATAATGGCCGGGAAAGCTTTCGCACTAATCCAAGTGGAAGCAACTAACGAAGGGAAAGTAATCAGTGTTGAATTCTATCAACAACAGAAAGATAGTGGAGATGACCTTACTGCTGTCACAAATGCTCAATCTAACTTAACTCATAAATTCTCTTCTCGATTTGGTACTATGATAATGATGGATGAACCAATTACACAAGGACCAGATCCAAAATCCAATTTGATAGGGCGATCACAAGGATTTTATGGATGTGCTGGGCAATCTGAAGCCACGCTTATTATGGCTCTTGTTTTTGCTTTCATTGATGGTCCCTATTAAGGTACTTCTATAAGTATTCTCGGTAGGAATGTGGCCTTAATTGAACCAGTGTGAGAGATGCCAATCACTGGAGGAACTGGTGTCTTTCGGTTAGCTCGTGGATATTCTATTTTTAACACATATTATAGGAACACCACTTCCACGATCACTACTCTTTTACATAATATCACTATAGTATTTTGAGTTTTAGGTCTTATTAAGACTTTCCTGCCGCCAATAAAGTATGCTCATGAAGCTTTATTTTTAGTAGACTATCTTTAGTAATTAAAAAGTTTGTTAAATATATTTAATGTAATTAATATGGTTTTAGTTTGTTGTTTTATTTTAGAGTATGGTGCAAAAATGTCCTTGATATTTGAACCCAAATTGGATTATCTCCTTATCCACTATAATAAAATCATTGATCTACAAGGGAATATGCAACAAAAATTCTTTTGCAGATGCATATTTATACGGATGTGATTCATTTGCAAAATATGTTCTTACAGATTTTTCTTCAAGGGGTATCAATTACCTTGCAAATTTGCAAGGGAAATGTTTACTTAAAAAACCCCTTGTAGATTTGCAAAGGAAAGTTCCTTTGAAAAATTCACTTTCAAATTTGCAAGTGATATTTTCCTTCGGAGAATCTCTTGCATAATGGCATGTATAGGTTTTTTAATTAAATTGATATTATTGAATATATATATATATATATATATATATATATATATATATATATATGGATTGAAGGGAAATTGCTACTATAAATTATATTCCGCACTCAAACAAATTAGAAGTAATATAATATCTAAACTTACAAACATCATTTATCTTTTGTTAAACAAATTACAAGTATCAACATTAAAGCATACATGATAAGTTCAAACTTTACTTAAAGTTTGATCTATGCACAATAATGACACAACCTATATTCTAATGTTATATATTCAAAAGCAATCAATTACATTATAGAGAAAGTACTAGATGTGCGAGTGGACGATCCTCGAATGACAATTCATGAGACCGGGCCGGGAAAAATGTTTTCTCATTCATTTTCTTAGATATGAAAACTCGTATGGGAAAACTTGGTTTTCTGATTTTCGAAATTAAGGCCAAAAAAAAGGAACGTACAAAATCGATTCCTCATGCCTTAAAGGTTGATAGGAGTCGCCGCCCAGTTCAGCCCTTATTGGAAAATTGTGGTATAGCCAAGCTTGATAGGGATTCCTATACCTTTAAGATAGAGATTCTGGTCCAGACAAATCACTTATTTCTGCTTTATAAACATGTCAAAATGCAAGAAATTAATCCTAATTAATTATGTATTTATCCATTATATAGAAATCGCTAGTTTGGCCTATCGCGGTTCTAACCCTTGACAAGCTTTGGGCTTCCAGCCTAAGGTAGAAAACTACTCCCACTAGAATTGGGAAATCATGAATCCAAATCAAGCCGCCTAGGTAATTGTGCCAAGAAACCCCAAACGAATTTCATTACACCATATTAATTCCAAATTAATATATATCATGAACAAAATAAATCATTCAAGAAACCATGCGCATTTAAATACCAAATTCAAACACAAATTTTTTTAAATCCATTAAAAAAAAGGGCCCCGGTAGCAAAATAACACACAAAATCTAAAACCCGGCCCGCCAAGCAGCCCTTGGGCTATTGCCGCCGCTGCAGCTTGCAGCAGTAGCATGCTATAAAGGTGAAGGGAATCATAATTATAAACAAAAAATAAAACCAAAACAACCAAAACGAAATAAAAACAATAGTCAAATAGAAATAAATACATATAACCTAGAATTTCAACCAAGCTAGCGAATAGTTGTGACATACTAAAATCCATGTTCTTCTTTTTAGAGGATAAAATCATTTATATCAATAAAATAGTTTTTTAGCCACGTTTTATTCATTTACTATGTATATCCCCATATTAATAAACCCAAATTAAGAAATATATGCCCTCCATTTCCTTTTTATATGAAAAATTCATTAGACTATGAAAATGACTAAGTTTAATATTTCTCTGATAAAAAAATCAATGTTATTAACATATCGGACAGGTGAAGCTATCGGTTTGCAGTTCGATTGGTTTAAACCAGTGGTTTAAAAGGATATTTATTTTTAATAATATGTTATAATGATTTATTGTATTTTTATTTTAAAACATATTATTTAATAGTATGTTATAATAAATTATGGTTATTTTTGAAAATTGAGATTTTTAATCGAGCCGACCAGACGCATGGCCGGTTCATAGTTAAACCTTTGAAATCAGCCAATCCGGTCCAGTTTTTTAATTATCATGGCTTAACTATATCATAATCTCCATTAAATACTAAGCCACTTTCTTACTGTAAATAAGGGCAAATTTAGATGCTAATAAAATAATATATTGATAATATTATCATAGGTAACACCTGTTAGACCTATAATTAGCATATAGCAATGAGAAGAATAATAGTGTTATCAAGTGAAATTAATAATAGTGTAAAAGGAAAAATAAAAAAATTCAGAAAAAACCAAAACTTTGGGACTAAAAATTAATAGTGTGAGAAAAGATATATCGAATCACGTGTATGATGTAACAAAACAATTAGCAGTAGCAAAAAAAAAATGAAAAAAAAAATTATTTTTAAGTAATTTCCTCTTTTTGGACATGCTAATGCATGCATAGGCTAACCCACCCAACCATATTAATATACAATAAATAATTGTGAGCCAATAGAAAGACTTTTCAAACCTACTATTTTAGCTAATAGCAAACAACAATTAAAAACTATGAAATAATGAAAATTTTCATTTCATATTATTTTAGGTAGCTAGTAAAATGTCAAACATTAATTGATATGAATGAATACGGATATCTTCAGCACTATTTAAGTCTCCATAGAAATAAATTAATAAAGCATCAACAACATTTCTATAAAGTAGAAACAAAAAAGACGAAAAGAATCAATATGAGAAACATCTACAAATTAGTTTTTCTCATCATTTCCGTAATGGCAGGGAAAGCTTCTACACAAGTTCAAGTGGAAGCCATTGAAGAAGGCAAAGTAATCAACATTGAATTATATCAACAACAGAAAGATAGTGGAGATGACCTTACTACTGTCACAATTGCGCAATCTAACTTAACTCATAAATTCTCTTCTCTATTTGGTACTATGATCATGATGGATGACCCAATTACACGAGGACCAGATCCCAAATCCAATTTGATAGGACGATCACAAGGATTTTATGGATTTGGTGCGCAATCTGAAGCCACGCTTATTATGGCTTTTGTTTTTGCTTTCACTGATGGTCCCTATAAAGGTAGTTCTATCAGTATTCTTGGTAGGGACGTGGGCTTCACTGAACCAGTTCGAGAGATGCCAATCGTCGGAGGAACTGGTGTTTTCCGATTCGCTCGTGGATATTCTGTTTTTAACACCTATTATACTAACACCACTTCCACTGTCACTACTCTTTTACATAATGTCACAATACTAGTTTGAATTTTATGTTTTACTAAAAATTTCCTGCCAGCTAATAAAGTATGTTCATGAAGCTTTATTTTTAATAAAATACCTTATATTAATTACATGGTGGTTAAATCTCTTTATTTTAATTCATTATGGCTTTTGTTTCATTGTTTACTTTTCAGACTTGCATAAACAATACCTCAATTTCACAAAAAAAAAAGTGAAATTTAGTTAATTTGTTACTCAGAATCAAGGACTGATGATCTATGACCATAGCTAAACATTTAATCGCATGGGAACACTTGGGGTCTATTTTGATTGATGTTAGAGGAGGTTAAATAATAAGAGTTTATGAAAGTAAACTTGCTTAGGAATAGAGTTATGAATTGGAGATTAAAAAAAATTCATTTTTTAGTTTGACCAAATTCGTGAAATCTCATGGTTAAGAAATTATCATCTTCCCTTCCCCCCATTTAAAATTCTCCACTTTCATCCAAACATAACCTTAAAATTTCTATCGTATTTATAATTTTGTACATTATTGGATTTGTGTCGGCTTAAATGTAGGTTAGGGAAGCTTTTATTATTATATCAACGTGTATTTTCCTTTTGCGTATGCTATTTAAGTTTGCATCGAGAAACATTGACTTAATAATTCTTTTGGTCATATCCATCCTTTAAAAATTGGGCCATCATTCAATCATAACAGACACTTCCTTAGGAATACTATTTGAATTTATATTGCAATTTTATACTTAAGGGACACATAAAGTTTGTACTATCATTGGCATGGTTATCAGATCCAGACTAATCAATAAATTGGATGAGAAAAAGAGTCACGGGTTAGAATTTTTATAACCTTTCACCTCCTACAATAATAAAATATAACTACATTCATGATAAAATATATTAAATACTATTATTGAAATTCAATAGCATTAATAATATGTCCCGAATATCAATTGCAACATGATAAAATGTCATTAGAATAATTAATAACAATTATAATAATTCTTAGACTCCAAAGATGAAATTTATCCTAACCATATGTATAAACTAAGTATAGTATAATATATTAAAATAAAGGGACTAATTAGTTTGTTACCTTAAATATTATAGGTGTAGGGTCTAGATTCCTAGAATGTCATCCAAACTGGCAAATAATTGTAGCATACTATAAGCCACATTCTTTTTTAGATGCTAAAATCATTAAAATCAACAATCAACATTTTTTTAGCCACGTTTTATTCATTTACTATGCATATCCCCACATTAATAAACCCAAATTAATAAATATACTCCCTTCTTTTCATTTTTATATGAAAAATTAATTAGGATGTAAAAATAACTAGTTTACTCGATCTATACTCATTTCACTGCTCCACCGAAAAGTCCCTATGCCCCTACCATACTCAAGCTTGGGAGTTTCCACCCCTTGTCCAGGGTTTATTGCTTTTACTATCAAATCATCGATTATACCCTTACATACATGGTTAGCAGACACTCATGGAGAAGCACATTACATTACGATACTTAATACATTTCTCCTAAAACAACCAAAATTCTCTTTCTTCTTTATCATGGTTTAACTATATCATAATCTCCATTAATACTAAGCCTCTTTCTTGGTTTAAATAAGGACAAATATAGATGCTAATAAAATAATATATTGATAATATTATCATAGTTAACATGAGTGTTAGGCCTAGAATTAGCATATAGTAGTGACATGAATAATAGTGTTGTCAAGTGCAATTAATAATAGTTTTAAAAAAAATAAGAAAAAAATAACAATTTGGCAATAAAAATTAATAGTGTGGTAAAAAATATATCAAATCAATTGTATGATATAAGAAAAGTATAAACAAGTAACGGTATTTTCCAGAAATAATTTTGAAAAACAAAATATTTTTTAAGTAATGTCCTCCTTTTCAACAAGGTAATACATGACTAGGCTAGCACACCCAGTCATATTAATATACAATAAATAATTATGAGCCAATGGACGTTCATACCTATTATTTTAGCTAGTAAAATGTCAAAATTTAGTTGAGATAAATGAATTGGGATATTTCAACACTATTTAAGTCTCAACACTATTCAAGTCTCAATATTTCAACACTATTCAACAATAAATTAATTAAGCATCAACAACATTTATGTCAACTAAAAACAAAAAAGACAAAAAGAATCAATATGGGAAACATCTACAAATTAGTTTTGCTCATCAATTCTATAATGGCCGGGAAAGCTTTCGCACTAATCCAAGTGGAAGCAACTAACGAAGGGAAAGTAATCAGTGTTGAATTCTATCAACAACAGAAAGATAGTGGAGATGACCTTACTGCTGTCACAATTGCTCAATCTAACTTAACTCATAAATTCTCTTCTCGATTTGGTACTATGATAATGATGGATGAACCAATTACACAAGGACCAGATCCAAAATCCAATTTGATAGGGCGATCACAAGGATTTTATGGATGTGCTGGGCAATCTGAAGCCACGCTTATTATGGCTCTTGTTTTTGCTTTCATTGATGGTCCCTATTAAGGTACTTCTATAAGTATTCTCGGTAGGAATGTGGCCTTAATTGAACCAGTGTGAGAGATGCCAATCACTGGAGGAACTAGTGTCTTTCGGTTAGCTCGTGGATATTCTATTTTTAACACATATTATAGGAACACCACTTCCACGATCACTACTCTTTTACATAATATCACTATAGTATTTTGAGTTTTAAGTCTTATTAAGACTTTCCTGCCGCCAATAAAGTATGCTCATGAAGCTTTATTTTTAGTAGACTATAAGTTTGTTAAATATATTTAATGTAATTAATATGGTTTTAGTTTGTTGTTTTATTTTCGAGTATGGTGCAAAAATGTCCTTGATATTTGAACCCAAATTGGATTATCTCCTTATCCACTATAATAAAATCATTGATCTACAAGGGAATATGCAACAAAAATTCTTTTGCAGATGCATATTTATACGGATGTGATTCATTTGCAAAATATGTTCTTACAGATTTTTCTTCAAGGGGTATCAATTACCTTGCAAATTTGCAAGGGAAATGTTTACTTAAAAAACCCCTTGTAGATTTGCAAAGGAAAGTTCCTTTGAAAAATTCACTTTCAAATTTGCAAGTGATATTTTCCTTCGGAGAATCTCTTGCATAATGGCATGTATAGGTTTTTTAATTAAATTGATATTATTGAATATATGTATATATATATATATATATATATATGGATTGAAGGGAAATTGCTACTATAAATTATATTCCGCACTCAAACAAATTAGAAGTAATATAATATCTAAACTTACAAACATCATTTATCTTTTGTTAAACAAATTACAAGTATCAACATTAAAGCATACATGATAAGTTCAAACTTTACTTAAAGTTTGATCTATGCACAATAATGACACAACCTATATTCTAATGTTATATATTCAAAAGCAATCAATTACATTATAGAGAAAGTACTAGATGTGCGAGTGGACGATCCTCGAATGACAATTCAT
Source organism: Euphorbia tirucalli (assembly GCA_039660915.1). NCBI lineage: Eukaryota > Viridiplantae > Streptophyta > Magnoliopsida > Malpighiales > Euphorbiaceae > Euphorbia > Euphorbia tirucalli. The sequence goes on from CM077636.1 coordinate 45,729,637, forward strand.
GAGACCGGGCCGGGAAAAATGTTTTCTCATTCATTTTCTTAGATATGAAAACTCGTATGGGAAAACTTGGTTTTCTGATTTTCGAAATTAAGGCCAAAAAAAAGGAACGTACAAAATCGATTCCTCATGCCTTAAAGGTTGATAGGAGTCGCCGCCCAGTTCAGCCCTTATTGGAAAATTGTGGTATAGCCAAGCTTGATCGGGATTCCTATACCTTTAAGATAGAGATTCTGGTCCAGACAAATCACTTATTTCTGCTTTATAAACATGTCAAAATGCAAGAAATTAATCCTAATTAATTATGTATTTATCCATTATATAGAAATCGCTAGTTTGGCCTATCGCGGTTCTAACCCTTGACAAGCTTTGGGCTTCCAGCCTAAGGTAGTAAACTACTCCCACTAGAATTGGGAAATCATGAATCCAAATCAAGCCGCCTAGGTAATTGTGCCAAGAAACCCCAAACGAATTTCATTACACCATATTAATTCCAAATTAATATATATCATGAACAAAATAAAATCATTCAAGAAACCATGCGCATTTAAATACCAAATTCAAACACAAATTTTTTTAAATCCATTAAAAAAAAAGGGCCCCGGTAGCAAAATAACACACAAAATCTAAAACCCGGCCCGCCAAGCAGCCCTTGGGCTATTGCCGCCGCTGCAGCTTGCAGCAGTAGCATGCTATAAAGGTGAAGGGAATCACAATTATAAACAAAAAATAAAACCAAAACAACCAAAACGAAATAAAAACAATAATCAAATAGAAATAAATACATATAACCTAGAATTTCAACCAAGCTAGTGAATAGTTGTGACATACTAAAATCCATATTCTTCTTTTTAGAGGATAAAATCATTTATATCAATAAAATAGTTTTTTAGCCACGTTTTATTCATTTACTATGTATATCCCCATATTAATAAACCCAAATTAAGAAATATATGCCCTCCATTTCCTTTTTATATGAAAAATTCATTAGACTATGAAAATGACTAAGTTTAATATTTCTCTGATAAAAAAATCAATGTTGTTAACATATCGGACAGGTGAAGCTATCGGTTTGCAGTTCGATTGGTTTAAACCAGTGGTTTAAAAGGATATTTATTTTTAATAATATGTTATAATGATTTATTGTATTTTTATTTTAAAACATATTATTTAATAGTATGTTATAATAAATTATGGTTATTTTTGAAAATTGAGATTTTTAATCGAGCCGACCAGACGCATGGCCGGTTCATAGTTAAACCTTTGAAATCAGCCAATCCGGTCCAGTTTTTTAATTATCATGGCTTAACTATATCATAATCTCCATTAAATACTAAGCCACTTTCTTACTGTAAATAAGGGCAAATTTAGATGCTAATAAAATAATATATTGATAATATTATCATAGGTAACACCTGTTAGACCTATAATTAGCATATAGCAATGAGAAGAATAATAGTGTTATCAAGTGAAATTAATAATAGTGTAAAAGGAAAAATAAAAAAATTCAGAAAAAACCAAAACTTTGGGAGTAAAAATTAATAGTGTGGGAAAAGATATATCGAATCACGTGTATGATGTAACAAAACAATTAGCAGTAGCAAAAAAAAAAAATGAAAAACAAATTATTTTTAAGTAATTTCCTCTTTTTGGACATGCTAATGCATGCATAGGCTAACCCACCCAATCATATTAATATACAATAAATAATTGTGAGCCAATAGAAAGACTTTTCAAACCTACTATTTTAGCTAATAGCAAACAACAATTAAAAACTATGAAATAATGAAAATTTTCATTTCATATTATTTTAGGTAGCTAGTAAAATGTCAAACATTAATTGATATGAATGAATACGGATATCTTCAGCACTATTTAAGTCTCCATAGAAATAAATATATAAAGCATCAACAACATTTCTATAAAGTAGAAACAAAAAAGACGAAAAGAATCAATATGAGAAACATCTACAAATTAGTTTTTCTCATCATTTCCGTAATGGCAGGGAAAGCTTCTGCACAAGTTCAAGTGGAAGCCATTGAAGAAGGCAAAGTAATCAACATTGAATTATATCAACAACAGAAAGATAGTGGAGATGACCTTACTACTGTCACAATTGCGCAATCTAACTTAACTCATAAATTCTCTTCTCTATTTGGTACTATGATCATGATGGATGACCCAATTACACGAGGACCAGATCCCAAATCCAATTTGATAGGACGATCACAAGGATTTTATGGATTTGGTGCGCAATCTGAAGCCACGCTTATTATGGCTTTTGTTTTTGCTTTCACTGATGGTCCCTATAAAGGTAGTTCTATCAGTATTCTTGGTAGGGACGTGGGCTTCACTGAACCAATTCGAGAGATGCCAATCGTCGGAGGAACTGGTGTTTTCCGATTCGCTCGTGGATATTCTGTTTTTAACACCTATTATACTAACACCACTTCCACTGTCACTACTCTTTTACATAATGTCACAATACTAGTTTGAATTTTATGTTTTACTAAAAATTTCCTACCAGCTAATAAAGTATGTTCATGAAGCTTTATTTTTAATAAAATACCTTATATTAATTACAAGGTGGTTAAATCTCTTTATTTTAATTCATTATGGCTTTTGTTTCATTGTTTACTTTTCAGACTTGCATAAACAATACCTCAATTTCAAAAAAAAAAGTGAAATTTAGTTAATTTGTTACTCAGAATCAAGGACTGATGATCTATGACCATAGCTAAACATTTAATCGCATGGGAACACTTAGGGTCTGTTTTGATTGATGTTAGAGGAGGTTAAATAATGAGAATTTATGTAAGTAAACTTGCTTAGGAATAGAGTTATGAATTGGAGATTAAAAAAAATTCATTTTTTAGTTTGACCAAATTCGTGAAATCTCATGGTTAAGAAATTATCATCTTCCCTTCCCCCCATTTAAAATTCTCCACTTTCATCCAAACATAACCTTAAAATTTCTATCGTATTTATAATTTTGTACATTATTGGATTTGCGTCGGCTTAAATGTAGGTTAGGGAAGCTTTTATTATTATATCAACGTGTATTTTCTTTTTGTGTATGCTATTTAAGTTTACATCGAGAAACATTGACTTAATAATTCTTTTGGTCATATCCATCCTTTAAAAATCGGGCCATCATTCAATCATAACAGACACTTCCTTAGGAACACTATTTGAATTTATATTGCAATTTTATACTTAAGGGACACATAAAGTTTGTACTATCATTGGCATGGTTATCAGATCCAGACTAATCAATAAATTGGATGAGAAAAAGAGTCACGGGTTAGAATTTTATAACCTTTCACCTCCTACAATAATAAAATATAACTACATTCACGATAAAATATATTAAATACTATTATTGAAATTCAATAGCATTAATAATATGTCCCGAATATCAATTGCAACATGATAAAACGTCATTAGAATAATTAATAACAATTATAATAATTCTTAGACTCCAAAGATGAAATTTATCCTAATCATATGTATAAACTAAGTATAGTATAATATATTAAAATAAAGGGACTAATTAGTTTATTACCTTAAATATTATAGGAGTAGGGTCTAGATTCGTAGAATGTCATCCAAGCTGGCAAATAATTGTAGCATACTATAAGCCACATTCTTTTTTAGATGCTAAAATCATTAAAATCAACAATCAACATTTTTTCAGCCACGTTTTATTCATTTACTATGTATATCCCCACATTAATAAACCCAAATCAATAAATATACTCCCTTCTTTTCATTTTTATATGAAAAATTAATTAGGATGTAAAAATAACTAGTTTACTCGATCTATACTCATTTCACTGCTCCACCGAAAAGTCCCTATGCCCCTACCATACTCAAGCTTAGGAGTTTCCTCCCCTTGTCCAGGGTTTATTGCTTTTACTATCAAATCATCGATTATACCCTTACATACATGGTTAGTAGACACTCATTGAGAAGCATATTACATTACGATACTTAATACATTTCTCCTAAAACAACCAAAATTCTCTTTCTTCTTTATCATGGTTTAACTATATCATAATCTCCATTAATACTAAGCCTCTTTCTTAGTTTAAATAATGACAAATATAGATGCTAATAAAATAATATATTGATAATATTATCATAGTTAACATGAGTGTTAGGCCTAGAATTAGCATATAGTAGTGACATGAATAATAGTGTTGTCAAGTGCATTTAATAATAGTTTTAAAAAAAAATAAGAAAAAAATAACAATTTGGCAATAAAAATTAATAGTGTGGTAAAAAATATATCAAATCAAGTGTATGATACAAGAAAAGTATAAACAGGTAACTGTATTTTCCAGAAATAATTTTGAAAAAGAAAATATTTTTTAAGTAATGTCCTCCTTTTCAACAAGGTAATACATGACTAGGCTAGCACACCCAGTTATATTAATATACAATAAATAATTATGAGCCAATAGACGTTCATACCTATTATTTTAGCTAGTAAAATGTCAAAATTTAGTTGAGATAAATGAATTGGGATATTTCAACGCTATTTAAGTCTCAACACTATTCAAGTCTCAATATTTCAGCACTATTCAACAATAAATTAATTAAGCATCAACAACATTTATGTCAACTAAAAACAAAAATGACAAAAAGAATCAATATGGAAACATCTACAAATTAGTTTTGCTCATCAATTCTATAATGGCCGGGAAAGCTTTCGCACTAATCCAAGTGGAAGCAAATAACGAAAGGAAAGTAATCAGTATTGAATTCTATCAACAACAGAAAGATAGTGGAGATGACCTTACTGCTGTCACAATTGCTCAATCTAACTTAACTCATAAATTCTCTTCTCGATTTGGTACTATGATAATGATGGATGAACCAATTACACAAGGACCAGATCCAAAATCCAATTTGATAGGGCGATCACAAGGATTTTATGGATGTGCTGGGCAATCTGAAGCCACGCTTATTATGGCTCTTGTTTTTGCTTTCATTGATGGTCCCTATAAAGGTAGTTCTATAAGTATTCTCGGTAGGAATGTGGCCTTAATTGAACCAGTGCGAGAGATGCCAATCACGGGAGGAACTGGTGTCTTTCGGTTAGCTCGTGGATATTCTATTTTTATCACATATTATAGGAGCACCACTTCCACGATCACTACTCTTATACATAATATCACTATAGTATTTTGAGTTTTAAGTCTTACTAAGACTTTCCTGCCGCCAATAAAGTATGCTCATGAAGCTTTATTTTTAGTAGACTATCTATAGTAATTAAAAAGTTTGTTAAATATATTTAATGTAATTAATATGGTTTTATTTTGTTGTTTTATTTTCGAGTATGGTGCAAAAATGTCCTTGATATTTGAACCCAAATTGGATTATCTCCATATCCACTATAATAAAATCATTGATCTACAAGGGAATATGCAACAAAAATTCTTTTGCAGATGCATATTTATACGGATGTGAATCCTTTGCAAAATATGTTCTTGCAGATTTTTCTTCAAGGGGTATCAATTACCTTGCAATTTTGCAAGGGAAATGTTTACTTAAAAAACCCCTTGTAGATTTGCAAAGGAAAGTTCCTTTGAAAAATTCACTTTCAAATTTGCAAGTGATATTTTCCTTCGGAGAATCTCTTGCATAATGGCATGTATAGGTTTTTTAATTAAATTGATATTATTGAATATATATATATATATATATATATATATATATATATATATATATATATGGATTGAAGGGAAATTGCTACTATAAATTATATTCCGCACTCAAACAAATTAGAAGTAATATAATATCTAAACTTACAAACATCATTTATCTTTTGTTAAACAAATTACAAGTATCAACATTAAAGCATACATGATAAGTTCACACTTTACTTAAAGTTTGATCTATGCACAATAATGACACAACCTATATTCTAATGTTATATATTCAAAAGCAATCAATTACATTATAGAGAAAGTACTAGATGTGCGAGCGGACGATCCTCGAATGACAAGCCATGAGACCAGCGGGGAAAAATGTTTTCTCATTCATTTTCTTAGATATGAAAACTCGTATAGGAAAACTTGGTTTTCTGATTTTCAAAATTAAGGCCAAAAAAAAAAAAAAGGAACGTACAAAATCGATTCCTCATGTCTTAAAGGTTGATAGGAGTCGCCGCCGAGTTCATCTCTTATTGGAAAATTGTGGTATAGCCAAGCTTGATAGGGATTCCTATACCTTTAAGATAGAGATTCTGGTCCAGACAAATCACTTATTTATGCTTTATAAACATGTCAAAATGCAAGAAATTAATCCTAATTAATTATGTATTTATCCATTATATAGAAATCGCTAGTTTGGCCTGTCGCGGTTCTAACCCTTGACAAGCTTTGGGCTTCCAGCCCAAGGTAGAAAACTACTCCCACTAGAATTGGGAAATCATGAATCCAAATCAAGCCGACTAGGTAATTGTGCCAAGAAACCCCAAACGAATTTCATTACACCATATTAATTCCAAATTAATATATATTGTGAACAAAATAAATCATTCAAGAAACCATGCGCATTTAAATACCAAATTCAAACACACAAATTTTTTTAAATCCATTAAAAAAAGGGGCCTGGTAGCAAAATAACACACAAAATCTAAAATCCAGCCCGCCAAGCAGCCCTTGGGCTACTGCCGCCGCTACAGGTTGCAGCAGTAGCATGCTACAAAGGTGAAGGGAATCACAATTATAAACAAAAAATAAAACCAAAACAACCAAAATGAAATAAAAACAATAATCAAATAGAAATAAATACATATAACCTAGAATTTCATCCAAGCTAGCAAATAGTTGTGACATACTAAAATCCATGTTCTTCTTTTTAGAGGATAAAATCATTTATATCAATAAAATAGTTTTTTAGCCACGTTTTATTCATTTACTATGTATATCCCCATATTAATAAACCTAAATTAAGAAATACACGCCCTCCATTTCCTTTTTATATCAAATCAAGTGTATGATACAAGAAAAGTATAAACAAGTAAGGGTATTTTCCAGAAATAATTTTGAAAAACAAAATATTTTTTAAGTAATGTCCTCCTTTTCAACAAGGTAATACATGACTAGGCTAGCACACCCAGTCATATTAATATACAATAAATAATTATGAGCCAATAGACTTTCATACCTATTATTTTAGCTAGTAAAATGTCAAAATTTAGTTGAGATAAATGAATTGGGATATTTCAATACTATTTAGTTGGGATAGTTCACTGAGTAAGCTAGATCGACGGAGGACAAAATCTTAGACTTTGAGGGCTGTTGAGGAATAGAGGACAATAGAAATAGAAAGTGAGTCTGATTTCGGGGAGGAAGTGGAAATGGCAATCATCAAGTCTTGCTGATGCTTTGAAGGATTTCCTTAAATCTCAAGACTTCCGTGACATTCTGAAAGAGGAGATACGGGCTGTTGTAAGAGAAAGTGGGGAAATTAGAATAAGTAGGCCTGGAAAGGAAAAAGTGGCTGAATCTTCTCAGTATAGGGCTGATGTCTTAGCTAGTGTAGAGAAGCTATAAGAGATTGAGGCAGCGATGGAAAAGAAAATAAAGGCAAAGTACTCAGAGTTAGATGAAGTAGTCATCGAGCTAAAGAAAGGGGCTAATATCAGCCCACGCTCCAAAAGAGGAGTGAATGTAGATGCTATGATAAACAAGGGCATTGAGACCTTCCCTATTGGGTTTCGAGTGATGAAAGTTCCTTTCTACAAGGGGATTGGTTCACCAGAAGCTCACGTGAACCTTTATGCATAAGTCATGCTGACGGCGGGTGCCACCAAGCAGCAGTTAGTCAACTTCTTCCCAACTACACTCGAGGGGCGAGCATTGAGCTGGTATAATTCTTTACCTAAAGATGTGCAGTTGGACTAGGAAGCCTTGTCAGCGGCTTTCATCAAATACTACAGCTTCAATACTAAGATCTAGGTGAACCTGTATGACCTGGAGAGGATTAAGCAGAAGCCGAATGAGTCATTTGACGAATACTATCAGAGATGGATGAATAAGATGATTTTGTTGAAAAACTACCCCGACGAAGATGAGTTGATCCAAAAGTTGATTGATCGTAGCAGGGACATCTTCAGGAACAATATGAAATTCCAATCTTTCTATGAACTCAGCGAAGTGTACAGCATGGCTATGAAGATTGAGAGGGATGAAGAAGAAAAGACAGCAAGCTACAGGGGTAGCAGAAGCTCCGGATACAGCTCTGGGTATCGATTGACAACTATGACTGGGTCAAGAAGTGGGCCCAGTTCTGGTTCTATAAGTAAAAGTGGGCAGTCTTTATAGACCAAGCAAGCTGGGGTTGCCGTAGTATCTCAGCAACGAGGAAGCCAAAGTAGAGGTCCGGAGGGTCAAGGCATATCCCCTTAGGCTTTCTCCTTAGCTAAGATCTTTGCGAAATGTAGGAATGGCGGTCTATTGACCTCTCTTAGGACATTTGAGAAGCCATCAGATGCAGACAAGGACAATTTATGTACTTAACATGTCATTGCGGGACACAGAACGAACAACTATTATAAGCTGAAGGATGCCATCCATAAGCTAATTGATGAAGGAAAGTTAGAGGAGCCTACCAAGCCCAGTATTAAGACTAATCCATTACCAGCATTTGAAAGGCAGGTTAACATGGTACAGTCGAGATTTTTGGCCAATTTCATTTTTACCCAAGTCCTGCAAGCAAACTCCACCGTAAGAAGCAAGAAAGGGTGAAGCCTATGAGCTTGGATGATCTGGATTCAGAAGATGAGTACAAAGAATATGGCTATAATGAGACAGTTAAGCTACCGGTTGTGGAGAAGCTAAAAGTTCCTGAAGTCTGTAATGTAACAAAGAGTCGCAGGGTCTACCAGCCAGTGATTCAACAAAGTGAAAAGACCCCAGTGACTGGATCAGGCAGCATGTCAGTGCCAAAGGAAGTAGAAAAGGAAGATCTAGTCATCTCTTAATTGGAGAAGACCCCAGCTTAAGCCAGTTTGTTGCATTTGCTGTTGACCTCCCAGAAGCACAGAGCAGCACTGGTTAAAAAGCTATCTGAGATTGAAGTTTCCCCAATTGCATTGCCAGAGGCTATGTGCTACTTGGTGGACAAGGTCCATTCAGGGGCCCATGACATTGTATTTTCTGAGAAAGACCTGCCGCCCGGAGGAAAGGCCCACAACAAAGCCCTTTATTTCAAAGTCAGTATAATGGATAGAGTTATGCCCTGTATGATGGTAGATGATGGATCAACCCAGAATATATGTCCATAAAAAATGCTACCGTACCTGGGCTTAAGTAAAGATGCTCTGAAAAAGTCCTCCACTTTGATTAGAGCCTATGCCAACTCTGTGAGCGGATGACATTTTTGAAGAAACATGGACTCTCTCGGAAGGGAGCCTCGATATCGAGCAACCCTCCCTCGCGTGGGGTTTTTAGGATGGAAATTCATTTTTGGAAGATTAAATTGTTTCATAAAAGAATCAAGACCTAAGTCTTGATGAAGAGTGTAGGAGTCGCCACCCGGCTCAGCTCAACCGGGAAATTACAGTGTAGCTGAACCGAACGAAAGGCTGCTCTACTATCCAGAGATCTAGGTCCGGAAAAGTCCCTTATTTTGTGTCTAATCAAAATAAAATTGTCCAATGTTCAGTGATGGTATTTTATTATTCTGACATTCATTCTTATTAATAAAGGCATGCAGCGTACACACAAATCAAAATAAAGTAAAAAGGAGAGAATAAATAAATTATTACAACCTAATTGAATAAAAATAAAACTCTTAACCTCACCTTACAAGCGCCTAAAATACACGAATAATCTAGAAAAATTACAATCGCCTAAAATACACGGATTAATCTATTAATTTGCATTAAAAATGAAAAACAAAAACTAACTAAAGTTGCAAAACAGACAGTTAGCACAATTTATAGCACACCATAAATAGGACTCAAGTAGGACATAATAGGATTTTAAGGAGTTTGGGGCATGCAATTGGGGGATAACCGGGTCGGGTCGGGTCGGCTAGCCGGCCCGATTAGACCTGCAAAACGATTTTTGAAACGTCCCTCTATTATTGTTTTATGAGAAAATCATTTTGAAAATATTTTCTTTTTCTGGTTTACTTTAATTTAGCATATGAAGTGGGTCGGTTTTCGAGAGATTCAGGTCTCCGTCGTTGCGTTGTTCTAAATGCAATAATTTCAAAAAATAAATCTAAGGCCGTGAATGCACACAACAAAATTCATTTTTGATGATTTTATGATTTTTCAGAATTTTTATGATTTTTAGGAATTTTTGTGGATTATTCTGGAAATTCTACCCCTAGACGAGAATTACAGTCGGGCGGTTGTAATTATAGCTGTGTGACTGTAACTACAGTCGTATGACTATAATTACAGTCTTGCGACTGTAATCTATCCAATTGTAGAAAATCCCCAAAAAATATTTAAATGAAAGGAAAAAAGCGGGGGAAATCAAGAACACTCGTACAACTGTATATACAGTCGTAAGACTGTTCTTCACCACAAGAACAATGATCTCTAGAGACAGCAAGCCCAAAAATTGAGTTTTTATGCATAAAAACACACCAAATCGCTTAGAAAAAGCAAGAAAAATGAAGATTTTAGGTGTAATTACCTTTGTGGTGCTGATCCACCATAAGTTTGACCGCTGGGAACGCTCCAATCACCTCCAAATTACTTCTTTTTCCTTGTGTGTTGAGGTATCAAGAGTTGTCCAAATACTCCCAAGTGTCATGGATTTTAGCGGATTTGAGGTTCAGAATTGATTATGTTAAGTTTTAACCTATGATTTCTATCTGGTTTTAAACTTTAACACTCAAAAATCAAAAGAAAAAGAGGAGAAAAAGATTGAGTTTTGTTGAGTTTTCTTTTTCTCTCCTTTTTCTCCCTTTTCTCTATCAATTTTCTCCCTAAAAATTAGCCAAAATCCCAGAGCCAAAAAAGCCCCTTACTTTCCTCTCTTTCTCCCTTTTATTTTATGGTTTCTTGCTTCAGAATCCCAGTATTAATCGCTCCTCAAATCAATCCCATTTTTTAATTCCCAAGGTATGGGTTGCTGTACCTACTCCGATATTACAGTCGTACGACTATAGACTGTAATACATCCCCATGACTATAGTTACAGTCGTGGCACGACAATTTTTTTTAATTCTAGAAAATTCCAGCGCTTACAGCTCCTCGCGTGATCAAATTTGACACCCGACTCCAGGTCCAAAATACCTGAGGTGATGAATATGAGAGAGCGGATCAAACTGCCGCAAACACAGGAAAGAAAACATAGCTGATCTGGGCCGATACCGAATCTACACATATTCGAGGCGGATCTGCTGAAATGATGAATCTAACATAAGCCAATACGAGGTCTAGGTTACCCGAGGCAAGGTTGATGGTGAAATAAGCCGATACCGGGTCTAGGTTACCCGAGGTGAAGTTGAAGATGAAATAAGCCGATACTGAGTTTAGGTTCCCTGAGGCAAAGTTGAAGATGAAATAAGCCGATACCGGGTTTAGGTTACCCGAGGCAAAGTTGAAGGTGAAATAAGCCGATACCAGGTTTAGGTTACTCGAGGGGAAGTTGAAGGTGAAATAAGCCGATACCGGGTTTAGGTTACTCGAGGGGAAGTTGAAGGTGAAATAAGCCGATACCGGGTTTAGATTACCCGAGGCGAGGTTGAAGGTGAAATAAGCCAATACCAAGTTTAGGTTACCCGAGGTGAAGTTGAAGATGAAATAAGTCGATACCTAGTTTAGGTTACCCGAGGCAAAGTTGAAGATGAAATAAGCTGATACCGAGTTTAGGTTACCCGAGGTAAAGTTGAAGGTGAAATAAGCCCGAGGCAAAGTTGAAGATGAAATAAGCCGATACGGGGTTTAGGTTACCCGAGGCAAAGCTGATCTGGGCCGATACAAGGCCTAGGTTACCCGAGGTGGATCTGCTGGGGATGTGGAGTGAAGCTGATATGGGCCGATACCGGGTTTATGTTACCCGAGGCGGATCTGCTGGGAAATCTAGAATGAAGCCGATCTGGGCTGATACTGGGTCTATGTTACCCGAGGCGGATCTGTTGGGAAATCTGGAATGAAGTCGATCTGGGCCGATACCGGGTCTATGTTACCCGAGGTGGATCTGCTGGGGATTTGGAATGAAGCTGATCTGGGCCGATACCGGGTCTATGTTACCCGAGGCGGATTTGCTGGGGATTTATTCTTGTCCGAGACAGTGATGAAGAATTCCTGCATTTGCAATAATGATCCTTCATTCTTTGATCGAGAGATTTTGAACAAAAATTTTTGCCCCTTCGATCAAGAATGAAGATTAGCTGGGGATGAATGCTCTGTGTATGTTGTATATGTATGCATGGTGATGCATATGCACATGGATCCTAAAGGATGCATTTCTCGTTGTTTGTTTAATATCGATGTTTCTCCTTTCTGGTGGGAAAGATATGTTTTGCCCCTGGTTTGTGGAAGACACTCTTTACATGAAGTTTTTCCTTGTTGAAGAAATATGAGGACTGCTGGGGATGCGTGACAACTGCCGGGGAGAGAATCATCATGTCCTTTGTAAATGTTCCACTGGGGAATAATGTGGAGAATCTTGCTGGGGAGATCATAGAGAGACTCTGCCTTTTGCCCCTGTGATTTATGAATCTGGAAGCACTCTAAATTTTTCCTGGGTTGCCCAACATGGGTTTTCAGCCCAGCGAGCTGCTCTAACTTTTGCCTGAGGTGCCTTTTCTGTTTTCACCCTAGTGAGCTTTTTTTCTTTTTAGTTTAAGATGAAAAAAGACCAACTGAAATGGTGCCATGACCACTTACCCTATCATCCTTTTGTTGATGAGGTGATGCTAAAAAAAAGGCTTGATTTCTTCAATAGCCAAGTCCTTGGGCAACCACTGTTGCTCTTTGGAAAGATGAATTAGATTTGGAGGATGATGAAGGATTTTAGACTATATGTATTTAGTACATTTTCATTGTTAAATAACGTGATATGTTTAACCAGTTAAATGCAAAGCGCTTTCCTTAAGTGGATGTTTAAGTAAGATAACTTTGTTTATGCATTTTGACATAACCACACAAATATATTCAAACAAACATCCCACTTTATTGATAAAATCAAAATGAGTACATTTGAAAGGATTAATTCCCAAAATGGTATACACTCCACACAAAGCCAGAATCCGTCACCAGTCATCCCTTTCAGATTTTCTAACTTATCATTTTCTCTCGTGTCTTAACTTTTGCCTAGGCTGCTCTTTTTGAGTTTTTGACCTAGTAGACCCCCATTTTTTTTTAGACATGGTTAAGCTTTAGGCGGTCTTGGTTGACAGGATTTGTGAGCTAATTTCCATCCATGTCCATGATGCTGACACCACCTTTTGATAGCACTTTCTTCACAATATATGGCCCTTCCCAGTTGGATTTGAATTTCCCCCTAACATCGACATTTGAAGGCCTTAATTGTTTCATAACCAAATCCCCTGCTTTCAACTGCAGCCTGGGGTACTTCACATTCTGATTATAGGCTCTGGCTATTTTGCGTTGGTACATCTGCAAATGTTCCAATGCTTTTACCCACTTCTCGTCTAGCATTGCCAACTGCTCGTATCTGGCTCGAGCCCACTCAGTTTTTGGTAACTGAGCTTCTAAGGCAACCCTGAGTGACTTAAGCTTTATTTCTATTGGTAACACTGCTTCCATACAATATACCAAGGCATAGGGAGTTTCCCCTGTTGGTGTTTTGACATTGGTTCTGTAACCCCAAAGAGCATATGGTAGTTTGTCAGCCCAATCTTTGTAAGTGGTTGCCATTTTTGATAAGATCTTCTTTATCGCCTTATTAGCTGCCTCCACTGCATCGTTAGATTGTGGCCTATATGGAGAGGACTTGTGGTGTTCAATGCCATGTTCTGCAAGTAGTTCAGCTGTTGTCCCTTGAAATTGCACTCCGTTGTCAGTCACTATATGATGGGGGATCCCGTCTCGGGTGAAAATGTTCTTCTGGATGAACTTAACCATCTGCTTAGCTGTTACACTAGCAAAGGATTTTGCTTCCACCTATTTTGAAAAGTAGTCAACTGCCACGACTATGAATCAGTGTCCATTAGATGCTGTATGATGAATTTCACCAATCATATCTACCTCCCATGTAGAAAACGACCAAGGAGAGGCCAGATTCTGTAGTTCAAGTGGTGGCAGATGACTGATATCATCATAAATCTGGCACTCGTGACATCTTCTAACTTTCCTTATACAATCAGCCTGCATAGTTATCCAGAAATACCCTTGTCTCATTATCTTCCTGGCTAGAGCAATTCCATTATATGTGGCTCGCAAGATCCTACATGTACTTATTGCAACACTGTTTCTGCCTCCTGCTCTGTTAGGCACCTTAAAAGAACACCATTTGCTGTTCTCTTATATAGACTATCTTCAAAGATTCTGAACTGACTGGCTAATCTTCTTAATGAAACCTTATCAGTAGTATTGGCTCCCTCTAGGTACTTTCCTTCCTTTACATACTGGTAGATGTCAAAGAACCATGGCTTTTCTTCAGCTACTAATTCTAGTACTTCGTGCACTTCAAAGCAGGGTTGTCTGGAAGTTGCTATAACCAGTGGTTGTACTTGAGTTTCTTCTGGGCTCTCCCATATAGAAGATAGTGTTGCTAGCGCATCAGCCATCTTCTTCTCATCTCTTAGGACATGTCTGAATTCACATTGGCCAAAAAGCTCTTTTCTGTACTATAGCAGTTCCAAGAAGGGCTGTAAGGCTTCTTCTTTCAACTCCCATTCGTCTTGAGCTTGCCTAATCACTAAAAGTGAATCTCCAATGATCAAGATGTCATTTGCCCCTAGTGTCAATAGTGCTTCCATCCCAATAAGCATGTTTCATACTCGGCTCCATTATTAGTTATGGGAAAATCTAGTCTCTTTGACAGAGGGATGACTTCACCATCTGGCATTGCTATGATTACACTAATTCTAGCACCCTTTTTGTTCACAACACCATCAAAGCACATGACCCACCTCTTTACTTCTACCATGGACAACTGTTCATCCAGGAACTCCAAATTCTCTGTGTAATATGACTCTAGTGGCTGATTTGTTAGAAATTCTGCTACAGCTCGCCCTTTGATAGTTTTCTTAGTGATGTACTCAATGTCGAACTCTGACAAAAGCAAGAGCCACCTAGATAGTTTACCAACCAACACCGGTGCTTCATACAGGTACTTCATTGGATCCACTTTGGCTACGGCTTGGACTTTGTATGACTAGAAGTAATGGCGTAACTTCTTGGTAATCCAGATCATTGCCACATATGTCTTCTCCACCAGTGTGTATTTGGTTTTGTACTCCAGTAGTTTCTTGCTCACGTAGTAAATAGGGTATTCCTTCCTATCATCTTGTTCTTGTGCCAACATTGCCCCCACAGAGGAATCTTCAATGGCCAAATACAAGATCAAAAGCTTTCCTAGAATTGGTGGACTAAGAACTAGCGGATTTATCAGATAAGCCTTTATTTTCTCGAATGCCAACAGACATCTATCATCGCACACAATCGGCTAATCTTTCTTCAATAGCTTGAAAATTAGCTCACAAGTGGAGGTCAATTGTGCTATGAAGCGACTGACATATTGTAAGGAGCCCAAGAATGAACGGACTTCCTTCTCTATTTTTGGAGTTGGCATATCTCGAATAGCTTTGATTTTATCTGGGTCCATTTCTATTCCTCTCTAGCTGACTACATGACCCAACAACTTCCCTGATGTTACTCCGAATATGCACTTCTTAAGGTTGAGTCACAAGTTATACTCTCCAATACGTGTAAGGAATCTATCCAGGATAACAGGATGTTCCTCCCGGGTCGTTGATTTAAAAAGCATATCATCAGCATACACTTCGACTTCTTTGTGGATCATATCATGCAGCAATGTTGTGACAGCCCTCTGATAATAGCTCCAACATTTTTCAACCCGAAAGGTATTACTCTGTAGCAGAAGGTACCCCACTCTGTGATGAATGACGTCTTCACCTTATCGATCACATTCATCAGGATCTGGTTGTATCCTGAAAACCCATCCATGAAGGAATACAGTACCGCTTTAGCTGCACTATTGACCAAAACATCAATGTGAGCTAAGGGGAAATTATCTTTTGGGCATGCTTTGTTCAAGTCCCTATAGTCAATGCATTGTTCAAGTCCCTATGGTCGACACATACTCTGACCTTTCTATCCTTTTTAGGTACTGGGATGATGTTCGCTAGCCATTCTGCATACTCCACCACTTTGAGGAATTTAGCTTCTATCTGCTTAGCCACTGCTTCTTTCACCAACGTAGCCCATTCTGGTCTTAATCTTCTTAGTTTCTGCTTCACTGGCTTGAGCTTAGGGTCTGTTGGGATCTTGTGAACTGCTATCTCTGTGTCTACACCCGGCATCTCCTCGTATGACCAAGCGAAAGCTTTAACATGTTTTTGCAATATTCTTGCTAATTCTCTCTCTTCCTCGGGTTTTAGCTCATGTGAAATGAATACCATTTTGGGATTTTCATCTGTACTTATGTTGATTTCATGCAATGTAGTGTCATGAATGCTAAATATGCTTGAGGGTGATTCAAATGCATGCACAGAATTATCAGGATAAACATCACACAAGTAAGCAAACTGAGATTTCATTGCATTAAACTTGTTGAAAATGGAAGAAATAGATACAAAAAATCATTTTCACCCTCTACAAGTGGAGGGCCTTACACTTCTTCAGCTTTCCCATTCAGCTCCAGGACATCATCTAGATCTGTGGCTACTTTGGCTTTTTGTTCAGCAGGAATAATGGTCTTCTCAATTTTAGCCACCTGCACCTGAGCCTTTTTCATGGTCTCGGCTATCTCAGAAACCACAAAATCCAAGTTTACCTTGGTCAATAGCTCTTCTTCGAACCCTTCTTTAGTCTTCCCAAACACCTTGCTTAAAGCAGCAGTCAATGCACCTGTAATTACTTCTACAGTTTCATTGCAGACTTTCTCTTCATCTTTCTTCTCGGACACTTCTACTGCTTTTGCTATCGCTTCAGGCGGCTCACATTGCAGATTAGCAGACTTAGCAATTAACTCTTCCACCACTACCGGGGCTTCTGGTTCTTCCCTACTCTTCTCAAAGTCTACAACATCAGAAAATATCTCAAAGCCTGGGTATTCAATGTTCCCGACCTTCACTGGCTAGGCCTGGCCATTATACTGCTCTTCTCCTGCCTTTATGAATGGTTTTCATCATAGGCTTGATGGTCTTTCCTTCCTTCAGGCTTTTCTCATCAGATCCCCCTGCTGTGTAACCCAAGCCGAACTTCCACGGCTTTCCAGAATCAATGTTAAACTCGGGCAAGCCCTGTAAATTAGCTCCGAATCCCATGCTAGGAACAAAATTCTGCTTATGAAGGTACTTAGACAACCATTATGGTATATAGTTCTCGTAGATGACCAACGGAGCATCTATAGTTTCCTCCTCACTAACCATAGCAACTTGGAATCCACTGAATGGTATTATCTCTTCATTAACTACAGCAACCACAGATTGGGATTTTGCCTCAATCGTCACAACTTCATTGCTTATCGAGAATTTTATCTTCTAGTGTAAGGTTGAAGGGACACCCCCCCAGTGGGTGAAACTATGGCCTCCTTAAAAGTAAGGAGAAGGTGACAAGGATGTCAATGACAGTAAAGATGATCGTCGACCTGACCGGACCTACCTCTACTTCAGCTTCAAAGGTCCTGATCACTGTCCTTTTTGAATCATCATAGGCCCTGATCATAGTGGAAGAATTCTTCAAACTTTCTTCGCTCAAGCCCAGGAATGGCAGCATTTTCAAGGGACATATATTTAGGGTTGACCCGTCATCTATCATCACGCACGGCATAACCCTATCCATGATGTTAACCTTAATTTACAAACCTTTATCATGAGCTCTTCCCCCGTATGGCAGATATTTCTCTGAAAATACAATGTCAGGGGATCCTACATGAATTTTATCCAGCAAGCAACACATTGCCTCCGGAGAAGCAATTAGAGATACTTCAATTTTAGAAAGCTTTTTGACCAAAGCTGCTCTGTGCTCCTTGGAAGTCAGCAATAAATGCCACAGACTGGCTTGGGCTTGAGTTTTCTTTAGTTGCGAAATAACTAGATCTTCCTTTTCTACTTCCTTTGGCACTGACATATTGCTTGATCCGGTCACCGGGCTTTTTCATTCTACTGCACTACTGGTTGGTAGACCCTACCACTTCTTGTTACATTCTGAACTTCGAACACCTTTGGCTTTTCTTCAACAGGCAACTTAACAATCTTATCATAGCTGTACTCTTCACATTCATCCTCTGAATCCAGGTTATCCAAGCTTACAGGCTTCACTTCCCTCTACTCTATCGGCTTCCCACTCTCTAACTTCACCTCAACATCATTGGCCACCACAGACTGTACGGTGGGGTTTGCTTGGAGGATTTGAGCAAAGATAAAATTCTGGTAACCTCGACTGTACCATGTTGACCAGCCTTTCAAATGTTGGCAGTGGATTATTCTTTGTACTGGGTTTGGCAAGCTCTTGCAATCTTCCCTCGTTGATAAGCTTCTGGATGGCATCTCTCAGCTTATAACAATTATTGGTTCTATGTCCTACCATGATGTGGTAAGTACAGAAATTATCTTTATCTTCATCCGCTGGTTTCTTGAATGGCCTGAGAGAACTTAACAGTCCACCATTCCTACACTTAGCAAAAATCTTGGCCAGGGAGAAAGCCCAAGGTGATATACCGTGACTGTCCGGACCTCTGCTTTGGTTTCTTCATTGCTGTGACACCACGGCAACCCCAGTTTGCTTAACCTCTGAAACTTGTCCTCCCTTACTTATAGCACCAGAGCCGGATCCACTGCTTGACCCAGCTATAGCTGTTGATCTATACCTAGAGCTGTACCTGCAGCTTTTGCTTCCCTTATAGCTTGCAGTCTTTTCCTCCTCATCTCTCTCAATTTTCATGGCCATACTATATACTTCGCTGAGCTCACTGAAAGGGTGGAACTTCATATTGTTCTTAAAAATGTCCCTACTACCGTCAATCAACTTCTGGATCAATTCATCTTCATCAGGGCGGTTCTTTAGCAAGATCATCTTATTCATCCACCGTTGATAATATTTGTCAAAGGGCTCGTTTGATTTTTGCTTAATTCACTCCAGGTCATACAGCTTCACCTGAATTTTGGTGTTGAAGCTATAATATTTGATAAAGGCCGCCGATAAAGCCTCCCAGTCTGATTGCTCTTCCTCTGATAAAGAATTGTACCAGCCCAATGCTTCTTGCTCAAGTGTAGTCAGGAAGAGATTGATAAGTTGTTGCTTAGTGGCAACAACTTCATCCAACTCTGAATACATCACTTTCATTTTTCTCTCCATAGTTGCCTCAATTTCTTGCAGCTTCTTCAGACTAGACGAGGCATCACCACCCTGTTGAGACAATTCAGCCTCTTTCTCCTTTCCGACCCCACTAGCATCAGTTTCCCCGACTTCTCTCACAACAGCTCGCATTTCCTCCTTCAGCATGTCACAAAAATCCTGTGATCTCAGGAAATCCTTCAAGGCATCAGCAAGACTTGGTGTCTGATTGGCCATCTCAAATTCTTCCCTGGAGTCAGACTCACTTTCTGTTTCTACTGCTCTTTGTTCTCCAACAGCCCTCAAAGCCTGAGACCTTGTCCTTCGCCGATCCAGTTTACTCTGCTTGACATCACACGGGAAATGTCAGGGATAATGAATGAATGGGATGATGACATGAAAAGTGAGACATTAAATTTGATTTATGATGAATGGGTGAAATGACGTGATGAGAGATGATGATGAGTATGATCGCTATTTACTATTATTACTATTTTCGGACATTCCAAGAACACCCAATGTCATGCAAGAAATAATGCAAAGGATTGTGTGTGGACCGCCACACAGACAGGAGTTCAGCACTTTCGCAGCACCTAGTGAATTTTATGAAATGGTCACGTGTGTGCCGACACACGAACAGGATTTCGATGCTTTGTAGGTCTATGAGATGACATGAAATGGTCGCGTGAGGGCTGGCTCACGGATAGAGTTTCGACGCTTTTACAAACATCTAACATGGCATGATATTACAAACAAGTTACGTGTATCTTGTGACACAGACAAAAGTTCAGTGTATGTGGGACACCTTACATGATTTGGTAATATTATGACATGCTCTTATATGTGTACTAATCCGGCACTTGGGGAGTACCTTTAATGGTTTCGCAATGTTATGAAATGGTCCGATGTGAACCATGATGCGTAAGCAGAATTTTGGCGTTACCGTGACGCCTATGATAAATGGATATGATGCTATATGATGAAATCATGTGAGCCATCACACAGGAATAGACCTAGGGCCATCGTGGTCTCTATTGAATGAGATGATTTGATGAAATGGCCGAATGCAATCCGATGCACTGGCAGAATACGAGCAGTTTTGGGACACCCCATATGTTATGAAATGAAATGACCATGATGGGTACTATTAGAATGTCTTTAATTTAAATGAAATGATATGTCATGAATGATTATGTCATACAAAATGCAAATGGCTGCACAAAAACGTGGTTAGCATGCATGACACATATAATGATGTCGTGTATGCTTGCGAAAATGTTAACACATAAATATAATGTTATGGCTGCAAAAATAATGGTTAGTATGAATGTCACACGGATGATTTAATGTTTTCACACACGAATAATATTAGGATGTAATATAGGCCCATAACAGTCCATTTTACTTATCTATTTAATTATGCTATACATTTATTTGCATGTGTGAATGTATGGTCCAACAACAGTTTCACCCGCCTTATGTATGAAAGCCACTATTAAATGAATCTAACAACCAAATGGAAATTACTAAGTCACTTAAAAGTGCTTCCCTCATTCAAAACCAGCTCGAAGTGGGGATAGGCTAGTTGGAGACCTTGCCCTCGTAGGATGCACTAGAGTATCGTCATTTTGTATTGGGTTAGGGTATGGGATACTCTAACACATGAATAGAGGTTTTGACTTAGCATGGGTAGTAGGATTCTCCTGGCCCTAAGCACAGATGAGTAAGTGCCAACAAGCCCATCAAACCGAGAGTCCCTAGGTTGGGATTGGACGGCGTTCCTACCTAAATAATTAGGGTATAGTTGTACCAGGCCCTCGTCTGGCTATATCTTAATACAATATGGATCTTGGCCTATGAGCCCAATAACTCAGTTTAATTAATAACTTGATTCACTATTAATTATATATGGGAATAACAATGTAAATTCCTTTATTAACACTCTAAAATGTTTTTCTATGTAGAAACTCTTAAATGGCAAACAACAACTCATTATCACTGCGATCTATCCTAGAGAGGGACAAGCTTTCCGGTCCCAACTTTTTGGACTGGTCTAGGAACTTAAGGATAGTTCTAAGACAAGAGTCCAAAGAGTACATACTGGAAAGGCCTGTGCCGGCATGCTCCTCAAGGACGTAATCCACCGGCTGCCCAGCTGGAGGAATACGAGGTGCATGTCAAGGATAATAGGGATGTGACATGCCTTATGTTGGCCTGCATGGTCCCCGAACTGCAAAAACAGTTTATGGACCATGAAGCCTTTGCTATGATAACAACTCTTAACGAGATGTTTCAGGAGCAAGCTCGTCAGGAAAGGTACCTGACCAATAAGGCATTCCACTCCTGTAAGATGGGGGCTGGGACATCTGTGAGCGCACACGTGCTCAAGATGAAAGGCTATTTGGACACTTTAGCCCGTCTCAGATCGCCCATCTCTCAAGAGTTGGCGGTGGACACAATCCTTGCATCCTTGCCGGATTGTTATGATCGATTCATCCTGAACTATAACATGCAAGGGATGAACCGTACTGTTAGTGAGCTGCATGGGATGCTCAAGCTCACTGAATAGTCAATCAAGAAGAGTCCGCCGGTGTTGCTGGTCAACAAGGGGAACCCTCTTCTTGCCAAGGGCAAGGCCAAGGAAAAGGCCAAGAAGGCCAAGGCCCAGCAGAAGGCAGGTCCTGAGGATGTCTGTTTCGGGTGCAGACAGGCAGGCCACTGGAAGAGATGGTGTCCTAAGCTGATGGGAGAGCAGAGGAGGGGCCAGGGTGCATCCTCGTTAGGTATTTATGTTATGGACATTAAACTTACTGTTTTAACATCATGGGTATTGGATACTGGATATGGTTCTCACATTTGTTTTAATGTGCAGGGACTTAAGAACAGAAGGTCACTGGGATCAGGGGATGTCAGAAATGGAGCAAGGGTTGCTGCCATAGAGATCGGCGAATATCACCTCATGATGCCTAGTGGATTGGTTTTAATTTTGGAACAATGTTATTTTGTACCTGCCATGTGCAGGAATATTATTTCAGTTTCCATGTTGGGTATTTCTAGATTTTATTTTATTATTTTGAATGGTAGAATTTCTTTATCTAGAGAGGGATTATTTTATAGAGATGCTCTATTAAATAATGGCCTATATATCCTGGACTTAAATGAAACCAATCATGTCTATAACATAAACACTAAAAGGGTTAAGCCCAACGAACTTAATCCTGTCTACCTATGGCATTGTCGTTTAGGCCACATAAACGAGAAGCGCATAGCTAGGCTTCACAAAGCTAGAGTCTTAGGGTCATTTGACTTGGAGTCAATTGATATATGTGAGTCATGTTTACGAGGCAAAATGACTAAGGCACCTTTTAGCAAGAAAGCTGCAAGGGCCACTGGCTTATTGGACCTAATACATTTAGATGTATGTGGGCCCACAAGCGTAGTGACCAGAGGTGGACATCTGTATTTCGTCACGTTCACGGATGATTTCAGCAGATATGGCTACATCTATCTGATGAAACATAAATCTGAGACCCTTGATAGGTTCAAGGAATTTAGGAACCAAGTACAGAACCAGCTAGGCAGGAATATCAAAACCCTTTGGTCGAACCGAGGAGGTGAATATATGAGCATAGAGTTTGACTCATATTTGAGAGAGCATGGAATAGTTCCACAGCTCACTCCTCCAGGGACACCACAATGGAATGGGTTGTCCAAACGGAGGAATAGGACCCTGTTGGACATGGTCCGCTCAAGGATGAGTCAAGCCTCTCTCCCAATTAGTTTCTGGGGACACGCCTCGAGACAGCAGCTCTTATCTTAAACAATACTTTGACTAAGGCAATGGAAAAGACTCCATATCAGATATGGACGAGCAGGGAGCCCAATGTGTCTTTCCTAAGGATTTGGGGATGCAAAGCACATGTCAAGAGATTGACTAGTGGCAAGCTGGAGCCCAAAACCGATAAATGCCTATTTGTGGGCTAGCCTAGGGAAACCAAAGGGTATTACTTCTACAACCCCACCGAGAACAAGGTGTTCGTGGTAAGGAATGGGGTCTTTCTAGAAAAGGAGTTCCTTTCCAGGAAAGATAGTGGGAGCAACGTTTAACTCAGGGAAGTTCAAGGTCCATAAGCTCTTGAAGAGGATAACTCGGAGGCCCAGGTGGAGCTTCCACAGGAGGAAGCACCGACCCAGGCCACACAAGGACCTAGAAGGTCTGGTAGAAAGCTACTTGAGGATGTGTACATGACACAACCTGAGGGTTTTGTTGATCCAGAGCATCTGGGAAGGGTATGCAAGCTTTAAACCTCCATTTATGGACTGAAGCAAGCATCCCAAAGTTGGAATCTTAGATTCAATGAAGCTATAAAGGAATATGGCTTCATACAAAATCAAGATGAGCCTTGTGTGTATAAGAGGACTAGTGGGAGCATTGTCACATTCTTGGTACTTTATGTAGACGACATCCTACTCATTGGAAGCGAAATACCTACACTGCAAGGGGTTAAGCAGTGGCTGAGTAAGTGCTTCGCAATGAAGGACATAGGCGAAGCTGAGATGATCCTAGGGATTAGGATCTATAGGGATAGATCAAATCGGCTTCTGGGCCTAAGTTAGGCCTCATACATAGACAAAGTTCTGAAAAGGTCCAGCATGAACTAGGCTAAGAAAGGTTTCTTGCCAATGGGTCATGGGCTAAAAATTAGTAAGAAGATCTGTCCTAAAACAAGGGAGGACAGGGAGAACATGAAATTGGTTCCATATGCTTCGGCTATAAGATCAATTATGTACTCCATGCTATGTACGAGACCTAATGTCACCTTTGCACTAAGTATGATAAGCCAGTACCATCAGGATCCCCAGGAGGATCACTGGAAGGCTATCAAGGCAATCCTCAAGTACCTTAACCAGACTAAGGATAGCTTCTTAGTGTATGGAGGTCAGGAAGTGCTATCAGTTACTGGGTACACTGATGCAAGCTTCTAGACCAACCAGGATGAGTACCAATCACAGTCTGGGTATGTATTTTTGCTAAACGGTGGTGCTATAAGCTGGAGGAGCTCAAAGCAGCCAACCATCGCGGACTCTACAATAGAAGCTGAGTACATCGCGGCGTGTGATGCAACTAAGGAAGCTGTGTGGATGAAGAAGTTTATCACTGAGTTAGGAGTAGTACCAACTATCCAGGACCCAGTTGATATCTTCTGTGACAACAATGGGGCCATTGCACAAGCTAAGGAGCCCCGGTCACACAATAACACAAAGCACGTGCTCAGAAAGTTTCACCTCATACGAGAAATCGCGGAGAGGGGCGACATTGCATTGCACAGAGTGGACACCGAGGATAATGTCGCAGATCCTTTGACCAAGGCACTGGCTCAGCACAAGCATGAGGGTCATACTAGATCTATAGGGATTAGGCCCATGCCTAGTTGAAACAAGTGCAAGTGGGAGATTGTTGGATATGCCCTAGTCCCGAGGCATTGGACCTTGTATTTGTATTATACATTTATTGGATTTATGTATTATACACCTTTTGTGTTATTAATAAAGGCATTAATTCATTTATTATATATTTCTTGTGCAATATCTTAAATGAAGTATCCAATGGACATATCCATATCCATGATGACAAGTGTCATGCACTTGGTAGTAAGACCATAGATAGGGTAAATGATATGACCATAAAGAGATCCGTAGTCTGTTCCAATCATAGGAATGAATGGAACTAGAGACTATCATTAACCTGGTTGCATGGCGGTGTCTTACCGGTTATTGGACATGGGATGTCAACCAAGTTAATAGGTAAATGCAAAAGGGGCATGGTACTGGATAAATCCACTAAACGGGGAAATCCACATGGTATAGTATCACAAGTGATTCTCGTGCAGTACTTATATAGATCCTTTGACCTGACCATATGATTGTATTGCATGTGAGGTTGCATACTTCGGGGTAGGCCTAAAGGGCCTGTAATAGGGTGCCAAGTATGGGTGCTTTCGGGTATGTCACTTAGCTTGGCAATGCTATGGATATGCAGAAGGGATTTGTCACTTAGTAATTTACTGAGATGATATCACCAGCCTCTTGATGAATGTGACTGATAAGAGTGTGGCAACACCCAAACAAGTTGGAACTTGTTTGTGAGCAGCAGTACATTCGGGATCAAGTTAATGTCCGGACACAAAAGAGGGTGATCAATCCATGCCTTTGTGTTGGACACCGATATCGATGACATGGGATATACAAGTTCAAACTACAGGGTTATGATAATAGTTAGACTGCCATCTCCATCTTAATTGGGGTCTGCAGTGGCTTGCTAGAGCCCAACTACAGTCTGTGGGCCACAGGCCCACTGCCAACATAAAGATGGGCCCATGTGATCGTACACATTGAGTGACTGAACACTGACTTAAGGAATCACATGTATACTTGGAGTATACACTCTGGAGAGAGAGGAATATATTACTTATATTATCAAGATCAATTGGATTGATTATAATAATAAAATTAATATTTGATTGGCTTTCTCATAATTAATTGGATTAATTATGAGATTATTTCCTAGGTGGAAATATTAATATGCACAGGTTTACATATGAATTTATTTTGTGAGGATCTAATTTTAATTTAATGGATTAAATAAGTTAGTCAAACCAATTTTAATTTAAATGTAAATAATATGTTACTTGGTGCAATATATTAAATACATGGGAAAATTAAAGTTGGGCTTGAAATCAATTTAAACCAGATTAATTAAAATAGATTTGGGCCTGAAATAAAAGATGGAAGGCCGCACAAAGGAGGAGCCAGTTGGGCCGAAATTCTCCTTGAGAATTTCGGCCACCTAGGGTTAGAATAACCCTAGGATTTTCGGCCAAGGGGGCAACTAACACACTAGCTGAAATTTTGCCTCCCCTCACTTCTCCATTGTTCTTGTTTTCCAACGCTAGCAAGGGTG
Organism: Euphorbia tirucalli; assembly: GCA_039660915.1. NCBI lineage: Eukaryota > Viridiplantae > Streptophyta > Magnoliopsida > Malpighiales > Euphorbiaceae > Euphorbia > Euphorbia tirucalli. The sequence continues at coordinate 45,756,066 of CM077636.1, forward strand.
GTGTCGTAAGGCGTTTGTGTACATGAATGAGGAGGGATTCTAGTTTGATTCCTGCAGTCTACATCCATCTCTTGTAGAGATATTCCGGGTAAGATATTTGTCTCTTGTAATTAAATTTTTGTTTTTCCAATTTCCATCTCAATTGCTCCTGGGCATGGATTTGAGGAAATCATCACGTTCTTCCGCTTTAATCGGGTGATTTCCGATGACAAAATCCCAACATGCGTAAGGGCTGGCCCATGGACCGAGTTTCGATGCTTTTAGGAGCATCTAACATGTCATGATATTGCAAACAAGTTACATGTATCTTGTGACACGGACAAAAGTTCGATGTCTGTGGGACACCTTGTATGATTTGGTAATATTATGAAATGCTCCTATATGTGTACTAATCCGGTAATTGGGGAGTACCTTAAATGGTTTCGCAATGTTATGAAATGGTTCGTGTGAACCGTGATGCGCAAGCAGAATTTTGGCGTTACCGTGACACCTATGATAAATGGGTATGATGCTATATGATGACATTATATGAGCCGTCACACAGGAATAGACGTAGGGCCATCATGGTCTTTATTGAATGAGATGATTTGATGAACTGGCCAAATGCAATCCGGTGCACTGGCAGAATACGAGCAGTTTTGGGACACCCGATATGTTATGAAATGAAATGACCATGATGGCTACTCTTATAATGTCTTTAATTTAAATGAAATGATATGTCATGGATGCTTATGTCATACAAAATGCAAATGGCTACACAAAAACGTGGTTAGGATGCATGACATACATAATGATGTCGTGTATGCTTATGAAAATGTTAACACACAAATATAATGTTCTGGCTGCAAAAAATAATGGTTAGTATGAATGTCACACGGATGATTTAATGTTTCACAAACGAAAATAAAAATACAAGTGGCTGCATAAAAATGTGGGTTAGTTATCACACAAATGCTTTGTGAATGGTATGTCATGTGCATGGAAAATGTTGATTATGGTATGTCATGAAATGTTGAGAGGTGTGTAACATATAGCACATGAAGCGTATTCCTCCAACCTTATTCCTCCAAAAGTGGTCAAATTTTGAGAAAATCCTAACTAAGTCCTTGGAGAGGTTCTCTTCGATCATCAACCGGGGACGATGAAGGTGCAATTTTATAGTTTTCATACAAGTTATTTTGGTATCCTAGGGGAATCTAACTAAGGTTGCCTATATGAGCTTAGTCCAAGTCGGGTTAAAATCAAGGCTCCCATAGCAAAATATACTCCTCACTTCTCCCCACTCAAGGGTCCGAACGAAGGGGTTCATACAAGGCTATGGGTGGTATTCGTATCCATGCCCCTAAGATGAAGAGGAACATAGGCGACACTTCAACAATTCACCGAGCTAAAAATTGGATACTTAACCTAATGCAAAAATGTCTAACTTAAGAATGCAAAATAAAATACCATGCAAGAATCATTCACCTTATTTTGATTAGACACTTTTCGGGGCTTGTCAAATTCTTTTATGTTTTTAAGAAAACTTTTTTAAGAAATCCCTAGCAGATTTACCACTGTGAGCGAATGACGTTTTCAAAGGAACATGGACTCTCTCGGAAGGGAGCCTCGATATCGGGCAACCCTCCTTCGCGTGTGGTTTTTAGGATGGAAATTCATTTTTGGAAGATTAAATTATTTCATAAAAGAATCGAGACCTAAGTCTCGATGAAGAGTGTAGGAGTCGCCACCCGGCTCAGCTTAACCGAGAAATTACAGTGTAGCTGAACCGGACGAAAGGCCGCTACACTATCCAAAGATCTAGGTCCAGACAACTCCCTTATTTCGTGTCTAATCAAAATAAAATTGGCCAATATTCTGTGATGGTATTTTATAATTCTAACATTCATTCTTATTAATAAAGGCATGCAGCGTACACACAAATCAAAATAAAGTAAAAAAGAGTGAACAAATAAATTATTACAACCCAATTGAATAAAAATAAAACTCTCAACATCACCTTACAAGCGCCTAAAATACACGAATAAACTAGAAAAATTACAATCGCCTAAAATACACGGATTAATCTATTAATTACATTAAAAATGAAAAATAAAAACTAACTAAAGCTGCAAAACGGACGGTTAGTAAAATTTATAGCACACCACAAATAGGACTCAAGTAGGACAGAATGGGATTTTAAGGAGTTTAGGGGCATGCAATTGGGGGATAACCGAGTCAGCTCGGCTAGCCGGCTCGATTAGACCTAGAAAATGATTTTTGAAACATCCTTGTATGTTTGTTTTGTGAGAAAATCATTTTGAAAATATTTTCTTTTTCCGGTTTACTTTAATTTAGCATGTGAAGTGGGTCGTTGTGTTGTTCTAAATGTAATAATTTCAAAAATTAAATCTAAGGTTGTGAATACACACAACAAAATTCATTTTTGATGATTTTCTGATTTTTCTGAATTTTTATGATTTTTAGGAATTTTTGTGGATTATTCTAGAAATTCTGCCCCTGGATGAGAATTACAATCGTGCGACTGTTATTATAGCCGTGCGACTGTAACTACAGTCGTACGATTGTAATCTGTCCAATTGCAGAAAATCACCAAAAATTATTTAAATGAAAGGAAAAAAGCAGGGGAAATCAAGAACACTCTTACGACTGTATATACAGTCAAGAACAGTCGTACGACTGTTCTTCACCACAAGAACAGTCTTACGGCTGTTCTTGATCTCCAGAGACAGCAAGCCCGAAAATTGAGTTTTTATGCACAAAAACACACCAAATCGCCCAGAATAAGCAAGAAAAATGAAGGTTTTATGTGTAATTACCTTTGTGGCGCTGATCCACTGTAGGTTTAACCGCTGGAAATGCCCCAATCACCTCCAAATTACTTCCTTTTCCTTGTGTGTTGAGGTATCAAGAGTTGTCCCAAATACTCCTAAGTGTCATGGATTTTAGCGGATTTGAGGTTCATAATTGATTATTTTAAGTTTTAACCTATGATTTCTATCTGGCTTTAAACTTTAACACTCAAAAATCAAAAGAAAAAGAGGAGAAAAAGATTGAGTTTTGTTGAGTTTTCTTTTTCTCTCCTTTTTCTCCCTTTTGTCTATTAATTTTCTCCCTAAAAATCAGCCAAAATCCCAGAACCAAAAAAGCCCCTTACTTTCCTCTCTTTCTCCCTTTTATTTTCTGATTTCTTGCTTCAGAATCCGAGCATTAATTGCCCCTCAAATCAATCCCATTTTTTAATTCTCAAGGTATGGGCTACTATACCTGCTCCGATATTATAGTTATATAACTGTATTACATTTGTACGACTGCAATACATCCCCATGACTATAATTAGAGTCATGGCACGATAATTATTTTTTTTTAAGTCTGGAAAATTCCGACGCTTATAGACTTAAAGTGGACTGTGATCGAAACTTCTGAAGCTAAGGTGGACGCGGGACCGGTCAAGTGGATGGGCACTTTTACTGTGATTGACATTCCTGTCACTTTCTCCTTGCTGTTGGGGAGGCTGTGGTTTCATCCGCTGGGAGGTGTTCCTTCCATACTGCACCAAAAAACAAAATTATCAATAGGCAATGAGGTTGTGACATTCGAGGCAGATTCCCAGTCCATGATTGTTGCGATTAATGAAGAGATTGTACCATTCGATAGATTCCAAATTGTCGTGATCAGTGAGGAGGAAACCACAAATGCTCCTATGGTTATCTATGAGAACTATATGCCAAAATGGTTGTCCAAGTACCTACACAAGCAGAATATTGTTCTGGGTTTGGGACTCGGAGCTAATCTACAAGGGGTGCCCGAATTTAACATTGATTCTGGAAAGTCGAGGCAGTTTGGCCTGGGATACATAGCAGAAGCATCTAAAAGGAAAAATCTAAAGAAAGGAAAGAATGGCAAGCCCATGATGAAGCCATTCATTAAGGCCGGCGATCAACTATACAAGGGGCAAGCTGAGCCAGTGAAAGTCGGGAGTATTGAATGCGTAGGCTTTAAGAAATTCTCTGATGTTATAGACTTTGAAAAGAGCTAGGAAGAGCCAGTTGCACCTGTGCTAGTGGAGGGGACCATTGTCAAACCTGTCACCCCCCAGAGGAAGCCATCCGAAGTGATAGCAAAAGCAGCAGAAGAATCCAAGGAGAAAGTGTTTGGATTTTTCACCGGAAATCACCCGATAAAAGCGGAAGAACGCAGTGATTTCCTCAAATCCAGTCCTAGGAGCAATTGAGATGGAAATTGAAAAACTTAAAATTAAATAGAAAGGGATTAATTTTCTTACCAGAAAATCTCTTTCTAGAGATGGATGAAGACTGCAGAATTCAATGTAGAATCCCTCCACTCTCACGTACACGAACACCTAACGAATGCAACCCGTGCTAGCGTCGGAAAAACGAAACAATGGAGAGAAGGATGCTAGTGAATTTCGGCTAGGAGGCTCAACACTTGTGTTGGCCGAAATTCCTAACCCTAGGTATTTATACATAGGGTTGGCCGAATTCCCTTAGGGGAATTCAGGCCCATCTTGGCTCCTTTCTATTCTGTGCGGGCTTCCATGTTTTAATTTAGGCCCAGTCTAATTTTAATTATTCTGGTTTAAATTAATTTCAAGCCCAATTTTAATATACCCATGTATTTAATATATTACTCCAAGTAATATATTATTTACATCTAAATTAAAATTAGTTTGACAATTAATTTAATCCATCAAATTAAAATTAAATCTACACAAAATAAAATCATATGTAAACCTATACATATGAATATTTCCACCTAGGAAATAATTCCATAATTAATCCAATTAATTATGAAGAGCCAATTGAATATATTAATTTCATTATTATGACCAATCCAATTGATCTTTACAATATAATTAATATACACACACTTCTCCCTCCATTGTGTATACTCCAAGTATACATGTGATTCCTTAAGTCTACATTCAGTCGTTCTATGTGTATGATCCCGTGGGCCCATCTTTATGTTGGCAGTGGGCCCATGGCCCACAGACTGCAGTTGGGCTCTAGCAAGCCACTGCAGCCCCCAATTAAGATGGAGATGGCAGTCTAACTGATATCATAACCCTGTAGTTTAAACTTGTATATTCCATGTCATTGATATCGGTGTCCAACACAGAGGCATGGATTGATCACCCTCTTTTGTGTCCGGACATTAACTTGATCCTGAATGTACTGAAGCTCACAAATAAGTTCCAACTTGTTTGGGTGTGGCCACACTCTTATCAGTCACATTCATCAAGTGGCCGGTGATATCTTCTCAGTGGGTTACTGAGTGACAAATCCCTTCTGCATATCCATAGTATTACCATGTTCAGTGACATACCCGAAAGCACCCATACTTGGCACCCTATTACAGGCCCTTTAGGCGTACCCCTAAGCATGCAACTTCACATGTAACACCATCATATGGTCAGGTCAAAGGATCCATACAAGTACTACACGAGAATCCATTGTGATACCATACCATGTGGATTACTCGTTTAGTGGATCTATCCAGTACCATGCTCCCAGGCATGTACCCATTAACTTGGTTGACATTCCATGTCCAATGACCGGTAAGACACCGCCATACAACTAGGTTGATGATAGTCTATTGTTCCATTCATTCCCATGACTGGAGTAGACTAGGGATCTATTTATGGTTATATCGTTTACCCTATCCATGGTCTTACTGCTAAGTGCATGACACTTGTCATCATGGATATAGATATGTCCATTGGATACTTCATTTAATATATTGCACAAGATAGATATAATAAATGAATTGATGCCTTTATTAATAACACAAATGAGTACAACACATAAATCCAATAAATTTATAGTACAAATACAAGGACCAATGCCTCGGGACTAGGGCATTTCCAACAATCTCCCACTTGCACTAGTTCCAACTAGGCATGGGCCTAATCCCTATAGATCTAGTATGACCCTCATGCTTGGGCTGGGCCAGCGCCTTGGTCAATGGATCTGCGACATTATCCTCGGTGTCCACTCTGTACAATGCAATGTCACCTCTCTCCGCGATTTCTCGTATGAGGTGAAACTTTCTGAGCACGTGCTTTGTGTTCTTGTGTGACCGGGGCTCCTTAGCTTGTGCGACGGCCCCATTGTTGTCACAGAAGATATCGACTGGGTCCTGGATAGTTGGCACTACTCCCAACTCAGTGATAAACTTCTTCATCCACACAGCTTCCTTAGCTGCATCACACGCAGCAATGTACTCAGCTTCTGTTGTAGAGTCCGCTATGGTTGGCTGCTTTGAGCTCCTCCAGCTTACAGCACCACCATTCAGCAAGAATACATACCCTGACTGCGATTGGTACTCATCCTGGTCTGTCTGGAAGCTCGCATCAGTATACCCAGTAACTGATAGCACTTCCTGACCACCATACACCAAGAAGCTATCCTTAGTCCGGTTAAGGTACTTGAGGATCGCCTTGACAGCTTTCCAGTGATCCTCCCCGGGATCCTGCTGGTATCGGCTCGTCATACTTAGTGCAAAGGCGACATCAGGTATCGTACATAACATAAAGTACATGATTGATCCAATAGCCGAAGCATATGGAACCAATTTCATGTTCTCCCTGTCCTCCCTTGTTTTAGGACAGTTCTTCTTACTAAGTTTCAGCCCATGGCCCATTGGCAAGAACCCTTTCTTGGCCCGGTCCATGTTGAATCTTTTCAGAACTTTGTCAATGTACGAAGCCTGACTTAGGCCCAGAAGCCGATTTGATCTATCCCTATAGATCCTGATCCCTAGGATCATCTCAGCTTCGCCTAAGTCCTTCATTGCGAAGCACTTACTCAGCCACTGCTTTACCCCTTGCAGTGTAGGTATGTCGCTTCCAATGAGCAGGATGTCATCTACATAAAGTACCAAGAATGTGACTATGCTCCCACTAGTCCTCTTATACACACAAGGCTCATCTAGATTCTGTATGAAGCCATATTCCTTTATGGCCTCATTGAATCTTAGATTCCAACTACGGGATGCTTGCTTCAGTCCATAAATGGACCTTTGAAGTTTGCATACCCTTCTCGGATACTTAGGATCGACAAAACCCTCAGGTTGTGTCATGTACACATCCTCGAGTAGCTTTCCATTAAGGAAAGTGGTTTTGACATCCATCTGCCATACCTCATAGTCATACCATGCGGCTATGGCCAGCAGTATCCTGATGGATTTGAGCATGGCTACTGGCGAGAAAGTTTCATCATAGTATATTCCATGGACTTGTCTGAAACCTTTCGCAACCAGACGCCCCTTGAAGGTATTATCAGCTTTTAGCTTATAGCACCACTTGCAACCTATTACCCTGGCACCCGGAGGTGGATCAACCAAGTTCCAAACTTGATTATCGTACATAGATTGCATTTCTGCCTCCATGGCTTTACGCCAATTTGCAGACTGCGGGCTAGCCATAGCCTCCTGGTAGGTTTTAGGTTCTTCCTCATCCCAGATGAGAAGAGTTTGATCATCGGTGACGAGGAAACCATACCTCTCCGGTTCCCGACGATCCCTACCAGACCTTCTAGGTTCTTGTGTGGCCTGGGTCGGTGCTTCCACTTGTGGAAGCTCCACCTGGGCCTCCGAGTTATCCTCTTCAGGAGCTTGTGGACTTTGAACTTCCCTGAGTTCAACGTTGCTCCCACTATCTTTCTTGGAAAGGAACTCCTTTTCCAGAAAGACCCCCTTCCTTGCCACGAACACCTTGTTCTCGGCGGGGTTGTAGAAGTAATACCCTTTGGTTTCCCTAGGGTAGCCCATAAACAGGCATTTATCGGTTTTGGGCTCCAGCTTGCCACTAGTCAATTTCTTGACATGTGCTTCGCATCCCCAAATCCTTAGGAAAGACACATTGGGCTCCTTGCCCGTCCATATCTGATATGGGGTCTTTTCCACAGCCTTAGTTGGAGTATTGTTTAAGATGAGAGCTGCTGTCTCGAGGGCGTGTCCCCAGAAACTAATTGGGAGAGATGCTTGACTCATCATTGAGCGGACCATGTCCAACAGGGTCCTATTCCTCCGTTCGGACACCCCATTCCATTGTGGTGTTCCGGGAGGAGTGAGCTGTGGAACTATTCCATGCTCTCTCAAGTATGAGTCAAACTCTAGGCTCATATACTCACCACCTCGGTCCGACCGAAGGGTTTTGATATTCCTGCCTAGCTGGTTCTGTACCTCGTTCTGAAATTCCTTGAACCTATCAAGGGTCTCGGACTTGTGTTTCATCAGATAGACATAGCCATATCTGCTGAAATCATCCGTGAACGTGACGAAGTACAGATGCCCACCTCTGGTCGTTGCGCTCATAGGCCCGCATACATCTGAATGTATTACGTCCAATAAGCCAGTGGCCCTTTCAACCTTCTTGCTAAAAGGCGCCTTTGTCATCTTGCCTCTTAAACATGATTCGCATGTATCAATTGACTCCAAGTCAAATGACCCTAGGACTCCAGCTTTGTGAAGCCTAGCAATGCGCTTCTCGTTTATGTGGCCAAGACGACAATGCCACAGGTAGACAGGATTAAGTTCGTTGGGCTTAATCCTTTTAGTGTTTATGTTATAGATATGATTGGTTTCATTTAAGTCCAGGATATATAGGCCATTATTTAATAGAGCATCTCCATAAAATAATCCCTCTCTAGATATAGAAATTTGACCATTTGAAATAGTGAAAATAAATCCAGAAATATCCAACATTGATACAGAGATGATATTCCTGCACATGGCAGGTACAAAGTAACAATGTTCTAAAATTAAAACCAATCCATTGGGCATCATTAGGTGGTATTCGCTGATCTCTATGGCAGCAATCCTTGCTCCATTCCCGACCCGCAAGTCCACCTCTCCAGACCCCAGCAACCTTCTGTTCTTAAGTCCCTGCACATTGCAACAAATGTGAGAACCACATCCAGTATCCAATACCGAGGATGTTGAAACAGTAAGGTTAATATCTATAACATAAATACCTGAAGAGGACGCACCTTGGCCCCTTCTTTGCTCTCCCATCAGCCTAGGACACGATCTCTTCCAATGACCCGCCTGTCTACACCCGAAACAGACATCATCAGGACCTGCCTTCTGCTGGGCCTTGGGTTGGGCCTTGGCCTTCTTGGCTTTGGCCTTTTTGGCCTTGGCCTTGGCCTTTTCCTTGGCCTTACCCTTAGCAAGAGGAGGGTTCCCCTTGTTCACCAGCAGCACCGGCGGAGTCTTCTTGATCGACTGCTTAGTAAGCTTAAGCATCCCATGCAGCTCACTGACAGTGCGGTTCATCCCTTGCATGTTATAGTTAAGGATGAACTGATCATAAGAATCCGGCAAGGACGCGAGGATTGTGTCCACCACCAACTCTTGAGAGATAGGCGATCCGAGAAGGGCCAAAGTATCCAAATAGCCCTTCATCTTGAGCACGTGTGCACTCACAGATGTCCCGGCCCCCATCTTACAAGAGTGGAATGCCTTATTGGTTAGGTACCTTTCCTGACGAGCTTGCTCTTGAAACATCTCGTTAAGAGTTGTTATCATAGCATAGGCTTGGTGGTCCATAAACTGTTTTTGCAGTTCGGGGACCATGCAAGCCGACATAAGGCATGTCACATCTCGGTTGTCCTTGACGTGCGCCTCGTATTCCTCCAGCTGGGCAGCCGGTGGATTACATCCTTGAAGCGCAGCCGGCACAGGCCTCTCCAGTACATACTCTTTTGACTCTTGTCTTAGAACTATCCTCAAGTTCCTAGACCAGTCTAAAAAGTTAGGACCGGAAAGCTTGTCCTTTTCAAGAATGGATCGCAGTGATAAGGTATTTGTGTTTGCCATTTGGGTGTTTCTACACAGAAAAACATTGAGAGTGTTAATAAAGGGCTTTGCTTTGTTGTTCCCATATAAAATTAATAATGAATCAAGTTATTAATTTAAACCGAGTTGTTGGGCTCATGGGCCGAGATCCATATTTCATTAAGATATAGCCAAACGAGGGTTTGGTACAACTACACCTTAACTATTTAGGTAGGAACGCCGTCCAATCCCAACCTAGGGACTCTCGGTTTGATGGGCTTGTTGGCACTTACCCATCTGTGCTTAGGGCCAGGAGAATCCTACTACCCACGCTAAGTCAAAACCTCCATCCAAGTGTTAGAGTATCCCATACTCTAACCCAATACAAAATGACAATACTCCAGTGCATCCTGCGAGGGCATGGTCTACAACTGGCCTATTCCCACTTCGATTCGGTTTTGAATGAGGGAAGCACTTTTAAGCGACTTAGTAATTCCATTTGGTTATTAGATTCAATTATAACGGCTTACATACATAAGGCGGGTCAAATGGCTATTGGAACATACATACATACATGCATATGAATATAAAACATAATTAAATAAAAGTAAAATGGACTGCTATGGGCCTATATTACATCCTAATATTATTCTAGTAAACCTATACTAGAAATAAATATCAGGTGGGCCTCCATCTTTCCCTTCTGGGCTTGCACCTCCATTTGGGCTCACCACTCCATGGGCTTCTTCTTTTACAAATTTTATAATATTTAATTTAAATAAAATAAAATTACATTGAAAAGAAAAACGACACGCAGGCCGTATTTACCCAAAAAGAAAAATACAACCCATCTTGTAAAACGCCCAATAGCATCCAACCATACAAACATTTAATTACATATATGCATCCAATACATACAATTCAAGAGCATGTTATAATGCATCATTTAAGCCCATTTCAATTATGTCCAAGCCATTATTAGGAAACCGCCAATATTGGCCCACCATGGTTCTAACCCTTAACGGGCTTTGGGCCTCCAGCCCAGGCAGTCCAACTGCTCCCACTGGAATTGGGAAACTATGGGTCCAATTTAGCCGTCCAAGTAATTGTGCCAAAATTACCCGAACCAATTTCCATTAACCATATTAATTTCCAAAATTAATATCACATGAACGAAATTAAAATTCATCCAAGAAACCATGCGTATTTAAATTACATAAATTTAAACACACGAATTTTTTAAAACCAATTAAAATTTCAAAACTGGGCCCCGGACTCAAAAACCCGCAAAATCCAAAATTACTGGGCCCGGCCCGCTGCAGCTAGGGCAACGGAGTTGCCCTAGCAGCAGCAGGGGCTGCCCACCACGCCTCCCGCCGCGTGCTGCGGCCGGCGGCGGCGATTCCGCCGCCGGCAGCCCCGCACCCCGGGAGGCAGATTTTTTTTATTTTTATTTTTAAACAGAATTAAAATAAAAAAAAAATCCATCCATCATCCAAAGCAATTCACCAAGAATTCCAATAACATACAACAAAATTAAAATACATAAACCAATATGCAATATTAATTTTCATTGTATAAAACATATGGGAAAAATCATAAAACCCATACCATGAATCCCAATTAAAAACCTCCAATTTCAAAATAGGGATTCAACCAAATTAATCAATTTCCATGGATCAAAAGCCCGCTCTGATACCACTGTTGGGATTTTTCACCGGAAATCACCCGATAAAAGCGGAAGAACGCAGTGATTTCCTCAAATCCAGTCCCAGGAGCAATTGAGATGGAAATTGAAAAACTTAAAATTAAATAGAAAGGGATTAATTTTCTTACCAGAAAATCTCTTTCTAGAGATGGATGAAGACTGCAGAATTCAATGTAGAATCCCTCCACTCTCACGTACACGAACGCCTAACGAATGCAACCCGTGCTAGCGTCGGAAAAACGAAACAATTGAGAGAAGGATGCTAATGAATTTCGGCTAGGAGGCTCAACACTTGTGTTGGCCGAAATTCCTAACCCTAGGTATTTATACCTAGGGTTGGCCGAATTCCCTTAGGGGAATTCAGGCCCATCTTGGCTCCTTTCTATTCTGTGCGGGCTTCCATGTTTTAATTTAGGCCCAGTCTAATTTTAATTATTCTGGTTTAAATTAATTTCAAGCCCAATTTTAATATACCCATGTATTTAATATATTACTCCAAGTAATATATTATTTACATCTAAATTAAAATTAGTTTGACAATTAATTTAATCCATCAAATTAAAATTAAATCTACACAAAATAAAATCATATGTAAACCTATACATATGAATATTTCCACCTAGGAAATAATCCCATAATTAATCCAATTAATTATGAAGAGCCAATTGAATATATTAATTTCATTATTATGACCAATCCAATTGATCTTTACAATATAATTAATATACACACACTTCTCCCTCCATTGTGTATACTCCAAGTATACATGTGATTCCTTAAGTATGCATTCAGTAGTTCTATGTGTACGATCCCGTGGGCCCCATCTTTATGTTGGCAGTGGGCCCATGGCCCACAGACTGCAGTTGGGCTCTAGCAAGCCACTGCAGCCCCCAATTAAGATGGAGATGGCAATCTAACTGATATCATAACCCTGTAGTTTAAACTTGTATATCCCATGTCATTGATATCGGTGTCCAACATAGAGGCATGGATTGATCACCCTCTTTTGTGTCCGGACATTAACTTGATCCCGAATGTACTGAAGCTCACAAACAAGTTCCAACTTGTTTGGGTGTGGCCACACTCTTATCAGTCACATTCATCAAGTGGCCAGTGATATCTTCTCAGTGGGTTACTGAGTGACAAATCCCTTCTACATATCCATAGTATTACCATGTTCAGTGACATACCCGAAAGCACCCATACTTGGCACCCTATTACAGGCCCTTTAGGCGTACCCCTAAGCATGCGACTTCACATGTAACACCATCATATGGTCAGGTCAAAGGATCCATACAAGTACTACACGAGAATCCATTGTGATACCATACCATGTGGATTACTGGTTTAGTGGATCTATCCAGTACCATGCTCCAGGCATGTACCCATTAACTTGGTTGACATTCCATGTCCAATGACCGGTAAGACACCGCCATACAACCAGGTTGATGATAGTCTATTGTTCCATTCATTCCCATGACTGGAGCAGACTACGGATCTATTTATGGTCATATCGTTTACCCTATCCATGGTCTTACTGCCAAGTGCATGACACTTGTCATCATGGATATAGATATGTCCATTGGATACTTCATTTAATATATTGCACAAGATAGATATAATAAATGAATTGATGCCTCTATTAATAACACAAATGAGTACAACACATAAATCCAATAAATGTATAGTACAAATACAAGGACCAATGCCTCGGGACTAGGGCATTTCCAACAGAAAGCTGAAGAGAAAATCTGTGATAAATCTGTAGAAGCAATTTCAAAGGCATTGGCCGTTGCCCTAAGCAAGGCCTTTGTAAAATCCAAGGAAGGGTCCGGGATGGAGCTGGTGACCAAGGCAAGTCTGGGTTCTATGGTTGCTGAAATAGCAGGGATCATGATGAAGGCCAAGGTGCAAGTAGCTGAGATTAAGGAGACTGCTCTTCGTACTGAACAAAAGTCTGAAATTGTTGCTGACCTAGACAGCATTCTGAAGCTGGGCAAGGAGGATGCTGAAGAAGTTTAAGCCCTCCTCCTATAGAGGATGAAAATGATTTTGTTGTATCTGTTTCTTCTATTTTTAAAGTGAACGATGTACTTTTTAACAAGTTTAATGCAATGAAATCCCAGTTTGCTTACTTATGCGATGTTTATCCTGATAATTCTATGCATGCATTTGAATCACCATCAAGCATATTTAGCATTCATGACACTACATTGCATGAAATTAACATAAGTACATATGAAAATCCCAAAATGATATTCATTTCACACGAACTAAAATATGAAGAAGAAAGAGAATTGACAAAAATACTGCAAAAACATATTAAGGCTTTCGCTTGGTCATATGAGGACATGCTGGGGGTTGACACAGAAATAGCAGTTCACAAGATTCCCACAGATCCCAGATTCAAGCCGGTAAAGTAGAAGCTAAGAAGCCTGAGACCAGAATGGGCTGCATTAGTAAAGGAAGAGGTATCTAAGCAGATTGAAGCCAAGTTCCTCGAGGTGGTAGAATACACAGAATGGTTAGCCAATATTTTTTCGGTGCCTAAGAAAGATGGAAGGGTTAGAGTGTGTGTCGATTACAGGGACCTAAACAAAGCATGCCCGAAAGACAACTTCCCCTTACCTCACATTGAGGTTTTGATAGATAGCGTAGCCAAGGTAGCAATGTACCCTTTTATGGATGGATTTTCGAGATATAACCAGATCCTAATGGATGTAGTTGACAAGGTGAAGACATCCTTCATTACAGAGTGGGGCACTTTCTGCTACAGAGTAATTCTTTTGGATTGAAAAATGTCAGGGCCACTTACCAGAGGGCTGTCACAACATTGCTGCATGACATGATTCACAGGGAAGTAGAGGTTATGTCGATGATATGCTTGTTAAATCAATGACCCCGGAGGAGCACCCTACTATCCTGGATAGATTTCTTACATGTATTGGAGAGTACAACCAGTGACTTAATCCCAAGAAATGCATATTTAGGGTTACATCAGGGAAACTGCTGGGTCATGTGGTCAGTCAAAGGGGAATAGAGATGGATCCAGAAAAAATCAAAGCCATTCGAGATATGATAGCCCCTAAAACAGAAAACGAGGTCTGATCATTCTTAGGCTCCTTGCAATATATTAGCCGCTTCATAGCGTGGTTAACTTCAGTGTGTGAGCTGATTTTCAAGCTATTAAGGAAAGATCAGTCGATCGTATGGGATGATAGATGTCAGTTGGCTTTCAAAAAGATCAAAGCTTATCTAGTAAATCCGGCAGTTCTCAGCCCACCAACTCCTGGTACTTAGCAATCGAAGATTCCTCTACAGGGGCGATGCTGGCACAGGAACAAAATGGAAGGAAGGAATATCCCATCTACTATCTTAGCAAGAAGCTGCTAGAATATGAAACCAAGTACACACTGGTAGAGAAGACATGTGTAGCGATGATTTGGATAACTACTAAGTTGCACCACTATTTTCAGTCATACAAGGTACAAGCCATGGCTAAAGTGGACCCAATGAATACTTGTACGAGGCACCAGTGTTGGTTGAGAAACTATCCAGATGGCTGCTACTCTCATCGGAATTTGACATTGAGTACATCACTAAGAAAACCATCAAAGGGCGAGCTGTGGCAGAATTTCTAAAAAATCAGCCATTAAAATCAGATCATGTGGAGAATATAGAGTTCCCTGATGAACGGCTGGATATAGTGGAAGTGAGGAAATGGGTTATGTGCTTCGATGGTGCCATAACAGAAAGGGTACTGGAATTGGGGTAATCATAACAACACCAGATGGCGAGATCATTCCATTACCAAAGAGGTTGGACTTTCCTATAACTAACAATGGGGCAGAATATGAAGCATGCTTATTGGGGATGGAAGCCCTCCTGACACTAGTGGCAGACAATGTCTTGATAGTTGGGGATTCACTTTTGGTAATTAGGCAAGCGCAAGGCGACTAGTGTGAGCAGATGACCTAAAAAGAAGGACGCGGTGAAGCGAACCGGGGAAAAGGTGATTTAGGAAAATGTGTTTGAGTTTTGGAAAAATGGGATTTTGATTATTTTGTTCTAGAAAACCATTGATTTTATTTTGAGAATCTATTTTATAGAAAATCCTTTCCCATTTAATTGACTTAAAGACCTCGAAACCTAAATTTCAAGATCAGTGACAGAGTCACCACCCGGATCAGCTCATCTAGAAAATTCCGGTACAACTCCCTACCGAGGGTAGACTACCGTACCTAATCCAGAGATTTAGGGTCTGGGCAACTTACCTATTCAACCTCTAGCTTGCATTCGCTTTATAGTTTATATTGCCATATTTTGTTCGCTTTATTATCTTTTTCTATCCAATTTTGTTTTGTATTTACTTAACCCATGCTCATACAAAAAAAAAAAAAGATTGGAATAAATTGCTAAATAAATAAATCAGACATCCGGGCAGTTCAAAAGAATAAAAGTGAAGGCTGTTTATACAACCAAATCAAATAAAAGGGAAAACTCTCAACCTCACATTACAAGTGCCTAATATACACGAGGATCTAAGAATTTACCATTGCCTAGAATACAAAAAATCTATAATTACATGAGAAATAAAAATTAAAAGCTGCAAAATAGATGGTTAACACAATTTAATTATAAATGCATACAGGACTTAAATAAGACAGAATGGGATTTTAAGGAATTTGGAGACATGCCATTGGGGGGTAGCCGGGGTTGACTCGGCCAGTTGGCCCGGCTATACCTAGAAAACGATTTTGAAACACCCTATAGATTTTTATGAGAAATACATTTTCGAAAATATTTTCTTTTGCCAGTTTACTTCCATTTAGCATGTAAAGTGGGTCGGTTTTCGGGAGATTCGGATCTCCATCGTTGCATTATTCTAATTCCAACAACTTCAAAAATTAAATCTAAGGTCGTGGAATGCACAAAACAAGTTCATTTTTTATGATTTTCTGATCTTCATGCATTTTTATTATTTTTTTGATTTTTTATGGATTTTTATGGATATTCTATCACTGGCCAGAAACTACAACCGTGCGGCTGTAATTACAGTCGTGCGATTGTAATTACAGTCATATGACTGTGCTGCATTTCTGATAAAAAAAAGTTGAGACTATTTCAAATGGGCAGGATTTAAAGTCAATGAGCAAGAAGAGTCGTGCGACTATAATTACAGTCATGCAACTGTAATTACATCCGTACGGCTGTTCATCCTGTACAGAACCAGAATACTTTTATTTATTTTTTTGGATTTTATATTGAGGTGACGCAAGATGGAAGGATTTATAGCCATAAGGAACCAACTACAATCATAGTACCATATTTACAGTCGCACGACTGTAATTATGGACGTACGGCTGTTCATCCTACCCAGAAACAGCAAGTTTACATTTTCAAATTTTATGCACGAAATCAAAATAAAACACATAGAAGATGAAGCAAAGCACAAGTCTTAAGTATAGTTATCCTTGTAGCACTGATCCACTGTCAATTTGGCTCGAAAAATGCTTTGGATTGGCTTTAAATTGATTCTCCTCCTTTGTATGTCAAGGTTCCAGAATAAGTCCAAAAATCTCCAAAGAGTTACGGATTTGAGTGTCTTTAGGGGTTTATATGTGTTTGTCAAATCTAAACCTATGATTTCTAACTGGTTTTAACTTCACAAACTCAAGAATTGAAAGAAAAAGAAGAAGAAGAAAAAGATGATGGTTTTCAGATGGTTTTTTTTCTTTTCTCTCAATCTCCAGAGCTCCCTTTGATCCCAATTTTCTCTCCCCCTTCTTTTGTTTTCACTTCCCCTTTTTCTCCTAAACCCCTCTCCCTTTTCCTGGCTGCAAGAGGCATTAAATGCCCTCTCAAATCACACCTCTCTTTTTCTTCTTTGCGGTATGGGCTGCTGCACTTGCTACAAACCTACAGTCGTACGAATGTAATTTGTAATTACAGTCGCACGACTGTAATTTTAGTCTTGTAGCTATCTCTCTTTCTTTTTTTTTCGAGGTTAGAAAATTTCGGCGCTTACAGCTGCCCCTCACGTGATCAAATTCGACACCCGATTCCAGGTCTAAAATACCTGAGGTGATGAATTTGAGAATGCAAATTGAAGCAACATAAACATAAGGGAAGAAAAACATACCTGACTTGTTGAAGTCTTGTTGTTGTATTATTGTTGAGCTGATTGGGTGATATAAGCCGATACCGAGTTTACATTACCCGAGGTGAAGCTGATCTGGGCTAATACCGGATTTACATATATCCAAGGTAGATCTGCTGAGTTTCTAAAATGATGAATCTGACATAAGCCGATACCGAGTTTACATGACTCGAGGCGAAACTGATCTGGGCCGATACTGGATTTACATATATCCAAGGTGGATCTACTGAGTTTCTGAGGTGAAGCTAATCTGGACCTGATACCGGTTCTATGTTACCCGAGTTGGATCTGCTAAAGTTCTGAGGTGAAGCTGATTTGGACCTGACATCGGGTCTATGTTACCCTAGCTGGATCGGCTAAAGTTCTGAGGTGGAGCTGATCTAGACCTGACACCAGCTCTATGTTACCGGAGGTGGATCAACTAAAGTTGAAAGGACGAATCTGACCTAAGTCAATATCGAGTTTATCTATACCCGAGGTGAGGTTGCTAGTTTGAAGTTGCATTGAGGATGCAGATTTATTCCTTGATCAATAATTTTGAAATAATGAATCTAACATAAGCCGATACTGGGTTTATATTACCCGAGGCAAAGCTTATGGTGAAATAAGCCAATACCCGGTCTATGTTACCCAAGGTGAAGCTGATGGTGAAATAAGCTGATACCGGGTCTATATTACTTGAGGCGAGGTTGATGGTGAAATAAGCCGATACTAGATCTATGTTACTCGAGGCGAGGTTGATGGTGAAATAAGCCGATACCATGTCTATGTTACCCGAGGCAAGGTTGATGGTGAAATAAGCCGATACCAGGTCTATGTTACCTGAGGCGAGGTTGATGGTGAAATAAGGTGATACCGGGTCTATGTTACCCGAGGTGAAGTTGCTAGTTTGAAGTTGCATTGAGGATGCGTATTTATTCCTTGATTGACAATTTTGGAAACAAAAATTTTTGCCCCCTCGATCAAGAATAAATATAGCTCAGTTGTTCTGCCTTTAGACATCTACAAGAGGTAAGAAATACCCTTTTTAGGGTTACAATTGAGGAATTTCTCATACCTAAGATTTAGAGTCGTATAGTTCTGATTTACACGTTATAGCCTTGGGAGTGCCCCTGGATAAGGCCATTTTCGCTTTAAGAGCGATTCTGATCTAGGACGGCCCAATGAAAGCAATGAGTACCTGTACTTGGATTGACTTTGATGTATGTACGCATGAATTATGTGTACACTTTAAATGTATGCATGTATGCTTGGATGCATGTATGATTTAAGTGTATGTATGTATACGATGATGTTGCTTCTATTTTTATTCTGGGTATCTGTGTGAGTCCAGGGATGAAATTTATGGCTTACTAAGCCTCAGTGGTAGCCCAAATGATTTACAGCATCACTTCTATAGGGGTTGCCTTGGCTAAGGCCCTGATTTATCTGGATTCTATTTATTCTAATTGCCCTATTGAAACCCACGGATGCTTCTTCTAGATTTCAGACAAGTTTTTGTACCATGCTGACTCAGTTTGATCATCTCAACATCTTTCTGATCGACTGGCTATCACATAGATCTAGTTATTGAACCTCTCGATTATCTTTCCACTTTATTCGTGGTATCCTCTGAAGTGCTATCAGGCTTAGTGGATCAGGATCACAGGCTTTGCAAAGTAATGGTCTATCTGGTCGAGCAATACTACAAGGAACCTAAGAATGACCAGACTGTTGGGGATTAATCACACAAAACAAAATACGCAGCGGAAATAAAACGGATTAATCCCCGCCACGGATCCATGTATATTGCATTGAATCGGAAAGAGGGTTAAAGAATTACCTTAATTCTTTGTAGGTTTTGAATCAAAGGAACCAAATTAGCTTCCCTCTACGGTTGATCCACACGGAGCAATTGATTCACCGCGTGCTAGCGCCGGGATTGAAGAACGATTCTTCGAACGAGAGAGAGAGACCGAAAAATCAGATTTTTCTTTGGGTGTCAATGGTGAAATTCGGCTGCCACACTACTTTTTTTTATCTGTCTGCCGAAAACCAGTTTTTGTATATATGGAAAAATCTTTTCTCTTTTAGGTTTTTATATCCTTATATATAAAACCTAAAAGTTAATTATAATTATGACCTAATACACTTATTAGTCATAATTATAAATTAACCCACACAACTTAATATTAATTCTCAATTAATATTAAATCAAATCAATTCTCCATAATACACTTATGTATATACAATATTATAATTAAATTATATCTCTATATAATTTAATTATAATATGTGGCATACTTTATGCAATATTAATCACATTAATATTCACATATACATATATATATAAATATATATCACTATATATATTTATTCTCTTTCTCATTCATAAATTATTATCCAATAATAATTTATACCCAATAAGATGAACTTCATTTTGCTCTTGTGTGTGACCCCATAGGTTCATATTAATTGGCAATAAGGAAATTACCATAATGTCCTTATAGGTCATAAGCGGACTCTAGCAAGCCATTACGACTACCCAATTAATATGATTGGAATGATCCAATACCTATTTATAGAATGTCATATTCCCTTTTGTCTCTTTGATATCATGATTAATCATAAGGCATGGTACACTTGTCAATCTTATATAATTAATCATATGCTTTCTCGATCTCAAAGTAAACTGTTCAGACAAATCAATTGTTACTCTATCAATTATTTGAGCACGGCCATGCATTTAACAGTCTTACTTATCGAGGGGCCCAGTGATATCGCTCTCTTGTTAGAGAGGGACAAAATCCCATATCTGTCACTCACATCCCTAAGCATGAGTCATATTGTACCCAACCACAGCCTTTATAACTACTCTGTTACAAGCAGCGTTTGACTACGTCAAAGCACAACATAAATTCATCCCGGAATCCATGGTGACCTCAGGTCAAAGGAATCAGCTGATGACACTACTATAATCAAGATCAGTTGTGACACGTGACCATGAACTTGATCTCATAGTGGGTCTCCAGTAACATGTTCTCTAACATATTACCCGTGAGTATAATCTGTATCTGTATATACTATATTCATCTTATGAATATCCATTATCACTCACACTAGTCTTAGTTTGTTATTATTCCCATAATAACAATCGACTAGGGATATTTAGAATAACACGATTTATTCATGGATACTTATCATAAATGCTAACATACAAACATAAATGATAATATTAATCTACACTAGATTAATCTTAGAAGTCAAATTACATAATCCAATATTGGCCTTAGGGCACAATCTCCAACAATCTCCCACTTGCACTATGGCCAATCATACATGTATCTTATACCCATTGACCTACATGACTTTCATGTATTCACTCGTGCAGGAGTCTTTGTCAATGAATTATTAATTTTCGCTTCCGTTGCTACTTTACACATATTCACTCTCTCTTTAGAGACAGCCTCTGTAAATTAGTGAAAAACGCCTAAGTATATGCTTGTGTCATACAAGGTTCTTACGCATTGAACTATTGTCCCTACAATAGTCTCACAGGATAAGCAATGCTTAGAACAAAAACATAAAATTTTGATGAACTTCTTCATCCAAAATTTCTTTACATCACATGTAACTGTATACTTTGGCTGCTATTATAGATATTTAGCTATAACGTTTTATTTTGAACCTTTCAAAATCATAACTTCTCTTTTTAAGAGAATACTAGATCTCGACTGATATATTGCAACTAATTGCAATCAGTTGTATATGTGCAACTATTTACACAGTTAACATAAGCAAGCTTCTATTAAGTCTTTTATATTGAACGCTTTCAATGCTTTGACTTAAGCCAAAACATTCTTTTAGATCTATCTGTATAGATTCCAATTTCAAGAATACAGGCAGTCATGCTTATAACATTAACTGAAATTACTTTCTTAGCCAAGATTTTACTTCTTGCAAGGTAAGAATGTTATTTCCAACAAGCCATATGTCATCCACATATAGCATTAGGAATACCGATATGCTCCCACTGATCCTTTTGAAACACAAGATTCATCATCCTTTTGATAAAATCAAACCATTTGATTTCTTTATCAAAATTATGATTCCAACTATTTGATGCATGTTTCGATCCTTATGAGAATCTTTGAAAACTTGCATACGCTATTTGAATTCTTTGGATGCTCAAAACTTTGGGTTGTGTCACGTACACATCCTCAATCATGTTTTCACGTAAAAAATAGATTTTGATATCCATTTGCCATATTTTATAATCATATTATGGGGATATGGCAACAAGAACTCAATATGACTTGATCATGATTAATGACTAAAGAGGATTTCATCATAGTCCTACTATGAATTTGTTCGCATCCTTATAGTCACTAGTCGTGCTTTATAAGTTTGAAGATCACCATCCATATCGGTTTTCAATTTGAAAACTCACTTGCAACCATTGCATATGCATCTTCTAAAAGACTTATCAAAGTCTATACTTTGATTGTCAGACATGGACTTATCTTCAACCTTTGTAGCATCAAGTCACTTATTAGATTCAAAAACTAACATTGCTTCTTCATAAAAGAAGACTTATTCCAATCTAGTAAAACTACATCATGATTTTGAGAAATCCATATCTCTCCTAATCATGTCGTATTCCACTAGATTTTCATTGGACTTGTGTAATTTCAACAATGATCATGAAACCATTTCCATGTTCCTCTTCAACGTTAATGTCACTTTGTGAATTACGAGTTTTGTAGGTGTACTTTACTCCCACTAACTCTTCTAGAAATTAACTCCCTCTTCATGGGGAAACCATTTCTAGCTATAACTACTTTGTATCCCAAAGAGAACATAAGAGTAATAACTCCTACTTTCCTTTTGAGTAATTCACAATTCGACATTTAAAATTTAGGTGCCAACTTATTCGAAATAAGTTTTACAGCTCTAAACCTATTCAATGAAACAACTTGGGTCTCTTACCCAACCATATCTCATATGTTGATTCATGAATTGTTTTAGAGGGAACAATATACACAGCTGCTTTAATGGCATATTTTCGAGAAAACGATGATCAACTTGACTTCATCATAGATTGAACTATATCTGTATAGAGTTCGACTACTCCCTTTTCGACACAACATACTTTGTGGCGTACTTGGAGAAGTCAATTGTGAGACAGTCCCACAATCTCTAAGATGATTGTCAAAATCTTGACTCAAATATTCACCACTCGGATCATATCTAAGTGACTTTACTATCTTGTCAAGATACTTCATACTCCTTTTACAAGCTTTTGAACACTTCAAAAGTTCCAAACTCGTGTTTCATTAGATACTCTTATCTAATGAAAAGTTCCATAAAAGTAATGAAGTATTAAAACTTCCTTTAGCAGTTGATTTATAATTCATATACATCCACATGTATAATGCTTAATAAATCGATTGTTCTTTGACTACTTTCAGCAAAGAAAACCCTTTGTCATCTTTTACAATAAACAACATTCGCATGATTCAAGATGATTCATAATCTCATGAATCCAAAAGTCCATTCTCATGGAGTTTCGTAATGCGACCTTGCTTATGCCTCCAAGATGATACTGCCAAAATAGGTTGAATCAAACTATTTGATTCGATCCTTACAGTATTTATGTTACGGATGGGCTCCACATATAAAGACAATTATGTAAATCTGTATTTCATAATCATGTCTTTATAAAGTTTATAATTCACAATTATAAAATAAACAACATTTGTTCACTCAAAACAACGAGCCCAATAGGCAACAAGAGTTCATAACTTACATGTAAAAGTTCATAACCTTTAACCAAAGTTCATAACTTTTATGTAAAAGTTCACAACTTTTACCTAGAAGTTCATAACTTTCATGTAAAAGTTCATAACTTTTAACCAGAAGTTCATAACTTCCAAGTAACAACCTTTGCTACTCTTGCCTATTCGTATTCTACCTTTCACCTTCATAAGGTTTCTACTTAAGTTGAGATTCTTCATATTCTACTAATATGAAATCCACCACGGTATCTAATACCTTTGATATAGAAACAAAAGTAGAATAATTAATAAATACTTAAGGTAGCAGTCTTACTGCCTTTCATCTTCTCATAGTTCTCCAAACAAAGTTTGCTATTTTCATTTTAATGAACGATTCATTCTAGAAATGGCAACATCCTTCTTTTGGAGATCTCTCTATGCCAACAGCTTTGGTCTTTAAAACATGTTTCACCCGAACCTTTCGGTCTTTATGCTTTTCGACCTTCCTTTTATCCTTTTCCTTTTGAACCTTAAGCACACAATTCGAGGCGGGCTTATCCTTTATGGATAACTTAACATTCTTTTGCATCCTATGCAACTAATTCACAATTTTCCCCATGTCGTTCAAATGATAGTTCATCACCAATGACTATCAAATAATGAATTCAAGATCACATCTTAATGCCTTTTGGAGGCCAATGAGAAAATGTTGCCTCAGACACTTATCTTTTCTTGCTTACTAACTGATGGAACATTTCCATTTGTGATGTATCATATACCTCAAGTAAAACTTCCACGTACGGAAGAATTGGTGGCAAGTGTAAGATAACAAAATTTAACAGAGTCCCTTCGATGCTTCAAGTAAGCATCTTTTATACTCGTGTTACAATTGCTAGTGGTTCATTGGGCAAAAGGATTATTGAGAACATATGATTCCTTTTGATTTGAGAACAATTCTCAATGTTCAATAACAATCGAGATCAAGGTAATAGCAATTATAACTATAATAAAGCGTGTAAAGATTTTAGTTAAATGCTCCCACTTAAATTATAAAACCCTTTAAAATATTTAAGTGGGTGAAGATCCAAAATCCATACTTAACCATAGCACTGCTTTGGCATGTCCCTATGATTAAATATAATTTCGGTAGGCAAAGACTCAAAATCATGCTTTAAACCATTTAAACATATTTTGGATGTGCACTTCTTTGCCAATTGCATCATTATGCAACTCTTATAATTTATGAGATGTATGATATCATATATCATATTTAATTGTATGTTACTCATCTCATCTTTGCCTCGGGCTCAAACACCATTTTGATTAACCCTTTGTTAAACCAATTACAACACAATGAGAATCACCATTTCTCATATTATCGCTTCGCTAAGGTCACAACATGCGTACCCGCTTTGGCGTGGCTACCATGATGCGAACATAGTACTTGACTAGTGTTATACGTAATTGGGTGGCAAATATAAACTTCATAAGTTTATTTAGGGTTTGTTAAATCCTGTGATTTAATTGTATCATATACAATTCATGGCATTAATATTAAACATACTCTTGTTAATACTAATTAGCATGGCATCCTATGTCATACATATGTTAAGCATGCAATCTAGCATGGCATCACATGGCATCTAAAAGAAACAAAGCATGCATTTACATATATATATTAACATTTTGCATCACATGCAAAATAATTTCTAACATGCATCAATATTTATTAACATGGCATCTTATGGCATAAAATAAATACAACATGCATAAGACTCAAAACCGTGTTATGGTATGGTTTTATCTACATTGATTTTCATAGGCCAATATGAAAATCAACAGGTCATTTCCTAGGTGGTTGTAACCATCGTATGGTCACAGCACAGCCGCACCCCTTGGATCCGTCTTCACGTCTTTGTTCCTTGGCACCATCTCTTGGATTTACATATTTTACAAAAATTGTATCCTATACAATTTTCTAGTAAAATAAAATTTACAAACAATAAATTGCATCCTATACAATTTATCTAGAAAATTAGGATTACATAAATACAAACGACTCGCAGGCCGTATTTATAAAATCTTAATAAATAAAATAAAGCATCCATGGGGTCCAAAACCATACCATAACACCATGCATAAAATTGTCAACAATAATTTTATATCTAAAAATATTTAGGGTTCAAAGTGGTAAAATACAATCACATTGTATTTAGAATTAATTAATTTGGAAAAATTCGTAAATATGCAGAAACAATTTTCCACACTTAAAACGAAAAAGGGGTAAAACTGTCGAACAGCATGCTCGTCGGGCCTCGCACTGCAGTATCCAATACTGCGCGCAGCCCGATGGGCTGCGCAGCCCATGCTGCATGAGCAGCATGCTGCTTACGCAGCATGAGAAGAAAATGGTTTCTGGGCGTCATGCCCAGAAAAAAAAACATTTTTTTTTTTTTTTTTTTATAATGATGTGTGTTGCAATTGCAATTGGTGTTGCAATTGCAATTTCAACGCCCAAATTGGTTTCTGGGCGTCATGCCCAGAAAAAAAAAACAATTTTCTTTTTTTTTTTTTTTTTATTTATTAATTGAAACAATTTCAATTAAAAACCCATGAATCAAATTCATGATTCCAAAACCCCTTAAACATTCCAAATCATTAACATAAAATCATTCACAATGATTAATCAATAAAATCAAATTTTATTTTGTTATTCACAATAACATAGAACCCTAAATAAAACATACAAACTCCTAACAACAATTTTGATCCAATCAAAATCATACAAACCCTAACATGCAATTTTGATCCAATCAAAACATAAATCCAATTCAACCAATGCACAAGTGGCTCTGATACCACTGTTGGTGATTAATCACACAAAACAAAATACGCAGCGGAAATAAAACGGATTAATCCCCGCCACGGATCCATGTATATTGCATTGAATCGGAAAGAGGGTTAAAGAATTACCTTAATTCTTTGTAGGTTTTGAATCAAAGGAACCAAATTAGCTTCCCTCTACGGTTGATCCACACGGAGCAATTGATTCACCGCGTGCTAGCGCCGGGATTGAAGAACGATTCTTCGAACGAGAGAGAGAGACCGAAAAATCAGATTTTTCTTTGGGTGTCAATGGTGAAATTCGGCTGCCACACTACTTTTTTTTATCTGTCTGCCGAAAACCAGTTTTTGTATATATGGAAAAATCTTTTCTCTTTTAGGTTTTTATATCCTTATATATAAAACCTAAAAGTTAATTATAATTATGACCTAATACACTTATTAGTCATAATTATAAATTAACCCACACAACTTAATATTAATTCTCAATTAATATTAAATCAAATCAATTCTCCATAATACACTTATGTATATACAATATTATAATTAATTATATCTCTATATAATTTAATTATAATATGTGGCATACTTTATGCAATATTAATCACATTAATATTCACATATACATATATATATAAATATATATCACTATATATATTTATTCTCTTTCTCATTCATAAATTATTATCCAATAATAATTTATACCCGATAAGATGAACTTCATTTTGCTCTTGTGTGTGACCCCATAGGTTCATATTAATTGGCAATAAGGAAATTACCATAATGTCCTTATAGGTCATAAGCGGACTCTAGCAAGCCATTACGACTACCCAATTAATATGATTGGAATGATCCAATACCTATTTATAGAATGTCATATTCCCTTTTGTCTCTTTGATATCATGATTAATCATAAGGCATGGTACACTTGTCAATCTTATATAATTAATCATATGCTTTCTCGATCTCAAAGTAAACTGTTCAGACAAATCAATTGATACTCTATCAATTATTTGAGCACGGATATGCATTTAACAGTCTTACTTATCGAGGGGCCCAGTGATATCGCTCTCTTGTTAGAGAGGGACAAAATCCCATATCTGTCACTCACATCCCTAAGCATGAGTCATATTGTACCCAACCACAGCCTTTATAACTACTCTGTTACAAGCAGCGTTTGACTGCGTCAAAGCACAACATAAATTCATCCCGGAATCCATGGTGACCTCAGGTCAAAGGAATCAGCTGATGACACTACTATAATCAAGATCAGTTGTGACACGTGACCATGAACTTGATCTCATAGTGGGTCTCCAGTAACATGTTCTCTAACATATTACCCGTGAGTATAATCTGTATCTGTATATACTATATTCATCTTATGAATATCCATTATCACTCACACTAGTCTTAGTTTGTTATTATTCCCATAATAACAATCGACTAGGGATATTTAGAATAACACGATTTATTCATGGATACTTATCATAAATGCTAACATACAAACATAAATGATAATATTAATCTACACTAGATTAATCTTAGAAGTCAAATTACATAATCCAATATTGGCCTTAGGGCACAATCTCCAACACAGACTTCCTTTTCTGTTTTTGGAGCTGGCATATCTCGAATAGCCTTGATTTTATCTGGGTCCATTTCTATTCCTCTCTGGCTGACTACATGACCAAATAACTTCCTTAATGTGACTCTGAATATGCACTTCTTAGGGTTAAGTCACAAGTTATACTCTCCAATGCGTGTAAGAAAATCTATCCAGGATGGCAGGATGCTCCTCCCGGGTCATTGATTTAACAAGCATATCATCAACATACACTTCGACTTCTCGGTGGATCATATCATGCAACAAAGTTGTGAAAGCCCTCTGGTAAGTGGCTCTAGTGGTCTTCAACCCAAACGGCATTACTTTGTAACAAAAAGGTGCCCCACTCCGTAATGAATGATATTTTCACTTTATCGATTACATCCATCAGGATCTAGTTGTATCCCGAAAACCCATCCATGAAGGAATACATTGCTGCTTTAGCTGCACTATCGACTAGGACATCGATGTGAGGTAATGGAAAATTATCTTTTGGGCATGCCTTATTCAAATCCCTGTAGTCGACACATACTCTGACCCTTCCATCCTTTTTAGGTACTGGGATGATATTGGCTAGCCATTCTGCACACTCCACCACTTCGAGAAATTTGGCTTCTATCTGCTTAGCCACTTCCTCCTTCACCAATGTAGCATACTCTGGCCTCAATCTTCTCAGTTTCTGCTTCACTGGCTTGAACGTAGGGTCCGTTGGGATCTTATGAACTGCTATTTTCATGTCTACACCTGGCATGTCCTCGTATGACCAAGCAAAAGCTTTAACATGCTTTTGCAATATTTTTGTCAGTTCTCTCTCTTCCTCGGGTTTTAGCTCATGTGAAATGAATACCATCTTAGGATTTTCATCTATACTTATGTTGATTTCATGCAATGCAGTGTCATGAATGCTAAATATGCTTGATGGTGATTCAAATGCATGCACAGAATTATTAGGATAAACATCACACAAGTAAGCAAACTGAGATTTCATTGCATTGAACTTGTTATAGAGTACATCATTCACATTGAAAATGGAAGAAATAAATACAAAAATCATTTTCATCCTCCATAGGTGGAAGGCCTTGCATCTCTTCATCTTTTTCATTCAACCGCAGGACATCATCTAGATCTGTAGCTACTTTGGCTTTCTGTTCAGCAGGAATAGTGGTCTCCTTAATTTCAGCCACCTGCGCCTTAGCCATCTGCATGATCTCAACTATTTTGGCTACCACAGAATCTAGGTTAACCTTGGTCATTAGCTCCTTTTTAGACTCTTCTTTAGACTTCCCAAACGCCTTGCTTAAGGCAGCAGCTAGCACCTCCGAAATTGCTTCTACTGATTCACCATAGATTTTCTCTTTAACTTTTTGTTTGGACACTTCTGCTACTTTTGCTATCACTTCAGATGGCTCATTTTGTAGGACAATAGGCTTAACAATTTCCTCTTCCACTATCACAGGTGTTATTGGTTCTTCGCGGCTCTTTTCAAAGTCTACAACATCAGAGAATATCTCAAAGCCTGGATATTCAATACTCCCGACTCTCTCTGGCTCAGCTTGACAATTATATAGTTCTTCTCCTGCCTTAATGAATGGTTTCATTATAGGTTTGTCGTTCATGTCCCTTCTCTAATTCTTCTGGTCAGATGTTTCTGTTGTATACCCTAGCCCGAACTGTTTTGGTTTTCCTGAATCAATGTTAAACTCAGGCACCCCCTGTAGGTTGATTCCTAGTCCCATGCCCGGGACAAAATTCTGCTTATGTAAATACCTTGACAGCCACTCCAGCATATAGTTTTCATAAATGACCATCGGAGCATCCATAGTCTCCTCTTCCCCGACCATGGAGATTTGGAACCCCCCAAATGGTACAACTCCTTCATTTACGGCAACAATCATGGATTGGGCATCCACCTTAACAGTCACAATCTCCCCGTTTAGCGAGAACTTTATTTTCTGATGCAAAGTGGAAGGGACACCTCCCAATGGGTGAAACCATGTCCTCCCCAATAGCAAGGAGAAGGTAACTGGAATGTCAATCAAAGTAAAGGTGACCGTCGACTTGACCGGCCCTACCTCCACCTCAGCTTCGAAAATTCCGATTACAGTTCTTTTGGAGTCATCATATGCCCGAATCACTGTTGAGGACTTCTTCAGGGCATCCTACTCAAACATAAACATGGTAGCATTTTTTATGGACATATGTTCAGTGCCGACCCGTCGTCTACCATAACACATGGCATTACTTTGTCCATAACATGGGCTCTGATGTAGAGGGCCTTATTATGAGCCCTTCCCTCACTGGGCAGATCCTTTTCAGAAAAAACAATGTGAAGAGACCCATGATGGATCTTATTTAGCAGAAAACACATAGCTTCTGGAGATGCAATGGGGGAGACCTCGTTTTCTGACAACTTCTTTACTAAGGTAGCTCTGTGCTCCTTGGAGGTCAACAGTAGATGCCATAAACTGGCTTGGGCAGGGTTATCTTTAATTGAGAAATGACTAGGTCTTCCTTCTCAACTCCTTCCTGTGTTGATGCGCTACCCAACCCAGTCATCGGGGCCTTATCTTTCGATTGGGCCGCCGGTTGATAAACCCTGCTGCTTCGGGTCACATTCTGAACCTCTTGAATTTTCAGCTTTTCGACAATTGGTGGCTTAACTATCTCATCCTCGCCAAGCTCCTCACATTTGTCCTTTGAGTCGACGTCATTCAAGCTCACCGGCTTGATTTCTTTCTGTTCTGTCTGCCCCTCACATCCTGACTCTGCCTCAGCTGCACCTGTTGCTACGGACTGCACAGCGGGGTTCGCCTGTAGGATTTGACCAAAGATGAAATTGGCCGGCAATCCTGAGTGTACCATGCTAACCCGCTTCTCGGAGGCCAGCAACAGGTTAGTCTTTGTGTTCGGTTTAGGAGGTTCTTGCAATTTCCCCTCATCAATTAGTTTTTGGATGGTGTCCCTAAGTTTTTAGTAGTTATTGGTTCTATAGCCACCACAACATGGTACGTGCAGAAATTGTTTATATCCGCATCAGCAGGTTCTTAAATGGTTTCAGGGACTCTAACAAGCCGCCATTTCTGCAT
Organism: Euphorbia tirucalli; assembly: GCA_039660915.1. Lineage (NCBI taxonomy): Eukaryota > Viridiplantae > Streptophyta > Magnoliopsida > Malpighiales > Euphorbiaceae > Euphorbia > Euphorbia tirucalli. The sequence continues at coordinate 45,787,024 of CM077636.1, forward strand.
TTTGCAAAAATTTTTACCAATGGGGAGAGTCCAAGGGGATATGCCCTGTCCTCCTGGGTTTCTACTTTGGTTGCTTTGCTGCTGAGTTACCGCGACAACCTCGACCTGCTTTATCTCCAAAGATTGCCCACCCTTACCTCTAGAACCTAAGCTAGAGCCGCTACCAGACCCAGCCGCAGCTGTTGACCTGTACCCAAAGCTGAATCCTGATTTTCTGCCACCTCTGTGGCTTGCCGCTTTCTCCTCCTCATCTTACTCAATTTTCATGGCCAATCTATAGACTTCACTCATCTCGTTGAACGAATGGAACTTCATGTTGTTCCTATAGATGTCTTTGCTATCGTCAATCATCTTCTGGATCAATTCATCTTCGTCAGGATGATTCATCAGCAAAATCATCTTATTCATCCACCTTTGACAATATTCATCAAAGGACTCATTCAGCTTCTGTTTAACCCATTCCAAGTCATACAGCTTGACCTAGATCTTAGTGTTGAAGCCATAGTATTTAATGAAGGCTGCGGATAGGGCTTCCCAATCTGATTACAACTCCTCTGATAATGAATTGTACCAGGACAAGGCTCCTCCCTCGAGTCTGGTAGGGAAAAAGTTGATTAACTGCTGCTTAGTAGTGCCTACCATCAACATTATTCGAGCATACAGATTCATATGGGCTTTTGGAGATCCAATCACTTTGTAGGACGGGATCTTCGGCACTTGAAAACCGATAGAGAAGGTTTCAATGTCCTTGCTGATCATAACGTCTACATTTACTCCTCTCTTGGAGTTAGACTGATATTGGCCCCTTCTTCAGCTGGGCCACAACTTCATCCAACTCAGAGTACTTAGCCTTGATTTTCCTTTCCATAGCTACCTCGATCTCTTACAGCTTCTCCAAGCTAGCTGAGGCATCAGCCCCATGTTGAGATGATTCACCTTATTTCTCTTTCCCAGCCCCACTAGCATTGGTTTCACCAGTTTCTCTCATGACTGCCCACATCTCCTCTTTCAGAATATCACGGAATCCCTGAGATTTCATGAAATCTCTTAGGATATCAGCAACATTAGGTGTCGGATTAGCCATCTCAAATTCTTCAGCAGACTCTGATTTTTCACTTGTCACAATTGTCTTCCTCTTCTCACGCTCTCTTGCAGCTTGTGACCTTGTTCAGGGACTCTCCAGCTTACTCTGCTTGTCATCATATGGGAAATATTAAGGACAATGAGTGAATGACATAAAGAGTGAGACATTAAGGATGATTTATGATGAATGGGTGAAATGACGTGATGAGAGAAATGATGATGAGGATGATCTTTATGTGTTAATTTCCTTTGTTTTCGACATCCCAAGAGTGCCTAATGCTATGCAAAAATAATGCAAAAAGATCATGTGTGGACTGCCACACGGATAGGAGTTCGGTGCTTTCAGGGCACCTAGTGAATTTTATGAAATTGTCGCACGTGTGCCGACACACGAACAAAATTTCAATGCTTTATAGGTCTATGAGATGAGGTGGAATGGTAACATGGGGACCGGCCCACGGACAAAGTTTCGACACTTTTAGGAGCATCTAACATGACGTGATATTGCAAATATGTCCCGCGTAACTTGTGATACGGACAAAAGTTCGGCATTCATGGAACACCTTTCATGATTTGATAATGTTATGAAATGCCCCTATATGTGTAGTAATCCGGTACTCATGGAGTACCTTATATGATGCAATAATGTCATGCAACAATCCGAAGTGGATCGTGACACACCAACAGAACTTCGGCATCACCGTGACACCAATGAAAAATGACATGATGTCATGTAATGATATCGTGTGACCTACCATATGAAAATAAACCTAAGAACATTGCGGTCCCTATTGAATGAAATGGTTCGGTGAAATGGCTGAGTGCAATCCAGTGCACTAGCAGAACATGGGCAGTTTTGGGACTCCTGATATGTTATGAAATGAAATGACCATGATAGGCATCCTTGGAATGCCCTTAATTTAAATGAGATGGGATGACACGAATGCTTATGTCGCACAAAATGTAAATGGTTGCACAAAAACATGGTTAGGATGTATGACATACGTGATGATGTCGTGTATGCTTTGTGTCAATGTTAACACACAAATATAATGTTATGGCTGCAAAAGAAATGGTTAGTATGAATGTCACATGGATGATTTAATGTTTTCACACACGAAAATAAAATGTAATATGTAAGTGGCTCCACAAAAGATGCGAGTTAGTATCACACAAATGCTTTACGTGTAACATGTTATGTTCGTGGAAAATGTCGATGATGGTATGTCATGAGAGAACGAGAAACACATAACACGTAACATGAGAAGTGTAGTCCTCCAACCTTATTCCTCCAATCATGGTCAATTTTGAGAAAAGTCTAATCGAGTCTTAGGAGGGGTTCACTTCGATCATCAACCGGGGATGATGAAGGCGTAATTTGTGGCATTCACACAATTTATTTTGGTATCCTAAGGGAATCCAACTAAAGTTGCTTATATGAGTTCGGTCTAAGTCGGGTTAAAATCAAAGCTCCCATAGCAAAATATACTCTTTACTTCTCCCCACTCAAGGGTCCGAATGAAGGGGTTCGTACGAGGCTATGGGTGGTGTTTCGTATCTGTGCCCTTAAGACCATGAGGAACATAAGCGACACTTCAACAATTCACCGGGTTGAAAATTGGATACTTAACCTAATGCAAAAATGTCTAATTAAAATGCAAGATAAAATACCATGCAAGAATCATCCACCTTATTTTGATTAGACATTTTTTAGGGCTTGTCAAATTCTTTTAAGTTTTAAGAAAACTTTTGTAAGAAATTCCCAGTGGAGTCGCCACTGTGAGCGGATGACGTTTTACCTCTCGGAAGGGGGCGTCGATATCGAGCAACCCTCCCTCGCGGGGGTTTTTGGAATAGAAATTTGTTTGTAGAAAATTAAATTATTTCATTAAAGAATCAAGACCTAAGCCTCGATAGAGAGTGTAAGAGTCGCCACTCGGCTCAGCTCAACCGAGAAATTACAGTGTGGCTGAACCACATGAAGGCCGCTATACTTTCCAGAGATCTAGGTCTAGACAAGTCCCTTATTTCTTTTGGATATGCCCTAGTCTCGAAGCATTAGACCTCGTATTTGTATTATACATTTATTGGATTCTTGTATTATACATACTTTGTGTCATAAATAAAGGCATTAATTCATTTATTATATATCTTGTGCTGTATTTTAAATGAAGTATCCAATGGACATAGCCATCTCTATGATAACAAGTGTCATACACTTGGCAGTAAGACCATGGATAGGGAAAACGATATGACCATAAAGAGATCTATGGTGGGAATGAGTGGAACTAGAGACTATCATTAACCTGGTTGTATGGCGGTGTCTTATCGGCCATTGGATATAGGATGCCAACGAAGTTAGTGGGTACATACAAAAAGGGCATGATACTAGATAGATCCACTAAACGAGAAAATCCACATGGTAAAATATCACAAGTGATTCTCGTGTAGTACTTATATGGATCCTTTGACCTGACCATATGATAGTGCTGGATACGAAGTCACATACTTTGATGTACCCCTAAAGGCCTTGTAAAAGGGTGCCAAGTATTAGTACGTTTGGGTATGTCACTAAGCATGGCAGTACTATGGATATGCAGAAGGGATATGTCACTCAGTAGTCCACTGAAAAGATATCACCGGCCTCTTGATGAATGTGACTGAAAAGAGTGTGGCCACACCTAAACAAGTTGGAACTTATTTGTGAGCATCAGTACATTCGGGATCAAGTAAATGTTTGAACACAAAAGAGGGTGATTAATCCATGCCTTTGTGTTGGACACCGATATCAATGACATAGGATATACGAGTGAAACTACTGGGTTTCAATTTCAATTAGACTGCTATCTCCGTCTTAATTGGGGGTTGCAGTGGCTTGCTAGAGCCCGCCTGCAGTATGTGGACCATAGGCCCACTGCCAACATAAAGACGGGCCCACAGGACCGTACACATAGAATAGCTGAGTTTGAACTTGTCGGATCGCCCGTATACTTGGAGTATACAGACTGGAGAGATAAATTTTAATTAATTAAATTATAGATCAATTGGATTGATCAATATAATTTAATTGGTGTATATTGATTGGGAATTTATTTCCAAGTGGAAATGAAATGCATATATAGGTTTATATGCATTTTTTATTTAAGTTGGATCTCAATTATAATATGATTTTATATAAATACATGTATGAAAATTAAAATAGAATTATATTTAACTTTACCCATGATAATTAAATTGGATTTAGGGATTAATGGCATTGAATCCTAACTCAAATCAAATTAAACCCAATCCGAAATTAAGGCTCAAATTTGGACCAAAGGTGAGAGTTAATTGCCTTTTGTTACTAAAAGCTGCTTTTTTTTTTTTTTTTTGGGTATAAAAGCTGCTGGTTTTTTTTTTTTTTTTTTTTTTTTGTAATAAATTGGCGTAAACTTTGGCCATTAATTGGTCTTTTATGTATATGAATTTAGGCTACTTTTTGAAAGGGCTGCTGAAAATTTAAGGTGATTTTTTGCTGCTGATTTTTGAATTTCTAAGGAAGAAAAATCAGCCATAATTTTTTCTCCAAAATTTTATTGATCCGCCGCTAGCACAGGTTCGACTCAATAAGTGTTCGTGTACGTGATAATGTAGGGAATTGGTTTCGGTTTCTGCAACCATCTCTAGAGGAGATATTCATGGTGAGAAACTAATTCTTCTCTATTGAATTTTGTTGTATATGATTTCAATTCAATTACTTCTGGGCACGGATTTAAGGAAATGTTCCGTAGTTCCGATTTAATTGGGCGTTTTGCGATGAAAAATCCCAACAATTTCACGTCTAATAAAAAAAATTCGGCCAATGTTCATTGATGATATTTTAAATTTCTAAAGTTGATTTTTATTAAATTAAACCATACAGCGTACACACAAATAAAATAAAGAGCAGTAAATAAATAAATTATTACAACCAATAAAATAAAAATAAAAACCCTCGTCCTCACATTACAAGCGCCTAAAATACACAATGATCTAGAAAATTACAATCGCCTAAAATACACGAATCAAACTATTAATTACATTAAAAATGAAAATAAAAAGAAACTAAAAGCTGCAAAACAGACGGTTAGCACCGTTTATAACACACAACAAATAGGACTCAAATAGGACAGAATTGGAAAATTAGAGATCGGGGACATGCATTTAGGGGGGATAGTCGGGTGAACTCAGCTAGTTCGCCCGACTAGACCTGGAAAACAGTTTTGAAACGTCCCTGTATTTTTTTTCATGAGAAAATTCATTTTGAAAACATTTTCTTTTTCCGGCTTACTTTCATTTAGCATGTGAGGTGGGTTGGATTTCAGGAGATTCAGGTCTTCGTCGTTGCATTGTTCTAGATGCAATAACTTCAAAAAATTAAATCAAAGGTCATGAATGCACACAAAAAAATTCATTTTTGATGATTTTCTGATTTTTCAGAATTTCTGTAATTTTTTTGATTTTTTATGGATTTTTCTGGATATTCTGCTACTGGACGAAAATTACAGTCGCTTGACTGTGATTACAGCCGTGCAATTGTAATTACAGTCGTACGACTGTAACTCACCCAATTGTAGAAAATCACCAAAATTCGTTCAAATAAAACGGATAGACGCGGTAATTTAAGAACACTCGTACGACTGTAGCTGCGGTGGCACGACTGTAGTTATAGTCGTGCGACCGTTCATTGCTATAAGAACAGTCGTAGGACTATTCTTCCTACCCAGAAATGGCAAAACAGAGGAAATCGATTTTATGAATGGAAATCAACCTAAACACCCAGAAAGAGCAACAAAACAAAAGTTTTAAGTGTAGTTACCTTTGTGGCACTGATCGACCATTGATTTGACCACTAGAAACACCTTAAATGACTCCGAATTGCTCCTCCTCCTTTGTGTGTCAAGGTTCTACACTGAGTCCAAAAGTCTCCAAAGAGTCACGAATTTGAGTGTGTTTGGGGATTTATGTGTGTTTGTCAAGTCCAAACCTATGATTTCTAACCGGCTTTTAAACTTCACAACACCAGAATTAAAAGAAAAAGAGGAGAAAAAGATGGTGCTCTTTGGTTGGGTTTTCCCTTTTTCTCTCCTCTTTCCTTCTCTTCTTTCAATCTCTCCCTCAATCCTAGTTCTTTTGTCCAAAAGTCCCTTCTTTTCTCTCTTTTCCTCTATTTTTCTCTGTTTCTTGCTGACCTAAAACGGGCATTAATTGCCCTTCCAATCACCATTTGTTTTATTCTTAAGGTATGGGCTTCTGCTACTGCTACAGACTTATAGTCGTACGACTGTAGTTTTTCAATTACAGTCGCACGACTATAATTACAGTCTTATGACACAAGAATTTTTCCTTTTAAGACTAGAAAATTCTGGTGCTTACAATAGTCGTGCGGCTGTAGTTCAGAGACAACACCTTCTCTATACTTAAATGTAGAATTCCTAGATCATAGTCATGCAGCTCTACTAGTTAGTGGCAGTTTTAGGCCGAAACCGATTCTAAAATCGTAAAAACAGGTCCCAAGAAGTGTTACAGCGACTTAAACAACGACAAAGGCAAGTATAGTCGAAGAGCATTCATTCAGAAATATAAACTTAGTGGGAAAGAGAAAAGTGAGGGATATCAGAAGAAGTATCATAAAGTGTCGAGTCAAATAAAAAAGCGAGTGTAACATAACAAAGCCCATAGACAAGCAAAATGTACTAAAATACATGAATCTGAGCCCATAGGCGGGCTATCATATCAATAAAAGTAAGTGAAGACTGAGGTTGTCCCCCGTCGTCCTGATCATCCATCTCATTCTCGTCCCCAGTATCCTCAGAGCTGGCGAGCTGAGCCTCTAATTCATCTACCCATGTTCGGATTGTCTGGTTCATGAACTCCAGATCCACGACACGTCTCTGTAGCCGGTCCACCGCCGCGCTCAGACCAGTGGACTTGCGACAATGAATGCCAACTAAGGCCTGCACCATTTTCAACAACATGAATATCATGTCACATAAATGCATACGCTTGCAATATACACATACACATGCATACATGCATCAACACTAACTCAAGTGCAGGTACTTACTGTCATTGTTGTGTTGTCTCGGATCGTGAGCATCCTGAGTGCGGAGACGCCCTGACACAAGGCCATCCACTGAGATACCAGAATCTGTATGGGAAATAATTGCATGAATCAGGCAAATGGGTAATAGTGAGAATCGAAAAGCAAATGAAAGCACGGGTACTTACGTGAGTGGTATCAGAAGGGATAGCAACAGGGCAGGTGTGATCCCCAAGATACAGATCAATGAATAAATATGCACTCTCGACACAATTCCAGATCATCGCTCTACTGCGGGCCAATTCCAGACTATCGCTCTGCTGTGGGCCAATCCTTGATTTTCGCTCCGCTGTGGGCCAATTCTAAACTATTGCTCTGCTGTGGGCCAACCCCAGATTTTCGCTCCGCTGTGGGCTAACTCCACAATATCGCTCCCCTATAGGCCAATTCTAGATTATTGCTCCGCTGCGGACCATTTCCAGATTATCGCTCCGCTGTGGGCCATTTCCGATCATCTCTCCGCTGTGGGCCATTTCCAGATCATCACTCCACTGTGGGCCAATTCTAGATCATCGCTCTGCTGTGGGCCAATTCCAAATTATCGCTCCGTTGTAGGCCATTTTCAGATCATCGCTCCGCTGTGGGCCAATTCTAGATCATCGCTCTGCTGTGGGCCAATTCCAGATCATCACTCTACTGTGGGCCAATTCCACATTATCACTCGACTGTAGGCCATTTCAGATCATTGCTCCATTGTGGGCCAATTCCAGATCATCGCTCCGCTGTGGGCCAACCCTAGATTTTTGCTTCGTTGTAGGCCAACTCCAGATTATCGCTCCCATTTGGGTCAATTCTAGATTTTCGCTCCGCTGTGGACCAATTCTAGATTATTGCTCCGCTATGGGCCAATTCTAGATTATCCTCCACTGTGGGCCATTTCTAGATCATCGCTTTGCTGTGGCCAATTCCAGATCATCGCTCCGTTGTGGGCCAATTCCAAATTATTGCTCCGTTGTTGGCCAATTCTAGATTATCACTCCGCTGTGGGCCATTTCAGATTATCGCTCCACTGTGGGCCATTTCTAGATCATTGCTCTGCTGTGGGCCAATTCCAGACTATCGCTTTGTTGTGGGCCAATTATAGATTATCGCTTCGCTGTGGGCCTATTTCAAACTATTGCTCCATTGTGGGCCAATTTCAGACTATCGCTCTGCTGTGGGATAATTTCAGATTATCATTCCACTGTGGGCCAATTCCAAATCATTGTTCCCTCGAGAGCCAACTTCAGATTATTGCTCTCACAAGAGCTGACTTCAGAACCAAAGCTAATGTCCCCAACTGGATGTTGCACCTGAATTCCTCAAACAAATGAAGATGTCAGGTATGTTTTCTTTCCTTTTCTCACCGTGCTTTCTATCGCGAGACCAAACTCGATCCTGGCACGATAGCCTGATTATGTCGACTTTGAGCACGGGTTTTTCCCAACCTTTATGATAAGAGTCCCATATTACCTTTTAAGCAGATGAACGTGACTTGGACTTGAGAATGAGCGCGATGTCACCTGGAATTTCTCAAACGCTCCGAAAACCAAACGATCCTCGATCCAAAACCCCGAGAAAGTTCCTTTAAGTGATTAGAGGGCTTAGAGGTGAGTGTTGTACTTAGGAGAATCTATCACGGCTTTGATTAGAGGTGCACGACTATAGTTTCACAACACAGCTGCACAACTGTAATTTAGAGCTGCACGGCTATAACCTTACAGCTGAGTGGCTCTATTGTGCGAACATAGTTTTTCCTGGATAGTAGAATCAATATTTGACTAGGATTGAATTCCTTAATTAGTGGGGGATTTAATACCAAGATTATCTAGGATTTTGAAGAAGAAAAAAGATAACAACAAAAAAAAGAGAAGACAAGGGAAGAATAGAATGACAGAGGGAATTAGAGAGAGGATTCTAAGAACTAACAAACCAAAAACAGTGAACAAAAATACCTAAGACAAACACAAAAAAACCTAGGGTGAGGGTTTTCCAGAGACTTTCATTAGCTTGGGACTATTCTCGGGTCTAATCAGATTGATTCAGGATACATATTCGAAGTTTTAGAGTGTTCACGGGATTCTAGGCACGTTCCACCTTTTCAATCCACTTCCAGACATCAAACACGCTAGAACATTGACAAGGTAAATTCTGAGAGGCCTTAAACTCGCCCTTATTTATTTTGTATTGTCATTTTTCTGTGTTTTGTTGAATTTCTAGAACTGGCTATATGATTATAGCTTTGGGGCTCTAACTAGAGCTGAGCGGCTATAATCCCCTAGAATAGAGCCAAGCGGCTGTAACACCACAATCGCACGGCTATGTTCTTCAAGGCAGAGACCTGAAAAGCCCTCAAAAACAACCAAAAGCAGCTAGATTCCATTTTGTCAAGTCTGTTATGATTTATTTCTGTCCCAATCACATCCGTTATACTCTGAATCATGGTTTCCAATTTTCATTAAATATGAGATGAGGTTTTCAATTTCTTAGTTTTTGATTTTTAAAATCTGGGGTTGTTTGATCCAAATCGGGTCCACTATCCAGCTTTAGCGGATCCCCATGTTCTTCAAAGTCCTTAGAAATCATTGAAAACGATCAAAACAGTGATTTTCAAAGCAAAGAAAACCAATTTCAGGTTCTGGATACTACAAATGTACGACTGTAGTTCTACAGTTGCACGGCTATAGTTTTATAGCTGTACAGCTCTAACAGAGCCATATGGCTATAGCTTCCAAAAGAAGGCAGAATCACGGGATGACCCACGCGGACGTCGTCGCGTAATGTTGCCTTCAGAATTAATCTGTTTTTGGCATGTTTACTGCTTTTGGGCCATGTTTGTAATTAGGAACCCCCCCACGAACGAAACCCCGAGTTCCAGGATAACCGACCCACTAAATCAAAGTAATTTGCATGTAATCGAGCCAAAATCATTTTCAAAACTGTTTTCAAGTACAAAAACCTACAGGGCATTTCTAAAACTGTTTTCCAGGTCTAACCGAGTAAGTTGCCTGAACTTCTCGGTTATCCCCTAAATGCATGCCCTTGCTTCCTGAAATCCCTATTTTGTCTTGTATAAGTACCATTTGTGTTTGTAATATAATTGTGCTAACCAATCTGTTTTGCAGCTTTTATTTTATTTTATTTTATGTTATTTTGGATGTATTTTATAGATTAATCGTGTATTATAAGCGATTGTAATTTCTAGATATTAGGGTATTTAGGCGATTGTAATGGTGAGGATGAGAGCTTTTTCTCATTTTGGGTTGTAATAAGCAGATTCCTTTTCTTTTTGGCTTTGATATATGGTTTATTTTTCCGCACTTTACTTTTATGCAATTTATTTCTATCATCTGAATGAGCATGGGCAAAATAACAAGAGATTAAAATGGGTAGAGAATTAAGTGAATATAATATGGTATTACAAACTTATAAATGAATGCGAGCTTGAGGTTGAATAGGTAAGTTGCCCGAACCCTAAATCTCTGGATTAGGTACAGTAGTCTACGCTTGGTAGGGAGCTGTACCGGAATTTCCCAGATGAGCTGATCCGGGTGGCAACTTTGTCACTGATCTCAAAATTTAGGTTTCGAGGTCTTTAAGTTAATAAAACGAGATTTTCTAAAATATAAAAATTAGTTTTCCAAAACTCACATTCAAAGAAAAGATTTTTCTACAAAAGGATTTCCAAAACAAATCAATGGTTTCCCTAAGCAAGATGCAAACCTGTTTTCCAAAACAAAAACAAAATTCTTTTCTTTGCCTCGGTTCGCTTCACCGCGTTCCGTGTAAAAGGTTGTTCGATCACACCGGTAATATCTTCTTTGAGTGACATATCCCTTATGCATATTCATGGTCTTGCCATGCTCACTGGCACACCCAACCGTACCCATACTTGGCGCCCTTTTATAGGCCCTTTAGCGAAATGTCAAAGTGTGTGAGTTCACATGCAACTCCATAATATGGTTAGATCAAGGGATCCAATATAAGTACTACATGAGAATCACTTGTGATACTAATCATATGGATTTCTCGCAAGTAGATCTATCCAATACCATGTCCCATTATATGCACCCATATACATAATTGACAATCGATATACTATAGCCTGTAAGACACCACCATACAATCAAGGTAATGCTAGTCTTATGTTCCATTCATTCCCATGACTAGAACAAACTATGGATGGCTAGATGGTTATATCATTTCCCTATCCATGGTCTCACTGCCAAGTGCATGACACTTAACAAGATGGATATAGATATCACTATTGGATACTCTATTTACATTTATTGCACAAGATATAAATCAAATAGATTATGTCTCTATATATTAACACAAGTGTATAATACATCAATCCATAAATGGTTTAAGAATTTACGATACAAAAAAAGGAGCAATGCCTTAGGAGTAGGGCATTCCCACAATTAGATATGGCAAATGGATCTCAAAACCACTTTCCTTAATGGAAAGCTACTCGAGGATGTGTACATGGCACTACTTGAGGGTTTTATTTATCCCAAGTATCCTACTCGGGTATGCAAGCTTCAAAGATCTATTTATGGATTGAAGTAGGCATATCTGTAAGGGACTCCCTTTCGGAATGGGCGCCACGATCTCGGGCGGGCCCCTCCCTCGCGTGGGGGTTTTTATAATGGAAATTCGTTTTGGAAAATAAATAGAATTAATACATAAAAGAACTGAGACCTAAGTCTCGATGGATATTGTAGAGTCGCCACCCAGCTCAGCTCAACCGGGAAATTCTTAAGGTAGCTGAACCAGACGAACGGCCGCTACACTATCCAGAGATTCGGGTCCGGACAAGTCCCTTATTTCGTGTCTAATTAAGATAAATATTGCCAATGTTCTCAAATGGTATTTCAAAAATTTAAAGTCAATTTTATTGAATATAAAAGGGCATACATCGCGCATACAAATATTTAATACAAAAGTAAGGAAAAGAAATAAATATTAATTGGCTTACAACCAAATTGAATGGAAAAATAAAAACTCTCGCCTCACTTGTACAATCGCCTAGGATACACGAGAAAAAAAAAGAAAAAAAGTCATACGACATTGGCTACAGTCGTACGACTGTAGATCATTACCCATAAAAGCAGAAAAAGAAAGACAGAAGGAGGAGGAAAAAAAAAGGATGAAAAAAAAGAGAAAAATGAAAAAACGGACAGACAGAAAAAGGAGAAAGAGGAGAAAAAGAAAAGAAAAAGAAAAGAGAGAAAAGGGAGAGAAGAAAATAAAAACAAAGAAAAGGAACAACTGAACTTCAAGAATCCCTCAGCATTGGGAAATCTTTGGACTCAAAACCCTCAAACCCTAACTCAAGGCAAAAAGTCCGGATTTTAGTGGATTGAAGCGACGTCAGGGGTCAATCCTACAGTGGACGCACTCCAAAGAGATAGACACTTATTTTCCCTTCTCTTTTACAAGCTTTCTAGGTGATAGGTGCGGTTTTGTGCCGTTTTCATTCATTTTCCTGCATTTCTGCTTTTGGAAATCAAGAATAGTCGCACGACTGTTCTTGAGTTTGATGAACAGTCGTACGAGTGTTCTTGATTTCCTGCGTTTCCTTTCTAGTTTTCTTCAAATAAAGTTTTGGCGAGATTCTGAGTTTGGATTTGTTACAGTCGCAGGACTGTAATTTACAGTCGTACGACTGTAGTTACAGTCGTACGACTGTAAAGTGGTTACAGTCGCATGACTGTAACGTGGTTTCCAGAACCAAAATTTCCATTTTTATCCCCAAAAAAAATTTCCAAAAATCCATAAAAATTCAGAAAACTCCAAAAACCATCAAAATGAATTTTGTTGTGTGTATTCACGACCATAGATTCAATTTTCAGTAAAATTACATTCAGAACAATTCAACGATGGAGACCCGGTTCTCTCGAAAACCGACCCACTTAATATGTACAAATGCATGTAAACCGGAAAAATTGTTTTCAAAATGATTTTCCCACAAAAACCAAAATACAGGGATGTTTCAAAACATTTTCTAGGTCCAACCGGGTGGGCTAGCCGAGCCAGTCCGGTTATCCCCTAAATGCATGCCCCCAATTCTTGATTTCCCATTCTGTCATAATTGAGTCCTATTTATGGCGTGCCGTATTCTGTGCTAACCCTCTGTTTTACAGGTTTTGATTTCTTTTATTTTTATTTTGGATGTAATTTAATAAAATTAATCTTGTATCCTAGGCGGTTGTATTTTTCTAGGTTCTCGTGTATATTAGGCGCTTGTAAAGTGAGGCGAGATTTTTTATTTTCTATTCGATTGGGTTGTAAACCATTCAAATATTCATTACTTTACTTTTATTTTTGTAATATCTGTATGCGCGCTGCATGTCTATTTATTTCAATAAAATTGACTTTTAGAATTTGAAATACCATCTTCGAACATTGACCAATTTTATTTTAATTAGACACAAAATAAGAGACTTGTCCGGACCCGAATCTCTGGATAGTATAGCTGCCGTTTGTTCGGTTCAGCTGCATTATAAATTTCTCGGTTGAGCTAAGCCCGGTGGCGACTCTACAATATTCATCGAGACTTAGGTCTCAGTTCTTTTATGCATTAATTCCATTCATTTTCTAAAACACGGATTTCCATTCATAAAAACCCCACGCGAGGGAGGGGCCCGCCCGAGATCGTGGCGCGCCATTCCGAAAGGGAGTCCTGCGTCCCGTCAAAAACGCGTCGTCCGCTCACAGTGGCGACTCCGCTGGGGATTTCTTCAAAAATTTTTCTTAAAAACTTAAAAGAATTTGACAAGCCCTGAAAAGTGTCTAATTAAAATAAGGTGGATGATTCTCGATTGGAATTTCATTTTGCATCTTTAGCTAGACATGCTTGCATTAGATTTAGTATCCATTTATAGCCCGGTGGATTGTTGAAGTGTCGCCTTTGTTCCTCATGGTCTTAGGGGCACGAATACGAAACACCACCCATAGCCTTGTACGAACCCCTTCATTCGGACCCTTGAGTGGGGAGAAGTGAGGAGTATATTTTGCTATGGTAACCTTGTTTATAAACCCGACTTGGACTGAACTCATATACGCAGCCCTAGATGGATTCCCTTAGGATACAAAAATATTTGTGTGAATAAAAATAAAATCGCGCCTTCATCACCCCCGGCTGGTGATCGAAGTGAACCCCGCCTAGGACTCGGTTAGAATTTTTGAGACCGACCACGCTTGGAGAAATAAGGTTGGAAGAATTCACTCTGTGTGCTACGTGTTACACGCCTTTCGACATTTCACTCCATACCATAATTCATATTTACCATACATATGACATTTTGCATACATAAAGCATTTTTTATGTGATATTAACCCACATTTTTTATGTAGCCACATACATTTTATCTTCATGTGCAATCATTAAATCATCCGTTTGCCATTCATACTAACCATTTCTTTTTCAGCCATAACTTTAAATTTGTGTGATTAGCATTTTTCACATAGCATACATGACATCATTATGTGTGTCATGCATCCTAACCACGTTTTGTGCAGCCATTTGCATTTTTTGTGTCATAAGCACTCACGACATATCATTTAAATTAAATTAGGGGCATTCCAAGGATGCCCACCACGATCATATCATTCCATCATATATCGGGTATCCCAAAATAGCCGTGTTTTGCTAATGCACCGGATTACATTCGGCCATTTCACCAAATCATTTCATTCAATAGAGACCACAATGGTCCTAGGTATATTCCTGTGTGACAATCCACATGATGCATCTCATGACACCATATCCATTCATCATCAACATCATACAACACTGTGATCCACATCGGATCACCTCATAACATTACTACATTATTCAAGGTGCTCCCCGAGTGCCGGGTTAGTACACATGTAGGGGCATTTCATAGCACTACCAAATCATAAAAGGTGTTCCCCGAATGCCAAAATTCTGTTTGTGTCTCCTATGGCACATGACTCTCTTACAACATCATTTCATTTCATACGCTCAAAAGCATCAGAACTCTGTCCATGGGCTGGTCCCATGTGACCATTTCATATCATCTTATAGACTTACAAAGCATCGAACTCTGTCCGTGTGTCGCTACACACGCGACCATTTCACGAAATTCATTAGGTGCCCCAAAGGCGCCGAACCCCTACTCGTGTGACGGTCCACACGTGGCATATTTGCATAGCATTGGGTGTTCTTGGGATGTCCAAAAATAAAAATAATAATAAAGGGATCATCCTCATTATCTCACGATGTACATCTCATTCATCCATCAAACATTCAAGCACTCCACAATGTTCAAGCATTTCACAAGTACCAAGTACTTTACCGCATGCACTAAGTCATTTAAATGTTCCAAAAATGCTAGAAACTTCACCAAGCCCCTTAGATCTTCCATAATCAATAGAAATCCTATCCTTGTGTCCTGCACACCCAAATACCAAACCTCTTCTCGTGCAAGATAAGCTCTACACGTACCGCTTTAAACTCTATCTTTCCTCCCCGTGTAAGACCGAGTTCTACACGTATCATTCCAATCCTCCCCGTGTAAGACTAAGTTCTACATGTACCAAATTAAAATCTATCTTTCCTCCCCGTGTAAGACTGAGTTCTACACGTACCACTTCAATCCTCCCCATGTAAGACTAAGTTCTACACGTACCACTTTAAACTCTACCCATCCTCCCCGTGTAAGACCAGCTCTACACGTATCGTTCCAAATATCCTTCCGTGCAAGACAAGCTCTACACACTTCCTCCTCGTGTAAGACCAAGTTCTACACGTATCATTCCAATCCTCCCCGTGTAAGACTAAGTTCTACACGTACTGCTTTAAACTCTACCCATCCTCCCCG
This sequence comes from Euphorbia tirucalli, assembly GCA_039660915.1. NCBI lineage: Eukaryota > Viridiplantae > Streptophyta > Magnoliopsida > Malpighiales > Euphorbiaceae > Euphorbia > Euphorbia tirucalli. The sequence continues at coordinate 45,803,059 of CM077636.1, forward strand.
TGTAAGACCAGCTCTACACGTATCGTTCCAAATATCCTTCTGTGCAAGACAAGCTCTGCACACTTCCTCCCCATGTAAGACAAGCTCTACACGTATTGCTCCAAATCTCCCCGTGCAAGACCAGCTCTGCACGTACCGCATCAAACTCTACCCATCCTCTTCGTGTAAGACCAGCTCTACATGTATCATTCCAGATATCCTTCCGTGCAAGACAAGCTCTGCACACTTCCTCCCCATGTAAGACAAGCTCTACACGTATCGCACTAAATCTCCCCGTGCAAGACCAGCTCTGCATGTACCGCATCAAACTCTACTCATCCTTCTCGTGTAAGACTAGCTCTACACGTATCGTTCCAAATATCTTTTCCCCATGTAAGACAAGCTCTGCATGTACCGCTTTAAACACTACATCTTTTTCCCGTGTAAGATTCGCTCTACACGTAAGCCTTTTGCAAGTATCACCTTGCTTTGATCTGTGGACACTCTGCATGTCATTTTATCCATGTGGTGTATATTTATACGCCACGCTCTCCTTCAGCACATAGTTTCATCAACAACATTCATTGCATTTTGCATGTTTCCATCCCCGGCTTTGTGTGCACTTGACCAGCTTAGGATTGCATAATGTGACATGACATCATATGAAATCATCGTTTGTGCATGCATGCATCACATCTCGCACTCATGCCTACATCATCTCTTGACTTGGTATCCTCTATGCGCATGCCCCAGCCGATGCTAACAAATGTTCTTATCAGGGGAGAAAGGGAAGGAGTCTCGAGAATGGCTGGCCCAGTGAACTTTAACACCGTAACAGATGTCCTAGATGATTATGTTGCCTCATCGCGATTCCGAAAGGCGGTCAGGGAAGAGGCAGCGGCAATGTTGAAGGAAATGCTAGGAGGTGATCTGGACAAGGTGGAAAAGCTGACAACAAGGTGCTCTGAACTGGAGGCACGTGTGATTGAGCTTAAGGGAGTAATAAGAGGGCTAAATGGTGAAGCAGAATCAAAGGCCCCCCTCAAAGCCAACACTGACCTTGTTCCGCGACCAACCAGGAGTTCACTCCCCAAGAGTGACGGAAAGGGCATATCCCTGTGGCCTTTTTCACTGAGCCAATTGTTTGCCAAATGTAGAAAAGAGGGGCTACTGCAGAGCGTCAAGCCGTATGTGGAGCTGGCACCGGATCAAAAGAACAACTTCTGCACATATCATGTAGTGACAGGTCACCGAACCAATGTTTGCTATATTTTAAGGAAGGAGATCCGGAAGTTAGTTGATGAGGGAAGGTTAAAGGTGCCATCCACTACTAATGAGCAATTAGAGGCAAGCAGGGAGGATAGCGAGGAAATTCCTCAAACCTCCCGGGGAGAGGAATATGACGAAGAACTCTTAAGCTTGATTTGATAAAAGTGGGGCAACGACATTAAAGCTGGGGCAGTGACCGAATAAGCAATAGTCGGACGCTGTAAGATCAATACCTTTAGAGGCTCCTTCCCGTAGGGAACTCATTTTGTTTGTAAAGTGTATTGAACTTATTTTGAATGCAATGCATTTTGTTATTTTCTTACTTATGTGGTGATTATATGTATATGGCATTAAGCATGCATTTGATCATCTGAGACGACATGTCCATTACGCATAATATTAAGATGCATGACATCAATCTGAGTCTTACAGGGAATCTACAAGTGAACCTGACTTCGATTAAGCCCTTTTCTTTAAAAAAAAAAAAGAGAGAGAGAGAGAGAGAAGAAGTCTGCCAAGCAAATAATGGGATGGCACCATTTCATTTGAATCAATTGCCAACCTAGATCAGTGATCCCTACAAACCACAATCCTAAAAGCTGCTGGTCTTGCCCTAAAAGTTTCAACTTGGACAGCCCACTGATGGGGATTTAATCGCACAAAACAATATATACGCAGCGGAAATAAAAGGATTAATCCCCACCAAGGACCCATGTACATTGCATTGAATTGGAAGGAGGGTTAAAGAATTACCTTAATTCTTTGTAGGTTTTGAATCAATTAGGAACCAAAGTAGCTTCCCTCTACGGTTGATCCACACGGAGCAATTCATTCACCGCGTGCTAGCGCCGGGATTGAAGAACGATTTCTTCGAATGGAAAAGCCAAAGTTTCGAAAACCTTGGGTGAAGGAGAAGGGTGAAGTCGGCTGGCTCCATGGAGGCTGCAGAAAAACTGCATCTTATGTGTAGGCTAGGGTTAGAGATTTTAGGTTATAAAACTTCCTTTTATATCCATTAAACTTAATTATAATTATAACTTAATACCCTTATTAGTTATAATTATAAATTAACCCACACAACTTAATATTAATTCTCAATTAATATTAAATCAATTCCATTCTCCATCATACACATATGTATATTGATATTATAATTAATTATATCTCTATATAATTAAATTATAATATGTAGCATACTTTATGCAATATTAATCATATTAATATTTATATATACATATATATATATAAATATATATATCATTATATATATATTTATTCTCTTTCTCATTCATAAATTATTATCCAATAATAATTTATACCCGAAAAGATGAACTTCATTTTGCTCTTTGTGTGTGACCCCATAGGTTCATATTAATTGGCAATAAGGAAATTACCATAATGTCCTTATAGGTCACAAGCGGACTCTAGCAAGCCATTACGACTACCCAATTAACATGATTGGAATGATCCAATACCTATTTATAGAATGTCATATTCCCTTTTGTCTCTTTGATATCATGATTAATCATAAGACATGGTACACTTGTCAATCTTATATAATTAATCATATGCTTTCTCGATCTCAAAGTAAACTGTTTAGACAAATCAATTGATACTCTATCAATTATTTGAGCACGGCCATGCATTTAACAGTCTTACTTATCGAGGGGCCCAGTGATATCGCTCTCTTGATAGAGAGGGACAAAATCCCATATCTGTCACTCACATCCCAAAGCATGAGTCATATTGTACCCAATCACAGCCTTTATAACTACTCTGTTACAAGCAGCGTTTGACTGCGTCAAAGCACAACATGAGTTCATCCCGGAATCAATGGTGACCTCAGGTCAAAGGAATCAGCTAATGACACTACTATAATCAAGATCAGTTGTGACACATGACCATGAACTTGATCTCATAGTGGGTCTCCAGTAACATGTTCTCTAACATATTACCCGTGAGTATAATCTGTATCTGTATACACTATATTCATCTTATGAATATCCATTATCACTCACACTAGTCTTAGTTTGTTATTATTCCCATAATAACAATCGACTAGGGATATTTAGAATAACACGATTTATTCATGGATACTTATCATAAATGCTAACATACAAACATAAATGATAATATTAATCTACACTAGATTAATCTTAGAAGTCAAATTACATAATCCAATATTGGCCTTAGGGCACAATCTCCAACAATCTCCCACTTGCACTATGGCCAATCATACATGTATCTTATACCCATTGACCTACATGACTTTCATGTATTCACTCGTGCAGGAGTCTTTGTCAATGAATTATTAATTTTCGCTTCCGTTGCTACTTTACACATTTTCACTCTTTCTTTAGAGACAGCCTCTCTAAATTAGTGAAAGACGCCTAAGTATATGCTTGTGTCATACAGGGTTCTTACGCATTGAACTATTGTCCCTACAATAGTCTCACAGGATAAGCAATGCTTAGAACAAAAACATAAAATTTTGATGAACTTCTTCATCCAAAATTTCTTTACATCACATGTAACTGTATACTTTGGCTGCTATTATAGATATTTAGCTATAACGTTTTATTTTGAACCTTTCAAAATCATAACTTCTCTTTTTAAGAGAATACTAGATCTCGACTGATATATTGCAACTAATTGCAATCAGTTGTATATGTGCAACTATTTACACATTTAACATAAGCAAGCTTCTATTAAGTCTTTTATATTGAACGCTTTCAATGCTTTGACTTAAGCCAAAACATTCTTTTAGATCTATCTGTATAGATTCCAATTTCAAGAATACAGGCAGTCATGCTTATAACATTAACTGAAATTACTTTCTTAGCTAAGATTTTACTTCTTGCAAGGTAAGAATGTTATTTCCAACAAGCCATATGTCATCCACATATAGCGTTAGGAATACCGATATGCTCCCACTGATCCTTTTGAAACACAAGATTCATCATCCTTTTGATAAAATCAAACCATTTGATTTCTTTATCAAAACTATGATTCCAACTATTTGATGCATGTTTCGATCCTTATAAGAATCTTTGAAACTTGCATACGCTATTTGAATTCTTTGGATGCTCAAAAACTTTGGGTTGTGTCACGTACACATCCTCAATCATGTTTTCACGTAGAAAACAGATTTTGATATCCATTTGCCATATTTTATAATCATATTATGCGGATGTGGCAACAAGAACTCAATTTGACTTGATCATGATTAATGACGAAAAAGGATTTTATCATAGTCCTACTATGAATTTGTTCGTATCCTCATAGTCACTACTATGAACTTGTTTATAACCCCTTTTTGTCACTAGTCGTGCTTTATAAGTTTGAAGATCACCATTCATGTCGGTTTTCAATTTGAAAACTCACTTGCAACCATTGCATATGCATCTTCTAAAAGATTTATCAAAGTCTATACTTTGATTGTTAGACATGGACTTATCTTCAACCTTTGTAGCATCAAGTCACTTATTAGATTCAAAATCTAACATTGCTTCTTCATAAAAGAAGACTTATTCCAATTTAGTAAAACTACATCATGATTTTGAGAAATCCATATCTCTCCTAATCATGTCGTATTCCACTAGACTTTCATTGGACTTGTGTAATTTCAACAATGATCATGAAACCATTTCCACGTTCCTCTTCAACGTTAATGTCACTTTGTGAATTCCGAGTTTTGTAGGTGTACTTTACTCCCACTAACTCTTCCAGAAATTAACTCCCTCTTCAAGGGGAAACCATTTCTAGCTACAACTATTTTGTATCCCAAAGAAACACAGGAGTAACAACTCCTACTTTCCTTTTGAGTAATCCACAATACGACATTTAAATTTAGGTGCCAACTTATTCGAAATAAGCTTTACAGCCCTAAACTTATTCAATGAAACAACTTGGGTCTCTTACCCAACCATATCTCATATGTTGATTCATGAATTGTTTTAGACGGAACAATATACCCAGCTGCTTTAATGGCATATTTTCGAGAAAACAATGATCAACTTGACCTCATCATAGATTGAACTATATCTGTATAGAGTTCGATTACTCCCTTTTCGACACAACATCCTTTGTGGCGTACTTGGAGGAGTCAATTGTGAGACAGTCCCACAATCTCTAAGACGATTGTCAAAATCTTGACTCAAATGTTCACCACTTGGATCATATCTAAGTGACTTTACTATCTTGTCAAGATGCTTCATACTCCTTTTACAAGCTTTTGAACACTTCAAAAGTTCCAAACTCGTGTTTCATTAGATACTCTTATCTAGTGAAAAGTTCCATAAAAGTAATGAAGTATTAAAACCTCCTTTAGCAGTTGATTTATAATTCATATACATCCACATGTATAATGCTTAATAAATCGATTATTCTTTAACTACTTTTAGCAAAGAACCACTTTTGTCATCTTTTACAATAAACAACATTCGCATGATTCAAGATGATTCATAATCTCATGAATCCAAAAGTCCATTCTCATGGAGTTTCGTAATGCGACTTTGCTTATGTCTCCAAGACGACACTGCCAAAATAGGTTGAATCAAACTATTTGATTCGATCCTTACAGTATTTATGTTACAGATGGGCTCCACATATAAAGACAATTATGTAAATCTACATTTCATAATCATGTCTTTATAAAGTTTATAATTCACAATTATAAAATAAACAACATTTGTTTACTTAAGCCAACAAGTTCAATAGGCAACAAGAGTTCGTAACTCACATGCAAAAGTTCATAACCTTTAACCAAAGTTCATAACTTTTATGTAAAAAAGGTTCATAACTTTTAACTTGAAGTTCACAACTTTCATGTAAAAGTTCAAAAACCTTCGAGTAACAACCTTTGCTTCTTTTGCCTATTCGCATTCTACCTTTCACCTTCATAAGGTTTCTATTCAAGTTGTGATTCTTCATATTCTACTAATATGAGATTCACAACGATATCTAATACCTTTTGATATAGAAACAAAAGTAGAATAGTTAATAAATACTTAAGGTAGCAGTCTCACTGTCTTTCATCTTCTTATAGTTCTCCAAACAAAGTTTGCTATTTCTATTCTAATGAACGATTCATTCTAGAAATGGCAACACCCTTCTTTTGGAGATCTCTCTATGCCGACAGCTTTGGTCTTTTAAAACATGTTTCACCCGAACCTTTCAGTCTTTATGCTTTTCGACCTTCCTTTTATCCTTTTCCTTTTGAACCATAAGCACACAATTCGAGGCGGGCTTATCCTTTATGGATAACTTAACATTCTTTTGCATCCTATGCAACTAATTCACAATTTTCCCCATGTCATTCAAATGATAGTTCATCACCAATGACTATCAAATAATGAATTCAAGATCACATCTTAATGCCTTTTGGAGGCCAATGAGAAAATGTTGCCTCAAACACTTATCTTTTCTTGCTCACTAACTGATGGAACATTTCCATTTGTGATGTATCATATACCTCAAGTAAAACTTCCACGTGCGGAAGAATTGGTGGCAAGTGTAAGATAATAAATTTTAAACAGAGTCCCTTCGATGCTTCAAGTAAGCATCTTTTATACTCGTATTACAATTGCTAGTGGTTCATTGGGCAAAAGGATTATTGAGAACATATAATTCCTTTTGATTTGAGAACAATTCTCAAAGTTCAATAACAATCAAGATCATGGTAATAGCAATCATAACTATAATAAAGCATGTAAAGATTTTTATTTAAATGCTCCCACTTAAATTATAAAACCCTTTAAAATATTCAAGTGGGTGAAGATCCAAAATCCATACTTAACCATAGCACTGCTTTGGCATGTCCCTATGATTAAATATAATTTCGGTAGGCAAAGACTCAAAATCATGCTTTAAACCATTTAAACATATTTTGGATGTGCACTTCTTTGCCAATTGCATCATTATGCAACTCTTCTAATTTATGAGATGCATGATATCATATATCATATTTAATTGTATGTTACTCATCTCATCTTTGCCTCGGGCTCAAACACCTTTTTGATTAACCCTTTTTTAAACCAATTACAACACAATGAGAATCACCTTTTCTCATATTATCGCTTCGCTAAGGTCACAACATGCGTACCCGCCCTGGCGGTATACCATGATGCGAACATAGTACTTGACTAGTGTTATACGTAATTGGGTGGCAAATATAAACTTATTAAGTTTATTTAGGGTTTATAAAATCCTGTGATTAAATTGTATCTCATACAATTCATGGCATTAATATTAAACATACATTTGTTAATACTAATTAGCATGGCATCCTATGTCATACATATGTTAAGCATGCAATCTAGCATGGCATCACATGGCATCTAAATGATACAAGGCATGCATTTGCACATATATATAAACATTTTAACATGCATCAATATTTATTAACATGGCATCTTATGGCATAAAATAAATATAACATGCATAAGACTCAAAACCGTGTTATGGTATGGTTTTATCTATATTGATTTTCATAGGCCAATATGAAAATCAACAGGTCATTTCCTAGGTGGTTGTAACCATCGCATGGTCACAGCAAAGCCGCACCCCTTGGATCCGTCTTCACGTCTTTGTTCCTTGGCACCATCTCATGGATTTACATATATTACAAAATTGCATCCTATACAATTTTCTAGTAAAATAAAATTTACAAACAATAAATTGCATCCTATACAATTTATCTAGAAAAATAAGGTTACATAAATACAAACGACTCGCAGGCCGTATTTATAAAACCTTACATCCATAAAACCAAAAGAAACAAAACCATCCATGGGGTCCAAAAACCATACCAAAACACCATGCATAAAATCTTCAAGATTTAGGGTTCAAAACGCTAAAACACAATCTCATTGCATTTATAAATAATTGATTGGAAAATCGTAAATATGTAGAAACAATTTCCACACTTAAACGAAGAACACCAAACCCAAACTGCAGCATCCAATGCTGCGCGCAGCATCAAGGGAGCACGGCGTGCCACTCATGTTGGCACGGCGTGCCAATCAGTTGGCACGGCGTGCCGATCCAGCACGCCGTCGTGCCCCCAAACTGCTTCTCAGTTGCATTTGTCAAACAAACAGCACGTCGCGCAGAAAAACAAGCCATTCTGAAAATTCCCAGGTGGCACGCCGTGCCAAGGTTGGCACGCCGGCGTGCCACCATTCTGGTTCATTTTCTGGAAACAATTTCCAGTTGGCACGCCGTGCCATTCCAGCACGCCGGCGTGCCAACAAGCTGAACCCAGAATTTTCAGCCCCCAAATGATCCAAATCAAGTGTAAAACAAATCATTCATAATGATTAACTTCCAAATCAAATCAAAAATGTTATTCACAATAACATAGAACCCTAAATCAAGATCATACAACCCTAACTTGCAATTTTGATCTAATCAAAATAACAAATCCAATTCAACCAATGCACAAGTGGCTCTGATACCACTGATGGGGATTTAATCGCACAAAACAATATATACGCAGCGGAAATAAAAGGATTAATCCCCACCAAGGACCCATGTACATTGCATTGAATTGGAAGGAGGGTTAAAGAATTACCTTAATTCTTTGTAGGTTTTGAATCAATTAGGAACCAAAGTAGCTTCCCTCTACGGTTGATCCACACGGAGCAATTCATTCACCGCGTGCTAGCGCCGGGATTGAAGAACGATTTCTTCGAATGGAAAAGCCAAAGTTTCGAAAACCTTGGGTGAAGGAGAAGGGTGAAGTCGGCTGGCTCCATGGAGGCTGCAGAAAAACTGCATCTTATGTGTAGGCTAGGGTTAGAGATTTTAGGTTATAAAACTTCCTTTTATATCCATTAAACTTAATTATAATTATAACTTAATACCCTTATTAGTTATAATTATAAATTAACCCACACAACTTAATATTAATTCTCAATTAATATTAAATCAATTCCATTCTCCATCATACACATATGTATATTGATATTATAATTAATTATATCTCTATATAATTAAATTATAATATGTAGCATACTTTATGCAATATTAATCATATTAATATTTATATATACATATATATATATAAATATATATATCATTATATATATATTTATTCTCTTTCTCATTCATAAATTATTATCCAATAATAATTTATACCCGAAAAGATGAACTTCATTTTGCTCTTTGTGTGTGACCCCATAGGTTCATATTAATTGGCAATAAGGAAATTACCATAATGTCCTTATAGGTCACAAGCGGACTCTAGCAAGCCATTACGACTACCCAATTAACATGATTGGAATGATCCAATACCTATTTATAGAATGTCATATTCCCTTTTGTCTCTTTGATATCATGATTAATCATAAGACATGGTACACTTGTCAATCTTATATAATTAATCATATGCTTTCTCGATCTCAAAGTAAACTGTTTAGACAAATCAATTGATACTCTATCAATTATTTGAGCACGGCCATGCATTTAACAGTCTTACTTATCGAGGGGCCCAGTGATATCGCTCTCTTGATAGAGAGGGACAAAATCCCATATCTGTCACTCACATCCCAAAGCATGAGTCATATTGTACCCAATCACAGCCTTTATAACTACTCTGTTACAAGCAGCGTTTGACTGCGTCAAAGCACAACATGAGTTCATCCCGGAATCAATGGTGACCTCAGGTCAAAGGAATCAGCTAATGACACTACTATAATCAAGATCAGTTGTGACACATGACCATGAACTTGATCTCATAGTGGGTCTCCAGTAACATGTTCTCTAACATATTACCCGTGAGTATAATCTGTATCTGTATACACTATATTCATCTTATGAATATCCATTATCACTCACACTAGTCTTAGTTTGTTATTATTCCCATAATAACAATCGACTAGGGATATTTAGAATAACACGATTTATTCATGGATACTTATCATAAATGCTAACATACAAACATAAATGATAATATTAATCTACACTAGATTAATCTTAGAAGTCAAATTACATAATCCAATATTGGCCTTAGGGCACAATCTCCAACACCCACAATACACCCAAATCATTCCAAACCAGGGACCATTGTTAAATCTCAGAGCCGATCACCAGAACGAAGCTTTGAGCTTAACTCACGCTCAAGAAAGCATCCCACATCCAAATGGTTACAGTCGCACGACTGTAACGTGGTTTCCAGAACCAGAATTTCCATTTTTATCCCCAAAAAAATTTCCAAAAATCCATAAAAAATCAGAAAACCCCAAAAACCATCAAAATGAATTTTGTTGTATGCATTCACGACCATAGATTCAATTTTATGTAAAATTGCATTTAACGACGGAGACCCGGTTCTCCCGAAAACCGACCCACTTAATATGTAAAAATGCATGTAAACCGGAAAAATTGTTTTCAAAATGATTTTCCCACAAAAACCAAAATACAGGGACGTTTCAAAACATTTTCCAGGTCCAATCGGGCCGGCTAGCCGAGCCAGCCCGGTTATCTCCTAAATGCATGCCCCTAATTCTTGATTTCCCATTCTGTCATAATTGAGTCCTATTTATGGCATGTCATATTCTGTGCTAACCCTCTGTTTTGCAGGTTTTAATTTCTTTTATTTTTATTTTGGATGTAATTTAATAGAATTAATCGTGTATCCTAGGCGGTTGTATTTTTCTAGATTCTCGTGTATATTAGGCGCTTGTAAAGTGAGGCGAGAGTTTTTATTTTCTATTCCATTGGGTTGTAAACCATTCAAATATTCATTACTTTACTTTTATTTTTGTAATACCTGTATGTGCGCTGCATGTCTATTTATTTCAATAAAATTGACTTTTAGAATTTGAAATACCATCTTTGAACATTGACCAATTTTATTTTAATTAGACACGAAATAAGGGACTTGTCCGGACCTAAATCTCTGGATAGTGTAGCTGCCGTTCGTCCGGTTCAGCTGCATTATAAATTTCCCGGTTAAGCTGAGCCGGGTGGCGACTCTACAATATTCATCGAGACTTAGGTCTTAGTTCTTTTACGCATTAATTCCATTCTTTTTCCAAAATACGGATTTCCATTCATAAAAACCCCACGCGAGGGAGGGGTCCGCCCGAGATCGTGGCTCCCCATTCCGAAAGGGAGTCCCGCGTCCCGTCGAAACCGCGTCATCCGCTCACAATATCAAAGTTGGAATCTTTGGTTTCATGAATCAATCAGGGAATTTGGCTTCATTCAAAATGAAGATGAGCCTTGTGTGTACAAGAAGGCTAGTGGGAGCACTAGTACATTTTTCGTCCTATACGTAGATGATATCCTACTCATTGGAATCGTTGTACCAACACTGAAAGGGGTTAAGCATTGGTTGAGTAAATGTTTCATAACGAAGGAATTAGGTGAAACTGAGACAATCCTAGGGATTAGGATCTACAAGGATAGATCTTATCGGTTTTTGGGCCTAAGTCAAGAAAAGTAGATTGACAAAGTCCTAAAAAGGCTTAGCATGGACAAGGCAAAGAAAGGTTTCTTTCTTATCTACCATGGGCTAAAACTTAGTGCAAAGGGAAAAGATGAAAATCCCATATGCTTTGACTATAGGATCAAACATGCACTCCATGTTATATACTAGACCTAATGTTGCCTTTGCACTTAGTATGATGAATCGGTACCAATCGGACCTTGGAAAGGCCCATTGGGTGGCTGTTAAGGCAATCTTAAACTACCTTAATAGGACTAATGATAGCTTCTTTGTGTATGGTGGTCAAGAAGAACTAACAGTGATTTGGTACACCGATGCTAGTTTTCAAACGAAACAAGATGAACACCAGTTGTAGTCTGTTTATATGTTTTTGTTGAATGGTGGTGCTATGAGCTAGAGGAGCTCAAAGCAACCAACTATTGCCGACTCTACAACAATAGCTGAGTATGCAGCAACAGATGCTACAAAGGAAGCTGTTTGGATGAGGAAGTTTTTCACTAAGCTAGGAGTAGTTCCCACTATCCAAGATAAATTTGACATCTTATGCGATAGCAACGGGACCATTGCATAAGCTAAGGACCCCCAGTCTCACAAGAACTCCAAACATGTACTCAAGAAATTTTACCTCATATGAGAGATCGTGGGACGAGGTTATGTGACGATTCAGAGAGTTGACACCAAGAACAATTTTGTAGATCCATTGACCAAGGTGGCCACTCAACCGTAACATGAGAATCATATTAGATCTATAAAGATTATGCCCATGCCTAGTTGGAACTAGTGTAAGTGGGAGATTATTAATGTATACCCTAGTCCCAAGGCATTTTATCTCATATGTGTTATACATTTTGGTTCATGTATTGTACATTAGTGTGTTATTAATAAAGGCATATTTTGTTTTATGAATTTTTTATTCAATTAATAGTAACAAAGTATCCATTAATTGTGTTTGTACTCATGTTTATCGGTAACATTCTCCTGGCTATAAGACCATGAGTGAGGAAACAAACACAGTTATAAATCTATCCCTAATCTGTTAAAAACGTGGGAACGATAATAACAAAAGACTTGCGTGTGGCTTGATTGTATGGTGGTGTCTTACTGACCATTGGACATAGATTGTTAATCGAGGACATGGGTACATGTTAGGTTACATGGTACTAGATCGATAAACTTTAAGAACACCACATAGTCCCTATGTCATAGGCAGTTCTCAAGTAGTACTTGTATAGGATTCTTAGACATGATATTCCTATAGGCATAAATGCTAGCTCACATGCTTTGACGTACGCCTAACGGGCCTATAACTAGGTGCCAACTATGGGTACATTTAGGTATGTCAATGAACATTGTAGGACTAGTAGGGATATGAAGGGCTATGCTACTCTGAAAACTCAGAGCAGATCTCATCGACCACTTGATGAGTAGGACTGATAAGAGTGTGGCCATACCCAAACAAGTAAGGTTACTTATTTATGAACTTCAATCTACTCGGAGTCAAGGAATGTCCATGCAGCTATAAAGGATGACATTGCTATGCCTCTTGTAGGACATCGATATCATAGGCAAAGGATGTATAAGTTACTACAAGGATTATGCCTCGCACAAGATTGATGTGTTCATCTTATTTGGGTAGTTGCAATGGTTTGCTAGAACCTACTTACAGTTTATTGGCCTTAGGGTTTTGGATCCACTGCCAATATAAGACGAACCCACTAGGATCGCATGCAAAGATGTGAGAATAGATTTGTTACAGATTTAATATGTATTGGTTACATATTTGTGAGCAGATGACCTTTTTCAATGGGACACGGCGAAGCGAATCGGGGGTTTTTGAAAAGATGGATTTTTGTGATGTTTTGGGAAAAGCAGGTTTTGTTTATCTTGAGTTAGGAAAAATCGTTTATTTGTTTTGAAATTCGTTTTGTAGAAAACGTTTTCCCGATTTATTACTTAAAGACCTCGAAACCTCAATTTCGAGATCAGTAACAGAGTCGCCACCCGGATCAACTCATCCGGGAAATTCTAGTACAGCTCCCTACAGAGCACAGACTGCTGTACCTAATCCAGAGATTTAGGGTTCGGGCAACTTATCTACTCAACCTCAATCTTGTATTCGTTTATTATTTATAAAGCCATATTTATTCAATTTATTATCTTTTCTAACCCCTATTTGTTTATTTTATTAGCCCGTGCTAAAGCAGAATGCAGAAAATAAATTGCAGGAAATTAAATCATCCACACAAATTATACAAAAGAATAGTAAAGGCCGCTTATACAACCAAATCGAATAAAATATAAAAACTCTCGTCCTCACATTACAAGCGCCTAGAGTACGCGAGGATCTAAAAATACAACAGCCTAAATACACGAATTGATCTATTAAATACAACAAAAATAAAAATAAATGCTGCAAAACAGACTGGTTAGCGGACTCTGTATTATAAACACAAATAGGACTCAAAACGGGACAGAATTGGGATTTAAGAAACGGGGGCATGTATTTAGGGGGTAACCGAGTCGACCTGACCTGTCGGACCAGTTGGACCTGGAAATCAGTTTTGGAATGCTCTGTAATTTTTGTGCTGGAAAATAAATTTTAGAAAACCATTTGGCTCGGTTTCATGCAAATTTCTATTTTTGTGGGTTTGTTATCCCGGAACTCAGGGTTCCGTTCGTGTGGGTTTTCCTAATTTCACAAACATCTAAGGCCTAAAATGCAGTAAACACACCGAAAGCAGTTTGAATCTAAAAACAACATCGAGCAATGACATCCGTGTGGGTCGTTCCGCAATTTTGTCTTTTCCAGGAATCACAGCCGCACGGCTGAAAATAGAGTCGGGCGGCTCTAACCCACTCTGGACGACTGTAATACCCGGACCCGAAACCAGTTTTCTCGTTTTTTCGAAAAATTGCTATTTTTGCTCCTTTTCAATGTTTTCCTAAGAGTTTATAATGTTCGGGGGTCCGTTGATGCTGAACTACAGATCCATAACGGATCAAACAACCCCAAGACTGAAATATAAAACCCGAAAAAAAAAAAACCGAAAAACCAACATTCATATGTCCGGAAATCTGAAAATCGGAGTTAAAATGACGTACAAATATTCTTGGGCCGAAAAACAATATCAAAACAAAAGGCATAAAATGAAAAATGGACTCCTTTCGGCCGATCGGGACAGATCAGGAATCTGTCCCTAAAGAATAGAGCCGCTCGGCTCTAGGGTCAGAGCAGAGTCAAGCAACCTCAGATTCTATTCAAAACACCTCTGTTCAAGATGGGCAACCTGTGCCTACTTATCAACCAAGGATACCTTATCCACAAATAGCTAAGCAACATGACATGGCCAAGCAGTTTAACAAGTTCCTAGAAGTCTTCAAGAAGCTTCACATCAATATACTTGTAGAAGCAATTGCACAAATGCCCTTATATATGAGATTCTTGAAGGAACTTCTTGCTAATAAAAAGAAGTTGGAGAATGTAGCAATGGTGCAGCTTAACAGAGATTGCTCGTTAATCCTTAAGAGCAAGCAACCTTTACCAGCCAAGATCAAAGATCCAGGGAGTTTTCCTATACCTTGCTCTATTGGTAACCTTAATATTGAAAATGCATTGTGTGATCTAGGAGCAAGTATCAATCTTATGCCATATTACATCTACAAACAATTAGGGTTAGGAGAACCTCAACCTACCAGGGTTTCCATACAACTTGCTGATAGAACCATAAGATATCCTAGGGGAATAATTGAAGATGTCTTGGTTAAGATAGGAAATTTTATACTTCCTGTTGATTTCATTGTGATGGATATGGATGAAGATTTGCATGTTCCTATTATTCTAGGAAGACCCTTCTTAGCAATAGGTCGTGCATTAATTGATGTTCATAATGGTCAGTTAATTTTGAAAATTCATGATGAGGAAGTAGTCTTTAAGATGAATGAAGCTATGAAATATCCTCCTGCTTGTGATGATCACTGTTATTTTATTGATGCTACTGATGTCAATTTAAACCCATTTTTCATGCAGGAATTTGAGGAAGCAGATTTTGAATATGAAGAAGAAGATATGGAAAAGTAAATTGAAGCTGAAATTGGATGCCCAGCAATCTAAGGAAGCAGGCAATTCATTGAACCTCTAGACTATACACCCACACTGCATTCTAAACCTTCCATTGAAGAGCCTCCTACCCTAGAATTGAAACCATTACCCTCTCACTTAGAATATGCCTTCCTTGATCCACCAAGCAAACTTACCCAAGAGCAGAAAACTCAATTACTTTGTGTCTTGAGAAAGAACAAGGAAGCAATGGCCTAGACAATCTCAGATATAAAAGGCATTAGTCTTTCTATTTCTGTCCATCATATTCTAATGGAGGAAGATCATAAGCCTGTCATACAACTTCAGAGGAGACTGATTCCTAATATGAAGGAAGTTGTGAAAAAAGAGGTAATTAAGCTACTTGATGTAGGAATGATCTACCCTATTTCTGATTCAGTGTGGACTAGCCCTGTTCAGGTAGTCCCTAAGAAAGGTGGGATCACTGTCATTCAGAATGAGCAAAATGAACTCATCCCCACTAGAACAGTCACTGGATGGAGAGTTTGCATTGACTACCGAAAGATTAATGATGCTACAAGAAAAGATCATTTTTCGCTGCCATTCATTGACCAGATGCTAGAAAGACTTTCAGGTTATGCATTTTATTGTTTTCTTGATGGTTATTCAGGGTACAATCAGATTCCCATTCATCCATAAGATCAAGAGAAAACAACCTTTACCTGTCCATATAGCACTTATGCTTATGGAAGGATGCCATTTGGATTGTGTAATGCTCCAGCAACCTTCCAGAGATGCATGATGGTGATTTTCCATGATATGGCTGAAAAGACAGTGGAAATCTTCATGGATGATTTCTCAATA
Source organism: Euphorbia tirucalli (assembly GCA_039660915.1). Classification (NCBI taxonomy): domain Eukaryota; kingdom Viridiplantae; phylum Streptophyta; class Magnoliopsida; order Malpighiales; family Euphorbiaceae; genus Euphorbia; species Euphorbia tirucalli. The sequence goes on from CM077636.1 coordinate 45,819,681, forward strand.
TATGGCGAGACTTTCCAATCCTATCTCAACAATCTTGAAGCAGTCCTAAATAGGTGCAAGGAGACCAACCTTGTATTGAATTGGAAAAATTTCACTTTATGGTTGATGAAGGCATTGTTCTCGGCCATAAGATCTCTTCAAGAGGAATGGAGGTTGATAAAGCAAAGGTAGAAGTCATAGAAAAGCTAGCTGCTCCTACTTCTGTTAAAGAAATTCGAAGTTTTCTTGGTCACACTGGGTTCTATAGAAGATTCATAAAAGACTTTTCTAAGATTGCCCAGCCGCTAACAGCACTTCCATACAAGGATGTTCAATTCTGTTTTGATAAAGCTTGTGAAAAAGCTTTTGAAACTCTTAAGGCGAAACTGGTGAATGCCTTAATTTTGATTGCCCCTGATTAGAGTCTTCCATTTGAGCTTATGTGCGATGCTAGTGATACTTGCATTGGAGCTGTACTAGGACAAAGGATAGACAAGCATTTCTGCCAATTTACTACGCAAGCAAAACCTTGATAGAGACACAACAGAATTACACCACTACAAAAAAAGAATTACTTACTGTTGTCTTTGCTTTTGATAAATTTAGATCTTATTTGGTTTTATCTAAGATCACTGTTTTTATTGATCATGCAGCATTGAAATACTTATTGGCTAAGAAGGATGTGAAACCTCGTCTCATACGATGGCTCTTGCTTCTTCAAGAATTTGATATTGAGATCAAAGGTAAGAAGGGTTTAGAGAATATGGCTGTAGACCATCTTTCTAGAATTCCACTAAGCAACCTTGATAAGCAACTTAAGATTGTCGACTCTTTTCCTGATGAACAACTTTATGCGGTACATTCTATACCTTGGTTTGCTGATATTGCAAATTATTTAGCTTGTCGAATTATGCCTCTCTCTTTGTCTTCTCACCAAAGAAAGAAATTCCTTTCGAATTCAAAATATTATTTTCGGGAGGAACCCTTTCTTTTTAAGTTATGTACAGATCAGATTATTAGAAGATGTGCTTCACAAGAAGAAGTCCCAGTAATCTTGTCAATGTGTCACAGTCAAAAAGCTGGAGGTCATTTTGGTGTAAACCGAACAGCCTCAAAAGTTCTGAAGTGTGGATTCTTTTGGCCTACAATTTTTAAAGATTCCCATAGGTTTGTCTTGGAATGTAATGAATGCCAAAGAACAGGTAATATTTCTGCCAAAAATGCTATGCCTCTACATAATATCATTGTTTGTGAAAATTTTGATGTTTGGGGTATTGATTTTATAGAACCTTTTCCAAGCTCACATGGTAATAAATATGTATTGGTTGGTGCGGATTATGTGAGTAAATGGGTAGAAGCCATTACAAGTCCTACAAATGATGCTCGAGTTGTGGTAAGATTTCTGAAGAAATTATTTACAAGATTTGGAGTTCTTAGGGCAATAATAAGTGATCAAGGTACTCATTTTTGTAATAACCAATTTGAAAGGCTTCTTGCTAAATATGGAGTCACTCATAGAATCGCCACACCTTATCACCCAGAAACCAGTGGGCAGGTTGAGATTTCTAATAGAGAGATCAAGAGAATTCTTGAAAAAACAGTTAGCAATGCTAGGAGAGATTGGTCAAGAAAGCTTGATAATGCTCTTTGGGCATGTCGTACAGCTTACAAGACACCTATTGGGATGTTGCCTTTTAGATTGCTATACGGAAAAGCGTGTCACTTACCTGTTGAATTAGAATTTACGGCTTTATGGTCTCTAACATATTTAAATTTTGACAGGAACTTGGTAGGCAAAAAAAGGAAAATGCAGCTGAATGAGCTAGAAGAGTTCGGGTTGTTCAGTTATGAAAATGCCATCAACTACAAAGAGAAAATCAAGAAATGGCATGACAAGAAAATTCAAGAGAAGACTTTCTACAAAGGTCAGAAAGTCTTGATTTACAATTCAAAATTGCGATTGTTCCTAGGAAAGCTTAAATCAAAATGGACTGGACCATTTACAGTAAATCAAGTCTTTTCATATGGAGCAGTTGAGATAATGAATCAGAGTGGTGAAATTTTTAAAATCAATGGTCAAAGATTAAAGCCCTATCTTGTATAAGAATTATCAAACAGTGTTGGAAGTCTCCAATACCTTAAACCACCTTAAGCAACCAAAGATTGTTCAGTGTCCGTTTCAAACACTGATTGAAGCAATTTTGTTCGAAAACTCTCTAACCCCTCTCTTATTCCATTTTAACTTTTTGACATGCAATTATTAATGATGAAATTTTGTTTTCTTTTTGCAGGGCTATGACTGGAGTAAGTATGGGAAGTAACATCAAGTTTAGAATTGATATTATCTTTTTGTTAAAATCCATACTTGCTTTTTATTTTTTTTTTATTTTTCAACCGCAAGATTTTTTTTATGGCTAAAATTTTCAAAAAAGGGAGTAATTATGACAATGTAAAAGTGAATTTTCAAAAAATGTGTACAATCCCATTAGCCACAATTTTACCCCTCCTCTCCTACTCTGCCTCCCACATTTCCCTCCTCTCAATCCTTATGTCAGTTTTATTTTGAATTTTAAATTGGGTAACTACTCTCTTTTCTCTCATTTTTCGATTTTAAGTCCTTTCCTCTTCTATATTTCATTAGTTCTGTTTTTCTCTCTCAAATTCTCTGCATTTCCTTATTTTATCTTCACATTTTTCTCTTTCTTTCCTTAATTTAAGATTGTAAGTATGGCCAGGGAAAAGAAATCTGCTAAGCGAGCCCCTATTGCTTCCCGCGCAAAACCCTCTTCGTCATCTGTTAGCGTGCAACCTTCTGGTTCTGAAACCAGTACTGTGGAGACGACGCTCACCAAGATGCAGACCTTTAATGCCAAGGAGAGCGAAAGAAATGAGCAATTCAAGGGCTTAACTTTTGCATCCTCAAGAACGTTCTGTCAACCTTGGGCCTTGATAATGAAATCCGTCAGTTATTAGCAAATGGGGGTTTCGAATAAGAAGAAGAGCAAGTCTCCTCCAAGCCTACTGAATGATATGTTCTCCCTCTCCTCCTCAATCAACTCTGGTATGCTTCTTTTCAATGTCTGCTCCCAATATTTTTCGGTGCCATGAAGTAGGTGGTTTCTTTTGCCCTGTTTTGATTTTTATTGCATGAATTTGATGCTTTGAGGAAAAAGCATGATTTAAGTGTGGGGGAGAAGAACTGCCTAGTGGAATTTAAATTGAATTTGCTGATGATTGTTGGTATTGCATGATTGCTGGATGGATTATTTGGTAATTGTTGGACTACTGATTGGGAATCCCTACTTGAATTTTTGCTATTTTAAGTAATCTTAAGTTTTATTTGTGAATGTGTAAAGTTTTCTGTGTGATTTTATAAACTTTTGTGTTGGTTTAGTTTTTTTTAACCAATCTGTAAAAATTTGTCCAGAATTTTTTGATTTCTTTGAGTTTAATTGTGTAGTAGCAGCCATTGAGATTTTCTAATCCAACGGAGCATTTGTAGTTTCCTCTTCACTAACCATAGCGACTTGGAATCCACCGAATGGTGTTATCTCTTCATTAACTGCAGTAACCATAGATTGAGAGTCTGCCTCAATCGTCACAACTTCATTGCTTATCGAAAATTTTATCTTTTAGTGCAAGGTTGAAGGGACACCCCTCCAGTGGGCAAAGGCATAGCCTCCCTAAGAGTAAGGAGAAGGTGACTGGGATGTCAATGACAGTAAAGATAACCATCGACCTAACCGGTCCTACCTCTGCTTTAGGTTCAAAGGTCCCGATCACTGTCCTTTTTGAATCATCATAGGCCCTGATCGTAGTGGAAGACTTCTTCAAACTTTCTTTACTCAGGCCTAGGAATGGCAGCTGATAAGGTCGGTTTCGACCTTATCTTTTAGCCAATTTCGTGGTTTGAGTGGTAGTTTTTAGAATCATTTATGTGAATGTTTGATTGGTTTTTTTTTCGTATTTTGTGATTTTTATGTCTTGGTTTGATTTCTTATATTTTTAGTATTCCTCGTGTTTGTTTTTCGTGTTTTATGGTCCGTGGTTGTGGTGCGGTTATGTCCCTTTGTGTTTGTTTTGGACAGGCATTAGGACCCGGATCGGAAGTTGGAGCAGCGGCGGCAAAGAAGGGCTTGAAGTGCTGAAAATCAGAATGGCACGGCGTGCCACAATGGTAGCACGGCGTGCCAAGCCAACCAGCGTGCCAAGAGTTCCAGAGAAGCAGCACGACGGCGTGCCATTCCAATCAGCGTGGCGTGCCGATCCCAACTCTGCATAGCACGGCGTGCCGACTCCACCAGCAAGGCGTGCCGAGGCCCGAAAATCTGCTGTTGCCCTAATTTCAGCTTTTCTTTTCTGTGGTTTTAACCTAGCTGTATAAATAGGTTATTTTCTTTGTTTTCGGGGATCTTTTTCCCAACTTTTAGAGGTAGAGCAAAAACTTGTAGCTAGGGTTTAGCTTGACCTTTTTGTTTTCTTTGAATCTTGGAACCATCGATTGGTAGATTGCTTTGCATTGAACCTTCCCCTTTTGCAACGTTCTTAGTTTCGGCTCGGGTTCGTTAATAGAGGTACACCTCCAAGCATCTTCACACCGTTGGCATCCGGTTAATTGGATCAAGAAGGGCATAAGTTTTTCTTTTTGTCTTTTGTAATTCGATTTAGCTAGCTTTTGATTCCGCAATCGATTTTGTTTGGTTGAAAACATTGAATCTGTTACATCTTTCTTGATTAATACAGTTGAATGCAAGTTAATTTCAATCTTTATTCCTTTTCTTTATGCAATCCCTTTAGTGATAATCTAGTCTCATAAGATCTTAATCTATTAAGTTCATATTCGTGGCATTACCTAGATTGACACCTAGGCAACCATTAGTATTGACGACACTGTGGAACATACGTGCCCCTATTTTCTGAGCTTTAAGAATTAGACCGCCTCTAAACAAGGAAAACCGGCTAAGGACCTAAAAGATCTAGATACGCTAGGTTGATTTAATTGGAGGAATATAATTGAGGGTTAATTGTTGAGTTAACTTCGTCTTTTGTAGTTGATTAATTAAGCCATCCCCATCAGTCTTCATAGGTTGGTAAAACCGCCAATTGATATTCCAAATTCAAGAGCAAAGTAAGCTGGGATAGATCAACTAGGAGTAGACTAATATAGTTGTTAATATAATCAAACTTAAATTTAGTTCCGCTTAGACACGTAAAGACTCTTAGTAATTTAGTGATTATCGAGGTTTAAATTCCTTGTGGGATCGATACCTGGACTTTAGGCCAGATTTTATTACTTGAACGACGAGGTACACTGCCTTTGTTTGTGAGTCCGTTCGGGCTCCATCAAGTTTTTGGCGCCGTTGCCGGGGAACTTTAACTTGTTGCGATAACATTAGATAAAAGGATTATTTTCTGATCTAAGCATTGTTAATACTGCTCATATTCTGTTTTTGGTTTTATTATTTGTGTATAAAATTTATTTTCTTTTTTGTGTGAGTGTTTCCTAGCTTATGCAAACTCGTTCTCAAAGTTCTGAATTATTACCTTTGGATACTGAAATTGACCGTACGTGTAGGAATATTCGAAGATCCCAAAGAGTAGTAACCGCAGCCATGGACGAGGAACAAAGGCGACAAATGAGGAATGAAATCGAAGCCGAGATGAGGGCGAGGATTGAGGCTGAAGTTCGGGAGCAGGAACGTCTCCGCCAAGAACGTCAGTTGGAAGGCGCGGGAGATGATAGAATTATGGCGGATATGATGGCACCCCATCGTCCTAGAAACCGGGCTGGTGTTATTCTACCACCAATCACTGCTAACAACTTCGAGCTCAAGACGAACATGATCCAAATGGTGCAAAGTAACGGCCAATTTAGTGGAGCTAGCAATGAAAACCCGAACGATCATCTTGATCGATTCCTAATGGTGGCTGATACTGTAAGTGTGACATCCCTAACTTTCTTAGCATGCAATGGCGGAAAACATTACATAAAGTCTAGGACATCATTATAAAAGAAACTTCCAATTATGCCTCTGATTACTACTACACATGTTCATAAAATACGTACTCCAAAATTTAATTCTAAGTGATAAATAATAATTCAATACGAATAATACTTCAATGACAAAAACCTAAAAGTTTAGAGAATCTAAAAATCTCAATTCTAAAATGTTCATAACAACTATTTAATGTCTACTCAAAGCAATCCCTCCACACAATCCCAAGGACGGGCGTCAGGCATCATTCAATCATCACCGGCATACTCTGAAAATATCAACAGCGCCACTTAATGACGAGTAACTAACAAATCCCAAACATCAATTTAAAGTTTGCATAAAATGATGACAGTTCACAAATATATGTTATATTAATTAATCAAGCACCGTAAGGGTAATAAACAACAATCATCATTCATACAAGTGTACATACTTATGCTCACAATCCTTGTAATAGGGAACGTACCTCGTTTAACAAGCCGCTCCAACACATATCACATAGATCATATCATTTAAGTAGCAAATCATTAATCAAAGAATAAAATTCCAAGTCAAGTCATACAAACTAGATGCATACAACCGTTTAGAACAAGGAATTGTATCATGAACATGACGTTATTTCATTTACACAATAACCATTATTAGTTTCCTAATACACAAATTCCAAAGTCACAAGATAGCTTACAAACCTCACTATCACAGCCAAGCATCAAAATCACATTGTAATCAACATTAACATGCAATTACATTCTTAACCATTGATTAACATCAACTTATGTATACGCGTACAACTCATTGCATTAACCTATACACTTGTGCTTATAGGGAGTTTGGCAGCAGACGCTGCAGAGTGCCATGAACCTAGGGCTTACCTCTGCGGAGAGCCATGAACCTAGGACTTACCTCCTTAACACATTGAGTACCATGAACCTAGGATTTACCTCAGAATGCCATGAACATAGGTCTTACATCATAATGCCATTAACATAGGTCTTACATCACCGAGTGCCATGAACCTAGGGCTTACCTCGGAATTTGGGGTGCTGTCCTAGTGCCTACCAATCAAACATGGTAAACACTTTGCCAAACTAACCAAAACACAACTGTATAAATCACTACAACTCAAATTAATTACTATAATCATACCAATATCAAAAGGGTGCCATTAAAATAGGTCTTATTCCCGAAACATAACACAATACATCAATAAACACAAGGTGCCATTAAAATAGGACTTACCACAAACTCAATTTCATAATTCCAACATGTATTAATTTACCAAATCATATTTGTAATTATTATATTTCATGTCATGAGTTCTAGCATAAAATTTCTAGAATCAAATTATGCTTTACACACATTAAAAATAAATTCAAGCCTAAGGTGACAATTTCAGAATTCATAGTTCATGCCTCAACTTGCACATAATATTCCAGTAGGTTAGACTCAGAATTCAGCATGGCAATACAAAGGAAAATTTAGCCTTACATCTCAGGAACACAGGCCAACTTAAATCATGCAATTCGGATTCCTATAGCAAAAGATATTAAGGAAACACTAAAAACATGCAATCTGTAAATTCACTTCAGATCACTGCACATAGTCTGACTTCAACAGACAAAACAGATGTGTTACTCACTGATTTAGCAAAAATAATATAAAGCAACATTGAACATCAGAATTTCAGGAATACATAGAATTTTATTTCATGGCAAACGGAGCTACAGAGAGAAAATAAAGCCATAATCAACACAAACTGTACAAACTGAAATTCAGCAGTTCCAGGAAATCGGCACAGTGCACATAAGGCAGTTTCAACAGGGAATACGAGCACTTTACTCACAGAATTTGCCAAAATAGTATAAAACAACCTTGTACATTTATGTCTCAGGAAAACACAGAAAGTTGAATCATGTCATTCGGAGTTATATAACGAAAATAAAGCTAAAATTATCACAACCTGTACAATCTGAAATTCAGCAGTTCAAGAAAAATCGGCACAATGCACATAAGGCAGTTTCAATAGGGAATATGAGCACTTTACTCACGGAATTTGCCAAAATAGTATAAAACAACCTTGTACATTTATGTCTCAGGAAAACACAGAAAATTGAATCATGCCAATCGGAGTCATATAACGAAAATAAAGCTACAATTACCACAACCTGTACAATCTGAAATTGAGCAGTTCCAGCATAAAACCATTCGAAACATGCATATACATATTTCTTTCAACCCTTAACCTAATTATCATCATTTTATACCAGTAACATACATGCTTAAATTTCAATATACAAGATTATTATCTCACCATGCAATCAATAGGAACCTATCACGCAATCTATGAAAGCTTTAAATCGATATTAGAGTTTGTTTGTTACCTCGATTGCAGTGGGTCGGTCACTAGAGTAAAAACAGAAATTAGGAGAGGGTGCTCCTTGATTTAGGTCACGAACTTAATCCGATGATTCTCAAAGAGAAGAAACTTCGGAAAATTACAGAAAAGAACAAAGTTCTTAGCAAGTTTCTAAGGAGTTAAAAGATGGAATAAAACCGATTGGGATTCCTTACCTTCAGAAAGATGAATGATTTCCTCAACTGAGACAATGGAATTTCGGAATTCACAAGAATGATGCAAGGCTGGTTTGAGTGAAAGAGAGAGGAAGAGAAAGAATAAAGTTCGGCTAGGGTTAGAGGAAATTTCGAAATTTGTAGTGTTAAATAGGAAATAGAAGTTGATTTGATGAAGGAAAGGTAAGTGGGAGAGATTTGCTCCACTAAGTTGGTAGTTTCTGATTTGAATTGGTCAAACTAAATAAAAGGGATATATAAAATAGTAAATTTCGGATTTTATGGGATTTTATGTCTCCCAAACCAAAAATATAAATCCTAAAAAAAATAACTAAATTAAGCTAAGTTGGGTTCGAACTCTAGACCTCTAGTTATTAAACACATCTCTCTACCATTAGGCCAAAGCCTACTAATTGTTCTATCATGCAAACTCATAATTAAATCCATAATCATAGAATTAAATATATCACATAAAGATACAATTTAGGGCAAGGAAATCTAGGGCATTACAATCCTCCCTACTTCAAAAAAATTTCGCCCTCGAAATTCTAGACAAAAGAAAGATAGGAAAGGCCTCTAACCTAAAACGAAAAGCTCTGGATACTTAGTCCTCATGGTTTCCTCTAGTTCCCATGTAGCCTCTTCGAACTTCTGGCTACGCCAAAGCACCTTTACCAAAGGCATCTCTTTTCTCCTGAGTTTGCGAACCTGACGGTCGAGGATCTGAACAGGCTTCTCCTCATATGTCAAATTGGGTTCCACCTCCACCGAATCCACAGCAATAACGTGAGAAGGGTCGCTCACATATCTTCGTAGCTGTGAAACATGGAATACATTATGAACTTTTGCCAATTCCGGTGGTAGAGCCAACCGATATGAAACTTCCCCAATCCTCTCAAGCACTTCATATGGACCAATATACTTGGGACTGAGCTTGCCCTTCTTGCCGAACCTCATCACTCCCTTCATAGGAGATACTTTCAGCAATACCTTGCTACCGACTTCGAAGGTAAGAGGTCTTCTATTGAGATCTGCATAGGACTTCTGACGATCCTGGGCAGCCTTCATATTCGCCTGAATCACTTTCACCTTCTCAACTGTATCCTGAATCAATTCCGGACCCAACACCAATGTGTCACTAATGTCGTTCCAACATGTCGGACTACGACATTTCCTCCCATAGAGGACTTCATACGGGGCCATACGGATACTAGCGTGATAGCTATTGTTATAGGAGAACTCTACCAAACTCAGACATTTCACCCAAGATTTATGGAAGTCAAGAGCACATGACCGCAACATATCCTCTAAGGTTTGAATTGTCCTCTCCGTCTTTCCATCTGTAGCAGCATGAAAAGCTATACTCAACTTCAATCTAGTGCCCAAAGCTTCTTGAAATGATGTCCAAAAATGTGACAAGAACCGTGGGTCACGATCTGACACAATCTCCCTAGGCACACCATGTAGCCTTATAATTTCACTCGCATATGCCTCAGCTAACTGCTCCATAGACCAGGTCTTCTTCATAGGATTAAACCGAGCCACCTTGGTCAAACGATCTATAATAACCCACACTGTGTCTAAACCATTAGCAACCTTTGGTAAACCTGACACAAAATCCATAGCAACCGAGTCAAACTTCCATGCTGGAATAGCCAAGGGCTGCAATAATCCTCCAGGCCTTTGATGCTCAATTTTCACCTTTTGACAAGTCAAGTATCGGGCCACAAACTCGGCTACCTCTTTCTTCATTCTAGGCCACCAAAACTGCATCTTCAAATCTTTGTATAATTTCGCACCTCCCGGATGCACAGAGTAGGGAGTGCAATGAGCTTCACTTAAGATATGCTCTTTCAACATTGAATCATTAGGCACGCACCATCGGCCTTTAAATTTCATACTCCCATCTGCAAGAATCTTGAAATCTACAGCATTACCCTGCTCCTTCGCTGCACGAATCTTCTGAAGTACGGGATCACTCAACTGCTTTTCTTTCAATTCTACAAACAATACCGGTTCCACTCTGATTGCATTTAAACTCGCCCGAACCACTCCTCTCGGGACCACTTCAATTTCCAACTTGCTAAACTCCTTGCAAAGATCAATAGGGAGTCTTTTCATGAAGTTCACCGAATGGATGCTCTTTCTGCTCAATGCATCTGCGACTCTGTCGGCCTTTCCTACCTTATACTCCAAGGTCAAGTCATAATCCTTGATAAGCTCTAACCAACGTCTCTGTCGCATGTTTAGTTCTTTCTGGGTGAAAATATATTTGAGGCTCTTATGATCGGTGTATATCTTGCACGGCACACCATACAAATAATGGCGCCAAATCTTAAGAGCAAACACCACTGCAGCTAACTCCAAACCATGAGTCGGGTAGTTCCTTTCATGAACCCTCAATTGCCTTGAAGCATAGGCAATCACTTTTCCCAACTGCATAAGTACACACCCAAGTCCGTACTTGGAAGCATCACTGAACACTTCATACTCTACTCCATCAGTCGGCAATGCAAGAACTGGGGCTGAAGTAAGTCTCTCTTTCAATACCTGAAATGCTTCTTCACATTCTGCAGTCCATTGAAACCTACAGTCCTTTTTCATCAACTGAGTCAAAGGTCGAGCGATGGTTGAAAAGTTGTGTACAAACCTCCTGTAGTATCCAGCAAGACCAAGAAAACTTCGGACTTCGGTCACATTAGTAGGACTGGACCATTCAAGGACGGCCTTGATCTTTGCCAGGTCCACCTTCACACCCTCTTTTGTAATCACATGGCCTAGGAATGCCACTTCTTCTAGCCAAAACTCACATTTTGAGAACTTGGCATACCATTTCTGCTCCCTTTGCCGGAGCGAATTTGGGCTTCTTGGAAGTCGGCTGAACATATGAGGTAGGCTGAGACCTCTTTAAGAACATGGTTCGCTTAGCCGCTTCTTCATCCTGAACGGATGCATAGACTCCTAAAGCCACTTCATAGGCTCCCTGAAATGTTGTTGCTCCAGAACATAGGACATGTGTCCTCACTTTGGGACTCATCCGCTTGATATAGAACTGCACCTTCTCTTCTTCAGTGGGGATGACTGAACCCGCAAATCTGGACAGCTCAGAAAATTTGTCTGTGTACTGCTGAACAGACATACTTCCTTGAGTCAAACATAGAAATTCCTCTCGTTTCTGCCACCTCAACTCTCTTGGGTAGAAACGACTCTTAAGCTTCTCAGTAAATTGCTCCCAACCGAACCCTGCCAAATTCAGGCACTCAGTCTTAACCATGCCCCACCAGTTATCAGCCTCGCCTTTCAAGTAGTAGGCTCCAATAGCAACTTTCTCGGCGTCCGGACAACCAGTCACATCAAAAAGTTTCTCTATCTCTCGGATCCATCCCTCAAGCACCACCGGGTCGAAAGATCCTTCATAAATTGGGGGTCGGTGACGAGCAATGCGATCGAAGACAGTTTGGTTATTTGGATTTCTTTGAGCCATAGCGAGCACGGCATCTTCTAACAGCCGCATACGTCGCTGAGGAGAGTCATCGCGAACGGGATCTCTACGCGGAGGCATTCTAAAATTGTGGTTCTAGCTAGGTCTAAGCATATAATACATACAGCTAATAATAGAAAACAAGTAATTCAAAGCAATTAAACCTGTTCTACCTACCCATGCACCTCACACTATGTTCAAATCTCTATCCTAGGATTCTGAGTTTTGGTTCCAAGTGACTTATGCTACCAAAGCCTCGGAACCAACGCGGGCTCTGATACCAACTGTGACATCCCTAACTTTCTTAGCATGCAATGGCGGAAAACATTACATAAAGTCTAGGACATCATTATAAAAGAAACTTCCAATTATGCCTCTGATTACTACTACACATGTTCATAAAATACGTACTCCAAAATTTAATTCTAAGTGATAAATAATAATTCAATACGAATAATACTTCAATGACAAAAACCTAAAAGTTTAGAGAATCTGAAAATCTCAATTCTAAAATGTTCATAACAACTATTTAATGTCTACTCAAAGCAATCCCTCCACACAATCCCAAGGACGGGCGTCAGGCATCATTCAATCATCACCGGCATACTCTGAAAATATCAACAGCGCCACTTAATGACGAGTAACTAACAAATCCCAAACATCAATTTAAAGTTTGCATAAAATGATGACAGTTCACAAATATATGTTATATTAATTAATCAAGCACCGTAAGGGTAATAAACAACAATCATCATTCATACAAGTGTACATACTTATGCTCACAATCCTTGTAATAGGGAACGTACCTCGTTTAACAAGCCGCTCCAACACATATCACATAGATCATATCATTTAAGTAGCAAATCATTAATCAAAGAATAAAATTCCAAGTCAAGTCATACAAACTAGATGCATACAACCGTTTAGAACAAGGAATTGTATCATGAACATGACGTTATTTCATTTACACAATAACCATTATTAGTTTCCTAATACACAAATTCCAAAGTCACAAGATAGCTTACAAACCTCACTATCACAGCCAAGCATCAAAATCACATTGTAATCAACATTAACATGCAATTACATTCTTAACCATTGATTAACATCAACTTATGTATACGCGTACAACTCATTGCATTAACCTATACACTTGTGCTTATAGGGAGTTTGGCAGCAGACGCTGCAGAGTGCCATGAACCTAGGGCTTACCTCTGCGGAGAGCCATGAACCTAGGACTTACCTCCTTAACACATTGAGTACCATGAACCTAGGATTTACCTCAGAATGCCATGAACATAGGTCTTACATCATAATGCCATTAACATAGGTCTTACATCACCGAGTGCCATGAACCTAGGGCTTACCTCGGAATTTGGGGTGCTGTCCTAGTGCCTACCAATCAAACATGGTAAACACTTTGCCAAACTAACCAAAACACAACTGTATAAATCACTACAACTCAAATTAATTACTATAATCATACCAATATCAAAAGGGTGCCATTAAAATAGGTCTTATTCCCAAAACATAACACAATACATCAATAAACACAAGGTGCCATTAAAATAGGACTTACCACAAACTCAATTTCATAATTCCAACATGTATTAATTTACCAAATCATATTTGTAATTATTATATTTCATGTCATGAGTTCTAGCATAAAATTTCTAGAATCAAATTATGCTTTACACACATTAAAAATAAATTCAGGCCTAAGGTGACAATTTCAGAATTCATAGTTCATGCCTCAACTTGCACATAATATTCCAGTAGGTTAGACTCAGAATTCAGCATGGCAATACAAAGGAAAATTTAGCCTTACATCTCAGGAACACAGGCCAACTTAAATCATGCAATTCGGATTCCTATAGCAAAAGATATTAAGGAAACACTAAAAACATGCAATCTGTAAATTCACTTCAGATCACTGCACATAGTCTGACTTCAACAGACAAAACAGATGTGTTACTCACTGATTTAGCAAAAATAATATAAAGCAACATTGAACATCAGAATTTCAGGAATACATAGAATTTTATTTCATGGCAAACGGAGCTACAGAGAGAAAATAAAGCCATAATCAACACAAACTGTACAAACTGAAATTCAGCAGTTCCAGGAAATCGGCACAGTGCACATAAGGCAGTTTCAACAGGGAATACGAGCACTTTACTCACAGAATTTGCCAAAATAGTATAAAACAACCTTGTACATTTATGTCTCAGGAAAACACAGAAAGTTGAATCATGTCATTCGGAGTTATATAACGAAAATAAAGCTAAAATTATCACAACCTGTACAATCTGAAATTCAGCAGTTCAAGAAAAATCGGCACAATGCACATAAGGCAGTTTCAATAGGGAATATGAGCACTTTACTCACGGAATTTGCCAAAATAGTATAAAACAACCTTGTACATTTATGTCTCAGGAAAACACAGAAAATTGAATCATGCCAATCGGAGTCATATAACGAAAATAAAGCTACAATTACCACAACCTGTACAATCTGAAATTGAGCAGTTCCAGCATAAAACCATTCGAAACATGCATATACATATTTCTTTCAACCCTTAACCTAATTATCATCATTTTATACCAGTAACATACATGCTTAAATTTCAATATACAAGATTATTATCTCACCATGCAATCAATAGGAACCTATCACGCAATCTATGAAAGCTTTAAATCGATATTAGAGTTTGTTTGTTACCTCGATTGCAGTGGGTCGGTCACTAGAGTAAAAACAGAAATTAGGAGAGGGTGCTCCTTGATTTAGGTCACGAACTTAATCCGATGATTCTCAAAGAGAAGAAACTTCGGAAAATTACAGAAAAGAACAAAGTTCTTAGCAAGTTTCTAAGGAGTTAAAAGATGGAATAAAACCGATTGGGATTCCTTACCTTCAGAAAGATGAATGATTTCCTCAACTGAGACAATGGAATTTCGGAATTCACAAGAATGATGCAAGGCTGGTTTGAGTGAAAGAGAGAGGAAGAGAAAGAATAAAGTTCGGCTAGGGTTAGAGGAAATTTCGAAATTTGTAGTGTTAAATAGGAAATAGAAGTTGATTTGATGAAGGAAAGGTAAGTGGGAGAGATTTGCTCCACTAAGTTGGTAGTTTCTGATTTGAATTGGTCAAACTAAATAAAAGGGATATATAAAATAGTAAATTTCAGATTTTATGGGATTTTATGTCTCCCAAACCAAAAATATAAATCCTAAAAAAAATAACTAAATTAAGCTAAGTTGGGTTCGAACTCTAGACCTCTAGTTATTAAACACATCTCTCTACCATTAGGCCAAAGCCTACTAATTGTTCTATCATGCAAACTCATAATTAAATCCATAATCATAGAATTAAATATATCACATAAAGATACAATTTAGGGCAAGGAAATCTAGGGCATTACAGTAAGACTCAATGGAGTTCCCCAAGACGTGATCCGATTGAAGTTATTTCCATTTTCTTTAATCGGAGGAGCTGTTGAATGGTACAAGTCCCTTCGAGCGGGATCCGTAACGTCATGGGACCAGCTTGAGGAAGAATTTTTGGCTTATTACTTTCCTCCGTCTAAAACAGTCCAATTGAAGAATGAGATCACAGCCTTCCGGCAATTTGGTTCAGAATCCATGATGGAGGCATGGAGGCGCTTTCAAAGGCTACTCAGAAACTGCCCACACCATGACCTTCCTAAGTGCACTCAAGTAAGTATTTTCTATCATGGGATTTCGCCTTCTCACCGTGCTATCATTGATTCATCTGCAGGTGGAGATATTTTCAATAAAACCGCAACGCAAGCGGAAGAACTTATTGAGGAACTAGCTAGGAAAAGCCCCTTGTGGCAACAAGAAGTGCCAACGCGAAGAGATGTCCATGCTGTAGAAATGGGACGCCGTGATACAGCAGTGGAGGAATTGAATAAGAAGGTTGATCTTATGATGGTACATCTGAGTTTGAACCCAACACACCAACCTGTGCTGTGTGTGTCTTGTGGAGGGGACCATCCCGGTCAAGAATGTGGAATGGGCAATCCATCAGCCCAAGAGGTAAGCTATGTTGGAGGTAACCAAAGGTATAATCAACCACCCCTTCAAAATGCTTTCCAAAATAATAACAACTTTCAAAGAAGATTTCAACATCCGAATCTATCCTATGGTAACAATCAAAATGTGTTGAAACCTTCTAATGACTTTTTGCAAGACTTTCGTAATCAAGAGCTTGGTAGGGCTCCTCAATCTCAATTTGGTCAAAATAGTAATGCTCATAATGTTAAACAAGATGAGTCGGTATTAAGCCTTCTTAAGGACATATCAACTCGTCTGGCTACTAACGAAGCTCGTTTGGCCAATAGTGAAGCTTTGAACAGGGACCTCACCAACCAGTTGGCTCAAATAGCTAGAAGCTTGCAAGAACGGCCTCAAGGAAGCCTTCTTAGTACAACGGAACCGAACCCAAGACAAAACCCAAGGGAGACAGCCCAAGCAATTACTCTAAGGAGTGGGAGGCAAACGGAAGAACCAAGGGTTGATCAACCCATGAGAGTAAGTAATCAATCGGAAGAAGTAAGTCATTCTAAACCCGAAAACATCTCTACTTCTTCTAATGCTAAAAAGGAAGATATTTCTGTTCCTATTAGTCCTTACATTCCTAAACTTCCTTATCCAAGGAAGGAGAGAAAGGACAAATTGGACCAGAAATACTCTAAGTTCCTTGACATCTTTAAAAAGCTTGAACTTAATATCCCTTTGGTGGAAGCTCTTCAAGAGATGCCCACCTATGCTAAATTTTTCAAGGAGCTAATTGCAGGAAAAAGGAGATTAGGGAATGACGAAGTAGTGGCCCTAACAGAAGAGTGTTCCGCGATTGTAAGCAACAGACTTCCACCTAAACTAAAGGATCGAGGCAGCTTCACGATTCCATGTCAAATTGGGAATCTTAAAATTGCAAATGCCTTATGTGATCTGGGAGCAAGCATCAACTTGATGCCACTTTCAATGTTTAGGAAGCTTGGTTTGGGGGATCCAAAACCTATAAACATGACACTCCAATTAGCGGATCGATCTATAGCAAGGCCACAAGGTGTAATAGAGGACGTGTTAGTCAAGGTAGACAAGTTCATTTTTCCAGCGGATTTTGTGGTACTAGACATGGAGGAGGACACGGTAGTCCCAATCTTGCTCGGGAGACCATTCCTTGCAACCGGTAGGACCTTGATCGATGTGCAAGAAGGTAAACTTATTCTACGGTTGCAAGATGAGGAGGTAACCTTTAATGTTTATAATTCAATGAAATATCCGCTGAATAATGAAAATTGTTATGCTATTTCCTCTATCTCTCCGGTTGATGAATGTGTGAGTGAGACTTTCTACAGTGAATTAGAGACCCCTTTAGATGAAGGTCTAAACTTGGAGGCGGAACGAGATGAGTTGTCTGCCTCAGAAGAAGAAGAATATTGTGCATGGGTACAAAGGTTTGAGAGGCTAGAAAGAGAGATCAAACCAGCACCAAAGTCATCACTAGAAAAGCCTCCTACTTTGGAACTCAAAACTCTACCCATGAATTTAAAATATGCCTTCTTACATCCTCCCAATGACTTACCGGTTGTTATTTCTTCTTCATTGACAGTTGAGCAAGAAGAAAAACTTATCGAGGTGTTACGGAAGCATAAGGGAGCTTTTGGATGGACGATCCATGACATTAAAGGAATTAACCCAGCTTTTTGCACCCACCGGATATTCCTTGAAGAGGCGGTAAAACCCTGCGTACAACCTCAAAGACGCTTGAACCCAAACATGAAAGAGGTTGTTAAAGCAGAAGTGATCAAACTCCTCGATGCGGGCATAATTTTCCCAATCTCGGACAGTCAATGAGTAAGTCCAGTCCAATGTGTGCCTAAGAAAGGCGGTATGACGGTAATTGAGAATGAAAAAGGTAATTTAATTCCATCTAGAACGGTCACCGGTTGGCGTATGTGCATTGATTATAGGAAACTAAACAACGCCACCCGGAAAGACCATTTTCCTTTACCGTTTTTGGACCAAATTTTGGAACGTATGGCGGGTCACGATTTCTTTTGTACGTTAGATGGCTTGTCCGGGTATATGCAAATCCCTGTGGATCCTCTTGACCAAGAGAAAACCACATTTACATGCCCATTCGGGACATTTGCATATAGACGGATGCCATTTGGCTTATGTAATGCACCAGCCACGTTCCAAAGGTGTATGCTTGCCATATTTACCGACATGGTTGAGGATTTCATGGAGGTATTTATGGATGATTTTTCTGTGTATGGATCTAATTTCTCTACTTGTCTTGAAAATTTGGATAAGGTTTTGCAGCGGTGCGAGGACACGAACTTGGCCCTTAGTTGGGAAAAGTGCCAATTTATGGTAAGGGAATGTATTGTGCTTGGACACAAGATCTCGGGGGAAGGGATTAAGGTCGACCCGGCCAAAATTGAGGTTATTGCAAAGTTACCCCCCCTAGTTCAATTAAGCTTGTGAGGAGTTTTCTCGGCCATGCCGGATTTTATAGGAGATTTATAAAAGATTTTTCTAAAATCTCCAAACCACTAACCGAGTTACTCCAAAAAGATGTTTCTTTTGAATTCTCTGATAAATGTTTGCATGCTTTTGAATTGTTAAAATAGAAATTGATTGAAGCACCTATAATGATCGGCCCTAATTGGACTCTTCCCTTCGAACTTATGTGTGATGCATCCGATGGTGCAGTAGGTGCATGCTTAGGTCAGCGGGTGGATAAGATCCTCCGCCCAATTTATTATGCTAGTAGAACGTTGAATGATGCTCAACTGAACTATTCTGTAACGGAGAAGGAATTGCTAGCTATTGTGTTTGCCTTTGATAAATTCCGGTCCTATTTGGTTTTGTCAAAAGTAATCGTGTTTACTGACCATGCTGCACTCAAGTATTTAATGTCTAAACAGGATGCAAAACCTCGTCTTATAAGATGGATCTTACTGCTGCAAGAGTTCGATATCGAAATCCGAGATAAGAAGGGAGTAGAAAATGTGGTAGCTGATCACTTGTCAAGGCTGCCGCAAGAAGGTGAAAGTAAGCAAGAACCGGAGATCCAAGATGCATTCCCGGATGAACAACTCCTTGCGGTTACTTCCATACCATGGTTTGCCGATATTGCAAACTATAAAGTTGGTAACATCATTCCACCTGATCTCACACGAAACCAAAAGGTAAAATTTTTTCATGATGCTAAAAACTACTTTTGGGATGATCCTTTCTTGTTTAAGTCGTGTGCAGATGGTATTATTCGAAGATGTGTACCTTTTGAGGAAGTTACCTCAATCATCCGAATGTGCCATGATAGAGAGGCGGGAGGACATTTTGGACCGGATAGAACCATGGGGAAAATTCTGTCTTGTGGATTCTTTTGGCCAACAATGAGAAGTGATGTGGAGGCTTATGTTCGAGCTTGTGATGCGTGCCAAAGGACCGGAAATATTTCACAAAAAAATGAGATGCTCCAACAAGGAATTCTAGTGTGTGAGCTCTTCGACGTATGGGGGATCGATTTCATGGGACCATTCCCAAACTCTAATGGGAATCAGTTCATTTTGGTGGCGGTCGAATACGTGTCAAAATGGGTAGAAGCAGTAGCATTGCCTACGAACGATGCAAAAGTGGTAATCAAGTTCTTAAAAAGCAATATATTGACTCGTTTCGGGACCCCTAGAGCTATCATTAGTGATGGGGGCTCCCATTTTTGTAACAAGCAGTTTGATTCCCTTTTGCAGAAATATGGCGTTACCCACAAAGTAGCCACCCCTTACCACCCTCAAACGAGCGGACAAGTGGAAGTGTCGAATAGGGAACTGAAAAGAATCCTTGAAAAGACGGTCAGCATGTCGAGGAAAGATTGGAGTCTAAAGCTTAACGATGCACTTTGGGCTTACCGGACGGCATTCAAAACACCAATAGGAATGTCACCATACCGTCTTGTGTTTGGAAAAGCATGCCATCTTCCCGTTGAGCTAGAGCACAAGGCGTTTTGGGCCTTAAAATTCTTGAACTTTGATATGAAAGCAGCGGGAGAGCTCCGGCTTCGTCAACTCTTCGAACTTGAAGAATTACGCCTCTCGGCCTACGAGAACGCCAAAATTTATAAAGAAAAGACCAAGAGGTGGCACGATCAAAGGATCCAGGAAAAGAGCTTCGAGGAGGGAGAAGCGGTACTCTTGTACAACTCAAGGTTGAGGTTTTTTCCCGGAAAATTGAAGAGTCGTTGGACAGGACCGTTTACCATTCACAAAGTCTACCCTTCGGGCATGATTGAGATACTTACTCCGGAGGGCATCCAAAAGGTAAATGGTCATCGCCTCAAGAAATATTTCACGGGGGCACAAGAGCAAAGGCAAGTGATGCTCTTGAGAGACCCATGAACACAAGAGAAGCGAGAAAGTCGAGCTATTCCGACTATAAACATAGCAATGAGGTACGTGTGCCTCACTTGTACATTAATTGTGTTTGTATTATTATGTTTTTGTGTGTTTTTATGTGTAGGAATAGGGTATTAAGCAAGGTAGCCAAGAGTCATGATCAAAGTGTGGAACAAGGCAAGGATTGGCAATATTCAGTGCAGCACGCCGTGCCGCAATTCAGCACGCCGTGCCAATGTGCAATCTGGTCAGCACGTGGCGTGCTCAAGCGGCACGCCATCGTGCCGCGCTTCTGTTTCAAAATCGCGTGCAAGCGAAATCGGCACGCCGTGCCAAATCGGCACGCCGGCGTGCCGTCATTCTGCTTCAAAGAGGCGTTGAGGAGAGCACATCGGCACGCCGTGCCACATCGGCACGCCGGCGTGCGGGCGTTCTGTTTCCAGGTATGTTTTCGTTGCTCTGCTCAGCACGCCGTGCTGAATTCTTGGCACGGCGTGCCGAGCGTTTAAAATTTGAATTCCTAGGTCGAAAACTGCGCCTCTCTATTTAAACCTCCTTTTTCCCCCTTCTCTTCTTCACGCCCCTATTCATCCTCTTTCTCTTCTTCCTCGATTTCTCTCTCTGATTTTTCTCTCTCTCTCTCTCTCTCATCACTTCTCTCTCTAAACCTCCCCCTCACTTTCTCTCTCTCCCTCTTATTCCTCTTCCCTTCTCAATTTTTCTCTCCTTTCCCCTTCTCCTCCACTCCCCTTTTGACCTAGATTTCTGCTTGTGCTTCATTTTCCCTACACCAAGGTATGAATCTAAACTTTATTCTTCTTTTTCTCGTTTTGATTTTTGCTTGGTTACTTGCTTAATAGGGTCTTTCTTTTGTTATGTTTTCTTTTAGTAAATTTCTGCACTTAGGTTGTCTATAGTTTTGTTTTCTTTTGTTGTTGAGTTTTGTTTTGTTTTGTTTTTTTTTATGGCTGTGCAATTGTAGAATGAAGAGAAAGTCTGTACCCGCTAAGAGACATGGTTCTTCCCGTCCGCCTTTGGATCCGTCACCGGAATCGGAGCCACGCGCCAACCTTCCTTCCGAGCCGCAAATGGCTCCTTTGACGAGCCTTTCAACTAAGTATAAGTGTCCTTTTCCTCTGCTCTCGGACGAGGAAGGTAAGCGTTATAAAACTTTGTTCCCTCTTGAAAGCACTCCCTACCAAATCTTCGATTGGGGATTTTTGAGTGTGCTAGATCGGTCTGATGCTTTATGTGCTAAATTGCATAGTATAGGTTGGTATTCGTTTGTAAAATCTAGCGTACCTGTTTTTAGGGAGTTGAACCTCGAGTTCTACTCCACATTGAGTTTCAAGACTGACCCTAATTCAGGCCTTAGGAGCATCACCTTCCGACTCTTTGGGGTTGCACACTCCCTAGACATCGATGGTCTTCGGGATTGCATAGGCATAGACGGAACTAGTTATACATGGCCCGAAGATATGGATGCCAAGCAATTTTGGCGTTTGATAGGCACTGGGGTATACAAACCCCGGTTTGCCAAGACTTCCCAAATCCAGGACCCCATTTTGCAACTGCTGCATAAGTTTGTATGCTTTAATTTTTCTGGGAAAACTGAAAGTAATCGGGTCAATGCCTTTGAGCTGTTACTCTTGTGGCATGTGCACAATAATGTTAAGGTGCACTTAGGATTTTTTGTCATGGAGGCCCTTTACCTTCACCACAATAGGTCCAAGTCTGAACTAGGGTTAGGGCACATCGTCACTTGTATTGCCTGTTTCTTTCATTCTAATACTTGTTATAGGCACCTCGATAGCATTCTTCCCAAGAAGCTTTCGAAGGGCATTTTGTCTTGTGCCCCGAATGTGACGGCTGCAGGTACCTCGAGCGCGGGAGGTTCGCGTAAAGGAAAGGCTCCCATGGAGGTCGATGAGGAGGAAGCTTATGAGGAAGCAGAGGCCGCCGAGGAGGATGCGGAAAATGTCTCGGTTGGCGTGGATTTTATGGCGCGGGTTGAAGGGCGGTTAGATGGCATCGTTGAACAACTGGAAAACTTAACCGTCCATCAGGTTATGCTTGGGCAGCGGATGGCCAATATCGAGGCGTTTGCCACTCGTTTTTGTGCTGATCAAGGTTGGCCGTATCCACCGCCGCCTCCTCCCGGCCCCGATATGTGAGGTAACCCTTTTCCTTTCCCGCTTTATTTTGCTCTTTCTTCCCTTGCACTTTTGGAAGTAAGTGCAATTTAAGTGTGGGGTGGGTCAAGGGATTTTCCCTCTCTCTCTTTTATTTCTTTTTACATTGCACTATTTGTTGTTTGTTTTTGTGTGGAGTTATTTCTGGTTGTTTTTGGTTTGATAATATTTGTTTTTTTTTTGTTTGTCGCTTGCAACTTAATGATCCAACTCCTCATAAGCAATGTTTTACAATCTTTAAAAAAAAAAAAAAAAAAAAAAAAAAAAAAAAAAACCTTAACCACATAACCTCTTATTTTGCATCTTTCTAGGTTAAGTATGCTTGTTAATAGGGATGTTTACATTGAATGCAACATGAGGCCCCATTTGATTGTCACCTTTGGAATAATATAGACTTTGGGGTTGAGATGCATCGCTTTTAGACATATACTCTCTAAGAAGCTTTTTTTTGATTGAGCATGAGTAAAGAGATGAAATAGGCAAATTGTGTGTTTTATTTTGATTAACCTTGGGGTAAGGGAAACTAATTATCTGTACTTAATGAACATTGAAAAAAAGTCAAGAATGAAAAATGGAAATTTATTCCGCTGGCTTCACTTACAAGGTGAAGTTATGAATAGTGCTAGTAGCCGCTTGATTGAATGTGCTTAGTTGAGTAAGTCGGGTGCATTGTGTTTGCTCCATCTTTGTTATCTGTTCGGAAAAGCTAAGTGACATCTCAAGTAAGGTCGAAAGTTATAAAGTCAATCAAATGGAATCGATCAATGCATCGTGATAATTTTGTTTTCCTCCCCAAGAAAATTGTGTGAATTCTAAAGTCCTATTGATCTTTATCTATGTGATTGATTGGGAAGTGACTTAGGAGTGTACTATTTTAGTGATGCAAATCATATTCTGATAGTTAATTGAGTTACTTTGTGTGCATGAGATTGGGGTTAAATGTTAAATTCTTTGTGACAGCCTTATTGATTGAGTATGCTTGACTTGTGGATAAAATTGAGGTTGTGGTTTGTGATTTTGTAAAAATCGATTATTTGATCTTTAATTTTGCTTCATTGTTTTCGGGAGTTGGAGATGTTTTGTTTGCTTGAGGACAAGCAAGACTTTAAGTGTGGGGTGGTTGATAAGGTCGGTTTCGACCTTATCTTTTAGCCAATTTCGTGGTTTGAGTGGTAGTTTTTAGAATCATTTATGTGAATGTTTGATTGGTTTTTTTTCGTATTTTGTGATTTTTATGTCTTGGTTTGATTTCTTATATTTTTAGTATTCCTCGTGTTTGTTTTTCGTGTTTTATGGTCCGTGGTTGTGGTGCGGTTATGTCCCTTTGTGTTTGTTTTGGACAGGCATTAGGACCCGGATCGGAAGTTGGAGCAGCGGCGGCAAAGAAGGGCTTGAAGTGCTGAAAATCAGAATGGCACGGCGTGCCACAATGGCAGCACGGCGTGCCAAGCCAACCAGCGTGCCAAGAGTTCCAGAGAAGCAGCACGACGGCGTGCCATTCCAATCAGCGTGGCGTGCCGATCCCAACTCTGCATAGCACGGCGTGCCGACTCCACCAGCACGGCGTGCCGAGGCCCGAAAATCTGCTGTTGCCCTAATTTCAGCTTTTCTTTTCTGTGGTTTTAACCTAGCCGTATAAATAGGTTATTTTCTTTGTTTTCGGGGATCTTTTTCCCAACTTTTAGAGGTAGAGCAAAAACTTGTAGCTAGGGTTTAGCTTGACCTTTTTGTTTTCTTTGAATCTTGGAACCATCGATTGGTAGATTGCTTTGCATTGAACCTTCCCCTTTTGCAACGTTCTTAGTTTCGGCTCGGGTTCGTTAATAGAGGTACACCTCCAAGCATCTTCACACCGTCGGCATCCGGTTAATTGGATCAAGAAGGGCATAAGTTTTTCTTTTTGTCTTTTGTAATTCGATTTAGCTAGCTTTTGATTCCGCAATCGATTTTGTTTGGTTGAAAACATTGAATCTGTTACATCTTTCTTGATTAATACAGTTGAATGCAAGTTAATTTCAATCTTTATTCCTTTTCTTTATGCAATCCCTTTAGTGATAATCTAGTCTCATAAGATCTTAATCTATTAAGTTCATATTCGTGGCATTACCTAGATTGACACCTAGGCAACCATTAGTATTGACGACACTGTGGAACATACGTGCCCCTATTTTCTGAGCTTTAAGAATTAGACCGCCTCTAAACAAGGAAAATAGGCTAAGGACCTAAAAGATCTAGATACGCTAGGTTGATTTAATTGGAGGAATATAATTGAGGGTTAATTGTTGAGTTAACTTCGTCTTTTGTAGTTGATTAATTAAGCCATCCCCATCAGTCTTCATAGGTCGGTAAAACCGCCAATTGATATTCCAAATTCAAGAGCAAAGTAAGCTGGGATAGATCAACTAGGAGTAGACTAATATAGTTGTTAATATAATCAAACTTAAATTTAGTTCCGCTTAGACACGTAAAGACTCTTAGTAATTTAGTGATTATCGAGGTTTAAATTCCTTGTGGGATCGATACCTGGACTTTAGGCCAGATTTTATTACTTGAACGACGAGGTACACTGCCTTTGTTTGTGAGTCCGTTCGGGCTCCATCAGCAGCATTTTCAAGGGACATTCAGGGCTGACCCGTCATCTATCATCACGCACGGCATAACCCTATCCATGATGTTAACCTTAATGTATAGAGCTTTATTGTGAGCTCATCCCGCATGTGGCAGATCTTTCTTTGAAAATACAATGTCAAGGGATCCTACATGAATTTTATCCAGCAAGTAACACATTGCCTTCCGAGAAGCAATCAGAGATACTTCAATTTCAGAAAGCTTTTTGACCAAAGCTGCTCTGTGCTCCTTGGAAGTCAGTAATAAATGCCACAGACTGGCTTGGGCTGGTGTAAGCGCCGGAATTTTACCTTGTAGTTAAAAAAAAAAGTATAGTGGTACGACTTTAACTACGGTCGTACGACTGTAGATCGCGGCAGGTGAGCCAACCCACAGCCTAAAAGCTGAAAAAACAGAATGAGAGGAGGAGGCCAGGGACAAAAAAAAAAGAAAAGAAAAAACAGAAAAAGAGAAAAGGGAAAGAAGAAAAGAAACAAAGAAGAGGAAGGGAAGAACTGATCATCAAAAACCCATGCATTTGGAGATTTTGGACCCAAAAGCTCTCAAACCCTAACTCATGGAGAAAAGTCCGGATTTTAGTGGATTGGAGCGACGCCAGGGGTCAATCCTACGGTGGACGCATGCCAAAGAGGTAAACACTCCTTTTCCCCTCTCTTTTGCAAGCTTTCTGGGTGATTAGTGTGGTTTTGTGCCATTTTTTATCCGTTTTTCTGCATTTCTATTTCTGGAGATCAAGAACAGTCGTGCGACTGTTCCTGAGTTGATGAACAGTCGTACGACTGTAGTTACAGTCGTACGAGTGTTCTTGATTTCCAGCATTTGCTTTCCAGTTTGCTTCAAATAAAGTTTTGGCGAGATTCTGATTTTGGAACGGTTACAGTCGCACGACTGTAACATATTTCTAGAATCCGAATTTCCCTTTTTGTCTCCAAAAATTTCCAAAAATCCCCAAAAAATTCAAAAAAACCCAAAAATCATCAAAATGAATTTTGTTGTGTGTATTCACGACCATAGATTCAATTTCCAGTAAAATTGCATTTAGAACAATTCAACGACGGAGACCCAGTTCTCCCGAAAACCGACTCACCTCACATGTAAAAAATGCATGCAAACCGGTAAAATTGTTTTCAAAATGATTTTCCCACAAAACCAAAAATACAGGGATGTTTCAAAATGTTTTCTAGGTCTAACCGGGCCGGCTAGCCGAGCCAACCCGGTTATCCCCTAAATACATGCCCCCAATTCTTGATTTCCCAATTCTATCTATATGAGTCCTATTTGTGACGTGCTATATATATTGTGATAACCCTCTGTTTTGTAGCTTTTTATTTTTATTTTTGATGTATTTAATAGATTAATATGTATATCCTAGGCGATTGTATTTTTTCTAGATAAATAGTGTATATTAGGCACATGTAAAGTGAGTTCGAGAGTTTTTATTTTTAATTCGATCGGGTTGTAATAATTTAATCATTTACTATTTTACCTAACCTGTATGCGCGCTGTATGTCTATTTATTTCAATAAAATTGACTTTAGAATTTGAAATACCATCTTTGAACATTGACCAATATTAGACACGAAATAAGGAACTTGTCCGGACCCGAATCTTTGGATAGCGTAGCGGCCGTTTGTCCGGTTCAGCTGCATTATAAATTTCCCAGTTGAGCTGAGCCGGGTGGCGACTCTACAATATTGATCGAGGCTTAGGTCTCGGTTCTTTTAAGAATTAATTCTATTTATTTTCCAAAATCGATTTCCCATTATAAAAACCCCAAGCGAGGGAGGGGCCCGCCCGAGATCGAGGTACCCCTTCCGAAAGGGAGTCTCGCGTTCCGTCGAAAACGCGTCGTTCGCTCACAATGGCTACTCTGCTGGGGAATTCTTCAAAAAGTTTTCTTAAAAACTTAAAAGAATTTGACAAGCCCTGAAAAGTGTCTAATTAAAATAAGGTAGATGATTCTCGATTGGTATTTCATTTTTCATTTTTAGCTAGACATGCTTGCATTAGATTTATTATCCATTTATAGCCCGGTGGATTGTTGAAGTGTCCCCTTTATTCCTCATGGTCTTAGGGGCATGGATACGAAACACCACCCATAGCCTCGTTCGGACCCTTGAGTGGGGAGAAGTGAGGAGTATATTTTGCTATGGGAACCTTGATCTTTAACCCGACTTGGACCGAACTCGTATAGGCAGCCCTAGTTGGATTCCCTTACGATACCAAAATAATTGTGTGGACAAATTATTCACCCCCGGTTGGTGATCGAAGTGAACCCCGCCTAAGACTCGATTAAAAATTTTTGAGATCGACCACGTGGAGAAATAAGGTTGGAAGTATTCGCTTCGTGTGCTATGTGTTACACGCTTCTCAACATTTCACGACATACCATAATCATCATCTTCCATACATGATTGACATTTTCCATTCACAAAACATCTTGTGTGATATTAACCCATATTTTTATCAGCCATGTGTATTTTATTTTCGTGTGCAATCATTAAACCATCCGTTTGCCATTCATACTAACCATTTCTTTTTCAGCTATAACATTAAATTTGTGTGATTAGCGTTTTTCACATAGCATACATAATATCATTATGTGTGCCATGCATCCTAACCATGTTTTTATGCAGCCACTTGCATTTTATGTGTCATAAGCATTCACGACATATCAGCTAAATTAAATTAGGAGCATTCCAAGGACGCCCACCGGAATCATATCATTCCATCATATATCGGGTATCCCAAAAATACCCCGTGTTTTGCCAATGCATCGGATTGCATTCGGCCATTCCACCAAATCATTTCATTCAATAGAGACCACAATGGTCCTAGGCATATTTCTGTGTAACGATTTACACGATGCATTTCATGACATCATACTCATTCATCACAAACATCATATAACACTGTGATCCACATCGGGGTATTTCATGACATTACTACATTATTCAAGGCGCTCCCCGAGTGCCGGGTTAGTACGTATATAGGGGCATTTCATAACATCCCAAATCATGAAAGGTGTGTTGGGAATTAATCGCACAAAACAAAATGCGCAGCGGAAATAAAAGATTAATCCCCACCAAGGACCCATGTACATTGCATTGAATTGGAAGGAGGGTTAAAGAATTACCTTAATTCTTTGTAGGTTTTGAATCAATTAGGAACCAAAGTAGCTTCCCTCTATAGTTGATCCACACGGAGCAATTGATCCACCGCGTGCTAGCGCCGGGATTGAAGAACAATTCTTCGATTGAGAGAGAGGCAGAAAATCAAACTTTTCTTTTGGCTTGGAGAAGAGAATTTCGGCTAGCTCCTTTCCTTGGTGTGGCTGCCGAATTCCTTATTGTTTTAGGGTTAGGTTATGTTTTATTTTATATAACCTTTAGTCTTAATTATAATTATAACTTAATACTCCTATTAATTATAATTATAAATTGACCCACACAACTTAATATTAATTCTCAATTAATATTAAATTAACTCCATTCTCCATCATGCACATATGTATATTTAATATTATAATTAATTATATCTCTATATAATTGAATTATAATATGTAGCATACTTTATGCAATATTAATCATATTAATATTTATATACATATATAAATATATATCACTATATATATATTTATTCCCTTTCTCATTCATAAATTATTATCTAATAATAATTTATCCCCGATAAGATGGACTTCATTTTGCTCTTTGTGTGTGACCCCATAGGTTCATATTAATTGGCAATAAGGAAATTACCATAATGTCCTTATAGATCACAAGCGGACTCTAGCAAGCCATTATGACTACCCAATTAACATGATTGGAATGATCCAATACCTATTTATAGAATGTCATATTCCCTTTTGTCTCTTTGATATCATGATTAATCATAAGACATGGTACACTTGTCAATCTTATATAATTAATCATATGCTTTCTCGATCTCAAAATAAACTGTCCAGACAAATCAATTGATACTATTATCAATTTATTTGAGCACGGCCATGCATTTAACAGTCTTACTTATCAAGGGGCCCAGTGATATCGCTCTCTTGTTAGAGAGGGACAAAATCCCATATCTGTCACTCACATCCCAAAGCATGAGTCATATCGTACCCAATCACAGCCTTTATAACTACTCTGTTACGAGCAGCGTTTGACTGCGTCAAAGCACAACATGAGTTCATCCCGGAATCAATGGTGACCTCAGGTCAAAGGAATCAGCTAATGACACTACTATAATCAAGATCAGTTGTGACACATGACCATGAACTTGATCTCATAGTGGGTCTCCAGTAACATGTTCTCTAACATATTACCCGTGAGTATAATCTGTATCTGTATACACTATATTCATCTTATGAATATCCATTATCACTCACACTAGTCTTAGTTTGTTATTATTCCTATAATAACAATCGACTAGGGATATTTAGAATAACACGATTTATTCATGGATACTTATCATAAATGCTAACATACAAACATAAATGATAATATTAATCTACACTAGATTAATCTTAGAAGTCAAATTACATAATCCAATATTGGCCCTAGGGCACAATCTCCAACAATCTCCCACTTGCACTATGGCCAATCATACAAGTATCTTATACCCATTGACCTACATGACCTTCATGTATTCACTCGTGCAGGAGTCTTTGTCAGTGAATTATTAATTTTCGCTTCCGTTGCTACTTTACACATTTTCACTCTTTCTTTAGAGACAGCCTCTCTAAATTAGTGAAAGACGCCTAAGTATATGCTTATGTCATACAAGGTTCTTATGCATTGAACTATTGTCCCTACAATAGTCTCACAGGATAAGCAATGCTTAGAACAAAAACATAAAATTTTGATGAACTTCTTCATCCAAAATTTCTTTACATCACATGTAACTGTATACTTTGGCTGCTATTATAGATATTTAGCTATAACGTTTTATTTTGAACCTTTCAAAATCATAACTTCTCTTTTTAAGAGAATATTAGATCTCGACTGATATATTGCAACTAATTGCAATCAGTTGTATATGTGCAGTTAACATAAGCAAGCTTCTATTAAGTCTTTTTACATTGAACGCTTTCAATGCTTTGACTTAAGCCAAAACATTCTTTTAGATCTATCTCTATAGATTCCAATTTCAAGAACACAGGCAGTCATGCTTATAACATTAACCGAAATTACTTTCTTAGCCAAGATTTTACTTCTTGCAAGGTAAGAATGTTATTTCCAACAAGCCATATGTCATCCACATATAGCGTTAGGAATACCGATATGCTCCCACTGATCCTTTTGAAACACAAGATTCATCATCCTTTTGATAAAATCAAACCATTTGATTTCTTTATCAAAACTATGATTCCAACTATTTGATGCATGTTTCGATCCTTATAAGAATCTTTGAAACTTGCATACACTATTTGAATTCTTTGGATGCTCAAAAAAAACTTTGGGTTGTGTCACGTACACATCCTCAATCATGTTTTCACGTAGAAAACAGATTTTGATATCCATTTGCCATATTTTATAGTCATATTATGCGGATGTGGCAACAAGAACTCAATTTGACTTGATCATGATTAATGATGAAAAAGGATTTTATCATAGTCCTACTATGAATTTGTTCGTATCCTCATAGTCACTACTATGAACTTGTTTATAACCCCTTTTTGTCACTAGTCGTGCTTTATAAGTTTGAAGATCACCATTCATGTCGGTTTTCAATTTGAAAACTCACTTGCAACCATTGCATATGCATCTTGTAAAAGATTTATCAAAGTCTATACTTTGATTGTCAGACATGGACTTATCTTCAACCTTTGTAGCATCAAGTCACTTATTAGATTCAAAATCTAACATTGCTTCTTCATAAAAGAAGACTTACTTCATCTAGTAAAATTACATCATGATTTTGAGAAATCCATATCTCTCCTAATCATGTCGTATTCCACTAGACTTTCATTGGACTTGTGTAATTTTGACAATGATCATGAAACCATTTCCACGTTCCTCTTCAACGTTAATGTCACTTTGTGAATTACGAGTTTTGTAGGTGTACTTTACTCCCACTAACTCTTCTAGAAATTAACTCCCTCTTCAAGGGGAAACCATTTCTAGCTACAACTATTTTGTATCCCAAAGAAACACAGGAGTAGCAACTCCTATTTTCTTTTTGAGTAATCCAAAATACGACATTTAAATTTAGGTGCCAACTTATTCGAAATAAGCTTTACAGCCCTAAACTTATTCAATGAAACAACTTGGGTCTCTTACCCAACCATATCTCATATGTTGATTCATGAATTGTTTTAGACGGAACAATATATACAGCTGTCTTAATGGCATATTTTCGAGAAAACGATGATCAACTTGACTTCATCATAGATTGAACTATATCTGTATAGAGTTCGACTACTCCCTTTTCGACACAACATACTTTGTGGCGTACTTGGAGAAGTCAATTGTGAGACAGTCCCACAATCTCTAAGATGATTGTCAAAATCTTGACTCAAATGTTCACCACTCGGATCATATCTAAGTGACTTTACTATCTTGTCAAGATACTTCATACTTCATTTTTCAAGCTTTTGAACATTTCAAAAGTTCCAAACTCGTGTTTCATTAGATACTCTTATCTAGTGAAAGGTTCCATGAAAGTAATGAAGTATTAGAACCTCCTTTAGCAGTTGATTTATAATTCATATACATCCACATGTATAATGCTTAATAAATCGATTGTTCTTTGACTACTTTTAGCAAAGAAAACCTTTTGTCATTTTTTTACAATAAACAACATTCACATGATTCAAGATGATTCATAATCTCATGAATCCAAAAATCCATTCTCATGGAGTTTCGTAATGCGACTTTGCTTATGCCTTCAAGACGATACTGCCAAAATAGGTTGAATCAAACTATTTGATTCGATCCTTACAGTATTTATGTTACGGATGGGCTCCACATATAAAGACAATTATGTAAATCTGTATTTCATAATCATGTCTTTATAAAGCTTATAATTCACAATTATAAAATAAACAAAATTTGTTTACTCAAGCCAACAAGCTCAATAGGCAACAAGAGTTCGCAACTCACATGTAAAGGTTCATAACCTTTGAGTAACAACCTTTGCTTCTCTTGCCTATTCGCATTCTACCTCTCACCTTCATAAGGTTTCTATTCAAGTTGTGATTCTTCATATTCTACTAATATGAGATTCACAACGATATCTAATACCTTTTGATATAGAAACAAAAGTAGAATAGTTAATAAATACTTAAGGTAGCAGTCTCACTGCCTTTCATCTTCTTATAGTTCTCCAAACAGAGTTTGCTATTTCTATTCTAATGAACGATTCATTCTAGAATTGGCAACACCCTACTTTTGGAGATCTCTCTATGCCAACAGCTTTGGCCTTTAAAGCACTTTCACCCGAACCTTTCGGTCTTTATGCTTTTCGACCTTTCTTTTATCCTTTTCCTTTTGAACCATAAGCACACAATTCGAGGCGGGCTTATCCTTTATGGATAACTTAACATTCTTTTGCATCCTATGCAACTAATTCGCAATTTTCTCCATGTCATTCAAATGACAGTTCATCACCAATGACTATCAAATAATGAATTCAAGATCACATCTTAATGCCTTTTGGAGGCCAATGAGAAAATGTTGCCTCAAACACTTATCTTTTCTTGCTCACAAACTGATGGAACATTTCCATTTGTGATGTATCATATACCTCAAGTAAAACTTCCACGTGCGGAAGAATTGGTGGCAAGTGTAAGATAATAAATTTTAAACAGAGTTCCTTCGATGCTTCAAGTAAGCATCTTTTATACTCGTGTTACAATTGCTAGTGGTTCATTGGGCAAAAGGATTATTGAGAACATATGATTCCTTTTGATTTGAGAACAATTCTCAAAGTTCAATAACAATCGAGATCATGGTAATAGCAATCATAACTATAATAAAGCGTGTAAAGATTTTTACTTAAATGCTCCCACTTAAATTATAAAACCCTTTAAAATATTTAAGTGGGTGAAGATCCAAAATCCATACTTAACCATAGCACTGCTTTGGCATGTCCCTATGATTAAATATAATTTCGGTAGGCAAAGACTCAAAATCATGCTTTAAACCATTTAAACATATTTTGGATGTGCACTTCTTTGCCAATTGCATCATTATGCAACTCTTCTAATTTATGAGATGCATGATATCATATATCATATTTAATTGTATGTTACTCATCTCATCTTTGCCTCGGGCTCAAACACCGTTTTGATTAACCCTTTGTTAAACCAATTACAACACAATGAGAATCACCATTTCTCATATTATCGCTTCGCTAAGGTCACAACATGCGTACCCGCTTTGGCGTGGCTACCATGATGCGAACATAGTACTTGACTAGTGTTATACGTAATTGGGTGGCAGATATAAACTTCTTAAGTTTATTTAGGGTTTATAAAATCCTGTGATTGTAATTGTATCATATACAATTCATGGCATTAATATTAAACATACTCTTGTTAATACTAATTAGCATGGCATCCTATGTCATACATATGTTAAGCATGCAATCTAGCATGGCATCACATGGCATCTAAAAGAAACAAGGCATGCATTTACACATATATATAAACATTTGCATCACATGCAAAATAATTTCTAACATGCATCAATATTTATTAACATGGCATCTTATGGCATAAAATAAATATAACATGCATAAGACTCAAAACCGTGTTATGGTATGGTTTAAATCTACATTGATTTTCATAGGCCAATATGAAAATCAACAAGGTCATATCCTAGGTGGTAGCATCCATCACATGGTCATTGCACCGCCTCTTGGATCCGCCTCCACGTCTTTGCTTCTAAGCACCATCTCATGGATTTATATTTTACAAAAAAAATTGCAACCTATACAATTTTTCTAGTAAAATAAATTTTACATATCATAAATTGCATCCTATACAATTTATCTAGTAAAATTAAAATTAAAATTTACATAAATACAAACGACTCGCAGGTCGTATTTATATAAAACCATAATAAATAAAATAAAGCATCCACGGGGTCCAAAACCATACCATAACACCATGCATAAAATTATCAACAATAATTTTATATCTAAAATATTTAGGGTTCAAAGTGGTAAAATACAATCACATTGTATTTAGAATTAATTAATTTGGAAAAATTCGTAAATATGCAGAAACAATTTTCCACACTTAAAACGAAAAAGGGGTAAAACTGTCAGACAGCATGCTCGTCGGGCCTCGCACTGCAGTATCCAATACTGCGCGCAGCCCGATGGGCTGCGCAGCCCATGCTGCGTAAGCAGCATGCTGCTTACGCAGCATGTGCAATTGCAATTGCAATTGCAATTGCAGTTGGGTGCAATTGCAATTGCAATTGCATTGCACCCAAAAAATATTCTGGGCATTATGCCCAGAATAACGAAACAATTTTTTTTTTTTTTTTTTTTATTTCATTTAATTAATTGAAACAATTTCAATTAAAATCCCATGAATCAAATTCATGATACCAACCCCTTAAACATTTCAAATTATTAAAACAAATCATTCACAATGATTCACATTAAAATCAAATTTTAATTTGTTATTCATAATAACATAGAACCCTAAATAAAAACATACAAACCCCTAACAACAATTTTGATCCAATCAAAATCATACAAACCCTAACATGCAATTTTGATCCAATCAAAACATAAATCCAATTCAATCAAAATACAAGTGGCTCTGATACCACTGTTGGGAATTAAACGCACAAAACAAAATGCGCAGCGGAAATAAAAGATTAATCCCCACCAAGGACCCATGTACATTGCATTGAATTGGAAGGAGGGTTAAAGAATTACCTTAATTCTTTGTAGGTTTTGAATCAATTAGGAACCAAAGTAGCTTCCCTCTACAGTTGATCCACACGGAGCAATTGATCCACCGCGTGCTAGCGCCGGGATTGAAGAACAATTCTTCGATTGAGAGAGAGGCAGAAAATCAAACTTTTCTTTTGGCTTGGAGAAGAGAATTTCGGCTAGCTCCTTTCCTTGGTGTGGCTGCCGAATTCCTTATTGTTTTAGGGTTAGGTTATGTTTTATTTTATATAACCTTTAGTCTTAATTATAATTATAACTTAATACTCCTATTAATTATAATTATAAATTGACCCACACAACTTAATATTAATTCTCAATTAATATTAAATTAACTCCATTCTCCATCATGCACATATGTATATTTAATATTATAATTAATTATATCTCTATATAATTGAATTATAATATGTAGCATACTTTATGCAATATTAATCATATTAATATTTATATACATATATAAATATATATCACTATATATATATTTATTCCCTTTCTCATTCATAAATTATTATCTAATAATAATTTATCCCCGATAAGATGGACTTCATTTTGCTCTTTGTGTGTGACCCCATAGGTTCATATTAATTGGCAATAAGGAAATTACCATAATGTCCTTATAGATCACAAGCGGACTCTAGCAAGCCATTATGACTACCCAATTAACATGATTGGAATGATCCAATACCTATTTATAGAATGTCATATTCCCTTTTGTCTCTTTGATATCATGATTAATCATAAGACATGGTACACTTGTCAATCTTATATAATTAATCATATGCTTTCTCGATCTCAAAATAAACTGTCCAGACAAATCAATTGATACTATTATCAATTTATTTGAGCACGGCCATGCATTTAACAGTCTTACTTATCGAGGGGCCCAGTGATATCGCTCTCTTGTTAGAGAGGGACAAAATCCCATATCTGTCACTCACATCCCAAAGCATGAGTCATATCGTACCCAATCACAGCCTTTATAACTACTCTGTTACGAGCAGCGTTTGACTGCGTCAAAGCACAACATGAGTTCATCCCGGAATCAATGGTGACCTCAGGTCAAAGGAATCAGCTAATGACACTACTATAATCAAGATCAGTTGTGACACATGACCATGAACTTGATCTCATAGTGGGTCTCCAGTAACATGTTCTCTAACATATTACCCGTGAGTATAATCTGTATCTGTATACACTATATTCATCTTATGAATATCCATTATCACTCACACTAGTCTTAGTTTGTTATTATTCCCATAATAACAATCGACTAGGGATATTTAGAATAACACGATTTATTCATGGATACTTATCATAAATGCTAACATACAAACATAAATGATAATATTAATCTACACTAGATTAATCTTAGAAGTCAAATTACATAATCCAATATTGGCCCTAGGGCACAATCTCCAACAAGGTGTTCCCCGAACGCCGAGTTTTCTGTCCGTGTCTCCAATGGCACATGACTTTCTTACAACATCATTTCATTTCATATGCACAAAAGCATCAGAGCTCTGTCCAAGGGGCGGTCCCATGTGACAATTTCATATCATCTCATAGACCGACAAAGTGTCGAAACTCCATCTGTGTGTTGGTACACACGTGACCATTTCACAAAATTCATTAGATGCCCTAAAGGCACCGAACTTTTACCCGTGTGGCGGTCCACACGTGACATTTTTTGCATAGCATTGGGTGTTCTTAGAATATCCAAAGTCAAAAGAATAAAAACAAAGGAATCATCCTCATTATCTCATGATGTACATCTCACTCATCCTTTAAACGTCCAAGCACTCCACAAGCACTAAGGACTTTACGGTATGCACTGAGTCATTTAGGCGTTCCAAAAACATTAGAAACTTCATTAAGCCCCTTAGGTCTTCCATAATCATTAGAAACCCTATCCTTGTGTCCCGCACACCCAAATACCAAATCTCTTCCCCGTATAAGACAAGCTCTACACGTCCCGCTTTAAACACTACACCACCTCCCAGTGTAAGACACGCTCTGCATGTACCGCTCCAAACATTAAACCTCTTTCTCGTGTAAGACAAGCTCTACACGTACCGCTTTAAACTCAAATCTCTTCCTGTGTAAGACACGCTCTACATGTACCACATCAAACTCTACACTTCCTCCCCGTGTAAGACTAAGCTCTACACGTATGGTTCCAAAATATCTTTCCGTGTAAGACAAGCTCTGCACACATCCTCCCCGTGTAAGACAAGCTCTGCACACTTCCTCCCCGTGTAAGATAAGCTCTACACATACCGCTCCAAATCTTCCTGTGCAAGATAAGCTCTATACGTGCCGCATCAAACTCTACCCTTCCTCCCCATGTAAGACAAGCTCTACACATATTGTTCCAAAATATCTTCTTGTGCAAGACAAGCTCTGCACACTTCCTCCCTGTGTAAGACAAGCTCTACACGTACCACTACAAATCTTCCCGTGCAAGACAAGTTCTGCATGTACCGCATCAAACACTACCCTTCCTCCCCGTGTAAGAAAAGCTCTACATGTATCGTTCCAAAATATCTTCTTGTGCAAGACAAGCTCTGCACACTTCCTCCCCGCGTAAGACATGCTCTACATGTACCGCTCCAAATCTTCCCGTGCAAGGAAAGCTCTGCACGTACCGTATCAAACTCTACCCTTCCTCCCTATGTAAGACAAGCTCTACACATATTGTTCCAAAATATCTTCTTGTGCAAGACAAGCTCTGCACACTTCCTCCCCATGTAAGACAAGCTCTACATGTACCACTCCAAATCTTCTCGTGCAAGACAAGCTCTACACGTACCGCATCAAACTCTACCCTTCGTCCCCACGTAAGACAAGCTCTACACATATTGTTCCAAAATATCTTCTTGTGCATGACAAGCTCTACACACTTCCTCCCCGTGTAAGACAAGCTCTACACGTATCGCTCCAAATCTTCTCGTCCAAGACAAGATCTACACGTACCGCATCAAACTCTACCCTTCCTCCCCGTGTAAGACAAGCTCTACACGTATCATTCCAAAATATCTTCTTGTGCAAGACAAGCTCTGCACACTTCCTCCCCGTGTAAGATAAGCTCTACACGTACCGCTCCAAATCTTCCCATGCAACACAAGCCCTGTACATACCGCATCAAACTCTACACTTCCTCCCCGTGTAAGACAAGCTCTACACGTATCGCTCTAAATCTTCCAGTGCAAGACAAGCTCTGCACATACCGCATCAAACTCTACACTTCCTCCCCGTGTAAGACATGCTCTACACGTACCGCTTTAAACACTACACCTCCTCCCCGTGTAAGACACCCTCTGCACGTACCGATCAAAACATTAAACCACTTTCCCGTGTAAGACAAGCTCTACACGTACCGCTTTAAACTCAAATCTCTTCCCGTGTAAGACACGCTCTGCACGTACCACATCAAACTCTACACTTCCTCCCTGTGTAATACTAAGCACTACACGTACAGTTCCAAAATATCTTTCCGTGTAAGACAAGCTCTACACATACCGCTCCAAATCTTCTCGTGCAAGACAAGCTCTGCACGTACCGCATCAAACTCTACCCTTCCTCCCCATGTAAGACAAGCTCTACACATATTGTTCCAAAAATCTTCTTGTGCAAGACAAGCTCTG
Source organism: Euphorbia tirucalli (assembly GCA_039660915.1). NCBI lineage: Eukaryota > Viridiplantae > Streptophyta > Magnoliopsida > Malpighiales > Euphorbiaceae > Euphorbia > Euphorbia tirucalli. The sequence goes on from CM077636.1 coordinate 45,858,512, forward strand.
CACACTTCCTCCCCGTGTAAGATAAGCTCTACACGTATCGCTCCAAATCTTCCCGTGCAAGACAAGTTCTGCACATACGGCATCAAACTCTACCCTTCCTCCCCGTGTAAGAAAAGCTCTACACATATCGTTCCAAAATATCTTCTTGTGCAAGACAAGCTCTGCACGCATCCTCCCCGTGTAAGACAAGCTCTACATGTACCGCTCCAAATCTTCCCATGCAAGATAAGCTCTGCACGTACCGTGTCAAACTCTACCCTTCCTCCCCATGTAAGACAAGCTCTACACATATTGTTTCAAAATATCATCTTGTGCAAGACAAGCTCTGCACACTTCCTCCCCATGTAAGACAAGCTCTACATGTACAGCTCCAAATCTTCTCGTGCAAGACAACCTCTGCACGTACCGCATCAAACTCTACCCTTCCTCCCCATGTAAGACAAGCTCTACACATATTGTTCCAAAATATCTTCTTGTGCAAGACAAGCTCTACACACTTCCTCCCCGTGTAAGACATGCTCTACACGTATCGTTCCAGAATATCTTCCCGTGCAAGACAAGCTTTGCACGTACCGCATCAAACTCTACCATTCCTCCCCATGTAAGACAAGCTCTACACATATTGTTCCAAAATATCTTCTTGTGCAAGACAAGCGCTGCACACTTCCACCCCGTGTAAGATAAGCTCTACACGTACCGCTCCAAATCATCCCGTGCAAGACAAATTCTGCACGTACCGCATCAAACTCTACCCTTCCTCCCCGTGTAAGACAAGCTCTACACGTATCGTTCCAAAATATCTTCATGTGCAAGACAAGCTCTGCATACTTCCTCCCCGTGTAAGACAAGCTCTACATATACCGCTCAAAATCTTCCCTTGCAAGACAAGCTCTGCACGTACCGCGTCAAACTCTACCCTTCCTCCCTATGTAAGACAAGCTCTACACATATTGTTCCAAAATATCTTCTTGTGCAAGACAAGCACTGCACACTTCCTTCCCGTGCAAGACAAGCTCTACACGTACCGCTCCAAATCTTCCCGTGCAAGACAAGTTCTACACGTACCGCATCAAACTCAACCCTTCCTCCCCGTGTAAGACAAGCTCTACACGTATCGTACCAAAATATCTTCTTGTGCAAGACAAGCTCTGCACACTTCCTCCCCGTGTAAGACAAGCTCTACACGTACCGCTCCAAATCTTCCCGTGCAACACAAGCTCTGCACGTACCGCATCAAACTCTACACTTCCTCCCCGTGTAAGACAAGCTCTACATGTATCGCTCTAAATCTTCCAGTGCAAGACAAGCTCTGCACATACTGCATCAAACTCTACACCTCCTCCCCATGTAAGACATGCTCTACACGTACCGCTTTAAACACTACACCCCCTCCCCATGTAAGACACCCTCTACACGTACCGATCCAAACATTAAACCTCTTTCCGGTGTAAGACAAGCTCTACACGTATAGCTTTAAACTCAAATCTCTTCCCTTGTATGACACGCTCTACACGTACCACATCAAACTCTACACTTCCTCCCTGTGTAATACTAAGCTCTACACGTACAGTTCCAAAATATCTTTCCGTGTAAGACAAGCTCTGCACACTTCCTCCCCGTGTAAGACAAGCTTTGCACACTTCCTCCCCGACTAAGACAAGCTATACACGTACCGCTCCAAATCATCCCGTGCAAGACAAGCTCTGCACGTACCGCGTCAAACTCTACCCTTCCTCCCCATGTAAGACAAGCTCTACACATATTGTTCCAAAATATCTTCTTGTGCAAGACAAGCGCTGCACACTTCCACCCCGTGTAAGACAAGCTCTACACGTACCGCTCCAAATCATCCCGTGCAAGACAAGTTCTGCACGTACCGCATCAAACTCTACCCTTCCTCCCCGTGTAAGACAAGCTCTACACGTATCGTTCCAAAATATCTTCCTGTGCAAGACAAGCTCTGCATACTTCCTCCCCGTGTAAGACAAGCTCTACATGTACCGCTCAAAATCTTCCCTTGCAAGACAAGCTCTGCACGTACCGCGTCAAACTCTACCCTTCCTCCCCATGTAAGACAAGCTCTACACATATTGTTCCAAAATATCTTCTTGTGCAAGACAAGCTCTGCACACTTCCTTCACGTGCAAGACAAGCTCTACACGTACCGCTCCAAATCTTCCCGTGCAAGACAAGCTCCGCACGTACCGCATCAAACACTACCCTTCCTCCCCATGTAAGACAAGCTCTACACATATTGTTGCAAAATATCTTCTTGTGCAAGACAAGCTCTAAACACTTCCTCCCCGTGTCAGACAAGCTCTACACGTATCGTTCCAAAATATCTTCCCGTGCAAGACATGCTCTGTACGTACCGCATCAAACTCTACCCTTCCTCCCCATGTAAGACAAGCTCTACACATATTGTTCCAAAATATCTTCTTGTGCAAGACAAGCGCTGCACACTTCCACCCCGTGTAAGACAAGCTCTACACGTACCGCTCCGAATCATCCCGTGCAAGACAAGTTCTGCACGTACCGCATCAAACTCTACCCTTCCTCCCCGTGTAAGACAAGCTCAACACGTATCGTTCCAAAATATCTTCTTGTGCAAGACAAGCTTTGCATACTTCCTCCCCGTGTAAGACAAGCTCTACATGTACCGCTCAAAATCTTCCCTTGCAAGACAAGCTCTGCACGTACCACGTCAAACTCTACCATTCCTCCCCATGTAAGACAAGCTCTACACATATTGTTCCAAAATATCTTCTTGTGCAAGACAAGCTCTGCACACTTCCTTTCCGTGCAAGACAAGCTCTACACGTACCGCTCCAAATCTTCCCGTGCAAGACAAGTTCTGCACGTACCGCATCAAACACTACCCTTCCTCCCTATGTAAGACAAGCTCTACACATATTGTTCCAAAATATCTTCTTATGTAAGACAAGCTCCGCACACTTCCTCCCCATGTAGGACAAGCTCTACATGTACCGCTCCAAATCTTCTCGTGCAAGACAAGCTCTGCACGTACCGCATCAAACTCTACCCTTCCTCCCCATGTAAGCCAAGCTCTACACATATTGTTCCAAAATATCTTCTTGTGCAAGACAAGCTCTACACACTTCCTCCCCGTGTAAGACAAGCTCTACCCGTATCGCTCCAAATCTTCCCGTGCAAGACAAGCTCTACACGTACCGCATCGAACTCTACCTTCCTCCCCGTGTAAGACAAGCTCTACACGTATCGTTCCAAAATATACAAGCTCTGCACACTTCCTCCCCGTGTAAGATAAGCTCTACACTTACCGCTCCAAATCTTCCTATGCAACACAAGCTCTGCACGTACCGCATCATGCTCTACACTTCATCCCCATGTAAGAAAAGCTCTACATGTATCTCTCTAAATCTTCCCATGCAAGACAAGCTCTGCACACACCGCATCAAACTCTGCACTTCCTCCCCGTGTAAGACAAGCTCTACACGTACCGCTTTAAACACTACACCTCCTCCCCGTGTAAGACACGCTCTGCACGTACCGCTCCAAACATTAAACCTCTTTCCTGTGTAAGACAAGCTCTACACGTACCGCTTTAAACTCAAATCTCTTCCCGTGTAAGACACGCTCTGCACGTACCACATCAAACTCCACACTTCCTCCCCATGTAATACTAAGCTCTACACGTACAGTTCCAAAATATCTTTCCGTGTAAGACAAGCTCTGCACACTTCCTCCCCGTGTAAGACAAGCTTTGCACACTTCCTCCCTGAGTAAGACAAGCACTACACGTACCGCTCCAAATCTTCCCGTGCAAGGCAAGCTCTGCACGTACCGCATCAAACTCTACCCTTCCTCCCCATGTAAGACAAGCTCTACACATATTGTTCCAAAATATCTTCTTGTGCAAGACAAGCTCTGCACACTTCCTCCCCGTGTAAGACAAGCTCTACACGTACCGCTCCAAATCATCCCGTGCAAGACAAGTTCTGCACGTACCGCATCAAACTCCACCCTTCCTCCCCGTGTAAGACAAGCTCTACACGTATCGTTCCAAAATATCTTCTTGTGCAAGACAAGCTCTGCACACTTCCTCCCCGTGTAAGACAAGCTCTACACGTACCGCTCCAAATCATCCCGTGCAAGACAAGTTCTGCACGTACCGCATCAAACTCCACCCTTCCTCCCCGTGTAAGACAAGCTCTACACGTATCGTTCCAAAATATCTTCTTGTGCAAGACAAGCTCTGCACACTTCCTCCCCGTGTAAGACATGCTCTACATGTACCGCTCCAAATCTTCCCGTGCAAGATAAGCTCTGCATGTACCGCATCAAACTCTACCCTTCCTCCCCGTGTAAGAAAAGCTCTACACGTATCGTTCCAAAATATCTTCTTGTGTAAGACAAGCTCTGCACACTTCCTCCCCGTGTAAGACAAGCTCTACATGTACCGCTCCAAATCTTCCCGTGCAAGATAAGCTCTGCACGTACCGCTTCAAACTCTACCCTTCGTCCTCATGTAAGACAAGCTCTACACATATTATTCCAAAATATCTTCTTGTGCAAGACAAGCTCTGTACATTTCCTCCCCAATTAAGACAAGCTCTGCATGTACCACTCCAAATCTTCTCGTGCAAGACAAGCTCTGCACGTACCGCATCAAACTCTACCCTTCCTCCCCGTGTAAGACAAGCTCTACACGTATCGTTCCAAAATATACAAGCTCTGCACACTTCCTCCCCGTGTAAGATAAGCTCTACACTTACCGCTCCAAATCTTCCTATGCAACACAAGCTCTGCACGTACCGCATCATGCTCTACACTTCATCCCCATGTAAGAAAAGCTCTACATGTATCTCTCTAAATCTTCCCATGCAAGACAAGCTCTGCACATACTGCATCAAACTCTGCACTTCCTCCCCGTGTAAGACAAGCTCTACACGTACCGCTTTAAACACTACACCTCCTCCCCGTGTAAGACACGCTCTGCACGTACCGCTCCAAACATTAAACCTCTTTCCTGTGTAAGACAAGCTCTACACGTACCGCTTTAAACTCAAATCTCTTCCCGTGTAAGACACGCTCTGCACGTACCACATCAAACTCCACACTTCCTCCCCATGTAATACTAAGCTCTACACGTACAGTTCCAAAATATCTTTCCGTGTAAGACAAGCTCTGCACACTTCCTCCCCGTGTAAGACAAGCATTGCACACTTCCTCCCTGAGTAAGACAAGCACTACACGTACCGCTCCAAATCTTCCCGTGCAAGGCAAGCTCTGCACGTACCGCATCAAACTCTACCCTTCCTCCCCATGTAAGACAAGCTCTACACATATTGTTCCAAAATATCTTCTTGTGCAAGACAAGCTCTGCACACTTCCTCCCCGTGTAAGACAAGCTCTACACGTACCGCTCCAAATCATCCCGTGCAAGACAAGTTCTGCACGTACCGCATCAAACTCCACCCTTCCTCCCAGTGTAAGACAAGCTCTACACGTATCGTTCCAAAATATCTTCTTGTGCAAGACAAGCTCTGCACACTTCCTCCCCGTGTAAGACATGCTCTACATGTACCGCTCCAAATCTTCCCGTGCAAGATAAGCTCTGCATGTACCGCATCAAACTCTACCCTTCCTCCCCGTGTAAGAAAAGCTCTACACGTATCGTTCCAAAATATCTTCTTGTGCAAGACAAGCTCTGCACACTTCCTCCCCGTGTAAGACAAGCTCTACATGTACCGCTCCAAATCTTCCCGTGCAAGATAAGCTCTGCACGTACCGCTTCAAACTCTACCCTTCGTCCTCATGTAAGACAAGCTCTACACATATTATTCCAAAATATCTTCTTGTGCAAGACAAGCTATGTACATTTCCTCCCCAATTAAGACAAGCTCTGCATGTACCACTCCAAATCTTCTCGTGCAAGACAAGCTCTGCACGTACCGCATCAAACTCTACCCTTCCTCCCCGTGTAAGACAAGCTCTACACGTATCGTTCCAAAATATCTTCTTGTGCAAGACAAGCTCTGCACACTTCCTCCCCGTGTAAGACAAGCTCTACATGTATCGCTCCAAATCTTCCCGTGCAAGATAAGCTCTGCACGTACCGCATCAAACTCTACCCTTCCTCCCCATGTAAGACAAGCTCTACACATATTGTTCCAAAATATCTTCTTGTGCAAGACAAGCTCTGCACACTTCCTCCCCATGTAAGACAAGCTCTACATGTAAGTCTCCAAATCTTCTCGTGCAAGACAAGCTCTACACGTGCCACATCAAACTCTATCCTTCCTCCCCATGTAAGACAAGCTCTACACATATTGTTCCAAAATATCTTCTTGTGCAAGACAAGCTCTACACACTACCTCCCTGTGTAAGTCAAGCTCTACACGTGCCGCTCCAAATCTTCCCGTGCAAGACAAGCTCTACACGTACCGCATGAAACTCTACCCTTCCTCCCCGTGTAAGACAAGCTCTACATGTATCGTTCCAAAATATCTTCTTGTGCAAGACAAGCTCTGCACACTTCCTCCTCGTGTAGGACAAGCTCTACATGTACCCCTCCAAATCTTCCTGTGCAACACAAGCTCTGTATGTACCACATCAAACTCTACACTTCCTCCCCGTGTACAACAAGCTCTACACGTATCGCTCAAAATCTCCCCGTGCAAGACAAGCTCTGCACGTACCGCATCAAACTCTAGACTTCCTCCCCGTGTAAGACAAGCTCTACATGTGTCGCTCCAAATATCTTCCCATGCAAGACCATCACTGCACGTACCGCATCAAACACTGAACCTCCTCCCCGTGTAAGACCCACTCTAAATGTACCGCTTCAAATGTTAACTTTCCTCCTGTGTAAGATACGCTCTACACGTAAGCGCTTCGCAAGTATCACCTTGCTTCGATCCGTGGACCCACTGCGTGTCATTTTATCCATGTGGTGTATATTTATATGCCACACTCTCCTTCAGCATATAGCTTCAATCAACAACATTCATTGCATTTTGTATGTTTCCACCCCTGGCTTTATGTGCACTTGACAAGCTTAGGATTGCATAACATGACATAGCCTCACATGACATCATCATTCATACATGTATGCATCACGTCACGCATTCATACCTACATCATCCCTTGACTTGGTATTCTCCGTGTGCATGTCCCAGTCAATGCTAACAGGTGTTTTTATCAGGATAGAAAAAGGGAAGGAGTCCTGAGAATGGCTAGCCCAATGAACTTCAAGACCGTAATAGATGTCGTGGATGATTATGTTGCCTCATCACAATTCCGAAAGATGGTTAGGGAAGAGGCAGTGGCAATGTTGAAGGAAATGCTAGGAGGTGACCTGGACAAGGTGGAAAAGCTGACGACAAGGTGCTCTGAATTAGAGGCATGTGTGATTGAGCTTGAGGGAGTAATAAGAGGGCTGACTGGTGCAGCAGAATCAAAGGCCCCCCTCAAAGCCAACACTGGCCTTGTTCCACGACCAACCAGGAGTCCAATCCCCAAAGGTGACGGAAAGGGCATATCCCCATAGCCTTTTTCACTGAGCCAATTATTTGCCAAATGTAGAAAAGAGGGGCTACTGCAGAGCATCAAGCCGTATGTGGAGCCGGCACTGGATCGAAAGAACAACTTCTGCACCTATCATGTAGCGACAGGTCACCGAACCAATGTCTGCTATATTTTAAGGAAGGAGATCTAGAAGTTGGTTGATGAGGGAAGGTTAAAGGTCACATCTGCTACTAATGAGCGACTGGGGGCTAGTAGGGAGACTGGCAAGGAAATTCTTCAAACCTCCCAGGGAGAGGAATATGATGAAGAGCTCCAAAGCCTGATCTGATGAGAGTGGGGCAGTGACTAGATAAGGAATAGTCGGATGCTGTGAGATCAATACCTTTAGAGGCTCCTTCCCATTGGGAATTCATTTTGTCTGTAAAGTGTATTGAACTCATTTTGAATGCAATGCATCTTGTTATTTTCTTACTTATGCGGTGATTACATGTATATGGCATTAAGCATGCATTTGATCATCTGAAACGACATGTCCATCACGCATAATATTAAGATGCATGACATCACTCTGAGTCTTCCAGGGAATTTAAAAGTGAACCTGACTTCGGTTAAGCCCTTTACATAAAAAAAACAAAAAGGAGTCTGCCAAGCAAGTAATAGGATGGCACCATTTCCGTCGAATCAATTGCCAACCTAGATCAGTGATCCCTATAAACCACGATCCAAAATATTGTTGGTCTTACCCTTGAACAGCCCACAATACACCCAAATCATTCCAAATCCGGGACCATTGCTAAATTTTGGAGCCGATCCCCAAGATGAGGCTTTGAGCCTAATTAATGCTTTAAAAAGCATCTCACATCAAAAAAAAAAAAAAAAAACAAACCAAACCAAACCCATCAAAAAGCACCAAACCCTAAAAAAAGCCAAATGACCTTCGCCATCCACCATGCTATGAAACTCTGAAGCAGACATTGGTTTTAGGGCATATATAGTCTTGTTTATGTGGCATTCATGTGCATATGACATTACACATGCATTATTCATCCAAAAAGACATATCAAACACGCTTGACATTCATGGATCTGAATACAGCAGGAAAATCAATAGGTGGCTGTGGTTTGGATTTAACCTCTGCAAAAAAAAAAAAAAAGTACCGATGGAAGACCTCAGCTCTCCCTTACAGTGGGATTTCTGCTCCTGGCCTAAAGTTATGCTCTCTTCAATCATAGAGTCAAACTCTGTTGAGTGCTTGATGAATCCGGGGGTGGCCCATCTATTGCATGGAATGCCAGGGTCAATGAGTTGAGACAATGGAGATTAGTACGTTTTTGCCTATTTTGAAAAGTTAACTTCACGCGGTGGCAGAGAAGATCAGTGTCTTTATCCATATCATACACGGCGGCCATAATTAAGTTTGGAGTGTTTCATGGAATTAAACGGCAAGGCGCAATACTTCATCTTCTCCCTTGAACCAACTATGTGAAGCCTTATTTTCTGCCATCAATGCTTCCAACAAGAAGTTGAACCCCAATGCTGCTCCATATCGCATTTTTCTGCATCATCTTATCACCAGAAGGGCGATAGAGCAGAAAGAGGATTTGAATATGAGTCTGCTTCAAATGAGTTCAATAATGCTGAAAAAAGGGGGAAAATGAAATATATAGCTCCAAGATTCCGGAGTAAGAAGAAAATAGTTTTACAAAGCTTTCAACAATCATGAAGGGGACGATACTATCAACAAGAAAGCTTACAAAGTCTGCTGTGCTTATATTCAAAAGGGAAAGTTGCATTTACCAACCATTTCAAGTATTCAGTCTTCGGGAGCCGTGCCTAAACTGGAATCTGGGGTGAATTGGAAACATGAATACGGCATCAGACCGCAGGAGAATCTAGTGGTTAATTGAATTCATCTCAGGTTGTACGTCCACAATAGCAACTCTATCCAGTGATCAGGCTTAAAAAAAATCTCTATCCAATGTGCAAAACCAAAAGGGCATACTGGTAATTTGAAGAGGCATCAATTAAAACCAGAGCCACATTTTAGATTTTCCGAATGCATCCGTATTCATTATGCTGTGAATGTTTTGTATTCAACTTTGGTGTTCAATATGCATATGTTGTGTTATTGCATGTCAATGCTCACTCACGGGCTACATCACGCAGCGAACCTTATATGTAGAAGTGCTTTACTCCCCAAACACAAACCTGTAATATCAGGGGCAGGTAAAAATCGAACCATTGGGTATCATCGACAGCAGTGTCTTCGCGAGTAGCAATGAACATATCAAGATATATTTTTCTCAGCCTAAGACAAACTGTTGCGAAAGGGATCAACGCAGACAAAATGGCCATCACAGAATCTTTCTCAAAAAAAAAAAAGAACTTGTTGACACGGAAAACCGAAAGGACATGTCGGCAACGGAGGAGGGTGATATACAAAGTCAGAGTCACTGTCATATTCCCTGTTATACTCATTCTGGTGTCACCATTGCAATATTATGTATGTTTAGATTTCCGATCAGATGTTCATCTTGCATACACCATGCCACTACATATAAACATCCATCAGTAGGACATTGCATCCAAGTCCATAACAATATCGCAGAAACTCCAGTTATGCGGTACGGAAATGTAAGGTCTCACTCTCATCTTCTTGCTCAACCAAACAGACCATCCGTTGGCACAGCCTATTACCTTGATCCATTGAGCCTGACAACGCTTTAGAATATGTAGAGGTTAAAGTGGAAAGTCACTCAAGATGGCCAACTCCTTTAATACCTAGATCGGCATAATAGTCAGTCGGTCAGAGGACACGCCGGAACAATCGGACTAGGTCACCTAGGTTACCATCGGGGCCAGTCACGAGCCGTGAATTCTGTCTCCGGGCCCGCACAGATATGAAGAACAAAGCATACGCCACGTGTTGCATGCATACATACATTTAGAACTATACATGCATCCCTACATACATGCATACGTTTAAAGTAAACACGCACAATTCATATGCATATGCATCACAACTGATCCAAGTGCAGGTACCCACTGCCATCACCAGGTCTCTCCGAACCAGGTTCGCTCTCAAAGCAGAGGTGGCATAGTGTCGGGGCATCTATTGGGCCTTAAGCATCAGTAAAAATCCAAATCTCAACATACCAAGTCTCGAAGGGGCAGAACAATCAAGCCGTATTTATCCTTGATCGAAAGGGCAAAAACTTTTGTTTCCAAAATTATCGATCAAAGGATAAATACTTATTCCTCGAGCCAACATCAAAATTATCCTTCCTAAAGCCATCTCCTTCTTCATTCAAGCTAGATTTTCAAACCCTTGAACTCCATTCTGTTCAAGCATGGTTGCAAATCCTTGAACCCCTCTCTTCACTCAAGCCAGATTTCAAGCCCTTGAACTCCAGTACGGTCAAGCATGGTTGCAAATCCTTGAACCCCTCTCTTCACTCAAGCCAGATTTCAAGCCCTTGAACTCCTGTACGTTCAAGCATGGTTACAAATCCTTGAACCCCTTTTCTTCATTCAAGCCAGATCTTAAATCCTTGAACTCCATGATGTTCAAGCATGGTTTCAGATCCTTGAACCTCTTATTATTTCAAGTCCATCCAACTCCAATAAGATTTCAAATCGTCCAAATTTCATCTTCCTTTGCCTCGGGTTACCTAGACCCGATATCGGCTTATTTCTTCCTCAGTTTTGCCTCAGGTAACTTAGACCCGATATCGGCTTATTTCTTCCTCAGTTTTGCCTCGGGTAACCTAGACCCGATATCGGCTTATTTCTTCCTCAGTTTTGCCTCGGGTAACCTAGACCCGATATCGGCTTATTTGTTCCTCAGTTTTGCCTCGGGTAACCTAGACCCGATATCGGCTTATTTCTTCCTCAGCTCCGCCTCGGGTAACATAGACTCGATATCAGCCTAACCGCATTCCACCTTCTTTCGCCTTGGGTAATGTAGACCCGATATCAGCCAATCCATAATCCACCTTCATTCGCCTCGGGTAACATAAACCTGATATCGACTAATCCATAAATCCATCTTTTCTTCGCCTCGGGTAACATAGACCTGATATTGGCCAATCCATCAATCCATCTTTTCTTCACCTCGGGTAACATAGACCCGATATCGGCCAATCCATAAATCCTTCTTTTCTTCACCTCGGGTAACATAGACCCGATATCAGCCAATCCATCAATCCATCTTTCCTTTGCCTCGGGTAACATAGACCCAATATCGGCTTATTTCCTCCCCAGCTTTGCCTCGGGTAACCTGGACCCAATATCGGCTTATTTCTTCCCCAGCTTTGCCTCGGGTAACCTAGACCCAATATCAGCTTATTTTTACATCAAACCCTTTATTTCATCCAAGCTAGATTTCGAATCCTTAAACTTCTTCAAGCATGATTCCCAATCCTTGCAAACTCTTCAAACGTGATTTTGAATCTTTGGAACCTCTTCAAGCGTGATTCTTAATCCTTGAAAATCGCCCAAGTCAGATTTCGGATTCTTATAGATCGATTCAAGCAAGATCCTAGATCATAGAAGCCAATTCAAATCTCCAGTATTGCCTCGGGTAACCTAGACCCGATATCAGCGTATTTCTTCCTCAGCTTTGCCTCGGGTAACCTAGACCCGATATTGGCTTATTTCAATGGCGGGTTCTTTCCTGTGTCTGCGGTGCTTTGAGTCGCGTTTCTCAAATTCACATCAGCTATCCTAGACTAAGATTGGGTGGTGAATTTGATCACGCGAGGGGCAGCTGTAAGTGCAGGAATTTTACCTTGCAGTAAAAAAAAAAAGTATAGTCATACGACTTTAACTACGGTCGTACGACTGTAATTAAACTACAGTCGTACGACTGTAGATCGCGGCAGGTGAGCCAACCCACACCCTAAAAGCTGAAAAAATAGAAAGAGAAGAGGAGGCCAGTGAGAGACAGAAAAAAGAAAAGAAAAGGGGGAAAAGAGAGAAAAGGGAAAGAAGAAAAGAAACAAAGAAGAGGAAGGGAAGAACTGATCATCAGAAACCCTTGCATTTGGAGATTTTGGACCCAAAAGCTCTCAAACCCTAACTCAAGGAGAAAAGTTCGGATTTTAGTGGATTGGAGCGATGCCAGGGGTCAATCCTATGGTGGATGCACACCAAAGAGGTAAACACTCCTTTTCCCCTCTCTTTTACAAGCTTTTTGGGTGATTGGTGTGGTTTTGTGCCATTTTTTATCTGTTTTTCTGTATTTCTGTTTCTGGAGATCAAGAATAGTCGTGCGACTATTCCTGAGTTGATAGTTACAGTCGTACGACTGTAGTTACAGTCGTACGAGTGTTCTTAATTTCCAGCGCTTACTTTCCAGTTTGCTTCAAATAAAGTTTTGGCAAGGATCTGATTTTGGAATGGTTATAGTCGCACAACTGTAATTTACAGTCGTACGACTGTAACGTATTTCCAGAATCCGAATTTCCCTTTTTGTCTCCAAAAATTTCCAAAAATCCTAAAAAATTCAGAAAACCCCAAAAATCATCAAAATGAATTTTGTTGTGTGCATTCACGACCATAGATTCAATTTCTAGTAAATTGCGTTTAGAACAATTCAATGATGGAGACCCAGTTCTCTCGAAAACCGACTCACCTCACATGTAAAAAATGCATGCAAATCGGTAAAATTGTTTTCAAAATGATTTTCCCACAAAACCAAAAATACAGGGATGTTTCAAAATGTTTTCCAGGTCTAACCGGGCCGGCTAGCCGAGCCAACCTGGTTATCCCCTAAATGCATGCCCCCAATTCTTGATTTCCCAATTCTGTTTGTTTGAGTTCTATTTTTGGCGTGCTACATATATTGTGCTAACCCTCTGTTTTGTAGCTTTTTATTTTTATTTTTGATGTATTTAATAGATTAATATGTGTATTCTAGGCGATTATATTTTTTCTAGATAAATCGTGTATATTAGGCGCTTGTAAAGTGAGTTCGAGAGTTTTTATTTTTTATTCGATCGGGTTGTAATAATTTAATCATTTACTATTTTACCTAACATGTATACGCGTTGTATGTCTATTTATTTCAATAAAATTGACTTTAGAATTTGAAATACCATCTTTGAACATTGACCAATATTTATTTTAATTAGACACGAAATAAGGGATTTGTCCAGACCCGAATCTCTGGATAGCGTAGCGGCCGTTCGTCCAATTCAGCTGCATTATAAATTTCTCGATTGAGCTGAGCCGGGTGGCGACTCTACAATATTCATCGAGGCTTAGGTCTTGGTTCTTTTAAGAATTAATTCTATTTATTTTCCAAAATCGATTTCCCATTATAAAAACCCCACGCCAGAGAGGGGCCCGCCCGAGATCGAAGCGCCCCTTCCGAAAGGGAGTCTCGCGTTCCGTGGAAAACGCATCGTCCGCTCACAGCTGGAGTTTTCTTCAGTTGCAAAATAACCAGATCTTCCTTTTCTACTTCCTTTGGTACTGACATACTGCTTGATCCGGTCACCGGGGCTTTCTCATTCTGCTACACTACTGGTTGGTAGACCCTACCACTTCTTGTTACATTCTGAACTTTGGACACCTTTGGCTTTTCTTCAACTGGCAACTTAATGGTCTTATCATAGTCGTACTCTTCACATTCATCCTCTGAATCCAGGTCATCCAAGCTTACAGGCTTCACTTCCCTCTATGGACAAAAGTCGTCTCTTTCGCATAGACATAACGATTATTTTAATTTTTAGAACAAATAATCATCCCCTAATACAGTGACAAAAGTCGTCTCCATTATAAAAGGACGACAACCATTCCTTTCTTTTGAGGAAAAATGACCGTTCCCTAATGTAGGGACAAAAGTCATCTCCTTTGCATGGAGATGATAATCGTTCCTTTCTTTGAGGACAAATGATTGACCCCAAAAATATAATGGACTATTTTTCATACATTTGGAGATTATTTTGGTCGTCTCTAAAACTCTTTTTTTTTAATGTAAGAGACATGCATAAATAATAAAAATATAAGTGTATATTTATAAATTCTAAAACGTAATGATTCAACTTTTTCTTTAAATTTGTTTTTAATATATAGAACTGAAAAAAAGTTACATACTAGCCACATCCGAATTTTAACTTTCTAAATTTTAAATGAGTTTTCCATTTCAAAATTACAAAAATGTGACAAAGAAAAAAGTATATCTCAAAGTTTTGGAAATGAAAAAACACTTTAAAATTAAAGTTTTTGTGCAATATAACTATTTTTGAAAAAAAAAAAGTAGCTAAATGTTTTAGTTGGAGTGTTTTTAACTTTTTAGATGGGGTTGAATGTGATAAATATTTTATCTTTTTAAATAAATTCTATATGCATACGGATAAATTTTAGAATACTTCTAAGACACCACATCATTGATGCATTAAAACCATAAATCGAACAAATTAAACATATGCATAACACTTTCGATTTAAACTAAAAAAGATTAAATGAAATGTGACAAAAGTATCCAAAATGCTCTAAGGAAATCCTAGAAAGTAACTAGAGCTCATGATAACTATTTTATAATGTTTAGAATGAATAAAAAAAAAAAGGTTAAAGAAAAATAAATATATATCGAAAGAAAAATCTTCACAAAATGAAAGAAAACAACCTTCCACTCTATAGAGAGAGAGTAATTTTCCGATTATTGGAAAAACAACCAAATTTTCCATACAACAACTATCATTTTTTTTAAAGAGAATTAGGCGGTTACTTCTTACGACTTTACTTGCACCCTATTGTTTTAAGCTCTCCCCACCTTCCTTTTTTTCCACCGCCATCTTGTTCAATATGGTAAAAGCCACTTTCTGGTTCTTATATTTATCAAAATTTCTTTCATTAAGTCATTTTAATCTAATTGTAATTTAGATATCTAATGTACAAGTTAATTACACTTATGTTCGTCCAAATATCATAAACGAAATAGAATCTCCACAAAACTCTTTGCACTCTACTTGTTTTTTCTGTTGTATTTTTGACCTACCAAATCAATTTGTTAGAAATTTCAGTGACTTAAAAATCACCATGTGTCAAAAAATTAATTATGTAGCAGCCAAGCCACATTTTCACCATTCCCATTTTGGTGAATCTTAGTCAAAAGAAGAAAAAAAAAAAAAATAAAACTCCAAATTGAATTTTAGTCGAAAGAAGTAAAAAAACAAAATAAAATAAAACTCTAAGAAGTTTTGTTCGATCATGTGTGTAATTAAGCCACAAACCGTGAAATTTCACAAGAAAGTAACTAGATCTATAAAATTTATAAAAATAATGATTTTAGTTAATATTAACGGTAAAAATAATATACTACCGTAGAAAAAAAAGTTTGGATCTAAAACCTCAAATTGATATCAAATACTTTTTGGCTTTCATTTACAAAAAATTTATAAATTTTACAGACTATAAAATTTTTTACAGATTTATGGTTCCGGGCTATAATATCTAATAATAAGAGTACATGAGCTAACTAAATCCAAATGCGATTCGAAAACTTATTTATAAAATTTAGAAAAATACAAGGGGCCAAAATATAGGGGTGCACGAAAAAAACCGAAAAACCGAGAAACCGTGAAACCGAACCGAAACCGAGTTAAAAATATGGTTAACCAAAACCGATGGACTAGTGTACAGTTTGTATTTTTAGAAATTAACGGTTATAGTTACAGTTTAGATTTTTACACCGAAAGTTTATGTGGACTCGCGGTTAACCAACTTTTTACAAATACTTTTCTTAAAAAATTATGTAATTATATATATATATATATATATATATATATATATATATATATATATATATATATATATAAGTAATATGAATAATAAGTGAAATATTTGGGTCTTTGATGTTAGTTTACTTCCTTACTATACAACACGAAATAGTCTCGGTCACACCCTTTCAATCTAATCTCCTCTCAATTCTTAATTCACACTCACTGAAAAGCGAATAGTGAAGAACAATTTCATTAATTAATGTTTGATCTTATACAACAATTTTTATCTTTGGAAACATGTTTTTATTAATGTTTTAATTATTGGAATTCATGATTAAAATGTTATTTTAATTAATAATTAAGACTATAGTTTATAATTTTATATTTTTATTTGACATTTGAGATTTATGGTCTATAGGTTTCAAATATTATAAATTTAGCAAAATCATAATGTCTATTTCGCAAATGGTTAACTGTAAAGAAATAGTTAACTGACTGAAATTAATGGTTAACTGACTAATGGTTAACCGAAATTAATAAACAGTGTATGGTTAATAAATTAAAAAAACCGTTCAAACGGTTAACCTTTTGTAAAAGTCCACATGGACCAGTTAACCGACCGTGTGCACCCCTACCAAAATATTAGTTTTTCCAGTTGAGTTTAAAAAAAAAGAAAAAAGTACTCATACATGTGACTGCTGTTTTGGAAGTTCTTTATGCCCATAAATTTTGTTTATAAAATTCTGCTGTCAATTTCCGCAGTTTTCCTCCCAAATCTTCCCTACTATGTCCCAATCAAAACTTAGCTGTTGAATTCAAAAGCTTGATCACTTAAGTTTCAGCAAAATCTCTTATGAGAAATATTTTGATTTCAGTAAGAAGTCAACATCTGTGATTTTATTGGGTTATGAATTAAATTTTTTTTATGGTAATCAAGTAACAATTATAAAATGTAACAATTATTAGAGGTACAAGTATTAACACCAAAATGTAACCATGTAGACGAATTTAGATGAAGAAGGCAAACACCAGCATGCTTAAAAACAGTGCTATTGAAATTGAATTTGTGACTAATGATATTATGATAATAATAAAAACTATTAACCACCCCAATGCTTGTTTTGGATGGTAAATGAGTAAAACCCAAAGTTTTCAGCAACAATAGGAGCTAAAACACACCACACCAAAAAGACCAAAAATATTAAGAAGTCTTCCAAGAAGATCAAATTTAATTAGTAGAAGCATATACCACGAGTGATGCTTGAAGATCGAAAAATTTTATAGTGTACTGGGTCCATGTGGACCATTTCAATGAAAAACTAACACGTAAGCAATATGAACATTGGAAAAATAAAAAACACTTATGTGTTAGTTTTTCTTTGGGAAGGTCCACATAGACGGAGTCCATTATATAATTTCACTTAAAGATCGCGGTTCACCTTGAAGTGCGCATGGAAAAACCTTTTTCTCTGCCATTACAATCAATAATTGGATAAAATATGAGACATACATATGTTTGAAATCAAAACTACATACACAATAAATACGGAAAAGCTAGTGTTTACCTCTCTGAATGAATATTAGGGTTGTCAATCAGGTGACGGAGACCCGTCCCCGGCGGGGACCCGTCAGGATGGGGACGGAGAATCCCCGATTAAAATCCCCGCGGAGCAGCGATGGGGATGAATTTGTCCCCGTTTATTAATCGGGGACGGGGACGGTAATTGCCTTACCCGCCCCGCGAGCCCCCGTCCCTGTGCCCATTTAAAGCCTGTGGGGATCCCCGATAAAATACCCGAATCCCCGTTTATTTTTCTTTAATTAATTTTATATTATTATTATTTATTATTTTATAAAAGAAAGTAATTAAAACTTATTTTAGAAACTAATAGTAATCGCCCAATTCTTTCTTAGTCTGCTTCTTCTTCTCATTTTGCATACTAGTGAAATAGAAACAAGCAGGAGGTGGCTTTCTTCTTAACGTTAGCTCCCCAAATTGACAGTACTGCAGTAGCAGTCACTGTTGCTGCTGCAAGCTGAGGCATAGATTACTACATATTGTCTAATTGGCCAAGTGGGTATGAGATAATTTCGAAGCCTATAATTGACAATAGACGCTGTAATAGTTTAGCTTTTGTACAAAATTCAACTTATATTTCAGTTAAATTTGGTTGTTTTATAGTTTCAACTTCTATAGCATTGGTCAAATTAAATATGCTAGTTTCTCTTTGATTTACAAGCTACAAGTTTTTGGATAAGATTGCTATTTGAAATATTAATCTATAAATCTGACAATTACCAGATGCATCTAGTAGAGAATTTTGGTTTTGGTTTTGATTTTGGTTTTCCTCCTATTAGAATTTGAGTTTTGAGAATTTAATTATTAATTATATGTCAATGTGTTTGAGAATTTGAGTTTTGAGAATTTTATGTTTATAGTTTAATGTACAATTGGATACGTTTGAGGGTGAAAATTGAATTTTTACAGGTTTTTTTTTATAAAATATAAAACAAGCTAAACAGGGACGGGGATCCCCGCAGGGAACCGATTCCCCGCCGGGGACGGAGATGGGATAGAGATTTGTCCTCAATTAATAAACGGGGTGGGGATAGGGATCCCCAATTAGTCTAGGGACGGGGATGGGAAATGCAATCCCCATACCGCCTCTCCCCGTTTACATCCCTAGCTGTGATGCACATGTTAAGAAATTGACAAGTGGCAAACTTGAGTCCAAATCTGTCAAGTGCCAGTTTGTGGGTTACCCTTACTTTTATGATCTGGCAGAAAATAAAGTTTTCATAGCCAGAAATGCAGTCTTCTTGGAGAAGGAATTCCTTTCCAAGAGAGACAGTGGGAGTAATGTGGAACTTTCAGAAGTTCAAGACTCACAAACTCCTGCAGCTACTGCTGAGGATGCTTCGGGAACCGATCTTACTACTCAAGAAATTGAGGAACCAGAACCGGCTGCACAGGACCTTAGAAGGTCTGGTAGGACACGCCATCAGCCAAAGAGGTACGGTTTTCACGTGACTGATGTGTTGGGATTCGTCATTGGAAAAATAACGTGGCGCAGCGGAAAATACACCGTTTAAAATTTCCTAGAATCCACCTATCGTGTCCAATTACCATTGATTAGAAAAAAACCAAATTGAATCAAGAGAGATTAACTCACCGGATTCATCTCTTCTAGAGACTGCTGCAGAATCATTTTCTTGAAACTGCGATCTCCAAAGTCCGGTGCACGACCAACTATTGAGCGGGAACCGGTGCTAGCCAAAGACGCAAAGGAATGGAGGATTAATGCTGGGATTTTCGGCTGATTTGGGGCTGCTCTTGGTGGCTGAAATTTCCAACAATTAATTAGAGTTGAATTAGGTTTTTTCCTCCTTAAGTGTGCCCTTATATAGACACCTTGTCTAATTGGGTTTTAATTAGGTTAATTAAACCCAAGCCCACTAGGATTATAATTACATAAATAAACTTTAATTAAAAAGTATATACTATGTAATTTAATTCCATTTGGCTAAATTTAATTACCCCTAAATAAAATTAAATCACACTTAAGTTAATACAATACATGTATTTAATTTTCCTGCTTAGGAAAATTATTTAATTAATTGTTTACTTTATGTAATTCAATTAATTGGTAAATTAATTAATTACATTATGTAAACTTATTAATTAAATTAAATTCAACCCAATATTAATTAATTACCTTGACATTGAATGTCAACTAATTAATTAACGCATTCCTTTCAATGTACATTACATGTACAATTTCTATAAGTTCCGACTCAGTTGATCTATGTGCACGATCCTATGGGTCTGTCTTTATGTTGGCAGTAGGCCCAAGGCCCACAAACTGTAAGTAGGTTCTAGGAAACCATTACAGCCCCCAATTAAGACAGAGATGCAGCAGTCTTTAGAAGACACTCACCCGGTAGCAATCTCATAGTGTCCTTTGCCTAACGATATCGATATAAATAAACAAGAGGCATGGTGCCTGTCATCCGCTTCTGTTGTTTATTATATTTCTTGATCTTGAGTTGACTGATTAATCAAATAAGCAACCAACTTATTTGGGTATGGCCATACACTTATCAGTCCCACTCATCAAGTGGCCAATGATATCATCTCGGTATTACCCGAGTGGCAATTCCATCACTTCATCATCAATATCAACATGTTCACCGGTCCACCCAATCATACCCGTATTTAGCATCCTTTTACAGACCTGTTAGGCATATATCAAAGTGAACCGGATTCCATATCGATATTATAATGAAATCTGGTCTGAGGACAAAAGAGACCTACTCAAGAAAGACCTATGACGTAACAACCATGTGGCTTTCTTATGAGGATCGATCCAGTCCCATGTCAACGACATTTACATATATTCATGACTGACTATACAAGTACTATGGCTAGTTAAGAACTACCATACAGTCATCGAATATACAAGTCTGTAGTTCTATTCATTCCCATGATTAGAACAGACCTGGGATGGGTTTTATGATTATCAAATAATGGATACTCTACTCATATTTTAGCACAAGATATAAATGAAATAGATTAATTACCTTTATTAATGTGACACAAATAATGTATTCATACATGGCTCTTAATGTATAACACAAAATACAAGAATCCAATGCCCTAAGAACTAGGTCACACCAACAATCTCCCACTTGCACTAGTTCCAAGTAGGCATTGCCCTAATTCCTATAGATCTCGTATGACCGTCGTGCTGTGTCTGCGGCAGCGCTTTGGTCAATGGATCAGCGACATTATTCTTGGCGTCAACCCTCTGCAATGATATGTCACCTCTGTTCACGATCTCCCGAATGAGGTGAAACTTTCTGAGCACATGTTTGGATCTCTTGTGTGATCGGGGCTCCTTAGCTTGTGCGATGGCCCCGTTGTTGTCACAAAAAACATCAACTGGGTCTAGGATAGTAGGTACTACTCCCAACTCGGTTATGAATTTCTTGATCCAAACGGCTTCCTTTGCAGCTTTGCACGCAGCTATGTACTTAGCTTCCGTTGTAGAGTCAGCAAAGGTGGCCTGCTTTGAGGACCTCCAACTAATGGCACCGCCATTCAGGAGAAAAACATAACCAGACTGTGACTGGTTCTCATCCTCATCGGTCTCAAAGCTTGCATCAGTGTAACCTAACACTACCAGCTCATCTTGACCTCCATACACTAAGAAAGCATCCTTAGTCTGATTAAGGTACTTTAGGATTGCCTTGACAGCCTTCCAGTGTTCCCCCCCGGGGTCCGACTGGTACCGGCTGGTCATACTTAGTGCAAACGTGACATCAGGCCTCGTACATAACATGAAGTACATGATAGATCCAATAGCATATGCATAAGGGATCTTTTCCATGTTCTCCCGGTCCTTCTTTGTTTTAGGACCATCTTTCTTACTCAGCTTCAACCCATGGCGCATAGGCAAGAATCCTTTCTTTGCCTTGTCCATGCTGAATCTTTTCAGAACCTTGTCAATGTACGTGGCCTGACTTAGGCCTAGAAGCCGATTGGATCTATCTCTATAGATCCTGATCCCTAAGATTGTCTCAGCTTCGCCTAAGTCCTTCATTGCAAAGCACTTACTCAACCACTGCTTAACTCCTTGCAGTGTTGGTATGTCGCCTCCAATGATAAGGATGTCGTCAACATACAGCACTAGGAAGGTGGAAACGCTCCCACTAACCATCTTATACACACAGGGCTCATCAGAATTCTGTGTGAAGCCATTTTCTGTAATGGCCTCATTGAATCTCTGATTCCATGACCTCGATGCTTGCTTCAATCCATAAATAGATCTTTGAAGCTTGCATACCTGGTTTGGATACTTTGGATTGATAAAACCCTCAGGTTGTGCCATGTACACATCCTTGAGTAGCTTTCCATTAAGGAAAGCGGTCTTAACATCCATCTGCCATATCTCATAATCATGCCATGCAGCTATGGCTAGTAGTATCTTAATGGATTTGAGCATAGCAACTGGTGAAAAGGTTTCATCTTAGTCAATTCCTTGAACTTGCCTGAATCCTTTTGCCACTAATCGCCCCTTGAAGGTGTTGTCGGCCTTTAACTTGAAACACCACTTGCAACCTATCACCTTAGCACCCGGAGATGGATCCACCAAGTTCCATACTTGGTTATCATGCATAGATTGCATCTCAGCCTCCATGGCTTTGCGCCATTGATCTGAGTGTGGGCTTTCAACAGCCTCCTGATAGGTCTTGGGCTCTTCATGATCAACGACCATAAGGTCCCCATCATCAGTCACGAGAATGCCGTACCTCTCTGGCTGATGACATGTCCTACCAGACCTTTTAAGGTCCTGTGCAACCGTTTCTGGTTCCTCAATTTCTTGAGTAGTCAGATCGGTTCCCGAAGCATCCTCAGCAGTAGCTGCAGGAGTTTGAGAGTCTTGAACTTCTGAAAGTTCAACATTACTCCCACTGTCTCTCTTGGAAAGGAATTCCTTCTCCAAGAAGACTGCATTTCTGGCTATGAAAACTTTGTTTTCGGCCGGATCGTAGAAGTAATAACCCTTAGTTTCCTTAGGGTAACCCACAAACTGGCATTTGATAGATTTGGACTCGAGTTTTCCACTTGTCAATTTCTTAACATGTGCATCACAGCCCCAAATCTTCAAGAAGGAAACATTGGGCTTTCGGCCTTTCCATAGTTCATATGCTGTTCCCTCAACTGCCTTGCTTTGTAACGACCTGGTCCTAAGACGGGTGGCGCCGGGGTGGATGGCCTGAGCAAGGAGCGGCCCAACGAAGGGTGGCGCCGGGGCAGAGAAACCTGAGCAAGGAGCGGCCCAGTGAGGGGTGGCGCCGGGGTAGAGAAACCTGAGCAAGGAGCGGCCCTGAAGGATGTCGATGGGGGCAGGAATGAACCGAATCTATACCAGAAAGAGAGGGTTTCGAGACTATGCTGGTTTGGGACGGTATAGTCAAGAAAGGCTAGATTTCGAGACTGTATTGGTATGGGACGATACAGTTGAGAAAGGGCATAAGAGATTTGATAGGTACTACCTATACCAACAAGATGCATCTTCTTTTCGGTAGCCCATTCCGAAGTAACTTCAAAGTTAAGCGTGCTTGACTTGGGGAAATTTTAGGATGGGTGACCTTCTGGGAAGAAATTTCCAGGAAGCATGTGAGTGAGGACAAAGCATGCTGGAAAGACACGTGTTGGTTTGTGGGGATAGACGATCAGATCCCGGGTGTTACAAGTTGGTATCAGAGCCAGCCCTCTCTCAGTACGGTGTGGTTCGGGGACGAACCAGGCGGAAGCTGGTGGGCCTGTAACGACCCGGTCCTAAGAGGGGTGGCGCCGGGGTGGATGGCCTGAGCAAGGAGCGGCCCAATGAGGGGTGGCGCCGGGGCAGAGAAACCTGAACAAGGAGCGGCCCAGTGAGGGGTGGCGCCGAGGTAGAGAAACCTGAGCAAGGAGCGGCACTGAAGGATGTTGATGGGGGCAGGAATGAACCGAATCTATACCAGAAAGAGAGGGTTTTGAGACTATGCTGGTTTGGGACGGTATAGTCAAGAAAGGCTAGATTTCGAGACTGTACTAGTATGGGACGGTACAGTTGAGAAAGGGCATAAGAGATTTGATAGGTACTACCTATACCAACAAGATGCATCTTCTTTTCGGTAGCCCATTCCGAAGTAACTTCAAAGTTAAGCGTGCTTGACTTGGGGAAATTTCAGGATGGGTGACCTTCTGGGAAGAAATTTCCAGGAAGCATGTGAGTGAGGACAAAGCATGCTGGAAAGACATGTGTTGGTTTGTGGGGATAGACGATCAGATCCCGGGTGTTACATGCTTGGTGTATTATTAAGAATGTAAGTAGCTGTCTCTAAAGTATATCCCCAAAAGGAGACAAGGAGTGTAGCATGACTCATCATCGAGTGGACCATGTCAAGTAAGGTCCTATTCCTCCTTTCTGACACTCCATTCCCCTGAGGTGTACCAGGAGGAGTGAGTTGGGATACGATCCCACACTCTCTCAAAAATGAATCAAACTCTTGGCTCAAATATTCACCCCCTCGGTCAGACCAAAGTGCTTTTATTTTCTTGCCAAGTTGATTTTCTACTTCATTCTTAAAGTCCTTGAACCTTTGGAGAGTCTCAGACTTATGCTTCATCAGATACACGTAACCGTATTTGCTGAAGTCATCCGTGAAGGCGACGAAGTATAGAAAACCAGATCTAGCACTAGTGCTCATTGGGCCACATACATTGGAATGTATTAGCTCCAATAGCTCTGAGGCCCTTTCAGCCGTCTTGCTAAAAGGCGCCTTTGTCATCTTGCCTCTCAAATAAGATTCGCATGTGTCATAAGACTGGATGTCAAAGGACCCTAGCACTCCACTAGAGTAAGCCTAGCTATGCGCTTCTCATTTATATGGCCAAGTCGACAATGCCAGATGTAAGTAGGATTAATTTCATTTTGTTTGATCCTTTTAGTTTTTATGTTATAGATTGAACTTTCAAGTTTTAGATCAAGGATATATAAGCCATTTTCCAGAAATGTTGTTCCATGAATAATATTGCCACATTGCATTGAAATTCTACCATGTCCAATATTAAATACAAAACCAGAAATATCCAACGAAGAAATGGAAATAATATTCCTGTGCATCGCAGGTACAAAATAATAGTTTCTTAGTTCCAAAATAAGTCCACTAGGCATCTACAAGAAATAATCTCTGATCTCCATGGCCTCAACCCGAGCACCATTTCCGACTTGAAGATCTACTTCTCCAGATCCTAATAATCTCCTATTTCTTAGACCCTGCACATTTGAACAAATGTGAGATCCACATCTAGTGTCCAAGACCCAAGATGTAGAAATAGCCAGATTAATCTCAACAACATAAATACCTGAAGCAGCAGTTTTGCCCTTCAATTGCTCCCTTAGCTTTGGACATGAGCTCTTCCAGTGCCCCTTCTCATGACACTCATGGCAGACATCGTCAAGAGAAGCAACCCTTGCTTTAGGTTGGGCCACCACCTTTTTGCCCTTAGCCTTGGCTTTTTGGGACTTAGCCTTGGCCTTAGATTTGGCCTTTCCCTTAGCAATGGGCGTATTGCCCTTGTTCACCAGCAATACTTCAGGAGTCTTCTTAAGAGACTGCTCAGCAAGCTTGAGCATGCCATGCAGCTCAACAACCGATTTATCCAACCCTTGCATATGGTAATTCATGATAAACTGGTTGTAAGACTCAGGAAGTGACCCGAGACTAATGTCTACTGCCAAGTCCTGCAGAACTGGCGAGCCGAGGCAGGCAAGTTTATCAATATACCCCTTCAACTTTAGCACATGAGTTCTAATAGAAGTCCCAGCTGCCATCACAGTGGTGCAAAGTACCTTAGCTGTCAGGTAACGTTCCTGACGAGCCTGATCTTGGAACATCTTTTTAAGCTGATCCATCATCTCATAAGCATGCTCGTCCATGAACTGCTTCTGAAGATTAGAAGCCATGGTACCCAGCATGAGGCACGAGACATCTCGGTCATCCCTCACATGCCGATCATACTACTCCACCATCGCCGTGGTAATGCCTCGACCTGCGAGAGGGCTAGCTGGTAAAGGAGCATTCAGTACATACTCCTTGGACTCTTGTCTAAGAACTATTTGTAAGTTCCTAGCCTAGTCCAGGAAGTTAGTCCCCGAAAGCTTCTCCTTCTCTAAGAGTGACCTAAGTGAGAGTGAGTTGTTGTTTGTTGCAGCCATTTAAATTGCTTAATTGAAATGGGATTATCTACATGGAAGAAATCATTGCTTGAGTTAGAAATAAAGGACTTTTAAGCCAATTCAAATCAATAATCCGATTTTAATTTGTTTATTGGTGTTGTTAATTGGTTGACTTGACCAAGATCCACAACTTATCAATGCCTGGCCGAACTAGGGCTCGCTAACCAACCATTGATTCGTTTGGTAGGACAACCTATCCAATCCTTCCACGAAGGACTCTTGGTTTAATGGGCTTATTGACACTTTACCCATCTGTGCTTAAGGCCCGCTCTGAGCTAATGCTACCCATGTTGAGTCAAACCACCATTCACATGTTAACCATACCAAGTATCTTAACCCTCGACGACCCACCGAATACTACAATATACCCAGCTAGGGCATGGCGCACATTGCAGCATCAATGGGAGGAAGAGGTGTGAATGTGGGAAGCACTTTTAAGTGACTCAATATTTTAATTTTCGGATTATAATTAAGTGATACGGCTTAGCATGCATAAACGCGGGTAATAATCTGGTGATCCATACATCCATATTATATGACAAATGCAATAGCATACTTAATTTAAAATAAATGAGATCCTATAGGCCTTTAATTACAGCCTAATGAAAAACTAGATATCCTATCTAATTCTTCATGGGTCGGACTGCAATCCTTCTTGGGCTCCCACCATGGGCTTTCTCCATCTGGGCCTTCCTCCATACTTGATGCAATTACAATAATTTTGTAAAATAAAATCTATTCTAAAATTACATCAAAATAAAAAAATGGCACGCAGGCCATATTTCTCAAAATTAAATTACAACCGATAATAATTTAGGGCCCATAGAACTCAACATAACATTTCAAACAAAGTACCTGTCGTGCACATACATACCAATATGATGCATGATCATGGCATTCCAAATTATAAATATAAATGTTAAGCCGAGTTACTTAGGGTGAAATCACCAATTTCAACAAATGTGACTAAGACCCATAAAGGCCCAATGGATAACATCCATAAATACAAAATTAACAATTTTGCTCCCACTTGAATTTGTGTTGTCACAAATTTAAAATTTAGCTCTCCCAATTTTAACCGGTGTCACGGTTTATTGGGCCAATTTCACAAAGTCCATATTCAATTTAATATGCAAACAATTAAATTAAACATGCCAACAAAATAAATAATTTAAATACAAATTAATTTAAAAAAAAATTAATTTAATTTGCGTTAGGGTCCGGGATAAAAAAATACCCATAAAATCCAAAATCGGACCAAAAACCCCCGTGCGACGCTGCTGCCAAGGCAACAGATGGAATCGCAGAAATGCGATTCCATCTTTTGCCCAAACTATATTATTATTATTATTTTTTTAATCATAAACAAAAAATGTTTCTAGCAAAAATATATACATATAATTAATATACAAAACAATTTTAGATGGAAAACAATTGGGGAAAAATAATCAAAAACCCCAATCCAACAATTTTAGGGTTTATCCAAAAACAAAACCAATTGAACAAAAAAAACCCTAAAATTACAAACTTGAAACCCATTCTTTCTTCAAGAACGCTTTCAAGAACCAATTCCAATCAATCTAATGGACAAAACCTAGGCTCTGATACCACTGTTGGGATTCGTCATTGGAAAAATAACGTGGCGCAGCGGAAAATACACCGTTTAAAATTTCCTAGAATCCACCTATCGTGTCCAATTACCATTGATTAGAAAAAAACCAAATTGAATCAAGAGAGATTAACTCACCGGATTCGTCTCTTCTAGAGACTGCTGCAGAATCGTTTTCTTGAAACTGCGATCTCCAAAGTCCGGTGCACGACCAACTATTGAGCGGGAACCGGTGCTAGCCGAAGACGCAAAGGAATGGAGGATTAATGCTGGGATTTTCGGCTGATTTGGGGCTGCTCTTGGTGGCTGAAATTTCCAGCAATTAATTAGAGTTGAATTAGGTTTTTTCTTCCTTAAGTGTGCCCTTATATAGACACCTTGTCTAATTGGGTTTTAATTAGGTTAATTAAACCCAAGCCCACTAGGATTATAATTACATAAATAAACTTTAATTAAAAAGTATATACTATGTAATTTAATTCCATTTGGCTAAATTTAATTACCCCTAAATAAAATTAAATCACACTTAAGTTAATACAATACATGTATTTAATTTTCCTACTTAGGAAAATTATTTAATTAATTGTTTACTTTATGTAATTCAATTAATTGATAAATTAATTAATTACATTATGTAAACTTATTAATTAAATTAAATTCAACCCAATGTTAATTAATTACCTTGACACTGAATGTCAACTAATTAATTAATGCATTCCTTCCAATGTACATTACATGTACAATTTCTATAAGTTCCGGCTCAGTTGATCTATGTGCACGATCCTATGGGTCTGTCTTTATGTTGGTAGTAGGCCCAAGGCCCACAGACTGTAAGTGGGTTCTAGGAAACCATTACAGCCCCCAATTAAGACAGAGATGTAGCAGTCTTTAGAAGACACTCACCCGGTAGTAATCTCATACTGTCCTTTGCCTAACGATATCGATATGAATAAACAAGAGGCATGGTGTCCGTCATCCTCTTCTGTTGTTTATTATATTTCTTGATCTTGAGTTGACTGATTAATCAAATAAGCAACCAACTTATTTGGGTATGGCCATACACTTATCAGTCCCACTCATCAAGTGGCCAATGATATCATCTCGGTGTTACCCGAGTGGCAAATTCCATCACTTCATCATCAATATCAACATGTTCACCGGTCCACCCAATTATACCCGTATTTAGCATCCTTTTACAGACCTGTTAGGCATATGTCAAAGTGAACCGGATTCCATATCGATATTATAATGAAATTTCGGTCTGAGGACAAAAGAGACCTACTCAAGAAAGACCTATGACGTGACAACCATGTGGCTTTCTTGTGCGGATCGATCCAGTCCCATGTCAACGACATGTACCTATATTCATGACTGACTATACAAGTACTATGGCTAGTTAAGAACTGCCATACAGTCATCAAATATACAAGTTTGTGGTTTTATTCATTCCCATGATTAGAACAGACCTGGGATGGGTTTTATGATTATCAATCAATGGATACTCTACTCATATTATAGCATAAGATATAAATGAAATAGATTAATTACCTTTTAATTAATGTGACCCAGATAATGTATTCATACATGGCTCTTAATGTATACTACAAAATACAAGAATCGAATGCCCTGAGAACTAGGGCACACCAACATGATGATGGGGACCTTATGGTCATTGACCAAGAGGAGCCCAAGACCTATCAGGAGGCTGTTGAAAGCCCACACTCAGATCAATGGTGCAAAGCCATGGAGGCTGAGATGCAATCTATGCACGATAACCAACTATGGAACTTAGTGGATCCACCTCCAGATGCTAAGGTAATAGGTTGCAAGTGGTGTTTCAATTTGAAGGCCGATAACACCTTCAAGGGGGGATTGGTGGTAAAAGGATTCAAGCAAGTTCAAGGAATTGACTATGATGAAACCTTTTCACCAGTTGCTATGCTCAAATCCTTTAGGATACTATTAGCCATATTTGCATGGTACGATTATGAGATATGGCAGATGAATGTTAAGACCGCTTTACTTAGTGGAAAGCTACTCAAGGCTATTTACATGGCACAACCTAAGGGTTTTATCGGTCCAAAGTATCCAAACCAGGTATGCAAGCTTCAAAGATCCATTTATGGATTGAAGCAAGCACCGAGATCATGGAATCAGAGATTCAATAAGGCCATTACAGAATATGGCTTCACATAGAATTCTGATGAGCCCTGTGTGTATAAGATGGTTAGTGGGAGCGTTTCCACCTTCCTAATGCTGTATGTTGACGACATCCTTACCATTGGAGGCGACATACAAACACTGCAAGGGGTTCAGCAGTGGTTGAGTAGGTGCTTCACAATGAAGGACTTAGGCGAAGCTGAGTCGATCTTAGGGATCAGGATCTACAGATATAGATCCAATTGGCTTCTAGGCCTAAGTCAGGCCACGTACATAGACAAGGTTCTGAAAAGATTCAGCATGGACAAGGCAAAGAAAGGATTCTTGCCCATGCGCCATGGGTTGAAGCTGAGTAAGAAAGATGATCCTAAAACAAAGAAGGACCGGGAAAACATGGAAAAGATCCCTTATGCATCTACTATTGGATCGATCATGTACTCCATGTTATGTACGAGGCCTGATGTCGCGTTTGCACTAAGTATGACTAGTCGGTACCAGTCGGACCCCTGGGACGGAAGGCTGTCAAGGCAATCTTAAAGTACTTTAATCAGACTAAGGATGCTTTCGTAGTGTATGGAGGTCAAGATGAGCTGGTAGTGTCAAGTTACACTGATGCAAGCTTTGAGACCGATAAGGATGAGAACCAGTCACAGTCTGGTTATGTTTTTCTCCTAAATGGCAGTGCCATTAGTTGGAGGTCCTCAAAGCAGGCCACCATTGCTGATTCTACAACGGAAGCTGAGTACATAGCTGCGTACGAAGCTGCAAAGGAAACCGTTTGGATCAAGAAATTTATAACCGAGTTGGGATTAGTACCCACTATCCTAGACCCAGTTGATGTTTTTTGTGACAACAACGGGGCCATCGCACAAGCTAAGGAGCCCCGGTCACATAAGAGATCCAAACATGTGCTCAGAAAGTTTCACCTCATTCGGGAGATCATGAACAGAGGTGACATATCATTACAGAGGGTTGACACCAAGAATATCACTGATCCATTGACCAAAGCACTGCCGCAGACACAATACAATAGTCATATGAGATCTATAGGAATTAGGGCAATACCCACTTGGAACTAGTGCAAGTGGGAGATTGTTGGTGTGCCCTAGTTCTTAAGGCATTGAATTCTTGTATTTTGTATTATACATTAAGACTCATTGTATGAATACATTATTTGTGTCACATTAATAAAGGCAATTAATCTATTTCATTTATATCTTATGCTATAATATGAGTAGAGTATCCATTGATTGATGATGATAAAACCTATCCCAGGTCTGTTCTAATCGTGGGAACGAATAGAACCATAGACTTGTATATTCGATGACTGTATGACAGTTCTTAACTAGCCGTAGTACTTTTATAGTCAGTCATAAATATAGGTACATGCCATTGACATGGGACTGGATCGATCCGCACAAGAAAGCCACATGGTTGTCGCGTCATAGGTCTTTCTTGAGTAGGTCTCTTTTGTCCACAGACCAGATTTCATTATAATATCAATATGGAATCTGGTTCACTTTGACATACACCTAATAGTTCTATAAAAGGATGCTAAATACGGGTAAGATCGGGTGGACCAATGAACATATTGATATTGATGATGAAGTGATGGAATTGCCACTCGGGTAACACCGAGATGATATCATTGGCCACTTGATGAGTGGGAATGATAAGTGTATGGCCATACCCAAGTAAGTCAGTGCTTATTTGATTAATCAGTCAACTCAAGATCAAGAAATATAATAAACAACAGAAGACGATGACGGACACCATGCCTCTTATTTATTCATATCGATATTGTTAGGCAAAGGACACTATGAGATTACTACCGGGTGAGTGTCTTCTAAAGACTGCTGCATCTTTGTCTTAATTGAGGGTTGTAATGGTTTGCTAGAACCCACTTACAGTCTATGGGCCTTGGGCCTACTGCCAACATAAAGACATACCCATAGGATCGTGCACATAGATCAACTGAGCCGGAACTTATAGAAATTGTACAGGTAATGTACATTGGAAGGAATGCGTTAATTAATTAGTTGACATTCGGTGTCAAGGTAATTAATTAACATTGGGTTGAATTTAATTTAATTAATAAGTTTACATAATGTAATTAATTAATTTATCAATTAACTGAATTACATAAAGTTAACAATTAATTAAATAATTTTCCTAAGTAGGAAAATTATTTACATGTATTATATTTACTTAAGTGTGATTTAATTTTATTTAAGAGTAATTAAATTTAGCCAAATGGAATTAAATTACATAGTATATACCTTTTTAATGAAAGTTTATTTATGTAATTGTGTACATGGAATTTTTCGGATCCTAAAAAAAAGTATGTACCACGAATGTAATTATATTCGTGAGGATATTGTTACAGTCGTACGACTGTAAGATCGGGAAAGGTTGCAGAACCCATACCTCTTAATTAAAAAAGTTGGAAAAATTCAGAGCAATTAATGCTCGTCTGATCTCCGCAAGCAAGGTGAAATAAAAGGCAGAAAACAAGAGAGAGAATGGACTTTTGCAACAGAAATAATTGAGAGAAAAATTGGGAGAGAAATTGAAGGAAAAGAAGAGAAGAAAACTAAAAAAAAAACTCTCATCTTTCTTCTACTCTTTTCTTTTGAATTTCAAAGTATTAAAGCCTAAAATCTGTTAGAAATCGTATGTTAAACTTGTCACACAAAAACCAAATCAATTTCAGACCTAAAATTCACATAAATCCGTGACATTTTGGAGATTTTTTGACCCATTTTGTAACCTTGACTCACAATGGAAAAGAAGCAATCTAGAGCAAATTAAGGTGTTTCCAGCGGTCATACCTACGGTGGATCAGCGCCACAAGGGTAACTACATTTGAAACCTTCATTTTGCTTCATTTTCTGGGTGTTTTGATTGATTTTCGTGCATAAAACTCATTTACTTTGGCCTACTACTCCTGGAGATTAAGAACAGTCGTACGACTGTTCTCGTGGAAAAGAACAAAGGCACGACTATAATTACAATTGTGCCACCCAAACAATAGTCGTACGACTGTTATTAGTTTCCCACTTTTTCTCTTTTCATTTAAATAAAAATTTTGGCGATTTTCGGCTAAGGAATGAACTACAGTCGTACGACTCTAGTTATAGTCGCACGACTGTAGTAACAGTCGTGCGACTGTAATCCTCGTTCAGTGGCAGAAAATCCAGAATAATCCACAAAAATTCGTAAAAATCATAAAAATTCA
This sequence comes from Euphorbia tirucalli, assembly GCA_039660915.1. NCBI lineage: Eukaryota > Viridiplantae > Streptophyta > Magnoliopsida > Malpighiales > Euphorbiaceae > Euphorbia > Euphorbia tirucalli. Next base: position 45,891,551 of record CM077636.1, read on the forward strand.
GAAAAATCAGAAAATCATCAAAAATGAATTTTGTTGTGTGCATTCACGACCTTAGATTGAATTTCCAGTGTTATTGCATTTAGAACAATGACAAGACGAAGACCCGAATCTCCCGAAAACGGACCCAACTCATATGCTAAACTAAAATAAACCGGAAAATGTTTTCAAAACGTGTTTTCTCACAAAACAAAATACATGGACATTTCAAAACTGTTTTCCAGGTCTAATCGGGCTGGCCGGGCTGATCGGGTTACCCCCTAAATGCATGCCTCCGATCTCTAAAATCCCCAATTTTGTCCTACTTGAGTCCAATTTGTGGTGTGCTATAAACTGTACTAACCATCTATTTTGCCACTTTAATTTCTTTAATTTCTATTTTTAATGCAATTTATAGCTTAATTAGTATATTCTAGGCGATTGTTTTTTTTTTTTAAGATTCTCGTGTATTCTAGGCGCTTGTAACGTGAGGCTGAGAGTTTTTATTTTTATTTGATCAGGTTGTAATAATTTAATTATTTACCGCTTTACTTTTATTTTATGTGTATGTGCGCCACATGATTTAATTTAATAAAATTGTCTTTAGATTTATAAAATTCCTTCAAAGAACATTGGTCATTTTTATTTTAATTAGACATGAAATAAGGGACTTGTCCAGACCTAGATCTCTGGATAGTGTAGCGGCCTTTCATCCAGTTCAGCTACATTGTAATTTCCCAGTTGAGCTGAGCCGGGTGGCGACCCCTACACTATTTATCGAGACTTAGGTCTCGGTTCTTTTATGAATTAATTTAACTTTCTAAAAATGAATTTCCATTCTAAAAAAAAAAACCCATGCAAGGGAGGGTTCGCCCGAAATCGAGGCGCGCCTTCCAAAAAGGAGTCCGCGTTCCGTCGAAAACATCGATCGCTCATAATGGCGACTCTGCTGGGGATTTCTTACAAAATTTTTTCTTAAAACCTAAAAGAATTTGACAAGCCCTGAAAAATATCTAATCAAAATAAGGCGGATGATTCTTGCATGGCATTTTATTTTGCATTTCAGTTAGACATTCTTGCATTAGGTTAAGTATCCGTTATTTAGGCCGGTGAATTGTTGAAGTGTCGCCTATATTCCTCTTGGTCTTAAGGGCATAGATACGAAACACCACCCATAGCCTCGTACGAACCCCTTCGTTCGAACCCTTGAGTTGGGAGAAGTGAGGAGTATATTTTGCTATGGGAGCCTTGATTTCAACCCGACTTGGACCGAACTCATGTAAGTAACCTTACTTGGATTTCCTTAGGATAACAAAATAAATTGTGTGAATATTATAAATTGCGCCTTCGTCATCCCCGGTTGATGATCGAAGAGAACCCCACCTAGGATTCAGTTAGAATTTTTGAGACCGACCACGTTTGGAGGAATAATGTTGGAGGAATACGCTTTGTATGCAATATGCTACCTGTTCATAACATACCATAATCAACATTTTTCACGAACATGACATACTACACGCAAAGCATTTGTGTGATACTAACTCACATCTCTTGTACAACGACTTGCATTTTTCACGTGAAAATACATTAATCACCCGTGTGACATTTACACTAACCATATTTTTTGCAGCCGTGCATTTCCTCGTTGTGTGAAAAAAAATTAATTCATGTACATCATTTGAATGTCATAAGCACTAACCAACTTGCTTTGTAGCCATATGGAACACATGTCATGCATACATCACACCGCTTACCAAGTAGGAAATCATTTAGGTGCTCCACGAGCACCGAAATATTTCATTTCATACACCAAATCATTTAGGTGCTCCATGAGCGCCGAAGAATCACATTTCATGCATTAAGCCAGTTAGGTGCTCCACGAGTGCTAAAAAAATTACATTTCATGCATTAAGTCATTTAGGCGCTCCACGAGCGCCGAAAAATCCCATTTCATACACCAAATCATTTAGGTGCTCCACGAGCGCTGAAAAATTCCATCACATACATTAAATCATTTAGGTGCTCCACGAGCGGCGAAAAATTATATTTCGCACATTAAATCATTTAGGCGCTCCCCGAGCGCCGAAATCCCGATCGCGTGCCACGCGCACATTCATCTCATTTCACATCACCAAAAAAAAAAAAAAACCCAAAGTGCTCCACGAGCGCCGGAACTCTGCACTTTCATCAAGAACGTATTCAGTTCATATCATGATGTGGAAGCTAAGGTGTTCCCCGAGCATTGAAATTCCATTCGTGTATCAAGCACAAGTTCATTTCATATCACAACATTAAAACCCAAGGTGCTCCTCAGACACCGAAATCCCGACCGTATGCCACACGCATGTTCACCTCATGTCACAACATGAAAACTCAAAATGCTCCCTTGAGCACCGAAACCCTGTCCGTTCACCAAGAATGTGTTCATCTCATATCACAATATAAAAACCGAGGTGCTCCCTAAGCGCCAAGGCTTCATCCATGCACCAAGCATATAATTCTCAATTCACGACCTACCCAAGTAGGAATTCATGCACACTTCATCACCCGGTTGGTCGATTGTTCAAGGTTCGCATTACAAAGCCATTTCATACAACATCCATGTATCATTCATCCGACACGCCATGAATACATGGATATCACCTGGAGTTCATAACTTTGTGGGTGGTCATCTTTCACTAACCATGGTTCAATATGTTTTATAGTTTGGCATAGATCGGGTCACAGACTTGTGAGAGTAGAACGCTGTGATTCATCATCCAGTGAGTCTGAGGAGTCTGTTCGGTTCAGAGAGGTTGGGATAGAATCCGGGTCAAGTGCTGAATTTTTACCGGAGCTCAAATTATCACAACAGAGCTTTCAGGAGATAGCCATCACACCAGACGCTGTTGTCACCGTGCTGGCCACTACTGCCCTTCGAGAGTTCATGAATTCAGATGAATTCAAAAATCTCATTAAGAGTCAGGTTCAGAGTGCACCGAACGAGTCGTCTCCTCAACGACCAGAAAAGGCTACCTGAGGAGAAAGTAGTGGGGGAAGGTTGAACGATGGGCTGTCAGATGCAGAGGAAGCTCGGAGGGATAACACTGAAAGACCAGTGGAGTCTACCTTGGAGAGGAACATGAAAGAAATGGAGGAATTTATGGCAGACATGCGTGCAAGCTCTAAGGCTTAATCTTCTAAGCGCATTGATCCGACCTCACTCATGGCCGGAGGAATTGAGATGCTGCCAGTGGGCTTCCAGATGCCCAGAATTGCTCCCTATGTTGGGAAGAGTCCTCCTACAATGCATTTGAATCAATATGTATGAATCACGACAATGGTTGGGCTTACAGTGAATTAGTTGGTGGGTTTATTCCCTACTACTTTAGAAGGTGGAGCGATCACCTGGTACAATAAATAGTCGAAAAGTATACAAGGGGACTGGGATTCATTGTCTAATGCCTTTATAAAGTACTTCAACTTCAACACCCAGCTAGAAGTCAAGCTACAAGACTCAGAAGCTGTGAAGCAAAAGCCTAATGAGTCCTTCTCCGAGTACTACCAAAGATGGAAGGATAATATGATTCTCCTTCATCAAAAACCATTGGAGGATGAATTGATCGTAAAGCTGATCGATGGTAGTTTTGAAGTTCATGGAAATGTGATGAAATATCACAAGTTCCAGTCTTTGGTGGAAGTGCATGAACTAGCCCGAAAGGTGGAAAAGTACGAGATTGATCCTGCCCAGAACAATTCCGGAGGGGGGTATCGGAGCCGATAATATTCATCGGGGTACAAGAACAACAGCAATTTTGTAGCCTCTTCCTTAACAAGTGCAAAGCTGAGTCATCCTACTACCCCAGTCAAGCAAGTAGAGGTAGCAGCAGTAGCACAAGGGGTGAACCAACAGGCGACTGGGAAAGGAATCTCTCCATGGGAGGATTCTCTAAGGCAGATCTTTTTAAAGTGCAAAAATTTGGGCCTCCTTCAAAGCCTGAAACCGTACATGCCTCTGGCCGAGGTAGACAAGAACAACTTCTGCTCCTATTATGTATCAAAGGGGCACCGAACCAATGAATGCCATGCCTTGAAGAAGGCTATCCAAGAGCTAATCAATGAGAAGAAGATAGAGGAGCCTCGCCCAAAGCCTAATGTCCAGAACAATCCCTTACCTCAAGTTGAAAGGTCAACATGGTACAATCAGGATTAACCGCCAATTTTGTGCTTTCACAGATTGCCAAGGCAAACCCAGAGATACCTGTAGTGGTGAGTGAAGAAGCTGAGCCGACTGTGAAGGAAAATAAGCCTGTCAATTTGGATGATATTGAGTTAGATGATGATGTAGATGAATTTGAGTTGATGAGTAGGCCTAAGCCTGTAAGCCAGACAAAGCCTGTTTATCCCGTTTGCACCAAGAGCACATAAGGAAAGAAGATGCCCCTGTGAACAATGTCACGAGGAGTGGAAGAGATACCAACCCAAGCCACAACGGCGAGGGGAACCCAGTAAGAGAGCCGAAGCTCCGGTCCAGGACTATGTACCAGTTAAGGTGGAAGAAAAAGAAGACTTGGTGGTGGAGCAGCTAAAAAAGATGCCTGCACATGCATCCGTGTGGCATCTACTGATGGAGTCCCAAAAGCACCTAGCTGCAGTGGTTAAGAAACTCATGGAAATGGATGCAAGTCCACTGATGTCCTCAGAGGAGGTGTGTATGGCGATCGGGAGTATGAAGAGTCAGCGACCAATAGTCCTAAGGACATCACTTTCACTAATGATGACCTGCCACCGAAGGGAGTTAATCATAATCGGGTACTGTACTTAAAAGTCGAGATGATGGATAGAATTTTACCCTGCATGATGGTTGATGATGGCTTAGCATTGAACATCTGTCCCTTGAAAATACTCCCAAGCCTTCACATGAGTGAAGAGGCACTCTTGAAATCTAGCACTGTAATTCGCACCTATGATGATTCAAAGCGCTCTGTGATCGGCACCTTTGAAGCAGAAGTGGTGATTGGAGAAGTAAGATCTAATATGTTATTTACTATCATCGATATTCTGGTGACGTTCTCTTTACTCTTGGGATGACCTTGGTTCCATGCACTGGGAGGAGTACCTTCGACTTTGCATCAGAAGGTGAAGATTCCTATAGGGGAGAAAATTGTGACTCTTGAGGCTGATGAATCATCTATGGTGGCAGCACTGAATTCACTCGAGCAACCCCTGACTAGCTTTCAAGTGGCGGTCATTTTAAAACAGGAGGAGAAAGACCTGATGTTCTCTCCATGGATCCATAAATACTTCCAAAAGCAGAATTTCATTCAAGGAATAGGGCTCGGAGTCAATCAGCAAGGGATCACAAAGTTTGACATCGGTGTAGGCCAATCACACCACGAGGGACTTGGTTATAAAGGAGCTGATAAGAAAGAAGTGCCCGAGTCAAAGAAAGTCCATCTCCTGGATACATTTGTTCGGGCAAGTGACAAGCCATATGACGAAAAGCCCGAACCGATGATGGTCGAGGGGGAAATAGTCCCTAGGTTTGAGATATTTGCTGACATCGTTGATTTCTCTAAGTATGGAGTTAGTTCGTTGAAGGAATGCTTAAGCCCGAAGCGACGACTGAGATCATCACCCCTCTAAAAACCTAAGTCAAAGTAGTGGCCCCTGTTGTTCTAGAGGAAAAGCCAAAAGAAAAAGATGCAGATGCACTAGTGGATGCCATCACTAAGGTGTTTTTGGCCCTGCTGAAGAAAGGCTTGAAGGAGTATCCTGTGAAAAAGGAAGTTGCCTTGGAACAAGCTGATTTGGTGGAAAAAGCCGTAGCTGAACTCACCCGGATGATGGCCAAGGGAAAGGCGAAGAAAGAAGAAGATGTCATGTCAGAAGCACAAAAAGAGACTCTAGAAGCTGACCTGAATGACCTGTTCGAGGAAGGATCTACTGACCCTGACGACCATGCTGCTGAAGACCCTTCACATGTGGAGGAAGAAAATGACTTTTATGTAAACATTTCTTCTGTATTTGATGTGAACAATTCTGCCTATAAGGCGATGAATGCAATGAAGTCTAACTTTGCTTATTTGTGTGATGTTTTTCCTAATGGCTCTGTGCATACATGCAATCATTCATTCAATGTGTTCAGCATTCATGACACTGCATTACATGAAATTAATTTGGGTACAGTTGAAAATCCTAACATGGTATCTATCTCTAACAAACTCACTCTTGAGGAAAAGAGAGAACTAATAAAAATACTTAAAAAACATGTGGGAGCATTTGCCTGGTCTTACAACGACATGCCAAGGGTTGACGGAGGGATAGTAGAACACAGAATCCCAATAGATCCCAAGTTCAATGCGGTAAAGTAGAAGCTCAGACGTCTATGTCCAGAATGGGCCGAGAAAGTCAAAGAAGAAGTGGCAAAGCAGATTAAGGCCAACGTCCTAGAAGTGGTGGAGTATCCAGAATGGCTAGCCAACATAGTCCCAGTTGCCAAGAAAGATGGAAGAGTCAGAGTTTGTGTGGATTACTGAGATTTGATTAAGTCCTCTCCAAAGGATGATTTTCCACTCCCTCACATCGATGTTACGATCGACAGTGCAGCAAGGGCAGTCATGTACTCATTCATGGATGGCTTCTCTGGATACAATCAAATTTTGATGGATGTCATTGATAAGGTTAAGACGGCCTTTATCACCGAGTGGGGTTGTACTACTACAGGGGGATGCCCTTCGGATTGAAAAATTCTGAGGCAACTTACCAGAGAGCTATTACAACATTGGTACATGACATGATCCATAAGGAGGTCGAGGTGTATGTTGATGATATACTGGTCAAGTCCATGACCCGGGAAGAGCACCCTTCTATCCTGGATAGATTCATGACCAGGATTGAGAAGTATAACTTGTGACTCAATCCGAAGAAATAGGTGTTTCGAGTAACGTCAGGCAAACTATTAGGGCACATTGTCAGTCAGAAAGGGATTGAGATGGACCCGGACAAGATCAAAGCCATTCGAGATATGCTGGCACTGAAAATAGAAAAGGAAGTCAGATCATTCCTGGGGTCACTTCAATATGTTAGCATATTCATTGCCAGGTTGACAACTGTCTGTGAGCCTATTTTCAAGCTACTTCGGAAAGAACAACCAGTCGTGTGGAACGACCAGTGTCAAGTTGCATTCGGTAAGATCAAAGAATACCTGATTAATCCTCTAGTGTTGAAGCCCCTGACTCTGGGAATGCCCTTAATATTGTATCTAGCCATCGAAGAAACCTCCATAGGGGCAATGTTGGTCTAAGAACAAGATGATAAGAGGGAGCACGCTATCTACCACCTTAGTAAGAAGCTGCTAGATTATGAGACCCGGTACACCGTGGTGGAAAAGACTTGCACCGCTATGGTCTGGCTAACAAAGAAATTAAGACACTATTTCCAATCATATAAGATATAAGCAATGGCAAAGGTTGATCCAATGAAACATCTCTGCTCTGCTCCATCTTTAACAGGAAAGCTATCCCGATGGTTGCTTTTGCTGTCGGAATTCGACATTGAAAATGTGACAAAAAAGGTGATCAAAGGAAGAGCAGTGGCCGAGTTCCTAGAAAATCAGCCACTCGAATCTGATTATGTGGAGAATCTAGAGTTTTCGGATGAGCAGTTAGCCATGGTGGATGTGGAAGTCAGAAAATGGGTCATACACTTTGATGGAGTTGTGAACAAAAGGAAAGAAGGTCTCGGAGTAATCATTATAACTCCCGAAGGGGAAATAATTCCTTTGTCAAAGTGGCTAGAGTTCCCTGTAACGAACAACGGTGCAAAATATGAAGCCTGCTTATTTGGCATTGATGCTCTTATCACACTAGGGGCAAAGGATGTGACCATTATTGGAGACTTACTGTCGGTGATCCACCAAGCCACCGGGGAATGGGAAATCAAAGAAGAATCTCCCCGCCCATACTTGGAGATGTTATGGGAGTTGGTGAAGGTATTTAGGCACATTGAATTCAGACATGTAGCCAGAGATGACAATCAGATGGCTGATTAGTTAGCAACCCTATCATCCATGTTGGAAGGACCTCAGAAGGCACCAATGCAGCCTTTGATCCTCGAGACCGCTAGAACACCATTCCACTATTCTAGCAATGTCCTAACCCTAATGGCGGATGATAAACCCTGGTATCAAGACATAGTTGATTTCCTACAAAATGGCCAATATCCCGAAGGAGTATATTCATCAGATAAGGCTACACTAAGGAAACTAGTAGCCCAGTTCAGATGGTTTGATGGACAACTCTTCAGAAGGACTGCTGATGGATTGTTATTAAAGTGTCTGACGGAAGCAGAAGCCAAAAGGGTTATGCAAGAGATGCATTCTAGGACCTGTGGCCTGCACATGAATGGTCTAGCTTTGGCGAAAAAGATTATGAGACAAGGGTACTTCTGGCTCACCATGTAGACAGATTGTGTTGAAGAAGTGCAGAGGTGTCACGATTGTCAGATCTATAGAGATATCAGCCATCTTCCGCCCATGGAATTACAGAATCTCATGACCCCTTGGCCATTCTCAGTATGGGGTATAGACATAATCGGTGAGATTCAACCTTCAGCATCAAATGGTCACAGGTTCATTGTAGTGGCGGTGGATTACTTTTCCAAGTGGGTTGAAGCCGAGTCTTATGCCAAAGTCACGGCTAAGAACACGGCTAAATTTACAAAGAAGAAAATCTTCATGAGATACCGCGTACCACACCACGTGGTGGCTGACAATAGGGTGCAGTTTCAAGGAGCCACAGCTCAATTACTGGAAGAGTACAATGTAGAGCATTGCAAGTCTTCACCTTGTAGGCCACAAGCCAACGGAGCAGTGGAGGCAACGAACAAGTCTATTAAGAAGATCTTATCAAAGACCACTTCGACCTATAGAGATTAGGCAGATAGATTGCCGTATGCTTTATGGGGTTACAGAACCAGCATCAGAACACCGACATGGGAAATGCCGTATTCGCTGGTTTATGGGATGGAAGCGGTCCTTCCCATTGAAGTGGAAATGAAGTCCTTAACAACCGTCTTGGAAGCTCAATTGCCTAAAACAGAGTGAGTAAAGGCGAGGTTTGACCAACTAGCTATGGTCGACGAAAAGCACCTCAAAGCTTTAGATCATCTACAGATGTACCACCAAAGAATGGCTAAAGCCTACAATCAACAGGTTTGTCATCAGAAACATCCTTTAAAGATGGGAGATCTAGTGTTGAAACAGATGAGACCATCCAACACGGATGTAAGGGGTAAACTCAAACCCAATTGGGAAGGGCCATATGTGGTTAGGAAAGTACTTTCCAAAGCCACAGTGAAGATTATGGATATGGATGGCAATGAGTTCACCAATCCGATCAACCAGGACCATCTCAAATGCTACCATGTGTTAAAAAAAAAGTCTGTTAAGTTGAAAACCCGCAAAGGCGACTTAAGCGAAAATTAAGATAATGAGAGGTAGTTTATCAACCAGAAAACCTGTACGGGATGGTTGATAATAGGAGTGAGCTCGTTCGAGATATGTACCAATTTTGGCATTTTTAATTGTTACAATAATTGAATTTCATTAATGAAGTGCGTATTGCTTAACATATTGGATGAATGTTTGGATTATGTTACATGATTCATTGTTAAAACAACCGGATAAACAAAGTCATTCATACGCCTAGGCATACGAATTGCGAACATTACAAAAAAAAAAACAAAAAAAAAACAAGAAAACAAAAAAAAAAGAGAAGAAAAAAAAGAAAAAAAAGGTAATAGAATAAAATATATACACGTAATAATAAAAATCATGTCTCTCCCATGTCTTTCTCTTCTTAACAGGAAGCGATTTTACAGCCTCGGAAGAAGTCAGCCAATGGGAAGTCGCACGATCATGCGCCTCGCGGGTCAGCAGGTCCTTGATCTCAGCTAGCCAGTGCTTGTACCAGTCATCCATCTCAGTAGGACCAAGGGAAGAAGAGCTTAACGTCACATGGTGAGTATTGTGAGCCCAATGGTACCTAATGTGGTCAGGCCAAGAAGCAGTATACTCCTCACAAGTGGTGACATAAGAACGATGAGGAATACTCTGTGGATAACCATACTACCGACAAAGGCAACTCGGAGAATAAAATGTCACCCTGGTCAATCCCAACAACTGGACACCATACGCCCACATCTCTATAACCATGTGGTAATCTTCCACCAGGGGCAGACCCATCTGATCCAATCGTCAGTCAGGCGAGCGAACCAAGCAGCCCATTCATCGATAGACATGTCAGCATAGGAGTCAATAGAGAAACCTCTTTCCTTGAAATTAGCTGGGTGGTAATTCTTAAAATTCCCCCTCGGAATCTTAAGAATTGACAACTTCTCCAAGAGCCAGATCTGCAACATGGTATGAAGCAACAGTTAGAAGCTCATTTGGGCACCAGATTGCACACAAGTCGGTAAGAAGAATTACCTAGAGCAGTATAAGATGGGGAGTGACATGAAGAGAACCGCTCGTCTTGGATGTATGCAGGTTGATAAGGGTCTCGGCGAGTGCAAACAGAGTCGGAGACGCCCTCGCAGCCATCGGGAGATAAGAGAGATAGTCCTGAAGGAAACAACCCCATCACTAGAATCACAGAAGTATCAGCTCACCAGTAAAAGGCTAACCATATTAGCCCAGCCGACGTGATCCCTAGGGGCATTCATACACCACTCCAGTATGGATTCCATGCCCAGGCCAGCAGAAGAGGATCCGGTAGAAAGAAGAGCTTACACCTCAGGATTGGGAAGCCCAAACAAATTCACCAACAAAGGAATGTTGATCCCTTTGTGACACGGAATATTCAGGATGGCACTAAATTCCTCATACAAGGGGCAGAGCTCTTGGTGCGAGAAATGAAAGACATTGTCCACCGGATCCCAGTAGCGACAGCAGGCATTCAACAATTCGATGTTCCATGGATGTTTGTAATAGGCTTTAATGTTCCATAACCCGAAAGGCTTCAATTTGAGCCAATCGAAGTCTTGTAACGATTCTAAGAAATTGTAAAAGCCTGGATGAAAGAAAGCAAAAATTGAAAAAGAGAAAAGAGTGAATCCCCAAAAATATGCAAAATGAAAGCCCATAATTATAAAAATGAAGTTCATGTTATGTGCGGAAATTCAGTAAAAAAAAAAAAAGAAAAAGAAAATGTGATACAAAGCACCCTATCTAGCTCTCATCCTCTCCCTCCTCAAACGACTCAGACTCACTGGGATGCGCTACTCTATAGGTGTCAAAGTCAACCTACACTCAGTTCAAATCAGCTTGCATCCAGCCTAACTGAACCTGGTAGTCAGACCGCACCCGAGTCAGCTCATGAGTCGCAACCAGGGCCCGAGCCTCAGAAGCAGCCGCCTGCCTAGCCTACTCTTGCAACATCAGCACCCGAGTCTGCAAAATGATAATACAAATTAACATGCATACATATTCATCCATGCATTGCGTAAATCATATGAAGAAACAGAGATTACAGAATACTTACAACCTAGGAGGCATTCTCCTGAGTCATAAGTACTCCAAGCCCAAATATTGCTGTGCCATGTCCTATGCCTGAGCCTAATGTATCCGTTTAAACAAAAAAAGGGGTGAATAAAAAGAGCAAAAAAAAAGAAAAAAAGAAAGACGGAATATTTACATGAGTGGTGTCCTCTGGGGCGAACATAATCTAGTGATGGCGATAAGCAGGAAGATCCCTGAAAGCGTATCCACCATCCAAGCCCATCAAATTAAAGCTCGTCCTCAACCCTGTCACCAGCCGACCCTCTACCACTCTGGCGGCCTGGGAAGTGGAAGCTGCAGCACTGCTGGAGTGCACAGGATGGCTCTTATCATGAATAGGCGTGTGTCCTCCGATAGTGGCCGTCTCTGTATCCTCATCTCTTGGGGCAGACTGTCGAGCGGAACTCGACCCCCTACGTCTCTTGGCCTGCAAGTGAAAGGATATTAGAAAAAAAAATGAATGATAATGCAGCAATGAATAGAAGATACCTGACGAGGAGGAGCCGCCGGCAAGTTGCCCCGGACGGGCAGTAAGCAATCACGAATAAAAGTCAGGTAGTCACCATAAGTGGAATCGACTGCATGTCCGTCCCCGTAAATGTCTGGATGCTCAGTGGGATCAGCATAGTGCAGCCAAAATAGGACACGCGGGAGCAGCGGAGAAATGGCCCGGCCAACAGGACCGTCTACGTGGTCTGCAAGGCAGAGAAGCTCGCCCAGATACCACTCCTAGGACATCGAGCACTCCAGGATGAGTTGACTATCATCATACCACAAGGAAGTCTACACAACGAGAGGCAGGACTCCCTGACTACACCATGGGAGATGATGAAGCTGCAAAAACACAATCAAAGAAGCAAAAATTTCAGTACAGGTAAGTAAATACTGAATTAAATTTTTCTTACTAACGAAATTAGTTTGCTTACCCTCTCCCAGGCGACCTCTCGAAGACCCTGCCGGATCTCCACCAGATCAAGGCCAATGCCCTGCCATCCCTACGTCCAGGTGCACAGAACAGTCGGTTGCTCCTCACCCTGTACGTCTCTCAAATCTGGTGGCTCTAGAATGCGGTGCTCGAACACCCAGATCTGTAATTAATAAAAGAGTTTAAAAAAAAAGAGGAAGAAGGGTAATACCAGTAAGCCGAGCCAAAATCCCAAGATCTCCTGCTGCCTCCCTCTGGCACATAGGTCCAGTCCATAATACAACTGCCCCAATGCAGCTCGAGCCCAATCCAAGGAAGGAAGGTTGCCAGGTCCACCAGAGTCGGTAGCAGAGTCATATTGTAAGTGCTCTACCCTGTAGGAAAGAGTGTGTAGGACATCAAGATGAGCACATATGCCCGAGTGTATCTACAACATCCTCCTCCGATGGATCTAGACGAGCAGCCCAATATGCCTCCACCCGGGAGCACAGTACCTTCCCCTTCTTGGGAGAATAGCCAATTAAACAGCTAACGTAGTTGTCTGACAGTTGCTGTCGGGTTAGGTAGCAGTTGAACCTGATCGGGTTCTTGCCAAAGCCAAACCTGGTAATCACCGTAAAGTCTGACGAGGAAACGGTGAGCTTGCCCATGGGAAGATGGAAGGTATAGGTGGTGCAGACCCACCTCTCACACAACACCGTCATCACGTCATGAGTAGTGTGAGGTGTGCTCTCAGGCAATGACAGAACAAACACCTCCAGGCCCAAGATCCTAACTCAGACCCTCACAGATTTGGGGAGCTGTCCCCACCAAACCAGAGGCAGGGAGAGGTTCCCACAGCCAGAAATCTCCCTATCCTACACACCCACGAAGTACAATGCATACATATTTAACATTATTTAACACATACATGCATCATAATAATCTATCATATTAATTTAAAAAAAAAAACGCATGCATGTATCATACTAATTAACATATTAATCATCATCATCATTAATTAAAAAAAACTGCTGGAATGGCAACTACAGTCGTAGGACCGTAATTCAGTAGTACGACTGTAGGAACACTCGTACCAGTGTTCATGCCACACTCGTACGCGTGTTCATCTTTCCTATGGGCAGAAAATTTCTAAGTCCAATTTTTCGTGATTTCTAACTCGTTTTTCCTAGTTTCTTGTTCCTATGAACTACAGGGGACCCCTAGCATGCATTCTACTCAACCAATTCATCCAGAAAGCAGTAAAACATGCAAATCCGTTCGGAAAATATTCAAATAAAAAATTTCAATAAAAATTCAAAATTAAGGACGGATTCGGATTCTAACCTTGAGAGAAGACAAGTGAGAATCCATCTCCAGTAAGATGGGGATCTCTGACCCAAAACGGACCCCGAAATGGTCCGCATAGCGTGGATGGCCGTACCCATTCGCAACGCTTATAAAAAGGATATCTTGCGCACTGACGGGTCCTTGGATTTGATTGGGAGTGAGTTTCCTTAATTTCTTGCCGAGTTTCTTCAACATAGTGTCGAAATCAAACGTTTGAAATCTGGATTTTTGAGAGAAATGAAAATAGAGAGTGAAAAATGAAGGGGGGCGAAAAGCCCTTTTTATTTTTGTCGATTGTACTTCGTCTACAGTCGTACAACTGTACTTGAAATTCAAATACAGTCGTATGACTGTAGTGAAAAAAAGGGAGGGAAATTTTTAATTTTATTTTATTCTATTATTTTTTAACCTCCTACTTTATTTTCTAAACCCTATTTTATCTCCAAATATTTAACATTTCCCACGGGAAAATATTTCAGTGATTTTGTAGGGCCAACACGCCAGCGACCAATTTTTCTAACCACGGTCCGCCTCATCTAGGGGAACAAAACCGAGGAAATCATGGAAAATCCACTATAAGCTCAATCTCATTCATTATATCACTTCACAAAATTGCATTCTCGACGTATCCCGTATGCCACGTCATACAAGATCGTCTTATTTTTCACAAATCACAGTCCGCCACGACTTTAAAAGGGAATCCAAAATTGCATTCTTGATGTATCCCATATCCAAGTCATACAAGATCGTCTCATTTTTCACAAATCACAGTCCACGACGACTTTAAAAGGGAACCCAACATTCAATCTCGGTATGTCCCGTGCGGTTACATGCGACAATCGCACACTTCAAAAATTTAGTTCTGCATGACTATAAAAGGTAACCAAATTGCATTCACCCATATTTATTCTTGATCGAAGGGGCAAAAATTTTTGTTTCAAAATTATCGATCAAGGAATAGATACGTTCACCAATTGCACATTACAAGCATTATGGCTCTGTATGGTAGGTCATACACGACCATTTGACTCCAAAAGTCATTCTTCCCTGGCATCATCCTTACACGAAAATCATCGCAAGGAGCCGTCTGGCTCCAAAATTCATTTTACCTCGGCGTCATCCTTATGCAAAAATCATCATAAGGAACCACCCGACTCCAAAAGTCATCTTTCCCCGGTGTCATCTTTATGCAAAAGGGATACGGACCACCTGGCTACTAAAAGACACACAGGATTCACACACGAGCCACACACGTATATATCACCGCGAAAATCTGTGTTCTTTGTCGTGTACCTAAATCCACACTGAAAATTGAACTTTAGCTACACGAGGGGTAGCCTGTGAACACGGAATTTTCCAGATCCTTAAAAAAATGTATGTAGCATGATTGTAATTACAGTCATGGGGATATTGTTACAGTCGTACGACTGTAAGATCGGGGCAGGTTGTAGAGCCCATACCTCTCAATTAAAAAAGTTGGCAATATTCAAAGCAATTAATGCTCGTTTGATCTCCGCAAGCAAGGTGAAATAAAAGGTAGAAAACAAGAGAGAGAATGGACTTTTGCAACAGAAATAATTCAGAGAAAAATTAGGAGAGAAATTGAAGGAGAAGAGAAGAAAACTAAAAAAAAAACTCTCATCTTTCTTCTACTCTTTTCTTTTGAATTTCAAAGTGTTAAAGCCTAAAATCTATTAGAAATCGTAGGTTAAACTTGTCACACAAAAACCGAATCAATTTTAGACCTAAAATTCACATAAATCTGTGACATTTTAGAGATTTTTGGACCCATTTTGCAACCTTGACTCACAAAGGAAAAGAAGCAATCCGGAGCAAATTAAGGTGTTTTCAGCGGTCATACCTACGGTGGATCAGCGCCACGAGGGTAACTACATTTGAAACCTTCATTTTGCTTTATTTTCTATGTGTTTTGGTTGATTTTCATGTATAAAACTCATTTTCTTTGGCCTACTGCTTCTGGAGATTAAGAACAATCGTACAACTATTCTCGTGGAAAAGAACAATTACAGTCATGCCTCCCAAACAATAGTCGTATGACTGTTATTAGTTTCCCACTTTTTCCCTTTTCATTTAAATAAAAATTTTGGAGATTTTCTGCTAAGGAATGAACTACAGTCGTACGACTGTAATCCTCGTTCAGTGGCAGAAAATCCAGAATAATTCACAAAAATTTGTAAAAATCATAAAAATTCAGAAAAATCAGAAAATCATCAAAAATGAATTTTGTTGTGTGCATTCACGACCTTTGATTTAATTTCCAGTCTTATTGCATTTAGAACAATGCCACGACGGAGACCCGAATCTCCCGAAAAACGACCCACCTCACATGCTAAACTAAAATAAATCGAAAAATGTTTTCAAAACGTGATTTCTCATAAAACAAAATACAGGGACGTTTCAAAACTATTTTCCAGGTCTAATCGGGCCGGCCGACCGGGCCGACCCGGTTACCCCCTAAATGCATGCCCCCGATCTCTAAAATCCCCAATTCTGTCCTACTTGAGTCCAATTTGTGGTGTGCTATAAACTATGCTAACCATCTGTTTTGTAGCTTTAATTTCTTTAATTTCTATTTTTAATGTAATTTATAGCTTAATTCGTGTATTCTAGGTGATTGTATTTTTTTTTTAGATTCTCGTGTATTCTAGGCACTTGTAATGTGAGGCCGAGAGTTTTTATTTTCATTCGATCAAGTTGTAATAATTTAATTATTTACCGCTTTACTTTTATTTTATGTGTATGTGTGCCACATGATTTAATTTAATAAAATTGTCTTTAGATTTATAAAATGCCTTCAAAGAACATTGGTCATTTTTATTTTGATTAGACATGAAATAAGGGACTTATCCAGACCTAGATCTCTGGATAGTGTAGCGGCCTTTCGTCTGGTTCAGCTACACTGTGATTTCCCAGTTGAGATGAGCTGGGTGGCAACTCCTACACCATTTATCGAGACTTAGGTCTCGGTTCTTTTATGAATTAATCTAACTTTCCAAAAACTAATTTTCATTCTAAAAAAAAAACCCCACACGAGGGAGGGTTCGCCAGAAATCGAGGCCCCCCTTCCGAAAGGGAGTCCGCATTCCATCGAAAACGTTGCTCGCTCACAGTAACTATAATTCTAGTGGGCTTGGGTTTAATTAACCTAAATAAAACCCAATTAGACAAGGTGTCTATATAAGGGCACACTTAAGGAATAAAACTTTAATTCAATCCTAAATAATTGCTGGAAATTTCAGCCACCAAAACAGCCGAAAATCCCAGCATTAATCATCCATTCCTTTGCGTCTTCGGTTAGCACCGGTTCCTGCTCAATAGTTGGTCGTAAACCGGACTTTGGAGATCGCAGTTTCAAGAAATGATTCTGCAACAGTCTCTAGAGGAGATGAAACCGGTGAGTTAATTTGTCTTTATTCAAATTGTTTTTATTCTAATCAATGGTAATTGGACACGATAAGTGGATTCTAGGAAATTTTAAACGGTGTATTTTCCGTTACGCCACGTTATTTTTCCAATGATGAATCCCAACATAATCCACTATAAAAAGTGGAATTATACAAAAAATAGCAATCATTTGCGCACAAAACCATTTCCTCTCTTCCTTTCATTTTTCTTCTTCTTCTTCTTCTTCTTCATTTTCCATTCTGTCCAGCTCCACTAAATCTCAATTACCGATGTTTGAACCGTTGGATTGCCACCAAATTTTAAATGCAACTTTTGGTCTTTAATTTGAATGGTACAAATTAGATTTGGAGTCCTAGAGAGTAATTTCATACTTGGGCAAATTTAGAGTAATTGCTTGATCCTTGGTAGTTTCTTTTCATTTTCTTATTCAGGTAAGTAATTATCAACTACCCTTGTGATATTGAGTACAAGTATTTGCAAACATAGAGGTATGACAATATATGATTTTTCCAGAAATTGGTTTTTTGGTTTTTATCTTAAGTTGTTAAATTTGGGATTTTTTTTTGAATTGAGTTCTTAAATGATGAATTGAAGTTATTTTTGTAGTGAATAAGTTTATACATATATTTTTACATATGATTCAGAATTTATTCTTTTGGTATATATATGAGTGATGTTTTTGCATAATAATGAGTTTGATTTTATCTTTGTTTGATTATTGAAAAGGGGTTGTTGAACCCATAAATTTGATTTCGAGAAGATATTGTAAGAATGGTGAGGTGGGTTGATGTTGAAGGGTTTTGTTTGAAATTTTGTTTTAGCAAGTTGAAATGTAATGTTTTAGCATCCATCTAGAGTGATCTGGATAGGTTGGTTTTAATTAAAGACCATATTTAATAAGAAACATGGCTTGTGTACACAATTGAAATACCTATCGGGTATGGCTAAGAAGTGTGAGTAAGACCATGCGGGATTAGGCAAGTTTAAGAGATATCTCAATTATATTGTGACTTTTGAATATTATACAAAAAGGGAGAAACTCTAGGATGGATATTACTAGTTTTTGGAATGAATAAGGTTTTGGATATATATATATATATTATGTTTTGGAGATCTTTATGTTATACATACAATGTTCAGTTTTGTTTATAAATTGTGTTGGTAAGATGATTTTACAAGATTTTTAGCACTTAACCACTTGTTCCTTTGATAAAAATGTATAGAGCTTCACTTCATGTGTGTGGGCATGAACTTGTTTCTTTTGATGTGTATGAATGTTGTTTCAAAAATGAAATAATTGGTTTGCAATGTAATTCAAAGTATATGTATTCGTGTTTGAATAGAGACTTTGTATATTGTATGGTTGATGTGTGTTTTTTAAGTTTTGGGTAAAGGAATATTCAATATCCTCGTAAGATGAAGTAACTTACTCTTGTAAGTTAAATATATATATATATATATATATAGGAGACCGCCAAAGTAATGTGTCACCGAATTGCAGCCCAAACTTACATGTATATTATTATTAATTTTTTGTTATTAAATAAAAAAAAAAACAAAAAATCCAGCGATCAAAAATAAATAATCAATAAAAACAACAATTTTAGATGGAAAGCAATTGGGGAAAAATAATCAAAAACCCCAATCCAAAATTCTAGGGTTCAACAAAACCAATTGAATAAAAAACCCTAAAATCACAAACTTGAAACTCATTCTTTCTTCAAGAACGCTTTCAAGAACCAATTCCAATCAATCTAATGGACAAAACCTAGGCTCTGATACCACTGTTGGGATTTGTCATTGGAAAAATAATGTGGCGTAGTGGAAAATACACCATTTAAAATTTCCTAGAATCCACCTATCGTGTCCAATTACCATTGATTAGAATAAAAATAATTTGAATAAAGAGAGATTAACTCACCAGATTCGTCTCTTCTAGAGACTGCTGCAGAATCATTTCTTAAAACTGCAATCTCCAAAGTCCGGTGCATGACCAACTACTGAGCAGGAATCGGTGCTAGCCGAAGACACGAAGGAATGGATGATTAATGCTGGGATTTTCAGCTTTTTTGGGCTGCTCTTTGTGGCTGAAATTTCCAGCAATTAATTAGGATTAAATTAGGGTTTTATTCCTTAAGTGTGCCCTTATATAGACACCTTGTCTAATTGGGTTTTAATTAGGTTAATTAAACCCAAGCCCACTAGAATTATAATTACATAAATAAACTTTAATTAAAAAGGTATGTATTATGTAATTTAATTCCATTTGGTTAAATTTAATTACCCCTAAATAAAATTAAATCACACTTAAGTAAATACAATACATGTATTTAATTTTCCTACTTAGGAAAATTATTTAATTAATTTTTTACTTTATGTAATTCAGTTAATTGATAAATTAATTAATTACATTATGTAAACTTATTAATTAAATTAAATTCAACCCAATGTTAATTAATTACCTTGCCACCGAATTTCAACTAATTAATTAACGCATTCCTTCCAATGTACATTACATGTACAATTTCTCTAAGTTCCGGCTCAGTTGATCTATGTGCACGATCCTATGGGTCTTTCTTTATGTTGGCAGTAGGCCCAAGGCCCATAGACTGTAAGTGGGTTCTAGCAAACCATTACAGCCCCTAATGAAGACAGAGATGCAGTAGTCTTTAGAAGACACTCACCTGGTAGTAATCTCATAGTGTCTTTTGCCTAACGATATCGATATGAATAAACAAGAGGCATGGTGTCCGTCATCCTTTTCTGTTGTTTATTATATTTCTTAATCTTGAGTTGACTGATTAATCAAATAAGCACCGACTTACTTGGGTATGGCCATACACTTATCAATCCCACTCATCAAGTGGCCAATGATATCATCTCGGTGTTACCCGAGTGGCAATTCCATCACTTCATCATCAATATCAACATGTTCACCGGTCCACCCAATCATACCCGTATTTAGCATTCTTTTACAGACCTGTTAGGCATATGTCAAAGTGAACCGGATTCTATATTGATATTATAATGAAATCTGGTCTGAGGACAAAAGAGACCTACTTAAGAAAGACCTATGATGCGACAACCATATGGCTTTCTTGTGCGGATCGAACCAGTCCCATGTGAACGACATGTACCTATATTCACGACTGACTATACAAGTACTATGGCTAGTTAAGAACTACCATACAGTCATCGAATATAAAAGTTCATGGTTCTATTCGTTCCCATGATTAGAACTAACCTGGGATAGGTTTTATGATTATCAATCAATGGATACTCTACTCATATTATAGCACAAGATATAAATGAAATAGATTAATTGCCTTTATTGATGTGACATAAATAATGTAGTCATACAATGAGTCTTAATGTATAATACAAAATACAAGAATTCAATTCCCTAAGAACTAGGGCACACCAACAGATTATTATCACTGTTGTTCCTCCTAATTTTTTCTCATTTAACTCTCCCCCCTTAAATATTAATCTTCACCAAAAACACACAAGGTTGTCTTTTTTATTCTATTAACAACACCTAACTAAATAAATAATACTCTAATGCAAAACAACATGATTAAAAATTGGGGCAATAATTCTAGAAATATAAGACACGGATGTGACAAAACTTGAGTAAAATAAGGGATTGTGAATATGTGTTGATTGTTGAGTAAAACAAACTTGAGAATTCATATTAGAAAAGGCCGAATATATAGATACCCCCTTGAACTTGGCAAAAAAGGCCTACTGCCCCCTGAACTTTGAAAATATCCTAATGCTTCCCTCAACTTCTTAAAAGTGTTCTAATGTCTCCCTGAATTTCTTAAAATTGGTCCAGTTTTCCCCCAAAGTCCCATAAAAACTAGAGTTTGCTTTGAAAAGTCGAACATGAGACAACCAATAATTAAGTGAGATGTGGCAGCAATGGGGAAAATTAGGTCACTTTTTCAAAGTTTAAGGGGGCATTAGGACATTTTAAAAGTTCAGGGGGGCATTAGGTATTTTTAGACAAGTTCAGGGGGTATCTATGTATTTGGTCGATTAGAAAAAGCTAAAAAGGAAAAGAAAAAGAAAGGAATTGAAAGGACAAATGAGAAGTAGACAAGAAAAGGTGGATGAGCAGGTAAGGATTTATTTATTAGTTTTATTATTTTTTTAATAGTTGTATATCACTCATTAGACTCACTCTAACCTGTTGAACCATGACCAGGAATTTGGTAACAATTTGGTAACGATTTTTAGGGTTTGTGTTTAGCTTTTTCCTATGGACTTTCCTCTTTTTGCCCCACTGGTAATTTCTTCAAGAGACAATCCTTTGATTCTTTGTACCTGTATGTAATTTCTTGTTATTTATCTCATTTCATAGTCTATTTATCTTATCTTTGGTTGTTTCAACTAATCAGAATCAAGTCCATTGATTTTCCAAGTATATATGACTTACTCTCTAGTGGGAAAGCAAAAGCATCGTTTTTTCTCAAATTTCAAGACTTTTGTTGTGGGTGTTTTGGTGGTGAATTGGATTTGGTTATGTGAGTTTTTTTTTCTTCAATTGAATTTTCATGATTCCAAGAAACAATTATCGCAAGAATGATGAATCCATAAGATGTGTAACTGAGTTCATCCATTTATGAACTTAACGTTAGAGAAGTAGTTTTTCCATTATATAGTTTTTGTGAAAAATATATAAACTGTCTATTTACGATTTACATAATTACTAAGCTTGTGTTTGTTAGTTGTTTAAGGCTAGCAATTTTAGTTCACACTTTTTAAATTAGATCTTAATTGCTTAGCCTTATCACTAGATCCTCATTTATAAGTATATGTAATACTAATACTATAAGTCATGTTTGGTTTACGAAATTGAATAGGTTGAAAATAAAATAACTATTCCATGAAGGAAGAATGACATAGTTATTCCTTTTCCCATCTTATTCCAATGTTTAGTTTAATACTAGAATAATACATGGAATATATCATATTCAAATGAAAAAAAGGAGAAAAACTTGGTGAAATCGGCTTAAACAAAGTAAAAAGAATCAAACAATAAAAATAAAGAAAATAACAAAAACTAGTACTATATTCTATTCCCCCTCTATTCCATGATCCAACATAGCAATAGTATTACCTTATGAGCTTTATATTTTGATGAATAAAACCAGTTGAGTTGTTTCTACTAATACACACACACACACACACACACACACATACACACATAATGTAAATTAGTTTTATCTCTGACAGGACAATTAGCATATTCACATATTTATTTGTTAATTTCTTTCTTTCTTGTTAATTCGTTTTTGTGTTTATACTTTTATTGATCACTTTTTTTAAACCAATTTTTCCAACCGTAAACCACATCAATTCTAGTGTTGTAATTGCTCAATAATTGCTAGTTACCATTCTTAATTCTTAATTATAAAATTACAATACAAATTCAAGTAGTATTCCTAAGGATGTGTTTATTACGGTGGATAGAAGGGTCAGAGGATGACCCGATGTATAAAAGGATGTATGTGGGCCAAAACTATTGTTAAGTTAATATTTCTCGATGCAAACTTAAATAGCATACACTGAAAGAAACTATATGTTGATATATAAATATAAGCATACCTAGTTTAAAATTAAAAATGAAGCCATAATTAATTATAATAAACTTTGTAATTAATATTGGCATTTTATTAAAAAGAAAAGCTTCATGAGCAAAGTTTATTGGGTGGCAGGAAAGTCTTAGTAAGACTTAAAATTCAAAGTAGTACAGTGACATTATGTAAAAGAGTAGTTTCGATGGAAGTGGTGTTAAAATGATAGGTGCTAAAAATAGAATATCCACGAGCGAATCAAAAAAGGCCAGTTCCTCCAATGATTGGCATCTCTCTTACTGGTTCCGTGAAGAGGTTCCCACCAAGAACACTGATAGAACTACCTTTGTAGGGACCATCAGTGAAAGCAAAATCAAAAGCCATAATAAGCATGGCTTCAGATTGCCCACAATATCCGTAAAATCCTTGTCATCGCCCTATCAAATTGGATTTGGGATCTGGTCCTTGGGTAATTGGGTCATCCATCATTGCCATAGTACCAAATTAAGAAGAGAATTTATGCGTTAAGTTAGATTGCGCAATTGTGACAACAGTAAAGTCATCTCCACTATCTTTCTGTTGTTGATAGAATTCAATGTTGATTACTTTGCCTTCTTTAGTGGCTTCCACTTGAACTTGTGCAAAAGCTTTCCCTGCCATTATGGAAATAATGAGCAAAACTAATTTGTAGATGTTTCTCATATTGATTCTTTTAGTCTTTTTTGTTTTTACTTTACAGAAATGTTGTTGATGCTTTATTAAGTTATTTCTTGGGAGACTTAAATAGTGTTAAAGATATCCGAATTCATTTATCTCAATTAATGTTTGACATTTTACTAGCTACCTAAAATAATATGAAATGAAAATTTTCATTATTTCATAGTTTTTAATTGTTGTTTGTTGTTAGCTAAAATAATAGGTTTGAAAAGTCTTTCTATTGGCTCACAATTATTTATTGTATATTAATATGATTAGGTGGGTTAGCCTAGGCATGCATTAGCATGTCCAAAAAGAGGAAATTACTTAAAAATATTTGTTTTTCAAATTTTTTTTTGGTAAATACCTTTGTTTGTTTATGCTTTTCTTATATCATACACGTGATTTGATATATTTTTTACCACACTATTAATTTTTATTACCAAATTTTTTTTTTCACTATTATTAATTGCACTTGATAACACTATTATTCATCTTACTACTATATGCTAATTCTTGGTCTAACATGTGTTACCTATGATAATATTATCAATATATATTTTATTAGTATCTAAATTTGCTCTTATTTAAACTAAGAAAGAGGCTTAGTATTAATGGAGATTATGATATAGCTATACCACGCTTTTGAACTGATAGAATCGGTTGAACCGTAAACCTGTAGCTTCACCGGTTCACTCTCCGGTCTTAATATTGGATTTTTTAGGAAAAAAGTATTAGCGTAAATTAGTCATTTTAATAGCGTAATTAATTTTTCATATAGAAAGATAATGGAGGAAGTATATTTCTTAATTTGGGTTTATTAATGTGGGGATATACATAGTAAATGCATAAAATGTGGCCAAAAAAATGTCGTTTGTTGATTTTAATATTTTAGCTTCTAAATAAGAACATGACTTCTAGTATGCTACAACTATTTGCTAGCTTGGATGACATTATAGGAATCTAGACTCCACACCTATAATCTTTAAGGTGAACAAGCAGTCGCTATATTTTAATATATTACACTTTACTTAGTTTATGAAAAATCAAAAAAATACATAAAAAGGAAAAAAATACAACATGGTAAAGAAAGAAAACAACAGAAAGAGGAAAAAAAAATAAGAACGAATAATAAGTAAAAAATGTCTTAAGAAAAAAATTGATATTTTAGGAATGAAAATTAAAAGACATAATCTAAGTGGAATGTGTTAATGCCATAATTAGAAAAAAAAATCTCAAAAGAGCATTTTTGATAATTTTCTCTAAGCTTTGTGAGAATATATTTTAGGCCTTCACTAATGTAACGTGCCTTATGTAAGTAGGGCTGTAAACGAGGTGGGAAATCTTCATCCCTGATGGGAATAGAGAATTCCTATAAGGTGGGGATAGTTTTTTTTACCACCGAACCTTTAACGAGGATGGAGTACGAGAATAACTCCTGTAACCTAAAAAATCTCTAACCCTAATAGTCCTCCATTAGGGATTCCTGAGAAATTTTTGATGTATTATTTTATTTTATTTTAATTTTTTATTGGTTTTTACCTAATAGATTAGAAGTAATAGACTATTGATGTTTGTTAAAATACTACTAACTATAAATATATAAAGGAAAAGAATGATGAATCGTGCCTCATGCCTATGTAATAGGCTACTCATTATGAAATTACACTATTGCAGTGATGAATAATTTCTAATTCTATTTTGAACTATTTATTTCATATTATAATGTGTTTTAGGTGTGACTCAGTAACATGTTTTTAAGTGTAACTAGAAGTTAATTTATTTAAAAAAAATGTGCAAAATGTTTATTCTTAGAGGAGAACATGAGTTCCCACAGAGAATAAATTCCCTATTGGGATGAGAATGAGGAAAAAAAAATTTCTGATTCCTCAGTTGGAATGAGATGAGAATTCCATTCTCCATCTCATAGTGATTTTTATACAAAATACGCAGAATTCTATGAAATAAGGGGAAATTGGCTCGGATTATGATAATACATGGAACAAATGTTTCATTCAATTAGTCAGGGGTGGAAGGCCATTTCATGCATTATGCAGAGATGCAAAATGGTTCTTTTTTTTTCAACAAGATGTAAAATGTTGTTTAATACTTGAAAAAGAATCATGGATTTATAGAAATTGAAAAACTCAGTGTTTTGCATATGGTATAAGATCCTAACTTTCAGAACACACCATTTCATAAGTCTTGTTCTTCTATTCTGTTGGTTGTGATTTCATATGTCACAAGTTTCAAAGTCTTCTACCCTCTTCACTTCTCTTCGGCTTCAACCGTGCATTGTGCAGAGTAAGAAACTCCTCTTAATTTAACTAATTGATTGCTGTAATAATTTATAATTTGTCAAATTGGGGATTTATACAATATGAGGACCGAGGTTCCGGATTGGTTGGCTAATTGCTGACTAAATTTGATACATGAGACGTAGACAGGTAATTACTAAATATAGACGAATTGGTCTAATGGATGCATAGATGAAGGATTTTGTTTGTGCGATAACTGTTACCGCTTATTTCTAAAAAACATAGCTTACAATATATGAACTCCCAGTTCTGCAATGATAATGAGACTGACTTTGTGAGACAAGAGATATATATACAGGTTTCCTTAAGGATTTTGACAATCCTATCTTGTTACCATTTTGGTTATTGGGGATCTGTTTTTTTCAACACCCATGGTAATGGAGTTACAAATCCCTGCTTTACTTGACTAACTCCTGTTTTCAGTAAAAAGAAATTATACATATACATGAGAATCAGAATGGATGTTCGCTAAACCTTTTTTAACTTATCCTCTTAAATATGTATTTTTTTCTTGTTAATAACTATCCTTCTAAGTAATTGATGGTTTAACCCGGTTGAGACTTTGGGTCATAATCCTCTGTCTTGACTAGTTTTTTCAACAGGTCCAATCTAAAAACCATACTTGCAAGTAGATGTTCTAAGTTACGAGCTAAAGGATTATCAATGTGTAATAAATTATGAACCTATTGAGCATTAAAATTCTAAATTTGGAAATACACTTCTGAATGATTAAATTTATACTCTGTTGGTTGGACTAGAAGTAGACCAAGGACATTGCAAAAGGGCAGAACTTGAGTGAAGGAGAAGAGGAAGGCATGCATGAGTGAAAAAGGGTCCAAGCTATGGGGGTGTTATCAGCTTCTTTATCTTATGACTGTTCAGTTGCCTTAATCCTTATAATGTAGTTGTTATTGATTGCTTGATGGTATGATTTGGTACTTAGTGAAGTAGTGGAAGCACTTTGATTTTGGCAACTAGTAGTTATATTTTGAAGAATAAAGGGACATTTTAGACTCTGGTTTACCATAACAATCTCGTTTGGGCCTAAAAAAACGTTGTTTAGGCCTAAAAAAACGTTGTTTAGGCCTTCATCCGTCTGTTTTAAGATTTTGGGTATTTTTGTATTTTTTTTTTGTTTTTCTTGTTAGGGTAGGTATGTAGCCTATATAAAGCCTTCTTTTTCCTATTGTAAGGCAGCTTTCAAATTATTCAATAATATAGAGACTTTCATGTTGAATTTCCATAAATTTTCGATTTTAGGGATTAATCGTTGATTGATTCCGTTTTCATGCGAACTTGCTGCATCCCTACTACTTAAGCAATCATCAATCATCTCGTTGTTCTTTTAAATTGGGTTTCTTCTTTTTGATTTTGTGAATTTAGCTTGTTTAACTATATTTTCTGCTTTCATATCTAAAATTTGCATTTCAATGTTAGTTAGGTTGCAGTTTTTAAGTTATGAGGATGAGAGAATCCATGTACAAATTCTGAAGTTTGTTTATTTTTACGTGGAATGTGTTCATACTGCTAACTTATATCCTTTAAAAAGCCCTTAGCAATTTGGCTTTTTAATTAATCCAATTCAAAAGGAATTGATGCTGTGAATGATTAAAATTAGTTGATAAATAGTTTTTCCACAATGTTGTTAAGTTTGAAGTCTTTTTTGCAAAATCAAGGTAGCTTACTGTTTGCCAGATTATTAGTATTCTTTAATCTAAAAAACTAGAACAAATTTAGGAAGCCTGCATTTATTTACTATATTCTCCCTAAATTTATGAAATTATCACTGTTGTATTTGGGTTCCTGTCTATCCAGAAATGATATTGCATTTTATTTCAATCGTTTATATGTTCTGGCGGAGGACTTAATAGGCTTTAGTTTAGAGTTGTTCATAAGTTGCTTCAATATTGAGACTATTTGGCTTCTTTTTCTTTTAAAATCCTTTCATCAGTTCAAGAAGATGATAATTATATAATTTCAATTAGTACGGAGAAAT
The DNA here is from genome assembly GCA_039660915.1 of Euphorbia tirucalli. Lineage (NCBI taxonomy): Eukaryota > Viridiplantae > Streptophyta > Magnoliopsida > Malpighiales > Euphorbiaceae > Euphorbia > Euphorbia tirucalli. The sequence continues at coordinate 45,919,338 of CM077636.1, forward strand.
GGATGGTTTGGTGATTGTTTGTTTTAATTTAATGTGTTGTTTTTGGCATTAATAATGAAGCCAGTCCTTATTATAATTAGTGTATGAGCTGTTATTATATATAAACAACATATTGTGAACAAAGAAAACATTCTACTTGGTTCAGTGAAGCAGAAAGGAACTAGCCATAGATATTGAAGCACTAAAGAAGATTGCAAGAACCGAATAGAATCTTAACATTGAGCAGTTTAAGTTTGTCATCTTTTTATTTCAGTACCCAACACCTTTACTGCAAGACATTTTAGCTCATTTTGTTCCTAATGTATTTTCCCAGTCCATCATTGTATTAATAATATGGATTAGTAAATTCATGTGTACTCATAGATAAATGCTCATAACATATTTGAGTTATATACAAAACATTAGTATATTTAGTTGTTGTTTAGACACTTATAATACACTTCTTATACATTGTTATACACTGTTTATACACTGTTATAAAATATTAGACATTGTTTATACACTTCTCATACACTACTTTTACATTGTTTATACACTTCTTATACATTATTATACACTATTATACACTTCTTATACATTGTTATACACTGTTTATACATTGTTATATACTGTTTATACACTTCTTATACAATGTTATATTTTTATACACTTATTATCAAACAAAGTTCATAATTTTATTATATTTTTAATGGATAAATACTTATACATTGTTATACACTATTTATACACTTTTTATACACTATCACAATGTTATATATTGTTTATACACTTCTGATAAGGTCGGTTTTTGACCTTATCTTTTAGGCAATTTCGTGGTTTGAACGGCAATTTTTAGAGTCTTTTGTGTGATTGTTTGTGTGGTTTTTGAGTATTTTGTGATTTTTATGTTTTGGATAGATTTTTATAACTTTTAGTATTTTTCGTGTTTTCTAGGGTTGTTTTTGTAATTTTGGACAATATGTCGTTTTTATGGTCCGTGGCGTTGGTGTGGTTATGTTTCTTTATGCTTGTTTTGGACAGGTATTATGACCCGGACCGGAAGTTGGAGCATCGACGGCAAGGAAGAGTTCGAAGTGCTAAAAATCAAGGTGGCACGGCGTGCCAATCCGGCGGGCCAAGAGATGCAATCCAGTGGAGTGGCACGAAATCGTGCCACTCATAGCAGCACGGCGTGCCAACCCCAAAACTACATAGCACGGCATGCCACCTCCAGCAGCACAGCGTGCCACCCCCAATTCTGCACAGCACAACGTGCCACTTCCACCAGCACGGCGTGCCGAGCTCCGAAATCCTGCTGTTGCCCTACTTTCATCTTTTCTTTTTCCTGGTTATAACCTAGCCATATAAATAGGTTATTTTCTGAGTTTGAAGGATCTTTTTCCAGACTTTTAGAGTGAGAGCAGAAACTTATAGCTAGGTTTTAGCTTGAGCTATTTGTGTTCTTTGAGTTTTGAACCATCAGTTGGTAGAAGTTTTACATAAAACCTTCCCCTTTTGCGACGTTCTTGGTTCCGGCTTGAGTTCGTCTATAGAGGTACACCCCAAGCATCTTCACACCGTCAGAATCTGGTTAATCGGACCAAAAGGGCATAAGTTTTTCTTCTTCTCTTTTGTAATTTGATTAAGTTAGTTTTTGATTCCGCAATTGATTGTGGTTGGATTGTAAACACTGAAGTCGTTTCACCTTTCTTGATTAATTCAATTGATTGCAATTTAATTTCAATTTTTATTCCTCTTCTTTATGCAATTCCCTTAATGTTAATCTAGTCTCATAAGATCTCAATTTATTAAGTTCATATTTGTGGCATTACCTAGATTGAACACCTAGGAAACCATTAGTATTAACGACACTATGGAATTTACGTGCCCCTATTTTCTGAGCTTTAGAATTAGACCGCCTCTAAACAAGGGAAACCGGCTAAGGACTTAAAAGATCTAGACACGCTAGGTTAAATTATCGAAAGAACATAATTAAGGGTTAATTGTTAAGTTAAATTCATCTATTGTAGTTAATTGATAAAGCCATCTCCATTAGCATTCATAGGTCGGTAAACCGCCAATTGATAATCCAAATTCAAGTGCAAAGTTATCTGGAATAGATCAACTAGGAGTAGGATAATTAGTTGTTAGTATAAACGAATCCAAAAACTAAGTTCCGCCTAGGACACGCAAGGAACCCGAGTAGTTTAGTGTTTGCAGAATATTTTTCTCTATGGGATCGATACCTGGACCAACCAGAATTATTACTTGTCAACGATAGGTACACTGCCTTAGTTGTGCGTTTCTAGGTTTAGTTTCACTACTTCGCCTAGGACCCATCAAGTTTTTGGCACCGTTGCCGGGGAGATTTATTATTCTACATCATTGAGCCAAACGTCTATTTGCTGATCTAGGCACTATTCTTGTGCATATAGTTAAATAATTTTTCTTTTTTTTGTGGATATTTGTTGCAATTTAGTTTTCTTTATTTTCTCTGTGTGTGTGTGTTTTCTAGCTTATGCGAACTCGCTCTCAACACCCTGAGCTTGTACCTTATAACCCTGAAATTGAACATTTGTGTAGCAGGAACCGTAGAGTACAACAAGAGCAAATTGTCCAAATGGATCATCATCAATAGGATGATGAGGAGAGACAGCTCCGGGAAAGAGTTGAGCAATAGCGACTCCGGCGAGAGCGGGAGGAGTTTGATAGAAGAAAGGGTGGTGATAGAGAAAGGGTGGTGATAGAGACAACATGGTCATGACTGACCTAATGGCTCCACATCGGCCCCGTAACAGATCCGGAGTGGTTATTCCAGCCATTACTGCCAATCACTTTGAGTTGAAGTCCAGCATGATCAATTTGATCCAAGGGAACGGACTATTCAGTGGCGGAATAAGTGACAACCCCAATGATCATTTAGACCGGTTTCTCATGGTGGCCGATACAGTCAAAATCGGTGGGGTGCCCCAAGATGCTGTGTGGTTGAAGTTGTTTCTGTTCTCATTATGCGGGGGAGCAATGGAATGGTACAAGTCTTTGAGGCCTGGATCAGTGACTTCATGGGATCAATTGGAAGAGCAGTTCTTAGCGTACTACTTCCCACCATCAAAAACGGTCTAGTTAAGGAACGAGATCATGGGATTCATGCAATTTGGGACTGAGACTCTTAACGAAGCATGGCAGAGATTTCAACGGTTATTGCAAAACTGTCCCCACCATGACATGCCGCGATTTACTCAGGTAAGCACGTTTTATCATGGTTTGACACCAGCTAACCGTGCCATTATTGATTCTTCTGCAGGTGGGGACATTTTTAAGAAGACTGCTACACAAGCCGAGGAGTTGATTGCGGAGCTGGCTAGAAAGAGTACCTTCTGGCAGTCGGACACGCCAACATGGAATGAGGTTCGGGCTGCGGATTTGGGACGCCAAGATGCAGCCATGGACCATGTGAACAAGAAGCTGGACCTGTTGATGTCCCGCCTGAATTTAAATGGGCCACAATACCAGCCGGTGTTGTGTGTATCATGTGGAGCGGAGCATCCCGGGCAAGAATGTGCAATGGGTGACCCATGCGCCCAACCATCCGAAAATGTAAGTTTTGTGGGAGGAAACCAAAGGTACAATAATTCTAACTCTTACCCACAAAATTTCAATAATAATAATAATTACGGAAGAAGGTATCAACACCCGAACATGTCTTATGGTAATAACCAAAATGTGTTGAGACCTCCTTTCGGATTTCATTATGAGCACCGTGAGCAGGGGTTAGGTAAGGCCCTATTTATTCCTAATGATCAGTCCCCACAGCAACCTTAACAGTCTAAGCAAGATGAGACGGTTTTGTCTTTATTAAAGACATCTCGTCTCGGCTTGCTGATAATGAAGCATACTGTAGGGATTTGGGTAAGCAGGTGGCTCAAATGAGTAGGGAGAGGCAGGAAAGACCTCAAGGAGCACTTCCGAGTAGAACTGAACAAAACCCTAAGGGTAATCAATGGGAGACAGCTTAAGTTATAACCCTACGAAGTGGTAGGCAAGTGGAGGACCGAGTGTAAAATGCTGATATTCCATCCCAACCTACTGAGGTAAGTGAAGAGTCGGGAGAGGTAAGCAACCCCGACTCGATTTCTGAACCGAAACCTAGTACAAATGAAAAAAGGGAAAATTCCTGACCCAGTGAGAGCCTATGTGCCTAAACTTCCTTATCCTCAAAGGGAGAAGAAAGATAAACTGGAGCAGAAATATTCCAAATTCCTAGAGATTTTTAAGAAGTTAGAATTTAATAGGCCATTGATTGAGGCTCTCCAAGAGATGCCCTCTTATGCTAAATTCTTTAAAGAACTTCTTGCAGGGAAAAGAAAGCTAGGCGAGGATGAAGTGGTGGCTTTAACAGAGGAATGTTCAATGATTATCACTAACAAACTCCCACCTAAGCTCAAAGATAGGGGCAGTTTTACTATTCCATGCCGGATAGGAAACTTGGAGATTGCCAATGCCCTATGTGACTTGGGTGCAAGTAAATTTGATGCCTTTGTCGTTTTTCAGGAGACTCGGATTGGGAAACCCAAAGCCAACCAATATGACCCTCCAATTGGCAGATAGATCTCTCACAAGACCAAAGGGGGTGGTCGAGGATGTGTTAGTAAAGGTGGACAAGTTTATCTTCCCCGCGGACTTTGTGGTAATGGATATGGAGGAAGATAGCTCGGTGCCCCTTCTACTTGAAAGACCTTTTCTCGCAACCGGTAGGACTTTGATAGATGTTCAGGAAGGTAAGATTATTCTTAGGTTGCACAATGAGGAGGTAAGTTTCAATGTCTATAATTCAATGAAATATCTATTAGATGTTGAAAATTGTAACTTTATGGACTCCTTTTGTCCTATTGATGCTTGTGTGGTTGAGAATTTGTGCAGTGAACTAGAATGCATCATTGGAGAAGGTCTAAGTGAAACTGAGGCAAATAAAGTGTTAAGTGAGGAATGCTCATGGGTGAAGGGACGGTTTGATAAGCTGGAGCGTGAAGTCAAGCCGGCACCTAAATCCTCATTGGAGGAACCTCCATCATTGGAGTTTAAAACCCTTCCCCCTAACCTTAAATATGTTTTTATGCATCCTCCAAAGGACTTACCAGTTGTAATCTCTTCTTTGTTAATAGGAGAGGAAGAGGACAAGCTGCTAGAGGTGATAAGGAAGCACAAAAGAGCATTCGGGTGGACAATCCACGACATCAAGGGAATAAGTCTGATGTTTTGCACGCATAGAATTTTCTTGGAAGATGAGGTAAAACCGTGTGCACAGCCTCAGCGTCGGTTGAACCCAAACATGAAGGAAGTGGTAAGAACCGAGGTGATAAAACTCCTCGACGCAGGTATCATCTTTCCTATTTCTGATAGTCAGTGGGTGAGTCCGGTCCAATGTGTGCCTAAAAAGGGAGGCACTACGGTAGTGAAAAATGATAAAGGGGAATTAATCCCTTCTAGAGCTGTCACGGGTTGGCGTATGTGTATTGATTATAGGAAGTTGAATGACGCCACCCGGAAAGATCATTTTCCATTGCCGTTTATTGATCAAATGTTAGAGAGGATGGCCGGGCATGAATATTTTTGTACATTGGATGGGCTATCAGGGTCCTCTCGATCAAGAGAAAACCACGTTTACGTGTCCATACGGGACATTTGCATATAGGCTGATGCCTTTTGGGTTGTGTAATGCCCGGCCACCTTTCAAAGATGCATGCTAGCCGTTTTTGCTGATATGATTGAGGATTTTATGGAAGTCTTCATGGATGATTTTTCTGTTGTTGGTCATAAGTTTGAGTCATGCTTGGGGAACTTGGACGTGAAGACACCAATTTGGCACTTAGTTGGGAGAAGTGTCAATTCATGGTCCGGGATTGCATTGTCTTAGGGCATAAGGTGTCGGGAAAGGGGATCGAGGTCGACCTGGCCAAGATTGAGGTGATTGAGAAACTGCCTCCCCCAAGTTCGGTTAAGTTAGTTAGGAGTTTCTTGGGACATGCGGGCTTTTATAGGTGTTTTGTGAAAAATTTTCTAAGATTGCTAAGCTGTTGACTGAGCTACTCCTAAAGGATGCCCCATTTAATTTCAATGATGAATGTATGTATTCTTTTAATTTGCTTGAGCAGAAATTGATTGAGGCACTGGTCATGGTGAGTTCGAATTGGGAAACCCCTTTTGAACTTATGTGCGATGCAACTGACATAGCTGTTGGGGCATGTTTAGGTCAGAGGGTGAACAAAATTTTTCACCTAATTTACTATGCTAGTAAGACATTAAACGGTGCTCAAATGAATTACACTGTGACTGAGAAAGAATTACTAGCTGTTGTGTTTGCTTTTGATAAGTTCAGGACTTACTTGGTCTTATCAAAAGTCATTGTGTATACTGACCATGCTGCTCTTAAGTATTTGCTGGCTAAACAGGATGTAAAGCCCAGGTTGATTCGATGGATTCTACTCCTCCAGGAATTCGATGTGGAGATTAAGGATAAGAAAGGAGTAGAGAACGTAGTGGCCGACCATTTGTCAAGACTACCAAGTAAAGGATCCGTATCCTCTCCGGAAGCGGACATTCGTGACACATTCCCTGATGAACAGTTATGTGGGGTAACCTCTATACCGTGGTTTGCAGACATCGCAAACTTCAAAGTCGGTAACATTCTTCCACCTAACCTCTCACATGCACAGAGACATAAATTCTTTCATGATGCTAAGGATTATTTTCGGGATGACCCTTATCTTTTTAGATTACGTGCTGATAATGTGATTAGGCGGTGTGTTGCTTATGAGGAGGTTCCCTCCATTATTGAGATGTGTCATGATAGAGAAGCGGGTGGCCATTTTGGACCCGATAGAATTGTAGGAAAAATTTTATCTAGTGGGTTTTATTGGCCAACCATGAAACAGGATGTCATTAGTTATATTCGAGCCTGTGATGCGTGTCAAAGGACGGGAAATATCTCCCAAAAGAATGAAATGCTCCAACAGGGTATCTTGGTGTGTGAACTTTTTGATGTTTGGGGCATAGATTTCATGGGACCCTTCCTAATATCTCATAACAACCAATACATTCTTGTGGCAGTTGAATATGTGTCTAAGTGGGTAGAAGCTGTCGCTTTACTAACCAACGATGCAAGGGTCGTTGTCAATTTTCTAAAGAAAAACATTCTTACTAGGTTTGGAACCCCAAGAGCGATCATCAGTGATGGGGGTTCCCATTTTTGTAATAGGCAATTTGACAATCTTTTGCACAAGTATGGGGTTAAGCACAAGGTAGCAACTCCTTACCATCCTCAGACGAGTGGGCAAGTTGAGGTTTCGAATAGGGAACTAAAATGAATCTTAGAAAAAACGGTAAGTGCATCTAGGAAAGATTGGAGTCTAAGGTTAGACGATGCACTATGGGCATATAGGACTGCTTTTAAGACACCTATAGGGATGTCCCCTTACCATTTAGTCTTTGGTAAATCCTGTCATCTACCTGTAGAACTAGAGCACAAGGCATATTGGGCTTTAAAATTTCTTAACTTTGATATGCAAGCTGCAGGTGAGCTTTGATTAAGGCAACTCATGGAGCTAGATGAGCTTCAGTTGAGTTCGTATGAGAATGCCAAGATCTACAAGGAAAGGACCAAGAAGTGGTATGACCAGCATGTAATAAAGAAAGGTTTCAACCAAGGGGAGTTGGTGCTCTTGTATAACTCCCGGTTGAAACTCTTTCCGGGCAAACTGAGAAGTCGATGGACGGGGCCGTTTACCGTGCATAAGGTCTACCCCTCCGGGATGGTGGAAATTGAAACCCCGGAGGGAATTCAACAAGTAAACGGGCATCGGTTGAAGCCCTACGTCAGCGGAGGATTGAAGGAGGAGAAGCAAGTCTTACTCCTTCGTGATGTGTAATGCTAAATCGTGGATGTAGAAGTCGAGCTATTCCGACTATAAACATAGCAATGAGGTACGTGTGCCTCCCTTGTACATTAATTTTTGTGTTAATATGTTTTTTTTGTGTGTTTTTGTGTGTAGGAATAGGTAATTAAGCAAGTTAATAAAAAATCGTGATCAAAAATGGGAAAAAAGTAAAGGTTGGCAGAATTCAGGATGGCACGCCGTGTCACAAGTAGCACGCCGTGCCAAGGTGAAATTGGAAGTAGCACGTGGCGTGCCAGGGTGGTATGCAATCTTCTCAGGCCGCTGTTCCGAAATCACGTGCAAGAGCAATTCAGCACGCCGTGACTGACATGGAGCACGTCGTGCCAAAGTGATGGTCTTCAAAGTGGCACAACGTGCCAATACAGCACGCCCACGTGCCGTCGTGCTGTTCTGGAAGAGGGTTGTGCATAAGCGCGCAGCACGCAGTGCCACATTCAGCACACCGTGCCAATTACAGGATCTTCAATGAGGCACGACGTGCTAATACAGCATGCCAATGTGCCGTCGCGCTGTTTCTGAAGTGAGTTGTTGTAAAGCAAATAGCACGCTGTGTCAAAATTGGAGCACGCCGTGCCGCAAATGCAATTTTCAAGGCAGCACAAAGTGCCGATCCAGTAAGTCGGCGTGCCCTCACGCTGTTTCCAGGTAAGTGTTTTTGCTCTGCTCAGCACGCCATGCTGATTGTTTGGCACGGCGTGCCGAGCGTTTAAATTTTGAAATCCTAGGTCTAATCCGCCCGCCTATATAAAGCACCTTTCCCTTCCCCCCTTTGTAACCGCCCATCATTCTTCTTCTTCTTCTTCCTCTTTCTCACTTTCTCTCACCTTCTCACTTTCTCTCTCTCTCTTCACTTTCTCTCTCTAGAACCAACTCTCCCCTTCTCCCTCTCTACCTTTCTTCTTCCTTCCTTTCTCCCCTTCTCCCTATCTACTCTTATTCTCCCTTCCTTCTTCATCTTCTCCCTCTCACCTTCTCTTCCACTCTAATTTTGCCCTAGGGTTTTCTTTTGCTTCATTTTCCTTGCAACTAGGTATGAATTCATGCTTTGTTCTCCCTTTACTCTTTTTATTGTTTGTTCTTTTTCTCATTTTGGTTTTGATTGATTGACTGTTTAATAGGATGATTGTTTTGCATTCTTTTTCTTTTTAGTGGTTTGTATTTACCACAGTAGGTTTTCTTTGGATTTGGGTTCCTTTGTTTTTGATTTTTGTTTTATTTTTATGGTTGTGCAATTATAGGATGAAGAAGAAGACCGTCGCCGATCGGAGACACGGTTCGTCATGACAGCCCATAGACCCGTCACCGGAACTGGTGCCACGTGACGAATTACCTATCGAACAGTTGATGGCCCCTTTGACGAGCCTCTCAAGGAAGTACAAATGCCCCTTTCCTTTACTTTCGGATGATGAAGGTAAAAAATACAAAACCCTATTTCCTTTAAAAAGCACCCCCTTTCGAACTTTCGATTGGGAATTTTTATTTGTGCAAGATAGGTCGGAGGCTGTACGAGCTAAATTGACTAGTCTAGGGTGGTATGAGTTTGTGAAGTCTAATCCACCCGTCTTTTGGGAGTTGAACCTCAAATTCTACTCCACCTTAAGCTTCAAAACAAACCCTGATACGGGCCTTAGGAGCATGACATTCTGCCTCTTTGGTACTGAACAGTCTTTAGATATTGAGGGCCTTAAGGCTTGCATAGGTATTGAGGGGAATGGTTACAAATGGCCCGAGAATTTGGATGCCAAGAAATTTTGGCGCATGGTAAGGCAAGGGGTATACCAACCTAGGTTTGCCAAAACTTCCCAAATTCATGACCCTATCTTGTAATTAATTCACAAATTTGTGTGTTTTAATTTTTCGGGAAAAACTGAGAGCAACCGAGTTAATGCATTTGAACTTTTAATCCTGTGGCATGTGCATAGTGAGATTAAGGTGCATATGGGCTTCTTTGTCATGGAAGCCTTATACAACCACCACAACCGAGCTAAGTCCGAACTAGGGTTAGGACATATTGTAACTTGTATTGCGTGCTTCTTTCATAGTAATACTTGTTATAGGAACCTCGATAGCATCCTTCCCAAGAAGCTTTCGAGGGGAATCTTGTCTTGCTCCCATGTTGTGACAGCTGCAGGTACTTCAAGTGCAGGAGGTTCGAGTAGGGGAAAGGCTCCTATGGACATAGATGAGGAGGACGAGAGTGAGGAAGCTGAGGATAGCTAGGAGGATGAGGAGAATGTTTCAGTGGGCTTAGATTTTATGGGGCGAATCGAAGGACGGCTGGATGGCATAATTGAACAACTGGAAGGCTTAACCGTCCATCAGGTTCTGCTTGAGCAGCGGATGAACGCGCGCCTTCATAGGCAAGCAGCTCAGCTCGCCAACGTCGAGGCGTTCGCCTCCCGTTTCTGTGCAGCCCAAGGGTGGCCATACCCGCTGCCACCAGCCCCCGATATGTGAGGTAACCCTTTTCCTTTCCCATTTAGTTTGTTCCTTCTTCCATTGCACTTTTGGAAGTAAGTGCAATCTAAGTGTGGGGTGGGTAAAGGGATTTCTCCCTTTCTTTTGCTTCTTTTTACATTGCATTCTTTTTGATTGTTTGTTTCGTATGTTTGTTGGTGTTGTTGCATATTTGGATGTTTTGTGTTGGTTTTTGGTTAGATTTAGGCTTTAGTTTTCAATGCATGTGGAGTTGGTTTTGGTTTGATAGTGTTTTTAGGTTGTTTATGTGTCAATTGTCGTTTGAATAACATTGCTTAATCCACCCTCGAACCTAAGTCTCTGTGCTTGGATTGGTAGCAATTGGCTAGGGATATTAGGAGTTGTTTGCAAGTCATTAGCTTGTTTGTGCGTGATTTGTGATTCTTGATGGTAACCATTGGTTAGATTTGTCATTAAGGTTACATTAGGGAATTAATCCTCTACCTCTACTTACATGATCGAGCTAGGATTACGCCTTGGAACATTGGTTGAGTCACACGGCCTAGCATACAACCCCTAGTACATTTGTGAGAATTTGAGCCTTTGGAACCATTTCACATCGGTTCTATTTCTTTGTGAGGGTAAAAACAATCGTGGCACACTAGATCGTAGAACCCGGTGTCATTTTGCACTTGGCATCAAGAGCTTAATATGTGGAGACCCTTAGGATTAACCCCTTGACTTAAATGAGCCTAACCCTAACTACTAATTCATCCCTTAGATCACCCAAAGCCACTAAATTAACCTTTTTGACTTAAAAAAACCTTCACCAAGCCAAATCTATCATCCTAACTTTTTACCACTCACTTTGATTTTCCTTTCTTACCCTCCTCTCCTAAATCAAGTAATTGGCTAAGTTGTTCATTTATTTTGGGTCAATCACTGTTTGCATTTCAACTCTTTCACATCTAGTCCTATGGAAAAATTGTGTAAAATAAATAAATAAATAAATAAAAAGAAAAAAAAAAGAAAAAAAAATCCAAATAGAGTCAATACATATGTTCGGCTCCTTTTTGTAAAATTCGGAGTTTGTGAACGCATGTCTTGTTTGTCCGGTTTGCATCTTTAAGCCGGTATTTGTGTTCCATGTTTCAGTTTATTTGTTGAATAAAGGATTAGGGCGATCATCTAATTGCCTTGACCCATGTCTTGTCATTTTTTTTTCCCCCATTGAGTTGTGTTTTGGCCGTTGGGCGTGGATAAGGCCTTCTTATTGTCAATTTAATTTCAAAAAAAAAAAAAAAAAAAGCAAAGCAAACACTCTTAGGACTAGTTTTGAGTTGAAAGTTGCATGACCCGTTTTTAGTACTTAGTCAATTTGTATATTTTACTTGATTTGTAGGAGTTGTATACCTAAAATTTCCCTTTTATCAAACCTACCCCAAGCCGTAACATTACAAGCCCCAGGTTCTCTGATTTTGCTCCTTGACCAATGACTTCACCGGGATTGCCATTAGTTTGCTATGTGATGTGTGCCATTGTTTGTTTTTGTGTGCTCATCCGCCTTACCTTGAACTTGAGCGTTGGAGTGACATCTTGTGAGGTGCTTTGTGGTCGTATAAACTCTGTTTGTTCCTCGCCCTTTGACTAGCTAAATTTTGTTGGGTTCGGGTATTGAGTGGTTTTGAACCTGGTACGCCTAGTGTCATTTCGAAAGTGATGCTTTACCTTCTTGAGTTTATGAATTTCGTACGGTTAAACCCTTAGTTGGATTTGCAAGTAAAAGCGAGCAAGTTTACTCCTTTGTCTTTAGTTTATTTGCTTGAGGACAAGCAAGACTTTAAGTGTGGGGTGGTTGATAAGGTCGGTTTTTGACCTTATCTTTTAGGCAATTTCCTGGTTTGAACGGCAATTTTTAGAGTCTTTTGTGTGAATGTTTGTGTGATTATTGAGTATTTTGGGATTTTTATGTTTTGGATAGATTTTTATAACTTTTAGTATTTTTCGAGTTTTTTAGGGTTGTTTTTGTAATTTTGGACAATATGTCGTTTTTATGGTCTGTGGCGTTGGTGCGGTTTTGTTTCTTTATGCTTGTTTTGGACAGGTATTATGACCCGGACCGGAAGTTGGAGCATCAGCGGCAAGGAAGAGTTCGAAGTGCTGAAAATCAAGTGGCACGGCATGCCATAATTAGGGCACGGCGTGCCAATCCGGCGGGCCAAAAGATGCAATCCAGTGGAGTGGCACGAAATCGTGCCACTTATAGCAGCACGGCGTGCCAACCCCAAAACTACACAGCACGACGTGCCACCTCCAGCGCACGTGCCACCCCCAATTCTGCACAGCACGGAGTGCCACTTCCACCAGCACGGCATGCCGAGCTCCGAAATCCTGCTGTTGCCCTACTTTCATCTATTCTTTTTCCTGGTTTTAACCTAGCCGTATAAATAGGTTATTTTCTGAGTTTGAAGGATCTTTTTCCAGACTTTTAGAGTGAGAGCAGAAACTTATAGCTAGGTTTTAGCTTGAGCTATTTGTGTTCTTTGAGTTTTGAACCATCAATTGGTAGAAGTTTTACATAGAATCTTCCCCTTTTGCGACGTTCTTGGTTCCGGCTTGAGTTCGTCTATAGAGGTACACCCCAATCATCTTCACACCGTCGGAATCCGGTTAATCGGACCAAAAGGGCATAAGTTTTTCTTCTTCTCTTTTGTAATTTGATTAAGTTAGTTTTTGATTCCGCAATTGATTGTGGTTGGATTGTAAACACTGAAGTCGTTTCACCTTTCTTGATTAATTCAATTGATTGCAATTTAATTTCAATTTTTATTCCTCTTCTTTATGCAATTCCCTTAATGTTAATCTAGTCTCATAAGATCTCAATTTATTAAGTTCATATTTGTGGCATTACCTAGATTGAACACCTAGGAAACCATTAGTATTAACGACACTATGGAATTTACGTGCCCCTATTTTCTGAGCTTTAGAATTAGACCGCCTCTAAACAAGGGAAACCGGCTAAGGACTTAAAAGATCTACACACGCTAGGTTAAATTATCGAAAGAACATAATTAAGGGTTAATTGTTAAGTTAAATTCATCTATTGTAGTTAATTGATAAAGCCATCTCCATTAGCATTCATAGGTCGGTAAACCGCCAATTGATAATCCAAATTCAAGTGCAAAGTTATCTGGAATAGATCAACTAGGAGTAGGATAATTAGTTGTTAGTATAAACGAATCCAAAAACTAAGTTCCGCCTAGGACACGCAAGGAACCCGAGTAGTTTAGTGTTTGCAGAATATTTTTCTCTATGGGATCGATATCTGGACCAACCAGAATTATTACTTGTCAACGATAGGTACACTGCCTTAGTTGTGCGTTTCTAGGTTTAGTTTCACTACTTCGCCTAGGACCCATCAACTTCTTATACACTATTATACATTGTTTATTACACTTCTTATTCACTACTTATGCACTATTATACACTGCTTATACATTTTTATACACTATTTATATGCTTCTTATACATTGTTGTACAGTGTTTATACACTTCTTATGTACTGTTATACATTGTTATATATTGCTATATAATATTATACACTAGTTATACATTGTTGTACGCTGTTTATACACTTCTTATACATTGTTATATACTGTTTATACACTTCTGATACATTGTTATACACTATTTATACATTTCTTATACATTGTTATATACTGTTTATACACTTCTTATACATTGTTATACACTATTTATACACTTCTTATACATTGTTATACACTTCTTATACATTGTTATACACTGTTATACACTTCTTATATATTGTTATACACTTCTTATACACTGTTACACACTATTTATACATTTCTCATACACTGTTATGCATTGTTTATACACTACTTATACACTGTTATATATTATCATACACATATTATACAATGTTATATGTTTATACACTTATTATACATTGTTATACACTCTTTATACACTACTGATACATTGTTATACACTTATTATACAATGTTATACACTCTTTGTATACTGCACATGAATTGTTATACACTTCTTATACATTGTTATGTACTGTTTATACAATGTTTATACACTTCTTATACATTGTTATTCACTGTTTATACACTTCTTATATATTGTTATACACTATTTATACACTTTTTATATACCGTTTATACACTTCTTATACATTGCTATACACTATTTGTATACTTCTTATACACTGTTATACATTGTTATACAATGTTAATACACTTCTTAAACATTGTTATACACTGTTATACATTTCTTATATATTGTTATATGTTGTTATACATTGTTTATACACTTCTTATACATTGTTATACACTATTATACATTGGTTATACACTATAATGCTTAAACAATGCATAAAATAAGGTACAAACAATGTATAAACAAAGTCTAATAGTTTCACAAAGGTATAAACAATGTATAAGTAAAGTATGATTATTGTAAAACAAGGTATAACTAATGTATTTTTTTTATAAAAGTTATAAATACACTATTATACACTACTTATACAGTATTATACTTTGCATGTACACTGTTATATATGACTTATACACTATGATGCTTAAAAAATGTATCAATAAGGTATAATTAATATATCACAATGTATAATTAATGTAATTAATGTATAATTACAGTGATTATACCTTAGTTATACCTTAATTATACCCTAAGATACACTATTACAGTGATTATACCTTAGTTATACCTTAAGATACACTATTACATTGATTATACATTAGTTATACCTTAAGATACACTATTACAGTGATTATACCTTAGTTATACCTTAATTATACCCTAAAATACACTATTACAATGATTATACCTTAGTTATACCTTATAACAGTTTCCTATTGTTGTTATATATGTTTTCATTGTCATATACTGCTATATACTATTTTCAAGCATTGTTTATATACTGTTTATATATTGTTTATATACTATTTATACAAAAACTAAAGGTGAAAAAAAACATCAGAAAAAATATATACATATGGATCTCGTTTCGAAGACAAAAAAAATAGAAAAAACTTTCTAAAGTCGCATGACGAAAAAATAAATGCATTGTGAGATTAATACGAAATTAAATTAAAATTATAAAAGAGGAGAGAGAAAAGTGGACAACCCAGAGAAGGTATTTTGGAGATTATGATTTTTGCTTTGTTGTCTTTTGGAGAAGAATCACGTAAAAAGGAATGGTTTGTTTTTTGTATTTTTGAAATTTTAGAAAGTTTTTAATGTATTTATGTAAACTTTTCTTTTTCAAGTAAATATGTTATATGGTGTTAAAAGGTAAGTATTTTTGTAAAATCTCCTTTATAAAAGGATGTATATGGGCCAAAACCATTGTTAAGTTAATGTTTCTCGATGCAAACTTAAATAGCATACACTGAAAAAAACTATACGTTGATATATAAATACAAGAATACCTAGTTTAAAATTATAAATGAAGCCATAATTAATTATAATAAACTTTGTAATTAATATCGGTATTCTATTAAAAAGAAAAGTTTCATTAGCAAAGTTTATTGGGTGGTAGGAAAGTCTTAGTAAGACTTAAAATTCAAAGTAGTATAGTGACATTATGTAAAAGAGTAGTTTCGATGGAAGTGGCGTTAAAATGATAAGTGCTAAAAATAGAATATCCACGAGCGAATCGAAAAACACCGGTTCCTCCAACGATTGGCATCTCTCTTACTGGTTCAGTGAAGAGGTTCCCACCAAGAATACTGATAAAACTACCTTTGTAGGGACCATCAGTGAAAGCAAAATCAAAAGCCATAATAAGCATGGCTTCAGATTGTCCACAATATCTGTAAAACCCTTGTGATCGCCCTATCAAATTGGATTTGGGATCTAGTCCTTGGGTAATTGGGTCATCCATCATTGCCATAGTACCAAATTGAGAAGAGAATTTATGGGTTAAGTTAGATTGCGCAATTGTGACAACAGTAAAGTCATCTCCACTATCTTTTTGTTGTTGATAGAATTCAATGTTGATTATTTTGCCTTCTTTAGTGGCTTCCATGTGAACTTGTGCAAAAGCTTTCCCTGCCATTATGGAAATGATGAGAAAAACTAATTTGTAGATGTTTCTCTTATTGATTCTTTTCGTCTTTTTTGTTTTTACTTTACAGAAATGTTGTTGATGCTTAATTAATTTATTTCTATGGAGACTTAAATAGTGTTGAAGATATCCGAATTCATTTATCTTAATTAATTTTTGACATTTTACTAGCTACCTAAAATAATATGAAATGAAAATTTTCATTACTTCATAGTTTTTAATTGTTGTTTGTTGTTAGCTAAAATAATAGGTTTAAAAAGTCTTTCTATTGGCTCACAATTATTTATTGTCTATTAATATCATTGCGAGGGTTAGCCTAGGCATGCATTAACATGTCTAGAAAGAGGAAATTTCTTAAAAAATGTTTTGTTTTTCTTAATTGTACTTGACAATACTATTATTCATCTCATTACTATATGTTAATTCTTGACACTCATGTTACTTATGATAATATTATCAATATATTCTTTTACTGGCATCTAAATTTGCCCTTATTTAAACTAAGAAAGATGCTTGGTATTAATGGAGATTATGTTATAGTTAAACCATGATAATTAAGAAGAAAGAGAAGTTCGGTTTTTCAAAGAGAAAAGTATTAGGGTAAATTAGTCATTTTGATAGCCTAATTAATTTTTCATTCAAAAAGGAAATGGAGGGAGCATATTTATTAATTTGGGTTTATTAATATGGGGATATATATAGCAAATGAATAAAACATGGCTAAAAAACCATTGTTTGTTGATTTTAATGATTTTAGCTTCTAATTAAGAACGTGTCTCTTAGATTGTTGCAACTATATGCTAGCTTGATGACATTCTAGGAATCTAGACCCCATACCTATAACTTTTAGGGTAAAAAGTTTATTAATCCCTATATTATAATGTATTATATTTTAAGGTTTTTAAATTTTGTTTAAATCAACTCTGTGACCCTCCAACGCTGTCATAAAGTGATAAGTTTGTATCACAATATGGTACTTCATTATTCTGATGAATTTTTTCTAAAATAGTGCTGATACCTTGGTATCATAGGGTTAATTGTTAGTGAATTTTTTTTTATTGAAAACAGTATATAATATCTTTGTATCATAAGGTGAATATTATTATTTTGAGAATAATTTAAAAGAAAATAGTGGTGATACCTTATTAGTTTAGTGAATTTTTACTTAAAATAGTGGTGATTATTTGGTATAAGAAAGTGAATTTTATTACTTTGTCGAATGAGTGATACCTTGACGATATCACTAGTGAAAAAAGTAAAATGCACAGAAACATACAAAATGTGTAGAAAAATAAATTAAAAACAAAAAACAACGGAGAAGAATGAATGAAAATAATGAAGAAAATAGCAAAAATACTAAAAATACGAAAAAATAGAAAAACTTAAATAGCATACACAAAAAGAAAATACATTATAATAATTGGACAAAAGGGTAAATTGTTTCTAGCATAGGAGCAAAAAAGTCTTTAGTCCTTGAAAACAGTGGTACTACCTTGGTATCATAAGGTGAATCTTCTTATTTTGATTAATTCTTACTAATAACAATTGTGATACCTAATTATTTTTGTGAATTCTTACTGAATAGAACAGTGATACCTCATAATTTTAGTAACTTCTTAATGAAAACGGTGTAGATATCTTGGTATTACAAGGTGATACCTTATTATTTGGGCGAATTCTTACTGAAAAACAATAGTGATATGTTGACATAAAAAGTGATAAGTTGTTATCATAATATTATACTTCATTATTTTAATGAATTCTTCCTGAAATAGTGGTGAATTCTTAAAACACATGGTCTAAGAGGAATGTGTTAATGCCATAATTTGAAAAAAAAAATCTAGAAAGAGCATTTTTTTTATAATTTTCTCTAAGCTTTGTGAGAATATTTTTTTAGGACTCACAAGTATAACGTATCTTGTGCAAGTGGGTTTGTAAACAAGTCAGAGAATCTTTATTCTCGACAGAGAATTTCTGGCATGAATCCCCATAAGGTGGGGTCAGTTTTTTGTACTTTCCAATCTTTAACAAGTATGGGAACGGGGATAACTCCCTCGAACCCAAAATATCTCTGGCCCAAATAGTCCTCTGTTGGAGATTTCGTAGAAATTCCCGATGCATTATTTTATTTTAATCTTTTATTAGGTTTTACCTAATAGATTATAAGTAATAGATTATTGATGTTTGTTATGTCTCCATGTATAGAAACAAATTTTATCATAATTTACAACATTTTGCAGAGCTATAATTAAAGAAAGAAGTAAAAGCCAAACACAAAGAATTAATATGGAAAACTTTTACAAATTAGTTTTGCTCATCATTTCCATAATAGCTATGAAGGAATCCGTAGAAACCCAAGGAGTAACTGAAGAAGGGAAAGTAATCAACGTTGAATTCTATCAACAACAAAATGATAGTGGAAATGACCTTACTACTGTCGCAATTTCTCAATCTAACTTAACTCATAAATTTTCTTCTCTATTTGATACTATGATAATGATAGATGACCCAATTAACACCACTTCCATGGCCACTATTCTTTACTATAATGTCACTATAGTATTTTAAATTTAAGTCTTACTAGGACTTTCCTGCCACCCAATAAACTTTGCTCATGATGCTTTTTTTAATAGAATAACTATATAAATTAAATAAGTTGGTCAAATTTTTTATTATAATTAATTATGGCTTTAGTTTGTTCTTTATTTTTTGGATATGATACAAAGATTCCCCTAATATTTGACCCAAAGTTGGATATACCCTTATCCACTACAAGAAAAATAGTGATCTCCAAGGGAATTTGGAACGAAAATTCTCTTGCGGATGCATATCTACAATGAACGTGATTCCTTTGCAATATACGTCTTTGCAGATTTTTTTTCAAGGAGTATAAATTCCCCTTTAGATTTGGAAGGGAAATATTCACTTACAAAATCCCTTACAAATTTACGAAGGAAAGTCCAATTTTCAAAATTCTCGTTCAAATTTGTAAGTGATATTTTCCTTTAGCAAATCCCTTACAAAATGGCATGTACAGATGTTTATATTAAATTGATTGTTGGGGTGTCCTAGTCCAAAGGCATTGGTTCTTGATTGTATTATACATTGTACGCAAATATTTTGTATTATACATTGTGGTAAATAAAGGCATTTAATCTATTTATTCGTTTCTTGTGCAATTTAAAAAATAGAGTATCCATTGATTATAGCCATACTCATGTTAACTAATATAGGTCATTAGCTTTTGAGACTGGGAGTAGTGTTAAAGCTATAATCATAAAGTAGTCCCATGTCTGTTCTGGTCATAGGAATGAATAGAGATAAAGATCAACATGTACTTGACTGGATGATAGTGTCTCACTTACCATTGGACATGGGATGCCAGTCAAGTATATGGGTACATGTTGGGTAAAATGGTACTGAACCGATCCACCTGGAGAATACCTCATGGTCCGATCATCATAGGTGTTTCTTAGGTAGTTCTTGATATTATCCTTAGACCTAATTTCACAATAACATGACATGGGATCTCATTAAATAAGGAAGGGAAGATGAGAATTTCTTAACCATAAGATTTTACCAATTTGGTCAAACTAAAAAATGAAATTTTTTTAATCTCCAATTCACAACTCCGTTCCTAAGCAAGTTTACTTATATAAAATCTCATTATTTAACCTCCTCTAATGTCAATCCAAGTAGACCCTAAGTGTTCACGTGCGATTAAATGTTTAGTTATAGAAATAGATCAACAGTCCTTGATTCTTAGCGCCAAATTAACTGAATTTCACTTTTTTTTTTTTTTTGTGAAATTGAGGTATTGTTTTTGTAAGTCTGAAAAGTAAAAAATGAAACAAAAGCAATAATGAATTAAAATAAAGAGATTTAACCAACTTGTAATTGATATAAGGTATTTTATTAAAAATAAAGCTTCATGATGGGAAGCGACATACCAACACTACAAGGGAATTGTAATGGTTGTGTAAGTGCTTCGCAATGAAGGACTTAGGCGAAGCTGAGACGATCCTAGGGATCAGTATCTACAGGGTTAGATCCAATCGGCTTCTGGGCCTAAGTCAGGTCAAGTACATAGACATCGTTCTGAAAAGATTCAGCATGGACCAGGCTAAGAAAGGTTTCTTGCTAATGGGTTATGAGCTGAAACTTAGCAAGAAGTATTGTCCTAAGACAAGGCAGGATAGGGAGAACATGAATTGGTCCTATATACGTTTCAGCTATGGGATCAATCATGTACTCCATGCTATGTACAAGACCTAATGTCGCCCATGTAGGTCAGGAAGAGCAGTCAGTTACTAGGTACACTGATGCAAGCTTCCAGACTGACCAGGATGAATATAAGTCGCAGTATAGGTATGTGTTCATGCTAAATGGTGATGTTATTGTTGGAGAGGCTCCAAGTAATCGACCATCACGATTTCTATCACAGGAACTGAGTACATTGCAACGTGTGACACAGCTAGGGAAGCTGTGTGGATAGAGAAGTTTATCACGGAACTGGGGATAGTATCTACTGTCCTGGAACCAGTTGATATCTTCTGTGACAACTAGGGGCTGTTGCACAAGCTATGTGCCCCGGTCACACATATACACGAAGCACGAACTCAGGGAGTTTCACCTATTGCGAGAAATCGCTGAGGGGGTGACATCTCATTACAAAGAGTGGACACCAAAGACAATGTCGCAGATCTTTTGACCAACATGCTTGGCTATGCCTCTGCACGAAGGTTATACTAGATCTATAGGGATTAGACCCATGCCTAGTAGGTACTAGTGCAAGTGGGAGATTGTTGGAAATGCCCTAGTCCCGAGGCATTGGTCCTTGTGTTTGTATAATACATTTGTACATTAATGTAATCTTTATGTATTATGCAATTTGTGTCAAGGAAATAAAGGCATTAATCTATTTATTATATGTCTTGTGCTATATTTTAAATAGAGTATCCAATGGACATATCCATATCCACGTTGTCAAGTGTGAGGCACTTGGCAGTAAGACCGTGGATAGGGAAAATGATATGGCCATAAATTCATCCGTAGTCTGTTCCAATCATGGGAATGAATGGAACCAAACACTATCGTTAGCCTGGTTGTATGGCGGTGTCTTGCCGGTCATAGAACATGGAATGTCAACTAGGTTAATGGGTACATGTAAAAAGGGCATGGTGCTGGATTGATCCACTTAACGGGAATCTGCATGGTATAGTATCACAAATGATTCTCGTGTAGTACTTGTATAAGTCCTTCGACCGGACCATATGATGGTGCTGCATGTGAGGTGACACACTTTGGTGTACGCCCAACGGGCCTGTAAAAGGGTGCCAAGTACGGGTACATTCGGGTGTGTCAGTAAGCATGGCAGCACTATGGATATGCAGAAGGGAATGTCACTCAGTGATTCACTGAGACGATATCATCGGCCTCTTGAAGAATGTTACTGATAAGTGTGCGGCCGCACCCAAACAAGATTGGATCTTGTTTGTGAGCATCAGTTCATTCGGTATCAAGTCAAGGTCCAGACACAAGGAGGGTGATACTTCCATGCCTCTGTGTTGGACACCGATATCAGCGACATGGGATTTACAAGTTCAAACTACAGGGTTACGTTTTCAGTTGGACTGCTTACTCCGTCTTAATTGGGGGCTGCAGTGGCTTGCTAGAGTCCGCCTGCAGTCTGTGGGCCTTGGCCCACTGCCAACATAAAGACGGGCCTATTGGGTCGTACACATTGAACGTCTGGACTTTAACTAGTCGGATTAAGTGTGTACTTGGAGTATACACGTTTGAAGAGAGAGAGACATATTAATTATATTATATGCATCAATCGGATTGATCAAAGTGATATAATTAATATTTATTTTGGCCTTCTCATAATTAATTCAATGAATTAATTTATGGGATTATTTCCTAGGTGGAAATATTATGACATGTATAGGTTTACATGTTTGTCATTTTATGTGTGTCTAATTTAATCCATTGATTAAATTAATAGGTCAAATGAATTTTAATTTAAATGTATGTAATATGTTACATGGTATCATATCTAAACATACATGTTCAATTAAAGTTGCATTTGAATTTAAATAAATCAAAGGAATTAAATTGGGCTTAAAAACTTAAAATGAATATTCCCACTTGGCTTGGAATGGTTTGGCCGAATATTTGCATGGAAAGGGATGATAAGAATGAGTCATTTTGTTGGACAAAAAGTAATGATGAAGATGGTGAGTCATGCATGACTTTTTGGTAAACAAATATGACATCTTCATTCTCTTCTTCTTTTTGGCCGAATTGTTGGAGTATTGGTGAGTCATATTCTTGACTTTTTGGTATTATGGATGAAGATGAAGAAAAGGTGATGGTGAGTGATGGTGGTGAGTCACCATGGTGAGTCATTGGTTTGACTCATTGGTAGCAAAGTTGGACTTTGCTCTTCCATCTCATCTCCTTTTCTTTCATTAGAGATAATCACCATTAACTCTTCACTCCACTTTTGGCCGTCCATCACTCTTGCTTTAAGAGAAATTGGTTTTCTATTAAAGTATGAATTTTGCCCACTTTTATGCATTATTTCTTTTGGAAAGAAATTGGATGCACACTTGAGAGAAACTTGGTTCTATCTTTGGCTAGATAGATTTTTCTTTTGGAAAGAAATTTGGACAGCCATATTTCCTCTTGTGGGCAGCCCTCTCTCCCTCTCTTCTTGTCATCCGAGTCGCTAGCACGGGTTTCGGTCCGAGAGCCGTTCGTGTACGCATCGGTGGAGGAAATCTACACTTGATTTCTGCAGTCTGCATCCGTCTCTTAGAGAGACTTTGTGGTGAGTTTTTGAAACCCTCCTTTTATGCTTTTAGTTTTTGATTTCCACATCTTAAGCTCCTGGGCCGGATTCGAGGAAATCGACGCGTATTTCCGCTTTTATCGGTCGGTTTCCCGTGACGAATCCCAACAGTGGTATCAGAGCGGGCTTTTGATCCGTGGAAATCTTTAACTTGGCGGATCCCGTATTTTAAAATTGGCGATTTTTGGTGGACGGGATTTATTTTTGGTTTGGGGTTTTTGTGATTTTGCCCCTTGAATTTTGCAAATGGAAAAGTTTTGCATATTGGTTTATGCTTTGTTTATTTTTCTATTTGTGTTTTGTTTATGGAAATTTTATTTTGCATATAGGTTTTATGCTAGATTTAATTTCCTATGCATGATTTTATTTCTTGGTGATTTAATTTCATGTTGCTTGTTTTTGTTTCGGAAAAATCACGGACCGTTTCGGGTCGAAACGGGGGCAGCAGCCGCTGCCTGCGGCGCTAGGCGCCACAGGCAGCAGCTGCTGCTGGCTGCTGCCTCGGCAGCAGCTGGGCTGCTGCTGGCCAGCAGCTGCTGCTGGGCAGCAGCTGCTGCACGCCAGCAGCAGGGCTGCTGCGCGCCAGCAGCTGCTGCTGGGCAGCAGCTGCTGCACGCCAGCAGCAGGCTGCTGCTGGGCAGCAGCCGCTGCGCGGCAGCGGGGCTGCTGCTGGGCAGCAGCGCCGCGGCTGCTCCGCGCAGCGGGCCGGGCCCGTTTTTGGATTTGGCGGGATTTTTTGGGCCGGGCCGGATTTAAAATTTTAAAAATATGCGTGTTTAAATTTTGGTAATTTTTATACGCGTGGGATTTTAAAATTTTAATTGTTTTAAAATTGTGCGTGTTTAATTTTGGAAATTTTATGCGCATGTTTTATGAATGGATTTATTTTTCGTTCATGCGATATTTATTTTGGAAATAAATACGGTTAATTGAAATTGGTTCGGGTTTTCTTGGCACGATTACCCAGACGGCTAATTTTGGAATTCATGGTTTCCCAATTGGATTGGGAGCAATTTTACCTGGGTTGGAGGCCCAAAGCCCGCACGGGTTTAGAACCATGATCGGCCAAAATTTGGCGATTTCAAAATAATGGCTATGGACATATTTGAAATGGGATTAATTCATGCATTTAACATGTTTATAAATTGTATGTATTGGATACGTGTATGTATGATTAAATGCATGAATGGATGTTTTGGGCCTTATTTATTCGGGTTGTAATATTCTTTTGGTAAATACGGCCTACGCGCCGTTTTTCTTTTATGTAATTTTATTTTATGTGTTTATGATGGAATTATGTAAAGAAGAAGAAGCCGATTGGATTGGCGTGCTAGAAGGATGAGGATGCAGCCCACCTGATGTCGTTCTAGTATAGGTTTACTAGAATTATATTAGGATGTAAATTTTGGCCCATAGCATTTCATTTTTATTTAATTATGCTTTATTTATTTACATGTGAGAATGTATGTACAAACCCAATTTCACCCGCCTATGCATCTAAGCCGTTATTAATTGAATCTAATAACCATAAGGTAATTACTAAGTCTCTTAAAAGTGCTTCCCTCATTCATAACCTACTCGAAGTGGGGATAGGCCAGCTGTAGACCAACCCTCGTTGGATGCACTGGAGTATCGTCATTTTGTATTGGGTTGGAGTATTGGTTACTCTAACACTTGGATGGAGGTTTTGACTTAGCGTGGGTAGTAGGATGTTCCTGGCCCTAAGCACAGATGGGTAAGTGCCAACAGACCCATCAAACCGAGAGTCCCTAGGTTGGGATTGGATGGCGTTCCTACCTAAAAATTGGGATATAGTTGTTCCAGGCCCTCGTCTGGCTATATCTTCATATAATATGGATCTCGGCCCATGAGCCCAACAACTCGAGTTAATTAATAACACGATTCATTATTAATTATATATATGGGAAGAACATGTTAAGTCCTTTATCAACGCTCGTAATTTTTCTGTGTAGAAACCAATGGCTACGAATGATACTTTATCACTGCGATCTTTCTTGGAATGGGACAAGCTTTCTGGCCCTAACTTTTGGGACTGGTCTATGAACTTAAGGAAAGTTCTAAGACAAGAGTCTAAAGAGTATGTGCTCGAAAAGCCTGTACCGGTTGTGCCAATGGGAAGTAATCCACCGGCTGCCCAGCTGGAGGAATACTTGGCACATGTAAAAGATAACCGGGATGTGACATGCCTGATGTTGGCTAGTATGGTTCCTGAATTGCAAAAGCAGTTCTTGGATCATCAGGCCTTTGCTATAATGGCAACTCTTAACGAGATGTTTTATGAGCAAGCTTATCAGGAAAGGTACCTGATCCACAAGGCATTCTGCAGCTGTAAGATGGGAGCCGGGACATCTGTGAGTGCACATGTGCTCAAGATGAAGGGCTATCTGGATAATTTAGCCCGTCTCGGAACTCCTATCTCACGGGGGCTGGCGGTTAGCACAATCCTGGATTCTTTACCGGATTCTTATGATCAATTCATCCTAAACTTTTACAAGCAAGGGATGGACCGTACTGTTAGTGAGCTGCATTGGATGCTTGAGCTCGCTGAACTGTCGATCAAAAAGACTCCGCCGGTACTTGAGGTTAACAAGGGGAAACCTCCTTTTGCTAAAGGCAAGGCCAAGGCTAAGGAAGCCAAGGCTAAAAAGGCTAAAGCCCAGCCCAAGGCCCGTTCCAAGGATGTCTGCTTCGGTTGCAAGCAGGCTGGACATTGGAAAAGATCGTGTCCCAAGCTTTTGGGAGAGAAAAGGAAGATGCAGGGCGTGTCTTCATCAGGTATATATGTCATAGACATTAACCTCTGTTTCAACATCTTATGTATTGGATACTAGATGTGGTTCTCACATTTGTTGTAATGTGCAGGGACTTAAGAACAGGAGATCACTGGGATCGGGACAAGTGGACTTGTGGGTCAGAAATGGAGCAAGGGTTGCTGCCATAGAGATCAGCGGGACCAGCTTATGATGCCTAGTAGATTAGTTTTGTTACTGAAACTATGTTATTTTGTACCTGTTTTGTACAGGAATATTATTTCTGTTTCAGTTTTTGGATATTTCTGGATGTACATTTACTATTGGTAATAGTAAAAAGGGTTTATCTAGAAAAGAATTATTTTATGGAGTAGCTCTGTTAAATAATGTCTTTTATATCCTGGATCTAAATGAAACTAATCATGTCTATAATATACATACTGAATGGGTTAAGCCTAACGAACTTAATCCGATTTACCTTTGGCATTGTTATTTAGGCCACATAAACAAGAAGCGCATAGCTAGGCTTCACATAGCTTGAATCCTAGGATCATTTGACATGGAGTCACTTGATATATGCGAGTCTTGTTTATAAGGTAAAATGACTAAAGAACCTTTTAGCAAGGAGGCTAAAAGGGTCGCTAGCTTATTGGACCTAATGCATTGAGATGTATATGGACCGACAAGCATAGCAACCAAGGGTGAACATCTATACTTCGTCTCCTTCACAGACGATTTCATCCGAAATGGATATGCCTATGTAATGAAATATAAGTCTGAGACCCTTGATAGGTTCAAGGGTGTAAGGAACGAAGTACAGAACTAGGCAGAAATATCCAAGCCTTTCGGTTGGACCGAGGTGGTGAGCATATAAGCCTATAGTGTGACTCATTTTGAGAGAGCATGGAATAGTTCCACAGCTCACTCCTCCAGGAACACCACAATGGAATGGGGTGTCCGAACAGAGGAGTAGGACCCTGTTGGACATGGTCCGCTCAAATGATGAGTCATGCCTCTCTCCCTATAAGTTGTAAAGGATACACTCTTGAGACAATGGCTCTCATTTTCAATTATACTCCGACTAAGGCTTTGGCAAAGACCCCATTTGGAAAATGGACGGGCAGGGTGCCTATTGTGTCTTTCTTACGGATTTGGGGTTGTTATGCATAAGTCAAGAAATTGACTGTGAGCAAAACTAGCACCCAAAACCGACTAATGCCTGTTTGTGAGCTACCCTAGGGAAACCAAAGGGTATTCCTTCTACAACCCCGCTGAGAACAAGGTGTTCATGGCTCGAAAGGGGTTTCTTTCCAAGAAAGACAGTGGGAGCGATATTGAACTCAGGGAAGTTCAAAGCTCAGAAACTCCTGAAAAAGGATAACTCGGAGACCAGGGTGAAGCTTCCAAAAGGGGAAGCACCAGCCCAGGTCACACAAGGACCTAAAAGGTCTGGTAGGGATCATCAGGAACATGGAAAACATCAGTTTTGTTTCTAATGATTACGCTCCTTTTGTCATGGACGAAGAGGAGCTCAAAACCTACTAGTAGGCTATAGCTAGCCCACTGTCTGCCATGGTGGTGGATTTGCAATCTATGTACGATAATCAGGTTTGGAACCTGGTTGATTCACCTCCTGGTGCTAAGGTAATAGGTTGCATGTGGTGCTATAAGCTATAGGCCGACAATACCTTTCAGGGTGTGTATAAGAGGTTTAGTGGGAGCATAGTGACTTTCCTGGTATTATATATGGATGGCATCTTTCTGATGGGAAGCGACATACCAACACTACAAGGGAATTGTAATGGTTGTGTAAGTGCTTCGCAATGAAGGACTTAGGCGAAGCTGAGACGATCCTAGGGATCAGTATCTACAGGGTTAGATCCAATCGGCTTCTGGGCCTAAGTCAGGTCAAGTACATAGACATCGTTCTGAAAAGATTCAGCATGGACCAGGCTAAGAAAGGTTTCTTGCTAATGGGTTATGAGCTGAAACTTAGCAAGAAGTATTGTCCTAAGACAAGGCAGGATAGGGAGAGCATGAATTGGTCCTATATACGTTTCAGCTATGGGATCAATCATGTACTCCATGCTATGTACAAGACCTAATGTCGCCTATGTAGGTCAGGAAGAGCAGTCAGTTACTAGGTACACTGATGCAAGCTTCCAGACTGACCAGGATGAATATAAGTCGCAGTATAGGTATGTGTTCATGCTAAATGGTGATGTTATTGTTGGAGAGGCTCCAAGTAATCGACCATCACGATTTCTATCACAGGAACTGAGTACATTGCAACGTGTGACACAGCTAGGGAAGCTGTGTGGATAGAGAAGTTTATCACGGAACTGGGGATAGTATCTACTGTCCTGGAACCAGTTGATATCTTCTGTGACAACTAGGGGCTGTTGCACAAGCTATGTGCCCCGGTCACACATATACACGAAGCACGAACTCAGGGAGTTTCACCTATTGCGAGAAATCGCTGAGGGGGTGACATCTCATTACAAAGAGTGGACACCAAAGACAATGTCGCAGATCTTTTGACCAACATGCTTGGCTATGCCTCTACACGAAGGTTATACTAGATCTATAGGGATTAGACCCATGCCTAGTAGGTACTAGTGCAAGTGGGAGATTGTTGGAAATGCCCTAGTCCCGAGGCATTGGTCCTTGTGTTTGTATAATACATTTGTACATTAATGTAATCTTTATGTATTATGCAATTTGTGTCAAGGAAATAAAGGCATTAATCTATTTATTATATGTCTTGTGCTATATTTTAAATAGAGTATCCAATGGACATATCCATATCCACGTTGTCAAGTGTGAGGCACTTGGCAGTAAGACCGTGGATAGGGAAAATGATATGGCCATAAATTCATCCGTAGTCTGTTCCAATCATGGGAATGAATGGAACCAAACACTATCGTTAGCCTGGTTGTATGGCGGTGTCTTGCCGGTCATAGAACATGGAATGTCAACTAGGTTAATGGGTACATGTAAAAAGGGCATGGTACTGGATTGATCCACTTAACGGGAATCTGCATGGTATAGTATCACAAATGATTCTCGTGTAGTACTTGTATAAGTCCTTCGACCGGACCATATGATGGTGCTGCATGTGAGGTGGCACACTTTGGTGTACGCCCAACGGGCCTGTAAAAGGGTGCCAAGTACGGGTACATTCGGGTGTGTCAGTAAGCATGGCAGCACTATGGATATGCAGAAGGGAATGTCACTCAGTGATTCACTGAGACGATATCATCGGCCTCTTGAAGAATGTTACTGATAAGTGTGCGGCCGCACCCAAACAAGATTGGATCTTGTTTGTGAGCATCAGTTCATTCGGTATCAAGTCAAGGTCCAGACACAAGGAGGGTGATACTTCCATGCCTCTGTGTTGGACACCGATATCAGCGACATGGGATTTACAAGTTCAAACTACAGGGTTACGTTTTCAGTTGGACTGCTTACTCCGTCTTAATTGGGGGCTGCAGTGGCTTGCTAGAGTCCGCCTGCAGTCTGTGGGCCTTGGCCCACTGCCAACATAAAGACGGGCCTATTGGGTCGTACACATTGAACGTCTGGACTTTAACTAGTCGGATTAAGTGTGTACTTGGAGTATACACGTTTGAAGAGAGAGAGACATATTAATTATATTATATGCATCAATCGGATTGATCAAAGTGATATAATTAATATTTATTTTGGCCTTCTCATAATTAATTCAATGAATTAATTTATGGGATTATTTCCTAGGTGGAAATATTATGACATGTATAGGTTTACATGTTTGTCATTTTATGTGTGTCTAATTTAATCCATTGATTAAATTAATAGGTCAAATGAATTTTAATTTAAATGTATGTAATATGTTACATGGTATCATATCTAAACATACATGTTCAATTAAAGTTGCATTTGAATTTAAATAAATCAAAGGAATTAAATTGGGCTTAAAAACTTAAAATGAATATTCCCACTTGGCTTGGAATGGTTTGGCCGAATATTTGCATGGAAAGGGATGATAAGAATGAGTCATTTTGTTGGACAAAAAGTAATGATGAAGATGGTGAGTCATGCATGACTTTTTGGTAAACAAATATGACATCTTCATTCTCTTCTTCTTTTTGGCCGAATTGTTGGAGTATTGGTGAGTCATATTCTTGACTTTTTGGTATTATGGATGAAGATGAAGAAAAGGTGATGGTGAGTGATGGTGGTGAGTCACCATGGTGAGTCATTGGTTTGACTCATTGGTAGCAAAGTTGGACTTTGCTCTTCCATCTCATCTCCTTTTCTTTCATTAGAGATAATCACCATTAACTCTTCACTCCACTTTTGGCCGTCCATCACTCTTGCTTTAAGAGAAATTGGTTTTCTATTAAAGTATGAATTTTGCCCACTTTTATGCATTATTTCTTTTGGAAAGAAATTGGATGCACACTTGAGAGAAACTTGGTTCTATCTTTGGCTAGATAGATTTTTCTTTTGGAAAGAAATTTGGACAGCCATATTTCCTCTTGTGGGCAGCCCTCTCTCCCTCTCTTCTTGTCATCCGAGTCGCTAGCACGGGTTTCGGTCCGAGAGCCGTTCGTGTACGCATCGGTGGAGGAAATCTACACTTGATTTCTGCAGTCTGCATCCGTCTCTTAGAGAGACTTTGTGGTGAGTTTTTGAAACCCTCCTTTTATGCTTTTAGTTTTTGATTTCCACATCTTAAGCTCCTGGGCCGGATTCGAGGAAATCGACGCGTATTTCCGCTTTTATCGGTCGGTTTCCCGTGACGAATCCCAACATTCAGCTTGTGCACCAAATCCATAAAATTGTTGTGATCGTCCTATCAAATTGGATTTGGGATCTGGTCCTTGTGTATTGTATCAAATATAGAAGAGAATTTATGAGTTAAGTTAGATTGCGCAATTGTAACAACAATAAGGTCATCTCCATTATCTTTCTATTGTTGATAGAATTCAATGTTGATTACTTTGCCTTCTTTAGAGGCTTCCACTTGAACTTGTGCAAAAGCTTTCCCTGCCATTATGGAAATAATGAACAAAACTAATTTGTAGATGTTTCTTATATTGATTCTTTTCATCTTTTTTGTTTTTACTTTACAGAAATGTTGTTTATTAATTTATTTCTATGGAGACTTAAATAGTGTTCAAGATATCCGAATTCATTTATCTCAACTAATGTTTGACATTTTACTAGCTACCTAAAATAATATCAAATGAAAATTTTCATTGTTTCATAGTTTTTAATTGTTGTGTACTGTTAGTTAAAATAATAGGTTTGAAAAGTCTTTTCAGTGGCTCACAGTTATTTATTATATATTAATATGATTGGGCGGGTTAGCCTAGGCATGTATTAGCATGTCCAAAAATAGGAAATTACTTAAAAATAATTTGTTTTTCATTTTTTTTTTTTTTGTAAATACCTTTGTTTGTTTTTGCTTTTCTTATATCATACATGTGATTCGATATATTTTTTAACCACACTTTTAATTTTTATTACCAAATTTTTTTAGTTTTTTCTTGATTTTTTTTAATTTTTTCCACTATTATTAATTGCACTTGATAACACTATTATTCATCTCACTACTATAAGCTAATTCTTGGTCTAACATGTGTTACCTATGAAAATATTATCAATATATATTTTATTAGCATCTAAATTTGCTTTTATTTAAACTAAGAAAGAGGCTTAGTATTAATGGAGATTATGATATAGCTAAACCATAATAATTGACAAGAAAGAGCATTTCGGTTTTTTTCAATGTTATTGAAAGCAGACCGGGGCGATTCGACCAGACCGTGAACCGGCCATGGGTATGTGTGATTTGATTAAAAATCCCTATTAAAAAATAAATATCCATTTATACCACCCTTTTGAACTGGTAGAATCGGTTGAACCGTAAACCGGTAGCTTCACCGGTTCACTCTCCGATCTTAATATTAGAGTAAATTAGTCATTTTAATAGCCTAATTAATTTTTCATATAAAAAGAAAATGGAGGAAGTATAGTTCTTAATTTGGGTTTATTAATGTGGGGATATACATAGTAAATGAATAAAATGTGGCAAAAAAAAAAAAATTTCGTTTGTTGATTTTAATATTTTAGCTTCTAAATAAGAATGTGATTTTAATATTTTAGCTTCTAAATAAGAATGTGACTTTTAGTATGTTACAACCATTTGCTAGCTTGGATGACATTCTAGGAATCTAGACTCCACACTTAGGTGAAAAATTAGTCCCTATATTTTAATATATTACACTATACTTAGTTTATGCATATACTTTAAAGTTCTTAAATTTTGCTTTAATCAACTCTTTAGTTCTTCCATTCATTTTACATGTGAAGGTATAAAATTCCCCTTATTATAAGTGAAACAATTATTTTCTAGTTTTTAACTTTAATTAAATTTTTTGTAATAAAATTCTTATTGTATATATAGACGCACAAATAATTCTACATCTGTATATATTAGTAACAAACTTAAAAACTTTGTTATTATTATTCTCTTAAATCTATATTATCATTTTCTATTAATTTAATATAATATTTTTAAACTAATATTCATCATTTTTTTCAAATTGATATTTCTTTTGTAAATGTTTTACATAAGGTATATTAAAAATGAAATGCTCATTTTTATCATTTTATATAGTTTTACTCTAATTTTATATTTTTTAAAATATTTAATTATTTATTTATTTTAGTAAAAAAGTTTTACTACCATAGATTGAATTTATATAATTATATAAAAATTAATGAACTAATTGATATTAGTAATATTAGAACTATGTGAGAAAAAAGAAATATAAAATACAAATAATGATATGTTTTATCATTATAAATTAGAATGAAGGGCAATTTTGGTATTATTACTTTATTTTGACCAAAAATTCTAATAAAATGGCTAAACAGTTGACAATGAAAAAACTGAGGCACTATATAATTATTTCTAAAAACACAGGGATTGTAATATGTAAAACCATAGAATGTAATAAATTGTTACCCTAACCTTTAATTGTATACAGGGGTTAATTTTTTGGAGTTACTATGTGCTTCAACCCCACTGATGAAGGAAAATATCAAGATATTTTGACTAGGAAAAAGAATTAAATTGAATTAAAATCTTATTTGTTTGGCTCCAAATTACTTAAAATGGGTGTAATATTTCTTATTACTTGTTGACCTCTTTTTATCGACATTTCTGGAAGTTTTAGAGTGATTTACTTAATTTGAGCGGATCTAGGAGCTTGGAGCAGTGCGGTTGTTCCATTACTGACGCAGCATGATGGCATGAGCAAAATGGAATGAAACAGCTTACCATTTATGGTAACTCTTTTAATTGAAGCAAAGGAAGCCAATTCTGATTGGTTGAGCTGGAGATAATTATTAAGCATCTCTTAAGTACCTTTCTTTGTTTTCTAGTCGTTAGATTTTGTTGTCCTCATAGAATACGTGTGGGGTTTAGATTGATTTTAAGAATTGTTACCCTAATGAACTTGAAGTTGTATAAATACTCCCCTTTGCTACATTTTTTATGTTCCTGGATTTTATTCTCTCTTATTTACTCTTGTTAAGCTTAGTTAGTTACTTATCTTTTTCATGCCTTCCATGGCATGAGCTGTTCTGCCCATTGAAGAGTTATTGTAAGCCAACAATAACTGGATAATGTAAGTTTTTATTGATTAATCTAAGTATAATTTTCAGTATATGTATGTATATCTTTCATGTGAGTGTTTTGATAAATGAGTTTGATCACCTCATTGTGAGTATGTTGAATCCAAGGACCGTTGATGTAACAGATGAAAAATGCATGAATAGATACTTTTGGTGAACTTAGTAATGGCTTTGCACCATATGTTAGGGGTTCTTATTCTGGATGCTACCTTTACTTGATGCTCTTTTGCCCTTTATGCATGTTTTTGACTTCTTATACAGAGAATGCTTTGTTAGTTGCTTAAAAAGCATAGGATCCTTAGTACAACAAGAGTTGGCTCTAGTGAATGTCGTGAGAGATACCCTTTTGCATAATATTGAAGGTGTTTAGATTAAAAATATACAAAATGTTCCATACCCAGCGTGTGCTTACTCTATTACTACTAAATTTCTTAGATCTATTTTGAAGTTGTTTACTTTATGATATATGTTATTTAGATCTAGCATTTTAGACATAAAAATCAAAGCTTGATAATATTTCTATTTTCTGCTACAAGTTGTTTAATATGTGTTAAATCACAATCCTTGAGGATGATATCTAGACTTTCATCCACTTTATTGCTCGTTGACCTAGTATACTTGCTAGTTTTTTTGCATACTATAGTTTAGGCACTACACCCAGGTTGGTTTTTAGGTTTTTCAATCCACCCCAGCAGCAACAACCTTCATTTTCGCATCTTACTCTAAAAAATAGGAGTTGAAGACAACTCTCGTTTGGCCTATTAAAAATATTTGTTTCTTAGTTAGACCACCAAAACAATGTTGTTTTAATAACAACTTTAGGGGAAGAAATAATAAAAGAAAATCACATAGCCTGATCTCTTCCCCCTTTTCTTCAGTTCAACAAAGTGATGCCCCACCTCGTGGAAAAAGACCAAAAGCTTTGAAACAATTTAGGCAAACATCGGATTTAATCAAAATGTTTGATATAATTTTACTTTAAAGTTTTTCTCTCCTTGATTTTATTTGTTTTGCTCCCTTCCTTTATAGGTTCAAGAGATTTTTTTTTTCTAATGTGTAATTTCTTGTTTTCATTTTAAATAAAAATTACTAATGCTTGGTTCTAATTACCACGTTATATTTATTAATTAATATATGTTTGAATTCTGAATGTTTTATATTTTAAGTTATTGGAAGCACGGACTTATCTCACCTTAATGATTGGGTTATTATATACCCATTTGAGTAGGTATTGTAACGGGCTGGATGAGTTCAAAGTCTCAAGACACGATGAAAAGCCCAAGAAATGTGCTTGATTGGACTATTTTGACCTAAATGAACCTAAAAATAGGAAGAAAGCCTTTCGGTTACGTTTTAGAGCCCAACAAACAATAATTCGTTCAAACTCTTATGCTTACCATCTTGCAACCTTCACTAACCACATGGTAAGCAAGGGTTAAATTTGGTAACTAATGATTACCAACTTATAACTAGGTCATATTATTTTCTCTTTAATATCAACAATCTTATTATTTTGCTGAATTTCTACTCAATGCAATAAAATTAATTCTCTTAACCAAATACAAAAAGAATTTAATTATTTTGCTAAGTTTTCACTTAAAACAGTGGTTACACATAGGTATCACAATATGAATCTTATTATTTTTTGGTCGATTCTTATTGAAAACAGGGACTAAAGACCTTTTTTCTCCCTGTTCCATCTATAATTTGTCCTTTTGTCCTATGTTCTATTGATGTTTCCTTTTTAGCCCCTGTATTATTCAAAAAAGCTCCAAAATACCCCCTAATAAGCATATTCTATCGTATTTCATTAATAATTTTGTTAAAAAAATATAAAAAAATATGTTTATTATGAGCCATTTTAGAGTATTTTTGCAAACTACATGGGGCAAATGGGTAATGGCTCTGGGGGGCAAAAGGGCAAAATGTTTCTACCATAGGGAACAAAAAGGTCTTTAGTCTTTGAAAATAGCGGCAATACCATGGTATCACAAGATGAACCTTGTTACTTTGATTAATTTTTACTAAAAACAATAGTGATACTTAATTATTTTTGTGAATTCTTACTAAATAAAATAATGATACCTTATAATTTTAGTAATTTATTACTGAAAACGATGTTGATATCTTGATATTACAACGTGATACCTTATTATTTGGGTGAATTCTTACTGAAAACAGTAGTGCTACATTGATATCATAACGTGCTAAGTTGGAATCACAATACGATACTTCATTTATTTGATGAATTCTTATTGAAATAGTAATGATACCTTGGTATCACAAGGTGAATCTAATTATCAGTGATTTTTTTTTAATTGAAACAGTATATGATATCTTGGTATCATAAGATGAATCTTATTATTTTGAGAATAATTCTAACTAAAAACAGTGGTGACGCCTTATTAGTTTAGTGAATTTTACTAATAATAATGGTGATTATTTGGTATAAGAAAGTGTTCTATTATTTTGGCGAATTCTTATTAAGACAGTGAGTGATACCTTGATGATATCATTGGTGAAAAATGCAAAATATAGGAAAAAAAAGTACAGAAAATGCAGAAAATAAATAAAAAAAAAAAGAAGAATGAATGAAAGAAAAATTGGAAAAGAAAAGCTAAAAATGCGAAAAAATAGCAAAACGCAAAAAAAGAAGAAGGATGTAAATAGAATAACGAAGAAAATTTATGAAAAATAAAAAAAATACACAAAAAAGAAAGAAAATACAAAATGGTGGAGAAAGATGATGAGTGAAAACATTACCAGCTAATTATGCAAGAATTCAGTATTAATTGGTTAAAATTCAATTAAGAATTAAGAAATCATGGCTAATAGTGAGCTTTTCCAGGTCTGATGCCTCTTTCAGTTTGGGAAGTCTCAGAGTGAAGAAGCTGAAGAAGAGAAATTGTTGCGGGCTACAGCATGGATGGGCCGGAGTTGGAAGAGAAGGGCACGGCCCAAAGGAGGAGGAGATATTTCTGCTATTGGAAATTCCATTGCTAACCTTAGCTTCACAAGGAAGCTAATGAATTTTGTGGTTGTAGAATTTTAACCATTAGTTTATTAGGAACTTGTTTCAAGGATGATTAGATCTTACCTTTTTAGGGACTATAAATACTTTACTATTTTTGGGGGTTGAGAAGGATTGAATGCTCTCAACAGCTTATTATTTTTGCATTAATTGAAATTTTGAATTATTGTTTTTCTTGCAAGTTTTCTGGTTAGGAAATCTCGTTTTTATGGTTATCATGTGTTGCGAGTAGGTTTCCTAGTAGGCTGAAGCCAGCTTAAGCTGGTGGTTTTGGGAAGTCTTTCTATGTTTTTATTATGAATATCATGTTGAAGATGATTGTGTGGCGATATGCTTAATTAATATAGGAAAGGGCCCTCTCATATTTCTTAGTATTCCTGATGAGACCAAGAGGAGATTTAGGAGTATGGAAAAATCACTCACACACACACTTGCCATGAGACCGAGAGGAGATTGGGAGTGTGCTAAGGGTTTCTACTTATTGTGGAAGGCTTGCTTGACTTAATGCATGATTTCCTATGCTAAGTGAGGTCGAGAGATAAGCTTAGTTGTGGGTCATAGATCCAAGTGAGGTCAAGAGATAAGCTTGGTGAATAGAGAGCAAGAACCTTAGATCTACGTTCCCTAATATATTCATAGTAAATTCTAGAGAAAGATATTCTGAGATTGCCTGTTTAGCTGGTGGAAGTCTGTGTTTTTATCACTATTGTTTTAATCTATTCTGTTTAAGCAACCTTTATTACTTTGCATTACATGTTTTATATTCTCAGCTTTTATAAATTCTTAGTTCTAATTTTATTGGAAAACCTTTACATCTGGTGATTTATTAGGAATTCTTCGAGTTTTCCCTTATTCCCTGTGGATACGACACTTGTCTTCTCCAATGCTACAATTGACCTAGTATACTTGCTAGTGCATAATTTCAAGGCAACAAGTTTTTGGCGCCGTTGCTGGGGAATAACGGTTGATACTCTTTTAAAGATTTCCTATAAATTTAGATGCTTGATTTGGTGTTTTATGTTT
Organism: Euphorbia tirucalli; assembly: GCA_039660915.1. Classification (NCBI taxonomy): domain Eukaryota; kingdom Viridiplantae; phylum Streptophyta; class Magnoliopsida; order Malpighiales; family Euphorbiaceae; genus Euphorbia; species Euphorbia tirucalli. The sequence continues at coordinate 45,957,175 of CM077636.1, forward strand.
TGTGTAGGAATTCTCTGTTTAAGCAATCTCCTAGTGTATGCGAAGAGCAGGTATCCTTTTAATTCCTATAGATCCAAAGATCGAGAGGACTTGTAGGAGAAGAAGTGGTGCTTCCAGAAGAGCTCACAGAAGATAGAGAATGGCTGAACAAAACCCACCACCTCTACCCCCAAAAGGAGAGGGAGAGGTTCGTCTTCCCCCTCCAAGGCAAAGACTCAAAGAATATTGGAGACCTATCAATGAGGGACACTCTTTTTGTATTGTGATACCTAATGAAGGGGACAATGTTTTTTAGATCAAAGCTTATATGATTCAAATGCTTCAAGCTGCTATTCAGTTTGGAGGATTGCCCAGAGAAGATCCAAATGCTCACATCCAAGATTTTGTAACTATATGTAATACTTTCTGCACCAATCATCGAGTCTCAGATGATGTGATAAGATTGAAGCTTTTCCCTTTTTCACTTAGGGATAAGGATAAAAGTTGGCTGAAAAACCTTCAACCAGGTTCAGTTACAACCTGGGATAAGATGGCACAAGTCTTGCTGACTAAGTGCTTTCCGCCTAGGCAAGCAATCAAGCTAAGGAACGAGGTTACTCATTTCCACCAGCAACATGATGAATCCTTGTCAGAAGCATGGGAGAGATACAAGGAACTCCTGAGAAAAGTACCAAACCATGGATTTCCCATATGGATGCAAATTCAAAACTTTTACAATGGTTTGACCAATGCATATAAGATTCAAATTGAATCTGCAGGAAATGGAGACCTAGAAGAACTTGCACCTGAAGAGCTTTATGAGCTAGTAGAAAGATTGGTCAATACCAGTTATAAATGGCACTTAGCACATGAAGATCGAGAAAAGATGGCTGAATCAGATGCAGTTGCCAAGCTTTCTGACAAAGTAAACTTGATTCTTAAATAGTTGGTGAAACAGAATATCTCAGCTATTTCAAGCTCAAAGCTTTCTTGTGAATTCTGTGGTGGTGACCATAGAAACATTGACTGTGACATTTCACTTACTCAGGAGCAATGTGATTACATTGGAAACAATCAAAGGCAGAACAATCCATTTTCTAACACTTACAATCCAGATTGGTGTAATCACCCTAATTTTTCTTGGAATCAGCAACCTGGTAAGCAACCTCAAGCACCTTTCCAGCAGACTCATAGTAACTTCCAACCACATCTGCAACCTCATAATGTTCAACAAGCTGGACCGTCTTACACCTCTAAGAAGTCCGAGGTTGAGGAGATGAAGGAAATGATGTCTCAATTCTTGAAGCAGACTCAAGCTTACATTAAGAATATGGAGAGTCAGCTTCAACAACTTACAAATATTGTCACTCCAAAGAACAAGGGAGTCATTCCGAGCAACACCGAGCCCAATCCAAGGGAGGAATGTAAAGCTATCACCCTTCGGAGTGGTAAGAATGTCGAGCAACCTCATAAGATGAGTATTGTTGATGAGAAGAAAGATTTAAAAGAGAAGACTGCTGAGGAGAACAAGCAACCTGAGAATGCGCAATCACACAACCTCAGACTGCCCAGAGCACTGAGCAGCCTGCCGATACAGTCAAGCAACCTTAAGCCCAACTAGACACTGCCCAACCAAATCAAAGTCAAGCATTATCAAATCCTATTCAAAGCACTTTTGTTCAAGATAGGCAACCTGTACCTGCTTATCAACCAAGGATTCCTTATCCACAAAGAGCCAAACAACATTACATGGCCAAGCAATTTGACAAGTTCTTAGAAGTCTTCAAGAAGCTTCACATCAACATACCCTTTGCGGAAGCACTGGCATAAATGCCTCTGTATGTGAGATTCTTGAAAGAACTTCTGGCCAATAAAAAGAAATTGGAGAATGTAGCGATGGTTCAACTCAACAGAGATTACTCATCAATCATTCAGAGCAAGCAAACTTTACCAACCAAGATCAAAGATCCAGGGAGTTTTTCTATACCCTGTTCTATAAGCAATCTTAACATTGAATATGCATTGTGTGATTTAGGAGCAAGTATCAATCTTATGCCATACTACATCCACAAACAATTAGGATTAGGAGAACCTCAACCTACTAGGGTTTCTATACAACTTGCTGATAGAAATGTAAAGTACCCTAGGGGAATAATTGAGGATGTCTTAGTCAAGGTAGAAAAATTTATACTTCCTGTTGATTTCATTGTGATGGATATGGATGAAGACTTGCATGTTCCTATTTTTTTAAGAAGACCTTTCTTAGCAACAAGCCGTACATTAATTAATGTTCATAATGGTTACTTAATCTTGAAAATTCATGATGAGGAAGTAGTCTTTAAGATGAATGAAGCTATGAAATATCCTCCTGCTTGTGATGACTACTGTTATTTCATTGATGCTACTGATGTGAATTTAAACCCATTTTTCATGCAGGAAGCACACTTTGAAAATAAATAAAAAGACATAGAAAAGCAAATTGAAGCTGAAATTGGATGTCCAGCGATCTCAGGAAGCAGGCAGTTTATTGAACCTTTAAACTACACACCTACATTGCATTCCAAACCCTCCATTGAAGAGCCTCCCACTTTAGAACTGAAACCATTACCTTGCCACCTAGAATATGCATTCCTTGATCCACCAATAACCTTTCTGTAATTACATCTTCCAAAACCTACCCAAAAGCAAAACCCCAATTGCTTTATGTGTTGAGAAAGTACAAGGAGGCGATGGCCTAGACAATCTCAGATATTAAAAGAATTAGTCCTTCTGTTTGTGTCCACCGTATTCTAATAGAGGAAGATCATAAATCTGTGATATAATCTCAGAGGAGACTAAATCCCAACATGAAAGAAGTTGTGAAGAAGGAGGTTATTAAGCTACTTAATGCTGGTGTGAGCGGACGACGCGTTTTCGATGGGACGTGGGACTCCCTTTCGGAAGGGGTGCCTCGATTTCGGGCGGGGCCCTCCCTCGCGTGGGGTTTTTGATTCGAAAATTTGTTTTTTGGAAAAGCGGATTGTTTCGAAAAAAAATCGAGACCTAAATCTCAATAAAAAGTATAGGAGTCGCCACCCGGCTCAACTCAACCAGGAAATTACAGTGTAGCTGAACCAAAGCGGGAACCGCCACACTTTTCAGAGATCTAGGTTCGGACAAGTCCCTTATTTCGTGTCTAATTTAAATATTATTGCCAATGTTCTAGTTACGACACTTTAAATTGCTAAAAATTGATTTTTATTAAATAATACACGCAGCGTGCATACGTAATAATAGTTGGATCATACAATTGGGGGGAACCGGGTCGGCCCGGTCGGCAGGCCCGGTTAGACCTGGAAAACCATTTTGAAACGTCCCTGTGTTTTTGGTTTTGTGAGAAAATCGTTTTTTTTTAAACATTTTTCTGGTTTATTTTAACTTAGCATGCAAAGTGGGTCGGTTTTCGGGAGAACAGGGTCTCCGTCGTGGAATTGTTCTAAATGTAATTTTACTGAAAATAGAATCTAAGGTCATGATGCACACAACAAAATTCATTTTGATGATTTTTGAGGTTTTCTAATTTCTTGGGATTTTTTTGGGAATTTTTTGGGATTTTTTGGGGATTTTTATGGATTTTTTATGAAATTTTTTGGGTTTTAAAGGTGAAATTCTGATTCTGAGCATTGCAGTGGTACAACTGTAAATTACAGTCGTGCAAACTCAACTACAGTCAGTCGTACGACTGTAAATGCTGAAAATTCAAGATTTCACCAAAATCTTATTTAAAACAAGCTGCAAAGAAAATCACCTGGAAATCAACTACGGTTGTACGACTGTAACTACAGTCGTACGACTGTTCATCAACTCAAGAACAGTCGTACGACGGTTCTTAATCTCCAGAACAAAAATGCAGAAAAAGGATAAAAATGGAAAAAAAGCACACCAATCACCCAGAAAGCTTGTAAAAGAGAAGGGAAAAGGGGTATTTACCTCTGTGGCGTGCGTCCACCGTAGGATTGACCCCTGGCGTGGCTCCAATCCACTAAAATTCAGACTTTTCTCCTTGAGTTAGGGTTTGAGATTTGGGTCCAGAGATTTCCAAATGCTGAGAGATTTTGATGAGGAGTTCCTCCTTTTCTTTTTGATTTTCTCCTCCTCCTCTCTTCTCTTTTCTCTCTTTTTCTTTCCTTCTTTCTCCCTTTTCTGTCTGTCTGTCTTTTTCTTCCTGTCTTTTTCCCCTTCTCTGCTCTTTCAGCTTTTGAGGTATGGGTTGGCTTACCTGCCCCGATAATACAGGCGTACGACTGTAATTACAGTCGTACCACTGTAAATTTTATTTTTTTTTTCGAAATTTTTTTTTCTCGAAATTTTTTTTTTCTTTTTCTCTTTTTTTTTCTTCTCTTTTTTTTGTAAAAATTTCGTGTTCACAGGCTGCCCTTCGTGTAGCTAAAGTCCGATTTTTGAAACGGATTTAGGTACATGACAAAGAACACGAAATTCAAGGTGATATGCAAGCATGTGACTCGTGTGTGGAGAAAAATACGACTTTTGGAGTCTGGCGGTTTCTTACGACGATTTTCGCGTAAGGATGACGCTAAGAAGATGATACAGAGAAGAATACGACTTTTGGAGTCGGGCGGTTCCTTACGACGATTTTCGCGTGAGGATGACGCCGAGATAAAATGGAGAAGAATACGACTTTTGGAGTCGGGCGGTTCCTTACGAAGATTTTCACGTAAGGATGACGCCAAGATGATGTAGAGAAGGATTCGACTTTTGGAGTCGAGCGGTTCCTTACGACTATTTTCGCGTAAGGATGACGCCAAATAAAATGGAGAAGGATTCGATTTTTGGAGTCGGGCGGTTCCTTACGCCGATTTTTGTGTAAGGATGACGCCAAGATAATGAAGAGAAGAACGCGACTTTTGGAGTTGGGTGGTTCCTTACGACAATTTTCGCGTAAGGATGACGCCAAGATAATGCAGAGATGAACGCGACTTTTAGAGTCGAGCGGTTCCTTACTCTGATTTTCGCGTAGGGATGATGCCAAGATAATGCAGAGATGAATGCGACTTTTGGAGTCGGGCGGTTCCTTACGACGATTTTCTCATAAGGATGACGCCAAGATAATGCAGAGATGAACGCTACTTTTGAAGTCGAGCGGTTCCTTATGCCGATTTTCGCGTAGGGATGACGCCAAGATAATACAGAGATGAATGCGACTTTTGGAGTCGAGCGGTTCCTTACACCGATTTTCGCGTAGGGATGACACCAAGATAATGCAGAGATGAATGCGACTTTTGGAGTCGGGCGGTTCCTTACGATGATTTTCGCGTAAGGATGACACTAAGATAATATAAAGAAGAATACGACTTTTGGAGTCGAGCGGTTCCTTACGACGATTTTCGCGTAAGGATGACGCCAAGATAAAATGACTTTTGGAGTCAAATGGTCATGTATGATTTGCCATACAGAGCCAAAAGAAAGCATGCAATGTGTGCTTAGTGAACGTATTTATTCCTTGATCGATAATTTTGAAACAAAAATTTTTGCCCCTTCGATCAAGAATAAATACGGGAAGATGCGTTTCGGGTCACCTTTTATAGTCATGTGGGACTGAGATTTGTGAAATGTGTGAATGTGAGTGTGTGACAGCCATGTGCGACCTGGCGCACTCAACAGACTGACCCAAAAAACCTAGTTCCGTTTTATAGTCGCGGGGGACTGAGATTTGGTAAAGGGTACGTGCGTGTGCGTGTGTGTGTGTGACAGACTAGTGTGACTTAGCATACAGGATATGTCGAAAATGAAACTTGATGAAATTGTACTTACAGTGAGTTTTTTTTTTTTTTTTTTGAGATTTCTCAGATTTCGTGCCCCTTGGATGAGGTGGACCATTGTTAGAAAGATTAACCACTGGCTTGTTGGCTTTCCTCAATGTGTAGGACCGGGGAATTTTCGGCAGCATAAATCTCTTTCCGCCTGGGGTCTGTCGGGGCCACCTCCCCGAGTCTGTGAGAGATCAGGTTAGGATTCAGGGTCCAGAGACCTTTATTATATCATTGTTGATGAGCACGCCGCCTACTACCCATGCTGTGTTGACGGCTTTGTGTGAGAGGTGGGCTTGCATCACCCACACATTTCATTTGCCCATCGGGGAGTTCGTCGTTACTCCTTCAAATTTCGTTGCTATCACTGGGTTCTGGTTCGGCGGACCCCCGGTCAGCTTCAACTGCTATTTTACTCGCCATCAGTCGGAGGATGATTATATAGGCAGGTTGATCGGCTGCATCCTTGAGAAAGGGAAGATCTTATGCTCCAGGGTGGAGGCTTATTGGGCTGCTCGCCCAGACCTGTCCGAGGAGGACTTGGAGCGGTGTGCTCGGGCTTATGTGTTTGTCTTGTTATCATGCACACTTTTTCCCACCGAGCAGAGCACTTGTAATCTGACTTTGCTCCCCACTCTAGCAGACCTGGCTGCCTTTCCTTCTTTGGGTTGGGCTCGAGCAGCGTTGGAGCATTCTCCACGGACTGGACCTGTGAGCCAGAGGGTGGCAGCAGAAGATCTTTGGTTTCTATTTTGGCCTTCTGGTATCATCTTTCCCCTTTCCTTTTTCTTCTTCTTCTTTTTTTTTTTTTTTTTTACAGGTCAAGAGACGTAGGGGATGCGGTTCTGGTCAACGGACTAGCCCAACATATGAAAGTGCTGAGAATGCCACTGCTGGTGGGCATGGCCCTGTTCAGGATAGGAGTCATCCCGTATGTTCTGCCAGTGTTGCGGCATCTACTTCTCAGGTCGCTTTGGGCTTGGAGGCTCATCTGGTCCAAGAGAACACCAGCTGGGCGATAAGCATTCTACAATCCCTGTATCATTACATGATTTATGCAATGGATGGATGAATATGAATGTATGTATGCATATTAACTTATTTTGTTATTTTGCAGATTCGAGTGCAGATGCTCCAGGATCAGGCCAGACGGGCAGCTGCTTCTGAGGCTCGGGCTTTGGCTGCAACCCACGAGTTGACCCGGGTACGGGTTGACATGGCCCGGATGTAGGCTAATTTAACTCGGGTGCAGGAGGACTTTGACGCCTATAGGGCTTCGTATCAGAGTGAGTCCGAGGAGAAGAAGGTGGGTAAGTGACAAGATGAGAGCTAGATTAAGCACTTCGTGCTACTTTTTTTTTGTACACAACATGGACTTCATTTTAATTATGATGAGAATTGGATGCAACGACCTACTAATGGATGTTTATGTGTAATGGCATGATGTATGCGATATGAACATCTAAGCAGAATGTCAAACGTGTATAATATCATTACGACGACATCATAATGAGTATAATAGGGAAATTAACAGTGACTTCGGCTTTAGACATCACCCTCTTCTTATTACCAACACGTCCTCTCTGTTTTCCGTGTCAGAAATTTTCTCTTTGTGATTTTTTGATTTTTTTGATTTTTTTTTTTTGAATGGTCCAAGAGTTTTGCACGAGCATCCCAGCCAAATTGATCTCTTTGTATTGATCCGTTTCGAGATTGGAAAGTACACCTTGACAATGCTTATTAGAAGTCGTGAGGACGTTGCTGCTGATGACACCCAGTGGTGTGGCTTTTACCTACCCCTAGCAATAAAGGTTTGTGTTTGGGGTGTAAAACACTGAATCGGACATGGTTCGCTGCATGTTGTCACCTGTATGTGGACATTGACATGCAATGACATGACGAATGCATATTGAACATCAAAATTGAATATAAAACATCTATGACATAATGAATGTAGATGCATTGGGAAAATCCAAAGTGTGGCTTTGGTTTTGATTGATGCCCCTTCAAGCTACCAACATGTCCTTTCGGTTTTCCATATTGGAGTTTTTTTTCTCTTTTTTTTTTAGATGACTGCCCGATCACTGGATAGAATTACCATTGTGGACGGATAACCTGAGATGAATTCAATTAACCATTGGATTCTCCTGCGGTCTGATGTCGTATTCATGTTTCCAATTCACCCCAGATTCCAGTTCAGGCAAGGTTTCCGAAAACTGAATACTTGAAACGGTTGGCAAATGCAACTTTCCCTTTGAATATGAGTACAACAGACTTTGTGAGCTTTCCCGTTGATGGTATCGTCCCCTTCACGATTGTTGAAAGCTTTGTAAAGTCAAGTTGCCCCAACACAGTTAGTGAAGTTCACAAATGCATAACCAAAATTTCCTCCAGTCTTGAAATCCATAGGCAAATAGAGGAAATCATAAGCAGGCTTCCCTTTGGACTTATTCTTGTTTTCCTCCAGACAATGCTTGCCTAGAATTTGTAGCAGATTATGTCTTTGAAACTGATTTGGTAGGTTTCTGATCATCAGGCTTGTTTTTTCCCATCAAGATTAGCTTCAATCTTTTTTTTTTATTCAGCTTGGTCTCTTCAATAGTCAATTTCTTGGGTAACCATTGTTGAGCTCATTCGAAGTAGACTTGTATTCAAATTCTCTCTCTGCTCTGTCGCCCTTCTGGTGATACGATGATGCAGAAAAATGCGATATGGGGCAGCATTGAGGTTTAATTTTTTTTTTTTTGAAGGAACTAAACCAAAGCTACAGCCACCTTTTGGTTTTCCTGCTGCATTCAAATTTGTGCATGTCATGTGTGCTTAATATGCCTTTTTGGATGAACAATGCATCGTAATGTCATGTGCATAGGAATGTCAAGCAAACAAGATTATACATGCACTACAACCAAGGAAAGGCCCAGAGTTTCACAATAAGTTGGATAGTGAAGGTCATTTGAATTTCTTGGTGGTTGGTGCTTTGGGTAAGTTTGGATAAGCTTGATTTCGCCTCAAGGAGGGCTTTCTGGTTTGATTTTGCCTTAAGGAGGGGTTTCTGGTTTGATTTGCCTTAGGGAAGGCTTTCTGGTTCGATCTTGCCTTAATTGGAGTTTTCTAGTTTTATTTTGCCTTAAGAAAGGCTTTCTAGGTTTGGGTGCCTCGAGGAGGGCTTTTTGGTTTTGTTTTGCCTTACGAAAGGCTTTCTGAGTTTGGGTGCCTCAAGGAGGGCTTTTTGGTTTTGATTTACCTTAAGAAGGGCTTTTCGGTTTAGGGTGCCTCAAGGAGGGCTTTTTGGTTTTGTTTTGCCTTAAATAGGCTTTTCGGTTTAGGGTGCCTCAAGGAGGGCTTTTTGGTTTTGTTTTGCCTTAAGAAGGCTTTCTGAGTTTGGGCGCCTCAAGGAGGGCTTTTTGGTTTTGTTTTACCTTAAGAAGGGCTTTTCGGTTTAGGGTGCCTCAAGGAGGGCTTTTTGGTTTTGTTTTGCCTTAAGAAGGGCTTTTTGAGTTTAGGTGCCTCAAGGAGGGCTTTTTGGTTTTGTTTTGCCTTAAGAAAGGCTTTCTAGGTTTAGGTGCCTCAAGGAGGGCTTTTTGGTTTTGTTTTGCATTAAGAAGAGCTTTTCAGAGTTTGGGTGCCTCAAGGAGGGCTTTTTGGTTTTGTTTTGCCTTGAGAAGGGCTTTTCGGTTTAGGGTGATTTGGGTATCATACGTGCTTTTTAAATTGAAGCTTTGGGGCAGGATTGGTAGTGTCTTTCAAGGATTGTTGAATTGAATTAGCAGATGCCTCGGTGGAAGTGGTACCATCGTATTATTTTATTTATCTCACAAGCTCACCTTTCAAGAGAGAGTTCGTTCAGGGCCAGGTTCACTGTTAGGTTCCCCACAATACTCAAAATGATGTCATGCATTTTGATATTATGTGTGTTGGACATGTCATTTCAGATTGTCAAATGCATGCATAATGCCATGTACAAGTAATCATCACAAAAGTAAGACGAAGATAGCTTTCATTGCATCCATAATGAATTCAATACATCCCATAAACAAAATGAGACCCTTGTAAGAAGGAATCTCCAAGAGGTATTGATCGCACAGAATCCGGTTATTCTCCGATTGGTCACCATTTCAGTTTCAGCATCCTCGACCCACTCTTATCAGAGCAGACTCAGAATTTCTTCATCATATTCCTCTCCTCGGGAGGTTTGAGAAATTTCTTTGGTGGTTTCCCTGATTGCCCTGGTTGCTTATCAGAGAAGGCCGAGATTTCCAATTTTCCATCATCAACTAGTCTCTGGATCTCCTTTCTTAAAGCATGACATTCATTGGTCCGATGGCCCGTGATCACATGATAGCTGCAGAAATTACTCCTTTGCTCTGGTGTTGGCACCACATACGGTCTGACACTCTGCAGGAGACCCATATTTCTGCATCTGAGGAATAGCGTACCTAATGAGTCAGCCCATGGAGAAATGCCTTTCCCACTACTCCCGGTAGGCGAGTTTTTGGTATGCCGTGGAATGGAGTCGGTGCCAACATTCGTCTTGAGGGGCCTCTTCAGTTCTACCTCATCAGTTAGCCTCGGCAAACCTGAATCCCGGAGAGAGGGTCTTCCAAGGTGTCGAGGATAAGTGTTAGCAAACTGGGCATTCTGTCCCTCACTAGCATCAGTATTGGAGCCTGAGAATGCTGCATTTTTCATTCTCCCTTCGAGTTCTGCCACTCGTGCTTCCAATTCAGTGCACCTCGCTGTCAGCCTTTCTATTCTGTTAAGGTCATCCCCCAGCTCTTCTCTCAGCATTACCGCCGCTTCCTTCCTGACCGCATTTCGGAACCGCGATGAGGTGAGATGATCCTCCACGATATCCGTTATGGAGTTAAAGTTCATAGGATTGGCCATCTCCGAGATCTTTTCCTTTCTTCTTCTGATAAGAGCACTTATTAGTATTGGCGGGCACATACTCGTGAAGAACACCAAATCACAGATGGTTTATTCATGAATGCATGATGGGATATGTATGTGCATAAATGAGTTGCATATATGATGTCATGAAGGAGATAATGATGAGGATGATTTGAAAATTTTTTTTTTTGGGACATTCTGAAACCATGCAAGAGACGACGTGTGGACCGCCACACAAACAGGGGTTCGGTGCTTTTGGAGCACCTAGTGAATATCGTGAAATGATCGCGTGTGTACCAACACACGGATAAGGTTTCGACGCCTTGTAGGTCTATGAGATGAAATGGTCACGCAGGGACCGGCCCACGGGCAGAGTTCTGATGCTTTTGAAGCATATGATATGAGATGATGTTTATAGACAAGTCACGTATAGGGAAGGACACGGACGGAAAATCGGCGTTCATGGAACGCCTTTCATGATTCGGTAATGCTATGAAATGCCCATTTGTGCGTAATAATCCGGTACTCGTGGAGCACCTCAAATGATACGATAATGTCAATGTCATGCAACAATCCGAAATGGATCGCGATGCGCCAACAGAACTTCGGCATCCCTACGATGCCAATGATAAATGACGTGAAGTCATGCAATGATATCGTGTGACCTACTACATGAAAATGGACCTAAGACCATTGTGGTCTCCTATTGAATGAAATGGTCTAGTGAAATGGCCGAGTGTATTCCGGTACACGGGCAGAACACGGGTAGTTTTAGGACTCCCGATATGTTATGAAATGAAGTGACCGTGGAGGGTATCCTCAGAATGTCCTTAATTTAAATGATATGAGATAACGTGAATGCTTGTGTCACACAAAATGCAAGTGGCTGCACAAAAACGTGGTTAGGATGCATGACATACATGATGATGTCGTGTATGCTTCATGAAGATGATAATATGCGGGACATAAATATGCATAGCACACAAATAAAATGTCGTGGCTGCATGAAAATGTGGTTAGACTAAATATCATGCTTATCTATATGTCTTGAAAATGGCTGCACGAGAACGTGGTTAGAATGGCACATAAACAAAATTTCGGCGCTCGAGGAGCACCTTGGGATTTCATGATATGATATGAGATGAACATGCGCGTGGCACATGGTCGGAATTTTCGGCGCTCAGGGAGTACCTTGAGTTTTAATGTCGTGATATGAAATGAACTCGTGCTTGGTGCACGAATGGAATTTCGATGCTCGGGGAGCATCTTAACTTCCAAATCATGATATGAAATGAATAAGTTCTTAATGAACAGGTAGGGTTTCGGTGCCCTAGGGAGCATTTTGGGTTTTTGCGATATGAAATGAGATGAACATGCGCGTGGCACATGGTCGGGATTTTCGGTGCTTGGGGAGCACCTAAATGATTTAATGCATGCGATGGAATTTTCGGCACCCGTGGAGCGCCTACATGATTTAATGGATGAAATGTAATTTTTTCCGGTGCTCGTTGAGCACCTAAATGATTCGATGAAGTGAAATGAACTTTTCGGTGCTCGTGGAGCACCTAAATGATTTGATGCATGAAATGTAAATTTTCAGCACTCGTGGAGTGCCTAAGTCACTTGACGTATGCGATGGAATTTTTCGGCACTCGTGGAGCACCTGAATGATACGATGAAGTGAAATGAACTTTTCGGTGCTCGTGGAGCACCTAAATGACTTGGTGCATGAAATGTAAATTTCCGGCACTCATGGAGTGCCTAAGTCAGTTGATGTATGCGATGGAATTTTCCAGCACTCGTGGAGCACCTGAATGCATGGAATGTAATTTTTCGGCTCCCGTGGAGCACCTAAATGATTCGATGAAATGAAATGAAATTTTCGATACTCGTGGAGCACCTAAATGATTTGGTGCATGAAATGTAAATTTTTCGGTGCTCGTGGAGCACCTCTGATTTAGTGGAATGGAATGAATTTTTCTGTACTCATGGAGCACCTAAATGATTTCATGGAATGAAATGAATTTTTCGGCGGTCGTGGAGCATCTAAATGATGGAATACTTGAAATGTAATTTTTCGGCACTCGTGAAGCGCCTAGGTGACTTGATGTATGTGAGGAAATTTTACGGCGCTTGTGGAGCACCTAAATGATTGGATGGCATGAAGTGATGGCATGAAGTGAAATTTTTCGGTGCTCGTGGAGCACCTAAATGATTTAATAAAGTGTGTTCTCGGTGCTCGTGGAGCCCCTAAATGATGTGATGGATGCGACGAAATTTTCTAAAAAATTTAATGCATGAAATGAAATTTTTCGGTGCTTGTGGAGCACCTAAATGATTGAATGCATGAAATGGAATTTTTTCGGCGCTCGTGGAGCACCTATGATTTAGTGGAATGGAATGGGTTTTTCGGCACTCGTGGAGCACCTAAATGATTTAATGTGCGAAATGAAAAGTTTTAGGCGTTCGTGTAGCACCTAAATGGAATGAAATGAATTTTTCGGTGCTTTTGGAGCACCTTGGGTTTTTGTGATATGAAATGAGATGAATATGCGCGTGGCACATGGTCGGGATTTTCGGTGCTCGGGGAGCACCTAAATGATTTAATGCATGCGAAGGAATTTTCGGCACCCGTGGAGCGCCTACATGATTTAATGAATGAAATGTAATTTTTCGGCGCTCGTGGAGCACCTAAGTGATTTGACGCATGAAATGTAATTTCTCGGCGCTCGTGGAGCACCTAAGTGATTTCATGCATGAATGAGACCTTTGGCGCTCGGGGAGTACCTCAGGTTTTGTGAAATGAGATGATTGTTCTTAGCGAACGGACAGAGTTTCAGCACTCGTGGAGTGCCTCGGATTTTTTTATGATGTGAGATCGACATGTGCATGGCACATGGTCGGGGTTTCGGTGTCCGGGGGACACCTCGAATTTTTGATGATATGAAGTGAACTCGTGCTTGGTGTACGAGCGGAATTTCAATACTCGGAGAGTATCTCGATTTCCGCATCGCAACGTGAAATGAATACGTTCTTGGTGAACGGGCAGAGTTCCGGTGCTCAAGGAGCACCTAAATGGTTTGATGTGTAAAATGAATTTTTCGGCACTCGTGGAGCGCCTAAAATGATTTGATGCAATGTGATGAATTTTGTCGGCGCTCGTGGAGCGCCTAAAATGATTTAGTGAAATGTGATGAATTTCGTCGGCACCCGTGGAGCGCCTAAAATGATTTAATGAAATATGATGAATTTTGTCGGCACTCGTGGAGCGCCTAAAATGACTTCATGAAATGTGATGAATTTTGTCGGCACTCGTGGAGCGTCTAAAATGATCTCCTACTTGGTAGGTGGTGTGATGTGTGTGACCCTTATGAAGTTATTCAAGATTCGCGTGAATGCTTTATGCATGACACGCATTTCCCATGGCTGCAAAATAAAATAGTTGATGCTTATGACATTCAAGTGATGTATGTAAATTAACTAATTTTTTCACACAATGAAGAGATGCATGGCTACAAAAAAAATGTGGTTAGTTTAATTTCACACGGGTGATTAATGTATTTACACGCGAAAAATGGAAATGGCTGCACGAAAGATGTGAGTTAGAATCACACAAATGCTTTAGATGCGGTATGTTATGTTTGTGAAAAATGTGGATGATGATATGTTATGGAGGGACAAGAAGACACGTAACAATTAGCACACGGATCGTAATCTTCCAACCTTATTCCTCCAAACGTGGTCAGGTCGATAAAATTCTAACCGAGTCCTAGGAAGGGTTCTCTTCGATCATCAACCGGGGATGATGAAGGCGGATTTTATTTTATTCACACAATTTATTTTGGTATCCTAAGGGAATCCAACTAAGGTTACCTAAATGAGTTCGGTCCAAAGTCGGGATAACATCAAGGCTCCCATAGCAAGATATACTCCTCACTTCTCCCCACTCAAGGGTCCGAACGAAGGGGTTCGTACGAGGCTATGTGTGGTGTTTCGTATTCGTGCCCCTAAGACCAAGAGGAACTTAGGCGACACTTCAACAATTCACCGGGCTAAATAACGGATACCTAACCTAATGCAAAAAATGTCTAACTACAAAAATGCATAAAGTGCCATATAAGAATCGTCCGCTTGATTTAAATTAGACACCTTTCAGGGCTTGTCAGATTCTTTTAAGTTTTTGAAAAACTTTTGAGAAATCCCCAGCGGAGTCGCCACTGTGAGTGGACGACGCGTTTTCGACGGGACGCGGGACTCCCTTTCGGAAGGGGCGCCTCGATTTCCGGCGGGGCCCTCCCTCGCGTGGGGTTTTTGATTTGGAAATTCGTTTTTTGGAAAAGCGGACTGTTTCGAAAAAAAAATCGAGACCTAAATCTCGATGAAAAGTATAGGAGTCGCCACCCGGCTCAGCTCAACCAGGAAATTACAGTGTAGCTGAACCAAAGCAAGAACCGCCACACTTTTCAGAGATCTAGGTTCAGACAAGTCCCTTATTTCGTGTCTAATTTAAATATTATTGCCAATGTTCTAGTTACGACACTTTAAATTGCTAAAAATTGATTTTTATTAAATAATACACGCAGCGCGCATACGTAATAATAATACAACATAAAAAAAAGAGTAAAAGAATAAATATTTAAGAGCTTACAACCCAATCGAAAGAAAAATAAAGCTCTCACCTCACTGATACAATCGCCTAGAATACACGAGAATCTAAAAAAAAATTTACAACCGCCTAAATACACGATTAATTCTATTAAATACAAATAAAATTAAAATTAAAATAAAATAAAAGCTACAAAACAGAGGTTAGCACAATTTATACGGCACGCCATAAATAGAACTCAAGTAGACAGAATTGGGAAATTAGGATTTGGGGTCATGCAATTGGGGGTAACCGGGTTGGCCCGGTCAGCCGGCCCGGTTAGACCTGGAAAACCATTTTGAAACGTCCCTGTGTTTTTGGTTTTGTGAGAAAATCGTTTTTTTTTAAAACATTTTTCCGGTTTATTTTAACTTAGCATGCAAAGTGGGTCGGTTTTCGGGAGAACCGGGTCTCCGTCGTGGAATTGTTCTAAATGCAATTTTACTGAAAATAGAATCTAAGGTCATGATGCACACAACAAAATTCATTTTGATGATTTTTGAGGTTTTCTAATTTCTTGGGATTTTTTGGGGAATTTTTGGGGATTTTTTGGGGATTTTTATGGATTTTTTATGAAATTTTTTGGGTTTTAAAGGTGAAATTCTGATCCTGAGAACTACAGTGGTACGACTGTAAATTACAATCGTGCAAACTCAACTACAGTCGTACGACTGTAAATGCTGAAAATTCAAGATTTCACCAAAATCTTATTTAAAACAAGCTGCAAAGAAAATCACCTGGAAATCAACTACAGTCGTACGACTGACTGTTCTTGATGTCCAAAACAAAAATGCAGAAAAACGGATAAAAATGCAGAAAAAGCACACCAATCACCCAGAAAGCTTGTAAAAGAGAAGGGAAAAGGGGTATTTACCTCTGTGGCGTGCGTCCACCGTAGGATTGACCCCTGGCGTCGCTCCAATCCACTAAAATCCGGACTTTTCTTCTTAAGTTAGGGTTTGAGATTTGGGTCCAGAGATTTCCAAATGTTGAGAGATTTTGATGAGGAGTTCCTCCTTTTCTTTTTGATTTTCTCCTCCTCCTCTCTTCTCTTTTCTCTCTTTTTCTTTCCTTCTTTCTCCGTTTTCTGTCTGTCTGTCTTTTTCTTCCTGTCTTTTTCCCCTTCTCTGCTCTTTCAGCTTTTGAGGTATGGGTTGGCTCACCTGCCCCGATAATACAGTCATACGACTGTAATTACAGTCGTACCACTGTAAATTTTTTTTTTTCCGAAATTTTGTTTTCTCGAAATTTTTTTTTTGTTTTTCTCTTTTTTTTCTTCTGCTTTTTTTTTTGTAAAAATTTCGTGTTCACAGCTGGTATTATCTACCCCATTTCCGATTCAGTGTGGACCAGTCCTGTTTAGGTAGTGCCCAAGAAAGGTGGGATTGTGGTTATTTAAAATGAGCAAAATGAACTTATTCCCACTAGAGCAGTAACCGATTGGAGAGTTTGCATTGATTACCGAAAGTTTAATGATGCTACAAGAAAAGATCATTTTCCTCTGCCATTCATTGTTCAGATGATAGAGAGACTTTCTGGCTATGCATTCTATTATTTCCTTGACGGCTATTCAGGGTATAATCAAATTCCCATTCATCCACAAGATCAAGAGAAGACAACCTTTACCTGTCCATATGGCACCTATGCTTATAGAAGGATGCCATTTTGTTTAATGCTCTAGCAACTTTCCAGAGATGTATGATGGCAATTTTCCATGATATGACTGAAAAGACAGTAGAAATTTTTATGGATGATTTCTCAGTATATGGCAAGACTTTCCAATCTTGTCTCAACAATCTTGAGCTATCCTAACCAGATGCAAAGAGACTAATCTTGTATTGAACTAGGAAAACTGCCACTTCATGGTTGATGAAGGAATTATCCTTGGTCACAAGATTTCTTCAAGGGGCATGGAAGTTGACAAAGCAAAGGTGGAAGTCAAAGAAAAGCTAGCTGCTCCTACGACTGTTAAAGAAGTTTGAAGCTTTTTTGGTCACGTTGGATTCTATAGAAGATTCATAAAAGACTTTTCTAAGATTGCTCAGCTACTTACAGCTCTCTTACACAAGGATGTCCAATTCTACTTTGATAAAGCTTGTGAGAAAGCATTTGAAACTCTTAAAGCAAGATTACTGAATGCCCCAATTTTGATTGCTCCTAATTGGAACCTTCCTTTTGAACTCATGTGTAATGCAAGTGATACTTGCATTGGAGTTGTGCTAGGACAAAGGGTAGACAAGCATTTTTGCCCAATCTACTATGCAAGCAAAACATTGATAGAGACTCAACAGAACTACACTACCACAGAAAAAGAACTGCTTGGTGATGTATATGCTTTTGACAAATTTAGATCTTTTTCGGTTCTATCCAAGATTACTGTTTTTACTGATCATGCAGCATTATTGGTGAAAAAATATGCGAAACTTCGTCTTATACGATGGCTTTTGCTTCTCCAAGAATTTAACCTCAATATCAAAGACAAGAAAGGCTCAAAGAATGTAGCTACGGACCACCTGTCCAGAATTCCACTACGCAACCTTGGTAAGCAATCTGAGATTGCTAACTCTTTTCTAGATGAGCAACTCGGTACGGTACATTCTATACCTTGGTTTACTGATATTGCAAATTATTTAGCTTGTGGTATTATGCCTTGTTCTCTGTCTTCCCAACAAAAGAAGAAATTCCTTTCAGATTTAAAATATTATTTTTGGGAGGAACCCATTCTGTTTAAGTTATGTGCAGATCAGATTATCAGAAGGTGTGCTTCGTAAGAAGAAGTTCAAGCAATCTTGTCAATGTGTCACACTCAGGAAGCTGGCGGTCATTTTGGTGCAAATCGAACAGCCTCAAAGGCTTTAGAGTGTGGATTCTTCTAGCCCATAATTTTTAAGGACTCTCACAGGTTTATCTTAGAATGTAATAAATGCCAAAGACCAGGTAACATTTCTGCCAAGAATGCTATGCCTCTGCATAATATCATTGTTTGTGAAATTTTTTATGTATGGGGTATTGAATATATCTGACCTTTCCCAAGCTCGAATGGTAATAAATATATTTTGGTCGCTGTGGATTATGTGAGTAAGTGGGTAGAGGCCATTGCAAGTCCAACTAATGATGCTCGAGTTGTGGTAAGATTTCTGAAGAAATTATGTTCAAGATTTGGAGTTCCTAGAGCAATAATCAGTGATCAAGGTACTCATTTCTGTAACAATCAATTTGAAAGACTTCTTGCTAAATATGGAGTTACTCATAGAATTGCTACATCTTATCACCCACAAACCAGTGGGCAAGTTGAGATTTCTAATAGAGAAATCAAGCGAATTCTTGAGAAAACTGTTAGCAATTCTAGGAGAGACTGGTCAAGCAAGCTTGATAATGCTCTTTGGGCATATCGTACAGCCTTTAAGACACCCATTGGGATGTCACCTTTTAGATTGCCTTATCGAAAAGCTTGTCATTTACCTATTGAATTGGAATTTAAGGCTTTATGGGCTCTTTCATATTTGAATTTTGACAGGAACATGGTTGGAGAGAAAAGGAAACTGCAACTTAATGAGTTAGAAGAGTTCAGATTATTCAGTTATGAAAATGCCATCAATTATAAAGAGAAGATCAAGAAATGGCATGACAAAAAAATTCAAGAGAAGACTTTCTACAGTGGTCAGAAAGTCTTGTTGTACAATTCAAAGCTAAGACTATTCCCAGGAAAGCTTAGATTACGATGGTCTGGACCCTACACAGTAAATCAAGTCTTTCCACATGGGGCAATTGAGATAGTGAATCAGAATGGCAAAATTTTTAAAGTTAATGGTCAGAGATTAAAGCCTTATCTTGCAGAAGAATCATCAAAGGTTACTGGAAGTCTCCAGTATCTCGAACCTCCTTAAGCAACCATAGATTGCTTAGTGTCTGCTTCAACCACTAATTGAAGCAATTTTGTTCTTAAAAAAATTTGTTTTCTTAACCCCTCCATTATCTGAAATTTTAATAATTTTTGGTGTACATATTTTAATGATGAATTTTTGTCTTTGCAGGTCTCTGACTGAAGTTAGTATGGAGAGTAACATGGAGTTTCCAAATTCATGTTTCCTTCTTGTTATAATCCATACTTACTTTTGATTTTTGTTTTACAACCACAAGAACTTAATTTTTAAATATTAAAGTATAGAGTTTTTGACTATATAAACATTGGCAAGTGGAGTAATAATAGGAGTGTAAGAGATAAATTTGGAGAAATGTGTAACCGTCACATCAGCCATGATTTTACCTCTCCTCTCTTACTCGCCTATTTTGACTCTCACGTTTCCCTCTTCTCTCTCCTCTTGTCAGTTTATTTTTGAATTTTAAAATTGGTAACTGCTTCCTCTTCCCTAAATCTTTTTAAGGGTTTTTCTTTTCTCTCTCTTTATTCACCTGTTTACAATTTCTTTCGTTTTCTCTTATCTTTCTTGAAAATTTTCGCATCCTCTAACCTACAATTGTTTGCTAAGATTATTATCTTGGCTAGGGAAAAGAAAAGTGCAAAGAGACCTCCCAGTTCTTCTCGACCAAAACTGTCTTCATCGTCCGTCAGCGTTCCGACTTCTGGATCTGAAGTGAGTACTGTTGAAAAACTCTAGCCAAGATGAAAGCCTTTGACCCCAGGGAAACTGAAAGATATGAACAATTTAATGGTCTCACCTTTACCTCCTCAAGAAATTTTGACTGGAATGTTCTGGCCACCTCAGCGATGAAATCTGCCAATTATTGCAGAATGGGGGTTTCGAATTCTATGCTCAAATCGAAGAACCAGCTTACAAAGAATTGACGCTAGAATTTATCAGCACTTTCAGTCATAATCAAGAGATAACCGAACTTATTACCAGCAAAAAGACAGTTTCAGGGTGATGGGGAAAAGAAAAACATGCTCTTTGATTGACTTAAACCAGTATCTAGGGGTGGCGGGAACAGCCTTTTTGGAGTCTGAAGAATTTGCTCAAGCGTATATAGATTTTGCCCCAGAATTTAACCCCACTGCTTTCTAGAAGGAGATAACTGGCCAGAATGAATACTCTTCATCCACCTCTTTTGCAACATACATAAAAAAATACAGCCACAAGATTCTCCAAAAGTTTATAGCAAGTTCTGTTTTTGGAAGGAACAATCAGTCCCATGTTCCAAACCAGGATCTCTTTGCCCTATGGTGTATGGTAGAGGGCAAAAGAATGAATGTTGGAGCTTGGTTTGCTAACTACATTGAAAGCAGCAAACCTAAGGGGAAGATTCTGTGTGGTTCTTATGTGACGAAGATTGCAAAGGCATGTTTGGCTGAGTTTTCTACAGAAGGTCCCGCTTTGGAATGCCAACCGGCTCCCTTTGAATTTATGAATCTTAACCAGATGGGAGTGTGCAAGAAAGTCTCGGGTCAATGGATGTTGTGGGATGAAGCTGTTCAACTGGAAAGAGAGCTTGCTACAAAAACAGCTTCAAAGCAAACTTCAGAGACCCCAGCAAAGAGAAAAAGACCAGCTACCCGCTCATCCACATCGTTCCAGCCTCAGATTATTGAAGACCTCACTTTAAATTAACAGGAAAAGTTGAAGCACTTTGAGAGAGTTTCAAAGATGACAATGGCAGAGATGATGAATCTTATCGACCATCTTTGGGCTAGACAAATTGATGATAGGGCCAAGATTGCTATTCTGGAGAATAAACTTGCTCGTTTGGAAGCTAAAATGGAAAAGAAAGACGATAGTTCTGACACCATTGAGGAGGTACAGAATGAGCAAGTGAAGGTTGGTCAGCCCAAAAAGGTTGAAAAGATTCTGATGGAAATTCCGGAGGAAGAAGAGGAAGAAGATTCTGCAGAGGAGGAACTCAAGGATGCACCTGAAGAAGAAGAAGAGGAACAAGTCTCCTCAAAACCTGATGAGTGATAGTTCTCCCTCTCCTCCTCTAACAAACTTTGGTATGTCTGTTTCAAACGATTGCCCTCACCATTTTTCTATTGCCATGAGATAGGTGGTTGTCTTTTAGCCCTGCTTTTATTTCTTAAATTGCGTGAATGCTTTGAGGACAAAGCATGATTAAAGTGTGGGGGAGAGGCTACTACCTAGTGGAATTATTATTGAAAATGCTGATAATTCTTAAAGATGTCTGATTGATGGATTGAATTGCTTGGTAATTGATAGACTACTGATTGAGAATCCCTACTTGAGCATGTGCTATTTTGAGTAATCTTAAGTTTTCTGTGTTGATTTTGTGAATTTTGTGTTAGTTAGTTTAGTAAGCAGTTGATAAAAATTTGTCAAAATTTTTCAAATTCTCTTTTTTTAATTGAATTGTGGAAGCCAATGAGATTTTCTGAACCTAAAGATGCAGGAAGTTTGATTGCCTATTGTTTGGAAAAGACTTTAAGTAATGCTGGTTTGGATGATTAAGCAACCTAGGGCTATGAGACCTAAAAATTTATTTCGCCGTGATAGCTTCAATTAGGCCAATTGCATTAACCCTATATTTCTCTGTGAGGTTTTTAAGCCTGCTTTCTTTGATATCAATATGAATTTTTGCTGAATTCCTAGCAGAGTGGGCAGGCATATTCAGTTTTAAGCTAGAACTTGGTGGATTGTCTCTGTCGGGACCACAAGGTTTTTCACATGCATAAAGTGATTAAGTCATTTGTTTTAGCCCTTTTTTTTAAATCCCAAAAAGCCTCCCTAACAGTTTTCGTCCAATTTTTTTAAGCCCTTTGAGCCTTTAGGCCTGTTATTTTTGTTCAACCCATTTTGTGTTTTTCCTTAACCAATTCACAATATGTTGTCCAAAAACACCTTAGGAATACCATAGCATTAAATTTAATTGTTTATGAATAGCAAGCAATCTAAATTGATTGAAATCGTGCAATCTGCTTTTTTGGAAATTTTCATTATATCCAAAATAAGTGTTCTTATGAAAGCCTTTTTAAGAAGTTATGCCTTGCAATCACTTTTCAAACTTTTGTCAAAATGTAGTCAGAATTCTCACCCTCCTCTAAGACTACTTAAAATCAAAATTTTGAGCAAGCTCAATATCATCTCATATCATTTCATCATTGCTCACCTTTATTGTTTTTCTTGCAAAAAAAAGAAAAGAAAAGAATGAAGTCTCTTTTAAGACATCTGCAACTTATAATTCTTTACCAGATTGCTTAATATTTCTTCCTGTGCTTAATTTAGCTCATAAGAATGCATCTGACTTCTTGAGTATTCTTGTTCCTAATCTCTTTAAGGTTGCATGAGTTCTTTTGAGATGGATTGCTTGTTGTTTTGTTATGCTGTAATTGTGATGGTATTCCTCTAACCCAAAAAGCCTTTTCAACATACGCCTAACCTAAGCCTTACGTTACAACCCTTGTGTAAGACCTTTTGATTATGCATGTGTTAGCTTGAGTCGTGGTGATAGGCTGTTTGCTACGCTTTTGGTTTAGGACTGCTTTGTATTGCTACTGAGAGTTCTTATAAATTCGCCTAAAAGCACTTGAGAGTGAGTGAACTCTTTTGGAGAGGCAATCTAGGTCTAATTTCTTGCTATCTCGCTGAAATTTAAGGTTTGGTCTCACTGCTTGAGGATGTTTCTGAAGCTGAGCCAGGTTTCTTGAGAATGCTCTGATTACTTTGGTAATCTCAACTTTTATGTTTTGCATGGAAGTCTTGCTGTTTAAGGGTGATGAATTGATCATTGGTTGCTGCTCAAGTTAAGTTAAGAAAAGTTTTTGAAAGTGTTTAAGTGAAAAGTTTTTGAAAGTGTTTAAGTGTGTTTTCATTTAAGTTTTTCTTTTCTCATCTTTATTAAAAGTTTTTCTTTTTCTATTTTATCCTACGATTGCCTGAGGACAAGCAATGTTCAAGTGTGGGGGTTCTTGAAGAGTGAAAATATTACCAAGTAATTATGCAAGAATTCAGCAGTAATTGGTTAAAATTCAATTGAGAATTGAGAAATCATGGCTAATAGTGAGCTTTTCTAGGTCTGATGCCTCTTTCAGAGAGATTTCTTAGTTTGGGAAGTCTCAGAGTGAAGAAGCTGATGAAGAGAAATTGTTGAGGGCTACGGCATGGATGGGCCAGAGTTGGAAGAGAAGGGCGCGGCCCAAAGGAGGAGGAAATATTTCTCCTGTTGGAAATTCCATTGCTAACCTTAGCTTCACAAGGAAGCTAATGAATTTTGTGGTTGTAGAATTTTAACCATTAGTTTATTGGGAACTTGTTTCAAGGATGATTAGATCTTACCTTGTTAGGGACTATAAATACTTTACTATTTTTGGAGGTTGAGAATGATTGAATGCTCTCAACAACTTATTATTTTTGCATTAATTTAAATTTTGAATTATTGTTTTTCTTGCAAGTTTTCTGGTTAGGAAATCTCGTTTTTATGGTTATCATGTGTTGCGAGTAGGTTTCCTAGCAGGCTGAAGCCAGCTTAAGCTGGTGGTCTTGGGAAGTCTTTCTATGTTTTTATTATGAATATCATGTTGAAGATGATTGTGTGGTGATATGCTTAATTAATATGGGAAAGGGCCCTCTCATATTTCTTAGTATTCCTGATGAGACCGAGAGAAGATTTAGGAGTATGGAAAAATCACTCACATACACACTTGCCATGAGACCGAGAGGAGATTGGGAGTGTGCTAAGGGCTTCTACTTATTGTGGAAAGCTTGCTTGACTTAATGCATGATTTCCTATGCTAAGTGAGGTTGAGAGATAAGCTTGGTTGTGGGTCATAGATCCAAGTGAGGTCGAGAGATAAGCTTGGTGAATAGAGAGAAAAAAAACCTTAGATCTACGTTCCCTAATATATTCATAGTAAATTCTAGAGAAAGATATTCTGAGATTGCCTGTTTAGCTGGTGGAAGTCTGTGTTTTTATCATTATTGTTTTAATCTATTCTGTTTAAGCAACCTTTATTACTTTGCATTGCATGTTTTATATTCTCAGCTTTTATAAATTCTTAGTTCTAATTTTATTGGAAAACCTTTACATCTGGTAATTTATTAGGAATTCTTAGAGTTTTCCCTTATTCCCTGTGGATACGATACTTGTCTTGCCCAATGCTATAATTGACCTAGTATATTTGCTAATGCATAATTTCAAGGCAACAAAAGAAAACAACAGAAGCAGGGGGAAAAAAAAAGAACGAATAATAATTAAATAAATTTCTTGAGAAAAAAATTGATATTTTAGGAATGAAAATTAAAAGACATAGTCCAAGTGGAATGTATTAATGCCATAATTAGAAAAAAGAAAACCTCAAAAGAGCATTTTTTATAATTTTCTATAAGCTTTGTCAGAATTTTTTTTAGGCCTTCACCAGTGTAACGTATCTTGTGCAAGTAGGGCTGTAAACGAGGTGGGGAATCATCATCCACGATGGGAATAGAGAATTCCTTATAAGAATTGCAATAAGTTAGGGACGGTTTTTTTTTTTTTTCTTTTTTCTCCGCTGAACCTTTAACAAGGATGAAGTACGAAGGATAACTCCCGTAACCCAAAATATCCCTAACAGTTTATATTGCATCCCATGGTGTTTGCTTCGATGTTCAAAATTCTTGCATTGTTTGGCCTTGATACTCCATGGTTTATGGTATGGAGCTTTCTGCTTATAAATGAAGTTGCTTGTAAAATTCTGCCTAATATATTCTTTTTTGCAACTACACACTATTTAACATAACATAACATTTCATTATTTTTTACGCTCATTTTGTGGAGATAGTCATGTGTTTAAAACTGTAATATTATTAATGTTTGTCTGCCTATTTGTATGAATTCATTTATTTTGTCTGCCTATTTGTATGAATTCATTTATATACAACTGACATCTGCTGAATTTGTGCTTCGGAGGCCACAAAACTTGTTTGTCTCACTGGAAATTTATATTTTATTGGGCAAATTAAAAAAAAAAAAAAAAAAAACCCTGTAGTTTCACTTTTTTACAAATAAAGGACTGTGTTTTTTTTTTTAAAAAAAAGAGGATTGTGTTTTAAAATGTTAACAAAAAAAAGATAACTAACATTTTTCCGTTAAAAATGATGATATAGTGGATAGTATTTTTAGTTATTTAACATACGAATAATTTATGTATATTATTTAAGAATTTTACATCAAAATTTGAATATTTTTCAAAGATTTTTTAATTTGTTATGATTTTTTTAAATCTATTATCATTATTTAATTTATAAAAATATTTGCGCGTTTCAAAAATTTCCAAAATTTATCATTCATGTGTATTATATTTTTATTAACCAACTTGAAAATTTTGAGTTCAAAATGAACAAAAATACCCTACGTAATGTCATGATTTAATTTTAGTTGTCCTTTTTTTGTTAACATTTTAAAACACAATCCTCTTTTTTAAACAAAAAAAAACCATAGTCCTTTATTTGCAAAAAAAATGAAACCACAGGGTTTTTTTTTTTTTTGTAATTTGCCCTATTTTATTAAATTGCACATAGTCAAATTGAAAGTTTGATATTTTTCATATATTTGGTCATAAATTTTTTCAGGTGGACAACTTGTTTTGTTGTTCATGCATGCCAAAGTCTATTGAGACATAATCCAGTGAGTTGAAACCTGGTATTGTTTGCATGGGGTGAAATGTCGTGAAGTTGTGTTATGCCAGTTTGATAATCTATAATGATTCCCAGGCACAATCTACAGTCATAGCTGCTTTTTCTAAAGCAAATTGATTGAATATGGATTTTGAAGAGGATGGGTATCGAGCCCCTGATATGCTATCTCTACTTCGGGAGATATATTAATTTAAGTAACACCCAAATTGTTTTCTTACACCAACAATTGATTACAAATACATTTCTTTTTCCTCAATTAAGAGATATTCTTATTCTTTCGTAATATTTTGATTTCAAAATTATGCATGTGTACGAAATTATTGGCAGGCTGTACTGTACAATAATGATTTAGGGATTTCAATTTCTATGTCTTGACTTCAATCAAGTTTAATTTTTTCCCTAATTAAACCCTATTTCAAATATGTGAAGTTTATATTCATAAATATATATATATATATATATATATCACATTTGATATTCCTGAATATTTTAAATTTCAATATTCTTTGTGTATATTACACTAAAGTACAAGAGATTACGAAGATAACACAAACAAAATTTACATATATTAAATAAAAATAATTTATTTGTTGATAAATCTTTATCTAATTCCATTATTTATATAAACAGTTTAAAAAGAAAAATTAATACATAACTATTTATCTATATATACATATTTTTTCTCTTTTAAAATAATATATATAATCCCTTCTTGATTAGAAATTCCCAGCCCCGAGATTCCTGCTCCTGCATAAAAAGAGAAGCCACCTTCGTCAGATTTAATTCCAGGCTAGGCAGAGGCATCACCGGAACTCGCGTCGGTGTTGGCAACCACTGAGACTACCAGATAGTCGCCGTCATCCCATCTCCAATACGAAATAAAGCCCCGGAGCGAATTAGATCTTGAGTCACAGACATGCTTTGCCAAACAAAACTTGGTTGATTACCAATAGCAGCATGTAAAAAATCATTGTCCGGAAAGTATTTAGCTTTGAAGATTCGAGTCAATAAGAGATTGGGTTGTGTTACAAACTTCCAAGCATGTTTCCCAAGCATTGCAATATTAAACTCATGAAACCTATGGAAATTAAGACCACCCCAATCCTTGCGATGACATAATTGCTCCTAAGCCCGCCATTTAACTCCCCTTCCCCACCAATACGCATTAAGAAGGGTCTCCAATTCTTGGCACACAGTGATTGGGACAACAAAAACACCCATAATATAAGATGGCATCGAATGAACCACCGTTTTAATAACCACCTCCTTCCCCGCATTAGATAAATTCCTAGACTTCCAACCTGTAATTTTTTTACGCATACGATCCACCAAGAAACGAAACACAGCCACTTTGCTATGACCCCACATAGGACGGCATTCCCAAATAATTATCCAGTTGATCAATAATAGTAACACCCAGCACCAAGCTTATATGATTGCAGACATGAGTGAGAGTTTCTGGGCTGAACATTAATGTGGATTTGGAGAAATTAACACATTGCCCTGAGGCCTTAGAAGAAGTCTAAAAAATTTGTTGAAGTTTCTCACTTTCAACCACCTCCGCCTTAAAGAAGAAATAGCTATCGTCGGTAAAAAGCAAATGTGAAACCGGAGGAGCATGAGGTTTAATTTGGCACCCATTAATATAACCTTGCTGCTCAGCTTGCCTAATTAATCCTGACAATCCCTCTGCACAGAGAATAAATAAATAGGGGGACAAGGATCTCCCTGGTGAAGACCCTTTTGCGGGGAGAACACATCAAATTCACCCTCTCTATCTGATACTTCACTGTAGTTACACATGCCATAATTAGATTAATAAAACCAATTGGAAAGCTAAACTGATGCAACATCCCTTCCAAATAAGCCCATTCAATACGATCATATGCTTTAGCCATATCTACTTTTAAAGCCACCCACGCCGTACCTCCTGTCACCCGGTGTCTCAAGAAGTGACCAATCTTATAAGCTATCATAACGTTATCTGAAATAGATCGTCCCGGAACAAAAGTACTCTGCGTCTCAGTAATTAAAGAATCAAGAGTCGATTTCATATGATTAGCAATTGCCTTTTTCATAATTTTGAAGATAAAATTACACAATGCTATAGGACGGAGATCGGATTACAGAATCTTTTTGTTTGGGATTAGAACCAGGTGAGTCAGATTAATATCCTCAGGAAAATGACCCGAATTAAGACACTGTAAGTAGAATTGAGTTACCTTCCCACCAATTTCAGGCCAAAAGTGTTGGTAGAAGCCCCGATTAAATTCATCTGGACCAGGCGACTTATCCGGATACATAGAAAAGAAAGCTGATTTTATTTCTTCCAATGTGAAGGGCACCAAAATCCTTTCTACCTGTCTTGGAGTCAACCTATTCTGAATACACGGAAACACCTCCTGTCCCTCTGAGCCGTTAGAAGAAAGTAACTCTGAAAAGTACCGTTGCACAAGGGTAGCAAGGCCAGTATCCCAATACTGCCATGCCTCCATCTCATCCTTCTATCTGCGGAAAAAATTCTTTTTCCTCCGGTGCGATGCTGAATTGTGAAAGAACCGAGTATTAGAGTCTCCCGAATGAAGCCAATTCAATTTTGATCTTTGCTTCCAGTAAGTTTCCTTTTCTTTACAGATTGAATTTAACTCACCATTAGCTTGAATTAAAGCATCAGTACTTCCCAATTACCTTTTTTGTTTCAGCTTATCAATCAAAGTGCGCACATTCCTCAATTTGTCACAGAACAAGCTTTGGTGTTTAACACCCCATGCCTCCAATGCTTCAGCACAAACTTGCAATTTAGAATTCAACTCCAGACCCTACGTGTTATCCCAAGCTGCCAGCAGTACATGTTTGCAATTTGGCTCTTGATTCCAAGCGTTCTCATAGCGGAAGGAAAACTTCTTCAGCCATGGCAGTTCAAGACACCAAAGTAGCAAGGCTGAATGGTCCGATTGAGAGGTGTGAACATAAGAACTGAAGCACTGGGAAAACGATTAAACCATTGTAAAGAACAAAACACCCTATCCAGTTTCTCTTTCATCCATAAGACCTCATTCCTATCTCTATACCAAGTAAACGGATAGCCTTCCATCACTACTTCTGATAATCCATAATCTGAAACAGTATTGGCAAACCTTGTAACAATACCTCTGGATGTCTGCGCCCTCCATGCTTTTCATAATTAAATAGCATATCATTAAAGTCCCCTATAATACACCATGGTAACTGAGATATACGATACAGATCCTTCATACATTGCCATGAATGTTGTCTCCGAGAACGCTCAGGGAAACCATAGAAACCTATCAAACGCCAAGGCTCCATACTCTCATCCCTAATAATTACATCAACAAAATTCAATCCATACTTCAATAAAGAAACAGAGACCGAATCCCTCTAAAAGAAAGCAATACCCCCACCACCATTAATACTATCCATGAAAAAAACACTATGGAAATGAATCTTCCTCTTCACTGATTCAATTACATCTCGCTTCACTATTGTTTCCATGAGGAAAATAAAATTAGGCTTATACTGCTGCTCCAATTCTTGGAGTTCTCAAACTGTGTTGAGGTTGCCCAAGCCCCGACAATTCCAGCTTAAACATTTCATGGCTCCCGATGGGCCACAACTTGGCCGGCCGATATAAAAGGTATCTCATATGACTCAGAAAAATCCATGGTAGAAATTTCTGAGCCGCCAACACTCCCATCAGAAACAACACGTCTTCTCTTAGGATCCTCCACTACATCAGTTCCTTCTCCCCTTCTGGAATACGGGCTATCATTTTTTGGGCTTGTACTGAACCAAACAAACCACCTTCTTGAGCAACAGCCCCTGTTGAAATAGGGGGAGGAAGCACTAACGGGCCTGCTTGTAACCATGGTGTAGTTTAAGTAGCCAATCGATGAGGCACAGCTTGCACAAATGGACCAAACAGCTTCTCATGATCCGGGTCATTTAAAGCTCTAAATGGTGGAAATTCCATCTCGTTGTGCCCTAACAAACCACAAAAATAACAAAACAATGGCAGCTTCTCATATTTAAAGTTCACCCAAAACCAACTATTTGTAGAACGCCCCATCTTCATTCGTTTTTTCAAAGCAACACAAACATCCAATAAAACCCGAACTCGTAGGTAACCGCGATAGGGTAAGGAAAAGTCATGAAGGTCCAATTGAATGAACGTTCCCACAAAATTGGCTGCAGCCTTGACAACTTGTTCAAATCGAAATCCTACCAATAGGTCATGAAGTTGAAGCCAAAATTCCAAATGATATAGTTCCACAACCCGTAGTTCCTCAATCGAAAAAATCCTTTTAAATACCAAGAGTTTGTTGTCAAAACTCTAAGGCCTTCCTTTAATAACTGGACTAATGTCATGGCCATGATTAAACTGAACAAGAAAACGGCCTTCTCCTAATTCCGTAATAGCCATGTTGTTAATTGGCTTCCACAGTTTAGAGAAAGTTACCTTCATAGCCGGAATATTGAGTTCCTTAGTAGTTAAGAAACGGCCTACCAAGCTCCACAGCAAATCATAGTTCGACGTCTTCGGAGCCTCTGGAATGATAAATAACGTTGCTTCCTCCTCAGAAAGATTGAGCTGTTGATATGCCGCAGCAACATGCTCCTCATTAGTGTTCGACATATTAATCACGAGAAGAGACCTCCAAAATAATTACCCAATAGAGCCAACAGCATGAAAATAGAAGCGATAGGATACAGCAAAGACACGGATACGAATATGGCAAGGAACGGATAGGAAAACCCAATTTTGGGTAGAAAAAGCAAAAAAACCCTAACTTAACCGCAGCAGACGCAGGGACGGGTGCAAATTTTTGTACATGCCTTTTATTTGATACTTTCTTAGTTTTTTCATTCTCCTTATTTATTTGTACTTTGTAGTGACTCCCACTTATTCCACCTTTAACGATAAATATCTCGAGTGTCTCAAAGGAGTATCTTGGTGTTTTGCTTGAGAAATATTACTCTACCTTGGTGCAGCAGTCAACATCAGGATTATTCTCTATATCCTCAAATCAGCAATTCCACCCAAAATTGATGAACATTGGGATAATTCTCTATATTCCTTTTCCAAGAACTCCTGAAGTTCTTAATTAGTAAAACAACCCATGAGTAGTGCCATTTTTATTTGATGCAAGGCAGCAAGGCTAGCACTTTTTCATAAGCATTAAGAGTTATTCCTGATGCGAAAGGAATTCTCAGTTTGCCTGTCTTTGTCAGAGTGAATGAAAAGTTGGTTAATGCTCACCAATGAGTAACACCCTGCAAAAAGTTTTCCTTCTGGTTTGTTATCTTAATCATGTCACATGCCTACAAATATATTTCTTAATAAAATTCAATGAGTCGTGTATTTCATTGAAAATTATTTGCCAAATGTATTAAGAAAAATGTTTTTTACTAGGCAATTATATGGACAAAATGAATTTTGATTTTGTCATTCAGCTGTAACGGATGCAAAGTTCAAAAGATTAACTTTACTGGATGACACGATACATACTTCATTAAGATGCTGTTTGTGCTTGTCATTTATCATAAAATAATGAGAAGCATTCATGAACTTCTTCGTTTCTAATTATCACTATTACTATTGACATTATCATTATTTTGGATATCTGTTTGTTTATCGTGGGTTTTTCTTATTGTCTGTTTGTGGTGTCAGGGCTTTGGTGCTTGGTCTCTCTTGTTTGTTGGACTATTTCATGTACGGGTTGTGGATCTTAGTGCCTCTTAATTTCCTTCAGTTCAATTTTCTTTCCTCTGGTGGAGATTATTATGGAACTCACCAGCGGCACTGGTACTTATCTCAGGGATTTTCTTTCAGGCTCTTCACTTTCTTACCATTTTCGTTAGCTGGCAGCATCAAATCTGAACATTGGAACCTTTCTGGTCTTATTGCATGGGTTTTAGTTCTTTAGAGTACATTGGGTCACAAGGAATTCAGGTAGTCTTCAGGCTTCTTCTTTGTAAAAAGTTTGTAATGCATCAATAACCCATTAACTTGAGTTCTTAAATTCAACTAATTTATAATTCTACCATCAGCTGTAGGTTTTGTCTTGCCTGTGCTGCCAATAGCTTTGATGCTCTCTGGACATGCATTAGCTCTGATGGCAAGACCAGATTCTCCATAAGTTAATCGGAAAGCATCTTCAAAGAATCATATTAAATGGCCTCCAAAATTGGGATTTGCTTTCATCTTCTTGCTAGCTGCAAATATTTCAATGGCATTATATATGAGTTTGGTTCGTCAGGTAAGTAAGATGTCTTGCCTTTTAGTGTAAATGGTCTAATTTGCTTTCATGGGGGATTTCAGAATTGGGGGACTGTTATAATTGTTTTAATCTATCTATCCTTTTTATTTCCTTCTATCTACAAAAGATTGTGCAATAAAAATGGCGAGAACAACTCTTAGGTAGAAAACAATTATCGAACAACTCTTCATTTACACTTTCAAGCATCCCGACAGAGGGGAACAGAGGACGTGATGATCTATCTATCCAAAGAAGCACACGATGAGAACGTAAAAAGTATCCTCTTCCTAATGCCTTGCCATGCCACACCGTACTACTCCACAATCTATCACCATCTGCCCATGCTAAAACTAATATTCTGAATCGATCGTACAACAAATGTACAAATTCCGTAAACAGTGTAAATAAACAGACTTACAGTTTATACTGCAGCGAAAGCTTTGGTTTATGGAATCTGATGGTTGCCTTTCCTACAAATGTACGGATACACTGAGTACGGACTTTAATCTATGAATTCTTCCGATGAACGAAGAGTATGTTTGTGTGTCGAGTTTTCTCTTTGGGAACGTTTTCTCTTCTTATACATAAATGAATCTGAGAAACGACTTCTCTATTTATAGAGAAAATCCCAACTTCCATCTATTTATATGGCTAGTCCAAATTACACATTTTGTCCCTGTAATTTGCCACAATTACAGTTTAGTCCCTGCCAGTCCAAAATGTCATGGGCGGACCAAAAACCAACATCTCTCACTCGCACATGACAAGACATAATTGCGATTGAACACACATACTTCTTTCAATTCTTATATGGCGAATTCACGCGACCAGTCAACGTAACGATTAAACTTTTGAAGCTCTCCTTCATCATTCCACCTTTAGCTTAACGTGACATCCCCCTAGTCCATTTTCCATGATTACTAGTTTTCGACTCACTTTTTGATCTCACGAAAACATTCATATACACTACATACCTTTTCCACGAAAAAGTATTGAGCTCGAGTGTTATATGATTAATAAGTGATATGTTATTGAAAATGTACTTCCACTCTATAAATAACCTTCCACCATATGTCCAATTTTTATCTGAAAGGTCCTTATATGCCCTTTCATTGCTAACGCAGCCTGGTTTGGGGTTCCAATCAAGATAATCATTAGACATACCCTTCTTGTTATTTACAAGAGCCCTTAAGAGTGAATTAAAACTTATATGTTCATTTGGGACTCACATTAGGAAAGTTGAGATCAATTTTTTTCTTCTTTCCATCCCTTAGTCAGCTTTTACATATATTACTAAAATCTGTCATAGTGTTAATTTATTTAGGACGTATGTTTTATTAACACTATGCGAAAGCATTCAGTCTCTAAATGCAACTCATGCATCATTACTTCTAGTCTACATTTAAGCCTTTCACAGGATAGCTTTCGGTATAAACGAAATATTGATATTACACATATCACTTATGGAGTTTCTTACATCTCCATCATACTTTTACCTATGAACACACCGCTTATAATAAAAGATTCATTTATGTGAGTAGATGCATTTCGTCAACATAATGAACTATACTCAATAGCTCTATGTGTATCTCTTTAAATAGTAAATGAATTGGAACACAACAAATAACTCACATTCTATTCCAATAGAATTTACCAAAGTTATTACAAAAGTTCAAAAACAACAACATGTTCCTATAACCTAAGACCAAAATCCAAAACATGTTTACTAAAAACATTTGGTGCTATTGGCTTCGTTAACGAATCTGCTATCATTTCTCCAGTTGGAACATGCACTAAACTTATTTCTCCTTGTACTACTTTGTCTTTAATGAAATGATATTTTATATCGATATGCTTGCTTTTTCCATGATAATAAGGATTCTTGGAATAAGCTATCGATGCAGTGCTGTGGGAATAGATTGTAGTACATTTTCCTTTAGGTAAGAGATCTAAAAGATCTATGAAGTGTTTCAACCAAACCGCTTCTTGTACTGCAGATGCTGCAGCTATATATTCCGACTCCATAGTCGACAATGCCAGGGAAGTTTGTTTCTTGCTACACCAGGAAATTGCACCATTTCCTAGAGTGAAAATATACCCAAACGTGGACTTCCTCCCATCTTTATCAGTTCCATGATCAGCATCTGTGTATCCCTTTTAATTGTAGATCCTTTCCTTGGTAACAAAAGAAATAATTTGAAGTCCCCTTCAAATATCTCAATATCCTTTTCACTACTGCCTAATGCTTCAAACCTGGATTTGCCTGATATTGGCTTGCGAGACCAACCGCAAAACCTATATCAAGTCGTGTACAAATCATAGCATACATCAAGCTACCAATTGCACACCTATAAGGAATTCTCTCCATCTTTTTATTCTCTTCTGGAGTTGTGGGACACATACTTGCATTCAGTTCTGTACCTTTAGCAATAGGGGTTGGATCAGGATAGTGAGCGATACCAAAACGTTCTAAGATCTTATTGATATACGTCTCTTGTGAAAGAGCCAATAATCTCTTAGATCGATATCTTGACATCTTAACCCCAAGAATGTAATTGACTTCTCCAAGATCCTACATCTCAAAGTTAGAAGACAACCAATTCTTTACTTTCTTGAGTAAGGAGATGTCATTTCCAACTAACAAAATATCATCAACGTATAATGTTAGAATGACAAACTTCCCTCCGTTTTCATGTTTAATGTAGACATATGAGTTTGCATTAATCAGGTTAAATTACATTGATAAAATCGCTTCATGGAAACGAAAATGCCATTGTCTTAAAGACTATTAAGGCCATAAATTGATCTTTTCAACTTACAAACCGTATGTTCTTGACCCTTGACAACGAAATCTTCAGGTTGAACCATATAGACTTCTTCGTTCGGTTCACCATTCAAGAACGCAGTCTTTACATCCATTTGATGCAATTCAAGGTCCAAACATGCTACAAAAGCAAGTACTATTCTTATAGATGCGAAACGAACAACAGGTGAAAAAGCCTCCTGATAGTCAATTCTAGGGGTCAGCAAAACACGATTCGGTTCAAAAAACAAACTGATCCGAAAACCAAAGTAGAAGAAAAATAGAAACCAAAGCCAAACCAAAGTTCATATGGTTCGGTTAAAACCGAATCAATAAAATTTCAATTTTTTAATTTTTATTATCATTATTTTTTATAAATTACATATAAATATTGCTTAAAAAGGATTTATATTACAAATATATTACTAAAGTCTCATAAATACAAACTACATAATAAAATAAATATATAATATGCCAAATAAAATTTATTTTTATATATATATATATACATATTTTAAAAAAAATATTTTTTCCCTATTACGGTTCGGTTAGGTTCAGTTTCAGTTTTTTCAACCAAACCAAAAACCAAATTATTATATTTTATAAAACCAAAACCAAACCAAATAGAGTTTGGTTCGGTTCGGTTCAGTTTTTTAGTCTCGGTTCGGTTCGGTTTTTGGTTCGCGGCTTGGTTTTGCTCACCCCTAGTCAATTCCTTCCTGTTATGTAAACCCCTTCGCAACCAACGAACTCTTAGTCTAGATAGGTTTCCCATCCGCTGATCGCTTAATAGTATGTACCCACTTATTCCCAATGGCTTTATGCCCTTTGGGTAGATCAACTAGTTCCCAAACTTTGTTGACCCTCATTGACTCCATCTCACTTTCCATCATTTTTATCCATTATTCCTTTGCTAGAGATTCCAATATCTCTCTCATGTTAGTTGGAATGTCTTCAATTTTAGCTACGATCGAGAAAGCTTCGCTATCAACTAAATGATGGCGTCGCGGAATATTTGCTCTCTTCGATCACCTCGGAGGTTCTGCTTCTTGATAAACGAATCTTATATATTCATCAAGATTTTGGGCAAAACTCCCACTGGGACCACTCCCACTAGGATCTATATCCATATTCACACTTGAATTTTGAACAAGACTCCCACTGAAATCAAGACCACTTAAGTCAGGTCCAGGATTACTCAAATCCTCTTGTGAAGGTTGAAAAACATCATTCTCTTCCCTTTTCCTTACGTCTTCAACTTTATTCCTCGCACTCAGATTGAGTGATCCTAAAGTTTCAAACTCTTGAGTTTCAAAGAAAGTGAATTCCTTATCCACCTCTCCCAACTTAGGAAATTCATTCTTTAAGAATATGACATTCCGTGACTCAAATTCTGTTATTTGACCATTCTCATTCTCTTCCACTTGAACATACCCTTTTGAGAGATGAGGATATCTTATAAAGATACCTTTCTTGCCTCTTGGGCCTAGCTTGCCATACTTACTAGGTGTATCTGTTGGGATTCGTCACGGGAAACCGACGGATAAAAGCGGAAATACGCGTCGATTTCCTGGAATCCGGTCCCAGGAGCTTAAGATGTGGAAATCAAAAACTTAAAGCGTAAAAGGAGAGTTTCAAAAACTTACCACAAAGTCTCTCTAAGAGACGGACGCGGACTGCAGAAATCAAGTGTAGATTTCCTCCATCGATGCGTACACGAACGGCTCTCGGACCGAATCCAATTGACCTATATAATATAATTAATGGATCTCTCTCTCTTCCACGTGTATACTCCAAGTACACACTTAATCCGACTAGTTAAAGTCCAGACGTTCAATGTGTACGATCCAATGGGCTCGGCTTTATGTTGGCAGTGGGCCAAGGCCCATAGACAGCAGGCGGGCTCTAGCAAGCCACTGCAGTCCCCAATTGAGACGGAGTAAGCAGTCAGACTGAAAACGTAACCCTGTAGTTTGAACTTGTAAATCCCATGTCGCTGGTATCGGTGTCCAACACAAAGGCATGGAAGTATCATCCTCATTGTGTCCTGACATTTACTTGATCCCGAATGAATTGATGCTCACAAACAAGATCCAATCTTATTTGGGTGCGGCCGCACACTTATCAGTAGCATTCTTCAAGAGGCCGGTGATATCGTCTCAGTGAATCACTGAGTGACATTCCCTTCTGCATATCCATAGTACTGCCATGCTCACTGACACACCCGAACGTACCCGTACTTGGCACCCTTTTACAGGCCCGTTGGGCGTACACCAAAGTGTGCCACTTCACATGCAGCACCATCATATGGTCTGGTCTAAGGACTTATACAAGTACTACGCGAGAATCATTTGTGATACTATACCATGTAGATTCCCGTTAAGTGGATCAATCCAGTACCATGCCCTTTTTGCATGTACCCATTAACTTGGTTGACATTCCATGTTCTATGACCGGTAAGACACCGCCATACAACCAGGCTAATGATAGTCTTTAGTTCCATTCATTCCCATGATTGGAACAGACTACGGATAACTTTATGGCCATATCGTTTTCCCTACCCATAGTCTTACTGCTAAGTGCATGACACTTGACAACATGGATCTGGATATGTCCATTGGATACTCTATTTAATATAGCACAAGACATATAATAAATAGATTAATGCCTTTATATCCTTGACACAAATTATATAATACATAAAGTTTACATTAATGTACAAATGTATTATACAAACACATGGACCAATGCCTCGGGACTAGGGCATTT
Organism: Euphorbia tirucalli; assembly: GCA_039660915.1. Taxonomy (NCBI): domain Eukaryota; kingdom Viridiplantae; phylum Streptophyta; class Magnoliopsida; order Malpighiales; family Euphorbiaceae; genus Euphorbia; species Euphorbia tirucalli. The sequence goes on from CM077636.1 coordinate 45,994,926, forward strand.
CCAACAGTATCATGAACATAGGTACACATCCCCATGGTCGTAAATGGTTCATATTAGGCTTGCAACTCGTCCACAATTCATAAGGCATGGTTTCAACGGACTTAGAAAGCACTCTATTGAGTACATATGTGGCAATAAATAGTGCGTCTCCCCAAAAGGAGATAGGCAAATTGGATTCAGCCATCATAAACCTTACCATCTCTAAGAGGGTTCAGTTTCTTCTTTCAGCAACTCCATTTTGTTGTGGAGTTGTTGGTATGACAACTGATGTTCAATACCTTTTTCATCATATAAAACTTTAAATTCCTCAGAGAGGTACTCTCTTCCCTGATCGGTCCTTAAAGCTTTGATTCTCTTATCTAGTTGATTTTCAACTAGAGCCATAAATCATTTGAAACATGCTAATGTTTCATATTTATGCGTAATCAAATAGACATGACCATACCTTGTATAGTCGTCTATGAATGCAATGAAATAGAACTCACCATGCCTTGCCCGAATATTCATTAGGCCACAGATGTCAGAATGGATTAGTTGCAATGGTTGGTTAGCTTCCGTAGCTTTACCAAATGGTTTTCTCATCATTTTTCCTTTTAAGCTGCTTTCACAAGTTGGGAGATCTACTTTTGATAAATCAGCCAACAACCCAGCTTTGGCTAGTCGTACTAAACGATGTTGACCAATGTGACTAAGTCTCGCATGCCACATTTTTGAAATGCTAACATTATCCACAGATGAGTTAATAGTAAAGGAAAAACTATTATTACACATTTAATTTGGATCCAAATCCAAGACAATAAAACCATTCATCAAATATCCACCACCAAAGTAAATATTGTTCAAAAAGAGACTAAAATTGTTTAATTCAAAAGACAACATGAATCCCAAATTCATTAGGGTAGAAACAGATATCAAGTTCCTTCAAATCCTAGGAGCATAGAGGACATCTTCAAGAAATAGTGGGTGACCACCATTTAAGACCAGCTGACAACAGTCAATCCTTAAGACTTCCTCCCTTAAGTTATTTCCCACGTATATCCACTTTGTTCCCCTTGGAACATTTCGGAACTCTACGGAGGAATCATGATCCTTTGTTACATGGTCTATGGCTCTTGAGTCTACAATCCACAAAGGACGAGATTCAGTTAGGAAAACAAAACTTGAAACATATGTATAAGACTTATACAATTTGATAACATTTACCTTTGGAGTTTTGCAGTCTCTTGCAAAATGCCCTTTCTGTCTGCAATTATAACATCTCACTCTAGAAATGTTAACCTTTTTCTTGCCCTTCTTTTGAACTGGAACACTGCCCGTTGTTCCCTATGCGTTCTTCTTAAAGAACCTCTTGTTCTTTCCTTTAGACTTCAGACCAGAACTTGAACTGGCTATGTGAACTTCAGATTTCACACAGAGAGAAGCCAAACTGTCCTCTTCCAATTCAAGATGATGAACCGCATCATTAAAGGTCTTAATGTCATTGGCATGGGTTAGGTGCAACTTCATATGCTCCCACCTGTTCGACAGAGAACGTATCACAGCTTGAACCTTCTGCTCCTCGGTCAATGTATGACCAGCATCATGAAGCTCTGTTATCATGTTGGATATTTCCCTTAAATGCCTCTTCATTGTGTGGTTAGCTCTCTTCTTGCAAGTATCAAATTTGATACTTAAAGAACGAAGTCTAGTTAAGGAGACACGTCCAAAGTTCTCCTTAAAAGCATCCCATAGTTCTTTTGCTGTGTTGTAGACGTGAAACCTTTTCGCGATGTCATCATCCATTGCACTAAGCATGATGATGCGGGCAGTTGAGTTTTTCCTTTTCTAGATCTGATAAGCTTCAAGGTCCCTTCTGGCTTGTGAGGTGGTACCATCTTCAAGAGGAACCATTATTCTCTCCAGGGTTTCAAGAGCATCTTGCTCTTCAATTATGTATTGGACTTCCATAGCCCAAATTTCATAATTGTCACCGTTCAAGCGAAGGTTCTTATTCAATTCAGCGACAATTGACTTTGAAGCAGCCATTGAAAACTATAAAGACAAAGTAGTATAAACAAGTAAGCGATACACCATAGTTATTATAAGATCATTTAAAACTAAAAATAGTGTTTGGTTCACATAAAATCGAACATTATGCGCAATGCACAGAGTCACCATTTATACGGGCTAATACAAACACTATGTTAGGTTTAAATTTCCAATAATAAATATTTCTATTAGTTATGTTTTAGACTACAAATTTATTCAACATTTATACATTCTCAACTATAAAACTAATGAATTATGTAACACTTAGTTGTAAACTTTAAAATAAATAAATTTGAATAACTAAAACAATTAACCAAAATAGGAATGCTTAACAAATAAAAATTTTATTAGTAGAAAAAATATAATCCAAACGTAATAAAAAAATACAACCACTTTTAAAAATTTTAGCATGAAGCTAATTCAATACAAAATTGAACAAATGAAATCAGCAAGAGAAAGAATGGAAACTAAAGAACTCAATCTTCAGTTCCGGAAAAATACTCCACCTTATGGTAATTTTCTAGAGTCATTGGGTCCTCCTCTACACTAGTGTCGATCTCTTCCTCTTCCTCTAAATCAATAATCTCAATTTCTTTTGAGGTGACTGGTATCATCTCTACGAACTTACAGTAGAGATCTTGAGGCATGTTCTCTACACCCTCAAAAACAGCATCTAGACAAGGGCGGCAAATCATTTTGTTACTGCTAAGTAACATAGTTCTAGGATTATGAGACAACTTGGCTCCTGTTTCAGCCATTGTAATACAAACACTTTGCATTGGTACTCATATTCCTTTTCAGGAACTAATCCTTTAATGGAGACCACCGCTGCGTCAAATATAGGGTTTTCACCATACCAGAATTTCTTAAAATGCTTTTCATGAAAAGCTTTTTTTGCAAATTTTAACATTTTTAATTAATCTGTTCCAAAGGAAAATCCTTCTTTCCAGACATGCTCTTGGATTCCCCGGTTTAACGCATTAAACCGCTCCACAACTCTAACAATATCCTCCTTTTCCAACGGAGAATACCGTTTAGAGAAAAGCTCATCTTCAGGTCTTTGTATTGTCCTTGTCGCCTTCTCCTGAGACTGGATCACCTTGGCTGTTTTTACGAAAGTTGCCATTTCTATAACACATATATAGAAAACAAAAACTTTTAATGATCAACCAAAAATCAATATATAAATACACAATAAATATACTGAATTTTCTTGAATTTTTTTAAACATAAATTAAGCATTTATACACAATAAATACTAGCAAATTTAGTTTAAAATATTAAATGAATTCCAAAAATTCATCACCAAAAATTCAAGAAAAATATTTTAATTCTAAAAAAAATTTGATGAAATTTGGATGCCGGAAACGTCCGCACGCACCGACACTCGCCTCTGCAAGGACTGCCACGCACTCCCACGCGCAGTCACGCGCCAAACAAAACCGACTGTCTCACGTGAAACGTGGCAACATGTGATTTGTGCTGACATGGCACACCTACCACGTGTCATCACCTGATTGGTTCAAGTGCTGACGTTGCATGCTGATAACTACTCTGCCACGTGTCATCACTCTATTGGTCCATGTTTCTGCCACGTGGCATATTGACGATTTCTGAGATGATTACACTTTGACACATGGCAAAACGTGATTGGATATTTGACTTTTCAACTGTCGAAACGTCCAATCGCTTTCTGCCACGTGTCCCTCGATCATATTCCATCGGATAAGGCTTGACACATGGCAACATATGATTGGTTGTTTCTATTGTTCACTTTTCAACTGTCGAGAATCAGTCAATTGCATCACACCACGTGCCCTGCAACCAGTAAACCTATCAACCGATCTGCAACCAATGCCATCCGCAATGGTGGAGCGTGAGGTTCACGCGCCACCTTCCGGGGGTCTGTTAGTATGAAATTTGAGATTCCGACTCTATTTTTTGTACTGATTTTAGTAGTGTTATCAGATTTTCAAAATTTTGACAAAAAATTTTGACACTTTGTACTGTTGGATCAAATACGGTATCATTTTGACACGGACATCAATGCAAATCCGTATCAAAACGAACAAATAACATATTCTTATTCACAAAAAACCATAAATCAAGATTTGAACACATCAATCTATGAACCTTATGGCTCTTATACTAATGAAATCAATATTCTGAATCGATCGTACAACAAATGTACAGATTCCGTAAATAGTGTAAATAAAGACTTATAGTTTATATTGCAGCGAAAACTTTTGTTTGCAGAATGATTTTGATCAACACAGAAAACTGGATCATTCTGGTTGCCTTTCCTATGAATGTACGGATACACTAAGTACAGGCTTTAATCCGTGAATTCTTCCGACGAACGAAGAGTATGTTTGTGTATCAAGTTTTCTCTCTGGGAGCGTTTTCTCTTCTTATGCGTAAATGAATCTGAGAAATGACTTCTCTATTTATAGATAAAATCCTAACTTCTATCTATTTATATGTTAGTCCAAATTACACATTTGGTCCTTGAAAATTACATATTTGGTCCCTTAATTTACCAAAATTACAGTTTAGTTCCTAATATTTCAAAATGTCATGGGCGGACCAAAAACCAACACATGCGTTTTCTTGATTGCTCACCAAGGTTTGAGATTTATCGATTTGGTGCAGGAGTTACTTCTTTCAATGTTGTTGTGCAAATTCATTTGTCTCTTATCTGATCCTCAGTGAAGAGAAAGCAATCCTTGATAAGTCAGATCGTTTCATAATGGATCCTATAGATTTTACTTCGGAATTGGTGAAAAACTAGTCTCATCAGAGTCATATTGTGTTGTTTGATTCAGAGGAGAGAATATTAAAAGATCTTTTTATCTCATATTCATTCAGAGAGGTAAACACTAGCTTTTCCGTATTTATTGTGTATGTAGTTTTGATTTCAAACAAATGTATGTCTCATATTTTATCCAATTATTCATTATAATGGCAGATAAAAAGGTTTTTCCACGTGCACTTCAAGGTGCTTCTGCTGATTAAATTCGTTCTTCTAGGAAGAATTCTTAATATCTTTGGTCTTTTTGGTGTGGTTTGGCATGTTTTAGCTCTTATTGTTGTTGAAAACTTTGGGTTTTACTCATTTACCATCTAAAACAAACATTGGGGTGGTTCGAAGTTTTTATTATTAGCATAATATCATTTTTCTCAAATTCAATTTCAATAGCACTGTTTTTAAGCATGCTGGTGTTTCTAAGTTATTTTTTTAATTTGTAGCAATGAAATTAATTTACTTGAAAGTTGATTTTTTTGCTTGATGTTTTTCTGGGTAGGAACTACAAGATCATGGCTGCCTTCTTCGTCTAAATTTGTCTACATGGTTATATTTTGCACCTCTAATAATTGTTACATTTTATAATTGTTACTTGATTACCGTAAAAAAAAATTAATTCATAACCTAATAAAATCATATATGTTGACTTCTTACTGAAATCAAAATATTTCTCGTAAGAGATTTTGCTGAAACTTAAGTGATCAAGCTGTTGAATTCAATAGCTAAGTTTTGATTGGGATATAGTAGGGAAGATTTGGGAGGAAAACTACGGAGATTGACATCAGAATTTTATAAAAAAAATTTATGGGTGATGGCTCAGGAAGGAAATTGAACTCCATGCGGTCTTCGCGTGGCATAAAACCGCCTGGTCTTGCCGAAAGGCCGAGTACCTGGAAAACGGAAAGATTGAGGACCGGGTGACCTCTGGGTCCACTCCGATGCCTAAGTCAGAAAATCTGGAGAATGAGAGATAGAAGAGTAAAGAAAATGTGTCGAGGGAATCAAGATACCTGGGGAATCCCTTGTCTTCCCTTTTTATAGTGGGTTAATCCGCGTGGCCTTGTCAGGCCGTTATGTACGATCTATTCTCATTGGCTGGATGTGGTCCCCCTTTCTGGCATAGTTGTGTGGCGGACTCACCCTGCTCTTGTCTCCATGGCACTCACACTGTATCTGACCTCTGTGGCATCCACCCTGCTCTTGTCCCCGCAACACCTATTTCTGGTACAACATCATGCCCTTACACATGTACAGTAGGGATCCACTCACCTATCCTTTGGGTTAGAGGACTTAACGAGGCATAAGTTGTTTTAGCCGGCGTTTCTCGGGATCCAATCTCTTGAGGAGCTGGTCTTATCCTGGGCGACCGAGTGCCGGATGGACTACTGGGGAGTTGACGTACGCGGTGACGAGGTGACAAGCCGTGTGGTTCACGCGGTTAGTTTTATGGCTCCATGCTATCAGGAGTCCCCCCCTGGTGAGAGAGAAATCCTTTTAAGGGTTTGTCATTATGATTTTCTGGCGGTTGGTTTGAGTGGCTCGAGGAGACTCCTGGGATCTCCTGTGTTAGGATGACATGTGCCCCCTTACTGAAACGGTGTCAGGGGGCGTCCTTTCACCTGCCCCCTTCCATCCCCCTTTAAAAAGGGGTTTGGGGCGCTCTTCTCTCCATTTTGAAATTTCTTCTGCAACCTTCTTCTAGGATTCTCGCGATTTCTGGTTTATTTCTTGTACCCACGACCTTCGTCCTATTTTCGACTCTTAGTTTCCAGTAAGTCTTCTTTCCTTTGCTGGTTTGCGTTTTGATTTTGCTTGATTCCAGTATTAGGCTTTGCTTTCCTGGGTGTTTTTATTTCTGGGCTGCATTTTTTGGTTGCTCATTTTGCCTGTTCATCGTTTCTGTTCATCTTTTGCTGCCATGAGTTCATCTGTAACTCTTAGTGACTTAGGGTTGTCTGCTAGTGATAGGTCTGGGGAGCTAGTGAATTCTAGAAACCGCCCCAGTAGGGCAGACAAGGGTAAACGGGGTTTTAATTTTAAAACAGCCGGTTCAAAGCCGGTTCACCACCTCCTAGATCCCACTGACCCTGCTGACTATCTACTACTTACTACGCCCAATTTGCCTAGTCCGCCTTCTTCTTCGGGGAATGAGTACTGTCTTACCACTTCCTCGGATTCCAGCTCTCCTCCTCCTTCACCACCCCCTACCCTAGGTGAGGAGGCGGGCACATCTGTTCAGCCTCCTATACCTGCTGAACCGCCTGCTGAAGGACCTATTCTGGTGGGTTCTTCTTCAGCTGAAGTCCTTATACCCGGTCCCAGTAGAACTGGAGCCAGGAGGATGACTCCTCGTATTGAGGACATGGTCGCTGAGACCCACGAGGAGCACATCCAGCTGTGTAAGCAGTTTTATCCCTGGTTGCGCAAGTGCGAGTTTATGCTTCCATCGTCAAACCATCGGGTCCATAAGCCTCCACCAGGCTATTTCTCTATCTACATGGATCAGATCAGCTCCGGCTTCTCCTATCCTCTTCCACCCGGCATCAGCGACATCCTGCAGGTTTGGGGTTTCTGCCCGGCCCAAATTCATCCGAACGCTTGGGGGGATATCTGTGCTACATTCTGGTTGTGCGAAAACCTGGGCTTTGAGTTGACTGCCGCCTTCTTTCGCAAGCTAGCCACTCCTAAGTTAAACTCCGGTGAAGACCACTACCAGCTATCTAAGAAGGCGGACTTCTACATTTTCCAGAAGCGGATATCCTCCGTGAAGCGTTTCAAGTATTTCTTCTTTTTTATTAAGATAAAAGAGGGCCACGACGCGTTCCCTGTGAAGTGGTCCTTTAATGCAGCAGGAAGGGCCCAGCAGCGCCTAACGCCGGGTGAAAGGACATTCTTGGAGGAGTTCAGGACTCTGGCTCCCAATAAGTGGACTTGGCAAGTTGCGGTGGATGCTTACCTAGAGAAAGTTAGGCTTGTGGAGCGGGAGGGATTCGGCTTTACGTATCACCCGGGTCCCATAACTGTAAGAAAAGGTACCCCTTTTATTTTTGCTTAGCTATTTTTATTTGTGTTTTCAGGCATGAATAAAGCTGACGTCCTTGACCGTATTGTAGCGGCTAAGAAGAAGAAGATCCAGAAAGAGCCGCGTCCCGCCCCTACTGAAATCCCGTCCGATGCTGGGGGCGAGGCTAAGGGGCCCAGCGCCCCTAAGGCACCGAAGAGAAAAAGGGCTACTGTAGCCGATCCTGAGCCGTCTCCTTGCCCTGTAAGTCCCTGGCTTCGAGTTTTCCTATTATTTTAGTTTTTTTTTTTTTTTGATCGTCGTGTTTGCCTGGCCAGGGTCCTGAAGCTGCTACCGCCTCCTCCGGGCCGTCTGCTCCCTCTTTGCCCTGAATGCGGAAAAGAAGCAGCCAGCATGCCAGGATAATAGATACCGAGGCCCAGGATGAGTTTAGAGCCTGGTTCGTGTTGCCTGGTGACCAGGAGGAGTACGTTAAGATAAACGATTACACGGCGGCCTCCTTATGTCTGCTGGACCTGACTTCCGTAAGTACTTTGGTGAACCCTTCAAACATTTTCTCCCTTCTTCTTTTACTTATTCAGTTTACCATTCTGCAGGGGATTTCTAGGACGGTGGATTTGGCTGCCCGCCTCTCTAAGATAAGTCAGCTGGAGAAAAAGCTAAAGGAGGTTCAGGCGTCCCTGGATACTGAGAAGAGCAGGGCCTGGTCGCAGGGTCAGGAGCTCAACTGTCTACAGAAGGAACTGGAGGAGGAGCAGGCGGCAAAGGAGGCTCTGAAACAACAATTGGATGCGCGGGAGAAGCAGCTTAGGGAGGAGAAGGCAGGGCGCAAACAAGACTTGGACAAATGTGAGGCCGTCTTGTTTGATGCAACCAACCAGTTAGTGCTCCTTGGACAGCTGTTTGGTCAGCGTGTTTTAGCCGTTTGCCAAGCTGTCCACCCGGATTTGGCTATCGATCTCGACTCTATTGACTTCCCGCGCTACGACGAGCTGCCTGCCGAGGAGCATGGAGGGGAGGAGGCTAATGCCGAGTCGCAGGCCGACGTTGAGGTGCAGATGGAGGGCAGCGTACCCGGGGCGGATGAACACCCTTTGTAGTGTTGCTTTTCCATTTGTAATTTTGTTTTTGCCCTTTACCGGGTCTCTGTTGATGTAATTTTTAAAGGAAATGAAATTTACCCTTTGTTCAGCCAGTATTCCATCTTTTGCATATTTTTTATTATTTTACCTTGACTGATTTTCCTTCGTGAAGAATATCTTTGCTCCGTTTGCTTCCATCCAGTTATGACTAGTTTTTCTCATGAATATATATCCGGTTATCACCGGCTCCTCCGATGGGAGTTTTTATAATGAACATATATCCGGTTATGACCGGCTCCTCTGATGGGAGTTTTTATAATGAGCATATATCCGGTTATGACCGGCTCCTCTGATGGGAGTTTTATAATGAACATATATCCGGTTATGACCGGCTCCTCTGATGGGAGTTTTTATAATGAACATACATCCGGTTATGACCGGCTCCTCCGATGGATTGTAAACTTTATGACTTGAAAGATGCTTTTATTGATCTTTTGCAGTACATCGTACAGATATAGGTGTTGCCTCGTTAAAAACCCGGCTATGGAAAAACCCAGTGGGAAAAAATCCATTAGCGGGAAAAAAGAGTGCAGCCCATTGTTTCTCTTAGTTGTTTTCAAGCGAGAAGTATTGCCTTAGATTAGCAATATTCCATGTCCGTGGGACATCTCTTCCATCTAGGCTTTGAAGTTTGTAAGTTGCTGGTCTGAGTGCTGCCGTTACTTTGTATGGCCCCTCCCATTTTGCGCCAAGCTTTCCCTTTCCTTCCCTTGCTTGTGACGATGTAGAGTCCTTTAGGACTAAATCTCCTTCTTTGAGTGTTATCATCTTCACCTTTCTATCATGGTAACGGGCCACTTTGTTCTTGTAAGCCGCCATTAGGATGTAGGCCCTTGCTCTTCTTTCCTCCAGGGAGTCCAGATGGTACTTCATGTTGATGTAATTCTGTGCTTCAGTATAGTAGAGCACTCGGTCGCTGGGGGCACCAATTTCGACTGGAACCACTGCCTCAACGCCGTAAACCATGGCAAACGGTGTTTCTCCAGTCGGTCGTCTTGGGGTAGTTCTGTAGGCCCATAAGACGTTGTTGAGTTCGTCAACCCAGGCGCCTTTGTGGCTTTCCAGCCTCTTTTTGATGCCGTCACCTATAGTCCGATTGGTGACTTCTGTCTGCCCGTTGTTTTGAGGGTGGGCTACCGAAGAAAAACTCTGTGTGATTTTGAGCCCCTTGCAGAATTCTCTAAATTTGTTTGAAGTGAATTGGGTGCCATTGTCAGATATAATTTTGTGAGGTATCCCAAATCTTGTAATGATGTGATCCCAGACAAAGGAGATGACCCTTTCCGGTGTGATGGCCTGGGTTGCCTCTGCTGCGACCCATTTGCTGAAATGGTCTATTGAGACGATGATGAATTTCCTCTGCCGACTAGCCTCAGGTATGGGCCCTACTATGTCAATGCCCCATGTAGAGAAAGGCCACCCGGTTAATATTGACTTTTGCCCGGCTGCAGGCAAATGGGATTTCTTTGAGTGGATCTGGCATTGGTGGTACCTCTTGACATAATCCGCGGCGTCCGCCTCCATGGTTTCCCAGAAGTAACCCTGCAATTTTGTCTTTCTTACTAGCGTTTGCCCACCTTGGTGTGCTCCACAAACTCCCTCATGAAGTTCCCTGAGGACATAATCCTCTTCTTCAGCGGTGATGCATTTCAACCATGCGTCCGTGAAGGATTTTTTGTAGAGTTCACCATCAATTATTGCATATCGCTGGGATTTTCTAGAGATCTTTACAGCCTCTCCTTTATCCTCGGGTAGATTTCCTTCAACAAGGTATTTTAGTATGGGCTCCATCCACCCCCTTCCCTTCTTCTCCACTGTCAGGACTTCCTCAGCCTCAATTACAGGCTTAGTTTGGACTTCATACGGGCAATTTAAGAATTGCCAATCCCTAGTGCTGGCCGCAGCTTTGGCGAGTTTTTCTGCTTCAACATTTTCTTTTCTGGATATGTTTTCCACTCTCCATGTGGTGCCTTTCCCTTCAATGGCTTCAAGCAAGCATCGTACCCTTTGTAGGTACCTAGACATGCAAGGGTCTTTAGTTTCAAAGTTTTATTGATTTGGTTTGAAACTAACCTCGAGTCGCTAAGCAGCTTTACTCGGTCTGGGGCGATTTCCCGGATGAGTTCTAGCCCTTTGATTATGGCTTCATATTCCGCGGCATTGTTGGTGGCCGGAAAGGCCAACTTTGTGGCGTAAGATATTCTTATTTTCTCGGGTCCTTCGACATGCACCCCGATTCCTGCTCCTTCCTGAGATGAGGCCCCGTCCACGTATACTTTCCATTCTTCTGCTTTCAGTACTTGACTCGGCTCCAGCCCTGCAAATTCCACCACGAAATCTACCAGGACTTGGGCTTTCAGTGCCGGCCGGGCTCGAACCGAACGTCGAATTCACTGAGTCTTATGGCCCACTCAGCCAGGCTGCCTGAAGTATCTGGTCTTTGGAGCACTTTGTTCAATGGGAAGTTTGTTCTCACAATCATCTTATGGGCTTGGAAGTAGGGCCTTAACCTGACGGAAGCTGAAACTACTACCAAGGCCAGCTTTTCTATCTTTGGATACCTGAGCTCTGCTCCTCTCAGTACTTTGCTGGTGTAGTATACACGATACTGTTGGCCTTCTTCCTCTCTAATCATCACTGAGCCCACTGCTTCATCCGTCGCTGCCAGATACAAATATAACGTTTCGCCTGAAATTGGCCGGCTCAATCGTGGCGGAGTTCCTAAGAAGCTTTTTATCCGGTCGAAGGCTTCTTGACATTCGTGGTCCCAATCAAACTTCTGACCCCTTCTTGATTGCCTTGTAGAAAGGCAGGCATTTTTTGGCTGAGAAGGAGATGAACCTCCCAAGTGCATTGATGCGGCCGTTAAGGTGTTGGACTTCATTTACTGTTCCCGGGGGTACCATATCCAAAATTGCCTTGATCTTTTCTGGATTCGCCTCTACCCCTCTCTGTGAGATCATGAAACCCGGAAACTTTCCTCCTCGTACTCCGAATACGCACTTTTCTGGGTTAAGCTTAAAGCGGTATCTTTGTAGTATCTTAAAGGCCTCCTGAATGTCACAGGCGTGGCTCTCCTCATTCTTACTCTTGATGATCATATCATCAACGTACACCTTGATTGTCCGCCCGATCTGATCTTTGAACATGTGGTTGACCAGTCGTTGGTACGTTGCTCCCACATTCTTCAAGCCGAAGGGCATTACCTTGTAGCAGTAGGTGCCTTCATGTGTGATGAAAGTAGTCTTTTCCTCGTCTTTTGGGTCCATTGGAATCTGGTGGTACCCTGACTTGGCGTCCAAAACGAGTAAATGGCATGCCCGACAGTGGAGTCAACTAGCTGGTCAATGCTGGGTAAAGGGTAGCTGTCCTTTAGGCAGGCTTTGTTTAAGTCGGTGAAGTCCACACACATGCGCCACGTCCCATTCGGTTTCTTCACTAGCACCACATTGGCTAACCATTCAGAGTACCGCACCTTTCTGATGTGCCCTGCTTCCAGCAATTTGCTTATCTCTGCCTCGATCGCCTTTTGCCGCTCCGGGGCATGTTTTCTCCTCTTCTGCGCCACTGGTTTTGTAGCAGGGTCTATGTTTAGGCTGTGCTTCGCCACTTCAGGCAAGACCCCAATAATGTCACTCGTGTTCCAGGCGAAGGTCCCCTGTTCTTCTCGGAGCACTGTCGTGATTGCCTGCTTTAGTTCAGGTTTAAGTTTTTTAGCCGCCTGGATCGATCGTTCTGGTCCCATCACCAGGGTCTCAAGTTCATCCACCGGCTCAGCCCTCTCCTGCTTCTCTGACTTCTCTGACTCCCAACCGGCCTCTTCTGTTCTCAGAGAAGCTAAGTAGGTTTTTTGGGTGGCCTGTTGGCTTCCCCTAGCCACTGCTACCCCCTTCGTAGTCGGTATTTGGAGGGCCAAGTACCGGATGGAGAGGACTGCCTCTGACTCTACTAGGAAGGGTCTTCCCAAGATCATGTTATATGCAAGCGGGCTGTCGACGATCACAAAATTCTCCTCAGATCTCCAGGTGTGCGTTGTGTCACCTACTTCTAGGGTGAGAGTTACCTGTCCTACCACAGTGACCGAATGACCACTCAGACCGACCAGCGGGGAATGTACCGGCTGGATTCGGCTCTTGTGTATGTTTAGCTGGCGGGCCGCTTCTCTGGTGATAATGTTGACTGAACTACCAGTGTCCACAAGGATCCGCTTTACCGTGTACCCTTCTACCAAGGCCTCAATGACCAAGGGGTCGGCGTGATGTGCCTGTACGTCACTGTGGAGGGAGAAGGAATGATTCAGACTGTCAATGCTTCCCGGATTGGTCGGCTGACGCACTGAGAACCTGGCCTTTTTACTGGGCGATCCAAACTCCGGGCCTCCAGCTATTACCATGACCACCCCTTTTGATCTCTTGGCCGGTCTCTGCTCATCATCGCACCCATCCCTCTGCTCTTTATCTTTATGTGTGCTGCGTGTGATGCCTTCTACGAATCTGCTGAATTTTCCCGCCTTGATCAGTAGGTCCACTTCGGCGGCAAGGACTTGGCAATTGTCCGTGTGGTGGCCCTTTGCTCTGTGAAATTTGCAGTAGGCCTCTTTGTCACTGCCCATTGTTTGGCCAGGCTTCGTGTGAGGATACCGAATGCTCTTTGCGTCGGGGCTTCTTTGGATGGCGACTAGCACCTCACTGAGGGGGGCATTCAGCGGGGCGAACCGTGAGCGGTCATTGGGGCGGTCCCGGCGGAGGCGATCTCTGTGATCCCTTCTCTGGGGCGTTTCATCAAACCGGACGCCCATGTCTTTTTCACCACTGAAGCCGGGTCTTCTGTTCTTTGCTGGCATGTCGATCTCGTCAATTTCCACCATGCTTTTGGCGAGGGCTATCATCTGGGTTAGCTCCCTAGGCTTTCTTGTGATGATCTCTTCTCTAAGCCTCTCGTTTGTGGTGTTCTTGATCATCGCCTCCTTGGCCGTACTGAAGTCTAGATTTCTGACCTCCAAGCAGGCAAGGTTGAACCGGTCGATGAATGATCTCAAGGATTCTCCCGGCTTTTGGACGACCTCGTGGAGAATGCGACTGGCCGTTCCAGTCGGTATTGACCCCATAAAGTTCTTACAGAACCCCTGCCTCAACCGATCCCAGCTGTCAATTGTTCCCGGTTCCAAGGACTCAAACCAATAAGCAGCCGCTCCTATTAATGTAGTAGGGAATAAACGACATACCAGTCCTTCTGTAGTGCCTGCTATGTCCATCCGGTTCTTAAAATTCCTGGCATAGACCCTGGGATCCGTGTCACCCCTATAGCTGTCGAAGGTCGGCTGCTTGAATCGGTGGTCGATTGGTTGGTTGAGGATTCTTGTTGAGAAGGGAGATTCCCCACTTTCCATCAGGGGCTCCTGGTAAGGTATTGCAAAAGTGCTCAACGCCTTTTTAAACATGGCCATGAATCTGGGGTCATCTGTGGGTTCTGCACCCAAGGAGAATGGTGTTGGAGGGGGTGGTGTATTTGTATTGCTTGGAATGTTTGTAGCGGGTGTGTTATAGGGGATGGCTGAGCTGTTACCAACACCGTATGTGGTGAGGAAATTAGGTGTTTACTGCGGAGCCGGCATCTGGTATGAATGGGGGGTATTCGGCAGATATGGGTGTGGTATTCCATACCAGGAGTTGGGAAATAACGCCTGGGAACTCATCCTCCCTGAGGCAGCCATATTGGGATTTACCTGTATAGCAGCTTGCTAGTCTCCCACCGGCGCGGGCATCCAGCCAAAAGCAGGGAAATATCCTCCCGCGTGAGGTCCTCCAATCACCCCGCTATTTCCCCCGGTGGACTGGGCCATACCCTGTCCTGACCCCTCCAGTCTCATGCCAGGAGTCCCGTGCTCAGAGGCGGGGAAAAGTGCTCGAACAGCATTTGGGTGTGAGATTGATTCTGGAAATGTGTACACTATAGGAGGGGGAGTGCTGTTGCTCAGCAAGGGTCCCGCTACGCTCTGTTCCTGCATCTGGAGGATAGCTCGCCGGAAGTCGTTCTGGTCGGCCGGCGTCATCCCGCAGTTCTTGGCAATCCGATCTAAGACTGCACTGGCAGAATTGCCACTATCACCTGAGATGGTGGCGAGGGTGTGGGACGAACTTGGGGTCACGATCATGGCCGATGAGGGTATCATAATCTCTGATAGCGCTGGTATTACTCCTCCCTGAGAAGGAAGGACTGTAGAAACTGTGTCCGAAGCTGTTGGTCCCGATGACATTGTCTCGCCAGCGGGTCCACGCTCACCGCACCAATTTGATGGCTCCGGAAGGAAATTGAACTCCACGCGGTCTTCGCGGGGCGTAAAATCGCCTGGTCTTGCCGGAAGGCCGAGTACCTGGAAAACGGAATGATTGAAGACTGGGTGACCTCTGGGTCCACTCCGATGCCTAAGTCAGAAAATCTGGAGAATGAGAGATAGAAGAGTAAAGAAAATGTGTCGAGGGAATCAAGATACCTGGGGAATCCCTTGTCTTTCCTTTTTATAGTGGGTTAATCCACGTGGCCTTGTCAGGCCGTTATGTACGATATATTCTCATTGGCTGGATGTGGTCCCCATTTCTGGCATAGTTGTGCGGCGGACTCACCCTGCTCTTGTCTCCGTGGCACTCACACTGTATCTAACCTCTGTGGCATCCACCCTGCTCTTGTCCCTGCGGCACCTATTTCTGGTACAACATCATGCCCTTACACGTGTACAGTAGGGATCCACTCACCTGTCCTTTGGGTTAGAGGACTTAACGAGGCATAAGTTGTTTTAGCCGGCGTTTCTCGGGATCCAATCTATTAAGGAGCCGGTCTTATCCTGGGCGACCGAGTGCCGAATGGACTACTGGGGAGTTGACGTACGCGGTGACACGGTGACAAGCCGTGTGGTTCACGCGGTCAGTTTTATGGCTCCATGCTATCAATGGGCATAAAGAACTTCCACCTTATGAAGTTGATTACATAAGTGTAATTAATTTGTACATTAGACATATTACAATTAGATTAAAATGACTTAATGAAAGAAATTTTGATAAATATAAGAACCAAAAAGTGGCTTTTACCATATTCAACAAGATGGTGGTGGAAAGAAAGGAAGGCGGGGAGAGCTTAAAACAATAGGGTGCAAGTAAAGTCGGAAGAAGCAACTGCCTATTGGGTTTGGGGCCAAACATAGGGGAATTTGAGAAGTTGAATCCTAGCTGGGAATGAGTAGAACGGTGACCATCTTTTCCTTTGCAGATAATTTTTTTGTTATTTTAAACCAATAATTGAAATTCAACCTATAATAAAAGAGGTAAAGTTACATACCAAAATCCAAAAATCAAACTCTACAATGTTTAATTCTCTTTAAAAAAAAATATGATAGTTGTTGTATGGAAAATTTGGTTGTTCTTCCAATAATCGGAAAATTACTCTCTCTCCATAGAGTGGAAAATTATTTTCTTTCATTTTGTGAAGATTTTTCTTTCGACATAAATTTATTTTTCGTTAACTTTTTTTTTTTTTCCCATTCTAAACATTATGAAATAGTTATCATGACCCTTAGTTACTTTGTAGGATTTCCTTAGAGCATTTTAGATACTTTTGTCACATTTCATTTAATCTTTTTTAGTTTGAATCGAATGTGTTATTCATATGTTTAATTTCTTCGATTTATGGTTTTAACACATCAATGATGTGGTGTTGTAGAAGTATTCTAAAATTTATCCGTATGCATATAGAATTTATTTAAAATGATAAAATATTTATCACATTCAACCCCATCTAAAAAGTTAAAAACACTCCAATTAAAACATCTAGCTACTTTTCTTTTCTTTTTCTTTTTTTTTTTTTCAAAAATAGGTATATTACAGGAAAACTTTAATTTTAAAGTGTTTTTTCATTTTCAAAACTTTTAGATTTAGATTGTTTTTTTTTTTGGGTCACGTTTTTTTAATTTTGAAATGGAAAACTCATTTACAATTTAGAAAGTTAAAATTTGAATGTGACTAGCATGTAACTTTTTTTCAGCTCTACATATTAAATAAAATTTTTAAAAAAAAGTTGACTCATTATGTTTTAGAATTTGTAAATATACACTTATATTTTTATTATTTGTGCATGTCTCCTACATTATTACTTAAAGACGACCAAAATCAACTCCAAATGTATAAAAAATCGTCCATTATATTTTTGGGGACAATTATTTTGTCCCCAAATAATGTGCCCAAAAGCCCCATTTCCATTTCTATAGAAGACGGAAAATATGATACCGTTCCCCTTTTTAGGGACGACATCCGTCTCTAAGACTGTCGTCCTTATTATAAGAGATGACAACTCATACAAAGGAGACGACTTTTGTCCCTATATTGAGGGACGATCATTTGTCCTCAAAGAAAGGAACGATTATCATTCTCATGCAAAGGAGATGACTTTGTCCCTACATTAGGAAACGATCATTTGTCCTCAACAGAAAGAAAGGTTGTCGGCCTTATATAATGTAGACGATTTTTGTCGCTGCATTAGAGGATGATTATTTGGCCTCAAGATTGGAATAATCGTTATGTCTATGCGAAAGAGACGACTTTTGTGCATAGAAAAAAAAAAAGGACAATTATTTGTCATCAATTATTTGACTTATATATATATATTACAATTAAAAATGTAAATAAAGAGTGCCTAAAAGATTTTATTTATAATTTAAAAATTAATACAAGAGTCTGCTTCATGCGGTCAAAAAACCCGCAATGTTGATAGACAAAATACGATTACAAGAAAGAAACACAAGAGAAGTGATTTGTTATATGATAGGAGGTGGCCAACTACTAAGTTTACCGTGTGAGATACATCTTGTAGTTGATAAATGCACCAAACAACAGAAATTCAACCTAGCATATCCACAGGATGATTCCCCCTATGAAACCAAATCTATTAAGTATTAGCATTATTCAAAGGATAGGCCAACAGAAACCATTTTGAATGATTTTGAATCAAAGCATACAATCCAAAACAATGACAGATATCAAACAAATGACAGGCCAAAAACTCACAGCAGACTAAGGTATGTAAATCAGTCGACAATTGGAATATACAGTTTATAAATGAGAACCATATCCTTTTCTTTCAAGTTTGGAAACCTGAAACCAATATCTTTTAATATGAAAGAAAAATTGTAATATACTAACCAATTCTTGGTAAAATGTGCCCCTTGGGATGATAAATCACAACAGGATCAAAAAATCCATCTCTCGTGTAGCATATGCATGCCCTCATTACAAATTGAATAAACAATCACACCTTACCAAAACAAGTTCATAAACTCACAATCCAAATGTTGCCCCACCTACAGAATGTGAGAAGTTTGTCTGTAATGCAGGACGAGCAGGGCCCCAACTTTGAAGTTCAATAGAAATCGCGATTGAAGCCCTAAATTATGAGAGCTACTATCATGTTTGAATGTTGTTTAGTTCTGTTATACTATAACTTTTTAGGTATTGATTAATTTGAATAAACACGACTTTCACAAATTCTGAGAATGGCATAGCATTTTTTTGTGCCATTCATGCATCAGTAAAAATTTAAGCATTGAAAAATTTCAGAACTTTCAGTAGAATCTGTTGACTCCTCTAGTCTCTAGATGGATGGAAGCTTAGCATCGACTGCATTTAACACAAAACTCATTGTCTATATGCGACTCCAGAAGAGGGAGATTCAGAAAAATAAATATGAAATTCGAATCTCATTCAACTATGAGTATTATCAATAGGAATGCAGCACTAAAACATGAAATAGTGACGAAACAGAATAAAAAGTAATTTGGTTTCTGGGTATTATGCATATTACATTATGCAGCTAACCAAATAAAAAGTAAATTCCTTATACCTATAATATGAAGCGAAGGACAGCCAATGGGGGATGAAAATGCATTAGCAGCAAATTAAGGTTGGTCAAATTTCAATCCTAAAAACTTAACTCCAGATATTATTATTAGAAACGTTATCTTTGGTATCTTTCTAAAAGCCACACTCTACAATTTCAGCAATTATACATTCATCAATTAATGACATAAAGTTTTATGCATGTCCATCCAAAAAATTCACAAAACTCAAGAAAAATTACTTAACAATTGATGAAGAATCAAGTGGGCAAATGTATGCAATGAAAAGCCTAAGCACAGTTTCCATACCTCTGCTTGCATGCCTGGCATAGCAGCTGATATAAATGCTCCCTAACATTCATCAAATGAAAAATTAGAATAAATGGCTGCTGCTTTCATAAACATAGATCACTGTATAACAAATTCAAAATTGGAGTAATTATGCCAAAATTTGGTAACCTTAGTCATAAATTCAAACTATCTACTAGAGTCTAGAGATGAAAAATTGGGATTCAATTAAGAAATTGAAGCCATAAAAAGCGAGCCATTTTACCTGGGAGAAGCCAAGTAAACCATCAAAAGGACCATGGATCATCATATATTCTTCAATATAACGAACACATTCTTCAAAATTCATGTACTCTGTTAAGTCCTACAAAAACAAACAACTAAATGCTTTAGCAATACCACAAATACATGTAATCTACAAAGATGAGATAAAGAGTAGAGGAAAACTATAAAACGCATATTTAGTAAACTGAGTTTTAGGTACCCTTTTTATTTGTAATTAGAAAATTGGCACGTAAATTCTTGAGAAGGGAAACTTTATGTTAAATCAAGAGGTCGGAGAGGTGTACAAGTAGAAGCAGGTTCACTAGCCCTATACGGCTTTTAGGTTTTATTTGTTTTCCCCATTTACAAGCCCTGTTTCTGTTGTTAGGTGGTTCTCATTTTTATATCCTTTTGATTTCTTTGAAACTGCAAAATTCATTGGTAATATCATTTCAATAAAAGAAATTTATAAAGTCAAATGATTGTAAGAAAACAGAAATAGGCCTTTTGCTTACTAATTCCAGTCCAAAATATATCATAAGTCTGCTCAAGTACGATATATGGTATACTAATTTCAGCTAGTATATAAAATAAACTAAGTATCCAGGAGGTTTGCTCAATCAAAATGTCTCAAGATTAATTGCTTTGATTATATGTCACAATGCATACCTGAAGTTTTCCACCAGGTTTTTCTCAGTCTTTTAAGTACGAAGCAACAACATAGTCATAGTACTATCACATCAAACGAAACCCCTAAACTTTCCCAAAATTCCTAATTCCAAACAAAATTAGAACTAAAATAATAAAGTAACTAAATCAACACAATAAAATACACAATCAACAAAACCCACAAAATTAATCAAAAGCCCCAAATTATATACCTAAATCTTGAATTTCATGTAGCAATTAAAAAAACTGGGGAATGTACCTCAAAAATTGGACGGACTCACAACTGCCCCGACCTCCTTGCATCGTCGCCAAGTAAGAACTCTCTCCTGCCTCGTCGAAGACAAATCACTGCCATTGTAGCCCCTGCCAAAGTTTTCTGTCATCGATTTATGTAAAAAAGCAACAAAAGAAAGGGAAGATTGTAGAGGGGTGGCAAGAGAAAGGAACGGCGCCGGATTTCGGTCTTCCTCATCCCTTGCCTCGGCACTGCCGCTGCTGCTCAATCGAGTTAGACCAACATTTGTTCGTTGTTACAGGGAAAAAAATTAAAAGAAGCTCAGATCGAAGAAACGGAAGAATGAAAGGGAGGGAGGGGCGGAGTTAATGGGGGAAGGGAAAGAAAAAAAATGAGAGAGAAAAGGTAAGAAAGAAGAGGAAAAACGCTCAGAGTAATGTTGTTTGGACAGGAGAACCGGGTTTAACGTTTGGTTAGGGAAAAAATCCCTGTTTGTGGTTCGTTTAATTGGATCAATTTCGGTAGTATTAGTTCCGAAATTTAATTGAACCATTTTTAGAATTAATGCTTCCGAAAACGGTATATTTTTTTTTCCGAGACTGTTTTCAGAATTCTGGTTTCCGAAAATAGTCTGTCTGTCAGGCACTGGAAAAACGTCTGATAAAAGTCTGTTTTCAGAAACCAGATTTCCGAAACCAGACTTTTATATAAAAAAATTAAAAATTAAAGGTGTGGGAATCTCCACTGATAGGGGATTCCCACGCCCTACATGTAGCATGTAGCCAAAAACTGCATACAATCTTTGACTGCATGCCCCAACTTCTTTTTTTTTTTTCCTTAAAAAAGAACGAAAACTTGAGAGGCTTGTGCATATATATATATATATATATATATATATATATATATATATATATATATATATATATTGTTGTATACATCCTATATGTGCAAATCTGTTTCTCAAAAATATAAACTCAAATTTACTCGGGAACTCTTCAAGTGTATAAGGTAATATTAAAAAATTTCCTCAATTTGAATGCTTTTATATCTTTCCTTGTTCTTAATTTGTTCAAACTGATCTAGCATTTATAAAAAGTGGTTATGTTGATTCTAATTAATTATGTTTTATAGGTGTCATCAGTTTCCAATTAAGTCATTTATTTATGTTGTGGCTTTTTTCAATCAAAATAAACTTCCTAACCGAAAACTTAAGGTTATAAATAGATTTACTGAAAAACACATTGTTTGGACAGAAGAACCGGGTTTAACGCTTGATTATTGAACAGGTTTTAGTATACTTACTTGCCAACAATCAGAATTTGAAGGAATCATTTGTTTTATGAATTATTTGGTATGATTGATTATTTATATGATTGTTGGTAAGTAAGTATACTAAAACATGTTCAATAATCAACATTGATATTAAATATATATTTTTTCTTTTTGCAGAAACTTGAATAAATTGGTTTCCACTACTAGTTCTACTATGACATATCATGAATATGCAATACATTTTGAATGCGAATTGTTTAATTTTAATTTGACAACTATACTCGGATAATAGTTGACCATTTCATAATGATATAGTTATAAAATCTCCTGACTGATTCATAGTAAATGTTTCATAAGTCAAGACATCTGAAATAGAATTAAGTAAATCAACGAAATTAATCAAATTATTGTTCAGACACATTTGATTATTTGCCACGTGATACTCTTAGATAAATCGTATAATTAATTTATTTTTGTGGGTCTAAGGGATACGATAAAACCCAACACTAGAAATTCTAGCATCCATTTTTACTCACAATGTTACACAATCAATTTTTTTTTTAAAAAAAAAGCCATATATTATTACGAATTGTTATAATATATGGCTAATTAATTTACTATTTTCAATTGGATGAATGCAAATTTTTAAATTATATGTTTGAGTCTTTAAATTAATTGTCTTAAGTCAGTTAATATGTGAACAAAGATGATTGGATTATGTTCTAAGTGGTTAAAAATTTAAGAAATAAACTTATTTCGAAAGAGCTTGGGATTTAAGTTGTAAATTAATTAATTAATGTACATTTGTATTGTTTAAATTAAGGTTTTTGTTTTATGCAACTTATAGATGGTGAAAATAATACTTACACCGAGTAGGCTCCGATACCCCGAATTCGCTATGAAGAATATAGAAAACTTGAAAGCAATTAGGATGAGAAGGGGCAAAAACCTATTAGCCTACCTGTAAAAAATTGAATGAAAAAATGCAAGACATAATAATGTCAGGCTGTAAATTCAACATGCAAAGGAGTAAAAAATGATACTGTTAAGAAATGGTTTATCATGATATTATAAACACTATTTTGATGAGATTAACGAACAATCACGTATAAAATATGATAATATGGTGAAGATGTTAATTAAGATGGAAAGTGAATGTATGGGTTTACCCCAAAAATTGGTTGTCAAAGTTTTAGAAACTCTGCCAATGTGTCAAGAAAACTATTGTAATATAGTGAATGCTAGGAATGGTTTCAAATTCAAGTTTAAGAAAAGTCTATATTAGTAGTTTAATTTTATGATTTTATGACTTAGGTAGGATTTTGTAGTTTAGTGTTATCATGTAATTTAATGTTATTATGTAATTTCATATTACCATAATCTAATGTTACTATTTTGTTAAAGTCCTTAAATTATATAGAATATAAATGAAAATTAGAGTTATAACAATCGTTGAATAAATATACAATTCTATATTATTGTGCTATTAGTAATAACAGTCAATTGAAAAAAAAAATACGAAAGAAATGAAAAAAAAATTATTACATATATACCATAATTATTAAAAAAAAAATAAATATATTTAAAATAATGATTCTCAGACATAATATTTGTTGAAGATATATTAATGTTTGAGAAATATTTTTATATTTATTTAAATCATGTATAATATTTCTCATTAACATAATAACATTAAATCGTACGTACATACATATATTTATAAATATATTTATGTTTACATTTTATTTTTATATTTATTTACAATATTTATTTAAACTTAATATTTATCATTGCATTGCATGTATGAATATATATATATATATATATATATATATATATATATATATATATATATATATATATATAAATGAATGAATTAATATTTATTTTATGTCATTTGATATAGCTTGATATTGGATAGCTCTTGATCAAGAATAATAGAAATTAAAGATTATTGATGAGCTCACTTGAGGTTAGTAAGGTACAATTATATATTTATTTATATATATTACCTATTATCATTAATGAATATGAGTTGCATGATTTTGTTGTATAATGTACTGTGGAATATGAAATATTATATCAACACGAATTAAGCAATGAAATTTGAAAAGAATATAATATTTGTTAGCATTGCATTGTAGTAATGACCTATGAGTATTTCAAATATATTATGATCCCTAAGAAGGACTATATAGAATGTAGTAAATGTACTAAATGTACTTCCAGATGTTGAAATTAATATCATTTTATATAATTTTGTTTAAATGTTCATTAATAAAACCTATAAAACAATGCACTTACTTTTATTATATTATCGTTACAGTAGGTACATAATAATGTCAAAGAATGATTCATATTATGTTATACACTGGAGGGTAGGATGTATGTAAGTGATTCTGTTTTTAAGTATGATATGTTTAGCTCAATAGCCAGGCACAAACGGTTGAAGGTTAAGAAAAAACCATCATTTCTTAAGCTTGTTGACCGGATATGCAGTGATATTGGATTTGGCAATAACGGAAGGGTAATAAAGACTGTGTCTAAGTATCCTGTATCAACCATTTTGTTCTCCCACATGATAATCTGTAGCGACAGTGATGTTCAAATTGTCCACGAAAATTTGGCCAACTTTCCAAATTATCATACAGTTAAGTTGTTTATTGATTATGAGATTTTTGCATCTGGAGATAATGAAGCAGAAAGCGATGCGTTGGGTTCAGTTCCTACTTTCTTGAACAACGTCCATGATTATACCATACTGGGGTATGACAAGGTGATTCATTGATGGGCAACTCTAATAATCAATCCACCTTTCGGCCAATTGGGTCTTATGGTTGGCAAGAACCTGTACCATCTGTTTCTTTCCAAAGATTTCAAACCGTATTCTACTTTTGGCTCAATAGAAGGTGGATTGGTATTTCCTTCCACATGCTTTCCAATAATGACAAATGTTGGATTCGGTGAACCGAACGCACTTTTTGACCCCTTTAACTCCGTCCCATCCATAAGAACCCCGGCTGTTACATCTAACGGTCCAGTTACGGATGTTCATGATGGGTATCCAGCAATGAGAACATATGGGTCATCATATGATCATTCTAATGCTATCGTTTCTCATATACCTTCTTCACTTAATTCTGAAGGTGTGTCTGTTTTACATAACATCGAAGTTATTGGTACTGAAAACAATAATGTAAGCAGCATATCATCGATACAGCTTGCAGATCCCATAGCATGTGGAGTAGGAAGTTCCAAAGACATTACTAGAATTGCTACCCAAATTGATGGTGAACAAGAAGAAGATCCTATATGTCATTATATCAATGGAACTAAGGAACCGAATGAAATTGACAAAAGATTGGATGAACAATTTGTTGAAGATTATGTACAGTTTGATGTTGACAATGATGACAATGATGATGAAGGTGATAAAGGTGATAACATAGATGGTCTACAACATGATCCCCCTCATGTTGCGGAAGGTGATGATATTCGCCCTATTGCTCCCTTATCATCTTTTGTATTCCCAGGTCCTACATATACCGTGATTGAAGAGCAGGATTATGTACACCAATACGCAATTGATTCTAATGAAATTAACATATGGGATGGAGTATCTGACCTAAAATGTGGATTAGTTTTTGGTGGAAAAGAGGAAGTTCCAGCAGCGGTGAAGACGTATTCGATGAAAAACCATGTGTCATTCAAAGTTGTTGAATGACATCCTTATAAATTGGTCTCCAAATGAAAGAACAAAGACCAAAACTGTGGTTGGTGGCTTTGTGTGCAATTCAAGAAATCCATAGGGTATTGGATGATAAATGTTTACCGCAGTCCATATTCATGTGTAAATGCGAGTTTAATTTTGGGGATGGTTCGAAAAGATTCAAGACTGAAAACCTAACCCTAACCCTATATGATTTACTGGAAATTTCAGCCCCAAAACAGCCATAATTTACAGCAAATAAGTCTCCATTCCTTTCGCTTCTTCAGCTAGCACCGGTTCCCGCTCGATAGTTGGTCATGCACTGGATTGTGGAGATCGTTTCTGCTTAATGATTTGATTCTGCAGCTGTCTCTAGAAAAGACAGATTTGGTGAGTGAATCTCTTTTGATTCAAATTGATTTTATGCCAATCAATGGTAATCGGACACGATAGGTGGATTTTAGGAAAATTTTAACGGTGTAATTTCCGCTACGCCACGTTATTTTTCCAATGATGAATCCCAACAGTGGTATCAGAGCCTAGGTTTTGTCCATTAAACTGATAGGAATTCATTCTTGATTGTATTCTTGAAGAAAGAATAGGTTTTGAGAATGGTTTTTCGGGTTTTTGATAATTTTTCCCGATTGTTTTTTTTTTCCTACTGCGATTTATTTTGCTACTAATTAATTTTATGTTTGCATTGTTTTTTTTTTATTTGCGGATGGATTTTTTTTTTAATAAATAAATAAATAAATTATAAGTTGGCCAAAATTGGAATCACAATTGCGATTCCAATTTTGGCATTGTTGCTGCTTGCCACAGTAGGCAATGCAGCAGGCTGCCGCACGGCAATGATGCTATCCACGGACAGCAGCGCCGCATTGGGGTTAGGGTTCGGTTTTGGATTTTGCAGGTATTTTTTATTCTGGGCCGATAATGCAAATTAAATTAAAATGTATTTATTTTGAATTAATTTGTATTTAAATTGTTTATTTTGTTGGTATGCATATTTAATTTAATTGTTTTATATATTAAATTGAATATGGATTTTATGAAATTGGCCCAATAAACCGTAGCACCGGTTAAAATTGGGAGAGCTAAATTTTAAATTTGTAACAACCCAAATTCCAGTGGGAACAAAATTGTTAATTTTGCATTAATGGATGTAATCCATTAGGCCTTTATGGGCCTTAGTCACATTTGTTAAAATTGGCGATTCACCTTAAGTAACTCGGCTTAACATTTATATTTATAATTTGGAATGCCATGATCATGCATCATATTGGTATGTATGTGCACGACAGGTACTTTGTTTGAAATGTGATGTTGAGTTCTATGGGCCCTAAATTATTATCGGTTGTAATTTGATTTTGGGAATTATGGCTTGCATACCATTTCTTTTATTTTGATGTAATTTTAGAATAGATTTTATTTAAAATAAAATTGTTGTAATTGCATCAAGTAAGGAGGAAGGCCCAGATGGAGCAAGCCCATGGTCGGAGCCTAAGAAGGATTGCAGTCCGCTCCATGAAGAATTAGATAAGATATCTAGTTTTTCATTAGGTTGTAATTAAAGGCCCATAGGATCTTATTTATTTTAATTTAAGTATGTTGTTGCATTTATCATATAATATGGATGTATGAATCAAAAAATTATAACCCGCGTTTATGCATGCTAAGCCGTATCACTTAATTTTAATCCGAAAATTAAAATATTGAGTCGTTTAAAAGTACTTCACACGTTCACACATTTTCCTCCCATTGATGCTGTAATGTGCGCCATGCCCCAGCTGGGTACATTGTAGTATTCAGTGGGCCGTCGAGGGTTATGATACTTGGTATGGTTAACATGTGAATGGTGGTTTGACTTAACATGGGTACCATTAGCTTAGAGCGGGACTGTGAACCCGGAATTTTCAGGTAATAAAAATAAATAAATAAATAAAACAAAATAAATAAAATAAAAAATAAGAAAAATAAATAATAATAATAAAAATGAATACAGTCGTACAACTGTAACTGCCGACAAATTACAGTCGTACGACTGTAGATTTAAATTTCAGGCAGTTACAACTCATCCGGAATGGGAGAGGTATGGGGTGTGATTTGGGGGCATTATTGTGTCTGCTTGTCTCATTTTTAGGTCTATAAATACAAGAAAAAATGGAGGAACCAGGGTTCACAAAATTTTGGATTGAAGAGAGCTCAAGAGGCATTGAAAGAAGGGAATAGAAGAGTAGAAGATACAACTATTTTCTCCGACTCTATTATTTTTGAATCTTTGTGTTGTGAGGCTTAAATTGATTAAAATCATAGGTCAATAATCTGTCACTCAAAGATAATCAATTCCAAAACTTGAACTTAACTAAACCCGTAATTGTGGAGATTTTTGGACACTATGTTTGTACCTTAACATACTAAGGAGGAGAAGCAATCTGGAGTCCGTTCAAGCCATTTTCTTTGACCAAATCAACAGTGGATCCGCACGACAAGGGTAACAATATCTAAAACTAGTGTGTTGCTTAATTCTCTATGTATTTTGGTTGCCTAAAACAAAAAATATAATTTTGCTACCCCTGGACAGGTTGAACAGATGTACGACCATAACTACAATCGTACGACTGTAGTTATAGTCGCACGAATGTTCCTTGTAACCACAACTATAAATCCTGTCCATCTAAATAATTTCAGTAATTTTTTGACCAAAAATAAATTATAGACGTACTACTATAATTATAGTCGTATGACTGTAGTTACAGCCGTACGACTGCCGTTTCTAGTCAGCAACAGAAAATAGGAAAAGTCACGAAAAATCTAGAAAAATTCATAAAAAAAACCAAAAAAATTCCAAAAAAATCAGAAAAATCATAAAAATGCATAAAAATTAGAAAATCACCAAAAACAAACAAAGTAAATTCGCCTCATGCTTTCACAACCTTAGATTTATTTTTCGAGTTGTTGCAATTAGAACAATAGAACGACAGAAATCCAAATCTCCCGAAAACTGACCCACTTTACATGCTAAATGGAAATAAACCGGTAAAAGAAAATATTTTCGAAAATGTATTTTCTCATGAAACAAAACACAGGAACGTTTCAAAACCATTTTCTAGGTCTAGTCGGGCGAACTAGCCGAGTTTACCCGACTACCCCCTAAATGCATGTCCCCTATCTCTGATCCTCCCATTCTGTCTATTTGAGTCCAACTTGTTGCATATATTTGTGCTAACCTTTGTTTTGCAGTTTATTTTTATTTATTTATTTCAACTTTAACGCATTAGATACTGGTGTAAAATAGGCGATTGTACCCCAATCCCCAAATATAAATGTATCCCCTAGAATAGTTTTGATGTGATTCGATTGGGTTGTAAATAATTAATTTATTTATAGCTTTTATCCGTATGTACGCCGCATAATTAACTCAATGGAAAATCAACCTTAGAAAAATAAAATGCTATCAATAAACATTGGCCAAATTTATTTTGATTAGACATGAAATAAGGGACTTGTCCGGACCTAGATCTCTGGAAAGTGTAGCGGCCCTTGTCCGGTTCAGCTACACTGTAATTTCCCGGTTGAGCTAAATTGAGTGGCGACTCTTACATTTTCTATCGAGACCTAGGTCTCGATTCTTTTATGAAATAAATGATGAATTTTCAAAACCCGAATTTCGAGCATTAAAGCCAAAAACCCCGAAAAGCGATCCGCCTCACGTCGCATTTTCTCCGTCTCGTCTAAAAAACGTCGTCCGCTCACAGTGGCGACTCCACTGCGGATTTCTTACAAAAAGTTTTTTTAAAACTTAAAAGAATTTGACAAGCCCTGAAAAATGTCTAATCAAAATAAGGTGGGTGATTCTTGCATGGTATTTTATCTTGCATTTTAGTTAGACATACTTGCATTAGGTTGAGTATCCAATTTTTAGCCTGGTGAATTGTTGAAGTGTCGCCTTTGTTCCTCATGGTCTTAGGGGCATGGATACGAAACACCACTCATAGCTTCGTATGTACCCCTTCGTTTGGACCCTTGAATGGGGAGAAGTGAGGAGTATATTTTGCTATGGGGACCTTGATATTATCCCGGTTTGGACCGAACTCATGTAGGCAACCATAGTTGGATTCCCTTAGGATACCAAAACGAATTACATGAATGTTACAATTACGCCTTCATCATCCCCGGTTGATGACTGAATGAACCCCTTCTAGGACTCGGTTAGAATTTTCTCAAAAATTGACCACGATTGGAGGAATAAGGTTGGAAGAATATGTTTCGCATGCTATATGCTATTTGTTTTTCATTGCTTTGTATCACACCACCATCAACATTTTCCACGAACATGACATGCAACACATGAATCATTTGTGTGATGCTAACTCACATCTTTTGTACAGCCACTTGCATTTTTCGTGTGTAAATACATTAATCACCCGTATGACATTCACGCTAACCATTTCGTTTACAGCCGTGCATCCCCTTATTGTTTGAAATACATTAATTCATGCACATCATTTGAATGTCATAAGCACCAACCAATTTATTTTGTAGCCATATGGAATGCATGTCATGCATAAAACATTCATGTGGACCTTGAACAATACCACAAGGATCACACACACCATATCACCTACCAAATAGGAAAACGTAAAGGTGCTCCACAAGCACTGAGAACATCATTTCATGCATAAAACCGTTTAGGTGCTCCACGAGTGCCGAAATCCTTCACTTCATGCATCAAACTGTTTGGGTGCTCCACGAGCACCGAAAACTTCATCTCATACACCAAGTCATTTAGGTGTTCCATGAACACCGAAAACTTCGTTTCACACATCAACTCATTTAGGTGCTCCATGAGCGCCAAAAATCCCACTTCATGCATCGATGTTCCACGAGCACCAAAACTCTATCCGTGTGCCAAGCATGCCATTTCATCTCATTTCATACATGAAAATCCAAGGTACTCCATGAGTGCCGAAAATGCCGCTTCATCACGCATTTCATTTCATGTACTTAAATACTCTAAGAGTGTAAGAGTACTGTCCACATCTTTGTTTACACTTCACCATCCAATTGGTTAGTTGTTCAAGGTCCGCATCATAAGGCCATTTCATGCGACATACATGTACCATTCATTAGACATGCTATGCATACATGCATATCGCCTAGAGTTCATAACTTTTTGGGTGAATATCTCTCACTAACTCTGATTTAATATGTTTTGTAGCTTGGCACAGATCAGGACGCAGACTTGTAAGAGTAGAACATGAGGATTCGATATCTAGTGAGTTTGAAGAGTCTGTCCAGTCAGGGGAAGTTGAGATAGTATCCGAGACAAACTCGAAAGCTGAATTTTTGCCAGAAGTTGACCAACTTTGATAAGACTTTCTAGAAATGGCGATCTCACCCGATTCTGCTGTTGCTATGTTGGCCACCACTGCTATTCTAGAATTCATGAACTCGAATGAATTCAAGAACCTCATCAAGAGTCAAGTGCAAATTGCAATGGTTGAGTTGTCTTCTCATTGAACCAAAAGAGTTACCCAAGAACCAGGCAACGGAGGGAGAGTGAATGATGGGCTGTCTAACATAGGAGAAGCTCAGAGGATTAGTACTGAAAGACTAGTTGAATCGGCCATGGAAAAGAAGTTAAAAGAGATGGAAGAATTCATGGCCGAGATGCTTGGGAGTACCAAAGCTCATACTTCCAAACGCATTGATCCGACTACACTTATAGGTGGAGGTATTGAAATGCTACCTGTGGGCTTCCAGATGCCCAAAATTGCTCCCTATGTTGGGAAGAGTCCTCCTACCGCACACTTGAACCGGTATACGTGAATCATGATGATGGTAGGACTCACAGTGAACTAGTTGGTGGGGTTATTCCCCACTACTCTAGAAGGCGGAGTAATCACCTGGTACAATAAACAGCCGGAAAGTGTACAAAGAGACTGGGATGCATTATCTGATGCATTTGTGAAGTACTTCAGTTTTGACACTTAGTTGGAAGTCAAGCTACAAGACTTATAAGCTGTAAGACAAAGGCCTAATGAGACCTTCTCGAAATATTACCAAAGGTGGATGGATAAGATGATCCTCCTTCAATAAAAGCCGTTAGAGGATGAATTGATCGTAAACTTGATTGATGGCAGTTTGGAGGTGTACCGAAATGTGATGAAATATCATAAACTCCACTCTTTGGTAGAGGTGCATGAAATGGCTCAAAAAGTAGAGAAATATGAGATTGATCCGGCCCAAAACAGTTTTGGAGGAGGGTATCAAAGCTAGACGTATTTGGGATATAATAGCAACAACAATCCCACAGCCTCTTCCTCGATGAATGTTAAGCCGAGTCAGCCTTCTGCTCCAGTCAGACAAGCAGATGTAGTGGCTGTAACACAAGGAGCGGAACAACAAGTGATTGGCAAAGGGATCTCCCCATGGGAGGATTCTTTGGGACGGATCTTCTTAAAATGTAGAAATTTGGGCTTCCTCCAAAGCATGAAACCGTACACGCCTCCGGCCGAGGCGGATAAAAACAACTTCTGCTCCTACCATATATCAAAGGGGCATCGCACCAATGACTGCCACGCCTTGAAGAAGGCTATCCAGTAGTTGATTAATGAGAAGAAGATAGAGGAGCCCCGTCCGAAACCCAATGTCCAGAACAACCCCTTGCCTCAACTTGAAAGGAGGGTCAACATGGTGCAAACGGGATTACCTGCTAGTTTTGTGCTTCCTCAAATTGCCAAGGCAAACCTGGCGATACAGGTGGTGATGGGTGAAGAAGCTAAGCTGATTGCAAAGGGGAATAAGCCCTTCAATCTAGACGACATTGGGTTAGATGATGACGTGGACGAATTCGAGATGATGAGCCGGTCCAAACCCATGGTCCAGACAAAGCCTGTGTACGTAAAAAAAGAGGATGCTACAGTGAATCATATCATAAGAAGCGGAAGAGTATACCAACCAGAGCCACAACGGCAAAGAGAGCCCAGCTGGAAAAAGTCGAAGCCCCGGCTTAGGACTATATGTCATTTAAGACTGAGGAAAAGGAAGACTTGGTGGTGGAGCAGTTGAAAAAGATGCCTGCACGTGCATCCGTGTGGCACCTACTAATGGAGTCCCAAAGACACCAAGCAGCAGTGGTGAAAAAGCTTATGGAGATGGATGCACTCCATTGACATCCCCTGACGGTGTATGTGTGATGATCAGAAGTACAGAGGGTCAACGAGCCAATAACACCAAGGTCATTACTTTCACTGATGATGACCTACCACCGGAGGGCATAAACCATAATCGGGCGTTATATCTAAAGGTTGAGATGATGGACAGGGTGCTTCCCTGTGTATTGGTGGATGATGGATCGGCATTAAACTTTTGTCCTTTAAAGGTGCTCCTAAGTCTTAATATGAGTGAAAAAGCTCTCTTGAAGTCCAACACCGTGATCCAAGCCTATGATGACTCAAAGCACATGGTGATTAGCACCTTTGAAGCAGAAGTGGTGATCGGAGAAATAAGATCCAATGTGCTGTTCACTGTCATCGATATCCGGGTGACATTTTCTTTGCTCTTGGGACGACCTTGGTTCCATGTACTGGGAGGAGTGCCCTCAACTCTACATCAAAAGGTGAAGATTCCGATGGGGGGGAGAGTTGTGACCCTTAAGGCTGATGAATCATCAATGGTGGCAGCACTGGACTCATCCGAGCAACCCATGATGGTTTTCAAGTGGCGATCATCTTAAAGCAGGAGGAGAAAGACCTAGTGTTTTCGCCATGGATCCACAAGTACTTCCAAAAGCAGAATTTTATTCTGGGGAGAGGGCTCGGAGCCCATCAATAGGGGATCACAAAGTTTGACATCAGTGCAGGCCAATCACATCGCTGAGGTCTTGGTTACAAAGGAGCTGTTGAGAAAGAAAGGCCTGAATCGAAGAAGGTCTGCCTTATGGATACATTTGTCCATACAAGTGATAGGCCATATGACGGAAAGCCTGAACTAATGATGGTTGAAGGGGAAACAGTCCCTGGGTTTGAAATATTCTCCAAAGTTGTCGACTTCTCGAAGTGTGGCATTGGCTTTGTCGAGGAAATGCTTAAGCCCAAAACAACAACCAAGATCACCTCTCCTCCGAGGATCCGAGCTGAAGTGGTAGCCCCTATCCTTCCTAAGGAAAAGCCAAAAGAAGAAGATGCAGATGCACTGGTGGATGCCATCACTAAGGCATTTTCAGCCCTATTGAAGAAAGGTTTAAAGGAGTGTCCTGCGAAGAAGGAAGCTGCCCGGGACAAATTGAGCTAGTGGAGAAGGCTGTGGCCGAACTGACCCACATGATGGCCAAAGGAAAAGCGAAGGGAGAAGAAGCTACTCTTTCAGAGGCACAAAAAGGGACTTTGGAAGCGGACTTGAATGACCTATTTGAGGAAGGATCTGTTGACCCTGAAGACTCTGCTGCTGAAGACCCTTCGTATGTGGAGGAAGAAACTGATTTTTATGTAAACATTTCTTCTGTATTCGATGTGAACAATTCCACCTATAAGGCAATGAATGCAATGAAATCTAACTTTGCTTACTTATGTGATGTTTTTCCTGATGGTTCTGTGCATACATGCAAGGATTCATTCAATGTGTTCAGCATTCATGACACCACATTACATGAAATTAATTTGGGTACTGTTGAAAATCCTAAAATGGTATCTATCTCTAACGAACTCACTCCTGAGGAAAAGAGAGAATTAATAAAAATACTTAAAAGGCATGTGGGAGCATTTGACTAGTCTTACGACGACATGCCAGAGGTTGATAGAGGAATAGCATAACACAGAATCCTAATGGATCCCAAGTTTAAAGCAGTAAAGCAGAAGCAAAGACTTCTACTGATGGGTTCTAGGCATAGTTGTAAAAACTAAACCTAGAAACGCACAACTAAGGCAGTGTACCTTTCGTTGACAAGTAATAATTCTGGTTGGTCCAGGTATCGATCCCACAGAGAAAAGAATATTCTGGAAACACTAAACTACTTGGGTTCCTTGCGTGTCCTAGGCGGAACTTAGTATTGGGTTTGATTATATTAACAATTAAATTATCCTACTCCTAGTTGATCTATTCCAGCGTACTTTGCACTTGAATTTGGGTTATCAATTGGCGGTTTACCGACCTATGAATGCTAATGGAGATGGCTTTATCAATTAATTACAATAGACGAATTTAACTCAACAATTAACCCTTAATTATGTTATTTCGATAATTCAACCTAGCGTATCTAGATCTTTTAGGTCCTTAGCCGGTTTCCCTTGTTTAGAGGTGGTCTAATTCTAAAGCTCAGAAAATAGGGGCACATAAGTTCCACAGTGTTGTTAATACTAATGGTTTCCTAGGTGTCAATCTAGGTAATGCCACAAATATGAACTTAATAGATTAAGATCTTATGAGACTAGATTATCATTAAAGGAATTGCATAAAGAAGAGGAATAAAAATTGAAATTAAATTGCAATCACTTGTAGTAATTAAGAAAGGTGAAATGAATTCAATGTTTACAACCAAACACAATCAATTGCGGAATCAAAAACTAACTTAATCAAATTACAAAAGAGAAGAAGAACACTTATGCCCTTTTGGTTCGATTAACCGGATTCCGACGGTGTGAAGATGCTTGGGGTGTACCTCTATAGACGAACTCAAGCCGGAACTAAGAACGTCGCAAAAGGGGAAGGTTCTATGTAAAGCTACTACCAATCGATGATTCAAAACTCAAAGAAAACAAATAGTTCAAGCTAAAAACCTCACTACAAGTTTCTGCTCTCACTCTAAAAGTCTGGAAAAAGATCCTCTAAAACTTAGAAAATAACCTATTTATACGGCTAGGTTAAAACCAGGAAAAAGAAAGGATGAAAGTAGGGCAACAGCAGGATTTCGGGGCTTGGCACGCCGTGCTGGTGGAAGTGGCATGCCGTGCTGTGCAGAATTGGGGGTGGCACGCCGTGCTGCTAGAGGTGGCACGCCGTGCCATGTGGTTTTGGGGTTGGCACGCCACGTTGGTCTGAGTGGCACGTTTTCGTGCCACTCCACTGGATTGCTTCACTTGGCCCGCCGGATTGGCACGCCGTGCCACCTTGATTTTCAGCACTTCGAACTCTTCCTTGCTGCTAATGCACCAACTTTCGGTCCGGGTCATAATACCTGTCCAAAACAAGCATAAAGAAACATAACCGCACCAACGCCACGGACCATAAAAAACGACATATTGTACAAAATTACAAAAACAACCCTAGAAAACACGAAAAATACTAAAAGTTATAAAAATCTATCCAAAACATAAAAATCACAAAATACTCAAAAACCACACAAACATTCACACAAAGAGCTCTAAAAATTACCGTTCAAACCACGGAATTGCCTGAAAGATAAGGTCAAAAACCGACCTTATCAACCACCCCACACTTAAAGTCTTGCTTGTCCTCGAGCAAATCAACTAAAGACAAAGGAGTAAACTTGCTCGCTTTTACTTGCAAATCCAACTAAGGGTTTAATCGTACAAAATTCATAAACTCAAGAAAGTAAAGCATCACCTTCGAAATGACACTAGGTGCACCAGGTTCAAAATCACTCAATACCCGAACCCAACAAAATTTAGCTAGTCAAAGGGCAAGGAACAAGCAGAGTTTATACGACCACAAAGCACCTCACAAGTTGCCACTCCAACGCTCAAGTTCAAGGTAAGGCGGATGAGCACACAAAAACAAACAATGGCACACATCACATAACGAACTAATGGCAATCCCGGTGAAGTCATTGGTCAAGGAGCAAAATCAGAGAACCTGGGGCTTGTAATGTTACGGCTTGGGGTAGGTTTGATAAAAGGGAAATTTTAGGTATACAACTCCTAGAAATCAAGTAATATATACAAATTGACTAAGTACTAAAGACGGGTCATGCAACTTTCAACTCAAAACTAGTCCTAAGAGTGTTTGCTTTGCTAGATTTTTTTTTTTTGAAATTAACTTGACAATAAGAAGGCCTTATCCACACCCAATGGCCAAAACACAACTTAATGGGGAAAAGAAAAGAAAAAAAAATTATAAGACATGGGTCAAGGCAATTAGATGATTGCCCTAATCCTTTATTCAAACACATGAACTGGAAATGGAACACATAAACCGGCTTAAAGATGAAAACCGAACAAACAAGACATGCATCTACAAACTCTGAATTTCACGAAAAGAAGCTGAACATACACATTGACTCTATTTGGATTTTTGTTTTTGTTGTTGTTGTTTGTTTGTTTGTTTTTTTTTTTTTTTTTTTTGTAACACAATTTTTCCATAGGACTAGATGTGAAAGAGTTGAAATGCAAACGGTGATTGACCCCAAAATGAATGAACAACTTAGCCAATTACTTGATTTAGGAGAGGAGGGTAAGAAAGGAAAATCAAAGTGAATGGTAAAAAGTTAGGATGATAGAGTTGGCTTGGCGAAGGTTTTTTAAGTCAAAAAGGTTAATTTAGTGGCTTTGGGTGATCTAAGGGATGAATTAGTAGTTAGGGTTAGGGTTATTTAAGTCAAGGGGTTAATCCTAAGGGTCTCCACATATTAAGCTCTCGATGCCAAGTGCAAAACAACACCGGGTTCTACGATCTAGTGTGCCATGATTGTTTTTACCCTCACAAAGAAATAGAACCGATGTGAAATGGTTCTAAAGGCTCAAATTCTCACAAGTGTACTAAGGGTTGTATGCTAGGTCGTGTGACTTAACCAATGTTCCAAGGCGTAATCCTAGCTCAATCATGCAAGTAGCGGTAGAGGGTTAATTCCCTAATGTAACCTAAATGACAAATCTAACCAATGGTTACCATCAAGAATCACAAATCACGCACAAACAAGCTAATGACTTGCAAACAACTCCTAGTATCCCTAGCCAATTGCTACCAATCCAAGCACAAAGACTTAGGTTCGAGGGTGGGTTAAGCAATGTTATTCAAACGGCAATTGACACATAAACAACCTAAAAACACTATCATACCAAAAACAACCAAAACCAACTCCACATGCATTGAAAACTAAAGCCTAAATCTAACCAAAAACCAACACAAAACATCCAAACATGCAAAAACACCAACAGACATTCGAAACAAACAATCAAAAAGTGCAATGTAAAAGGAAGAAAAAGAAAGGAAGAAATCCCTTTACCCACCCCACACTTAGAGTGCACTTACTTCCAAAAGTGCAATGGAAGGAGCAAACTAAATGGGAAAGGGAAAAGGGTTACCTCACATATCGGGGGCTGGTGGCGGCGGGTACGGCCACCCTTGGGCTACACAGAAACGAGAGGTGAATGCCTCGACGTTGGCGAGCTGAGCCGCTTGCCTATCAAGGCGCGCGTTCATCCGCTGCTCAAGTAGAACCTGATGGACGGTTAAGCCTTCCAGTTGTTCAATTATGCCATCCAGCCGTCCTTCTATCCGCCCCATAAAATCTAAGCCCACTGAAACATTCTCCTCATCCTCCTCACTATCCTCAGCTTCCTCACTCTTGTCCTCCTCGTCTACGTCCATAGGAGCCTTTCCCCTACTTGAACCTCCTGCACTTGAAGTACCTGCAGCTGTCCCAACATGGGAGCAAGACAAGATTCCCCTCGAAAGCTTCTTGGGAAGGATGCTATCGAGGTTCCTATAACAAGTATTACTATGAAAGAAGCATGCAATACAAGTTACAATATGGCCTAACCCTAGTTCGGACTTAGCTCGGTTGTGGTGGTTGTATAAGGCTTCCATGACAAAGAAGGCCATATGGACCTTAATATCACTATGCACATGCCACAGGATTAACAGTTCAAATGCATTAACTCGGTTGCTCTCAGTTTTTCCCGAAAATTAAAACACACAAACTTATGAATTAATTGCAAAATAGGGTCATGAATTTGGGAAGTTTTGGCAAACCGAGGTTGGTATACCCCTTGCCCTACTAAGCGCCAAAATTTCTTGGCATCTAAATTTTCGGGCCATTTGTAGCCATTCCCCTCAATACCTATGCAAGCCCTAAGGCCATCAATATCCAAAGACCGTTCAGTACCAAAGAGGCGGAATGTCATGCTCCTAAGGCCCGTATCCGGGTGTGTTTTAAAGCTCAAGGTGGAGTAGAATTCGAGGTTCAACTCCCTAAAGACTGGTGGATTAGATTTCACAAACTCATACCACCCTAGACTAGTCAATTTAGCTTTTACCGCCTCCGACCTATCTTGCACAAATAGAAATTCCCAATCGAAAGTGCGAAAGGGGGTGCTCTATAAAGGAAATAGGGTTTTGTACTTTTTACCTTCATCATCCGAAAGTAAAGGAAAGGGGCATTTGTACTTCCTTGAGAGGCTCATCAATGGGGCCATCAACTGCTCGGTAGGTAATTCGTCACGTGGCACCGGTTCCGGTGACGGTTCGATGGGCCATCGTGACGAACCGTGTCTCCGATCGGCGACGGTCTTCTTCTTCATCCTACAATTGCACAACCATAAAAATAAAACAAAAATCAAAAACAAAAGAACACAAGCCAAAGGAAACCTACTATAAAAAATACAAGCCACTAAAAAGAAAAATAATGCAAAACAATCATCCTATTAAACAGGTAATCAATCAAAACCAAAATGAGAAAAAGAACAAACAATAAAAAAAATAATAAAGGGAGAGCAAAGCATGAATTCATACCTGGTTGTAAGGAAAAAGAAAGCAAAAGAAAATCCTAGGGCAAAATAGTGGAGGAAAAGGTGAGAGGGAGAAGATGAAGAAGGAAGGGAGAGTAAGAGTGGATAGGGAGAAGGGAAGAAAGGAAGGAAGAAGAAGAATAAAGAGAGAGAAGGGGAGAGGTGGTTCTAGAGAGAGAAAGTGAAGAGGTGAGAGAAAGTGAGAAGGGGAGAGAAAGTGAAAAAGAGGAGGAAGAAGAAGAAGAATGATGGGCGGTTATAAGGGGGGGGGGGGGGAAGGAGAAAAGGCTTTATATAGGAGGTGGTTTAGACCTAGGATTTCAAAATTTAAACGCTCAGCACACCGTGCCAAACAATCAGCACGGCGTGCTGAGCAGAGCAAAAAACACTTACCTGGAAACAGCGTGAGGGCACGCCGGCGTGCTGGCTCGGCACGGCGTGCTGCCTTGAAATTTGAATATGTGGCACGGCGTGCTCCAGTTTTGACACATCGTGCTGTTCTCTCTTCCACAACCCACTCTAGAAACAGCACGACGGCACGTTGGCGTGCCGTATTGGCACGTCGTGCCGCCCTGCAGACCTGTAATTGGCACGGCGTGCTGTTTGCTTATGCACAACCTTCTTCCGGAACAGCAGCCTGGCACGCCACGTGCTAGGCCAATCTCACCTTGGCACGGCGTGCCATCCTGAATTCTGCCAACCTTTACTTTTTTCCACATTTTGATCACGATTTTTGATTACTTGCTTAATTTCCTATTCCTACACACAAAAACACATAAAAACATATTAGCACAAAAATTAATGTACAAGGGAGGCACATGTACCTCGTTGCTATGTTTATAGTCGAAATAGCTTGACTTCTACATCCACGATTTAACATTACACATCACGAAGGAGTAAGACTTGCTTCTCCTCCTTCATTCCTCCGCTGACGCAGGGCTTCAACTGATGCCCGTTTACTTGTTGAATTCCCTCCAGGGTTTCAATTTCCACCATCCCGGAGGGGTAAACCTTATGCACGGTAAACGGCCCCGTCCATCGACTTCTCAGTTGGCCCAGAAATAGTTTCAAACGGAAGTTATACAAGAGCTCCAACTCCCCTTGGTTGAAACTCTTTTCTATCACATAAGCATCAATAGGGCAAAAAGAGTCTACAAAATTACAACTTTCAACATCCAATGGATATTTCATTGAGTTATAGACGTTGAAACTTACCTCCTCGTTGTGCAACCTAAGAATAATCTTACCTTCCTGGACATCTATCAGAGTCCTACCGGTTGCAAGAAATGGCCTTCCAAGCAGAAGGGGCACTGCGCTATCTTCCTCCATATCCATCACCACGAAGTCCACGGGGAAGATAAATTTGTCCACTTTTACTAGCACGTCCTCGACCACCCCCTTTGGTCTCGTGAGAGATCTATCCGCCAATTGGAGGGTCATATTGGTTGGCTTTGGGTCTCCTAGTCCGAGTCTCCTGAAAAACGACAGAGGCATCAGATTTATACTTGCACCCAAGTCACATAGGGCATTGGCAATCTCCAAGTTCCCTATCCGGCATGGGATAGTAAAACTGCCCTTGTCTTTGAACTTGGGTGGAAGTTTGTTAGTGATAATTGCCGAACATTCCTCTGTTAAAACCACCACTTCGTCCTCACCTAGCTTTCTTTTCCCTGCAAGAAGTTCTTTAAAGAATTTAGCATATGAGGGCATCTCTTGGAGAGCCTTAATCAATGGCAAATTGAATTCAAACTTCTTAAAAATTTCCAGGAATTTGGAATATTTCTGCTCCAGTTTATCTTTCTTCTCCCTTTGAAGTTTAGGCATATAGGCTCTCACTGGGTCAGGAATTTTCCCTTTTTCATTTGTGCTAGGTTCGGGTTCAGAAATCGAGTCGGGGTTGCTTACCTCTCCCGAATCTTCACTTACCTCAGTAGGTTGGGATGGAATATCAACGTTTTGCACTCGGTCCTCCACTTGCCTACCACTTCGCAGGGTTATAGCTTGAGCTGTCTCCCATTGATGTCCCTTGGGGTTTTGTTCAGTTTTACTCGGGAGTGCTCCTTGAGGTCTTTCCTGCCATTCCCTACTCATTTGAGCCACCTACTTACCCAAATGCCTACAGTATGCTTCATTATCAGCAAGCCGAGACGAGATGTCTTTTAATAAAGACAAAACCATCTCATCTTGCTTAGACTGTTGAGGTTGCTGTGGGGATTGATCATTAGGAATAAATAGGGCCTTACCTAACCCCTGCTCACGGTGCTCATAATGAAATCCGGAAAGAGGTCTCAACACATTTTGGTTATTACCATAAGACATGTTCGGGTGTTGATACCTTCTTCCGTAATTATTATTATTATTATTGAAATTTTATGGGTAAGAGTTAGAATTATTGTACCTTTGGTTTCCTCCCACAAAACTTACGTTTTCGGATGGTTGAGCGAATGGGTCGCCCATTGCACATTCTTGCTCGGGATGCTCCGCCCCACATGATACACACAACACCAGCTGGTATTGTGGCCCATTTAAATTCAGGCGGGACATCAACAGGTCCAGCTTCTTGTTTACATGGTCCATGGCTGCATCTTGGCGTCCCAAATCTGTAGCTCGTACCTCATTCCTTGTTGGCGTGTACAACTGCCACAAGGTACTCTTTCTAGCCAGCTCCGCAATCAACTCCTCAGCTTGTGTAGCAGTCTTCTTAAAAATGTCCCCATCTGCAGAAGAATCAATAATGGCACGGTTAGCTGGTGTCAAACCATGATAAAACATGCTTACCTGAGTGAAACGCGGCATGCCATGGTGGGGGCAGTTTCGCAATAACCATTGAAATCTCTGCCATGCTTCATTAAGAGTCTCAGTCCCAAATTGCCGGAATCCCATGATCTCGTTCCTTAGCTGAACCGTCTTTGATGGTGGGAAGAAGTATGCTAAGAACTGTTCTTCTAGTTGGTCCCATGAAGTCACTGATCCGGGCCTCAAGGACTTGTACCATTCCATTGCTCCCCCGCATAATGAAAAGGGAAACAACTTCAACCGCACAAAATCTTGGGGCACCCCATCGATTTAGACTGAATCGGCCACCATGAGAAACCGGTCTAAGTGATCATTGGGATTGTCGCTTATTCCACCACTGAATAGTCCGTTCCCTTGGATCAAATTGATCATGCTGGACTTCAACTCAAAGTGATTGGCAGTAATGGCTGGAATAACCACTCCGGATCTGTTCCGGGGCCGATGTGGAGCCATTAGGTCATTCATGACCATGTTGTCTCTATCACCACCCCGTCTTCTATCAAACTCCTCCCACTCTCGCCGGAGTCGCTCTTGCTCAACTCTTTCTTGGAGCTGTCTCTCCTCATCGTCCTGTTGCTGATGCTCCATTTGGACAATTTGCTCTTGTTGTACTCTACGGTTCCTGCGACACAAATGTTCAATTTCAGGGTTATAAGGTACGAGCTCAGGGTGTTGAGAGCGAGTTCACATAAGCCAGAAAACACACACACAGGAAATAAAGAAAACGAAATTGAAACAAATATTCACAGAAAAGAAAAATTATTTAACTATATGTACAGAAATAGTGCCTAGATCAGCAAATAGACCTTTGGCTCAATGATGCAGAAAAATAAATCTCCCCGGCAATGGCGCCAAAAACTTGATGGGTTCTAGGCGTAGTTGTAAAAACTAAACCTAGAAACGCACAACTAAGGCAGTGTACCTATCGTTGACAAGTAATAATTCTGGTTGGTCTAGGTATCGATCCCACAGAGAAAAGAATATTCTGCAAACGCTAAACTACTCGGGTTCCTTGCGTGTCCTAGGCGGAACTTAGTATTGGGTTTGATTATATTAACAACTAAATTATCCTACTCCTAGTTGATCTATTCCAGCTTACTTTGCACTTGAATTTGGGTTATCAATTGGCGGTTTACC
The DNA here is from genome assembly GCA_039660915.1 of Euphorbia tirucalli. Classification (NCBI taxonomy): domain Eukaryota; kingdom Viridiplantae; phylum Streptophyta; class Magnoliopsida; order Malpighiales; family Euphorbiaceae; genus Euphorbia; species Euphorbia tirucalli. The sequence continues at coordinate 46,037,862 of CM077636.1, forward strand.
GACCTATGAATGCTAATGGAGATGGCTTTATCAATTAATTACAATAGACGAATTTAACTCAACAATTAACCCTTAATTATGTTATTTCGATAATTCAGCCTAGCGTATCTAGATCTTTTAGGTCCTTAGCCAGTTTCCCTTGTTTAGAGGCGGTCTAATTCTAAAGCTCAGAAAATAGGGGCACGAAAGTTCCACAGTGTCGTCAATACTAATGGTTTCCTAGGTGTCAATCTAGGTAATGCCACAAATATGAACTTAATAGATTAAGATCTTATGAGACTAGATTATCATTAAAGGAATTGCATAAAGAAGAGGAATAAAAATAGAAATTAAATTACAATCACTTGCAGTAATTAAGAAAGGTGAAACGAATTCAATGTTTACAACCAAACACAATCAATTGCGGAATCAAAAACTAACTTAATCAAATTACAAAAGAGAAGAAGAAACACTTATGCCCTTTTGGTCTGATTAACCGGATTCCGATGGTGTGAAGATGCTTGGGGTGTACCTCTATAGACGAACTCAAGCCGGAACTAAGAACGTCGCAAAAGGGGAAGGTTCTATGTAAAGCTACAACCAATCGATGATTCAAAACTCAAAGAAAACAAATAGTTCAAGCTCAAAACCTCACTACAAGTTTCTGCTCTTACTCTAAAAGTCTGGAAAAAGATCCTCTAAAACTTAGAAAATAACCTATTTATACGGCTAGGTTAAAACCAGGAAAAAGAAAGGATGAAAGTAGGGCAACAGCAGGATTTCTGGGCTCGGCACGCCGTGCTGGTGGAAGTGGCACGCCGTGCTGTGCAGAATTGGGGGTGGCACGCCGTGCTGCTGGAGGTGGCACGCCGTGCCATGTGGTTTTGGGGTTGGCACGCCACGCTGGTCTGAGTGGCACGTTTTCGTGCCACTCCACTGGATTGCTTCACTTGGCCTGCTGGATTGGCACGCCGTGCCCTAATTGTGGCACGCCGTGCCACCGTGATTTTCAGCACTTCGAACTCTTCCTTGCCGCCGATGCACCAACTTCCGGTCCGGGTCATAATACCTGTCCAAAACAAGCATAAAGAAACATAACCGCACCAACGCCACGGACCATAAAAAACGACATATTGTACAAAATTACAAAAACAACCCTAGAAAACACGAAAAATACTAAAAGTTATAAAAATCTATCCAAAACATAAAGATCACAAAATACTCAAAAACCACACAAACATTCACACAAAGAGCTCTAAAAATTGCCATTCAAACCACGGAATTGCCTGAAAGATAAGGTCAAAAACCGACCTTCTCATCTACGTCCAGAATGGGTCTAGAAAGTCAAAGAAGTAGCAAAGCAGATTAAGGCCAACTTCCTAGAAATGGTAGAATACCCATAATGGCTACCCAACATAGTCGTAGTTGCCAAGAAAGATGGAAGAGTCAGAGTTTGTGTGGATTACCGAGATTTGAATAAAGCCTCTCCAAAAGATGATTTCCCGCTCCCTCACATTGATGCCCTAATCAACAACGCAGCAAGGGCAGTCGTGTACTTATTTATGGATGACTTCTCTGGATACAATCAGATTTTGATGGATATCATTGACAAAGTCAAAATAGCTATCATTACTGAGTGGGGGTGTACTGCTATAGGGTGATGCCTTTCGGATTGAAGAATGCTGGGGCAACCTACCAAAAGGCTGTCATGACACTGCAGCATGACATGATCCACAAGGAGGTTGAAGTATATGTTGATGATATGTTGGTCAAATCCATGACCCGGTAAGAGCACCCTGTTGTCCTAGATAGGTTCATGACCAGGATTGAAAAGTATAACTTACACCTCAACCCGAAGAAATGTGTATTCGAAGTTACATCGGGCAAACTGTTAGGGCACATTGTCAGCCAGAAAGGGATTAAGATGGACCCAGACAAGATCAAAGCTATTTAGGATATGCCAGCGCTGAAAATGGAAAAGGAAGTCAGATCATTCCTAGCATAACTTCAATATATCAGCAGATTCATTGCTAGGTTGACTACTATCTGTGAACCTATTTTTAAGCTACTTCGGAAAAAACAACCAATCGAGTGGAATGACCAATGTCAAGTTGCATTCGACAAGATCAAAGAGTATTTGACCCATCCTCCAGTGTTGAGACCTCCGACTCTGGGCAAACCTTTGATATTGTACCTAGCCATTGAAGAAACCTCCATAGGGGTAATATTGGTCCAAGAACAGGATGACAAGAAGGAGCATGCTATTTACTACCTTAGTAAGAAGCTGCTAAATTACAAAACGCGGTACACTATGGTGGAAAAGACTTGCACTGCCATGGTCTAGTTGACGAAGAAGTTAAGACACTACTTCCAATCATACAAGATACAAGCAGTGGCAGAGGTTGATCCAATGAAATGCCTCTGTTCTGCTCCATCTGTAGCAGGAAAACTGTCCCGGTGGCTACTTTTGTTGTCGGAATTTGATATTAAATACGTGACAAAGAAGGTGATCAAAGGAAGAGCATTGGCGGAGTTCCTAACGAATTAACCGCTTGAATCAGACTATGTGGAGGATCTAGAATTTCTAGATGAGTAGTTAGCCATGGTGGATGTGGAAACCAGGAAATGGGTCATGCACTTTGATAAACAAAAGAGGTGCAGGTCTTGCAGTAATCAACTCCAGAGGGGGAAATAATTCCTTTATCAAAACTCTGGAATTCCCGGTAACCAACAACGGTGCTGAATACGAAGCCTGTTTATTTGGGATTGATGCTCTTATCACATTATGATGTGACCCTTACCAGAGATTCATTATTGGTGATCCGCCAAGCCACGGGAGAATGGGAAATCAAAGAAGAATCCCTTCGACCATACCTAGAGACTTTATAGGGGCTGGTGAAGATACTCAGGCATGTTGAATTCAAACCTGTAGCTAGAGATGATAATTAGATGGCTGATTCATTAGCAACCTTATTGTCCATGTGGGATGGGCCTCAGAAGGCACCAATGCAGCCTTTGATTCTTGAAACTACTAGAACACCATTCCATGGATGATAAACCCTGGTACCAAGACATAGCTGATTTCCTACAAAATGGTCAGTATCCCGAAGGAGTAGATTCATCGGATAAGGCCACACTCAGGAGACTAGCAGTTCAATTCAGATGGTTCAATGGACAACTCTTCAAAAGGATGGCTGACAGATTGTTATTGAGGTGTCTAACAGAGATGGAGGCTAAGAGGGTTATGCAAAAGATGTATTCCGGAGTCTGTGGCCCACACATGAATGGTCTAGCTTTGGTGAAAAAGATCATGAGACAAGGGTATTTCTGGCTCACCATGTAGACAGATTATGCCTAAGAAGTGAGGAAGTGTCACGAGTGCCAAATCTATGGGGATATCAGCCACCTTCTGCCCATGGAATTACAGAATCTCATGAACCCTCAGCCATTCTTAGCATGGGGTATAGACATGATAGGTGAGATATGGCCTCCAACATCAAACGGTCACAAGTTCATCGTAGTGGCAGTGGACTACTTTTCCAAGTGGTTTGAAGCTGAGCCTTATGCCAAAGTCGCGGCTAAAAACATGGCTAAGTTCATAAATAAGCACATCTTCGCAAGGTATGGCATACCACACCATGTGGTGACTGACAACGAAATGCAGTTTCAAGGGGCAACAGCCGAACTACTTAAAGAACACAATGTAGAACATCGCAAGTCTTCACCTTATAGGCCACAAGCCAATAGAGCAGTGGAAGCGAACAAGTCTATTAAAAAGATATTGTCAAAGACCACCTCGACCTATAGAGACTGGGCGGATAGGGTGCCATATGCCTTATGGGGTTGCAGAACCAGTGTCAGAACACCGATAGGGGAAATGCCGTATTTGTTGGTTTATGGGATAGAGGCAGTCCTTCCCATTGAAATGGAACTAAAATCCTTAAGGATTGTCCTGGAAGCTCAATTGCCTGAGACAGAATGGGTAAAAGCAAGATTCGAACAGCTGGCTATGGTCGATGAAAAGCGTCTCAAAGCTTTAGATCATCTGCAAATGTACCATAAGAGGATGGCTAGAGCCTACAATCGATGAGTTCGTCATTAGAAACATCCTTTAAAAACGGGGGATCTGGTGTTGAAGCAGATGAGACCATCCAACACGGATGTGAGGGGAAAATTCAAACCCAATTGGGAAGGGCCATATGTGGTTAAGAAGGTACTCTCCAAAGGCGTAGTAAAGATTACGGACATGGACGGCAATGAATTCACCAATCCGATCAACTAGGATCACCTCAAATGCTAACATGTGTAAAAAAAAAGTCTGTTAAGTTGAAAAACCGCAAGGGAGACTTAAGCAAAACTTAAGGCAATGAGAGGTAGTTTATCAGCCAGAAAACCTGTACGGGATGGTTGATAATAGGAATGAGTTCATTGAAGCTATGTACCAATTTTAGCATTTTTAATTGTTACAATAATTGAATTTCATTAATGAAGTGCATATTGCTCAACATATTGCATGAATGTTTGCAGTATACATGTGGCTTATTGGTTGAAACATCTAGAGGAAAAGAGTCATTCATACGCCTAGGCATATGAATTGCACACATCATAAAAAAAAGAGAAAAAAAAATGGTAATAGGAATCATGTTTCTTTTATGTTTTTCTCTTCTTGATAGGAAGCAGTTTTACAGCCTCGGAATAGCCCAGCCAACGGTGAGTCATACGTTCACGCGCCTCACGGGTCAGTAGGTCCTTAATCTTAGCCAACCATTGCTTATACCATTCATCCATCTCCACAGAAGCAAGGGAAACATAGTTCAACATCACGTGGCAAGTGTTGTTAGTCCAACGAAACCTGATATGATCTAGCCAAGAAGCAGTGTATTCCGCATATGTGGTGATACATGAAAGCTGAGGAATGTTTTGTAATTGGCCATACTGGCGACGAAGGCAACTTGGAAAATAAAAAGTTACTTTGGTCAATCCTAACAACTGGACACCATGAGCCCACATCTCCACAACCACATGGGTAATTTTTCACCAGGGACAAAACCATCTAATCTGATCATCAGTTGTGCAAGCTAACCAAGCAGCCCATTCACTGGCAGACATGTCGACGTAAGAGTCTACGGAGAAACCTCTTTCCTTAAAGTTGGTTGCGTGATCCTTCTTAAAACTTCCCCTCAGAATTTTAAGAATCGACAATTTCTCTAATAGCCAAATCTGTAATGTAGTTTAAGGTAGTGGTCAGAAGCTCATTCAGACACAAGAATGTACACGAGTTGATGAAAGGGATTACCTGAAGTAGCATGAGATAGGGGCCAATTCAGAGGGAACCTTTCGTCTTGGAAGCATGTAGATGAATTAGGGTCTCGGTGAGAGCAAACGGAGCTGAAGATGCCTCAACAGCCATTTACGGAATAAGAGAAACAGTCTTGAAAGAAGCAATCCCATTGCTAGCATCATAGAAGTATCGGCTTACCAGTAATAGGCTAACCATGCTAGCCCAGCCAACATGGTCTTTAGAGGAGTTGATACACCATTCTAGTATGGATTCCAAGTCCAGGCCAGGAGAAGAAGGTTCAGTGGAAAGTAAAGCTTTCACTTCAGGATTGGGGAGCCCGAACAAGCTCACTAACAAAAGAGTATTGCCAAAGGCAAACTCAGGAATTTCAATGTTGATCCCTTTGTGGCACGAGATGTTCAGGATGGCACTAAATTCTTTATACAAGGGCCAGAGTTCTTGTTGCGAGAAGCGAAAAACATTGTCAATTAGGTCCCTGTAGTGACAGTAAGCACTCAACAATTTATTGTTTAATGGGTGTCTGTAATATGCCTTAATGTTCCATAGCCCGAAAGGCTTTAATTTGAGCCAGTCAGAGTCTTGTAACTATTATAGGAAAGTGTAAAAGCCTGAATGAAAAGAAGCAAAGTTGAGATGAAAGTGAAAAATTAAAGGCCACTACAATAAAAATGAAATTCATGTTATAAATAGCGATGTCCACTTAGAATGTTCAAAAAAAAAAATATCAGTATAAAACACAGAGAGCCCAATCTAACTCTCATCTTCCCCCTCCTCGGAAGACTCAGACTCACTCAGATGCACTGGTCTATAAGCATCAAATTCGGCTCGTATTTGGCTCAAATCAGCCCACATCTGGGCCAACTGAGCCTGATAATCAGTTCGCACTTGAGTCAACTCATGCGTCACAGCCAAGGCTCGAGCCTCAAAAGCTGCCGCTTGCCTAGCCTGCTTTTACAGCATCTGCACCTGAGTCTGTAAAATGACAATACAAATTAACATGCATACATACATACATATTCATTGATGCATTGCATAAATCATTAGAAGAAACAGAGACTGCAGAATACTTACAACCCAAGCTGCATGCTCCTGAGTCATGAAATACTCCAAGCCCAAGTACTGCTGGGCCATGTCTTGTGCCTGAGCACGAGTGATCTGTTTAAAAAAAAAAGTGTCAAAAGCAATGCCTAAAAAAAAGTAAATGAGAGGATAACAAAACAAACGAAAGACTTACATGAGTAGTATGCTCCGAGGCAAACATGATATGATGATCCTGATAAGGGGGCAGCTCCCTAGTAACATACCCGCCATCTAACCCCATCAGATTGAAGCTCGTCCTCAGCTGCATCACTAACCGACCCTCTACCACTCTGGTAGCCTGGGTGGCAGATGCTGCAGCACTACCAGGATACACAGGGTGTCTTCTGTCCTGAGTAGGAGCATGTCCTCCTATGATGGTGGCCTCAGTGTCCTTATCTTCTGGAGCAGACTATTGAGCAAAACTCGACCCCCTCCACCTCTTAACCTGTAATTGAGGAGACATCAGACACTGAAAGTCAAACTTGGACAATAAATAAGCGATGAATAGAAAATACCTGACGGGAAGGAGCCAGCGCATCAGCCCGAACTGGCATCAAGCACTCTCGAATGAAAATCATGTAGTCACCCTCAACGGAGTCGGCAACGTATCCATCCCCATAAATATATGGATGCTCGGTGTGCTCCACAAAGTGGGGCCAAAACAGGATGCGCGGGAGTGGTGGAGGAACTGCCTGGCTATTAGGACCGTCTATGTGGTCCGAAAGGCAGAGGCGCTCGCCCAAATACCACTCCTAGGACATAAAACAGTCCATAACAAACCGGTGGTCATCAAACCATAGAGAAACCTACATGATAGGAGGTAGAACTCCCTGACTGCACCATAGGAGGTGATCAAGCTGCAAAAACACAATCAGAGAAGCAAACATTCCATCGTAAGTAAGTAAATGATGAATTAGAAATTTTTTAACTAATGAAATTAGTTTGCTTACCCTCTCCCAGGAGATGCCTCGAAGACCCTGTCGGATCTCAGCCAAATTACGGCTGATGTCCTGCCATCCTTGCATCCAAGCACGTAAAACAGTATGACACTCCTCATCCTGAACATCCTTCAAGGCGGGTGGCTCAAGAATGCGGTGCTCAAACACCCAGATCTGCTGTCAGTAAAAAAATAAAAAAAAAAGGGAGAAGGGTAATACCAAAAGCCTGAGACGGAAGCCCAAGATCTCCTGCTACCTCCCCCTGGCGCATAGGTCCAACCCATAATACAGCTGGCCAAGCGCAGCTTAAGCCTAGTCCAAGGTCGTGAAGATGGACAAATCGGCCAAAGACGGTAACAGAGTCAAGTTGCACGTACTTTGCCCAGTAGGAAAAAATGTACAAGACAACGGGACAAGCACATAGGCCCAAGTGTATCACTCCACATCCTTTTCGGACGGATTTTGGCGAGCAGCCCAATATGCCTCCACCTGAGAACAAAGGACCTTCCCCTTCTCGGGAGTATAGCCAATCAGCCGATCGATGTAGTGATCCACCAACTGCTACCGGGTCAAATAACAGTTGAACCGGATCAGGGTCCCGCCAAAGCCAAATCCGATGATCTCGGTGAAGTCTGAAGGAATGACCGTGAACTCGCCAATGGACAGATGGAAGGTGTGGGTGGTGCAGACCCACCTCTTGCACAATTCCGTCATCACGATGTGAGTAGTATAAGGTGTGTTCTCCGGCAGAGAAAGGATGAATGGCTCTAAACCGAACCTCTCACACGGGTCTTCACAGCCTCAGGCAGATTTACCCACCAGATTTGAGGCAAGGAAAGATTCCTGCAGCCCGATATCTCTCTATCTTGCACATCTAGTGAAGTAAAAATCGACATTTATTTAACTTTTACACAAATAAAAAAATAAAAAATAAAAAAAAAATAAAAAAAATAAGAGAACGAAAAAGAGAGAGAGAGAGGAAAAAGGTATACAGTTGTATGACTGTAGTTACAGTCGCACGACTGTAACTACACTCGTACGACTGTTCATCCATATAGTCGTACGACTGTTCTTCCTGGGCTGACAGATTTTTTTCGGGTTCGATTATTCATGTTTTCTAACTTGTTTTCCCTAGATTCTTGCTCCTATGAACTACAGGGAACTCATAGCATGCATTTTACTCAACAGAATCATCCAGAAAGTAGTAAAAGCATACGAATCAAATCAAAAGATTCAAATAAAAACATTCCAAAAAATCCAAAATCTAAGCTTGGATTCGGGTTCTAACCTGGAGAGAAGCGAGATGTGATCCATCTCTAGCAAAATGGGAATCTCCGAGCCAAAGCGGATCCTGAAATGGTCTGCATCATGAGGATGTCCATACCCATCCGACACACTCATGAATGGGATATCCTGTGCATCATCTGAACTCCAAATCTGAGCGGGAGTGAGTTTCCTAAGTTTTTTTTCCTAATTTCTTTAGCATTTTTGCAAGTGTAGGGTTTAGAATCGAATTTTTCCAAAGAAAATAGGAGAGGAGTGGAATGAGAATGGAGGAGAAGGGCGGTAAAACGCCCCTTTTAATTTTTTTTCTGCTCGTAAAATACAGTCGTACGGCTGTATTTAAATTACAGTCGCACAACGGTATATATAGTCGTACGATTATATATACGATCGTACGACTGTAACTGTAAATTTTCCAATATCTTAAATTTCTCATTTATGTTCTAAACTCTGCTTCATCACTGAATATTTGATCTTCCCCTAGGAGAGTATTTCAATAATTTTGCAGGACCAACGTGTCAACACCCAATTTTTTTAACGATGGTCCACCTCATCCAAGGGCACAATACCCGAGGAAATCACAAAAATTCACTGTAAGTACAATCTTATACACCATTTCCCTCCATAAAATTCAGCTTCGATGTACCTCGAGTGCCAAGTCATACGAGATTGTCTCACTACTCACTAATCACAGTCCACCATGACCTTAAAAGGGAGTCCGAAACTCATTTTCGATGTATGCCAAGTCATATGAGATCATCCCATCTTGCACAAATCACGGTCTCCCATGGAAATTTAGATTACACTTTCAACGTGTCTTGTATGCCAAGTCATACACGACCGTCACACACTTCACAAATTCAGTCCCGCATGACTATAAAAGGTAACCAAAACACATTTACCCGCATTTATTCTTGATCGAAGGGGCAAAAATTTTTGTTTCAAAATTATTGATCAAAGAATAAATGCATTCACCAATTGCACACTACAAACATTATGGCTTCGTATGGTAGGTCATACACGGTCATTTGACTCCAATAGTCATCTTTCCCCGGCGTCATACTTATGCGAAAATCATCATAAGAAACCGCCTGACTCCAAAAGCCATGTTTCCCCGGCATCATCCTTATGCGAAAATCATCATAAGAAACCGCTTGACTCAAAAAGTCATGTTTCCTCGACGTCATCCTTATGAAAAAGTCATCATAAGGAGCCGTCTGACTCCAAAAGTCATGTTTCCCTGGTGTCATCCTTATTCGAAAATCATCATAAGGAACCACCTGACTCCAAAAGTCATGTTTTCCCGGCATCATCCTTATGCGAAAATCATCATAAGAAACCGCCTGACTCCAAAAGTCATGTTTCCACGGCGTCATCCTTATGCGAAAATCATCATAAGAAACCACTTGACTACCAAAAGCCTCAAGGAATAAATACACAAGCCACACACGAGCATACTACCTTTGATCCCTTGTTCTTTATCGTGTACCTAAATCCGTGCAAAGAATCGGACTTTAGTTACACGAGAGGCAGCTTCTGAACACGGAATTTTTCGGTAATAAAAAATAAAATAAATAAATAAATAAATAAAACAAAAAAAATGAATACAGTCGCATGACTGTATTATAGTCTCACGACTGTAATAAAGTCGTACGACTGTAACTGCCGAGAAATTACAGTCATATAACTGTAGATTTAAATTTCACGTAGTTAAAACTCATACGGAATCGGAGAGGTATGGGCAGTGGCGAATCCAGGGCATCAACTTTGGGGGGGCAAAAATTTCCCTAAAAATTTTCCGGCCTGCAATCAAAAAATTCCGGCCAGCGAAAATTAGCAGGATTTCAAAGGGTTCAGACTGCTGATTCATGGGACGAAATAAGTAAGAGAGAGTGAGATAAAGAGTGAAAATCAGAGAGAAAAAAAAGGGGGGGAAGGACTTTGGGTTTTCGGTTCTCAAAAAGAAAAGAAAAAAAAGAAATACAGAGAAGAAAGGGAGAAAGAAACTGACAAAGAGAGCACCCATAAACACTCTCATCAAAACCCTAAACCAATCTCAAAACATTGTTAATAAATCCTACAACCTTTACTCTTGATTCGGGATCATTTCGGCTTAGATCGTTTCGGACCGTCATGGGATTCGATCGGTTGAGTTCCCAGGACACATTTCAAAGCTTTCAATCCATTTCTTGATGTTCAAAGCATCAAAACAAAACCAAGATAAACTCTGAGAGGCCTTAAACCTGTTTGCATTGCTTTTTCTGTGCTTTTTCTCTCATTTTGCAAAAATCGAAAAATTGGGCTACCCATCATAGCCGTACGGCTGTGTTCTTCATGAACACAGCCGTCCGGCTCTAACCCTAGAGCCTCCCGGCTCTGTTCCTCAGGGATAGATTTCTGGTCTGTCCCGATCGGCCGGAAACAGCCCGTTTCCCATTTTAAACATTCTGCTGCGATCATTTTCAGCCCAAATCCATCTGTATGTTGTAATGTTTTGGTTTTTAAATTTCTGTACGTATGGATATTAGTATTTTTGATGTTTCCCGGGTTTATTTCCCGAGTTTCAAGATTGTTTTATCCGAATCGGATCTATAGTTTAGCATTAGCGGATCCCCGAATCCTACCAAATCCCCGGAAAATATCGAAAACATGAAAAATAGCTTTTTTTCACAAATGTTTTTTGGTGTGTTTATTGTGTTTTGGACCCTAGATGGATGTTGAGTTTAGGAACCCATACGAACGGAACCCCGAGTTCTGGGATAACCGACCCACAAAAATGGAAATTTGCATGAAACCAAGCCAAATGGTGTTCCAAAATTGATTTTCCAGCATAAAAATCTACAGGGCGTTTCAAAACCGATTTCCAGGTCTAACCGGTCCGACCGGTCGGGTCAAACCTGTTACCCCTAAATGCATGCTCCCAATCCTGAAATCCCAATTATGTCCTGTTTTTGAGTCCTATTTGTGTTTATAATATAAACTGCGCTAACCTGTCTATTTTGCAGCATTTATTTTTATTTTTGCTGTATTTAATAGATTAATTCGTGTACTTAGGCTGTTGTATTTTTAGATCCTCGTGAACCCTAGGCGATTGTAAGTGTGAGGACGAGAGCTTCTTTTATTCGATTAGGTTGTATAATCGGTCTCTACTATTCTTTTGTATATTTTGGATATATGCTTTATTGTTCCTATAATTTATTTTCTGCATTCTGCTTTAGCACGGGCTAATAAAATAAACAAATTGGGGTTAGAAAGATAATAAATTGAATAAATATGGCTTTATAAATAATAAATCGAATACAAGCTTGAGGTTAAGTAGGTAAGTTGCCCGAACCCTGAAACTCTGGATTAGGTATAATAGTCTGCGCTCGGTAGGGAGCTGTACCCGAATTTCCTGGATGAGCTGATCTGGGTGGCGACTCTGTCACTGATCTCGAAATGTAGGTTTCGAGGTCTTTAAGTAATAAATTAGGAAAACGTTTTCTATAAAAGAATTTCCAAATCAAATTCATGATTTTTCCAAGATAAACAAAACCTGTTTTCCAAAATCAAAACGAACGAAAATGTTTTCCTCAGTTCGCTTCGCTGCGTCCCGCTCTTTTCGAGGTCGTCCGCTCACAGTGGCGATTCTGCTGGGGATAATTCTTTTTTAAGTTTCTTTAAAAGTTTTTTATAAAAACTTAAGTAACTTAGGCAACTATTGAAATATAACCTCGCTTGTATTCATTTATCGATTTATAAAAGCCATATTTATTCATGCCTTGCATATTATGACATTTTCTTCTTCTCAACTCCTCAAATACACTAATTAGCCCCGGTTTACCCAAGAAGGTGGACTACCTCTACCGCTAGGATTAGAGACACCCGACGGGGTAAACCACTCATAGCCCTGTATGACCTTACATCGTGTTCAACAATGGGGATGTGTTTATTCGCTATGGGAGCCTATACGACCCTTGGTTTGACTTTGGCCCACATGTAACGGCTTAGTAATTTCCCCTAGGATTACCAAAACATAAATTAAAATTGAAATTTAACCTTTAAGTGTGGCCTTTTGTATCCCCTGTTGATACCAAAGAGACCCAGCACCTAGGAAGAATTGCGAGACCAATCGAAAGGAGAAATAAGGTTGGAAGGGAAAGCATATTTTTGCACGGGCTAACATTTGCTCCGTGGTGATTTTCTTTTTACTTTTTCACAAAGCATTAAAAACACAAAATCATCTTATGTGCCATTTCTAATCACATTTTCATGCAGCCATCTTTAAATACATATGCATATGTGTGACATTTATGCTCACCACGTCTTCGTGCATCCACGACATTTTACTCGTGTGACATACATATACATCCTGTGTGCCAACATTTCCATGAAGCATACACGACATCATTCCCCGTGTCATGCATTCTAACCACGTTTTCCTGTAGCCACTTATATGTTTGTGTGACGTACGCGTTCATTCCATTTCACCTATTTAGGGACGTTCTAAGAATGCCCATCATGATCATTTCATTTCATCCCATATCGGGTACCCCAAAACTACCCGTATTCCGCCTGTGCACCGGTCTGCATTTGGCCATTCCACTACAACACGTCATTCACTAGAAAATCACAAAGATTTTAGGTCTGGTTGTGTGACAAGTCACACGACGATATAACATTACATCATCTCCATTTCATGTCCATTTGTTGTTGGCATTAAGGTAATACCAAAACTTTGTTTGTGTGTCACAATCCACATAGGAATTGTTTCATGACATTAATAATTCATTCGAGGTGCTCCATGAGTGCCCAGATTATTACACACATAGGAGCATTCCATGACATTATCAATTCATGCAAGGTGTTCCAAGAACACCGAATCTCTGTCCGTGTTTCTATATACACACGACTTATTTGCAGTATCACTTCATGTTAGATGCCCCAAAAGCATTAAAACTCTGTCCATGGGACGACTTCCATGTGACCATTTCATGCCATTTCATTGTGAGCCACAGAGCATCAAACCTTTGTCTGTGTGATAGTGCACACGTGACCATTTCGCTACATCCACTAGGACCCCGAAAGCACTGAATCTCCATCCGTTTGTCGGATCACGCACTATTTCTTTGGCATTCTCTTTTGCATGACATGGGGCATTCTTAGAACGTCCGAAACAAAGAGTCACATTCATTTTTATTTTCACTCACGAAACATCAAATGCATGTAATCATCTATATGTCATTCTGATCATGTCTTTGTATAATCATTTCCAAGACATCGACATTTTTATGACATTTATGCTAGCCACATCTTCATGCAGCCATTTTCGAACACCAACATATGCATGACACTAATCGCATTTTCATGTAGCCATGACATTTTATTCGTGTGCCATTTACATCTCGCGTGCGACATTTCCATGAAGCATACACAACATTGGTCTGTGTGTCATGCATATTAACCACATTTTCGTGCAGCCATTTGCATTTTCATATGACATATGCATCCATGACATATTACCCCACCTAATAAAAGGACATTTCAAACATGCTATTCATGATCATTTCATTCCATGACATGTCTGATACCCCAAAACTATTAGATTTCTACCCGTGCATCCGATTGCACTCGGCCATTTCACTAAATATCATATCAATCAATAGTAGACCACAATGGTCCTATATTTGCTTCCGTACGATAGTTCACATGATGCCATCACATGACATCACATCCATTCATCATAGGTGTCCCGGTGACGCCGAGTCCTATTTGTGCATTATGGTTCATATCAAATCATTTCATAACATAGCGAAATCATTCGAGATGCTCCACGGGCGCAAGATTAGTACACATATAAAGAAATATCATAACATTATTAACTCATGCAAGGTGTTCCATGAACGCTGAACCTCTGTACGTATCTCGGCATACACGTGACCTGTTTGCAACATCACTTCATATTGGATTCCCCAAAAGGCATTAAAACCCTGTCCGAGGAACAAATTCCACTTGACCATTTCATACCATCTCATTTTGTCTTAATAAGTGTCAAAACTTTGTCCATGTGCCAGCACACACGCGACTGATTCATAACATCCATTAGGTGCCCCGAAAGCATCGAACCTCCATTCGTGTGTCGGCTCACACACGACCCCTTTGCATCTTCTTTTGCATAACGTTGGGTGCTTTTGGAACATCTGGAATAAAGAACTCACACCCATTATCGCTTTCATTCATAAAGCATCAAACATACATTGTCATTTTTATGTCGTTCTAATCATGACTTTATACAATCATTTCCAAAACATCAACAGTTGTATGACATCGATGCTAACCATGTCTTTGTGCAGCCATGATATTTTGTTCGCATACCAAACACGCATTGTGTGTTAATATTTCCACATAGTGGATAAAACATCGTCCTGTATGTCACACATCCTAACCACAGTTTTCTGTAGCCGCCTGCAATTTGGATGACATATGTATTTATTTCTTACACACATGACATCATTTCGTATGTCGCGCATCGTGACTATATTTTTCTGCAGCCACCTGCATTTTGTGTGACATGTGCATTCACACCATTTCATTCCATTACACCTAATAAGGGATGTTCCAGGGATGCTCCATCATGATCATTTCATTTCATAATGAGTGTCCCAAAGCCATCCATGTTTTGCCTGTGCCCTGGTTTGCACTTGGCCATTCCTTTATTCCATAACATTCATTAGGAGACCACGACGGTCCTAGATCTATTTTCATGTGGGTAGTCACATGAAAAACATTTCACAATATCTTATCCATCCATAATTGGTGTCATGCGGATACCAAGATCTTGCTTGTATGTTGTGATCCACATCGGATTGTTCATAACATATTCGGATCATCTAGGGTACTCCATGAGTGCCCAGTTACTACACATATAGGGGCATTCCATGACATTACTAAATCATATAAGGCGTTTCATGAACGCCAAACTTTTGTCTGTGTCTCAAGTTACACGTGACTTGTCTATAACATCATTTCATGTCAGATGCATCAAAAGCATCAGAACTCTGTCTGTGTATCGGTATACATATGACCATTCCATAACATCCATTAGGTGCCTCAAAAGCATCAGAACTTTATCCGTGTGCCGGCCACGCGTGACCATTTCATGAAATCCACTAGGTGCTCCGAAGGCACCGACCCTATGCCCGTGTACGGGATCACACGTGGTCTGTTTGCATTGCCTTTTTGCATAGCATAGGGGCATCTGCGAAATGTCCAAATATATAATAAGATAAATCATCTTCATTCTTATCTCCACCCGTCTGACATCATTCAATCGCATCAACCCATGACCCTACATCTCATTCATACATAAACACAAGGTGCTCCCCGAGCGCCGAAACTCAACTCAAGTACCAAGCACATTATCTCATATCATTTCATCACATAAAAGTCTAAGGTGCTCCCCGAGCGGCGAAACACTACCCGCGTACCGAGCACACCATTTCGTCTTATTTTATTTCATTTCATGCATAAAAACTCAGGGCACTCCCTGAGCGCCTAAAATTATATTTGGCCACCGTGCGCATACATGCATCCATGATATCTTAACTTTCTTTGCAAGCAATGTCTTGCTTCGACCCATGGACACCCTAATTGTGTCATTCTCCCCAGGGCACTTGCTTCAATCCGTGGACACCCCTTTATGTCGTTTTATCCTAGTGGTGTATATTTATACACCACGCTTTACTTTAGCATGCATGCATCACCCCCAACAGCATTCATTGCATCTGCACGTTTCCCTTCTTGACTCTGCAAGCACTTAGCCAGTTTCGAATAGCATAGCATGACATAGCATAACATGGCATCACATGTACAACTCACCATCCACACACGTACATGGTACATCACATACTCATGCATATGTCACTCCCTATTTGGTATCTACCATGCGTACACCAGCCGACACTAATAAGTACTCTCATCAAGGGGAAACAATGGCCAACCCAAGGAGCTTCAACACCATAACAGATGTTGTGGAAGACTATGTCGCTTCATCTCGATTCCGAAAGGTAGTTAGAGAAGAAGCGACAGCTATGTTGAGAGAAATGCTGGGGGGTGACCTTGACAGAGTGGAGAGACTGACAGCAAGGTGCACTGAGCTGGAACCTTGGGTGGTAGAGGTCGAAGGAAAAATAAGGGGCATGGCGACCATGGACTCCAATGTTGATACTGACAAGAAGCAGAATGCCCAGATTGATGACACTCACTCTTGACACCTCGGAAGGCCCTCTCACCAGAATTTGGGCTTATCGGGGTTGACCAATGAAGGAGAACTACAAGGGCCTCTTGACACCAGTGCCAACATTGACCCTGTTTTGCTACATCTCGAGGACTCACCCCCCAAAAGTAGTGGGATAATCATTTCCTCTAGGCCCCGCTCGGTGAACATGCTATTTGCCATATGCAGAAGGATGGGTTTGCTGCAGAGTGTCCAACCATATGTGGCGCCAACACCAGAACAAAAGGGTAACTTCTGCAGCTATCATATGGTAACAGGCCATCGGACCAATGAATGTGTCGCTCTGCGAAAGAAGATCCAGAGGCTGATCGACGAGGGAAAATTGAGGATCCCATCCACTTCCAATAAGCGACTATGGGCAATTAGGGAGATGGTCAAGGAAGTTCCTCAAACTTCCCAGGGAGAGGAATATGATCAAGAACTGCAGGGTCTGGTTTGAAGAGAGTGGGGCAATGACATCGAAGCTGAGATGGTGACTGGACGAGGAATGATCAGATCAATACCCTTAGAGGCTTCCTTTTTGTAGGGGACTCATTTTTGTTTATAAGGTGTATTGAAATCATTTTAAATTCAATGCATTTTGTTATCTTCTTACTTATAGGATGATTGCATGTACATGGCATTATGCATGCATTTGATCATCTAAAATGACATATTAAACACATATATTATCAAAATGTATGACATCCGTTTGAATACTATAGGGAACCTAAAAGTGAATCTGGCCCTGACCAAACTCTCTCTTGGAAGGTGAGCTTGTGAGATAAATAAATAATATGATGGCACTATCTCTGCCGAGGCGTTTGCTGACCCAAATCAACAATCCTTGCAAGATGCTTTTGGCCCTGCCCCAGAGTTTCATTTTGAATGGCACACATGATATCCAAACCATTCCAAAAAAAAACTATTATTAAAACTCAAAACCCTAATTCAAAATGAAGCCCCCAGTTTAATCCCATGTCCGAAAGGGCATCCCACGCTAAAACCCCAAAGCTAAAAATTCCAACCTCACCAAAATCTCCAACCCGGGGGAATTCAAATGGTTTTCATCATCTTCATCACCCACCATGTGCAAAATGCTGAAACAGTTTTGGTCGTCGTGCATATATTATCCTGTTCGTGTGGCATTCATATGTACATGACATTTTGCATGCATTGTTCATCTAAAAAACATATTAAACACGTATGACATGCATGGATTTGAATGCAGCAGGAAAACCGACAGGTGGCACCAGCTTGGGCATAGTCCTAAAAAAAAAAAGAGGGCTCAGTGCATACAGAAGTCTTTCTCCCTCTCATGCGTGGCCGCCATAGCTAACTTTGGAGTGTCTCATAGCATTAAAGGGTAATCTCTAGATTTCGTCATTGTTAGATCCTCCTATCTGTAAAGATATGGACTTTCTTGTCTTCAAAACCAAAGCTCTTCCCCTTCCCCTTTCCAATTTCTTCCACACCTTCAACACCCTTTGTCTTTCGTTTACCACCCAACCACCAATGCCCATTTGACAAAACCCCTTTTTCATCCTTCCCCTGAACTGATTTTGCGAAGCCCTATTTTCCACCATCAATGGATTCTAACAAGAAATTGAACCCCAATGCTGTTCCATATTCGCATCATCTCATTATCAAAAAGGTGACGGGGGCCTATGACAAAGTACTGACTCAATCAGTCTTTGTTTATCATCAACCTGTACTAGATTAGGGATTCTCTTTCTATCCCATGCCACTTCTCTTCAACCTAAACCCCCAGACCAAATATTTGTTGGTGTGCCCTAGTTCTTGGGGCATTGGATTCTTGTGTTTTGTATTACACATTAAGAGTCATGTATGAATACATTATTTGTGTCACATTAATAAAGGCAATTAATCTATTTCATTTATATCTTGTGCTATAATATAAGTAGAGTATCCATTGACTGATAATCATAAAACCCATCCCAGGTCTGTTCTAATCATGGGAACGAATAGAACCACAGACTTGTATATTCGATAACTGTATGGTAGTTCTTAACTAGCCATAGTACTTATATAGTCAGTCATGAATATAGGTACATGTCGTTGACATGGGACTGGATCGATCCGCACAAGAAAGCCACATGGTGTTGGGGATTTAATCGCACAAAAACAATACGCAGCGGAAATAAAAGGATTAATCCCCACCAAGGACCCATGTACATTGCATTGAATTGGAAGGAGGGTTAAAGAATTACCTTAATTCTTTGTAGGTTTTGAATCAATTAGGAACCAAAGTAGCTTCCCTCTACGGTTGATCCACACGGAGCAATTCATTCACCGCGTGCTAGCGCCGGGATTGAAGAACGATTTCTTCGAATGGAAAAAGCCAAAGTTTCGAAAACCTTGGGTGATGGAGAAGGGTGAAGTCGGCTGGCTCCTTGGAGGCTGCAGAAAATCTGCATCTTATGTTAAAATGACTAGGGTTAGGGTTTTTAGGTTATAAAACTTCCTTTTATATATCCTTTAAACTTAATTATAATTATAACTTAATACCCTTATTAGTTATAATTATAAATTAACCCACACAATTTAATATTAATTCTCAATTAATATTAAATCAATTCCATTTTCCATCATACACATATGTATATTTGATATTATAATTAATTATATCTCTATATAATTGAATTATAATATGTAGCATACTTTATACAATATTAATCATATTAATATTTATACACATATATAAATATATATATCATTATATATATATTCATTCTCTTTCTCATTCATAAATTATTATCCAATAATAATTTATACCCGAAAAGATGAACTTCATTTTGCTCTTTGTGTGTGACCCCATAGGTTCATATCAATTGGCAATAAGGAAATTACCATAATATCCTTATAAGTCATAAGCGGACTCTAGCAAGCCTTTATGACTACCCAATTAATATGATTGGAATGATCCAATACCTATTTATAGAATGTCATATTCCCTTTTGTCTCTTTGATATCATGATTAATCATAAGACATGGTATACTTGTCAATCTTATATAATTAATCATATGCTTTCTCGATCTCAAAGTAAACTGTTTAGACAAATCAATTGATACTCTATCAATTATTTGAGCACGGCCATGCATTTAACAGTCTTACTTATCGAGGGGCCCAGTGATATCGCTCTCTTGATAGAGAGGGACAAAATCCCATATCTGTCACTCACATCCCAAAGCATGAGTCATATTGTACCCAATCACAGCCTTTATAACTACTCTGTTACAAGCAGCGTTTGACTGCGTCAAAGCACAACATGAGTTCATCTCGGAATCAATGGTGACCTCAGGTCAAAGGAATCAGCTAATGACACTACTATAATCAAGATCAGTTGTGACACATGACCATGAACTTGATCTCATAGTGGGTCTCCAGTAATATGTTCTCTAACATATTACCCGTGAGTATAATCTGTATCTGTATACACTATATTCATCTTATGAATATCCATTATCACTCACACTAGTCTTAGTTTGTTATTATTCCCATAATAACAATCGACTAGGGATATTTAGAATAACACGATTTATTCATGGATACTTATCATAAATGCTAACATACAAACATAAATGATAATATTAATCTACACTAGATTAATCTTAGAAGTCAAATTACATAATCCAATATTGGCCTTAGGGCACAATCTCCAACAATCTCCCACTTGCACTATGGCCAATCATACATGTATCTTATACCCATTGACCTACATGACTTTCATGTATTCATTCGTGCGAGAGTCTTTGTCAGTGAATTATTAATTTTCACTTCCGTTGCTACTTTACACATTTTCACTCTCTTTTTAGAGACAACCTCTCTAAATTAGTGAGAAACGCCTAAGTATATGCTTGTGTCATACAAGGTTCTTACGCATTGAACTATTGTCCCTACAATAGTCTCACAGGATAAGCAATGCTTAGAACAAAACACAACATTTTGTGATGAACTTCTTCATCCAAAATTTCCTTTACATCATATGTAACAATATACTTTGACTACTATTATAGATATTTAGCTATATCGTTTTATTTTGAACCTTTCAAAATCATAACATCTCTTTTTAAGAGAATACTAGATCTCGACTGATATATTGCAACTAATTGCAATCAGTTGTATATGTGCAACTATTTACACAGTTAACATAAGCAAGCTTCTATTAAGTCTTTTACATTGAACGCTTTCAATGCTTTGACTTAAGCCAAAACATTCTTTTAGATCTATCTGTATAGATTCCAATTTCAAGAATACAGGCAGTCATGCTTATAACATTAACCGAAATTACTTTCTTAGCCAAGATTTTATTTCTTGCAAGGTAAGAATGTTATTTCCAACAAGCCATATGTCATCCACATATAGCATTAGGAATACCGATATGCTCCCACTGATCCTTTTGAAACACAAGATTCATCATCCTTTTGATAAAATCAAACCATTTGATTTCTTTATCAAAACTATGATTCCAACTATTTGATGCATGTTTCGATCCTTATGAGAATCTTTGAAAACTTGCATACGCTATTTGAATTCTTTGGATGCCCAAAAACTTTGGGTTGTGTCGCGTACACATCCTCAATCATGTTTTCACGTAGAAAACAGATTTTAATATCCATTTGCCATATTTTATAATCATATTATGCGGATGTGGCAACAAGAACTCAATTTGACTTGATCATGATTAATGACGAAAAAGGATTTTATCATAGTCCTACTATGAATTTGTTCGTATCCTCATAGTCACTACTATGAACTTGTTTATAACCCCTTTTTGTCACTAGTCGTGCTTTATAAGTTTGAAGATCACCATTCATGTCGGTTTTCAATTTGAAAACTCACTTGCAACCATTGCATATGCATCTTCTAAAAGATTTATCAAAGTCTATACTTTGATTGTTAGACATGGACTTATCTTCAACCTTTGTAGCATCAAGTCACTTATTAGATTCAAAATCTAACATTGCTTCTTCATAAAAGAAGACTTATTCCAATTTAGTAAAACTACATCATGATTTTGAGAAATCCATATCTCTCCTAATCATGTCGTATTCCACTAGACTTTCATTGGACTTGTGTAATTTCAACAATGGTCATGAAACCATTTCCACGTTCCTCTTCAACGTTAAATGTCACTTTTGTGAATTACGAGTTTTGTAGGTGTACCTTACTCCCACTAACTCTACTAGAAATTAACTCCCTCTTCAAGGAGAAACCATTTCTAGCTACAACTACTTTGTATCCCAAAGAAACACAGGAGTAACAACTCCTACTTTCCTTTTGAGTAATCCACAATACGATATTTAAATTTAGGTGCCAACTTATTCGAAATAAGCTTTACAGCCCTAAACTTATTCAATGAAACAATTTAGGTCTCTTACCCAACCATATCTCATATGTTGATTCATGAATTGTTACGGAACAATATACACAGCTGCTTTAATGGCATATTTTTGAGAAAACGATGATCAACTTGACTTCATCATAGATTGAACTATATCTTTATAGAGTTCGATTACTCCCTTTTCGACACAACATCCTTTGTGGCGTACTTGGAGGAGTCAATTGTGAGACAGTCCCACAATTTCTAAGATGATTGTCAAAATCTTGACTCAAATATTCACCACTCGGATCATATCTAAATGACTTTACTATCTTGTCAAGATACTTCATACTCCTTTTACAAGCTTTTGAACACTTCAAAAGTTCCAAACTCGTGTTTAATTAGATACTCTTATCTAGAGAAAAGTTCCATAAAGGTAATGAAGTATTAAAACCTCCTTTAGCAGTTGATTTATAATTCATATACATCCATATGTATAATGCTTAATAAATCGATTATTCTTTAACTACTTTTAGCAAAGAACAACTTTATCATCTTTTACAATAAACAACATTCGCATGATTCAAGATGATTCATAATCTCATGAATCCAAAAGTCCATTCTCATGGAGTTTCGTAATGCGACTTTGCTTATGTCTCCAAGAGGACACTGCCAAAATAGGTTGAATCAACTATTTGATTCGATCCTTACAGTATTTATGTTACAGATGGGCTCCACATATAAAGACAATTATGTAAATCTACATTTCATAATCATGTCTTTATAAAGTTTATAATTCACAATTATAAAATAAACAACATTTGTTTACTCAAGCCAACAAGCTCAATAGGCAACAAGAGTTCGTAACTCACATGCAAAAGTTCATAACCTTTAACCAAAGTTCATAACTTTTATGTAAAAAGGTTCATAACTTTTAACTTGAAGTTCACAACTTTCATGTAAAAGTTCAAAAAACTTCGAGTAACAACCTTTGCTTCTTTTGCCTATTCGCATTCTACCTTTCACCTTCATAAGGTTTCTATTCAAGTTGTGATTCTTCATATTCTACTAATATGAGATTCACAACGATATCTAATACCTTTTGATATAGAAACAAAAGTAGAATAGTTAATAAATACTTAAGGTAGCAGTCTCACTGCCTTTCATCTTCTTATAGTTCTCCAAACAAAGTTTGCTATTTCTATTCTAATGAACGATTCATTCTAGAAATGGCAACACCCTTCTTTTGGAGATCTCTCTATGCCGACAGCTTTGGTCTTTTAAAACATGTTTCACCCGAACCTTTCGGTCTTTATGCTTTTCGACCTTCCTTTTATCCTTTTCCTTTTGAACCATAAGCACACAATTCGAGGCGGGCTTATCCTTTATGGATAACTTAACATTCTTTTGCATCCTATGCAACTAATTCACAATTTTCCCCATGTCATTCAAATGATAGTTCATCACCAATGACTATCAAATAATGAATTCAAGATCACATCTTAATGCCTTTTGGAGGCCAATGAGAAAATGTTGCCTCAAACACTTATCTTTTCTTGCTCACTAACTGATGGAACATTTCCATTTGTGATGTATCATATACCTCAAGTAAAACTTCCACGTGCGGAAGAATTGGTGGCAAGTGTAAGATAATAAATTTTAAACAGAGTCCCTTCGATGCTTCAAGTAAGCATCTTTTATACTCGTATTACAATTGCTAGTGGTTCATTGGGCAAAAGGATTATTGAGAACATATAATTCCTTTTGATTTGAGAACAATTCTCAAAGTTCAATAACAATCGAGACCATGGTAATAGCAATCATAACTATAATAAAGCGTGTAAAGATTTTTATTTAAATGCTCCCACTTAAATTATAAAACCCTTTAAAATATTTAAGTGGGTGAAGATCCAAAATCCATACTTAACCATAGCACTGCTTTGGCATGTCCCTATGATTAAATATAATTTCGGTAGGCAAAGACTCAAAATCATGCTTTAAACCATTTAAACATATTTTGGATGTGCACTTCTTTGCCAATTGCATCATTATGCAACTCTTCTAATTTATGAGATGCATGATATCATATATCATATTTAATTGTATGTCACTCATCTCATCTTTGCCTCGGGCTCAAAACACCATTTTGATTAACCCTTTGTTAAACCAATTACAACACAATGAGAATCACCATTTCTCATATTATCGCTTCGCTAAGGTCACAACATGCGTACCCGCTTTGGCGTGGCTACCATGATGCGAACATAGTACTTGACTAGTGTTATACGTAATTGGGTGGCAAATATAAACTTCTTAAGTTTATTTAGGGTTTATAAAATCCTGTGATTAAATTGTATCTCATACAATTCATGGCATTAATATTAAACATACATTTGTTAATACTAATTAGCATGGCATCCTATGTCATACATATGTTAAGCATGCAATCTAGCATGGCATCACATGGCATCTAAATGATACAAGGCATGCATTTGCACATATATATAAACATTTTAACATGCATCAATATTTATTAACATGGCATCTTATGGCATAAAATAAATATAACATGCATAAGACTCAAAACCGTGTTATGGTATGGTTTTATCTACATTGATTTTCATAGGCCAATATGAAAATCAACAAGGCCATTTCCTAGGTGGTTGTAACCATCGCATGGTCACAGCTCTTTCGCACCCCTTGGATCTGTCCTCACGTCTTTGTTCCTTGACACCATCTCATGGATTTACATATTTTATAAAATTGTATCCTATACAACTTTCTAGCAAAATAAATTTACATATAATAAATTGCATCCTATACAATTTATCTAGAAAAATAAGATTACATAAATACAAACGACTCGCAGGTCGTATTTATACAAAACTTTACATCCATAAAACCAAAAGAAACAAAACCATCAATGGGGTCCGAAAACCATACCAAAACACCATGCATAAAATCTTCAAGATTTAGGGTTCAAAACGCTAAAACACAATCTCATTGCATTTATAAATAATTGATTGGAAAATCGTAAATATGCAGAAACAATTTCCACACTTAAACGAAGAACACCAAACCCAAACTCCAGCGAAGCAAGCGCCGCAGGCAAAAAAAATTTTTCGCGCACTGCAGCATCCAATGCTGCGCGCAGCATCAAGGGAGCACGGTGTGCCATTCATGTTGGCACGGCGTGCCAATCAGGTTGGCACGGCGTGCCGATCCAGCACGCCGTCGTGCCCCCAAGCTGCTTCTCAGTTGCATTTGTCAAACAAACAGCACGTCGCGCGAAAAACAAGCCATTCTGAAAATTCCCAGGTGGCACGCCGTGCCAAGGTTGGCACGCCGGCGTGCCACCATTCTGGTTCATATTCTGGAAACAATTTCCAGTTGGCACGCCGTGCCATGCCAGCACGCCGGCGTGCCAACAAGCTGAACCCAGAATTTTCAGCCCCCAAATGATCCAAATCAAGTGTAAAACAAATCATTCATAATGATTAACTTCCAAATCAAATCAAAAATGTTATTCACAATAACATAGAACCCTAAATCAAGATCATACAACCCTAACATGCAATTTTGATCTAATCAAAATAACAAATCCAATTCAACCAATGCACAAGTGGCTCTGATACCACTGTTGGGGATTTAATCGCACAAAAACAATACGCAGCGGAAATAAAAGGATTAATCCCCACCAAGGACCCATGTACATTGCATTGAATTGGAAGGAGGGTTAAAGAATTACCTTAATTCTTTGTAGGTTTTGAATCAATTAGGAACCAAAGTAGCTTCCCTCTACGGTTGATCCACACGGAGCAATTCATTCACCGCGTGCTAGCGCCGGGATTGAAGAACGATTTCTTCGAATGGAAAAAGCCAAAGTTTCAAAAACCTTGGGTGATGGAGAAGGGTGAAGTCGGCTGGCTCCTTGGAGGCTGCAGAAAATCTGCATCTTATGTTAAAATGACTAGGGTTAGGGTTTTTAGGTTATAAAACTTCCTTTTATATATCCTTTAAACTTAATTATAATTATAACTTAATACCCTTATTAGTTATAATTATAAATTAACCCACACAATTTAATATTAATTCTCAATTAATATTAAATCAATTCCATTTTCCATCATACACATATGTATATTTGATATTATAATTAATTATATCTCTATATAATTGAATTATAATATGTAGCATACTTTATACAATATTAATCATATTAATATTTATACACATATATAAATATATATATCATTATATATATATTCATTCTCTTTCTCATTCATAAATTATTATCCAATAATAATTTATACCCGAAAAGATGAACTTCATTTTGCTCTTTGTGTGTGACCCCATAGGTTCATATCAATTGGCAATAAGGAAATTACCATAATATCCTTATAAGTCATAAGCGGACTCTAGCAAGCCTTTATGACTACCCAATTAATATGATTGGAATGATCCAATACCTATTTATAGAATGTCATATTCCCTTTTGTCTCTTTGATATCATGATTAATCATAAGACATGGTATACTTGTCAATCTTATATAATTAATCATATGCTTTCTCGATCTCAAAGTAAACTGTTTAGACAAATCAATTGATACTCTATCAATTATTTGAGCACGGCCATGCATTTAACAGTCTTACTTATCGAGGGGCCCAGTGATATCGCTCTCTTGATAGAGAGGGACAAAATCCCATATCTGTCACTCACATCCCAAAGCATGAGTCATATTGTACCCAATCACAGCCTTTATAACTACTCTGTTACAAGCAGCGTTTGACTGCGTCAAAGCACAACATGAGTTCATCTCGGAATCAATGGTGACCTCAGGTCAAAGGAATCAGCTAATGACACTACTATAATCAAGATCAGTTGTGACACATGACCATGAACTTGATCTCATAGTGGGTCTCCAGTAATATGTTCTCTAACATATTACCCGTGAGTATAATCTGTATCTGTATACACTATATTCATCTTATGAATATCCATTATCACTCACACTAGTCTTAGTTTGTTATTATTCCCATAATAACAATCGACTAGGGATATTTAGAATAACACGATTTATTCATGGATACTTATCATAAATGCTAACATACAAACATAAATGATAATATTAATCTACACT
This sequence comes from Euphorbia tirucalli, assembly GCA_039660915.1. Classification (NCBI taxonomy): domain Eukaryota; kingdom Viridiplantae; phylum Streptophyta; class Magnoliopsida; order Malpighiales; family Euphorbiaceae; genus Euphorbia; species Euphorbia tirucalli. The sequence goes on from CM077636.1 coordinate 46,065,185, forward strand.
AGATTAATCTTAGAAGTCAAATTACATAATCCAATATTGGCCTTAGGGCACAATCTCCAACACATGGTTGTCGCGTCATAGGTCTTTCTTGAGTAGGTCTCTTTTGTCCTCAGACCAGATTTCATTATAGTATCAATATGAAATCCAGTTCACTTTGACATACACCTAACAAGTCTGTAAAAGGATGCTAAATATGGGTATGATTGGGTGGACAGGTGAACATATTGATATTGATGATGAAGTGATGGAATTACCACTCGGGTAACACCGAGATGATATCACTGGCCACTTGATGAGTGGGACTGATAAGTGTATGGCCATACCCAAATAAATTGGTTGCTTATTTGATTAATCAGTCAACTCAAGATAAAGAAATATAATGAACAACAGAAGAGGATGACGGACACCAAGCCTCTTGTTTATTCATATCAATATCGTTAGGCAAAGGACACTATGAGATTGCTACCGGGTGAGTGTCTTCCAAAGACTGCTGCATCTCTGTCTTAATTGGGGGCTGTAATAGTTTGCTAGAACCCACTTACAGTCTGTGGGCCTTGGGCCTACTGCCAACATAAAGACAGACCCATAGGATCGTGCACATAGATCAACTGAGCTGGAAATTATAGAAATTGTACATGTAATGTACATTGGAAGGAATGCGTTAATTAATTAGTTGACATTCGGTGTCAAGGTAATTAATTGACATTGGGTTGAATTTAATTTAATTAATAAGTTTACATAATGTAATTAATTAATTTATCAATTAATTGAATTACATAAAGTAAACAATTAATTAAATAATTTTCCTAAGTAGGAAAATTAAATACATGTATTGTATTTACTTAAGTGTGATTTAATTTTATTTAGGGGTAATTAAATTTAGTCAAATGGAATTAAATTACATAGTATATACTTTTTAATTAAAGTTTATTTATGTAATTATAATCCTAGTGGGCTTGGATTTAATTAACCTAATTAAAACCCAATTAGACAAGGTGTCTATATAAGGGCACACTTAAGCAATAAAACCCTAATTCAACCCTGATTAATTACTGAAAATTTCAGCCACTAATAGCAGCCCCAAATAGCCGAAAATCCAAGCATTGATCCTCCATTCCTTCGCGTCTTCGGCTAGCACCGATTCCCTCTCAATAGTTGATCGTGCACCAGACTTTGGAGATCGCAGTTTTAAGAAATGATTCTGCAGCAGTCTCTAGAAAAGACGAATCCGGTGGGTCAATCTCTCTTGATTTAAACTGATTTTATTCTAATCAATGGTAATTGGACACGATAGGTGGATTTTAGGAAATTTTAAACGGTGTATTTTCCGCTGCGCCACGTTATTTTTCCAATAACAAATCCCAACAGTGGTATCAGAGCCTAGGTTTTGTCCATTAGATTGATTGGAATTGGATCTTGAAAGCGTTCTTGAAGAAAGAATGGGTTTCAAGTTTTTTATTTAGGGTTTTTATTCAATTGGTTTTGGTTTTGTTAAACCCTAGAATTTTTGGATTGGGGTTTTTGAATTTTTTCCCCCAATTGGTTTCCATCTAAAATTGTTGGTTTTATTGATTGTTTATTTTTTTTTATGGCTTGAATTTTTATGATTGAAGGAAGAAAAAAAATAATGTTCATTAGTTTGGGCTGCTGCTTGCCGCAGCAGGTGTTGCTGCCTGCTGCGGCGTGCAGCAGCCCAATGTGGGCTGCTGCCGTGCGCAGGATTTGGGTCCAGTTTTGGATTTTGCAGGTATTTTTTTTATTCCGGGCCCTAATGCAAATTAAATTAATTTTTTTTAATTAATTGTATTTAAACTGTTTATTTTATTGGCATGCATATTTAATTTAATTGTTTGTATATTAAATTGAATATGGACCTTGTGAAATTGGCCAAATAAACCGTGACACCGGTTAAAATTGGGAGAGCTAAATTTTAAATTTGTGACAACCCAAATTCAAGTGGGAGCAAAATTGTTAGTTTTGCATTTATGGATGTTATCCATTAGGCCTTTATGGTCCTTAGTCACATTTGTTAAAATTGGCGATTTCACCCTAAGTAACTCGGCTTAACATTTATGTTTAATCTGGAATGCCATGATCATGCATCTTATTAGTATGTATGTGCATGACAGGTACTTTGTTTGAAATGTGATGTTGAGTTCTATGGGCCCTAAATTATTATCGGTTGTAATTTAATTTTGGGAAATATGGCCGGCGTGCCATTTTTTATTTTGATGTAATTTAGAATAGATTTTATTTTACAAAATTATTGTAATTGCATCAAGTATGGAGGAAGGCCCATATGGAGCAAGCCCATGGTGTGAGGTCAAGAAGGATTGCAGTCCGGCCTATGAAGAATATCTAGTTTTTCTTTAGGTTGTAATTAAAGACCCATAGGATCTTGTTTATTTTAAATTAAGTATGCTATTGCATTTGTCATATAATATGGATGTATGGATCACCAAATTATTACCCGCGTTTATGCATGCTAAGCCGTATCACTTAATTATAATCCGGAAATTAAAATATTGAGTCGTTTAAAAGTGCTTCTCACATTCACACCTCTTCCTCCCATTGATGCTGCAATGTGCACCATGCCCTAGCTGGGTACATTGTAGTATTCGATGGGCCGTCGAGGGTTAGGATACTTGGTATGGTTAACATGTAAATGGTGGTTTGACTCAACATGGGTAGCATTAGCTCAGAGTGGGCCCTAAGCACAGATGAGTAAAGTGTCAATAAGCCCATCAAACCAAGAGTCCTTCATGGAAGGATTGGATAGGTTGTCCTACCAAACGAATCAATGGTTGGTTAGTGAGCCCTAGTTCGGCCAGTCATTGATAAGTTGTGGATCTTGGTCAAGTCAGCCAATTAACTTCACCAACAAACAAATTAAAATCGGATTATTAATTTGAATTGGCTTAAAAATCCTTTATTTCTAACTCAAGTAATGATTTCTTCCATGTAGATAATCCCATTTCACTTAAGCAATTTAAATGGCTGCAACAAACAACAACTCACTCTCACTTAGGTCACTCTTGGAGAAGGAGAAGCTTTTAGGGACTAACTTCCTGGACTGGGCTAGGAACTTACAAATAGTTCTTAGACAAGAGTCCAAGGAGTATGTACTGAATGCTCCTTTACCAGCTAGCCCTCCCACAAGTCGAGGCGTCAACACGACGATGGTGGAGCAGTACGACCGATTTATGAGGGATGACCAAGATGTCTCGTGCCTCATTCTGGGTACCATGGCTTCTGATCTTCAGAAGCAGTTTATGGACGAGCATGCTTATGAGATGATGGATCAGCTTAAAAAGATGTTCCAAGATCAAGCTCGTCAGGAACGTTACCTAACAACTAAGGCACTTTGCACAACTATGATGGCAGCTGGGACTTCTGTTAGCACTCATGTGATAAAGTTGAAGGGGTGTATTTATAAACTTGCCCACCTCGGCTCACCAGTTCTGCAGGACTTGGCAGCAGACATTATTCTCGGGTCACTTCCTGAGTTTTACAACCAGTTTATCATGAATTACTATATGCAAGGGTTGGATAAATCATTTGTTGAGCTGTATGGCATGCTCAAGCTTGCTGAGCAATCTCTTAAGAAGACTCCTGAAGTATTGCTGGTGAACAAGGGTAATACATCCATTGCTAAGGGAATGGCCAAATCTAAGGCCAAGGCTAAGGGCAAAAAGGTGGTGGCCCAACCTAAAGCAAGGGTTGCTTCTCCTGACGATGTCTGCCATGAGTGTCATGAGAAGGGGCATTGGAAGAGCTCATGTCCAAAGCTAAGGGAGCAACTGAAGGGCAAAACTGCTGCTTTAGGTTTTTATGTTGTTGAGATTAATCTGGCTATTTCTACATCTTAGGTCTTAGTCACTGGATGTGGATCTCACATTTGTCCAAATGTGCAGGGTCTAAGAAATAGGAGATTATTAGGATTTGGAGAAGCAGATCTTCGAGTCGGAAATGGGGCTCGGGTTCAGGCCATGGAGATCAGAGATTATTTCTTGGAGATGCCTACTGGACTTGTTTTGGAACTAAGAAACTGTTATTTTGTACCTGCGATGCGCAGGAATATTATTTCCATTTCTTTTTTGGATATTTCTGGTTTCTTATTTAATATTGGAAATGGTAGAATTTCTATGCAATATGGCAATATTATTTATGGAATAGCATTTCTTGAAAATGGCTTGTATATCCTTGATCTAAAACGTGAAAGTTCAATCTATAGCATAAATACTAAAAGGATTAAACAAAATGAAATTAATCCTACTTACATCTGGCATTGTTGACTTGGCCATATAAATGAGAAGCACATAGCTAGGCTTCACTCTAGTGTAATGCTAGGGTCATTTGACATCCAGTCTTATGACACATGTGAATCTTGTTTGAGAGGCAAGATGACAAAGGCGCCTTTTAGCAAGACTGCTGAAAGGGCCTCAGAGCTATTGGAGCTAATACATTCTGATGTATGTGGCCCAATGAGCACTAGCGCTAGATCTGGTTTTCTTTGTCACCTTCACAGATGACTTCAGCAAATACGGTTACGTGTATCTGATGAAGCATAAGTTTAAGACTCTCCAAAGGTTCAAGGACTTTAAGAATGAAGTAGAAAACCAACTTGGCAAGAAAATAAAAGCACTTCGGTCTGACCGAGGGGGTGAATATTTAAGCCAAGAGTTTGACTCGTTTTTTAGAGAGTGTGGGATTGTATCCCAACTCACACCTCCCGGTACACCCCAGTGGAATGGAGTGTCAGAAAGGAGGAATAGGATCTTGCTTGACATGGTCCACTCGATGATGAGTCATGCTACACTCCCTGTCTCCTTTTAGGGATATGCTTTAGAGACAGTTGCTTACATTCTTAATAATACACCAAGCAAGGTAGTTGAGGTAACACCATACGAAACATGGAAGGGCCGAAAGCCCAATGTTTCCTTCTTGAAGATTTGGGGCTGTGATGCACATGTTAAGAAATTGACAAGTGGCAAACTCAAGTCCAAATCTATCAAGTGCCAGTTTGTGGGTTACCCTAAGGAAACTAAGGGTTATTACTTTTACGATCCGGCCAAAAACAAAGTTTTCATAGCCAGAAATGCAGTCTTCTTAGAGAATGAATTCCTTTCCAAGAGAGACAGTAGGAGTAATGTTGAACTTTCAAAAGTTCAAGACTCACAAACTCCTGTAGCTATTGCTGAGGATGCTTCGGGAACCGATCTGACTACTCAAGAAATTGATTAACCAGAAACGGTTGCACAGGACCTTAGAAGGTCTGGTAGGACACGTCATAAGCCAGAGAGGTACGGCTTTCTCGAGACTGATGATGGGGACCTTATGGTCATTAACCAAGAGGAGCCCAAGACATATCAAGAGGCTGTTTAAAGCCCATACTCAGATTAATGGCACAAAGACATGGAGGTTGAGATGCAATCTATGCACGATAACCAAGTATGGAACTTGGTGGACCCACCTCCGGGTGTTAAGGTGATAGGTTGCAAGTGGTGTTTTAAGTTAAAGGCCCTGTGTGTATAAGATGGTTAGTGGGAGGGTTTCCACCGTCCTAGTGCAGTATGTTGACGACATCCTTATCATTGGAGGTGACATATCAACACTACAAGGGATTGAGCAGTGGTTGAGTAGGTGCTTCGCAATGAAGGACTTAGGCAAAGCTGAGACGATCTTACGGATCAGGATCTACAGAGATAGATCCAATCGGCTTCTAGGCTTAAGTCAAACCACATACATTGACAAGGTTCTAGAAAGATTCAGCATGGACAAGGCAAAGAAAGGATTCTTGCCTATGCGCCATGGGTTGAAGCTGAGTAAGAAAGATGGTCCTAAAACAAAGAAGGACCGGGAGAACATGGAAAAGATCCCTTATGCATCTGCTATTGGATTTATCATGTACTCAATGTTATGTACGAGGCCTGATGTCGTGTTTGCACGAAGTATGCCTAGCCGATACCAGTCGGACCCTGGTGAGGAACACTGGAAGGCAGTCAAGGCAATCCTAAAGTACCTTAATTGGACTAAGGATGCTTTCTCAGTGTATGGAGGTCAAGATGAGCTGGTAGTGTCAGGTTACACTGATGCAAGCTTTGAGACCGATAAGGATGAGAACCAGTCACAGTCTAGTTATGTTTTTCTCCTAAATGGCGGTGCCATTAGTTGGAGGTCCTCAAAGCAGGCCACCATTACTGACTCTACAATGGAAGCTGAGTACATAGCTGCCTGCGAAGTTGCAAAGGAAGCCATTTGGATAAAGAAATTCATAACTGAGTTAGGAGTAGTACCCACTATCCTAGACCCAGTTGATGTTTTGTGACAACAATAGGGCCATCGTACAAGCTAAGGAGCCCCGGTCACACAAGAGATCCAAACATGTACTCAGAAAGTTTCACCTCATTCGGGAGATCATGAACAAAGGTGACATATCATTGCAGAGGGTTGACACCAAGAATAATGTCGTTGATCCATTGACCAAAGCGCTGCCACAGACACAGCATGATGGTCATACCAGATCTAGAGGAATTAGGGCAATGCCCTCACGACTCTTAATGTATAATACAAAACACAAGAATCCAATGCCCTAAGAACTAGGGCACACCAACAATCTCCCACTTGGAACTACTGCAAGTGGGAGATTGTTGGTGTGCCCTAGTTCTTAGGGCATTGGATTTTTGTGTTTTGTATTATACATTAAGAGTCATGTATGAATACATTATTTGTGTCACATTAATAAAGGCAATTAATCTATTTCATTTATATCTTATGCTATGATATGAGTAGAGTATCCATTGATTGATAATCATAAAACCCATCCCAGGTCTGTTCTAATCATGGGAACAAATAGAACCACAGACTTGTATATTCGATGACTGTATGGTAGTTCTTAACTAGCCATAGTACTTATATAGTCAGTCATGAATATAGGTACATGTCGTTGACATGGGACTGGATCGATCCGCACAAGAAAGCCACATGATTGTCGCGTCATAAGTCTTTCTTGAGTAGGTCATTTTGTCCTCAGACCAGATTTCATTATAGTATCAATATGAAATCCAATTCACTTTGACATACACCTAACAGGTCTGTAAAAGGATGCTAAATATGGGTATGATTGGGTGGACAGGTGAACATATTGATATTGATGATGAAGTGATAGAATTGTCACTCGAGTAACACCGAGATGATATCACTGGCCACTTGATGAGTGGGACTGATAAGTGTATGGCCATACCCAAATAAGTTGGTTGATTATTTGATTAATCAGTCAAATCAAGATCAAGAAATATAATAAACAACAGAAGAGGATGACGGACACCATGCCTCTTGTTTATTCATATCGATATCGTTAGGCAAAGGACGCTATGAGATTGCTACCAGGTGAGTGTCTTCTAAAGACTACTGCATCTCTGTCTTAATTGGGGGCTGTAATGGTTTGCTAGAACCCACTTATAGTCTATGGGCCTTGGGCCTACTGCCAACATAAAGACAAACCCATAGGATCCTGCATATAGATCAACTGTGCTGGAACTTATAGAAATTGTACATGTAATGTACATTGGAAGGAATGCGTTAATTAATTAGTTGACATTCGGTGTCAAGGTAATTAATTGACATTGGGTTGAATTTAATTTAATTAATAAGTTTACATAATGTAATTAATTAATTTATCAATTAATTGAATTACATAAAGTAAACAATTAATTAAATAATTTTCCTAAGTAGGAAAATTAAATACATGTATTGTATTTACTTAAGTGTGATTTAATTTTATTTAGGGGTAATTAAATTTAGCCAAATTGAATTAAATTACATAGTATATACTTTTTAATTAAAGTTTATTTATGTAATTATAATCCTAGTGGGCTTGAATTTAATTAACCTAATTAAAACCCAATTAGACAATGTGTCTATATAAGGGCACACTTAAGGAATAAAACCCTAATTCAACCCTAATTAATTGCTGGAGATTTCAGCCACCAATAGCAACCCCAAATAGCTGAAAATCCCAACATTAATCCTCCATTCCTTCGCGTCTTCGGCTAGGACCGGTTCCCGCTCAATAGTTGGTCGTGCCCCAGACTTTAGATCGCAGTTTCAAGAAACGATTCTGCAACAGTATCTAGAAGAGACAAATTCGGTGAGTTAATCTCTCTATATTCAAATTGATTTTATTCTAATCAATGGTAATTGGACACGATAGGTGGATTCTAAGAAATTTTAAACTGTGTATTTTCCGTTGCGCCACGTTATTTTTCCAATTTTAAACTTGTCTTGGCAGACTAAAATTGGGCACGATTTCAGAGGGTTCAGACGGCAGATTGATGGAATGAAATAAGTGAGAGAGAGTGAGATAAAGAGTGAAATTCAGAGAGAAACAAGGGGGGGGAGGACTTTGGGTTTTCGGTTCTCAAAAAGAAAAGAAAAAAAAGAAACACAGAGAAGAAAGGGAGAAAGAAACCGAGAAAGAGAGAACCCATAATGTAACATCCGGAAAATTCAATAAATATTATAATTTGAGGATTTTTGTGGAATAGTGTTCAGCGGTGAAATATATATATGGGGTGAAATATTACGTTATTTTAAGTTTAGGAGAACTACGTGGCTTTGGTTCCCAAATCAGAATTTGGGGTACGTAGGAAGCTTGATAATAAATAATTATCAAGTCCAAGCCGAATAAGTATATGAATTAGATAATTCATATTTAATTTTACTGATGCATTAGTATAAGATTATTGTGTATTAAAATTTGTAGATTGATGTCAACAAGGAATTTATTTAGATATTAAGGATATTGTTGGATGGTACGAGAGATGTTAGAAGCAGTATAAAGGTTATAACATTTTGGAGTTGGGTGCCACACATAAACACTCTCATCAAAACCCTAAACCAATCTCAAAACATTGTTAACAAATCCTACAACCTTTACTCTTTGATTTCGGATCGTTTCGGCTCGGATCATTTCGGACCATCGTGGGATTCGACCGGTTGAGTTCCCAGGACACATTTCAAAGCTTTCAATCCATTCCTTGATGTTCGAAGCATCAAAACAAAACCAAGGTAAACTCTAAGAGGCCTTAAACCTATTTGCATTGCTTTTTCTGTGCATTTTCTCTCATTTTGCAAAAATCCAGAAATTAGGCTGCCCATCATAGCCGTACGGCTTTGTTCTTCATGGACATAGCTGTCCGGCTGTGTTTGTGATAAGCAGAGCTGGCTAGCTCTAACCCTAGAGCTGCCTGGCTCTGTTCCTCAGGGACAGATTTCTGGTCTGTCACGATCAGCCAAAAACAGCCCGTTTCCCATTTTAAACATTCTGCTACGATCATTTTTGGCCCACATCCATCGGTATGATGTAATGTTTTGGTTTTTAAATTTCTTTACGTACGGATATTAGGATTTTTTATGTTTCCCGGGTTTATTTCTCGAGTTTCGGGGTTGTTTTATCCTAATCGAATCTGTAGTTTAGCATTAGCGGACCCCTGAATCCTACCAAATCCCCGGAAAATATCAAAAACATGCAAAATAGCTTTTTTTCAAAAATGTCTTTTGGTGTGTTTATTGCATTTTGGACCCTAGATGGATGCTGAGTTTAGGACCCCATACGAACGGAACCCCGAGTTCCGAGATAACTGACCCAAAAAAATGGAAATTTGCATGAAACCGAGCCAAATGGTTTTCCAAAATTGATTTTCCAGCATAAAAATCTACAGGGCGTTTCAAAACCGATGTCTAGATCTAACCGGTTCGACCGTTCAAGTCGAACTGGTTACCCCCAAAATGCATGCTCCCAATCCTGAAATCCCAATTCTGTCCTGTTTTGAGTCCTATTTGTGTTTATAATATAAACTGCGCTAACCAGTCTGTTTTGCAGCATTTATTTTTATTTTTGTTGTATTTAATAGATTAATTCGTGTACTTAGGCGGTTGTATTTTTAGATCCTCGTGTACCCTAGGCGATTGTAAGTGTGAGGACGAGAGCTCTTTATCTTTTATTCGATTGGGTTGTATAATTGGCATCTACTATTCTTTTGTATATTTTAAATGTATGCTTTATTTTTCCTGCAATTTATTTTCTTCATTATACTTTAGCACGGGATAATAAAATAAACAAATTGGGGTTAGAAAGTTAATAAATCGAATACAAGCTTGAGGTTAAGTAGGTAAGTTGCCCGAACCCTGAATCTCTGGATTATGTACAGTAGTCTACGCTCGGTAGGGAGCTGTACCGGAATTTCCCGGATAAGCTGATCCGGGTGGTGACTCTGTCACTGATCTCGAAATTTAGGTTTCGAGGTCTTTAAGTAGTAAATCGGAAAAATGTTTTCTACAAAAGAATTTCCAAATCAAATCCATGATTTTTCCAAGATAAACAAAACCTGTTTCCAAAAGCAAAATGAACAAAAATATTTTCCTCGGTTCACTTTTCCGCATCCCGCTCTTTTCGATGTCGTCCATGTTGGGGATTAATCGCACAAAAACAATATACGCAGCGGAAATAAAGGATTAATCCCCTCCAAGCATCCATGTACATTGCACTGAATTGGAAGGAGGGTTAAAGAATTACCTCTTAATTCTTATAGGATTGGATCAAAAGGAACCAAAATAGCTTCCCTCTACAGTTGATCCACACGGAGCAATTGATCCACCGCGTGCTAGCGCCGGGATTGAAGAACGATTCTTCGAACGAGACAGAGAAAGCGAAAAATCAGATTTTTCCTTGGAGTTTTGTTGAGAATTTCGGCTGCCACTATTCACCCTTTGTTGTGGCTGCCGAAAATCCTCTTGTTGTGTGGCTGAAAACTAATTTTTTTTTTTTATTAGGTTTAGGTTATATTTCCATTTATATAACCATTAACTTAATTATAATTATAACCTAATACACCTATTAGTTATAATTATAAATTAACCCACACAACTTAATATTAATTCTCAATTAATATTAAATCAACTCCATTTTCCATCATACATATATGTATATTTAATATTATAATTAATTATATCCCTATATAATTGAATTATAATATGTAGCATACTTTATACAATATTAATCATATTAATATTTATATACATATATAAATATATATCACTATATATATTTATTCTCTTTCTCATTCATAAATTATTATCCAATAATAATTTATACCCGTTAAGATGAACTTCATTTTGCTCTTGTGTGTGACCCCATAGGATCATATTAATTGGCAATAAGGAAATTACCATAATGTCCTTATAGGTCACAAGCGGACTCTAGCAAGCCATTACGACTACCCAATTAATATGATTGGAATGATCCAATACCTATTTATAGAATGTCATATTCCCTTTTGTCTCTTTGATATCAAGATTAATCATAAGACATGGTACACTTGTCAATCTTATATAATTAATCATATGCTTTCTCGATCTCAAAGTAAACTGTTCAGACAAATCAATTGATACTCTATCAATTATTTGAGCACGGCCATGCATTTAACAGTCTTACTTATCGAGGGGCCCAGTGATATCGCTCTCTTGTTAGAGAGGGACAAAATCCCATATCTGTCACTCACATCCCAAGGCATGAGTCGTATTGTACCCAATCACAGCCTTTATAACTACTCTGTTACGAGCAGCGTTTGACTGCGTCAAAGCACAACATGAGTTCATCTTGGAATCAATGGTGACCTCAGGTCAAAGGAATCAGCTGACACTACTATAATCAAGATCAGTTGTGACACATGACCATGAACTTGATCTTATAGTGGGTCTCCAGCAATATGTTCTCTAACACATTGCCCGTGAGTATAATCTGTATCTATATACACTATATTCATCTTATGAATATCCATTATCACTCACACTAGTCTTAGTTTGTTATTATTCCCATAATAACAATCGACTAGGGAAATTTAGAATTACACAATTAATTCATGGATACATTATCATAAATGCTAACATACAAACATAAATGATAATATTAATCTACACTAGATTAATCTTAGAAGTCAAATTACATAATCCAATATTGGCCTTAGGGCACAATCTCCAACAGTCCACTCACAATTGGCCAAATTTATTTTGATTAAACATGAAATAAGGGACTTGTCCGGACCTATATCTCTGGAAAGTGTAGCAACCCTCGTCTTGTTCAGCTACGTTGTAATTTCCCGGTTGAGCTGAACCGAGTGGCGACTCTTACATTTTCTATCGAGACCTAGGCCTCGATTCTTTTATGAAATAAATGATGAATTTTCCAAAACCGAATTTCGAGCATTAAAACCAAAAACACCAAAAAAGGGCCCGCCTCATGGCTCATTTCTCCATCTCATTGAAAAAGTCTTCCGCTCACAGGGCCCTAAGCACAGATGGGTAAAGTGTCAATAAGCCCATCAAACCAACAATCCTTCATGGAAGGATTGGATAGGTTGTCCTACCAAACGAATCAATGATTGGTTAGCGAGTCCTAGTTCGGTCAGTCATTGATAAGTTATGGATCTTGGTCAAGTCAACCAATTAACATCACTAATAAACAAATTAAAATCTGATTATTGATTTAAATTAGCATAAAGTCCTTTATTTCTAACTCAAGCAATGATTTCTTCCATGTAGATAATCCCATTTCACATTAGCAATTTAAAATGGCTGTAACAAATAACAACTCACTCTCACTTAGGTCACTCCTGGAGAAGGAGAAGCTTTCAAGGACCAACTTCCTGGACTGGGCTAGGAACTTACAAATAGTTCATAAACAAGAGTCAAAGGAGTATGTACTGAAAGCTCCTTTACCAACTGGCCCTCTTGCAGGTCGAGGCGTCACCACAGCGATGGTTGAGCAGTACGACCGGTATATGAGGGATGGCCGAGATGTCTGGTGCCTCATGCTGGTTACCATGGCTTCTAATCTTTAGAAGCAGTTCATGGACGAGCATGCTTATGAGATGATGGATCAGCTTATAAAGTGATGGAATTGCCACTCGGGTAACACCGAGATGATATCACTGGCCACTTGATGAGTGGGACTGATAAGTGTATGGCCATACCAAAATAAGTTGGTTGCTTATTTGATTAATCAGTCAACTCAAGATCAAGAAATATAATAAACAACAAAAGAGGATGACAGACACCATGCCTCTTGTTTATTCATATCGATATCGTTAGGCAAAGGACACTATGAGATTACTACCGGGTGAGTGTCTTCTAAAGACTGATGCATCTCCGTTTTAATTGGGGGCGGTAATGGTTTGCTAGAACCCACTTATAGTCTGTGGGCCTTGGGCCTACTGCCAACATAAAGACAGGCCTATAGGATCGTGCACATAGATCAACTGAGCTGGAACTTATAGAAATTGTACATGTAATGTACATTGGAAGGAATGCGTTAATTAATTAGTTGACATTCGGTGTCAAGGTAATTAATTGACATTGAGTTGAATTTAATTTAATTAATAAGTTTACATAATGTAATTAATTAATTTATCAATTAATTGAATTACATAAAGTAAACAATTAATTAAATAATTTTCCTAAGTAGGAAAATTAAATACATGTATTGTATTTACTTAAGTGTGATTTAATTTTATAAATTTAGCCAAATGGAATTAAATTACATAGTATATACTTTTTAATTAAAGTTTATTTATGTAATTACAATCCTAGTGGGCTTGAGTTTAATTAACCTAATTAAAACCCAATTAGACAAGGTGTCTATATAAGGGCACACTTAAGCAATAAAACCCTAATTCAATCCTAATTAATTGCTGGAAATTTCAGCCACCAATAGCAGCCCCAAGTAGCCGAAAATCCCAGCATTAATCCTCCATTCCTTCGCGTCTTCGGCTAGCACCAGTTCCCTCTCAATAGTTGGTCGTGCACCAGACTTTGGAGATCGCAGTTTCAAGAAACGATTCTACAGCAGTCTCCAGAGGAGACGAATCCGGTGAGTTAATCTCTCTTGATTCAATTTGCTTTTATTCTAATCAATGGTAATTGGACACGATAGGTGGATTCTAGGAAATTTTAAATGGTATATTTTCCGCTGCGCCATGTTATTTTTCCAATGACGAATCCCAACACATCTTGGGTCTTGGGCACTGGATGTGGATCTCACATTTGTTCAAATGTGCAAGGTCTAAGAAATAGGAGATTACTAGGATCTAGAGAAGTAGATCTTTGATTCGGAAATGGTGCTTGGGTTCAGGCTATGGAGATTGGAGATTATTTTTTAGAGATGCCTAGTGGACTAGTTTTGGAGCTAAGAAACTATTATTTTGTACCTGCGATGTGCAGGAATATTATTTATGTTTCTTTGTTGGATATTTCTGGTTTTGTATTTAATATTGGACATGGTAGAATTTCTATGCAATATGGCGATATAATTTATGGAACAACATTTATTGAAAATGGCTTATATATCCTTGATCTAAAACGTGAAAGTTCAATCTATAACATAAATACTGAAAGGATTAAATAGAATGAAATTAATCCTACGTACATCTAGCACTGTCGACTTGGCCACATAAACGAGAAGCGCATAGCTAGGCTTCACTCTAGAGGAGTGCTAGGGCCATTTGATATCCAGTCTTATGTCACATGTGAATCTTGTTTGAGAGGCAAGATGACAAAGGCGCCTTTTAGCAAGACTGCTGAAAGGGCCTCAGAGCTATTAGAGCTGTTACATTCTGATGTATACGGCCCAATGAGCACTAGTGCTAGATCCGGTTTTCTGTACTTCATCACCTTCACGGATGACTTCAGCAGATACAGTTACGTGTATCTGATGAAGCACAAGCCTAAGACTCTTCAAAGGTTCAAAGACTTTAAGAATGAAGTAGAAAACCAACTTGGTAAGAAAATAAAAGCACTTCGGTCTGACCGAGGGGGTGAATATTTGAGCCAAGAGTTTAACTCATTTTTTAGAGAGTGTGGGATTGTATCCCAACTCACTCCTCCTGGTACACCCCAGTGGAATGAAGTGTCCAGAAGGAGGAATAGGACCTTGCTAAACATGGTCCGCTTGATGATGAGTCATGCTACACTCCTTGTCTCCTTTTGGGGATATGCTTTAAAGACGGCTGCTTACATTCTTAATAATACACTAAGTAAGTCAATTAAGGGAACACCATATGAACTATAGAAGGGCCAAAAGCCCAATGTTTCCTTCTTGAAGGTTTGGGGCTATGATGAACATGTTAAGAAATTGATAAGTCGCAAACTCGAGTCTAAATCTGTCAAGTGCTAGTTTGTGGGTTACAAGGAAACTAAGGGTTATTACTCCTATGATCTGACGGAAAACAAAGTTTTCATAGCCGGAAGTGTAGTCTTCTTAGAGAAGGAATTCATTTCCAAGAGAGACAGTGGGAGTAATGTTGGACTTTCAGAAGTTTAAAACTTACAAGCTCCTGCAGCTACTGCTGAGGATGCTTTAAGAACCGATCTAACTACTCAAGAAATTGAGGAACCAGAATCGGTTACATAGGACCTTAGAAGGTCTGGTAGGACACGTCATCAGCCAGAGAGGTACGGCTTTCTCGTGACTGATGATGGGGACCTTATGGTCATTGACCAAGAGGAGCCCAAGACCTATCAGGAGGCTATTGAAAGCCCACACTCAGATCAATGGCGCAAAGCCGTGGAGGTTGAGATGGAATCTATGCACGATAACCAAGTATGGAACTTGGTGGATCCGCCTCTGGGTGCTATAGTGATAGGTTGTAAGTGGTGTTTCAAGTTAAAAGCTGACAACACCTTCAAGGGGTGATTGGTGGCAAAAGGATTCAGGAAAGTTCAAGGAATTGACTATGATGAAACCTTTTCACCAGTTGCTATGCTCAAATCCATTAGGATACTACTAGCCATAGATGTATGGTACAATTATGAGATATGGCAAATGGCTGTTAAGACCACTTTCCTTAATGGACGGATACTTGAGGATGTGTACATGACACAACCTGAGGGGTTTATCGATCCAAAGTATCCTAACCGGGTATGCAAGCTTCAAATATCCATTTATGGATTGAAGAAGGCATCTAGGTCTTGGAATCAGAGATTCAATGAGGCCATTACAGAATATGGCATCACACAGAATTCTGATGAGCCCTGTGTGTATAAGATGGTTAGTGAGACCATTCCCACCTTCCTAGTGCTATATGTTGATGACATCCTTATCATTGGAGGCGACATACCAACACTGCAAAGGGTTAAGCAGTGGTTGAGTAAGTGCTTCGCAATGAAGGACTTAGGTGAAGCTGAGACAATCTTAGGGGTCATGATCTACAGAGATAGATCTAGTTGGCTTCTAGGCCTAAGTCAGGCCATGTACATTGACAAGGTTCTAAAAAGTTTTTGCATGGACAAGGCAAAGAAAGGATTCTTGCCCATGCACCATGGGTTGAAGCTGCTATTGGATCTATCATATACTCCATGTTATGTACAGGGCCTGATGTCACGTTTGCACTAAGTATGACTAGCCGGTACCAGTTGGACCCTGGTGAGGAACATTGGAAGGCAGTCAAGGCAATCTTGAAGTACCTTAACCGAACTAAGGATGCTTTCTTAGTGTATGCAGGTCAAGATTAGCTGGTAATGTCAGTTACATTGATGCAAGCTTTGAGACCGATGAGGACAATAACCAGTCATAGTTTGGTTATGTTTTTCTCCTGAATGGAGGTGCCATTAGTTGGAGGTCCTCAAAGCAGGCCATCATTGTTGACTCTACAACGAAAGCTGAGTACATAGCTGCATGCGAAGCTGCAAAGGAAGTCATTTGGATCAAGAAGTTCATAACTGAGTTAGGAGCAGTACCCACTATCCTAGACCCAATTGATGTTCTCTATGACAACAATGGGGCCGTCGGACAAGCTAAGGAGCCCTGGTCACATAAGAGATCCAAACACATGCTCAGAAAGTTTCACCTCATTCGGGAGATCGTGAATAGAGGTGAAATATCATTGCAGAGGGTTGACACTAATAATAATGTTGCTGATCCATTAACCAAAGTGCTGCCCCAAACATAACACAACGGTCATACTAGATCTATAGGAATTAGGGCAATGCCTACTTAGAACTAATACAAGTGGGAGATTGTTGATGTGCCCAAGTTCTTAGGGCATTGTATTCTTGTATTTTGTATTATATAATAAGACTCATTGTATGAATACATTATTTGTGTCACATTAATAAAGGTAATTAATCTATTTCATTTATATCTTATGCTATAATATGAGTAGAGTATCCATTGATAGATAATCATAAAACCTATCCCAGGTCTGTTCTAATCATAGGAACGAATAGAACCACAAACATGTATATTCAATGACTGTATGGCAGTTTTGAACTAGCCATAGTACTTGTACAGTCAATCATTAATATAGGTGCATGTCATTGACATAGGACTGGATTGATCTGCATAAGAAAGCCACATGGTTGTCGCGTCATAGGTCTTTCTTGAGCAGGTCTCTTTTGTCCTTAGACCAGATTTCATTATAGTATCAATATGGAATCTGGTTCACTTTGACATATGCCTAATAAGTCTATAAAAGGATGCTAAATATGGGTATGATTGGGTGGACAGGTGAACATATTAATATTGATGATGAAGTGATGGAATTACCACTCGGGTAACATCGAGATGATATCATTGGCCATTTGATGAGTGGGACTGATAAGTGTGTAGCCATACCCAAGTAAGTCGGTTGCTTATTTGATTAATCAATCAACTCAAGATCAAGAAATATAATAAACAGCAGAAGAAGATGATGGACACCATGCCTCTTGCTTATTCATATCGATATAGTTTGGCGAAGGACACTGTGAGATTACTACTGGGTCAGTGTCTTTAACAGACTGCTGCAACTTTGTCTTAATTGGGGGCTGTAATGATTTGTTAGAACCCACTTACAGTCTGTGGGTCTTGGGCCTACTGCCAACATAAAGACAGACCCATAGGATCATGCACATAGATCAACTGAGCCGGAACTTATAGAAAGTGTACATGTAATGTACATTGAAAGGAATGCATTAATTAATTAGTTGACATTCGGTGTCAATGCAATTAATTAGTGTAATTAATTAACATTGGATTGATTTAATTGAATTAATAAGTTTACACAATGTAATTAATTAATTTATCAATTAATTGAATTATATAAAGTAAACAATTAATTGAATAATTTTCCTAAGTAGGAAAATTAAATACATATATTGTATTTACTTAAGTGTGATTTAATTTTATTTAGGGGTAATTAAATTTAGCCAAATGGAATTAAATTACATAGTATATACTTTTTAATTAAGGTTTATTTATGTAATTATACTGCTAGTGGGCTTGGGTTTAATTAACCTAATTAAAACCCAATAAGCAAGAAAACTTGACCCTGACCCCATTTGATTTGCTAGAAATTTCAGCCCCAAAATAGCCACAATTTACAGCATATAAGTCTCCATTCCTTCCACTTCTTTGGCTAGCACCGGTTCCCGCTCGATAGTTGGTCATGCATCGGATTGTGGAGATCATTTCTGCTTAAAGATTCAATTCTACAGCTGTCTCTAGAAGAGACAGATTTGGTGAGTGAATCTCTCTTGATTCAAATTGATTTTATTCCAATCAATGGTAATCGGACACGATAAGTGGATTCTAGGAAAATTTTAATGGTGTAATTTTCGATGCGCCACATTATTTTTCCGATGACGAATCCCAACAAATTGAGCATGTGAAAACGGTCTTCCACTTCACCATTTCTAAGAAAAAAGCATAGGGTGCTAAAAAGAAGGAATTAGAGAAGATTTATGGCAATTGGGAAGAATCGTACAATAAGTAGCCACGGTATCTGAACGCATGTAAGCGCCGGATTTA
Source organism: Euphorbia tirucalli (assembly GCA_039660915.1). Classification (NCBI taxonomy): domain Eukaryota; kingdom Viridiplantae; phylum Streptophyta; class Magnoliopsida; order Malpighiales; family Euphorbiaceae; genus Euphorbia; species Euphorbia tirucalli. The sequence goes on from CM077636.1 coordinate 46,084,026, forward strand.
AAAAAAAATAGAGCAGATTTCACACGACTGTAATATACAGTCGTGTCAATGTGTTACAGTCGTACGACTGTAACATCCACTTGCGTCTGCCAGCAGCAGGGATTGCGGGGTGCAAAAGAAAGGGCAATTAATGCCCGCCCCTCTTGAAGCAGAATCAGGCGGCGAGATGGGATATAAAGGGAAAGGGAGGAGATTTGGAAAAGGGGGATGATCTGGTGAGTGGTTCTTTTAGAGAGCGACTTTAGAGAAAAAGAAATAAGGAAGGAAAGAAAGAAAGAAAAAAAGGGAGAGAAAAGAAAGTAACTATATCTGTTTCTTCAAGAAAATCGCAAAGCTAACACAAGAGGATTGTTAAACTGATAAAGGAACAACCTGACCTTGCTAACAAACTCAAATTTCGGACCAAAACCGCAAGGAACCTTGACAATTGAGGATTTTGAGACACAAAGTTTTCAAACCAAAATTCAAGGAAAAATTGCAAGTTCTTATGGATTGGAGTGACGCCAGGGGTCTAATCGACTTGTAGGCACTCCTTTCCTTTCACTTTTTCTTGCTTTCTGGGTGATCGAAGTGCATTTCGTGCATTTTTGCTCTGTTTTCATGTCCCTGTTTCTGGAAACCAAGAACAGTCGTACGACTGTAATTATAGTCGTACGAGTGTTCTTGATTTCCAGCCCCCTTTTTCCAGTTTATTTCGAATAAATTTCAGTGGGATTCTGACCCTGGAATGTTTATAGTCGCACGACTGTAGATTACTGTCGCACGACTGTAACTATAGTCGCACGACTGTAACTTACTTTCTAGAATCAAAATTTCCATTTTCATCCCAAAAAAAAATCTTTAAAAATCCATAAAAATCAGAAAAAGTCAAAAAATCATCAAAATGAATTTTGTTGTGTGCATTCACTACCCTAGATTCAATTTCAGTAAAATTGCATTTAGAACAAAGCCACGACGGAGATCCAGTTCTCCCGAAAACCGACCCACTTAATATGTAAAAATGCATGTAAACCGGAAATATTATTTTAAAAAATGATTTTCCCACAAAAACCAAAAATACAGGGACGTTTCAAATGTTTTCCAGGTCTAACCGGACCGGCTAGCCGAGCCAACCCGGTTATCCCCTAAATGCATGCCCCCAATTCTTGATTTCTCAATTCTATCTATTTAAGTCCTAGTTGTGGCGTGCCGTATAAATTGTGCTAACCTTTGTTTTGCAGCTTTTATTTATATTTATTTTTGATTTTTTTGTATTTTAATAGAATTAATCGTGTATTTAGGCGATTGTAAATATTTTTTTTTTATATTCTCATGTATCCTAGGCGATTGTACAAGTGAGGCGAGAGTTTTTATTTTTCCATTCGATTTGGTTGTAAGCCAATTAATATTTTTTTCTTTTCCTTACTTTTGTATTAAATATTTGTATGCGCGTTGTATTTCCTTTTATATTCAATAAAATTGACTTTAGATTTTTGAAATACTATTTGAGAACATTGGCAATATTTATCATAATTAGACACGAAATAAGGGACTTGTCCGGACCCGAATCTCTGGATAGTGTAGCTGCCGTTCGTCCGGTTCAGCTGCATTATAAATTTCCCGGTTGAGCTGAGCCGGGTGGCGACTCTACAATATTCATCGAGACTTAGGTCTCGGTTCTTTTATGCATTAATTCCATTCATTTTCCAAAACGCGGATTTCCATTCATAAAACCCCACGCAAGGGAGGGGCCCGCCCGAGATAGAGGCGCCCCTTCCGAAAGGGAGTCTCGTGTCCCGTCGAAAACGCGTCGTCCGCTCACAGTGGTGACTCTGCTGGGGAGGTTTCTTAAAAAGTTTTCTTAAAAACTTAAAAGAATTTGGCAAGCCCTGAAAAGTGTCTAATTAAAATAAGGTGGATGATTCTCTTTTGGTATTTTATTTGCATTTTTAGTTAGCCATTTTTGCATTAGTTTAGGTATCCTTTTATAGCTCGGTGAATTGTTGAAGTGTCGCCTAAGTTCCTCTTGGTCTTAGGGGCACGAATATGAAACACCACTCATAGCCTCGTACGAACCCCTTTACTAGGACCCTTGAGTGGGGAGAAGTGAGTAGTATATCTTGCTATGAGAGCCTTGATGTTATCCCGACTTTGACCAAACCCATATAGACAGCTCTAGTTGGATTCCTTTAGGATACCAAAATAATTGTGTGAATAATAATAAAATCGCGCCTTCATCACCCCCGGTTGGTGATCAAAGTGAGCCCCACCTAGGACTCGGTTAGAAATTTTTGAGACCGACCATGTTGGAGGAATAAGGTTGGAAGAATTTGTTTTGCTTGCTATGTGTTTCTCGCCATCTCGTGACACATCGCCATTGCTACCTACACGTGCATCACATACCATAATCACCATTTTCCATACACGTGACATATCATACACAAACATCTTTATGTGATACTAACCCACATTTTTATGCAGCCATTTGCATTTTATTTCATGTGTAAAACATTAATTCATTTGTTTGTCATTCACACTAACGATTCCTTTTTCAGCCATAACATTAAACTTGTGTGATTAGCATTTTTTCACATAACATACATAACATCATTATGCGTGTCATGCATCCCGAACCCACATTTTCGTGCAGCCATTTGCATATTGTGTGACATGTTCATTCACCACATTTCACTTACATTAAATTAAGGGGCATTTCAAGGACGCCTATCACGACCATCCCACTCTATTTCATAACATATCGGGTACCCAAAATCACCCGTGTTTTGCCGATGCACCGAATTGCACTCGGCCATTCCACCAAAAATCATTTCATTCAATAAAAGCCACAAAGGTCTTAGGCCTATTTTCATGTAACAATTTACATGATACGTTTCATGACATCACACCCATTTATCATAAACATCATATGACATCATGGTCCGCAACCGACCACTTCATGACATTAATCTAACATTCAAGGTACTCCCCGAGTACCCAATTAGTATACATATAGGTCCATAACATCACCAAATCATAAAAAGGCATTCCTCGAATGCCGAATCTTTGTCCGTGTCCCTGTTACATGTGACTTTTTCATAACATCATTTCATATCATATGCTCCAAAGCATCAAAACTTTGTCTGTGGGCCCGACCCATGTGACCATTTCATATCATCTCATAGACCTTCAAAGCGTCAAAACTCTGTCCGTGTATCGATATACACGTGACCATTTCATAAATTCATTAGGTGCCCCAAAGGCGTCGAAGCTCTATCCGTGTGACGGCCCACACGTGACATTCTTGCATAAGCATTGGGTGTTTTTGGAATGCCCCAAAAAGAAGAAAAATAATAAAAAGAAAGCATTCATACCATCATTTTATACGTAACCCCATTCCATTCATTTCAAGCATTCTCAATGCCTTAATTTTCATGTCATATCACGTCATTCATTCATAACCCTAATACCTCCTGTCTACTCCAAGCAGAATACACTGGAGCGACCTTGGACAAGATCCCAGGCTTCGAGGGCAGCTAGGAGACAGAGGGTAGTTGAGAGTGACAGTGATTCTGAGCCTGGAGAAGGAGTGAATATGGTAGAACAGACACCAAGCATGGCTGATGTTATGAGAGACTTCTTCAGATCCCAAGACTTCCGTGACATGTTTAAGGAAGAGATGTAGGCAGTCGTGAGGGAAGCTGGTGAGGCTGGTGGTAGTAGAACCGGGAAAGAGAAAGAGGCTGAGTCCTCGGAACATGGTGGAGATGCTTCGGCCAGTCTTGAGAAGCTGTAAGAAATAGAAGCAGCTATGGAACAGAGGATGAAAGCCAAGTGCTTTGAACTAGAAGAAGTCATGGCCCAGTTGAAGAAGGGGGTCAGTATCAGTGCTGAATCAAAGAAGGGGGTGAATGTGGATGCCATGATTAGTAAAGGCATCGAGACATTCCCCATTAGCTTCCAAGTGCCGAAGATCCCTACTTACAAAGGGATGGGCTCGCCGGAGGCCCATGTGAATTTATATGCCCGAGTAATGTTAACAGCGGGCGCCACAAAGCAGCAGTTGATTAATCTATTCCCTACCACATTGGAGGGAGGAGTGCTAGGATGGTACAATTCGCTGATGAAGGAGGAACAATCTGATTGGCAGATCTTATCGGCGGCTTTCATCAAATACTACAGCTTTAACACTAAAATCCAGGTGAAGCTGTATGATTTGGAAAGGATAAAGTAGAAGTTCAATGAGCCCTTCGACGAGTACTACCACGCTGGATGAACAAAATGATTCTCCTGAAGAATCATCCAGATGAAGATGAGCTTATACAAAAGTTGATAGATGGCAGCAAAGACGTTTTTAAGAACAACATGAAACTCCATTCCTCCAAGGAGCTCAGTGAGGTTTATAGTATGGCAATGAAAATAGAACGGGATGAAGAGGAAAAGGCAACCAGACACAAGAGTGGTAGGGGCTCAGGATACGGGTCTGGTTATAGGTCAACTGCAGCAGCTAGGTCTGGCAGTGGCTCTGGTTCAAGTTTCGGCAGAAAAGGGGGGCAGACCTCAGAGGTAAAGCAGGTGGAAGTTGCTACTGTGACTCAGCAACAGGGCAATCAGAGTAAGAATCCAGGGGTACTAGGCATATCGTCTTCGGCCTTTCCTTTGGTGAAGATATTTTCCAAGTGTAGAAATGGCGAATTGCTACAATCCTTAAGGCCCTTCGAAAAGCCTTCCGAAGCAGACAAGGGAAATTTCTGCTCTTATCATGTGGTTGTCGGTCATAAGACTAATAATTGCTATAAGCTAAGGGATGCCATCCAAAAACGTATTGACGAAGGGAAGCTGCAGGAGCCACCCAAGCCCAGCACTAAAACCAACCCACTGCCGGTATTCGAAAAACGAGTTAATATGGTTCAGTATGGGCTGCCCATCAATTTCATCTTCGCACAAGTTCTTCAAGCAAACCCTACCATTCAGGCCGTGGCAGTAGGAGAAACCGGAGTGGAAACGGAATGTGAAGAACAGGGGGAGCGGAAGGAGATCAAACCAATAAGCTTAAATGATCTCGATTCTGAGGATGAGTATGAGGGGTCGGATGGAGAGGAAACAGTTAAGCTTCCAACCATTGAAAAATTGAAGGTCCAGGAAGTGCAGCATGTGACCCGAAGTGGTAGGGTATATCACCCGGTAGATCAGATGAAAGACAAAGCCCCGATGACTGGGTTGGGTAGTTTATCGGCGTCAGAGGGAGTCAAGAAAGAGGACCTGGTTATCTCCCAACTAAAGAAGACTCCCGCTCAAGCTAGCTTGTGGCATTTACTTCTGACCTCCAAGGAGCATAGAGCTGCCTTAGTAAAGAAACTGTCAGAGATCGAAGTCTCCCCTATAGCTTCACCAGAGGTTATGTGTTGTTTGTTAGACAAAGTCCATGTTGGAGGTCTCGATATTGTCTTCTCCGAGAAAGACCTACCTGCTGAAGGGAAGGCCCATAACAAGGCTCTTTATGTCAGGGCCCATGTGATGGATAAGGTAATGCCTTGCATCCTGGTTGATGACGGATCGGCGCTGAATATCTGCCCACTAAAGATGCTGCCATTTCTGGGGCTGAATGAAGAAGTGTTAAAGAGATCCTCAACAATCATCTGAGCATATGATGACTCCAAAAGGACAGTGATAGGGACATTTGAGGCAGAAGTAGAGGTTGGGCCAGTTAGGTCCACAGTTGCTTTTACAGTGATTGACATCCCAGTCACTTTTTCCCTGTTGCTTGGAAGACCCTGGTTTCATCCTTTGGGAGGTGTCCCTTCCACATTGCATCAAAAGATCAAGTTCCCTATGAATGGCAGAATTGTGACTGTTGAGACGGATGCCCAATCAATGGTAGCTGCAGTGAATGAAGGAGTGGTTCCCTTTGGTGGGTTTAAAGTCGCTATGAATTCATCCCGGGAATGGGGCTCGGAATCAATCTGCAAGGGGTTCCGAAATTTAAGATCGACTCAGGGAAGTCGAAGCAATGTGGCCTTAGTTATGTAGAAGGGGCATCTGGGCAGAAGAATCTAAGGAAGGGCAAGAATGGGAAGATTATGATGAAGCCATTTTTGAAGGCAGGAGAAGGCCTTTACAAGGGCCAAACTGAAAATGTGATGGTTGGAAATGTCGAGTATCCTGGCTTCGAGATCTTTGCTGATGTTGTGGATTTTGAAAAAAGCCAAGAAGGGCAGTGGCCCCTGTGGGGGCGAGAGAAGCAGCTGCTGAATCTGAGATTTTACAAGGAGAACCATCTGAGGTGGTAGCAGCAGCCATGGAGGTGGCCAAGAAGGAAGATGGAAAGAAGACCTGTGCTGAAGCTACAGAGGTGATTTCAGGTGCTTTAACTGCTGCTTTAAGTAAGGCATTTGGAAAATCCAAGGAAGGCTTTGATGAAGAACTGATGGCTAAATTGAACTTAGATTCTGTGATCGCTGAGATAGCCAGAGTCATGGAGCAGGCTAAGATGCAGGGGACCGGAAAAGAAATAGAGAAAGCTGCAACCTCTGATGATGTTCTGGAAGGGAAGATGGAAGCTGAGGAAGAACAAGGCCCTCCGCCTGTGGAGGATGAAAATGATTTTTTTGTATCTATTTCTTCCATTTTCAACGTAACTGATGGTACTTTATGATAAGTTCAATGCAATGAAATCCTAGTTTGCTTACTTGTGTGATGTTTATCCTAATAATTCTTGCATGCATTTAAATCACCATCAAGCATATTTAGCATATATGACACCGCATTGCATGAAATCAACATAAGTACAGATGAAAACCCTAAAATGGTACTCATTTCACACGAGCTAAAATCCGAAGAAGAGAAAGAATTAATAAGAATACTCCAAAAACATGTTAAAGCTTTCGCCTGGTCGTATGAAGACATGTCGGGTGTGGACATAGAGATAGCAGTGCACAAAATCCCGACAGACCCCAAGTTCAGACCGGTAAAGCAAAAGTTGAGAAGACTGAGGCCAGAATGGGCTACGCTGGTAAAAGAAGAAGTGGCTAAACAGATAGATGCCAAGTTCCTCGAAGTAGTGGAGTACACAGAATGGTTGGCCAATATTGTACCTGTGCCCAAAAAGGATGGAAGGGTCAGAGTATGCGTCGACTACAGGGACCTGAATAAAGCATGCCCAAAAGATAACTTTCCATTGCCCCATATTGATGTCCTAATTGATAGTGCAGCAAAAGCAGCAATGTATTCCTTTATGGATGGCTTTTAAGGGTACAACCAAATCTTGATGGATGTGATTGACAAGGTGAAAACATCGTTCATCACAGAATGGGGCACCTTCTGCTACAGAGTGATGCCTTTTGGATTGAAGAATGCTGGTGCCACTTATCAGAGGGCTGTCACAACTCTGTTGCACGATATGATACATAAAGAAGTCGAAGTGTATGTTGATGATATGCTTGTTAAATCAGCAACCCAGGAGGAGCACCCTGTTATCCTGGATAGGTTTCGAACACGCATTAAAGAATACAAATTGCGGCTTAACCCCAAGAAGTGCATATTTGGGGTTACATCAGGGAAGCTGTTGGGTCATGTAGTCGGCCAGAGGGGGATAGAAATGGACCCAGACAAAATCAAAGCCATCCAAAATATGCCTGCCCCAAAGACAGAAAAGGAAGTCAGATCATTCCTGGGTTCCTTACAGTATGTCAGCCACTTCATAGCACAGTTAACCTCCACTTGTGAGCCAATTTTCAAGCTATTAAGGAAAGATCAGCCGGTTGTGTGGGATGACAGGTGTCAGTTGGCGTTTGAGAAGATCAAGGCTTATCTGGTAAAGCCACCAGTATTGAGTCCACCAGTTCCAGGGAAACCTTTGATTTTGTATTTGGCAGTTGAAGAATCCTCTATAGGGGCAATGCTTGCATAAGAACAAGACGACAAGAAGGAATACCCTATCTACTACCTTAGCAAGAAATTACTGGAGTATGAAGCCAAATACACACTGGTGGAGAAGACGTGTGTGGCAATGATTTGGCTAACCACTAAGCTACGCCATTATTTCCAATCCTACAAGATACAAGCCGTGGCTAAGGTGGATCTAATGAAGTATCTCTATAAAGCACCAGTATTGGTTGGGAAGCTATCCAGATGGCTGTTACTCTTATCTAAGTTCGACATCGAGTATGTCACGAAGAAAACCATTAAAGGGGGAGCCGTGGCAGAGTTTCTAACAAATCAACCACTGGAATCGGATTACATAAAAAATTTAGAGTTCCCAGATGAACAATTGGCCATGGTGGAAGTGAAAAGATGGGTTATGTGCTTCGATGGGGCAGTAAATAGAAAAGGCGCCGGAATCGGGGTACTTATAGCCACGCCAGATGGTGAGATTATTCCTTTATCCAAGAGGCTGATCTTCCCCGTGACCAATAATGGGGCAGAATATGAAGCATGCTTATTCGGAATGGAAACTTTGTTAACCTTAGGGGCAAATGATGGTTTAATTGTCGGTGATTCGCTTTTGGTGATTAGGCAAGCTCAGGGTGAGTGGGAGCTAAAAAAAGAAGCCTTGCGGCCTTACTTAGAGCTACTACACTTTAGGAAGGATTTGTTTGGCCAGTGTGAATTCAGACATGTCCCCAGGGATGAGAACAGAATGGCCGATGCATTAGCGACCCTGTCTTCCATGTGGGAGAATCCAGAGGAAACACAAGTTCAACCACTGGTTATAGCCACTTCCAGACATCCTTGCTTTGAAGTGCATAAGGTGATGGAGCTGACAGCTGAAGAGAAACCATGGTTCTTTGACATCTACTAGTATGTTAAGGAGGGCAGGTATCCCGAAGGGGCTAGTGCTGCTGATAAGTTGACAATAAGAAAACTGGCTAGTCAATTCAGCATCTTCGAGGATAAGCTGTACAAAAGAACAGCACACGGAGTCCTTTTAAGGTGTCTAACAGAGCAAGAAGCAGAAGAAGTGATGCAGCAGGTACATGCAGGATCTTGTGGGCCACATATGAACGGACTTGCCATGGCTACGAAGATCATGAGACAAGGCTACTTCTGGATGACAATGCAAGCAGATTGCATAAGGAAGGTGAAGAAATGTTATGAATGTCAGGTCTATGCTGATATCAGCCATCTTCCTCCACTCGAATTACAGAATTTGGCATCCCCTTGGCCATTTTCAGCATGGGGGATAGATATGATTAGGGAAATTCACCCCAGCTGCATCTAACGGGCACAGATTCATAGTCGTGGCAGTTGATTACTTCTCCAAGTGGGTGGAGGCAGAGTCCTTCGCCAAGGTAACAGCCAAGCAGATGGTCAAATTCATCCAGAAGAACATCTTTGCTCGGTATGGGATTCCTCACCACATAGTAATTGACAATGGAGTACAGTTCCAAGGGGCAACAGCTGAACTACTTTCAGAGCATGGCATTGAGCATTATAAGTCTTCTCCACATAGACCACAGGCTAACGGAGCAGTGGATGTAGCTAATAAGGCAAAAAAGAAAATCCTATCAAAGATGGTAACCACCTACAGAGATTGGGCCGACAAACTACCTAATGCTCTTTGGGGTTACAGAACTAGCATCAGAACGCCAACAGGAGAAACTCCTTATGCCTTGGTATATGGTATAGAAGCAGTGTTACCAGTGGAAATAGAACTCAAGTCGCTCAGAGTTGCCCTGGAAGCTCAATTGCCAGAAACTGAATGGGTTCAAGCTAGGTACGAGCAGTTGGATGCACTAGATGAAAGGAGGCTAAAGGCATTGGATCACCTACAGATGTCCAGCGCAGAATGGCCAGGGCTTACAACCGTAATGTGAAATACTCCACGAGGTAGTTGAAAACGGGTGACTTGGTCCTAAAGCAGTTAAGGCCCTCCAATGTCGATGCTAGAGGCAAATTCAGGCCTAATTGGGAAGGACCATATGTGGTGAAGAAGGTGCTATCAAAAGGCACTGTCAGCATTATGGACATGGATGGAAATGAGTTCACCAACCCGATCAATCAAGACCGACTGAAGCTTTATCATGTATATAAAAAAAAAAGAGTCTGCTAGGCTGAAAACTCGAAAAGAGCAGTCTAGGCAAAAATTAAGACACGAGAGAAAATGACCGATCGGAAAATCTGAAAAGGACTACTGGTGACAGATTCTGGCTCGGTGTGGAATGTGTATCATCTAGGGGCCAATCATATTAAATGTACTCATTTTGATTTTCATCAATAAAGTGAAATGTTTGTTTAAATATATTTGCATGGGTATGACAAATGCACAAGCAAAATTGTCTTGCATAAACATACATTTAAAGAAAGCACTTTGCATTTAATTGACCAATATCAGCGCATTATCTAACCAATGAAAATGCACCAAATGCATGCGATTTGAAATCTTTTATCATCCTTCAAAATCCAGTTCATCTTCCTACACGAGCAACAAGGGGGCCATGGAGCCATCTTCATCATTCAATGAAAAAAAAAAAAAGAAAAAAAAAAAGAAAAAGAGCTCGCTGAGGTGAAAACCGAAAAGGCACCTCAGGCAAAAATTAGAGCAGCTCGTTGAGGTGAAAACCAAAAAGGCATCTCAGGTAAAAATTAGGGCGACTCGCTGGGCTGAAAACCCACATCGGGCAACCCAGGCAAAAATTAGAGCACTCACAAATTCATAATCTTCATAGGGGCAGGAAAAGCATGATTTCCCCGGTGATGCCCCGCAGGATTCTTCATGCACTCTCCAAAAGAGTTTACCCACACTATTCCACAGCAGGACATCTATAGAGAACACTACAATCAATTCCCCAGCAGTATCATACATCCCCAGCAGTCACCTCACTTCCTTGACAATCATTAAACAATGCCCTCAAAGAGAGCAGAATCAACCAGGGGCACAGTATATCATCCCCAGCAGAAAGAGGGAACATCCAATAATAGAAAGTGCATACATATACATATACATCATCATGCATGCACACATTGCATACATCAATCATTCATCCTCGGCTAGTCTCCATTCTTGATCGAAGGGGCAAAAATTTTTGTTCAAAAGTCTCTCGATCAAGGAATGAAGACTTACCATTTTAAGTGCAGGAGTTCATCATCCAGTTCCCCAGCAGATCCGCCTCGAGTAATCCGAACTCGGTACCGGCCGAGATCCGCTCCGTCATCTCAAGCTCTCCGGTAGGTCCGCCTCGGGTAACATAGACCCGATATCGGCTTATTTCTTCATCAGCTTTGCCTCGGGTAACATAGACCCGATATCGGCTTATTTCTTCATCAGCTTTGCCTCGGGTAACATAGACCCGATATCAGCTTATTTCTTCATCAGCTTTGCCTCGGGTAACATAGACCCGATATCAGCTTATTTCTTCATCAGCTTTGCCTCGGGTAACATAGACCCGATATCAGCTTATTTCTTCATCAGCTTTGCCTCGAGTAACATAGACCCGATATCGGCTTATCTCTTCATCAACTTTACCTCGGGTAACCTAAACCCGATATCGGCTTATTCCATCCGATCAATTCAACATATCACCATAGCAGTGAAGCTTCGGTAGCTCGGTTACGTGTTTCATTTCCTGTGTTTGCGGCGCTTTGAGTCGCGCTCTCAAATTCACATCAACTATCCCAGACTAAAATCGGATAGTGAATTTGACCACGCAAGGGGTAGCTGTAAGCGCCAGATTTATTTAAAAAAAAAGGAGAGCAGATTTCACACGACTGTAATATACAGTCGTGTCAATGTGTTACAGTCGTGCGACTGTAATGTTATAGTTGTATGACTGTAACATCCACTTGCGTCTGCCAACAGCAGGGATTGCGGGCTGTAAAAGGAAGGGCAATTAATGCCCGCCCCTCTTGCAGCAGAATCAGGCGGCGAGATGGGATATAAAGGGAAAGGGAGGAGATTTGGAAAAGGGGGATGATCTGGTGAGTGGTTCTTTTGGAGAGAGATTTTAGAGAAAAAGAAAGAAGGAAGGAAAGAAAGAAAGAAAAAAAAGGGAGAGAAAAGAAAGTAACTATATCTGTTTCTTCAAGAAAATCACGAAGCTAACACAAGAGGATTGTTAAACTGATAAAGGAACAACCTGACCTTGCTAACAAACTCAAATTTCGGACCAAAACTGCAAGGAACCTTGATAATTGAGGATTTTGAGACACAAAGTTTTCAACCCAAAATTCAAGGAAAAATTGCAAGTTCTTATTGATCGGAGTGACGCCAGGGGTCTAATCGACTTGTAGGCACTCCTTTCCTTTCACTTTTTCTTGCTTTCTGGGTGATCGAAGTGCATTTCGTGCATTTTTTCTCTGTTTTCGTGTCCCTGTTTCTGGAAATCAAGAACAGTCGTACGACTGTTCTTGGATTTGATGAACAGTCGTACGACTGTAATTATAGTCGTACGAGTGTTCTTGACTTCCAGCCCCCTTTTTCCAGTTTATTTCGAATAAATTTCAGCGGGATTCTGACCCTGGAATGTTTACAGTCGCACGACTGTAACTATAATCGCACGACTGTAACTATAGTCGCACGACTGTAACTTACTTTCCAGAATCAGAATTTCCGTTTTCATCCCCAAAAAAAATCTTTAAAAATCCATAAAAATCAGAAAAAGTCCAAAAATCATCAAAATGAATTTTGTTGTGTGCATTCACGACCCTAGATTCAATTTTCAGTAAAATTGCATTTAGAACAAAGCCACGACGGAGACCCAGTTCTCCCGAAAACCGACCCACTTAATAAGTAAAAATGCATGTAACCGGAAAAATTGTTTTCAAAAATGACTTTCCCACAAAAACCAAAAATACAGGGACGTTTCAAAATGTTTTCCAGGTCTAACCGGACCGGCTAGCCAAGCCAACCCGGTTATCCCCTAAATGCATGCCCCCAATTCTTGATTTCTCAATTCTGTCTATTTAAGTTCTAGTTGTGGCGTGCCGCATAAATTGTGCTAACCTTTTTTTTGCATCTTTTATTTCTATTTATTTTTTATTTTATTTGTATTTTAATAGAATTAATCGTGTATTTAGGCGATTGTAAATATTTTTTTTAGATTCTCGTGTATCCTAGGCGATTGTACAAGTGAGGCGAGAGTTTTTATTTTTCCATTCGATTTGGTTGTAAGCCAATTAATATTTATTTCTTTTCCTTACTTTTGTATTAAATATTTATATGCGCGCTGTATGTCCTTTCATATTCAATAAAATTTACTTTAGATTTTTGAAATACCATTTGAGAACATTGGCAATATTTATCTTAATTAGACACGAAATAAGGGACTTGTCCGGACCCGAATCTCTGGATAGTGTAGCTACCGTTCGTCCGGTTCAGCTGCATTATAAATTTCCTGGTTGAGCTAAGCCGGGTGGCGACTCTACAATATTCATCGAGACTTAGGTCTCGGTTCTTTTATGCATTAATTCCATTCATTTTCCAAAACGCGGATTTCCATTCATAAAAACCCCACGCGAGGGAGGGGCCCGCCCGAGATCGAGGTTCCCCTTCCGAAAGGGAGTCTCACGTCCCGTCGAAAACACGTCGTCCACTCACAACGTGTTGACCCACTACAATCCTGGGTCTATGACTCTCTTACTTATGGATGAAACAACTGATCATCGATTTAGAATGTTTAAATGAGTGTTATGGTCCTTCAAGCTATGTATAGAAGAATTCAAACATTGTTGACTAGTCATACAGATTGACGGAACATTCTTGTACGGTAAATACCATCACACACATTTGGTGGCAACCATGATGGATCGTAATAATCATATCTTTCCTATTGCTTTTGCAATTGTTGAAAATGAGAACCAATCAAGTTGGGAATGGTTCATGGATTGTATCAGGACATTCATGACACAACGCACTGGTTTAGGTGTTATTTCTGATCGACATACTGGTATCCTATTTGCCATAAACAATGAAGGATCTGGTTGGAAAGAACCCATGTCATATCATCGATTTTGCCTCCTCCATTTTATGAGCAATTACACTCACACCTTCCATAACACTACAATAAAAACTCTTGTATCGAGCAGGTATAAACCCTAAATTATTTCAGTAACTTCTTACTTGTTATTTATTACCAATAGTCATAATTTGGTTTCATCTTTCATTTTTAACATACTTAGGAGCTCAAGCACAACCTTGTAAGTTTATGATGATTATGTACGCAATTAAGCGGTTAGAATCCCTCTCTCTCCTTTTCTCGATGAATAAATTTATGTGTTTGATGGAAATGGCTCAGCTAGGTGGGATAGCCAAGCTAGAAAAAAAAAGAGATTAGCACACAAGGACTACTGGCTTGAGTTTAGCTTGGTAACATTGATTGTCAATCCAATATGTAAACGAAAAAAGGGAAGGTCAAAGTCAACAAGAATCCCGCAATGAAATGGATGAGAAGGAAAAGGGAACTAATACTTAAAATTGCAGTAAATGTATTAAAGGTGGGCATAACAGAACCACATGTCAAAATCCCTGAGTGAATCTCTCTCAACAACACATGGTGTCTTCTTCCAGGGGATCGAATAGGCCTGCTTCTACTAGACATCTGAGGAGGAATTGAATTAGGTGCTGTAAGCGAGCGACGTTTTCGACGGAATTCGGACTCCCTTTCGAAAGGGGCGCCTTGATTTCGGGCGGACCCCTCCCTAGCGTGGGGTTTTTGGATTAAAAATTCGTTTTTAGAAAATCGGATTGTTTTGTAAAAGAATCGAGACCTAAATCTCGATAAAAAGTGTAGGAGTTGCCACCCAGCTCAGCTCAATCGGGAAATTACAGTGTAGCTGAACCAAAGCAGGAACTGCCATACTTTCCAGAGATCTAGGTTCGGACAAGTCCCTTATTTCAATTCTAATCAAAATAAATACGGCCAATGTTCTACGATGACACTTTAAATTTCTAAGAATTGATTTTATTGAATTGAAACATACGGCGTACACACAAATAAAGATAAAGCAGTAAATATATATAAATTATTACAAACCAATCGAATGAAAATAAAAACTCTTGGCCTCACATTACAAGTGCCTAGAATACACGAGAATCTAAAAATTACAATCGCCTAGAATACACGAATTAAGCTATAAATTACATTAAAAGTAAAAATAAAGAAATTAAAGCTGCAAAACAAATGGTTAGCACAGTTTATAGCACACCACAAATTGGACTCAAATAGGACAGAATTGGGGATTTTAGAGATCGGGGGCATGCATTTAGGGGGATAACCGGGTCGGCTCAGCTTGCCGGCCCGATTAGACCTGGGAAAAATTTTGAAACGTCCTTGTATTTTGGTTTTATGAGAAAATCGTTTTGAAAACATTTTTCTGGTTTAATTTAATTTAACACGTGAGGTGGGTCGGTTTTCGGGGGAATCGGGTCTCCGTTGTGGTATTTTCTAAATGTAATTTCACTGGAAATTAAATCTAAAGTAGTGAATGCACACAACAAAATTCATTTTTTGTGATTTTCTGGTTTTTCTGAATTTTTAGGATTTTTACGAATTTTTATGATTTTTATGGGTTTTTCCTGATTTTCTGCTTCTAGGTAAGCATTACAGTCGTGCGACTGTAACTACAGTTGTACGACTGTAACTACAATCGTGCGACTATAGCTTACCCTTAAGCAAATTTATTTAAATGAAAAGGTAAAAACCGGGTAAATTTAATAAAAGTCGTACGACTATAGACAATATGGCATGACTGTAATTACAATCGTGTCTCTGTTCTTTGTGACAAGAACAGTCGTACGACTGTTCTTAATTTTCCAGAAACAACGAACCAAGAAAAGCAAGTTTTATGCATAAAAATCAACCAAAACACCCAGAAAACACAGAAAAATGAGGGATTAAAGTGTGTTTACCTCTTTGGCACTGATCAACCGTAGGAATGACCCCTAGCAACGCACCAATCCACTTCAAATTGCTCCTTTTCCTTGGTGTGTCAAGGTTGCAAAATGGGTCCGAAAATCTCCAAAATGTTACAGATTTATATAGATTTAAGTTTGGAAATTGATTTATATTTTGTGTGACAAGTTTAACCTATGATTTCTAATTGATTTTAGGCCTTAACACACTGAAATTAAAAAGAAAAGAGTAGAAGCAAGGATGAAGTTTTGGTTTCTTTCTTTTTTCTCTTTTCCTTCAATTTCTCTCTCAAGTTTTTCTCAATTATTTTCTGCCAAAAGGTCCAATCCCTTTCTTCTATTCTGCCTTTTATCTTCCCTTGATTCTGAAACCAGACGAGTATTAATTGCTGTGAAGATTTTGGCCAATTTTTTATTTCAGAGGTATAGGCTCTGAAACCTGCCTCAACCTTACAGTCATACGACTGTAATTTAATTACAGTCGTACTACTGTAACAATATCATCACGACTATAATTACAGTCATGGTAATGAAACCTCTTTTTTTTAAAGACCCAAAAAATTTCGTGTTCACAGGCTGCCCCTCGTGTAGCTAAAGTCCGATTCTTTGCACGGATTTAGGTACATGATAAAGAACACAGGATCAAAGGTAGTGTGCACGTGTGTGGCTTGTGGGTTAATTTCATGAGACTTTTGGTTGATAGGCGGTTTCTTATGATCCTTTTTCATATAAGAAAGACGCCGGGGAAATACGGCTCTTGGAGCCAAGCAGTTCCCTATGATTCTTTTCACATAAGGAGGATGCCAGCAAAAACATGACTTTTAAGACTAGATAGCCGCGTATGACCTACCATACAGAGCCATGATGTTTGTAGTGTGCAATTGGTGAACGTATTTATTCCTTGATCGATAATTTTGAAACAAAAATTTTTACCCCCTCGATTAAGAATAAATAGGGGTAGATGCATTTTTGGTTACCTTTTATAGTCATGTAGGACTGAATTTGTGAAGTGTGTCACAGTCGTGTGTGACTTGGCGCACTCAACGGACTGAGACTGAATTTTGGGTTCCGTTTTAAAGTCGTGAGGGACTGAGATTTGTTGATGTGTGTGTGACAGCCATGTGCAACTTGGCGCACTCAACGAACTGTGACTGAATTTTGGGTTCCGTTTTAAAGTCGTGGTGGACTGAGATTTGTTGAAATGTGTGTGACAGTCGTGTGTAACTTGGCGCACTCAACGGACTGAGATCGAATTTTGGGTTTCGTTTTAAAGTCGTGGTGGACTGAGATTTGTTGAAATCTGTGACAGCTGTGTGCAACTTGGCACACTCAATGGACTGAGACCGAATTTTGGGTTCCATTTCAAAGTCGTGGTGGACTGAGATTTGTTGAAATATGTGTGACAATCGCGTGCAACTTGGCGCACTCAACGGACTGAGACCGAATTTTGGGTTCCGTTTTAAAGTCGTAGTGGACTGAGATTTGTTGAAATGTGTGACAGCCATGTGCAACTTGGCGCACTCACCAAACTGAGACTGAATTTTGGGTTCCGTTTTAAAGTCATGGTGGACTGAGATTTGTTGAAGTGTGCGACAGTCTGGTATGACTTGGCACACTGGATGCATCGAAAATGCAATTTTGTGAAATTGTACTTAGAGTGAATTTTTCACGATTTCCTCGGGTTTCGTGCCCCTGGACGAGGTGGACCATTGTTAGAAAAATTAGCTGCTAACATGTTGGCCCTGCAAAATCACTAAAATATCTTCCCGTGGGGAACATTAAAGATTCGGTGCTAAAATGGGGTTTAGAAAATAAATAAGGAAATAAGAGAATTTTTTTCGCTTTTTTACTATTACAGTTGTACGACTTTATTTGAAATTCAACTACAGTCGTATGACTGTAGACGAAGTACAGTCGTATGGCTGTACTTTACGGACAGAAAGAATCAAAGGGGCGTTCGACCTTCGTTTCTCATTTTCATTCTCCTTTCGTTTTCTCTCAAGATAATCCGATTCCAAACCTCCAAATTCATAAAAATGTTGAAGAAACTTGGAAAGAAATTGAAGAAGCTTTCTCCCAACCTGATTCAGGGACCCGGAAATGCACAGGATATTTCATTTGTTGGTGTTGCGGATTGGTATGGCCACCCATATTATGCAGACCATTTTGGAGTCCGTTTCGGGTCGGAGATTCCCATCTTGCCGGAGATGGGTTTGCATTTGTCGTCACTTCAGGTTGGTACCCGAGTCCGAGCCTTAATGTTGAATTTTTCAATATTTTTCCATTTGAGTTTTTTAATTTGACTTACATGATTTACTGCTTTCTGGGTGGATTGATTGAGTAGAATGCGTGCTAGGAGCCCCCTGTAGTTCATAGGAACAAAAATCTAGGAAAAACAACTTAGAAATCATAAAAAATGGCCTTTGGAACGAATTCTGTCCGCAGGTTATGAACAGTCGTACGTCTTATGTTACGCACGTGTGACACGTGTTACAGTCGTACGACTGTAATTTTTTTTTATAATGATGATGATCAATGATTAATGAGATATTTATTGTAATATATGCATGCCTTTTTTTTTAATGATGATGATCAATGATTAATGTGATAAATTGTGCAAAAATTAAATATGTATACGTTGTACTTACTGAATGTGTAGGATCAGGAGATTTCTGGCTGTGGAAATCTCTCTTTACCCCGGGTCTGGTAGGGTTGTCTCCCCGAGTCTGTGAGGACCCGAGTTAGGCTCTTAGGCCTAGAGGCTATCATTCTGTCACTGCCAGAGAGTACACCCCATACTACTTATGCCGTGATGACGCATTGTGTGAGAGGTGGGTCTGCACCACCCACATCTTCCATCTCCCGATAGGTGAGTTCATTGCCACTCCTTCCGATTTTGTGGTGATTACGGGCTTTAGGTTTGGCGAGACCCCGATCGGCTTCAACTGCTACCTGACCTGTCATCAGCTAGTGGATGACTACATCAGTAGGTTGATTGGTTGCACCCCAAGAGGGGGAAAATTCTATGCCCCAGGGTAGAGGCTTATTAGGCTGCTCGCCCAAACCTTTCAGAGGAGGACGTGGAGAGGTATGCTCGGGCCTACATACTCATTCTGTTGTCTTGCACCCTATTTCCTACTGGGCAGAGTACTTGTCACATGACGCTGCTCCTGACTCTGGAGGATTTAACTGTCTTTCCTACTTTGGATTAGGCCCAAGCTGCTCTTGGGCAGCTGTATTATGGATTAGAACTATGTGCCAGAGGGAGGCAGCAGGAGATTTTGGGTTTCTGGCTGGGCTTACTGGTATAATCCTTTTTCCCTTTCTCTCTCTCTCTTTTTTTTCACTCTTTTATTAATTGCAGATTTGGGTGTTTGAGCACCGTATTTTGGAGTCACCCGAGCTGCGGGATGTTCAAGGTGAGGATCGCCCGACTGTCTTGCGCACTTAGACACAGGGGTGGCAGGGCATCGGTCATGATTTGGGGGAGATACGCCAGGGTCTTCAGGAGGTCTCCTGGCAGAGGGTAAGCAAACTAATTTTCGTTAATAAGAGAAATTTAATTTAGCATTTACTTACCTGTTCTGAAATCTTTGTTTCTGTGATTGTGTTGTTGCAGCTTGACCACTTTCCATGGCAAGGTCAGGGAGCCTTGCCTCCTGTTGTGCATGTTTCTATGCTGTATGATGATCGCAGGCTTGTCCTCGAATGCCCTATGTCCCAGGAGTGGTACCTGGGCTAGCGCCTTCGTTTAGCAGATCATGTAGACGGCCTTGCTAGCCGGCTTGTTCCTCCACCGCTCCCTCATTCATTATTCTGGCCCCACATTGCTGATCCTGCTATGGATCCGGACATCTTTGGGGATGGATACATTGTAGATTCCGTTGATGGTGATTATTTGGCTTTCATCCGCGAGTGTCTGCTGCCTGTCCAGGGTGATGTGCCAGTGGCTCCTCCCGGTCGTCAGGTATTTATTTATTTATTTATTTTGTGTCTAACCATTTTTTTCATTTACAGGTTAAGAGACGCAGAGGGTCAAGTTTTGCTCAGCCATCTGGTCTAGAATACGAGGGCGCTGAGAGCGCCACTACTGGTGGGCATAACCCTGTTCAGGACAGGAGTCATCCTGTACGTTCTGCCAGTGCTGCGGCATCCACTTCTCAAGCTGCTAGGGTGGTGGAGGGTCAGCTGATGACGGATCTTAGGACCGGCTTCAGTCTGATAGGGCTAGATGGCGGCCATGATTATACGGAGCTGCCGATTCACAGTGAGCGACTGCTTGTGTTTGCCTTGGTGGACACCACTCATGTAAGTCTTTTTTTTGTCTTTTTGTCTTCTTTTTTTTTTTTTTTTTTTTGACACTCCTGTATGCTCTAGGTCCCTCGGGCTCAGGTGCAGGACATAGCCTATCAGTACTTGGGCTTGGAGGCCTTTATGGTTCAGGAGAATGCCGCCTGGGTGGTAAGCATTCTGTAGTCCCTGCGTTATCACATAATTTATGCAATGCATGAATGACTATGAATGTATGTATGCATGTTAATTTGTATTGTTATATTGCAGACTCAAGTACGGATGCTGCAGGGTCAAGCTAGGCAAGCCGCAGTTTTTGAGGCTCAGTCCTTGGCTGCGACACAGGGCTGACTCAGGTGCGAGTCGATTTGGACAGGGTGCAGGCTGATTACCAGACTCAGTTGGGATGAGTGCAGGCTGATTATCAGACTCGGTTGGGACGAGTGCAGGCTGACTTCCACCGGATGCGGGAAGACTTCGATGCTTATAGATTGGTGCATCCGAGTGAGTCTGAGTTGTCTGAGGAGGATGAGAGATAGACCGGATGTTTTGTACTACACACATTTTTTTTAATAACATTCTAACTGAGCTTCACTTATTTATAACATGAATTTCATTTTCATTATCATGGGCTTGGATGCAATAACCTACTAATGGATGTTTATGTGTAATGGCACAATGTATGCGATACGAACATCTAAGCAGAATATCAAACATGCATAATATCATTACAACGATATCATAATGAGTACGATAGAGAAATTAATAGTGACTCCGACTTTAGACATCACCTTCTTCTTGTTACCAACACGTCCTCTCAGTTTTCCGTGTCAGAAATTTTCTCTTTATGGTTTCTCTCTTTTTTTTTTGAATGTTCCAAGAGTTCTGTGCAAGCATTCTAACCGAATTGATCTCTTTGTATTGATCCGTTTTTAGATTGGAAAGCACACCTTGACAATGTTCATCAGAAGTTATGAGAACATTGCTACTGATGACATCCAGTGGTTTGGCCTTTACCTACCCTTAGTATTAGAGGTTTGTACTTGAGGTATAAAGCACTAAATCAGACATGGTCCACTGTGTGCTGTCACCCGTATGTGGACATTGACATGCAATGACATGACGAATGCATATTGAATATCAAAATTGAATATAAAACATCTACGACATAATGAATATGGATGCATTAGGAAAATCCAAAGTGTGGCCCTGGTTTCGATTGATGCCCCTTCAAATTACCAATATTTCCTTTCGGTTTTCCACATTGGAGGATTTTTTTTTTGCTAACATATGTTAGAGTGTACAGCTGAGCACTGAACTGCATCAATTGATCACCCACTGGATACCCCAAGATTTAAACCCATATGCATGTTTCCAATTCACCTCAGATTCCAACTCGTACACAGTTCTCAAAGATGAACACAGCTTTTAATCCTTCAAAGCGCGGCCCCAGAAGATGAAATAACCACCGATAAGTAGTCACTTTCGTTGTGGCCGAAGACTGAGTTCTTGAAATGGTTGGTAAATGCAACTTTCTTTTGGATATTGTCGCAGCAGGCTTTGCAAATCCTCCTATTCGTGATTGTTAAAGGGTTTGTAAAACCTGGTTGCCCTAACAATGTTGGTTGAAGTTCATAAGTGCATAACCAAAATTCACTCCAATCCTGGAGTCCATAAGCAAATAGAGGAAATCATAAGCAGACTGTTCTTTGGACTTGCTCTTATTTTCCTCCAGACAATGTTTGTCCAGAATTTACAGCATTGCTCCAATATTATTGGTGAAGTCCACTAATGCACCACCAGGATTGAAGAGAAGTGGTGTGAGATATAAGAGTATTCTCAATCTTGTACAAGTTGATGATAAACGAAGACTGATAGAAACAGTGCTATAACCATTTGCTCCATCGTCCTTTTGGTAGTGAGATGATGTGGAAAAGTACAATATTAGACAGCATTGGGGTTCAATTTCTTGTTGGAAACCGTTAATGGCAAAGAATAAGGTTTCAAAGAATCAGTTCTAGAGAAGAATAAACAGGCAATTCATCAAACAAGTGTTCAAGCCCTGTATGTAAACGGAAGGGAAAAGGTGTTAAAGGTATGGATGAAGATCGAGATGGAGAGTGTTTTGGGTTTGAAAATATAGGAGCCCAAATCTTTCACAAGTTGTTTGAAAATGAGAAAGTCCAAATTTTTCACAGAAAGGGTGCGAAAGATCCAGTGGCGATGGAAATTGATATAATGAATCATTCCCGTGTTAATTATAGCTGCCATATGAGAGAGAAATTCTTCCATCTGCACTGATCTTTTTTTTTTTTTTTGAAAGGAACTAAATCCAAGCCACAACCACCTCTTGGTTTTCCTGCTACATTCAAATTCGTGCATGTCATGTGTGCTTAATATGTCTTTTTGGATGGACAATGCATGCGTAACGTCATGTGCACAGGAATGTCATGCAAACAAGATTATACATGCATTACAACCAAGGAATGATTCAGAGTTTTACAATAAGGTGGATGGTGAAGGTCATTTGAATTTCTCGATGGTTGGTGCTTTGGATAAGTTTGGGTTTTTATGTTCGGGGTTTTGGTATAGGGTACTTTCTTGGGTATGGAATTAGGCTTACAGCTTCATTTTGGGGATTTACTCTGAATTTTAGCAATAGCCTTGGGTTTGGAATCATTTAGGTATTATGTAGGCTGCTCAAGTTGACACTTTAGGGCAGGATCAAAAGCATTTTGGACCGTGATTTGAAAGAACCGCTGATCTGGGTCGGTAAATGGCTTAGCAGGGGTAATGCCATCCCATTACTTATTTCTCACTCAAGCTCACATTTCAAGAGGGGTTAAATCAGAGATAGATTCACTTTTAGGTTCCCCACAATACTCAAAATGATGTCATGCATTTTGATATTATGTGTGTTGGATATGTCATTTCAGATGGTCAAATGCATGCATAATGCCATGTACAAGTAATCATCACATAAGTAGGACGAAAATAAATCTTACTGCATTCATGATTAATTCAATACATCCCACAAACAAAATGAGTCCCTTGTAAAAAGGGGATCTCCAAGAGGCATTGATCTCATAGAATCCGATTATTTTTCGATTGGTCACCATTTCAGCTTCAGCATCCTCGACCCACTCTTATCAAACTAGACTTTGAAGTTATTCATCATATTCCTCTCCTCAGGAGACTTGAGAAATTTCCTTAGTGGTCTCCCTGATTGCCCCCGGTCGTTTATCAGAGAGGGTCGAGGTTTCCAATTTCCCATCGTCGACTAGCTTTTGGATCTCCTTTCCTAACGTAAAACAATCATTGGTTCGATGGCCCAGCATCATATGATAGCTGCAGAAATTGTTCTTTTGTGTTTTTTCTGGCTCTACAAATGGCCTAATACTCTGCAGGAGACCCTCCTTTCTATATCTGAAGAATAGCTTGCTTAATGAGTTAGCCCATGGAGAAATGCCTTTTCCACTACCCCCGGTAAGTGAGTTTTTGGTATGCCGTGAAATGGAGTCGGTGCCAACATTCGTCTTAAGGGGCCTCTTCAGTTCTATTTCATCAGTTGGCCTTGGCAAACCCGAATCTTGGAGAGAGGGCCTTCCAAGGTGTCGAGGGCAAGTGTTAGCAATCTGGGCATTCTATTTCTCGCTAGCATCAGTATTGGAGTCTAAGAATACCGTGTTTTTCATTTTCCCTTTGAGTTCTACCACTCATGCTTCCAATTCGATGCACTTTGCTGTCAGTCTTTCTACTCTGTCAAGATCACCTCCCAGCACTGCTCTCAGCATTTCTGCCGCTTCCTTCCTGACCGCCTTTTGAAACCGTGATGAGGCGATATGATCCTCCACGATATCCGTTATGGAGTTGAAGTTCATTGGGTTGGCCATTCTCAAAATCTTTTCCCTTTTCCCTCTGATAAGAATACTTATTAGCATTGACGGGTGCATACGCATGAAGAATACCAAATCACAGATGATGTAGGCATGGCTGCATGATGGGATATGTAAGTGCATGAATGATGAGTTGCATATATGATGTCACGAGGGAGATGATGATGAGGAAGATTTTTTTTTAATTTTCTGGACATTCCAAGAACACCCAATGCCGTGCAAGAGATAATGCGAAAAGATTACGTGTGGACCGCCACACAAACAGGAGTTCGGCGCTTTTGGAGCACCTAATGAACTTTGTGAAATGATCGCATGTGTGCCAACATGCGGACAGAGTTTCGACACCTTGTAGGTCTATGAGACGAAGTGAAATGGTCACTTAGGGGCCGGCCCATGGACAGAGTTCTGATGCTTTTAAGCCATATGATATGAGATGATGTTTACTGACAAGTCACGTGTAAGTAAGGACACGGACGGAAATTCGGCATTCATAGAATGCCTTTTATGATTTAGTAATGTTATGAAATGCCCCTATATGCATAATAATCTAGTACTCATGGAGCACCTCAAATGATACAACAATATCATGTAACAATCCGAAATGGATCGCGACACACCAACAGAACTTCGGCATCCCCACGACGCCAATGATAAATGATGTGAAGCCATGCAATGATGTCGTGTGACCCGCTACACGAAAATAGACCTAAAACCATTGTGGTCTCCTATTGAATGAAATGGTCTAGTGAAATGGCCAAGTGTATTCTAGTTCACGGGCATAACACGGGTAGTTTTAGGACTCCTGATATGTTATGAAATGAAATGACCGTGAAGGGTATCCTCAGAATGTCCTTAATTTAAATGATATGAAATAACGTGAATGCTTGTGTCACACAAAAACATGGTTAGGATGCATGACATACATGATGATGTCGTGTATGCTTTGCAAAGATAACAATATACAGGACGTAAATGTGCATGGCACACAAATAAAATGTCGTGGCTGCATGAAAATGTGGTTAGAATAAATGCCATGCTTATGTTGATGTCTTGAAAATGGCTACACAAAAACGTGGTTAGAATGGCACATATGCAAAGTTTCGGCGCTCGGGGAGCACCTTGGGTTTTTCATGTTGTAATATGAGATGAACGCGCACCTGGCACACGGTCTGGATTTCGACGCTCGGGGAGCTCCTTGGGTTTTAATGTCGTGATATGAAATGAACTCGTCTTTGGTGCACGAATGGAATTTCGATGCTCGGGGAGCATCTTAACTTTCAAATCGTGATATAAAATGAATACGTTCTTGGTGAACGGGCAGAGTTTCGGCGCTTAAGGGAGCATTTTGGGTTTTTGTGATGTGAAATGAGATGAACATGCGCGTGGCACATGGTCAGGATTTTCGGTGCTCGGGGAGCACCTAAATGATTTAATGTGTGAAATGAAATTTTTAGTGCTCGTGTAGCACCTAAATGATTTAATGGATGCGATGAAATTTTTCGGCGCTCGTGGAGCGCCTAAATGACTTAATGCATGCGATGGAATTTTTCGGTGCTCATGGAACACCTAAATGATTTGGTGCATGAAATGGAGTTTTTTCGGCGCTCCTAGAGCGCCTAAATGGCCTAATGGATGCAATGAAATTTTTCGGCGCTCGTGGAGCACCTAAATGGCTTAATGGATGCAATGAAATTTTTCGTCTCTTGTGGAGCGCCTAAATGACTTAATGTATGCGATGAAATTTTTCGGCCCTCGTGGAGCACCTAAATGATATAGTGCATGAAATGGAATTTTTTTGGTGCTCGTGGAGCACCTAAATGGCTTAATGCATGAAATTGAATTTTTTGGGCGCTCGTGGAGCACCTAAATGGCTTAATGGATGTGATGAAATTTTTCGGCGCTTCATGACATAATGTATGCGATGGAATTTTTCGGCACTCGTGGAGCACCTAAATGACTTAATGCATGAAATGGAATTTTTTCGGCGCTCGTGGAGCACTAAAATGACTTAGTGCATGAAATGGAATTTTTTCGGCGCTCGTGGAGCGTCTAAATGGCTTAATGGATGCGATGAAATTTTTCGGCACTCGTGGAGCGCCTAAGTGACTTAATGTATGCGATGGAATTTTTCGATCCTCGTGGAGCACCTAAATGATTTCCTACTTGGCAGGCAGTGTGATGTGGGTGACTTTTATGGAATTGTTCAAGGCCCACGAGAATGTTTTATGCATGACATGCATTCCATATGGCTACAAAACAACTCAGTTAATGCTTATGACACTCAAATGATATATGTGAATTAGTTTTTTTCACACAATGAGAAAATGCATGGCTGCAAAAATATGGTTAGCATAAATGTCACACGAGTGATTAATGTATTTTCACGCGAAGAATGCAAGTGGCTGTACAGGAGATATGAGTTAGTATCACACAAATGCTTTCCGTGTAGTATGTCATGTTCATGAAAAAAATGTTGATGATGGTATGTTATGAAGAAAGAAGAGGCAAGTATCATATTGCATACAAAGCGTATTCCTCCAACCTTATTCCTCCAAACATGGTCGGTCTCAGAAATTTTAACCGAGTCCTAGGTGGGGTTCTCTTCGATCATCAATCGGGGATGATGAAGGCGCAATTTATAATATTCACACTATTTATTTTGGTATCCTAAGCCTATATGAGTTCGGTCCAAGTCGGGTTAAAATCAAGGCTCCCATAGCAAGATATACTCCTCACTTCTCCCCACTCAAGGGTCCAAACGAAGGGGTTCATACGAGGCTATGGGTGGTGTTTCGTATCCGTGCCCCTAAGACCATGAGGAACAAAGGCGACACTTCAACAATTCACCGAGCTAAATAATTGATACTTAACCTAATGCAAGGATGTCTAACTAAAAATGCAAAATAAAATGCCATGCAAGAATCATCCACCTTATTTCGATTAGACATTTTTCAGGGCTTGTCAAATTCTTTTAAGTTTTAAGAAAAACTTTTGTAAGAAATCCCCAGCAGAGTCGCCACTGTGAGCAAGCGACGTTATTCGATGGAACGCGGACTCCCTTTCGAAAGGGGTGCCTCGATTTCCGGCGGACCCCTCCCTCACGTGGGGTTTTTAGATTAGAAATTCGTTTTTAGAAGATCGGATTGTTTCGTAAAAGAACCGAGACCTAAATCTCGATAAAAAGTGTAGGAGTCGCCACCTGACTCAGCTCAACCGGAAAATTACAGTGTAGTTGAACCAAAGCGGGAACTGCCACACTTTCCAGAGATCTAGGTTCGGACAAGTCCCTTATTTCATGTCTAATCAAAATAAATATGGCCAATGTTCTATGATGACACTTTAAATTTCTAAGAATTGATTTTATTGACTTGAAACATACTGCGTACAGACAAATAAAGATAAAACAGTAAATATATATATAAATTATTACAACCCAATCAAATGAAAAAAAAAACTCTCGGCCTCAAGTTACAAGCGCCTAGAATACACGAGAATCTGAAAATTACAATCGCCTAGAATACACGAATTAAGCTATAAATTAAATTAAAAGTAAAAATAAAGAAATTAAAGCTGCAAAACAAATGGTTAGCATAGTTTATAGCACACCACAAATTGGACTCAGATAGGACAGAATTGCAGATTTTAGAGATCGGAGGCATGCATATAGGGGCATAACCGGGTCGGCTCGGCTAGCCGGCCTGATTAGACCTGGAAAAAATTTTGAAACGTTCTTGTATTTTGGTTTTGTGAGAAAATCGTTTTGAAAACATTTTTCCGGTTTAATTTAATTTAACACGTGAGGTGCGTTGGTTTTCTGGAGAATCGGGTCTCCGTCGTGGTATTGTTTTAAATGCAATTTCACTGGAAATTAAATCTAAGGTAGTGAATGCACACAACAAAATTCATTTTTTGTGATTTTCTTGTTTTTCTGAATTTTTAGGATTTTTATGAATTTTTATGATTTTTATGGGTTTTTCCTGATTTTCTACTTCTCGGTAAGCATTACAGTCGTACGACTGTAACTACAGTCGTGCAACTTTAGCTTACCCTTAAGTAGAAATCGCCAAATTTATTTAAATAAAAAGGTAAAAACCGAAGAAATTTAGTAAAAGTCATACGACTATAGACAATATGGCACGACTGTAATTACAGTAGTTCCTCTGTTCTTTGTGACAAGAACAGTCGTACGACTGTTCTTAATTTTCCAGAAATAGCAAGCCAAGAAAAGCAAGTTTTATGCACAAAAATCAACCAAAACACCCGAAAAACACAGAAAAATGAGGGATTAAAGTGTGTTTACCTCTTTGGCGCTGATCCACCGTAGGAATGACCCCTGGCAACGCACCAATCCACTTCAAATTGCTCCTTTTCCTTGGTGTGTCAAGGTTGCAAAATGGGTCCAAAAATCTCCAAAATGTTACGAATTTATGTAGATTTAAGTCTGGAAATTGATTTATATTTTGTGTGACAAGTTTGACCTACGATTTCTAATTAATTTTAGGCCTTAACACACTGAAATTAAAAAGAAAAGAGTAGAAGCAAGGATGAAGTTTTGGTTTCTTTCTTTTTTCTCTTTTCCTTCAATTTCTCTCTCAAGTTTTTCTCAATTATTTCTTGCCAAAAGGTCCAATCCCTCTCTTCTTTTCTACCTTTTATCTTCCCTTGCTTCTGAATCCAGACGAGCGTTAATTGCTTTGAAGATTTTGGCCAATTTTTTATTTCAGAGGTATGGGATCTGCAACCTGCCCCGACCTTACAGTTGTACGATTGTAATTTACTGTAACAAATCCCCACGACTATAATTACAATCGTGGTAATCAAGCCTCTTTTAAAAAAAAATACCCGGAAAATTCCATGTTCACAGGTGTTAATTTTTTATGAATAATGTCTATAATCAACCAAAATGGATAAGATTATAGGAAACAATCTGATTGAAACCATCAAAAAATACTTACCGATATGTTTTCCCTGATGTTTTTGCTTCACTTTTCGTAATTACATTTCTTTCTTACCTAATAGGTGTGAAGCATATCTTATTTTGTAAAATAATGTTATTGACTTATTTAATACTTTATTGATAATGTATTTTTATCGCTTAGGCTTGTGACCTATGTCGATCACATATACTCCCGATGATATATTTCGAGGTATAGGCTGTTGGTAGGCACTTGATGATGATTTTGTATGAACGGACAACGTTTTCGACGGAACGCGGACTCCCTTTTGGAAGGGACGCCTCGATCTCGGGCAAACCCCTCCCTTGCGTGGGGTTTTTATAATAAAATTCTTTTTTAGAAAATTAGATTATTTTGTAAAAGAATCGAGACCTAAGTCTCGATGAAGAGTGTAGGAGTCGCCACCCGGCTCAGCTCAACCAGGAAATTTCAGTGTAGCTGAACCGGACGAACGGCTGCCACACTATCCACAGATCTAGGTCCGGACAAGTCCTCTATTTCATGTCTAATCAAAATAAATACGGCCAATGTTCAAGTATAGTATTTTAAATTCTAAAGATGGATTTTATTGCATTAAATTAAGCATACAGCGCACACACAAATAACGTAAAATAGTAAATAATTAAATGATTATAACCTGATCGAATAAAAAATAAAAACTCTCGTCCTCACTTTACAACCGCCTAAAATCCACGATTTATCTAAAAAATACAATTGCTTAGGATATACGGATAAATCTATTAAATACATCCAAAATAAAAATAAAACTAACTAAAAGCTGCAAAACAAAGGGTTAGCAAAATATACGGCACGCCACAAATAGGACTCAAGTAAGACAAAATGAGATTTTAAGGATTTGGGAACATGTATTTAAGGGGATAACCGGGTCAGCTCAGCTAGCCGGCCCGATTAGACCTGCAAAACATTTTGAAATGTCCCTGTATTTTGGTTTTATGAGAAAATCATTTTGAAAACAATTTATTTTCCAGTTTAATTCAATTTAGCATGTGAGGTGGGTCGGTTTTCGGGAGAATCGGGTCTCCGTCTTGGTATTGTTGTAAATGAAAAAATGCTAAAAATTAAACCTAAGGTCGTGAATGCACACAACAAAATTCATTTTGATGATTTTCTGGTTTTTTTTTATTTTTGCGGATTTTTAGAAATTTTTCTGGATTATTCTGGAAATTCTGCCCTTGGACGAGCATTACAGTCATGCGACTGTAACTACGGTCGTACCACAGTAATTATAGTCGTGCGACTGTAATTCCCCTAATTTCAGGATTTTGCCAAAATTATTCAAAACATTGGAGGGAAATAAAAAACACTCGTACGACTGTAACTATAGTCGTACGACTGTTCTTCAATTTAAGAACGGTCGTACGACTTTTCTTGATTTCCAGAAACAGCAAATGGGAAAAATGAACTTTTATGCACCAAAACACCCCAAATCGCCCAGAAAGCATAAGAAAATGAGGGATTGAAGTGTGTTTACCTCTTTGGCACTAATCCACCGTAGGAATGACCCCTAGCAACGCACCAATCCACTTCAAATTACTCTTTTCCCTTTAAGTTGAGGTTTAAAGAGTTGGGTCCAAAATCTCCAAAATGTCAGGGATTCTGAGAGTTGTTAGTCTGAATTTAATGGAGTTTAGAATATCAGATTATCAACCTAAGATTTCTATCCAATTTTAAGCTTAATACTTCAAGAATCAAAAAGAAAAGAGTGTGCCTTTGTATGAGCTTTCCTTCCCTTCTCTCTTCTCTTTCTTTTCTCTTTCTGAAATCTCTCAAATCTCATAGCTCCCCCCTCTTTCTAACTTTCTTCCTTTTTATCTCTTCTTTTCCTTTCTTTTGGCTGCAAAGGGGGCGAGCATTAATTGCTCTCCCCCTTAGCCCCTAATTTTCTGTCTCCTAGGTGTAGGCTACTGTACCTGGGCCGATATTGCAGTCGTACGACTGTAATATAATACCACGACTGCAACTACAGTCGTGGTATGACAACTCTTTTTTTTCTTTTTTCTTTTTTTTTTCAAGTACAGAAAATTCCGGCGCTTATAGCTGCCCCTCGCATGATCAAATTCAACACCCGGATCTAAATTTAAAATTCCTGAGATGATGAATTTGAGAGTGCGAATCAAAGTGCTGTAAACACAAGAAAGAACCCACAGTTGAAATAAGCCGATACCGGGTCTAGGTTACCCGAGGTGAAGCTGGAGAAGAAATAAGCCGTTACTGGGTTTAGGTTACCCGAGTCGAAGGGAGATGGAATGCGGATTGGCCGATACCGGGTGTAGGTTACCCGAGGCAAAGGGAGGTGGAATGCAGTTTGGTTGATACCGGGTCTAGGTTACCCGAGGCAAAGGAAGGTGGAAGGCGGATAGGCCGATGTCGGGTTTAGATTACCCGAGGCAAGGAAGAAGATGAAATAAGTTGATATCGGGTTTAGGTTACCCAAGGCAAGGAAGGTGGAATGCGGTTGAGCCGATACCAGGTTTAGGTTACCCGAGGCAAGGAAGATGAAAGGCGGATAGGTCGATACCGGGTTTAGGTTACCCGAGGCAAGGAAGGTGGAAGGCGGATAAGCCGATACCGGGTCTATGTTACCCGAGGCAAGGAAGGTGGAAGGCGGATAAGCCGATACCGGGTCTAGGTAACCCAAAGCAAGGATGGAAGTGAAATAAGCCGATACCGAGTTTAGGTTACCCGAGGCAAGGATGGGAGTGAAATAAGCCGATACCAGGTTTAGGTTACCCGAGGCAAGGATTGCTGGTGAAAAAAGTCGATACCGAGTTTAGGTTACCCGAGGCAAGGATGGAAGTGAAATAAGCCGATACCGGGTTTACGTTACCCGAGGCAAGGATGGGAGTGAAATAAGCCGATACCGGGTTTAGGTTACCCGAGGCAAGGATGGAAGTGAAATGAGCCGATACCGGGTCTAGGTTACCCGAGGCAAGGATTACTGGGGATCTGGAATGAAGCCGATTTGGACCGATACCGGATTTATGTTACCCGAGGTGGATCTGCTGGGGATTTAGAGTGAAGTCGATCTGGACCGATGCCGGGTTTATATTACACGAGGTGGATCTGCTAGAGATTTGTCCGTATCTCAGACAATGATGAGGAATTCCCGCATTAGAAATAGCAAGTCTTCCTTCCTTGATCGAGAGATTTTGAACAAAAATTTTTGCCGATTCGATCAAGAATGGAGATTAGCTGGAGATGGATGCTCTGTGTATGTCATGTATGTATGCACGATGATGCATATGCACATGGAGATTAAGTGATGCATTTCTTATTGTTTGTGTGAGATTGATATTTCTCCTTTTTGCTGGGGAAGGTATGTTTTGCTCCTGGCCGGTGGAAGACGTTCTTTGCATAAGGTTTTCCCTTGTTGAAGATATATGTGAGGACTGCTGGGGAAATGAGATAATTGCTAGGAATGCATGACATTGCTGGGGAAAAGGATCATAGTATCCTTTGTACATGTTTCGCTGGGGAGTGATGTGAAGAATCTTGCTGGGGAGATGATGGAAAGACTTTGCTTCTCACCCCTGTAATTTATGAATCTGGAAGTGCTCTAAATTTTGCCCGGGTTGCCCAATGCGGGTTTTCAGCCTAGCGAGCTGCTCTAATTTTTACCTGGGGCGCCTTTTGGTTTTCACCCCAGCGAGCTTTTTTTTTTTTAAGACCGATCGAAACAGCAAGTTCTTGGACAATCACTGTCGCTCTTCAAAAAACTGAATTAGCTTCGGAGGATGACAAAGGATTTCAGATTGTATGTATTTAGTACATTTCCATTTGTTAAATAACGTGATATGTTCGACTAGTTAAATGCAAAGTGCTTTCCTTAAATGGATGTTTGAGCAAGATAACTTTGTTTATGCATTTTGTCATAACCATGCAAATATATTTAAACAAATATTCCACTTTATTGATGAAATCACAATGAGTACATTTGAAAAGATTAATTCCCCAGATGGTATACATTCCACACAGAGCCAAAATCCGGTCCCTTTCAGATTTTCTAACTGATCATTTTCTCTCGTGTCATAATTTTTCCCTAGGCCGTTCTTTTGAGTTTTCAGCCTACCAGACCCTTTTTTTCTTTTTAAACATGATAAAACCTTAAGCGGTCTTGGTTGATAGGATTTGTGAACTCATTTCCATCCATGTCCATGATGCTGACACCACCTCTTGATAGCACTTTTTTCACAACATAAGGTCCTTCCTAATTAGGCCTGAATTTTCCTCTAACATCAACAGTTGAAGGCCTTAATTGTTTCAACACTAAATCTCTTGCTTTCAACTGCTGCTTGGAGTACTTCACATTTGAATTACAGGCCCTGACCATTATGTGTTGGTACACCTGTAGATGATCCAGTGCTTTTAGCCGCTTTTCATCTAGCACCGCTAACTGCTCGTATCTGGCTTGGACCCATTCAGTTTCTGGTAACTGGGCTTCCAAGGTGACTTTGAGTGACTTGAGCTCTATTTCTACTAGTAACACTGCTGCCATACCATATACCAAAGCATAAGGAGTTTCTCCTGTCGACGTTCTGACACTGGTTCTGTAACCCCAAAGAGCGTACGGTAATTTGTCAGTCCAATCTCTATAGGTGGTTACCATTTTTTATAAGATCTTCTTTATCGCCTTATTAGCTACCTCCACTTCACCATTAGCTTGGGGTCTGTATGGAGAAGACTTGTGGTGTCCAATGCCATGTTCTACAAGTAGCTCAGCTATTGCCCCTTGAAACTGCACTACATTGTCAGTCACTATGTGATGGGGAATTCCATATCGAGCAAAGATGTTCTTTTGGATGAACTTAACCATTTGCTTGGCTGTTACACTGGCAAAGGATTCTGCTTCTACCCACTAGATACAGCTAGATGAATTTCACCAATCATATCTATTCCCCATGATGAAAATGGCCAAGGGGATGCCAGATTCTGTAGCTCAGGTGGTGGAAGATGACTGATATCAGCATAGATCTGACACTCATGACATCTCTTTACCTTCCTTATACAATCAGCCTGCACAGTCATCCAGAAGTACCCATGTCTCATTATTTTCCTAGCCATAGCAAGTCCATTCATATGCAGGCCGTAAGACCCCGTATGCACCTACTGCATCACTGTTTTTGCCTCCTGTTCTATCAGACATCTTAGGAGGACTCCATTTGCTGTTCTTTTGTATAGCTTATCTTCAAAGATTTTGAACTAACCAGCTACCTCAATGACATCTTATCAGAATACTGGCTCCTTCTGGATATTTTCCTTCCTTTACATACTAGTAGATGTCGAAGAACCATGGCTTTTCTTCAGCTGTTAATTCCGTTACTTCGTGTACCTCGAAGCAAGGTTGTCTGGAAGTTGCTATAACCAGTGGCTGGACTTGAGTTTCTTCTGGATTTTCCCATATAAAAGATAGAGTTGCTAGTGCATTAGCCATCTTGTTCTCATCCCCGGGGACATGTCTAAATTCACATTGGCCAAATAACTCTTTTCTGAACTGTAGTAGCTCTAAGTAAGGTCGTAAGGCTTCTTCTTTCAGCTCCCATTCGCCCTGAGCTTGCCTGATCACCAAAAGTGAATCTCCAATGATTAAGACGTCATTTACCCCTAGTGCCAATAGAGCTTCCATCCCAAACATGCATGCCTCATATTCTACCCCGTTATTGGTTATCGGAAAGTTCAACCTCTTAGATAAAGGAATGATTTCACCGTTCGACATTGCTATTAGCACCCCGATTCCAGTACCCTTTCTGTTCACTACCCCATCGAAGCACATAACCTACCTTTTTACTTCAACCATAGCCAATTGTTCATCTGGGAACTCTAAATTCTCCGTGTAATCTAACTCCAGTGGTTGATTCACTAGGAATTCCGCTACGGCTCTCCCTTTATTGGTTTTCTTAGTGATGTACTCGATGTTGAACTCGGATAAGAGTAATAACCACCTAGAAAACTTCCCAACAAGCACCGGTGCTTTATACAGATATTTCATAGGATCCACCTTGGCCACGGCTTGTATTTTGTATGACTGGAAGTAATGACACAGCTTCTTGGTCAGCCAGACCATCGCCACACACGTCTTCTCCACCAGTGTGTATTTGGTTTCATATTCTAGCAGCTTCTTACTGAGGTAGTAGATAGGGTACTCCTTCTTCCCGTCTTGTTCCTGTGCCAGCATTGCTCCTATGGAGGAGTCTTCGACAGCTAAGTACAGAATCAAAGGCTTCCCTAGAATTGGTGGGCTCAGCACTGGCGACTTTACCAGATAAGCCTTGATTTTCTCAAATGCCAGCTGACATCTGTCATCCCATATAATCGACTGATCTTTCTTTAACAACTTAAAGATTAGTTCACAAGTGGAAGTCAACCGTGCTATGAAGCGGCTGACGTATTGTAAGGAGCCTAAGAATGAGCGGGCTTCCTTCTCTGTCTTGGAGCTGGCATATCTCGAATGGCCTTGATCTTATCTCGGTCCATCTTTATTCCCCTCTGGCAGACTACATGGCCCAACAGCTTCCCTGATGTGAACCCGAATATGCACTTCTTGGGATTAAGTCGCAAGTTATACTCTCAGATACGAGTAAGAAATCTATCCAGGATAAGAGGATGTTCCTCCCGGGTCACTGATTTGACCAGCATATCATCGACATACACTTTGACTTCTTTGTGGATCATATCATGCAGCAGGGTTGTGACAGCCCTTTGATAAGTGGCTCCAGCACTCTTGAACCCGAAAGGCATTACTCTGTAGCAGAAGGTACCCCACTCTGTGATGAAGGATGTCATCACCTTGTCAATCACATCCATCAGGATCTGGTTGTACCCCGAAAAGCCATCCATGAAGGAATACATTGCTGCTTTTGCTGCACTACGAACCAAACCATCAATATGAGGCAGTGGGAAGTTGTCCTTTGGGCATGCCTTATTTAAATCCTAGTAGTCAACGTATACTCTGACCCTTCCATCCTTTTTGGGCACTGGAACAATATTAGCTAGCCATTCTGTGTATTCTACCACTTCAAGAAACTTGGCGTCTTTTTTTTTAGCCACCTCCTCTTTTACCAGTGCAGCCCATTCTGGCCTCAACCTCCTCAGCTTCTGCTTTACTAGCCTGAACTTGGGGTCGGTTGGAATCTTGTGCACTGATATCTCTGTGTCTACACTGAGCATGTCTTCATATGACCAGGCAAAAGCTTTAACATGTTTTTGTGGTATTCTTATTAATTCCCTTTCTTCCTCAGATTTTAACTCACGTGAAATGAATACCATTTTGGGGTTTTCATCTATAATTATGTTGATTTCATGCAATGCAGTGTCATGTATGCTAAATATGCTTGATGGTGATTCAAATACATGCACAGAATTATCAGGATAAACATCACATAAGTAAGCGAGCTGAGATTTCATTGCATTAAACTTGTCATAAAGTACATCATTCATATTGAAAATGGGAGAAACAGATACAACAAAATCATTTTCATCCTCCACAGGCGGAGGGCCTTGCACTTTTTTAGCTTCCACGTTTATCTTCAAAGCATCATTCAGGTCCACAGCCAGCTTTGCCTCTTTCTTAGCAGCAACGGTGATGTCCTCGCTTTTAGCCTTTTGCGCCTTAGCCTTTTCCATGATCTTGGCTATCTCAGCAACCACAGAGTCCAGGTTCACCTTGGTCATCAGCTCCTCACCAAACCCTTCTTTGGACTTCCCAAATGCCTTACTTAAGGCAGTAGTCAATACACCTAAAATTACTTCTACACTTTATTACAGGCTTTTTCTTTATCTTTCTCTTCAGCCACCTCCACTGCTTTTGCCATTACTTCAGGCGGCTCGCTTTGCAGAACAACAGACTTAGCAGCCGCCTCTTCTACCAACACAGGGGCCACTGATTCTTCTCAGCTTTTCTCAAAGTCAACAACATCAGTAAAAATTTCAAAGCTGGGGTATTCAATATTTCCGACCCTTACTGGTTCAGCCTGGCCATTGTAAAGCCCTTCTCTCGCTTTCAGGAATGGTTTCATCATAACCTTGCCATTCTTGCCCCTTCTCGGGTTCTTCTGATCAGATGTCTCCTCTGTATACCCAAGGCCAAACTGCTTTGGCTTTCCCGAGTCGATGTTAAACTCAGGCACCCCTTGCAAGTTGATTCCAAGTCCTATGCCCGGGACAAAGTTCTGTTTGTGCAAATATCGAGATAGCCACTCCGGCATATAATTTTCATAGATGACCATAGGAGCATTGGTAGCTTCCTCTTCCTCGATCACGGCGACTTAAAACCCACCAAAAGGTACAACTCATTCATTCATAGTGGCAATCATTGATTGGGCATCCGCCGCAACAGTCACAATCTCGCCATTTATCGAGAACTTAATTTTCTGGTGCAAGGTGGAAGGGACACCTCCTAGAAGGTGGAACCATGGCCTTCCTAACAATAGGGAGAAGGTGACCAGGATATCTATCACCGTGAAAATGACCATCGACTTGACTGGCCCAACCTCTACTTCAGTTTCAAAAGTCCCTCTCACTGTTCTCTTGGAGTCATCATATGCTCAGATTACTGTTGAGGACTTTTTCAGAAAATCTTCACCCAGGCCCAAACATGGCAGCATCTTCAACGGACATATATTCAATGTCAAGCCATCGTCCGCCATCACACATGGTATCACCTTATCCATCACATGGGCCCTGATGTAAAGGGCCTTGTTGTGAGCCTTTCCTTCACCAGGCAGATCTTTCTCGGAGAAAATAATGTCAAGAGACCCAATATGGATCTTATCTAATAGACAACACATGGCCTCCGGGGATGCAATAAGAGAAACCTCAATCTCCGACAACTTCTTTACCAAGGCTGCCCTATGCTCCTTAGAAGTCAACAGCATATGCCACAAACTGGCTTATGCAGGAGTCTTCTTTAACTGGGAAATAACTAAGTCCTCTTTCTCAACTCCCTCTGGTGCTGATGTGCTGCCGGATCCAGCCATCGGGGCCTTATCCTTCACTTGGTCTGTTGGTTGATACACCCTGCCACTTCGAGTCACATTCTGGACCTCCTGAACTTTTAGGTTCTTAATGGTTGGAGGCTTAACTGTCTCCTCTCTGCCAAACTCTTCATATTCGTCTTCCGAGTCAAGGTCATTCAGGCTTATTGGTTTGATTTCCTTCTGCTACATCTGCTTCTCATATTCTGACTCTACTTCAACTTCCCCTATTGCCACAGCTTCAATAGTGGGATTTGCCTGAAGGACTTGAGCAAAAATGAAATTAGCAGGCAGTCCTGAATGTACCAGATTGACCCACTTTTTAAATGCCGATAACGGGTTGGTCTTCGTGCTGGGCTTAGCCGGCTCCTGTAGCTTCCCTTCATCAATCAACTTTTGAATGGCGTCCCTTAGCCTATAACAATTGTTGGTTCTGTGGCCGGCGACAACATGGTATGTGCAGAAATTGTCTTTATCTACCTCGGCAGGTTTTTCAAATGGCCTTAGGGACTGTAGCAACCTATCATTTCTGCACTTAGCAAAAATCTTGACCAAGGGAAGAGTCCAAGGTGATATGCCTTGTCCCCCTGGATTCCTGTTCTGACTGCCTTGTTGCTGGGTTACTATAGCAACCTCTACTTGTTTCCCTTCCGAAGTCTGCCCCCCTTTTCCTCCAGAGCTTGAGCTAGAACCACACCAGACCCGGCAGCAACTGTTGATCTATATCCAGAACTATACCCTGAACTTCTACCACCCTTATGACTTGTCGCTTTCTCTTCTTCATCTCGCTCGATCTTCATGGCCATGCTGTAAACTGAAGGGGATTTAATCACACAAAACAAATACGCAGCGGAAAGAAAAGGATTAATCCCCGCCAAGGATCCATGTATATTGCATTGAATTGGAAAGAGGGTTAAAGAATTACCTTAATTCTTTGAAGGTTGAATCAATAGGAACCAAAATTGCTTCCCTCTACGGTTGATCCACACGGAGCAATACGTCCACCGCGTGCTAGCACCGGGATAGAAGAAACGGTTTCCTCGAATTGAGAGAGAGGCAGAAAATCAAATTTTCTCTTGGCTTAGGAAGAGAATTTCGGCTGGCCCCCTTTTTTGTTAGTATGGTGGCCGAATTCTACATGTATTATGAGTGTAGAGTCCCATTAGGTTTAGGTTAATTGTTTCCTTAAATAATTAACCTAAATAGTTAATTATAATTATAACCTAATACACCTATTAGTTATAATTATATATTAACCCACACAATTTTAATATTAATTCTCAATTAACATTAAATCAAATCAATTCTCCATAATACATATATGTATATATATAATATTATAATTAATTATATCTCCATATAATTTAATTATAATATGTAGCATACTTTATGCAATATTAATCACATTAATATTTATATATACATACATAAATATATATCACTATATATATTTATTCTCTTTCTCATTCATAAATTATTATCCAATAATAATTTATACCCGATAAGATGAACTTCATTTTGCTCTTGTGTGTGACCCCATAGGATCATATTAATTGGCAATAAGGAAATTACCATAATGTCCTTATAGGTCACAAGCGGACTCTAGCAAGCCATTACGACTACCCAATTAATATGATTGGAATGATCCAATACCTATTTATAGAATGTCATATTCCCTTTTGTCTCTTTGATATCAAGATTAATTATAAGACATGGTACACTTGTCAATCTTATATAATTAATCATATGCTTTCTCGATCTCAAAGTAAACTGTTCAGACAAATCAATTGATACTCTTATCAATTATTTGAGCACGGCCATGCATTTAACAGTCTTACTTATCGAGGGGCCCAGTGATATCGCTCTCTTGTTAGAGAGGGACAAAATCCCATATCTGTCACTCACATCCCTAAGCATGAGTCATATTGTACCCAACCACAGCCTTTATAACTACTCTGTTACAAGCAGCGTTTGACTGCGTCAAAGCACAACATGAATTCATCCCGGAATCCA
This sequence comes from Euphorbia tirucalli, assembly GCA_039660915.1. Taxonomy (NCBI): domain Eukaryota; kingdom Viridiplantae; phylum Streptophyta; class Magnoliopsida; order Malpighiales; family Euphorbiaceae; genus Euphorbia; species Euphorbia tirucalli. The sequence continues at coordinate 46,123,993 of CM077636.1, forward strand.
TGGTGACCTCAGGTCAAAGGAATCAGCTGATGACACTACTATAATCAAGATCAGTTGTGACACGTGACCATGAACTTGATCTTATAGTGGGTCTCCAGCAACATGTTCTCTAACACATTGCCCGTGAGTATAATCTGTATCTGTATACACTATATTCATCTTATGAATATCCATTATCACTCACACTAGTCTTAGTTTGTTATTATTCCCATAATAACAATCGACTAGGGAAATTTAGAATTACACAATTAATTCATGGATACATTATCATAAATACTAACATACAAATATATATGATAAAATAAGTCTTTATTAATGACTTAAGAAGATTGTTTACATAATCCAACATTGGCTTAGGGCACAATCTCTAACAATCTCCCACTTGCCCTAAGTCCAATCTTCAAATGTATCTAATACCCATGGACCTAGCATGACCATCATGTACAGCTTGTGAAAGAGCTTTTGTTAGTGGATCGGCAACATTGTCTTCAGACGCAACTTTGCATATCTTCACATCTCCTCTTGAGATGACTTCTCTTATGTAGTGAAAACGCCGAAGTATATGTTTGGATTTCTGTGACACACTAGGTTCCTTAGCAAGTGATATTGCCCCATTGTTGTCACACAAGAGGCTCACAGGATTCACTATGCTAGGAACGACACCAAGTTCTTTGATGAACTTCTTGATCCAAATAGCCTCTTGGGCTGCATCTGATGCAGCAATATACTCGGCTTCTGTTGTAGATGCAGCTATCGTGCTTTGCTTAGAACTCTTCCAACTTATCGCACCTCCATTCAGAATGAACACATACCCAGACTGTGACTGCATCTGATCTTGATCAGTTTGGAAACTTGCATCCGTGTAACCATTTACAACAAGATCTTCGTCCGAGCCTCCATATATCAAGAATGTATCTTTAGTTCTTCTCAGGTACTTAAGAATACTCTTGACAGCAGTCCAGTGACTATCACCTGGATCAGACTGATATCTACTTGTCATGCTCAAAGCAAAAGAGACATCTGGCCGAGTACATACCATGGCATACATGATAGATCCTATAGCTGATGCATAAGGAATCCTGTCCATGCGCTGACGTTCTTCAACTGTCACAGGACATTGCTTACGACTAAGCTTTATCCCTTGCCCAATAGGAACATTTCCTTTCTTTGATTGATCCATACTGAACCTTTTCAGTATTTTGTCAATGTATGTACTCTGGCTCAAACCTATCAATCTCTTAGATCTATCTCTATAGATCTTTATTCCAAGAATGTAGGCTGCCTCACCCAAGTCTTTCATAGAAAAACACTTTCCTAGCCAAGATTTTACTTCTTGCAAGGTAGGAATGTGATTTCCTATTAACAATATGTCATCGACATATAGAACTAGGAAAACTATATTACTCCCACTGAACTTCTTGTACACATAAGGCTCATCTTCGTTTTTGATGAAACCAAACTTTTTGACTGATTCATCAAAACAATGATTCCAACTTCTTGATGCCTGCTTCAAACCATAAATGGCCTTTTGAAGCTTGCATACTTTATCAGGATTCTTTGGATCGACAAAACCTTCAGGCTGTGTCATGTACACATCCTCAACAAGGTTTCCATTTAGGAAAGCTGTTTTGACATCCATTTGCCATATTTCATAGTCATAATATGCTGCTATGGCAATAAGAATTCTGATGGACTTGATCATAGCTACTGGCGAAAAGGTTTCGTCATAGTCTATACCATGAACTTGTCGGTAACCCTTTGCCACTAACCTTGCTTTATAAGTCTGAATATTCCCATCCATGTCCGTTTTCAACTTGAAAACCCATTTGTGCCCTATTGCTTTAGCACCCTTTGGGAGATCAACCAAAGTCCATACTTTGTTGTCGTCCATGGATTGAATTTCTGACTTCATAGCATCAAGCCATTTTTCAGATTCTGAATTAGAGACAGCTTCCATGTACGTGGAAGGTTCATTCTCTTCTAACAGAATCAGATCATTTTCGTTCGTGACGAGAAATCCATATCTCTCGGGCTCATGACAAACTCTACTTGATCTACGTTGGACTTGTGTTATCGGTTCTGACTCAACAACTTCTTGTGAATCAGATTGTTCCATTTGAAACTCACTTTCAACTTGGTTATCCATATTTTCTTGTAGGTGTACTTTACTCCCACTGATTCCTTTGGAAATAAACTCTTTTTCCAGGAATGTACCATTCCTAGCAACAAACACTTTGTTTTCACTAGGATTGTAAAAGAAATAACCTTTAGTTTCTTTTGGATAACCAACAAAATTGCACTTCACAGATTTTGGTGCTAACTTATCTGAAATCAAGTATTTCACATAAGCTTCGCAACCCCAAATCTTGAGAAAAGACAAATTTGGTCTCTTACCAACCCATATCTCATATGGTGTCTTTTCAACTGCTTTTGATGGAACTCGGTTCAGTGTGAATGCCGCTGTTTCAAGTGCATATCCCCAAAAGGATAGAGGAAGATTTGTTTGACTCATCATCGACCGAACCATATCCAATAAAGTACGGTTCCTCCTCTCAGACACACCATTCCACTGTGGTGTACCAGGAGGAGTTAGTTGTGAGACAATCCCACACTTTCTAAGATGATCGTCAAAGTCTTGGCTCAAATATTCACCACCTCGATCAGATCTAAGTGCTTTAATTGTCTTGCCAAGTTGGTTTTGTACTTCATTTTGGAAGGCTTTGAACATTTCAAAGGATTCCGACTTATGCTTCATTAGATATAGATAACCATATCTACTGAAATCATCAGTAAACGTAATGAAGTATTGAAAACCACCTCTAGCAGTTGTGCTCATAGGCCCACATACATCTGTATGTATGAGTTCTAATAAGTCACTAGCCCTTTCACTGTGACCAGTAAAGGGACTCTTGGTCATCTTACCCATTAAACAAGACTCGCAAGTGTCATATGTTTCAAAAACATCTAGACCCAAAATTCCATCTTTATGGAGTTTTGAAATGCGTTTCTCATTAATGTGTCCTAGACGACAGTGCCAGAGATAAGTAGGATTCACAACATTTGTTCTTATCCTTTTGGTATTTATGTTATATACATGCTCATTATAACCTTCACTAAGGTTCAACAAATAAAGACCATCATGTAAATCCGCATTTGCATAAAACAAGTCTTTATTGAAAAGCAGTAAGTGATTATTCTCAATAACACATTTAAATCCTTCCTTGTCCAAACATGAAATAGAAATGATGTTCCTAGACAAATTAGGAACAAAATAACAATTATTCAAAGAAAGAACAAGTCCACTTGGCAACTTGAGCTCGTAGCGACCGACTTCATAAGCAGCAACTTTAGCTCCATTCGCCACATGGAATTCTACTTCGCCCTTCTTGAGCTTTCTACTTCCTTTAAGCCCCTGCACATTCATACAAATGTGAGAACCACAACCGGTATCTAATACCCACGAAGTAGAAACAGAAGTAGAATGAAATATTTCAATAACATAAATACCTTGATTAGCGGTCTCACCGCCTCTCTTCTTCCTCAAGTCCTCCAAATAAAGCTTGCAATTTCTGCGCCAATGACCAGGCTGATTGCAAAAATGGCATGTGCCTTCCTTTGGAGGCTTTGCCTTGGTAACAGCTTTGGGCTTCTTTGCATCCTTCCCAAACTCTTTGGGTTTGTTTGCTTTACCCTTCTTCTTCTGGATCCTACCCTTTTGCACCATATGGATCCCTTTGGAGCTTGGCTTCTCTTTTATCGTTACTTCAGCGTTTTTCAGCATCCCATGCAGTTCGCTGACCGTTTTGTCCATATCATTCATGTGATAATTCATGACAAAATGGGAGTAACTCTCAGGAAGAGAATTAAGGATCAAATCCGTTGCCAACTCAGGTCTGAGTGGCGAACCAAGCCTCTCCAACTGATCAATGTACCCTTTCATCTTCAGAACATGGGCACTAACCGAACTCCCTTCGGTCATTTTGCACCCAACCAAAGATCTCAAGGTCTCATACCTTTCCCTTCTCGCTTGCTTTTGGAACATTTCCTTAAGCTCTTGAGACATCTCATATGCCTCAAATGTTTCCAGATCCTTCTGAAGTTCCGGAATCATTGATGCAAGCATCAGGCATTGTACATCAATCTGATCGTTTTGATGCTTGTGAAAAGCATCCTTTTCAGCTCTTGAAGCTGTGGTGGGTGGAGGGTTAGCGGGCAAAGGCCCATCCAGAACATACAGCTTTCGCTCTTGCTTGAGAACAATTCTCAAGTTGCGATACCAATCTAGGTAATTGGTTCCGTTCAGTTTTTCCTTCTCAAGGATAGATCGAATAGAACCGGGATTGCTTGTGTTGGCCATTTATCTACAACAGAAAATATATGCAAAGTTAATTACATAAGAGAATTAAACTCCCACTAAAATTATAAAACCCTTTAAAATATTTAAGTGGGTAAAAGACCCAAAATCCATACTTAACCATAGCACTGCTTTGGCATGTCCCTATGATTAAATATAATTTCGGTAGACATCACCATGTCAATTACATCATTATGTAACTCTTTTAATTTATGAGATGCATGATATCATATATCATATTTAATTTGCATGTTACTCATCTCATCTTTGCCTCGGGTTCAAAGCACCATTTTGATTAACCCTTGTTAAACCAATTACAACACAATGAGAATCACCATTTCTCATATTATCGCTTCGCTAAGGTCACAACATGCGTACCCGCTTTGGCGTGGCTACCATGATGCGAACATAGTACTTGACTAGTGTTATACGTAATTGGGTGGCAAAAATATAAACTTCATAAGTTTATTTAGGGTTTATTAATTCCTGTGAGTTAATTGTATCATATACAATTTCATGGCATTAATATTAATCATACTTTTGTTAATATTAATTAGCATGGCATCTTATGGCATACAATTGTCTAGCATGCATATAGAATATCTAGCATGGCATCACATGGCATCTAAATAAAATAAAGCATGCATATGACTCGAACCGTGTTATGGTATGGTTTAAATCTACATTGATTTTCATAGGCCAATATGAAAATCAACAAGGTCATATCCTAGGTGGTAGCATCCATCGCATGGTCATTGCACCGCCTCTTGGATCCGCCTCCACGTCTTTGCTTCTAAGCACCATCTCATGGATTTATATTTTACAAAAAATTGCAACCTATACAATTTTTCTAGTAAAATAAATTTTACATATCATAAATTGCATCCTATACAATTTATCTAGTAAAATTAAAATTAAAATTTACATAAATACAAACGACTCGCAGGTCGTATTTATATAAAACCATAATAAATAAAATAAAACATCCACGGGGTCCAAAACCATACCATAAGACCATGCATAAAATTATCAACAATAATTTTATATCTAAAATATTTAGGGTTCAAAGTGGTAAAATACAATCACATTGTATTTAGAATTAATTAATTTGGAAAAATTCGTAAATATGCAGAAAACAATTTTCCACACTTAAAACGAAAAAGGGTTTAAAACTGTCGGACAGCAGGCTCGACGGGCTGCGCATACTGCGCGCAGCCCATGCTGCGTAAGCAGCATGCTGCTTACGCAGCACGGCAATTGCAAATTGCAATTGCAATTTGCGGCCAAAAAGTATTCTGGGCATTATGCCCAGAATACGAACAGTAGAATTTTTTTTTTTTTTTTTTTTTTTGTTTATTAATTAAATTGAATTGAAACAATTTCAATAAAAACCCATGAATCAAATTCATGATTCCAAAAACCCCTTAAACATTCCAAATCATTAACATAAAATCATTCACAATGATTAATCAATAAAATCAAATTTTATTTTGTTATTCACAATAACATAGAACCCTAAATAAAACATACAAACTCCTAACAACAATTTTGATCCAATCAAAATCATACAAACCTTAACATGCAATTTTGATCCAATCAAAACATAAATCCAATTCAATCAAAATACAAGTGGCTCTGATACCACTGAAGGGGATTTAATCACACAAAACAAATACGCAGCGGAAAGAAAAGGATTAATCCCCGCCAAGGATCCATGTATATTGCATTGAATTGGAAAGAGGGTTAAAGAATTACCTTAATTCTTTGAAGGTTGAATCAATAGGAACCAAAATTGCTTCCCTCTACGGTTGATCCACACGGAGCAATACGTCCACCGCGTGCTAGCGCCGGGATAGAAGAAACGGTTTCCTCGAATTGAGAGAGAGGCAGAAAATCAAATTTTCTCTTGGCTTAGGAAGAGAATTTCGGCTGGCCCCCTTTTTTGTTAGTATGGTGGCCGAATTCTACATGTATTATGAGTGTAGAGTCCCATTAGGTTTAGGTTAATTGTTTCCTTAAATAATTAACCTAAATAGTTAATTATAATTATAACCTAATACACCTATTAGTTATAATTATATATTAACCCACACAATTTTAATATTAATTCTCAATTAACATTAAATCAAATCAATTCTCCATAATACATATATGTATATATATAATATTATAATTAATTATATCTCCATATAATTTAATTATAATATGTAGCATACTTTATGCAATATTAATCACATTAATATTTATATATACATACATAAATATATATCACTATATATATTTATTCTCTTTCTCATTCATAAATTATTATCCAATAATAATTTATACCCGATAAGATGAACTTCATTTTGCTCTTGTGTGTGACCCCATAGGATCATATTAATTGGCAATAAGGAAATTACCATAATGTCCTTATAGGTCACAAGCGGACTCTAGCAAGCCATTACGACTACCCAATTAATATGATTGGAATGATCCAATACCTATTTATAGAATGTCATATTCCCTTTTGTCTCTTTGATATCAAGATTAATTATAAGACATGGTACACTTGTCAATCTTATATAATTAATCATATGCTTTCTCGATCTCAAAGTAAACTGTTCAGACAAATCAATTGATACTCTTATCAATTATTTGAGCACGGCCATGCATTTAACAGTCTTACTTATCGAGGGGCCCAGTGATATCGCTCTCTTGTTAGAGAGGGACAAAATCCCATATCTGTCACTCACATCCCTAAGCATGAGTCATATTGTACCCAACCACAGCCTTTATAACTACTCTGTTACAAGCAGCGTTTGACTGCGTCAAAGCACAACATGAATTCATCCCGGAATCCATGGTGACCTCAGGTCAAAGGAATCAGCTGATGACACTACTATAATCAAGATCAGTTGTGACACGTGACCATGAACTTGATCTTATAGTGGGTCTCCAGCAACATGTTCTCTAACACATTGCCCGTGAGTATAATCTGTATCTGTATACACTATATTCATCTTATGAATATCCATTATCACTCACACTAGTCTTAGTTTGTTATTATTCCCATAATAACAATCGACTAGGGAAATTTAGAATTACACAATTAATTCATGGATACATTATCATAAATACTAACATACAAATATATATGATAAAATAAGTCTTTATTAATGACTTAAGAAGATTGTTTACATAATCCAACATTGGCTTAGGGCACAATCTCTAACAATTCACTAAGTTCACTGAATGGATGAAACTTCATATTGTTCTTGAAGACATCCTTACTGCCATCAATCAGCTTCTGTATTAATTCATCTTCAACTGGGCGGTTTTTCAGAAGGATCATCTTGTTCATCCACCACTGGTAATACTCATCAAAAGGCTCATTGGGTTTCTGCTTGATCCGCTCCAAGTCATACAGCTTCACTTGAATCTTGGTGTTGAAGCTGTAATACTTAATAAAGGCTACTGATAGAACCTCCCAATCTGACTGCTCTTCCTCTGACAGAAAGTTATACCAACCCAATGCTCCTCCCTCTAAGGTAGTAGGGAAGAGATTAATCAATTACTGCTTAGTGGCGCTCACCGTCAGCATGACCCGAGCGTATAGATTCACATAGGCCTCTGGTGAACCCATTCCCTTATAAGAAGGCATCTTTGGCACTTGGAAGCCAATGGGAAAAGTCTTGATACTCTTATTGATCATGGCATCAACATTAACCCCTTTCTTGGATTCAGAACTGACACTATCCCCTTTCTTCAACTGGGCCATAACTTCGTCTAACTTTGAGCATTTTGCCTTCATCCTTCTTTCCATAGCTACCTCGATCTATTGCAGCTTTTCCAGACTAGCCGAGGCATCACCACCCTGCTGGGATGATTCAGCTTCCTTCTCCTTTCCAGTTCCACTACCTCCAGTTTCTCCAGCCTCTCTCAATACTGCACGTATTTCCTCCTTCAACATATCACGGAAGTCTTGTGATCTCACGAAATCCTTCAAAGTATCAGCGAGACTCAATTTTGGATTAGCCATCTCTACTTCCTCCCCAGACTCAGAATCACTTTCCACTTCAACAGCTCTCCATTCCTCAATAGCCCTCAAAGCCTGAGATCTTGCCCAAGGCTGCTCTAGCTTATTCTGCTTGAAATCAGTCGAGAAACGTTTAGGGTCGATGTATGGAATGATGTCATGAAGAGTGAGACATTGAAAATACTTATGATGAATGAATGGAGTGATGTTGTGTGTGAAATGATGATGAAAATGATCTCCACTTATTATTCTATTTATTTTTTTCGGACATTCCAAGAACACCCAATGCTGTGCAAAAAAGTCACGCGTGGACTACCACACGGACAAAGGTTCGGCGCCTTTAGGATACCTAATGATTTTTGTGATATGGTCGCGTATGTGCCGACACACGGATAGAGCTTCGATGCTTTGTAGGTCTACGTGATGATATGAAATGGTCGCATGAGGCCGCCCCATGGACAGAGTTCTGATGCTTTTGAGCATATGATATGAAATGATGTTGTGAGAAAGCCACATGTAACAGGGGACACGGACAGAGGTTCAGTGTTCGTGGGACACCTTTCATGATTTGGAATGTTATGAAATACCCCTACATGCGTACTAATCCGACACTCGGGGAGCGCCTTAAATGATGTAAAAATGTCATGAAGTAACCTGATGTGGACTACTGTGTTATATGATGTTTATGATAAGTGAGCGTGGTGTCATGAAATGCATCGTGTGAATGGTCACACGGAAATATACCTAGGACCATTGTGGTCTCTATTGAACGAGATAATTTGGTGGAATGGCCGAATGCAATCCGGTGCATTGGCAGAACACGGGTATTTTGGGATACCCGATATGTTATGATATGATCGTGATAGGTACTCTTGAAATGTCCTTAATTTAAATGAAATGATATGGACGTTTTTGTCACACAATATGCAAATGGCTGCACAAAAAACATGGTTAGGATGCATGACATGCAAAATGATATTATGTATGCTATTTGAAAAAATGCTAACCACACAAATATAATGTTATGGATGCAAAAATAACGGTTAGTATGTATGGCACATGGATGGTTTAATGTTTTCACATAAAAATAAAATGCAAATGGCTGCATAAAAATGTGAGTTAGTATCACACAAATGCTTTGTGAATGGTATGTTATGTGAATGAAGAAATGTTGATTATGGCATGTCATGGGATGGCGAGGAACACATAGTACATGAAATGTATTCTTCCAACCTTATTCCTCCAAACGTGGTCAGTCTCGAAAATTTTAACCGAGTCCTAGGTGGGGTTCTCTTTGATTATCAACCGGGGATGATGAAGGCACGATTTATTTTGGCACCCTAGGGGAATCCAACTAAGGTTGCCTATATGAGTTCGGTCCAAGTCGGGTTAAAATCATGGTTCCCATAGCAAAATATACTCTTCACTTCTCCCTACTCAAGGGTCCGAACGAAGGGGTTCATACGAGGCTATGGGTGGTGTTTCGTATCCGTGCCCCTAAGACCATGAGGAACTAAGGTGACACTTCAATAATTCACCGGGCTAAAAAAGGATACTTAACCTAATGCAGAAATGTCTAACTAAAGAATGCAAAATAAAATACTATACAAGAATCATCCACCTTATTTTGATTAGACACTTTTCAGGGCTTGTCAAATTCTTTTAAGTTTTTTAAGAAAACTTTTTTAAGAACTCCCCAGCGGAGTCGCCACTGTGAGCGAACGACGTTTTCCACGGAACGCGGACTCCCTTTCGGAAGGGGCACCTCGATCTCGGGCAAACCCCTCCCTCACGTGGGGTTATTATAATAAAATTCGTTTTTAGAAAATTAGATTATTTCGTAAAAGAATCGAGACCTAAGTCTCGATGAAGAGTGTAGAAGTCGTCACCCAACTCAGCTCAACCGAGAAATTTTAGTGTTACTAAACCGGACGAACGGCCGCCACACTATCCAGAGATCTAGGTCCGGACAAGTCCCCTATTTTATGTCTAATCAAAATAAATACGGCCAATGTTCAAATATAGTATTTTAAATTCTAAAGATGGATTTTATTGCATTAAATTAAGCATACAGCGCACACACAAATAAAGTAAAATAGTAAATAATTAAATTATTACAACCCGATCGAATAAAAAATAAAAACTCTCGTCCTCACTTTACAACAGCCTAAAATACACGATTTATCTAAAAAATACAATCGCCTAGGTTACACGGATAAATCTATTAAATACATCCAAAATAAAAATAAAACTAACTAAAAGCTGCAAAACAAAAGGTTAGCACAATATACGGCACGCCACAAATAGGACTCAAGTAAGACAAAATGGATTTTAAGGATTTGGGAACATGCATTTAAGGGGATAACCGGGTCAGCTCGGCTAGCCGGCCCGATTAGACTTAGAAAACATTTTGAAACGTCCCTACATTTTAGTTTTGTGAGAAAATCATTTTGAAAACAATTTATTTTTCGATTTAATTTAATTTAGCATGTGAGGTGGGTCGGTTTTCGGGAGAATCGGGTCTCCATCGTGGTATTGTTCTAAATGCAAAAACACTGAAAATTAAATCTAAGGTCGTGAATGCACACAACAATATTCATTTTGATGATTTTCTAGTTTTTCTGATTTTTATGGATTTTTAGAAATTTTTCTGGATTATTCTGGAAATTCTGCCCTTAGACGAGCATTACAGTCGTGCGACTGTGAGTACGGTCGTACAACTGTAATTACAGTCGTGCGACTGTAATTCTCCCAATTTTAGGATTTCGCCAAAATTATTCAAAAGAAATCAAAAAATTAGAGAGAAATCAAGAACACTCGTACGACTGTAACTACAGTCGTACGACTGTTCTTCAATTCACGAACGGTCGTACGACTGTTCTTGATTTCCAGAAACAGCAAACGGGAAAAATGAACTTTCATGCACCAAAACACCCCAAATCACCCAGAAAGCATAAGAAAATGAGGGATTGAAATGTGTTTACCTCTTTGGCGCTAATCCACCGTAGGAATGACCCCTGGTAACATACCAATCCACTTCAAATTGCCCTTTTCCCTTTGAGTTGAGGTTTAAAGGTTAGGTCCAAAATCTCCAAAATGTCAGGGATTCTAAGAATTGTTAGTCCGAATTTAATCGAGTTTAGAATGTCAAATTATTAACCTAAGATTTCTATCCAATTTTAAGCTTAATACTTTAAGAATCAAAGAGAAAAGAGTGTGTCTTTGTGTGAGCTTTCCTTCCTTTCTCTCTTCGCTTTCTTTTCTCTCTCTAAAATATCTCAAATCTCAGACCTCCCCCCCCTCTTTCTGCCTTTCTTCCTTTTTATCTCTTCTTTTCCTTTCTTTTGGCTATAAAGGGGGCGAGCATTAATTGCTCTCCCCCTCAACCCCCAATTTTCTGTCTCCTAGGTGTAGGCTGCTATACCTGGGTTGATATTACAGTCGTACGACTGTAATACAATACCACGACTATAATTACAGTCATGGTACGACAACTCTTTTTTTTTCTTTTTTCTTTTTTTTAAAGTCTGAAAAATTTCGGTGCTTACACTTTATTTATCCACTTGATCCTAGGGAACATAATTCACCATATGTCATACGCCGTATGCAAGAAGCATTGCAATCTCGAGTCACCGAGTCTGAGATTTTACGTGAAGATGCAACTACATGGGGAGTTCGAAAAACTCGTTACAAGTCAATCAACATGCCACATAATAACTATGATGAACGCTGTGCTGCTTTATATAGAATAAGGGAAGAAAATAATTGGATAAAGATTAGGCTGAATCATTTTGAATTTCAAAAACATGCTAGAGATTATGCTAACCATGGTGACATGTAGCAGGCACGGTTTTATGCAGCATGTTCACGACATCTAGACATGCTTCTGACATTGATATGTCAAATGAAGAAAATTAAACGGTACTTATGTTAGTCCCAAAATAGGTTCTTATTATATTCTATAACTTTTATTAAATGTGTGTTTAATCTTATGTTCAAACCATGTGTATGTGTAACAAATTACTTTTATGCACTCGTGTGAACTTTTATTATAAAACTAAACGTTTATTTGTTATAATTCATTTAAAATTACTAGAGGAACTATCTATGAATATTAATAACTACAAATAACATGGCTTTATATTATGAGAACATATAAATGTGATACCATTTTAATATTTAGTTGTCATCACAATGACCATAATGAAACAAATGTCACGGTTACATAAGTATATAAACCTCCTACAATGACCTTTTTTTTGTTATAAGTCAGGGCAAACAGGCCTAGGAATTGGATGTTGCCAGCATTCAATGAGAACTACCATAGATATCTCGTAAATGACGGTACAAAATATTAAGCTAGTTTAAAGCGGGAGTGGGAATATCGAGTGCAAGAATTAGTTATCCTTGTTGATGACCTACAGTCACTGGAAGCACCTATTGTCAACCGCAGGTCATTAAGTATGCCTAGTAGAAATCCGCATGAGTATCGACTTGTTGTCAAACGAATCTGGCTAGAGAATAATAGGATGTTATTGAGGAGGTCACGGTATTATATGTTGAAATTGGCTAAGGAGCATTTAGCGGCTAACGAGCATTCAGCAGCCAACGGTAGAGACCTATAAATTCAACATGAACGTCGCATATTATCAATTCGACATTACCAATCTGATGATGAAATGTTAGATGATGGGTAACTCACTTTCAATTGTTAAGTTTAAAATGTATTATGTACTAATATCGTTAAGTTTGAAACTAAGTTTGCTCCGATGTTGTTAAGTTTGACCTATGAGTATTTAATAACGATGGTTGTAGGATTTTCATGTATGTAAGGTTGACATGCCATAACCTTTTATTATGTAATGTCATTATGTTTGACATGTATGTTTAGTAACATTTTATGTATTAGCACAAATATATACAATAAGTAGGACTCAAGTAGACAGAATGGGGATATTAGTGATTTAGGGACATGTATTTAGGGGGCAGTCAAGTAAACTCGGCTAGTTCGCCCGACTACCCACCAAATGCAAATGGTTTTGAAATGTTCCTGCGTTTTTGTTTTACAAGAAAATATAGTTTTTTAAAATATTTTCTTTTACCAATATATTTATTAATTTTTTGGTATTTTCCTGGATTTTTCTGAATTTTTGGTGATTTTCTGTTCCTGACCGTTATTATAGTCGTGGGCATTTATTTACAGTCGTACGACTGTGTATACAACCTACGACTGTAAATAAAACATGCTCATAAATTTCTAAGATGGGATTAAAAGGATAAGAAGTATGATCGTGAAGACCGATTATAGTCATACAACTGTAATAATACAATTGTACGACTATATTTATAGTCGTACGACTGTACTATATTCGTACGAATTTAACTACAGTGGTATGAATGTAGTAGTTAATTTTCTCAATATCCAATTTCTGAACCCCGTTAGATTGTAGAAATCAAGCATATGAAAATCTAGTGTTCACATTAATGATTCATATGCATGTATATATTACATAAAAAATTTATTAGAGAGGAAAGATTTACATGCTACAATTAATTTTACTACATTAAAAATTCCTATTTGGTCTTTGGGGTTGTAACATTTTATAGCTACATGTTTCGCAGTATTCATGACAAGATCTATTGGGTGGTGCATCAGCCTACTCTTTATATGCTACAAGCATCTCCGTTCTCAGTGTTAGATGAAGATTAAGGTCCACCACATTTTGTTGGACCCCTATGGGAGGTACATGGTGTTGGAACCCCATATACTGTTGAGTAGGCATATTTAATGCTCCCGAGAAATCTAACACAGTACCACCAGGAACACCGTCTGAAAAATTCATGTTAATGTTACCAAAGTATGTGCTCGAGTGTCCACTTCCAGAGCCCATCTCGTAGTCACCACCCATATTCAAAAGTGGCATAATTGTGTTACAAGCAGCATCAAAATTTTGTGATCCAAAGGCTGTAGTATTTTGTTATAGCGATGTGCAGAACGAAGACCAAAATTAGTATTAAGCAGGTCCGTAAAAGGACCCCATCCAGTATCCCCTTGTCCTTGTCTAGCGCCAGATGTTCCAGCAACTGAAGCACCAATGGTCAAGTCAAAGCCAAAACCACCTACTTGCACATGTTCACGGTAATGAATAGGAACATTCTGAACTTCATTCGGATTGAAATCAAAACCAACCACTATATGTTCAACATTATCAAATTGTGTTTCTGGATGATCCTGACTTTGTTGGTGAACTTCATGTATGGGGACTGTACTCCCAACGGATGGACCACTAAGATCACAAGGATTTTCAAATTGTGATTGCTATTGTGGGTAACAAAGATGTAGAAGTGAAGGAGGAATCCACTAAATTCCTTCCAGAATTGGAGGGGGAGGAATATCTTGTGTGTCTCTTATTGAAGGTTAACTTCCTCTTATTTCTTTCCGTGCTAGGCAATTCGACATTAGGAAACATAATTACTGGAGGAGCAGGTTGTGCTTCATATGAATTACACATACGAAATTCTTGCTTTATACCTCCTAGCATGCTTCCTGAGAGATTCATCATATTTGCCATGTTCAAATGATCTGCACCTATGTGATATAAACGTTTAAGGCCATCTCCCTGCATTAATTAATTTGAAACCCAAACATAATCAACGCAATTGAAAAATTATTTCAGAATTTTCATTTCAGAATTTTTATTGAACACATATGAGGAATTTTCATACCATCGCATCATTTCGAGTACCGTCTGGGGTCATCCATCGTCTGGTTATGTTTTTGTACCATTGCATATATTCAGACTGTGGACCTAAAGGATGCTGCAACGGCGGCGTTCTTGTAACCCTTTCATGACACATATCCCACTTTTCTATGTATGGGGCATATTTAAGCGCACAATCACGAGCTCCATGCTCAGTCATTTTAACTCTGGCTAGAGCGTAGTTCGATTGTTCTATCCCGTGCGGGATAGGTTGTTACATGCTAAATTATCGCATACATCGATCGGGATGGTGAAACTCCACAATATGAAACTATATAATTGGCACGATGGAACACCAAATATTTTATCCACGACGACAATATGCTGGCAACAATTGAACGACTTTGGTGTATGGTTCCCAGACAAACTATGTAAATAATGATATTACCAAGTATGAGTAAACAAAATTATATTTCGGGAATCTAAATTCAATTAAAATATAGTTTAAGAACAAAATTAAACATGATCAGGAGTTAAGCAATCCAACCGCATCCTTAGTTCCGTAATATTGTGAGCACCATGACCTTCTTCTCGTATAGCTACTTTCCACCTGCAAATTCATTAAATTATGTATTAATCGGATGCCAAATAATAATATTTATTATAATAATTATATTTAATCTATTTGAATTAAATTTTTAAGCAAATAATATAGATATTTACTTTATCGTATATGGATATTCATTATAAGGGACGTAGTTTGTTATGAGTGTAGGGGAAATAGTTGTGAAGCGCTCGTACACCCATACTTGTATAATTTGGGCACATCCACCAATTTGCTTCTTGTCTGGAGCAGTAGCTTTCGACATTTCCCGATACAAAAAAGACAAAACTGCTGCTCCCTATGCAAAACTACCGATTTCCTCTGTGGATAAATCCTCAAGCAAACTCAGCATCATGATATGAACTATGGTGGATTTCGGGTTAACAAACATCAATCCACCAAACATACGCATCATAAAAGTTCGCGCATGACATTGAACGACTACATCAGCAGCATCATCAGGCAAGTCCATAAATTGTTGCTCGAGCCACCTTAACTTCAACTAATTTCTGTCAATATCATGTTCACCCATAATCCTACCCAATAAACGATGGCATATTTGCTGTGCCCTATGAGTACCTTCGGATTTACCTATAACAGCCCTACCATCTACAAGTAATCCAGTTAAAATCTCAATGTCTTGTAGTGTTATTGTTGCTTCTCCAACACTGAGATAGAACGTGTAAGTTTTCGGTCTCCATCTTTCTACCAGTGCGGTGATCAAATGGTGATCTACCTGCATAGAACCAAGTTTGAAAAGCCCCTCAGATCCATATACTCGGAGATATGAATAAATCCGGGGTTCGATGTTCTGGTACATGTTATCATTCTTGACTTTTATGTATTTCAAGGAAGGACATTCCTGAGAAGAAAAAAAATTTATATTACAATAAAGTTATTCAAGTTTAAGAAATTATATATCATTCGCAAAAATATATGTAATTAACTTAGCAACATTTTTAACCCTTCTATATGCAAAAATAATAAAAGGCCGCAGCTAATACTATACCTCCCTTGTCCATAAAAGTTGAGATCGATGAACATTTTGTTGGATTAATATGTCTGGCATAATTGGACCTGAATTAATGATTTGTTCAGCTCTTTGTTGATAAGCCATTTTTCCTTACATGATAAGGTTACCATAATTAGTAAAAAAAAAAAAAAAAAGGAGTACAATATTTGAATCTACATAATAGTTATACAATAATAAATATAAAAAAGTAACATGTAATATAATATATATATATATATATATACACACACACACACACACACTAATTTTAGGGTTGCCAAACTAATTAATGTACTAGGAAAATTTTCTCAATTCCAACTTCATATTAAATCTAATAAAAACTATGTATTACTTTTACTTAGCTTATTAAAGTAACTATACCATGAAATGTCCCGTACAAGTACCATAATAATAAATTAAAGGGGGAAAAATAGCAACTAATTAACATATAGATAATTAAGTGCAACAAAATTGCTTTTTCCTGTTCACATTGATGCGCACATTGAAAATAAATAAATTTTTTATAGAGAGCATATGACTGATTCTTAATATTAATATTGGCTACTTATCTATTCTTTTTACTATTGTTTTTAATTTCGTAATTTATATATTATTAATTGTATTTCCAATTTTTCCTGTACATACTACAATAAATTTTATTTTTTAGTAGTTTATAATTTTTACTTATTAAATATACTATTAAAATTTAGATTTGAAACAAAAAAGGGTTAAGAAGTAATCTAAAATATTAAAACAAGACGATCTAAATTATATATGAATGCATTGCTTGTGAAAAATAACTTAGTTTGAAGTGATGAATATAAAATTATTATATGTCTATATTTTATGCTCAATATAGATATCAACATCCATACTAAAAAGTTTTGCAAACTTACTCAAAGTATCATTTGATGACACTACTATAATTTATATTCATCTTACTAAAATTTTCTAATTAATTAATTATATCATGTAATCCATAAAGTTCAATTCTTTTAAGAGAACAAAATCTTTTTTAATATAACAAAACCAAACCAAAGCAAAAATCTACTTAAATGAGTGTAGATTAATATTAAAATTAATATGATATGTATAATTAGTAAATATCAACTACTAAACATTTTAAAGAATAAATTTACAAAATTAATAAATCAACTCATAAATTACATACTTTTAATTGAAGATTAATAAACCACTGACTAAAATATCATTGCAAAGATTAAAAGAAATTAAAAAAAAAAACACCAAACATACCAAAAAAAAAAAAAGAGTAATGGATTTTCTGTGACAAAAATAAATGACTTAATTAGAAACCGATGACATATATAGAACATAATTAATTAGAATTAACAGAACCACTCTCTGTAAATGCTAGATCAATTTGAACAAATTAAGAACAAGGAAAGATATAAAAGCATTCAAATTGAGAAAACTTTTTAATATTACCTTATATACTGGAGAGTTCCCAAGTAAATTTGAGTTTATACTTTTGAGAAACAGATTTGCACATATAGAATATATACACCAACCTCTATATATATATAATATGCACAAGCCCCTCAAGTTTTCGTTGACTTTTTTTAAGGAAAAAAAAAAATATATATATATATATATATATATATATATATATATATATATATATATATATATGATTCCCACCTCCTTAATTTTATATATATATATATATATATATATATAAGTCTATTTTCGGAAATCTGATTTCCGAAAACAGACTTTTGTAAGGCGCTGGAAAAGCGCCTTACAAAAGTCTGTTTTCCGAAACCAGAATTCTGAAAATAGTCTCGGAAATAATAAGAAAAAATAAAAAAAATGTACAGTTTTCGGAAGCATTAGTTCCGAAAATGGTTCAACCAAATTTTGGAACCAATGCTTCCAAAATTGGTCCGGTTAAATGAATCCCAAACAGGGATTTTTTTCCCTAACCAAACATTAAACCTGGTTTTTTCTGGCCAAACAACATTATTTTTATCCGAAAGAAGAAGAAAAAGGAGATGGTAGAAGAGCCCGTTATGTGCGCAAAATTAAAAGAAGAATGAACCTTTGTTACGTCAATGCACATAAACCAACCCAGACTCTGTTTGAAGATGGAAGTGAGTTGTCGCTATTGTTAATAAATTAAATATATAATTTATTTTAGAAATTCGTCCCCCAATCTAAAATAATAAAGTGATGGTCTCCTATATCGATTAGAAAGTTGTAATTGGAAACCATTTGTGTTGGTCGTCCTTAACAATTTGTCTCATAAACTCCTTTTTCTTTTGTAGTGTATCTTATATTCAGTGGCTGTTGTCATTTCCATTTTCATACAATATAAATATTGATCATACCAATTTTAGTTACACTCGGCCCTCCTTCGAGTAATGCTTTAATCAATCCATAAAGAAAGGATGTTGGTTTATTGGACGTAAATAGTCTGATAGTTAATTCCGTTTTATAACATTAGAAGTATATTGCAATGTTATCATACGGGAACTGGAAAGTAGACTGAAAAAGCTACTGGTTTGATAGTTTAATTGGTTCCATCAGTTCAAAACAGTGATTGAACCGGATATTTATTTATAAAAAAATTATTATTTAATTGTATATTATAATAAATTATGGTATGATTTATATATATAATATTATTTAGCAATATAATATTATTAATTATTATTATTTTTAAAAAATAAAAAATTTAATCGAACCGATCGGATCCATGATTAGTTTACAGTTAAACCGGTGGAACTTGTCGATATTGTGTATATTTGTAAACGTCCAACAACTTTTGAAATTCGATGTGTTGAAGATGTTGATAAGTACATATTGTCATAATGTTATTAGCTTGACACACGGATGAAGTGATTTGTCAGATGTATTACAAAATTTCTCCTTGAAAAAAGTTGTTATTTATTACCTGAACCACCTAGTAAATTATGATCCTTCGGTCTTTTATAAGTCGTCATTTTTAAATAAAATAAAATTTTAATTGATTTAAGTTTTAATCTTTTAATTTTTGAGTTTTTGATCAATTATAAATACAGACATTAAGCTCGTAAATAAATAAAAAAAAGTTAGCTTCAAATATCGAACTCGATAATAAAATTGAATTATTTAGCCTATATATTTACGGTTGAAGTTACGTTTTTTAGCAGTATGGAAATTTTTTTTTAGTAAATTTAACGTGGCTTAGGACAACTATAAGAATCTTATTTTGAATTACAAACTATATAATTTTCAATAAAACGAGATACATTTATTTAATTATAAAAATAATGATCATAATTAATATCTTATTAACCGAGAGCTCATATATTGATTAAAATGAGTGTGATGCATTTTTTCTATTTCAAATTAAAAAAGAAAAGAAAAAGAAAATATAATATTTTTCAATAAAACGCAGTCATGCCTGTCGTCATATGGTTACTCCAAGTGTAGTCTTCAACAAGTGTCCACTCGTCCTTTGACTCAATACCCACACTTATGAGCTATGCCTCCATTATTCTAACTCAAACCTAAACCAAATTCCAGCCTAAAAATCCATCATGAGCAGCGCCACCGGTTTCGGCCAATTTTACGACAGCTGGTTCGAGCAGCTGCACCACCTCGTCCATCAACTCAGCAAAGTCCCTAAACCACCTACTTCCAAAGACGATATCACCCTTCTTAATCACCTCGTTGACACTCTTGTCAACCATTATGCCGAATATTATCGGGTCAAATCTGCTGCGGCTGAGAGCGACGTGCTCGCCGTCTTCACCGCCCCCTGGGCCTCCTCTCTCGAACGATCGCTCCACTGGATCGCCGGGTGGCGACCCACCACCTTGTTTCATCTTGTATACACTGAATCAAGTATCCTTTTTGAGTCTCATATTGCTCATATTCTAAGGGGCCTTCGAACTGGAGATCTCGGCGATCTTTCCCCCGATCAATTCAGGCAAGATATGATTTTCATTTTTTGTATATTTTTTTATTATTATTATTATTATTATTATTATTATTATTATTATTATTATTATTATTTGTTTTGGATTGATTAAATGTTTATTTCCCCCACTTCTTATATACAAAAGAATGTTTGTGTTTATAAAACTGTAATGTCGGATGCAGTTGTATGTAGCACTAAGCCGCAATTGTTTGTAACACTAAGTCAGAGTTTAATTTGTGTAATTATAATTAATTCAGGAGTTTAATGTCTATTAATTAAGATTTAATAGGAGTAAACTAGAAATATCAGAAATTTAATGAGATAATAAGAATATAAAACTTTTTGTCTTTTGTTTTGTTTTGTTTCATATATATATATATATATATAAGAGTTGATTAATTAAGGGAAGTGTTGGATTAATGGGAAGAAGCAGGAGGGTAAGTGAGTTGCAGTGTGAGACGGTGAAAGAAGAGAATGGAATAACAGAGCAGTTATCAGAGTGGCAAGATGGTGCGAGCGAGTTGGTGGGGTCGGCTAGCACTGATCATGATGTTGATGTGAAAATCGGAGGGCTGGTAACAATTGTTCATAACGCAGATGATCTACGCCTCAAAACTGTCAGATTGATTGTGGAATTGTTGACTCCTCAACAGGCTGCTGAGTTCTTGGTTGCTGCTGCTGAGTTGCAGTTTGGCATCCGCTTTTGGGGAGCTAATCAGGACCGTCAACGCCACTAGTTTTGATTATGTAATTTATATATGTTATTACTAGCTACTCTTCAAGGTTTAAACTGCTACTTGGGATATGTGTTTTATTATTTTTGATCCTAATGTTTAAAAGTTTGAAAGCTATGCTTCCATTTTGATTGGAACAATATTAGGCCATTATTAAATATCGAATCTACAGCTTCACGGGTATATTCTAAAGCAAAGATTCACGCAGTCGTAGTTCACACAAATTATTTACCATAAGACAGAACCAAACTTCATTCATATATGAATGAGGTGACTCCGCGACAAGGAATTTTTTTCTTTTAGCAATTTTATCTGGATTTAAATTTCACTATTGTTGTTAGACTTTTTACCTAAAGCGATAGCAATATGTAACAAAGTCCTTTTGAAAGTCGCGCAGTTTTCAAGTTTTTCAAGTTTTTTTGGTTTTTTCTTAAACATTATTTATAATTAATCTATAATGACTTTACGTCTCTTCGACTCACTTTAGTTTGTTTTCTACTTAATATCCAACTTAGAGTATGTTTGGTTAAAGGTTTGGAGTTATTTAAGGAATGCTCAACAACTTTTATTTGGGTGTGAAGTTATTATTAAAAAAATAAGGGTTTACTGAGGGTTACAAAAATGTTATCAAAATTGGACCAGGTTGATCGATTCGATCGGTCCAATATGAACTTGTTATTAATTCAGCTGGTTTGATATATATTCTGGTTTGAGAAAAAGCCAACGCTGCGAATTGTATAGTATTTTTAATAAAATTAATTAAATAATTCTTTTAAAAATAAGAAACATTCATTTGAATCTAGTTAAACTATTCAAATCAATCAATAGTTGAACCTAGTTAAACTATTCAAATCAATCAATAGTTTTACCGGTTCGTTGTGTTGAGTTTTAAAAACATTATTTAAAACACATCAATTTTTTTCAAATTTTAACCTATCAAATTGGGGGGTTGAGATATATTTTTTTTTATCAAAAAAATTAAAGAATTTAAAAGAGTGAAGGTGGATCCCCTAATTTTCTACCAAAACTATTCTTTTCCCATCTTATAATAACTTTTTCTTAGTTGCAACCAAACAAACAAATTCTTAAGTTCATTTAAACACTAGCTTCAGTCCATATTCCCAGAAATTCATCTTCCTCCCTTTTACTTCATTATACGCTCTAACAAAACCAAATGCTGCTTTTCATTCACTTGTCATTAACTATAGTAATTTTGTTCTTTGGTTTTTTATTTTATTTTTTTTATTTTTATCGTTTGTTAATTCGATTATTTTCTCTAATTTTCAAACTATAATGTTTTCACTAAGAATTAACAAATTAGCGTTCAACAATTTGAGAGGTAGTTTATTAGTTCTTAAATAAAGACCAAGTTCAATTTTATTTCATTATTATGTTATGAATTTCGTTCTTTTCTTTCTTTTCTTTCAAATTCTTTTGGCTATGAGATAACCCATTGAGTGATCCCATGAGTACGAAATTGATTTTTCATAACCTGAAATTTCCTATTCCAATCTGATTTAAAATTTTGGTGGACCAACTAAAGTAGTTCTGTACTAAAAGATAGGACACTACATAAAAACATCTTACACTTCAGATTTCTTTTTGATAAAGTAAGTATGTTTATAAAAATGATTAACGAAAATAACATAATATTTGTAGCCATCACGAGAAACAACATAAAATAATTTGTTAAACTAGTGGATTTTAGAGGTTAAATGTTTAAATTCCACTTGTATTATCTTTTCTTTTCAAAAATGTTAAAGTTAGAAAAGTATTTGTTTCTAATGGAAATACATAAATGTCCTTTAAAATTTTAATTCCAAGGACAGCCAAAACCAAAAAAATTAATTATGTTACTTTATCAAATTTTAACTTTCCTCCTAAACACACTGCATAATTTTTCCTTCAATGATATCACTTTCCTCTATTTCCCAACTTTTCCCTATCCAAGTAAAAGTTTAGAATTAGGTCTCAAAATCCATTGTGACATATTAATGCGATTTATATAACACATAGATTTGGTGAATTATGATTGAGGTTATATGAGGTAATGTCGAAAATAGATCGACACGTTCAATCCGTGCAAATAAACGAGCATATTAATGTTGACTCTCCAATTTATTTATAACTCATTTAATTCATTTAAAAATTAAACATAAATGTAATTTATATATAAAGGTGTCAAAATAGATCAAGACACCATAATACGATTCATATAACACACAAATTTAATGAACTACGATTCAAGCCATGTGGCTTAATGTTAAAAATGTATTGAAATATTTAACTAGTCCAATAAATGGATAGTGTCAATACTGATTTTATGAACGCTACCATAGTAAATCAATGTAACACGACAATACATTTTGACGCTCTTACTTAAAAGCATAGAGACAATTTATTTCTATATTACTTTTTATAGCAAATTTAGTGCTTAAAAATCTTTTTGAACTCTTTTATATTAATGGGTAGTCTTTTTGTTACTATTCTATTGATATTTTTTTTATCCTCTGAGTTATTAACATATTGCAACGTATGAGTTAATAATGTTATTGATTTAGGTGTTGTATTCAGTTAAATTGGATCAAATTGATATGAATTTTAATATTGCAGAATGTTAAAAAAAAAAAAAAATGTGATTAGAACGATAAGCAAATACAGCGAAACAAGAGAAGAATATAAGAGGAGAAGGCAGAGGGCAGTATTTCTTGGGGGCATATAGGGATGTAAACTGGTGGGGCAGGGTGGAAATTGGCAATTCCATCCCTTTTTTTTAGCTAGGCGGGGATCCCCGTCTCCATTAAGATAATTTTAAAAAAAAAAAAATTAAGTGAAATTCAGTTTTGTATAAAAGTAAGTAAAAAAAAAAATGCATTAAATAAAACATAAAATCCTTTCAAGTTATTACATCTCAATTTTCAAATAAAAATAGAGATAGTAAACGAAACCTATGGTTTTAATTTTTTTTATTATAAAATTCAATTATTTACATCTATATAAATAATTAAATGAGGATTTCAATGGGGATCTCCATGGAAACTAAACGGGGATAGGAGCCTACGGAGTAGGGAGGGGTAATCTCATCCCCGTCCCCGTTTAGCATTCGGAAACAAATTTATCCTTATTCCCATCCTGCGGGGATTTTAAATGGAGAATCCCCATCCCCGATTCGGGCGAGCCCCTATGTCCATAGTGGTTTAGACCCTGCAAAATTATTTGGTTTTTGTGGATTATGTCATAAAGTTTGGAAAAAACAATAAAAAAAACTTTTCGGCCCTTATGCTTTTTTTTGTCATTTTAAACTTTTTTTTTTTTTTTTTTTTTTTTTTTTTGCCCCTTTATATATGAATCCATACTCAATTAGACTATAACCCGTCATTTTACCATTTATCTTTAATTTATTCAAAGGGTAAAGGAGTTAAAAATATTTAAATTGAATATAATTTTATATCACATATAAGCTAGAAGGACAATTTTAAAAACACAAGTGACAACGTAATGAACAAAAACAACAACCTCATTAGAGCTAAAGAAAATATTCAACTGACCTCTGTAAATTCTATGATTATCATAAACAAAATTTCAGTTTAACCTTGGCCCCATGGTAAAAATTATCTAGGACTAGGGGTGCATATGGATAATTAACTAGTCTATTAAACAAATTTGGTCGG
The DNA here is from genome assembly GCA_039660915.1 of Euphorbia tirucalli. Taxonomy (NCBI): domain Eukaryota; kingdom Viridiplantae; phylum Streptophyta; class Magnoliopsida; order Malpighiales; family Euphorbiaceae; genus Euphorbia; species Euphorbia tirucalli. The sequence continues at coordinate 46,149,012 of CM077636.1, forward strand.
CAAACCATTTGTTCGGTTTTGAAAAACAACTAACCATTCTTTAGTCCATTAAATTCAGTTAATTTATTAATTCGATCGGCTAATTTTTTATTTCGGTTTTTACTTAATAGCTAAAAATATTTGTCTATCTCCAAATAAAAAAATAACATTACAATACAACATTGTCACCACATACATAATGACATGCATTGTTTTAAAATATGAAAACAAAGTTCACATTGTCTCACAATAAAAATAAATTTCAATACAGAAAAGATAGTCATGAAACTTCAAACCTTCAAATTGTAAACTGTTAGTGCCAAACGTTAAATGTCCAAACCTGCCACATATAATTAACAAAATAAAATAAAATAAAATAAAATAATTACAATCCAAGTAATACCTTAATTTAATTTATTGAACTACCCCAAATATTAATCTTGATGATGATTGATCTTGATCATAGGGCTTACAAGTTATAACTTATATAATATTAAAAAAAAATTAATTAAGGGAAGGTTTTGATCGGTTAACCAAATCCAATAGACTTTGAGTAATGTTAACCGAAAAGAAACCGGAAATCGAATTTCTCAAAATTAAAAACTATTTTATAAACTATCGGTCTTGGTTGCCCTAATTTTCAAAACGGTTTTTTGGTCCCATTTTTTTTCACTCCTATCGAAGATGGCCAGTGGGATGAGGGTACGTGTTGAGTAGAATGGTAGCATGCAACATGCATCCCGACACATGTTTTTGCTTAAATGAAACATATCACCTACTGACAAATTTGCCTGCCTTAATTTACTCATCATCGTCCATTGTTAACTTTTCCTTGCACGTCTTCTGTATTCTTTTATTGCTACATGTCCCCATAATTTACAAGTTTACAAGAAGTTAGCGCGGGCATACTTAATATTTTCTAAATAGCTCTCATTTGATACGGAATATAGCAAATTTTGATTTCCGTTTTTCTTGTGATGGACTCTGAAGATTTTCAATATAAATTAATTTATAATAAAAAGATTAAAAAAAAATTGATTAAAATGAGTTATTAATTTAAGTAGCAAGGGAAAATTATTTTATACACTCTTTAACTTCTAATTTCCCCCTCCTAATGTTTTACAAATTATTAGCAAATTATTAAATTACTCCATGTTACATATGTATATATTTATTATATATTTACTTTTTTTAGTTTGATTACGTTACGTGTATTAAAAAAAATGTAAAAATTTAATAGATATATTTCAATAGTTGATGGTATAGTTAGTAATTAGTTAATTTAAGGGGAAACTTTAAAAATCACTCATGTGATTCTACTTGCTACTAAATTAAAGATTGTGTTCTTGTTTTTATCAAAAAGATGACAGTTTTAAAAGTTAGAAAAAAAAATGTTAACTAATATTTTCTATTAAAAACGATAACGTAGCAGAGGATTTTTTTTTTTTTTTTTCCCGTTTAGCATTCAAATAGTTTATCCATATTATTTTAGAATTTTACAATGAGATTTGAAAATTTTTAATAGATTTTTGATTTTGTCATAATTTATTTAAATTTATAATCAATATTTAATGAAGAAAAATATTTGCAATTTTCGAAAATTTTCAAATTTTATCACTAAGGTCTATTATATTTTTATTAACTAACTTGAAAAATTTCAGCTCAAAATGGACATAAATACCCTAGAGCATGTCATGATTTAATATTAGCTATTATTATTATTATTATTATTATTTGCTAACTTTTGAAACCACATATCCTCTTTTCGACAGAATAAAAACACATTAACAAGTAGAACCATAAGAATAGTTTTTTAAATTTCCCCTTAATTTAATTATTAGTAATATGATAAGGTATTACTATTACTTAACTAATGTATAAAGATTGAAATATATTTAAAATTATCTATTATTACTTAACTAATGTATAAAGATTGAAATATTTTATTTGTTTTAAAAAAACAAACACAAAAATTAAAAATAGTATTCATTTACCACGTAAAATATTCATTTGTTTTTAATAAAACAATCGAAATACTAAAATGAATAACTGAGAAGTATATAACTGAAACATAAATAATTTTTTTTTTTTTTTTTTTAAAAAAAAAAAAGGCAGAAGTTGTATATTAAAAGGAAAAAACTGATAGTAGTAGGCATAATTTTATCTTACGTTCACTGTACATTTTTGTACCTAAACAGCATCCAAGGGGAGCTCCCATTGCAAGTAGCACTTGGCCATTTTCATTTCTAACAATTGCCCCTGCACCGCATTTATAACCATTCATCCTATTTGCTGCATCAATATTTATTTTGTAAAATGGACATGATGGGATGGGGGTCTCCATTTTGTGTTTACAGCAGCTACTTGCCTTGTCTTTACCGTGTCAGGCTCTACTTCCTATTATAGCAACAGTTTTAACAGCTCGATCAACAATCTTCTCTTTTATGTTCACAGGTTTCCGATGCAGTATCAAGTTCCGATCATGCCACATTAGCCATAGAGTTGAAATGAAAAGAGTTGCTTGTGACTAGGAGAGAACCTAGAAAGCAGCGGTGAGCCATTCAACTATAGTATTCCCTTGGAATTTGTCGATTCTGCAGCTAGATGGAATTAGGGAATTCAACTAATCAACATAAAATCAAGGAGATAATATGAAGAATTAACAGTTTTTGCAACTTTGAACTTCTCTCTGAAAATAACAAACACAACCAAGTAGGACATGTAATCTAGCTAAATTACACATAATTCTAAATTTTCTTTGCCATAAAAATCTCCATTGCTATAAATAAAAAAAATTACCTGGGTAAGATAATAAGTAAAACAGAGAAGAACCTTTTTCCCTCACCAACCCAAATCCTTTGTAGCTTCCAAAGACATGTTTTATTTGGACCATGGAAGTCATAAATAGGTCAATTACATCCTCACTAACAATAAAAGAGGTCTGAAATTGAAAAACAAAAGCAATTGTGTAAGGATACTTTTGGAAACGCTAATTGGTAGACAACAAAACAGATACAGACTCCTATAAAACAAAAATGATATAGTTAGAACTTAAAACATTCTAAAAGAATAATTGCTTAAAGCAATTATGTGCATAACAGTATAACGCAACTTAACAGGCAATTGAAAAATGCTTATGATAATTTTTCTAACTGTGTGATCTTGTAATCCAATCCACACAAAGTGCTTATGATAAAACCATTTATGTCACAAAAATAAATGTTAAAGTACTTAATCTCAAACAAAATATAACATTACAATGCAGAGTGAACACTTAATAAACGAAATAAGAATTCTACATTTTTTACATCCTATATAGTACATATATGTCAAGTGGAATGGTCAACCAAATAGACTATATATCACAAAAGATGACGAACACTTGTATGTTAATCAATTATCCTACAAGGAAATGTGACATTATTAAAGAAAAGCCTTGTTATTAACCTTGTGCTCTTTCGATTTCTTGTCCAATTCTACAAAATCGTCCTCAGAGTCATAATGACCAGAATGGTAGAAACATGTCTAAGGAAAATACTCCATCATTTTTCACAGTTCACCCTGAAAACCCAAAAGCAAAAATATAGAACATAAAACCTTCAAATTAAAGCCTGAACAAATAGAAAGAGAACCACCTACTATTTATTTTGTAAAAGAGAACCACCTACTATTTATTTTGTAAGTTAGTTTGGCTAATCATGTCCTATGTTCAGCTCATCTGTCATCTTACTCTAAGCATAACCAAACACAATAAATTGCTAATTTGCGACAAAGGAAAGAATCAACACTTTAGTGTTTAAGTGAAACATCACATCACGTCAGTTAAAAAAAAAAAAAAGTGAAACATCACATAAAAAATAACAAAAGAATGTTCCAGCATGAGATAAACCTGACTGGAATAGAATAAAGAGACAAAGTAATGTAGGAGGAAAAAAAATACCAACTACCTTAAGGGAAAAACCTTTCACATTCCCAATTTTGTTCCGGATAGTCAATTCCTTATACTCCGGATTGAAATTACAGGGAGCTCCATCAAAGAAGATGGAGAAACACATTAATGCTTGAACATCTCATATATTCATACAAAGAGGAATGAACTTTTAAACATTAAAGGGCATAAATGTATAGAGAATCGGAAGGAAACATGAAAAGAGGAACTCAGTATCAAAATCCTTAAGCAAAATGTAGATTGAACACGACAAAATAAATAAATTTCTGTCAAAGTGAAGCATCAGTTGTATTGCTTCTAAAATTTATGTCATATTTTCTCTAGATACATAGATAAATGTCAAAGCAAGCATCTAAAATGCAAGAATCCCAAAATTGAAAAGGAATGCAGACTGCAAACCTTGATAATCTAAAAGAGGCTGATTAGGAAAATTAAAATAAGAATAATTAATTCAACAATTGTCACCTGAAGTAGTAAAGACATCAAAACGATCACAAAGCAGGGGACAGAGAGTATCTCTCCGACGACGGTCTTAGGGATGATCAGAAATGTTGTAGTCGGTGGCAATTTACAGGAGAGCCGGAAGGGGATCATCGGATGGGTGCAAAGGTCCAGTTTGAATGGAAGAGCCGGAAGTAATGTTGGGTTACAAAATAAATACCGGGATAGGGTTGTTTCAACTGGGTCATTTTCGGAACCGGTGATTCCGAAAACTGGTTGAACCATTTTCGGAACAACCTGTTCCGAAAATGGAGAATTTAATTTTTTTTTTTTTTAAAACACTGTTTTCGGAAGTTAAATTTCCGAAAACAGGTCCGTGTGACTGTGTTTTCGGAAATTTAACTTCCGAAAACACAGTGTAATAAATAAAAAATAAAAATTAAGTTCAGGGGCGTGGGAATCCCTACTGTTGGGGGATTCCCACGCCAAATGCATGCAGGCAAAGGTTGAGCTTTTGCCTGCATGCATTTTAGGCCGTAAAAATTGGTTTTATATTTTTTTTTCTTTTTTCTGTCAACAGCTTTGCATATATATATACACACATATGTAAGTGTTTGAAGGGTGTTATATAGGCAGAGAAATATTTGAAAGATAGAAAAGGAGAGTAAGTTTTATAGAGAAATAGAATTGGTTTTAAGTTGAGGTGGAGAGAGTAGATATTGTGATTTATAAAAGGCTTGTATTTCAGAGTTTCTCAAGGTAATTTTTTTTTTATAATTCTTCAGTCTTATTTTTGTTCTTGGATGCTTGATTTTGAAGTTTTGAATTTAGAGGGTTTAACTTATTGTTAATTGTTACCTTTAATAAAATCCACCAAGTTTATGAGTGCATTTGATTGTATGGGAGCTATAAATATTAATCTTATGAAAAATTTGTCCACTTGGTTTTGTTTGATGGGTTGGGTTTGTTATAATAAAATTGAAGCATAAGTTTTAGTTCTTGAGTTTTGTTATATACAATATATGGTGAATTTATAGTTTGCTGTATTATTATTATTATCATTGTTAAAATATTTGCTATGACGTGTATAAAATTTGCTTTAATTTTTTATTTGTTTTATTATTATTATTATTATTATTATTATTATTATTAGAAGTTAGTCAAAAAAAGAAAATTGGAGTTGTGACAGCAAAAAACTAAGATGTGGTGTAATTTTTATATTTATTTTTTATTTTTTTATTTTTGTATTATTATTATTATTATTATTATTATTATTATTATTATTATTACAGGTTATTAAGTATTGAGTAGTTTTATTATTATTAATTTTTTTATTTTTGGTATTATTATTATTATTATTATTATTATTACATGTTATTATTATTATTATTGTTATTATTGAGTAGATTTATTTTTTTGCTGTAAATTTTTATTTTTATTATTATTGTTGTTGTTAATAATATTATTGTTATTATTATTGTTATTAGAAGTAGCCATTAAAAAAAAATGTGTTAGTGACGTGGAATCTTTTGTTTAAGTTGTAAAATAATTTTTTAATTTGCAATTGAATTGTTGAAATTAAGGTTTTATTTTTTTTTTTTTTATGCAATTTATAGATGGTGAAAAGAATACTTACTCCGAAAAGACTCCGATACCCCGAATTTGCAATGAAGAAATTAGAAAATTTGAAAGCAATTAGGATGAGAAAGGGAAAAAACTTGTTAGAGTACCTGCTAAATATGATGCAAGACATAATAATGTCTGGCTATAAATTTGATAAGCGCGGGAGGGAACAAATGACACTGTTAAGAAATTGATTATCCTTGCGTTATAAACGCTATTTTAACGAGATTAACGAACAATCACCTATAGAGTATGATGATATGGTTAATATGTTAATTACGAAGGAAAGTGATTGTATGAGTTTACCCAAAGAATTGGTTGGCAAAGTTTTAGAAACTCTGCCAAAATGTCAAGAAGACTATTGTAATATAGTGAATGCTAGCAATGGTTTCAAATTCAAGTTTAAGAAACTTTTATAGTAGTAGTTTAATTTTATGATTTTATAAATTAGATTATTTTTTGTTGTTTACTGTTATCATGTAATTTAATAGTATTATGTAATGTCATTGTATGATTATCTAGCTCAGTATTACTGTTTTTGGTAAAATCCATAAATTATATAGAATGTAAATGAACTCTAGAATTATAATATGATCGTTGATTAAGTATACAGTTATAATATTGTGGTATTAATAATAACAGTCAACTGGGATAAAAAATTTCAAAAGATATGGAAAAAATTTATTGCATGTATACCATGAGTATTAAAAAAATAAATATATTTTAAAAAATTAATTGTCATACATAATATGTGATAAAGATATATAAATGTTTGAGATTTTTTTTTATATGTAATTAAATCGTGCATAATATTTATTATTAACATAATAACATTAAATCGTACATACATAAATTTATAATTATATTTCTCTTTACATTTTGTTTTTATATTTATTTAATTTTAATATTTACCATTTCATTTAATGTGTATATATATATATATATATTACCATATATATATATATATATATATATATATATATATAAATGAATTAATATTTATTTTATGTCATTTGATTTAGCTTGATATTGGGTAGCTCTTGATCAAGCACACTACAAATTAAATTAAAGCTCATCGATATAGCTCATTTGAGGTTAGTAAAGTTCAATTATATATTTATTTATATATATTACGTATTATTATTAATGAATATGCGTTGCATGATTTTGTTGTTTAATGTACTATCGAATATGAAATATTATATGAACACGAAATTAGGCAAAGCAATTTGAAAATAATACAATATTTGTTAGCATTGTACGTATTTCAATTATATTATGATCACTAAGAAGGACTATATATAATTTAGTAAATGTACTAAATCTAGTTCTAGATGTTGAAATTAATATAATTTTATATAATTTTGTTTAAATGTTCAATAATAAAACCTATAAAACAATGCACTTATTTTTATTATATTATCGTTACAATAGGTGCGCAATCATGTCAGAGAATAGCAACTATTATGTTATACACTGGGGGGTAGGATATATGTAAGCGATTCCGTTTTTGAGTATGATATGTTTAGCTAATCGGCTAGGCAGAAACGTTTGAAGGTTAAGAAAAAACCATCATTTGTTAAACTTGTTGATCGGATATCCAGTGAGATTGGATTTGGCACTAACAGAAGGGTGATAAAGATTGTGTATAAGTATCCTGTATCGCCCAATTTATTCTCCCACATGATAATCAGTTGCGACAGTGATTTTGGAATTATCCATGAAAATTTGGCAAACATTCTAAATTATCATACAGTTGAGTTGTTCGTTGATTATGAGATTCTTGCATCTGGAGATAATGAAGCATCAAGAGATGTGATGGTTTCAATTCCTACTTCCTTGAACAACGTGTATGATTGTACTGTTCTGGGTTACGGAGCAGGTGATTCCTTCATTGGCAACTCTGAAAGTCAATCTACCTTTCAGTCAGTAGGTTCTTATGGGTGGCACGAACCTACCCCATCTGTTTCTTTCCAGGGATTTGAATCATTTCCTACTTTTGGCACAATAAAAGGTGGATCGGTTATTCCTTCAACACGCTTTCCAATTATGACAGTTGGTGGATTCGGTGAACCGAACGCATCATTTGATCCCTTTAACTCGTTCGCATCCATAAGAACCGAGGCTGGCACATCTCACAGTCCAGTTCCGGATGCTCATGATGGGTATGCAGCAATACAAACATATGGGTCTTCGTATGAGCATTCTACTGCTATCGGTGCTAATATACCTTCCTCACTTCTGAAGGTGTGTCTGTTGTACATCAAGTCGAAGTTGTTGGTACAGAAAACAATAATGTAAGTAACATATCACCAATGGAGCTTGTAGATCGCAGAGCATTTGGATCAGGAAGTTCCGAAGACATTACTAGAATCGCTACCCAAATTGATGAAGAAGAAGAAGAAAATCTTATATGTCATTATATCAATGGCAGTGAGGAGCCTAATGAAATTGACAATACAGTGGATGAACAAATTGTTGAAGATTATATACAGTTCAATGTTGACAATGATGACGATGATGACAATGAGGATGAAGGTCATGACGATGATGACGATGACGATGAAGGTAATGAGGGGACAAATATCGATGCTACCGTTGAGCAAAATGTGAGTGTTGCAGCGACGGGGATGATTGATTTGAATTTATCTCCCCCCTATATTGCGGAAGGTGTAGATATTCCCCCTATTGCTCCCTTATCATCTTTTGTATTCCCAGGTCCAACATATACCGCAATTGAAGAGCAGGATTATGTATAGTAATATGCAATTGATTCTTATGAAATAAACGTATGGGATGGATATCTGAGCTAAAACGGGGTTTAGTTTTTGGTGGAAAAGAGGAAGTTCAAGCAGCGGAGAAGACATATTCGATGAAAAAATCATGTTTCATTCAAAGTGGTTGAATCACATCCTCATAAATTGGTCGTCAAATGTAGGAACGAAGACCAAAACTATGGTTGGTGGCTTCGTGCCCAATTCAAGAAATCTATAGGGTATTGGATGATAATTGTTTACCGCAGTCCACATACATGCGTAAATACAAGATCATCACAAGACCATTACAATCTTGATAGTAAGATAATAGCGAGTTCAATTTTGGGGATGGTTTGAAAAGATTCAAGACTGAACCTGGATTTGATAATTGAGCACGTCAAAACGGTATTCCACTTCACCATTTTTAAGAAAAAAGCATGTGGTGCTAAAAAGAAGGCATTAGAGAAGATTTATGGCAATTGGGAAGAATCATACAATATGTTGCCTCGGTACCTGAACGTGTTAACCCACTATAATCCCAGGTCGGTGACACTCTTACTCACGGATGAAACAACTGATCATCGATTTGCAATTTTTAAACGAGTGTTCTGGTCCTTTAAGCCATGTATAGAAGGATTCAAACATTGTCGACCGATCATACAGATTGACGGTACATTCTTGTACGGCAAATACCTTCACACACTTTTGGTGGCAACCGCGTTGGATGGTAACAATCATATCTTTCCAATAGCTTTTGCAATTGTTGAAAATGAAAACCAATCAAGTTGGGAATGGTTCAGGGAGTGTATCAGGACATTCGTGACACAACGCACTGGTTTAGGTGTCATTTCTGATCGACATGCTGGTATCCTATTTGCCATGAACAATGAAGGATTTGGTTGGAAAGAACCCATGTCATATCATGGTTTTTGCCTCCGTCATTTTGTGAGCAATTACAATCACAGCTTCCATAATACGACAATAAAAAAATCTTGTATCGCGCAGGTATGAATCCTAAATTACTTACGTCATGTCGTACCTGTTATTTGTTACCAACAGTTGTAATTTGGTTTCTTCTTTGATTTTTAACATACGTAGGAGCTCAAGCACAACCTCGTAAGTTTACGAAGATTATAGACACGATTAAGAGGTTAGATGAAAGATCATACCGATGGGCCATGGAAAGACCAGTGGGGAAATGGAGTCTGGCACACGATAATGGCTCAAGATGCGGTCACATGACTACTAATATTGCTGAGTGTGTAAATGGTGTGTTAAAGGGCATTCGTCATTTTGCCAATTCAGAGTATCGTCAAACACACGCTTGGTAAAATTGTTAGTTATTTTGACTCCCCGTCGAACTAAATATACCAATTTGCTCGAGAACGGTGAAAGGGTCACCCCTGAATGCAAGAAAATGTTGGTTTGGTATTCTTGTAGGGCCAATTGTCATACAGTGACAAACTACAATAGTCAAACTGGACTTTGCGAAGTGAGAACAGGCTATGATCCAATAAGACAAAAAGGGAGCAACATTCAGATTGTGAATTTAGAAGCTCGTGAGTGCTCCTGTAAAAAATTCCAAAATTATCGAATGCCTTGTTCACATGCAATTGCTGCTTGTAAGCACCTAAGTCGTCGAATCTGGGACTTTGTAGATAAGACGCATACACTTGATGAGAATTTACAAGCGTATAGCTATCCGTTCCAGCCTTTAACATACAAGGACTACTGGCCTGAGATCAACTCGGCAACATTGATTGTCAATCCAATATGTAACGAAAGAAGGGAAGGCCAAAGTCAACAAGAATCCGCAATGAAATGGACGAGAAGGAAAAGGGAACAAATGCTTACAATTGCAGTAACTGTGGTAAAGGTGGGCATAACAGAACCACAAGTCAAAATCCCGGAGTGAATCTCTCCTGACGACACATACCGTCTTCTTCCAGGAGACCGAATAGGGTTGCTTTGATAAGACATTTGAGGGGGAATTGAATTAGGTTGTGAATTATTTATGAAATTTTAAATGGACTTTTGATTTTGTACTTATTAATGTCTAAACACAACCACTTATTTGCCTCGATGTTGTTAGTTCAAATTTCATAATTACATTTCTTTCTGACTTCAAGCCATGTGAACCATATCTTATTTTGTAAATAATGTTATTGACTTGTATAATAAGTTGGTGATAATGTATTTTTATGCCATAGGCTTGCAAATTATGTCAATCACATATACTCCAGGAGATATATTTCGAGGTATGGGCCGTTGGTGGGCACTTGATGATGACTTTGTTTACCCACTTGATCCTAGAGAACATAATTCACCTTATGTCATACACCGTATGTAAGAAGAATGGCAATATCGAGTGACCGAGTTTGAGATTTTACGTGAAGATGCAACTACATTGGGAGTCCGAAAAACTCGTTACAAGTCAATCAACATGCCACGTAATAACAATGATGAACTCCGTGCTGCTTTATATAGAATAAGGGAAGAAAATAATAGGATAAAGATTAGGCTTAATCGTTTCGAATTTCAAAAATGCGCTAGAGATTATGCTGAGCATGGTGACATACAGATGGCGCGGTTTTATGCAGCATGTTCACGCCATCCCGAGCATGCTTCTGACATTGATATGTCAGATGAAGAAAATTAAACGGCGCTTATGTTATTCCCGAACTAGGTTCCTATTATAGTGTACAACTTTTATTAAATGTGTGTTTAATCATATGTTCAAACCCAGTGTATGTGTGTCAATTACTTGTATGTATTAGTGTGTACTTTTATTATATTGCAAAAAAGTTTATTTGTTGAATTTGTTTCTCAATTGGTGAAAACATGGCTTTCTATTATGATGACAAATTATGTAATACCATTTTAATATTTAGAACCATATCACAGTACACATTGCTTTCAGATTGACATATGATTAAATAATAATGGTGGTGACGGTTACATCAATATATAGACCTCCTACAATGACCTTGCTTTTTTTTCTTTTGTGGGATATAAGTCATGGCAAACAGGCACAGGAATTTGATGTTGCCAGCATTCACCGAGAACTACCGTAGATATCTCGAAAGTGACGGTGTGAAATATTATGCTGGTTTAAAGCGTGAGTGGGAATATTGAGTGCAAGAATCAAAAACCTTGTTGATGACCTACAGTCACTTGAAGCACCTGCTGTCAACCGCAGGTCATTGAGTATGCCTAGATGAAATCCGCATAAGTATCGACTTGCTGTAAAACGAATCCAAGTGGAGAATAATAGGATGTTATTGAGGCGGTCACGGTATTATATGTTGAAATTGGCTAAAGAGCATTCAGCGGCTAACGTTAGAGACCTATCAATTGTACATAAACGTCGCATATTATCAATTCCACGTTACCAATCTGATGACAAAATGTCAGATGATGGGTAACTCACATTCAATTGCTAAGTTTAAAATGCTTTATGTAGTAATGTTAATTTGTTTGAAACTAAGTTTGCTCTGATGTGGGTAAGTTTGACATATGATTATTTAATAATGGTGGTTGTATGAATTTATTAGAATTTAAGGTTTATATGCCATAACCTTCTATTATGTAATCTCATAACAGTTTTTTAAAATATTTTCTTCTACGATATGTTTATTCATAACACGATGGGTTGTATCAACGTAAGGAGAGGAAAGATATGTAGTATGATCGTCATTAATAATTCATATACATCTATAAGTTAAACATAATAAAATTTACAAGACACAAAATACTTAATTTTGAGCATTTAATTTTTCGACTACATTAAAAATTCCTATTTTGTCTTCGGGGTCGTAACATTTTAACGCTGCATGTTCCGCAACGAACACCCCTCCCTACACACTCACGACAATTTCTGTTGGGCCGTGTATCAACCTGCTCTTCATAGGTTACAGCCGTCTCCGTTCTTGGTGTTAGATGCAGATTTAGGTCTACCGCATTTTGTTGGACAACCATGGGAGGTACATGGGGTTGGAACCCCATATATTGTTCATTAGGCATATTTAAAGCTGCAGAGAAATCTAACACCGTGCCTCCAAGAGCACCTTCTGAAAAATTCATGTTCATGTTAGCAAAGTACGTGTTCGGCTCTCTACTTCCAGAGCCCATCTCGTAGTTACCACCCATATTCAGAGGTGGCATAATTGTGTTACCAACATCATTATAATTGTGTGAGCCGAAGGCTGGAATATTTTGTTGCATCGGAGTGCAGAATGAAGACCCTTCACCGATAACATTGCTGAATGCATCGCTGGATTCCTCGTCCATGTTGCATCTTGTATTAAAATTAGTATTCAGTAGGTCTGTAAAAGAACCCCATCCAATATCCCCCTGTCCTTGTCTAGCATCGGATGTTCCAGCAACTGAAACACCACTAGTGAACTCAAACCCAAAACCACCTGCTTGCGTATGTTCATGGAATTCAATGGGAACATTCTGAACTTCATTCAAATTCAAATCAGAACCACCCGCCATATGTTGAACATTATCAAATTATGTTTCTGGATGATCCTGACTTTGTTGCTGAAGTTCATGTAATGGGACTGTACTCCTCATGGATGGACCACCAAAATCACAATGCTGAAGCGGATGAGGAATCCGCTGAATCCCTTCCGGATATGGAGGGGGAGGAACTCTTGTACGTCTGTCAGTGAAGGTTAACTTTTTTCGGTTTCTTTCCGACATAGGCAACTCGACATTAGGAAACATCATTGCAGGAGGAGCAGGTTGTAATTCATATGAAGCACACATACGAAATTCTTGGTTTATCCCTCCTAGCATGCTTCCTGATAGATTGATCACGTTTGCCCTGTTGAATTGATCTGCATCCATGTGATACAAATGTTCAAGGCCATCTCCCTGCATAAAAAAAATCGACACCAATACCTTTAATTAATGAAATTGAACTGACATATGATAATATTTATTTTAGAATTTTTATTCTACATATGATAATTTATATTTCAGAAATTGTACGGAATTTTCATACCAGCGCATCGTTTCGTGCACCTTCTGGGGTCATCCATCGACTGGTAATGTTTTTGAACCATTGCATATATTCAGACTGTGGACCTAACGGATGATGCAATTGAGGCGTCATTGCAACCCTGTGATGACGTGTATCCCACATTTCTATGTATGGGGCATATTTAACTGCCCAATCACGAGGTCCATGCCCGGTCATTTTCACGGTTGCTAGCGCATAGTTTGATAGTTTGATTGTTCTATCTCTTGCGGGATAGGTTGCTCCATGCCAAATTGTTGCATACATCGATCGGGATGATGAAACTCGACAATATGAAAATATATAATTGGCACAATGGAACGCCAAATATTTTGCCCCCCACGACAATAGGCTGGCAATAATTGAATGACTTCCGTGTCCGGTTCCCAGACGAACTGTATAAATAATGATATTAACAAGTATTAGTAAAAAATATTATATTTCGAGAACCTAAATTCGGGAAAAATATAGTTTAAGAACAAAATTAAACCTGATCAGGAGTTAAACAATCCAACCACATCCTCAGTTCCTTAACATTATGAGCTCCATGACCTTGTTTTCCTATAGCTACTTTCCACCTGTAAATTCATTCAATTATGTATATCAAGTAATCGGATGGCAAATCATAATATTTATTATAATAACAACATTTAATATATTTGAATTAAATTTGTAAGCAAATAATATAAATATTTACTTTATTGCATACGAATATTCATTATAAGGGATGTAGTTTGTTGTGAGTGTAGGGGCAATAGTTGTGAACCGCTCGTACGCCCATACTTGTATAATTTGGGCACATCCCCCAATTCGCTTCTTGTCTGGAGCAGTAGCTTTTGACATTTCTCGATACAAAAACGACAATACTGCTGCTCCCCATGCGAAACCACCAACTCCATCTTTAGACAAATCCTCTAGCAAACTCAACATCATGACATGAACTATGGTGGATTTCGGATTAACAAACATCAATCCACCAAACATACGCATCATAAAAGCTCGTGCATGACATTGAATGACTACATCAGCAGCATCATCAGGCAAGTCCATAAATTGCTGCTCCAGCCACCTTAAATTCAACCAATTTCTGTCCATATCATGTTCACCGGGAATCCTACCTAATAAACGATGGCATAACTGTTGTGCCCTATGAGTACCTTCGGATTTACCTGTCACGGCCCTACCATCTACAAGTAATCCGGTTAAAATCTCAATGTCTTGTAGCGTTATTGTTGCTTCTCCAACACTGAGATGGAACGTAAGTTTCCGGTCGCCATCTTTCTACCAGTACAGTGATCAAATGGTGATCTACGGGCATAGAACCAAGTTTCACCATGCCCTTAAATCCACATCGTCGTAGGTATGAAAAAATCCTGGGATCTATGTTCCGGTACATATCATCATTCCCGGCTTTTGTGTATTTCAAGGATGGACATTCCTGAGAAGGATACAAATTTTATATTATAATGACGTTTTTCAAGTTTAAGGAATTATATATAATTCGAAAAAATGTATTTAATTAACTTAACAACATTTTTTTAACCCTCCAGCTGGTAAAAATAATAAAGGGCCGTAGCTAATACTTTACCTGCCCCGTCCATAAAAGTTGAGATCGATGAACATTTTGTTGCACTAACACGTGTGGCATGATTGGACCTGCCTCAATGATTTGTTCAGCTCTGTGTTGGTAAGCCATTTCTCCTTACATAATAAGGTTAAAATAATTAGTACAAAAAATAAAAAAAAAAACCCAGCACAATATTTTAAAAAAACCCACCACTAATAAGTAACAATTTTTATATTCGATTTTTTTTATACTCTAAAAATAATGCAAAACGACTTCATTGTCACTAATGTTAACATACAAACGATCTTCAAAATACATATCAAAAGAGCAATAAAATTTAATTTATAATTCATGGAAATGATATGTACACAAACCAAGCTTTCAAGCATATTATGCTTCATACATTTATCAAGTTACATGCATGCTTATATCAAAGAGTGATGAAATCATAAGATAAAATGGTAATGAAAGGCCAATTAAACAAAAGAAATCAAAGAACTAGTTAAAACTTAAGGGTCAAATTCAACAATGTAGGTACTAATAGTGCCAAGATCAGAACCCAATTTTAGAGAGGTTATATTATATTTTGAAATAATTCAATAAAAATCATTAAATTTCTAGTTTAAAAAATAAATAATACCTGATAATTTAATTAGATAAAATTAATATGTTAATTTTAATATGATATAAATTGATGTATTATATTATCTACGTTTAATGGAAATATAAAATTAATAGTTAATATATAATTAGAAAAAAGAAAGAAAAACGTTTTTTAGTTTTCAAAAATGAAGGTTGGCAAAATAACTTCAATCATGCAATATATGTTCTATTGGGATACGTGACGTTTTCTATTTTTAATCCTCCAATTTCCCTTTTTTTTTTTTTTGGTCTCCAATTATATTAAGCAAAACATGGTTCTGTTCAAAAACCGAACCAAACATAAACCAAAATATAAAAAATAAACAAAAAACAAACTCAAGTTTATATTGTTTCGCTCACACTGTACCGAACCAGTTTGTTTCGGTAAACACCCAATCAACAAAAATTTCAATTTTTTTCTTTTTATTATCAATTTTTTTTCAAATACATGTAAATTTTTACTTAACAAATTTTTATTATTACATGTATATAATAATATAAATATATTATTCCTTAATAATGTATTTATTTTTAGATATTTACATACTTTTTAACAATATTTTTTTCCTATTACGATTCGGTTCGGTTCAGTTTGGTTTTATTTTTTCAACAATAACCGAAAACCAAACCAAATTGAACATCTACCTATATGGTTGTACATTAACATTAAAATTAATATTACATGTATAATTAGTAAACAACTTAAAAATTAAATTTACAAAAATTAATAAATTAACTCATAAATTACATACCTTTAATCGAAAATTACTAAACCACTGACTCAAATATCACTGCAACGATTCAAAAAAGAAAAAAAAAAAGATAAATTTAAAAAATTTATCATATGTATAATTTACTATTGCCATTTGATAATATCCTAATGAACAAATTTTATATCTTAAACCCACCATAATTACATATTAACTTGGAAAAAATAACAAACATTATAACAAAATTAACATTATAACAAAAACAACAACAGATGTAACAAACCCAACATTATAACAAAAACATAACAAGAGAAAATATAAAAATATTCAAACTGGGAAAACTTTTAAATATTACCTTATACACTTCAAGAGTTCTAGCTCCTGCAAAACTTGAGATTTTATTTTCAATAAACACACAATTCTCTTAAACTTAAAAAAACTAAGCTGCAAAGGAAACTCACTCACTTATATAATTCAGTCACTCACTCACTTATAATTCACTCACTCACTCACTCACTCTATTTATCTTACTCACACACCCCACCCACATATATATATATATGAACGAAATCTGCCCAGCTGAAAAAAAAAAAAAAAAAAAAAAAAAAAAAAAACATTTGTGCATTGTTACGTTCCGTCTACGTCTGCATACATGCAGACGCAGACGGTTGGCGTGGGAATCCCCAACAGTGGGGATTCCCACGCCCAAATTTTTTTTTCAATTTAATTGTTAATTTTTTTTTATTACCTTGTGTTTTCGGAAGTTAAATTTTTGAAAACACAGCGCCTGACACAGACTGTGTTTTCAGAAATTTAACTTCCGAAAACAGCGTTTTTTTTTTTAAAAAAATTTAATTCTCCATTTTTGGAACCGGTTCCGAAAATGGTTCAACCAATGACCCAATTAAAACAGCCCTATATCAGTATTTATTTTGTAACCCAACATTACAACCGGTTTTTTTTCCCCTCTAGCATTATTCTAGGGCTAAATCAAAGGGAAGGAGATGAAAGGGTTTTGGAATATTTATGTAGCTAAACGGCCAATTCAGTTTTGGCACTAAAAATTAAAACTCTCTAGACTAATGCCACGTCACCAAAAACCCTTATAATAAAGTTGCTCCTTTACTTTCTCTTTGCTTCTGAAATTAGATTTCCTAAGGACGGCTCCTATTGTATGGAAATTTTTATTAATACAAAAATTTTTTAATGTATATAAATTCAAAATAATATACAAATATTTAAAAACTGATATAAAAATATAAAATTCATTTATTAAAAGAAACAATCTTCATTTTTTTTTTTTTTGTTGGTCAAGCGACTAAAAAGAGATTGTTGTATTGCACGTTTTTTTATCTTTTGATAATGTTGTAAAATCTTTTAATGTAACAAAGATTTTCTTTTTTTTTTAAAAGTTGATGAATAAGATTATTAATTGATGATAATTGATAAGCAAATAGAAATTATTAATTTGAGAATGTCTTAGAACCCAAATACTAACGCTAGGCTATTCAGATTAATTCCAATTCACATAAACTAATTTAACTTAAGAATAGATTAAATTAGAAAATAAAATTCTAATTATTCTTGATGCAAATTTTGTCCGCTTGAAGAATGGAGGATTGTAGCTGTTGAAATTCAGAAGATGGGTTTAATCTGTAGAAAAGGGAGGGGCTGCTTTATACTAATTTAACGAGATAAAAATTATTGCTCAAACCAGTAGATTTTTACTTCTGAATTATTTTTATCATATATGTCAAACAAGTGTTGAGATTATATATATGTTCGTTGTTGAATTAATGATTCTAACATAGTTTTGCATCACGTTGTTGGTAGCATTTGGTCCCAGCATATGGCTTGCCCTTAGGACTTTGTACGATCAGTGTAATACTGTGCTAAATACTATGGTTGTTCGCATTTTCAACAATAGACAACTTTCTTGACGTTAATCATTCTTGAGTTTTATTTACATCTGTTTATTGGGTTAGATATATGCTCGGTCCGATCTCTAAGATTCAAGTTTGGATATGAATTTTACATATTAGTTTCATCTGAGCCTAATAAAGTTTGCAGTTTAATTGGTTGACCTTGGAGTTTGCGTAAACGTAAACAACCATGCTAGATCCGATCCGACTATAAATATATATATATATATATATATATATATATATATAATTCTAGTTTTTATTTCATCTAAATAATCCCAAAATTTATTATGAATATTTTTTACTAATTAATTTATTTAACATAAGTTTGAGAGTGTTATATTATATATATATATATATTGGTTATCTTCATTCTAATTTTATTATTAATAAAGAAAATCTGAAAAATAAAAAAATAAAAATTTTAGTAGATGGACTTGGGATTAATATTTTAAGCTCGGTTAAAACCTAAATTAATTTTTACGAGAGTTGAACTTTACTTAAGACAAAAAAATTTTATTATTAAACCTAGCAGATCTGGACTGTGCAACCACCATATACTTGTCTAATTTTATTGTGAATTTTGAATCCTTTAATTTGCTTTGGTACTACTTTATAATTTATAATTTTGGTCGTGTTATCACTTTTATAGTTATTTTTCAATAGGTTTTTTTGTTACGATAATTTTTTTTTTTTTTCATAATCGATTGGCATTTAGTCTTGGGATTATTGTTAAAAATTGCTGCTACAGACATAATTCATTTGTTAACTAGAAAATGATTTCTTTAAATAAATAAAAGATAAAAAATTTTGGACAAAAATGTTCATTTTAATTCAATGTAATTAAATTTACAGTTTCATAGTAATTACAACCGAACTTTGATTAATTAATATGGAAATTATAGGTACTGATATATGGAACACAATATAATAAACATATTAATCAACTAAGATAATAAAACAAAATAAACATACTATTATTAATCCAATTTTTATTGGAACGAGGACAAGACTTTTAATTCCATACTATTAATAGACTTTTACCTATGTATACATTATTCTGGTAATACATGTTAAATTAACACTCCAAAATTTTGAGATCCAAAAGAAAATAATTAAATATTGATTAAAAAAAATTAATATACTCCATAGAGCACGTATTGAAAAAAAAAATGACTTTATTTTTTTTTTTTTTTTTTTATGTGTATGGAATTAAAGATCTGTAACTTTTAATTATGGAAGTAATCTTACGTAGCTAAAAAAATTTGCTAAAGGCTCAGTTTGTTCCATGGAAAATAAATTCTCCTGCAAAAATATTTTCCATAAAAAATTTTTTAAAAGAAAATAAAATATATATTTTTTAATTTGGCGTGAAATATGAAAATATATAAAATAAAGATACAGCTATAAAAAAAAAATTACGGTAAGTAAAAATAAATTAATATTGATTTATATTTTCTCTTTTCTAAAAAATAACTTTTCATAAGCAAAATAGAAAGTTGTTTTTTTCTTATTTATTAAAAATTTTCTTTTGATTTTGAAAATATTTTCCTTTAACTTATTTTTCTTTTACTCGACAAATATTCAAAAGTAAGAATATAAAAACAAATGAAGCCTAAATGAAAGTTAGATTTTTTTTTTCTTTTTTTTGCTTTAGTAATTCCGATTACTCGGTTCAAGATTGATTAGATACTTTTTAGGTGACTCCTCTTCTAATTAAAGTTTATTTTATACACTAAAACTTAAATTCGAGATCACTAGTTTAAGAGACTAACGTTCTTACTACTCAAGCTGACCTGATCTAAAAGTTAGATTCATGTATAGGACAGCAAAAGCTTTTGCTTCTGAGCTGATAAGATATATTATGGAACAAAACAATTATCTTAAAACAATGGATAAAAAATTAATTGTTGTTTTACAAAAATAATTTATAAATTCTTATTTTAAATAATATAAAGTTACTTGTCACGGTCCAAATAAAATAAATTGTTTGGAGCTTCAAATATTTTAAATTGTTTGTATATTCTGTTCAGTCCAAGTAAAGATGACAAATTATACCTCTAAAATATGGTTCTATCATTCCCTTGTAGTGAGAATAAATAAAATACTTCACCTTTTTCAATAATTTAAAATTTTTTGTATTCTGATCAGCCAAAAAAAAAAAAAAAGTATATTTAAATGATTAAAAATTTTCAATTTGAAATTAAATAATTGATATTGTTGTACACATATGCCTTGTGTAATGGACTTTATTTTTGTAAAACAAAGCCTAAGAAAAAATATATGTTTTTTTTTTTTTTTTTTTTGAAAGAAAAATCAATGCTTTAATTACAAGTAAATTCAGAGCTGTACTTATTCATAAATAACATAAAAACTCACTTTAATTGTTTTTTTTTTATTAATTATTATTTTTAAGACTGAGTCAAAACTCCCTAACTACAACAACAAAGAAAGACCCCAGTCCTTATTGCTCGTCAACCCCAGACTATTCTCACGCCCCTCCTTCTTATTCTAACCACTATCGTTATGACACCTGTCCATTTGATTATCTCGCATTCGTTGCTCTTAACTGTTACATCACAGCTCTGTTACTCTGTCTTCCAAACCTCTTTCTTCTGCTCTCTCTCTCCAAAGATCAAAAACCAGAAAAACACCAAAAATCAAACAAAATAAAGAGAAGGGGAAAATAATTTTTAAAAATATAAAAAAATTTTCTTTTCTGTAATGAAATCCATCTTCTCGCGAAGGATCTCTAGGTCGTTGAGGTATGCAAACAATCAGAAGCACGATGAAGGAGGAGTGACGGTGTCGGGGTTGCTTGGCGGAGGCGGCGACGATTTGTCGGAGGAGTTGCGGGCTGAATCAGACTCAGGCGATGGTTGGGCGGGTATGTTGCCTGAATTGATGGGGGAGATTATAAAACGAGTGGAGGAGAGTGAGGATCGGTGGCCTCAACGACAAAATGTTGTCTCCTGTGCTTGTGTTTGTAAGAAATGGAGAGACGCCACTAAGGAGATCGTCAAGTCTCCTGGCAGTAGCGGCAAAATTACTTTCCCTTCTTGCCTTAAACAGGTCAATTTTCGTGTATATATTTTGAATTTCCATTGTTGATTCTGCTTTTTTTTTTTTAAAAAAAAAAATTTGGTGCCAGTGAGTGATTCTGAATTATAATTTTGGGGTTTTGATTTAAATTTTTTTTTTATAGATTTTTTTTTTAGGAAAGGCAGTTTTAGTGTTGTCAAGTTAGTGGAGCTGGAATTTATGAAAAATATTCGAATTCTATTCGGTTTAATGTTCATTTAACAATTAATATACCATTATTCTGCGTTAGAATGATTTGATTTTCGTTATTTTCTGGAGGGATTTAGTTTTAAGTTCTATTGTCAATGAGATCTTCAAACTAGCTTAGTTAATGAAGATTCAATGGTTCTTCTGTTAAATTGAACTTTCAGGTACTAATTGTTATCAACTGTTTATCTATGTATACATATTTATGTTTTCTGGAATTTCAAATTCCGTGGTTCTTGATCTTTCTTGGGACTGTAGTTGAAAAATTTTCTCGTGCTTTGAATTCAATTTCGTTAGGACTACACTTAACATCATGTTGGGTCAAGATATATGCTTAGAATTATTGATTCAAATGTGACAGCATGAAGGAGGATCAATAAAACTCATAAATTTTGAAAGTATACACCTTGGTTTTTGTAATTTATTGCACATAAGTAATGAATAGGATTTATATTTCAAGTGAAAGATTATATTTTCCCTAGGTTCTTTAACTTGCCCATTGACCTTTAGAAGATTTCAAAAATTTGTTGCCAATTGGGTGAGGATTATTGAAAAGTTCTTTTGTTATTCCAGGGAAACTTTGCTTTCACAAGTAAAGTTGTGTGTATGTTTAATCAACATTAGACACTGCTGAAACTGCGCAGATCTGCTAATACTTCATTTAAGGATTTTATTCTATTAATTAAGATTACATTTATGCATTTTTTTCTATGGTAATTGATATATTCGTCTATGAAACTTTTTTTACCTAATTGTTTTGTTTTCTTATCAGTTCATAGTTGGTTTGGTTGCAAAAAAATATTATTGGCAACTGAACTGAATTGCCCCATTTAGCTATTTGATTCTCATTTCTTAGTCAAAGACGTCTATACTTTTGGTTTACAATGTCTAAATGTTCTATTTTGAATGCAGCCTGGTCCGCGTGACTTACCCCATCAATGTCTTATTAAACGGAATAAGAAGACTTCAACGTTTTACCTCTATCTTGCTCTTACTCCATGTAAGTAGTAATTTGTGGAATTTTCTTCAGAAATATTATAGGAGCTTAGAAGCTCAGAGGATATTTCTCCATTCATATTCTGCTTCTGCATTCATTAGTCTGATTGGATTACTGGTCATGCCTAATATATTGGAAAAAGATCCGTTTTGTCAAACTTTTTAGTTGGCTTTTTATGCACCAGGCAAGGGTAATTTAAGTCAACTTGACTCAGTTGGCACTGACAATATCTAGTCTACTCAAGGATAGAAAGTTGTTTCATTTATTAGTCTCACCTAATATTGACTAACATGATAGCTCAAATTTAATAGAATAGATATTTTCTAGGGATCAGATCGGTTGTGTAGTATATAATTTTTTTATTTTGAACTGGACTATATCTGTTATTTTGTTTTGATCTTGTGTTTGCACACATCAATGTAAAGTCATGAGATGCCGTCACGCACAAAATTGTAAATGGATTCAAAAGACTTGTACCTGGAAGATTTTGTCCTATTATATACATTGTTAACATGAAAAAAAAAATATGTTTCACATGGGATGGGATGATTTTGGCTGATGTATTCAGATTCTGGTTGAACCAAATTACGGACATGATCTTTTTTTTTTTCTTTTTTTTCCTCAATAGCATTTGTGGAAAAAGGAAAGTTTCTTCTAGCTGCAAGGAGGTATAGACATGGTGCTCACACCGAGTATATCATATCGCTTGATGCTGATGATCTATCTCAAGGGAGTAATGCTTATGTTGGAAAGTTAAGGTAAGATTAATATATTGAGATTTAAGGTTAGAGATTATGAAAAAATGTATAAGCAATAGCTATGTTTGCTTGACGAGAATAGCACTAATGGAACTTGTGCTCTCAAGTTTTGGGCTTCTTCTAAGACATTATAACTTTCCACAATGTTTTACCACTGAACTTTTCAGATTTTAAATTTCTGTGTTATGTACCTACATGTGATCGATTGTATATATCATCCTTTTTGGAGCTGTCAGATTGCATAGACATTACATGCCTTTTTTTGTTGGGGAATGGGTAGTATAGCCTAATAAATAAAATTCATTTACTAAAATTTTGACCATTTAATTATTAGTGTTGGTCCTTGTTCTTTACTTAGGTGTCATCAGTTTTACCATGTTCTGCAAAATAGAACTGCTGGTTGGACTATTTCAGAGATGGTTGTTGCTGATTTGCGATTTGCTTTGTATTCCTAATTTTAACTTGCTGTTTCATACGGGTCAAATAGCTTAAGCCGTTTTCACTTGGAAGATAATAATGAATCATGCATTTGGTTTATAACTATGTTATGATAAAATAGCTTTGTTTGGGTACCAAATTTGAGGAATATGCTAGATGTTAGGGTCAGAAGTTGAGCATGTTGGTTGTTTCTCCTTGGTTTTTCTTCTCTTTGTTATTATTATGTTTGTACTATCTGTCGTGGGTCAACATAAGTTTTGGGAGCTTTACCCATAACAATTGGCTTGGGCTACCCTGTGGAGCTGGAAATGTGGGAATCTCAAGTACTTCCCTTGTAGCCCCTCTAAAGATGAGCTGTTATTATTTCCCTGGAAGCAAACAGCTATTGCTGCTACTAATAGCAATTACTTTGTTGCACAATTGAGTGTAAATATCCTGTTTCTGAGTTCATTGTCTAACATTTTGGGGTGGGTTGAGGGAGATAGTTGTCAGAATTAACATTGTTATGACCATAAAAAGGGAAATAAATTCCGACATGCTCAATCATATTTTACAGTTCGGACTTCCTTGGCACCAATTTTACAATTTACGACAGCCAGCCACCTCACAGTGGAGCAAAGCCCTCAAGTAGCAGATCTAGCCGCAGATTTGCAAGCAAGCAAATAAGTCCTCAAGTCCCAGCGGGCAATTTTGAGGTTGGACAGGTATCTTACAAATTTAACCTCTTAAAATCAAGAGGCCCCAGGAGGATGATTTGCTCACTAAAGTGTCCAGTATCACAAGAAACTGCCAACGAGAAAACTGTGGAGTCAAAAATGACAGGACTGGACTCTTGTGTTTCTGGCTGCACAGTGCTGCGAAATAAAGCTCCAAGGTGGCATGAACATCTGCAATGCTGGTGCTTAAATTTCCATGGACGGGTGACAGTAGCATCAGTGAAGAACTTCCAATTGGTTGCAACAGTAGACCAAAGTCAGCCAGGAGGAAAAGGAGACGAGGAATCCGTCCTCCTGCAGTTTGGGAAGGTTGGAGAAGATGCATTCACGATGGATTATAGGCAGCCATTGTCAGCTTTTCAGGCATTTGCGATATGCCTTACAAGCTTCGGTACAAAGCTGGCATGTGAGTAGTAATTTTATGTATGTAATAATAATAAAAGTTGCAAAGGTTGTTTTGAAAGCTTTAATATGATATTTTAAGTAGTTGGTTGGTTCACTTACTTGTTCAATGTTGTTTTGGTTGAAGCCAATAATGTAAATGTTGCTATTTGTATCAAGTGACAGGGCTCTCGATTCTCAAATTATTGGTTCCCAGCAATTTCTCTTTGGTGTTGGATGTTGCTTCTCACACTGATTCCCTCCAATCCTGACTTGTTTTATATTTTGATTTCTTAATTTTAATTTAAAAAAAAAAAAGAAAAAAAAAATGTATTTGAATTTTTCTATAGTAGAAACAGGGGGGAAAAAATCATTCTATCAATAACGCCATTAAGAAAATGATGTGTCAGTGGTGGCCGTTGATTGTTCGTTTGCCTTAAATCTTGAAGTTACTTGTAGTGAAAGAATTATTCAACGAAAGAGATGGACTTACTCTACTTTGACTGGAATATTAATTTTCTCTTAAAGACATCAATAATTTTTCAGAATTTAATAACTTGAGAAGTTTCATAGGAAAAGTTTTGAATGATGGACTTGTCGCCTCGTCGTTTGATCGTTACTCGTTCGACTTGCATCTAATGACTGGTATTGTTTGTTTTATTTAAGATGGGAATCACTATGACGATCAACATTTTCATTTGTATTTGTCATTATTATTGCATATCATATTGATGCGAAATTTAAATCAGATGCAAGTGTAATGAGGGAAAGAGAGAAACATTAGCTTGTTTAGTTGTCCAAAAACAGTCTGCTTTTTAGGAAATTTTTCCTAAGAAAACTAGAAAATGGAATGTAGTGTTTAGTTACAACAATTTTCTAAATAGAAAATTACAAAACAGTTTCCCATATTTTCTAATTTTGCGACATATTCACATAATATTATTGTATTGCCTTTGGAAAAACATGGAATTTACTCATGTTTTCCGATGAAGAATTTATATATTGTTGAGTCTGTTTAGCCAAAACCCTATCTTGTAAAGAGGTTCTATTTTCGTTAGAAGTGATCCGGTCATTCAAAGGTGATTATTTGAAATGGATAAGATTGTATTTCATTAAAAATAAAAATTGCCATTGATCCTTAAATTCTCACTTTTATTAGAAGATAAGGTAATAATTTTGTACATCGCTTATTGTTTCTCCAATTTGAGAAAATGTTTACATTGTTCCTCCTCCATATATTCAGCAATGGCTTTAATTTTTTCAAAAAGATGATATTTAACTGTTCATTTTACAATTTTATTGTAATTAAAAGATATCTAGATATTAACCTCTATAAAGCTCAAAGGATATGTGCAAATTTGTTTACAACATAATTATGGCCAATTAATGTCAGTTAATAAATTAAAGACGTAACTGAAAATGAAAAAGCTGGATAATTAAACATTACTTTTCAGTTTTTATTCTGTTTGAAAAATTTAAAGGGCACTTGAAAAGACTTTCGTGTTACTACGCGCAAGCAAATCAACCGCATGTTAGATGAGATTTAATATATATATTCAAACTTAATTATTTTTTTGTTGGATAATCAGATCTCAATGAACCATCGTCACGTACTGAATTCAATTACAACTTCCAAAATTCAAAGTGAACTTGAAAAAAGTCCAAATCCAATTATCTAAATCCAAATACGACTTCCAAAATATAAAAAGTGCACTTGAAAAGATCAAAATCCAATGATCAAACTCATTTCAAGTTCAAATTCCATTTTTCAGGAAAGTAGTCCCCAAATCAAAACTGGTTTTTTAAACAAATAGCCACTCCAAATACAAGTCATTAACTTTCTATTTTGGTCAGGAGAAAAATCATCCATTATCACCATCAAGTTGTTCAAAACTTTACAACTTTTTTCTTGTTACAAATTGCATATTTTCCAGCGCAATTCAAGCTTGAGCAGAAAAGTATCAACATGATAGACTTGGTGGCTTAATTCCTCCCTAAACTTTAAAAACAAATTTTTCAATAATCATCTTGATCTAATCAGCAGTCGATTATTAACTGGGTTAGGAACTTTGCAAGCAAACAATATATAAAGACGAAATTTGCATGCAAGTACGCATTCATCCAAATTCCAACATCACAAGTCTGTCTCCACACCAGACAACACCTGTTTCTTACACGCGAGCCATAACAATGGTAGAAAAAGGTTCATATACATCACCAATTTTAGACTCGAGACACTTTGATTCGTTAAACAACACCAGGCTGTGTTTCCAGCTGCATACCTCTACTTCTTTCCTCGTAGCTTTGCTCCAAGAGCCCTCTCCAATTTCCCTATAATCTGTTGATTAGGAATTGCTTTTCCAGATTCATACTCCTGTATGACCTGTGGTTTCTCATTGATCAACTGCATCAAACTAAATTATATCACTTCCTCTGCTGAGATGATGAACTTTTCTCACACCAGCATATAAACAACAGGAGAGAGAGAGAGAGAGAGAGAGAGAGAGAGAGAGACCTGAGCAAGTTGAGACTGAGTAAGTTTTTTATCCATTCGAGCCTGCATTATGGCTTTCTTCAATTCAGTTGGCACCCGCTCATCTGTTCAAACAACAAACCCAGCAAATTTTACACTGCTTTTCCTCATGGCAACAATTAACACATCATCCTTATAACAAGGAAAAATGATCGAACATAAAGCACATAAATATCCTACAAAGGTAAATATCGGCCTGTCAGGCAGGAGGATAGCAAGTCAAGGGTTCTGAACTGGTAGAATATACGTTTTCAATGTTCTATGAAGTTCATAAATGTAGTTGATACATGACATAGCTAATTGGTGGAATAAACATTATCCTTTTTGTCACAACAACCTGATATGTTTTCCAAAGAAAAGGAATTCGCACAGTTTGTGGGGAAGCAAAGGGGTAAGGAAACACATAAGAACTCTCCTAAAGATCCCGAAGCATCAAAATAACCATTAAAAACAGAGATCATATTGTGTGATTACGAGAACTCAATGACCAATGACCACATTCACAGAGAGGATTACAATAGAAGATTTGTTGTAACTCTTGCAATTAGCATCAGCATAAAATAATCCTGAGAATAGCGTGTTTTTGTGGGTATATATGTATGTCCGTGTGTGTCTGTAGTGAGAGAAAACGTGAGAATACTACAAAGCAATCACCCAAATGTATGTAAGTTTTTAAGCATTGAGATGCGTTGGTCCTACTTTTGACAGGAAAACCACTAAAGAAAGAACATGGTTAGAAATGACTGCTACTTTAAATCAATTTAACAAAGCTGACGTCAGAATAGCTAGAAATGCAATGCTAGTATTCAACAACTCTAAAATCTTTTCATCCAGTATCCTAATGCTACAGAATTTATCCAAGAAATGCAAGAAAACTTCCAAAAGTATCAGCCTCGGGAATGAGTCGCGATACAAGAGCAGTGTTCAAACCAACATAATTATTTCAACCTAATCCATTACATATGCTTTTATCATGAAACTCTTTTGTGGGAGTAGTATTTCCCACCCCAAATCTCCAACTAGATTGGAAATTAGCTTATGCATTAACAAAACAGAAGTAGAAAACACCTCTAACTAACAGCCACAAGGAAACTTCTACTTAAAAGACCAAGGCTTGTTTATTCTGTTATAAGAATAATGTTGAAATATATATATTCACATGAGATTATGGTTCATCGGTAAAATAATTGGTCGCACAAGGTCAAACCAAGATATTAACTAAACAATGAATTGCAGAAAATTGTTCTTCAAGTGCATACTTACATAATTAGCGACCCAAAAAAGAGATAAGAACGATAAAATAACTCACGAGTCAGGTTTTCTGTTTCTTCATCAAGCTTCCTTGTGTTTAAAGTCGTGCTGCTAGAGGCAGCTCTATTCGTACCAGCAGTTGCTGCAGATTACATTAAAATACAAAGACCATCATTTCATAATCAACTATCAATCACTTTTAATAAGAACGCCAAGTAATAGTCTGACCAAGGAAATAAGCAAAATGTAAGGTGCAAGTGCAACTGAATTTTAGGAACCAATTCATTAGGTGCATATGCTCTAGGCATTGTCATCCGAATGGGACATCCGCAAAAATTGGTCAACAACATAAATAATTCAATTTAAATAAAACATAAATCCAATTACAACCTCTTATTTTCATAGGAGAAAACGACTTGCATAAATAATGCCCCACATGCCCTTCCATCTTCCCATAAGATACTCATTGCAGTTTCTATAACTACAGAAGACCGACCCAAGTAACGACCATAAAATTTACAGCAACTATACAGCATCAGAATTTCTGAGGCTCAATGTTTGGAATAGTGACATAGGGACTAATTAAGGCTGATTACAAGTGATGGAAAAGAGAAACAAAGTTACAAGAAAGTCGAAAAACGATCAAAACACAAAACCCTAACAGTTATTAGGCCGCTAGGAAATCAATAGACCAGAGGAAAGGCAAGAAAATAAGTACAACGGCCGCCTATTGCTGAAATAGACCACAAGAAAATCCAATACAAACAGATCCGAAAGGTCATTCCAATTCTTCGAAAATATTCAAGGAAAATATCAACAGAAGGCAGAAAAAAAAAACTATGGTTCGATCGGTCAGTAAACTGAAAACACATCGATCAATAAACTGATAAAACTATAAAATACTAAAAGCAAAAAGGAAAGAAACCTTTTTTTAGGGTTTCGATCTCGGCGCCGGCGCGACGAGCAGCGTTGACAACCTTCTCATCCTTCTTTGTGGCAGCGGTAGGGGCCTTCTTGCGGATCACAACTGGTTCCCAGTCCTGAGAGATTGGTCCAGACATTTTCGCTCAAACAATATCCTCTGATTTAGATTTTTTTTTTTTTTTTTTTTTCTTTTTTTCTTTCAAATGGAAGTTTCACGCCAGCACTAATCATCTTTCTTCCTCCCCAACTTAATATTTATACATGCATACATTACAAAGGGGTTTTACAAAAAAAGTTTTATGAGCTTTGTGGGCTAAAGGCCCTGCTTCAAAAACTTAGCTCTTTCGGCCTTCGGCCTCTTTCCCCAAACTGAAGTTAGTGCTTTTTTTTTTTTTTTTTTTTTATTATTATTATGAATATACTTCAATTTTGCCTCGCCATTTCTTTTATATGCTTAAAGTCAATTCTTTCAAAAAAATACTTAAAACTTTTCAAAATATGAAGAATATGCTTTTCTTCTCCACCCATTTCATTCTTTACTTTTCACTTCCCTCTTTTATAATTTGATTTTTATTTCACGTTTATGTCCATTCATTTTTTCATTATACCACTTTAGAAAGTTTTTTTCCTTTTTTTTTTCCTCTTCGAAATAAGATTCATGTGTGTATATATATATATATATATATATATATATATATATATATATATATATATATATATTCTTTTGTGTTTTTTCATTTTCGGCAAAAAAGGTACAATGAAGGTATAATGAATATATAAACAATGTAATACCTTTCTCAACCCCAAAGCATTATGCGTATGGACTATTGATGCTGCCTAATAGTCCGTTGTCCATGTTGTTGTGGCTGCTTGTTGCCCTCAACCAGTTGTTGATGCTTCTCAGCCTCGGCTTGCTACTGCTATTGCTTCGTGCCCTCAAGCTGCTGCTGTTACTGTCTCACATCTGCATTCTCCTATTGCTGCTGTTTCGCATATGCGTTCTGCTAATACTACTGCTACTATTCCGCATCTGCATTATATTATTTTCTGCTGTTGCTGTTGTTCCACGTTTGCAATCTAATGTTGTTGCTGTCTCACATCTACAATATGTTGTTTCTGGTGCTATTGTTGTTTCATGTCTGCATTCTGTTGTTGTTTGCATCCACAATCAGCTACTGCTACTGTTGTTCTGCATCTGCAATCTACTATTGCTATTGTTCGGCATCTACAATCTTGATACATTGTTTAATACCTTGTTAATGTTTTTATACCTTATTTATAGCTTGTTGTACTGTTTTATACCTTGTTTATAGCTTGTTGTACTGTTTTATACATTATTTATACCTTGTTATACATTGTTTATACCGTTCCTATACCTTGTTTATACCATATTATATCGTTTTTACACCTTGTTATACATTGTTTTTATTGTTTTTATACCTTGTAATACTGTTTTTATCTTATTTTAATACCTTATTATACGTTTTTATAATGTTTTAATACTTTGTTTACATCTTGTTATACATTATTATACCCTTTTTATACTTTGTGCCTTGTATCAACACAATATAGCAAAAGGAATAAACAAGGTATAAAAACAATATAATGAAGGTATATGGCAAAAAAAAAAAAAAAAACCACATATATAATAACAACCAAATACTAAAACATGTATCAAGACAATATCACATCAGTACAATGAACGCATTATGACAATATATGGCAAAAAAACACATATATAAGAACAACAAAACACCAAAACATGTATCAACATAGTATCGTAAAAGGTATAAATAAGGTACTATGCGTTGATACTAGTTTGCAAGACAAATATATCACCGTAAATGAACGCCTACATATATGTGACATGATACTTTTATTATATTTTGTTACACCTTGTTTATACCTTTTTGATACTAAAATCTTAGATTAAAAAAAAAAAAAAAAAGGGGGAAAATGTCTACATATGGATCTTATTTCGAAGAGAGAAAAAAGACAAAAAAAAAAACTTTATAAAATCACATGATGAAAAAATGAACAACTTAGTGATAAATGACAAAATTAAGTTTAAATTGTAAAAGATGAGAAAGAAAAGTAAATGAATACGATGGATAAGAAGGAAAATTGCATAAGAAAAAATAATTTGACCAAAAAGCTTTTGAGAAAAAAATAGTTAAAACATAGTAACAATGCTAATTTTTCTTTTCGGTAAATTTCAATTTCCAAATATCAAAGTCCAAATCTTCAATGTTGAAATGTTTACTTTATCTTGCTTTATAAAGTCTCGCTTTAGAAAAGTTCTTGGATGATTGCCATGTCAAAGAGTCCCATATTTAGGATAATAACAAACAATTTGAAAATCCAAAAACTGTCAACCAAATATTAATATATGGGAACAAATAAATTATTAAAAATAAAATATAAAAGTTAAATTTTACGTTAAAAATTTTAAAAGCTCCACGCATTGCATATAGCTAGTTAGGTTTAATTTCTAAAGAAAATAAACATAATAAGAAGAAATCCAGAATATATATTTCATATCCAAAATTCTCCTGATAACTGTTTTCCTAGTATAAAACATTCAAATCTAAACTCTCACTTAGAAAAATAGAGTTTTTAACTACTTAAACCTAACAATTTATTGATTTTGTAATGTGTTTTACTGTTTTCTACTAAACAAAATAGAGCAAAAAAATTGTTGCCATGTGAGGTTTAAAAAATCAGATGAACAACTCTAAAATGTTAGGATTCAATGCTCAAAATAATAAACAATAAGCTTTGATGGAGCATTCGAACTAGTAATCATGAATACCACAAAATCCCACCAACAAAATATGGCAGATACAAGCAGCTTTGGCATAAAAACATGAAAATAGGTAACTACATTCAAGAGAAGCCAATGGACAGATGCTGAAGCTTATGATATTTCCAGATTTAATGGCAAATATATTCCCTCGGTTAGATAATAAAATAACCAATAACATAAATACCCATTTATGTTTCACTATCAAAATCGATATATACATAAACAAGAACAATCATCAAGTGAGAAAGGAAGATATTGATTGCAACATTTTACAGAAATTCCCATGCCTATTTACAGCTTTAAGTATGTACAAGGACGGACATCTTTAGTCCTGTAGAAATGAAGAAACTAAAACTTCTAGAAAAGAAAACCACCAAAACCAAGCCAGCAATTTCTAGCAGTTTCTTTTGATGTTCTTGCCACATAAAAACTCTCATTCTAATCCTCCAATAGAAAATGGCATCACATATGATATTTTTCCACAAAAATGTGTAGTGATCCTTTTTGAATATATCATGAAAACGAAATTTACACACCGCACTTGTGTTAGAATTTGGATATCTAACCAAAGATTGTAATCGACCATATCAATCACCAACAAGAGCTTTATCGATCAACATCTACTTCTAATTGCTCCCATGTACCTTTTAACAAAATATACAGCTGAATGATACCTCTCAAAAAATCTTCACTGCTAGAATGTACCCTAGATTATTATTATTATTTACTTCGCTTCCAGTGTCAACCTCCCTTGAACTTGTCTGTAAAAAATAATTAAGAAAACGAAGAAGGAAAATTTAAATTACCCTGTAATAAGAATAAGAATTTATATCGACACAAGCACTCTAAGAAACCCAAATTTATGTCGAATACATAACAGCACAATGCTGCATTATATTGCTATGTTATTAGAATAAGGTTTTTATTATGATGTCATATTTTTCAGTCTATGCAATAATGCTGGCAAGATTAAAATGCAACTCAAGCGTACGTTAGAAACGTTAGAAGCTTTATGGAGACGGATATCATATAAGTCTCCTGGTTTCTTGGTAATACTGCTCCGCTTTGTTTTCTCTAAAACTAAGAGAGTATCTTCAAACACAACATCCCATTTACGTAATTGTTGCTTGCATCACTGCTCAGACTGCAGTCTCTCTGGTAATTACTCCATGTTTCCTGATTATCCTACATAAATTTGGCTCTTATAGTGATACAACAGCAATGGCAAATTAAAAAGAGCATGATATGCATAACATTCGTAGAAACATTCTACAAATATCCAACAGCCAAATATAAAATTCCAGTTTTCAAACATAGAAGAATCATCAAACCTTGAAGTGCACATCTCTTGATTCATTTCTTCATATTAGTCCTTGGCATGTTCAGGAGCTTCTTCCCCATTATCATCATTTGCTTTAGGCTCACCCTGCAATCCTCAAGTCAAGACATTATATATCAGATCGATTACAGGAAGACATGAAAACAAGTATTGAAACAATGACTGTCTCCCAAATTTTACAAAAGCAACTCATCACAAGTGAAGCCAAATATAGGCTTCAACAAATACAACGAACAAACATATAGACTCATAAAAGTTACCATTCTTAAGTTTGCTTGACAAAAATTGTACCTAGATGTACTAAACTCTATAGTGCATTCCTCCTACAAACCACTTTAAAATCCAGAGGAAAAAACAAAAGCAATGGGTATTCAAAATAAATAAGTAAAACCAAGCAAAGCTCGACTTTGCCAAAGAGCTACCGAGAGTTTCTCCCTTCAATACAATTGGCATAAGCAGTTGAACATCCCAACCAAGAACCTTACAGATACCTCTCCAAAAGCTATAAGAGCATTTTTCTTCTATGCCCTTGGTATTGCAATGGCATGTCCAGAAACCATACAACAGAATTTGAAATTGAAGGGATATAAACACCTAAATATCCGAATAGGGTATTCGGGTTACCTCTTGTAGCGCAAATTACCAGAGTCTGATTTGCAACGGAGAGATCTCGAACCACGGACTTGTATTACCGGTAAGGATTACTCTATGTCAGTTGATTGTGAGAGATTAAACGATAAATTCACGAACTAGATACGCGAAGAACAAAGAGTGACTGTGAAAATCAGTCAAGGAAAGCGAGAGAAAATCAGATTGGACAATTGCTGCACGCTGCATGGCTAGGGGCGTCCGCGCGATGCGCCGCCTTCTAACTATCGTTAGGTCTTGAAACTTTTTCCGTGTTAGGGTTTTGGGGTCTCTGGTCACGATGGTGAGATCTCTTTGTCCATTTGACAGACGTAAATTAGAGTTTGAGGCACACATACCCCTTGATGAGATTGAAAGCATACAACAGAAAACAAAAAGGAAAAACCAGAAAGCATTTTAATGATTCTCCATGTATATTTTCAACTTTTAATGCAATTTTCAGCCAAAAACAACACAAAACAGTCCCTAAAAACAACCAGTCATGCATAATAATGAATTATAACCATATATAATAATCAAATCATGCATAAAGGAACTTCTATTCATGTTAATCGAAGATTTCTTAGACAAATACAGTCATATGGCTCTGATACCAACGCTGTCTACAACCACCTAAATATCCGAATAGGATAATCGGGTTACTTCTTGTAGTGCAGATTACTTGAGTTTGATTTGCAGCGGAAAGACTCCGAACCATGGACTTGTATTACCAATCACGATTACTCTACATCAGTTGATTGTGAGAGAGTAAACAATAAATTCACGAACTAGATATGCGAAGAACAAAGAGATAATGACTATGAAAATCGGTCATGGAGACGGAGAGAAAATTTGCTAGCACTGGTTTTGTGTCTGTGATGTTATTGCGTTTTGATTCATTGCTATCTCTTGTAGCAAGTGAGTGGGACAATCCCAGCCAGAATCAAACTCTTAAATTAGGATAAATTCTAAGCCCAATATAATTCCTATAGTAATCAAGGTAGTGTTTTTAAAATTAATTACTCAATTCACTTCCTTCTTGAAGAACCTGAAAAACTAATACAATTCTTCACCTTCCTCAAAGCCATACATCTCTCAAATTATTCTTGTCATCATCAATCCCAAAACCATATGTATTAAATAAAAAAAATGTGGCAATTTTCCAAGGGCCTCAGATAGAGAACGTACAATGAGAATAAAGGATACTTTGGGAATTAGAAGAGACCTGGTTTTGGGGCCTTGTGTGCGTTAGTTATAGGAGATCTAGAGAGAAGAGCATTAGCTTGTATATAAGTAGGTGTGGCTGTGTGGGATGAGAAGGCAGAGCAGCTTGGAGAGATATAGTTTTGGCTTTTGGGTCTCTTACTCTCATCTAGGAGAAGGGGCAGACAACCAGGTTTGTGCCTATGCAGTAGAGTCTGCTTACTGTTTGTTTAGTGTTTTCATTTTCTTGTTCAATTTCTTCTACGTTTCCTAATAGAAAGGCTTCTGTATTTTCACCTAGTCTACTGTTTGTTCAGTGATTCTGTGTGTGTTGTATTCTATTTTCTAATAACCTCCACTACAGCTGTAACATGGAAACCTTGGAAGCCCTTCATCCAATGCTGCATAACTCCCACATGATGACATTTTTACAGTACTGTAATATCATGATCATGCAAATCAACAAGACTACTTTCATTAACTTTACATCTTGGATCTAAGAACAGTAATTTCACCTCAACAATGTCCACCACTTTGCTCTCTTGTGCGACACAGGCTCCACTTTCAATATCTTCAACTTCTTTCTCACTGTCATCTTCCTCTTCTTTCAGACAATTCTGCAATGCATAAAAATTATAAACAGATACACCAATATCTGAAAGTGTATTGCAACCACAGAAAATCCTCAGGAACAAAATGGATATATCTCTAATCTAAGAACAGTTCATTCACCTCAACAATGTCCACGACTTTTTTCTCTTGTGTGACACAAGCTCCATCATCAATATCTTCAACAACTTTCCTACTGTCATCTTCCTTCACATGATTCTGCAATGCATAAAAATTATAAACAGATACACCAATATCTAATATCCAATTACATAATAATCCTCACATAACATAGTAGAGGGGAAATATAGAGAGAAGCTAAGTTGATTAACGAGACCTTGCAAACTGCCTTTTCATCTTTAATTATTGATTGATCATTCTTGCTACCCAAAATAACAAGCAGCATTAATGGAAACAATTATAATGCAAAAAGTCCATGAATGAACACGGACACTAAAGACATCCGGCATCCACATTCAACAACAGTTTGACTAATTTAAACCAAGTAAAACGTATGTATGCTTTGGCAGATATACAAATATAATTTGTTATGTACCAGGGTTTCGCCTAAACTTGCCAGCGACTGACTGAGAGGTTGACCCTTTAATACAATCACAGGAAGCCTGCTTATATCCCATCCAAGCAGTCTGCAAATTGTCAGACCAAAAGCTCGATGAGCTCTTCTTCTCTTTGTTTTCAGTATTCGATTAGCATGTTGAACAAGACCCTGACAATCCTTAAATAGTTTTCCACCCGGCTTTCCCACCCCTCGACAAACTAAGCAATAGAAACCCCCACTATCTTGATTGTTCTCATAAAAATCCCTCATTTCTCTGTTTTCTACAAACAAGCTGAAAAAGAACTTAAATTCTTCACTTTCTTCAATAGCGAAAGAATCATCTTCTCCATTTTCACCGAAGAATTCATCGTCTTCGTCACCATCCGAATCTACCCTCTTGGCGAAGAAGTCGTCGCAAATCTTCATCACATTCTGTTGCAATCGCACCATAGCAACCTTGGATTCATCAATGTCAGAAAGTTTTCGAGTCTCAGCAGTGGGTTTTTCCTCAAAAGAGGTCCATGCAGGGCTGGCGGGGGGAGAAGAACGTGGTGGTGGGTCGACAGGCCATTCTGGACCCGGATCGGGTAGCGCGTCGGGTTTGGAAGATGAGAGCGTGAATTTCCTGGAATTTTGGTGAGGGTTTCTGTTGGTTTTCTTAAAAGAAGGTGGGTTGAAGACATGAAGATTTCTTGTAGGGTTGCTAGTGTAATGGGGGGGAATGTTGGGGCTGTAAGGATTTGGATTAGGGATGGAAGATGGAGGAGGGCCTCTGTGCCAGAGAGAGTGAAGGTAAATGACCTCATCTCTCAATCTTTGCTCGTAAGGGGTTAAGGGTTGTTGATGAGAATCCATGGATGTAGAATAATCGTTATACGGAGGTTGGATTTAAAATACGTCCTTCTCGCAGAAATTGCATATAACAGCAATTGCAAATTGTAACCATTGCATAAATCACAGCAATTATAGCAATAGCAAAAATCGCATTTCGCAAAATTTTCATAACTGCTTCATTGATACGATCAAAGACATTACTGCATCACAAAAAAAAAAAAAAA
The DNA here is from genome assembly GCA_039660915.1 of Euphorbia tirucalli. Taxonomy (NCBI): domain Eukaryota; kingdom Viridiplantae; phylum Streptophyta; class Magnoliopsida; order Malpighiales; family Euphorbiaceae; genus Euphorbia; species Euphorbia tirucalli. Next base: position 46,187,114 of record CM077636.1, read on the forward strand.
AAGTCGATCACACAAATGGAAGAAAATCGCATCTCTGCTCAATCATAATGGAATTTGGAATGAAGAACAAAGATTCATAGAAATCGCAAAAATCTCTCTACCACTGCCTCACTAATTCTAACAAACACATTGCTAAAACACAAACATCATCGATCACAGACATATGGAATAACTAAGGTATAGTAAGAGTATCAAAGTTATAACTAAGTTATAATAGTTGTACAAATGTATAACTAAGGAAAAGTAAGAGTATGAAAGGTATGACTACTGTAAGCGGACGACGCGTTTTCGACGGGACGCAAGACTCCCTTTCAGAAGGGGCACCTCGATCTCGGGTGGACCCCTCCCTCGCGTGGGGGTTTTTTTATAAATGAAAAATCAGTTTTGAAAAATAAATAGAATTAATGCATAAAAGAACCGAGACCTAAGTCTCGATGAATATTGTAGAGTCGCCACCCGGCTCAGCTCAACCGGGAAATTTATAATGCAGCTAAACCAAACGAACGGCCGCTACACTATCCAGAGATTTGGATCCGGACAAGTCTCTTATTTCGTGTCTAATTAAAATAAATATCGGTCAATGTTCAAAGATGATATTTCAAATTCTAAAAGTCAATTTTATTGAAATAAATAGACATGCAGCGCACATACAGGTTAAGTAAAGTAGTAAATGAATAAATTATTACAACCCGATCGAATAAAAGATAAAAAGACTCTCAGCGTCACTTTTACAAACGCCTAGGATACACGAGAATCTAGAAAAAATACAATCGCCTAGGATACACGATTAATTCTATTAAATTACATCCAAAATAAAAATAAAAGAAATTAAAACCTGCAAAACAGAGGGTTAGCACAATATATAGCACGCCACACGTTGGACTCAAACATGACAGAATGGGAAATCAGGAATTGGGGGCATGCACTTAGGGGATAACCTGGTTGGCTCAGCTAGCCGGCCCGGTTAGACCTGGAAAACATTTGGAAACGTCCCTGTATTTTTGGTTTTATGGGAAAATCATTTTGAAAACAATTTTTCCTATTTACATGCATTTTTTACATGTGAGGTGGGTCGGTTTTTGGGAGAACTGGGTCTCCGTCGTAGCATTGTTCTAAATGCAATTTTATTGGAGATTGAATCTAGGGTCATGAATGCACACAACAAAATTCATTTTGATGATTTTTGGGGTTTTCTAAATTTTTATGGATTTTTGGAAATTTTTGGGGATAAAAACGGAAATTCTGATTCTGGAAGTCAAGTTACAGTCGTGCGACTGTAACTACAGTCGTACGACTGTAACTACAGTCGTACGACTGTAAATTACAGTCGTGCGACTGTAACCGTTCCAAAGTCAGAATCTCACCAAAACCTTATTTGAAGCAAACTGGAAAGAAAATGTCTGGAAATTAAGAACACTCGTACGACTGTAATTATAGTCGTACGACTATTCATCAACTCAAGAACAGTCGCACGACTGTTCTTGATCTCCAGAAACAGAAATGCAGAAAAACGGATAAAAAAGGCACAAAACCACACCAATCACCCAAAAAGCTTGTAAAAGAGAGGGGAGAAGGAGTGTTTACCTCTTTGGCGTGCGTCCACCGTAGGATTGACCCCTGGCGTCGCTCCAATCCACTGAAATCTGGACTTTTCTCCTTGAGTTAGGGTTTAAGAGCTTTTGGGTCCAAAATCTCCAAATGCAAGGGTTTCTGATGATCAGTTCTTCCCTTCCTCTTCTTTGTTTCTTTTCTTCTTTCCCTTTTCTCTCGTTTCTCCCTTTTCTTTTTTTTTTCTGCCTCTTCTTTCTTTGTTTCTGTCTCTGTTCGGCCTTTTGTTTTTGTGCCCCTCTTTTTTCTTCTGTTTTTTCAGCTTTTGAGGTAGGGGTTGGCTTACCTGCCGTGATCTATAGTCGTATGATTATAGTTTAATTACAGTCGTACGACTGTAGTTAAAGTCGTACGACCATACTCTTTTTTTTTGTAAAATTCTGGCGCTTACAGCTGCCCCTCGCATAACCAAATTCACCACCCGATCTTAGTCTGGGATAGTTGATGTGAATTTGAGAAACGCGACTCAAAGCGCCACAGACACAGGAAAGAACCTGCTGTTGAAATAAGCCGATATCGGGTCTCGGTTACCCGAGGCGATACTGGGGAGGAAATAAGCCGATATCAGGTCTAGATTACCCGAGGCAAAGCTGAGGAAGAAATAAGCCGATATCGGGTCTAGATTACCCGAGGCAAAGCTGAGGAAGAAATAAGCCGATATCGGGTCTAGGTTACCCGAGGCAAAGCTGAGGAAGAAATAAGCCGATATCGGGTTTAGGTTACCCGAGGCAAAGTTGAGGAAGAAATAAGCCGATATTGGGTCTAGGTTACCCGAGGCAAAGCTAAGGAAGAAATAAGCTGATATCGGGTCTAGGTTACCCGACGCAAGAAAGGTGGAATGCGGTTAAGCCGATATTGGGTCTATGTTACCCGAGGCAAAGGAAAGTGGATTATGGATAAGCCGATACTGGGTCTATCTTACTCGAGGCAAAGGGAGGAAGAAATAAGTCGATATCGGGTCTATGTTACCCGAGGCAAAGGAAGGTGGATTGATGGATTGGCCGATACTGGGTCTATGTTACTCGAGGCGATGCTGGGGAGGAAATAAGCCGATATCGGGTCTATGTTACCCGAGGCAAAGCTGAGGAAGAAATAAGCCGATATCGGGTCTATGTTACCCGAGGCAAAGGGAAAATGGAATTTGAACGATTTGAAATCTTACTGGAATTGGATGGACTTGGAATAATAAGAGGTTCAAGGATCTGAAACCATGCTTGAACATAATGGAGTTCAAGGATTTAAGATCTAACTTGAATAAAGAAAGGGGTTCAAGGATTTGTAACCATGCTTGAACGTACTAGAGTTTAAGGGTTCGAAATCTGGCTTGAATGAAGAAAAGGATTCAAGGATTTGTGACCATGCTTGAACGTAATGGAGTTCAAGGGTTTGAAATCTGGCTTGAATAAAGATAGTGGTTCAAGGATTTGAAACCATGCTTGAACGTAATGGAGTTCAAGGGTTTGAAATCTGGCTTGAATGAAGAAATAGGTTCAAGGATTTGCAACCATGCTTGAACGTAATGGAGTTCAAGGGTTTGAAATCTAGCTTGAATGAAGAGAAGGTTCAAGGATTTGCAACCATGCTTGAATGTAATGGAGTTCAAGGGCTTAAAATCTGGCTTGAATGGAGAAAGGGGTTCAAGGATTTGCAACCATGCTTGAACATACTGGAGTTCAAGGGCTTAAAATCTGGCTTGAATGAAGAAGAGGTTCAAGGATTTAAAACCATGCTTGAACGTACTGGAGTTCAAGGGTTTGAAATCTGGCTTGAATGAAATGAGGAGATAGGTTTAGGAATGATAATTTTGATGTTGGTTGGAGGATGAGTATTTATCCCTTGATCGATAATTTTGGAAACAAAAATTTTTGCCCCTTCGATCAAGGATAAATACGGCTTGATTGTTCTGCCCCTTGGAAACTTGATTGTTCTGCCCCTTGGAAACTTGATTTTTCTGCCCCGACATTGTGCCGTCTCTGCTTTGAGAGCGAACCTGGTTCGGAGAGACCTGGTGATAGCAGTTGGTACCTGCACTTGGATTGGTTGTGATGCATATGCATATGAATTGTGTGTGTTTAAACGTATGCATGTATGTATGGATGCATGTATGGTGCCAAATATATGTATGCATGCAACATATGGTGTATGCTTTGTTCTTGGTATTCGTGCGGGCCCGGAGATGGAATTCACGGCTTGTGATTGGGCTCGATGGTAGCCCAGGTGACCTAGTCCGATTGTCCCGATGTGTTTTCTGATCGACTGACTATTACGCTGATCTAGGTATTAAAGGAGTTGACTGTCTTAAGTGACTTTTCACTTTACCCTCTGTATCTTCTGGAGCATTGTCAGTGCTTAGCGGATCAGGATAGTAGACCGTGCTGGCGGATGGTCCGTTTGGTTGAGCAAGAAGATGAGAGTGAGACTTTGCATTTTTGTACCGCATGACAGGAGCTTCTGCGATATTATCACGGGCTTGGATGCAATGTCCTACTGATGGATGTTTATATGTAATGGCATGGTGTATGCAAGTTGAACATCTGATCGGAAATCCAAACATACACAATATTGCAATGGTGACATCAGAATGAGTATAATAGGGAATATGACATTGACTCTGACTTTGTACATCACCCTTCTCCTGTTGCCGACACGTCCTTTCGGTTTTCCGTGTCAATAATTTTTTTTTAAGAAAGATTCTGTGATGGGCATTTTGTCTGCGTTGATCCCTTTTGTGACGGTTTGTCTTAGGATGGGAAAGATATATCTTGATATGTTCATTGCGACCCGCGAAGATACTGCTATCGATGATACCCAGTGGTTCGGTCTTTTACTTGCCCCTGATATTATGGGTTTGTGTTTGGGGTGTAAAGCACTTCCACAGATAAGGTTTGCTGTGCAATGTAGCCCGTAAGTGAACATTGACATGCAATAACACAACAAATGCATATTGAACACCAAAGTTGAATACAAAGCATTCATGACATAATGAATGCGGATGCATTAGGAAAATCTAAAATGTGGCTCTGATTTTGATTGATGCCCCTTCAAATTACCAATATGCCCTATCGGTTTTGCACATTGGAGTTTTTTTTTAGCCCGATCACTGGATAGAGTTGTTATTGTGACGGACAACTTGATGTGAATTCAATTAACCACTGGATTGTCCTACGGTCCGATGCCCTATTCATGTTTCCAATTCACCCCAGATTTCAGTTCAGACACGGTTCCCGAAGACTGAATCCTTGAAATGGTTGGTAAATGCAACTTTCCCTTTGAATATAAGCACAACAGACTTTGTAAGCTTTCCTGTTGATGGTATCATCCCCTTCATGATTGTTGAAAGCTTTGTAAAGCTAAGTTGCCCCAACACAGTTGGTGAAGTTCACAAATGTATAACCAAAATTTCCTCCAGTCTTGAAATCCATAGGCAAATAGAGGAAATCATAATCAGACTTCCCTTTGGACTTATTCTTGTTTTCCTCCAGACAATGCTTATCCAGAATTTGCAACAGATTATGTCCTTGAAACTGATTTGGTAGATTTCTGATCATCAGGCTTGTTTTTCCACCAAGATTAACTTCAATCTCTTTTTTATTCATCTTGGTCTCTTCAATAGTTAGGCTCTTGGGTAACCATTGTTGAACTCATTTGAAGTAGACTCATATTCAAATCCTCTCTCAGCTCTGTCACCCTTCTGGTGATGAGATGATGCAGAAAAATGCGATATGGAGCAGCATTGGGGTTCAACTTCTTGTTAGAAGCCATTGGAGGTAGGAAATATGGAATCACAGAGTCGGTTCAAGTTCCAGAGAGAAGATGGAAGATAGAAGATGAAAGTGAAGGAAAGACAATAAAGGGAAGACAAAGGTGTTGAAGGCAAATGAGAAGACAGAGAGGAGAATGAAAAGGGAACTGCTTTGGGTAAAGACACCGATCTTCTCTGTCACCGCCAGAAGTTAACTTTTTAGAACAGGCGAAAACGTACTTATCTCCATTGTCTCAACTCATTGACCCCGGCATTTCATGCAATAAGTGGGCCGCCCCCAGATTCACCAGGCACTCAACAGAGTTTAACTTTATGATTAAAGAGGGTGCAACTTTAGACCAGGAGCAGAAATTTGACTGTAAGAGAGAGCTAAGGTCTTCCATTGGTGCTTTTTTTTTTTTTTAAGAAGCTAAATCCAAACCACAGCCACTTATTGATTTTCCTGTTGTATTCAGATCCATGAATGTCATGCATGTTTGATATGTCTTTTTGGATGAACAATGCATGTGTAATGTCATATGCACATGAATGCCACACAAATAAGACTATACATGCACTAAAACTAATGTCTGCTTCAGAGTTTTACAGCATGGTGGGTGGCGAAGGTCATTTGGATTTTTTTAAAAGGCTTGGTGCTTTTTGATGGATTTGGTTTTTGATGTGAGATGCTTTTTCGAGCATGAATTAGGCTCAAAGCTTCATTTTGGGGCTCGACTCTGAAACTTGGCAATGGTCCCTGGTTTGGAATGATTTGAGTGTATTGTGGGCTGTCCAAGTTGAAACTTTTACGGCAAGACCAACAGCGTTTAGGATCGTGGTTTGTAGGGATCACTGATCTAGGTTGGCAGTTGATTCGACGGAAATGGTGCCATCCCATTACTTGCTTGGCAAACTTCTCTTTTTTTTTTTTTGAAGAAAGGGGTTAAACCGAAGTCAGGTTCACTTTTAAATTCCCTGGAAGACTCAGAGTGATGTTATGCATGTTAATATTATGCGTGATGGACATGTCATTTCAGATGATCAAATACATGCTTAATGCCATATACATGTAATCACCACACAAGTAAGAAAAATAACAAGATGCATTGCATTCAAAATGAGTTCAATACACTTTACAAACAAAAATGAGTTCCCTACGGAAAGGAGCCTCTAAAGGTATTGATCTCACAGCGTCCGGCCATCACTTATCCGGTCACTGCCCTAGCTTCAATTTCACTGCCACTCTCTCATCAGATCAGGCTTTGGAGCTCTTCATCATATTCCTCTCCCTGAAAGGTTTGAGGAATTTCCTTGCCAGTCTCCTTACTAGCCCCCAGTCGCTCATTAGTAGCAGATGGCACCTTTAATCTTCCCTCATTAACTAACTTCTGGATGTCCTTCCTTAAAACATAGCAGGCATTGGTTCGGTGACCTGTCGCTACATGATAGGTGCAGAAGTTGTTCTTTTGATCCGGTGCCGGCTCCATATATGGCTTGACGCTCTGCAGTAGCCCCTCTTTTCTACATTTGGCAAATAATCGGCTCAGTGAGAAAAGTCACGGGGATATGCCCTTTCCGTCACCCTTGGGTAGTGGACTCCTGGTTGGTCGCGGAACAAGGTTAGTGGTGGCTTTGAAGGGGGGTCTTCAATTCTGCTTCACCGGTCAGCCCTCTTATTACTCCCTCAAGCTCAATCACACGTGCCTCTAATTCAGAGCACCTTGTCGTCAGCTTTTCAATCTTGTACAGATCACCTCCTAGCATTTCCTTTAACATTGCCGCTGCCTCTTCCCTGACCACCTTTCGGAATCGCGATGAGGCAACATAATCATCTAGGACATCTGTTACGGTGTTGAAGTTCACTGGGCCAGCCATTCTCGAGACTACTTCCCTTTTCTGTCATGATAAGAATACCTGTTAGCATTGGCCGGGACATGTGCACGGAGAATACCAAGTCAAGGGATGATATAGGCATGAGCGCGAGATGTGATGCATACATGCATGAACGATGATTTCATGTGATGCCATGTCATGTTATGCAATCTTAAGCTAGTCAAGTGCACACAAAGCCAGGGATGGAAACACGCAAAATACAATGAATGTTGTTGATGAAGCTATATGATGAAGTATAGCGTGGCATATAAATATACACCACATGGATAAAATGACACACAGGGTGTCCACGGGTCAAAGCAAGGTGATACTTGCGAAGAGCTTACGTGTAGAGCGTATCTTACACGGGAGGAGAGTTAATATTTGAAGCAATACGTGTAGAGCAGATCTTACACGGGGAAGAGATGTAGTGTTTAAAGCCGTACGTGTAGAGCGTATCTTACACGGGAGAGGTTTGGTATTTGGAGTGGTACGTGTAAAGCGTATCTTACACGGGAGAGGTTTGGTATTTGGAGTGATACGTGTAGAGCTTGTCTTACACGGGGAGGAAGGGTAGAGTTTGATGTGGTACGTGCAGAGCTTATCTTGCACGGGGAGATTTGGAGTGATACGTGTAGAGCTTGTCTTACATGGGGAGGAAGGGTAGAGTTTGATGCGGTACGTGCAGAGCTTATCTTGCATGGGGAGATTTGTAGCGGTACATGATTTGGAGTGATACGTGTAGAGCTTGTCTTACACGAGGAGGAAGCGTAGAATTTGATGTGGTACGTGTAGAGCTTATCTTGCACAGGAAGAGATTTTGGAACGGTATGTGTAGAGCTTAGTCTTACACGAAGAGGAAGGATAGAGTTTAAAGCGGTATGTGCAGAGCTTATCTTGCACGGGAAGAGATTTTGGAATGGTACGTGTAGAGCTTAGTCTTACACAGAGAGGAAGTGTGCAGAGCTTGTCTTGCACAGAAAGATATTTGGAACGATACGTGTAGAGCTTAGTCTTACATGGGGAGGATGGGTAGAGTTTAAAGCGGTACGTGCATAGCTTATCTTGTACGGGAAGGATTTGGAACGGTACGTGTAGAGCTTAGTCTTACACGGAGAGGAAGTGTGCAGAGCTTGTCTTGCACAGAAAGATATTTGGAACGATACATGCAGAGCTTAGTCTTACACGGGGAGGATGGGTAGAGTTTAAAGCGGTACGTGCAGAGCTTATCTTGCACGGGGAAGGATTTGGAATGGTACGTGTAGAGCTTAGTCTTACATGGAGAGGAAGTGTGCAGAGCTTGTCTTGCACAGAAAGATATTTGGAACGATATGTGTAGAGCTTAGTCTTACACGGGGAGGATGGGTAGAGTTTGAAGCGGTACGTGTAGAGCTTGTCTTGCTTCGGAAGATTTGGAACGATATGTGTAGAGCTTGTCTTACACGGGGAGGAAATGTGCAGAGCTTGTCTTGCACGGAAATACATTTTGGAGCGGTACGTGTAAAGCTTAGTCTTACACGGGGAGGAAGTGTGCAGAGCTTGTCTTGCATAGAAAGATATTTTGGAACGGTACGTGTAAAGCTTAGTCTTACACGGGGAGGATGGATAGAGTTTTATGTGGTATGTGCAGAGCTTGTCTTGCACGGGAGAAGATATTTGGTATTTAGGTGCACGGGACACAAGGATAGGGTTTCCAATGATTACGGAAGGCCTAAGGGGCTTAATAGAGTTTCTAGTGTTTTTGGAACACTTAAATGACTTAGTGCATGCGGTAAGGTCCTTGGTGCTTGTGGAGTGCTTGAATGTTGTGGAGTGTTTGAATGTTTGATGGATGAATGAGATGTACATCGTGAGATAATGAGGATGATCCCTTTGTTTTTATTCTTTTTACTTTGGACATTCCAAGAACACCCAATGCTTATGGAAAAAATGTCACATGTGGACCGCCACACGGATAAAAGTTCGGTGCCTTTGAGGCACCTAATGAATTTTGTGAAATGGTCGCGCGTGTACCGACACACGGACAGAGTTCAACCCTTTGAAGGTCTATGAGATGATATGAAATGGTCACATGGGACCGGCCCATGGACAGAGTTCTGATGCTTTTGAGCATATAATATGAAATGATGTTCTGAGAGAGTCGCGTGTAACGGGGACACGGACATAAGATTGGCATTCGAGGAACACCTTGCATGATTTAGGATGTTATGATATGCCCCTAAATGCGTACTAATCCGGCACCCGGGGAGCGCCTTGAATGATATAGTAATGTTATGAAGTAACCTGATGTGGATCACAATGTGATGTTGCTGGTGAATGGATATGATGTCATAAAATGCATCGTATGGATTGTCACACAAAAATATACCTAGGACCATTGTGGTCTCTATTGAATGAAATGATTTGGTGAAATGGCCGAATGCAATCCGGTGCATTGGAAGAACACGGGTATTTTGGGATACCCGATATATGATGGAATGATATGATCGTGGTTGGCGTCCTTGGAATGCCCCTAATTTAATTTAAATGATATGTCGTGAGTGCTTATGACACACAAAATGCAAATGGCTGCACAAAACATGGTTAGGATGCATGACACACATAATGATGTTATGTATGCTATGTGAAAAAATGCTAATCACACAAATATAATATTATGGCTGAAAAAGAAACGGTTACTATGAATGGCAAACAGATGATTTAATGATTGCACACGAAAATAAAATGCACGTGGCTGCATAAAAATGTGGGTTAGTATCACACAAAAGTGCTTTTATGTATGGAAAATGTTAATTGTGTATGGAAGATGATGATTATGGTATGTCGTGAAATGTCGAGAAGCATGTAACACATAGCACACGAAGCGAATTTTTGCAACCTCATTTCTCCAAGCGTGGTCGGTCTCGAAAATTTCTAACCGAGTCCTAGGCGGGGTTCACTTTGATCACCAACCGAGGGTGATGAAGGCGCGATTTTATTTACACACGATTTATTCTGGTATCCTAAAGGAATCCAACTAGGGCTGCCTATATGAGTTCGGTCCAAGTCGGGTTAAAATCAAGGTTTCCATAGCAAAATATACTCCTCACTTCTCCCCACTCAAGGGTCCGAACAAAGGGGTTCGTATGAGGCTATGGATGGTGTTTCGTATCCGTGCCCCTAAGACCATTAGGAACAAAGGCGACACTTCAACAATCCACCGGGCTAAAAATGGATACTAAAACTAATGCAAGCATGTCTAGCTAAAGATGCAAAATGAAATACCAATCGAGAATCATCCACCTTATTTCAATTAGACACTTTTCAGGGCTTGTCAAATTCTTTTAAGTTTTTAAGAAAAACTTTTTAAGAAATCCCCAGCTGAGTCGCCACTGTGAGCGGACGACGAGTTTTCGATGGGACGTGAGACTCCCTTTCGGAAGGGGCGCCTCGATCTCTAGCGGGCCCCTCCCTCGCATGGGGAGTTTTTATAAATGGAAAATCGGTTTTGAAAAATAAATAGAATTAATGCATAAAAGAACCGAGACCTAAGTCTCAATGAATATTGTAGAGTCGCCACCCGTCTCAGCTCAACCGGGAAATTTATAATGCAGCTGAACCGAATGAACGGCCGCTACACTATCTAGAGATTTGGGTTCGGACAAGTCCCTTATTTCGTGTCTAATTAAAATAAATATCGGTCAATGTTCAAATATGGTATTTCAAATTCTAAAAGTCAATTTTATTGAAATAAATAGACATGCAGCGCATAAACAGGTTAAGTAAAGTAGTAAATGAATAAATTATTACAATCCGATTGAATAAAAGATAAAAAGACTCTCAGCCTCACTTTTACAAGTGCTAGGATACATGAGAATCTAGAAAAAATACAATCGCCTAGGATACACGATTAATTCTACTAAATTACATCCAAAATAAAAATAAAAGAAATTAAAACCTGCAAAACCGAGGGTTAGCACAATATATAGCACGCCACACGTTAGACTCAAACATGAAAGAATGGGAAATCAGGAATTGGGGGCATGCACTTAAGGGATAACCGGGTTGGCTCGGCTAGCCGGCCCTGTTAGACCTGGAAAACGTTTTGAAACGTCCCTATATTTTTGGTTTTGTGGGAAAATCATTTTGAAAACAATTTTTCCCGTTTACATGCATTTTTTACATGTGAGGTGGGTCGGTTTTCGAGGAGAACTGGGTCTCCATCGTGGCATTGTTCTAAATGTAATTTTACTGGAGATTGAATCTAGGGTCATGAATGCACACAACAAAATTCATTTTGATGATTTTTGGGGTTTTCTGAATTTTTATGGATTTTTGGAAATTTTTGGGGATAAAAACAGAAATTCTGATTCTGGAAGTCAAGTTACAGTCGTGCGACTGTAACTACAGTCGTACGACTGTAACTACAGTCGTACGACTGTAAATTACAGTCGTGCGACTGTAACCGTTCCAAAGTCAGAATCTCACCAAAACCTTATTTGAAGCAAACTGGAAAGAAAATGTCTGGAAATCAAGAACACTCGTACGACTGTAATTATAGTCGTACGACTATTCATCAACTCAAGAACAGTCGCACGACTGTTCTTGATCTCCAGAAACAGAAATGCAGAAAAACGGATAAAAAAGGCACAAAACCACACCAATCACCCAGAAAGCTTGTAAAAGAGAGGGGAGAAGGAGTGTTTACCTCTTTGGCGTGCGTCCACTGTAGGATTGACCCCTGGCGTCGCTCCAATCCACTGAAATCTGGACTTTTCTCCTTGAGTTAGGGTTTAAGAGCTTTTGGGTCCGAAATCTCCAAATGCAAGGATTTCTGATGATCAGTTCTTCCCTTCCTCTTCTTTGTTTCTTTTCTTCTTTCCCTTTTCTCTCTTTTCTCCCTTTTCTTTTTTTTTTCTGCCTCTTCTTTCTTTGTTTCTGTCTCTGTTCGGCCTTCTGTTTTTGTGCCCCTCTTTTTTCCTCTGTTTTTTCAGCTTTTGAGATATGGGTTGGCTTACCTGCCGCGATCTACAGTCGTACGACTGCAGTGTAATTACAGTTGTACGACCGTAGTTAATGTCGTACGACCATACTCTCTTTTTTTTTTGTAAAATTCCGGCGCTTACAACTACGGTATAATAGTTGTACAAAGGTATAACTAAGATTTAATCAGTATATCAGAAAGCGATAATAAGTGTATCTTAAGGTATAACTAAGGTATAATTAGTGTGTCAGTGTATCAGATGGTATAACTAAGGTATAATCTGTGAATCTTAAGGTATAAACAAGGTTGAATGTATACCTAACCTAAATAAGTACATCTTAAGGTATAACTAAGGTATAATTAGTGTATCAGTGTATCAGATGGTATAACTAAGGTATAAATAAGGTATAACTAAGGTATAATATGTGAATCTTAAGGTATAAACAAGGTTTAATGTATACCTAACCTAAATAACATTATCTTAAGGTATAACTAAGTTATAATTAGTGTATCAGTGTATCAAATGGTATAACTAAGGTATATGTATGGTATAAATAAGGTATAACTAAGGTATAATATGTGAATCTTAAGGTATAAACAAGGTCTAATGTATACCTAACCTAAATAACTGTATCAAACTATAGAACAAAAAAGTATATATATGGATATGACAATACCGTGTAGGTTTCATACAAAATTAACAACAAAACCACACCAGTACCAAATAAAATACAATCAGAGTATCAGTAAGGTATAAACAATGTATCAAAGTATAAACAAGGTATAATCAGTGAATTAGAATGTATAATCAGAGAATCAAAAGGTATAATCAGTGTAAAAGTGTATCAGTAAGTATAATTAAGATATAATCATTGTATCAGAAGTTGTAATTAAGGTATAATAGTTGTACAAAGGTATAAACAAGGTATAATCAGTGTATCAAAACATATAACTAAGGTATAATCAGTGTATCAGTAGGTATAAAAGAATTTATAACAAAGATATAAAAAATGGTATAACTAAGGTACAATTAAGGTTTAACAGTTATACACTGATTATACTTTTTGGTAGAATGAGTATAGACTGGTTATACATTAATTATACCTTGATACAATTACTTATTGAAAAAATTCATTCAAACCACCACCAAAGAAAATGTGATCCTTTACTTTTCTTAATTGCACTTTCCAAACATGGCCATTAAGTGCCCTTAGCTTAACTGCATTGGATAGTTCATTTCCATATTTACTCACAAACCTCAATGCAACACTCTGCCCAAAATGATACAAGAAATCCATAACCAAAAAAACAGAGCATTTCAAAGAAAGTCTCTGCCCAAAAAGATAAAAGAAGTCTATAACCAAAAACAAAAGAGCATTCATACCAAGATTATATGAATAAGGAGATGAACTCTTCAATGTAGTTAAGATAACGACACCTAATGATCATTTTTGGAAAGTCCAAATAAGAAAAGAAAAGGATCACATTTTCTTTGGTGGTGGTTTGAATGAATTCTTTCAATAAGTAACTGTATCAAGCTATAATTAGGGTATAACCAATGAATCATTAAGTGCAGTCAATGAATAAGTAAGGTATAACTAAGGTATAATAGTTATACAACGATATAACTAAGGTATAATCAGTATGTCATAAACTATGATAAGTGTATCTTAAGGTATAAATAAGGTATAAATAAGGTATAACTAAGGTATAATCAGTGTGTCAGTGTATCAGATGGTATAACTAAGGTATAAATAAGGTATAATATGTGAATCTTAAGGTATAACTAAGGTATAATCAATGAATAAATAAGTATAACTAAGGTATAAACAAGGTATAAGTGTATAAGTAAAGTGTAACTAAGGTATAATCACTGTATCAGTAAGTATAACTAAATTATAAAAGAGGTATAAAAAAGGTATAACTAAGGTATAATCAGTGTATCAGTATATCTAAGGTATAATTAATGTAAAATCAGTTAATCAGTAATTAAAAGAGGTATAACTAAGGAGAATGGTAATATGATTTCATTCATTTTATTCTTTACATGGAGAGTTACATATTTATAGTAGTTATTAGAATATTTTAGATAATAAAATATGAATCCTAATATTTTAGATTATTCAAATTTTCTAAATCTTTCTACATGAACTAATCTAGCAAATTCTAGAGACAATTAGAAATTGATTATTAATGAAAATTCTAGATAATTATAGAACTAATTTAAAAAATAAAAATATGTAGAATGTTCTATAAATATCTAGTTTGTATCGAAAAAATCTAGTAAGTATATAAAATATCTAAAATAGGATTTATGTAGAAAGATCTAGAAAATTTGAATAATATAGAATATTAGGACTAATCTTATATTATCTAGAATATTCTAATCACTACTATAAATATGTAACTCTCCATGTAAACAAAAAAAATGTGATTATTTACTTTTCTTAATTGCACTTTCCAAACATGGCCATTAAGTACCCTTAGCTTAACTACCGTGAGCGGACGACATTTCTAAAAGGAGGAAACGCGGTGAAGCGAACCGGGGTGTGAGCGGATGACCTTCAAACGGGATGCTGCGAAGCGAATCTGGAAAAATGTTTTCGTTCGTTTTGGATTTTGGTGGAAAAGCGGGTTTTGTTTATCTTGAATTAGAAAATTGTGGATTTAATTTGGAAATTCTTTTGTAGAAAACATTTTTCCATTTTTGAACTTAAAGACCTCGAAACTTAAATCCCGAGATCAGTGACAGAGTAGCCACCCGGATCATCTCATCCGGGAATTCCGGTACAACTCCCTACCTAGGACAGACTGCTGTACCTAATCCACAGATTTAGGGTCCAGGCAAATAACTTACTTAACCTCTAGCTTGCTTTCACTTTACAGTTTATATTACCATATTTAATTCGCTTTATTATCTTTCCCTAATCCCAATTGGTTTATTTTAATCAATCGATGCTAAAGCAAAATGCAGGAAATCAATTGCAGAAAAATAGAACATACATTCAAAATATACAAAAAAATAACAGAGGCAAATTATACAAGCCAATTGAATAAAAAAGGAAAAACTCTCATCCTCACTTTACAATCGCCTAAAATACACGATTTATCTAAAAAAAAAAATACAATCGCCTAGGATACACGGATAAATCTATTAAATACATCAAAAATAAAAATAAAAAGCTGCAAAACAGAGGGTTAGCACAATATACAGCACTCCAGAAATAGGACTCAAGTAAGACAGAATGGGATTTTAAGAAATTAGGGACATGTATTTAGGGGGATAACCAGGTTGGCTCGGCTAGCCGACCCGATTAGATCTGGAAAACATTTTGAAACGTCCCTATATTTTGGTTTTGTGAGAAAATGATTTTTGAAAATGATTTATTTTCCGGTTTAATTAATTTTAGCATGTGAGGTGGGTCAGTTTTCAGGAGAATCGGGTCTCCATCGTTGAATTGTTCTAAATGCGTAATACTGAAAATTAAATCTAGGGTCGTGAATGCACACAACAAAATTCATTTTTAGTGATTTTCTGATTTTTTGAATTTTTATGGATTTTTAGAAATTTTTAGGGATTATTCTGGAAATTCTGCCATTGGACGAGCATTACAGTCGTGCGACTGTAAATCCTCTAATTTCAGGATTTCGCTAAAATTATTCAAAATAAAACTGAGAAATTGAGGAAAATCAAGAACACTCGTACGACTGTTTATCAACTCAAGAACAGTCGTACGGCTGTTCTTGATTTCCAGAAACAGAAAACATAAAAAGTGGAATAAAATACACAAAAGCACACTAATTCACGCAGAAAGCATGAAAAGTAGAGGGAATAAAGAGTTTTTACTTCTTTGGCGCTTATCCACCGTAGGATTGACCCCTGGCGTCACACCAATCCACTTAAATTTGCTCTTTTCCTCTTGAATTGAAGTTGAAAAGTTTGGGTCCAAAATCTCCAAAATGCTTGGGATTCTTAAGGTTTCTAGTCCGAAATTTAATTTGTTTAGAGAGTCAGATTATTAACCTATTGATTTCTAATAGATTTTTAATCCAAACCTTAAGATTTAACAAGAAAAAAAGTAGAAAAAGAATGCTTGAAGTTGTGTATTTTCCTTTTCCTAAATCTCTCTAAATTCTCTCTCTCTAAAAACCAGAAATCAAGTGTCAAAAGTCCCTTATTTCCTCCTTCTCCCTTCTCTTATTTTCTGCCTTTGCTTCACCAAAAATCGGAGCAATTAATGCTCCCCCAAAATCCTCAGCTTTCTTATGTCATGGGCATAGTCTTCTGCACCTGCCCCGATCGTACAGTCGTATGACTGTAATTTTTTTAATTACAGTCGCACGACTGTATATTACAGTATTGTGACACCCGCGATTTTTTTTTATGGCGGAAAAGTTTGGCGCTTATAGCTACCCCTCGCATGATCAAATTCGACACCCGGATCCAGGTCTAAAATACCTGAGATGATGAATTTGAGAGCACAAATCAAAACGCCGCGAACACAAGAAAGAATCCACTGCCGAAATAAGCCGATACTGGGTCTAGGTTACCCGAGGCGAAGGAAGGTGTATTGTGGATAGGCCGATATCGGGTCTAGGTTACCCGAGGCAAAGGAAAATGAAAGGTGGATTATGGATTGGTCGATACTGGGTCCAAGTTACCCGAGGCAAAGGAAAATGAAAGGTGGATTATGGATTGGCCGATACCGGGTCCAGGTTACCCGAGGCAAAGGAAAATGAAAGGTGAATTATGGATTGGCCGATACCGGGGCCAGGTTACCCGAGGCAAAGGAAAATGAAAGGTGGATTATGGATTGGCCGATACCGGGTCTAGGCTACCCGAGGCAAAGGAAAGTGTTGAAATAAGCCGATACCGGGTCTAGGTTACCCGAGGCAAGGGAAGGAGATGAAATAGGCCGATACCGGGTTTAGGTTACCCGAGGCAAGGAATGTGATAGATGGATTGGCCGATACCGGGTTTAGGTTACCCGAGGCAAGGATTGCTGGGGATCTGGAATGAAGCCGATTTGGACCGATGCTGAGCTTATGTTACTCGAGGTGGATCTGCTGGGGAACTTGAGATGAAGTTGATCTGGGCCGATACCGAGTCTATATTACCCAAGGTGGATCTACTGGAGATATGGAGTGAAGCTGATCTGGACTGATGCCGGGTTTGTGTTACCTAAGGCGGATCTACTGGGGATGTGAAGTTATGGATGATGAGTTCCTGCATTTGAAATGGCAAGTCTTCATTCCTTGATCGAGAGATTTTGAACAAAAATTTTTGCCCCTTCGATCAAGAATAAAGACTAGCTGGGGATGAATGATTTGTGTATGCTATATATGTATGTATAATGATATATATGCACATGGAGATTAATTGATGCATTTCTCATTGTTTGTGCAAGATTGATATCCCTTCTTTCTGCTGGGGAAGGCATGCTTTGCCCCTGGCTGGTGGAAGATGCTCTTTGCATAAGGCTTCCCCTTGTTGAAGACATATGTGAGGACTGCTGGGGAAATAAGATAATTGCTAGGAATGTATGACGATGCTAGGGAAAAGGATCATAGTATCCTTTGTAAACATTCCACTGGGGAGTGATGTGGAGGATCCTGTTGGGGAGATGATGGAAAGACTTGGCTTCTCACCCCTGTAATTGGTGAATCTGGAAGTGCTCTAAATTTTGCCTGGGTTGCCCAATGCTGGTTTTCAGCCCAGTGAGCTGCTCTAATTTTTGCCTGAGGCTCCTTTTCGGTTTTCACCCCAGTGAGCTGCTCTAATTTTTGCCTAGGGCGCCTTTTCGGTTTTCACCCCAGCAAGCTCTCTTTTTTTTATGATGAAGAAGGAATGATTAAAATGGCACCATATCCGCTTGTCTCATTGAATTTTCGATGCTGACATGCTACTTGGAGCAGCATTTTCAATTTCTTGTTAGAAGCCATTGATGGTGGGGAGCATGGTTCTCACAAAATTGATCTCTTCAACAGTCAAGTCCTTGGATAACCCCTGTTGCTCTTTTAGGAAGATGAACTGGATTTGGAGGACGATAAAGGATTTCAAATTGTATGTATTTAATGCATTTTCATTTATTAAATAATGCGATGAATTTAACCAGTTGAATGCAAAGGCTTTCTTTAAGTGGATGTTTAAGCATGATAACTTTGTTTATGCATTTCGTCATAACCATTGTAAATATATTTAAACAAACATTTCACTTTATTGATGAAACCAAAATGAGTACATTTGAAAAGATTAATTCCTAGATGGTATACATTCCACACAGAGCCAGAATCCGTCATCAATCGTCCCTTTAGGATTTTCCGACTGGTCATTTTCTCTCGTATCTTAATTTTTGCCTAGGTCGCTTTTTCCAGTTTTCAGCCTAGCAGACTTTTTTTTTTGGACATGATAAAGCTTTAACCTGTCTTGGTTGATAGGATTGGTGAACTCATTTCCATCCATGTCCATGATGCTGACACCACCTTTCGATAACACCTTCTTTACAACATAGGGCCCTTCCTAGTTGGGTCTGAACTTGCCCCTGACATCGACATTCGAAGGCCTTAATTGTTTCAGCACTAAATCTCCTGCTTTCAATTGCCATTTGGAGTATTTCACATTTCAGTTATAAGCCCTGGCCATTCTGCACTGGTACATCTGTAAATGATCCAGTGCTTTCAGTCGCCTTTCATCTAGCGCTGCCAATTGCTCGTATCTAGCTTGAACCCATTCAATCTCTAGCGATTGAGCTTCCAAGGCAATTCTGAGTGACTTGAGCTCTATTTCTACTGGCAACACTGCCTCCATCCCATATACTAAGGCATAGGGAGTTTCTCCTGTTGGCGTTCTGACACTGGTTCTGTAACCCCAAAGGGCATATGGTAGCTTATCAGCCCAATCTCTGTAGGTGGTCGCCATCTTTGACAAAATCTTTTTTATCACCTTATTAGCTGCTTCAACCGCACCATTAGCTTGCGGTCTGTATGGAGAAGATTTATGATGCTCAATGCCATGTTCTGCAAGCAGCTCAGCTGTTGCCCCTTGAAACTGCACCCCGTTGTCAGTCACTATGTGATGGGGGATTCCATACCCAGTAAAAATATTCTTCTGGATGAACTTGACCATTTGTTTGGCTGTTACATTAGTGAAGGATTCTACCTCCACCCATTTGGAAAAGTAATCAACTACCACGACTATAAATCTGTGCCCATTAGATGCAGCTGGATGAATTTCACCAATCATATCTATCCCCTATGCTGAAAATGGCCAAGGAGACGCCGAATTCTGTAGTTCAAGTCGTGGAAGATGACTGATGTCTGCATCGATTTGACACTCCGGACATCTTTTCACTTTTCTTATACAATCTGCTTGCATTGTCATCCAAAAGTACCCTTGTCTCATTATTTTCCTGGCCATAGCTAGTCCATTCATAGGCGGCCCATAGGAACCTGCATGTACCTGCTGCATCACTTCTTCTGCTTCCTGCTCTGTCAGACACCTCAGAAGAACACCATTTACTATTCTCTTGTATAGCTTATCTTCAAAGATTTTGAACTGACTGGCTAGCTTTCGTAATGACACCTTATCAGCAACACTAGCTCCTTCTGGGTATTTTCCTTCCTTAACATACCGGTAGATTTCAAAGAACCCTGGCTTTTCTTCAGCTGTCAACTCCATTACTTTGTGCACTTCGAAGCAAGGATGCCTGGAAGTGACTATAACCAGCGGTTGTACTTGAGTTTCCTCTGGGTTTTCCTACATGGAGGATAGAGTCGCTAGTGCATCAGACATTTTGTTTTCATCCCTGGGGACATGTCTGAATTCACATTGGCTGAATAGTTCTCTTTTAAACTATAGCAGGTCCAAGTAAGGCCTTAAAGCTTATTCTTTCAGCTCCCATTCGCCCTGAGCTTGCCTAATAACCAGAAGTGAATCTCCAACAATCAAGACATCATTTGCCCCTAGTGCCAAAAGAGCTTCCATCCCAAACAGGTATGCTTCATATTCTGCCTCATTATTGGTTATGGGAAAAATCATTCTCTTTGATAAAGGAATGATTTCACCATCCGGCGTTGCTATAAGCACCCCGATTCCAGCACGCTTTCTGTTCACGGCACCATCGAAGCACATAACCCATCTTTTTACTTCAACCATAGCTAACTGTTTATCTGGGAACTCCAAATTTTCCGTGCAATCTGATTCCAGAGGTTGATTTGCTAGAAATTCTACCATGGCTCGCCCTTTGATGGTTTTCTTAGTGATGTACTCGATATCGAATTCCGATAAGAGTAACAGCCATCTGGACAACTTTCCGACTAGCACCGGTGCTTCATACAGATACTTCATTGGATCCACCTTAGCCACGGCTTGTATCTTTTAGGACTAGAAGTAATGGCGCAGCTTCTTGGTCAGCCAGATCATTGCCACACATGTCTTCTCCACTAGTGTGTACTTAGTTTCATACTCCAGCAGCTTCTTACTGAGGTAGTAAATGGGATACTCTTTTCTGTCATCTTGCTCCTGTGCCAACATTACCCCTATAGAGGAATCCTCAACCGCCAAGTACAAGATCAGAGACTTCCCTGGAATTGATGGGCTCAAGACTGGTGGATTTACCAGATAAGCTTTGATTTTCTCAAATGCTACCTGACATCTATCGTCCACACAATTGGCTGATCTTTCTTCAATAGCTTGAAAATCGGTTCACAAGTGGAAGTCAACCATGCTATGAAGTGGCTGATGTATTGTAAGGAGCCCAAGAATTACAGGACCTCCTTTTTTGTCTTTGGAGCTAGCATATCTCGAATGGCCTTGATCTTGTCTGGGTCCATTTCTATTCCTCTCTGGCTAACTACATGACAATAGCTTCCCTGTTATGACCCTGCATATGCACTTCGTGGGGTTCAGTCACAAGTTATACTCTCCGATGCGAGTGAGAAATCTATCCAGGATAACAGGATGTTCCTCCCGGGTCATTGTTTTGACCAGCATATCATTGACATACACTTCGACTTCTTTATGGATCATATCATGTAACAGAGTTGTAACAGCCCTCTGGTAAGTGGCTCCAGCATTCTTCAGCCCGAAAGGCATTACTCTATAGCAGAAAGTACCCCACTCTGTGATGAACGATGTCTTCACCTTGTCAATCACATCCATCAGGATCTGGTTGTATCCTGAAAAACCATCCATGAAGGAATACATTTCTGCTTTTGCTGCACTGTCGACTAGGACATCAATATGAGGCAGTGGAAAGTTATCTTTTAGGCATGCTTTATTCAGGTCCCTGTAGTCAACGTATACTCTAACCCTTCCATCCTTTATAGGCACTGGGATGATGTTAGCTAGCCATTCTGTGTATTCTACCACTTCAAGAAACTTGGCGTCTATCTGCTTAGCCACTTTCTCTTTTACCAGTGTAGCTTATTCTGGTCTCAGTCTTCTCAGCATCTGCTTTACTGGCCTAAACTTAGGATCTGTTGGGATCTTGTGCATTGCTATCTCTGTGTCTACACCCGGCATGTCTTCATATGACCAGGTGAAAGCTTTAACATGTTTTTTTAATATTCTCATTAATTCTCTCTCTTCTTCGGGTTTTAGCTCGCGTGAAATGAATACCATTTTGGGGTTTTCATCTGTACTTATGTTGATTTCATGCAATGCAGTTTCATGTATGCTAAATATGCTTGATGGTGATTTAAATGCATGCACAGAATTATTAGGACAAACATCATATAAGTAAGCAAACTGAGATTTCATTGAATTAAACTTGTCATAAAGTACATCGTTTACACTGAAAATAGAGGAAATAGATACAATAAAATTATTTTCATCCTCCACAGGCGGAGGGCCTTGTACTTCTTCAGCTTCCGCTTTCTTCTTCAAAGCATCATCCAAGTCTGTAGCTGCCTCAGCTTCTTTTTCAGCCACCTTTGCCTTAGCATTTTCCATGATCTTGGCTATTTCGGCGACCATAGAGTCTAGGTTCACCTTGGCCATCAGCTCCTCGCCAAACCCTTCCTTGGTTTTCCCAAATGCCATGCTTAAGGCAATAGTCAATACACTTGAAATTACTTCTGTAGCTTCATTATAGGCTTTTTCTTCATTTTTCTCTTCTGCCACCTCTATTGCTTTTGCCATCTCTTCAGGCGGCTTACCCTGTAGAACATCAGATTTAGCACTGGCTCCTCTACCGGCACAGGGGCCACTGGTTCCTCTTGGCTTTTCTCAAAGTCAACAACATCAGCAAAAATTTCAAAACCAGGGTATTCAACATTTCCAACCCTTACTGGTTCAGCCTGGCCCTTGTGTAGCCCTTTTCCCTCTTTCAGGAATGGTTTCATCATAATTTTGCCATTCTTGCCCTTTCTCGGGTTTTTCTGGTCAGATTTATCCTCTGTATATACTTTGGTTTCCCCGAATCAATGTTAAATTCAGGTACTCCTTTCAAGTAGATTCCAAGTCCCATGCCCGGGACAAAGTTCAGTTTGTGCAAGTACCGAGACAGCCATTTCGGCATATAATTCTCATAAATGAATATGAGAGCATCTGTAGCTTCCTTTTTCCCGATCATGGCGACCTGGAACCCGCCAAAAGGGACAACACCTTTATTCACAGCAGCAATCACCGATTAGGCATACGCCTCAACAGTCACAATCTTGCCATCTATTGAGAACTTAATTTTTTGGTGCAAGGTGGAAGGGACACCACCTAGAGGGTGAAACCATGGTCTTCCTAACAGTAGGGAGAAGGTGATCGGGATATCTATCACGGTGAAAATGACCATTGACTTGATTGGCCCAACCTCTACTTCAGTTTCAAAAGTCCCTATCACTGTTCTCTTGGAGTCGTCATATGGTCAGATTACTGTTGAGGACTTTTTCAGAAAATCTTCATTTAGACCCAAACATGGTAGCATCTTTAGTGGACTTATATTCAGAGCTGAGCCATCATCCACCATCACACACGGCATCACCTTATCCATCACATGGGCCCTGATGTAAAGGGCCTTGTTGTGAGCCTTCCCTTCACCAGGCAGATCTTTCTCAGAAAAAATGATGTCAGGAGTCCCAGAATGAACTTTGTCCAGCAGACAGCACATGGCCTCTGGAGATGCAATAGGAGAGATTGCAATCTCTGACAGTTTCTTCATTAGGGCCACCCTATGCTTCTTAGATGTTAAAAGCAAATGCCATAGGCTGGCTTGTGTAGGAGTCTTCTTCAACTGGGAAATAACCAAGTCTTCTTTCTTAACCCCCTCCGGTGCTAATGTACTACCCGAACCAGTCATCGGGGCTTTGTCCTTCACTTGATCTGTTGATTGATACACCTTGCCACTCCGGGTCATATTTTGGACCTCCTGAACTTTCAACTTCTCAATGGTTGGAGTCTTAATCGTCTCCTCTCCACCAAAATCTTTATACTCATCTTCGGAATCAAGGTCATTCAAGCTTATAGACTTGATCTCTTTCTGTTCTGCCTTCTCTTCACATTCTGGTTCTACTTCAACATCACCAATTGCAATAGCCTGAATAGCGGGATTCGCTTGAAGAATTTGAGCAAATATAAAATTGGCCGGCAATCCCGAATGTACCATATTGACCCACTTCTCAAATGCTGGTAGCGGGTTAGTCTTTGTGCTGGGCTTAGCTGGTTCTTGCAGTTTCCCTTCATCTATCAGCTTTTGAATGGCGTCCCTCAGCTTGTAACAATTGTTAGTCCGGTGGCCAGCAACAACATGATACATGCAGAAATTATCTTTATCTGCCTCAACGGGTTTTTCAAATGGCCTCAGGGACTGTAGCAACCCACCATTTCTGCACTTAGCAAAAATCTTAACCAAAGGAAGAGTTCAGGGCGATATGCCTTGTCCTTTTGGATTCCTGTTCTTATCGCCTTGTTGTTGGGTCACCGTAGCAACCTCTACTTGTTTCACTTCTGAAGTCTGCCCCCCTTTTCCACCAAAACTTGAGCTAGAACCGCCACCAGACCTGGCTGCAGTCGTTGATCTATACCCAGAACTGTAACCTGAACTTCTTCCACCCTTATGGCTTGGTGCCTTCTCTTCTTCATCTCGCTCAATCTTCATCGCCATACTGTAGACTTCACTAAGCTCATTAAATGGATGGAATTTCATATTGTTTTTTAAGATGTCCTTACTTCCATCAATCAACTTCTGTATCAGTTCATCTTCATTTGGGCGGTTTTTTAGAAGGATCATCTTAGTCATCCACCGCTGGTAATACTCATCAAAAGGCTTATTGGGTTTTTACTTGATCCGCTCCAAATCATACAGCTTCACCTGAATCTTGGTGTTGAAGCTGTAATATTTAATAAAGGCTGCTGACAGAACCTCCCAATCTGACTGCTCTTCCTCTGATAACGAGTTATACCACCCCAATGCTCCTCCTTCCAAGGTAGTCGGGAAGAGATTAACCACCTGTTGCTTAGTGGCGCTCGCCGTCAACATGACCCGAGCATAGAGATTTACATGGGCCTCTGGTGAACCCATTCCCTTGTAAGAAGGCACCCTTGGCATTTGGAATCTGATAGGAAAAGTCTCGATACCCGTGCTGATCATGGCATCAATGTTAACTCCCTTCTTAGACTCTGCACTAACATTGGCCCCTTTCTTCAACTGAGCCACTGCCTCCTCCAATTCTGAGCATTTCGCCTTCATCTTTCTTTCCATGGCTGCCTCTATTTCCTGCAGCTTGATGAAAATGATTTCCACTTATTATTCTATATATATATATATATATATATATATATATATATATATATATATATATATATATATATATATATATATATTTTCGGACATTCCAAGAACACCCAATGCTGTGCAAGAAGGTCATGCTGGACCACCACACGGAAAAAGGTTTGGCGCCTTTGGGACACCTAATGATTTTGTGATATAGTCGCATGTGTGCCGACACACGGACAGAGTTTTGACACTTTGAAGGTCTATGAGATGATATGAAATGGTCGCATGGGACTGCCCTTGGACAGAGTTCTGATGCTTTTGAGCATATGATATGAAATGATGTCATAAGAAAGTCACGTGTAACAGAGAGATGGACAGAGGCTCGGCGTTCGGGGAACACCTTCCATGATTTGGGATGTTATGAAATGCCCCTACATGTGTACTAACCCTGCACTCGAGGAGTGCCTTGAATAATGTAGTAATGTCATGAAGTAATCCGATGTGGACCACGGTGTTATATGATAAATGAATATGATGTCGTGAAATGTGTCATGTAAATCGTTACATGAAAAAAGACCTAGGACCATTGTGGTCTCTATTGAATGAAATGATTTGGTGAAATGGTCGAATGCAATCTGGTGCATTGGCAGAACACTGGTATTTTGGGATACCCGATATATGATGGAATGATATGATAGTGGTGGGCGTCCTTGGAATGCCCCTAACTTATGTGAAATAATATGAATGCTTATATCACGCAAAATGTAAATGGCTGCACAAAAATGTGGTTAGAATGCATGACACGCATAATCATGCTAAATATGTTTTATGAAAATGCTAACATACAAATATAATGCTATGGCTGCAAAAATAATGGTTAGTGTGAATGTCACACAGATGATTTAACGTCTTCACACGAAAATAAAATGCAAATGGCTGCATAAAAATGAGGATTAATATGGTACACAAAAGCTATGCATGTTTGATGCTTCGTGAAAAGTCAAAATAGAAAACAACATGGAACAAACATTAGCACACACAAAAATATGCGCTCCCTTCCAACCTTATTTCTCCTTTCGATTGGTCTCGCATTCTTCCTAGGTATTGGATCTCTTTGGCATCAACGAGGGATACCAAAGGTGCACGCTCAATGTTCATTTTGAATTTAAGTTTTGGTAATCCTAGGGGAAGTTGCTAAGCCATTACATGTGGGCCAAAGTCAAAACCAAGGGTCGTATAGGTTCCCATAGCGAGTATACACTTCCCCACCGTAGAACACGATGTAAGGTCATGCGGTGCTATAAATGGTTTACCCCGTCGGGTGTCTCCAATCCTGGCGGAAGAGGTAGTCCACCCTCTTGGGTAAACCGGGGTTGATAAGTATGTTAGAGGGATTGAGAAGAAGAAAATGTCATGATATGCAATGTACAAATAAATATGGTAATATGAACTAGTGAAGTGACTACAAGCGAGGTTTTATTTCGGTATTTACCTAAGTTCCTTAAGTTTTTTTATGAAAACTTTTTAAGAACTATTCCCCAGCAGAGTCGCCATTGTGAGCGGACGACCTTTAAATGGGACGCTGCGAAGTGAACCATGGAAAACGTTTTCGTTCGTTTTGGATTTTGGTGGAAAAGCGGGTTTTGTTTATCTTGAATTAGAAAATTGTGGATTTAATTTGGAAATTCTTTTATAGAAAACATTTTCCCGTTTTTAACTTAAAGACCTCGAAACTTAAATCCCGAGATCAGTGACAGAGTCACCACCCGGATCAGCTCATCCAGGAATTTCGGTATAGCTCCCTACCGAGGACAGACTGCTGTACCTAATCCAGAGATTTAGGATCCGGGTAAATAACTTACTTAACCTCTAGCTTGCTTTCACTTTACAGTTTATATTACCATATTTAATTCGCTTTATTATCTTTCCCTAATCCCAATTGGTTTATTTTAATCAATCGATGCTAAAGCAAAATGCAGGAAATCAATTGCAGAAAAATAGAACATACATTCAAAATATACAAAAAATAATAATAATAATAATAATAGAGGCCGATTATACAACTTAATTGAATAAAAAAGGAAAAACTCTCATCCCCACTTTACAATCGCCTAAAATACACGATTTATCCAAAAAAAAAAATACAATTGCCTAGGATACACAGATAAATCTATTAAATACATCAAAAGTAAAAATAAAAAGCTGTAAAACAAAGGGTTAGCACAATATACGGCACGCTACAAATAGGACTCAAGTAAGACAGAATGGAATTTTAAGAAATTAGGGACATGCATTTAGGGGGATAATCAGGTTGGCTTGGCTAGCCAACCCGATTAGACCTAGAAAACATTTTGAAACATCCCTGTATTTTGGTTTTGTGAGAATCATTTTTGAAAACGATTTATTTTCCGGTTTAATTAATTTTAGCATGTGAGGTGGGTCGGTTTTTAGGAGAATCGGGTCTCCGTCGTTGAATTATTCTAAATGCAATAATACTAAAAATTAAATCTAGGGTCGTGAATACACACAACAAAATTCATTTTTGGTGATTTTCTGAATTTTTATGGATTTTTAGAAATTTTTAGGGATTATTCTGGAAATTCTGCCATTGGACGAGCATTACAGTCTTGTGACTGTAACTACAGTCTTGCGACTGTAACTACAGTCATACGATTGTAATTACAGTCATGAGACTGTAAATCCTCCAATTTCAGGATTTCGCCAAAATTATTCAAAATAAAACTGAGAAATTGAGGAAAATCAAGAACACTTGTACGATTGTATTTACAGTCGTACGACTGTTCATCAACTCAAGAACAGTCGTACGGCTGTTCTTGATTTCCAGAAATAGAAAACGTAAAAAGTGGAATAAAATGCACAAAAATACACCAATTCACCCAGAAAGCATGAAAATTAGAGGGAATAAAGAGTTTTTACTTCTTTGGCGCTTATCCACCGTAGGATTGACCCCTGGCGTCGCACCAATCCACTTAAATTTGCTCTTTTCCTCTTGAATTGAAGTTCAGAAGTTTGGGTCCAAAATCTCCAAAATGCTTGGGATTCTTAAGTTTTCTAGTCCGAAATTTAATTTGTTTAGAGAGTCAGATTATTAACCTATTGATCTCTAATAGATTTTTAATCCAAACCTTAAGATTTAACAAGAAAAAGAGTAGAAAAAGAATGCTTGAAGTTGTGCATTTTCCTTTTCCTCCCTTTTTCTCCCAAATCTCTCTAAATTCTCTCTCTCTAAAAACTAGAAATCAAGTGTCAAAAGTCCCTTATTTCCTCCTTCACGCCTCTCTTATTTTTTGCCTTTGCTCCACAAAAAACCGGAGCAATTAATGCTCCCCCAAAATCCTCAGCTTTCTTATGTCATGGGTATGGTCTTCTGCACCTGCCCCGATCGTACAGTCGTACGACTGTAATTTTTTTAATTACAGTCGCACGACTGTATATTACAGTCGTGTGACACCCGCGATTTTTTTTTATGGCGGAAAAGTCCGGCGCTTACACTCGAATTTTTGAAAAACTTGTTTCGTGATGTTTTGGGAAAAAGTGGGTTTTGTTTATCTTGCTTTAGGAAAACCCATTCGTTTGTTTTAGAAATTCATTTTGTATAAAATGTTTTCCCGTTTTATTACTTAATGACCTCGGAATCTAAATTTCAAGATCTGTGACAGAGTCGCCACCCGGATCAGCTCATTCAGAAAATTCTGGTACAGCTCCCTACCAAGCACAAACTGCCGTACCTAATCCAGAGATTCATGGTTTGGGCAACTTACCTATTCAACCTCAAGCCTGTATTCAGTTTATAATTTATATTACCATATTTATTCAAGTTATTATCTTTTTCTACCCGATTAAGTTTATTTTATTAACCCATGCTCAAGCGAATGACAGAATTAAATTATAGAAAAGTAAACCATACGTCCAAATTATACAAAAGAATAATAGAGGCCCCTTATACTGTTGGGATTCGTTATTGGAAAAATAACTTGGCGCAGCGGAAAAGACACCATTTAAAATTTCCTAGAATCCACCTATCGTGTCCAATTACCATTGATTAGAATAAAAACAATTTGAATCAAAAGAGATTAACTCACCGTATTCGTCTCCTCTAGAGACTGCTGCAGAATCGTTTCTTGAAACTGCGATCTCCAAAGTCTGGTGCACGACCAACTATTGAGGGGAAACTGGTGCTAGCCGAAGACGCGAAGGAATGGAGGTTTAATGCTGGGATTTTCTGCTGATTTGGGGCTGCTCTTGGTGGCTGAAATTTCCAGCAATTAATTAGGATTGAATTAGGTTTTTTTTCCTTAAGTGTGCCCTTATATAGACACCTTGTCTAATTGGGTTTTAATTAGGTTAATTAAACCTAAGCCCACTAGGATTATAATTACATAAATAAACTTTAATTAAAAAGTATATACAATGTAATTTAATTCCATTTGGCTAAATTTAGTTACCCCTAAGTAAAATTAAATCACACTTAAGTAAATACAATACATGTATTTAATTTTCCTACTTAGGAAAATTATTTAATTAATTGTTTACTTTATGTAATTCAATTAATTGATAAATTAATTAATTACATTATGTAAACTTATTAATTAAATTAAATTCAACCCAATGTCAATTAATTACCTTGACACCGAATGTCAACTAATTAATTAACGCATTCCTTCCAATGTACATTACATGTACAATTTCTATAAGTTCCAGCTCAGTTGATCTATGTGCACGATCCTATAGGTCTGTCTGTATGTTGGCAGTAGGCCCAAGGCCCACAGACTATAAGTGGGTTCTAGCAAACCATTACAGCCCCCAATTAATACAGAGATGCAGCAGTCTTTAGAAGACACTCACCCGGTAGTAATCTCATAGTGTCCTTTGCCTAACGATATCGATATGAATAAACAAGAGGTATGATGTCTGTCATCCTCTTCTGTTGTTTATTATATTTCTTGATCTTGAGTTGACTGATTAATCAAATAAGCAACCAACTTATTTGGGTATGGCCATACACTTATCCGTCCCACTCATCAAGTGACCAATGATATCATCTCGGTGTTACCCGAGTGGCAATTCCATCACTTCATCATCAATATCAACATGTTCACCGGTCCACCTAATCATACCCGTATTTAGCATCCTTTTACAGACCTGTTAGGCATATGGCAAAGTGAACCGGATTCCATATTGATGTTATAATGAAATCTGGTCTGAGGCCAAAAGAGACCTACTCAAAAAAGACCTATGACATGACAACCATGTGGCTTTCTTGTGCGGATCGATCCAGTCCCATGTCAATGACATGTACCTATATTCATGACCGACTATACAAGTACTATGGCTAGTTAAGAACTGCCATACAGTCATTGAATATACAAGTCTGTGGTTCTATTCGTTCCCACGATTAGAACAGACCTAGGATAGGTTTTATGATTATAATCAATGGATACTCTACTCATATTATAGCACAAGATATAAATGAAATAGATTAATTGCCTTTATTAATGTGACACAAATAATGTATTCATACATGACTCTTAATGTATAATACAAAATACAAGAATCCAATGCCCTAAGAACTAGGGCACACCAACATATACAACCAAATTGAACAAAGAAATAAAAACTCTCGTCCTCACATTTATAAGTGCCTAAGATACACGAGGATCTGAAAAATTACAAATGCCTAAATACACGAATTAATCTATTAATTACAGCAAAAATAATAAAAAGGAAAATAAATGCTGCAAAATAGACGGTTAGCACAGTTTATATCACAAGCACAAGTAGGACTCAAACCAGGACAGAATTGGGATTTTTAGGAACGGAGGCATGCATTTAGGGGGTAACCAGGTCGACCCGATCGGTCAGACCGGTTAAACGTGGAAAACGGTTTTGAAACGCCCTGTAGATTTTTGTGCTGAAACGCCCTATAACGGGTCTATTATTTCAGAACTCGGGGTTCTGTTTGTGTGGGTTTCCTAATTTTTACAAACATCTAGGGTCTGAAAGCTGTAAACACGCCAAAAATAGTCTAAATCTAAAAACAGCATCACGCAATGACGTCTGTACGGGTTGTTCCACGATTCTGTTTTTTCTAGGAACTACAGCCGTGCGGTTGTAACTAGAGCCGGGCGGCTCTAAAACACAGTCGGGTGACTGTAATAGCCGGACCTAAAATCGGTTTTCTCATTTTTCAAAAATTCACTATTTTGCTCATTTTTTATGTTTCCTGAGGATTTTATAGGGTTCGAGGGTCCGCTGATGCTGAACTACGGATCCGGTTCGGATCGAACAACCCCGAAATACAGAAAATAAAATTCGAGAAAAATAAAAAACCTAACACCCGTACGTACAGAAATCTGAAAACCGAAGTTTAATAATGTACGAATGTATTTGGGCTGAAAATCAACACAACAGAACGCATAGAAATGGAAAACGGACTATTTTCAGCCGATCGGGCATTTTTGGGTTTTGGCCCACGAGGAACATAGCCGTGCGGCTCTAGGGTTAGAGCCGCCCAGCTCTGTTCCAAGGATGTAGAGCTGTATAGCTATATTCGAGTAGTCGGTTTTCAAAAAATTGAGAAAACAGAGAAAAATCGCACAGAAAATGCAATGAACACAAGTTTAAGGCCTCTCAAAGTTTACTTTGATGCTGTTCCAGTGTATCGGATATGCAGAAATGGATTGAAAACAGAGAATGTGCCTCGAATCCTTAAACTTTCCAAAATCCCGAAAACGAATCCGAAACAAAACCGAAAACGTATACAGACGAATGAATAACAATCGGGGCAAGCTATAAAATGATTAGGGTATGAGTTTCGGGTTTGAAAATCCAAATTTTCCTTTCTCCCTTTCTCGCTTCTTCTTCCTCCTCTCTCTTTTCTTTCTTTTCTTTTTTTTTTAGCTGAATCCTTTTCCTTCCCTCCTTTTTTTTAATTGATTTTTATTTTCAATTTTTATATCTCGCATAGCTGCAATCATTTCATAAATGAAATGCGCCATCTTCGATTTTGTGAATTTCAGCCGAATTCGCTCCGTATCAGGTAAGTTGCTCTGCTTTACAGAGCAACTTACCTAATCCACTAGAGCCACCGGCTCTAGTTTGTGCTAGAGTTGGGCGGCTCTAGACCTACAGCCGAGCGGCTCTAGGTAGAGCCGGGGTCCAAAATCGTAAAAAATCGACGCGCACCTAAAACCCTAAAACTACCCGGGGGACCTTTCTCAGGGATTCGGATCCAGGATTGTCTAGTTTTCGGAAAGTTCGAGGTGTTCCAGTCGACATTTTGCTCTTTTCGGGTCTGACTGCTTGATAAAAGTAACAAAGAGTTCTCATCACAGAGGTCGGGAAAAGCCATGCTCATAGGCTGCCCCTTACGGGACCAAAGTCGACTCATGGTCGGCTATGAAGCCTAGATCGAGTTTGGTCTCGCGATTGGGAATGCGGTGAGAAAGGATAAGAAAACGCACATGATGCCCCTCGTTGGGGTGCTGGTTCTGGTTTCAGGCCGACTCACTGTGGTGGAGTATGCCCGTGATACTGACTCGATGTGGTAGGGTTTTGTCCTTGGTGTCGATTCACTATGGTGGAGTGTTGCCCCTGGTGTTAACTCACTGCGGTGGAGTGTTGCCCCTGGTGTCAACTCGCTGTGGTGGAGTGTTGCCCCTGGTATCGACTCATTATGGTGGAGTGTTGCCCCTGGTATCGAGTCACTGTGGTGGAGTGTTGCCCCTGGAATTTGGTTCCCCGTGTGGTGGAGTATACCAACAAAATTTTTTCCTTTTTCCTCCATGTAGTGGAGTGCCCGATAAGAATGATTCTCCGTGTGGTGGAGCACCCGAAAGGCTGATTCTCCGTGTGGTGGAGTGGACCAACGAGGTTAAACATAGCTGCTGGAATTGGCTCTCTGTGGTGAAGCATACCTATTGAAGTTAATTCTCCGTGTGGTGGAGTGGACCATTGAAGTTGAGTAGAAAGTGCGTATTTATCCCTTGATCGACAATTTTGGAAACAAAAATTTTTGCCCCTTCGATCAAGAATAAATACGGCTTGTTTTTTTTTTTTTGCCCCTGGATACCTGCAAAAGCAAGAAATACCCTTCTCGGGATTAAATTGGAATAAACAGAAATTACGAAAAATCAAGAAAATATGCTTATCTGGAGAATCGGAGCCGTGCTGCTCAACTAGAGCCATCTGGCCTAGGCTAGGTCCGCACGGCTCTAGTGGGTAAGGAGGAAAAATAAAAGGGGGCCAACACCCCTTCTTCCTCCACCACACATTTTTTCTTCTCTGCTTCTTTACCTCTGAAAATTCTCTCTAGAATACTTTTTGTCAAGATGAGGAAAATGAGAAAGGCTCTTTGCCCAAACACTCCCGCACAACCCGCTCCTCATATGAGATATGCATTACTCGAAGGGGAATTTTTTCTACCCACTGAGTCTACAGTGGATGTGTACCGATTTCCAGAGACGGTTGCCTACTGTGGAGTTAGGAGGGATGATCCCGTGCCCGTGACTCTGAAGCCATCAATGCACATCATTCAAGATCTGGTTAGTTTTTTCCAACTTCCTCCCTTTTCTCCATTTTTGAATTTCTACAATATAGACAAAATTAGGTGAAATTACATGAAATTGATACATGTTTAGAGTAGATTATGCCCCTAGGAATCTTAATTGATGATTTAAAGTTGATTAGAATTGATTTTAGGGTGAAAAATTGCAAAACCTAGGTTTTAGGAATCAAACCGCCGGTTTCCCGAACAGAGTCGTACGGCTCAACGTCAGAGCCGGGCGGCTCTGTTCTTTGACTGGCGCCTTTGGTGAAGAACAAAGCCGGGCGGCTCTATTCTTCCCAGAATATAGCCGCGCGGCTCTGACCATAACTGTGCGCCTCTGGTTTGACAGAATGGAGATTTTTTATGTTTTAATTTTATTCCAAATGCTTCTAGTCAATTTATTTAAGCAATGCATAACATAAATAACTCATAAAACTACAAGTTTATTGTTTTGCAAAAGAGGAGCCATAACTAGGGGGCCGGGTCTGTGTCCGATGCGCTGGTTTGGTATAGAAGGCTCCCCGACGAGGTGCTGGAGATAGTCGACTCGACCGGTCTGAACCGATTCATTTGCCCCATGTGTGAGGTCCCGCCCCAGATGAGCAGGGGTTTATTGATGGTGCTCATGGAGCGGTTGATGGATTCCACCCATACTTTCCACTTCCCGATCGGGGAGTTTACTATTATGCTCGAGGACTTCGTGGCCATTACGGGGCTATCATTTAGCGGGCACACTATAGAGTTTAACCAGACTCTAGAGGGAGGAGGTTTTCATCCAAAACTTGTCGCCATGCTGATCAGCCTGAGTCCTTTGGGTAAACGGGTCCAGGGGAGCACATTGCAGGATTATTGGTTGGCCAGGCAGAACAACCTCCCCAAGGGTTCCGCGTTCTCTCCTAGGGATGCGAGGTGTTATGCCGGGGCATTTCTGTTGTATGCCTTAAGTACTCTGCTATTTCCTACGGGTCAGAGCGACCTAAACCTGGCAGTGCTCCCATCGCTAATACAGCTGGAGGATGTGGGGAGCTTAAACTGGGGACGAGCCGGGTTGACTCACCTGTACTATGGTCTCGATATCTGTGCCCACGGGAAGCACCGGGAAGTGAAGGGCACATGGATAGTTGTTCATGTGAGTTGTCTTTTTTTTTGACCGACTTTCTTATTTTGCAGATTTGGGCATATGAGTACGCCTTTGTTCCTCAGCCGAAGTTGGCCATACCGGCCAATGCTGAGCTTCTAGATTTCCCCCGGTTATGGCGGTGGTTAGGCTTCGGTTGGAGTGAGATGGACACTGACCCTTGGATCTGCCGCCAACTCTTGGTGAATATAAGCTTTGAGCAGGTACACTTTTTTTTCAATTAACATTCTGGTTCCAGGTTATTAAGGAGCAGTAGGGGAACGCTGTTTGGTCCCCGGAGCTGATAGATGCTCAGTGGTTGATGCCCTGATGGTTTGTGATGGAGAACCCGGTCAGCTTGGAGTGGCATCTTGGAGAGAGGGTCATCGACTGACGTGTTGGCCTTACAGAGCATAGGATCCCGCCTGCTCCTCCAGTTGGACTATTCTGGCCGCACTCGCTATCGGAGGAGGAACACCAGGATCTATTCGGATCCGGATATGTGGTTATGGGGGACGACAGTGACTACCCCTAGTTTATTAGCACATAGCTTCTTCCTTCCACAGGGTCTGCACTGACAGAGGATGCGCCAGCCGGGGTACGTCTTCATTCTGCTTTTATCCTTTGCTTGTTTGGGCTATTCTACTACTTACTGACCCGCCTCTCTTTTTTTTTTTACAGCCGTCTGAGAGGGGTAAGCATCCTCGTACATCATCGGGCAGACATTCTAGTAGCCGTGGGTCCAGGACCGCCGGCGATCGGGGAGATGGAGCTTCTTCAGCTTATACGGGTGTGCCTAGTGTTGACGCCGAGGGGGGATACACCAAGCTCGTTTCCCCGGTAGTGCCCTCGATGGTTCCTCCTACTAGCTTCATTCCAGGCTGTCTAGAGTATCTAGTGGAGCCATGGGTCATGTTGGTTAACGAGGCTGGGCAACCTTATCGAGCTGATGTGTACATCGAGGCCCACCCCCCTCCTACTGCTATTCCTCCTGATGCGACGAATGTGAGTATCCTTGCCCCTGCTAATTTTTTATCCCTACTATTGCCACTGGTCTGATCTGTGCATAGTTCTTTGTGCAGATTTCGGTGACCCAGGGGATGGCTCTATGCCAGGCGGTTTCTGCTTTCAGGTCCCTCTCGCTTCGGGATAACGGGTCGATGGCAGTAAGTACCTGTGTCAATATGTATATATGCATGATATATGTTTCAAATGCATGTATATGTATGACATGATATCTATGTTATTTGATTCTGATGCAGGCTACAGTCAGTGTAAGAGCCGGAATTTTACTTCTAAAAAAAATCGCATGTGTCACATGACTGTAAAATACAGTCGTGCGATTGTCGTTACAGTCGTACGACTGTAACCTCGAAGCAGGTGCAGCAGACCATGCCCATGACATAAGAAAGCTGAGTTGATTTTGAGAGCATTAATTGCTTCGGTTCTTGAAGAAGCAAAGTGAGAAATAAGAGAAGGAAAGGAGAGGGGATTAGGGACTTTTGGACTTTTGATTGTCTGACCTTAGAGAGAAAGAATTTAAAGAGGGAATTGGGAGAAAAAGGGAAGAAAAAGAAAACCTCACAAAAATTCAAGCTTCTTTTTCTCTTCTTTTTCTTTGAAATTCTTGGGTGTTTAAGTTTAAAATCTATTAGAAATCAATAGGTTAATAACTGGACACTTTAAATTTAATCAATTTCGGATTAAAAACTCTAAGAGTCCCTAACATTTTGGGGATTTTGGACTCAACTTCTCAACCTCAACTCAGAGGGGAAAAGAGCAATTTGAAGTGGATTGGTGCATTTCTAGGGGTCATTCCTACGGTGGATTAGCGCGAAAGAGGCAAACACACTTCATTCCCTCATTTTCTCATGCTTTCTGGGTGATTTAGTGTGTTTTTGTGCATTTAAGTTCTTTTTTTCTCTTATTCTGTTCCTGGAAATCAAGAACAGTCGTACGACCGTTCTTGAGTTGAAGAACAGTCGTACGACTGTAATTACAGTTGTACGGATGTTCTTGATTTCCCTCCAAGTTTTCAGTTTCTTTTGAATAATTTTGGTGAAATCCTGTATCTGGGCAATTTACAGTAGCACAACTGTAATTACAGTCGTACGACAGTAGTTACAGTCGCACGACTGTAATGCTCGTCCAGATACAGAATTTCCATTTTAATCCAGAAAAATTTCCAAAAAACCCATAAAAATTCAAAAAAATCAGCAATTCGCCAAAAATGAATTTTGTTGTCTGCATTCACGACCCTAAATTTAATTTTCAGTATTATTGCATTTAGAACAATACAACGACGGAGACCTGATTCTCCCGAAAACCGACCCACCTCACATGCTAGATTAAATCAAACCGAAAAAATAAATTGTTTTCAAAATGATTTTCTTACAAAACCAAAATACAAGGACATTTCAAAATGTTTTCCAGGTCTAATCAGGCCGGCTAGTCGAGCCGACCTGGATATCCCCCTAAATGCATGTTCCCGAATCCTTTAAATCCCATTCTGTCTCACTTGAG
This sequence comes from Euphorbia tirucalli, assembly GCA_039660915.1. Lineage (NCBI taxonomy): Eukaryota > Viridiplantae > Streptophyta > Magnoliopsida > Malpighiales > Euphorbiaceae > Euphorbia > Euphorbia tirucalli. The sequence continues at coordinate 46,224,215 of CM077636.1, forward strand.
TCCTATTTGTGGCGTGCCGTATATTGTGCTAACCGTTTGTTTTGCAGCTTTTAATTTCTTTTATTTTTATTTTTATTTTTGATGTAATTTAATAGTTTGATCCGTGTATTTTAGGCGATTGTATTTTTTAGATTGTCGTGTATTCTAGGCGGTTGTAAAAGTGAGGTTCGGAGTTTTTATTTTTTTGTTCGATTGGTTGTAAGTCATTTAATTATTTACTACTTTACTTCTGTTTTTATTATATGTGTATGTGCGCTGTATGCTTAATTTAATGCAATAAAATTGACTTTAGAATTTAAAATACCATACTTGAACATTGGCCAATTTTTATTTTGATTAGACACGAAATAGAGGACTTGTCCGGACCTAGATCTCTGGATAGTGTGGCGGCCGTTCGTCGGTTCAGCTACATTGAAATTTCCCGGTTGAGCTGAGCCAGGTGGCGACTCCTACACTATTCATCGAGACTTAGGTCTCAGTTCTTTTATGAATCAGTCTAATTTTCCAAAGACGAATTTCCATTCTAAAAACCCCATGCGAGGGAGAGGTCCGCCCGAAATCGCGGCGCCCTCCTGAAAGGGAGTCCACATTCCGTAGAAAACGTTGTTCGCTCACAGTGGCGACTCCGCTGGGGATTTTCTTAAAAACTTAAAAGAATTTGACAAGCCCTGAAAAGTGTCTAATCAAAATAAGGTGGATGATTCTTGTATGGTATTTTATTTTGCATTCTTTAGTTAGACATTTTTGCATTAGGTTAAGTATCCCTTTTTAGCCTGGTGAATTGTTGAAGTGTCACCTTTGTTCCTCCTGGTCTTAGGGGCACGGATATGAAACACCACCCACAACATCGTACGAACCCCTTCATTCGGACCCTTGAGTGGGGAGAAGTGAGGAGTATATTTTGCTATGGGAACCTTGATTTTAACTCGACTTGGACTGAACTCATATAGGCAACCTTAGTTGGATTCCCTTAGGATACCAAAATAAATCATGTGAATAAAATAAAATCACACCTTCATCATCCCCAGTTGATGATCGAAGAGAACCTCACCTAGGATTTGGTTAGAATTTTCGAGACCGACCATGTTGGAGGAATAAGGTTGGAAGAATATGTTTCGTGTGCTATGTGTTATTCGCCTTTCGCCATCCCGTGACATACCATAATCAATATTTTCCATACACATGACATACCATTCACAAAACATTTTTGTGTGATGCTAACCTATATTTTTATGCAGCCATCTGCATTTTATTTCATGTGAAAACATTAAGCATTCGTGTGACAGTCACACTAACCATTTCTTTTGCAGCCATAATATTATATTTGTGTGATTAGCATTTTTTCATAAAGCATACATGATATCATTATGCATGTCATGCATCCTAACCACCTTTTTGTGCAGCCACTTGCATTTTGTGTGACATAAGTACCCATATCATTTCATCTCATTTAAATTATGGATATTCCAAGGACGCCTATCATAATCATTTCATAACATATCGGGTATCCCAAATTACCCGTGTTCTGCCAATGCACCGGATTGCATTCGTCCATTCCACCAAATTATCTCATTTAATAGGGACCACAATGGTCCTAGGTTTACTTCCGTGTGACAATCCACACGATGCATTTCATGACATCGTACCCATTCATCACAAATATCATATAACAGTGTAGTCCACATCGGATTACTTCATGATATTATCACATCAATCAAGGCGCTCCCCGAGTGCCCGATTAGTATGTATGTAAGGGTATTTCATAACATCCCAAATCATGAAAGGAATTCCCCGAATGTTGAACCTTTGTCTGTGTCCCCTGTTACACGTGACTTTCTTACAACACCATTTCATATCGTATGCTCAAAAGCATCAGAACTCTGTCCATGGGGCAGTCTCATGCGACCATTTCATATCATCACATAGACCTACAAAGCGTGGAAACTTTATCCGTGTGTCGGTACACACGTGACCATATCACAAAAATCATTAGGTGTCCCAAAGGCGCCGAACCTTTGTCCATGTGGCGGTCCACGCGTGACCTTTTTGTACAGCATTAGGTGTTCTTGGAATGTCTAAAAAATAGAATAATAAGTGGAAATCATTTTCATCATCATTTCATGCACAACATCATTCCATTCATTCATCATAAGCACTTTCAATGTCTCACTCTTCATGCCACCATGCCATTCTATACATTGACCCTAAATGTTTCCCGATTGATGTCAAGTAGAATAAGCTGGAGCGGCCTTGGACGAAATCTCAGGCTTCGAGGGCTATTGGGGAACGGAGAGCTGTTGAAATGGAAAGTGATTCTGAGTCTGGGGAGGAAGTAGAGATGGCTAATCCAACATCGAGCCTCGCTGATGCTCTGAAGGATTTCCTGAGATCACAGGATTTCCGTGATATGCTTAAGGAGGAGATACGGGCTGTAGTAAGAGAAGCTAGGGAAACCGGTGGTAGTGGAACTGGAAAGGAGAAGGAGGCCGAATCATCCTAACAAGGTGGTGATGCCTCGGCTAGTATGGAGAAGCTGCAAGAAATTGAGGCAGCTATGGAGAGAAAAATGAAGGCAAAGTGCTCGGAATTGGATCAGGTGGTGGCCCAGTTGAAGAAAGGGGCCAGTGTCAGTGCAGAGTCTAAGAAAGGGGTCAATGTAGATGCTATGATCAGTAAAGGCATCGAGACTTTTCCCATTGGCTTCCAAGTGCCAAAGGTGCCTTCTTATAAAGGAATGGGCTCACCAGAGGCCCATGTGAATCTTTATGCCTGGGTTATGTTGACGACGGGAGCCACTAAGCAACAATTGATCAATCTCTTCCCTACCACACTAGAAGGAGGAGCACTAGGCTGGTGCAATTCTTTGTCAGAGGAGGAACAATTAGATTGGGAGGTTTTGTCAATAGCCTTTATTAAGTATTACAGCTTCAACACCAAGATTCAGGTGAAGCTGTATGATTTGGAGCGGGTCAAACAGAAGCCCAGTGAGCCTTTTGATGAGTATTACCAGCGGTGGATGAACAAGATGATCCTTCTAAAAAACTGCCCAGATGAAGATGAATTAATACAGAAGCTGATCGATGGCAGTATGGATGTCTTCAAGAACAATATGAAGTTTCATCCATTCAATCAGCTTAGTGAAGTCTACAGTATGGCGATGAAAATCGAGCGGGATGAAGAAGAGAAGGTAGCCAGTCATAAGGGTGGCAGAAGTTCAGGTTACAGTTCTTGGAATATATCAACGACTAGAGCGGGGTCTGGTGGTGGTTCTAGCTCAAGCTTTGGAGGAAAAAGGGGACAGACTTCAGAAGTGAAACAAGTTGAGGTTGCTATAGTAACCCAGCAGCAAGACAATCAAAACAGGAATCTAGGAGGACAGGGCATATCGCCTTGGACTCTTCCTTTGGTGAAAATATTTGCTAAGTGCAGAAATGGTGGGTTGCTACAGTCCCTGAGGCCCTTTGAAAAGCCCGCCGAGTCAGATAAAGATAATTTTTGCACATACCATGTTGTTGCCGGCCACAAGACCAACAATTGTTATAAGCTAAGGGATGCCATTCAAAAGTTGATTGATGAAGGGAAGCTACAGGAGCTAACTAAGCCCAGCACGAAGACCAACCCATTACTAGCATTTGAGAAGTGGGTCAACATGGTACATTCAGGACTGCCAGCTAATTTCATCTTTGCTTAGGTCTTTCAGGCGAATCCTGCTATTCAAGCTGTAGCAATAGGGGAAGCTAAGGCAGAGTTAGAATGTGAGAAGAAGGTGGAGCAGAAAGAAGTCAAGCCAATAAGCTCAAATGACCTTAACTAGGAAGACGAATATGAAGAGTTTGGCGGAGAGGAGATAGTCAAGCCTCCAGCCATTGAGAAGCTGAAAGTTCAGGAGGTCCAAAATGTGACCCGAAGTGGCAGGGTATATCAACCAACATACCAAGTGAAGGATAGGGCCCCGATGACTGGATCCAGCAGTGCGTCAGCACCGGAGGGAGTGGAGAAAGAGGACTTAGTTATTTCCCAGTTAAAGAAGATTCCTGCACAAGCTAGTTTGTGGCATCTGCTGTTGACCTCTAAGGAGCATAGGGTAGCCTTAGTAAAGAAGTTGTCAGAGATTGAGGTCTCCCCTATTGCATCTCTAGAGGCCATGTGCTGTCTATTGGATAAGATCCATACTGGGTCTCCTGACATTATTTTCTCTAAGAAAGATCTGCCTGGTGAGGGGAAGGCTCATAATAAGGCCCTTTACATCAAAGCCCATATGATGGATAAGGTGATGCCGTGTGTGATGGTGGATGATGGCTCGGCATTTAATATACGTCCGCTGAAGATGCTGCCATGTTTGGGCCTGAATGAAGATTTTCTGAAAAGGTCTTCAACGGTAATCCGAGCACATGATGACTCCAAGAGAACAGTGATAGGGACTTTTGAAACTGAAGTAGAGGTTGGGCCAGTCAAGTCAATGGTCGTTTTCACGGTGATAGATATCCCGGTCACCTTTTCCCTATTGTTAGGAAGGCCATGGTTCCACCCTTTAGGAGGTGTCCCTTCTACCTTGCATCAGAAGATAAAGTTCACTATAAATGGCGAGATTGTGATTGTTGAAGCTAATGCCCAGTCCATGATTGCTGCTGTGAATGAAGGAGTCGTACCTTTTGGCGGAATCCAAATCACCATGATCGGGGAAGAGGAAGCCATAGATGCCCCAATGGTCATTTATGAAAATCATATACCGGAGTGGCTGTCCCGGTACTTGCACAAACATAATTTCATCCCTTTCGGTTTTCGATCCACTGGACTTTTTTTTTACATGTAGTATCGTCTGAGCTTGTCTTGATTGACGGGGTTGACGAACTCATTCCCGTCCATATTCATAATCTTTACAGCACCTTTCGAAAGTACCTGCTTTACCACATACGGACCTTCCCAATTAGGCATGAATTTTCCCCTTACGTCTATGTTGACTTGTTTCATCTGCTTTAGAACCAAGTCCCCGACCTTGAGTGGGTGTTTCTGATAGCTGACTTTGCTGTTGTAAGCCCTAGCCATTCTCTGCTGATACATCTGTAAGTGATCCAATGCCTGGAGACGCCTCTCGTCAATCAGTGCCAACTGTTCATATCTCGATTGAACCTATTCTGATTCTGGTAACTGTGCCTCCATAACCACTCTCAGTGACCTAATCTCGGTTTCCACTGGCAGTACAACTTCCATTCCATAGACTAGGGAGTACGGTGTTTCCCTGGTGGGGGTTCTAACACTGGTTCCGTAACCCCATAAAGTAAAAGGCAACATATAAGCCCAATCCCTATATGTAACCACCATTTTTGACAGAATCTTCTTAATGGATTTGTTGGCCGCTTCTACCGCACCGTTAGCTTGTGGGCGGTATGGAGATGACTTGTGGTGCTCAATCCCCTTATCTTGAAACAACTATGCCGTGGCCCCTTGAAACTGTACCCCATTATCTGTGACAACATGATGCGGGATCCCGTACCGTGTGAAAATACTCTTTTCAATGAACTTGGCCATTTTCTTGGCTGTAACATATGCAAAAGATTACGCTTCCACCCATTTCAAGAAATAATCAACAGCCACAACTATAAACCAGTGTCCTTTTGATACAAGCGGCCTTATTTATCTGATGAGATCTAACCCCCAAGCAGCGAGTGGCCATGGAGTCGATGATATCTAAAGTTCAAGCAGTGGGAGATGATTGAGGTCTCCATACACTTGACATTCGTGACATCTTTTCACCTCTTCGATACAATTTGCTTACAGTGTAAGCCAGAAATAGCCTTACGTTAATACTTTCTTAGCCAGGGCTAACCCATTCATATGTGGCCCATAAATCCCTGCATGGATCTATCTCATGACTTCTTTGGCTTCTCTTTCTGTTAAGCATTTCAGGAGTAGGCCGTTGGCGGTTCTCTTGAAGCTCTGACCCTCAAACAATCTAAACTACATTTCTAACCTCCTGAGAGAGATCTTATCTGACTCGTTGGCATCTTCAGGGTACTACCCATTCTAAATAAACTATAGAATATCATGATACCAAGGGCGCTCCTCTGTCATTGCTATAACATTGACCGATAAGTAGCAAGGGTTCTGTACGATCTCCACTACCACTGGCTGCATAGGGTGTTTTTGGGGTTCCTCCCATATTGACGAGAGTGTGGCTAAAGAGTCTGCCATCTGATTCTCCGCCCTTGGCACGTGCCTGAACTCACACAGTTCGAATACTTCCACCTTGTCCCAAACCAACTGGAGATATGTCCGGACATTTGCCGGTGATATGATGAATTACTAGTGCCGAATCTCCAATTATCAGTACTTCATGTGCCCCTAGTGTGATCAGAGCATCAATCCCGAATAGGCAAGCTTCATACTCCGCCCCGTTGTTAGTCACCGGGAATTCAAGACGTTTAGCTAGGGGGATGATTTCTCCATCAGGTGTGCCAATGATCACTCCCAGTCCTGCCCCATGCTTGTTTATAGCCCCGTCGAAGTACATTATCCATCTGCTCAGTTCTACCTTTATTACAGCCAATTGTTCATTAGGGAATTCTAAATTCTCGACATAATCTAACTCCAGAGGTTGGTTGGCCAAAAATTCTGCCATAGCCCTTTCTTTGATTGTCTTCTTAGTCACATATTCAATGTCGAATTCAGATAACCGGAGTAGCCACCTTGATAACTTCCCGGCCAATGCGGGGGTCTGACATAGATACTTCATTGGATCAACCTTTACTACTGCCTGAACCTTGTACAACTAGAAGTAATGCCTCAACTTCTTAGTCAGACATACCATAGTAGCACAGGTCTTTTCTACTACCGTATATCTGACCTCGTAGTCAAGCAGCTTCTTACTCAGGTAGTAGATTGTGTGTTCTTGGCCGTCTTCCTGTTCTTGAACCAACATTGCCCCTACTGAAGCATCTTCAATAGCCAAGTACAGGACTAAAGGCTTGTTCAACATTAGAGGCTTCAAGAATGGTGGATTAATTAAATAAGCCTTTATCTTGTAGAAGCCCAACTAACACCGATCATTCCAGTTTGCCGGTTGATTCTTCCTTAGGAGCTTGAATATGGGTTCACAGACTGTTCTCAACCTTGCAATGAATCGGCTGACATATTGCAGTGATCCCAGAAATGATCTTACCTCTTTCTCTGTCTTTGGCGCAAGTATGTCATTGATAGCTTTGATCCTATCTGGGTCCATTTCAATTCCCCTATGACTTACCATATGGCCGAGGAGCTTTCCTAAGGTTACCTCGAACACACACTTCTTGGGGTTGAGGCGAAGGTTGTACTTTTCGACCCTAGTCAGGAATCTATCTAAGATAGCAGGGTGCTCTTCTCGAGTCATTGATTTAACTAACATGTCATCCACATAAACTTCAACCTCTTTGTGAATCATTTCATGCAACAGTGTCGTGACAGCCTTCTGGTAAGTGTCTCCGGCGTTCTTCAGTCCGAATGGCATAACCCTGTAGTAGTAGACACTCTTTGATGAAGGCTGTCTTCACTTTGTCAACTATGTCTATGAGGATCTGATTATACCCTGAGAACCTGTCCATGAATGAATACATTGTGGCCCTGGCGGCGCTATGGATCAAAACATCAATATATGGCAATGGGAAGTCATCCTTGGGAGAAGCCTTGTTCAGATCTCTATAATCCACACTAACCTTGACTCTGCCATCCTTTTTAGCAACCGGTACTATGTTGGCCAACCATTCTGGATATTCCACGACTTCCAGAAACTTTGCTTTTATCTGCTTAGCCACTTCTTCCTTAACCTTTTCTGCCCACTCTGGTCTAAGTCTTCTGAGCTTCTGTTTGATGGGCTTGATTTTCGGATCTGTCGGGATTCTATGTCCTGCAATTTCCCTGTCAACCACGGGCATGTCATTGTAGGACCATACAAAGGCTTTTACGTGTTTCAAGAGCACATTCATAATTTCTTTTCTCTCTTCAGGCGTGAGGTCTTTCGAGATGGATACCATTTTTGGATCATCATCTGTTCCTAGATTCATTTCATGTAATGATGCATCATGTATGCTAAAGACATTAAACGAATGTTTATATGTATGCATAGTTCCATCCGAAAAAACATCACATAAGTAAGCGAAATTGGATTTCATTGCATTAAAAGCTTTGTAGGCTGAGTTGTTTATATCAAAAACAGAAAAAGCAGATACATTAAAATGATTATCATCCTCCACATGCGGAGGGTCTTCTCCTATTGCAGCCTTTTCAACTTTCTCAAACAGGTCCCCCAGGTCACCCTCAAGGGCTTCTTCCTGGTTAACAGATAGTTCTTCTTCCTTCATCTTAGCCTTTCCAACCATTATCAGCTTAGCCAACTGCTTCATAGCTTGATTCATCAGTTCTTCCTGAGTCTTTGCCACAGGTGTTTACTTCTGATTAGAACCTGTGTTGACTTTCATCAGTGCAGACAGTGCTTTGGTGATAGCTTCCATGGCCACCTCAGCTTCCCCACTTCCTGGGTTTACCTTTTCAGCAGATTCCCCTTTGTTTCCAAACTCAACCTTGACCCGGTCAACTATCATTTCCTACTTCTTCAGAATTTTCTTTCCTTTCCCCTCAGTTCCAGCATATAACATGTTGACGACTGGCTCAGTTCCATACTTACTGAAGTCTACTACGTCAAAAAAGATCTCGAAGCCTAGGAGCTAGCCCCCCTCAATTTCCACTGGTTCTGGAACCTCGTTATACACTTCCTCAGACGCACAGACAAAGGTGTCGACCAAATGGACATACTTCCTACCCAACCTGTTCTCCTTCTCGCAATAACCGAGACCGTGCTGATGATATTTTCCTGCCTCAATGTTGAATTTGGGGATGCCTTGCTGCCTTGCCCCTAATCCCTTGCCGGGTTCAAACTTCTGCTTGGCAAAGTACTTATAGAGCCACGCCGGGAACCTCAGTTCATCCTCACTTTCATTAGTCACTACTGCCACCTAAAACCCTATCATCGGCTGCTCTACTATGTTCAAAACAGCCACCACAGATGGTTCGTCGGCTTCTACAGTCACTACCTTCCCCCTTATGAGGAATTTCACTTTTTGGTGTAGAGTTGAAGGTACACCGCCCAAGGCATAGAACCACGGCCTTCCAAGGAGTAGGGAAAATGTAACAGGGATGTCAATAACTGTGAACAGTACTTTGGACTTCACCTCCCCCACACTGACTTCGGCTTCAAATGTGCCTATCACTGATCTCTTGCTGTCATCATAGGCCCTGATTACTGTACCAGACTTGCAGAGCGCTTCTATGTTAATACCCAGATATGGCAAAACCTTGGAGGGGCAAATATTCAGGGCTGAACCATCATCCACCATCACATAGGGCATTACCCTATCCATGATCTCTAACTTCAGATACAAAGCCCGATTATGATTCACACCCTCTGGCAGCAAGTCAGATACCCTAAAACTGATCTCCGGGGCCCGGTTGGCTTTCAGGTCAACCCCTTTTATCACGGCACACACTTCGTCCTAGGACATAGTAGGGTTTGCTTCCATTTCCATCAGCTGCTTCACTACTGCCTCACAGTGTCTTTTGGATTCCATGAGGAGGTGCCATATGCTTGCCCGGGCAGGTGTTCTTTTCAACTGCTCAACTACGACATCCTCTTGCTTACTCTTCGACCCCTAAGCAGCTGTGTCTATTTATGCAAATGGGCTGTTCCTTCTAGGTGGCACTTGAGGAGCCACATTAACAGGTTGTAAACCCTGCCACTCTGGGTGATGTGCATGACTGGGCCATCTTTTGAGACCATTGTTCCCTGCCTTGTCTCCATCGGGTATATTAGCTTCGGTTCCTATAACCCAAAGTCTTCATCATTATCCCCTAAATCAATTTCATCCAAGTCAATTGGACCTTGCTTGTTCTGTACCACAGATGTCTGCGCATCAGTTTCCTCTGGCTCTTCCTCCCCTTCTTCAGCTGTAACTGCTTGGACACTTGGGTTGGCCTTAATTATCTGAGAAAACGCAGTGTTGGCTGGTATCCCAGACTGAACCATGCTAACCTAACCCCCGAAATTAGGAAAGGGGTTTTTCTGAACATTCGGTTTCAATGCAGGCTCCACAATTTTCCCCTCAGTGACCAACCTTTGAATAGCCCTTATCAGACCAGTACATTCATTGGTGCGGTGACCTGTTGACACATGGTAGGCGCAGTAATTGTCTTTATCTACTTCAGAAGGAGAAACATACGGCTTCACACTCTGTAACAAACCAGCCTTTCTGCATTTAGCAAAAATACAGCCTAAGGTGTCGACCCACAGGTTTATGAGTCTTGGAGGGACCCTCGACTGCCTGCCCTGGGCTACTGCTGCTACATCTGCCTCTCGCACCTGATCTGTCACTGCAGTCTGGGCCAGTTTTGAACTAGACTCTGACAGGGTGGTTGTGGAACTACTGGCCTTGTACCCCTGAGTATATCCCTGACTGCTCCGATAAGTACCTCTGTTCATCTGATCTTCTTCCGCATACCTCTTAATGCTCTAGCAAAATCCACAACATCATTAAAGGAGTGGAACCTCTTCAGCATCATTTTCTCCTTGTAAGGCGGCAAGCTACCATCAACAAGCTTCACAATGAGAGATTCCAGTTTAGGAGCCCCGTCCACCAATACTTGCACATCCATCCATCTCTTGTAATATGTTGATAAGGATTCATTAGGCCTCTAACAGATCCTCTCCAGATCTTCTAGCATAGTTTCTACTTGAGTGTTGTAGGCATATTGTTTCATAAATGCCTCAGACAGATCCTCCCAGGTGGAACGAGTATGAATTGGTGTCTTCAAATACCACTTAGCGGCTCCACCCTGTAAGGTAGTTGGAAACAGATTCAGCAAATGGACCTTTCCGATCCCTAAGCTAGACATAATTCTCACATAGCTATCCAAGTGAGCTTCCGGCGGACCTTCCCTAGTGTACGGGGGTAAATAAGGCATCTGAAACCCAACTGGGAGCGGCTCTCCCCCCTCTGCTAGTGAAGTAGACGGATTCGCGCACTTAACAGGTTGATAATGCACCATCTCCTTCAGCTTCGGTAACAATGCCTCAAAATCAGAGAATTTCTCCTTAAGGCGCCTTTCCGCGGCTGTCTCAATTGAAGCCTCTCTAGCCCTTTCAAAGGCCTCGTCCTCCTCAGAATGATGGTTAGTTTACCGATGTGGGATGACCACCCTGCTGCTGCCAGGGACGTTACTTCCTGAATTAGGACCCCCCTGAATGACATTCCCTTCGTTCTCGACTGGGGCTTGGGCCTGCTGACTAATCTGGCCCACAGCGGCAATCACCGCGATCTGGACTTGCTCCCTGATGGTAGCCTTGAACTGATCCGAATTCAAAAAAGCAGTCATGAATGCATTCATGTCAAAGGGCAGATTTCCACCATTCCCACCTTGAGCCATTTCTGTTCTGCTTGCTTCTTCCAACACAAACTGACTGTCAACTGGTAAGGAAGGCAATTGTCCCCCAAACTCTTGCTCTGAATCTGAATCTGAATCTGAATTTGAATCTGAATCTGAACTGACCCTAACCTCCTCCACAGTGTCTGACTCTTTCTGAACCGACTGAACTGATTGATCAGACCCTGAACCAGCCCGTACTAGTCACTTCAAAGTTCGACTCCAAACTGCACATTCAGGATAAGGTTAGCGTCACGGATGAATATTATGCCCTAGACACAACATACTAAATGGCATGTATGGTATAATCGTGGGATGATCATGGTTGGATGATGTTTTATGAATCGGTTTCCTTTGTTCCTATTTCAGATGTTCCGAGAATGCCCAAAACTATGCAAAAGACAACACAAGAATCGTCACATGTGGACCGTCACACGGACAGAGGTTCGGCCCCTTTGGGGCACCTAATGAAATGGTCACGCATGTACCGACACACGGATAGAGGTTCGACGCTTTGTAGGTCAAAATGAAATGGCGTGAAATGGTCACGTGGAAGCCGTTCCTAGGACAGAGTTCTGATGCTTTTGGGGCATCTAATATGAAGTGATGTTGCAAATAAGTCACGTGTAAGCAGGGACACTGACAGGGGTTTGGTATTCGTGGAACACCTTGCATGAATTAGTAATGTCATGAAATGTTCCTAAGTGCGTAAAAATTCGGCACTCGTGGAGTACCTTGAATGAGTTATTAATGCCATGGAACAAATCCGATGTGGATTGCGACACACAAGCAAGGTTTTGGCATCACTACGACACCAACGTCAAGTGGACATGACATAGGGATGATGTAATGTTATGTTGTCATATGACTTGCCACACAACGAGTGTTGGGATTTGTCACCGGAAATCAGCCGATTAAAGCAGAAGAACGCGATGATTTCCTCATATCTGTGCCCAGGAGCAATTGAGATGGAAATTGGAAAAATAAAAATTTAATTGAAAGAGATAAATCTCTTACCCGGAATATCTCTTTCAGAGATGGATGCAGACCGCAAGAATCAACTTAGAATCCCTCCTCGTTCAGGTACACGAACGCCTAATGAACACCGTCCATGCTAGCGTCGGAAAACACGAAACTTTTAGAGAGGGAGGCTTGGGAGAATTTCGGCTAGATGGATGCTTGCTCTCTTGGCCAAAATTCCTAGGGTTCTTAAACCCTAGGTGGCCGAAATTCTCAAGGGAATTTTGGCCCAAGCTGGCTCCTTCATCTGTGTGGGCTTCCTTCTTTTAATTCAAGCCCAAACCTATCTTAATTAGTCTGGTTTAAACTAATTTCAAGCCCAATTTTAATTTACCCATGTATTTACTATATTACACCAAGTAACATATTATTTACATTTAAATTAAAATTGGTTTGACCAATTAATTTAATCCATCAAATTAACATTAGATCACCACAAAATAAATTCATATGTAAACCTATACATATGAATATTTCCACCTAGGAAATAATCTCATAATTAATCCAATTAATTATGAAGAGCCAATCAAATATTAATTTTATTATTATGATCTATCCAATTGATCTTTATAATATAACTAAAATATATACCTCTCTCTCCAGAGTGTATACTCTAAGTATACATGTGATTCCTTAAGTCAGTGTTCAGTCGCTCAATGTGTACGATCCCCGTGGGCCCATCTTTATGTTGGTAGTGGACCTGTGGCCCACAGACTGCAGTTGGGCTCTAGTAAGCCACTGCAGCCCCCAATTAAGATGGAGATGGCAGTTTAACTGTTATCATAACACTGTAGTTTGAACTTGTATATCACATGTCATTGATATCAGTGTCCAACATAGAGGCATGGATTGATCACCCTCTTTTGTGTCCGGACATTAACTTGATCCTGAATGCACTAAAGCTCACAAACAAGTTCCAACTCATTTAGGTGTGGCCACACTCTTATCAGTCACATTCATGAAGAGGCTGGTGATATCTTCTCAGTGGACTATTGAGTGACAAATCCCTTCTGCATATCCATAGCATTGCCACACTAAGTGACATACCCGAAAGTACCCATACTTGGCACCCTATTACAGGCCCTTTAGGCATACCCCTAAGTATGCGACCTCACATGCAACATCATCATATGGTCAGGTCAAAGGATCCATACAAGTATTACACGAGAATCACTTGTGATACTATACCATGTGGATTTCTCGTTTAGTGGATCTATCCAGTACCATACCCTTTTTACATGTACCTATTAACTTGGTTGACGTTCCATGTCCAATGACCGGTAAGACATTGCCATACAACCAGGTTAATTATAGTCTCCTGTTCCATTCATTCCCATGACTGGAACAGACTACGGATCTATTTATGGTCATATCCTTTACCCTATCCATGGTCTTACTACCAAGTGCATGACACTGGTCATCATAGATATGGATATGTCCATTGGATACTTCATTTAATATATTGCACAAGATAGATATAATAAATGAATTAATGCCTTTATTAATAACACAAATGAGTATAATACATAAATCCAATAAATGTATAATACAAATACAAGGACCGATGCCTTGGGACTAGGGCATATCCAACAATCTCCCACTTGCACTAGTTCCAACTAGGCATGGGCCTAATCCCTATAGATCTAGTAAGACCCTTGTGCTTGGGCTGGGCCAGCGCCTTGGTCAAAGGATCTGCGACATTATCCTCGGTGTCCACTCTATGCAATGCAATGTCACCTCTCTTCGCGATCTCTCGTATGAGGTGAAACTTTCTAAGCACGTGCTTTGTGTTCTTGTGTGACCGGGGCTCCTTAGCTTGTGCAACGGCCCCATTGTTGTCACAGAAGATATCAACTGGGTCCTGGATAGTTGGTACTACTCCTAACTCAATGATAAACTTCTTCATCCACACAGCTTCCTTAGTTGCATCACACACATGATATACTCAGCTTCTGTTGTAGAGTCCATGATGGTTGGCTGCTTCAAGCTCCTCCAGCTTACAGCACCACCATTTAGCAAAAATACATACCTAGACTGCGACTGGTACTCATCCTGGTCGGTCTGGAAGCTTGCATCAGTGTACCCAGTAACTGATAGCACTTCCTGACCACCATACACTAAAAAGCTATCCCTAGTCCAGTTAAGGTACTTGAGGATTGCCTTGACAGCCTTCCAGTGATCCTCCCCGGGGTCCTGCTGGTATCAGCTTGTCATACTTAGTTCAAAGGCGACATTAGGTCTCGTACATAACATGGAGTATATAATTGATCCTATAGCCAAAGCATATGGAACCAACTTCATGTTCTCCTTGTCCTCCCTTATCTTAGGACAGTTTTTCTTACTAAGTTTTAGTCCATGGCCCTCTAGCAAGAAGCCTTTCTTAGCCCGGTCCATGCTGAACCTTTTTAGAACTTTGTCTATGTACGAGGCCTGACTTAGGCCCAGAAGTCGATTTGTTCTATCCCTATAGATCCTGATCACTAAGATCATCTCAGCTTTGCCTAAGTCCTTCATTGTGAAGCACTTACTCAGCCACTGCTTTACCCCTTGTAGTGTAGGTATGTCGCTTCCAATAAATAGGATGTCGTCTACATAAAGTACCAAAAATGTGACAATGCTCCCTCTAGTCCTCTTATACACACAAGGTTCATCTTGATTCTGTATGAAGCCATATTCGTTTATAGCCTTATTGAATCTAAGATTCCAACTTCGGGATGCTTGCTTCAGTCCATAAATGGACCTTTGAAGCTTGCATACCCTTCCCGGATACTTTGGATCGACAAAACCCTCAGGTTGTGTCATGTACACATCCTCGAGTAGCTTTCCATTAAGGAAAGCGGTTTTGACTTCCATTTGCTAGACTTCATAGTCGTACCATACGGCTATGGCTAGTAAGATCCTGATGGATTTGAGCATGGCTACTATGAGCGGACGACGTTTTCTACGGAACGCGAGACTCCCTTTCGGAAGGGGCGCCTCGATTTCGGGCAGTCCCCTCCCTCGCGTGGGGTTTTATTAATGGAAAATCGATTTTGGAAAATAAATGGAATTAATTCTTAAAAGAACCGAGACCTAAGTCTTGATGAATATTGTAGGAATCGCCACCCGACTCAGCTCAACTGAGAAATTTATAATGTAGCTGAACCGGACGAACGGCCGCTACACTATCCAAAGATTTGGGTCCGGACAAGTCCCTTATTTCGTGTCTAATTAAAATAATATTGGCCAATGTTCTCAAATGGTATTTCAAACTCTAAAGTCAACTTTATTGAAATAAATAGACATACAGCGCGCAAACAGGTAAAGTAAAATAGTAAATGAGTAAATTATTACAACCTGATCGAATAAAAGATAAAAAACTCTCGCCTCACTTTTACAAGCGCCTGGAATATATGATTTATCTAGAAAAATACAATTGCCTAAAATACACGATTAATTCTATTAAACTCATATAAAATAAAAATAAAAATGAAAGCTGCAAAACAAAGGTTAGCACAATTTTTACGGCACGCCACAAATAGGCTCAAGCATGACAAAATTGGGAAGTTAGAATTTGGGGGCATACATTTAGGGGATAACCGGGTTGGCTCGGCTAGCCGGCCCGGTTAGACCTGGAAAACATTTTGAAACATCCATGTATTTTTGGTTTTGAGAGAAAACTATTTTGAAAACATTTTTGCCGGTTTACATGCATTTTTTACATGTGAGGTGGGTCGGTTTTCGGGAGAATCGGGTCTCCGTCGTGGCATTGTTCTAAATGCAATTTTACTGAAAATTGAATCTAAGGTCGTGAATGTTCACAACAAAATTCATTTTTGGTGATTTTCTGATTTTCTGAATTTTTATGGATTTTTGGAAATTTTTGGAAATTATTCTGGAAATTCTGATTCTGGAAAAATGTTACAGTCGTGCGACTGTAAGCGACCCAAACTCAGGATTTTGCCAAAATTTTATTTGAAGTAAACTGGGAGAAAACGCCTAGAAATCAAGAACACTCATACGACTGTAACTACAGTCGTACGACTGTTCATCAAACCCGAGAACAGTCGCACGACTGTTTTTGATTTCCAGAAACAAAAACGCGAAAACTTGAATAAAAATGCACAAAAATCACACCAATCACCCAGAAAGCATGAAAAAGAGAAAGGAAAAGGAGTTTCTGCCTTTTGGGGGCTTATCCAATGTCGAATTGACCCCTGGTGTCGCTCCAATTCACACGAATTTGCTCTTTTCTCCTTGAGTTGGGGTTAGGAACTTAGGTCCAAAAATCTCCAAAATGCAACGGTTTTTGATGATTTTAGTCCGAGATTTTGATTTGTTTGGAGTGTTAAATTGTTAACCTAGGGGTTTCTAACAGATTTTGATACTTTAATCTGAGAATCAAAGAAAATAGAAGAGGAAAAGGAGAGCTTTTGGGTTAAGTTCTCTCTCTTTCTTTTCCTTGCCTCTTTCCTTCTTCCTCTCCCTAGATTTTTCACCAGAACCAAAAATCTCTCTTTTCTCCTCTCTTTTCTCTTTTTTTTTATCTTCTTTTTCTCTACCTTCTGTTGCCAAATCCCAAGCATTTAATGCTCTCCTTTTCTCTTTCTTCTTTCCGTCGCAGAGTATAGGTTTCTGTACCTGCCCTGATATTACAGTCATACGACTATAATTTTTACATTACAGTCGCACGACTGTAACTTACAGTCATGTGAAAACTTTTTTTTTTAGGGAGTAAAATTCCGGTGCTTACAGCTGCCCCTCGTGTGATCAAATTCAACACCCGATCTTGGTCTGAAATAGTTAAGGTGATGAATTTGAGAGCGCGAATCAAAGCGGCGCAGACACAGGAAATAAAATATGCAACTGAGTTGCTGAAGCCTCACTGCCGTGGTGACGCATTGAGTTGATAGGATGGAATAAGCCGATACCGGGTCTATGTTCCCGAGGCAGAGTTGTTGATGAAATAAGCCGATACCGAGTCTAAGTTACCCGAGGCAAGGAGAATGTAGTGTGGGATTTGAATTGGTTTCAAAGATCTAGGATCTTGCTTGAATCGATCTTCAAGAATCCGAAATCTGACTTGGGCGATTTTCAAGGATTAAGAATCAGGCTTGAAGAGGCTTTAAGGATTCAAGATCACACTTGAGGAGGTTTGCAAGGATTGGGAATCATGCTTTAAGAAGTTCAAGGATTCGAAATCTGGCTTGGAGAGGTTTTCAAGGATTAGGAATCATGCTTGAAGAAGTTCAAGGATTCAAAATCTAGCTTGGAGAGGTGTTTATCAAGGATTGGGAATCATGCTTGAAGAAGTTCAAGGATTCAAAATCTAGCTTGGATGAAATAAGGGGTTTGATGTAGAACTAAGCCGATATCGGGTCTAGGTTACCCCGAGGCAAAACTGCTGAAATTTGAGGATTTGAAATCTTGCTGGAATTGGATGGACTCAAAATAATGAAATAAGAAGTTCAAGGATTTGAAACCATGCTTAAACGTAATGGAGTCCAAGGGTTCATTTGGCTTGAATGAAGAAAGGGGTTCAAGGATTTGTAACCATGCTTGAACGTAATGGAGTTCAATGGTTTGAAATCTAGCTTGAATGAAGAAAGGGGTTCAAGGATTTGTAACCATGCTTGAACATAATAGAGTTTTAAGGGTTTGAAATCTAGCTTGAATGAAGAAAAGGGTTTAAGAATTTGCAACCATGCTTGAACGTAATGGAGTTTAAGGGTTCAAAATCTGGCTTGAATAAAGAAAAGGGTTTAAGGATTTGTAACCATGCTTGAACGTAATGGAGTTCAAGGGCTCAAAATCTGGCTTGAATGAAGAAAAGGGTTCAAGGATTTGCAACCATGCTTGAACGTAATGGAGTTCAAAGGCTCAAAATCTGGCTTGAATAAAGAAAAGGGTTCAAGGATTTGTAACCATGGTTAAACATAATGGAGTTCAAGGGTTCAAAATCTGGCTCGAATAAAGAAAAGGATTCAAGGATTTGCAGCCATGCTTGAATGTAATGGAGTTCAAGGGTTTGAAATCTAGCTTGAATAAAGAAAAGGGGTCAAGGATTTGCAACCATCCTTGAACGTAATAGAGTTCAAGGGTTCGAAATCTGGCTTGAATAAAGAAAAGGGTTCAAGGATTTGCAACCATGCTTGAACATAATGGAGTTCAAGGGTTCGAAATCTGGCTTGAATAAAGAAAAGGGTTCAAGGATTTGTAACCATGCTTGAACGTAATGAAGTTTAAGGGTTTGAAATCTGGCTTGAATAAAGAAAAGGGGTCAAGGATTTGTAACCATGCTTGAACGTAATGGAGTTCAAGGGTTCGAAATCTGGCTTGAATGAAGAAAGGGGGTTCAAGGATTTGCAGCCATGCTTGAACATAATGGAGTTCAAGGGTTCAAAATCTGGCTTGAATGAAGAAAAAGAGATAGCTTTAGGAATGATAATTTTGATGTCGGCTCGAGGATAAGTATTTATCCCTTGATCGATAATTCTGGAAACAAAAATTTGTGCCTCTTCGATCAAGGATAAATACGGCTTTATTGTTCTGCCCCCTGAAGACTTGATGTGTTGAGATATGAGTTTGCGCCGATGCTTAAGGCCCAATAGATGCCTCGGCGTTGCGTCATCTCTGCTTTGAGAGCGATCCTGGTTCGGAATAGTCCGATGACAATGGTGGATACATGCACTTAGGTTGGTCGTGATATGTATATGTATGTATGCATGTATATGTTTCAATGTGTGCATGTGCAAATGGACTTTAGAAAATGCATTTCGTGCCATTTGCTCAATCTTGACACTCCAGGTTCTTACTAGAGAAGATATTTTGTGCGATTGATCGTCCATAGTTGGAGAAGCAAAATTTTAGGTGCAATGTAATTCTTGTGTTCCTGTCAGGGATATATGATGGCTAATGAGGAAGTATGATGATTGTTGGAGAGAAAGTGATGCTGTTCTTGGCAACTATGTCGTTGAGAAACAATGCAGAGGATCTTGTTGGGGATTAATGAAATGTTCCTGCAAGGGGAATGACGGAGAGGTTTTGCCTTCTCTGCCCCTAGGCTTCATGAATTTGGAAGTGCGCTAAATTTTGCCTGAGATGCTCAAAGTGGGTTTTCAACTCAGCGAGCTGCTATAACTTTTGCCTAAGGTGCCTTTTCAGTTTTCACCTTAGCAAGCTTTTCATATTCCCAGACTTTTGCCTAAACTGCCCAATATGGGTTTTCAGCTTAGCGAGCTGCTCTAATTTTTGCTTGAGATGCCTTTTTGGTTTTCACCTCAGTGAGCTCTTTTTTTTTTAGTGTAACGCATGTAAGCGAAAAATGTGCATAAACACGTATGATGCATGATGCGGATTCAATTCCAAGCAGAATAGGGACATTTAAATGAACAGAGCAAGGCATTCATTCATTCATTCATTCATTGATAATGTTTTAGCATAATGCACATTATATATGAAATGAAATTAAGGACGAGATGAGTATGGTATCCGTCTCTATCAAACCCACGGCTGCCACCAACTGGTTCCTGTAGATTTTCCTGCCGGTGGTGCTCACCTCACCGTCCTAACTTTTGCATGGATTTCTTTCGAGATTTTTTTTTTTGGGAAACCTAAGCCTGTCCTGATTGAAGGGGTTGACGACTCGGTCTCTATCTTTCTCGATAGGACCACTTCGATTTTGCAGGTTGATGGCTGTGCTTTTTTATGTGCTTGTTAGCTGTTTGTACTATCCTGCTGGCTTGCGGGTGGTACAAAGGCGATGCATGATGCCTCTCTCTTTTA
This sequence comes from Euphorbia tirucalli, assembly GCA_039660915.1. Lineage (NCBI taxonomy): Eukaryota > Viridiplantae > Streptophyta > Magnoliopsida > Malpighiales > Euphorbiaceae > Euphorbia > Euphorbia tirucalli. The sequence goes on from CM077636.1 coordinate 46,244,444, forward strand.
TTCTAGAATGATTGTACCGTTGCCCCAGAACTTGTGTTCTATTATCGGGGATGCTATTGTACGAAACATCATATGATACAGATGCATTCTTATTTCGGAACTTGAAACCATGTTTTTTTTTTATTTTACGTATACGAAACTTCCGCTTAGCTGGACTTGTCCTTCGGATTCTTTGTAATTCTGCATCTTGCGATCCTTTGTCGATACGTGCCATAATAGGACTAGGCAAAGGTCTTCACATGCTTTTAGACATTTTGCAATTTTTCTTTTCTTTCTCTTATCAGTCGTGAGGTCTTTCAGGACGGATATCATTTTGGATGCTCATCTGTCCTTAGGTTCATTTCACGTAATGATATGTCATGTATGATAAAGACATTAAATGAATGTTTGTATGCATGCACAGTGTTCCGTCTAGGAAAATATCACACAAATAATTGAAATCAAATTACATTATATTAAACGCCTTGTGGGCTGCATTGTTCACAAAACAAGACAAAGAAACAAAACAGATACATCAAAATAATTAACGTCCTCCACATACGCAGGGTCTTCTTTTGCCACTGCATCGTCCACTTCGATTGGACTAGTCAAAGCTGGGCAAGGGATTGCTCTGGACATTGGTCTTCAAGGGTGGCTTCATGATTTTCCCGTCAGCGATCAGTTGTCGAATAACCCTGAGTAGTTACTTACAGTCATTCATGTGGTGCCCCACTGTCACATGATAGGAGCAGAATTTGCCTTTGTCTGTCTTAGCCGGCTTCTCGAATGGCTTCAGAGAACTCAAGAGGCCACCATTCCTGCATTTCGTAAAAATCTTGGCCAAAGAAAGAGTCCACGGGGATAGGCCTCGATTCTGTGAATCTCCAGCTTGACCTCCTTGTTGTTAAGACACTACAGCAACTTTAGTTGGTTTATCCTCTGGAGATTGGTCAATTTTGTTGTAAAGCTGAAACCGGATCCACTGGTTGATCCAATGCCAGTTGTCGATCGATACCCCAGACCGTGTTTGAAGCTTCTGCTACTCTTTTGAATGGCCGCTTTTTCTTCCTCGTCCCTCTCAACCTTTATGGCCATGCTGTAGACCTCGCTGAGTTCATTGAAGGCATGGAATTTCATGTTGTCTCTATAGACATCTCTGCTGCCCTCAATCAGTTTCTAAATCAGCTCATCTTCATCGAGGCGATTCTTCAACAGGATCATCTTGTTCATCCACCTTTGATAATATTCATCAAAGGGTTCATTGAGCTTCTACTTAATCCTTTCCAAGTCATATAGCTTCACCTGGATCTTTGTGTTGAAGCTATAATATTTGATAAAGGCCGCTGACAATGTTCCCCAATCCAACTGTACCTCCTTCGTTAGGGAGTTGTACCAGTTCAAAGCTCCTTCTTCTAGTGTTATTGGGAAGAAGTTGACCAACTGCTGTTTGGTAGCACCCGCGGTTAGCATTATACGGGCATAGAGGTTGATGTGAGCTTCTGGAGATCCGAGCCCATTGTAAGAAGGAATTTTGGGGACTTGGAACCCCACAGGGAATGTCTCGATGCCTTTGTTTATCATGGCATCCACATTGACGCCCTGCCTAGAACCCAAACTGATGTTGGCTCCCTTTTTCAGCTCAGCTAGCATCTCATCTAGCTCAGAGTATTTGGCCTTCATTTTCTGTTCCATAGCTGCCTCGATTTCCTGCAGCTTTTCTATACTAGCTGAAGCATCAGCCCTATGTCGAGAAGTCTCCCCTTCTTTTTCATTCCCAGTTCCACCATTACCAGCTTCACCACTTTCTCTAACAACAGCCCTCAGTTCTTCCTTTAGCATATCCCGGAAGTCTTGGGATTAGAAGAAATCCTTCAGAACACTAGCAATATTTGGTGTTTGATCAGCCATTGCTACTTCTTCCCTGGACTCTGTTGCGCTGCTTGATTCGACTGATCTTTTGTTCTCATGTGCTCTTACAGACTAGGATCTTGTTTTAGGACGCCCCAGCGTATTTTGCTTTTAATGCACATAAAGACTGTTAGGGTTAAAAAGTGCATGGTTGGATGGTATGGATGATAATGCTTGGATGATGCTTCGTGAATGTGGATGATAATGAACATGATCTTTTTTATTCATTTTTTTTTTATTTTGGACATTCCAAGTGCACCCAATGCTATGCAGAAGAACACGTGTGGACTGCCACACGAGCAAAGGTTCGGTGCTTTTGGAGCACCTAATGAATTCATGAAATGGTAGCGTGTGTACCGACATACGGACAGCGTTTCGACACTTTAAAGGTCTATGAGATGGTATGAAATGGTCACATGGGACCGCCCCTTGGACAAAGTTCTGATGCTTTTGAGCATATGAAATGAAATGATGTTGTAAGAAAGTCATATGCCATAGGAGACACGGATAGAAATTCGGCGTTCAGGGAACACCTTTCATGATTTGGGATGTTATGAAATGCCCCTACCTGCGTACTAACCCGGCACTTGAGGAGTGCCTTGAATGATGTATTAATGTCATGAAATGGTCCGATGTGGGCCATAGTGCTATATGATGTTTATGATGAATGGATATGATGTCATGAAATACATCATGTGGATTGTCACACGGAAATATACCTAGGACCGTTGTGGTCTCCATTGAATGAAATGATTTGGTGGAATGACCAAATGCAATCCGGTGCATTGGCAAAACACGGGTATTTTGGGATACCCGATATATGATGGAATGATATGATCTTGGTGGGCGTCCTTGGAATGCCCCTAATTTAATTTAAGTGATATGTCATGAATGCTTATGACACACAAAATGCAAATGGCTGCACAAAAACGTGGTTAGGATGCATGACACACATAATGATGTTATGTATGTTATGTAAAAAAATGCTAATCACACAAATATAATGTTATGGCTGAAAAAGAAAGGATTAGTATGAATGGAAAACGGATGATTTAATGATTGCACACGAAAATAAAATGCACGTGGCTGCATAAAAATGTGGGTTAGTATCACACAAAAATGTTTTATGTATGGAAAAATATTGATTGTGTATGAAAAATGATGATTATGGTATGTTATACACACGTAGATAGCGACGGTGATGTGTCACGAGATATCGAGAAACACAAAGCACACAAAACGCATAATTCCAACCTTATTCCTCCACGTGGTCAGTCTCAAAAATTCTAACCCAGTCCTAGGTGGTGTCCTCTTCGATCATCAACCAGGGATGATGAAGGTGCGATTTTTTTTTATTCACACAATTATTTCAGTATCCTATGGGGATCCAACTAGGGCTGCCTATATGAGTTCGGTCCAAGTCGGGTTAAAATCAAGGTTCCCATAGCAAGATATACTCCTCACTTCTCTCCACTCAAGGGTTCGAATGAAGGGGTTCATACGAGGCTATGGGTGGTGTTTCGTATTTGTGCCCCTAAGACCAGGAGGAACAAAGGTGACACTTCAACAATCCACCAGGCTAAAATGGGATATTTAACCTAATGCAAGCATGTCTAACTAAAATGCAAAATAAAATACCAATCAAGAATCATCCACCTTATTTTAATTAGACACTTTTTAGGGCTTGTCAAATTCTTTTAAGTTTTTAAGAAAACTTTTGTAAGAAATCTCCAACAGAGTCGCCACTGTGAGCCGACGACGTTTTCGACGGAACGCGAGACTCCCTTTCAGAAGGGGTGCCTCGATTTCGGGCGGGCCCCTCCCTCGCGTGGTGTTTTATAAATGCAAAATCGATTTTGGAAAATAAATGGAATTAATTCTTAAAAGAACCGAGACCTAAGTCTCGATGAATATTGTAGGAGTCGCCACCCGGCTCAGCTCAACCGGGAAATTTATAATGTAACTAAACCGGACGAACGGCCGCTACACTATCCAGAGATTTGGGTCCGGACAAGTCCCTTATTTCGTGTCTAATTAAAATAATATTGGCCAATGTTCTCAAATGGTATTTCAAACTCTAAAGTCAATTTTATTGAAATAAATAGACATACAGCACACATACAGGTAAAGTAAAATAGTAAATGAGTAAATTATTGCAACCCAATCGAATAAAAGATAAAAAAACTCTCGCCTCACTTTTACAAATGCCTGAAATACACGATTTATCTAGAAAAATACAATCGCCTAAAATACACGATTAATTCTATTAAACACATAAAATAAAATAAAAATAAAAATGAAAGCTGCAAAACAAAGGTTAGCACAATTTTTACAGCACGCCACAAATAGGACTCAAGCATGATAGAATTGGGAAGTTAGAATTTGGGGGCATGCATTTAGGGGATAACCGGGTCGGCTCGGCTAGCCGGCCCGGTTAGACCTGGAAAACATTTTGAAACGTCCCTGTATTTTTGGTTTTGTGAGAAAACTGTTTTGAAAACATTTTTGCTAGTTTACATGCATTTTTTATATGTGAGGTGGGTTGGTTTTCGGGAGAATCGGGTCTCCATCGTGGCATTGTTCTAAATGCAATTTTACTGAAAATTGAATCTAAGGTCGTGAATGCACACAACAAAATTCATTGTTGGTGATTTTCTGATTTTTTGAATTTTTATGGATTTTTGGAAATTTTTGGAAATTATTCTGGAAATTCTGATTCTGGAAAAATGTTACAGTCGTGCGACTGTAAATTACAATCATGCGACTGTAAGCGACCCAAACTCAGGATTTCGCTGAAATTTTATTTGAAGTAAACTGGGAGAAAACGCCTAGAAATCAAGAACACTCGTACGACTGTAACTACAGTCGTACGATTGTTCATCAAACCCAAGAACAGTCGCACGACTGTTCTTGATTTCCAGAAACAGATACACGAAAACTTGAATAAAAATGCATAAAATTCACACCAATCACCCAGAAAGCATGAAAAAGAGAAAAGGAGTGTCTACCTTTTGGGCGCTTATCCAACATCGAATTGACCCCTGGCGTCGCTCCAATCCACACGAATTTGCTCTTTTCTCCTTGAGTTGGGGTTAGGAACTTAGGTCCAAAAATCTCCAAAATGCAACGGTTTCTGATGATTTTAGTCAGAGATTTTGATCTGTTTGGAGTGTTAGATTGTTAACCTAGGGATTGCTATCAGATTTTGATACTTTAATCTGAGAATCAAAGAAAATAGAAGAGGAAAAGGAGAGCTTTTGGGTTGAGTTCTCTCTCTTTCTTTTCCTTGCCTCTTTCCTTCTTTCTCTCCCAAGATTTTTCACCAGAACCCAAAATCTCTCTTTTCTCCTCTCTTTTCTCTTTTTTTTTATCTTTTTTTTCTCTGCCTTCTACTGCCAAATCCCGAGCATTTAATGCTCTTCTTTTCTCTTTCTTCTTTTCGCTGCAGAGTATAGGTTTCTGTACCTGCCCTGATATTACAGTCGTACAACTGTAATTTTTACATTACAGTCGCACGATTGTAATGATAGTCGCACGACTGTAAATTACAGTCGTGTGACAACTTTTTTTTTTAGGGAGTAAAATTCTGGTGCTTACAGCTACTGGTGAGAAAGTCTCATCATAGTCTATTCTATGGACTTGTCTGAAACCTTTCGCAACCAGACGCCCCTTGAGGGTATTGTCGGCTTTCAGCTTATAGCACCACTTGCAACCTATTACCTTAGAACCCGGAGGTGGATCAACCAAGTTCCAAACCTGGTTATTGTACATAGATTGTATCTCTACCTCCATGGCTTTACGCCAATTTGCAAACTGTGGGCTTGCCATAGCGTCCTGGTAGGTTTTGGGTTCTTCCTCATCCCAGATGAGAAGAGTTTGATCATCGGTGATAAGGAAACCATACGTCTCCGATTCCCGACGATCCCTACCAGACCTTTTAGGTCCTTGTTGTGAGCAGACAATATTTTCGACGGAATGCGAGACTCCCTTTTGGAAAGGGGCGCCACGATCTCGGGCGGGGCCCTCCCTCGCGTGGGGTTTTTTTGTAAATGGGAAATCGGTTTTGGAAAATAAATGAAATTAATTCTTAAAAGAACCGAGACCTAAGTCTCGATGAATATTGTAGAGTCGCCACCCGGCTCAGCTCAACCGGGAAATTTATAATGCAGCTGAACCGGATAAACGGCCGCTACACTATCCAGAGATTTGGGTCCGGACAAGTCCCTTATTTCATGTCTAATTAAAATAAATATTGGTCAGTGTTCATAAATGGTATTTCAAATTCTAAAAGTCAATTTTATTGAAATAAAAAGACATACAGTGCGCATACATGTTAAGTAAAATAGTAAAAGAATAAATTATTACAACCCCGATTGAATAAAAGATAAAAACTCTTTTACAAGCGCCTAGAATACACGATTTATCTAAAAACATTACAATCGCCTAGGATACACGTATTAATCTATTAAATTACATTCAAAATAAAAATAAAAGAAATTAAAAACCTGCAAAACAGAGGGTTAGCACAATTTACGGCACGCCATAAATAGGACTCAAACAGACAGAATTGGGAAATTAAGAATTGGGGGCATGCATTTAGGGGATAACCGGGTTGGCTCGGCTAGCCGGTGGGAAAATCATTTTTGAAAACAATTTTTTCGGTTTAATTTAATTTTAACATGTGAGGTGGGTCGGTTTTCGGGAGAACTGGGTCTCCATCGTGGCATTGTTCTAAATGCAATTTTACTGAAAATTGAATCTATGGTCGTGGATGCACACAACAAAATTCATTTTGATGATTTTTGGGGTTTTCTAAATTTTTAGGGATTTTTGGAAATTTTTGAGGATAAAAAGAGAAATTCTGATTCTGGAAATACGTTACAGTCGTGCGACTGTAAACGTTCCAAAGTCAGAATCTCGCCAGAAATTTATTTGAAGAAAAACTGGAAAGAAAACATCTGAAAATCAAAAACACTCGCACGACTGTAACTACAGTCGTACGACTGTTCATCAACTCAAGAACAGTCGCATCACTATTCTTGATCTCCAGAAACAGAAATGCAGAAAAACGGATAAAAATGGCACAAAACCACACCAATCACCCAGAAAGCTTGTAAAAGAGAGGGGAAAAGGAGTGTTTACCTCTTTGGCATGTGTCCACTATAGGATTGACCCTTAGCGTCGCTCCAATCCACTAAAATCCGGACTTTTCTCCTTGAGTTAGGGTTTGAGAGCTTTTGGGTCCAAAATCTCCAAATGCAAGGGTTTCTGATGGTGAGTCCATTTTTTTCTTTGGTTTTCTCCTCTTCTTTCTGTCTCTTTTCTCTTTTTCTTTCTTTTCTTTTTTTTTCTCTTCGTTTTTCTGTCTGCAACTTCTCTTTTTTCCTCTGTTTTTTCATCTTTTAGGGTGTGGGTTGGCTCACCTGCCGCGATATACAGTCGTACGACTGTAGTTAAAGTCGTACAACTATACTCTCTTTTTTTAAAAAAAAAGTAAAATTTCGGTGCTTACAGCTACCCCTCGCGTGATCAAATTCACCACTTGATCTTAATCTAGGAGAGCTGATGTGAATTTGAGAAACGCGACTCAAAGCGCCACAGACATAGGAAAGAACCCACCGTTGAAATAAGCCGATATCGAGTCTAGGTTACCCGAGGCAAAGCTGAGGAAGAAATAGGCCGATATCGGGTTTAGGTTACCCGAGGCAAAGCTGGGGAAAAAATAAGCCGATATCAGGTCTATGTTACCCGAGGCAAAGGAAAGATGGATTGATGGATTGGCCGATATCGGGTCTATGTTACCCAAGGCGAAGAAAAGATGGATTGATGGATTGGCCGATATCGAGTCTATGTTACCCGAGGTGAAGAAAAGATGGATTTATGGATTGGCCGATATCAGGTCTATGTTACCCGAGGTAAAGAAAAGATGGATTTTTGACGATTTGAAATCTTACTGGAATTGGGTGGACTTGCAATAATAAGAGGTTCAAGGATCTAAAACCATGCTTGATCGTAATGGAGTTCAAGGGTTTAAGATCTGGCTTGAATGAAAAAGATGGTTCAAGGATTTGTAACCATGCTTGAACGTGATGGAGTTCAAGGGTTCGAAATCTGGCTTGAATGAAAAAAAAGATGGTTCAAGGATTTGTAACCATGCTTAAACGTAATGGAGTTCAAGGGTTTGAAACCTGGCTTGAATGAAGAAAGGGGTTCAAGGATTTGTAACCATGCTTGAACGTAATGGAGTTTAAGGGTTTGAAACCTGGCTTGGAGAGGTGTTTATCAAGGATTGGGAATCATGCTTGAAGAAGTTCAAGGATTCGAAATCTGGCTTGAATGAAGAAATGGGTTCAAGGATCTGTAACCATGCTTGAACGCAATAGTGTTCAAGGGTTCAAAATCTGGCTTGAATAAAGAAAAGGGGTTCAAGGTTTTGTAACCATGCTTGAACGTAATGGAGTTCAAGGGTTTGAAATCTGGCTTGAATAAAGAAAAGGGGTTCAAGGATTTGTAACCATGCTTGAACGTAATGGAGTTCAAGGGTTTGAAATCTGGCTTGAATAAAGAAATGGGGTTCAAGGATTTGCAACCATGCTTGAACAGAATGGAGTTCAAGGGTTTGAAATCTGGCTTGAATGAAAAAAGGGGTTCATGGATTTGAAACCATGCTTGAACGTACTGGAGTTCAAGGGTTTGAAATCTAGCTTGAATAAAAAAAGGGGTTCAAGGATTTGTAACCATGCTTGAACGTACTGGAGTTCAAGGGTTTGCAATCTAGCTTGAATGAAATAAGGAGATGGCTTTAGGAAGGATAATTTTGATGTTGGCTTGAGGATGAGTATTTATCCCTTGATAAATAATTTTGGAAACAAAAATTTTTACCCCTTCGATCAAGGATAAATACGGCTTGATTGCTCTGCCCTTTGGAGACTTGATATGTTGAGATTTGGGTTTACGCTGATGCTTAAGCCTGATAGATATCCCGGCGTTATGCCATCTCTACTTTGAGAGCGATCCTGGTTTGGGGAGACTTGGTGATAATGATGGATACCTGCGCTTGGGTTGGTTGTGATATGTATGCATATGGATCGTGCATGTTTACTTCAAATGTATGCATGTATGTACGGATGCATGTATGATTCTAAATGTATGTATGCATGCAACATATGGCGTATGCTTTGTTCTTGGTATCCGTGTAGGCCTGGAGACAGAATTCACAGCTTGTGACTAGCCCCGATGGTAGCCCAGGTGACCTAGTCCAATTGTCCCGACGTGTTTTTTGACCAACTAACTATTATGCTGATCTAGCTATTAGAGGAGTTGACCGTCTTGAGTAACTTTCCACTTTACCCTCTGCATACTCTAGGAGTGTTGTCAGTGCTCAGTGGATTAGGATAATAGGCCGTGCCGATGGATGGTTTGTTTGGTTGAGCAAGAAGATGAGAGTGAGACATTGCATTTCCGTACCGCGTAATAGGAGTTCCTGCGGTATTATCACGGGCTTGGATGTAATGTCCTACTGATGGATGTTTAGATGTAATGGCATGGTGCATACAAGATGAACATCTGATCGGAGATCTAAACATACAAAATATTGTAATGATGACATCAAAATGAGTATAATAGGGAATGTGACATTGACTCTGACTTTGTATTTCACCCCTCTCCTGTTGCCGACATGTCCTTTCGGTTTTCTGTGTCAACAAATTCTTTCTTTTTTTTGAAAAAGATTCTGGGATGGGCATTTTGTCTGCGTTGATCCCTGTCGTCATGGTTTGCCTTAGGACAGGAAAAATATACCTTGATATGTTCATTGCGACTCGCGAAGATAATGCTGTCGATGATGCCCAGTGGTTCGGTTTTTTACTTGCCCCTGATATTATAGGTTTGTGCTTGGGGAGTATTATAGGTTTGTGTTTGGGGAGTAAAGCACTCCTACAGACAAGGTTCGCTGCGCGATGTAGCCCGTAAGTGAACATTGACATGCAATCACACAACAAATGCATGTTGAACCCCAAAGTTGAATACAAAACATTCATGACATAATGAATACGGATGCATTAGGAAAATCTAAAATGTGGCTCTGGTTTTAATTGATGCCCCTTCAAATCACCAATATGCCCTTTTGGTTTTGCATATTGGATTTTTTTTTAAGGAATGAAGCCCGATCACTGGATAGAGCTGCTATTATGGACGAACAACCTGAGATGAATTCAATTAACCACTGGATTCTCCTGCGGTCTGATGTCGTATTCATGTTTCCAATTCACCCCAGATTCCAGTTCAGGCACGGTTCCCGAAGACTGAATCCTTGAAATGGTTGGTAAATGTAACTTTCCCTTTGAGTATGAGCACAACAGACTTTGTAAGCTTTCCTGTTGATGGTATCGTCCCCTTCATGATTGTTGAAGGCTTTATAAAACCAAGTTGCTCCAACACTGTTGATGAAGTTCACAAATGCATAACCAAAATTTCCTCCAGTCTTGAAATCCATAGGCAAATAGAGGAAATCATAAGCAGATTTCCCTTTGGACTTATTCTTGTTTTCCTCCAGACAATGCTTGTCCAGAATTTGCAGCAGATTATGTCTTGGAAATTGATTTGGTAGATTTCTGATCATCATGCTTGTTTTTCCACCAAGATTAACTTCAATCTTTTTTTTTATTCAGCTTGGTCTCTTCAATAGTCAATTTCTTGGGCAACCACTGTTACTCCTTTTCACCTACAGAAACTATTTTCTTCTTACTCTGGAATCTCGGACTTATATATTTCATTTTCCCCCTTTTTTCAGCTTTGTTAAACTCATTTGAAGTAGACTCATATCCAAATCTTCTATCCGTCATCAAATCAAAACCCTTCCCACTGTCTGAGGGTACAAAATAATTAGTCTGGGAGTTTAGATTGAAGAGAAATGGCGTGGGATTAAAAGGGTATCCCTAATTCGGTATAGGTTGATGATAAACAAAGACGGATTGAAACGGCGCCATAACCACCTATTTCGATGCCCTTCTGGTGATGAAATGATGCAGAAAAATGCGATATAGAGCAACATTGGGGTTCAATTTCTTGTTGGAAGCCATTGATGGTAGAAAATAAGGCTTCACAGAATCGGTTCAAGGGAGGAGATGAAAGTATTGCGCCTTTCCATTTAATGCCATGAGATACTCCAGACTTAATTATGGCCGCCGTGTATGAGATAGATAAAGACAATGATCTTCTCTACCACCGCGCGAAGTTAACTTTTCAGAACAGGCAAAAAAACATACTTATCTCCATTGTCTCAACTCATTGACCCCGGCATTTCATGCAATAGATGGGCCGCCTCCAGATTCATCAGGTACTCAACAGAGTTTGACTCTATGATTGAAGAGAGCATAACTTTAGGCCAAGAGCAGAAATCCCACTGTAAGGGAGAGTTGAGGTCTTCCATTAGTGCTGGGTTTTTTTTTTTTTTTTGAAGAGGTTAAATCCAAACCACATCCACCTATTGATTTTCCTGCTGCATTCAGATCCATGTATGTCATGCGTGTTTGATATGTCTTTTTGGATGAACAATGCATGTGTAATGTCATATGCACATGAATGCCACACAAACAAGACTATATATGCACTAAAACTAATGTCTGCTTCAGAGCTTTTACAGCATGGTGGGTGGCGAAGGTGATTTGGATTTTTTTTTAGGGCTTGGTGCTTTTTGATGGGTTTGGTTTTTTTGATGTGAGATGCTTTTTCGAGCATGAATTAGGCTCAAAGCCTCATCTTGGGGATCGGCTCTGAAATTTGGCAATGGTCCCTGGTTTGGAATGATTTGGGCGCATTGTGGGCTATTCAAGTTGAAACTTTTAGGGCAAGACCAACAGTATTTTGGATCGTGGTTTGTAGGGATCACTGATCTAGGTTGGCAATTGATTCGACGGAAATAGTGCCATCCCGTTACTTGCTTGGCAGACTTCTTTTCTCTTTTTTTTTTGTTTGTTGAAGAAAGGGGGTTAAACGAAGTCAGGTTCACTTTTAAATTCCCTGTAAGACTCAGATTGATGTCATGCACTTTAATATTATGCATGATGGACATGTCATTTCAAATTATCAAATGCATGCTTAATGCCATATACATGTAATCACCACATAAGTAAGAAAATAACAAGATGCATTGCATTCAAAATGAGTTCAATACACTTTACAAGCAAAATGAGTTCCCTACGAGAAGGATCCTCTAAAGGTATTGATCTCACAGCGTCCGACTATTGCTTATCTGGTCACTGTCCCAGCTTCAATGTCACTGCCCCGCTCTCATCAGATCAGGCTTCGGAATTCTTCATCATATTCCTCTCCCTAGGAGGTTTGAGGAATTTCCTTGCCAGTCTCCCTACTTGCCCCCATTCGCTCATTAGCAGCGGATGGCACTTTTAACCTTCCCTCATCAACTAATTTCTGGATCTCCTTCCTTAAAATGTAGCAGACATTGGTTCGGTGACCTGTCACCACATGATAGGTGCAGAAGTTGTTCTTTTGATCCGGTGCCGGCTCCACATATGGCTTGATGCTCTGCAGTAGCCCTTCTTTTCTACATTTGGCAAATAATTGGCTCAGTGAAATAGGCCATGGGGATATGCCCTTTCCGTCACCCTTGGGGAGTGGACTCATGGTTGGTCACAGAACAAGGTCAGTATTGGCTTTGAGGGGGGCCTTTGATTCTGATTCACCGGTCAGCCCTCTTATTACTCCCTAAAGCTCAATCACTCGTGCCTCCAGTTCAGAGCACCTAGTAGTCAGCTTTTCCACCTTATCAAGATCACCTCCTAGCATCTCCTTCAACATTGCCGCTGCCTCTTCCCTGACTGCCTTTCGGAATCATAATGAAGCCACATAATCATCCACGACATTTGTTATGGTGTTGAAGTTCATTGGGCCAGCCATTCTCAAAACTCCTTCCCTTTCTCCCCTGATAAAAACATTTATTAGCATTAGCAGGGGCGTTCGCACGGAGAATGCCAAGTCAAGATATGATGTAGACGTGAGTGCGAGATGTGATGCATGCATGTATAAATGATCATATCATGTGATGCCATGTCATGTTATGCAACTCTAACTAGTCAAGTGCACACAGAGCCAGGGACGAAAACATGCAAAATGCAATGAATGTTGTTGATGAAACTATATACTGAAGTAGAGTATGGCATATAAATATACACCACATGGATAAAATGACACGCAGGGTGTCCACGGATCGAAGCAAGGTGATACTTGCGAAGTGCTTACATGTAGAGCGTATCTTACATGGGAGGAGAGTTAATACTTGAAGCGGTACGTGTAGAGTGGATCTTACACGGGGAGGAAGTGTATGTTAGGACTTTTCACCGGAAATCACCCGATAAAAGCGGAAGAACGCGATGATTTCCTCAAATCTGTGCCCAGGAGCAATTGAAATGGAAATTGTAAAAACAAAAATTTAATGGAAAGAGATAATTCTCTTATCCGGAATATCTCTTTCAGAGATGGATGAAGACTGCAGGAATCAATGTAGAAACCCGCCTCATTTACGTACACGAACGCCTAACAAACACGACCCATGCTAGCGTCGGAAAACACGAACTATAGAAAGGAGAGGCTAGTCAATTTTCGGCCATAGTATGTTCATCTCCTTTTGGCCGAATTCACCTATGTTAAAAACCTAGGTTGGCCGAATTCCCTCAGGGAATTAAGGCCCAGCTTGGCTCTCTCATTTTGTGTGGGCTTCCTTCTTTTAATTCAGGCCCAATCTTATTTTAATTAATCTGGTTTAAATTAACTTCAAGCCCAACATTAAAATACCCATGTATTTAATATATTACACACCAAGTAATATATTATTTACATTTAAATTAAAATTAGTTTGACCAATTAATTTAATCCATCAAATTAAAATTAGATCTTCACAAAATAAAATCATATGTAAACCTATACATATGAATATTTCCACCTAGGAAATAATCTCATAATTAATCCAATTAATTATGGAGAGCCAATTAAATATATTAATTTTATTATTAGATCAATCCAATTGATCTTTATAATATAATTAATATATATACCTCTTTCTCCAGAGTGTATACTCTAAGTACACATGTGATTCCTTAAGTCGGTGTTCAGTCGCTCAATGTGTACGATCCCGTGGGCCCATCTTTATGTTGGCAGTGGGCCTTTGGCCCATAGACTGTAGTTGGGCTCTAGCAAGTCACTGCAGCCCCCAATTAAGATGGGGATGGCAGTCTAACTGTTATCATAACCCTGTAGTTTAAACTTGTACATCCCATGTCATTGATATCGGTGTCCAACACAGAGGCATGGATTGATCACCCTCTTTTGTGTCCGGACATTAACTTGATCCCGAATGTACTGAAGCTCACAAACAAGTTCCAAACTTGTTTGGGTGTGGCCAGACTCTTATCAGTCACATTCATCAAGGGGCCGGTGATATCTTCTCAGTGGACTACTGAGTGACAAATCCCTTCTGCATATCCATAGCATTGCCATGCTAAGTGACATCCCCGAAAGCACCCATACTTGGCACCCTATTACAGGCCCTTTAGGCGTACCCCTAAGTGTGCGACCTCACATGCATCACCATCATATGGTCAAGTCAAAGGATCCATACAAGTAGTACATAAGAATCACTTGTGATACTATACCATGTGGATTTCTCGTTAAGTGGAGCTATCCAGTACCATACCCCTTATGCATATACCCATTAACTTGGTTGATATTCCATGTCCAATGACCGATAAGACACCGCTATACAATCAAGTTAATGATAGTCTCTTGTTCCATTCATTCCCATGACTGGAACAGACTACGGATCTATTTATGGTCATATCGTTTACCCTATCCATGGTCTTACTGCCAAGTGCATGACACTGGTCATCATGGATATGGATATGTCCATTGGATACTTCATTTAATAAATTACACAAGATAGATATAGAAAATGAATTAATGCCTTTATTAATAACACAAATAAGTATGATACATGAATCCAATAAATGTATGATACAAATACAAGGACCAATGCCTCGGGACTAGGGCATATCCAACAATCTCCCACTTGCACTAGTTCCAACTAGGCATGGGCCTAATCCCTATAGATCTAGTATGACCCTCGTGCTTGGGCTGGGCCAGCGCCTTGGTCAAAGGATCTTATCCTTGGTGTCCACTCTATGCAATGCAATGTCACCTCTCTCCGCGATCTCTCGTATGAGGTGAAACTTTCTAAGCACGTGCTTTGTGTTCTTGTGTGACCGGGGCTCCTTAGCTTGTGCAACAACCCCATTGTTGTCACAGAAGATATCAACTAGGTCTTGGATAGTTGGCACTACTCCCAACTCAGTGATAAACTTCCTCATCCACACAGCTTCCTTAGCCGCATCACACGCAGCTATGTACTCAGCTTCTGTTGTAGAGTCCACGATGGTTGGCTGCTTTGAGCTCCTCCAGCTTACAGCACCACCATTTAGTAAAAATACATACCCAGACTGTGACTGGTACTCATCCTGGTCAGTCTGGAAGCTTGCATTAGTGTACCCAGTAGCTGATAGCACTTCCTGACCACCATACACTAAGGGTGCGTTTGGTTCAAAGTTTGGAATCGGAATCGGAAACGGAAATGGAATAATAGGAAATCGGAATCAGAATCAACAATTAATAGTTTTGTTTGGTTTAGTTCGGAATCGGAATTTAATTATTTTTTAGAAATTAATAATAGTTTTTATAAAATACAATTTGATAGAAAAATATATAAGATATAAAATATCATTAATGTTTAACAATTATTTCTTTTATATTTGTTATCATTATTTTATTATTTTAGCATTTTATTTATGTTAGTAACTAAATAATATTAATAATAATCATATCCGTATATAAAAAATATTAATATATTAGAGAAGTTGAGAAATTGAGATAATGGTTAGTTATTTGGCAAAATAGGAGTAAGAAATGGTGAATTTTTTCTTTTCTTTTTTCTTTTAATCAAATTTAATGTAGGAATGGGAATCAATATTGATTAATGGGGAGAGAGGGGGGAATGAGTGATTCCTACAAATGGGGGAATGGGATTCCCATTACCTAAATAATTGTGTTAAACCAAACAATAGCAAAGGGAATTGGTGATTCTCATGCCCATTCCCTCCTACTTTTCTAGCTAACCAAACACCCCCTAAGAAGCTATCCTTAGTCCGGTTAAGGTACTTAAGGATTGCCTTGACAGCTTTCCAGTGATCCTCCCCAGGATCCTGCTAGTACCGGCTCGTCATACTCAGTGCAAAGGCGACATCAGGTCTCGTACATAACATGGAGTACATAATTGATCCTATAGCCGAAGCAAAAGGAACCAATTTCATGTTCTCCCTGTCCTCCTTTGTCTTAGGATAGTGCTTCTTACTAAGTTTCAGCCCATGGCCCATTGGCAAGAAACCTTTCTTAGCCTGGTCCATGCTGAACCTTTTCAGAACTTTGTCTATGTACGAGGCCTGACTTAGGCCCAGAAGCCGATTTGACCTATCCCTATAGATCCTGATCCCTAGGATCATCTCAGCTTCGCCTAAGTCCTTCATTACGAAGCACTTACTCAGCCACTGCTTTACCCCTTGCAGTGTAGGTATGTCACTTCCAATGAGTAGGATGTCATCCATATAAAGTACCAAAAATGTGACAATGCTCCCACTTGTCCTCTTATACACACAAGGCTCATCTTGATTCTGTATAAAGCCATATTCCTTTATAGCCTCATTGAATCTAAGATTCCAACTTCGGGATGCTTGCTTCAGTCCATAAATGGATGTTTGAAGCTTGCATACCCTTCCCGGATACTCTGGATCGACAAAACCCTCAGGTTGTGTCATGTACACATCCTCGAGCAGCTTTCCATTAAGGAAAGCGGTTTTGACATCCATTTGCCAGACTTCATAGTCGTACCATACGGCTATGGCTAGCAAGATCCTGATGGATTTGAGCATGGCTACTGGTGAGAAAGTTTCATCATAGTCTATTTCATGGACTTGTCTGAAACCTTTCGCAACCAGACGCCCCTTGAAGGTGTTGTCGGCCTTAGCTTGTAGCACCACTTGCAACCTATTACCTTAGCACCCGGAGGTGGATCAACCAAGTTCCAAACTTGGTTATCGTACATAGATTGCATCTCTGCCTCTATGGCTTTGCGCCAATTCGCAGACTGTGGGCTAGCTATAGCCTCCTGGTAGGTTTTGGGTTCTTCCTCATCCCAGATGAGAAGAGTTTGATAATCGGTGACGAGGAAACCATACCTCTTCGATTCCTGACGATCCCCACCAGACCTTCTAGGTCCTTGTGCGGCCTGGGTCGGTGCTTCCTCCTATGGAAGCTCCACCTACGCCTCCGAGTTATCCTCTTCAGGAGCTTGTGGACCTTGAACTTCCCTGAGTTCAACATTGCTCCCACTGTCTTTCTTGGAAAGGAACTCCTTTTCTAGAAAGACCCCCTTCCCGAACACCTTGTTCTCGGCGGGTTTGTAGAAGTAATACCCTTTGGTTTCCCTAGGGTAGCCCACAAACAGGCATTTATTAGTTTTGGGCTCCAGCTTGCCACTAGTCAATTTCTTGACATGTGCTTCGCATCCCCAAATCCTTAGGAAAGACACATTAGGCTCCTTGCCCGTCCATATCTGATATGGGGTCTTTTCCACTGCCTTAGTCGGAGTATTATTTAAGATAAGAGCTGCTGTCTCGAGGGCGTGTCCCCAGAAACTAATTGGGAGAGAGGCTTGACTCATCATTGAGTGAACCATGTCCAACAGGGTCCTATTCCTCCGTTCGGACACCCCATTCCATTGTGGTGTTCCGGGAGGAGTGAGCTGTGGAACTATTCCATGCTCTCTCAAATATGAGTCAAACTCTAGGCTCATATACTCACCACCTCAGTCCGACCGAAGGGTTTTGATATTTCTACCTAGCTAGTTATGTACCTCGTTCCTAAATTCCTTGAACCTATCAAGGGTCTCAGACTTGTGTTTCATTAGATAGATATAGCCATATCTGTTGAAATCATCCATGAACGTGATGAAGTACAGGTGTCCACTTATGGTCACTGTGCTCATGGGTCCATATACATCTGAATGTATTAGGTCCAATAAGCCAGTGGCCCTTTCAGCCTTCTTGCTAAAAGGTGCCTTAGTCATCTTGCCTCGTAAACATGATTCGCATGTATCAATTGACTCCAAGTCAAATGACCCCTAAGACTCCAGCTTTGTGAAGCCTAGCTATGCGCTTCTCGTTTATGTGGCCAAGACAACAATGCCATAGGTAGACAGGATTAAGTTCGTTTGGCTTAACCCTTTTTGTGTTTATGTTATAGACGTGATTGGTTTCATTTAAGTCCAGGATATACAAGCCATTATTTAATAAAGCATCTCCATAAAATAATCCCTCTCTAGACATTGAAATTCTACCATTAGAAATAGTAAAATAAAATCCAGAAATATCCAACATAGAAACTGAAATAATATTCCTGCACATAGCAGGTACAAAATAACATTGTTCCAAAATTAAAACCAATCCACTAGGCATCACGAGGTGGTATTCGCCGATCTCTATGGCAGCAACCCTTGCTCCATTCCCGACCCGCAAGTCCACCTCTCCCGACCCCAGTGACCTTCTGTTCTTAAGTCCCTGCACATTGCAACAAATGTGAGAACCACATCTAGTATCCAATACCCAGGATGTTGAAACAGTAAGGTTAATGTCTATAATATAAATACCTGAAGAGGACGCATCTTGGCCCCTTCTTTGCTCTCCCATCAGCTTGGGACACGATCTCTTCCAATGGCCCGCTTGTCTACACCTGAAATAGACATCCTCAGGACCTACCTTCTTCTGGGCCTTGGGTTGGGCTTCGGCCTTCTTGGCCTTGGCCTTGGCCTTTTCCTTACCTTTACCCTTGGCAATAGGAGGGTTCCCCTTGTTGACCAGCAGCACCGGCGGAGTCTTTTTGATCGACTGCTCAGTAAGCTTAAGCATCCCATGCAGCTCACTGACAGTGCGGTTCATCCCTTGCATGTTGTAGTTCAGGATGAACTGATCATAAGAATCCGGCAAGGATGCTAGGACTGTGTCCACTGCCAACTCCTGAGAGATAGGCGATCCGATACGGGCTAAAGTGTCCAGATAGCCCTTCATCTTGAGCACATGAGCGCTCACAGATGTCCCAGCCCCCATCTTACAGGAGTGGAATGCCTTATTGGTCAGGTACCTTTCCTGACGAGCTTGCTCTTGAAACATCTCGTTTAGAGTTGTTATCATAGCAAAGGCTTGATGGTCCATAAACTGTTTTTGCAGTTCGGGGACCATACAGACCAACATTAGGCATGTCACATCCCTATTATCCTTGACATGCACCTCATATTCCTCCAGCTGGGCAGCCGGTGGATTACATCCTTGAGGCGCAGCCGGTACAGGCCTCTCCAGCACATACCCTTTGGACTCCTGTCTTAGAACTATTCTCAAGTTCCTAGACCAGTCCAAAAAGTTATGACCGGAAAGCTTGTCCCTTTCAAGAATTGATCGCAGTGATAAAGTATTGTTGTTTGCCATTTAGAGTTTCTACACAGAAAAACATTTAGAGCATTAATAAAGGACTTTACTTTGTTACTCCCATATGAAATTTATAATGAATCAAGTTATTAATTAAACCGAGTTGTTGGGCTCATGGGCTGAGATCCATATTTCATTAAGATATAGCCAGACGAGGGCCTGGTACAACTATACCCTAACTATTTAGGTAGGAACGCCGTCCAATCCCAACCTAGGGACTCTCGGTTTGATGGGCTTATTGGCACTTACCCATCTGTGCTTAGGGCCAGGAGAATCCTACTACCCATGCTAAGTGAAAACCTCTATTCAAGTGTTAGAGTATCCCATACCCTAACGCAATACAAAGTGACAATGCTCCAGTGTATCCTACGAGGGCATGGTCTACTACTGGCCTATTCCCACTTCGAGCCGGTTTTAAATGAGGGAAGCACTTTTAAGCGACTTAGTAATTTCATTTGGTTATTAGATTCAATTAACAACGGCTTGCATACATAAGGCAGGTGAAATGTGGTTGGATCATACATTCATACATGCATATAAATATAAAGCATAATTAAATAAATAAGTAAAATGGACTTCTATGGGCCTTTATTACATCCTAATATTATTCTAGTAAACCTATACTAGAAAACAATATCAGGTGGGCCTCCATCTTCTTCTTTCTGGGCTTGCACCTCAACTTAGGCTCACCACACCATGGGCTTCTTCTTTTACAAATTTTATAATAATTGAATAAAATAAAATTACATTAAAAAAGAAAACGATATGCAGGCCGTATTTACCTAATAAAGAAAATACAACCCATCTTGAATAAGGCCCAATAGCATCCAACCATACAAAATATTTAATCACCCATATGCATCCAATACATATAATTCATAAGCATGTTGTAATGGATGATTTAAGCCCATTTCAATTATGTCCAAGCCATTAAATAGAAATTGCCAATTTTGGCCCACCATGATTCTAACCCTTAATGGGCTTTGGGCCTCCAGCCCAGGCAGTCCAACTGCTCCCACTGGAATTGGGAAACCATGGGTCCAATTCAGCCATCCAAGTAATTGTGCCAAAATTACCCGAACCAATTTCAATAAACCATATTAATTTCCAAAATTAATATCACATGAATAAAATAAAATTTCATTCAAAAAACCACAAGCATTTAAATTACATAAATTTAAACACACGAATTTTAAAACCCATTAAAATTTCAAAACTGGAACCCGGGCCCAAAAGCCCGCCAAATCCAAAAACACTGGGCCCGGCTCGCTGCAGTTAGGGCAAGCAAGTTGCCCTAGCAGCAGTAGCCTGCTGCTCCAGCCGCGTGCGGTGGAAGCCGGCAGCGATTCCTAAAAACGAATCTGAAACGAAACCTAAAACATATACAGACGAATGAATAACGATCGGGGCGAGCTATAGAACGATTAGGGTATGACTTTTGAGTTTGAAAATACAAATTTTCCTTTCTCCCTTTCTCTCTTCTTCTTCCTCCTCTCTCTTTTCTTTCTTTTCTTTTTTTTTTTTTAGCCGAATCCTTTTCCTTCCCTCCTTTTTTTAATTGATTTTTATTGTCTCTTTTTATATCTCACATAGCCGCAATCATTTCATAAATTAAATGCGTCGTCTTCGATTTTGCGAATTTTAGTCGAATTCGCTCCGGATCAGGCAAGTTGCTCTGCTTTGCAGAGCAACTTATCCAACCCATTAGAGCCGCCCTGCTCTAGTTTATGTTAGAGCCGGGCGGCTCTAGACCTACAGCCGTGCGGCTGTAGTTTGGAAACTACAGTCGCGCGGCTTTAGGTAGAGCCGAGGTCCAAAATCGCAAAAAATCAACACACACCTTAAAATCTTAAAACTATCCGGAGGACCTTTCTCAGGGTTTCGGATCGAAGGTTGTCCGGTTTTCGGAAAGTTCGAGGCGTTCCAAGCGACATTCTGCTCTTTTCGGGTCCGACTGCTTGACGGAGGTAACAAAGAGTTCTCATCACAGAGGTCGGGAAAACCAGTGCTCACAACTACATTGGATAGTTCATTTCTATATTTACTCACAAACTTCAATGCAACACTCTGCCCAAAATGATACAAGAAATCCATAAACAAAATCAAACAGAGCATTTCAAAGAAAGTCTCTACCCAAAAAGATAAAAGAAGTCCATAACCAAAAATAAAAAAGCATTCATACAAAGATTATATGAATAAGGAGATGAACTCTGCAATGTAGTTAAGATACCTAATGGTTATGTTTGGAAAGTCCAAATAAGAAAATAAAAGGATCACTTTTTCTTTGGTGGTGGTTTCAATGAATTCTTTCAATAAGTAACTGTATCAAGGTATAATTAGGGTATAACCAATGAATCATTAAGTGCAGTCAGTGAATAAGTAAGGTATAACCAAGGTATAATAGTTGTACAAAGATATAACTAAGGTATAATTAGTATGTCATAAATTATGATAAGTGTATCTTAAGGTATAACTAAGGTATAATTGTTGAGATTTTTCACCGGAAATCAACCGATAAAGGGGAAGAACGCGTTGATTTCCTCAAATTTGTGCCCAGGAGCAATTGAGGTGGAAATCAAAAACAATAAAATTAAATAGAAGAGAATTAATTTCTCACTCAAAATATCTCTTCTAGAGATGGCTGCAGAAATCGAAACCGACTTCCTCCATGTTCCTGTACATGAACGACTTTGGAACTCAACCCGTGCTAGCGTCGGAAACTGCCGGAGGAGAGAATTTTGCTTGGAAAAATTTGCTGTAATTTTTCTGCTCTTTTCCATGTAATGGCTGAAAATTTCATCTAACCTAGATGGCCGAATTCCTCATGGGAATTTTCGGCCTAATTTTCTTCTTTATTTTATGTGGGCTTTGCTTCTCTATTAAGCCCAAGTCCGATTTAATTCTTTGGGTCCAATTTAATTCCATATGTAATTTTAATCCAACATGTATGTCATTATATTATATCATATCATATATTACATACATTTAAATTAAAATTAATTTGACCAATTAATTTAACCAAGGAATTAAATTAGACTATCATAAAATAAAATACATGTAAACCTATACATGTAAATTATTTCCACCCCAAAATAATCTCATAAATCAATTCATTGAATTCATTTTTGAGAAGGCCAATACAAATATTAATTATATTATTTTCATCAATCCAATTGATCTATATAATATAATTAATACAATTCTCTCTCTCCGGTGCATATATTCCAAGTATACAGATGATGCTTTTAGTTCGAGTTCAGACGTTCAATGTGTATGATCCTGTGGGCCTGTCTTTATGTTGGCAGTGGGCCTATGGCCCACAGACTATAGGCAAGCTCTAGCAAGCCACTACAGCCCCCCATTAAGATGGAGATAGCAGTCTAACTATAATCATAACCTTGTAGTTTAAACTTGTATATCCTTTGTCATTGATATCGATGTCCAACACAGAGGCATGGATTGATCATCCTCTTTTGTGTCTTGACATTTACTTGATCCCGAATGAACCGATACTTACATACAAGTTCCAACTTGTTTGGGTGTTGCCACACTCTTATCAGTTGCATTCATCAAGAGGCCGGTGATATCTTCTCAGTGGACTATTGAGTGACATTCCCTTTTGCATATCCATGGCATTGCCATGCTTAGTGACATACCCGAACGTACCTATACTTGGCACCCTATTACAGGCCCTTTAGGCATACACCAAAGTATGCCACTTCACATGCAACACCATCATATGGTCAGGTCAAAGGATCCATATAAGTACTACAGGTTGGTTTATAACTTGAGATTATCAAAGTTGACCTAAGGATTGTTCATGACTTAAGAGTATTAAAGAACTTTTGGCATATATCTATATATTTACCATGTTGATCTCATACTCATTTATAAGATGTTGACTATGAGGTAGAATATCTTGAGATTATTTTCGGCTACATGGGCATATTCTCTTTGATCTCACATTTGGTTACATGGACACATCTACTTTGAGCTCACATTTGATTATAAGGTGAGTTACTTTTTGAGATCATATTTTGACCTCACCTTGACTTATATGGTGAAAGACTTAAAAACACAATTTGGCCACATTATGAAAAGAGAAAAACATGTGACTTTATTCACCTAAGGTTACAACCCAAGCTAAGATATTATTTAACTTGAGATTACATATGACATAATGGTCAAACCTCATCTCAAGACTAAAGAATACTTTTCATTCCATACTTTATAGTTTCGATTTACACCTAAGGTTTCACTTTGATCATCATTTTTGACACATGTCTTTATCAAGAAGAAATCCACCTATACTTTGGATATGGCCTCACATCTCAACGAACAAACGGCTATGAAACATGTGATGACACACGGCTATGATACATATGATAAACGGCTATATTCCTTTCTTGGTTTATCACTTAAAGACAATTCATAATTCCTCTTCCAACTGCCACATTACCTAAAGCAAACGGCCATATTTGTGTCAAATGGCCATATTCTCACTTTGCTATAAAAAGGAGGAAGAAGAAAGTGTGAAGGTGTGGAAGACATTTCAAGATACATTCTTATTCAAGCTTTCAAGTTATAAAGTCTTCCATATTCCCAAAGAGCTCATAGAGAGGAAGAGAAATATTGTTATCATTCTTATATTCACATATTTTGGGAATTGTGTTTTTCACACAAGGTTATGTGAAGGGGGTGTTGCTTTGTTGGTGGTTGATCAACAAAGGTTGTAAAAGTTTGGTGCTTAAGCTTCGAAAAAGCATCGGTAGAGTTTGTTACTTAAGCTCGAAAAAGTAACGAGATAGGTTTGATACTGAGCCGGTAAAAGTATTGAGTTTGTTACTTGAACTCGGAAAAAGTAACATAGGTTTGTTTCCTGCCAGTAAAGGAAACGTTAGTGGAAATCTCAAGCGGTTGGCTTGGGAACTGGATATAGACTGATTGGGTTGAACCAGGATAAAATTCTGTGTTTGCATTTTCTCTATCCCTACTCTCTTTATTTTATACAATTTAATTTCCTGCACTTTATATTAAATGCTTTAGTACTTAAAGTTATTTTTCACAAAAGCATTTTATATTTACAAGTTTTATTATAGTTTATAATTCCGCATTTTTAAATAAAACTTGTTTTTGAAAAAGAGGTCTGCGAAAATTTTTATTCGCCCTACAGTACTATTCACCCCCCCTCTAGTATTGTAACTAGCCATTTGGGACCATCAACATATATACCTGATGAAGAAGCGCCTTGGGTCTTCCCCTGCTCTCCCAGCAGCTTGGGACACGATCTTGTCCTGTAACACCCGGGATCTAATCGTCTGTCCCCACAAACCAACACGTGTCTTTCCAGCATGCTTTGTCCTCATTCATATGCTTCCTGGAAATTTCTTCCCAGGAGGTCACCAATCCTGAAATTTCCCCAAGTCAAGCATGCTTAACTTTGAAGTTACTTCAGAATGGGCTACCGAAAAGAAGATGCATCTTGTTGGTATAGGTAGTACCTATCAAATCTCTTATGCCATTCTTAACTGTACCGTCCCATACCAGTACAGTCTCGAAATCTAGCCCTTCTTAACTATACCATCCCACACCAGCACAGTCTCGAAACCCTCTCTTTCTGGTATAGATTCGGTTCATTCCTGTCCCCATCGACATCCTTTAGGGACGCTCCTTGCTCAAGTTTCTCTACCCTGGCGCCACCCCTCATTGTGTTGCTCCTTGCTCAGGTTTCTCTGCCCCGGGGCGACCCCTCACTGGGCCGCTCCTTGCTCAGGCCATCCACCCCCGCCCCACCCCTCTTAGGACCGAGTTGTTACATTTCCAATGCCGAGCCTGCTTACACCCTCGGGACTAGCCTTAGGCTGGGCCTTAGCCTTCTTGGCCTTGGCCTTGCCCTTAGCAAGAGGAGGTTTCCCCTTGTTGAACAGCAGTATCGGCGGAGTCTTTTTGATCAACTGCTCAGTGAGCTTGAGCATCCCATGCAGCTCACTAATAGTATGGTTCATCCCTTGCATGTTGTAGTTCAGGATGAACTGATCATAAGAATTCGGCAAGGAAGCTAGGATCATGTCAACTGCCAGCTCCTGTGAGATAGGCAATCTGAGATGAGCTAAAGTGTCTAGATAGCCCTTCATCTTGAGCACGTGTACGCTCACAGATGTCCCAGCCCCCATCTTATGGGAGTGGAATGCCTTATTGGTCAAGTACCTTTCCTAATAAGCTTGCTCTTAAAACATCTCGTTAAGAGTTGTTATCATAACATAGGCCTGATGGTCCATGAACTGCTTTTGTAGCTCAGGGTCACGTCTCGGTTATCCTTAACGTGCACCTCGTATTCCTCTAGCTGGGCAACCGGTGGATTATGCCCCGTTAGTGCAGCCAGTACAGGCCTTTCCAGTACATATTCTTTAGACTCCTATCTTAGAACTATCCTTAAGTTCCTAGACCAGTCCAAGAAGTTTGGCCCAAAAAGCTTGTCCCTTTCCAGGATAGATCGCAATGAAAGTTAATTGTTTGTTGCCATTTGGTTGCTACACAGAAAAATTATAAGAGTGTTAATAAAGGACTTAATTTGTTTTTCCCATATTTAATTAATAATGAATCAGGTTATTAATTAACTCAAGTTGTTGGGCTAATGGGCCGAGATCCATATTTCATTAAGATATAGCCAGACGAGAGCCTGGAAAAACTATACCCTAATTATTTAGGTAGGAACGCTGTCTAATCCCAACCTAGGGACTCTCGGTTTGATGGGCTTGTTGCCACTTACCCATCTATGCTTAGGGCTAGGAGAATCCTACTACGCATGCAAAGTTAAAAACTCTATCCAAGTGTTAGAGTAACCAATACTCTAACCGAATACAAAATGATGATACTCCAGTGCATCCAGCGAGGGCATGGTCTACAACTAGCCTATCCCCACTTCGAGTCAGTTTTGAATGAAGGAAGCACTTTTAAATGACTTAGTAATTTCCTTTTGGTTATTAGATTCATTTTAATAATAGCTTAGCTGCATAGGCGAGTGAAATTGGGTTTGGATCATACATTCATACATGTTAATAAATAAAGCATAATTAAATAAAATGGACTGCTATGAGCCTATATTACAACCTAATATAATTCTAGTAAACCTATACTAGAAAATACACCAGGTGGGCCTCCACTTCTTCCTTCTGGGCTCGCCTCTCCAATGGGCTTCTTCTTTACAATTTTGTAATAAATAAATAAAATAAAATTACATAAAAAAAGGGCAAGCAGACCATATTTACCCAAAAAGAAAAATACAACCCAACTTGAATAACGTCCAATAACATCCATACACACATTTAATCATACAGGCATGTAAACCAATACATCAATTTATAAGCATGTTATAATGCATGAATTAAAGCCCATTTCAATTATGTCCTTAGCCATTATTTTGAAATCACCAATTTTGCCCCATCATGGTTCTAACCTTTAATGGGCTTTAGGCCTCCAACCCAGGCAAAACACTGTTCCCACTGGAATTGGGAAACCATGAGTCTATATCAGCCTCCCAGGTAATCGTGCCAAGAAAACCCTAACCAATTTTAATTGCACCATATTAATTTCTAAAATTAATATCTCATGAACAAAATTAAAATTTCATTCAAGAAACCATGTGCCTTTAATTTACAGAAAATTTAAACATACAAAAATTTTAAAAATGGGCCCCGGGCCCGAAACCCTCCAAATCCAAAACAAGGCCCGGCCTGCATCTGCTGCTACTAAGGGCAGCAGTCTGCTGCTGCCACTGTTTCTGCCGCTACAGCGGTGCCCGTATGCGCTGAAACAGCCCGTGATTTTCCAAAAAAAAAAAATTACAGCCATAAAATTAAATCACCAAGAAATAATCAAACAACAGAAAATTAAATCCAACATAAACCAATATGCATATTAATTTTCAATTGCAAAATTCCAAGGGA
This sequence comes from Euphorbia tirucalli, assembly GCA_039660915.1. Taxonomy (NCBI): domain Eukaryota; kingdom Viridiplantae; phylum Streptophyta; class Magnoliopsida; order Malpighiales; family Euphorbiaceae; genus Euphorbia; species Euphorbia tirucalli. The sequence continues at coordinate 46,271,874 of CM077636.1, forward strand.
AAATCACAAAACCCCAATCCAAAAAATCCAAAATAAAATCACCAATTTTAAAACATGGGATTCAACCAAGTTTAATAATTTCCACGGATCAAAAGCCCGCTCTGATACCACTGTTAGGATTTTTCATCTGAAATCAACCGATAAAGTAGAAAAACGCGTTGATTTCCTCAAATCCGTGCCCAGAAGCAATTCAGGTGAAAATAAAAAACAATAAAATTAAATAGAAGAGAATTAATTTCTCACCCGAAATATCTCTTCTAGAGATGGTTGCAGAAATCGTAACCGACTTCCTCCACGTTCCCATACACGAACGGCTTTGGAACTCAACCCGTGCTAGCGTCGGAAACTACTGGAGGAGAGAATTTTGCTTGGAAAAATCTGCTGTAATTTTTCTGCTCTTTTCCATGTAATGGCTGAAAATTTCATCTAGGTTTGTAACCTAGATGGCCGAATTACTTGTGGGAATTTTCAGCCCAATTTTCTTCTTTATTTTATGTGGGCTTTGCTTCTCTATTAAGCCCAAGTCCGATTTAATTCTTTGGGTCCAATTTAATTTCATATGTAATTTTAATCCAACATGTATGTCAATATATTATACCATATAATATATTATATACATTTAAATTAAAATTATTTTGACCAATTAATTTAACCAATGAATTAAATTAGACTATCATAAAATAAAATACATGTAAACCTATAAATGTAAATTATTTCCACCCGGAAATAATCTCATAAATCAATTCATTGAATTCATTTTTGAGAAGGCCAATACAAATATTAATTATATTATTTTCATCAATCCAATTGATTTATATAATATAATTAATACAATCCTCTCTCTCCGGTGCATATACTCCAAGTATACAGACGATCCTTTTAGTTCGAGCTCAGACATTCAATGTGTACAATACTGTGGGCCCGTCTTTATGTTGGCAGTGGGCCTATGGCCCACAGACCTCATGCGGGCTCTAGAAAGCCACTGCAGCCCCCCATTAAGACGGAGATAGCAGCCCAACTGTAATCATAACCCTGTAGTTTAAACTTGTATATCCTATGTCATTGATATCGGTGCCTAACACAGAGGCATGAATTGATCACCCTCTTTTGTGTCCGAACATTTACTTGATCCCGAATGAACCGATACTCACAAACAAGTTCCAACTTGTTTGGGTGTGGCCACACTCTTATCAGTTGCATTCATCAAGAGGCCGGTAATATCTTCTCAGTGGACTAATGAGTGACATTTCCTTCTGCATGTCCATAGCATTGCCATGTTCAGTGACATACCAGAACGTACCCATACTTGGCACCCTGTTACAGGCCCTTTAGGCATACACCAAAGTATGCCACTTCACATGCAGCACCATCATATGGTCAGATCAAAGTATCCATACAAGTACTACATGAGAATCACTTGTGATACTATACCATGTGGATTTCTCGTTTAGTGGATCTGCCCAGTACCATGCCCTTTTTGCATGTACCCATTAACTTGGTTGACATCTCATGTCCAATGGCCGGTAAGACACCACCATACAACCAAGCTAATGATAGTCTCTAGTTCCATTCATTCCCATTACTGGAACAGACTACGGATAACTTCATGGTCATATCGTTTCCCTATCCATGGTCTTACTGCTAAGTGCATGACACCTGTCAACATGGATATGGATATGTCCATTGGATACTCCATCTAAAACACAACACAAGATATATAATAAATAGATTAATGCCTTCATTTAATGACACAAATTGTATAATACATAATCCAATGAATGTACAACACAAATACAAGGACCAATGCCTCAGGACTAGGGCATATCCAACAATAATTAGTGTGTCAGTGTATCAGATGGTATAACTAAGGTATAAATAAGGTATAACTAAGATATAATCTGTGAATCTTAAGGTATAATCAATGAATAAATAAGTATAACTAAGGTATAAACAAGGTATAAGTGTATAAGTAAAGTATAACTAAGGTATAATCACCGTATCAGTAAGCATAACTAAAGTATAAAAGAGGCATAACTAAGGTATAAAAAAGGTATAACTAAGGTATAATCAGTGTATCAGTATATCTAAGGTATAATTAATGTAAAATCAGTTAATCAGTAACTATAAGGCATAAACAAAGTATTAGAAGGTATAAACAAGTTATAATCAACAATCTAACAAAACAAAGTAACACAAACATATAATCAAGGTATCCAAAAAACTATAACCAGTCTATGCTCTCATAGAAACAAAATTCTAACAATCCTTCATCATTTTTATATCAGAAACAATAAGAAAAATGCACAATCTAAACTACATGCAACAAAAAAAATGAAAACACAACAACAAACACAAAAATGGAAACGAAAAATGGAGATCGAAAACACCTGATTATCCCTAAAATGCAGAAACTTAAGGCAAAGAAGAAGGTAACATCGAGAACACCAGCAAACCCATGAACAACGATAGAGTACGTGAAGAAGAGCACATGAAAGGCAAAAAAAGGCGTAAAATAAATGTATTCAGTGGAAAACGTAAGAATGAAATGAATTTTAAAAAAAATGTAAAAAGTAATGAACAAAACATAAGGCATGAAACGAATCCTAAAATAAGGGTATTTGTGACAATTTCCCCTATATAAATATACTGAAACAAAGTTTAAGGCATTTTTCTATACTCTTACTTGGCACTTCCTAATCCCTCTAATCTTATTTATCGCTCTTTTTTATTTTTTTGGAATTTTTTATACTTTTTTAATTTTAATATCTTTTCCATACTCATTAGTGATTTAATTAATTTTTTAACTCAAAGACATTACTTTTGTAACCTTTTAAACTATTTAATAAAGATTATTTATTTCATAATAAATGGCTTTAAATTAGAATAATAGTAATTCATAATTAATCTTTTTATAACTCTTTGTATTACAAAAGTATTAAACTTCCTTTTAAGGCTATATGCAATCATTCTCACATCTGCTCTATCATCTCATATTGATCCATTGAATACTCCATTCACATATTATAATGGAGAAATTTTATTCGACTTCAACAAATAGTTCTCCATGAAAACCAAAAGCGACACTTAGTAGGCAAAATTAGTGATTCTCTTCTAAAAATCGAAATCTTCATGGTCATCAATTGTTATATTTTCATATTAAAGTTTCAGTGTTAAAGTAGTGATTAATTGAATATACAATAGAATGGAGGAAGGAGAATATGTGGTACTTAGGAATCTAATGAGCAATCCTCTCTCATCGTGATGAACAAACTTTTAGTATAAAGAAAGTTTTGCAGTGGTTTTATTTTGTAAATATTGAAAACCAATTGCGAGGAAGAGAAATATATTGATGTGAGCAAGAAAAACTTAATTCATTTGTAAAAGCTAATAGTTTTCTATATAATTTTTATTCTTATTATTATATTATATCATCAACCTTTTACATCATTGTGAACACTTATATATTTGATTTATAACCATAAGAGTATACATATCTTATATATTAGTGAATAATTATCTTTGAAGTTTGTGATTAGATGGGTTTGGCTGGATTGCAAACTAATTTCACTGGTTCTATTAAAAAAAATACATAAATGGTTGTAAACTATTATTCGCTACCAACCTTAATTATTCCAAACATTAAAAAGTTAAGAAAATTTCAATTGCTAAAAGATAGACATGACAACAAGTGTAATGGTATGTGTTGTTGATTAGCCTTTACACATGTTCCACCTATTGTATATGAATGATTTTTTTTTTTTTTTGTTGTGTATGTTTTATTATATATATATATACACACACACACACACACTTAATTTATTAAATATGTAGATTTTATTCTATCAGGAATCTCTTTCAGCATCACAAACATTTTTGTTTTCACACCGGAGGCTCTTAACATTATTTATGTTGTGAAAGAGTACAAAAAAGATTATATTATTATTTATAATTATTATTTTTTTCAAATAAAGAAAAAAAGAAACTTTGGATGTATTTTGTTATTCTAACGTAGCAAGCTCGTATTAAACAAATATGAATAGAGTAACAATTGATTCGTAAGTAAAATTCCACATTATGAAAGAACAAAATATATATATGTATATAATTTTTAATTAAAATTGATATTTGGCTTGTAACATAGAAAAGAACGCTTCTATAAGATGCAAAAAAACAACCGTGAATACAAAATAGAAATAAAATCTAAATTACATAATAGTCCATAACAACAAAACTTGAAACTGGTGTGAAGGCCCAAATGATGTTTTTGAGGCCCCAAATTAGGCCATCAGAAGTAAATGTGATGCTAAATGTAGAGCTTAAAATTTCCTTCTCGAAAATATATGATAATAAGGAATTTGGAAGCTATAGCAAAAGTTACATCAGTTTCAAGCTCAAAAAACCTATTTGATTTTCTTATTGGACTATTACCTTTTTGCCCCTTGTGTTATTACACTTTTTTTTTTATTTTTGCCTCCTGTGCCCATTTGTCCCAGGTGGTATGCAAAAACACTCCAAAATTGCTCTTGATAAGCACATTTCGTCATGTTCTATGACGGTCCCAAATAGGTTAGCTACAATACTAGAGGGGGGGTGAATAGTATTGTATACAGAATAAAAGTTTTTGCAAACAATTTAGAAAAATTCTTTTTGAATGTAAAAACAATTTTCTTTTAATAAACACAAGTTTTATAAAAATGCTGAATTGATAATAATAAAACTTGTGAACAAAAATATGCTTGACTAAAGTTAAGAATGTCTTCAAAAATAAAGCTATTAATTTAAATTATAATGAAAGTACAGAGTGTAAGGATAGAGAAATGAAGACACAGGGTTTAAAATGGTTCGACCCAACCGATCTACATCTAGTCCTCAAACCAACCGCTCGAGATTTTCCACTATCGTTTTCTTTACGGACAGGAAACAAGCCTGTGTTACTTTTGTCGAGTTCAAGTAACAAACTCAATACTTTTGCAGGCTAAGTATCAAACCTCTACCGTTACTTTTTTAGAGCTTAAGTAACAAAAATCTTCCGGTGCTTTTTAAAGCTCAACACCAAACTTATCTCAGTATTTGTCAAAGCTCAAATACCAAACTTCTACCGATGTTTTTTCAAGCTCAAGCACCAAACTTGTACAAACTTTGTTGATTACACTATCAACAAAGTAAACCCCTTACACAAATCCCTTGTGTGAAATATAATTCCCTCGAAATGAATATTTGAAAGAATGTGTGACCAAGATGAAGCTCTTCTCTTTTTTTGCACTTGTAGGAATTAAGAAAGACTTGAATATAAGAAGCTTAGAATGTGTGAATATCACTTTAAGTCTCCCACCTTTCTCACTTGATTTTCATTTCTTTATATAGATGTTGAAAAGGCTCCTAATGAAGAGAGATAGCCGTTTTATTGTAGTCCATAAGGAGATTATGGCAGTTAAAATCATCTCCTAAAGCAATTATAGTTGTTAATTTCATCTTGTAAGAGAATAGGAATGTTGCCTTTGATTCATAAGACAAATGTGGCAGTTGCTTTGAACTCCTGAAGTAATATAGCAGTTACTTTCAACTTGTAAGCAAAACATGGTTGTTGAATGTACTTCATAAGGAGGAAAATTGCAGCTCTTGAACAGATGTGTAGCTGTAGGGAGATCTTTGCAACTCATAAGTTGTTTATCTTATAAACAAAACTATGTCATATATTAGCTCATAATGCTTTTGTGTTTCTTTATATTATATGACATTACTTCCTTTTATTAGATGTCAACATGTTTGAATTTAATTTACCAACTTAGGAAATTCTTTTAATGTCAACTTGTAATTATCAAAACAAAAGTCAACATTCTATTAACAAATGGAGTATGACGGAATATGCTTATTATGGGCCATTTTAAACTTTTTTTTTAATAGAACAAGAGGCAAAAAGGAAACGTCATAGGACAATGGGCAAAAGGACAAACTGTTGATAGCACAAAAGGCAAAAAGGTCTTTAGTCATTTTCTTATGTGTCTTCTTCGGTATGTTAGTCCTTTTCTTCTTATCCAATTGGCCCATAAACTCATCCACAAACTGCTCTGCATCAAATTCACAATATATATATATATATATATATATATATATATATATATATATATATATATATATATATATATGAAATATATATGAAATATATTAATCTCTACTTGGAAATTAAAGATGGAAGATATAAGAAACTTATATGTAAACAATTATCCTTGAACTATATTAACTATACTTTTTTAAACCACATAAAAATTGAACTAGACTATATTATTAGGCTGAATGAAGTATTTATTTAAATAAGTGTACATTTGATTATTACTTAACTATCAATCACTAACTTATTGTGACTTTACTACATTTTTATGTATTTATTTTGAATGGTAAAACACAAGTATTTCTTTTAAGTATTTTATATATATATATATATATTATTAATTTATTTAATACATTGAACAATTTATGATTTAATAGAAAACAATGTAAAATGGATAAAAAAAACAATTAGATAAAAAAAAAGCACTGTGAAACATGCTAGTAAGAAGCTAGTTAGATAAATATCACAAATACTAGTAAATAACTTAGAAAAATTACATTAAAGATTTGATCCTTATCCTATCAAAAACTCTCAAACTTATTTATCAACTAATTGGCAAAACTCTTAAATTTCGAAGTCATCCTCCTAAATTAATTATTAATATAGCAACTACTAAAATAATTCTAAAAGATTAATTGCATCTTTGAAAATTGGTTATTTTAGCTTTTAAAATTTACCACATGGTGAATTTACTTAAATTAAAGTATTGTAAAATATGGTAGACATTTTAAAATATCTAGATATTTTGCAAGGAGGGGTATTATGGGTATCAGTGGCGGAACCAGGACTCCAGCACTGGGGGGGCAAAAAAAGATGGTAACCAGCAGATCGTCACAATGGCGGATCCGCGACAGCGATAGAGAGAAATCAAATAATACCCCCCACTTATAAATAACAAACTATATAAATTATATTTTAATTGGTAGAAATCACAATCATAGTTACAAACAATGGAACCCCATCTTTTAGAAAATATATATTATGAATTTAAAAATTACAAATATAGAATCCAAACAATAAAAATACATGACAATGCAAAAAAAAAAACCTCCATTACAATATGAAAATTTGAAAATATTAAGAAACTCATCCCATTTAATTTAAAAAAAGAAAGACAGAAAAAAAAGACATTTTTATAGATGAATAATATTCACTAATATTTTTTTTTAATATACTTTAAATCAATTTAAAAGTAATATACAAAATTTAAAAATAATCTTGATGAAACAAGACAGCCCAGCCCAATGGGTTAGGCTGTCCCAGAAGTTTGGGGGAGGCACCCCCAACTTCTGGGCAGGGTCTTCAGTCGCGGGAAACACCCCTAGTTGGGGTGTTTTCCGGCAGCCCGGGGGGAGGGTGCTCCATGACCCCTCTCCCCCTAGCACCGTTCCTGATGGGTATTGTTTCCTTTATGTTTCATATTTGGCTTCTTTTGAGGATCTTTGGTCTATAGCCTGCACTCACACTTCCACTGAGGAGATTTTGTATCCGTGGTGATATAGGGACCACATTTGAAATCCTCGCCAAACTACATCAAGTTTCATTACGAGGACAGCAAAGATGAAAATCTATTATCCCTCTTTGTTTTCTTGTTTTTCCATAATCTAGCCAAGTGATTTTGGCTTATAAACCTTAGTTAGGGAGCAATTTGTTCCGCAAAAAGTTTTGTTCTCTAACCGGATAGGTGATGCAATGAAAGAATTTACAATTGATGATACAAATTGAAAGGGATTGTTGATTCTAAAAATACCCAAACCCTAACAACTACTAAAGCCCGTTGATCCCGCACGATACCGGAAACTAGTCTTTTATAGCCTGAATTTCGCAAAATTCACAGGAAATAGGAATTGGAAAATAATCCGAAATTTCATTCAACAAAAACTAACTATTACAAACTACCTTATAGCCTAATTATAGGCAAACTATTCTAAATATAATAAAACTCCTAAATAATCAAAACTTTTGAATAGTCTAAACTTCCTAATTAAATTAAATAAAAAAAATACTAAATAAATTAAAATACAAATAAAATAGGAATCCTTATCAATTTAGTTTCCTTAGAATAAAATCTATTCCTAATCCAAATTATAAAATAATTACAATTAAAATAACAATACAATGAAAATATATCTTTAATTTCTTTCCACAACAAATTGCTGTTTTCAAATTAAATTGTTGATACTTTGTGGCCCGCATCAATAGGTTCCACCAAATTCAATTCAAACAATTTAATTAAGATTCATTGTTACCAACAAATTGCAAAGCAGTATCACCAAAGCATGGAACGGGGCATCCACAGTGATTGCTGCTAATTCCCCCTATATCTATCGTTTTCCTCTATTTTGTGATGCTTAATTATTCGGTTTTATATTTGAAAATTGTAATAGTATTATAATTTCAAGAAAATGGGATGGACAAAATGTGCTTATCAAAGGCCTCGTGTATGTTCTCCTTGTCAACATACTACTATTGCATAAGAAAACCAAACAAACATTGTATAAACACTAGAAATTAGGGGGAAAAGCAGCCAATTTGGTACTTTCTCAGCATATGCAAATCGCTCTGGGTTCCTACAAAAAGCTGAAAGTTCAATTTAATTCTTTGAAAATAGAACAATTATAAAACTAAGCAGCAAGAAAAAGAGATATTGGCGAAGCGGGTAGCGATAGTGCCTAGATAGGATATGTTGGATGAAGTGTAGGGTTTAAGGAATTGAGGCAATTGAAATTTGGAATTTAGTGTGTGGAGATTTATTTGATTAATTGCTTGGGTTTTCATTGAAGATTGGACAAGGATTGAGTTGCCATTTCTCTTCGAGTCTCTTCTCTCTCGGTAACAGCCTCAACAACATTCTTCTGATCCTCCATACACTAGATCATCTCCAACTCCATCTGCTACAACTACTCCCTCCTCTGTTCGATGGAAGTTTTCAGATCCCGATCAGACTCCAATATCCGATTCACTCTCAAACAGGCCTTTGGTGATTCCGATTTTGTCCATGTTGGTACCTTCTCCGCTCGTGTCAAAACTTGGAGTCATGGCGACCAGGTTTACTTCTCTCTCTCTAATCGCCAGTTGCTTTCGCTGTTAATACGATGATTAGATCTCTTTTAATCAATTAGTGGTTCTGAGATTGAAATTGAACAACATGTTACTTTTACATGTGGCAGACTTTCACGAAGCTTCGATTTTCAAGGAATGAATTTATAGGAGAGGAGGACAAGGTTCTTTGAATATGGAAACTGAAATTATGTTTGTTCATTTACTACTCTCTTTTTAATGCTTTGAACTACATTTATGCAAGAATTGTTGCTCGATGATGAGTTCTATAATATGAGATATGAACGGGGTTAGGTTTTTATGAAAAAGGGGTTATGGACCGGGCTATTTGAGAATATGGGCTAAGAATCGATCCAGCTGATGTGGCAAAGTTTTCTTCTATGGAATCTGAAATGGCATGTACAATGGGTTCACGCGTCCAACAACGAAGTTTGTCTCCCACGCATGATGGATGGGTTAAATTCTAGACTACTATACCACAAAATGAAAGACCAGAGATCCAATATGTGTAAAGTGAAAATAAGTAGCTGATTACACAAAATGAAAAAATCAATGGCTCAAGATGCGTTTTCCCTTTAAAAATCAACACATAAATTATGAAAAAGACTACTACAACAACCAAATTGAAATCTCAAACCTTTTTTTTCCTTTATAAATATGCATTTTTTTAGATGGGAGATAAGAACCCACAATCTCCCGCCATATAAAATGTGGGGTATATCAACTGCGCTTTGCTTTTTTGATTGAAATCTCAAACTTTTTCAGTAATTCATGAATGATGGTGATAAATTCGAGGGGTCAAGGAAAGAAGTATTCATATAAATTATGAAAATTGGAAAAAAAATATGCTTAAAAATGTATTAGATACATAGAAGGTATATTATCTTTGGATTTAATTTTATGCCCCATGGAATCTTCATTCCCTAATATTGTGAAATTTAAAATTTAAAATAATCAATTATACAATATGAAAAAAGTAAAATAAATATTTAAATAACTTTTTTTATTTAAGAATTTATATGGGGACATGATGGGAATGGAACTCGATGTGAGATGGAGAGAGAGAGCCTCATCCTCGTCTCTCCAAAAAACTTTTCACAATTCTTACCCCGTGGAAAAAATAAAGGGAAATTATCAAAATTACATTGGGTTTGGGCTTTTGTTTTTGGCCCTACCATTTCTTATTTACTGAAATATGTTTATTTTATTTTTTTTTTACTTTTTTGGGGTCACGCTTTTCTTTTATATGTTTTTCATTTGGTTTGTTTCACTTTCTGTATTCCATCGTTTCTGCTTCGTTTTTTCGGCGTTCTTCTTCCCGCTTTTTCTTTGATTCTTCTACTGCGTGATTTTTCTTCGATTTTTCTACTTTCGGCGTTCATCATTTTCTTCTTGGTTCGTGGGTTTGTTCATCATTTGCCTGCGGTTCATCATTTTTTTTTGCATTCGTTTAGGGTTTTTTTTTCCATGCATTTGTTTGTTTGTTTGTGTGTTTGTTTTGTGATTTTTTTAGTTTTGTTTTTGCAGTGTTATATTTTTCTAAAATGGTGAAGGGTACAAAGAACACTGGGTCTCAGAAGGGAAAAAATGTTAAGAAGCCTCTTGCTGTTTTCAAGGGCAAATCCAGGGAGGATGTTGTTGCTGAAAAGCTTGTGGTAAGTTTTTTTGTCACTTATCCTGTATTTTATAGTTTTTGTTATTTTTTCTGTGTTTTTCTAGGTGTGTTTATTTTTCTGTTTCTGTAATAGTGTATCGATTGATTAAACATAGTTTATGTTTGTTGTCATACACTGATTAAACATTAATTATACCTTTTGAACCTATTATACATTAGTTATGACTTAGTTATACTTTATTTATACCTTAGTTATACATTAAGTTATACCTTAGTTATACAGTGTTTATAACATTAGTTATACCTTGATTATACGTTAATTATACCTTAAGATAAATTTTTATTCCTTAAGATACACTACTATAATGATTATATACTTATTATAGACTTATTATATTGTTTTTGCATTGATTATACCTTATTTATACCTTTTTTATACATTATCATAGTGATTATACCTTACTTATACATTAATTATACCTTATTTATACATTTTTGATACACTAGTTATACCTTAAGATGCGCTATTACAATGATTATATTTTGATTTTAACTTTGTTATGTTTTTGTTATACTTTAACAGACACTATTACATTGTTTATACCTTAATTATACTTTTAGTTGCACTTTTTTAGTAATTATACCTTATTTATGTTGGGATTTGTCACTGGAAATCACCCGATTAAAGTGGAAAAACGCGATGATTTCCTCAAATCCGTGCCCAGGAGCAATTGAGATGGAAATTGTAAAAACAAAAATTTAATAACAAGAGATAAATCTATTACCCAGATTATCTCTACAAGAGATGGATGCAGACTGCAGGAATCAAGATAGAATCCCTCCTCGTTCATGTACACGAACGCCTAACAAACACCACCCGTGCTAGCGTCGGAAAAACACCAACAATGGAGAACGAGGAGGGGGAGAATTCGGCTATGGTGGCTTGAGTTCCCTTGGCCGAAATACCTAGGGTTATTTTAACCCTAGGTGGCTGAAATTCTCACGGAGAATTTTGGCCCAATTGGCTCCTCTTTGTGTGGGCTTACCTTCTTTCATTTTAGGCCCAAATCTATTTTAATTGGTCTGGTTTAAATTAATTTCAAGCCCAACTTTAATTTACCCATGTATATAATATATTACACCATGTAACATATTATTTACATTTAATTAAAATTGGTTTGACTAATTAATTTAATCCATGAAATTAAAATTAGATCTTCACAAAATAAATTCATATGTCAACCCATACATATGAATATTTCCACCTAGGAAATAATCTCATAATTAATCCAATTAATTATAAGAAAGCCAATCAAATATTAATTTTATTATCATGATCAATTCAATTGATCTATATAATATAATTAATATAATTCTCTCTCTCCAGAGTGTATACTCCAAGTACACGTGTGATTCCTTAAGTCAATGTTCAGTCGCTCAATGTGTACGATCCCGTGGGTCCATCTTTATGTTGGCAGTGGGCCTTTGGCCCATAAACTGCAGTTGGGCTCCAGCAAGCCACTGCAACCCCCAATTAAGATGGAGATGGCAGTCCAACTATAATCATAACCCTGTAGTTTGAACTTGTATATCCCATGTCATTGATATCGGTGTCCAACACAGAGGCATGGATTGATCACCCTCTTTTGTGTCCAGACATTTACTTGATCCCGAATGTGCTGAAGTTCACAAACAAGTTCCAACTTGTTTGGGTGTGGCTACACTCTTATCAGTCACATTCATCAAGTGGCCGGTGATATCTTCTCAGTGGACTACTGAGTGACAAATCCCTTCTGCATATCCATATCATTGCCATGCTAAGTGGCATACCTAAAAGCACCCATACTTGGCACCCTATTACAGGCCCTTTAGACGTACTCCTAAGTATGCGACCTCGCATGCGATACCATCATATGGTCAGGTCAAAGGATCCATACAAGTACTACCCGAGAATCACTTGTGATACTATACCATGTGGATTTCTCGCTTAGTGGATCTATCCAGTACCATGCCCTTTTTACATGTACCCATTAACTTGGTTGACATCCCATGTCCAATGACCGGTAAGACACCGCTATACAACCAGGTTAATGATAGTTTCTAGTCCCATTCATTCCCATGACTGGAACAGACTATGGATCTCTTTTATGGTCATATCGTTTACCCTATCCATGGTCTTACTGCCAAGTGCATGACACTTATCATCATGGATATGGATATGTCCATTGGATGCTTCATTTAAGATATTGCACAAGATGTATATAATAAATGAATTAATGCCTTTATTAATAACACAAAATTAGTATAATACATAAATCCAATAAATGTATAATACAAATACAAGGTCCAATGCCTCGGGACTAGGGCATATCCAACAATCTCCCATTTGCACTAGTTCCAACTAGGCATGGGCCTAATCCCTATAGATCTAGTATTACCCTCGTGATTTGGCTGAGCCAGCGCCTTGGTTAAAGGATCTGCGACATTATCCTTGGTGTCCACTCTGTGTAATGTAATGTCACCTCTCTCTGCGATCTCTCGTATGAGGTGAAACTTTCTGAGCACGTGCTTTGTCTTCTTGTGTGACTGGGGCTCTTTAGCTTGTGCAACGGCCCCATTGTTGTCACAGAAGATATCAACTAGGTCTTGGATAGTTGGTACTACTCCCAACTCAGTGATAAACTTCCTTATCCACACAGCTTCCTTAACTGCATCACACGCTGCGATGTACTCAGCTTCTGTTGTAGAGTCCGCGATGGTTGGCTGCTTTGAGCTCCTCCAGCTTACAGCACCACCATTTAGCTAAAATACATACCCAGACTGCGACTGGTACTCATCCTGGTCGGTCTGGAAGCTTGCATCAGTGTACCCAGTAACTAATAGCACTTCTTGACCTCCATACACCAAGAAGCTATCCTTAGTCCGATTAAGGTACTTGAGGATCGCCTTGACAGCCTTCTAGTGATCCTCCCCGGGATCCTGCTGGTACTGGCTCGTCATACTTAGTGCGAAGGCGACATCAGGTCTCGTACATAGCATGGAGTACATAATTGATCCTATAGCTGAAGCATATGGAACCAATTTCATGTTCTCCCTATCCTCCCTTGTTTTAGGACAGTTCTTCCTACTATGTTTCAGCCCATGACCTATTGGTAAGAAACCTTTCTTAGCCCAGTCCATGCTGAACCTTTTCAAAACTTTGTCTATGTATGAGGCCTGACTTAGGCCCAGAAGCCGATTTGATCTATCCCTATAGATCCTGATCCCTAGGATAATCTCGGCTTCGCCTAAGTCCTTCATTGTGAAGCACTTACACAACCACTGCTTTACCCCTTGCAGTGTAGGTACATCGCTTCCAATGAGTAGGATGTTGTCTACGTAAAGTACTAAGAATGTGACAATGCTCCCACTAGTCCTCTTATACACACAAGGCTCATCTTGATTCTGTATGAAGCCATATTCCTTTATAGCTTCATTGAATCTAAGATTCCAACTTCGGGATGCTTGCTTCAGTCCATAAATGGACTTTTGAAGTTTGCATACCCTTCCCGGATACTCTGGATCGACAAAACCTTCAAGTTGTGTCATGTACACATCCTCGAGAAGCTTTCCATTAAGGAAAGCAGTTTTGACATCCATTTGCCAGACCTCATAGTCGTACCATGCGGCTATGGCCAGCAAGATCCTGATGGATTTGAGCATCGCTACTGGTGAGAAAGTTTCATCATAGTCTATTCCATGGACTTGTCTGAAACCTTTCGCAACCAGACGCCCCTTAAAGGTATTATCAGGTTTTAGCTTGTAGCACCACTTGCAACCAATTACCTTAGCACCTGGAGGTGGATCAACCAAGTTCCAAACCTGGTTATCGTACATAGATTGCATCTCTGCCTCCATGGCTTTTCGCCAATTTACAGACTGTGGGCTTGCCATAGCCTCCTAGTAGGTTTTGGGTTCTTCCTCATCCCAGATGAGAAGAGTTTGATCATCGGTGAGGAGGAAACCATACCTTTCCTGTTCTCGACGATCCCTACTAGACCTTTTAGGTCCTTGTGTGGCCTGGGTTGGTGCTTCCTCTTGTGGAAGCTCCACCTGGGCCTCCGAGTTATCCTCTTCAGGAGCTTGTGGAATTTGAACTTCCTTGAGTTTAACATTGCTCCCACTATCTTTCTTGGAAAGGAACTCCTTTTCTAGAAAAACCCCCTTCCTTGCCATAAAAACCTTATTCTCGGTGGGGTTATAGAAGTAATACCCTTTGGTTTCCCTAGGGTAGCCCACAAACAGGCATTTATCGGTTTTGGGCTCCAGCTTGCCACTAGTCAATCTCTTGACATGTGCTTCGCATCCCCAAATCCTCAGGAAAGACACATTGGGCTCCCTGCCTGTCCATATCTGATATGGGGTCTTTTCCACTGCCTTAGTCGGAGTATTATTTAAAATAAGAGCAGCTGTCTGGAGGGCGTGTCCCCAGAAACTAATTGCGAGAAAGGCTTGACTCATCATTGAGCGGACCATGTCCAACAGGGTCTTATTCCTCCGTTCGAACACCCCATTCCATTGTGGTGTACCCGGAGGAGTGAGCTGTGGAACTATTCCATGCTCTCTCAAATATGAGTCAAACTCTAGGCTCATATTCACCTCCTCAGTCTGTCCAAAGGGTTTTGATATTCCTGCCTAGCTGGTTCTATACTTCGTTCCTAAATTCCCTGAACCTATCAAGGGTCTCAGATTTATGTTTCATCAAATAGACGTAGCCATATCTGCTGAAATCATCCGTGAACGTGATGAAATACAGATGTCCACCTCTGGTCGCTGCGCTCATGGGCCCATATACATCTGAATGTATTAGGTCCAATAAGCCAGTGGCCCTTTCAGCCTTCTTGCTAAAAGGTGCCTTGTCATTTTTCCTCGTAAACATGACTCGCATATATCAATTGACTCTAAGTCAAATGACCCTAAGACTCCAGCTTTGTGAAGCCTAGCTATGCGCTTCTCATTTATATGGCCTAAACGACAATGCCATAGGTAGACATGATTAAGTTCGTTGGGCTTAACCCTTTTAGTGTTTATATTATAGACATGTTGGTTTCATTTAAGTCTAGGATATATAGGCCATTATTTAATAGAGCATCTCCATAAAATAATCCCTCTCTAGAAAAAGAAATTCTCCCATTCGAAATAGTAAAATAAAATCCAGAAATATCCAACATGGAAACTGAAATAATATTCCTGCACATAGCAGGTACAAAATAACATTGTTCCAAAATTAAAACCAATCCACTAGGCATCATGAGGTGATATTCGCCGATCTCTATGGTAGCAACCCTTGCTCCATTTCCGACCCGCAAGTCCACCTCCCCCGATCCCAGTGACCTTCTGTTCTTAAGTCCCTGCACATTACAACAAATGTGAGAACCACATCCAATATCCAATACCCAGGATGTTGAAATAGTAAGGTTAATGTCTATAACATAAATACCTGAGAAGGACGCACCCTGGCCCCTCCTCTGCTCTCCCATCAGCTTAGGACATGATCTCTTCCAGTGGCCTGCCTATCTGTACCCAAAACAGACATCCTCAGGACCTGCCTTCTACTGGGCCTGGCCTTCTTAGCCTTGGCCTTTTCCTTGGCCTTGCCCTTGGCAAGAGGAGGGTTCCCCTTGTTGACCAGCAGCACTGGCAGACTCTTCTTGATCGACTATTCAGTAAGCTTGAGCATCCCATGCAGCTCACTAACAGTACGGTTCATCCCTTGCATGTTATAGTTCAGGATGAACTGATCATAAGAATCCGGCAAGGATGCAAGGATTGTGTCCACCGCCAACTCCTGAGATATGGGCGATCCGAGATGGGCTAAAGTGTCCAAATAGCCCTTCATCTTGACCACGTATGCGCTCACAGATGTCCCAGCCCCCATCTTACAAGAGTGGAATGCCTTATTGGTCAGGTACCTTTCCTGACGAGCTTGCTCCTGAAACATCTTGTTAATAGTTGTTATCATAGCAAAGGCTTGATGGTCCATAAACTGTTTTTGCAGTTCGGGGACCATGCAGGCCAACATAATGCATGTCACATCCCTATTATCCTTGACATGCACCTCGTATTACTCTAGCTGGGCAGTCGGTGGATTACGTCCTTGAGGCGTAGCCGGCACAGGCCTTTCTAGTACGTACTCTTTGGACTCTTGTCTTAGAACTATCGTTAAGTTCCTAGACCAGTCCAAAAAGTTGGGACCGGAAATCTTATCCCTTTCTAGGATTGATCGTAGTGATAATGAGTTGTTGTTTACCATTTAAGAGTTTCTACACAGAAAAACATTTTAGAGTGTTAATAAAGGACTTTACATTGTTATTCCCATACATAATTAATAATGAATCAAGTTATTAATTAAACCGAGTTGTTGGGCTCATGGGCTAAGATCCATATTTCATTAAGATATAACTAGATGAGGGCCTGGTACAACTATACCCTAATTATTTAGGTAGGAACATCGTCCAATCCCAACCTAGGGACTCTCAGTTTGATGGGCTTGTTGGCACATACCCATCTGTGTTTAGGACCAGGAGAATCCTACTATCCATGCTAAGTCAAAACCTCCATTCAAGTGTTAGAGTATCCCATACCCTAACCCAATACAAAATGACGATACTCCAATGCATCCTGCGAGGGCAAGGTCTACAACTGGCCTATCCCCACTTTGAGCTGGTTTTGAATGAAGGAAGCACTTTTAAGCGACTTAGTAATTTCTATTTGGTTATTAGATTCAGTTAATAACGGCTTACATACATAAGGCGGGTGAAAGTACTGTTGGATCATACATTCACACATGCAAATAAATATAAAGCATAATTAAATAAATAAGTAAAATGGATTGTTATGGGCCTATATTACATCCTAATATTTTTCTAGTAAACCTATACTAGAATCCAATATCAGGTGGGCCTCCATCTCCTTCCTTCTGGGCTTACACCTCCACTTGGGCTTACCACTCCATGGGTTTCTTCTTTTACAAATTTTATAATAAGTAAATAAAATAAAATTACATTAAAAAAAGAAAACGACACGCAGGCCGTATTTACCCAAAAAGAAAATACAACCCATCTTGAATAAAGGCCCAATAGCATCCAATCATATAATCACCCATATGCATCCAATATATATAATTCATAAGCATGTTATAATGCATGATTTAAGCCCATTTCAATTATGTCCAAGCCATTATTTTGAAATCGCCAATTTTGCCCCACCATGGTTCTAACCCTTAACGAGCTTTGGGCCTCCAGCCCAGGCAGTCCAACTACTCCCACTGGAATTGGGAAACCATGGGTCCATTTTAGCTGTCCAAGTAATTGTGCCAAAATTACTCGAACCAATTTCAATTAACCATATTAATTTCCAAAATTAATATCACATGAATAAAATTAAATTTCATTCAAGAAACCATGCGCATTTAAATTGTAAAAATTTAAACACACGAATTTTAAAACCAATTAAAATTTCAAAACTGGGCCCCGGGTCCGAAACCCGCCAAATCCAAAAACACTGGGCCCCGCCCGCTGCGGCGCTACCGCCTAGCGGTAGCCACTGCCCAACAGTGGCTGCCGCCCAGCGGCCACTGCCCAGCAGCGCCTGCTGCTGCGACTGCAGCCACCGGGAACAGCCTAATTTTTTTTTAATCCAGAAAATAAAAAAAAAAAACATGCATCCACATCAAGATATTCACCAAGAATCTCAAACATACAATAAAATTAAATAAACATAAACCTATATGCAAATTCAATTTCAATTGTATAAAATCAAAGGGGAAAAAACATAAACCCCAATCCAAGAACCCTAATAATTTCCAATTTTAAAACCAAGGGATTCAACCAATTTTAACAATTTCCACGGATCAAAAGCCCGCTCTGATACCACTGTTGGGATTTGTCACCGAAAATCACCCGATTAAAGCGGAAGAACGCGATGATTTCCTCAAATCTGTGCCCAGGAGCAATTGAGATGGAAATTAGAAAAAAAAAATTTAATAACAAGAGATAAATCTATTACCCGGATTATCTCTACAAGAGATGGATGCAGACAATAGGAATCAAGATAGAATCCCTCCTCGTTCACGTACACGAACGCCTAACGAACACCACCCGTGCTAGCGTCGAAAAAACACGAACAATGGAGAAGGAGGAGGGGGAGAATTCGGCTATGGTGGCTTGAGTTCCCTTGGCCGAAATACCTAGGGTTATTTTAAACCTAGGTGGCCGAAATTCTCAAGGAGAATTTCGGTCCAATTGGCTCCTCTTTGTGTGGGCTTACCTTCTTTCATTTTAGGCCCAAATCTATTTTAATTGGTCTGGTTTAAATTAATTTCAAGCCCAACTTTAATTTACCCATGTATATAATATATTACACCCTGTAACATATTATTTACATTTAATTAAAATTGGTTTGACTAATTAATTTAATCCATGAAATTAAAATTAGATCTTCACAAAATAAATTCATATGTAAACCCATACATACGAATATTTCCACCTAGGAAATAATCTCATAATTAATCCAATTAATTATGAGAAAGCCAATCAAATATTAATTTTATTATCATGATCAATCCAATTGATCTATATAATATAATTAATATAATCCTCTCTCTCCAGAGTGTATACTCCAAGTATACATGTGATTCCTTAAGTCAGTGTTCAGTCGCTCAATGTGTACGATCACGTGGGCCCATCTTTATGTTGGCAATGAGCCTTTGGCCCACAGACTGCAGTTGGGCTCTAGCAAGCCACTGCAGCCTCCAATTAAGATGGAGATGGCAATCCAACTGTAATCATAACCCTGTAGTTTGAACTTGTATATCCCATGTCATTGATATCGGTGTCCAACACAGAGGCATAGATTGATCACCCTTTTTTGTGTCCGGACATTTACTTGATCCCGAATGTACTGAAGTTCACAAACAAGTTCCAACTTATTTGGGTGTGGCCACACTCTTATCAGTCACATTCATCAAGTGGCCGGTGATATCTTCTCAGTGGACTACTGAGTGACAAATCCCTTCTACATATCCATAGCATTGCCATGCTAAGTGGCATACCTGAAAGCACCCATACTTGGCACCCTATTATAGGCCCTTTAGGCGTACCCCTAAGTATGCGACCTCGCATGTGATACCATCATATGGTCAGGTCAAAGGATCCATACAAGTACTACCCGAGAATCACTTGTGATACTATACCATGTGGATTTCTCGCTTAGTGGATCTATCCAGTACCATACCCTTTTTACATGTAACTATTAACTTGGTTGACATCCCATGTCCAATGACTAGTAAGACACCGCCATACAACCAGGTTAATGATAGTCTCTAGTCCCATTCATTCCCATGACTGGAACAGACTATTGATCTCTTTTATGGTTATATCGTTTACCCTATCTATGGTCTTACTGCCAAGTGCATTAGGGGTGAGCAAAACCGAACCAAGAACCAAAAACCGAACCGAACCGAGACTGAAAAACCGAACCGAACCAAACCAAACTCTATTTGGTTTGGTTTTGGTTTTATAAAATATAATAGTTTGGTTTTTGGTTTGGTTTTCGGTTTTTGTTAAAAAAACCGAGACTAAACCGAACCGAACCGTAATAGGAAAAAATATTTTTTTAAAATATATATATTTATATAAATAAATTTTATTTGGCATATTATATATTTATATTATTATATAGTTTGTATTTATGAGACTTTAGTAATATACATGTAATATAAATTATTTTTAAGCAATATTTTACATGTAATTTATAAAAAAAATGATAATAAAAATTAAAAAATTAAAATTTTTGTTGATTCGGTTTGAACCGAAACAAATCGTAACCGAACCAAACTGATTCGGTTCGGTTTAATCCGAACCATATGAACTTTGGTTTGGCTTTGGTTTTTATTTTTCTTCTACTTTGGTTTTTGGTTCAGTTTGGTTCGGTTCGATTTTTGAACCGAACCGCGTTTTGCTCACCCCTAAATTGCATGACACTTGTCATCATGGATATGGATATGTCTATTGGATGCTTCATTTAAGATATTGCACAAGATGTATGTAATAAATGAATTAATGCCTTTATTAATAGCACAAAATTAGTATAATACATAAATCCAATAAATGTATAATACAAATACAAGGTCCAATGCCTCGGGACTAGGGCATATCCAACAATTTATACCTTTTTTATACATTATTATAGTGATTATACCTTATACATTAATTATACCTTATTTATACATTTTTGATACACTAGTTATACCTTAGTTATACCTTAAGAAACGCTATTACAATGATCATATGTTGATTTTAACTTTGTTATGTTTTTGTTATACTTTAACAGACACTATTACATTGTTTATACCTTAGATATACCTTAATTATACTTTTAGTTGCACTTTTTCAGTAATTATACCTTAGTTATATCTTAATTATACCTTTTAGATACACTATTACTTTGATTATACCTTTGTTATACCTTATTTATACTTTAAGTTGCAGTTTTTCAGTAATTATACCTTAGTTATACCTTAATTATACCTTAGTTATACCTTAATTATACCTTAAGATGCACTTTTTCAGTAATTATACCTTAGTTATTTTTTAATTTCTAAGGTATAATCAGTGTATAACCAAGTTATACACTGATTATACCTTAGTTATACCTTAATTATACCTTTTTGATACACTATTACTTTGATTATACCTTTGTTATACCTTATTATACACTGATTATACCATAGTTATACCTTAATTATACATTGATTATACCTTAGTTATACTGAGTTATACATTAGTTATACCTTAAGATACACTGTTATTGTGATTATACCTTAGTTATACTTTATGATACATTAAGTATACCTTTGTTATACATTGATTATACACTATTTTCACTGATTATACCGTAGTTATACCTGAATTATACCTTAGTTATACATTAGTTATACCTTAAGATACACTGTTATTGTGATTATACCTTAGTTATACTTTCTGATACATTAAGTATACCTTTGTTATACATTGATTATACACTATTTTTACTGATTATACCTTAGTTATACCTGAATTATACCTTAGTTATACTGAGTTATACTGAATTATACCTTAGTTATACTGAGATATTGTGATGATTTTACCTTGTTCATCTTCTATTTCTCTCTGAATTGTTGTTATGCATAGTGGATACTCCATTAGGATATTGCTTGCACTCTTTAGCTGTAAATAGAATTTAATGGACATGTCATTCATTATATCCATTGGAGGATATCTTTCTATTAATTGGAATTGGATCTTTAAATCTTCTTTTTGTTGATCGATCTTGATGTTTCCTTTGATAGTTTGGTTGAAGTCATTGAATGTTGATGTTATTGGTATTAGGACTCCACTTACTTTGTAATTGATGAATCTGTAATTTTCAGTCCAAGTTCCATTATGATGGAGTAGAATTGCGATTTCTTGCATATCTTTGTGATCGATTGAATTGCTATGTTTGTTTGCAGTGATCGATTGATTTGTTGTGTGTGTTTGGAGAGATCGATCCAGTTGTGCGATCCTGATTTTTGCGTCTCTGATCGATGTTGATGTGTTGCGATTCTTGGCGAAACTGATGTTCTGCGATTCTGAGTTTCTGGCGTTTGAGAGGTTTTTGCGTTTGGGAGGTTTTTGACAAGGTGCGATTCACGTATTTTAGAGATTTTGGTTTTTGGTTTTGTGATTTATTGCTACAGATTTACGTAAAACAGGAATTTCATATTTTAGGTATTTTTGAAATTTTGGAAAGTTTTTAATATATTTATGCAAACTTTTCCTTTGTAGGTAAAAAAGTTAGATGGTGCCAAAAGGTAAGTATTTATGTAAAACGCCCAAAAATAAATCTCATATCTACATTTTTATTTCTTCCTTTTAATTAATTAAATAAAAAAACTATTGATATAATTTTTTTGAATGAAACATAAAATTCAATTGTTTAAATCAAGAGAGTACAAATCCTTACAAAAAGATGGTGTCGAATAATAGGCAGCTCTATGTATGTATTCCTTATTCACATACCAATTTATAAAATTGAACCTAACATTAAATGGCTTTAACATATTCATATGGATAAACAATTATCCGAATGTCATGAAATATATTAATAATAAACTCTTAAAAAAATTAAATTTAATCCTTAAAGATTTAGGGGTTGTTTGATAACCTAATTAAACACTTAAAATTAATATTTTAAGTGCTTAATAGTTTAAATTTGTTTGATAACGTTACTTGAATATTTTAGTTAAGTAAAAAAAAAATTTAATCTAATAAGCCAAAATATTTGACTTAAAATTTTAAGCTGAACAAGATCAATAGCTTTTTTAAATTTAGTGCCTTTTTTTTTTTTTTTTTTGCTTTTATCAAACAATTCTATTATTTAATTGTTTCAGCATTTATAATATCCATTACTTAAAATTCAATACTTAATTTTTTAGCACTTAATTTTCAGTTTTACCAAACG
This sequence comes from Euphorbia tirucalli, assembly GCA_039660915.1. Taxonomy (NCBI): domain Eukaryota; kingdom Viridiplantae; phylum Streptophyta; class Magnoliopsida; order Malpighiales; family Euphorbiaceae; genus Euphorbia; species Euphorbia tirucalli. The sequence continues at coordinate 46,295,180 of CM077636.1, forward strand.
CCACTGTAATCTAACTTAATGCTTCACGAAAACTAATAACTTGATGACATCCAGATATATCAGCTCCGATTCTCCACAAAGGACAGGCAATAATAGCGGATGTACCAAAGAAGATTCGGTGGGTAGACCCAGTCATCCGAATTTGAAGTCAAGGGAATCTTCTAGAAAGCTTGAGTGATGTCCTCTTTAAAGTCCACCTTTACTCAAGAGGCGTGTTTTAGAAGGGATGACCAAACTCCACGTGGATCTAAGATAGTGATCTCCTAAAACAACTCTGACATTTTGAGTATTCCTAATCCATATCAATCTCTACTACTGATCCTATAAAAAAGGTGAAGACAAAAAGTTAAGGAATCAATTTACACAACTAAGCTAATATAGCCAGAAATTTAAACCATAATCGGAGCTAATTTAAGCATCGGAGACTAACCCAAAGGTTACCGGTGTCTTATTCACTTTATCTTACAGGAATCCAGCGAGAGCGGAGCCTTTCCCCAACAGAGATCCAGATTCATTGAAGGATTTACAACTGAATCCATCATAGCTTGATATTTAAAATGCCATCCCATGAGTCAACAGTGCCCTTTATACGTTTGTCTACAATTAGGAGGAGATTCTCAAAATCATTTTCTTACTGCAGTAAAAAAATCTACCATATTTAACTCAATGTTAGCTGATTTTATCATTCTCCCTGTAGCTGGATTATGATCTCGTCCTCCAAAATTAATCGTTACAGATCGTGCATAATTTTCATCACCACCAACAGTGGAAAAACATAAAGAAAATCCGATAAGGAAATAACAAGAAAATCCATTAACGAAAATAAAAAATCCTAACATAACCATCAACGAAGAAGACATGAAAATTATTGAACAAAAACCAACAAACGTTAACCAATTCCAGAAAAACTCTCAAAGAAAAATTAACTGCGCACACAAAAAAAACGTAATAAACTATAACAAATTCCAAAGAAAAACTCTAGCAAAACATAAAGACGAACTCAGTAAAACCAAGTGAGAAAATCTAAACCTAAAATTTCATTAAAATCTTTAGATTAATCTCGTAAAAACTATTGATATTTGATATTATAAGTTTAACTATATTATCTATGAATTTATTTTTCATTTTTTATTTTTTATCTTATAATTTATTTTGTCTAAAGAAAAATGAAAAATATCATAGGATTTTTTTTGTCAAATACAATTCTCACGGTTTGACTTACAATCTGTTTTTAAATTTTGTCAATTTTTGTAGTATATAATTTAATTATTAAAAATAATTCTACAGAATTAGCACTAGAAATTAAAAATATATTCTAACATCAAACAAACAAAAAATTTAGAATTTATGAATTAAAGTCAGGTGGAAGTGATTCATACAAACGGAATTAAAAATTGAAAAGTTTGTATATAATTAAAATAAAAGAATGAAATTAAATAAAGCTTCTTATTAGCCGATTGCCAATGGGGTGAGGTTCCTAATTGGCGGGAAGGAGTTAAACCCTAAACTTACGATCGTTCACTCAACCACCCTACACTCCAAATTTTATGATCACCAGCTTCAATCTCTTTCCCTTTCCCCGTAATCCAATCCTTCCTCTGCTAATCCCTATATCCGCTAAAACATTCGAAACCACAAGCAACAAGAGCAGATTTCCTTGCCTCTGTTTCGAAAAACGAACAAAGCAATTGCGTCATTTCTGCTCCCAAAATCAACCAATGCCTCCTTCCAAAGCGGTCAAAATCCTGGCTGAGTACGCTAAATCCAAAAGGTCATCATGTAAGAAGTGTTCTCAAGTTATACAGGCTAAAACCTTGCGCTTGGGTTTGGTCAGCAGAGACCCGCGAGGGTTTGATATGACCAAATGGCATCACTTGGATTGCTTCTCTGAGAAAGTTGAATCAACAGACGAGGTTCTCGGGTTTGCTTCACTGAAGGTCATTCCTCTCTATGATTTTTTAATTTTAACCTGTTTAACGCTGATCCTGAAATGTGATTCTGTATTTCTTATTTTGGTCTACAATGTAATTCACTTCATTATAGTTCTGTGCATTCGAATGACTTGAATGTTAGTTAAATGGATATTTGGTATTATCTCTGAATTATTGTTACATAATTTTTAACTTCAAATTGGAATCTCAGAACTGTATACATCCATTCCAATTCTGCTTGGAGTGAGCCAAATGTGTCCGTTCGCACTAGTATTTGTGCTTAGCCAAACATTACTTTTGCGATGGATGTCTAAAAAATAATGCTTCAGAGTTATTCTTCCCCTTATTATGGTTTGTTTTAACATTTGCAAATGTTAGCTTTAATTGTCTACTCTCTATCTTTTTTACTTTTCTGCTTTCTTTTGTTCTCAGGACTATGATCAAGAAGCTTTGAAGAAAATGGTGAGTAGATTTAATATCCCCGTGGAAGTACAAAATAATTTTGTGATGCTGTCCAATATGTTCAATATTCCTGAAAATGTGGATGAATAAGAACCGCCATAATCAAGACAATCACAGTAGTTATGGTAATTTTTGTTGGTGTCTTTCTTTCAAGTATATCTCAGAGAAAGTGTCACATAAATTCAAAATAATGGACTAATCACAATGCTGAAAGTTATTCCTGAAATTATTTACAACTGAATTTTTAAATCAGATGCCTAAATCTCAATGCATGAGAGACAGATCATCATCCTGATTGCCTTGATTTTCTTATTTAAGTTCCTAGTCTTTGTCTTATTGGATGGTAAGCGAGAAAAAGAGGAAAGCAAAGGCTTTGCTGTTATATAGTTTTTGCAAGTTCGTACTACTGTAATTTGATAACCATGGATTTTTATCAGACCATGTGAATTTTACTGGTTGAGATTTAAGAATTGAGTAGGTAATAGGTTTGAACCTTGCATTATGAAGTGCACAATGAAAAACTAGCAAGTTTAAGCTATTGACTGGGTAGTCTGGTCTGATATTGACCAATAATATAAGGCTTCTTGAGTAGAGATTGATTCTAAGGAAATGTTCAGCTGGCATCAGGAGCCTTTCTAATTTTCATGAATACATGATAAGATTATGAATGGAATTGCAAAATATTACTTACTGCAGTTCTCATATTATAATGGGTATTAAGTTATGCATAGACAATTTGATACACTTGCAAAATGAAGCATATTTTGGTTGGATATGATTAGGAAAGTTCATGGAAAGCTAACTTGTAAGATTTGAATTGAGTGTGCTAAGAAAACCTGCTTATATAGACCTATTGGTAATATGGTAATTGATCAGGAAATAAATCGGTAGTAGGTCATACAAATCTCTATGTCAGTTTCTGAGTAGTTGGGCTGAAATTCTAAATAATCTTGTCTTTTTGCTTCCATAAATCCTTAAAAGAGATCGTTTTGTTGTTGCCTACATCATTTAGACTCCTTCAATCTCTATTTGCTTGCTGCATCTGTCAATGGCTGATGGAGATCAGGCATTCTTCCTCTAGAATGAGAGGGGTTGTTAAGAAAGTAATAAGTTTTTCTCTTTGTAAATTTTTTTTTCTAATAATAATCTTGATAGAAGACTTGTCTGTTTATTGTTGCTATCTGTTTGCTTTCCTATTGTATCTTTTGAAGTATTTCTTTCTTTGTTTGGGTAATACTAAAAGTATAAAGAATTTCATGGGAAACTTTTAATTAAAATGCCCTTTTTACTCAATTGTTGTTATATCAATGCCAGATGTTTGATTCAACAATATGATCAAGTAGGATGTACATATAATGTTGCAAGAAATTTACCTTTTACTGCCCCTTCCTCTTTATTTATTTGTTTTTATTCATAGGGTATAGAGGCCAGATGGATGCTGTTGTTATTGTTCTTGCAACCCCTGCAGGTTTTTATTTTTTATTTTAGCACGAGGTAGTTACTTTTAAACTTTGCAGATAACAAGAGTTAAAGATGCAGTTCAAGGAAGCCCAAATTCTACTTCAGAGGTATCGATTGAAATGAACATATAATCATGATAAATTTGTGAAACACTGCGGAAGTCCTGCAAATGCATATTTTTCAAATCTATGAAATTGACATTTGTTGCCTAAACTAAATACTGCAAAAATATATACTAAATGAATATGAATAGCCTAGTAACAATAAGTTTAGATAATTAGACTAGTTATAGTTTTATATTGAAAAATATTTAGAGTAAAAAGGAATAACTATGTGGGGTTTTCCAAACCTGAAATATTTGTTAAAAAAATTATCAATAAATATTATGACTTCTAATTCTTGATTTCCGTTGAGATAAAAGTTTCATAAAATGGAATATATATCCGTCAGTGAAAATAGGTTTCGTCCATTGTCAATTTTTTCATCATATATCCTTCATAGCTTACACAATTTTTGCAATGAAATTCAGAAAACAGATGAAAGTGGGAAAGAACTTCAGCTGAAGGGGAAGATATCCAAGAAAAGGAAGGTACATGAATGCCTTTGGTTTTTGTATCAAGATAAATAATTACATAACTGTTCCTTTCTTTTTATATAGTATTTCCCGTTAAAGTGAAATTGAAATTACTTCTTTCTTATCTTTCATCATATCTCCTTCATAATTTATTTCAGAAAATGGACAAAAATGGGGAAGAACTGGAGCTAGAGGAGAAGATATCTAAGGTATGCAAATGCCTATTTGTTTTCTTTGCTCCTAACAAGATGCAAATTTCGTAAATGGGTCTATTCTTACTGTATCTCTGTTTAAAGCAAACATGGAATTCATCTATTGTTATCTTTGATTATATATGCTGCATAGGCATCACCTTATTTATAACCAAATGTAGAGCACATATGAGAATGAGGATGGACTTCAGCTGGAGGAGGAAACATCTAGGAAAAAGAAGGCAGGGAGGGTAACAGCTTTTTTCTTGACTCCCAACAATATAAGAAGTTTCATAATTTGTTAAATTTTTGGCATCTCTCTTAAAGTGGAAAATTGAATTCATCCTTTCTTAGTTTTTCATCACAAATCCTTCATAGCTTATACCTTGTTCGTAACTAAACTCAAAGAACTGATGAAATTGGGGAAGAACTTAAATGAGGAGAAAATATCTAAACAAAATAAGGTAGGTTGTCGGAGCTACTGCTCTGAATTAGTTTTTAATTTAAATAGAATCAGAACTTGAGAATTGGGAGGAGAATAGAAAAAGAATTTAGAGAGGGAGGAGGAAGAGAAAGGGAAAGGAAGATAGAATTATGATATTTTCATAGATAGATTGCCATTACAAAGGCATGACCTTATATACAGCTTAGTATAGTTGAGGTCAGAAACGGTTACAAAAGGGACAGCTGGATTTCCATAGCTGGCATAACTAATAGACAAAATAGCATAACAGCAGGGAAGATGACAAATTAACAATATCAATGGCTAGCGCCTATGATTCTAAGACCTGCATTCTAATTTTGCTTATTTCTCCTGCTATATGTGACAATACCCTGTCCTTCAGCACATTCTTGTCCCCAAGAATGAGAGCATTCATGAAATTGCTTGTTGATGGTAGCTTCATCTTCCCAAATAGCATCCACTGCTGAAAACCTGGTCCAAAGGATAAGCAATTGCTTTGTCCAAGTCCTAGCCAACATTTTTGGTATTAAGAACCTTTTTTGGTAGGATCACCCATGCATCATCTTTCATCGGGAGAAGAGTAGTGTAGGTAGGTGCAGCAGGGTGAGGTTTCTTCTTGAGGATTGATATGTGAAAAACAGGGTGAATTTTGCAAGTTGCTGGTAACTGGAGCTTATAAGCTACTTTGCCAATCCTTACAATAATGGGAAATGGACCATAATACCTTGCTGAAAATTTGAGATAGAATCTAGTGGCAACCGCGGTCTGTCTGTAGGGTTGAAGCTTAAGAAACACCATGTCACCTACTTGAAATTCTCTATCAATCCTCCTTTTATCAGCTACCTGCTTCATTCTGTTCTGGGCAGCTGCTAAACTCTCCTTGAGCTGTGAGTTGAGTCGTTCCTTCTGATTGAGAAAGTCCTCCGCAGCAGCCACGGGTGTGATAATGGTTGGAACTACTAGTAGCGAAGGGGGCTACTCCATAAATAGCTTGGAACGGGCTCATTCAAATTGCACTATGGTAGCTAGTATTATACCAATACTCAGCTAAGCTCAACCATTCCGCCCAACTTTTGGGAGTTAAGAAGTACATGCTTTGTAGATAGTTTTCCAAACACTGATTCAATCTCTTAGATTGGCCATCAGTTTGTGGGTGATACGCACTGCTGAATTTGAGTTGGGTTCCCAGTAACCTCGTGAACTCCTTCCAAATTGTCCCAGTTTAAATCTTATCCCTGTCGAAGACAATCGAAGTACGCGTTCCATGTAAGTTGAAAACATTATCTAGGAAGACTTTAGCGACTGAAATAGCATTAAAAGGGTGAGCTAGAGAAATGAAATGACCCTGTTTAGTGATTCTATCCACAACTACCGTTATAGTGTCAAACCCCTTTGACTTTGGCAGTTTTTCAATGAAGTCCATCGCGATATCCTTCCAGGCCCCTTGAGGAACAGTTAGAGGTTGAAAAAAACCCAAGGTAAGCTGAACTGTCAGCTTTACATCAGAGGCAAGAGTCACACGTAGAGACCCATGTGGTCACATTAGTAAGCATTTTTGGCCAATAGAAGTGCTGTTGGAGTCTAGTCATAGTGCCCTTTACTCCCGAATGGCCTCCAATAGAAGAGTTATGACATGTAGAAATCACCCTCTCTCTAAGGTCTTACGTAGAACCAATGTAGTCTTTGCTTAAATTTGATCACTCCATTCTGTAAACTGTCCCTCGTGTCGTTGAGGGGTTGGATAGTTAGTTGTTGAATTAAAGTTGTTGCCTTTGGGTCCCCTGCATAAGAATCTTGAATTTCTTCCAACCATGTAGGGGTAACTACTGAAATAGCCAGTAGAGTAGAGCAGTCCTCCATTTGTCTTGAGAGAGCATCAGCTACCTTGTTCTCGGACCCCTTCTTGTATTGTATAGTATATTCAAGCCCCAAAAGTTGGGCTATACCTTTGTGTTGGAGGTATGTATGGAGTTTTTGTTCCAGGAGGTGTTTAAATGCTCTCATGGTCAGTTTTAATAATGAAAGTGGAACTCTCGAAGTAGTGTCTCCACGTAGTGAAGGCTTGCAGTATAGCTGATAACTCTCTCTCATAAGCAGATAATAACTGATTTCTAGGGCTTAGGGTTTTAGAGAGATAGCATAGGGGTTACCTTGCTGCATTAACATTGCTCCAATGCCTGTCCCACTGGCATCACATTCCAGGGTGAAAGGTTGCTTGAAATCCGGAAGTGCTAGCACAGGAGCCTCTGTCATAAGTTGTTTAAGCTGTTGAAATGCTGAAGTTGCTTTTGGAGACCAAATAAATTGATCCTTCTTAAGCATATCAGTTAGAGGTTTGCTGATGAGTCCATAGCCTTTGATGAACCTCCAGTAGTATCCAGTCAACCCTAAGAATCCTCTCAACCCTTTGAGAGTGGAAGTGGCCAATTTGTCATAGCACTCACCTCTGATGGATCTGGAGCTACACCTGCACAAGATATTATATGGCCCAAATAGGATACTGAAGGAGCAACAATGTCACATTTAGTTGCCTCAGCAAAAAGCTGATGAGTCTGTAGAAGTTGAAATACCAACTCTTGATGTTGGAGGTGCTCTTTTTCGGACTTGCTGGAGATCAAGCTGTCATCAAAGAAGACTAGGACAAATTTTTTGAGATAGGGTTGAAAAACATAGTTCATTAAGGACTAGAATGTGGTTGGGGTATTTGTTAAGCCAAATGGCATTACAAGGAATTCGTAATGGCCTGCGTGTATTCGAAAGGCTGTTTTACAAACATCTGCAGGCCTCATTCCGATTTGATGGTAACCTGATCTTAGATCAAGCTTTGAGAATACCTTGGCTCCCCATAACTCATCGATGAGCTCTTGAATAACTGGTATTGGAAATTTTTTTTTTACAGTCACCTTGTTAAGCTCCCTATAATCTACACAGAATCTCCATGTACCATCCTTCTTTTTAACTAGCAAGACTGGAGAAGCATAGGGACTGTGGCTTGGCTGTATGACTCCATTGGTAAGCATTTCGGCCAGTAATTTCTCAATTTCATTTTTTTGATGGAATGAACACCTATAGGGCCTGACATTTGCTACTTCAGCCTCAGGTTTTAGGGGAATGTGGTGATCCTGTATTCTAGTAGGGGGTAAGGAGGTAAGTATTTGAAATATTTGGCTAGACTTCTGGATTAAGGGTAAATAAGGTGGTGGTGTTTTAGGCAATGGCTCACTAGGTGTTTTTGGAACTTGCGACTCAGAAATGAAAAAAAATATGGAAGTGACTCCTTTCCATCCCTCCGAAATCAGCCTGTTCATAGATTTAATGGACAACAGCTTAGAGGATACTTCCCTTGTCATGCCCTGTAACTCAATCTCCTTTGTCTCTTTATGCAACAATAATTTGTTCTTTTCATAATCAAATGTAACTGGGGTATGTTTCCACATCCAGTTAGATCCTAGTATTAAATCATAATCACCCAATTCCAAAACTCTAAAGTTAAAGGTGAACCTGTTATGATGCATACTCCAGCTACAATTACGGCACTTCGAGTGAATGGATAGCTGCCTTACGTCAGCTACTGCCGCATTAACTGGTTTGATACTAAGTAAGGGAAGCTGGGCCCCCTTTGCTAGTCTCTCAGATATGAAGCTGTGGGTGCTACGACAATCGATCAAGATTAGAATAGGCTTCTTTTACAGTGCTCCAGTAATTTTGAATGTGCCACAAATATCCCTCCATCCAAGGCATTGATGGATAAGGTGATTGGCTGTTCAGCCCCTTTAAGTGCCTCCTCTGCTGCATCCTCAAGCTCCACTTCTTCAGGGGGTTTTGGTTTGATAGCTTCCATAACATCCTTTAAATGGGTCTCTTGATACTTAGCTTGCTTAATAGCAGCATATAAGGTTATAGGCTCATAAGATCTAATTGCCGATCTTATTTCAGGTTTTAGCCCGGATATAAAACTTGAAGTGTAAAATGATTCAGTGTGATTAGGATGAACCTTTTCCATTTTAAGCTTGACAGCTTCCAATCCATCTTGATAGGCTATCACAGTCGTAGTTTGCTTCAGTTGGGCCAGCTGCTGCACTACATCCTTTATTTCAGTCATCTGAAATCTCTTCTCCACTTTGGATGTAAAATCACTCCAGGAAACCTGATTGTAGGAATCCAGTTCCTCCACCTCTTCTTTGCTTTTCCTTGAAAATAGAGCCCAGCCAGTATCACCTTCTTCTCATTTGTTACATCGAAAATATGGAAATATTTGGTGCATTCACTGATCCATACATCTGCATCAGTTCCATCAAAGGGGGGTAAATCACAATTTGGAAGCATTTTATTTAGGATGGGGGTCTTTTCCTGATGGGAGTGATCACTAGGGTTTAGACCAGGAGTACTTCCTAAAATTCCTCTTTCAAGGTTACTTCCATGAGCGTTCTTATCACTATTGAGTAGAGAGGAGTGGCTAGGGGTGGTTTCGAGGTTGGGTTGAACTAGTTTCGCTAGGGTAGAGAGGGAGTTGTGCATTGTCTGCTCTAGTGCTTGATGGGAGTTAATCTGCTCCTTCCTGAGTCAATTCTGCTCCATGAGAAGGAGTCGATTCTCGTCTGTTGCTCAGCTTGTTGGCCATGTATCCTTTCAAGTTGCTCTGCAGTTGACTCAGATCGATCATAAAACTGAGCGATTAAGGCCTTTAGCTGTTGTTCTAGAGCTTCCATGGCTTTCAAGGTTTTCTGGGCAGTAGCACGGGGTTTCTTTACCATTCCAGAATGAAATGGCCGAAGGAACGTCGAGCTCGGATACCAATGTCGGAGCTGTTGCTCTGAATTAGTTTTTAATTGAAATAGAATCGGAACTTGAGAATTGAGAGGAGAAGAGAAAAATAATTTAGAAAGGGAGGAGGAAGAGAAAGGGAAAGGAAGATAGATTGATTGCCATTACAAAAGCATGACCTTCTAAACAGCTTAGTACAGCTGAGGTCAGAAACGGTTACAAAAGGGACAACTGGATTTCCACAGCTGGCATAACTTACAGACAAAATAGCATAATAGCAGGGAAGATGATAAATTAACAATATCAGTGGCTGACGCCTATGATTCTAAGACCTGCATTCTAATTTTGCTTATTTCTCCTGTTATATGTGACATAGGCATATATGCCTTATGATTTTAAAAATTTCCTTGTTTTATTTTGATTTTATCCTATCCCATTCTAAGTTGTCAAAACGTTATGCATTGAGGCTTTGATGTTTTTAAAGTGATTGTTTAGCTACTGGGTTTATACGATTGGATTTTACCTTCTAAATACTTTCCATTATTCAAGCTTGAGGCCTGTCTTACTCCTGTGCTTAGGCCTTAACACCCCTTCCGTACCTTTTGTCTACCATGTTAAGAGCCAAGTCTAAGTCATTTCACTGCTTTCGTTTCCTTACTCTTGTCAAGATAGATATTTCTTTCTCAAAAGTGTATTTGCATTTGCTACTAGTCATCAACTCTTACAGAGGAAGTGCAAGCTCAGCTTGAGATAACATTTTCACTCGCTGACATCAAGGATGAATATAAGGTATGATGGATTCACATTTTTACATTTTCAGATTTTGTATTCTCATCTCAACCTTCTTATTATTCATGTGTTTATGTTACTGAGAAAACACAAGTTATTGATGAGAATTTCCTAATTATGGGTTTTATCTTATAATTTTACATTGTGGAAGATTTTATTTCTTTCCATGTTTAATTCTTCTATTCTGATTCAGGGTGCTAAACTGTTACCAAAGTGGAAGGCATTCCAAACAATCATATTTTTTGAACGGGTAAGAAATTGGTTTGTTTCTGATCAATTTTGCTAAAATGAGATGCAGCACACTGACCCGTGCACTCATATACTTACATGCTACTTCTGAAAATTCTGTAGCTGATACTTAAAAAGTTTAACCTTGGCCAAGGAAGAAGTTGAAATTAAATGAAAACAGAAAGAACATGTGGATGAAAATGTAATGGTGAATGAATATTTTGCATTGCAGTGGCTGGTTGATATCCTTATTGATATATGTTTTCATGATATAGTATCTTGTATATTCCAACTGCTGCTGGGTGGTAAAAGTTATTGTTCCTCTCTGTTACTGTTTTTGTTGCTTATATTGTTGCGCCACGTTATATTTTATTCTGTGCATGTATGCTCACATCTTGTCACTTATTTGATTTGAATGATCTGCAACAGGCAGAAGCAACGTTCTCGGCACGTGTATATGTGGTGTGTTCTTACTATCTTTTATTGAACACCTTGCAGGATGATGACCTCCATGATTCAAACAAAATTGCTGCATTTGATTTTGATGGATGTCTTGCAAAAACAAATGTTCAAAGGTATTGATGCTGTGTTCATTATTCAAAGTTCTACTTAGTTTTATTTTGTTATTTTCACAAGTTCTGGAAGAAATTAAGAAATAACTCTTTGATTATTCCCCCTTTATGCATTTCTTTCTCTATTTAATAGACTAATAGTTTATGGGATGGGTGCTATTGCCTGAGCATGGATATTTTTTTTATTTGACAAAAGTGTTCTTTAGTAATTGAGTCAAAATTTTCTACTTACTTTCATTTTCTTTTCTTCCAAAAACATCATCATTTAATTAGGAAATGAAAAGCTAATATATATCCATGTTTTTGCTGAGCAACTTGCACAATTCAATTAAAACTTTTCTATTGATAAGTTCTGTATAAAGGCAAAAAATATATGCATTTTTATTTGTTTATGTTTGATTATTTACACTTCAATCACAAATTTAACACATGTGAATGTACATGCATGCGAATTTATCTATCTAAACTACATAATAAAATTAATCAGAACCAAAAATCTTGAGTGTTTTGTTTAGTGCTAGCATCCTAACCAAAATTTAGCTCATCTCAATTTCATCACTTTATAATTATAAATGGTTTAGTGGTTTCTTAGAAAGCATGCTATGGAAAGAAAACACGACCATTGATTAGAAGTACAAGTGCACAAGAGGGAAGCAGTATAATATAAATTTATTCCAAGGGAATGGTACAAAAATACCCCTGAGGTATGCACATAATCTGGAATTTGCCCCCCAACCTCTAAAATAGCACCAAATTGCTTCTTAGTTAAACAGTAAAAACAAAAAAGCATTTTTTTACGGGATTAAATCTTTTATTCTGTTGGGTCCGTTATTTGTGTTGACTAGGATGCCACGTCAGAAATTTGAGCCAATAGATGTGTCTTTAGTTTTCCTCTCTGATAAAAAACCACAAATATTCCAACTCTGGTTGCTTCTAATTCTAGAGAATCCCTAGAAATATGGACTTCAACTCCTCCTCCACAAAAACTATCCCCATAGTTTGTACTGTCGCCACTCCTTTCGACAACAATTCTTCCTCTCCGGTCACCGAAACACAAAAGCCAATTGCTTCATGGCTGGGAATGTACCATTCTCCTGTCTCCATTGCTCTTTGTGAAGGAAGGTCTCAGATTTTTGAAAGACTCCTTGACCCACCGAAATATGCTCTTTATTAGGGCCTTTACTTTCCCAAGTTTTTCTATCACACTTGAGATTTTACGCGGCCAATCGTTTCCGGTTTCACTTTCCAAGCACTTGATCAATGTTTTAGGTTTTGAATCTTTCAAATCTCTCACTTAGTTTGAGTGGTTATCTCATACCTTTTGCTGCACAAAAAGTTCAAGATGAAAAACTGTAGAGACTACAGATAATCTAATCATGTTATTTTGATTCCAGAGTAGGTGCACAATTCTGGTCCCTTATGTATCCTTCTATAGCAGACAAGCTGCAGAGCTTATATAATGATGGGTACAAGCTGGTTAGTTTCTACAATTTTCGAAGCATTTTATGACTGTATAGTCTTTTGGCTTCTTGCTCGATTTCATGGTTAATTTATTGATTAAGAAATACATATAATTGTTTGTCATGATCAGGTTATCTTCACAAATGAATCCAACATTGATCGCTGGAAGAATAAAAGGCAATTAGCAGTGGACTCAAAAATTGGACGGCTCAACAATTTCATTAAGCATGTGAAAGTTCCAATTCAGGTTGTTTAAGTTGCTAGCTTTAGATGATGTTTCTTAATAAATGAGAAATTCCATACATTGTACTGTTGAGACATCAATTGATGTGATGATGTTTCCAATTTAACTTCGTAACTTTCTAGTAATTTCAAAAACACGAGTATATGGGAGTGAGCAAGTTTGCGGAAAACTAATACGTGGATGCCTTAATTTTTGCTGCTGCTAAGTTTGCTTTCTTGACTTTCGAAAGTTTATTCAGATGCTGAACTCCAACTGTGTTGATATTTAATGTCCAAGTTTTTCACCTGATAATTCTCTTATATTTTACACTATGCAGGAAGCAATTTTACTTTTAGTGTAGCAGCTGTGAATAACTTTGTTAGATACTTGGAAGAGGTCTTATCTTTGACAAATTTGTCAACTCCATGTATAAACTTAATCTTTTCCTGTATTTTACTGTAGCCCCTTTTGACGGCTTGTTCAGCTATGGTATTTGGAGTGAATGTGGGATTTCTCCCTTCCTACAATAATGTCTGTTTCCATCTGTTTTGGTTGAATGTATATCCAATATAACTTCAAACTTTTTGAAATATAGTGTTCTTGAATTTGTTTGTGCAGGTTTTTGTAGCATGTGGGTATTCCAACAGTAAAGTTGAAGATCCCTTTCGCAAGCCTAAACCTGGGATGTGGCAGATCATGGAGAAACATTTTAACTCTGGCATTTCAATCGATATGGATCAGTTATTTTCCTCATCACTAATTTATTTATTTATGTGTTTTTGGTTTGTTGTTGTGTTTGAAGCTTTAAATTGTACCATTAACTCGTGATTTGAGTCGCACAAGGTCTTCTTTCTACTATCTTCAGCAACCTAGTCTGGCTGATGAGTTGTATAATTTCGTTATTGATTACAATGGTTTTATAAATGCTTGAATTCTCTGAATATGCAGATCCTTCTATGTTGGGGATGCTGCAGGAAGGATCAATGATCATAGTGATGCTGACATAGAATTTGCTAAGGTATTATTAGCTATGTTGTTGACGTTTTAATGTACTTCAGTACAGAAGTAGAGGTAAAAGAGATCATCACTTCCCCTTCACCGATTATCGGTGTTGCAAAACACCATGAGATAATGTTATCTTGGAAATTGTAGTAGCTTAAAGATGAACATTGTGATTACTATGCATCTTGCTTTATCATTTTGTTTCATCATATAATTATCTTGTCTAAGATTACAATTTTTCATTTTTTATTTTTGTTAGGCAATAGGATTGAAGTTCTTCATCCCCGAGGATTACTTTGGTGCTTAGAAGTTTTTGGGCAGCAATACCAGGGTTTACAACAGGTCTTTTTCGGAATTGTACTTAATATATATAGTATGATATGCTATGTACTAATACATACACGAGTTCTCTGCACCGAAATTAAGTATGCAAAAAGATGATTATACCATATCTTGGATAATTCAGGGTTTCCTTATGCTTTTCGATAAAAGTGCTCTAGGATGCTCAACTTTAGAAATTTTCAGCTGATATCTACCTTCTTGAATTTCTTTGCGCTTAAAATGATTCTGGTCAGTCCTCCAACTTGTACAAAGGATAAGTTTTTGTGGAGTCTTTGGTTTGGAGGTTTGAGGTAGCTGACAAATACTGGAGTCTTAAACAGTTGTGTCAAAGTGTGGCTAAACGCATCCCAACTTCGAATTTTTGCGTTTTTTGCGATTTGCCCCTAGTTCAATTTTTTCAACATTTTGAATACATGATCTTTTTATTTTGATGTTATGGATGTGAAGAAACTTGCATTTCCTGGCTAGTATTAATCTCCCACAAGAAAACTCATTTCTGGGTTCATTTTGTGGGTTTTTGCTTCTCGTATTAGACTCCCTCTTGTTCTGCTTGGTAATTCCTGAAATGGCCGTCGAGTGTTGAGTTGTGTTAGTGTTTAATTCTTCTTTTCTTTCATGGCCTTTTCCATTTTCGACTTCTCATTTAATTCTAGTAAACAATATCTGGGAAATTCCACTTCGAATTTTGAAATCGGAAGCATCAATGTTGAGCAAGGAAGAGAAAATGAGAAAATCCAGGAAGCAAATGCTGGAAATTTTTCAGATTTTAATGGGAATAGAATGAAAGCTTGGCTGTTGAAGGATGCAATTAGGAAATTCTAGCCTCTAACAGAAGCACAGAAGTGAAATTAGCTATGGAATTTTGGCGATTTAAGCAGTCATTCTAGCAATTTATTGTATGGAAAAGTTAAAAAAAAAAAAATGCCGTTTTCCGGTTATAAACGCAGGTCTATGTTTTAAAAGTTGACAAAAAAAGCAATGAAATTTTTTATTATTAGCAAACAGATATCTTGTCGTTAGTAGACAAATTTTACATCCAACATGTTCTAAAAATTGTTTAGTCTTCTTGATATTGAGTCGAAAGTTTACATGTTAGTTGATACAAATATAATAGATATTAACAATAAAACTATGAAATTTCTCATAAATGCCAAAAAAAAAAGAAAAAAAAATCATAAAAAGAAAAGATAAATGGTTAAAAAATATTCAAATCTTTATGTGAAATTTTTAAATGATGCAAATTACGGGTTATAGCTGAGTTGGCAACGCAGGTTTGAGTATGTGGGAGGAGATTTAGATTCGAATCCTACTAAATACCTCTGAGGGGGAGGTGAGGTGCCTTAACTATGACTAAGATCTGAATAAGATTATTTCAATGAGAATATTAGTGGTTAATAAAAAAAAAAATCTTAAATAAAGGGGGTAAATTTTTTAGATGCTAAATGGTAGAAAAATATTGTATTTAAATGAATTAATAGTGTGAAAACATGTATTATTTATCCTTCTTTGGTGCAAAACTCAATGTTACTTTTTTAATTATCCTCTCAATATATTACTCATGTTTATCAAAATTTGCAAATTTTCCGGCAATAATTTGATTTATTTATTTATTTATTTTGTTGTTGTGATTCTTTATTATTATTATTATTATTATTATTATTATTTGCATTATTTGCATTATTTAATTAAAAAAATACATGGTCTTTTTGAAAGTTTTGGAGTTTCATGGTGTATTAGATGGAAATTTCTATTTGTCAAATTATACGCACACAAGTTTGCCAATTTTTAAATCACATACATGGTTTCATAAATCCAGCAAATTCCCTTTATCGTATAATGGAGAAGGAAGATCACAAAGCCATATTATCCACAAGGCTCATGTCATTGATAGAGATTTTGACTGTCATCTAAATCAGAGGCCTGATGATGGATTTCTTAAATGGAAATGGCAGCCAAATCAGTGTAATATCTCGGGATTGGTGGTGACCACACCATTGGCAATAGAAAAAACTCTTCAAAAGATCCCATGTGTTACATATTAGTATTGTAAGACTGGCTGAGAAAGGAGAAATCTCCTACCTTGTAATGAATCTTCACATGTAGCTACGGTGGCTAATATATTGAACTTGACATGCATTTTATGCAATCATTTTTAGGTCCATACAAGAACTGTTTGTTCAAGATTCCATCCAATCATTTTAATAACACATCAAGGTTCTAAAGAAACTACAAAATTGATTCTTTGGTATGTTACATGAACAGAATGATCGATGAAGAAAAAATCAGAGGCTCATTCTTTCCGTCCAATGTCACCATCCAAAATGGCATGCCTTGTTAAAACAATCTCCTTCACAAGGTTCCTATACGTGAATGGTCTAACTGCTGCTCTCAAGAACAATTCTGGTGGTATTTTACTCTTCCTAATCCTCTTCCTCCATTTACCAAGTCCTACTGTCTTCCATTCCTCTGGACTTACTCTTGCTCTAACTCCTCTCAATGCTGTTTCATCTCCATCTTCTTCAATTTTCCCCTTCTCAGCCATTTCCATTGCCTCTAGCTGCTTCTTATACAACTTTGTTGTCCTCTCCACACTCTCCCTTGCTAATTTCTCCATTGCTTCTGCACTGCTTAGTTCCTTCTTAAACTTCTTCTCCCAGTATTCCTCGTCCTCTTCTTCATCTTCTTCACTCAAATCCTCCGGCTCAGACTCCAATTCATCATCATCGTCGTCGTTATCATTGCTGCCTTCTTCCATGTCCATAACAATGTCATCTTGATCATCAACATCAACGTAACCATCATCCTCCATCCATTCAGTGAATTCAGTCTCATTCTTATCATACTCCTCATCCTCATCAGGCGCATCGCAACCCAACTCCATTTCCTCCAACTTAGCCTTCCATTCCTTTGTATATGGATGCAACAACGGAACGGGATGATTGTTTAGCAAGAACTCCAAACACATGTTCTTCTTCTCTTCACTCAACTTCTCATACGCATTCACCACATCATCAACAAAGGCCTTCTTATTCACATTGACAATCTTACACAATCCTTCATAATATGTACACAATTCCACATCTCCATCCTCACTTCTTAACTCAAAGATAAAATCTTTCTCCGTTTTTGGATCCAAAAACAGCATCAACCCCCTAAAAAAATCCTGTTGTGGCTCAAATCTACACTGATAAACTGGCCTCTTAACATAGATTATATCAGGCCTAAACCAAGCTGCGCACTGTGTGATCAATTTCCTAGCTGTATTGCCTAATCTACCCATCAAACTCCACTTATCAATCCTCTGTTTACCAGCTTCAACAATTACTTCACTTACTAATGTCCACTGCTGCCATGGTTGTTCATTCAATCTCCATTTTGGGTGCCTGACAAATACCCAATAATGCTTAAAGCCAACATTTTTATCCATTTTTTTCAATCTCTCCTGACAATCAACCTCCATTTCAAATTGCTCAATCTTCTCCCACTCTTCTTGGTCTTTCACTTCGCCGTACATCGTGACCCGTTCGTCAGTGAACTGACCGACAATTGGATCCCCAACCACCACTCCTCGCCAAGAGTAGGGCCCGAACTCGCCGTACTTGTACCAATCGTAGGGATGTTTGATATTAGGGTCGTCTTTCTCCATAAACCGGACCATACGGTCATAGCCAAGACCAATCATATTGAGCTCGTCTTCAGAGAGGTTGTCGGCGTGGTTTCGATTAGGGTTTTTGAGGCGGTAGAAAAGGGATTCAGCCAATTTTTTAGATTTCTGCCTCGCATTTCGTTTAACTTGCCGGCGAAACTCCGCGTTGCCCTCGATTCGTCCAGGTGAAGCACCTTCAGGTTTCTTCTTGCTCCGGCCGGCGAGTGCCAGTACTTGAGGCCTAGAAAAGGAGAGGAAGTGGCGTTTAAGGGGTAGGGTTTTGAGAGAGAAAGAAGGGTTTAAGGCTTTGGAAAAGGAGAGATCTTGCGCCATCAACATTTGGACAACTACGGTTCACTGCCAAAACCCTGAATTTCATTTTCTTTATATTATTTATACGGACTTTGTTATATATATAAAACAAAGTATTTTTAATATTTTCAATGAGTCAGATTATTTTTATTAATAATGCTTTATATATATATATATATTTAAAATATATATTTAATAGCCATTTTCCGTGTAAAACTAATGTTTTTACTAAAAACTAATATTAATTCCCACGAAGAAAAACTATTAATAACAACAGCAACAACTAATTACTAACAATTAAACTATACATGTCATTTTTCACTTTTAGAATCTTTTCACTTTTTAATAATTTTCTCTTTCATCTCCCAAGTAACCGCAAAAGTAACTATTTACATTCCAAAATTATTATTTAAACTAAAATGATAAATTTAATATATTAATATTATCTCTAGTTGCTTAAATTAAGTATTGAGTTTACAATCTAGTGTATGCATAAAATTCTAACAACAAAAAAGCTATTTAAAGAATGTTTGAGCAATTTTGAACCAATTAATTGAATCTAATTATAAAAAATATGATGAATTAACAAATAAAAGAATCTAAAATTTGTCTTAATAATAATATGAATCTATATAAATTTAATAAAATAATAATAAATATTATATTAGTAATGAGTACAAGTCTTAAGTATATTATTATATATAATATTCGGATAGCACATATTCTAGGTGTATACTCATGTTTTATCTATACCGACTCATGATAAAATATTTAAAAACTTGTTATTATCCCAAACATTATTATACATAGTGCAAATAATCATAATAAGGTCCTGATAGAGCGAATACCCTAAAATATCAATTTAGTTGTTAAGTTGAGGCTTGGTACTTGCTTTGCATGAAAGCTACATTTCTACATGATTGGCGGCAGGCAAGGAGCAAAGCACAACTGATGCATACATTGTCGTCAGCGCAATCACGTCTTTTCAAGATGACAATTCCATTATCGAGTACTTTGAAATGCAATGTTTATGTTGTGTTTTTTGAGAATGGAGGTTCAGTGCACTTTGGTTGTGTAGTAAGTGATAGAGAGAGTATAATGATTGTGGGTTGTTGTTCTCTTCTTCAATGAGCTATAAATGTTAGGAGTGCAGGGGTTATGACTTATAGAGATGCACTTAGTTGGATTAAGGATTTGCATTTTACTTTAAATATAATTGAGCTAGATGCGCACTAGTTGAGGCATTGAATTATAGGGTTTGTTAGTCCCAAATAGGCAAGAAATACACTAGATGGGGGTGAATAGTATGTATTCCCAAATAAAAAATTCTTTTATAAACTTTTTAATCAAAAACAATTTTGCCTAAAGAAACAAGTTTTATCTAAAATGTAGAATAAATAATTTATAAAACTTGTAAAAATTAATGCTTTTGAAGAAATTAAATAATATCTCTTTAAATGGCTAGTGCTGCTAAAATAAATGCATAAATATAAATAACAGTAATTAAAGAGAGTAGAGATAGAGATTTTAATGACACCGAGATTTATATAGGTTTGAACCAACTGTGCTACTCCAGCTCCTAGCCACAAGTGAACTACTTGAGATTTTCTACTACATTTCTTTTAACGGCAGGAATCAATCCTAATGATCTTTTTGTAGGGATTTTTCATTGAAAATCAACCAATAAAAGTGGAAGCTCGGATCGATTTTTTCAAATCCGTGACCCAAGAGCAATTGAAATGGAAATAAAAAACACAAAACCAAAAGATCAAGAATGAGATTCTCACATTTCAATGTCTCTTCTAGAGATGACTGCAGAAACCGAGATCGATTTCCTCCACTCTCACGTACACGAACGTCTATCGAGCAGAACCCGTGCTAACGGCGGATCAAAGGTGGAGAGGAACAGTTGGCCAAAATTTCATCCCTGATATTTCCCTTATAGCCGAAATTCTCATTTATGAGAATTAACTCTTGGCTCAAATCAAGGCCTTGATTTAAGGCTTGGGCTTAATTAGATTTTAAGTTAGGATTTTAATGCCATAAATCCCTAAATCCAAATTAATTATTATGGGTAAAATTAAGTGCAATTCTATATTAATTTTCATGCATGTATTTATATAAAACCATATTATATAATGTGCATGTCATTAAATTAAAATTGATTTGCTAATTAAAATTAACCCAATAAATTAATTGAGATTCAACTTAAATCAAATACATATAAATCTATATATGTATTTTGTTTCCACCAAGAAATAAATTCCCAATTAAAATACATATCAATTAAATTATATAATGATCAATTCAATTGATCTATAATTTAATTAATTAATATTTATTTCTCCAGTCTGTATACTCCCAGTATACGGGTGATCCGACAAGTTCAAACTCAAACATTCTATGTGTATGATCTTGTAGGCCCGTCTTTATGTTGGTAGTGGGCCTAAGGCGCACAGACTGTAGGCGGGCTCTAACAAGTCATTACACCCCCAATTAAGACGGTGACAACAGTCTAATAGAAGTCTTAACCCTGTAGTTAAACTTATATATCCCATGTCGCTGATATCAGTGTCCAACACGGAGGCATGATGTCATCACCCTCTTCTGTGTCCGGACATTAGCTTGATACCGAATGAAATGATGCTCACAAACAAGTTTCAACTTGTTTGGGTGTGGCCACATTCTTATCAGTTGCATTCATCAAGAGGCCGGTGATATCTTCTCAGTGGTTTACTAAGTGACATTCCCTTCTGCATTTTCATAGTCTTGCCATGCTCATTGGCACACCTGAACTTACCCATACTTAGCACCTGATTACAAGCCTTTTAGGCGTACACCAAAGGGCATCACTGTTGGGATTTGTCACTGGAAATCACCCGATTAAAGTGGAAGAATGCGATGATTTTCTCAAATCCGTGCCCCGGAGCAATTGAGATGGAAATTGTAAAAACAAAAATTTAATAACAAGAGATAAATCTCTTACCCGGATTATCTCTACAAGAGATGGATGCAGACTACAGGAATCAAGATAGAATCCCTCCTCGTTCACGTATACGAACGCCTAACGAACACCACCCGTGCTAGCGTCGGAAAAACACGAACAATGGAGAAGGAGGAGGGGGAGAATTCGGCTATCGTGGCTTGGGTTCTCCTTGGCCGAATTACCTAGGGTTAACCCTAGGTGGCCGAAATTCTCAAGGAGAATTTCAGCCCAATTGGCTCCTCTTTGTGTGGGCTTACCTTCTTTCATTTTAGGCCCAAATCTATTTTAATTCGTCTGGTTCAAATTAATTTCAAGCCCAACTTTAATTTACCCATGTATATAATATATTACACCATGTAACATATTATTTACATTTAATTAAAATTGGTTTGACTAATTAATTTAATCCATGAAATTAAAATTAGATCTTCACAAAGTGAATTCATATGTAAGCTCATACATATGAATATTTCCACCAAGGAAATAATCTCAGAATTAATCCAATTAATTATGAGAAAGCCAATCAAATATTAATTTTATTATCATGATCAATCTAATTGATCTATATAATATGATGATTATAATCCTATCTCTCCAAAGTGTATACTCTAAGTATACGTGTGATTCCTTAAGTCATTGTTTAGTCGCTCAATGTGTACTATCCCGTGGGCCCATCTTTATGTTAGCAGTGGGCCTTTGGCCTACAGACTGCAGTTGGGCTCTAGCAAGCCACTGCAGCCCCCAATTAAGATGGAGATGGCAGTCCAACTGTAATCATAACCCTGTAGTTTGAACTTGTATATCACATGTCATAAAATATCGATGTCCAACATAGAGGCATAGATTGATCACCCTCTTTTGTGTCCGGACATTTACTTGATCCCGAATGTACTGAAGCTCACAAACAAGTTCCAACTTGTTTGGGTGTGGCCACACTCCTATCAGTCACATTCATCAAGAGGCCGGTGATATCTTCTCAGTGGACTACTGAGTAATAAATCCCTTCTGCATATCCATAGCATTGCCATGCTAAGTGACATACCCGAAAGCACCCATACTTGGCACCCTATTACAGGCCCTTTAGGTGTACCCCTAAGTATGCGACCTCACATGCGATACCATCATATGGTCAGGTCAAAGGATCCATACAAGTACTACACGAGAATCACTTGTGATACTGTGAGCGGACGACGTGTTTTCGACGGGACGTGGGACTCCCTTTCGGAAGGGGCGCCTCGATTTTGGGCGGAGCCCTCCCTCGCGTGGGGTTTTTGATTGGAAATTCATTTTTTGGAAAAAAACGGATTGTTTCGAAAAAGAATCGAGACCTAAATCTCGATAAAAAGTATAGGAGTCGCCACCCGGCTCAGCTCAACCGGGAAATTACAGTGTAGCTGAACCAAAGCGGGAACTGCCACACTTTTCAGAGATCTAGGTTCGGACAAGTCCCTTATTTCCTGTCTAATTTAAATATTATTGCCAATGTTCTATTTACGACACTTTAAATTGCTAAAGATTGATTTTTATTAAATAATACACGCAGCCCACATACGTAATAATACAGCATAATAAAAAGTAAACAGAATAAATATTTAAGAGCTTACAACCCAATTGAAAGAAAAAATAAAACTCTCGCCTCACTGTTACAATCGCCTAGAATACACGAGAATCTAAAAATATTTACAACCGCCTAAATACACGATTTAATTCTATTGAAATACAAATAAAATAGAAAATTAAAATAAAATAAAGCTGCAAAACAGAGGTTAGCACAATTTATACTGCACGCCATAAATAGGAATCAAGTAGACAGAATTGGGAAATTAAGTACTCGGGGTCATGCAATTGGGGGTAACCGGGTTAGCCCGGTCGGCCGGCCCGGTTAGACCTGGAAAACCATTTTGAAACGTCCCTGTTTTTTTGGTTTTGTGAGAAAATCGTTTTTGAAAACATTTTTTTCGGTTTATTACAATTAAGCATGCAAAGCGGGTCGGTTTTCGGGAGAACCGGGTCTCCGTCGTGGTTTTGTTCTAAATGCAATTTCACCAAAAAATAAATCTAAGGTCGTGAATGCACATACCAAAATTCATTTTTGATATTTTTGATTTTTCAAGATTTTTCTGATTTTCTAAAATTTTCTGATTTTTATGAAATTTTTGGGATTTTATGATTTTTTTTTAATTTTAGGGATTTTTTTAGGGATTTCTGCTCCTGGCCGAGGACTACAGTCGTGCGACTGTAAATTTTGCCAGAGGCAGAAATCGCTAAAAAACCCTAAAAAGAGAAACTTAAAACTGAGAAAATAAATACAGTGGTACGATTGTAAAAGGTTTGGCACGACTGTAATTACAATCGTGCCCCTGTTCTTGGGTGAAGAACAGTCGTACGACTGTTCTTGTTTTTCCAGAAATGAAAACTTAAAAACTTGAATAAAAACGCACCAAACACAAGCAAATCACCCAGAAAGCTGGAAAAAGAGAAGGAAAAAGAAGTGTCTACCTCTTGAAAGCTAATCCAACATCGAATGGACCCCTGACGTTGCTCCAATCCACGTGAATTCTCTCCTTTTCCTTGTGTGTTGAGGTTGCAAGAGAGGTCCAAAAATACTCCAAAAAGTCACGGATTCTGATGGTTTAAGTCCAAGATCTTGATGTGTTTGTGAAGTCAAGTTATTAACCTAGGGGTTTCTAACAAATTTTAAGCATTAACTCACTGGATTTGTAAAGAAAAAGATTGGAGAAATGTGGGTTTTGTTTGGTTTTTCTCTCCTTTCTCTCTTCCTTCTCTCTCTCCTTTCTTTCTCCTCCCAAAAATCTCCAGCCCCCTCCTTCTACCTAATCCTTCTGTCTTCCTTTTATTTCCTTTTTCCCGGGAAAATCTTGAGCATTAAATGCTCAAGATTTTTCTCAATTTAATTCTTGGGGGTATGGGTTCTGCAACCTGCCCCCGAAAGTACAGTCATACGACTGTACATACGTTACAGTCGTACGACTGTAACCAAAAGCCCACGACTGTAAATACAGTCGTGGGTCAATGGTCAGACTCTTTTTTTTTTAACGATAAAATTTCGTGTTCACAGGCTGCCCCTCGTGTAGCTAAAGTCCGATTTTCGAAATGGATTTAGGTACACGACAAAGAACACAAAATTTGAGATGATATGCAAGCGTGTGACTCGTGTGTGGAGAAAAATACGACTTTTGGAGTCGGGCAGTTCCTTACGCTGATTTTTATGTAAGGATGATGCATGGAGATGATACAGAGAAGAATACGACTTTTGGAGTCGGGCGGTTCCTTACGACGATTTTCACATAAGGATGACGCCGAGATGATACAGAGAAGAATGCAACTTTTGGAGTCGGGCGGTTCCTTACGACGATTTTCGCGTAAGGATGACGCCAAGATAATACAAAAAAAATGCTACTTTTGGAGTCGGGCAGTTCCTTACGACGATTTTCGCATAAGGATGACGCAAAGATAATACAGAGAAGAATACGACTTTTGGAGTCGGGCGGTTCCTTACGACGATTTTCGCGTAAGGATGACGCCAAGATAATACAAAGAAGAATACGACTTTTAGAGTCGGGCAGTTCCTTACGACGATTTTCGTGTAAGGATGACACACGAAGATGATATAGAGAAATATAAAACGACTTTTGGAGTCGAGCGGTTCCTTACGATGATTTTCATGTAAGAATGATGCCAAGATGATAGAGAGAAGAATATGACTTTTAGAGTCAAACGGTCATGTATGGTTCGCCATACAGAGCCAAAAGAAAGCATGCAATGTGTGCTTAGTGAACGTATTTATTCCTTGATCGATAATTTTGAAACAAAAATTTTTGCCCCTTCGATCAAGAATAAATACGGGAAGATGCGTTTCGGGTCACCTTTTATAGTCATGTAGGACTGAGATTTGTGAAATGTGTGAATGTGAGTGTGTGACAGCCGTGTGCGACCTGGAGCACTCAACGAACTGACACGAAAAACCTAGTTTTGTTTTATAGTCGCGGGGGGACTGAGATTTGGTAAAGGGTACGTGTGTGTGTGTGTGTGTGTATGGCAGACTAGTATGACTTGGCATACAGGATATGTCGGAAATGAGATTTGGTGAGATTATACTTACAATGAATTTTTCGCGGTTTCTTCGGGTTTCGTGCCCCTTGGATGAGGCGGTCCGTTGTTAGAAAGATTGACCGCTGACTTGTTGGCTTTCCTCAATGTGTAGGACCGGGGGATTTTCGGCAGCATAAATCTCTCTCCGCCCGGGGTCTGGCGGGGCTGCCTCCCCGCCAGACCCGCCTCCCCGAGTCTGTGAGAGATCAGGTTAGGATTCCGAGTCCAGAGACCTTTATTATGTCATTGTCGACGAGCACGCCGCCTACTACCCATACTGTGTTGACAGCTTTGTGTGAGAGGTGGGCTTGTATCACCCACACATTTCATTTGCCCATCGAGGAGTTCGCCGTTACTCCCTTAGACCTCGTTGTTATCACTAGGTTCTGGTTCGGCGGGACCCCGATCAGCTTCAACTGTTATTTGACTTGTCATCAGCTGGAGGATAATTATATAGGCAGGTTGATCGGCTGCACCCCTGAGAAGGGGAAGATCTTATGCTCCAGGGTGGAGGCTTATTGGGCTACTCGCCTATACCTGTCCGAGGAGGATGTGGAGCGGTGTGTTCGGGCTTATGTGTTCGTCTTGTTGTCAAGCACGCTTTTTCCCACCAAGAAGAGCACTTGTAATCTGACTTTGCTCCCCACTCTAGCAGATCTGGCTGCCTTTCCTTCTTTGGATTGGGCTCGAGCTGCGTTGGAGCAGTTTCCATGGACTTGACCTGTGCGCCGGGGGGTGGCAGCAGAAGATCTTTGGTTTCTGTTTTCGCCTTCTAGTATCGTCTTTCCCTTTTCCTTTTTTTTTTTTTTACAGGTCAAGAGACGTAGGGGATGCGGTTCTTGTCAGCGGACTAGCCCAACATATGAAAGTTCTGAGAGTGCCACTGCTGGTGGGCATGGCCCTGTTCAGGATAGGAGTCATCCTGTATGTTCTGCCAATGTTACGGCATCTACTTCTCAGGTTTCTTTGGGCTTGAAGGCTCATCTGGTCCAGGAGAACGCCAGCTGGGCGGTAAGCATTTTACAATCCCTGTATCATTACATGATTTATGCAATGCATGGATGAATATGCATGTATGTATGCATGTTAACTTATGTTGTTATTTTGCAGATTTAAGTGCAGATGCTCCAGGATCAGGCTAGACAGGCAGTTGCTTTTGAGGCTCCGGCTTTAGCTGCGACCCAGGAGTTGACCCGGGTACGAGTTGACATAGCCCAGATGTAGGCTGATTTGACTCGGGTGCAGGAGGACTTTAACACCTATAGAGCTTCGCATCAGAGTGAGTCCGAGGAGAAGGAGGTGGGTGAGGGACAGGATGAGAGCTAGATAGAGTGCTCTGTACTACACCTCTTTTTTTTTTTTACACAACATGGACTTCATTTTTATTATTATGGGAATTGGATGCAATGACCTATTAATGGATGTTTATGTGTAATGGCACGATGTATGCGATATGAACATCTAAGCAGAATGTCAAACGTGCATAATATCATTACGACGACATCATAATGAGTACAATAGGGAAATTAACAGTGACTTCGGCTTTAGACATCGCCCTCTTCTTGTTACCGACACGTCCTCTCGGTTTTCCGTGTCAGAGATTTTCTCTTTGTGATTTTTTTTTGAATGGTCCAAGAGTTTTGCACGAGCATTCTAGCCGAATTGATCTCTTTGTATTGATCCGTTTCGAGATTGGAAAGTACACCTTGACTATGCTCATCAGAAGTCATGAGGACGTTGCTGCTGATGACACCCAGTGGTTTGGCTTTTACCTGCCCCTAGCATTAAGGGTTTGTGTTTGGGGTATAAAACACTGAATCGGACATGGTTCGCTGCATGCTGTCACCCGTATGTGGACATTGACATGCAATGACATAACGAATGCATATTGAACATCAAAATTGAATATAAAACATCTATGACATAATGAATGTGGATGCATTAGGAAAATCCAAAGTGTGGCTCTGGTTTTGATTGATGCCCTTTCAAACTACCAATATGTCCTTTCGGTTTTCCACAGTGGAACTTTTTTTTTTTGGGATGAATGCTCGATCACTGGATAGAGTTGCCATTGTGGACGGATAACCTGAGATGAATTCAATTAACCATTGGATTCTCCTGCGGTCTGATGTCGTATTCATGTTTCCAATTCACCCCAGATTCCAGTTCAGGCAAGGTTTCCGAAGACTGAATACTTGAAATGGTTGGTAAGTGCAACTTTCCCTTGGAATATGAGCACAACAGACTTTGTAAGCTTTCCTGTTGATGGCATCGTCCCCTTCATGATTGTTGAAAGCTTTGTAAAGCCAAGTTGTCCTAACACTGTTGGTGAAGTCCACAAATGTATAACCAACATTTCCTCCAGTCTTGAAATCCATAGGCAAATAGAGGAACTCATGAGCAGAATTCCCTTTGGACTTATTCTTGTTTTCCTCTAGACAATGCTTGTCCAGAATTTGCAGCAGATCATGTCTTGGAAACTGATTTGGTAGATTTCTGATCATCAGGCTTGTTTTTCCACCAAGATTAACTTCAATCTCTTTTTTTTATTCAGCTTGGTCTCTTCAATAGTCATTTTCTTGGGTAACCATTGTTGAGCTCATTTGAAGTAGACTCGTATTCAAATTCTCTCTCTGCTCTGTTGCCCTTCTGGTGATGAGATGATGCAGAAAAATGCGATATGGAGCAGCATTGAGGTTCATTTTTTTTGAAGGAACTAAATTAAAGCCACAGCCACCTTTTGGTTTTCCTGCTGCATTCAAATTCGTGCATGTCATGTCTGCTTAATATGCCTTTTTGGATGAACAATGCATGCGTAATGTCATGTGCACAGGAATGTCATGCAAACAAGATTATAGATGCACTACAACCAAGGAAAGGCCCAGAGTTTCACAATAAGTTGGATAGTGTAGGTCATTTGAATTTCTTGGTGGCTGGTGCTTTGGATAAGTTTGGATAAGCTTGATTTCGCCTCAAGGAGGGCTTTCTGGTTTGATTTTGCCTTAAGGAGGGCTTTCTGGTTTGATTTCACCTTAAGGAAGGCTTTTTGGTTCGATCTTGCCTTAATTGGAGTTTTCTGGTTTTATTTTGCCTTAAAAAAGGCTTTCTGGGTTTGGGTGCCTCAAAGAGGGCTTTTTGGTTTTGTTTTGCCTTAAGAAGGGCTTTTCGGTTTAGGGTGCCTCAAGGAGGGCTTTTTGGTTTTATTTTACCTTAAGAAAGGTTTTCTGGGTTTGGGTGCCTTAAGGAGGGCTTTTTGGTTTTGTTTTGCCTTAAAAAGGCTTTCTGAGTTTGGATGCCTCAAGGAGGGCTTTTTGGTTTTGTTTTGCCTTAAGAAGGGCTTTTCGGTTTAGGGTGCCTCAAGGAGGGCTTTTTGGTTTTGTTTTGCCTTAAGAAGGGCTTTTCGGTTTAGGGTGATTTGGGTATCGTACGTGCTTTTTAAATTGAAGCTTTGGGGCAGGATTAATAGTGTCTTTCAAGGATTGTTGAATTGAATTAGCAGATGCCTCGGCAGAAGTGGTACCATCGTATTATTTTAGTTATCTCACAAGCTCACCTTTCAAGAGAGAGTTCGTTCAGGGCCAGGTTCACTATTAGGTTCCCCACAATACTCAGAATGATGTCATGCATTTTGATATTATGTGTGTTGGACATGTCATTTCAGATTGTCAAATGCATGCATAATGCCATGTACAAGTAATCATCACACAAGTAAGACAAAAATAAATTTCATTGCATTCATGATGAAATCAGTACATCCCATAAACAAAATGAGTCCCTTGTAAGAAGGAATCTCCAAGAGGTATCGATCTCACAGAATCCGATTATTCACCGACTGGTCACCATTTTAGCTTCAGCATCCTCGACCCACTCTTATTAGAGCAGACTTAGAACTTCTTCATCATATTCCTCTCCTCGGGAGGTTTGAGAAATTTCTTTGGTGGTCTCCCTGATTGCCCCTGGTTGTTCATCAGAGAAAGCCGAGATTTCCAATTTTCCATCATCGACCAGCTTCTGGATCTCCTTTCTTAAAGCATGACATTCATTGGTCTGATGGCCTGTGATCACGTGATAGCTGCAGAAATTACTCCTTTGCTCTGGCATTGGCGGCAAATACGGTCTGACACTCTGCAATAGACCCATATTTTTGCACCTGAGGAATAGAGCACCTAATGAGTCAGCCCATGGAGAAATGCCTTTCCCGCTACTCTCGATAAGTGAGTTTTTGGTATGCTGTGGAACGGAGTCGGCACCAACATTCATCTTGAGGGACCTTTTCGGTTCCACCTCACTAGTCAGTCTTGGCAAGCCCGAGTTTTGGAGAGACGACCCTCCAAGGTGGCGAGGACGAATGTTGGCAAATTGGGCATCCTGTTCCTCGCTGGCATCAGAGTTGGAGTCTGAGAATGTTGCATTTCTTATTTTCCCTTCGAGTTCTGCCACTCGTGCTTCCAATTCGGTGCACCTTGCCGTAAGCCTCTTTACTCGGTCAAGATCATCTCCCAGCACTTCCTTCAGCATTGCCGCCGCTTCCTTCCTGACTGCCTTCCGGAACCGTGACGAGACGATGTGATTCTCGACGATATCCGTTATGGAGCTGAAGTTCATGGGATTTGCCATTCTTGAAATCTTTTCCTTTTCCCTCTGATAAGAGCACTTATTAGCATCGACGGCGTATACTTATGAAGAACACCAGATCACAGCTGATATAAGCATGAATGCATGATGGGGTATGTATGTGCATGGATGAGTTGCATATATGACGTCATGAGGGAGATTATGATGATGATGATTTTTTTTTGGACATCCCAAGAACACCCAATGCCATGCAAGAGATAATGCGAAAAAAACCACGTGTGGACCGCCACACAAACAAAGGTTCGGTGCTTTTGGAGCACCTAGTGAATATCGTGAAATGATCGCGTGTGTGCCAACACACGGACAGAGTTTCGACACCTTGCAGGTCTATGAGATGAAGTGAAGTGGTCACATAGAGGCCAGCCTATGGACAGAGTTTTGATGCTTTTGAGGCATATGATATGAGATGATGTTTATAGACAAGTCTCGTGTAGGTAAGGACACGGACGAAAGTTCGGCGTTCATGGAACACCTTTCATGATTTGGTAATGTTATGAAATGCCCCTAGATGCGTAATAATCCGGCACTCGTGGAGCACCTCAAATAATACGATAGTGTCAATGTCATATAACAATCCGAAATGGATCGCGACACACTAACAAAACTTCGGCATCCCCACGATGCCAATGATAAATGACGTGAAGCCATGTAATGATGTCGTGTGACCTACCATACGAAAATAGGCCTAAGACCATTGTGGTCTCCTATTGAATGAAATAGTTTAGTGAAATGGCCGAGTGTATTCCAGTACACGGGTAGAACACGGGTAGTTTTAGGACTCCCGATATGTTATGAAATGAAATGGCCGTGAAGGGTATCCTTAGAGTGTCCTGGCTTTAAATGATATGAAATGATGTGAATGCTTGTGTTACACAATAATACAAGTGGCTGCACAAAAACATGGTTAGGATGCATGACATTCATGATGATGTCGTGTATGCTTTGTGAAGATAATAATATGCAGGACATAAATATGCATAACACACAAATAGAATGTCATGGCTGCATGAAAATGTGGTTAGAATAAATGCCATGCTTATGTTGATTTCTTGAAAATGGTTGCACAAAAATATGGTTAGAATGATGTATATGCAAAGTTTCGGCGTTCAGGGAGTGCCTTGGGTTTTTATGATATGAGATGAGATGAACGCGCGCTTGGTACACGGTTCGGATTTCGGCTCTCGGAGAGCACCTTGGGTTTTAATGTCGTGATATGAAATGAACTCGTGCTTGGTGCACGAATGGAATTTCGATGCTCGGGGAGCATCTTAAGTTCCAAATCATGATATGAAGTGAACACGTTCTTAGTGAACGGGCATGGTTTCGGTGTTCAAGGGAGCATTTTGGGTTTTTTTGTGATGTGAAATGAGATGAACATGCGCGTGGCACATGGTCGAGATTTTCGGTACTCGGGGAACACCTAAATGATTTAATGCATGCGATGTAATTTTCGGCGCTCGTGGAGCGCCTAAATGATTTAATGGATGAAATGTAATTTTTTTTCGGCGCTTGTGGAGCACCTAAATGACTCAATGAAATGAAATGAACTTTTCGGTGCTCGTGGAGCACCTAAATGGTTTGATGGAATGAAACGAATTTTTCGGCGCTCGTGGAGCACCTAAATGATTTAATGTGTGAAATGAAAAGTTTTCAGCGCTCGTGGAGCACCTAAACGCTTTAATGGATACGATGAAATTTTCGACACTCGTGGAGCGCCTAAATGGCTGAATGCATGTGATGAAATTTTTAAGCGCTCGTGGAGCACCTAAATGTAATTTGATACATGAAATGAAATTTTTCGGTGCTCGTGGAGCACCTAAACGATTGAATGCGTGAAATGTAATTTTTCGGCGCTCGTGAAGCACCTAAGTGACTTGATGTATGCGAAGAAATTTTACGGCGCTCGTGGAGCACCTAAATGATTTGATGGAATGCAATGAAATTTTCGGTGCTCGTGGAGCATAGATGGTTGAATGCATGAAATGGAATTTTTCGGCTCTCGTGGAGCACCTTGGGTTTTTGTGATATGAGATGAATGTTCTTAGCAAACGGACAGAGTTTCGGCAGTCGGGGAGTGCCTCGGATTTTTGTGATGTGAGATCGACATATGCATGGCACATGATCGGGGTTTCGGTGTCCGGGGGATGCATTGGATTTTTGATGATATGATGTGAATTCGAGCGGGATTTCAATACTCGGGGAGTATCTTGATTTCCGTATCGTGATGTGAAATGACTGCGTTCTTGGTGAACGGGCAGAGTTCCGGTGCTCGGGGAGCACCAAAACGATTTGATGTGTGAAATGAAATTTTTTGGCACTCGTGGAGTGCCTAAAATGATTTGATGAAATGTGATGAATTTTGTCGGTGCTCGTGGAGCACCTAAAATAATTTGATGAAATATGATGAATTTTGTTGGTACTCGTGGAGCACCTAAAGTGATTTAATGAAATGTGATGAATTTTGTCGGCACTCGTGGAGCGCCTAAAATGATTTAATGAAATGTGATGAATTTTATCGGCACTCGTGGAGCTCCTAAAATGATTTAACGAAATGTGATGAATTTTGTCGGTACTCATGGAGCACCTAAAATAATCTGATGAAATGTGATGAATTTTGTCGGTACTCGTGGAGCACCTAAAGTGATTTAATGAAATGTGATGAATTTTGTCGGCACTCGTAGAGCGCCTAAAATGATTTAATGAAATGTGATGAATTTTGTCGGTACTCGTGGAGCACCTAAAATAATTTGATGAAATATGATGAATTTTGTCGGTACTCGTGGAGCACCTAAAGTGATTTAATGAAATGTGATGAATTTTGTCGGCACTCGTGGAGCGCCTAAAATGATTTAATGAAATGTGATGAATTTTGTTGGCACTCGTGAAGCGCCTAAAATGATTTAACGAAATGTGATGAATTTTGTCGGTACTCGTGGAGCACCTAAAATAATTTCCTACTTGGTAGGCGGTGTGATGTGTGTGACCCTTGTGGAATTGTCCAAGGTTCGCATGAATGTTTGCATGACACGCGTTTCCCATGGCTACAAAATAAAATGGTTAATGCTTATGACATTCAAATGATGTATGTAAATTAATTAATTTTTTCACATAATAAAGCGATGCATGGCTACAAAAAATGTGGTTAGTTTAAATGTCACGCGGGTGATTAATGTATCTACACGCGAAAAATGGAAATGGCTGTACAAAAGATGTGGGTTAGAATCATACAAATGCTTTATATGCGGTATGTTATATTTGTGAAAAATATGGATGATGATATGTTATGGAGGGACAAGAAGACACATAGCAATTAGCACACGGATCGTAATCTTCCAACCTTATTCCTCCAAACATGGTCAGGTCGATAAAACTCTAACCGAGTCCTAGGAGGGGTTCTCTTCGATCACCAACCGGGGATGATGAAGGCGTATTTTATTTTATTCACACAATTTATTTTGGTATCCTAAGGGAATCCAACTACGGTTGCCTAAGTGAGTTCGGTCCAAAGTCGGGATAACATCAAGGCTCCCATAGCAAAATATACTCCTCACTTCTCCCCACTCAAGGGTCCGAACGAAGGGGTTCGTACGAGGCTATGGGTGGTGTTTCGTATTCGTGCCCCTAAGACCAAGAGGAACTTAGGCGACACTTCAACGATTCACCGGGCTAAATAATGGATACCTAACCTAATGCAACAAATGTCTAACTACAAAAATGCATAAAGTGCCATATAAGAATCATCCGCTTAATTTAAATTAGACACTTTTCAGGGCTTGTCAAATTCTTTTAAGTTTTTGAAAAACTTTTGAGAAATCCCCAGCGGATTCGCCACTGTGAGCGGACGACGTGTTTTCGACGGGACGCGGGACTCTCTTTCGGAAGGGGCGCCTCGATTTCGGGCAGGGCCCTCCCTCGCGTGGGGTTTTTGATTGGAAATTCATTTTTTGGAAAAAAGCGGATTGTTTCGAAAAAGAATCCAGACCTAAATCTCGATAAAAAGTATAAGAGTCGCCACCCGGCTCAGCTCAACCGGGAAATTACAGTGTAGCTGAACCAAAGCGGGAACTGCCACACTTTTCAGAGATCTAGGTTCGGACAAGTCCTTATTTCGTGTCTAATTTAAATATTATTGCCAATGTTCTATTTACGACACTTTAAATTGCTAAAGATTGATTTTTATTAAATAATACACGCAGCGCGCATACGTAATAATACAGCATAATAAAAAGTAAACAGAATAAATATTTAAGAGCTTACAACCCAATTGAAAGAAAAAATAAAACTCTCGCCTGACTGTTATAATCGCCTAGAATATATGAGAATCTAAAAATATTTACAACCGCCTAAATACACGATTTAATTCTATTGAAATACAAATAAAATAGAAAATTAAAATAAAATAAAGCTGCAAAACAGAGATTAGCACAATTTATACTGCACGCCATAAATAGGAATCAAGTAGACAGAATTGGGAAATTAAGTACTCGGGGTCATGCAATTGGGGGTAACCGGGTTAGCCCGGTCGGCCGGCCCGGTTAGACCTGGAAAACCATTTTGAAACGTCCCCGTATTTTTGGTTTTGTGAGAAAATCGTTTTTGAAAACATTTTTTTTTTCGGTTTATTACAATTAAGCATGCAAAGCGGGTCGGTTTTCGGGGAACCGGGTCTCCGTCGTGGTTTTGTTCTAAATGCAATTTTACCGAAAAATAAATCTAAGGTCGTGAATGCACACACCAAAATTCATTTTTGATGATTTTTAATTTTTCAAGATTTTTCTGATTTTCTGAAATTTTCTGATTTTTATGAAATTTTTGGGATTTTATGATTTTTTTTTTTTGGATTTTAGGGATTTTTTTTAGGGATTTCTGCTCCTAGCCGAGGACTACAGTCGTGTAACTGTAAATTTTGCCAGAGGCATAAATCGCTAAAAAACCCTAAAAAGAGAAACTTAAAACTGAGAAAATAAATAAAGTGGTACGACTGTAAAAGGTTTGGCACGACTGTAATTACAATCGTGCCCCTGTTCTTGGGTGAAGAACAGTCATACGACTGTTCTTATTTTTCCAGAAATGAAAACTTAAAAACTTGAATAAAAACGCACCAAACACAAGCAAATCACCCAGAAAGCTGGAAAAAGAGAAGGAAAAAGAAGTGTCTACCTCTTGGAAGCTAATCCAACATCGAATGGACCCCTGGCGTCGCTCCAATCCACGTGAATTCGCTCCTTTTCCTTGTGTGTTGAGGTTGCAAGAGAGGTCCAAAAATACTCCAAAAAGTCACGGATTCTGATGGTTTAAGTCTAAGATCTTGATGTGTTTGTGAAGTCAAGTTATTAACCTTGGGGTTTCTAACAAATTTTAAGCATTAACTCACCGGATTTGTAAAGAAAAAGATTGGAGAAATGTGGGTTTTGTTTGGTTTTTCTCTCCCTTCTCTCTCCCTTCTCTCTCTTCTTTCTTTCTCCTCCCAAAAATCTCCAGCCCCCTCCTCCTACCTAATCCTTCTGTCTTCCTTTTATTTCCTTTTTCCCGAGAAAATCTTGAGCATTAAATGCTCAAGATTTTTCCCAATTTTTAATTCTTGGGGGTATGGGTTCTGCAACCTGCCCCCGAAAGTACAGTCGTACGACTGTACATACGTTACAGTCGTATGACTGCAACCAAAAGCCCACGACTGTAAATACAGTCGTGGGTCAACGGTCAGACTCTTTTTTTTTTAATGATAAAATTACGTGTTCACAGATACTATACCATGTGGATATCTCGTTTAGTGGATCTATCCAGTACCATGCCCTTTTTACATAATGCCCATTAACTTGGCTGACATCCCATGTCCAACAAGGCATTAGTCCTTGTATTATATTGTACATTTTGTATCTTTTAACAAATTAATGTATTATACTTTTGTGTTATAAAATAAAGGCATGAATTTATTCATTATATATCTTGTGCAATATTATACATAGAGTATCCGATGGTCATATGTATGTCCATGTTGACAAGTGTTATGCACTTGGCAGTGAGACCATGGATAAGGAAATGATATAGCCATAAAGCCATCAATAGTCTATTCTAGTAATGTGAATGAATGGAACCAAAGACTATCATAACCTTGATTATATGGCGGTGTCTTACTGGCTATAGAACATGGATTGTCAATCAAGCTTATGGGTGCATGTAATGGGGCATGATACTAGATAAATCCACTAAGAGAAATCCACATGGTATAGTATCACAAGTGATTTTCGTGTAGTGCTTATATTGGATCCTTTGACCCGACCATAATATGGGCTTGCATGTGATCTTACATACTTTGGTGTATGCCTAAAGGGCCTATAACAGGGTGCCAAGTTTAGGTACGTTCGGGTGTGCCGGTGAACATGGCAAGGTGATGAATATGCAGAAGGGAATGTCACTCAGTGATTCATTCAGAAGATATCACCGGCTATTTGACGAGTGCAACTGATCAGAGTGTAGCCACACCCAAACAAGTTGGAACTTGTTTGTGAGCATCAGTTCATTCGGGATCAAGTTAATGTCCGGACACAAAAGAGGGTGATGACACTATACCTCTGTGTTGGACACCGATATCAATGACATGGGATGTGTAAGTTAAACTAAGACTTCTGTTAGACTGTTGTCTCCGTCTTAATTGGGGACTGTAATGGCTTACTAGAGTCGACCTACAGCCTGTGGGCCTTGGGCCCACTGCCAACATAAAGACGAGCCCACAGGATAGTACACATTGAAAGACTAAGCTTGAACTTATCGGATCAACTGTATACTTGGAGTATACTGACTAAAGGGGAATTATTAATTGATTAAATTATAGATCAATTGGATTTGATCAAAATAATATAATCAATTGATTGGGTTTCATTGAATTAATTTAAATAAATTGCTTCATGAATTTACATCCTGGTGGAAATAATTTACATATATAGGTTTATATGTAATTCATTTAAGGAGAGTCTAAATTAATTTATTGGGTTAATATAATTGGGCAAATTAATTTTAATTTAAATGCCATGTGTTATATTATATGGTTTAATATAATCATATACACATAAAATAAAAATTGAATTGCAATTAATTTTAACCTATAGTTTTAATTTTGACCTAGGGTTTTAAATGCTTTAAATAGCCACTTAAGTGAAAGAAAGCCCTAACCCTAAGATTCTGACTAAAGAATTCGGCCAACATATCTTCCCTAGAGGAAAAATTTTTCGGCCAACCCCCTAGCTCTCTCTCTAGCTTTGATCCTCCGCTAGCACGGGTTCCTGCTCGTTAGGTGTTCGTGTACGGGACTTTGGAAGAAATATGCTTTGATTTCTGCAACCTTCTCTGGAAGAGATATTCAAGGTGAGAATCAGTTTCTTCCCTTGTAATTTTTGTTGTTTTAATTTCTATTGCATAAGCTCTTGAGACCGAGTTTGAAAAAATTTAAATCAGCTTCTGCTGCCAATGGTTGATTTTCGATGAAAAACCTTTACACTTTGATCTAGGATCAAGATAGTCGATGTTTTTTGCAAGCTTAAACACCAAACTTTTGCAACTTGTTACTTTTCAAAGATCAACAACCAAACTTTTACAAAACTTTGTTGATAAAAACTTTAACAACAAAGCTCCCCCTCACACTAATATCCCTTAGTGTGATTTT
Source organism: Euphorbia tirucalli (assembly GCA_039660915.1). Taxonomy (NCBI): domain Eukaryota; kingdom Viridiplantae; phylum Streptophyta; class Magnoliopsida; order Malpighiales; family Euphorbiaceae; genus Euphorbia; species Euphorbia tirucalli. The sequence continues at coordinate 46,332,995 of CM077636.1, forward strand.
ATAATTCACTCAAAGTATTGAATTTGAATGTGTACGAATTGCTTTGATGAAGACTTAAAAGTCTTTGAATAGCTCTCTTTAAAGTGTGTTGGCAAGACTACTCAAGAATGCTTGTATTGTATGCTTTGTAAATTGTCTTCCCACATGTTGCAATTATCTTCTATTTATAGGCATTGGAAAATATAACCGTTATTTGAGGAATTGGTTTGAAGTTGATTTCTAAATTCTGTCCACTAATGTTCATGTCTCTGAAACTAGCCGTTGCATAGTGTTTAGCCTTTTGAAGATTTGAATTGAACTTCTTCAGGTATCTGAATGTAGCCACTATACAGTGTTTAGGTCTATGAAGATTATTGAACTTCTTCAGTTCTCTAAATGTGACCGTTATACAGTGGTTAGGCATCTGAAGATTTGCATTGAACTTCTTTGGGTCTCTGAATGTGGCTTTTATATAGTGTTTAGACCACTGAAAATTTTAATTGAACTTCTTTAGGTTCTTCAATGTAGCCGTTATATAGTGTTTAGGCCTCTAAAGATTTGTGACAGAATTTCTTAAGTTTTCAGCCTTCTGAAGCAATGTTACACTTATTACTCCAAACTTTTTATCCTCTTTTTATAAAGTTTTCCAATGTCTATGTAAGTCTTCATCTTATACTTTATTAACTAATTAAAAATAAAATCACAATTTTTCTTAATTGATTCTCAAAGTATTTATTATTTTTACCATCTTCAATTATAATGGTTCAACATGGTTCCTCTTTGATGGCAATCAAGCAAGAATTATTCGCAATTTTCGTTTTGTTTTTGTTTGGTAGTGTACAAATAATGTAGCTCGTACTCGAGGTAGGGGTGCACACGGTCGGTTAACCGATCCATGTGGACTTTTGTTAACGGTTAACCACTTGAACGGTTTTTTTAATTTACTAACCGTACACTGTCCATTAAATTCGGTTAACCATTATTCGGTTAACCATTAATTTCGGCTGGTTAACCATTTTTTTACGGTTAACCATTTCCGAAATAAACATTATATTTTAAACCTCAAAATTTTAAATCGTAAATTTCAAATATCAAAGACAAATATGAAATTATAAACCATAGTCTTAATAATTGATTAAAAATGACATTACAACTAGAAGTGAGCTGATTATGTTTGTCGGTGAATTAATTGTTACCAATTAACAGATTGAGACACCTGACGTACTTTAGAAGTATTGCAAGATAAACTGTTGTACAAGATTAGCTTTCTCTTCTAAGTTATGATGTAAATCCATGTTGGCATTACGCCTTCTACCTATAAATATGACAGAAACCTTACAATCTTGTAGCCTTGCATCTTACAGATCATAAGAGAAAAAAAAGGCAAGAATTAGCATAGATTTCATTTACGGATATTTAATTATGAAAGTAACATAACAAATTAATCAATATATTTTTCCAGTACATGACAATTAAGCTATTCGGACTCTATAAACCTCAAGTATTGATGAATTTCTATAGTGATTCAAGACGATATCAATCTGGGACCACTACGATTGTGACATATCAATAATAGCTTTGACGTATCAAAATCACAATGAATTTTTATAAATACTAGATTTTATTTTTGTAACACAAACTTAATTCTCAATCTACATCCATTACATACACTTGTTGATTTATAAAATCAAGAAATTATTAGATGAATTTCTATTTGGATTTAGGTGAGCAATGAGTTAAAATTTGAAAGTAATAGGTTGGGGTTTGACCTTTATTGGCTAGATTGTAATAATGCAGTCTTATATATTATAGGATGTAACAATTAATATTATTGTTAAATTACCGAAAAATGTTTTCTCCATAATACAAAAATGTATCTTTAGTATTTTCCTTTTCATCTCTAAAAATTCAATTTTTTTTTCTAGAAATATATATATATATATATATATATATTTATATATTTTGGAAAATAAAAATTAAATTAAGGACAAAAATTACATTAAACATATTGGAAACTATGGAGGTAAAATTACATTAAACATCCAAATGTTTCACCATTAATTCATATAACCTATATATCCAATTATATAATTAAAAAATTTTTTTTTTTCAACGGTCGGTTAACCGAGTCCATATGAACTTTAGAAACCGAACCCGAAAATTTTTAAAAACAAAAACCGTACACTAGTCCATCGGTTTCGGTTAACCATATTTTCTATCCGGTTTCGATTCGGTTTCACGGTTTTTCGGTTTTTTTTTGTGCACCCCTAACTCCAGGTGGATTAATTTAATGAATTACCAAAAAAAGGAAGGAAAAACAAATATTCTAAACGGCGTCGTTTCATCACTTTTAAAAAGCCCCAAAGAAAACGCTGCGTTTCGAAATGGTTGTCTTCTTTAGTTGACAGAATACACAGGAGATCAGATTCCTCTTCCCACCGAAGGAGGAAACTGAGAAACGCCGGGAGAAATAAAATGATGTCGTTTAAAAGAAACCACACGACGGAGCTTGGATGCATAGCCTGCGAGGAGCTGAGCGACCTCGGGGCTGGAAAGGAAGGTTGGCTGGTCCAAAACCCTAACCTTCACTGCGCCCTTGACACCCACTCACTCGCCTTAGCTAATCGCTTTCTCATCTTAGTTACCGGTTGGGACGAAAGTCCCCGCCTTAAGATCCGACCCGATTTGTCTCCGATCGATTCGGAGTCCATCACCGCATTGGAGTGGCTCGTCTTTGATGACATTCGTGTGATTGCCGTGGGGACCTCTCGTGGTTATTTATTGGTTTACTCCTTGGATGGAGATTTGATTCATAAACAGGTTTGTTACTTAGTTAGCTTGTTAAATTCAGCTCAGTATTTGAATTAGAAAGAAGAAATTAGCGTTCGATTTCTTGTGCAGATGATATACCCTGCGCGAATTTTGAAAATCAGAATCCGTGGAACTAAGAAAGATTTGACTGAGCATGCATCATCTTCTTCAGAAGAGATTTGTGTCATTATGCCTGGTGTTGTTGCCCGTTTGGATGGCTCTGATTTTCAGGTATATATCTTCAGATTGTTGTTTAGAGATGTCTGAACTAGGATGATTGGATCATCATGAATTAAGTAAGGTTTACAATCAGATATGATGAAGTGTGGACTATCCAATGTTATTTACATTTTTTTTAATTGATATAGAATATGCTGCAAGAATGGCTTCAAGAAACTCATTCTCAGTTTTGGAATGAAAAGCCCATAAATAAGGATTCTGATGCTTCAGGAACTACTTTCAAGACAATACCCCACCGTATATGGAATGTTAGTAAGTATGGGTCGTGTACTGATGCAGCCATCACTGGTGTAATGCCGCCTCCATTAATGGAAATTGAGGTGATTACATAGATTTTTCTTTTCATTGTTTCAGTACTTTTGATGCTACGATTGAACTTGAATTGCAAAAGCCTTCCTTTTCTGTGAGTGCCATGATTTTTGCGCTTTGAAATTGAAAAAACAATGGTTTCTTGTACTCGTTTTCTGGTTTCATGTTCCTCCCTATTGTTTGTGCATTATAATTCCACTAGTGATTTATATATTATTTCTGGTATTTGAATTCAGCTGCTTTTATTGTTGGGCAGTCAAGTCAACGATACTATTGTGCAGTCACTATCGGGGAAGATGCTGTAATTTCGGCTTACAGGTCTGTATTATATGCAATTATGTTCTGTTCTGCAGATTTATGTCAGCATTTAAACGGTAGCAAGTTGACAAATTTTAGTTATTGAAAGACTTTCAGAAGACAGAAGCAGGTCTCTAGTGGGAGCTCTTCTTTCAAAAGTTGTTCCTGCGACATTCTCAACAATAGCCTCTGTCTCCAAAATGATATGGCGCAGTGAAAAAAGTCCAGCCAAAAAACCAGAAGCAAAGCCTCAGTCATTTGCTAAAGGTGAGACCAGAAGTCCTCAGTTCCTCGATTTAAAAGAACTCACAAGAAGGGTGCTAATTTTCATTTTCCTTCAAGTCTCATTTGTTCTTGAGCTTCTTGTGCTTTTTCTTCCGGTATAATGGTATCACTGCTGGCTATTTGGACTGTTTAAGTAAACCTTTTTTAAGCCTGGGTTGTGTTTCAACGTCCTTCCCTTATTCAATCGTATTATTGAAAGTTCAACTTTCTTAATTCAGAAGACTTCTGAAACGTATCTCAAAAAGTTTTATCGCAAGCCTATTACTCCTACTTTTTCCTCCTCTATATATATATATATATATATATATATTTCCGTCTTGGCTTTCTCTGTTTAGGTCTGCCCACAACATTTTCTCTACCTCCTTTCCTTTGTAAATTTCTTGGTTTTCTGTTATGGTTAGAGATGTCTCCTATTGTAAAAGACAGAAATGTTAAGATCATGTGCAAACAAACAAGCAAGCATTAACAAATAAGTGCTTTGCTGGTTTTATTCGCATCATTAAATTCATTTTAGGTATTATTCTGTAGGTTTTCTTGTAATCCGTATGTTATGTAAATGTGCTTTTGCTTTGAAACTCTATAAGCTTAGATAACAGTTTGCGATTAACTTTGTCTTCTCTCTTTAAACCCTTGTTGTGTGATTGAATGTTATCATGATGTTGCAGCTTCTCCGTTGACATGTTTGAAGGATCAGCCAAGGAAAGGTGAGAAGCTCACATTATCGCCAAGTGGAACATTGGCTGCAATAACAGATTCACTTGGTCGTATATTGCTCTTAGACACTCAAGCACTTGTAGTTGTACGACTTTGGAAGGTTTTCTCTCGGTGCTCATAAATTTCAATATGTTCTTGGCTTTTTGTTTTCTCTCTCTTACACCAGGCATCAATTTGTGCAGGGTTATCGTGATGCTAGCTGTTTCTTCTTAGAGATGCTGGTTAAAAAGGATAATGCAGGGGCTAGTTCCTCGTATTATGTTCCATCAAAGAGCGATTACTGTCTCTGTCTAGCTATTCATGCACCCAGGAAAGGAATTGTTGAGGTTCGTTAATTCTTGCTTTTGATGTTCGTTCACCCTTATTGGTGGATGAGGTGATTTATTGATTTAAGTAGGTTGCTTCTGCATAACAAATACAATGAATGCTCAATCTGACTTTTGATCTCTTTCAAGGTGGAGAAGTATTGATATGTTAAATTATCCAGCTTACACAGATTATATTTTGTTTCCATGGCCAATTTGTGCAGGTGTGGCAGATGAGAACTGGACCGCGGCTTAGGACAATCCGGTGCAGTAGGGGTAGTAAATTGCTACAACCAACATACAGGTTTGGATCATCATTAGATTCCCCTTATGTTCCCCTGGAAGTGTTTTTGTTGAATGGGGAATCAGGTCAATTATCGGTTTTGAATCGCTCCCTTACTTGATTGTTGTTCATTTTTTGTAATTTTCATTCTTTCATTCTTCTGCAATATCTCTGTTCATTTGCTGTATGATATCGTAGATGTTAATGTACAAATGAAAGGCAGATTTAACATCATAATATGCTCGATATTCAGAGACTTTCTGTATGAATCGACATTCAGCTTGTGGGAAAAGATACTTGAATTTTATGGCACTAGCTGAAATTGAGCTTAGAACCACAGAAGTCAAAGACAACATCCCTATACCGTATGAGATGAAGAGGATCCATTACGAATAATTTGGAACAATTACCAAGCTTTCACCCATTCTTTTTTTTTTTTAATTAAAATGACTTCCACATAAATCATTTTCTGTTTACTGACAAATTCAATATTAAACTTTGTTTTTAAATAACATTTTTTCATTTATATTTTTTTCAGAGAAGCTATGCTAGATGCTTTTCAGATTCGATGATTTAGGCTCTATGTTTCTAGAACCTATGATTTTTTTTATCATTGGGCAAGTCCACTAAATAAAATGAATATAAAAAAACAAATGCAGTGACACTTTGATTTTTTTTTTTTTCCATTTCAATATTTTCTTAATATCTTATAATAACTAATTTTGCAATGCAAATCTTTCTTATTTTCTGCCAGCAAATTTTTACCAATTAAAACCATACCTATTTGTCTAATTTTCTTCAGAAAATTCCTTATTAGTTATCCTCGTTGAATTCCATATTTCGTTTGTCAACATTTTCATTAATATCCATAAATGCCCTTGTTTTTCCAAACATATTTGTTTATGCACTAATAGACTTCAAAGTGAAATTTGAGCTAGTATTGCCTACTCACAATTGGTTGTTGGCTCTTTAAACATTTTCTTTTAAAAGAAAAGGTATACCAAACAAAGATTAATTTGGTAATAATACCTATTATTATATGTCAATTGCAATCATTTTGATCATTTCACAGCAATGGCTTCCACTCTTATTCCTCTTTTCCTCTCCGCGGTCTTCTTCATTTTCCATCCTTTTCTCTCAATAGCCGACATTCACAGAGCCAAAACCTTTCTTAAATCAAATGAAATAATTCCTCTCCATGATGCTTCTCCAACTGTTTACTTTGAGGTTACAAAACCCGTTAATGTCCCCAATTCTAAGCCCTGTATACACACTCTTCTTCATCATGATTTTGGGTATACTTATGGAAAACCTCCTGTTCTTGCTAATTATACCCCTCCCTCTCATTGCCCATTTCCCCATTTCTCCAAAATTGTTTTTGAATGGAATGCAACTTCTATAGGTCGACAATTTGATCGCATTTTTGGGGTTTGGCTAGGCGGTGTAGAGCTTTTCAGAAGCTGCACGGCGGAGCCTAGGTCCACTGGAACTTTTTGGTCAGTCCAAAAGGATATTACTAGGTATTCTTCATTGCTTGTTAAGGATGAAATTCAACAACTTGCTGTTTATATTGGTAACATTATTGATACTACTTATACTGGGGTTTACCATGTTAATATTACTCTTTATTTCTATCCTGATAAAGAGAAATTGGATTACAGTGTTGATGATTTGATTAATTTGAGAGCTCCAGTTGTTTCTAATGCTGATTTGATCTTACCCATTTCGCGAAATTCGCCATTGAATGATGGGTTGTGGTTTGAAATTGAGAATAATTCCCAAATCCAGTTGAAGGAATTCCAAATCCCTCAAAATGTGTACAGGGCTGTGTTAGAGGTTTATGTTTCTTTCCATGAGAATGATGAATTTTGGTTTGCAAATTATCCAAATGATTATATTATTGCCAATAATCTCACTGATACTACTAAAAATGGTCCTTTTAGAGAGGTAGTAATTAGCCTTGATGGCGATGTTGTTGGTGCAATTTGGCCTTTTACTGTGATTTATACTGGTGGGGCCAATCCTCTTCTATGGAGGCCAATTACCGGCATAGGTTCATTCAATCTGCCCTCTTATGACATTGAAATTACACCATTTCTAGGGAATATATTGGATGGGAAGATTCATAAATTCGGGTTCACAGTTACAAATGCTTTGAATGTTTGGTACATAGATGCAAACTTGCATCTTTGGTTAGATCATAAGAGCAAAAAAACTCAAGGGAAAGTTTTGAGTCATAAGACGAGACCTCTATCGATATTTTCGGTCTCAAATTTCATTGATTTGAATGGAACATTCTTCACATCTGCGCGAAGAAATATTTCGTCCACGGGATGGGTAAGGTCTTCCTTGGGGAAAATCGCTACACATTTTAAACAACAATTTCATTACAGAAACTCAATGGAGATGGGTGAGAATAAGAATTTGCAGATTGCGAATCAGACAATTCGATTTAGTGATAGTGTTTCTCTTAGAAAAGCCAAGTCTTTGGTACATTCATTCGAGTCATTGAAAAAATTCGATCTGGATTTTCACTTTGAGTCGTCGGATCAAGGAAATGAGAGTTTCTTGTGTACAACAAACATTACACTGGGTTTCAATGAGAAGAAATCAAGTAAAAAATCGATGACAAGTCGTGTGAAAAATGTGCAGAATGGGGATGGTGTAATGGTTGTGAAGAACAATTTGGTGATTAGTGGAGAGGGAAGTACAAAGCAGGTGTACAAATATGAAGGAAGTGAATTCTGCTACTTCAGGAATGTGAGCAGCTCAAATTATACCATTCTTTATGACAATGTCAAGAATAAATGCAATGACTGAATTCCAATTCTTTCTTATTAGACCTAGTCCTTCACATTCCAAAAATCTGCAAATTTAAATAGAATTTCAAGTGTGTACTATTCTATATATATCTTTCCAACTAATTAATCAAGTTGTCCTTGATTCTTGTGTTTTTTAACAATTCCCTTATATATGCTTATTATTTTAGTCTCTTTATTTCAATTTTGTCACTTTTGATTCATATTTTAGTGTTTCTCAAAATTAATCATTCACTCAAGAGAGTTTATTTAACAGTGTATCACATGTGCCACCAAAAACATAAATGTTTTAAACTATATTTTATAGTTAAGTATGTGTACATATATTTAACAGTCAATCAAAATTAGCTATGTATGTCACTAAATATAAAAGTTAAAAAAAAAAGTCATTGAAAGTGATTAATAAGTTTTACAAATTTTAGTTAGGCCTTAAACCCAATTAGCCCTCTAAATTATTTTTTTAAAATTCAATTTCGTATTTCAACTCTTAAAATCAACAATTTAATCCCTTATCTATTCAATAGTTGTAATATACACACAACAATAGAAACAAATTAACCAATACAACACATATAATAAAAGATAATTGTTCAAGACATCTTTTCGGAATGTAGTGGAATAAAACAAAGGGCCATGAATACTCGACAAACTAGGGGAGGGGCAAAGGTCGGTTCGGTCCAACAATCAAACCGAACCTAGAACTTAATAATGAAAATAGTTAGGACCAAATACCAAACCTAATAGAGTTCAGTTCAGTTCGAACTGAATCGAAATATTTAAGTTCGGTTAAATTTGGTTTAAGAAAAAACCTAATTGAGATATTTGAAATTATAATATAAAGTATAAAATATCAATGATGATTCAATATAATATAAAGTATAAAAGAACATCACTAAAAAGTTCAAAAATTACAATCTGACATTTTAATTATAATCAAACTTCAAATTGCAATATTTAACAAACCAAAATGATAAACCAAATTATAAATTTTTTATTATAATTTTTAATAGGTTCAGTTTTCGGTTTTTTAGGTTCTTTATAGTAAAACCAACAACCAAACAAAAAACGGAAATTATCTTATATAAAGACTGAAAACCGAACCGAATTTGGATTCGATTCGATTCGGTTTTGTCATTTTTTTAGGCTCGGTTCGGTTTTTTTAGGTTTTTTGCTCTCCCCTACGACAAACTACAATTATTGTCTGCATAATTTGCTACTTTAGAAATTAGAGAAAGGAAAATAAAAAGCAATCAAATGACATAAAAAATATATAAATAGAGATATTTTTACAGAAGCCCTATAAAAAAAAAATTGGTAACATCCATGGTGTAAAACCCATACCTGGATCGTCCACCTTGGCCCAACCGAATTCGAAGGCCAGACCGGTCCAATTACTGCAAAATCAGTGAGTCATCAAGACCCGTAAAAACCCAGTAACCCATCCAGGTTAACTAATAATCCAATGAACCGGAACTGGTTTTATGAGTTAATTGAGTCAAAAATCTTGTTTTAAAAAAAATAATTTCAATCATTTACAAATAAATACTTATTACTTTAAGGTCTCAATTTATTAAGTTAATAACATCTTAACTCAATTGCTTCAAAAGAGGCTTTCTGTTCTCCCTTTGACATTCTTATTGGTTATATAAGATAATAAAAGATGTCAAAATGAGTTATTTTCAAATGTGAGATTTGTTTTCTCCTTATAAGAGATGCTCAAAGATCTTGATATATGTAAATCCCACAATGGAAAATCATTTTTCCAAAAATTTTTGACATCCTTTAACTTAATATATAGGTGTCATTGTGTGAAAATATTAGATATTAATATTAGATATTATAAGAATATTTTTATTTATCCATTTTATTTTTGTAAAATAATTCATTCGGTTCAACAACGTTTAACTCCGTTTCGGATCTCATAACCATGGTAATATCTTCTATTTCAACTCAAGGTCCTTATCGATCCATGAACATAATTTTTTTTTTATTATTATTTTTTTGGCTACATTTAAAACAAATATGACCGACTGAATAATCCGTTGTTTTGCATTTGTTTGTGTTGTTTTCTAAAAAAGAAATAATTGATTAGTAATAATGCAGCACTTTCAATCATTGTTTTCGGCTACGAAAAAGAGAGCAAACAATTTGTTAGCATTGTGGTTTACTCCCCAAATGAAGCCTTCTCCAACTAAAACCAACACCAACAACCCAACTACCATTCATAGCCATGGCTTCCACCCTTCTTCCTCTTTTCCTCTCCTTCTTCTTCTTCCACCATTTTCCCGCCACAGCCGACATTCACACAGCCAATACTCTTCTTAAATCAAATCTCCTTTCTCAACCCGATTCCATCCCTCTCAATGATACTTCTCCAACTGTTTACTTCGAGGTCACAAAACCCATCAATGTCCCCAACTCTAACCCCTGCATTCACACTCTTCTTCAACATGATTTTGGCTATACCTATGGTAAACCTCCTGTTCTTGCTAATTACTCACCTCCCTCTCATTGCCCCTTTCACCATTTCTCCAAGATAGTCTTTGAATGGAATGCGACTTGTAAAGGTCGACAATTTGATCGCATTTTTGGGGTTTGGCTAGGAGGCGTAGAGCTTCTCAGAAGCTGCTCGGCGGAGCCGAGAGCTACTGGAATTTTTTGGTCTGTCCGGAAGGATATTACTAGGTACCATTCATTGCTTGTTAAGAATGAGACTCAAGAGCTTGCTGTTTATCTTGGTAATCTTGTTGATGCTACTTATACTGGGGTTTATCATGTTAATATAACTATTTATTTTTATCCTGCTCAAGAGAAATCGGATTATAGTGTTGATGCTTTGAGTAATTTGAAAGCTCCACATGATTCCAAGGCTGATTTGATCTTACCCATTTCGAGAAATTTGCCATTGAATGATGGATTGTGGTTTCAGATTGAGAATAATACCCAAACCCAGTTGAAGGAATTTCAAATCCCAGAAAATGTTTACAGGGCTGTATTGGAGGTTTATGTTTCTTTTCATGAGAATGACGAATTTTGGTATGGAAATTTTCCAAATGATTATATTATTGCCAACAATCTCAGTGATACTCCTGGTAATGGTCCATTTAGGGAGGTTGTTGTTAGTCTTGATGGAAATGTTGTTGGTGCAGTTTGGCCTTTTACTGTGATTTATACTGGCGGTGTTAATCCCCTTTTATGGAGACCAATTACTGGCATAGGTTCGTTCAATCTACCCTCTTATGATATTGAAATTACTCCATTTCTAGGGGAGATATTGGATGGAAAGATTCATAAATTGGGTTTTGCAGTTACCAATGCTTTGAATGTTTGGTACATAGATGCAAACTTGCATCTTTGGTTGGACCATAAGAGCGAAAAAACTCGAGGGAAAGTTTTGAGTCACATGAGTAAGCCTCTTTTCTTATCTCTGGTATCAAATTTCAAGGGTTTGAATGGAACATTCTTGACAACTGCACGAAGGTCTATTTCCTCGGTTGGATGGGTGATGTCTTCCCTTGGGAAAATCACTACACATTTTAAACAGGAATTTAGTTACAGAAACTTCATGGAGCTGGGTGAGAATGCGAATTTGCAGACTGTGGATCAGACAATTAGTTTTAATGACAGTGTCTTTTTCAGAAAGCTTACCTCTTCTGTTCATTCATTCAAATCGTTGAAAAATTTTGACTTGGATATGTATTCTGACTTATCTGATCAAGGAAATGGGACTTCCCTGTATATTACAAACGTTACACTAGGTTTCAATGAGAAGAAATCAGAAGACTCTAGTAAATCAACAACCAAGTCTCTGAAAAATCTACAGAGTGCAGAGGGTGTAATGGTTGTGGAAAATAACTTGGTGGTTAGCGGAGTCGGAAGTACACAACAGGTATACAAATATGAAGGAAGTGAATTCTGCTACTTCCGGAATGTTAGCAGCTCAAATTATACCATTCTTTATGACAAGGTTAAGAATAAATGCAATAAGAAGGAAAATTCTCTTTTTGGTTTCTGCCTCAGTAAATGGTGGGCACTTCCATCTCGAAGAGCTTCTCTTGCATCAGAATTGTTGAATCCCAATGGTGTGTAATTATTTGACTCCACCTTTTCATTATTGCTTCATGAAGGGATTCACGTTCAAGTAGTCTGCAAACTAAATAAATTTCAAGTGTGTACTATTCTAGATCTTTTTTAACCAAGATGTCCTTGCTTGTGTTCTTGTATCTTTTCTTTCAATAATTTTCAATGAGATTGAATTTAACTGTAATGAGGGTAGGACAAGAAGATTTTTCATACATTACAACAGTAGAAGTTTCTTCCTAGCAATTGAATGTTTTAATGGTTAAACTCAGTACTATTGTGACATTCTAAATTTTTATAAAGTGCATTGTTATGGCTAATACTAATTAGCTTCTTTTGTTATGTTTTAAAGTAGAGGCAAGTTGGACATACAGGTAATTCTAATCCTTGGCATTTGGTGTTCTAAAACAACGGCGAACTTTTTTTTTTTTTTTCCTCAACTGATTGGGCCTGTTGCTCGTATTGTTACAGTAGAGTGCAGATAGTTCACCTTGGTGATTTCAGTTACCATTTAGCATCTTTTTATCTGCCGCTGATGTTCATTTGTAGATTTTTGGGATTTCAGTTGCCACTATTTTGTGTTCTTACTTCCAAAAGTTTTAATTCTAGAAATCAGGAAATTGCAGTCTATTTACTTATTTTACCAATTTACCTCAATTAACCATGTAGAATCCTTCAGTCTTACCATATGAAATTAGATACTTATCAGTCTTACTTATTCTGTTGATTATTGCCAGCTCTTGCATTTTCAGATCTTTCAGTTATAACTAGATGTTTTGTGTGTTATGTCCTTCAAGGTGATTCACATCAGTGATATCATAGATAATTTTGGAATTTAGCATCTCTGGTTAACAAATTTGAACGTATTGATTTGCCTATCTTCTTTAGTTCTTTTTCCAAACTGTTGAAGTCCAACTTGCATTGCATCACAAAGTAGTAAGAATATACTATTTACTCTGTCATCCTCATTTCCTCTGGATTTTGTACATCCTTTTCTTCTTCTTGCCTATTGTGGCGATTGCGCATTCTGTAGTATCTTTATTTAGTTCAAGGATGACTATATGTTCTTGTGTTTTGGACAGAAAGAGTATTAGTAGTATGAGTAGTAGTTAAGTGAGATAGTAATCCTCCGTCAAGGCATCACCAATCAGTTTTTGCAGTTCGGGGATTTGGATACTGATGCTTTCCAGCCAGGCCACAACTATGTTTTTATTAATATTAAAAACGATGATGATGCAATTGCCACCTTGAAGGCCCTCCAGGGTTTTCCACTCGCTGGCAACCACCTAAGGATTGAGTTTGCTAAGGCGGTTAGTTTTGATTCTTTTGCCTCTTCTACTTATTTCTCGTTTATGTGTCTATGACTTTGTATTTGTTCCATGAGTTCAATTCAATTGATTGTTTCTTAGCTATAATTGCAGATAATATTATTATGTCCATACAGGAGAAATTGAATGAACTTTATTCAGTAGAAGAGAAAATACTTATCTAAAAATAATAAATTTACTCAACCAATCAGTTACAAGACTCAATTTGATAACAATACCATCATATTTCAGAACTCATACTCAACACCGTTAAGATAATTGATGGCCAAAAGACTAAAGAATTGATGTATATTACTTAAAAGACTGCCGCTAAGACTTGTAGTTTTCCTATTGCCACTCAATTTTCAGTTTCATGCCAATATTGATGAACATATCCAGAGCATTACATCCATAGCTACAAAAGTTTATCATTCTAGCCTTCTGGGTTTGATTCATTATTAGTTTTAGCAATTTTCTGGTTTCTATTTCTTTTCTGTTGTTGCTCTAGCAATATACATAGGTTCTGTATTTTGGGAAGATGGACGTGGATTCTGTTAAGGTTCAAAATATGCATTCTCTTCTTAATGGTATTGCAAATGAGAATATGTTCGAAGGCATAAAAACTTGCTAACAAAACTCCTTTCTCTGAGTCATTTATTTATCGCGGATGGTTGATAATTTTTCTTCCAACCGCATCTAAGGGAATGGCTTCATGTTACACATTGTTTGCACTCATGTGAATTGGCTTCGGGTCAGATAGTTAATTTTGCTAAATCTTCTTTGGCCTTTAGCAAAAATGTGGATCCTGTTTTGAGACAGCATTTATGTGATCTTTTCAATATTCCTGCTCCATGAAATCCTGGTTGCTATCTTGGAATGCCTATGAACGTAGGGCACTGTAGAATTGCTAGTTTTTCTTACATTAAGGAGAAAATTCGCAAGAAGCTTCTATCTTGGAAGAACAAATTTTTATTTTGGGGTGGAAAAGAAGTCTTAATTAAATACGTATTGCAATCTATTCCAGGAAACACAGTTCCTCCTCCCTAGAGGTTTGATTGAATCTATCCATTGCCTCCTTAATGCTTTTTGGTGGGGATCTTTGACGTTGGGAGTCTTTATGCAAACCGAAAGTTCATGGGGGCCTTGGTTTTAGAAATCGTTTTGATTTTAACATTGTTGTGCTTGGTAAGCAACTTTGGAGATTCATTGTCTCACCTGATTCTTCAGTTGCTCCCATCTTTAAAGCTCATTATTTCCATGATAAAGATGTGCTCCAGTAGTACTGTTTGGGTTCACATCCAAGTTTTGTTGGTGCAGTGTTGATGCTGCAAAACGTTTTGTTTGTCAACAGATTAGATGAAGAGTTGATGATGGGTTGAGATTGTGTATTTTTAGAGATCCACGGCTCTATGATAAAGACATTCCGTTTACCTCTACAGACTGCTCGTCCACTTTACAAAACTCCAGAGTTTCATATCTTAGGGTAAGCTCCTCAAGACAATGGAATATCTCTCTAATCCATCAAGTTTTCAATCAGAAAGATGCTAACAGCTCTATTGGTTTGTGTTTCAATGATAGTGATTCTCTTTTCCAAACTCTGCAGTCTTGGATTATCTTGACGGAATGGAATATTCTTTAGGCGATTTGGTGCAGGAGAAATGGTTTATTTGGCAGAATCTCTTGTCACTTAATGCTGCAAATTCCAATATATCACATTTTGACAGTGTTTCTAGCTTGGGATAATGTTGCTGAATCTGGTTGGCTAGCTCTGGTGTCTCCTTTTCAAAGGTGCAATGTTGACGGTGGGATGTTGGAGCGAAACAAAGGGAAGGCTGGTTTCGGTTTGCTTGGGCTGGGCTAGTAATTTCTTGCAGCCAAAACTGGGAATGTTTGTTGTAAAATGGAAATCCGTTATCTTCTTTTCAGCAACCAAAAGGACTTTTATCAACATGGTAAATCCTTCCAGCTTTGGCACTCCTACAACATATTATTAAAAAAAAATATGTGCAAAAGAGATAAAATGATCCTATGTTATATAAGTTTTTGATTTATCCATAAGCAGCACTATAAAGAAATAGTGATTACCGGTCCATTTACCAAATCAGAAATATAACTTAATGGTATCTATTATGTGCTTTCAAGAATTCACCTTTGAGAATATGTATAATAGCAAACTATTACCTTTGCTAAATATTTGTAATTGTAAATGCTACAATGTCAAATAAAAATCAATTATGATGGTACTTTAAAATTATGCATAAATAAAGAAAGCACATAATTAACGCAAAAGTAATAATAATAATAAAAAATACATGTGGTTTGCGGGATTCGTGAATGTAGGTCTATGTTTTAAAAGTTGGTAAATTCAGATCACTGGTTACAACGTTAGACAAATAAAGACCTTCATCTAACATACTCTTTTAAACCATCATACCTTTGGATTTTGGTCTGAAATTATATATGTTGATTGATACGAATACAATTGATTTTAGTAACGAAACTTTACAATTTTCAAAGAAGTGCATGTATTTTTTTAATTAAATAATGTAAAAAATTGAAAAATTATAAAAGAAATAGAGTTATTGCCATAAAATATTCAAATTTGATAGAAAATGAATAAATAACATGAGCAAAATATTAAGAGGATAAACGGAAGAAATCGTTGAGGTTTGCATGAAGATCAGGTCAAAAATATGTGTATTCACACTGTTAACGTGATCGTTGTTTTAAACTTTATAATTTTTTTATCATCTAACATCTTAATAGTTTACCCACGTTATTTAAAAACCATCCGTTTAGATTTGAAATTTTTTTATGCATTTATTTATGATTATTTTTCATTTTTTATATTATTTAATTAAAAAATACTTGTAATATCGAAAATTTTAGAGTTTCATTATCAATATTTATTATATTTGTTTCAACCAATATGCAAAATTTCAGCTAAAGAACCAAAAGATTGGATACTTTTTAAGACGTGTGTTAGATGTAGAAATTTCTTGGTTAGCCACGAAGTATCTTTTTGCTAATAAAAAAAAAAACCCATACCTCTCTTTCTCAACTTTTAAATAACTTAAAAAAAAAAAAAAAAATTTCCCAAATGCATGATAGAAACCCAGAAATGTGAAAAACAAATCTTACCAGAGACCAGCAGGCAGATATCAAAACAACAATTGATTAGTTTCAGGCTTTAAAGAGCATGTACATCATCATCATGAATAAGCTATACATATTGTTGCAAGATAATCCCAAGAGTCCCACAAACTTAAATTATAGAATCCATAAATACCCTACCTATACCTTTTTTTTTTTACTAGAAAAACAACTAGTTCACTTCTTAACACATGATAATGGTAATGCAACACAACTGACTAGAAAGAGCACCGATTTCATGGAAATTGAAAACCAAATAACTAAAGCAAATCACAAAAAATTGGGTAAACAATGCCTTCAACATTGTGATGTTCCCAAGTCAATTGTTACTAACTATGCTTACATATTCGAATGGTCAAACATGGACATCATATACAAAACAAGATTGGGAATTAGTAGTAATATATTAAAACACAAACATTAATCAAAAACTAAATTGATACCTTCATGGTTACGTATTAATTGCATATCTTAATCTGCTTGAACACCAGCTCCACCTCTGCTCTCTGTTTTCTCTGCTGGGTAGAAGGAGGCTAGACACATATTTATGCAGAGAAAAATGAGAATAAGAATGACGGTTTACGTTTACTATTTCTATAATCCAACACCTCTGAATTTCCTCTAATCCGTTGCCTTATGTTTGCTAATTTTGTCATGATTCTACCGCACCATATTCTTTCATCACCCATATATCAGACACATAAATCTTCTCCCCAATTTGAATAAATCACAGCAATTGCCTGTATTGAACGAATCATTGGGACACACTAAACCGGTGCAAGAACCGAGGACTCTAAATCCGAAAACGGATGGAGTAACATTGACTGGAAGTGATCTTAATTGTCAAAAGTTTTGGCGCCATATTTATCAAATTCATGATACACAAAATGTTGGGTAGTTTTGGCGACTAGGGTTTTGTGAAGGTGGGTTGAAATGAAGGTAGGACTTGTGATAAGTAGGGTTGGCAATCAGGTGGCGGGGGCCCGTCCAGACGGGGATGGGGGAATCCTCGATTAAGATCCTTGCAGGGTGGGAGCGGGGACGAATTTGTCTCTGTTTCTTAATCGGGGACGAGAATGGTAATAGCTCTATCCGTCCCACGGGCCCTCTTCCTCATCCCCATTTAAAACCCACGGAGATTCCCGGTAAATTATCCGGTTAAATACCCAAATCCTTAACAATTCCCCATTCATATTTTTTATTATTAATATTATTACATTACATTATTATTATTTATTATTTATAATTTTATAAATTAAAGTAAAAAAGAAAACTTATCTCTCTCATGAATAATTATTGATTATATGTTAGTGTATTTGAGAATTGAGTTTTAAGAATTTTATGTCTATAGTTTAATGCACATTTGATAAGTTAGAGGGTAAAAATTAGAATTTTACAGGATTCTTTTATGAAATTGAAAATTAGTTTAAGAGGGATGGGGATCTGCGCGGGGAATTGATTCCTCGCCGGAATCGGGGATGAGATAAAAATTTGTTCCTGATTAATAAACGGGACAGGGACGGGGCTTCCCGAATAATCTGGAGAGGGGAATGGGAAGTGCAATCACTGCTCCGTCCTGCCCCATTTATAACCCTAGTGATAAGAGAGTAACATGCTTCACTGATGCATCTGCATCTGAAAATGGAGTCTATGGGCAGCCTCCACGATGTCTCTGCCACTACTTCGCCCGGCAAATAGTTGGGCATTTTTCTTTTGGGTAATCAACCTAAAAAAAAAAAAAAAAAAAATCAATAATAGCAAACAATTTAGGTGAAAATCAACCGTTTTTAAACTAATTAAGCACATATCAATATCATTTTACAATTTATTAAGATATCAATTAAACCTATAAAAAGAAACAAATTAATATAACCATTCAACCAATTATATTCAACTAAATTTATTAG
Source organism: Euphorbia tirucalli (assembly GCA_039660915.1). Lineage (NCBI taxonomy): Eukaryota > Viridiplantae > Streptophyta > Magnoliopsida > Malpighiales > Euphorbiaceae > Euphorbia > Euphorbia tirucalli. Next base: position 46,351,484 of record CM077636.1, read on the forward strand.
AAAAGGAATGTAACCCCATATCATATAAGAAAATAAATAAATGCAAATCAATTTAAAATGTAACATATAAATGGATTAAATAATATTACTTATACAATAGATTTGTTAGTCAAATTCTTTCTTGAATAAAAAAATTTTGTTAAAAAAGCACTTGTAAGAAACATGTATTGATATTTATAAAGCTTTTCAAAAAGCTATATTCCAAGAATTTAAGAAAATTACAAATTACAAATTGCAAATTAATATTACTTGACACGATGCACCAATAAAAATAAAATAATCACTATTTAAATTTTACTTGAGACTATACATTAATGATCTAACTAAATATTCTGAAATCACATTATATGAAATGACCGTACAACTGGTGTACAGATTTCATAAACAACGTAAATAAACGGACATACAATTTATATGCAGCGGAAAGTTGTTTACAGAATGAATCTGATCAACACGAGAAACCGGATCGTTCTGGTTGCCTTTCCTTCGTATGTATGAATACACAGAGTACAGGCTATCCATGAATTCTTTCGACGATCAAAAAAGTATGTTTTCGTTTCGTGTTTTCACTCTGGGAGCGTTTTCTATTCTTATGGGTAAAAGAATCAGAAAAACGACTTCTCTATTTATAGAGGAAATCCCAACTTCCATCTATTTATAGGGTTAATCTAAATTATAAATTTGGTTCCTGTAATTTACCATAATTACAGTTTAGTCCTTGCCATTCCGAAATATCATGGGCAGAACTAAATCCAAAATCTCCCACTCGCACATGACAAGACATACTTTCATTGCGATTGAACACACATACTTCTTTTAATTCTTATTCGGCGAATTCACGCGACCAGCCAACATAACGGTTAGACCTTTGAAGTTCTCCTTCATCGTTCCACGTTTAGCTTAACATGACTTCCCCTTAGTCCATTTTCCATGATCACTAGTTTTCGAGTCACTTTTGATCTTACGAAAACATTCATACACACTACATACCTTTTCCACGAAAAAGTATTGAGCTCAAGTGTTATATGATTAACAAGTGACATGTTACTGAAAATGTACTTCCTCTCTATAAATAACCTTCCATCATATATCCAATGTTTATCTGAAAGGTCCCTATATGCCCGTTCATTGCTAACGCAGCCTGGTTTGGGGTTCCAATCAAGATAATCAATTAGACATACCCTTCTTGTTATTTACAAGAGTCCTTAAGGGTGAATTGCAACTTATAGTTTCATTTGAGTCTCACATTAGGAAAGTTGAGATCAATTTTCTTCTTTCCATCCCTTGGTCAGCTTTTACACATATTACTAAAATATGCCATAGTGTTAATCCACTTAGGACATTTGTTTTATCAACATTATGCAAAAGAATTCAGTCTCTAAATGCAACTCATGTATCACTACCTTTAGTCCACATTTAAGCCTTTCTCAGGACAGCTTTTGGTAAAAACGAAATAATGATATTTCATATATCACATATTTAGTTTCCCACATCTCCATCTATACTTTTACCTATGAACACACCGCTCATAGTAAATGATTCACCTATGTGAGTAGATGCATTCCGTCAACATACTGAATTGTACTCAATAGCTCTATGTGTATCGCTTTAAATAGTGAATGAATTTGAACATAATAACTCACATTCTATTCCAATAGAATTTACCAAAGTTATTACAACAGTTTAAAAACAACAACATGTTCCTATAACCTACAAAGACCAAATTCCAAAATATGTTTAGTAAAAACATTTGGTGCTATTAGCTTCGTTAACAAATCTGTAATCATTTCTCCAGTTGGAACATGCACTAAACTTATATCACCCTGTGCTACTTTGTTTTTAACAAAATGATATTTTATATCGATATGCTTGCTTTTTCCATGATAACAAGGATTCTTGGAATAAGCTATTGATGCAATGCTGTCGGAATAGATAATAGTACATTTCCCTTTAAGCAATAGATCCAAAAGATTTATGAAGCGTTTTAACCAAACCGCTTCTTGTACTGCAGCTGCTGTAGCTACATATTCCAACTCCATAGTCAATAATGCCACGCAATTTTGTTTCTTGATACATAGGAAATTGCACCATTTCCTAGAGTGACAATATACCCAGATGTGGACTTCTCCCGTCTTTATCAGTTCCATGATCAGCATCTGTGTATCCCTTTAACTGCAGATCCTTTCCTTGTTAATAAAGGGAATAATTTGAAGTCCCCTTCAAATATCTCAATATCCTTTTCACTGCTGCCCAATGCTTCAAACCTGGATTTGCCTGATATCGACTTGCAAGGCCAACCACAAAACCTATATCAGGTCGTGTACAAATCATAGCGTACATCAAGTTACCAATTGCATACCTATAAGGAATTCTTTCCATCTTTTTTTAGTCTCTTCAGGAGTTGTGGGACACATACTTGCATTCAGTTTCGTACCTTTAGCAATAGGGGCTGGTCAGGATCACAGTTAGCCATACCAAACTATTCTAAGATCTTATTGATATATGTCTCTTGTGAAAGAGCCAATAATCACTTAGATCGATCTCTTAAGATCTTAACCCCAAGAATGTAATTAGTTTCTCTTAAATCCTTCATCTCAAAGTTAGAAGACAACCAAGTCTTTACTTTCTTGAGTAAGGAAATGTTATTTCTTGCTAACAAAATATAGTCACCGTATAATGTTAGAATGACAAACTTCCTTCCGTTTTCACGCTTAATGTAGACACATGAGTCTGCATTAATCACCTTAAATTGCATTGATTTAATCACTTCATGGAAACAAAAATACCATTATCTTGAAGAATGTGAGTTATTCTCTTCAACTTACAAACCTTGTGTTCTTGACCCTGGACAATGAAACCTTCAGGTTGAAGCATATAGATTTCTTCGTTCAGTTCACCATTTAAGAATGCAGTCTTTACATCCATTTGATGTAATTCAAGGTCCATACATGCTACTAAAGCAAGTACTATTCTAATAAATGCAAAACGGACAATAGGTGAAAAAGTTTCCTGATAGTCAATTCCCTCCTGTAGTGTGAACCCCTTCGCAAGCAGCCGACTCATAGTTTGCATAGGCTTCCCATCTGCTGATCACTTAATAGTATGTACCCACTTATTCCCAATGGTTTTACGCCTTTTGGGTAGATCAACTAGTTCCCAAACTTTGTTGACCCTTATTGACTCTATATTGCTTTCCATTACTTTTATCCATTCGTCCTTTGCAGGAGACGCTAATAACTCTCTCATGTTACTGAGAATATCTTCAATTCCAGCTACGATTCGAGAAAGCTTCATTATCAATTAAATGAAGGCGTCGCGGAACATTTCCTCTCTTTGATCGCCTCGGAGGTTTTGCTTTTTTGTAAACAAATCTCATATATTCATTAAGATTTTAGGCAGAACTCCCACTGGGATCTATATCCATATTCACACTTGAATTTTGAATAAGACTCCCACACAAATCAAGACCACTCAAATCAGGGTTAGGATTACTCAAATCCGCTTGTGAAGGTTGAAAAACATCATTTTCCTTCATTTCCCTTATGTCTTCAACTTCATTCCTCCCACTTAGATTAAGTGATCCTGAAGTTTCAGACTCTTGAGTTTCAAAAAAAGTGAATTCTTTATCCACCTCTCCCAACTTAGGAAATTCATTCTCTAAGAATGTGACTTCTCGTGACTCAAATTCTATTATTTGACCATTTTCATTCTCTCCAATAGAACATATCCTTTTGAGAGATAAGGATATCTTAGGAAGATACCTTTTTTGCCTCTTGGGCTTAGATTGCCATGCTTGCTAGATGTGTCGTGAACATAGGTAGCACATCCCCATGGTCGTAAATGGTTCAAATTAGGCTTGCGGCTTGTCCACAATTTATAAGGCGTGGTTTCAATGGATTTAAAAGGTACTCTATTGAGTATATATGTGACAGTCAACAATGCGTCTCCCCAAAAGGAGATAGGCAAATTTGCTTTAGCCATCATAGACCTCACCATCTCCAAGAGGGTTCGGTTTCTTCTTTATGCAACTCCATTTTGTTGTGGAGTTTTTGGTATGGACAACTGATGTTCAATACCTCTTTCATCATATAAAACTTTAAATTCCTTGAAAAGGTACTCTCTTCCCCGATCGGTCCTTAAAGCTTTGATTCTCCTATCTAGTTGATTTTCAACTAGAGCCATAAATAGTTTGAAACATGCTAATGCTCCAGATTTATGTGCAATCAAATAGACATGACCATACCTCGTATAGTCGTCTATGAATGTAATGAAATAATATGCACCATGCCTTGCCCTAACATTCATTGGGCCACATATGTCAGAATGAATTAGTTGCAATGGTTGGTTAGCTCGCGTAGCTTTACCAAATGGTTTTCTTGTCATTTTTCCTTTTAAGCAGTTCTCACAAGTTGGGAGATCTATTTTTGATAAATCAACCAAAATCGTACTAAATGATGTTGACCGATGTGACTAAGTCTCACATGCCACATTTTTTAAATGTTAATATTATCCACAGATGAGTTAATAGAAAAGGAAAAGTTATTATTACACATATAATTGGGATCCAAATCCAAAACAATAAAACTATTAAACAAATGTCCACCACCAAGTAGATATTATTCATAAAGAGACTAAAATTGTTCAATTCAAAAGATAGCATGAATCCTAAATTCATAAGGGCAGAAACAGATATCAAGTTCCTTCAAATCCAAGGAGCATAGAGGACATCTTCTAGAAACAATGGTTGACCACCATTTAACACCAGCTGGTAATAGCCAATCCCCGAAGACTTCCTCTATAGAGTTGTTGTTGTTCCCCGTGGAACACTACAGAACTCTACAAAGGAATCTCAATCCTTTGTTACATGGTTTGTGGCTCCTGAGTCTACAATCCATAAAGGACGAGATTCAGTTAGGAAAACAGAACTTGAAAAAAATGTATAACACTTATACAGTTTAGTAACATTTACCTTAGGAGCTTTGCAGTCTTTTGCAAAATGCTCCTTTTGTCTGTAATTATAGCATCTCACCCTAGAAATGTTAAGTTTCTTCTTGCCCTTCTTTTTAACCAGAACACTGCCCGCCGTTCCCTTTGCCTTCTTCTTGAAGAACCTCTTGTTCTTCTTCTTGGAGTTAAGACCAGAACTTGAACTGGCCATGTGAACTTCATATTTCACATTAAGAGAAGCCAAACAGTCCTCTTCCAACTCAAGATAATGAACTGCATCATCAAAGGTCTTAATGTCATTGGCATGAGTGAGGTGCAACTTCCATATGCTCCCACCCATTCGGCAAAGAATGTATCACAGCTTGAACTTTCTGTTCCTCGGTAAATTTATGACCAGCATCATGAAGCTCATTTATCATGTTAGACATTTCCCTTAAATGCCTCTTCATTGTATGGTCAGCTCTTTTCTTATAAGTATCAAACTTGATACTTAAAGATCGGAGTTTGTTATGGAGACACCTCCAAAGTTCTCTTTCAAAGCATCCCACAGGTCCTTAACTATGTTGTATACGTGAAACCTCTTCACTAAGTCATCATCCATAGCACTAAGTATGATGATGCGGGCAGACAAGTTCTTCCTCTTCCAGGCTTGATAAGCCTCAAGGTCCCTCATTGCTTGAACGGTGTTACCCTTTTCCGTAGAAACCATAATCCTCTCCAGAGTGTCCAGAGCCTCTTGCTCTTCAATTACGTATTAGACTTTCATAGCCCAAACGTCATAATTGTCACCGTTCAAACGAAGGTCCTTATTTAGCTCAGCAAACATAGATTTCAAAGCAGCCATTGAAAAAACTATAAAGACAAAGTAGCACGGACAAGTAAGCGATACACCATATTTATTCTAAAATCATTTAAAACTAAAAATAGTATTTGGTTCACATAAAATCGAACACTATGCACAATGCATAGAGTTACCATTTACACTGGCTAATACAAACACTATATTAGGTTTAAATTTCCAATAATAAATATTTCTATTTAGTTTTGTTTTAGATTACATTCTAATTTATTTAATATTTATACTTTCTTAAGTATAAAACTAATGAGTAGTATAACACTTAGTTATAGTCTTAAAATAAATAAATTAGAATAACTAAAATAGGTAACCAGAATAGCAATGCTTTATGAATAATCATTTTATTATACCATATATATATATATCAAATCCAACATTTAATCAAAATTATAACCACTTAAAAAAAATTCTTAGCACGAAGCCCTTCAATACAAAATTGAAAAAAAATGAAATCAGCAAGAGAAATAGTGTTCTTTAGGAAACTGAAAAGCTCAATCTTCATTTCCAACCCAATACTCCACACTATGGTAATTTTCTGGAGTCATTGGATCATCCTCGACAGTAGTGTCAATCTCCACCTCTTCCTCTCCATCCAATTCAACAATCTCAATTTCCTTTGAGGTGACTGGGATCATCTCTACTAACTTATGGTAGAGATCCATAGGCATGTTCTCAACACCCTCAAAAGCAGCATCTAGGCAGGGACGACAAACCAATTTATTACTTCTAAGCAACATGGTTCTAGGGTTATAAGCTAATTTAGCTCCTACTTCATCCAAGTTCAATACAAACACTTTGCATTGGTACTCATATTCCTTTACAGGAACTAATCCTTCAATTGAGTCCACCACTTCGTCAAATGCAGGGTTTTTACCATACCGGAATTTATTAAAATGCTTTTCATGAAAAGCCTTTTTCGCAAACTTTAACATTTTTAGTTGATCAGTGCCAGAAGAAAATCCTCCTTTCCAGACAAGCTCTTGGATCTCTAGATTTAACGTATTAAACCTTTCCATAACTCCAACAATATCTTTTTTTTCCAACGGAGGATATCATTTAGAGAAAAAGCTCATCTTCAAGTCTTTGTATCATCCTCGCCTCCTCCTGAGATTTGATCTCCTTTGCTGTTTTCACGAAAGTTGCCATTTTTATAACACATATAGAAATAACAAAAACTTGTCAATGATCAACAATAAACAGTATATAAATACACAATAAATATACTGAATTTTCTTGAAATTTTTAAACATAAATAAAGCATTTATACACAATAAATACTATTAAATTTAGTTTAAAATTGAATTAAAATATCAAATGAATTTCAAAAATTCATCAAAATATACCAAAAATTCAAGAAAAATACGAATTTTAATTCTGGAAAAAAATTTAACGACATTTGGACGTCGGAAATGCCCTCACTCGCTGACACACGCCGTTGGAAGTTCTACCGCGCGCCATCACGCGCCCTTAGAGTTCTGCTGAATCACGTGACACGTGGCCACATGTGATTGGTGCTGACGTAGCACACATGTCACGTGTCATCACCTGATTGGTTCAAGTGCTGACTTGGCATGATGACGTGTCATATACACAACTGCTCTACAATGTGTCATCACTTTATTGGTCCACGTGGACACATGTGGCTGTCACGTGTCAACTTTGACAGTTTCGGAATGGTTGACCCAGTCCACGTGGCGACACACGATCGGTGGTTCGAGCGGTTTGACTTTTCAACCATTGAAAACCGTCCAATCATTGTGTGCCATGTGTCACTTGATCCCTATTCATCTCAACTACTTTTGGGGCTAATTCCAGCTACAGTGGTGGCATGTGTAGTCCATGCACCGCCTTCCGGGGCTCTTTTTGCCTTGAAATTTGAGATTTTGACTCGATTTTTCATGCTGATTTCAGTGGTGTGATCAGATTTTGGAAAATCCGACAAAATTTTGACACTTGATACTGTTGGATCAAATACGGTATCATTTTGACATGGAAATCGATGCAAATCCATATCAAAACGTACAAAAACATATTCTATTCACGGATCACCAGAATTAAAGATTTGAATACATCAATCTTTGAACCTTTAGGCTCTGATACCAATGAAATCACATTATATGAAACTGACTGTACAACTGATGTACAGATTTCGTAAACAACGTAAATAAATGGACTTACAGTTTATATGCAGCGGAAAGTTGTTTACGGAATGAATATGATCAACATGAGAAACCAGATTGTTCTATTTTCCTTTCCTACGTATGTATCAATACACAGGGTACGAGCTATATCCGTGAACTCTTCCGACGATCGAAAAAGTATGTTTTCGTTTCGTGTTTTCTCTGTGGAAGCGTTTTTTGTTCTTATGCGTAAAAGAATCAAAGAAATGACTTCTCTATTTAAAGAGAAAATCCCAACTTCCATCTATTTATAGGGTTAATTTATATTACACATTTGATCCCTGTAATTTACTATAATTACATTTTAATCCCTGCCATTCCAAAATGTCATGGGCGGACCTAAAACCAACATATTCAATGTGCATAACAATTAAAATTTATGAGAATTCATTATAATCAGTTAATCTATGAATAAACACTATGTTACTATTCAACCGACTCATAATAATCTGAAAAAAATCTATTAATAAACCAATGATTTACATATTTCTAATGTTAAATCCATGATAATCAACAAATCAACCCTCGTAATAATCTAAAAAGAAACTATCAATAAACCAATCGATTTGGTAATATTAATTTTCAAACTCAAATAAAATTAGAAAATATTAAAGAAAAACCACAAATTAAGAAATAAATATCCGGTATTTTTTTTAAAGCTTAATCAACAGGATGAGAACAAATTGGCTAAGACATGAATTAGGTAATGACATCTTAATTAAACGGTACAACTTAAAATGGAATTTGATTTGTAGGCAAACAACTTAATTAATGGTAAAATTATGTAAATGTATAAATACAAATTGGACGGTAAAAAAAATATGGTAGAGTTGAATATTGTCAAACAAATTAATCAATGGTAAAACTTATAAATGTTTAAGATTCAATGCATAAAATTCTGTAAAAAAAATTAAATTTATCAGAATAAATATATTACAACAACTAAAATATATGAAAATATGGAAACAAAAAAAGCAGAAAATTTATTATAAATACTACTATTGAATACTACTAATTAGTATTTAAATTAATTGACAATATGATAATCATCACATATGATTAATAAAAGTTTAATATAGGATTGATATTTAATTATATTGTTGTCAATTTTGATTATTCTACTAATAGAAGTAAAAGCAGGGGGGCTAGAAAGAAGTGAGATGCACAAACATCGAAGCTAACTAATTAAATTAAAAACAAAATCGTTTCCTTTCATGTTGGGATATTTGAATGAAACTATATGTTAATCGAAATTTAGAGTTTATGTAGTTGTAATCACTAAAATTTAATATGTGTTTATAAAATCATGCAACTTTCATTTTGTATCATAAAAGTTACTATTTTGTCTAAATATATTGAAATCTGGGACTCAAATAACGATATGACAAGCTAATACCAAGTCTAACCTACTAGTGCGACACCGCGTTAGCTCTAACCGATATTTTTTTTTTTTTCAGATAGTGTTTCAAGGGCGGTGCCGAATTTTTTTTTTTTTTTTCCATAGGGGCTAATAATATTTATCCAAAAAATGAAAATTAAGTCTTAAAATTGAATAATTATAAATTTTAAGATTTTATATAAATATCCTAAGGGAAACAAAAAATTAGAGGGGGGAATCGCCACTATGGGCCACAAAGTAGTGCCACCCCGAAATAGTGTTGTATAAGTAGGGTAGATGAGACGTATCCATTTTTTTATTGATTGGAGTTGACATGACATCTTATTGGTAGGTTAGACCAAGTGTTAACTTGTAGCTTTATCATTTTGGCTCTAAATTTCAATGGATTAGGTGTAAGAATGACTTTATTGACACTAAAGCGAAATTTAAGTGACTTTATTGATACAAACTAAAGTTTAATGACTGTTGTTGCGTAAAGTCTAAACTTCGGTGACCATAGTGCGATTAATTCCAAAGGGAAGGTTGGTTTTGGTTTGTATGGGCTTGTAATTTCTTTGCTGCTAAATACTTGAGAAATGACAAAAAATACTCTCTTTTTAAGATTCTTTTCTCTCATACACATACAATTTCTTTTATACTCTCTTTTCAAGAACCATTCTTCAAATACCTTTTTATATTTCATTTTCCATGGTCTTATCTACGCCTAATTATTCCATTTTTCTCTCTCCTTTTTGCATTTTAACTTTAATTTTTATCATTTATCTCTTAATTCATTAATTTTTTTGATATGCCACTTTAGAATATATTTATCTTCTTTTTTTTTTTCTCTTTGAAATGAAATCCATATGTATATATTTTTTTGGATTTTTTTTCGGATCGTCAGAAATGTATCAAATTTGTATCTGATATAACCCTAATCTAAGGGTAGGAAAAAATCCTAATATAGGCCTTTAGTCAATTTTAAACGTTAAATAAAATTGTTGGAGGAACAGTTATTTTTTAGTCAACCTGTCAGTCCACTCCTTGGATGTTACCAGGAACGTGAGACATGATTGCCTCAGAGCAACCTCCTTTATAATAGCTATAAATAGCCATTCCAAAGGAGAGAGAAAAGGGATCGGTTCTAATCACTAATTATAATCACTAATTTTGGTATCGGAGTGTCTGAGGGAAGAAACCCTTCCCTCGCTGTAACAGGTACCACCCTGAGGAATTCTGCCGTTTCAATTATCTTCATAAGCAATCGAAATTTGGCGATCGATCTCCCCCTCAATAAATACACTGTTGGATCAAGGTTACAACAGTTGGCGCCGTATGTGGGAAACCGATCAAAAAGTCATCCTTCATTCTCTGCATCATCAAAGAATGCCCCCGAAGAAATCTCAAGTCATGCACTCTCACGTTTCCCTCAATCCAGAAGATACTCATACGCAGCGTGACGAACATGATAACCAACAAGAACAAATCAGAACTCAACCAGGAGGATCAGGAATTGTTCCATCAACAGTACCCTTGGAAGACTATGAAACTCTAAAGAGGAAGTTTAAAGAGAACAATTGCATGCTTCAGAACCTGTTGTCTTTTGTCCAACAAACACACCCTCATGATAAGCTTCCATCAGAACTACAGGCTAAAGAAAAAGGCCATGATAAAGATCATCAGAGGGATGATGAAATCTCTCATCCCTCTCCTCACCAAGACAAGAGATTTGGAAAAGAGGTGGAGCACCTAATGAGGTTGTAGAAAGCACCTACAAAGGAGAATCAGTATTCAGTGTAGTAGAGCCTGAAAACTTGAAAAAAATGATCGAAGAGGTCCTAGAGCAAAAGAAGCTAGTTCCAGCCAATGAAGAACAACAGGGAAGAAAAGTTCCTTTTACTGAAGAAATCATGAACTAACCCTTACCAAAGAAATTCAAGATGCCCCAGTTGTCCACCTACTCTGGAAAAGGTGATCCTCATAACCATATACAAAATTATGAAGTTATAATGTTATTGCATGGATGTGAGGATGGAATAATGTGCATAGCATTCTCCCTCACATTGACCGAGCATGCCAGCACGTGGTTCAATAGCCTGAAAGAAGGATCCATTTCTAGTTTTGAACAGCTTTACAAGGAATTCATAAATGCTTTCATCATTAACATAAGGAGAAAAAAGGATGCAACATACCTTCTCATCATAAAACAGGAAGAAAAAGAAACCCTGAGAGAGTACATTGAAAGATTTCAGGCTGCAACATTGGAAATTCAGGATCTTCAAGTAGGGATGGCAGTTGCAGGAATCCTTTAGGGAACAAGATCGTGAGATTTTCAAAAATCACTGTCTTATGATCAACCTTCCACCCTCGGTGTTCTATTCAGTCTCACTAACAAATTCATCCTTTTCGAAGATGTCATGAGAAATGTAGTTGGAGGGGAAAGCTGGGATAGAAAAAGGAAAGAAGGGGATGAAGCGAATAACGAGGGTAAGAAGAATGGAGAAAGGAAAAAAGCAAGCCATGCTCCCAAGTTGAGGTTTGAAAGTTTCACACCTCTACTTCAATCTCACTCCAATATCCTGGTAGCTATAGAAGGGTCTAGACTTCTTACTTTCCCTCAGAGAGTCAATCGAACGATGGGAAAGTTCAATGATGCTTATTGCCAATTCCATAAAACCCACGATCATTCTACGGATAGATGCAAAGAGCTGATGAATGAGATAGAAGCCTTAGTACGTTAGGGCAAACTTGGGAGGTTTGTGTATGCAGAGAGTTGGAAAAAGGAAAAACCCTCATACCCAAGGAGAGATAGATACCTAGATAATAGGTAGCAAGGTGATCGAGGATGTGTGAAACCAAGAGAAGGGAGGAAGGAAGAAACCCCGCCCTAGATAATAAACCAACCCAGCCAGCTATAAACGTCATCTCAGGTGGAGAAACCCTTGCAGGAATGTCATCTTCATTAAGGAAAGCTTACGCAAGACAGGTCTATAAAGTAAACAATGTCATGAAAGCCTGAGAAGAAGAATCCATAGTCTTCACATCAGAAGGTCAAGGAGATGTAATAATGCCCCACGATGACGCAATGGTCATCTCAACCATCATCGTGAAGTTCCCAGTAAAGAGGATTCTAATAGATAATAGAAGTTCTGTCAACCTTCTCTACTAGAACTGTTTTAAAAAGATGAATATATCCCTTGATAGACTCAAAGAAGCACGAGCCCCTTTGTTCAGCTTTTCGGGTGAAGCTGTTCCGATAGCGGGGTCGATCTAGTTACCCGTCACCCTGGGCAAAGATCCCTGCAGTGTCACAAGGATGGCAAACTTCATGGTAATCAGATTAACATCTCCAGCATATAATGCAATATTTGGGAGGTTATTATTGAACAATATGGGAGCAGTGATCTCCTCAAGCTACTTATTGATGAAGTTCCCTACCCCAAAGGGAATAGGCCAGGTGTGAGGTGATAAGAAGAAAGCTCGAAACTGTTACGTATCCTCCACAAAAGGGAAAGAGATTGCAAAAGGAGAAACGTTAACCATCTCAGAGGAGTCAGAGAACAAGCCAAAACCAGTTGAAGCAGTTGAAGTTGTGGGATGGAAAGAAGATGAGACGGACAAAATAACATACATTGGGACTCAAATGCAAAGGGAAGCCAGATCAGAAGTGATAAAATGCTTAAGACAAAATGCAGATGTTTTTGCATGAGCACCTATGGATATGCCTGGCATTAGCTTGGAGGTAGCCTCTCACCATTTGAATGTTGACCCAAGGCTGAAACTAGTTAAGCAGAAGAAGAGGAACATAGCACTAGAAAGACAACAAGTCTCAGAAGAAGAAATAGACAAGTTACTCCAAGCCAACTTCATTCAAGAAGTTCATTATCTAGATTGGTTTGGAAATGTCATGATGGTCAAGAAGCCAAACAGGAAATAGAGGATTTGCATAGACTTCACTGATTTAAACAAGGCTTGTCCAAAAAATTCCTACCGCAGATTGACAAAATAGTAGATCAAACCTTCGGGTATGAATTGTTAAGCTTCATGGATGCTTTCATGGGATACCACCAGATAATGATGAATCCTTTAGATAAAGAGAAGACAGTTCATCACGGAAAAAGGAACATACTGCTATAGAGTAATGCCTTTTGGGCTCAAAAATGCTGGCGCAACATATCAGAGGATGGTCAAAAAAGTATTTAAACCCCTATTGGGAAATACCATGGAGGCATATATGGATGATATGATTGTCAAAAGCAAGAAGGGAGAATGCCATGCTGAAAAATTTAGCAAAGTGTTTAATATTTTGAGAAGCTATAATATCAAACTTAATCCAAACAAGTACACCTTCGGAGTACAATCGGGGAAGTTTTTGGGTTACATGATAACCGAAAGAGGCATAGAAGCAAACCCAGAAAAAGTGCAAGCCATACTAGACATGAAATCTCCGAACTCGATTAAAGAAGTGCAACGATTAACCGAGAAGATAGCATCTTTGAATAGATTCCTATCTAAATCAACCGAGAAAAGCCTTCCTTTTTTCAAGACTTTGAGGGCTGTAAAAAACTTTGAATAGACACCCAAATGCGAAAAAGCTTTTGAGGAGATGAAGGAGTACTTAAAAGAGATACCTCTTCTAACTAGACCAGAACCAGGGAAACCACTGTTTGTATATTTGGGTATTTGTAGCGTAGCATTGAGTGCAGTTTTGCTAAGGAAAGAGAGAAAGGTTGACAAACCCATTTACTATGTTAGCAAGGTACTTCAGGGCGCAGAACCTAGGTACCCATTCACAGAAAAGGTTGCACTTGCACTGATGATGGCCTCTCGAAAGTTAAGACCATACTTCCAAGTTCACCCCATAACAATCTTAACCGATCAACCTCTATGCCAAGTCTTGCATAAACCAGAATGCTCAGGATGCCTTACTAAATGGGCAATTGAGTTGAGCGAATACGACATCAACTTTGAACCACGGCAGGCCATCAAGGGGCAGGCATTAGCCGACTTCATTGTCAAATGTACCGGGCAGAAGAAATTATCTGAGGAAGGTACAAGCACGTGGAAATTGTTTATGGATGAGGTATCCAGTTCATCAGGTAGTGGAGCGGGGATAGTGCTAATGTCTCCTAAAGGGGACCCCATCGAATACTCCCTGCGTTTTGCTTTTCCAACATTGCTGAATATGAGGCCCTCATTATTGGAATGGAGCTCCCTAACCAATTACAGATTACAAAGATAGTAGCACACAGTGATTCTCAGTTGGTGGTTTAACAATTTCATAGGGAATATGAAGCATAGGAGCCTGTCATTATTCAATACCTGCGCAAAGTCACATCATTAGCTAAGGTATTTGAAGAATTTCAGTTAGTACATATCAACAGAAGCTGTAATGCTCATGCAGATGCATTTTCCAAGCTAGCCTCATCATTGGATATGAAAGGAAGGATTGTGCATCTTGAGGAACTGAAAATGCCAAGCATAGAGGAAAAGACAGTGGCATGTGTCGTTAAAGGGAAAGATTGGAGGACCCCATTTATAAAGTTCTCAAAGACAGGAGAATTTCCCACAGAGTCTATAGAGGCCAAAAAGCTTAAAATGAGAGCACCTCGTTTCACTTTGATTGAAGATACCTTATACAAGGAAGGGTACTCCATGCCGCTTCTTAAATGTCTTGGCCCAGAAAAAGCAAAATATGCATTAGCTGAGATAAATGAAGGAATATGTGGACAACATCTAGGAGCAAGAGCATTAGCAACCAAAGTATTAAGGGCAGGGTTCTTCTAGCCCTCATTGAGAGATGATGCTTTGAAAAAGGTTAAAGAATGTGATAAATGTCAAAGAGTTGCCCCCATACAGCATGCTCCAGTTTCAGCTTTTAGAAGCTTCATTGAGCCAACCCCATTTGCTAAATGGGGATTAGACTTGTTGGGACCCTTCCCATAAGCAACTGGAGGAAGAAAATTCCTTATTGTAGCCCCTGACTATTTCACCAAATGGGTAGAAGCTGAGCCCTTAGCTACCATAACAGTGAAGAAAATAGAAGGCATTATATGGAAAGACATAATCTGTCAATTTGGGTTACCAGGGGTCCTGATGGTGGATAGAGGAAAGCAATTTGATTGTGACTCACTCAAGAAGTTTTGTGACAACCTTCTTATTCAGCTTAGTTTTGCCTCAGTAGCCTACCCTAAAGCTAACGACCAAGTAGAGAGAGCCAATCAAACCATTAAGGAAGGTTTGCAAATGTGTTTAGACAAAGCAAAGGGAGCATGGGTCGATAAGCTTCCGCCAATCCTTTAGGCATATAGAACTATAAGTAGAATTTCAACAGGAGAGACCCCTTTCTGCTTAGTCTACGGAACAGAAGCATTGATCCCTATCGAGATAGGAGCAACCTCTCCCAAGTTTGATAAAGAAGCTAATTCTGGACCAATCAACACCAACTTGGATTTATTAGATGAGCATAGGGATCAAGCATGCATACGATTAGCTGCATATCAACAAAGAGTTTCTCGGTATTACAATTCAAGGGTAAAAGAAAAATCACTGGCCGATGGAGATCTTGTTCTAAGGAAGACAGTAATAACTAATGCTCATACGGAGGAGGGAAAGCTTCGACCAAATTGGGAAGGACCCTACCGAATCAGAAAGATGATTGGTCCAGCAACTTACAAACTTGAAACTCTGGGAGGAAAAAAAGATCACCAAAACTTGGAATGCAAATCACCTGAAGCTTTATTTTCAGAGTAATTGTTTTTTTGTAACTATCATTATGAATCAATGAAGTTAATGGAGCCGTGATTGCGGTCCCGTGGTTTTTCCCCTCACCGGGGTTTTCCACGTAAAAATATTGTGTGTCATGCCTTTATATTTGTTTTTTATTATTCGTTGATCCACCACTAAAGATCATAGAATTCATCCTTCAAAACTGTTAAGACATATGGTAAGCCAAAAAGCTTATCTTCTATACGGTAAGAAAGTTTGCTGCCATGATGCACGCAGTAATATTCTCCAAGGCTGTTAAAACATATGGTAGGCCAAAAGGCTTATCTTCTATGAGGGAAGAAAGCTTGCTACCATGATGCACGCAGTAATACCCTTCAAAACTGTTAAGACATATGGTAAGCCAAAAAGCTTATCTTCTATGACGGAAGAAAGTTTGCTGCCATGATGCACGCAGTAATATTCTCCAAGGCTGTTAAGACATATGGTAGGCCAAAAGGCTTATCTTCTATGAGGGAAGAAAGCTTGCTACCATGACGCATGCAGTAATACTCTTCAAGGCTGTTAAAATATATGGTAGGCCAAAAAGCTTATCTTCTATGAGGGAAGAAAGCTTGCTGCCATAATGCAACCGGTTATAAGTTTTAGATGCATTAGACATATATAAGTTTATAAAAAATCACACCCAATTCGACTAAATTGCCTGTGATTGGGGAGCGATTAATATTGATTAACATTAAACATGGAGGAAAAGCAGATAAACACAAAATAAAAAATATCTCTATATATTATTAATTTCAAAACAAAAAATTCTCATGAAAAATATAAGGAATGAAAATAATGAATGAAAATCTAAGATGCAGGATCTACATCAGCAGAGGGCTCATCATCAGCACCATGATCCTCATCTAAATCTTGTAAAGCTGATATCTAATCACTCGGAACTATATCTAAAGGTGCTTTGACTCCATTTTGCCCATAGAATTCCCAAGGTCCGCTAAGATTCTCCAAATCATCAAACAAGCCTTTATTTACACAGGCAGCATTGTCCTCCTCACTCGGGTCAAAAGTCTTCCAATTAGTATGGTGGGGAAGAGATTCGGTCTTCGAAAAGACTAACTCATGATGAGAACGACCATTCTCCTGCTTAAGAATTTACCGAGCAAGATAAAAACCTATCTTAGAGAAGTTGACCCATACTACACACTTTCTTTCGTAACAGTCTTTAGACTCCCTGTACTCACGAACTGCGGTAGAACGAATGGAAGCATGGTCACTCCTGAGCTTCTGCACCACTTTTGTTTCATCAGCCAGTTTCAGTTCAAGCCTTTTGATATCATCTTTGAGGAGCGTGTTCTGCTTAGCCAACTTCTCATAATCATTGTTTAGAATAGCATACTTGGATTCCAGGGCTTTTAAGTTAACTTGATCAACTCCTAAGGATTTAACACGATCCTGAAGCTTCGCATTCAGATCTCGACGCTCTTGAAGCTTCCCCTCACTTTCTTGAAGCTTCCCTTCAAGGTTTTCAACCGCCTGCTTTAGCTTTAGTGCAAATCCAAAAGCCACTAAAGCACGTTGAGCCCCCTACCATCAAAACAAAAAAAATAAGTTATACTCAAATAAAACATGTATGTTAAAGTACACATTTATATGATGATTGAACAGAGATACACACTTCAACAATTATGTGCTCAGCCATATCAAGATTGTCACATAAATCCTTGCAGTAGCTCTCCTCATCACGAGGGAGAATGGAGGAAATCATCAGCCTAGAAGCTACCCCCAGTAGGTCAACAGAATCGGTATTTAGAAAACCAGGGTAAAACTTGAAATCCTCCCCTTGAAGGGTAGTTTTCAAAAGAGTATTTTTGTAGATGTTGTAAGACGTAACAAGAATGCCCATCCTTGGAAAAACAAGATCCATTCTAGGTAAAGATTCTAAGCGAAGTTTCTTCCTCTCGCGACGAAGTGGAATGTTGGAATGAACCCTCTCATCTCTTGTGTTCCGCATCGATTAAGAGCCACCTCTCTCATCCCGGGCAGAGGAAGAAGAAGAGTGATTCGGGGATGAGGTTGACACAACCTTCTTAGCCTTACTGGGAGGATCGACCTTAGAAGATTTAAACCTTAGCTGTATAGGAGGGATCGAAAAGTTCACACCAACAGTGACCTTTGGAATAGCGGCCTCTGATGAGGCAGTCGATGGAGCTGAAGGGTGAGTTTTCTTTAGAGCTGAAGCATCACCCTCTGAAATAATCTAACTGGCTAGAGAAATCTCTGCTCTAGTAAGTTTTTATCCGGCTACAAAAGCGGAGTTCCCAACGGCAAAAGCAGCAAAAGCAGAGTTTTCTGATGGAGTCGTGCTACCAAATGAAATTGTCAAAAAACCTCCATGATTTGAAAGGACAAGAATTATATATGAAATCATATATATATTGTTTTAATTGGTCACCATAATCGGATAAGGAAGTTGTATGACTAGAAGCTATATCAACATTATTAGGTAATATGAAGATGTCATGTTCAGACGAGGAAGCTTTGATCGTATGATCAGACACGGTACCCTTTGATGAATCATATAAAGAATCAGATGAACTTTGGTTGTCAGAAGTTTCATGATCTGGATGATCGGACGAAAAGGAGTTAGTTTCATTGATGAGAGGAGGACATGAGGGAACTCCCCAACACATGGTAGATAGATTGGATGGTGTCAAAATTTTATTCAAATAACATTTTGTTTTGCGTAAAATTTCAATCTCGGCTGAATACTTTACTAAGAGAGAAGCACGAACAGGCTAAGTGATATCCTTTTTAACCCACACCTAGCTCTAAGGATGAGCAACTTTCCATATGTCAGCAGGAGGGTAAATAAGCAACCATCTATCTTCATAATTACCAATGGGAGGAAGACCATCGATAAGTGTGAGTATTTCTTCACCAAAATCAGTCTTTTGGAGGAGAAAATGGCCTAATTTATCTTTGCACGCCTTAGTGATGTAGAGAAGATGAAAGAGGTTGACAGTCGGAACGACCTCTGCTTTATGACATAGAAGATAAAAACCGAGGAGAAATCTCTAGCCCATGGGGTGGTGGTGATAATTTGTTAGCTCTTAAAAAGGCCATAATGAAAGGAGGTAAAGGAAAAGTGACACCCATGTCCAGAAGAACCTTATGTAAGGCAAAAGAATCATAGGGAGCAATAGCAAAAGAAGCATCTGGATTTGGAGGAAGGGCGACTCTCTAACCGGGTGGAAGGGATAATTTAGTTCTAAAAGATTTGACATCATTCTCCCTAAGTCAAGTGGGAATGCATCTAGCGATTACTTCATTGGAACGAGGACCAAGAACCTTAGACCTAATTCTCGTTGTCTGCTTATTTCAAACCATCTTCGGATGCAAGAAATCAACTATAAAAGAAGGACAGAAGAGAAACAATCAAACCATAAGTTTTGCCAAGCAAATAAAAAGAAAACAACAACTTGACTGATTAACAGACATCGATCACAACAACAATATTCATCTTTTGTCCATGGCAAGCATCGTTAAAAAAAAAGACAAGAGAAGGAAATGACAATGACCCACGCAAACGCTAACACAGCAACGTGGACAAATTGTTTGTACCTGCAATAAGAGCAAAACTATAAATCAAAGGAATAAATCACGCAACTGATTCCAAAATGAAAGAAGACCTCCCAAATTGCCGGCACCAATTGGTAACGTAAAATTAACATGCGGAGAAGTGACGCCTGGTTGAGGCAAGAGAAAATTAAGACAAACCATATTAGAACAGAGATGTCATTTGATAAAAGTGAAAAGCCATTTCTCTGAAATTTTCAATTATCCAAATCAACAACTACTCTTATTTCTACTCTTGCGTAATTATTTTCCTTAGGCTTCATTTCTATTAATGAATTTAACGTAAATAAGAAATAAATAATTATGAAAATTTTTGATTGCTTCATCTTGATTTAATTTCTTCCTACCTATTAATTTGAT
This sequence comes from Euphorbia tirucalli, assembly GCA_039660915.1. NCBI lineage: Eukaryota > Viridiplantae > Streptophyta > Magnoliopsida > Malpighiales > Euphorbiaceae > Euphorbia > Euphorbia tirucalli. The sequence continues at coordinate 46,371,570 of CM077636.1, forward strand.
TTGATCATACAAGGATTAATTTCAATGAAGGAGAGTTTAGTTCTAATTTTTAAAATATTTTGTTTAGTTCAACTTGACTGTTCAGTGGCATCATCATCGTTTACCTTGACCAAACCAAATCTTATTTTAATTTTTGTTATTTATTTAAGCAATTGGGGCACCTTGAGTTGGATTCTTTTAATTTCAAACAGAACAGAAGATTATCTAGACTTCTAGTCTAAAAAAAAAGCAGCCACCATGTAGCAGTAGCAACAAATAAGAACTAAATGTGCCAACCAACAGAACTGAAGCAGAAGGCTTTGTTTCCAAATCAAGTTTTGCAAGGATAGTACAGCACCACTACCCAAAGAAGCCACAAAGCTTTTACAAAAAAGATGTACAAGTTCCAGGGAAAAATGAAATTAATTATAAGCACAACTTCTAAACATTCAGTCCCCAATTCTCCCTACTTAATCAAATGAACCATAGACAATCCGAAACATATAAACCAAACAAATCAATAAAATAATTTCCAATGGTTCAATCTAAATCCGATCAAAGGGAATTACATCAAAACCAAATCAAGAATTAAATTGGCAGCTTGATCAAAAAACTCAGAATTGACAGAGTGTACCTGGTTTAAAATTAGCTGAAAATTGAACTCAGTAGCGGATTGGAATAAAAACGGTTCTGATAGGAATGGCAGAACGGATCTTGATCGGAACAGTGAGTGACGGGTTCTGATCGGATTTGCAGAGGAAATATGAGAGGCCGGCGTCTGATCAATATAAAGGAGTTTGCACGGTGGACACGAAGCGACGTTGAACGACGCTGAGGTCTGGGCTACGCCGGACGATTACTGCACAGGGGTAGGCGCCACGGTCTGAACGACACGGAGATGGCTGTGGTTAGCATAACGACGCAAGGTGGCGGTAGAAACGAAGCGACACGGGGCAACGATGGACGGCATTGAGGTGACCGGCAAGGGGCTGCTTCAGGAAAGGTTTCGGCAGAAGGAAAAAAGGGGATGGAAAGAGTGGATTCCCACCTTGTGGCAGGTATTTTAAGCCCAAAAGACAAAGAAATCTAAACCTACAAGAACTCTATCACTATTATTACTATCATTATTATTATTATTATTATTATTATTATTATTATTATTATTATTATTATTCTTTAAAAGAGAAACGGAAGAATTTTTTAAAAATGGTAAATTAATATTTAATATAAGGCTTAAAATTAATATTAATCTTAGATTAATATTAGGCTTTTTAAATATATAGCATTTCAAATGGTAATTTTCACACTTTAAATTGTTAAAAACTAATAGTCGGTTTTGCTTACTTCTATTTTCCGGGTAGACCTCAAAAATAGAAGTAGGGAGCAAATGATATAACCCTGATCTAAGGGTAGGAAAAAAATCCTAATATAGGCCTTTAGTCAAATTTAAACGTTAAATAAAATTGTTGGAGGAACATTTATTTTTTAGTCAACTTATCAGTCCATTCCTTGGAAGTTATCAGGAACGTAGGACATGATTCCCTCAGAGCAACCTCCTTTATAATAGCTATAAATAGCCATTCCAAAGGAGAGAGAAAAGGGATCGGTTTTAATCTCTAATTATAATCACTAATTTTGGCATCGGAGTGTCTGAGGGAAGAAACCCTTCCCTCGCTGTCACAGGTACCACCCTGAGGAATTCGGCCGTTTCAATTATCTTCATAAGCAACCGGATTTTGGCGATCGATCTCCCTCTTAATAAATACACTATTGGATCAAGGTTAGAACAGTATCAGAAAAGTACTAAAAAGTATTTAAAGTACTGATACTTTCCTCATACATTTTTTATTTTGTTCTGTTATTCTGATACTTTTTGTGACTTTGATACATTTCTGATACATTTTTTATGTTGTTTTTTTATTCTGATATTTTTTTGTGACTTTGATGCATTTTTGATGTTGTTTTGTTATTTTGATACTTTTTTCGTGACATTAATAAATTTCTGACGTTGTTTTGTTATTCTAATACTTTTTTGTGACTTTGATACATTTTTTATACATTTTTTATGTTGTTTTTTTGATACATTTTTTATGTTGTTTGTTATTCTGATACTTTTTTGTGACTTTGATTCTGATGCTTTTGTGAAAAATTTTTTATACTTCTAATGTGTTTTTTTATATGTGCTGTTTGTTGTTTGTATATTTCTTAAATTGTGTTGTCTGTAATGTTTCTTATGTAAAGTTGGTGATCTTCTTCTTCTTCTTGGTTGTACATTATTGTGTACTGGTATTCTTGCATGTCTTCTTCTAGTTGTTCATCTTTTGTTGTGTTTTGCATTAGAGTTGCACAAAGAGTTACCTTTTTTTATAAGTTTATGGTACATTTTTTGATATATTTTATTGTATTAAAACTACAGAAAGAGTTATATTTGATACATTTGTGATACATTTCTTATACATTTATGATACATTTATAACGATCCAACAAAAATGAGAATAAAGTATATTGTATCAATGCTTGTTTATTGATACTTTCTGATACTTTGCGTACTATATTTTATTTATTAATTCTATATGTTTTATCTGTAGTGAGGAATAAGCTAAACTGATTTTTTTATTGTTATGAAAGATAAATACAACCCAATGCATGTGGAATTAATGCATAACATAATACATAAAGTATCAAAAATGTATCATAAATGTATTAGAGAAGTATCCGAACTATCTCAGAAATGTATCAAAGGTACAGTTCAGATGCATTTTTGATGTATTTTTTACAATCGGAAAAAAAATCAGAAAAAATATATACATATGGATCTGATTCTGAAGATAAAAAAGAAACAAAAAAAAACTTGCTGAAGCGGAATGTTGCAAAAGTGAACAGTTTTAGAGATAAATGAAAAAATAACGTTTAAATTACAAAAGATGAGAGAATAAGAGGGAATTATATGGGTATGGCAAGGAGAATATTTTTGGGTTTTTGATTTTTTTTTTTTACTAAATGAGCGTATTTTCAACAATAACAAATGAAAGTATTTTAAGAATTGGTAAACGTTTTGTAGATATTTAGAAGAGAATTTACTTTTTTATGTATTTTTGGAAGAATTGTTGGAAGTAGGAGTATTTATCTAAATTACCCTAAAAACATGAAATGTTTGTTGTAAAATGGAGGTTGTGCTTTTGTCGAAAAGGCCCATTCTTGGGTCCATACTTGGAAATGCTTTTGTCGAAAATACTTTCATTTGAAGACCACAAGGTTGTCCTCCATCTCTATAATAATGTCAGAGATATCTAAGAATGAGCGTATTTTCAACAATAACAAATGAAAGTATTTTAAGAATTGGTAAAAGTTTTGTAGGTATTTAGAAGAGAATTTATCTTTTATGTATTTTTGGAAGAATTGTTGAGAGTAGGAGTATTTATCTAAATTACCCTAAATACTCGAAATGTTTGTTGTAAAATGGAGGTTGTGCTTTTGTCGAAAAGGCCCATTCTTGGGTCCATACTTGGAAATGTTTAGGTATCTCTGACATTATTCTAGAGATGGAGGACAACCTTGTGGTCTTCAAAGCTTTAATTAGTGGCATTTCTATGAATTCCTATTTAGATTTTGTAGTTCTGGATTGTAAGGAGCTTGGCTCTTATTTTGTTGGTGGTAACTTTTCATTATGTTGCTACAAACAATAATGTCTTTCCGAGGAATAAATTTTACCGAGGGAGTCACTTGATTGGTCTCGGTCACTAAATTCAATTTGTATTAATAAGGTTATTGAACTTTCATTTCAATATCAATATAGCAGTTTTCGCTTAAATCCATTAAAATTTGACACCGAAATGATGACGTGATAAGTTAATATCAAGTTTGATTTGTCAGTGCGGCACCACGTCAACTCCAACTAGTTTCATATTTCAAAATTTTTTATTTTTTCATTTAGTGTTATGCATGTAAGTGTTATATCATGACATATCGATTTTTTTATTTGTTGGAGTCAACGTGACTTTTTGTTGGTAGGTCATGTTTAGTGTTGACTTGTCACTTCATCATTCGAACATTAGATTTTGACGGATTTGCGACGAAAGTGAATTTATTGACACTAAAACAAAAGTTAAGTGATTTTATTAACAAAAAATAAAGTTATGCGATCGTGAATGCACAAACTCCATATTTTGGTGTTTGGGTGGTGGGTTTGTTTTTAACTAAAAAGGAGAATTAGATTAAAAAGAGGAATAAGTATCCCTGGAATACAAAATGTTACTCTCTAGAAGCCAATTTCATAGCATAATCATCACTAAAACACACTATCATTACAAAAGGCTTCTTTAGCTACAAAATGTGTTACCCAATTCCTCACTCTTCTAATATGAGAAAAAGAAATATTATGAAAACGAGAATTAAGGTTGATAATGTCAACAAAGATTGTTTTGATAGAAAGATGACTCTCGTGAGGTTTAGTTTGGTACACTACTATTACTCATTTAATTTAATTAATACAAGCATCTCCCTTTTTAATCCAAATAAACTAATATTTTTTTTGCGAGAAAAATAAATAAATTATTTTTAAAGAGTAGTGAGAGGGAGAGATCTGAATTTTGTAATCCATTTGTTCGGTTCAAATTCAAACCAATGAAATAGGGAATAATTATTCTTACTAAATGAAATGCATATTCATGATAATTGTTAAAAAAAAAAAAAAAAAACTCCAGCAGTTATGGAATACGTTGAAGAAAAAACATATAAAAAAATTTCTTGCCATTATTTGAAACAAAATTTTGAAGAAATGGATTAAATTTCGTAATTAGAATTCACTTTATTAAAAAAAATTATTTCACTTTATTTATTAAATATTTTCATTTGTTTGCGAAAAACTTTAATTCTATTAATTGATAATGGTTAGGTTACGAATGAGATCGGTTCAATATAATGGTATTGCAATTTGCAAATTTTAAAAAAAATGTCTCGATATACAATGGCACTGAAAAAAATTTTAGATTAAATTAATCCTATATAAAAGTCAATACAGTCAAGAGGATTATTCGATTATTCAAATATTTATTAGTAAATGTAAATCATAATATATTTTTTTAATTAATAAAATATGAAAATTTTATAAATTTCTTCCAAAAATTTTATAAATTACTGGAAGAAATAGTTTATCATTATATATATATATATATATATATATATATATATATATATATATATATATATATATATAGAGGAGGAAACAAAACGCAAACAACAAAGCAGTAAACTATGCTGGAATCATCCGAGGAAACGAAACACTAATGTAATCATCTTCAATCAATTGCATGATCGATGAAAAAAGAAGAATAAGTTTAGTAACTTTTAAAGGATACTGATGAGCCAAACTGGCTAACGAGTTTGCCATCCTATTCTACTCGTAATAAATGTGCCTAAATTGCACTTGTTGAAACTAGGAACTTAATCTACAAACAGCGCACACAAGATTCTTCAAAGGAAAGGAAGGATCTCTAACTTTAGAAATATTGACAATACCCTCACTTTTGTCTGCCTCAACTTCCAGCAAATAAACACCAAGCTCCCTAGCCAAAAGCATACCCCAAACCTCAGCAACAAAAGAATTACCCACTCTAATATGATGAACAAAGTCCCCATTCCACAATAGTACGAATGCCTCCATCCGCAGCAATAACGCCTGAGTCTAAATGAGAACCATCAGTATTAAGTTTAAACCACCCACCTTGTGTTTGAACCCAGCCTTCCTGATGCTCCGAACGATAATTACCAGTCAAATTCCAAAGCTTTATGCTTGTTTCATAATCTCTCAAAGCATGTAAAAGAGACTATTACACCTCAAGCACATGGTTGATGAGGATAAATGACAACAACCCCTCTTCATATTAGTGAGTAAACAATGGTGCTTGCACAACCAAGCAAAGCTCCAAATTTGCTAAGGAACTTTGATAGCGCATTTTTTTTTTTTTTTTGCTAAAATGAATTATAATGTCTGTCCTTGATAGCAACAATCAAATTATAAGCTAATCGATAGGAAAACACACCATTTTTACTAGCATCCCAACATCACATATCTATGTCCTCCCTCGTCGTACTCACCACCTTAACACTTTTGATACGAAGGAGCCAAGAGATGTCAAGCTTATGTTCGAAAAGCTACCAACGCCAATCACCATTGTTATCTACTAAATCACTAATTTTCATAGCAATTTCAGTTTCTGAAATTGGAGACTTCGCCACATCAATTAAGCGAATCCCATCCAACCAAGCGTAAATCCAAAAACAAATACTTGCTCCATTGACTACATCCCACGACACACCCTTTGTAAACTCATGAAAGATTTGATGGATATTTTTCCAAAGAAAGGAGCAATTTTTTTAACTCTACCATCATTTTCATTAAAATTTCATCCTTCCTATGCTTGTACCTTAAAAGCTTCACCCAAAGAGCATCCGAATATTTCCACATTTTCCAAATAAGCTTCATTAAAAGATCCTTGTTATTGTCTTCTACTGACCTAAGACCAACACGCCCAATACTTTTAGGCTTGCAAACCTCTTGCCAAGGTAATAAATGAATCTTCCGCTTTCTATCGTTTCCTCCCCAAAGGAATCACCTATTAAGCTTATCCAACTCATTAGTAACTCTTCTAGGCAGTAACACAGACTGCATAATATAATTTGGAGTAGCCCTTATCATACTTTGCATAAGAGTAGTGCGGCCTTCCAATAGGAGGGAACTAGCTTTCCATGTTGTCAGCTTGGATTGAATTGAATTAATGGTATCCTTAAAATCTTTTTTAGTAACTCTAACACTAAGAAGCGACACACCCAGGTATTTACCCAATGATTTCGATAGAGGGATACCATAGGCTTAACTTAAGTCCTTACAGTGGCTAGATGACATATTTGCTGAATAATACATCATCGATTTCTAAAGATTCAATTATTGACCCGAAACCAAACAAAAGCTAAAAAGAATATCCAATGATTTGAGTGGCATTTCCTTCAACAAATAACAGAACATCATCCATAAAGAACAAGTTGGAGATTGGTGGAAAAATTTATAAACTCTAACCATATTCATTTTCCCATCATTAATAGCATCCAGAATACAATGAGTGAGTCTTTCCATAACTAATACAAAAATATACAGAGATATAGGATCCCCTTGCCTGATTCCCCTTGATGGATAAAAGGCATCCAACATATCACCATTTATAAGAACTCTCATACTCGCAGAAGAAATACATGAATCAACTATTGGGATTCATCACAGAAAATCAAACCAAATGGCAGCGAAAGCCGATTAAGATTTTCTAGAATCCATGTTCCAGGAACTTATGAGAATGAAATCAAAAATCAAAATAGAAGAGAATAAGGAATTTTGATCTCATCTTACAAGTCTCTTTTACAGACGGCTATAGAAACCAAAAGAGATTTCCTCCACGTTCACGTACACGGAACACCTAACAAAGCAACACCCGTGCTAACTTTGGATCAAGAATAGATAGAGTAAAGGAAGGGGGGCTGATTTTTCTTCCTTGAAAAATAGGGTTAGGGTTTTCCATCTCTTAAGTGAGTATTTATACTCTCTTAACCCTAGGTCTAATTAATTACTTTAGGTTAAATTTTAATTTCAAATTAATTTAATTGCCAAATACATACGCGGCCCCTTCAACTTTTATTTTGGAGCCTCTTGGCCCCCTCAACTATTTTAGCGACCTATCTAACCCCTCATCTAAAAGCCAAATACGTACGTGGCCCCTTTAACTTTTATTTTTGAGCCGCTTGGCCCCCTCAACTATTTTAAAGATCTATTTAACCCCTCATCTATTTTAAACTGGTGTTTTTAGACACTTGAATGCTGATTTGTCGTATGACTGGAGGTAAGAGAAATCTCAGCATGTTTGAGATGAAGTTTACAATTTTACATGGGTAATATTTTGTAAATATTATATAAAAAAATTATCTGCATTTTTTCTCCCTCTCTCCTCACTTTGGTTAAACTCTATTCCTCCTTCTTTGTTGTCTCTTCTGCAATTATATTTTTTCCTCTTGAGTTTTATTAATTACTGAGAAATTTTCACTTTGTAATAGTTTGTAATATTAATTAAATAGAAGATGGTTTGAAGATGGTTTCCAGCGTGTGTCCTACATTTCTTTAGTGTCAGCCGCGTGTAATGCATGGTACTCTGTTGTGTCAGGTTATGTTCACTCAAAGGTTTAAAAATACCACTTTAAAATATATGAGGGGTTAGATAGGTCGCTAAAATAGTTGAGGGGGCCATGCGGCTCAAAAATAAAAGTTGAAGAGGCTACATATGTATTTGACCTTTAGATGAGGGGTTAGATAGATCGCTAAAATAATTGAGGGGGCCAAGCAGCTCAAAAATAAAAGTTGAAGGGCCCGCGTATGTATTTAGCCTAATTTAATTATACATGTATAAATTAAATTACACCATCTAATATAATTCATGTCATGTTAACTAAATGTAATTTGTCTAATTAAATTAACCAGATAATTATTTAGACATTCATGTCATTACTATTTTATTCGAAACATTAACATTTTTATGAAAATTACCAGCAACCAGGAGTGGATTCGAGATAGGTTTCTAGTGAGATTGAACAAAATCAATAAACTGTAGATGTGTTTCCCAAGCCAATTAATGCGGGAAATAGTTTTAAGAGCTTCTTCCGTTCCCTCCTAAACAACTTTAAGAAAATTGGACGATGATCAGAAGAACAGAAATCTAAGTTAAGAATTGAAGCATCAAGAAAATCAATTTGAACTTTAAAATTGGCATAAACCTTATCTAGCCTCACAAACACATGGATCCTATGCCATATGGATTAGTGCCCCGTAAAACTGAAGTAAAGAATCCCTCCCCCCTTTCTAATTATGCATTGCCAATATCTCATTGAAATATCCAATAAGAAATAAGGGTCTCTAAATAGACAAACCCATATTAGCTAGTTCATCCCAAAGAACTTGTCTATTAGAAGCTAATGGAGCTGCATAAATAAACAATATTTTATAGCATTACATTCCTTCACAATAATTAAGCAATGAATAAACTATGGATGAGTGATAAGAGGAATGACCTTGACCTTGAAAGGATTCTAGAATACCCAAGTACCACCTGACCTTCCCTGAGCCTCAAAATGCATACACTTCCAATTTCTGAATTTTGCAAGAACCCTATCAGTAGCTTCCCCACTAATTTTCGTTTCACACAAGATAAAGCCAACCGGCTTAACTTTCTTTAAAATATCTTTAACATGGATATAGGTAGCTTTACTCGTTGCTCTACAAATATTCCGTACTATAAAATCCATGAAAAAGGACGACAGGAGCGAACAAGACACAGAAAACCATAAACACTTAAGCCATATAGGGTTTAGACACTACTGACTCACTAGGACCTATAGCCCTATCATTATGCTTCCTAATCTTCTCACCACTCATCGACTTCCCTTTGTGTTGTGGTTTTCCAACATCTAGTTCAAAAGGAAATTTAGAGGTGTGAGGTTTTGCTGCTGTTATCAACATTCCCTCTCAGGGCACGAGAGGCACTTTTGATTCAGGCTTTATTTTAGGGGGATTCTCGAATCTGGATTTTTTTCACTGATTTTGTTCACCCCTACCTCAATGGGGAAACATGCACCAATCTGAGCAACTTTTTGTGTTGCTTCCACTTTCATGCAATCTTTAGGGACCTTAACTAAAACCTCATCACCAATCGTCTCTTTTAACATAGTGAAAGGAGAACCTTGAACCAATTGATTATTAGTTGGCTTCGTTGAGGTATCCTTATGGTCTAATCCCATAGTTCCTATATGCTCCGAAAGCATTTTCATTGCTAAGGCCTTCATTTGTTTGACATGATCCTGGTCATCTTTTGGTTTAGGTTAAGTAGGAGTAGTTCTTGGCTGATTATTGTTATGCCTCCTTATAAGTCGCTTAGCTACCATCTATGGGCCATAATCCGTCATAACTTCTTTTCGCACAATTATGGTATCAACAACTCAAACTCATCCATCACCCACGACCTTATACTCTCGATTAACACCTTCCCTTTCAAGACAAAACTTGTGATTATGGCCTTAAATACCACAAACATAGCAAATATTGTGTAAACCCTCATATTCAATTCTATAAACTCTCTTTAGTATTTTATATTTTCATAAGAGGGGGTTTTTTTTAAATCCACTTCAAAGCAAACCCTAGCGAAATTGCCTCGTTTCGTCTTAATTGTTTTCTCATCCACATAGTGAACCCCACCCATAATTTGAGCCACCTTCAGTATGAAAGAATGATTATAATATTCAATTGGAAGATCAGGGAACCTCACCCAAGTAAGGATCTTAGTAATAGAATCATCATAGGGGTCAAAATTAGGTTTTCATGACTGAATGGAGATCACATGATCAACTACTAAATAGGGACCTCCAGTAATAACCATGCTATGATCATTCATATTGGAAAATCTCATTATGTAATAGTCATTGGAAATATCAGTAAGGTTAATTACTCCGTGGTTTCCATAAGCTTTTCTTTTCTTCAATAGTTAAGCGAACAACTAGACACTTAGGGTCTTCATCATCTTCATCGTCCATATTCGATTCCGCTTCAAACAGCTCATTATCAAAATTCAGGTTAGTTTCCAGAACAAAATCCATATCCTCATCGTCTCTGAATTACGAGTCACAGTATTTGCATAAGAAACCTTCCTTTTCGACAGGGAACTAGACTTCACCTCCCTATCAACTCCCTTAGGAACATTGTCGCTTCCTTTTGGTCCTTTTGCCTTCTTAGTACTCCTCCTCAGCTGGTCGTATTCTTCCTTGCAGGTTACTGGCGGAGATGCAAACCCTAAGTCACCATCAGTCGTCATTTTTTTTATATACTCAATTAGATATAATTACAAATAGTTTGAATTGTTAGTGTGTATAACATATTCAAATTGATCATAAATCTAATGAAAATATATTTGATAAATAACCAAAAATATATATATATATATATATATATATATATTTTTTAATTAAGAACATATAAAATTTAATGAAATATTATTCATACGACATTTATTTATATATAGATATAGTTCTTTTAATTAAGACAGTTTAGTTCTGTTTAATGCAGATCAATGTGGTTCTCAATCTGAAAATTAATACATCTTTAAAATTGGACCTAATGAATAATCAATGGTAAATTTTAGTTCAGCCCAAAAGAAGAACTTAATATGTCGCACTAATTTTGGATCTTTTTATTCAATATTTGGTCTGGTTCAAAGATTTCCAAGGTCCATGCTTAGTCTTAAATAGTTCAACATTTTCATGGTTATATTTATATTTCATCTGGTTTTTTTTTTTATTATATGCATTTCTAGATTTATCAATTTGTTCACTTTTACATAAAGTTTGTATTATATTTACCAATTTATTGGCTTAAATTTGCACTTATTTGAATTAAGGAAGATGCATAATATTAATACAAACAATTTTATATTAAATCATAATAATTAAGAAGAAAGAGCCATTTGGCATATAAAATAAAGTTGAAAAAGAAAAATATTACACTTAAAGTATTCATTTTGATATTTTTTTATTGGGAAATGCCAAATTCATTTAAACAGAACAATTAAAGGCAATACAAGGCCAAATTGACTCTGCAGCATCCTCCAATAAAATCAAAGGAAAAACTAATTCTAATGCTAACTTAGCTAAACTATGAGCAGCAGTATTGCAATTCCTAAAAGCTTAATTGAAAGAAATAAATTGACAAAAATTGCCTAAACACCTCATGTCTTGAATAACATTAGCAAATAAAAGTCTATATGCCACATAATGAGAGTTTAAATCTCTGACAGCATTTGCACAATCTGATTCAACCATGATAGCAAAAAAAACTAGTCTCCACCTCCAATTGGACAGCAAAACTAATTTCCAAGATCTCAGCTTGTTCAGCACTAGCACAGATTGGCAAAGGTAAAGCTGCAGTTAGCAGAACCTGCTTCGAACTATATCGGATGATTACTCCTGCGCTGCACTTTCCATCTGATAGAGACCAAGCAGCATCCACGTTCACTTTAAAGAAGGTCTCTGGAGGGCTCTGCCACCTCTTCTCTTACGAATTACGATCGACACAATCCGTGGAGGCAAACATCGAAGATGATTTTTTATTAACAGATTGGAACTCTCGGACAAAATCTCGAGCTTTTAAAAAGTTTGAGCTGGATCCATACCCTCTTTCCCATGAACTATCATGTTATGCACCTGCCAAAATTGCCACAATAAGACCACCATATGCACTAATTGATCCCTTGAACATTTTTCCTTGATCAGTAAGAACCAATCAACAAAGGTAGGGCAATTGACTTATGGAGACGATCATAACAATGAAAAGATTTCCAACAATTACGAGCAAAAAGGCATAACACAAATACATGTGTAGGATCTTCAATTCCATTGAGGCACAAGGGGCACCCAGGATCAATATTGTCCCCTCTTTTCAGAAGATTAAAGAAACAAGATAGTATGCCTTTGCAGACTCTCCACAAAAAGTGCCGAATCTTTAGAGGCACTACTGAATTCCATAAGGATTTCCACAATTGAGTATCAGTCGAAGAAGAGGACGAGTATTGAGCTTGATTCCTTTGAAAACCTTCTTCCACAATAACCAGTTTTGACAAAATAAATACCATTACGGGTACCAGTCCACCGAATTCTATCTTGAGGTAACCGAAAACAAATCGGAATTCTGGAAATCGCATCCACCTCTTCAGGGAGGAAAGCATGGCAAAGAAGGGGAAGATTTCACCCTGGCAGGTTACCCTGAATAACACAACTGACCAACTTAGAAGGCAAGTGATTATTAGGCTTAAGAGGTTTTTTCAAGTTTAGCTCAAGGATCCAATTATCAGTCCAAATATTAGTAGAAGCCCCATTCCCGACTTGCCAATAGATACCAGATTTGATAATGGGAATGCTACAAACAATACTATGCTATACATAGCTCGAATCGTAGCCAATCCCAGCATCTAAAATGCTCCCTGTTGGAAAATATTTTGTAGAAACTACAGAGACTATTTTGGGCAAGTATACCAAACTTGTTTCGCTAGCAAACTCTTATTAAAAGAGACCGACCAACGAAACCCAAGCCCACCATCACATTTAGCTTGACAAAGGGCATCCCAAGAAAACCAATGCATACCTGTCGAAACATCAGAGTTTGCCCACCAAAATCTACTGATCATGCGGTGCAACTCATCATAAAAAGTGGAAGGAAGAAGGAAGCAACTCATCACATATTGAGGAATAGCTTGGGAAATTGACTTGATCAAAATCTCCTTTTCGCCTCTAGAAAGCAGCTTCTCACCCTAGCCCGAGATCCGTTTCCATAGCCTACCCTTTAAAAACTGAAAGATGACTGATTTAGAATACCCTACCAGAGTATGGAGGCTAAGATATTTTGGTAAATGACCAATTTCACGCACCTGTAAATTACCAATGGTAAGCTCTTTCCTGTTTACAGGAACATTTCGACTAAAGGAAATTTTGGACTTGTCATAATTAACCATTTGTCCCGAAGCCATTTCATACAATTTAAGCAAATGTTTAACCGTATAACTCTCTTGAAGAGTAGCTCTGCAGAACACGATGGAATCATCTGTAAAAAATAAGTGCGAAATTGATGGGCTAACTTGACACACTCTAACACCATGCAACAATACTGTAGCTTCTGCATTCCTAATCAAAGCAGATAACCCTTCAGCCCAAAGAAGAAAAAGATACAGAGAAATCGGATCCCTTTGTCTTAATCCTCAATCAGGTTTCATGAACCCTTTAGGAATCCCATTGATTAGATAAGAATAGGAAATAGAGCGAACACAAGTCATCACTAAATTACTAAAGTGAGCTAAAAAGCCAATCTTTATCATAACAACATGTAAAAAATTCCACTCAACACAGTCATAAGCTTTACTCATGTCAAGTTTAAGTGCAAAGGATCCTTTCTTTCCTTTAATTCGATTCTTCATAGAATGAAAAATCACAAAGGCAACAAGTGCACTATCCGTAATAAGTCGACCTGGGATAAATGCACTTTGAGTTGGGTAAATAACAGAAGGAAGGACCATTTTAAGCCTATTAGCTAAAACTTTGGATAAAATTTTATACAACCTATTACATAAGCTAATAGGTCGAAGATCCTTCATCGAGCTCAGAGATTGTACCTTAGGGATAAGAGTAACATATGTATGGTTCAACCTCTCAGGCATAACCCCTGAATTCAAAAAAGAAAGAGCAAAACTAACAATATTAGACCCGACTATATCCCAACAAGATTTTAAAATAAAGAGGACATACTATCTGGTTCCGGTGCTTTTGAGGGATGAATTTGATTTAAAGCATGCTTTATCTCTTCTGCTGTGAAAGGTGCACTAAGACTTTCCAATTCTTACACTAAAAGTGAAGAATCAATACAATTAATCACATGCTTCATATTTTGATTGCCTTTGCTAGTAAATAACTCTTTATAGTAATTAATCACAATATGAGCAACTGCATCATCCCTTTCTTTCACCCTTCTCATCCTTTAGTTTATTTGTCATATTACATTTGCTTCGTGCAGAAGCTTTTGCATGAAAAAAGTGAGAATTATAGTCACCCTCTCTCAACCAATCAACCCTAGACCATTGCCTCCACATTGTTTCTTCATGAACAAACAAATCAGCCAACATCCTTGAAAGCTCTTCTTTTTTTTGGATAGAGTCTTCAGTTACAGCTTGTCCTTCAACTTGTTGGGAATGCCTTAGTCCCAATGCATTAGTCCTTATATTGTACTGTACTTTTGGATCTTTTAATGGATTAATGTATTGTACATTTGTATTGTTAAATAAAGGTATTAATATATTTATTAGATATATCTTGTGCAATATTGTAAATAGGGTATCCAATGGTATTATTTATATCCATGTTGACAAGTGTCATGCACTTGGCAGTGAGATCATGAATAGAGAAACGATATAACCATAAAGCCATCCATAGTCTATTCTAGTCATGGAAATGAATGGAACCTAAGACTATCATGACCTTGATTATATAGCAATGCTTTACCGGCTATAGAACATGGACTATCAATCAAGCTTATGGGTACATGTAATGAGGCATGGTACTGGATAGATCCATTAAACCAGAAATCCACATGATTCTCATATAGTACTTATATTGGATCCTTAGACCTAACCAAGTTATGGTCTTACATGTGATCTCACACACTTTGGTGTATGCCGAAAGGACCTATAACAAGGTGCCAAGTATGGGTACGTTCGGGTGTGCTAGTGAGAATGGCAAGGTCATGAATATACAGAAAGGAATGTGATGCAGTGGAAACTCAAACAAAAGATACTAAAGTCTGTTGATCGCGCACGATGCCTGAAATTAGTCTTCTACTAGTTGAATTTCGCAAAATTCACAAAAGCAGGGTAAGGGAAATAATTTCGAAATTTTATTGAAATCAAAACTGATTACAATTGAGAAATAAAAGCCTATTTATAGGCAAACTACCCTAAATGTAATAAAACTCCTAAACAATAAAAACTTCTAAATAGTCTAAACTTCCGAATTAAAAAAAAATACTAAATAAATTAAAATACAAACAAAATAGGAATCCTTATCAATTTAGGATCCTTACAATAAAATCTATTTCTAATCCGAATTATAAAATAATTACAATTAAAATAAAGATACAATTTAAAATATATATGTAATTTATTTCCATGACAAGTAACTGTTTCCAAGTTGAATTGCTAATCCTTTTACAACTTGTGGCCCGCATCATACTCCTCCTCTTAGAAAAAACTCGTCCTCGAGCTTTTCCGTTAGGAAACGAAGCTTTAAGTTTGTTAAACGGATCCTTATTCAAAAGATAATTGACCCCACTAAAATTGATATCACTTTTCCAATCAAAATTCCCATATTCGTCTTCATATACTTCATCATAAATTGGCTGTAAAGTTTCTTTAATACCAATAATCTTATCACAAGAATCATAATCTACTACTTCAACACAAACATATTCTTCAGCATATGTTGGAGGTAAAGTGCAATCAAAGAATTTACCTTCACCAAGCTTTGATTCTTAAGAGAAAATTACTTCATTCTCTCTATCATAGAACTCTTCCAATCCAACAAAAGGATTTCTGAATTCTTCATAATTAGGGTTCCTCTTTTGTCGAGAATTCGCCCCAGGACGAGCTGCAAGCAGCCCATCCATTCGGTGTATCAAACGATCCACAATAGTCTTCAGTCTTTGGTCTATTAGGGTTTCGAGGCGTTGTTTTAGTCTCTGCTCTAATCGGTTCATATCTTCCTGTCCCGCAACCTCATCGACTCTACGTTCTCTTCTTGGCGGCATGATGACGACTAAGGTTTAGGAATTCGGCTCTGATACCAACTGGTGCAGCGGAAACTCGAATAAAAGATACTAAAGTCCGTTGATCGCATGATGTCAGAAATTAATCTTCTACTAGTTGAATTTTGCAAAATTCACAAGAGCAGGGTAAGGGAAATAATTCCGAAATTTTATTGAAATCAAAATTGATTACAATTGAGAAATAAAAGCCTATTTATAGGCAAACTACCCTAAATGTAATAAAACTCCTAAACAATTAAAACTTCTAAAGAGTCTAAACTTCTTAATTAAAAAAAATACTAAATAAATTAAAATACAAACAAAATAGGAATCCTTACAATAAAATCTATTCCTAATCCGAATTATAAAATAATTGCAATTAAAATAAAGATACAATTTAAAATATATATGTAATTTATTTCCATGACAAGTAACTGTTTCCAAGTTGAATTGTTGATCCTTTTTTACAACTTGTGGCCCGCATCAGAATGTCACTTAGTAATACACTGAGAAGATATCACCGGTCACTTGATGAGTGCAACTGATAAGAGGGTGGCCACACCCAAATAAGTTGGAACTTGTTTGTAAGCATCGGTTTATTTGGGATCAAGTTAATGTCCAGACACAAAAGAGGGTGATGACTCCATGCCTCTGTGTTGGACTCCGATATCAGTGACATGGGATATATAAGTTAAGCTACAGGGTTAAGATTTCTGTTAGACTGTTGTTTCCATCTTAATTGGGGGTTGTAATGGCTTGGCCTTGGGCCTATTGCCAATGTAAAGACCAGCCCACAGGATCATACACATTGAACAACTGAGCTTGAACTTATCGGATCAACTATATACTCGGAGTATACTGACTGGAGAGGAGATAATTAATTGATTAAATTATAGATAAGTTGGATTGATCAAAATAATATAATCAATTTATTGGGATTCATAGAATTAATTTGAATAAATTAATTATGAATTTATTTCCTGGTGGAAATAATTTACATATATAGGTTTATATGTAATTCATTTAAATAAAGTCTGAATTAATTAATTGGGTTAATTTAATAAGACAAATTAATTTTAATTCAAATGCTATGTGTTATATTATATGGTTTAATATAATAACATACATATGAAATTGAAATTAAATTTTAACCCATAGTAATTACTATAGACATAGGGTTTTACAGGTATAAAAACCCACTTAAGTGAAACAAAACCCTAACCCTAATCCACACATAGTGAATTCGGCCAAGGAGGGAATTTTCAAGGTGAAAATTTCGGCCCCCTTTGATCTCTCTCTCTAGTTCTTTGATCCTCCGCTAGCACGGGTTACTGCTTGTTAGGCGTCTGTGTACGGGACTTTGGAGGAAATCTACTTTGATTTCTGCGGCCGTCTCTAGAAAGACATACCAGGTGAGAATCGGTTTCTTACTTTGTATAAATTTGTTGTTTTTTTTATTTCTATTGCATAAGCTCTTGGAACCAGATTTGAGAAAATCTAAATCAGCTTCTGCTACCAACGGTTGATTTTCGATGAAAAACCCCTCCGGAACTTCCTTAAGCTTTTTTGCCACAGCTCTAATTCGTTTTTGGACATGCCCAAAAGTAGAAGAATTCCACATAGTAAGATCACTAGCATATGCTCTAATCTTCTCTTGAACTACTAAGGACAACCGTTGTTCATTCTTCTAGGAATCACAAATGATACTCTTACAGTCTATGTGATTCAACACATTGCTTCAAACTTGAAACCCTTTTTCTTTCGTCTATCTTCTGTCACTGTACCCTCTAGCTCTAGGAGAATAGGAATGTGATATGAATTAACTCTCTTTATATGTGACACTGAAGTGAGCGGAAACAAATTTTCCCACTCTTGATTTGCTAGAAACCTATTCAATCTTTCAAAGATCCTTTGCTCTCCCCCTTTCCGTTACACCAAGTGAAGTCTGATCCTGTATAGCCCAAATCTCTTAATGAACAATCATTAATGTAATCCTGCAAAGCTTCCATTCTCTTTGGCTCAACTAGCCTCCCACCAAGCTTCTCACCAGGCGAGAGAACCTCATTAAAGTCACCGAAAACAATACAAGGGATCGAGTTTTGATGATAAAGATGCCTAATAAGATCCCATGTCTGCTTCTTCTCCTTCATGCACGACCAACCATAAATCCCTATGCCTCGCCATTTAATCGTATCATTTTCTTTGACGTTGAAATGTATACAATGGAGAGAAAAGTTGCAAATTTCCACCTCAATCTCCTTTTTCCACATTAAGATAAGAACTCTTGCTCGTCTAAGAGCATCCACCACGAAGGTATTATACATCCCATACTGATTCTTTAACCCATATATTTCTGAACGATTAATTCTAGTTTCCATTAGAAATAGAATTTCTAGGCAATAAACCCTCAAGAAATGCTTAAGGGATTGGAATGTCCAAGAGTTGCCCAGGCCTTGGACATTCCAACTTAGGAACCTCATTGCATAGGGTGGGACAGCTCGACAATCACCACCCTCTGGTCAATGTCAAAATTAAGTCTACGTTTCTTTTCAATCCTTCATGGTGAAGGTTGAACCTCCAAATCTTCTTCATTTTTTCTCTTTCTCAGTGTAGCGCTCAAAGTTTTACTCAGCGACTTACATAAAGACTTGCTCCCCATAGACCCTTTACTACATTTTGCTTGACCTTTTTTGCTTAAATTATTCTTAATTATCTTTCCTATTCTATCCAGTTCTTTCATATTCACTTTTCTTCGAGCACCCTCAATCTCTTTAGCCTTGAAAATAAAATTTATTGAATTTGGGCTCCCATTTAAGGCCTTATTCCATATTGCTCTCGACACCCACCAGACTATTGTTATCAATAATCATATGATTCTCCTCTGGCTCCCTTTGATCATTATTAGTGACAGGAATTTGTACAAGTCTACTTTGGTTCTCCCTCATGCTAGCATCCTTCCCCACCTCAATTCTAGCTTCACTTCTACTTTCACCACTCCTTTCAATGACCAAATTTTGTTGATGTGTACCATTGATGGCCCCATTTACCAACTGTCTTTGAACAGAACCAGCCGCATCACTTTGCAAATCATATGACCCTTCTTTCGCTATTAGTTGGCTATTTACAGGTTTGTTAGGCAACATGTGCATAACTTTTAATTTTTGATGGAGAAGCATGCAATTCAGGGCCATATTCCAAGTTAGTCTCCTCAATGTCCTCCGTTTGTTATTCATTGTCAGCCATCACATGTCCCAACAATCCACAACAATAGCAAAAATTGCGTAATTTTTCATACTTAAAATAAACACACACCATCTCCTTAGTTGAGTTTAAAACCCTGACTCCACAACATAAAGGTTTAGTAATATCCATATTAATACGCACCCTAACAAACTTTCCCCACTCTTACCCATCATCCATCTACAACTCTGCCAACTCTTTTCATCACCTTCCTAATCGTTTTTTCTGATAAAAAATTGAGCGGTAGGTTATAAACCCTAACCCAAAAATCGCATATGTTCGAGGTCATAATTTCTGGTTGTTCATCCCCAACTATCGGTTGTAGGATTACCAAGTGTCTATCAAAGTGCCACAGGCCATCTAGCATTACTTTTTCTTTATCTTTTTCATTTTGAAAGGATACAGTAAACATTCTAGTTCCACTTTCAATAAGCTTGAAACCTCCTTGCACGTTCCAAACTACACCAAAAGTATTCGTCATGGCCCACAAATTTAATGGTTTTTTTGACAAGGTCAACGCTGGTTTCTTTCTTAACGCAGTCTCTATACTGTTCAAAACGTTTACTACAATCTCTTCAGTCTCCGTCAAGGTGAATTTTTTCCATTTTTGCTCCAACTTCTCTTCTATATTGGTCAAAACAGAGAGAAATCCAGTAAGGTCGATAAACCCTAGCTGAAAAGATAAACCTTAGTTCGCCTCTTCAGCAGGGGAGAGAATCCACTTAGGGTCAACAATTTAGCTCATTCATTTTGATAGTTTAATTTATACTTAATTTGTTTTAATAAACAATGAAAAGATTTAATAAAATACTTGGCGAGTAACTTTTATTAGATAGAAACAGAATACGTCCATCTACATTTAAAAGTTTTAAATAATACACTGAAACTAGAAAATAACTACAGCACAACCTTCATAAA
The DNA here is from genome assembly GCA_039660915.1 of Euphorbia tirucalli. Taxonomy (NCBI): domain Eukaryota; kingdom Viridiplantae; phylum Streptophyta; class Magnoliopsida; order Malpighiales; family Euphorbiaceae; genus Euphorbia; species Euphorbia tirucalli. The sequence continues at coordinate 46,392,127 of CM077636.1, forward strand.
TTAATTTTGTTGGTTCTAATTATCGATAATTTTGTTGATGGTTTAGTAATATTCATATATTTAAAAGTTTTGCATATGACTCTATAGTATTTTGTTTTTTCTCGAAATTTAAATCGAGTTGAATTTCATCTTTAATTATTCTCAGTGCATTCAAAAGTTCTGGTGTACCCTTGTCAAATTGTAACAAAAAATTGTAAAGAGTAGTTGATGTTATAATTGCTTCCTTTCTTGTGACTAGTTACAAATGTATCGAATCATCCTCAGCTTCATCCTTAATTGAATTTTCCATGACACTCTCCACAATTTCTTCTAAACTTTGGACTTGTGAGCATTCATTGTTTTCACCTGGATAATCCAATATTTGATTGACATTCATTTGATTGTGGTAACTAAGCTGACCAATCATTCCCTCAAATTCATGAATATCTTCTTCAGTGGTTGTTTCCTTTAAGGGGGCGTTTGGTTTAAAATTGGGAATCGGAATTGAAATCGGAAAGAGAATGATACGGAATTGGAATCAGAATCATCATTTATCAATTTTGTTTGGTTAGTTCAGAATCGAAATCGGAATCAAATTTGCTACATTTTTTTTTAATATCAACCAAAATAGTAATAACTTTTTCAACATTTTTATTAAAAAATAAGCTTAAAATATAAAGTATTATTAAATTATATGATAATAATAACACTATATAATTGTTATAGTATTTTTTTTATAAATTATATTAAACTATATTATATAATATTATGCATTATTTATGATTACAGTAATTAATATACAATTATATATGTATGTATATTGTTAACGGGAGGTCTTACATTCCATTGAAGAATTTCGATTGAAAGAAAAAATATTTGTGGGTGTTAATGAAATCTAAATTGTATATGTTGATGGTTGGAAAAAAAAAAAAAGTGAGGAAATTAAACAATGCAAAATAAGTAGTGGTGGAATGAAGATGATTGATATGAGATAGTGGGGGAATGGTTGATTCCCATAAATGGAGGAATCTCATTCCCATTGATTAGTGAAATTTATCTAAACAAACAATAACAAAGGGAAATAAATATTTCTATTCCCATTCCATAGCATACTTTTAGTGTACCAAACACCCCCTAAATTCATTGAGACATATTCATCCCCTGTACGAATTTTGCAATGTTTGAAACAATTTTCTATTGTCTCTTGTTTGATATCTATTTTCCAAGATGAGACTGCAAGATTTATAGCATTTAACACATTAGCTTTTTCATTGATTTTAGATAAAAACTTTATTTAAATTATTAATTTAAAATTTATTTTTAAAAATATTTAAAATCACTCAATAAATTAATAATTATTAATTTATTGATTAATTAATATCTCTATAAATTAATAAAATTTTATGGTCCAGCGTTATTAATTTATGGAGATTTTACTTTATTCCTTTTATTGCATATTTCCAGTAAAAAAAAAAAGCCCATTCCTTTTATTCTACAGCGAAAGGAAAATCAAACTTAATTTTGGGCATCTTCTCACTAATATAGTCTACACAGAGTGTGAGCCAAAGAGTGATTTACTCCTTCCTAAATTAAAATTAAAAACACAGACTTTAATAGTCATGCCTTCCTCTCTTCTCTTCTCCTTCATCTTCCTCCTTTATTACTTCCCTTTCTCCTCCATCGCCAACATTCATCGAACCAACGCTCTTCTTAAATCAAATCTCCTTTTTCAACCCTTTTCCATTTCTTCTAATGATACTTCACCTACTGTTTACTTTGAGGTCACAAAGCCCATCAATGTCCCCAATTCCAAGCCCTGTGTACACACTCTTCTTCATCATGATTTTGGCTATACCTATGGAAAACCTCCTGTTCTTGCTAATTATATCCCTCCCTCTCATTGCCCATTTCGCCATTTCTCCAAAATTGTCCTTCAATGGAACGCTACTTCTAAAGGCAGACAATTTGATCGTATTTTTGGGGTCTGGCTAGGAGGCGTAGAGCTTCTCAGAAGCTGCACGGCGGAGCCTAGAGCCACCGGAACTTTTTGGTCAGTCCACAAGGATATTACTAGGTATTCTTCGTTGCTTGTTAAGGATGAGACTCAAGTACTTGCTGTTTATCTTGGTAATATTGTTGATGCTACTTATACTGGGGTTTACCATGTAAATTTAAGCATGCTTTTTTATCCTGCTGAAGCGAATTCGGCTTATAATGCTGATGGTTTGAGTAATTTGAAAGCTCCAGATGTTTCTGAGGCAGATTTGATCGTACCCATTTCGAGAAATTTTCCATTGAATGATGGATTGTGGTTTGAAATTGAGAATAGTACCCAAACCCAGTTGAAGGAATTTCAAATCCCTCAAAATGTGTACAGGGCTGTATTAGAGGTTTATGTTTCTTTTCATGAGAATGATGAATCTTGGTATGCAAATTTTCCAAATGATTATATTATTGCCAATAATCTCACTTATACTCCTGGAAATGGTCCTTTTAGAGAGGTAGTAATTAGCCTTGATGAAGATGTTGTTGGTGCTATTTGGCCTTTTACTGTGATTTATACAGGTGGGGCTAATCCTCTTCTATGGAGGCCGATTACCGGCATAGGTTCTTTCAATCTGCCTTCTTATGATATTGAAATTACACCATTTTTAGGGAATATATTGGATGGGAAAATTCATAAATTGGGATTTAAAGTTACAAATGCTTTGAATGTTTGGTACATAGATGCAAACTTGCATCTTTGTTTAGACCATAAGAGCAAAATAACTCGAGGGAAAGTTTTGAGTCATGAGAGTAAGCCTCTAGTCTTCTCTTTGGTGTCGAATTTCAAGGATTTGGATGTAACATTCTTGACAACTGCACAGAGGTCTGTTTCGTTGACTGGGTGGGTCATGTCTTCCCTTGGAAATATCACAACAAATTCGGTTCAATGTTTTAGTTACAGCAACTTGATGGAGATAGGTGAGGGTGGTAGTTTGCAGATTGTGAATCAGACAATCAGTTTTAATGATAGTGTTTATTCCAGAAAGCTCACGTCTTCTGTTCATTCATTTGAATCAATAAAAAACTATGACTTGGACATGTACTCCGACATCTCCAATCAAGGAAATGGGAGTTCCTTGTATATAACAAACATTGCATTGGGTTTCAACGTGAAGGAATCAACAGATGCTGGTAGATCTACGACCAAGTCTCTGAAAAATGTGCAGAATGGGGAGGGTGTAATGGTTGTAAAGAACAATTTGGTGATTTGTGGACTGGGAAGTACACAGCAGGTGTACCAATATGATGGAAGTAAATTCTGCCACTTTAGGAATGTAAGCAGCTCGAACTATACCATTCTTTATGACAATGTGAAGAATAAATGCAATAAGAAGGAAAAGCCTCTTGTTGATTTTGGTAATAGTAGATGGTGGAGAATTCCATCTCGAAGAGCTTTTCTTGCGACTGAATTACTGAATGACAAAGGCGTATAGGTTTCTTCTCACTAGAACTACTTTTTCAAATCCGTGTAAACTGTGAATACATGGAAAATTCCAAGTGTATAAAATTCTGTATCTGTTGAAATAGGAAGACCTTCAATGTATTCTTGTATCTTTTCTCTCACTAATGTGCTCCCAATGAATTGAATTGCAGGTTGGGAGGTGCTACATGAAAGTTACCTATTATTCATTATTGTTTATCCCAAAGATGAGGAAATCCAAAAGAAGTTTCTGCATAAAAACTGAATGATTTAGATAATAATGGTTTAACTCCATCGTTATGGCTAATTAACTTCCTTTTGTCATGTTTTAATGGTTAGGGAAGCTGAGGTTGCAAATTTATTTGTTTTTACTAGTGAATATTTGAATGTAGAAATATTGCAGGGAAACTGGGAGTCCAATCACTTGTTTTTCCAATTTACATCAATTAGATTGTAATATTTAGATTCCCTTATAGGTTATTAAATTGGATTGTTTTGTCATAGATCTTGTGATAAATCCAGGTAAGCAGAATATGGATGAAGATGGGGTGTTTTCGTTGCTAACTCTGCATGTCCAGTGGCGGTGCCAGGGTTAGTCCGCTGGGGGGGCGAAATTTGGTTCGAAAAATTTCCGGCCGGTTAAGAAAAATTTTCGGCCGACGAACCAAAATTTCCGATCGACCGACAAACCTGAATGAATTTAATTCAATTCAATAAAAACACAATTAAATTAATCCAAATAACAATTTCATTTAAAACATAGGTTCATGTGAGTTCTTTTTTCACTACCTTGATCAATAGGGGTTTCATTACTAGTTGATGATGGTTCGGGATTTGATAAAGTATTCCGCTTTGTTCTAGTAATAAACTTATCTATATTTCTAATTCCTATAAATAAAAACACAAATACTACAATCAATTAATCAATTCATAACTAAATTTAAACATATTTTATCAATTCAAACCCAAAAATAACAATGCACAATCAATTTAATTCAAACCCACATTCAAACATAATTTATCAATTTATCAATTCAAACACATATTCAAACCTAATTTATCAATTCAAAACTAAAATTAACAATACAATTTACACAATCAATTTATCAATTTATCAATTAATTCCCCAATTTATCAATTCAAACACACATTCAAACCTAATTTATCAATTCAAAACTAAAATTAACAATGCAATTTACACAATTGATTTATCAATTTATCAATTAATTCCCCAATTTATCAATTTATCAATTCAAACCTCAATTCAAACCTAATTTATCAAATTACAACACAATTAACATAATCAATTTATTAATTTATCAATTAATACCTCAATTTATTAATTCAAACCTAATTTACATAAATATTTTTATTTAAAACCTAATTTCAATAAAACCTAAATAAATTACAAAAACCTAAAATTTAAAATTAAAACTAACCGGAATTAGAAGAAAGGAGGAAAGGAGGAGAGGTGAGGATGGACGGACGGCGAGCGGTGACGGCGGCGGCAGTAAAGAGGAGAGGGAGAGGAGGATTGATTTGAGGGGTGAAATGTGAGGGAGGGTGGGGGATGAAGGAGAAAAGGTTTAAGCTTTTAATTTTTTTTTTTTTCCTGCCATTTGCCCTGGCAGGTTTTTTTTTTTTTTTTAATGACTGGTCAAAACGACGTCGTTTTGCCCATCAAAATAAAAAAAAAAATTTACCCCCCCTGATACAGGGGGTTTCGCCCCCTGTATCAGAGGGGGCAGAGCAGGGGCGCTGCCCCTGCTCTGGGGGGGCGGGGGGCCGCCGGAAAGCCCCCTACTCAGGGGCTTTTCCGGCGGCTGGGGGGTCAGCTGCCCCCCCGTGACCCCCCGCCGCCGCCCCTGTGCATGTCCTAAGATGATGATATGACAATGGATGCAGGATAATATAACCAACCAAGGCATGAGCGTGTGGGAAGAAGTGAGATTATTTCCTGTATTCATTGGTTGCATTGCCATATTCATTGGTTGCATTGCCACTTGTATTCAATTAATTGGTTCCTGATTAATGAGATACTTTTTCAGTGATTTTTTTTCAGTTAAAGTTTGCTGCTTAATATAGTTTTAACCTTAATTGGGATAACTAACTTTTAGCTTACTTTTGATATGGTTCCAGCATATGAATTTAAATAATGGGATTTTAAAAAATATGATTTATTAAATTTTATATTTTGTTTTTCTGCATAATTTTTTATATAATTGAGTATATGCCGGCTTTTAAATGTTTTCACTCTTAGAATGCGATTGATGAGATACTCAGAATCTATCTTCTACATATTGACCTACGTTTGTGAGGAGATACTCAAAATTATCTTTTTTCGGTAGTCAGAAATTCATTTTGTTTAACTCAATATATTTTGATTTTGTCGTCACTCCAACCTATAGCAGGACTATGACCTCGTATTTAAGAACTCTCACAGCACCCTACCATATCTATGCCCCTCCTCAGATACTAGTGTTTCCAAATCATTCTCGTCCATCAGAATTATTCATCGCAGATCATGCATAGTTTTTATCGCCACCAATGCCATAAACAGATAAAGAAAACTCGATAAAGAAACACCAGAATAATTATCAAAGAAAACCATTAACCTTAAAAGAATTATCTATATAAAAGACAGAAAAACCGTTAAAGAAAAATCAGTAAAGCCTAGTAAATTTTAGAAAAAAATTCATAAAAAACAACTATATACGCCAACAATGTTTCTCTCTCAAAAATTAAAAATATTTTAGTTAAATATTCATATAGAATTTGAAGTGATATTTTGATAAAATTTTAATTAGATCTATTTTTATATTATGCTAAAATGAATTTATTAAATATTTTGATTTTATTTCTCAAAAAACATTGTTTAATTTTTCAAGGTAAAAAATATATTCTGTTACTTAATTTTGGTTTTAGTTTTAGAAATTTGTGGATTAAAAATTAGAAATTAGGAATTGAAATTGTTTTTTCTTTTTCAAGAAAAAAAAGAAGAAAGAAGTTGTGTAAAATACTACATTTAAACAGTGGGATTGGATTCACCAATCTCCATCTGTCATAAGAAGGCAGAGGCAGGGAGCAGAGAGATAAGGAAGGCGAGCAACTGGAGGACTGGGGAACAAAACCTCACATCTCTCTCTCTCTCATAATTCGCGTCAATGACAATGAACTTGTCTTCTGCTACTAGGTGATTTCACATTCTTCATTTCAATTTTTGGATTATTTCGTTTCTTTCATTTTTTTTTCTTTCTAATCCGACCAAATTCTGCTTTGTCTACACTTTCAGTTCTTTTTCATGGAGGACCTCTTCCATCTCTTCCCCACTGCAAGGGTTTCGCTTCAATAACTCCATTGGATTTTCTCTTCCTTCTCCTATCTCCAACTCCTCTCGCGCTCGAAAATTCTATGTCGCTGCATCCTTTTCTTCTTCTGGTATCATCGCTTTCTCTGTTTGTATTTCTTATTTACTTAATGTTCTTCTATTTTAGTTGCATTGCAGCTCCTTTTACTTTCATTTTAGCCATTGCAATCGTGATGTGTGCTTTTTTTTTACTACTCTTCTTACTGTTTCACTTACAATGTCAATGATATTTACATGATCTTACTTTATATTTTGCTCTTTGTGGGATTTACTTGGTTTACATCTTTGCCCATGTGCATCCCAGTGTTTTCGTTGTGTTTTTACAGTTTCAATATTTCCATTGCCCCGTGGGGCTGATTTTGCATGCGGCTTATACAAGAAAGTTTAATTGGAGAAAATTGATGTTACCATTTCAGCATTAAAAGGTGTAAAAAAGAAGATGTCTTATATTGTATCTGTCCCAAGTGGTCCTGTTTGGTGATGGACTGATGTGCTTATCAAAAAATTGGATTGATGCATGCCATTGACAGAATTAAACAATTGGAATCCAAAATTATATTCCTATATTCAATTTGCACCATGATGAGTAAACTAGATTAGTGATGACTTGGATTTTTTCGTGTTCTGCAGCCTCATGTGGTTTGCGTACAGGTTCATTTATTTGGTTTTGAATTACCTGAGAATTAGTGAATTAAGATGATACTATTAGGCATCAATTAATAGTATCAGCCAAATTTTTGTGGATAAATTCGTATAGTCTTTTCATGAGTTGCTTGCAGTATTTATACTCCTGCTGCTGCTTTTGGCTGCTGTCTAAGATGACCTCCATAACTATGTGGTTAAATAGGAGACATTTGTGGTTGGATATTTTCATTGCTGCCCTTGTACCCTGATGGCTTCGCTGTTCTTGGTTATTATATAATATTTTCTTGAAAAGTTTTCAAGTCTTCTTAACAATGTGTTACTTTCCTGAGATTCAATTCGTGATTTGAAATAATTTAGCTTCCGCACATTCTCATCCAATCCTTATTTTTTTCAGATCCAATTTTGGTTAAGGCTGCCAGAGGGGAAGCAGTTGATAGGCCTCCAGCATGGATGATGCGTCAGGCAGGAAGGTATATGGCTGTTTACAGAAAGCTTGCAGAGAAATACCCATCCTTCAGAGAGAGGTCAGAAACAACTGATCTCATTGTGGAAATTTCTTTGCAGCCCTGGGAGGCTTTTCATCCAGATGGTGTTATTATTTTCTCTGACATACTTACACCTTTACCGGCCTTTGGTGTTCCATTTGACATAGAGGATGTAAGGGGACCTGTAATTCAGTCTCCGATTCGTTCTGAAGAAGGATTAAAGTCCTTGCATCCAATTGACCTAGAAAAACTCCATTTCGTGGGGGACTCGCTCAGAATATTGAGGCGTGAGGTTATGATTGCCTTTCAAATACGATTTGGCTAAGTAGCTGAAGTTTATATTTTTCATGGGAAAAAAATACGCTTTTTTATGATTTGGTAGGTGGATGGACGTGCTGCAGTTTTAGGTTTTGTTGGAGCACCTTGGACAATTGCTACATATATTGTGGAGGGGGGTACAACTCGCACATATACTACCATAAAGAGCATGTGCCATACAGCACCACATGTATTAAGAGCTCTTCTCTCTCACTTGACACAAGCAATATCTGATTACATCGTTTTTCAAGTGGAATCTGGGGCTCAGTGCATACAAATTTTTGATTCTTGGGGTGGACAGCTGCCACCTAACATGTGGGACAGTTGGTCCAAGCCTTACATTGAAGAGGTAAATTTGGATCTGGTTATACCAATTTGTTCAAAATTGACACACATAGACACACAGAAACAAGGTATTATAGCTTACTTTTGCAATTTTTCAGTAACGGTCCATCTACGTGCTTCAATTTATTATAGAAAAGGTGCAAGTAGATACAAGCACGTAAATATCTTTTTGTAAATTTTACAATGAAATTTGTAAGTCGAAGGATTATGCTGTACGTATATATTTTAAAGTTCAAAAATAAAATTATATGCTACATGATTTTGTTATGTAAACAATTTTCAACAAGATTTTTGTGCATATTGTAAATCAAAATACTTAGATCTCATAATGAGAATGAAATTGTTTATCATCTAGCTCATAAACCCACAAATGAGCTGTTCTTACCTGTAACTTAGTCTAAGCTCAGGCTGAGGTCATTAACCTCTGTTCCATGCTCAATCAAGTTTTCTTAACCTGAGTTTATAGTGGATCATGATTTGTTAGCACCCTAGTCTAGTTAAAGAAAATCTTCTGAAAAAATGTTTCCTTGTCATTTGGTTTTGACACCAAAGCTATAAAATTTGAGTTTGTGTGCGTACAAAGTCATGGAATATGCAATTACATAATATGCATTCATTATTTTAACTAGTTGGCATTTATGAAATTACAGATAGTGCATACAATTAGGAGTAAATGCCCTGAAACACCACTCGTTCTGTATATTAATGGAAATGGTGGCCTTCTTGAACGTATGAAAGGAACAGGAGTGGATGTCATTGGCCTAGACTGGACAGTGGATATGGCAGACGGAAGGCAACGCTTGGGTAGCGGGATCAGCGTACAAGGGAATGTGGATCCTGCTTTCTTGTTTTCACCTCTTCCTGCATTGACAGATGAAATTCAACGGTTGGTGAAATACATTGAAGTTTTTTTGACCTAACTTTTTCCTACCATTTATATATGTACCCTGTCTAGCTTGTGTTTTAATTGCAATATGTGATCCAGGCTTGCATGTCTGTGGTTGTTTAAACTTAAAATTTGACCTTGGTGAATAATGCTCGGTTATGTAGAGGTCAGGGAAAAAGTTACTCCTCAAATTCAGGCATTCAGCTAGTTGAAATATTTTCCGAATTCAAAATCCTCTGTTAATTGCTTGAACTAAATTCTGTGCATGTGGAATATGCCTAGCATATTGTGGAAAAAAAATTGTGATCTCTTCCCCAATTATGAGGTGTTGAATATCTTAACTCCCAAACTATAGTGGCATATGCGTGTAATTTAACATGTTTATATACTCAAATGGGATATGATATAAGAAAAAAGCAATAGGTTATATAGGAAAGGATTTGTGTTATGGGCCATAGGAGTACCATGCACGTTGATAATCTTGATAAGATGGGTATATGGCATGTGGAAAAGGATGGCTAACATAGGAGTACTATGCATGTTAATAATTTTTGGCTCATGAATCTTGAACTTTAAGTTCTGCAAAACTAACAAAGTTAAGTATCCGCAATTCAGTTGGATGAAATCATATGCTTTTTCTTTCCCTTTTTCAGAGTTGTGAGATGTGCTGGATCAAGGGGACACATTCTTAATCTTGGACATGGTGTTCTTGTTGGAACTCCTGAAGAAGCTGTTGGTCATTTCTTTGATGTTGCCAGAAGCTTGAAATTTAGTACATCTCTAGAAGATAATGCAGCTGGCAAAACAGAATTGGTAGTTTGAAGAGTGTTTTCAACAATTTTGTGTTGTAAATTGGTTGTAATCCTCATTTAAGCTGCTTAAGATTCACCTGAGTCTGAACAATTTTTGAGGCACTGGTTGGAGCTTTGAGGTTCTGTACATGCATGTGCTTGGCTTATTAGTTTTCTTCAGTTATGAAATGTAATTAAGATATTCAAAAGATCAGCTAACAAATATCTTGTTTGTTTGAGTGGATATTTGAGATAAAAATGGAGTCTTCTAACATTTATTTATTTGATCTAGGCATTCTGAAAAATGTTTTCCCGTTTGTTTGAGTAGATATTATACTGAATATCTAAATTGATGATTGTCAGCATGCAATTTCCTCTTTTGGAAGTTCATCTTCAATTAAAATTTATTATTTTTTGGGAATTCCCTTCAGAGATATCTCGCCTGCTATCTGTTTAATGGCTATTAAGTGGATAACAAATGATGTTCCTGCTGCATTAATGGTGTTCTTCTTTCTGGATTACATATTCCTAGTTCCTACTACCCTGGTGCATTCTTTCTGTAAGGTGTAAAGACAGAGAGCTCTTTTGTTTATCCTATACATAGTTTTTTTTTTTTTTTTTTTTTATAATTTAATTGTTATTCTCTATTATTTTTTCTTCTCTCTGTTTTGTGAATGTGAGAAAGCCGTCGCATAAGGTAACTCCTGTTTTGGTTTTCTTTATTGTTGCGCTGATTGCATTTTTTTATGTGTTAGCGTGTTATGCTGTTGAAAGATTTTTCTTTGCATGTCAATGTTCTTCAATCTCTTCACGAGTGGATCATAGCAAGTAAGTAATAATTTAATGAGTATTTTCCAAACTGGTAAAAACCTCGCATTAATCATTTTTTTCCCTCTCTCTACCTTCTGTTTATTGGTTTTTCTGTGGAATCTTTTATTTATTTGTGTTTTAGTTACTGATTACATTTTATACCTGATAACAGGAGCTTTTAAGTGTATAGTTTTGGGCTTCTATTGCACTAATATTTGTGGAATTGATTCAAACAATGGTTTTTAGTGAGGCAGATGTGGGCGTGTTGTATCAGAAAAGCAGCACAGGTATAATTTTCAGTTATACTGATGCTTATATAGTTTAAGTTCTATAAGTGTTAGATCAGTGATCAGTCATTTTATTGCTTAATATGTGTTGTTGTATTCTCTAACCTTAAACCTTTACCAATTGACTCTTCATTCATAAGGCACTACTTATGTCGTGCTACATATTTATGTTCTATTTTGATTCTTTATTTTTCTGCCATGTATAAAATAGGACCACCAAAAGGAAAAGAAAAAAAAAATATTTTGTCTTAGTAATGGAAAGGGTGCCACTGTAAGTACTCATTCTCTCCTTTTCTTGGGCCGCTAGAATAACTGAGTGGTTATTGGAAAACATGTTGAGAGTGTAAAGAAATTATGAACTTCATTTGTGCAACGAAATCAAGATAACTTGAGTTGTTTATTTCAATATATTTTCCATTATTTGATATTACATATGATTGAGCAAAATATTGTCTATTAAAAGCTCTGGAGTCAGGCTTAGGATAATTCTTATCTGGTTTTGAAAGGTTTGAGTTAGTTTAATTTAATTAATTAATTAATTAATTTTTATATTGCATCTTCTTCCTATCTTCTTTTTTTTTTTTTTTTTCCCCATTTGGATGTTCTGTCTACTATTTTCATCTCTGGCCATTGCGGAATTTGGACTTCTGAACTGGTTGAATATAACAGGTACTTGTTAAGGATCCAATCCTACTAACCTGCGGAAGGTAAGGTCTTGAATAGAATAGGTCAGACGTTAATCCTTTTTTTGCATTTGCCGCCATAAAATAATGAATTTGCCTTTGGGCAATCACTATGTCCGAAACTTAATCATTTGTTCCAACTAAAGTATGCATCATGGTATTGGTACCATCAAATGTTAGCTGATCTGCTTCAATAGGAAATCACTGAGTTTCTAAATATATTTTGTTTAGTTCTACATTTAACATAATCACTTAAGAAGGTAAGGTAGGACTGGAGTTTTAGCTCTAGCAGTCTGATTAAAATCTTTGCATCTTGGATTAGAAAGGTATGGAGATGGACCTTTGATTGGTACTGGACTTATTGGCAAGGTAAATTGTCTGCAGAATATTTCCTTTTACAGTCTTTTTCCCTCTGTTGCTGGAAGGGGTTTCTTGGCAAATAGTAAGGTGGCAAATTCTGGATAGTTCTTAATTGTGATAGATGTCTGGAATAATTTTTTTGTCCGATGTCAAATACTGTTCCCTGCTCTGAGGGCCAGGTTCTGTTTGGTGCCACGTTAATTCTTTCAGAAAATGGAAGATAGAATCTGTTCAGGAGTGTGCCTGGAAGCTAGAATTTTTTATTTTTATGTTTTTTCGTGATTTAATGATTGGCTAATGTAACGAGAACTTCATACCTGGGTATCGGCATAATATGTTCCTGTTTTAAGTTTATTATCATGGGATGGGGCAGATAAAAGGAAAATTTTCTCTGCTCTGTGACATTTGGACCAGAAGGGTATGTTTACCAATTGAATATAGGCCTAGTATTAGTAATCAAATTTATGAAATATGCAATATGCCATGCAAATCTGCTAAAGCTAAGGCAAGATGCTTTTTAGTTTTCCCACATTTCCTACCCGGTTTGTATAGATATCATCACCTAGAGATGTGGTAGGGTAAGTGACATTTGAGGAAAGGATGACTAGACGTGGTCCTACCTTTCAGCATCTCAGTCACTCTTGAGCAACTTTAATAGAAATCTCTTTTTGTTGATTTTGCAGGATATAAAGTAGAGAGAAGCAGAAACTCTGCAGATGATTGGCTCAAAGCTCCAATATTTTAATCTCAAAGCAGATGGTGGGACTATCTATCTCTTCTCTTAATTTGGGTACGTGTATTTGTTTTTGGTTAAAGGAGTGGATTCTGGGAACTTTTTAGCTATTGAATCACATTTCTTTTGTCCATGTTCATTTGTTTTTGGCTAGGAGCCAGTGTTTCCTTAACAAGGACACACTATGAACACGACACTGAAATTCCTTGCTTTTTCTTTACAGATAAAAAGTATTGTTGACTAAAGGGCATTAACAATTCTTCTTTTGTTGGCGCAGCCTTCTCGATTAGACAAAAGAATAATTGGCCATATACGGCCTACACTATCAAAAGTCTCTGTCAACACCATTCATGATAAGGAAAGTGGTCATTTTGGTTCTAATCATAAAATATTTTCCTACTTTTATAGTTGGCAGTTGCTTTCCAGATATCATTTCTATTTATTTTTTTGGACTAATGAGTACATAGTTGTAATTTAGTTTAGATTTAAACTTAATACATATGAACTCCAGATCTTTTGGGAATAATCTAGCTTCTCTGGAGCAGGGTTTAAGTTTGCTATGCCGCCTTGCAGTTTAGGAGAAAGTCTACAATGGTCCCGTTCCACTTGTTCTTGTCCAATGATAATTGAACATATAAGCAACAAAGTAATATGTATCCAATTTTCATTTGTCGGGTACATATACGGGGACCATTCTAGAATTTCACTCAGATAGATATATAGAGGGTAGATAGTAGATACCCATTGTTATGTAAATTTGTGTCTATTACATCTAAAAGAGGCATAATGGCATTTAGCTTACCAAATGAATGATTTATATATGTATATATATATATATATATATATATATATTATATATGGGAAAAGATATCCTTAAATTCTGGTAGTGTCTCAAAAAATTGTAAAAAGGTTGTCCTTGTTAAGCTGTCTGAATAGCAACTAATTAGTGGTGAACACAATTAGTAGGATGTGTAGGGAATAATCACTATTAAATATTAGTGTAGTCTGATCTCTAATGGATGTCTACATTACAAGTGTCGGACACAAAGAACTTCAAATTCAGTTATTCATTTCAGATTATTTTGATTCTGATATATAGTGGTAATGTGCTCCCATTCAGGTCTGTGATGTCGCATCTGTTATCTGTAATTATTTGCTAACATTCATTTTCAAATTACATTTGTTATGCCAAACTTCCAAAATCACCTTTCTGCCACCTTGACTTGCTTAAATTGCCATGGCTAACTCCTTATTTCAGGTGTGGCAGTACCGCACGTTACATGCCCCACTAGCAGTTTAAACAAATTTAGGTAGCGGGACAGGTTGCATTGAAGTAAGTTGAGGTGGCGGAAAGATTGTGTTAAATAAGTAGAGGTGGCAAAAAGGGCGTGTCGTAATTTTTGGGGGTTTGTGTGCAAGTGGGAGGAATTGACAATCTATTAAGCCATTATTCATGTCAGGATGACCTTTCTCAAACAAGTGAAAAGGACGGAGCTCTTAATAATATAGATGTGGGGATGTGGTGAAAAATTGAAGGCTTGATATATGCTGTGTCGTGGGTGAGTTACATATCACATCTTGTTATTTACATTTCCATGTCCTGAATTGGGATTCTTCTTGCTAATATATATTCGGCAAATCATAATTTAGCGTTGAGTTTCTTAATTCTATTATAAGTTAATAAAACTTTACATTTAATATATATTTTTTTTGGGTCACCCTTGGACTTTATAATTGAATGAACAAGCTCAATTTTTGTTTTGTTAGCTTTATCAAGTTCGTTTTGTGGTTCTAAGTGTATTTTGCCTAGATATTATTATTTTTGGTTGTTTTCTTAATTTCTAATATGCTTAAATGAACAATTGAGAACTCAAATTGTCTCGTATATTCTCAATACAAACACTTTCAAGGAATTGGGTGCGTGAGCATGCCCAATGATATCAAGAGTTAAAGAACACTCAAATTGTTTCAGTATTATTTTATAAAATTATCTCTAGAAATACTTTTTTGGAATATGAAGCGCTGTTCTTCGCTGCAGAAATATAAAAGAATTTTATCAATTTTAGGGGACATTTGCTTCAAACTACTGAGTCAAAATTAAACGGAAACATAAGTAAAATGACTATCTACTTTGTCCGGTTTAATTTGAAATTAGAGTTGAATGCTGATTAAAATTGTACACTGATGGTTGAATACACAACTAGAGCATATTCCCCTAAAAAAATATAACGGAAAAAATGTTTGCAAAAAATGTTTTTTTCCCCTTTTTTTAATATCTAAGGGAAGATATGTTCATATAGTACTGTAAAAGTTGTTCCAAATTTGATGAATGCAAACCTCTCAGCATTTAGAGTGTATAGAAAAAATGTAACTAAAATATCTGAAACTAATGTAAGAACTGAATTTCTTTATTAGATTTTAAATCAATTTACTTATCAAATCACTTTCTATATTTAGAAAATATTTTAATATAAAGAAATTAAATTACTAATTAAGCCAACGTGTCCTTCATAAACTACGATGAATATCATGTCATTAGCTAATTCAAATATGAAAAAAATTTCTATTTTCTGTAATAGTATTTTCCGACCATGAAGGTAATTGAATACATCGAATTCAATTTAATTCAACTCCATTCAAATGGACTTAGTCACTCTCGAAGTATTTATCTATATAAAAACTTATTTTTCAATTAAGAAATTCATGAAAAAAGATATATAAGATGCGTGATGGAAACAAATTCTAAAATGAAAACATTTGAATAAATTAACAACTACAATAGTGCGTTATACAACTATCAATATTTTGATTGATAATGCAATTTCATCAATCGATGATGCTAAATAGCTTATCAAATACCAATTATACTTGCTTAGCTATATGACAAACATCTACACGTGTTGGTAATAACCACTATTGGTTAGAGTAGCAAGGAATTTCTTCCTCTCAAACAAGGTTTCAAATTCGAATTTTGTAAATAGGAAAAAAACAGTTGTCAGGAGAGCTTCACTCTATTTAAAGTGGTTTATGTCGACTCAAATCTAGATTCACCTATACGGTTTAGATATTAAAAAAAAAAAAAGTTATTTGATATAAATATGTATGTGGATTACTCTCTTTTTTTTTTTATGTTTTTCTTTTTTTTGGTCCGAATCATCTATTTTAATGTGGATCCGAGCCGAGATGGACTCTTTTACAGGGAGTGAAGTTCTTCCAATAACTATTTTTTTCAATCATAAGGGAGTTGAGACCTTGCTTAAACGGAAGAAATTATTTACCACTCTAACCAACAGCTTGTTGTCCTTATTTATTTATTTATTTATTTTTATTTATTACAGGTAGATATTTACTCATATTTTTATTAAGAATATGTTACTAAAATTTTATTCCCAAATAAATAAAATTGTTGTACAACACAAAATGATTTGATGTAACGTGTAAATAAAGATAGAATCGAATTTGAATGAAAAAATCGTTGAAAACGAGACGTAAAAGAGCAACTGTGAGTGCGAGGTGCTATAATTGTTTTGGCTTCTGAATTGATTCTTTAATATATCACATCAAATCATCGATACTCTATAAAAATTCTGCAACACTTGCAAGAAAAAACAAAAAATACGTAGTGTTTCCTATATCTGTCTCCACTTTCTTCTTTTGTAAAGTTACCATGGACTGACTAATTAGTAGCAATATCTATATATATCCTATGGTATTATAAATAATTAATATTAAATTATAGCATAGGCGCAGATAGCTACGATGGACGACTCCAAATTAAATACGTAATTTGATACTGATTTGAAATGCATGGTAAAACAGTGATCACTGATTATTAACCTCAATATTTCCGTATTTTCTGAAAATCAATTATCGGAACTAAGGAGGGCTATGTGGAGAGCTATTCAAGTGAAAAATCACCTGTAGTTTGGTCCAACCAGGGTTCGAATTGACTCAACCGTACACGTTTAGTAGAATCTCGAGCTTTCAGTTTCACTACGGTATGGAACTATTTGATCCAAAAACTTAAGCAAGTTGATTGCTAAAGCTTAGTAATAACTATGTTATGATTCAATCGAACTACCCCCATTAGCTACGGCAAATTATTGTCACCTAATCGAGTTAAAACTCTTTTTTCTTATTTTTTGTGTATTTTATTAGACTAAGAATTCTACTACAGCTTCCTCGTTGTTGAAATTTAACAAGTTTGCTATTAAGATTTCAACTCACGGATGGCTTTATTTAAGAGGCTATGTTAAGAAATCCAAAAGCTTATGCTAATAGATAAGGTAAAAAATAGTTATTATTATTATCTTTAACACACATCTATACATGAATGCCCTTTGGTCTTGAAGTGCATATAATACAAGCTTATTTTACAAGTGTTGGAAATGCTGCTAGTATTTGAACTCTACTTAGTGTAAGAGGTTTTGGTACCATATCAAAAAATCAATCAACCCAAAAGATATGTAAGGCTCAATAATAATTTTTATTATTATTTTAGACAATAATATGTTAATGAAACAATTGACATGAATAGCTTTTATATATTATCTTTTGATAACTTTCATCGAAACCTCAATTTATTATTATTTCTGAATGTCTCTTGGGTTTGAAGTGTGTACAACACAAACCCAATCTATTATGTGTTAAAATTTAATCACCATATGATAAGCTGCAACGATTTGAATACTTGACCTTAGGTCTAAGAGGCTCTAATATTATGTCATGAACTATTTAACCAAAAAGCGTATGCTGATAGATAAAACTTGGTGCAACTTTGATTATTATCCCTAACAATGCTTAATAATATAACTGATCAAATGAATAAGTATATCAATTGTCAAATTGAAAAATCAACTGCTTGATCATCAAAAATTCAGAAAGCTCAACAATTAAAGAAGTTTTTTTTTCCCTATATACACCTTCATATAGAAAAAAAAAAAGTTGAAACATTATCAAATATTCAACATTGTTGGAGATGTTGGAGAATGGATCCTACATTGGAAATAAATGAGATCAAAAAGTAGAATAAAAGCGGTATGGATTAGACCTTAACACAAGCCAATTGATTTTGTATTATATTAGTTCAACCCCACTTACATACCCACTCATCCAGTCAAGCCCAATACTTTCAAGACCCACACAGTCTCTTCAGACATAAGTTGGTATTTGACATTTATATAACTACATCTTATGTGTATAGCTGCTAGGCCCAAAATAGCAATTTCGTTATATTGTTGGTATTATTTTTTGCTAGCTAGCTAGATAGCCATTTATTTATTTATTGAATAATTAATATAATAATTTTATTCTCTCAACTTGCTGGTGGTTGGACATCCCACATTCTTTCCCACATCCAAAATAAAGGAGAATAAAAAATAACATATAAACTGAAGTATATTGTATGTTAACATAAACTAATTGATTTTTGTGTTACATGAGTTCAACTTCACATATGAGTTCATTCGTGCTATCAAGCCTAACACTCTCTAAGCTCATAAAATCTCTTCGTGGTATCAGAGGAAGAAGGTGTAGTAGCCGTAAGATCATAGGTTTGTGTTTAAAAGACTTTACACACTCTCAAGCCCTACATATATATGTGTTTCTTCACTAGTGTTGTAGATTAAGTGAATACTTAGTAAATCTAGTGCATGTCCAATTATAGTCCAATACTTTCTATCGATACATTGGGAAGTTTGAACATTACCAACACTAATTTATGTGTTAAACTTGGATTCTAAAGAAACACAGATTAAGAAGTGATTTGAGAAGAATTAGCTAGCATTAGATAAATTAATGAGCCAGCATATGAAAAGAACGAAAATTGACTCTTGATGTAGACATGAAAAAACAGTTATCATGAAGGAAGAAATAAAAGTGGGAGGATGTGAGGGTGGGGGATTTTGTTAATCAGAGAAAAGTGAATTGATCCAATTACTGATATATAGAAATAGAAGTATCCAAAAAGGAATCCAATGATTTATCATAAAAACCAAACCCACATTAAGTATCAACATTTGGGACATTGTAATATATATATATATATATATAGGTGGGGGGATACCACACTAGGACTGATTTTCAAGGAAAATATATTGCTACTTTAACATATCCAAAATTTTTCACATTTTACATCAATATTAATATAAATTCTACTTTATTCATAAAATTTATTTGTTACCTTAAAGTTTTTAAATTCAATATATGGTATAAGAGACTTTTAAACTCGCGAATAATATACGTATATTGTGATGGACATAAGACTATTATAAAACAACCACACAACTAAGTTGTGCAATTGTTGTCGTAATGGTTGCTTACAACAGCCGTGAGGTTATTGTTAGGACGGTTTTGTGGTATTACAACACATGCACAACTATCATAGAACAACTGCATGGCTGTCACAATAATGAAGTGTTCAAGAGTTAAAATCTTTTATAACTCTATTATTAAGAAAATTTCAATACATGGTAGAATATGCATGTTGTCATAGATAATAATAAAAGATGTTCTTAGGTATTACTACTCAACTTAAGCAAAATATAAGGTAGACATTGAGAATGATGGATCTAACTGCAAAGTGAGTAAATATGGAGGTGGAGTTGAATTCATGTAACATAAAACCAATTAGCTTATGTTAAGGTCCAATCTATATCTCTTATATACTGGTCTTTGAAATCATCTATTTTCGATGTGGGATCTCCAACACACTCTGTAGTATTGTTCTTTTATATCTAATTCTTTATATATTATAATGTCACAAAACTCTGAAAGTAACCAACGAACAAATGAATCATTGAATTTAGTTTATATAGAGTTAATCCCACAAAATGCAAACAAATACAATTAAAATATAAAAAATTCGGAAAATCACAACTAAGATATATATAGTTTTTGCATCGATTGACAATACATATATATATATATATGTCTGGGAAAATACTAATAAATAGTACATGATGATAACTGTAACAAACTTAATTGCACTTATATGAAGCAAATAAACAAAATAAATAAAGGAGGAGGAGATGTTACTTACCCAATTTCAATTCATGGAATTTTCATCTTGTCCAACTTCACTCATTTCTCTCATTTTAGCTATAGAATTAAACATTGCTTTCTTCAGCCATATTTCTCAAACACCAATTCAACTCAATCCACAGCAGGATAATTAATTGGTAGAGCTCCAAAAAAGTTTTTCAGAACCTGAAAAATGAAATTAATTAGAGTTACAAATTTAAATAATGATAGCCAGACAGCTATTATTCTATAGGACGATGCATAAATTTAAATTTGGGTACCGGCAAACCAAAATCACACTTTGATTAAAGAAATTAATTGTATCCTGCGTCTATATATAATTCTAAAATGAATCCTATCAATAAAGCCAAAGAACTAGCAAAATTAGCCAGCTCTCTAAATTATTTGAAGTAATATAATTAAGAAAAGTGCAATACAATTAATGATGAACTGTCTGCAATTATGGATGAGATGATATATTATATTCCAAATGATGATTGATTATGTAAATATATAGATATCAAATTGAAATATTATGACAGAAAAGATCAATTATTGTGAGAATTTTTGTACACAAATTGATCTGGTTCAGTAGTGTTAGCTACAAGGGCTGGCTTTTGTGGGGTACAACATATAATAGAATGTCATCAAATTATATACCGTTTTTCTCTAAGAAGACAAAAGACAATCTGGTTCAGGTATAAAGGCTAATTACATATAAGATTGCAAAAGAAAAGGACACTATAACATAATCATAATTCAAAATTTAAGAAAAAAAAGGGGGGGGCCAAAATGTTAAATAATAATAATAAGAAGAAGAAAGAGAGAGAGACAAAAAAATATTACAACAAAGCAATTAATTTTATATTCTGCATTAAATTTAATCTTAAAATTTAGCTGTTGATTTTATTCTCAATTAAAACAAACCATTGAGCTTACTGAATAAGCATAAATTTGGTTGATCTTAGTGTCCTGTGCTCTTCAATCATCTGAAAATTTCTCTTAAAGATGTTGACAAGGATGTTAATTATATAATAATAATGATAATTAAATAGACAAAATATCCATTAGTAGGTGTATTAATTTTATATTAATCTATCATCACCATTTTTTTAATAATATTAGTCCGCTCAATATGGCGGGCATAAGATCGTGCAGAGTCCCAATATTTTAATAATGAGAATGAGAAGGATGAAGTGAGAGTGAAACTAAATAGGTATGTTTTACAGTAATCATATAATAGAGCATAATTTGTTTAAAATTACGGAAAAAAAAAATAAAATAAAACTGTTCATGTACCTTCTGTGACTGTTGAAAGTCTACTACTGTAGCAGTTATATGAAAATTAGGGTTTTGAAGTACTTGGGCTAGGGTTTAAACATAGACCAATGAAATTAATTAATGCATAAGCACATTTTGGGGGACCTTATTTAATTAATAAAATTCCTAGGCTCATAAGATAACCCAGACCCAGCAGCTTAAACTTTGAATTCAAACAAAATAAATAGGAATTAATTAAATTATTTCACACGCATGTATATAAAAAGAATTAAATTACCATAATTTGAATTTCTAGGGACCACAGGGAGACTAAAGAATCCACTGGATTACTGCATGGGGAAGCTGCTGGAAGTATCATGATCGGTAGTAGAAGAAGAAGTAGCAGAGGATTTAATTGGATTATTAGGATTAAGAGTAGGATTAGGATGATTAATCCTCTTCTTCTTTTTCTTCTTATAAGGAATTCCTCTAGCCTTAGCCTGAGAATCCCTAATTTCACGGAGATAAACTCGAATAGCGCCGCTAGCAAAAGGATTAGTCTCCGGCAAACCCCCATTTTCTTCATAAGCTGCTCTCAGCCGTCCGATCAAAGCATCAAGGCTGCCCCAAGCTTGTTTAAGCGGACAAGTACAAGGACCAGGCGGTTCCGGCTGTCCAAAAAACACACAACCTTGTAAGTGTACTTTTGTTTTTCCGAATTGATCCAGGTATCGTAGAAAATCAAGTACATGATTCGCGTTGCACTGTGATAATGCTACCGGCGGTCTCTGGTTTCTCAAATACTGCCCGAAAGTATTCCAATCTCGCCGTTTCTGCGACTCGTACCTGCTCAACGGCGCCGGATTCTGATTCTGTTGCTGCACTTGCAATTGATGGCCGCCGCCGGATGATGATCCTTCTGCTATGTCTTTACCTTTACTTCCTGACATCAGTAGAATTCAATTAAGAAGAAACAAATTAACAGTGGATTTCAATTTCTTTCTTTCTTTTTTTTTCTTTTTGGATTTGTTTATTGGGATTGTGAGAGAAGAAGGGAAAAAAAAAAAAAAAAAAGAAAAGAAAAGAAACGAAAAGAAAAGAAAAGAATATTATTAATTTTGAGGGAAGAGAAGATGATGAGTTCATGAAATATTATTGAGAGGAAAAATTTTATATTTATAAAAAAAAAAATGGATCACATCATATTATCAGTTGGGGTCTAATGAAGAGACATGGAATGGGCCCCATGAAAGTGCTTTAGGTTCTCTTTTTTTCTTGCAATCACATTATTTTCTTCCTTTAATGGTACTATTAGCATTAGCTTAATACTTTTTTTCCTATATATCTATTATTGTGTTTCCATCTACTGAGTAATCATTATCGAATATATTACCACCTTGGTTTTGTTAATCACCAATTTATGGGTAAATAATTATATTACCTCCCCATCCCTCAAATACATTATCACAGCTTTACCAAAAATTTCTAACGTGTTATATAATTATGAATAACCGTATCGTTGGATGTTTGACATGTCATTTATTTTATTACTCACGTATTAATCATCTAATAATGAAAGCCATATAGTTCCCAAACCATAATAGAATCTCTCCATTTTACCTATTTAATTTATATATTTTTGCATTTTGTCTTTATCAAATTATGATTATTATTCATTTATTATTCTGTCATTTTTTTTTCCCAAAATTGTCAATATTAATTTACGTATGGGCAAAATCAGGCTTCTCTCGTTGATTTTGTAAGACATTTTATCATAAAATTGCTCTTACACTTATGAGACCTTTTTTCTACTGTTCAAGTTATGGTTGCAATAGAAAAAACATCCAAAGAAATCTCTTATGAACTTGAATTTAAGACATTTTAAGTAATGAGAGATAAAGCCATTTTGTGATATCATGTTAGAAATTTTGATATAAAAAATATATAATAACAACTAGTGGGAGGTCATGATGTTATAGATGCAAAATGTAAAAGGTATAAGTTAGATAGATAAACCACGAGAGTATTGATATATTTGGTCAAACCTCGAGAGGTTATAATTGTGTACTTAGAAACAAAATATCCTAAATATTACCTTCATTTTTTTTTGTCGATTAAGTTTCTAAAATTTTAATTTTACTCATTAATCTTTTTAACCAATTATAACTCCATACTGCATTTAAAATTTAAATGAGCACCTTTTTTTTTTTTTATTGAATTTGATATTCACGGTTAACGAATATGATAACTTAATTTGGAATAAAAGTATGCGATTGTAATTGATCGATCATTCAGTGTAGCTAAATTGAAAAATAAAAAAGATTGGTCCCATAAGGCATTTTTTTTTTTTTTTCATCTTATTGAAGACTTGGGTGAATTAGTTACCAGATGTACATTATATCTAGCTACCGGTAGGGGCCTAAGAGATTAATTGGGTCTAGTTAACTAAGGTACGGTTTTTTACTGTTTTTAGAAAATAATTAAAATATATGTGCATGTTGATAGCATGTATGGTAATCAATCTCATTCACATCATCTCATAATCTTTTTGTTAAAATTTGAATAAGATTCCAAAATGAAAATTTTTTAAATGATTCCCATGACCTTAGTAAGTCATTCATTCACTCAATTGCTGTAATTGATGATATGTTTTACCCCTAATTAAGACCTTTATTACTATCCTCTTAATTTGAGTAGTGAACCAGTTACTGAAATTAATTAAAATTATTATATAATTATTCAAAGGAAAAATTATACATATTATTGATTTGCAAATATAGTGAAATGATACTTTATTGGCAGCACTCTCTGCAAAAGGATTTGCATAAGGGGACACGTATCTCAATTGGAGTTACAAAAAGGGACATTAAGATCTTCACTTTCCTCCTTGTGTCTGTTAACAAGGTGAAAAACCACAATATATTTATGACAAAACTCATTCCAAACCCTTTTAATTTTCATAGATTATGTAATTGACCCACTGATCAATTTTTTCAACACATTGAGCATTTGATCTTTTTGTTTTGATAACATTAGCCTCATACTTGACACATTTTTCTCACATGGACTGTACTGGCGTGTGATTCAATCTTTGAGGACATGTTATATTAAATCGAAAGTATAATTCACATCTATAGGTTATTAAATCGGAAGTATAATTCACATATGTAGGTGTGACATATCTACATAGGAAGTATGATTTAGACCCATTCCAGTGAATATCATAATCTTTTATTTTTCTTCAAAACTTGAGTCGCACACTATTTAACGGATACCACAACTCAAGCTAAAAAAAATATCAAGTATAGGGCTAATACTATCAAAACAAAAAGAATCTTGTATTAAGTATGTTGAAAAAAATGATTAGAGAGTTAATTGTAAAATCTACAAAAATTCATGGGCTCAAAATAAGTTTTGCCTATATATTCTTTTTTCCACTGCCTTAATTTTCACATATATATCACTACACAATGTCACTGTCTCCCTCCTATACTTTACCCAATTCACCATTTTTACTCTTCGGATAATTCATTCATTAAATAATTAATTTCACTACCAATTTAGTCACACAAAATAATCAACTGGGCTTCAACTGGATAAAAAACTAGCTACAAGAAATAAGAGATTTCTCAACAAATATTAATATAAAAATCGTTGTTATAGCTTTAGCCAGCAACAAAAATGTTGTTGCATGTTGTTGATGTAAAATTGTGATCGTATGTATTTGGTAACCAAATTTGATTAAATTTTGCTACCATTGAAATGCATATGGTAGCAGCTTTTGAATATTAAATGAACTTTTAGGTAACAAATTTATATTGCTTCAATCTATTTTGTAGTAAAATCTAACCTTTTTTACAGTGGATAAATAAATTTTGTATAGATATTAATATTAATATAGGACCAAAAAGTTACAAGTTCACTCTCAATGTTTTTTAAAGAAAGAATAATTAAATTGGCATAAAAAAGGTTTTTTTTTTAAAAAACATTATTTGAGGGTTGATATATATACCTTCAAAACTGATAGAATAGAGAGGGCTACTTTTGTAAATGCATTTATTAAGGGTTAACCCTAACCCTAATCTTGTGTATATATATATATTTGTATTCTCATCAATAATAATTGTACAGTCATTATTTCATGGTATCAAAGGCCCCTAGGTTTTAATACCTCTCTCAATCGTCTTCATCAGCCGCCCTCTCTATTCTATCAAAAACTATTAACGAAGAATAAAATCTGGGAAAGGATCATAATCCTTATACATATATATATATATATATATATATATATATATATATATATATATATATATATATATATATATATATATATATATATATATATAAAAGCCCAATTTTATTAAAGATGATTGAGAGCAGTACAAAAAAACAGTAGGATACCAATGCCAAAGGATAATAATCCAGAAAGGTTCTTCAAGCATTTGTAAAATTTTCTTCTAACAATGGCTTTTGATCCGTAAAGTACGTCGCTGCATGTTGCCATAACCAAGAGTTTGATTAGAAAATATATATGTTTGACGCAATAGATATTTTACCTATTGTCACTATCCTTTTTAGATTTTATTTAATAAAATAAATAAATGCTAATTAATCTGATTATACAATATCAAGTCATAGTTCTTGTAAAGGCTATCAAGATTAATGTATTGATTAGTGAAACGTGACACATATACATATTTCATTACAATTTCTAGCTAGAGATAATTACAACATTGGTCCTTAGACCATATTAACAATAGTAACATCATACTCTATCATTCCCCCTCAAGTTGAACCGATGAGAAACCAAGTTCAAGTTGCTATACTTATTCTGAAAACGAGCTTTTGTCATTGGTTTGGTAAGACCATCGGCCAATTGGTCTTGAGAACTAAAAAAACAAAACTTGCAACTGCTTCCATACAACCTGATCGCGAACAAAAAAGAAATTAACTTCAAGATGCTTGCTCTAAGAATAAAAAATGGGATTAGCAGTAAGATATGTGGCACTAAGATTATTCACACCAAACCTAAGGTGGTGATGGCAGCCAAAACCCCAACTCATGCAACAAAATGTGATCCAACTGAATTTCATATGAAACAAAGGCAAGAGAATGACACTCAGCTTTGATGGGAAAACGTGCAGTTGCATGTTGTTTCTTAAAGCTCAAGGACATAGGGTTTTGACCCAAGTAAATAATGTACCTAGAGGTGGATTACCTAGAGGTGGATTTTTTTTCATCTAATGAACCAGCCCAATCTGCATCGGAATACCTTAGAAACAGAAGGAAGTATCAGGGTGAAAAAGAATACCACACGTTAAAGTTTGCCTCAGATATCGAAGAATGCTTTTAATTGAAACCTAATGAACTGATGTTGGGGCATGTAAAAATTCAAAGACATTATTCACTGCAAAAGAGATGTCTAGGCATGTGAGAGATATGTATTGGAGAGAACCAACAACACTGCGATATTGGCTACGATCAGAAAGTGGCTCTCCTAACTTGAGATGCAACTTCTTAGAGGAACGAGTTGGGGTTGAAATACCACTATAGGTATGCATAGTTGTACGTTTCAACAAGTTATTAATGTACTTCGTTTTAGTAGTAACAACCCATAAACAAGCTAATAAACTTCCACGCCTAAAAAATATTTCATAGGCCCCGAATTTTGAATAGCAAACCTTTACTGCAGGAGGGAAATTATATGATTCAATAAGGTAGAGTTGTTCCCAGTATAAAGCAAATAATCCATAAAAATGAGACAATAAATTTGATCTTGACCGATGTAAAAGAAATACAAGGAAGTATCAAATTTAGAGCTCCTAAAAACTAATTTAACACAAAGCATCCGTTAAGCATTTGTGCCACATTCCCATTACCAGCTTTAGTCCATAAAGAGACTTTTTCAATAAACACTGATGATTAGGAAAATATGGGTTAACAAAACCCTGAGGTTGAGTCATTTAAACTTCTTCTTTAAGATTCTTATGGAGGAATGCATTAGAAACATCCATATGAGTAACCAATTGAATGAAATAACAATAGAAACAACAACCTGAATAGTAGTGGGTTTAACCACCGGAATATAGTATCTGCATAATTAAGCCCATGGCATCGATGAAAGCCTTTAGCCACCAAAAGGGCTTTGTATTGTTCAACTGAACCATTAGAATGTTTTTAATTTAAAACACCCAATGACAACCAACCAAACTTTGTTTCATAGAATAAGAAACTAGTTTCTAAGTTCCATTAGCAATGAGGCCATTATACTCCTCTTGCATTGCTTGCCTCTAATGTGAACTTTTAAAGGCCTGAGAAAAGCATGTAGGTTCAGTTTCTTGGGGGACTACAACTGTGTGGAATTAGCATGGGTTAAGAGAGTCATTTTGCATACATGTGATCATGCGATGTGGCTATGCAGAAATGGTGGGAATTATTTGTTAGAGAGAATCATCATTAGAGAGGGTAATAACTAAGGGAAGCCATGGGGTGAATGGAAAGGCTAAGACAGATATGGGGGAGTTGGTTAGCGGTGATGGTTGTGGTGTGGACGATGGGTCTGATAACGTGGCTGCTTGGGAAGTCGTATTGGTGAGGGAATTAATTTGGTTAAAATGAGTGCTTGTGGATGTGGCAATAACACTAGGAATGGAAGTGGGTAAGTTTAATTGCAAATTTAGTAAAGATATAGGTATTGAAATTCCATAGGAATTGGTTGTTCAAGGTGAGGTAGGGATAGGAGAAATAACTTATGGACCATCAGACCCATCTTGTGGAAAAGATGAAGACACCGGAGGTGACTCATGTAGGGGTTCATCCAGGTGAAAAAAAGAAATTAATCATAGAAAAAGCAGACCATTGATTTCACTAGAACCCAATAACAGGATTGAAATACATAGAATGATGAAAAGAAAAATAGAAAGAATAAGATTCAAATCTCACCTATTCTATCCCCATAAAAGAGATTGATTTTAATCCTTGTTTTTAGCGAAGAATCCCCACCCTCACTAATACGAATGCCTACCGAACAGAAACACATGCTAGATTCGGATGAAACAGAGTTACCCTAAGAACCCAAGTTACCCGAATTCTTTAGGTGGTAGAGCTGGGGTCAAAAATTTTTCTTGATCTTTTAGGGTTAGGGAATTAATTTCTCTTTTATGATTAGGACTTGGATTTTAATTAAATATATTTTGATGGGGCTTAATTAATTAACTATGATTTTAATATAACCTAATGATAAAATATAATTAACATTAAGGCTCAATTAATTAATTAATTAATTAATTAATTACCAATTAAATTAAGCTATGTCACAAATATAAATATTTCATATTTATATGTTGATTACAATCTCGTTCAGACATCTTTATGTATGATCCTCTGGGTTCGTCTTATATTGACAGTGGGCCCAAAATCTTAAGTCTCACAAGCTGCAAATGGCTTCTAGCAAACCCTTGCAACTACCCAAATAGGACGAAGATATCAATCTTATGCGAGGTATAAACCCAGTAGTAACTTATACATCCATTACCAGCGATATCTGTGTCATGCAACAGACATAGTAATGTCATCCTCTATAGCTACATAGACATTCCTTGATACTGAGTAGACTGAAATATATAAATAAATAATCACCAGGTGATTCCTTACTTGGGTGTGGCCACACTCTTATCAGTCGTACTCATCAAATGGCTAATGATATCTGCTCTGAGTTAACAGAGTGGCATATTCCTTCATATTTCTACTAGTCCTACAATAATCACTGGCTTACCCAACCATACCCATACTTGGAACTTTGTTACAAGCTTGTTAGGTGTACGTCAAAGCACGTGAGTCTACATCTACAACTAGAGCTATAGAAATATAAGATCTACAGATCCAATATAAGTACTATTTGAGAACCACCTATGACATAGGGACCATATGGTGTTATCAATAGTGAATCGATCTAGTACCATGTAACCTAACATGTACCCATATTCTTAATTGATAATCCATTTCCAATCGTCAATGAGACACCACCATACAATCAAGCCACATGCTAGTCTTTAATTATATTGAATCATGTTTTGATGATAACTACTAAATGAAAAGTTGACATATAAGATTGTAGCTAATCATATTTACTTTAATATTATTACAAATCATTTTGTAATTAATCTTTAAGTAAATTACGTTTATGAAGAATATGAGGGACATAAACAAGAATATCAACAAATCTTGAAGCTTGACAAAGCATCGGGACATCAAAGAAGTATCACATGTCAAGTTGGACAAAGGATGAGCTTTGCTTATAAGCTAAATATCTTTTGCTTATCTTCTTCAAGTGATCTCCAACGACCACATTTTCTTCAAAGGATAGAAATGGCATCAAAAGCTATAAGCCTCATTGATCAGAAGATGGATATTACTTCAAGAGCTACAAGATTCATTAACTTCATGAAATGAAAGCCTTCCAACGGCTATATTAGATTCAAAAGATAAAGACTACTTCAAGAGCTATAAAATCTATGGATAAAAAGATACAAATTGTAGCTTATGAGTTACCAAGCTTGTTGCCTACATTCTTTAATGCCTCCAACGACTATATCTTCTTCAAGAGATGAAAGCAACAACTATATTTCCTTTGTGATCTACTAGCAATGGCCATAATTCCTTCAGGAGCTGATTACAATTGCCATTATTCCTTCAGAGGCTGTAAGCAATGGTTAGTTCTCCTTGTGATCTCAATGCAATGCCATTTTACCTCATGAAAAGCTTCTCCAACACCTATAAAAGGAAATCAAGTTGAATTTGTCAAGTGGAAGGCTTACCTAGCAATATTCACATTTACAAGTATTTTTATTCAAGTTTTCTATAATTCCTTCAAAGCAAATTTAGAGAGAAAAGCTTCATCTTTGTTCTTGCATTCAAATATTTATTCAAAGGAATTATATTTTCACACAAGATTGTATAAAGGGGGTTTACTTTGTTGGTAGTGTGATCAACAAAGTTTGTAAAAGTTTAGTGCCTGAGCTTTGAAAAAGCATTGGAAAAGTTTGATATTTGAGCTTATAAAAAATACCAGAAAAGTTTGGTGCTTGAGCTTTGAAAAAGCATCGGAAGAGTTTTGTTACTTGAGCTCTGAAAAAGTAACGGTAGAGGTTTGATACTTAACCTGCAAAAGTATTAAGTTTGTTACTTGAACTCTTAAAAAGCAACACAGGCTTATTTCCTGCTTGTAAAGGAAATGATAGTGAAAAATCTCTAGTGGTTGGCTTGGGGACTGAACATAGACCGGTTGGGTCAAACCAGTATAAATCTCATTGTCTTCATTCTCTATCACTACACTCTTTATATTTATTGTTATTTAATTTTTGCAATTTAATTTAATAACATTATTATTTGAAGACCTTTTATCTAGTCAAGCAAATTTCTATTCACAAGTTTTACTAGTTTATCATTTTCGCATTTTTGTGAAACTTGTGTTTATTGAAAGAAAATTGTTTTTCTTCAAAAAGAATTTTTAAAACAGTTTACAAAAGTCTTTATTCGGTCTACAGTACTATTCACCCCCCTTTTATACTATTGCTAGCCTATTTAGGACCGTCAATTGGTATCAGAGCTTGACTCTAAACAGAAGGAGTAAAATCCTAAAAGTGATCCTAAAATGGCTAGTGCATCCAGTAGTCAAAATGTTTTTATGCCTGAGGGATGTTCCATCAACAAGCCTCCTTTATTCAATGGAGAAAATTATAGTTTATGGAAAAATAAAATGAGGATATTTTTATAGTTTACGGATATTCAGGTCTAGAGAATTGTCAAGGAAGGATCTAGTATTACTACAAAAATTGTTGATGGAAAGTCTGTTCGTAAAGAAGAAAGTGAATATGAAAATGCTGACTGGAATAAAGAATCTTTAAATTCTAAAGCTATTAATTTATTACAGTGTGCGCTAGATATTAACAATTTAATCGTGTTTTAGGTTGCACGACAGCTAACCAAATATTGGACCAACTTGAGATGACTCATGAAGGAACCAAACAAGTCAAGGATGGAAGATAAATCTTTACATAACAGTATATGAGTTGTGCAAGGTGGATGCAAAAGAGTCAGTTTTAGACATCAACATAAGGTTCACACTCATTGTGAACAAATTGAAGAATCTTGGCAAAATTTTCACTAATGAAGAACTGATTAGAAAGTTAATTAGAAGAATGCCAACTTCATAGGATGCAAAGCTCGTAGCTATAGAAGAATCAAAAGATTTAACTGCATACTCATATGATGAATTTATTGGTTCATTACTCACATATGAGATGAAAGTTAAGTTTACCACTGACCGTGAGCAAACTGACAAGAAGAGGTCCATTACACTAAAAGCTATAAGTTCAACTCTTAAAGGATCTACTTTTGAATCAAACAGCGATGATGAAGAAGATGAAAATGAAGCTCTATTAGTTTGAAATTCAAAAAATTTCTGAAAAGCAAAAATAGAGATAAAAAGTCATTTAGGAAGCAATTCAACAGCAACAAAGTTGATAAAGCCAAGAAAGATTAAAATAAGAAAATATATGTTTTCAATGTAATAAGCAGGCCATGTTAAAGCTGACTTTCCAAATCTAAAAAGCAAATACAAGAAAAAGGATAAGAAAGCAACGGTGGCTTCTTAGAGTGACAGTGATGAATCAAGTTCTGATGATGATGAGAAGCAAGAAAAAGAGCAAATATGCTTCATGGCAGATGACAATGTAGAAAGTTCATCACAAAAGCATGTAGAAAGTGAAGAAGATCAGGTAATCCTACAAACCTTATCTCACAATGATCTTATTCATGAATTCTTTAAGATGCAATATACTAAGCTAGATATGATTGCTAAGTGCAAAGAGTATGAAAACAAGCTTTTAGAAAAAGAGTTAGAAAAACTTGAATTACAAAACAAAGTAGGATTACTTGAAAATGCTAATCTAGAATTAGTTAGCAAAGTATCACACCTTGAGAAAAAATGTGAAACGTTAGATTCAACAATTAGCAAATTCATAAATGGAGAAAATATGTTGAATATGCTTTTAGACTGCCAAAGAAATCCAAATCATGGAACAGGAATTGGCTATAATAGTATTGAAGAGATACCATCTCAAATTCTCCTAAAGCCAATTATATTCTATTCTTCCTCCACTTCTACTATGCAAACTTCATCCCCCAAACCTATATGTCAAAAGCATAGTCAAAGTTAGAAACAATTCATTGAACCAATATCTAAACAGAATACCATCCATGTCTAGTCTATTGAGCATAAAGCCAAACAGAAGATATATCCTTCCAAACCAAGAAGTGTACAATCTTCAAACCGAAATTCATATTCACAACAAAAGATTGTCCATAAAAATACTTCTAGACGTATATACCTCTCAAAAGCCTTATTCATATAGGTCAAAGCAAAGACATAGTTATAAGTGTAAACACTCACATCAAATTAACTATGTTTCTTATCACCAACATCCTACCTCAAAACCTTATCAGCCATATCAATACAAGAAAAGAAGGAATGTTACCTGTTCTTACTGTAATCATACAAGACATGTAATTAGTGAATGTAAGCTTCAGAAAGGATACTACAAAGGAAAAAGTTATATGGATTCCTAAAAATGTTAACTCTAACCCAAAAGGATCTAATATTGTTTGGGTACCTAAGTCTACTTGATTTATTTTGCAGGTATATCTACAGAACACCCTCGAAAATTCAAAGTGGTACATTGATAGTGGTTGTTCTAGACATATGTCCGGAGATGGAAGATACTTTACTACAAGTAAAAAGTGAATTGTGAAATTTAGAGATAACCTAGAAGGATGGTCATTAGAAAAGGAAAGATTGAAAAAAATCCATGCATTGATGAAGTATCCTTAGTAGATAGATTGAAATACAATATTCTAAGTGTATGTCAACTCTGTGACAAAGATCGTAAGGTAATCTTCGATTCTAAGAAATGTGAAATTGTGGAAGCTAAGAGTGGTAAGATTTTACTTGAAGTACCTAGAGTTGGAAATATTTATCTTTTAAATTCAAGTACTCTTACTAATGATCAATGCTTAATTTCACAAGAAGAAGAGAGTTGGTTATGACATTGTAAACTAGGTTATGAAAGCATGCATTTGATTTTAAAACTTTTAAAGAAAGATCGTGTCAAAGGTTTACCGAAAATCCATTTTGATAAAACTCATATTTGTGATGTATGTCAAAGAGGAAAGCAAACTAGAAACTCTTTTAATCTTAAAGGAGTTGTTTCTACCTCTAGACCATTAGAGTTGTTGCATTTAGACTTAATTGGTCCAATTCAACCAATAAGTTTAGGAGGCATGAGATACGTATTTGTCATTGTAGATGACTACTCATGTTTTACATGGACATTATTTTTCAGTAAAAAAGATGAGGCTTTTGAGCAATTTTTTATCTTATATAAAAAGCTTCAGAATTTGAAAAACACTTCGATTGTTGCTATTAGAAGTGATCATGGAAAAGAATTTGAAAATCATCTCATTGAAATGTTTTTAAGCATGATATCTCATATAATCTCTCAGCTCCAAGAACTTTACAATAGAATAGTGTTGTTGAAAGGAAAAAAAGGACTCTAAAAGAGATAACCAGAACTATGCCCAATGAAAATAATTTACGAAAATATTTTTGGGCAGAAGCTATGAACACAACATGTTATAATATAAATCAAGCTTTGATAAGACCCATTTTAAAGAAAACACCATATGAGTTATGGAATGGTAGGAAACCTAATTTTGCTTATATCCATCCATTTGGTTGTAAGTGTTTTGTTTTCAATAACAAGGAATATCTTAATAAATTTGACTCTAAGTCAAATGAAGGTATTTTCTTAGGGTATTCATTACATAGCAAAGCATATAGAGTCTTCAATAAGAGAACTCTTACCATTGATGAGTCCATGCATGTCGTATTCGAAGAAACTAACTCTCTCCCAGATAAAGAATCTTAGGATAAGCTTGAGATATTTGATCCACAAGTTGAAAACACAGAAAATGGTGAAAATGTCTTGCAAAAAGAAGATAACTCCGGTGATCAAAATGAACACAATGTGTAAGAACTGCAAGTGCAAGAAAATCAACATAATGACCAAAAGAGTTCAGATATCATCGATATCATCCTAAGGATGACATTGTTGACAATCCTTCACAGAAAGTAATGACAAGGATCCAACTTAAAGAATACTTTGTGAATGTGGCATTTGTTTTTGAGATTGAACCAAAGAACTTTAAAGAAGCCAAACTAAAGAAATCTGGATGATGGCTATGCAAGCGGAATTGGATCAATTCAAAAGAAACAATGTCTGAAAACTTGTTCCAAAACCTAACAGTCAATCACTAATGGGAACCAAATGGGTTTTCAGGAACAAACTTGATGAATTTTGCAATGTTGTCAGAAACAAAGCCAGATTAGTTGCACAAAGATATAACCAGCAAGAAGAAATAGACTATGATGAGACATTTGCTCTTATGGCAAGGTTGGAAGCAATCAGAATGCTATATGCATTTGCTTGCTATAAAGACTTCAAACTCTATCAAATGGATGTGAAGAGTGCATTTCTAAACGGCTACATTAATGAATAAGTCTATGTAAAGCAACCTCCAGGATTTGAAGATTGTCACCATCCTGACTATGTCTACAAGCTTACTAAAGCCTTGTATGGGCTAAAATAAGCACTGAGAGTATGTTATGAAAGGTTAAGTACAGTCTTACTGGTTAAAGGTTTTACTCGTGGAAAAGTTGACACAACTTTGTTTATCAAGAATATAAAGAACCATATATTACTTGTTCAAATATATGTTGATGATATCATATTTGGTTCTACTAACAATGAGTTATGCAAGGAATTCTCACAAGAGATGCGTACAGAATTTGAAATGTTTATGATTGGTGAATTTCTTTCTTTCTTAGACTACAAATCAAGCAAGGAAAAAAAGGAACAGTCATTTGTTAATCAAAGTATACTAAGAAACTCATCAAGAAATATGGAATGGAGAATTCTAAACCAGCAAAAACACCGATGAGTACATCAGTCTCACTAGATGAAGACAAGAAAGGTAAAAGTTTAGAAACCAAAAAATATCAAGGTTTGATTGGTTCTTTACTCTATTTAACCTCTAGTAGACCTGATATACAATTTAGTGTGTGTCTATGTGCAATCCAGGCCAATCCTAAATAGTCTCACTTAAAGGTTGTTAACATAATTCTTAAGTATCTAAATGGTACTCAAGAAATTAGGATTTGGTATCCAAAATGTCAATATTTTGATCTTATACGTTACAGTGATGTTGATCACGCTAGATGCAAATTGGATAAAAAAAGTACTTCAGGTACTTGTCAATTTCTGGGAGAAGCATTAGTTTCATGGTTAAGCAAAAAGTAATCAATTGTAGTAATTTCAACAATAGAAGCTGGATATATATCTGCAAGCAGCTGTGTAGCACAAATATTATGGATGCAGCAACACCTTGAAGATTATGGCATAAAGTATGATCATATACCTATAAGGTGTGATAATACTAGTACTATAAATTTAATGAAGAATCCTATTCAGCATTCAAGAACAAAGCACATAGATATCAAACATCATTTTATTAGAGATCATGCACAAAAAGGTCACATCTACTTGGAATTTGGTCCAACAGAAGATCAAATAGCAGACATTTGAAAAAAAAAACCCTTATGTGAAAATAAATTCGGTGAGTTAAGAATGAAAATTGGAATGTATAATCCAATTTATGAAAAATAAAGTTAATATTCTAAGAAGTATTAATTCACTTGAATTAGTATTTTCTTGAGTAATAATTTTATTGGATTAAATATTATGATTAATTCTTTTTCATAAGTTTGGTTACGTAAAATCTATTAAGATTTTTCTATTGGATTGGATTATGACTCAAGAAATAAATCATAAATATTTATGAAAATATTGTAAAAATGGGTCATAAAACATTTGTCATAAAAATCTTTATAATTTATGCTAGTGTGTCTAAAAATATTAAATTACTTATAAAGCATAAATTAAAAAAAGTGACAAAATTACATTGATTTGCAACCGGGCGCTACCACTTAAGCCCACAATCCATGTATATATCAAATGAGTAATGCTTTGAAATGGGCCAAAGAATCAACACCAAATCCAAGTCCTATATGCTCTTATAAAGCAAAAAGAATAGAAAGGGAGAAACTCACATGTCTTCATTAAGCCCACATGACTGCTAAAAAACGGAGGAATGATGGAAGAAACGACACCGTACTGAGATCCAAACTATGGTGCCAGTTTCAATCACCTTCTCTGTTACTCTCTCTGAAACTGTAAGGCACTGAAAAGACAGTTTTGCATATTCACACCAACCTCTTTGCAATTTGTACTTTGCTCCTTTCTTCTCTCAACCGCTATACCAAATCTTCTCCCAAAAGATCAACCTCTCAAACCATAATGAAGATGAAAAGGTGTTCTGCAAATGCAACTATGAAGCAGAGAGTGTATCAACCAAGAGCTGCAAAAGAAGAAATAAAGAGGAAATGGGAAAAACTATTCTTTGGTGAAAATCAATCTCACTCTAAGAGAAAAAGAATCAACACCATTGATGAAGTATATGGGAAACGAAGAAGAGTAAGAAGGACTATACCTATTGGTTCTGCCTTAGCATCTGCTGCTTCTTCTTTATCACCTGCTGTGTTTGCTTCTACTCAAGCAAAAAACCTAGCAATCAGTAGAGGTAAACTCAGTTACTCTAATGGGTTTACTAGAGAAAATTTAGGTGTCGAAAGATAGACTGGGAGTTTTTAGGAAACAGAGAAAAGCTATTTCTCTGGCTATTTATGAAACAGGGATGGGAAGACTTTATGTGCATAGATGAGCCAATCTATGAACCATTAGTAAATGAGTTCTATGGAACTCAGACTTGCATAGGTTACATGAACTATGAAGTCATTCTAAGAGGAAAAAATATCCAATGAATGAGGAAACTTTTAGCAAAGTCTTTAACTTGCCTGTACACGGTGTGAAGATTGAAAGAGCACATGCACCCTCCAACTTAGGGAACTATAGTGCTGTTACATTTGTGTATCAACTGTTTAAAATTCCTTCTGATCACACTATGCCTTGGTCTGAGCTAGATTTTGGTTATCTGGATGACAGATTTTGCAATTGTTAAATTCTACTTATTTCTAGCCACAGAAAGCTACCTTAGCAATAATGAATGGCTTTGATCTATGCTTTACCTAGCATTGAGTCAACCATGTAAGGATTAATCTACCTTTTGCCTTGATTAATCATCTAGCCCATATGAGAGCCAATTTTGCCCTTCCCTTTAGCATGATCTTAACCAGATACTTTAACTTCTTTAAAGTATCTAAAGATGGAATTGAGCCCACTTATGTCTACCATAGATCTATTATCAATGAAGCAAATGTTACAAGAATTTGAAGGCTTATGCTTATAAGACCCAACTGCCCACAAAGCCCTTCCTTATAGAGTCTGAGATAGCTTCAGTTTATGAAACCTCAAATGATTACGACCAGGAAGCTCAATCTGGTCAAATGAATCAGAATAAAGAAGTTCTAAATGCAAGAATACAAACCGTTGTTTCTGAAGAAGGTTTAGAGAGTGAGTCCAATGTTGTTCTTGGTATAACAACACAGAATGAACAAGATGAGAGTACATTGCAATCTGACATAGTTCTCACACTAGATGAAAATGAGTTTTATAACTCTCTTATTGCTTTTTATAATGATATGGACTTAAACTTAAGTCATAAAGAGAATGCATCTTCAGCTTTTGTTCCTGTTCTGAACTCTGAACCAAATATAACATGTCATGATTCTCCTTCAGAGGCTTTGAATCCATTTATCACACTTCCATACTCTCCACCTATATGATTTGTACAAAGACCTAATCTAAACACCCTTTGTGTATCAACCCTCATCCTTCACCATGACAAATACCTTTACTAATCCAGAAAAATTTTCATCACTCCTTTTCATAATCAATCCACCTTCAACAATATCAATGATGCCTGAATAACTCATTTCTCTATAATGAACATGTCACAATACACCTCAACATATATTTCCTCACCTTTACCACCATCAGATTTTCAGAAAGACATAGCCTTTACTATGGAGACATGCTTCAAAGTCATATAAGAATTTTTAAGTGCCTCCAAAGCTCTTATAGGCTCCAAGGCCTATATAGAAGTACCAAGTGCTCCAAGAGATCTGCAACTATACCTGTTGAGCATCCAAGATAAAGTGCATAGTCTGACTGCAGGGATGGAAATGAAGCTAGTAAAAATGATAGGGCATCTTACTCACCTTGCAGAGCAGATAGAAAGCATGAAGAATCTGATCTCCACCATTCTAAAGTCTGGTGCATCCTCTTCCTCTCAGTAATAATCAGGTTTGAAGTCAAAGCTGTTGCTATGTAGAGATGAGTCAAAGAAAGGAAACGGCACTTTACATCTCTCCTCTGCATTTTTGAGTCAACAGCTTCTTAAATCTTTATATCTACTTTTAGAATAGTACACTATCTATATTTGCTTATGGTTTGCAAGTATTTTCCTCTATTTCAGTTTTCTGTAACTCAAATAGGGTATGAATGCATGCTTTAGTATCTAACTAAAATGTAGTCTATGTTTTGGATATTTTATACATCTGCCCTCCTTTATATCAATATGGTATGATCTTTTATAATTCCAAAGGGGGAGAAATTTCTATGGTTATTTTATGTGTCATATGATATGGTTGTGATATGTGATCCATGACTAAAAGTACATATGCTTTAAGACTTGTAATATTGTCTATGTAATCATATGGTTAGTGGTTATATATATGAAAGTATATGATATGTCTCTAATGATGTGATCTTTGAAACTATTAGTTATATATGTGATCTGTATGTGACTAGTCGCTAATATGTTTCTGACTTATGCCATACCTGTTTCTTTTACATGTGATGCAATCCTTGAGGAACCATCGGTTATGCTATACATATATAAGATGTGATACCAAAACTCCTTGGTTAGTGGGTATGTATACTCATAGTTCCTGATATGTATCTGGTTTGTGCCATATCTGTTCTTATGAGATCCTTGCTTATAATTTGAACTTGGTTATGCATATGATATCTCTGTCATTTGTACTCTATTATGTGTGCATATGATCACTGCATGTGATTTATGTTTTTCTGACTTAACATGAAATATCGTTCATATGCAACATCTGTGAATCATTAGTCATAAGTTATTATGCCTACTTCATATGTAATATAAAAAGATCTGTGAATATAATATGCTGATATGCATTGCTGTTATAAACATCAAGCTAATATTGAAAAGTTTATATGATTAGTTGTGATTAGCAAATGTCATCAGGAACAGAACATTGATTCATTTGTGAAACTTGTGCTTCATACTGATGCAGTATTTAAGTAGCATCTAATACTGCTTTTGATGAAAGTTTGTATAACATCATGATGACTGTCTTATGAATATGTCTAGTAATGCAATATCACATCCTATGATGAAATCTATCTCAACACTGAAAACTCTATCAGTAAAATTGCATAATGTAGGAGTGAGAAATATGACACTTGTCATATACATTTGACAGTTTGCTATTGCTTCAACAGTACAATCGAATTGTTTGAGTAAATACTTAAACAATCTATTCTTTATGAATGAAGTGATGTTTATGGACTATCTATTTTAAATTCTTAAAAGCCTACATATTTCTTATGCAAGTTCCCTATATAAGCTTATAGGGCAAATATACTTGTATGGGCTTCAGGAAGTTTATGCTAAATAGGCCTCCTCAGCAAATCCATATCCGATACTTTTTATAGTCGATTCCATTGAAATTAATCTTTTTTTTTTGCCGAAGTGCTTTTAAGGCTAATAATTCTCAATCGCTAATAACTCCTTAAGAAAAACCTCTTCATTACTTTAAGCCCAATATGTTGTTCACTCAAAAGCCATTGGCTGAAATTAAATATTATATTCTTTACCAATGTTTTATAAAATCAACTTGGTTTTCTAAGATGTTTTCTCATGCAAATTACATATTCATTATTTTTACGA
The DNA here is from genome assembly GCA_039660915.1 of Euphorbia tirucalli. Lineage (NCBI taxonomy): Eukaryota > Viridiplantae > Streptophyta > Magnoliopsida > Malpighiales > Euphorbiaceae > Euphorbia > Euphorbia tirucalli. The sequence goes on from CM077636.1 coordinate 46,432,678, forward strand.
GAAATTAGAAATCAAGAAATAATTTTCATGATTCCTAAAATCCTTAAAAATAAAACTAGCATATTTTGAGGGAGAGCAAAATCAAAAGGAATCATATCCTCAGGGGAAGCCATATCAATTCACAACTCTACGAATACCTGAAGATGCTCTTAATATTTCTTTACAAAAATCTTAAGTAAAGAAATTAAGGAAAGTTTTTATCTCTATATTGTCAACTTTCGCTTTCAAGGAGAATCATATACAAAAGGTTGTCATCATCAAAAAACGGGAGAATGTTGAATCATGTTTTGATGACAACAACTAAATAAAAAGTTGACATATAAGATTATAGCTAATCATATTTACTTTAATATTATTACAATTTCTTTTGTAATTAATCTTTAAGTAAATTATGGTTATGAAGAAGATGAGGGTACATAAACAAGAATATGAACAAGTCTTAAAACTTGACAAAACATCAAGACATCAAAGAAGTATCACATGTCAAGTTGGACAAAGGATGAGCTTTGCTTATAAGCTAAATATCTTTTGCTTATCATCTTCAAGTGATCTCCAACGGTCACATTTTCTTCAAAGGATAGAAATGACATCAAGAGCTGTAAGCCTCATTGATCATAAGATGGATATTACTTCAAGAGCTACATGATTCGTTAACTTCTTGGAATGAAAGCCTTCCAACGGCTATATTAGCTTCAAAGATAACGACTACTTCAAGAGCTACAAAATCTATGGATCAGAAGATACAAAATGTAGCTTATGAGTTACCAAGCTTGTTGCCTACATTCTTTAGTACCTCCAATGACTATATCTTCTTCAAGAGATGAAAGCAACAACCATTATTCCTTTAAAGGCTATAAGCAACGGCTAGTTCTCCTTGTAATCTCAATGCAACAGCCATTTCACCAGATGAAAAGCTTCCCTAACAACTATAAAAGGAAATCATGTTAAATTTGTCAAGTGGGAGACTTACCTAGCAATATTCACACTTACAACTATTTTTATTCAAGTCTTCCACAATTCCTTCAAAGCAAATTAAGAGAGAAGAGCTTCATCTTTGTTCTTACATTCAAATATTTATTCAAGGAAATTGTATTTTTACACAAGGTTGTGTGAGGGGGTTTACTTTATTGGTAGTGTGATCAACAAATTTTGTAAAAGTTTAGTGCTTAAGCCTTGAAAAAGCATCAGGAAAAGTTTGGTATTTGAGCTTGAAAAAAATACCGAATAAGTTTGGTGCTTGAGCTGTGAAAAAGCATCAGAAGAGTTTTGTTACTTGAGCTTTGAAAAAATAATGGTAGAGGTTTGATAATTAGCCTACAAAAGTATTGAGTTTGTTACTTGAACTCGTAAAAAGTAACACAAGCTTATTTTTTGCCCGTAAAGGAAACAATAATGGAAAATCTCAAGTGGTTGGCTTGGGAACTGGATGTAGACTGGTTTGGTCAAACCAGTATAAATCTCAGTGTCTTCAATCCTCTATCCCTACATTCTTTAAATTTATTGCTATTTAATTTTTTACAATTTAATTTAATAGCATTATTATTTAATGACCTTTTATTTAGTCAAGCAAATTTATATTCATAAGTTTTACTATTTTATCATTTTCGCATTTTTGTGAAACTTGTATTTATTGAAAGAAAATATTTTTTCTTCAAAAAGAATTTTTAAAAGAGTTTACATAAATCTTTACTTAGTCTACAGTACTATTCACCCTCCTCTAGTACTGTAGCTAGCCTATTTGGGACTATCAAGTTATTATCGTTCCTATGATTTTAACAGACTAGGGATAGATTTATAACTATGTTTGATTCCTTAGTCATAGTCTTACTACTCGGAGAACGTTACTGACAATCATGAGTACAAACACAATTAATGGATACTTTGTTACTATTAATTACACAAGAAATTAATAAAAATAAATTATGCATTTCTTAATAACACAAATGTATGATGCATAAAACACAACGTACAATACAAATGATATACAATGCCTTTGGACTAGGCCATACACTAACAATTCATTGGGATGATTAGAAAAAGGAAAGACCTGCTCGTAAAAAAAGGACATGATGTGAGATAAAAGTTTTGCCAAAAGGGACATAATAACATATATAGCCTTTACACACCTTACTATAACCAAAAAAGACAAAATCTAAAGAACAAGGTTCAAGTCTATGCTTTAAAAAAAGGATGCAGCCACGGATAGCATAAGCTATCAAATAATCTCAAGGAAAAGTAATCAACATTAGTACCAAAGAGACTATGAAAGGGACTCTAAAATTTAAGTTGTTGCATGGGTAAACAATTATTGAGATGCACTACACATTCAAAAGCATGAATCCAGAATTTAAGTGGTACATGTATATGGTTAAGAAGTGTCAAAGAAGTTTCGAATATATGCATGTGCTTATGTTCAACACAGCCATTCTACTCAGGTGTATAGGGACAAGATAATCGTTGAGTAATTCCATTCTCTCGTAAAAAATTGGTTGAGGCTCGATACTCACCTCCCTAATCTGCCTGAAAGGCTTTAATTTTGAGATTAAATTATTTTTCAACTAAAGCCTTAAAGGATTTAAAAATGTCAAGAAGCTCAAATTTATTTTTCATAAAGTAGTGCCAGGTGCATTTGCTTTAATGGTCATAAAATATCACATTGTACACATAACCATCATAAGAATGAACTGGAGCCAATCCACAAACATCATAACAAATACGCTCTAAAGGTGCATGTGGATGAAAAGAAGATGAAATAAATGGCTGCTTATGCATTTTACTTAAACAACAAGCATCACATAAAGAAGCAAAAATTCAAGAACGAGAATCAACTGAAATTTTATTAAATTGTAAAGCTTTGTTAACAATAGGTTTCATAGCATGGCCTAATCTACGTGTCATGTGGACAAAGGAACATAATTTGCTTTAATGGAAGAGGTGCAAGACACATCAAATAGAGCCCTTGAACACTCTGGCCTTTGAACATAATCTACTTCATTGCCAAATCCTTAATGAGAAAATAATTGGAAAAATATTCAACAAAAACTGGATTAGTATTCGCAAGAGCAAAAACTAACAATAAATTTTGATTTGAACCAGGAACATAAAGAATATCACGAAAATTAAGCAATTTATTGTCAATTAAAAACTAGAGTTACTAACACGAGAGATAAAGAGTTTAGACTCATTACTAAGTTGGACTTCTTCAGGACTTTGATATTCATAATGAAAGTAAGGTCGTTTAACTTTGTAGAAAGATGGTGAGTGGCAATGGTGGCCACAAGCTCGGGCTTTATGGTATGCGGGTTGGATGCAGTGGTTGTCATGTTGGATGATGGATGTTGGGGTCGATGAGGCTTGGGGGATGGGTAAACCTTAGCTAATGACCACTCCTGTGATAATTATAACAAATATTCCCACTACCAATTCCAATATTATCATAATTGACAAAATCACCATGCATATTATGACTAACATAACCAAAATTGTGAGCAAAATTTTTTGGCATGTACTTGCCTCGACCTCGATCACCACAGAAGTTACTGCGGCCACCACGACCATGACCACCTCGGCTGAAATTCTGCCCGAAGTTTAAGTTGTGCACTGTATAGTGAGAAGTAGGGGGTATTGCTTCTTTCGGTGCTTTATCACGAGCAAGCTGTCATTAGTCTCTAATGTGCGAGTGAATTGATGACATTTCTCTCCCAATCCAACCAAAATTTCATCAACCAAATCTTCTTTTGGAACATTATACCCTAGTGTTGCAAGTTCATCCAAAATTGATTTGGCATTTTGGACATATGTAGTAATGTCATCATTGTTGCAAGATATATCATGTAATTTATTACAGAGATTTTTGATTTGGGCTTTTGAACCCGAAGCATAAGTAGTGTGTAACTTGTTCCAAGCATCACGAGTAGTTTTTAAACCAACAATTTGTGGCAATAGAGAGGGAGAAACTGATGAAATCATCCAGCTAAGGACTTGTAGGTCAAGCTGATCCCAAATTAAATAAACTAGATTTTTAGTTCCATCAATATGAAATTGTTTCGGTGGTGGTTGATTGACGAGTACATGATTCGCTAGTGCATAGCCTCGCAATAGATGAAGCAATTGCAACTTCCATGATAAAAAGTTAATAGAGGTTTACTTAGACCCTATCTGTGTGCTCAAAGCCGGTTGGAAGGTGATAGGCATGGTGAATGGTGGGGCTAAAATTGGCAGAGGATTACAAGCAATAGGAGGTATAAAACCTGCCTATAAAATATGTCCATCTCGATGACAATAACAACAATATTTGTTGCTGGTGTATGAATAGCGGTAATTGCGGTGGGAATGGAAAGGATGGAGTTTTAGCGGATGAGATTTCAGTGGAGGCAACCAAAATGGTGGAGCTAATCGAAGCTGAGGAAGACATTGTGGTGGCGAAAAAGAGGTGGTATTAAAACCCTAATAGGCTCTAATACCATGTAAAGGCTATCAAGGTCAATATATTGATTAGTGAAACTTGGTACATATACATATTACATTAGGGTTTCTAGGTAGGGATAATTACAACACTTGTCGTTAGACCATAATACATTTTATAAGTAAGAACGAACTCTATCACTTCTCACACTAAACATGTGCAATACTTAACCTCTTCCTTGCATTTTATAAGTCCAAATGTGTGCATCGATTTTTGAACCATATTTTTTTTGTTTTTAAACTTTCTTTCTCTATTTAGTTCATAATTAATTTGATATAATCTCTCTTCATTTTCTATAAGTATAACAAAAAGTATATCTTTTATTCTTTTATTAATAAATTGTTGATTAAGAAACCTAAAGTGAAATTACTTAATGGATATAACATGAAGCAGACATCTTATATCATTCAAATTTAAAAACTGTATAAATTAAGTGGAATGTGTTTTTTATTTACTAAATAGTGAAGAGAGAAATTCAATAAACCAAAAGAAATTCAAAAAAAATGTGAACTAAGTTTCAAAACTTATAATGCACGCTCCTATACAGATTTAAAAATAAATTTGACTAATTGGTGGAAAGGACGGGAAATAAGGCAATGGAAGGTGGATCCTGCTGACCCAATAATGATGATATTTTCTTAATTAAATTAAACAATATATTAACTATGTAACAGGTTGGTTAAAGACTGGCCTATCAGAAAGAAATATTCCATATGAGAAAGGTGGAATGTGGCTAATTATGATTAAGCCTTTGTGTAATAAAATAGGACAGACCTGTAACCCTAACATAATTTGAAAAATGCTAGTCACTGCCATTAGTAGCACAATCAGCACTGCTGATAATGCTTATTGATATTAATTAATTAATTAATATATGTCTAATTAATTGTACGGGTGGTAGCTAGTGATGTTTTTGTTTTTGTTTTTGTTTTTGCTTTCCTTTATTCTCTTTTCTTTTGGACTGTTTATCACTAAACACATTCACACATATTTATATGTTTCTCTCATTAGTTTCGTTTCACATTTTAATTACTTTCTAAATATTCGTAATTTTTACATTTAGGTCCTAAGCACTACTACCTAATACTCAAATTTCTGCATTTTTTTAAAAAAATAATTTATAAGATACTTGAATTTTCAAATCCCTTTCTTATACATATATTTTTTCAAACGAATTCCTGTAATTGAGGACTAAAGAGTTAGAATTGTACAAAACAATAAAGATCTTAAAACATGGACAATTTTCTATATATTTGTGACCGTAAGACATTTTCTTCTTCTTCTTCTTGAATAAGTTCAATGCAAGGAAAACTGAATTTGTCTACTTATGTGATGTTTATAATAATGGCATTATGCATGCATTAAATCTTTCACCAAGCATATTTGTTTTACGAAAAATATTTTCTTAATCAATGGCAATTTTTATAGAAATTAATGAAAATAATTTTTTAATTTACAAAAGATATTTTCCGAAAGAAAAAGAAAACATATATTACTATTAATATTAATATGCAGTCACTTACCTTAATTTGTTTTATGATCGTACATTTATTTTATAAATTACGATATTACAAAATAACCAAAGAAAAACATAGCAGTTTTTCCCAAAGAAAAATTATTTTCCAAAACATAAACAGGGCCTAAATTTGAGATTTCTTTTAAAACAGGTGATATTTTTTCCCTAAACTTTAATGTAATAAAACTAATACTATTTGTTTTTTTCTTTCAAACCTGATAACATGTATTGTTGAATCCTTCTACTTAAAGGGGATCCATGACCAATATTCGGAGAGTGCTCCACGTGACATATGATACTTCAAATAGTACAAATTACAACATGTATAAAATTACCGTAAAGGTGAGGAAAATTAATTTCAGCGACCATAGTATGAGTCATAGATTCGTCCTGCTTGCACTGTAATTGGATATCAATGTAAAAAAAAATTGAACTCCAACGGTTGAGAATTCCAGTGGGAATGGATCGCATTAATTATTTCATAGGAGATGAATTTATATTTGTTTAGTGATTATAACTTATCAGAATTAATCATTGTTTCTATTTAAGGGTATACCTCAAGTGGTACGTAGGCTTATGCATACAGACCAAATTGATCAAAGGCCCATTCCTAGGCTATTGCCCTAATTTTCTAATTTAAGTTTTTTGTTTCTTTCATTCATTCCTTCATTTTTTTTTTAATGGGAATTTTCTTAGTTTTAATTATACAGGCTTGGAAGTAGTAAAATTGGGTATGAATTCAACAAGCAAACGAAATTCTAGGTTCAAACAGTTTCCCCTCTAATTAATTAAGTTTATAAGCAATTGGTAAAAATAACTAGGTTAGTTTCATCATTCATTATTTTTGATAAATAGCTAGTTTCATCATTTTTTTTTTAAAGCTTACCTTTATCCAAACATTTCATAAATTAAATTAATTGACTTAAACGACATTACTTTCTTTTTTTGCCTTAAAAATAGGTTTACTTTTTCAGGCAATTCCATTTGAAATTTAATGACAATAAAGTTGATGAATTCGTCTATTATGGGGTGCATTTTAAACATAAATTTAAGTTCAAGGGAGCAAATCTCACCAAATCTTTTGTTTTAGTGGGCGAAAGTTAAAATTTAGCCAATTACAAGGCCCAACAATATTATTTTGCTCAAATTCAAGTGTTCCCCGCTGAAAGAAAAGAAGGCAGCAAGAAACCAGTTGGATTCATCAATCTAAGATAGGTGCATTTTTTTTTTCTAGTGAAAACACAAATTTGTTACATTTTAAAACGCACCTTTTTTGTTTGATAAATAATAAAACACATCATACATATTGTAAATAATAATAGGCTTAATTATCTATTTCGCTCTTGACCCATTCACAATGTTGTTCAACTGCCCTAATCTATTGACTTGTAACATTTGCCTTCAGCGATTAAAATCGAAAATTGCATCCATATTACATAGTTTTGTGATGACAAGGGGTTTCGGAGAAATCCACACTAGCTGACCACGTTATTAGTTATCAATTTTGAAAATCTTTTGATTTTAATTAACGTAGAGTCACCATATGTGACGACTTTCTAGAAAGGTATAGTAATCACAGACGGATACTACACCTTATTTAGGAGTCGGGTTCGTGGCCAATTCATGACTTGCTCTTAGTTTAATCCTTTTTCAGATTTAATTTTTGGGAAATTGGTTTATCTTATAATTTCTATTTTTTTTATAACAGCCTAATATCACACACCTCTATTACATGATTCATGCATTGGAGAGCGTAAATAAATTTGGGAAATTAAACCTAAAATAATTAGCTATTACGATGTTAAAAATATGACATTTTGAACATACATTTAGTTAAAGTATATAAAACATGGAAACATGATATTTTGAGGGTTGTGCGAACATTGGTTTGTCTTTCGCGTGAGTCGGGTTGAGGGCATAGTCCCCATCATGCATAGGCTCGGGATGCAGGTGTTGGATCCATATGTACATACATCACAACCAATAAATTTTATATCATATCAGACTCAGAAGAGGACATATATAGAATTATGGAATTAGGGTGAAATGGGATTTAAATAACTAAGAATCATGTTTTATGGAATGAGCATTTACAAATTCATGAAATGGTCTAAGTATTCTACTTCAATCTCATCGCCCTGTTAGTGTATACTCTAGTCCCAATTTGTGTTTCATATTGTATTATAATGTACATTGTGTTATTAAAATAAATGCATAATTTTTTTTATTTATTGCGCAATTAATAGTAACAAAAGTATACATTAATTGTGTATATACTCATGAATGACAGTAACATTCTCCGGGTAGTAAAACTGTGAGTAAGGAATTAAATACAGTTATAAAACTATCTATAGTCTGTTGAGTCGTGGGAACGATAAAAATTAAAGACTAGCATGTGGCTTGATTGTATAGTGGTGTCTTACCGACCATTGGACACTGATTGTTAATCAAGAACATTGGTACATATTAGGTTACCTGGTACTAAATCGATCCACTACTGAGAGCACCACATGGTTCCTATGTCATAGGTGGTTCTTAAGTAGTACTTGTATTGGATCCTTAGACCTGATATTTCTATAGGCTTAGATGTGAATTCACATACTTTGACATACACCTAATGGACCTGTAACAAGGTGCCAAAAATGGGTATGGTTGGGTATACCAGTGATCATGAGAGGACTAATAGGCATATGAAAGGATATGTCACTCTGTTAACTCATAGCAGATATCATTGGCTACTTGATGAGTAGGACTGATAAGAGTGTGGTCATATCCAAATAAGGAATCACTAGATGATTACTTGTTTGTGAACTTCAGTCTAGTTGGAATCAAGGAATATCTATGCAGCTAAAGAGGGTGATATTGTCATGCCTCTTGCAGGACATTGATAGCAGAAGATGTATATGTTACTACGAGGTTTATGCCTTGTATAAGATTTGATATCTTCATCTTATTTGGATAGCTGCAATAGTTTATTAGAATCCACTTGCAGCTTGTGAGCCTTAAGGTATTGGGTCAACTGCCAACATAAGATGAACCCATAGGATTGCATACACAAAGATCTAAACGAGATTGTCATGGATTTAATTACAATATATATTGGATATATATTATATTTAATATGGAGCTATTGATGTTAATTATATTTATAGACTTTATGGTAAAGTCAAGATTGATATAATTAACTAAGGGAGAAATTTTATTTCAACGTTTTAATTTAATTACTTGGTGTAATTAATTAAATGGATGAAATAATATCTTAATATAAATATATGGATTATATTTATTATTAAGAAAGGGCTCAATTAAATTGACTTAGTTAATTTAATTAATTAAATTAAATTTTGTAATTAAAATTTATCATATGTTTATGATTTAATTTGATTGAATAAATTAAACTAACTAAATTAAATTAACTAGTAAACATAATTTAATTAAAACCCTAATTTTGTATATGGGAATAAAAGAAAGATTTTTCTCCTAAAAGCCGAAAACACCAAAATCAGCCAAGTCACATAAAGAGAGTGAGATTTTTGACGAAGGGAAGAAAAGGGTGTGAGCTCCAATTTCGTTTGACGCTAACACGCTGTTTCATTCGACAGACGTTCGTGTGCATGAGAGTGAAGAAATTTTACGGAAAGCAAATTCTTAATTTAAATTTTGTGCGAAGACAACATAGGTGAAATTGAAATTCTATTCTTATTCTTTTATTTTGTTTTTGTATTCCATAATCTGAGCAATTGCTCCTGGAAATGGATTCGAGTGTAAAACAGAATCGCTTCTGCTGTGATAAAAGTTTCGTTTTGCACCAGGAGAATTCCAACACGCCCATCATCATAAGTTGGACTTACCTTATGACACGCAGATGAAATTGAGATAGATTATTAAATTATTTATGACTAAATAAGTATTTATAAATCATCAAATCATGTTTCTCAATTGGAAAATCTCTTTAGAACTAGGTTCAAAAAAATGGTTTGTGCTTAAAAGGGCATCATTTTATCGAAAACTATTAATTACATCATTTTAACACTTGTGTGGCACTTATATTGATGTAAGATTCCTGTTTGTGATGTAGATCCTAAGTCCCATAGTGGAAACCTGGATCTATCATGACTATCTTTTGAACCACATAACGCATCAAAAAAGCATAATCAAACATCATATACAATCTATAACGCAAAGATAGTCGTCTATTATGTATGAACATGATACATGGTCAACGACTATGTCATGTGATAGTCTGTTGGAGAATAAAGAGGTTCAGGTCACATGAGTTTCACGAGTCAAACTGCTGATGTTGTGGCATTTTCGGTTATGCAAATTGCAGAAACTTTCGAGGGAATTTTCTTTCTTTCCTATCTAGAACATTCTACATTGTAGTATAAATAGAGATGTAAATTCAGCAATTCAATATAGAAGAAATACACTCTTCCTTCTTTCTAATCTCTATATATTTTCAGTTTATAAGTTTACACATAGTCGTTGAATATCTTAAATCATAAGTGATGGTAGATGATTAGCTTTTGTTACGGGTCAGTTTCAAATAAAAATAGGAGCTTCAAAACTCAAAAGATAAATAGACAAAAACACACAAACATGGAATTGCAACCTCTCATTTTATACCTGTAAAGTGTGCTTTTCAAATCCGGAGTATGGCTGATCCAAATGAATCCGAGAATCCCATCTCATGCGCGAAAAGTAAAAATAGACCCAAGAACGGACCAGAATGTTGGACTAAGCCTCCAGATGTTTCTAGAAATTGAAAGCCAACCTCCAAGATTCCTTTTATTCTGAATGTAACAAGGATTAAAACTTTGAATGGTTGGTTTAGTGTTGGTTTGGCCTAAAATGGACTAAAATCATTTAGTTTCAAAAGGGATTCAAGTATTTCTCGGGTGTTTGGTGTTTAGAGAGCCTAAGTTTTTGCCTTTCCTTTCTCAAAATGTTATCCCCTTATCTCTTGGCCAAGTATATAGAGTCTTTATGGCCATTATAATGAGATAAGGATATGGCAAAATGAGACTAAATTGATCCATATTGTAAGAGATAGTCGTTAAATATGACTGCTTTCCACCAATAGTCGACGACAATAAGAGATGGTTGTGACTTGATTTTCTATGTCCAGAGATAGTTGTTGGTCTTGAATGATGGTCTATGAGTGCTAATGATATTCTTGGACATGGGTTGAACCCTTTTAAGCCTTTTAGGGGTTTCCCAACTCGTTACAAGAACCCCAAATGCAAGTAGATCCATTGAATTACTTGTTCAATTAGGTTTATAATCTTTCAACATGGATGTCGGAAAAATTGGCTTAATTTCACCTATGTTATACCAACTATCGCCCTGATCACAGTTTGGTATACCAACTACCATTTTGCACATTATAGTACCCAAACTATCAGGTAACCTTCCATTGTGATTTTTTTACCTGAGACTCCCGGTTGAACATGCCACGTCAACGAATTGACCAATGTCAAACTGAAATGTGGGTCCCACCATATATGAATTCCCAATCATACCCTTCATCCCTTCCTTCTTCTCCATCTCTCTTCTCTTTCTATCTTCTTCTCTCTCTCATCACTCTCTCTCTCTCTCATCACTCTCTTTCTCCATCTCCCTTCTCTTCCTATCTTCTTCTCTCTCTCATCACTTTCTTTCTCCATCTCCCTTCTCTTCCTATCTTCTTCTCTCTTTCATCACTCTTTCTCTCTCATCACTCTCTTTCTCCATCTCCCTTCTCTTCCTATCTTCTTCTCTCTCTCATCACACACTCTCTCTCATCACTCTCTTTCTCCATCTCCCTTCTCTTCCTATCTTCTTCTCTCTCTCATCACTCTCTCTCTGACCCCAGTGACATCCCCCTAAAAAAGGGTTCGTGGAGAAAGACGAAGAAGGAGACGAAGCACGAGAAGGATGTGAAGAAGGAGACGAAACTAATTTGAAGGAGATGAAGGATATGAAAAGAAGGAGATGAGTAGATCTGAAGCAAATCTGAAAGAAAATCAAGACAAAAAAATTGCAATCAGATAATGAAATTGGGTGAAATTGGTTTGAGAATTTGGTAAGATGGATTTGGATGATGAAATTGGGAGGTGCTTAAACTTGAATTTGTTGATTAACTAATCTAATTTTGATTGAAATTAGGAAAGGGATGTGGATCAGAAGGAAAGGGATGAAAGAAGATTAGAAGGAAGATGGAAGCAAAAGAGATGGTAGGAGAGAGAAAGTGGAGGAAACTTTTTTTAAGGGTAAAATAGTAATTTCATATTATGTGGGTCTGTTGACTTATTTGACTTCGGTCAAAATGTTGACGTGGCGTAGGTTACCTGTAATAGCAGGTCATATATACCACAATGGGAGGTCACTTATAAGTTGAGGTATGTCAATGTACAAAATTGTAGTTGGTATACCAAAATGTGATTGAGGTGATAGTTGGTATACCATGGGTGAAATTAAGCCCGGAAAAATTCGTCTTCACAAGTGTTCCAACAGTGTGTAAATTGAATTAAAAATTATTCTTTCAAAATTTACACAACCATTGAACATACAAATTAAGGAAAGTTAGGAGAAAACTATTAGAGTTTGTTGGATTTCGTTTTATTTTATTCATTTTTTTAAATTTTTTCCACACCGTATAAAAATAAGGGATAAGTACAAAAAAAAAAAAAATCATGTGGTTTTAGCTATTTGCAAAATGGTATCTGTGGTTTAAATTTTTACAAAATAGGACATGTGGTTTCACATTGTTAACAAAAGTAGTCTATCATCTAATACACTCCCTAAAAACTTACATATCTTTCGAATATCTAAAATTTTATTAAGTGGTTAATTAAATACAATAGACCTTAGTGTCAAAACTTGGAATTTTTTTATGAAGTGCTTATATTTTTAGTAATTAATAATGCAAAAAAAAAAAAATCATAAAAATTTGAAAAATTGCTAGAAAATTTTTAAATCTTCAAAACTTGGTGAAAATTTATTTTAAAATGTGTATAAATTACTGGGATGCTAAATAGTAGAAAATATTAGTTTTGTATGGAAATTAGGTTAAAAACCTAAAGTTTACACTGTTAACATGATTTCGATGCAAACTTAATTTTTTTTACTATTTATTATCTCAATATTTTATACATATTATTTAACAACATGTTACAAAGTTTTAAAACTTTTTTGGGCTTTTTTCTATTTTTTGTAATTTTTTTCTCTTTTTCTCATTATTAATTAAAAAAAATACATGCACTTTCCAAAAATTTATGAACTTTGTCACTAATGTTCATTATGTTTTAATCAACCAACATGTAAAATTTTAGGTGAAAATTCGAAGGATAAGTGAGTTTTTAGGGAGTGTATTGGACGATAGACTATATTTGCTAGCATTGTGAAACCACAAGTCTCATTTTACAAAATTTTAAACCAAAGGTACCATTTTGTAAATAGACAAAACCATAAGGTTTATTATTGTAATTATCCCTAATAATAATTGAGTGCAATGTTTTAAATTTTAATAGTGTATAAGGGACAAATGTTACAAATTGATAGATAAAATTGAGCAATATTGTGAATAGATAAGTGGCACCAACAACAGTATAAATGGCTATGAACTTTAAAATGGTTTCCCTACTTGAAGCAACACCAACCATGTTGATGTGTAATGTCAAAATCTAGTTTGAAATGAAGATTTGTTGGGTCGCAGTTGTGTTTGTGGTCCCTATTTCAAAGACCTCATATATCAATTATTCAAAGAAAATCATGACATCAAACCAACTCTTAGTCTCCTTGTACATAATTAAACCTAAACACATAATCAAAATTTTCAATTCAAATTCTCTTCTTTATTTTTATTTTATCAATTATAAAATTGATCATTGTCATGATTAATTACAGTGATAAATTATGCTTTCCTGGTGCTGAAAGAATAATTAATTTTATTTATTGTAATCCTAGGATCAAAGGAAGGCAATCTAATCAAATCTAGGAAAGATATGAGATTGGTTTAAATTGTATTATTTAATTGTAAAGGCTATCTCTTGAATTAAAATATTGGGTCGTATCATATTTTAATAATCGTCTCGTGTTTTTCTTTTTTTTTTTTCTTTTTTTATTTTTTTTTTATGGTGGTATTAGTGTGAGAGATGTTTTCTGTAAAGGTTGTGATTCATTTTCTGTTAATTGTTATTAATTTCAACTTCTTTATCAACAACTTCATTTACTTTATCAGACGGAAGACTGTGTTTGTCTGACAATGTAAATCTCATTGTAAAATTTTAAACCAAATACACCAATTTTGAAATGGACAAACTCACATACTTCATTTCTTAACGTATGTATAATTAGTGGAAACATCCTAATATATGGAGTAAATTAATCAAATAATTGAGTGAAGTCTAGTCTCAAACTTTTTGAAATAGTCTATGTTTTCCCTTATCTTTTAAATTTTCAACAATTTGCCCATCTTATAATGTTTGGTAGCATCATTTGTTGAAAATTTATATTCAATAATATGTCTAAATATGATTCAAACCATTATTAAGTGAAATTTATTTTTCCAAACCATCTTTTCCCACTAAAAAGATGATATTTTCACTAACTTTAAGCACTTAGACAATATATATATATATATATATAGTTATAAATCCTAATATATTGAGAAGGACCAGCAGACAAGTAACACAAAGTGAGAAAAAGTCTAATAATATAATTAGAAAAATTCCTAGTACGTATAATCCAAATTTCCTAATTCCTAGTGAGTTGTTGTAAGAGGATCAAATTGTTGAAAATTTAAAAAAATGAAGGGTGACATGAATGATTTCAAAAGATCGGGACTGAGTAGACTTTTAGAGAATAACCGAGGTACAATTTTGCCTAAAAGCCTTTAAAAAAAAAGTCAATAAAATATTGCAACATTAAATAAGAACAACATAACGTTTTGAATAAATTAGGAGGGACTGGTAATTTGGGATAGTTTATAATAAATTTGGAGCTATTTTGGAATGATTTGATTTTAGGATAATGTTTTAAGTAAGTGGTTTCAAAATTACAAGTTTTGTCCTAATTGAACGGATAAAATTATTTTGACCATTAAATTAGTAATAAATTCAATTCATTATTTATTGTACGATATTCCTTGTTTCTTTTATTCAAAGTATTTGTAAATTTGTATCTCTTTTAATCCAATATTACAACTACAACCTTTTGGATACATTTTTATCAATATTAGTTATTATTATTATTATTATTATTATCATCATCATCATCTTTTCTCCTTTGAAGTTGGTTAAATATACAAAATATATTGCTCCTCAGTTCGGGATTTTAGTGGATTTTCAATTGTTATTCAAAGCATTTGTTTGAATTGGAATTTTTTAACTCGTTTGATTTTATTTATAATTCTTTTATGGTATTTCTATTACTAGTATATTGAAAGCTTATTATTGTATTTAATATATATTCAACATATATCAAATGGTTATATTGTTTGGATATTATATAATTATTTATTTTACAGATATTGAAAAAATATTCGATAGATATTAAAGGTATATTATTGGTATTTTTTTTTCCTTTACAGGGAGATTGATATATTGACCATAAATTGAAGGTATATCAATATTCTTTGTCGGAGTTTTTTTTTTTAGTAACTGGAAATAGAGAAATTTTATAGTAGACTCTTTCAATAAAAAATTGACGTGTAAACAATATGAGTATTGAAAAAAAATAAAAACACTTATATGTCATTTTTTCATTGGAAAGGTCCATATGGACCAAGTTCATTGTATAATTTCTTTTGGAAATAACAATTCGGTACTGAATAGATATTAAAGATATGTTATTATATATATATATATATATATATATATATATATATATATATATATATATATATATATATATATTGTTTTTGTTTTTTCGTTTGGTTAATCTTTTTTATTCTTATCAAAAAATATATATCCATAAATTTGATCTTCTTACTAATTTGTAGTGCATACGTGGCAATTTATTTAGATTTTAATTGAGATCTTTTTATGAGTTATATATACATGTATTATCTAATTAATATGCTTATATTTTATACTTGAGATTTGAGAAATATTACAACTGTTATTTTTTTTTATTGTTCCTTAAAATAGAAATATTATATTTTCATTATATATTAAATACTAAAAAGATATTCAACATACCAAATTGGATAATTTTTAGTGGATATGGTATATATTAAATACTATAATAATAAATGGGTTATTTGGCTAATTATTTCGAACAAACCTGCTAGTAAGCTAATTATCACTTTCCATTAGTTTCTGTAAGCCCATGAATATCCAGCCCATATCTATTATGATCCACATCATCTTCTTTCAAATTCATCAACACACACTAAAACAGGAGAGTGATTTATCAATTTTAAAAGTTAATTAGCATATCAAAATTTTAATAACCAGAGGAGGCCAAATCTTGCAAGAAAGAAATTTTTAGATTTTTTTTTTTTTTTTTGTGTTACATATTTAGACTTTATTTAAATAGGTTTGATCTATGTTTGAAGGAAGAAAAACTTTTTTGGATCTACCGTATTCACAATTTACCTATTTAGTACTTGACCTATTGATATTCCTTTTGGTATGCAACGTTTCAAAATTAAGAGTACTTGATCTATTAAAATCTTGCATATTTCAGTCCTTAGACAATTATTAATATCACTAAAATAACTTACATAATCATTGTTATTGTAATAGACAAATCATTCTTACTGTTCACTTCCATTTTTAAACTACGATATTCTCAATTTCACTGAATTGCATTATTAGGTACTAAATGTTCTCGATTTCCATAAATCGTGTACCAATGACCAAATCAATAAGTCAGATACCAACTGGGCATACGGTAGATAACTTAGATACCAAAAAGTCTTTATTCCATGTTTAAAATTTATATTATTTTATTCTAAATTTGGAAAGATTTGAAAAACAAGGAATGGAAATGGATGATTATGATGGTTGGGTGCATTTTGATAATAAAGATAAATTTCATAGATTCAAATATGTAGAATACATGGATATAAATTTATTGATAATAATATTAAATAAATCCAATTATTTCCACTATAAATATTGAAATAAACACACAAGAATGGAGGAAATAAAATATATTTTTGAAGGATGTATCTCCCGTCTAGTTTACTGAGCCTTTCAAGTTCCAAGGCAATGGCCATGCTCTTGCTAAGCCCATTGGCCAAGTTGCTTTATTTCTATGTAAACAATAATATAAAAAAAATTCACATGGTTAAAATGTATATAAATTTAAATGATAGTATAATTATATATCATTCAATTTAATTCTAAGTCTGCGTTCTGGTTTGAAAAATTCTTTTGCCAATGAGATTTACGTTCACACATTCTGCTTGAATATTCTGATGGGAAAACAATGTGCTTCGCTATATTCATTTATTTGATATAATATCAGATTAAACCAGCCAGGTGCGGATCCAGGTTTTGTATGCAGCAGAGACAAACTTATACATCCTATATCGTATATGGTATATTTATTTAATTAAAATTTTATTATTATATATCATTTTATAAATTAATTATAAAAAATTAGTTAATACACACTTAAGAAATTTAATACGTAGAACACCAAATCATCCATGACATTATTTCTCTCAATCAAATTTATTTGTAATATCAATAATCTTTTTTAACTTTAAGAATATGGTCATCAAATTATTATATCAATAATACAATAGTTTAAATTAATAATCAAGGATGACAAACTCTATTAGAGAAAACTAAAGAAAATTACAATATATATTCTCTCTACTTTACTAAACTTGTTAAAATTATTTTTATAATTTATTTGGATATATTGATCATTTTTATTTGGCATAATTTTTCATCTGAGGTTTTGCACTTCATTTTTTTTTAATCATATTTAGTTTCTTGTACTTTTATATTCTTTTTGCAAATATTGTTTTTTTGATAAAAAGGTTTCAAAATACATGCATTGTGATATAATTAGGCAATACATTGTGATTACAAGTGTATTGTTAGCAAGTATGATACATTAATAATAGATTTATAAGTTAATTGTCAAAAGTTTTTTAAAAAAATTAAAATACATGAACAACATTGTGCCAAAATTCAATTATATGAGTAAAAATTCTTTAAAAAGAAAACAACTTGTACAACATAATATTATATAGTAACATAAATATTATATTGAGAAATACTTAATTTATTGAATATATTATAAGGGCACAAATTTTTAATTAAAATATATACTAATAAAACAATTAGGGGTTTATATATAAAAAAAAAAAAAAAATTAAAAAAGTTAGGGGGCAAATGCCCCCATCGTGTATCCAGCGCTGAAAGTAATGGTAGAACTTGGAGCCGAACTTCCAAAACAAAACTCATGTTCCCTTTCTCCTGCCCTAGTGTCTCTGGCAGTAAACACCTTTACTACCGGTTATTCTCATAACTCGGGGGCCACGGTCCAGCCATATCCCTTGGCGCGGCCAATAGATTAAATTCTATTACTACCTTCTCATACTAGTAGGCCAAATCTTAAAATGCACAAGTATATATAAAGCAATTATTAGAAACGACCATCAAGTCAACCAACAGATATATCAATGGAATGAAAAAGTTAAAATAATTAGAGTAATTAAAAGATAAGCTCAAATATGTTCATCCCATAATGATAATGAAATTTAATACAAAATGAACAAGTTAATTCTTTTCATTTCATATTAATTCTAAGCAATATCACAACTTCCAAATCATACTAATAAAGAGCAAAAGAAGATAACCACAACGCTAAACTGAAAGAGATAGATCTTCTTTCTAGAAATCATTATTCGTTTTGACACAAAATAGATCTAAAATTAATAGCAAATTTCAGTTGGCATTAATTCATTTCTTGTTTGGTGCCTTGATGTAGGCCAAATGTGTAGAATTGGCAACTCTTGTCATTGTCTTGAGATCATAAGCAATCCAACACCTATAAGATTTGGTGTTGTAGAAATACCCCAAACACTTGCAATCCTTTGTGCATTTGTTTCTACAAGTATCCATCTTCATGGGTCCATCTCCTTTGTTATACTTGTACATAAAATGATCAACTCCCTCAAGTTTATAATAACTAAAATCTTTCACCCCACAAGACGTTAGCTTTGGTTGCTGGCAATTCTTGCTCCAAGCTGTAGATCCTTTTGGCGAAGGACAACCAACACATTGGTCATCTTCGCAGAGACCAAAGTTTCCACATCTTCCAGGTAGTTGACATTCTGATTCCTACGAATCTCTTTCAAACATGGTAAAAGTCACCTCCCATGCACAACAATTCGTATCTTGTTCAAAAGTGTGAAGCCTAATGTTCCCATCCATTTCTAACCTCAAATATGAGAACGTCGAATTATATTTAGGTTTTTTCAAATTGGAAAGTCCCCCGTAGTGCTCAGTTCCTTCATAAGATAACCCAAGTTCGTGTTCAAGTACAAACGTTACATTTTGTAGAGGACCCTTAGTCACACTTAACAACGAAGCGTAAAGGAATGGTTTAGGAGAATTTGGAATAGTATAATACAAGTTAAGATTATTCCCATCCAATACTAAACTATAAGGACCATTCACATTTTGCTGCTGAGAAGCCCTGCTCACAAGCTTGGATGTAACCCCGAGCTTAAGAGATTGACCAAGTAAAAGGGTATCAGTTGGAAAATCAAAACTTTGCCAAATAAAATTACCTTTAGAATCATGAAGAACCATGTTACCATTTTCGAGTAACTTTAACCCAACAACACCTTTGTTGGCGGTGTTAGTTTGCCAAGCAATGCGGCCGTCAGCATCAGCCAAAACAAGGTTACCATCAGTGGAGAAAGTGAGTGAGGCATTTTCTCGAACAGGATGTCCACGATTGGCTTCCCATACCCAACGCATGAGAGATTCAGATCCCACAGTAGCCATACGAAGAGCAAGGGTGTATGCATTTGGAGTGGTCTTATAGAAGCAGAGAATGAACGGGCCGGCTGTTATATCCCGTAGGATGCGATATCTTGCCTCGTACTCAACGATGTATTCTCCATATTCTCCGAATTCTCCTGCATTCACATATTTGAATGTTGCAGAAGGAGGAACAGCAGCTTGGGCAATGAAGGAAAAGATTAAGCAGAGGAGTAGCAGTATTAATGGGTTTTCCATTGGAAGAGATATCCTTAAATCCTTTTAAAGTTGTTCCTCGTGATTATTCTCTCAGTTAAGTCCCAAAGATTGATTAAAATTATTATTATTTTGTTTTCATCAACGCTGATTAGTTAAAAAGTGACTTCCCTTACTGGGTAACTTACATACGACTTTCTGCTCTTCCTTGTCCGAGAATAGATCTTATAACATCAAGACAAATTTGAGCAAATTATATTTTTTAAAAGTTGTAGCTAGTCACCAATACTCTTTTTTTCTTTTAAAGGCCATCAATTTACAGTTTTCTTTTTTTTTTTTTTTTTTTTTTCTTTTTTTTTTTAAGTTAATTTTCCTTTCTCACGTAATTTTATTGGTTTGATGTATGAATAATATGGTATATCAAGTGTATTCTATAATTTATGTTACAAATGAACAAATTACTAAATTAGTGGAATGATTGTTTGGATTATTTTGTGCTATGCTTCATGGATTTAATGTTTTCCTACTCAATTACGTAGATTTTAGAAATTGAATTAATAAGTCTAATTGATATTTATGTTTTGCAGAATCTTCATCATTGTAATTTAAAATTAATTCTATAATTTAGAAATTATTCTTATTGAATGATAGGTGAAACCATATTTCTTAATTAATTGATCCAGCCACTCATTATATTTTGTGTTTGATTATTTTATTTGCTTGCTTTCTACTAGTATATGTAGAAGTGTTGGTCCTAGAGGCTGCAATACCCAAGAGGGTGGACGGATGTAAATTGGGTTCTTAAAAACTTGGTCACGTTTAAGCGATTTTCAATATCAACAGAGAACTCAGTCACTAATGGCAGTAGTTATAAACAACTATGCAAGTGTTCAATTCAGTAACAAGAAATATGCAAGTTCAATTTTCGTCAAGAGTAACTTAGACTTTCAGTCTCAATAGCAATATATTAATAGTGATAATCAATTTAGATAAACAGTTTTGTGTATCTTACTAATGGTATTGACTCAATATTGATACTAATCAACCTACTAAAAGAAATATCACAATTAACATAGTTAAATATCAATAGTAATCGATAGAAGCAATCAACACATGAATTGAGCAGTAGTAAAGTATATAATATAGAGTCGAGAGAGATTAAACACAGTAGATTTATAGAGGTTCAACCTCTTTGTCTACTCCTCTCTCTAAGGTATCTTTTGTTGAGAGTTTCTAATCCACCATGAATTCTTTTCCAAGGTGGAATTCAAACCTCTTTACAACCTTAATATTATCTCATTCATGTAAGTACCCTCCTTATAAGCTTTGATACATTAAGTCACTACTTCTTACAAGTAGCATGCTCATAACAGATTATGGTTAAGTGATGTTTTTAACAATGAAGAAAGATTACAACAGATTTTAAGCTCAGAACTTTTTCTCTCAAAGTTTCTTTTTTCTTGATAGTTTCGACGAGTCTTCAATGGAGTTCTAAGTTTCAATTTATAGGCTTCTTGGATGAACTAAGAGCCATTAGACATATCCATTAGTCATTTAGAGAGATAATTTGAGAATAACATAAGTGGTAATAACCATTTGAACAAATATGACAACCTTTTAATTTATTTGAATTTCTTCAATACCGAAGTGCTCTTCAACAACAGTTCTTATGTTGGCCGATTTCCAGAATTGGCACGCGCCATCTTTTCTTGCTAGATAACAATCTTCCACTTTCACTGAAATGAAAATACGACTTCCTCCTTGTCAGTGCTTTGCCAGTAAGTTGGTGAAGACTTTATCTTGGATACCCAAGTGATAAGAGGTCTTTGGTCAAGTTCTTAAAGGTCTTAGTAGAGTGTGGGTAAAAGTACTGCTCACCATAAAGAGATATTGGTAACTACCTATTTGTTCTTCAAATATCAAAATCCCAAATTAAGCTGAAGTCTTTAAACAACAAAAACTTCAAGGTAATATAACTCTTTTGTCCGGAGATAATTAATATTTAATTATGGACCATAAATAATATATTTGTTATTAGTTTTACTGTTAATATTTTGTCATATTCAAAACAATGAATTATGAGTCTTCTAACTTCAACAAGAAGTAGCTATCAAACTTAAACTATAATTACAATCCGTTTAGTTGACGAAATTTCAAAATTCATTTAGTTTGTATACGGAGTTTTTGTGGGGGTGATATTAATCCTACTCTTATATTAATTACTTAAATAACGGAATACACTTGCCAACGTAACTTTTATATTTATTTTCTTTCCTAAATGCATAAGTAGAGTTTTTGTGGTTACAAAAAATTTAAGGATAGGAGGAGTACGCATTTTCAACTCATGAGCAAGAAAATCTCAAGGTTACAGAGGAATTTACGAAGAAGCATTTTAAAATTTTCCCTAATAGAAAATCCAACAGCGAAAATAAAATTCGAATCCAGATGGAGGTGCTACGAACGACAGTCACTTCCTTGCCGCTGAAGTCACCCTTATTAGTTGTGTCGACCGGAACTAATTATACAAGAGTATATAGGGGAAAAAATAAGGATTAATAAAAAAAAAAAAAAAAGATTTAAATGCATATCCTTAATAATATTTGTATATATTGATAATTATATTTAACCCACGAATATATATATATAGACACGTGGGTTAATTAATATAGTCAAAGTCCATAGATCATGTAAACTTGAAAGGTACGAGTAGGGCTCACTATTTGAAGAAAGTAAACATAAAGTCATCAATGCACATTATGGTTCCAATTTGATAACATCTTTTTATGGGCTATAATATATGTCCATCGCTTTTTAACTAATAAAAAATTGAGAAGGTTTCAAATGAAATTTGCAGATGATCTACAAGTTGCTTAACTTTGATAATGATTAAGTGACTCAGATTCACGTGCCATTTATGCATTTCTATAAAACTTTTTCCCATTCTTGTTTTGTTCGTTTTTTAATTTGAATTGAAGTGATAATTTCAGTTTCAGTTTCAATGTAATTGTATCGTGCGTTAGCATCTTATTATAATCAAAGAACCAGATAGTTTAAAATTATTAAGAACAGACATGAAAGCAAGATTTCATGCCAAACAGTCGGTCACCACACGTGGCATGTAATTTGGTTGAAACGTTTTGATGTATACTATGCATAATTTTCAAAATCTGTTCGCTCATTCAACCACTAAACACTGTGTTAGAGGTTCAACTCGACAGCACGGAATTGATTTTTAGAAAAATATTAATATAATACTTCATTCGTTTTAATATGTTTGACGTTTATAGTAAATTTTCGAGACCAGTAATATAATAAATAAATAGGTTATATGCATGACTAATTTACTCTTATTAACTCTATTGTTTCATGCTAATATTCTCTTTTTAATTATGTGACTCCAAACTGTATCTCAATACATAAATTTAGGCTATATACACTACTATTGGAAATTCTCTTTTCCTCAAATATGATAATGACAACTGCAACCACAATATAAAAAAAAGGGTACAAGGTTAGTGATAATCAATGTTATCATAACCGTACCAGACATCAAACCGGTGAAGCAACTGGTACGTGGTATAACCGGTTCAACTAGATTTTACCGGTGGTTGTACCGGATTATTATTTTTTCGGAAAAAATATTATTTAAAAAATAAATGAGCTTATAAATTCATCAAACACAAGTTTTAAATATTTAATACTCAAAATAACTTCATGAAATATCCTAAAACTTCATCAATTTTAAATTTTAATAATAATTTATTTAAATTTTAAAATTTGAAAAATTTTGGTTTGAAACCGAACCGAACCGAACCGAACCAAACCAAACTAGTTCAGTTTGGTTGAATTCAAACCAAATTTTATATTGGTTTGATTTTGGTTTTATAATTTTCTATGTTTATTTTTTGGTTCGGTTCGGTTCGGTCTGAACCAAACCGAATAACAAACCAAACATAGAAAATTATAAAAACGTGTTTTTGATCGGTTTGCCAGTGCACTGGTTTTTGACTGGTCGAACCGATCATCTCCGGTTTGTTTATCAAACCGGTGATTTTAATCAAACCGACCGGACCCATGACCGGTACGCGGTAAAACCGGTCGAACTGGCCAGTCCGGTCCGGTTTTCACAACATTGGTGATAATACACTAATATCTCATTGAGCTTTTAAAATCTAATATATATCTCCTCGTATTTTGTGTAACACTCTTATACCGGTGTTAAATACAAGGAGAAATTTTATAGTGGACCGAGTCCATGTGGACCGATCCAATAAAAAACTGACACGTAAGCAATATGAACATTGAAAAAATGAAAAACATTTATGTATGAGTTTTTCATTTGGAATGTCCACATGGACCGGATCCACATGGACCGGGTCCATTATATAATTTCTCTAAATGCAAGAATTTAACTATAGTTTACTAAATATTCCTATTAATTATTGATGCAGTGGGAATATATTACAATCCGTTGATCGCGCAGGATACCGGAAAGTAATTTTCTAAACATAAGAATTTGAAATCCAAGTATATAGGAAAATTAAGGAAAATTTTTACTGAACGATAATCTCCTGCAACTGAAACAAAACAGCCTATTTATAAGCAATCCTAATCAAAATCGTAATTGGAAAATGAAAAAAACTCAGCAAAAAAGGAAAACATAAAAGAAAATTTCACGAAAAGGCCTAAAAACAGTAAATCAGGATTTTGAGGTCCTAAACAACGTTTTTTGGCAAAAAAATGATGGAGCACACAAGCAAAGCTAGTGAATTTTGATTGTTAACCCCTTTCCGATAAAATTAGGGTCCGAAATCGCGAAAATCCGATAACCCGATTTTAAAATTAATTACCAAATTGCCACTTCTCCATAAACATTAAGGCCTTCTCCTACTACATCAATTACTTAATTTCTTATAATTAAATCGGTATATATCAATATTTTTGTATTACTGAATTTTCTAATTTCATACATTTTTGTGGTAAATCTTTTTAAAACAACCTATCTTGAATTATATTATACATAAGTTGAATTACATTATACATAAGTTAATGTGTATATTCTAATAACAACTTTATTTTCGAGTATGTCTAAAATATCTGTAATTTATACATCTTCCATGTATCAACTTCTGCTTTCTAATTCTTCAAAACTTATTTCGTTTATCTGAAAACTAATGGGTAACTTGCACTAATCGTTATTGAAGTTTCAAATTTGTGCGTTCACGATCACGAAAATTTAATTTCAAGTTACTTAGTTTCATTCTGATGTCAATAAAGTCACTCTCTACCTATTCCATCAAATAGCAATGTGGAGCAGACTAAGAGACCGAAGATAGCAAATAAGCCAAAGATAGCAATCTATTCCGTTGAGCGTGTATCAAGGCCTAAGATTTGGCAGAAATGCATATATAATGACTTTTTTAGTTCAATCTTGCATAGAAATAGCTTTTAGAGTGGGAACAAACTTTTAAGTCTAATAGCAATTCTGGTACTGAAATATTAACATGGCCAGTCACAACAACTCACCAAGGTAGCACCTATATGTACTGTTAGTCCCAAATAGGCTTAGAGGTACACTAAAGGAGGGGTGAATAGTGTATATACCCAAATAAATTTTTTTTTGTGAAAACCTTTACAATTAAAAACAATTTTGCCCAATAAACAAGTTTTACTTAAACTTGCGGAATAAAATAATTTGTAGAACTTGTTAATATAATTGCTTTTGAAGAATATAAATAAAATCTCTAAAGGCTATTACTGCT
Organism: Euphorbia tirucalli; assembly: GCA_039660915.1. Classification (NCBI taxonomy): domain Eukaryota; kingdom Viridiplantae; phylum Streptophyta; class Magnoliopsida; order Malpighiales; family Euphorbiaceae; genus Euphorbia; species Euphorbia tirucalli. Next base: position 46,458,574 of record CM077636.1, read on the forward strand.
GAAAATATAAATGACAGTAATTAAAGAGAGCAGGGATAGAGATATTGATAACACCGAGATTTATACAGGTTCAGACCAATTGTCCTACTCTTATCCCCAAGTGATCCACTTGAGATTTTCCACTACAATTCCTTTACCGGTAGGAATCAAACCAAATGATCTTTCTTCTGTCCAAGATCGGGATAATCGATCCTACTTCGGTCTAGGATTAAGACAATGATCCTTCTTTGGTCTAAGATTAATATTGTGAGCGGACGACCTTTTCAAAAAGAAATTAATTATGCACGGCGAAGCGAGCCGGGGGTTTTTAGAAAACCGAAGAAAGTTGATTTGAATATGATGTTTTATTGATTTAATTTGGAAATTCTTTTATAGAAAATATTTTATAACTTAAAGACCTTGAAACCTAAATTTCGAGATCAGTGACAGAGTCGCCACCAGGATCATCTCATCCGGGAAATTCCGGTACAGCTCCCTACCAAGCACAGACTACTGTACCTAAACCAGAGATTTAGGGTTCGGGCAACTTACCTACTTAACCTCAAGCTTTTACTCAGTTTATTATTTATAAACCATATTTATTCACTTTATTATCTTTTTCTAACCCAATTGGTTTATTTTCATTTTTCCGATGCTAAAGCGAAATGCAGAAAATAAATTGCAGGAAATTAAACCATCCAAAATATACAGAAAATGGTAAAGGCCGATTATACAACCCAATCGAATAAAAGATAAAAACTCTCATCCTCACTTTTACAGTCGCCTAAGTATATGAAGATCTAAAAATTACATCCGCCTAATTTACACGAGAATCTCTTAAATACAGTAAAAATGAAAATAAATATTGCAAAACAGATTGGTTAGCACAATTTATCTTATAAACACAAATAGGACTCAAATCAAGACAGAATTGGGATTTGGGTAGCGGGGGCGTGCATTTAGGGGGTAACCGGTTCGACCCGACAGGTCGGACCGGTTAGACCTAGAAACCTGTTTTGAAACGCCCTGTAATTTTAGTGCTGAAAAATCAATTTTTGTAAACCATTTGGCTCGGTTACATGCATATTGTTGTTTTTACGGGTCGGTTATCTTGGACCTCGGGGTCTCGTTCGTGTGGGTTTTCACAAACATGTAAAGTCCAAAAAGCGAAAAACATACCAAAAATAGTTTGAACCTGAAAACAGCATCGTACAACAACACTCATGCGGGGCATTCCGTGATTCTGTCTTTTTCCCCGGAATTACAGTCGCATAGCAAAAAGTAGAGCCAGACGGCTCTGGTTAGAGCCTGAAAACAGCATCGCACAACAACACTCATGCGGGGCATTCCGTGATTCTGTCTTTTTCCCCGGAATTACAGTCGCATAGCAAAAAGTAGAGCCAGACGGCTCTGGTCCTTACTGGGTGGCTGTAATGCCCGGACCCAAGACCAGTTTTCTGGTTTTTCGAAAAAAACTTAAATCTTTGTTTGTTTTCAATATTTTCCTAAGATTTCATGGTGTTCGGGGGTCCGCTAATGCTGAACCATGGATCCATAATGGACCCCAAGCCAAAATGTTAAACCCGAAAAAAAAACTGAAAAACTAATGTTTACATGTCCATAAATCTGAAAACCGGAACTAAAATGACATGCAAACATTCTTGGGCCGGAATATATCAAAACAGAAAGGCACAAAATGGAAAACAGACCCTTCCAGCCATTCGGGACATATCGGGAATCTGTCCTTGAGGACCAGAGTCGGGTGGCTTTGGGCTAAAGCCGGTCAGCTTTGTTCTTCAAGGTCATAGCCGGCCTGTTGTGTTCATGAAGAACACAACCGTACGGCTATAACGGGTTGAGTCAGTTTTCCGGAAAAATTTCAAAAGAGGAAAAATATGCAGAAAACACAGTGTAAATAGGTTTAAGGCCTCTCAGAGTTACCTTGAAATCTTTCCAGCATACTAACTGTGCAGAAACGGATTGGAAAGCTTTGAATCATCGCCGGAGTCTCAACTGATGAAATCCTAACAATTTGCAACAAACCGAAATGGACCCGGAATGGTTTCCAAATAATGTGCAATGGTTGTAGAACTTAGGTCTTAATGCTTTCCTTAGTTTAGGTTTTAAAAAAACTCAGACTCTTCTTCTTTTTTCCTTCATCCCCACCCTCTATGTTTTTCTCTGCCTCTCTCTCTTTCTTCATTTTCTTTTTGGTTGTTCCAAAGTAGAAAAAAACCCCCTGAGATTTCTTCTCTCTCCCTTTTTATATCACTCTCTCTCACCTTTCATTTCTTCATTCATTCATCGTCTGAAAATCCGCCTAAGCCCATACCTCTCTCTCTGCAAGACAGGTTGCCTGACTTTTCAAGGCAGCCTGTGCTGCCTACTAGAGCCGGCCGGCTCTAGTGTGCACTAGAGCGTACGGCTCTAGTCTAGAGCCGACCGGCTCTGGTTCAAGAAACCAGAGCTGCCCAGTTCTAGCGAAGGCTGCAGCGAAGGGCGAAACTTCAGACATGCACCCTAAACCTTAGAGACCTCTTGGGAGACCATTCCGGGGGTTTCAGATCACGGATAGCTTGGCTTTCGGGATATTTGAGACACTCCAAGCAACAAATCGGTCGCTTTCGAGTCTAATTCACATCCGTCTATCTCATAGGTATCACATAAATTCTCATCACAGAGGTCGAGAAAACCTGTGCTCACAGAGACACCGTGTGCTTTTTGCAAATTCAAAAACTAAACTTGTACAACTTCTTTTTCAAAGATCAACAATCAAACTTCTACAAAACCTTTGTTGATAAAATCCTAACAACAACACCCCCTCACACTAATATCCCTTAGTGTGATTTTAAAAATTCACTCAAAATATTGGATCTAATTATATATGAATTGCTTTGATGAAGACTTGATTTCTTTCACTTGCTCTCTTTGAAGTGTGTTGGAAAGACTACTCAAGAATGCTTTGATTGCTCTGATTGTATTATGTTCTTTGTAAATTGTCTTCCCAAGTTGAAATGTTTGTAATTGTCTTCTATTTATAAGCATTGAAGAAGTGGTTTGGAGAAAATATTTAAATTCTTTTCAGGTTTCTGAAATTAGCCGGTCCATAATATTCAGCCCTCTGAAGCTCTTAATTCTGATTTTCTTCAGGTCTCTTGTAGGCGGACGACATTTTTGGTAATTGAAAGCGCGCTGTGAAGCGGGCCGCTTTGGGGTTTTGATTATTTGTTTGAAATTCATTTTTGGAAAATTGTATCTATAAAAGATTCAAGACCTAAATCTCGAAAGAAATTGTAAGAGTCGCCACCTAGTTCATATCAACCAAGAAATTAAAGTATAGCTGAACCGAATGAGAACCGCTACACTTTCCAGAGATCTAGGTCCGGACAAGTCCCTTATTTATGTCTAGTCAAAATATACAAAAAGATTTATTGGTAGCTGTGAGCGGACGACGCGTTTTCGACGGGACGCGGGACTCCCTTTCGGAAGGGGCGCCTCGATTTCGGGCGGGGCCCTCCCTCGCGTGGGGTTTTTGATTTGGAAATTCGTTTTTTGGAAAAGCGGATTATTTTGAGAAAAAGAATCGAGACCTAAATCTCGATAAAAAGTATAGGAGTCGCCACCCGGCTCAGCTCAATCGGGAATTTATAGTGTAGCTGAACCAAAGTAAGGACTGCCACACTTTTCAGAGATTCGGGTCCGGACAAGTCCTTTATTTCGTGTCTAATTTAAATATTATTGTCAATGTTCTAGTTACGACACTTTAAGCAGCTAAAGATTTATTTTTATTAAAAGAATACACGCAGCGCGCATACAGGATGATAATACAAAATATAAAGTAAAAAGAATAAATATTTAAGGGCTTACAACCAAATTGAAAGGAAAATAAAACACTCGCCTCACTGATACAACCGCCTATATACACGAGAATCTAGAAAAATTACAACCGCCTAAATACACGATTTAATTCTATTAAATACAAATAAAAAGAAAATTAAAATAGAATAAAAGCTGCAAAACAAAGGTTAGCACAATTTATACGGCACACCATAAATAGGACTCAAGTAGACAGAACTAGGAAATTAGGATTCGGGGTCATGCAATTGGGGGTAACCGGGTCGGCCCGGTCGGCCGGCCCGGTCAGACCTGGAAAACCATTTTGAAACGTCCCTGTATTTTTTGGTTTTGTGAGAAAATCATTTTTGAAAACAATTTTTTCCGGTTTATTGCAGTTAAGCATGTAAAGTGGGTCGGTTTTCGGGAGAACCGGGTCTCCGTCGTGGAATTGTTCTAAATGCAATTTTACCGAAAAATAAATCTAAGGTCGTGATGCGCACAACAGAATTCATTTTGATGATTTTTGGGGTTTTCTAATTTTTCTGATTTTCTGAAAATTTTTTTTTTATTTTTATGAAATTTTTCGAATTTTTGGAATTTTATTTGAATTTTAGGGATTTTTTAGGGATTTCTGTCCCTGGCCGCGATATACAGTCGTACGACTGTAGTTACAGTCGTATCGTGCGACTGTATCCCTGGTTTGGGCAGAAATCGCTAAAAAAAAACCCTAAAACAAAACCCTAAAACTGAAGAAGCAAAGACAGTCGTACGACTATAGGCTATTTGGCACGACTGTATTTACAGTCGTGCCCCTGTTCTTATTTCAAGAACAGTCGTACGACTGTTCTTCCTTTTCCAGGAATAAAAATGCAAAAACTTGAAGAAAAATGCACAAAACACAATCAAATCACCCAGAAAGCTTGAGAATGAGATGAGTTAAAGATTATTTACCTCCTTGGTGACGATCCACAGCTGGAATGACCCCTGGCTACGCACCAATCCACGTGAATTTGCACTTTTTCCCCAAAAAGCCAAGGTTTCAAGAATGTCCAAATAACTCCCAAAAAGTCACGGATATGTGTTTGTTTTTGGTCCGAAATGATTTAATTTGTTAGTGTGATCGTTAACCTAAGATTTCTAATTCGTTTCAGAGATTAAAAACAAGAAATCAAGGGGGAAAATATGAGAAGAAAGCAAGCCTTTTTCACTTCTCTCTCTTCTTTCTTTTTCTCCCTCTTTCTCTCTCTAAAATTCTGGTTTTCTTCTCCAAAAAAGCCAAAAGTCCATAAATCTGCTTTTTCTTTTTCTTTTATACCCCCTAGCCCGGAAATCTTGAGCATTAAATGCTCAAGATTTCCCTTCTTTTTTAAGTCAAAGAAGTATGGGCTGGAACCTGCCCCCCGAAAGTACAGTCGTACGACTGTATTTACACTACAGTCGTACGACTGTAGTGAATTTCCACGACTGTAAACTACAGTCGTGGGTTAACGGTCAACGGCCCCATTTTTTTTTTTTTTTTTTAATTGAAAGTAAAATTTCGTGTTCACAGTAGCATTTCATAAGGCTAAAGTTGATTTTTCATTGATTTAACATGCGGCGTTCACACAATATAAAGCAATAAATAAATTAATTAGTTACAACCAAATTGAGTTAAATCAAACTATCCTAGGGGATACATTCGTATAAAGAGAGCTCGAGGTACAAATGCCTAAAATACACGAATATTCTAAGAATTGACAATTAAATAAATATAAATTTAAACTTGCATAATAGAAGTTAGTACACAGATATATACATCATGTAGGATTCAAATAGACAAAATGGGGAAACAAGTGACTCGGAGACATGTATTTAGGGGATAGTCGTGAGAACTCGGCAAGTTCATCTGACTAGACCTGTGATGCAGCAGAAATTTCGAACAAAAACACTAAGATCCGTTAATCGTGCACGATGCCGGAAATTAGCCTTCTACTAATTGAATTTCGCAAAATTCACAAAAGCAAGGAATTGGAATTAATTCCGAAATATTATTAATCAACAAAAACTGTTTATTACAAACTACATTATAGCCTATTTATAGGCAAACTATCCTAAATGTAATAAAACTCCTAAATAATCAAAATTTCTAAATAGTCTAAACTTCCTAATTAGATTAAATAAGAAAAAAATACTAAATAAATTAAAATACAAACAAAATAGGAATCCTTATCAATTTAGGATCCTTAGGATAAAATCTATTGCTAATCCTAATTATAAAATAATTACAATTAAAATAAAGATACAATTTAAAATATATATTTAATTTATTTCCATGACAAGTAACTGTTTCCAAATTGAATTGCTGATCCTTTTTACTACTTGTGGCCCGCATCATATTCCTCCTTTTAAAAAAAACTTATCCTCGAGATTTTCCGTTAAGAAACCAAGCTTTAAGTTTGTTAAATGTATCCATATTCAAAATATCATTGATCCCAATAAAATCGATATCACCTTTCCAATAAGAATTCTCATATTCGTCTTCAAATACATCATAATTGGCTATAAAGTTTCTTCAATACCAACAATCTTGTCACAAGAATCATAATCTACTACTTCAACATAAGCATAATCTTCATCATATATTGGAGGTGAAGTGAAATCAAAGAATTAACCTTCTCCAAGCTTTGATTCTTAAGAGAAAATTACTTCATTCTCTCTGTCATAGAACTCTTCCAATCCAGCAAAAGGGTTTCTAAATTCTCTATAATTTGGGTTCCTCTTTTGTCAAGGATTCGCCCTCATGCGAGCTGCGAAAAACCTATCTATTTTGTCTGCCAAACGATCCACAATAGTCTCCATTCTCTGGTCTATTAGGGCTTCGAGGCATTGTTCTAGTCGCTGCTCTATCCGGTTCATATCTTCTTGCCCAGTAACTTCATCAACTCTTTACTCTCTCCTTGGTGGCATGATGATGGCGGCTAGGGCTCAGGCTTTGATACCAACTGATGCAGCGAAAATTTTGAACAAAAACACTAAGATCCGTTGATCGTTCCCGATGCCAGAAATTAGCCTTCTACTACTTAAATTTTGCAAAATTCACAAAAGCAGGGAATTGGAATTAATTCTAAAATATTATTAATCAACAAAAACTACCTATGACAAACTACATTATAGCCTATTTATAGGTAAACTATCCTAAATGTAATAAAACTCCTAAATAATCAAAACTTCTAAATAGTCTAAACTTCATATAGATTAAATAAGAAAAAATACTAAATAAATTAAAATACAAACAAAATAGGAATCCTTATCAATTTAGGATCCTTAGAATAAAATCTATTACTAATCCTAATTATAAAATAATTACAATTAAAATAAAGATACAATTTAGAAGATATATTTTATTTATTTCCATGACAAGTAACTGTTTCCAATTTGAATTGCTGATCCTTTTTACTACTTGTGGCCTGCATCAACTTGAAAAAGGGTTTTGAAATGTTCCCGTGCTTTGTTTCATGAGAAAATAATTTTTTTTAATATTTTCTTTAACTGGTTTAAAAGTCAGTCGGTTTTCAAGAGATTTGGATTTCGATCGTTGAACTGGTTTAAACATTAAAACGAAAATGAATCTAAGGTCAAAAGTGCTATAGAATGAATTGATTTTTATTTGTTTTTGCCTATTTTCTTTTTTTTTGTTATTTTTCTTTTATTTTTGTTTTTATCCAGAGATTACAGCTATATGGCTGTTCATAGGGTTCAACAGATTTTATTTTTGGATTTTAGAATTACAGTTGTGCAAAATAAGTTACAGCTGTAGGGCTGTAATTACAGCCGTACGGCTGTTCATTCTGCTAAGAAACAATAACTTCCAAAAACAAAGTTTGATGAGTTTTAATGCATAAAATGGACTAAAACAGTATGAAAATGATGCAAAAGTTGAGTTTCAGTGATAGTTACCCTTGTAGCGCTGATCCACTATTGAAATAGATGAGAGAAATGTTCAAAATCAGTTCTGGATTGCTCCTTTTCTCCTTAGGGTTCCAAGCTCCAATTAGTCCCAAAATCTCCAAATATGTTAAGGTTTTAAGTAATCTAAAGTCTCCTTGTGCTCTCTTTTCTTAATAATTTTAGAGCTCTCTTCAATCCAAATTTGTTCCCCCTTTGTCTGGTCTATCTCTAGTTCTTTTATTTGGTTAAAAAAGACCAGAATTAATCCCCAAATTACGCTTATTCTCCAGCCATGTGGGACGAGCTGTAAATGGATGGGATAAGCTACAACTTGCATTACAGCCGTAGGATTGTGCTTGGATTACAGCCGTACAACTGTAGTATTTTTCTTCAACCTTGAATTTTGCCTTTGACTGATTATAGTCGTGGTGACCCTATTACAGTCGTATAGCTATAATTACAACTGTACAGATGTAGTTCCATTTTCAGTAATTTTTTATTATTTCTTAGCTTTATGGTCGTGGAAACCGAGCCTTGAAAATCTCGTGCTCATAGGCTGCCCTTCGTGTGGCTAATGTTCGTGTCCATTGCATGGACTTTAGGTACACTATGAAAAGCACGTGGTGTTTGTGGTGTGCATGCAATATACGCATTTATTCCTTGATCGACAATTTTGGATACAAAAATTTTTGCCTTTTCTATCAAGAATGACAGTCCCAAATTGACTTGCTACAGTACTAGATGGGGGTGAATAGTACTGCATACTGTATTAAAATTTTTGCAAACTCTTTTAAAAATTCCTTTTTGAATAAAAACAATTTTATTTCTACACACACAAGTTTTATAAAAATGCGGAATGAATAATAAAAGTTGTGAATGTAAATTTACTTTTTTGAAAAAATGACTTTGAATAATAAAGCTATTAATTTAAATTGCAAAATTTTAAATAGTTGTAAATATAAGAGAGTAGGGATAGAGAAATGAAGACACCAAATTTTATCTTGGTTCGACCCAACCGGTCTATGTCCAGTCCCTAAGCTAACCGCTTGAGATTTCCACTAATGTTTCCTTTACGGCCAGGAAACAAGCCTATGTTACTTTTTACAAATTTAAGTAACAAACTCAATACTTTTGCAGGTTAAGTATCAAATCTCTACCATTTCTTTTTCAGAGCTTAAGTAACAAAACTCTGCTGATGCTTTTTTTAGGCTCAAGCACAAAACTTTGACAGAATTTTTTGATCACACTACCAACAAAGTAAACCCCCTTTCATACAGCCTTGTGTGAATATACGATTCCTGAATATATGAATGTTTGAGTGAAAGAATGAAGCTCTTTTCTCTTGATTTTGCTCTCTTTAGGAATTATGGAAGACTTTAAAGAATTATAGCTTAAGAGTGTGATTGTTGCAAATCAGTCTTCATACTTTTAATTCTTGATCTCCATTCCTAGTATAGGGAAAAGAATGTTTCATAGAAGCAAATGGCCATTTGAATCAATCCACAAAGAGAAATGGTGGTTGATCTCAAGTGATAAGCCAATGTAGTTGTTGATCTCAAGTCATAAGCAAATAGTTTTTGATCTCAAGTCATAAGGAGATAAGTTCACTTTTATAGCCATTTGTATCACTTCACGAATAGAAATGGTGGTTGATCTCAAGTCATAAGAATACTTATGTGGTTGTTTGTTTAAAGTCATAAGCATATATACAAAGCTTTTCAAGTGTAAGCCAAGATTTTCAAGTAATAAAGCAGTTAACTTCAAGTCATAAGCCAAGGTGTTCAAGTAGTGTAACATTTAACTCATAAGCTAAAGTGTGTATCCAAAATATTGTATGGCCGAATACACAAGAATTCAAAATTCAAGTATGTAGGGAAATTAAGGATAATTTTTATTGAATAATAATCTCCTGCAACTGAAATAAAACAGCCTATTTATAAACAATCCCTAATCAAAATCCTAATTGGAAAATGAAAAAAACTCAGCAACAAAGGAAAACATAAAAGAAAATTTCACAAACAGGCCTAAAAACAGTAAATCGAGATTTTAAGGTCCTAAACAACGTTTTTTGGCCAAAAAATGATGGAGCACATAAGCAAAGCTAATGACTTTTGATCGTTGAGCTATTTCCAATAAAATTAGGGTCCGAAATCGTGAAAATCCAACAACCCAATTTTGAAGTTAATTACCAAATTGCCACTTCTCTATAAACATTAAAGCCTTCTCCTCTACTACATCAATTACTTAATTGCTTATAATGAAATCTATATGTATCAATATTTTTGTATTACTGAATTTTCTGATTTCATACATTTGTGTGGTAAATCCTTTTAAAACAACCTATCTTGAATTATATTACACATAATTTAATGGGTATATTCTAATAACAACTTTATTTTCGAGTATGTCTAAAATATCTGTAATTTATACATCTTCCATGTATCAACTTCTGTTTTCTAATTCTTCAAAACTTATTTCGTTTATCTAAAAACTAATCGGTAACTTGCACTAATCGTCATTGAAGTTTCAAATTTGTGCATTCACGATCACTAAAATTTAATTTGTATCAATAAAGTCACTTAATTTTCATTCCGATATCAATAAAGTCACTCTCTACCTATTCCGTCAAATAACAGTGTGGAGTAGACCAAGAGACCGAAGAGAGCAAGTGAGTGAGCTAGTAAGCAAGCCAAATATAACAATCTGTTTTGTTGAGGGTGTCTCAAGGCCTAAGATTTGGTCGAAATGCATATATAATGACTTTTATTTCAATCATGCATAGAAAAATAAACTTTTATTTATCACTTGGCTTTTGGACTGGGAACAGACGTTTAAGTCTAATAGCAATTTTGGTACCAAAATGTTAACATGGCCAATGAATACCATGTTTAACCTACCAGTACACTGTCACGCCAACTCCAACCATAACAAAGCCTGATATGCATATGTCACCGAGGTAGCACCTATATGTACTATTAGTCCCAAATAGGCTTAGAGGTACACTAAATGGGGGTGAATAGTGTATATACCCAAATAAAAATTCTTTTGTGAAAACCTTTATAATCAAAAACAATTTTGCCCAATAAACAAGTTTTACTTAAAATTGCGGATTAAAATAATTTGTAAAACTTGTTAATATAATTGCTTTTGAAGAATATAAATAAAATCTCTAAAAGCTATTAATGCTAAAAATATAAATGACAGTAATTAAAGAGAGTAGGGATAGAGATGTTGGTGACATCGAGATTTATATAGGTTTGGACCAACTATCCTACTCTTGTCCCCAAGTGAACCACTTGAGATTTTCCACTACAATTCTTTCAACGGTAGGAATCAAATCAAATGATCTTTTCTTCTGTCCAAGATCAGGACAGTCAATCCTACTTCGGTCTAGGATTAAGACAGTGATCCTTCTTCAGTCTAGGATCAAGACATCCAGTGCTTTTTGCAATTTCAAACACCAAACTTTTACAACTTGTTTTCCAAAGATCAACAATCAGACTTTTACAAAAACTTTGTTGATAAAATCCTAACAACAAAGCTCCCCCTCACACTAATATCCCTTTGTGTAATTTTAAAAATTAACTCAAAATATTAGATTTGATTGTATATGAATTGCTTTAATGAAGACTTGATTTCTTTTTATTGCTCTCTTTGAAGTGTGTTGGAAAGACTACTCAAGAATGCTTTGATTACTTTGATTGTATTGTGTGCTTTGTATATTGTATTCCCAAGTTGAAATGTTTGTAATTGTCTTCTATTTATAGACATTGAAGAAGTGGTTTGGAGAAAATATTCAAATTCTGTTCACGTCTTTGAAACTAGCCGTTGCACAATATTCAACCCTCTGAAGCTCTGAATTCTAATTTTCTTCAGGTCTATTGTGAGCAGAAGATGTTTTTGTTAATTGAAAGCGTGCTGCGAAGTCAACCGCTTTGGGGTTTTGATAATTTGTTTGAAATTCATTTTTGAAAAATTGTATCTATAAAAGATTTGAAACCTAAATCTTGAAAGAAACTGTAAGAGCCGCCACCCAGTTCAGCTCATCTGGGAAATTAAAGTATAGCTGAATCGAATGAGAATTGCTACACTTTCCAGAGATCTACGTCCGAACAAGTCCCTTATTTATGTCTAGTCAAAATATACTACAAGATTTATCGGTAGCATTTCATATGGCTAAAGTTGATTTTTCATTGATTTAACATGCGGCGTTCACACTATATAAAGCAGTAAATAAATTTATTAGTTCCAACCAAATCAAGTCGAATCAAATTATCGTAGGGGATACATTCGTATAAACAGCGCTCGAGGTACAAACGCCTAAAATACATGAATATTCTACAAATGAAAATTAAATAAATGTAAATTTAAACCTGCATAACAGAAGTTAGTACACAAATATATACATGCTGTAGGATTCAAATCGACAGAATGGGGAAATAAGTGACTCGGAGACATATATTTACGGGATAGTTGGGAGAACTCAGCAAGTTCATCCGACTAGACGTGGAAAACGGTTTTGAAACAGTCCTGATAAAATAATTTTTTTAAAATAGTTTCTTTAACCGGTTTAATCACATTTAACATGTAAAGGTGAGTCGGATTTTGAGAGATTTGGATCTCTATCGTTGAACTGGTTTAAACATTAAAACGAAAACGAATCTAAGGTCAAAAGTGCTATAGATGGAATTGTTTTTTATTTGTTTTTGCCTATTTTCTTTTTTTTTTTTTTTTTTTTTTTTGTATTTTCTTTATTTTTTTGATTATTTTTCTTTCATTTCTGTTTCCGTACGGAGATTATAGCCATACGGCTGTAGTTAATTTACAGCCGAGCAACTGTAATTACAGTTGCACGGCTGTTCATGGGTTTCAACAGATTTTATTTTTAGATTTTAGAATTATAAACGTGCAGCCATAACTACAGTCATGCAACTGTAATTACAGCCATACGACTCTTCATCTTGCCCAGAAACAACAACTTCCAAAAACAGAGTTTGATGAGTTTTAATGCATAAAATGGACAAAAACAGCATAGAAATGATGCAAAAGTTGAGTTTCAGTGATAGTTACCCTTGTAGCATGGATCCACTATCAAAACAGATAAGAGAAACGTTCAAAATTGATTCCGAATTGCTCCTTTTCTCCTTAGGGTTCTAAGCTCCAACTAGTCCCAAAATCTCCAAATATGTTAAGGTTTTGAGTAATCTAAAGTCTCTAGTCCTATTAGAAGTGTTTAGCCAATTTTATACTTATGATTTCTATTGATTTTAATCTCTTAAACACAAGATTCAAAAATAAAAGAGTAGAAGAAAGTTTGCTCCTGGGTGTTTTTCTTCTCTTCTTTTGCTCTCTATTCTTTCTAATTCTAGAGCTCTCTTTAATCTAAATTCATTCCCCCTTTGTCTGGTCTATCTCTAGTTCTTTTATTTAGTAAAAAAAGACAAGATTTAATCCCCAAATCATGCCCATTCTCCTCCCATATGGGACGAGCTGTAAATGGTTGGGATAAGCCCTAACTTGCATTACAGCCATACGGTTGTAACGTGCGGCTATAGTACTTTTCCTTAGCCTTGACTTTTGCCTTTGACTGATTATAGCCATGGTGACCCTATTATAGCATACGGTTGTAACTACAGCTGTACGGCTGTAGTTCCATTTTCAGCAATTTTTTATTTCTCAGCTTTGTGGTCGTGGAAACTGAGCCTTGAAAATTTTATGCTCACATCTCTTAAATTAGCCATTGCATAGTGTTTAGCCTTCTGAAGCTTTAATTCTGATTTTCTTCAGGTCTCTGAAACTAACCGTTTCACAGTGTTTAGCCCTTTGAAGATTTGTATATAACTTCTTTAGGTCTCTGAATGTAACCGTTATACAGAATTTAGGTCTTTGAAGATGTGTAACAAAATTTCTTAAGTCTTCAGCCTCCTCAAACAATATGTATCTTACTACTCCAAACTTTTTATCCTCTTTTGGTAATATCTTTCTAATGTCTTTGTAGTATGTCTTCATCTTATACTTTGTAACTTAATTAAAAATAAGATCATATTTATTTTTAGTTAACTCTCAAAGTATTAATTTAATTTTATCTTCTTCAAATATAAAGTTGTTTTCATCAAAACAAGGTATAACATGTACAACACTATATAAAAAAAAGGCTAATTTTTTCGAAAAGGCCACTTGCATCCTCCTCTAGAATGGTTTGAAAACTCTTAGCTCCTAAATATAAATTTACATTAAATTTTGAATATATTGTATTTTTCTTTACATATAAATTAGTCTTTTACCAAAAGTTATCTAGATTTTTTATAAATTGTCATTGACATCATTATACTTAAAAATTCATAACTTTTTAGTTACATATTCCAATGACATGATCCTTGTTTCATATTACTCTTAACTCATATAAATATAACATTCTAAAATTATATAATTTTGTAATTGGAATACAATTTATTGCAAACTTTACTTCCAATTCATATTTTTGCCTAAGTTTCATATGCACAACTTCTACTCCAACACCTGTAACTCTATCTGTACAACTTGGATCAACCTGATTCTTTTTTCTAATCAAAGTTTCTTCTTCTTCTCTTCTATTTTTCTGCAATTTTTTTGCATATTTCTCCACTTAAGGAGACTTATCTAATCCTTCTTCATTCTTATCTCACTCAGTTAGCCCATTTGTTCATTTTAGTGGCTAGACATGTAAAATACGGTTAACTTTTAATTTTACATTTACATTTTTTTTTAATTATTACCTTCTATCTTATCTAATTTTATTTCATATAATGCATGTATATAAATGCAATGCAATGCAAATATATTGAAATTGGATGTTCCATTTTGATTCTACCATAGTCAACCTTATTTGGTCTTTTTCACAAGAATTTTCTACTAACTTGATGACATGACACAATAGTAGACAATTTTAATATAATAAAACTCTCCCATTTCACTTTAAGGTAAATAATTCAAACGGTCTTACAAAAGTAACACGTGGTTACACACTTTGATAAAAAAATTAATAAAAAAGGTTTGTGTTCTATTATAAGAAAAAATAGATGGTGGTGACGGTTAAAATTGATGATGTGGCAATGAGCAACTTTATTCAAAATTTTATTTTTCATTGATTCATTTAAATAATTAGAAGATGTATAAAATTATTTACTTTTCTTTTTTTTCTCCTCGCATTCTTCACTCTTTGGTGCATGGTGAAAGGGAAGAGAATGAACTAGGGTCCTGGTTTGCTGCATACATAATGAATTGCCAAGCAAAACCAATAACAAAATTATGCGTGGTTCTTATGTGACCAAGATTGCCCGTTCAATGATTCATGAATTTTCTCTTGTTGGAATGACTCTAGAATGCCACCTGAATCCAATGGACTACACCAACCTCAACCAAATTCAAGTTAGCAAGAAAGTTTCTAGAAAATGGATGTTGTAGCCTGACGCAAAGAAAAGAGAAAATGACATTGCTGAAGCAAAAGCGAGCAAGAAAGTGTTCTAAATTGATGATGAGCCTGCTGCAAAGAAGTGGAACTTTGCTAAACTAGAGAGTCTACCTGCTAATGAAAGAGCCAAGCTTAAGCATTATGAGTGCTGTTCTAAAATGACTATTGAGAAGTTGGTGGTGCTTGCTGATAATCTGTGGATCAAGCATCATGAAGATCGCTTTAGGATTGAGTAATTGGAGAAAAAGGTTGCAGAGCTGGAAAGAAAGATTGTTCCAAAAGGAGCAACCTCTGATACCTCTCCTAAACGAGTGATCAAGAAGGAAGACTCAAGTGCTGCTTTTGATGCCACCACCCCACAAGCAGAAGTGAAGGAAACCCGTATGCTAATGGAAGAAGAGGACCAACAGTCCTCTAAGCAAGCTAAAGAGTAATTCTATTACTCTCCTCTCTCTCTCTGGTATGAATCTCTAACTTTCACCCCTTACAAGTTCAATAACATGCCATCCTCCGTAGGTAGTTTCTTTTGCTTATTATTTATTTAGACTACTTGCTAAGTTGTTGCTTTGAAGACAAAGCAAACTTTAAGTATAGGGATAAGGGTGAGACTGCTTATGCTGAAATTGAATATGATTGGTATTATTGTTCATTTATTAATGGATATGCCTTGCTTGAATTTGTTGATAGCTCCTGTGTAAGTAATCTTATTCTGTTTTGCGTTTCTATCTTGTAAAGTTTGTTTTTGTAAAAATTTGCCCAAAAATTTCTCAAATGTTTTGTTTTTGAGGCAGCTAGCAAAAGCTTTTAAGCCTGCTGATACATGTAATTTATGAAAAATGTTTAGAGTTTGGTTGCTTGATGCTAGGCTTACATTAGTCAGTTTTGAGGAAGTAAATTAAGCACTGTAGGACTTTGAAATTTTAATTTGCATTTCAACTTTTTAACATGTTTTAGACCATCTGCAAATTTTAAACCCCTTTCTTTTTGTGAGGATTTAAGCCTGCTTAATTTTCTGATTCAGCCTTAAATTGAATTTCAGTTTCAAATCTTAAATTTCACCTTTTGAATCAATATTGTTTGATCAATTTCCTTACTGAGTGGCCTTGCATAGTTTAACCTTAGCTAGAACTTGATTTGGTTAGTGCTTATTAAGACTATAAGGTTATTCACATGCATGAAATGATTAAGGCATTAGGTTTTAACCACTTTTAAACTAAAAAGCTACCCTATGTGTTTATTTCCCACATATAATTAAACCCCTTTGAGCCTAAGCCTGTTTTTGTTTTCAAACCCATATGCGTTAAAACCCCTTAACCTTTTTCACACTATGTTGACCAAAATCACCCAAGAATTCACCAAAGAAATTTCAAGTTCTTAATTTTATTAAGCAAGTTTGATGATCAGTTGTGGTTTGCTAAGCTTGTGTGACTTAATTCTTTTCAAGCTGTCTTCAAAGAATTTCTATTCTTCAAAAGTTGTATATTACAATCTTATTCAATAAAAGTTTTCAAATTCAAAAGCAGCCCATCTCTAGAAGTTATTGTACTATTTGCAAGGCTGCTGAATAAGTTAAATCAAGCAAGCTGCTGTTCTTTTGCTAATCATTATCCTAGATTGCTTGCTTTGATTGCTTACATGAAAATTTATGATCTTCATTTCTTTAAGGTTGTACACACAAATTTAAGCAACCTTAGTTCCTTTAAAAACAAAAACAAACTTAATTGCTTAATATCTTTTTGTGACCATGAAATCTCTGTGATTGCTTGTTATGCTTCATAAGGTAAAATCTTCATTCTAAGACTGCTTGAAACCTTTATATCTTATGCTATCTTGATTCATCATCCCTAGTCCTTAGATTGCATGGGTTTAGAATTTCTGCAATTGTTGAGGCTGCTTGCTTACTCACACATTATGATTTGTTCCTTTGGTAGTTCTTTTTACCTAAGCTATCCTTTTTAACACACCCCCAACTCTAATATGTTAAGACCTTTTCATTATGCAAGCGATCAAAGCTAGTGGTGGTGATGAGACTGATAATCAAGCCTATGGTCTAAGGTTGTTGTGTTAAGCCGCTGAGTGAATTTTCAAATTCATACCCTAAGCAACCTTTAGTGAATTGAGTAAAATCCCTTGGTGAGGCAGTTTGGTTTGACTGCTTGCTAAGTTGTTGAAATGTGAAGTTTAATCTTTTTGTCTTAGTTTGCTTCTGAAGCTGAATCAGGCTGTTGGTATGGGTTTATAATTTCTTGCTTCCTTAATCTTTGTATTTTCCATGTGATTATACTGTTATCTTAGGGTGAGAAAGTGATTATTGGCTGCTTTTTTTGTTTTTCTTTAGTGTTTTATTGTTTTCTGTTTTCTCTTGTTTTCAATTGTTCTTTAATTTCCTTTTCTTTTTAGTTTTGATTTCTTGAGGACAAGCAATGTTCAAGTATGGAGATATTTGATAAGTAAGAAATATACCAATTATTTTAGAGCATAATGGAATTAATTTGGCTTAATTTGGAATTAAAATGAAAGAATTATTGCTAAAAAGCTTATTTTCAGGTTGCTCAGTAGCTGATGAAGTAGGCTGGCTTTAGTGCTGAAGATCCCTGAGTAAAGAACCATTTGGATGGACCGTGCAAGGAGCCCAATAGAGAGAGAGGAGATATTTCTAAGCTGGAAATTACATTTTGACCCTACCTTTTTAACTTGTAATTATCATTGAAAGAACATTTATGGATATTATGTTTTTGAAAAATTTTATTATTTAGTTGTTGACTTTCTGTTCTCTGGATCTTTCCGAAGGCTATAAATACTTTGGTTCTTGTTTTATTTTGTAGCAATTAATAGTTTTAGGAGGAGAAGAGTAAATTCTCCCACTAACTCTTATAATTTTTATTTTCTTATTAATATATTTAGTATTAGTTTCTTTAATTTCTATCTGAGAAGATTGTTTGTTGTCATATATTATGAGGGTGAGTAGTCTCCAAACAGGCTTGAGCCAACTTAGGCTGGGGGGAGTGAGTAGTCATTTTCTCTTCTTTTTAAAAGTAAAGTGCTGTGATGATTGTTTAGTGATGTTTTTGTAATTTCTAATGAGTTTGGCCACCTCATGCTTAGTGTTTATAATGAGACCGAGAGGAGATTTGTAAACACGGACATATCACTAAACATATGTGCACTATGAGACCGAGAGGAGATTAGGCACATGCTAAGGGTTTTTATCTTATTTGATAAAATGCTTTTCTAAACTTTAATATGTGAAATAAATCCTATGAGGGAGAGATCTAAGTATGAGTAGTTTCATAGAATCCAAGTGATGGAGAGATCTAAGCTTGGTGAGTAGAGGGGCAAGATACCTTAAATCTACATTCTTAACTTGCTTATAATAGGAGAGAGAGGGAGAGCTACTGAATCTACTTAACCTTGCAAAATCCAACATCTTCAAAATCCAAATTTATAAAAAAAAAAAGACTTAACAGTAGCATATATGTGGTATAGATTGTATCTTAACATAAACCAACTGGTTTTGTTTTAGACAAGCTCAGCTTCATCTATATACTCATTCATTCATCGAACTAAACTCTTTCAATACCCACATAATCTTTTTAAGAAATCTCTAATACGTGGCATATGAACACTTGTGTAACTTAGAGATTTGTATTGATGAAATTAGATATATAGCAATGAGGTATATATACATTAGTGTTACTTGGTAATTAACTCCAAACCTTAGCCCTACAATAATTACAATACACCGCAAATAATATATTAAAAATACACATAGTATAACCATATTATATAATGAATAATACAAATCACGTTGCCCACTGAATTTGTCATCTTTATTAAAATATAGATAGCCTTTGTACATTATAATTATATATCCATCCCTTGACAATGCCACCATATGTAATTTCTTAGATTAGATAGAAACTATCTCACCTTTACGCACATTATATTATTGCATAATGTACCTTCTTGTACCATTCAAAATCTTAATTTTTTTCTGAATCGTCAAGTTTAATCTAGATAGGAGTCGGGATGGACTATTTAAAGGAGTGAAACTCTCATAGCAACTAGTTTTTCCATTCATAAGACTCGAATCTGATACTATAATTAAAAGGAAAGAGCTATCTCCTTACTACTCTATTCAAAATCTTAACTTTTTTCTTTTCTAATAATATGTGAAATGAATTTACAGGTCTACGACTTATTTAATAAGATGAATACCAACCGCGAGTAAACATTTAAAGGCAAGTCATTATATCCATCAATCTACTGGTTATAGTAAAGTCGACAACACAGACTGAGTAGATGAGAGGAGACTCAGATTTGAATCCCATAAATACATCCGCAGGGAGGGATAAGGAGCATTAGCTGTGACTAAGCCCTAAACAAGATTATCTCAATGAAAATACATGTAGTTTATTCCAATGAGAAGCCTTGTCTAATTATATCCATCAATATATTAATATGGCAATAGGTAGTAAACATGTAAAGTTTGCCTATATAGAAACAGTGGGTAAATTTTACAAACCAAAAGTTCCTCACATTGTCAATTTATATTATAGTAAAGTTGACAACAAAGACTGAGTATATGAGAGGAGACTCAGATTTGAATCCCATAAATACATCCGCAGGGAGGGATGAGGAGCATTAGCTGTGACTAAGCCCTAAATAAGATTATCTCAATGAAAATACATGTAGTTTATTCCAATGAGAAGCCTTGTCTCATTATATCCATCAATATATTAATATGGCAATAGGTAGTAAACATGTAAAGTTTGCCTATATAGAAACAGTGGGTAAATTTTACTAACCAAAAGTTCCTCAAATTGTCAATTTATATTATAGTAAAGTTGACAACAAAGACTGAGTATATGAGAGGAGACTCAGATTTGAATCCCATAAATACATCCGCAGGGAGGGATGGGGAGCATTAGCTGTGACTAAGCCCTAAACAAGATTATCTCAATGAAAATACATGTAGTTTATTCCAATGAGAAGCCTTGCCTCATTATATCCTTCAATATATTAATATGGAAATGGGTAGTAAACATGTAAAGTTTGCCTATATAGAAACAATGGGTAAATTTTACTAACCAAAAGTTCCTCAAATTGTCAATTTATATTATAGTAAAGTTGACAACACAGACTGAGTATATGAGAGGAGACTCAGATTTGAATCCCATAAACACATCCGCAGGGAGGGATGGAGAGCATTAGCTGTGACTAAGCCCTAAACAAGATTATCTCAATGAAAATACATGTAATTTATTCCAATGAGAAGCCTTGTCTCATTATATCCATCAATATATTAATATGGCAATGGGTAGTAAACATGTAAAGTTTGCCTATATAGAAACAGTGGGTAAATTTTACTAACCAAAAGTTCCTCAAATTGTCAATTTATATTATAGTAAAGTTGAAAACACAGACTGAGTATATGAGAGGAGACTCAGATTTGAATCCCATAAATACATCCGCAGGGAGGGATGAGGAGCATTAGCTGTGACTAAGCCCTAAACAAGATTATCTCAATGAAAATACATGTAGTTTATTCCAATGAGAAGCCTTGCCTCATTATATCCTTCAATATATTAATATGGCAATGGGTAGTAAACATGTAAAGTTTGCCTATATAGAAACAATGGGTAAATTTTACTAACCAAAAGTTCCTCAAATTGTCAATTTATATTATAGTAAAGTTGACAACACAGACTGAGTATATGAAAGGAGACTCAGATTTGAATCCCATAAACACATCCGTAGGGAGGGATGGAGAGCATTAGCTGTGACTAAGCCCTAAACAAGATTATCTCAATGAAAATACATGTAGTTTATTCCAATGAGAAGCCTTGTCTCATTATATCCTTCAATATATTAATATGGCAATGGGTAGTAAACATGTAAAGTTTGCCTATATAGAAACAATGGGTAAATTTTACTAACCAAAAGTTCCTCAAATTGTCAATTTATATTATAGTAAAGTTGACAACACAGACTGAGTATATGAGAGGAGACTCAGATTTGAATCCCATAAATACATCCGCAGGGAGGGACGGAGAGCATTAGCTGTGACTAAGCCCTAAACAAGATTATCTTAATCAAAATACATGTAGTTTATTCCACTGAGAAGCCTTGTCTCATTATATCCATCAATATATTAATATGGCAATGGGTAGTAAACATGTAAAGTTTGCCTATATAGAAACAGTGGGTAAATTTTACTAACCAAAGGTTCCTCAAATTATCAATTTATATTATAGTAAAGTTGACAACACAGACTGAGTATATGAGAGGAGACTCAGATTTGAATCCCATAAATACATCCGCAGGGAGGGATGAGGAGCATTAGCTGTGACTAATCCCTAAACAAGATTATCTCAATGAAAATACATGTAGTTTATTCCAATAAGAAGCCTTGTCTCATTATATCCATCAATATATTAATATGGCAATGGGTAGTAAACATGTAAAGTTTGCCTATATAGAAACAGTGGTAAATTTTACTAGCCAAAAGTTCCTCAAATTGTCAATTTATATTATAGTAGAGTTGACAACACAGACTGAGTATATGAGAGGAGACTCAGATTTGAATCTCATCAATACATCCGCAGGGAGGGATGAGGAGCATTAGCTGTGACTAAGCCCTAAACAAGATTATCTCAATGAAAATACCTGTAGTTTATTCCAATGAGAAGCCTTGTCTCATTATATCCTTCAATATATTAATATGGCAATGGGTAGTAAACATGTAAAGTTTGCCTATATAGAAACAGTGGGTAAATTTTACTAACCAAAAGTTCCTCAAATTGTCAATTTATATTATAGTAAAGTTGACAACACAGACTGAGTATATGAGAGGAGACTCAGATTTGAATCCCATAAATACATCCGCAGGGAGGGATGAGGAGCATTAGCTGTGACTAAGCCCTAAACAAGATTATCTCAATCAAAATTCATGTAGTTTATTCCAATGAGAAGCCTTTTCTCATTATATCCATCAATATATTAATATGGCAATGGGTAGTAAACATGTAAAGTTTGCCTATATAGAAACAGTGAGTAAATTTTACTAACCAAATGTTCCGCAAATTGTCAATTTATATTATAGTAAAGTTTACAACACAAACTGAGTATATAGGAGGAGACTCAGATTTGAATCCCATAAATACATCCACAGGGAGGGATGAGGAGCATTAACTGTGACTAAGCCCTAAACAAGATTATCTCAATGAAAATACATGTAGTTTATGTTGGATGTGCCCTAGTCCCGAGGTATTGGTCCTTGTATTTGTATCATACATTTATTGGATTCTTGTATAATTCTTATTTGTGTTATTAATAAAGGCATTAATTCATTTATTACATCTATCTTATGCAATATATTAAATGAAGTATCCAATGGACATATCCATATCCATGATGGCCAGTGTCATGCACTTGGCAGTAAGACCATGGATAGGGTAAAAGATATGACCATGAATAGATCCGTAGTTTGTTCCAGTCATGGGAATGAATGGAACAAGAGACTATCATTAACCTGGTTGTATGGCGGTGTCTTACCGGTCATTGAACATGGAATGTCAACCAAGTTAATGGGTACATGCATAAGGGGCATGATACTGGATAGATCCACTAAACGAGAAATCTACATGGTATAGTATCACAAGTGATTCTCGAGTAGTGCTTGTATGGATCCTTTGACCTGACCATATGATGGTGTTGCATGTGAGGTCGTATACTTAGGGGTACACCTAAAGGGCCTGTAATAGGGTGCCAAGTTTGGGTACTTTCGGGTATGTCACTTAGCATGGTAATGCTATGGATATGCAGAAGGGATTTGTCACTTAGTTGTCCACTGGGAAGATATCACCGGCCTCTTAATGAATGTGACTGATAAGAGTGTGGCCACACCCAAACAAGTGGGAACTTATTTGTGAGCTTCAGTGCATTCGGGATCAAGTTAATGTCCGGACACAAAAGAGGGTGATCAATCCATGCCTCTGTGTTGGACACCGATATCAATGACATGGGATGTACAAGTTTAAACTACAAGGTTATGATAACAGTTAGACTGCCATCTCCATCTTAATTGGGGGCTGCAGTGGCTTGTTAGAGCCCAACTGCAGTCTGTGGGCCAAAGGCCCACTGCCAACATAAAGATGGGCCCACAGGATCGTATTCATTGAGCGACTGAACACTGACTTTAGGAATCACATGTATGCTTAGAGTATACACTCTGGAGAGAGAGGCATATATATTAATTATATTGTAAAGATCAAGGATTGATCTTAATAATAAAATTAATATATATTTAATTTGCTCTTCATAATTAATTGGATTAATTATGAGATTATTTCCTAGGTGGAAATATTCATATGTATAGGTTTACATATGATTTTATTTTGTGAAGATCTAATTTTAATTTGATGGATTAAATTAATTGGTCAAACTAATTTTAATTTAAATGTAAATAATATATTACTTGGTGTAATATATTAAATACATGGGTATATTAAAGTTGGGCTTGAAATTAATTTAAACCAGACTAATTAAAATAAGATTGGGCCTCAATGAAAAGAAGGAAGCCCACACAAAATGAATGAGCCAAGTTGGGCCAAAATTCCTTTAGGAATTTCGGCCAACCTAGGGTTTAATAACCCTGAGAATTTTGGCCACCATGAGGTGAAGCAACCATAGCCGAAATTCAGCTTAGCCCCCTCTCCATAGTTCGTGTTTTCCGACGCTAGCACGGGTGGTGTTCGTTAGGCGTTCGTGTACGTGAACGAGGAGGGATTTTATATTGATTCCTGCAGTCTGCATCCATCTTTTAAAGAGATATTACGGGTAAGAATATTATCTCTTGTGATTAAATTTTGTTTTTCCAATTTCCATCTCAATTGCTCCTGGGCACAGATTTGAAGAAATCATCGTGTTCTTCCACTTTTATCAGGTGATTTCCGGTGAAAAATCCCAACAGTGGTATCAGAGCAGGCTTTTGATTCGTGGAAATTGTTAAAATTTGTTGAATCCCATGTTTTAAAATTGGAGATTTTTATTGGGGTTCTTGGTTTGGGTTTAAGATTTTTCCCATTTGATTTTGTGCAATTGAAATTGAATATGCATATAGGCTTATGTTTGTTTAATTAAATTATATGTTTTGGAATTCTTGGTGAATTTCCTGTTGTTGGATGCCATAAATTTATTTTTTTCTACATTTTTTTTTCTCTTTTAAAAAAAATCTGGCTGTTCCCGGGGTGCGGGGCTGCAGGCGGTAGAATCGCCACCGGCAGCCGCCGCACGCGGCGGGAGCAGCGGTGGCAGCCGCTGCCTGCTGCTGCCGCTGGTTCCAGCAGCAGGCTGCTGGGCGGCAGCCACTGCTGGGATGCAGCAGCTGCTGCTGCTAGGGCAACTTGGTTGCCCTAGCCGCAGCGGGCCAGGCCCATTGTTTTTGGATTTGGCAGGTTTTTGGGCTCGGGGCCCAGTTTTGAAATTTTAATTGGCTTTAATATTCGTGTGTTTAAATTTATGTAATTTAAATGCATATGGTTTCTTGAATGAAATTTTATTTTATTCATGTGATATTAATTTTGGAAATTAATATGGTTAACTGAAATTGGTTCGGGTAATTTTGGCACAATTACTTGGACGGCTGAATTGGACCCATGGTTTCCCAATTCCAGTGGGAGCAGTTGGACTGCCTGGGCTGGAGGCCCAAAGCCCGTTAAGGGTTAGAACCATGGTGGGCCAAAATTGGCGATTTCAATATAATGGCTGGGACATAATTGAAATGGGCTTAAATCATGCATTATAACATGCTTATGAATTTTATGTATTGGATGCATATGGGTGATTGAATATTTTGTATGATTGGATGCTATTGGGCCTTATTCAAGATGGGTTGTATTTTCTTTTTGGATAAATATGGCCTGCGTGTCGTTTTTCTTTTCTTTTAATGTAATTTTATTTTATTCAATTATTATAAAATTTGTAAAAGAAGAAGCCCATGGAGTGGTGAGCCCAAGTGGAGGTGCAAGCCCAGAAGGAAGAAGATGGAGGCCCACTTGATATTGTTTTCTAGTATAGGTTTACTAGAATAATATTAGGATGTTATAAAGGCCTATAGCAGTCCATTTTACTTATTTATTTAATTATGCTTTATATTTATATGCATGTATGAATGTATGATCCAACGGCATTTCACCCGCCTTATGTATGCAAGCCGTTGTTAATTGAATCTAAAAACCAAATGAAACTACTAAGTCACTTAAAAGTGCTTCCCTCATTCAAAACCAGCTCGAAGTGGGAGTAGGCCAGTTGTAGACCATGCCCTCGCAGGATACACTGGAGTATTGTCACTTTGTATTGGGTTAGGGTATGGGATACTCTAACACTTGAATGGAGGTTTTGACTTAGCATGGGTAGTAGGATTCTCCTGGCCCTAAGCACAGATGGGTAAGTGCCAACAAGCCCATCAAACCGAGAGTCCCTAGGTTGGGATTGGACGACGTTCCTACCTAAACAGTTAGGGTATAGTTGTACCAAGCCCTCGTCTGGCTATATCTTAATGAAATATTGATCTTGGCCCATGAGCCCAACAACTCGGTTTAATTAATAACTTGATTCATTATTAATTTCATATGGGAATAACAATGTAAAGTCCTTTATTAACACTCTAAATGTTTTTTTTTTTTTTTTTTTTGTGTAGAAACTCTAAATGGCAAACAATAATACTTTATCACTGCGATCGATTCTTGAAAGGGACAAGCTTTCCGGTCCTAACTTTTTGAACTAGTGTAGGAACTTGAGAATAGTTCTAAGACAGGAGTCCAAAGAGTATGTGCTGGAGAGGCCTGTATTGGCTGTGCCTCAGGGACGTAATCCACCGGCTGCCCAGCTGGAGGAATACGAGGTGCATGTCAAGGATAATAGGGATGTGACATGCCTAATGTTGGCCTGTATGGTCCTCGAACTGCAAAAACAGTTTGTGGACCATCAAGCCTTTGCTATGATAACAACTCTAAACGAGATGTTTCAGGAGCAAGCTCGTCAGGAAAGGTACCTGACCAATAAGGCATTCCACTCCTGTAAGATGGGGGCTGGGACATTTGTAAGCGCACACGTGCTCAAGATGAAGGGCTATTTGGACACTTTAGCCCATCTCGCATCGCCCATCTCTCAGGAGTTGGCAGTGGACACTATCCTAGCATCCTTTCTGGATTCTTATGATCAGTTCATCCTGAACTACAACATGCAAGGGATGAACCGCACTGTCAATGAGCTGCATGGGATGCTTAAGCTTACTGAGCAGTCGATCAAAAAGACTCCGCCGGTGCTGCTGGTCAAAAAGGGGAACCCTCCTGTTGCCAAGGGTAAGGCCAAGGAAAAGGCCAAGGCCAAGGCCAAGAAGGCCAAGGCTAAGAAGGCCAAAGCCCAACCCAAGGCCCAGCAGAAGGCAGGTCCTGAGGATGTCTGTTTCGGGTGTAGACAGGCGGGCCATTGGAAGAGATCGTGTCCCAAGCTGATGGGAGAGCAAAGAAGAGGCCAAGGTGCATCCTCTTCAGGTATTTATGTTATAGACATTAACCTTACTGTTTCAACATCCTGGGTATTGGATACTGGATGTGGTTCTCACATTTGTTGCAATGTGTAGGGGCTTAAGAACAGAAGGTCATTGGGGTCGGGAGAGGTTGACTTACGGGTCGGGAATGGAGCAAGGGTTGCTGCCATAGAGATCGGCGAATACCACCTTATGATGTCTAGTGGATTGGTATTAATTTTATAACAATGTTATTTTGTACCTGCTATGTGCAGGAATATTATTTAAGTTTCTATGTTGGATATTTCTTGATTTTATTTTACTATTTCCAATGGTAGAATTTCCATATCTAGAGAGGGATTATTTTATGGAGATGCTCTATTAAATAATGGCCTGTATATCCTGGACTTACATGAAACCAATCATGTCTATAACATAAACACAAAAAGGGTTAAGCCCAACGAACTTAATCCTGTCTACCTATGGCATTGTCCTCTTGGCCACATAAACGAGAAGCGCATAGCTAGGCTTCATAAAGCTGGAGTCTTAGGGTCATTTGACTTGGAGTCAATTGACACATGTGAATCATGTTTATGAGGCAAGATGACTAAGGCGCCTTTTAGCAAGAAGGCTGAAAGGGCCACTAGCTTATTGGACCTAATACATTCAGATCTATGTGGACCCATAAGCGCAACGACCAGAGGTGGGCACTTGTACTTCGTCACGTTCACGGACGATTTCAGCAGATATGGCTATGTCTATTTGATGAAACATAAGTCTGAGACCCTTGATAGGTTCAAGGAATTTAAGAACGAGGTACAGAAGTAGCTAGGCAGAAATATCAAAACCCTTCAGTCGGATCGAGGTGGTGAGTATATGAGCCTAGAGTTTGACTCATATTTGAGAGAGCATGGAATTGTTCCACAACTCACTCCTCCCAGAACACCACAATGGAATAGGGTGTCCGAAAGGAGGAATAGGACCCTGTTGGACATGGTCCGCTCAATGTTGAGTCAAGCCTCTCTCCCAATTAGTTTCTGGGGACACGCTCTCGAGACAGCAGCTCTTATCTTAAATAATTCTCCGACTAAAGCAATGGAAAAGACCCCATATCAGATATGGACGGGCAGGGAGCCCAATGTGTCTTTCCTAAGGATTTGGGGATGCGAAGCACATGTCAAGAAGTTGACTAGTGGCAAGCTGGAGCCCAAAACCGATAAATGCCTGTTTGTGGGCTACCCTAGGGAAACAAAAAGGTATTACTTCTACAACCCGGCCGAGAATAAGGTGTTTATGGCAAGGAAGGGGGTCTTTCTAGAAAAGGAGTTCCTTTCCAAGAAAGACAGTGGGAGCAATGTTGAACTCAGGGAAGTTCAAGGTCCACAAGCTCCTGAAGAGGATAACTCGGAGGCCTAGGTGGAGCTTCCGCAGGATGAAGCACCGACCCAGGCCGCACAAAGACCTAAGAGGTCTGGTAGGGATCGTCGGGAACCGGAGAGGTATGGTTTTCTCGTCACCGATGATCAAACACTTCTCATCTAGGATGAGGAAGAACCCAAAACCTACCAGGAGGCTATAGCAAGCCCACAGTCTACCAATTGGTGCAAAGCCATGGAGGCAGAAATGCAATCTATGTACGATAACCAAGTTTGGAACTTGGTTGATCCACCTCCGGGTGCTAAGGTAATAGGTTGCAAGTGGTGCTATAAGCTAAAGGCCGACAATACCTTCAAGGGGCGTCTAGTTGCGAAAGATTTTAGACAAGTCCATGGAATAGACTATGATGAGACTTTCTCACCAGTAGCCATGCTCAAATCCATCAGGATCTTGCTAGCCATAGCCGCATGGTACGACTATGAAGTCTGGCAAATGGATGTCAAAACCACTTTCCTTAATGGAAAGCTACTCGAGGATGTGTACATGACACAACCTGAGGGTTTTGTCGATCCAGAGTATCCGGGAAGGGTATGCAAGCTTCAAAGGTCCATTTATGGACTGAAGCAAGCATCCCGAAGTTGGAATCTTAGATTCAATGAGGCTATAAAGGAATATGGCTTCATACAGAATCAAGATGAGTCTTATGTGTATAAGAGGACAAGTGGGAGCATTGTCACATTTTTGGTACTTTATGTGGACGACATCCGCTCATTGGAAGCGACATACCTACACTGCAAGGGGTAAAGCAGTGGCTGAGTAAGTGCTTTGTAATGAAGGACTTGGGCAAAGCTGAGATGATCCTAGGGATCAAGATCTATAGGGATAGATCAAAGTGGCTTCTGGGCCTGAGTCAGGCCTCATACATAGACAAAGTTCTGAAAAGGTTTAGCATGGATCGGGCCAAGAAAGGTTTCTTGCCAATGGACCATGGGCTGAAACTTAGTAAGAAGTATTGTCCTAAGACAAGGGAGGACAGGGAGAACATGAAATTAGTTCCATATGCTTCGGCTATAGGATCAATTATGTACTCCATGTTATGTACGAGACCTGATGTCACCTTTGCACTGAGTATGACGAGCCGGTACCAGCAGGATCCCGGGGAGGACCACTGGAAAGCTGTCAAGGCAATCCTTAAGTACTTTAACCGGACTAAGGATAGCTTCTTAGTGTATGGTGGTCAGGAAGTGCTATCAGTTACTGGGTACACTGATGCAAGCTTCCAGACTGACCAAGATGAGTACCAGTCGCAGTCTGGGTATGTATTTTTGCTTAATGGTGGTGCTGTAAGCTGGAGGAGCTCAAAGCAGCTAACCATCGCGGACTCTACAACAGAAGCTGAGTACATCACGGCATGTGATGCAGCTAAGGAAGCTGTATGGATGAAGAAGTTTATCACTGAGTTAGGAGTAGTGCCAACTATCCAGGACCCAGTTGATATCTTCTGTGACAACAATGGGGCCGTTGCACAAGCTAAGGAGCCCCGGTCACACAAGAACACAAAGCACGTTCTCAGAAAGTTTCACCTCATACTAGAGATCACGGAAAGAGGTGACATTGCATTGCACAGAGTAGACACCGAGGATAATGTCGTAGATCCTTTGACCAAGGCGCTGGCACAGCCCAAGCCCGAGGATCATACTAGATCTATTGGGATTAGGCTCATGCCTAGTTGGAACTAGTGCAAGTGGGAAATTGTTGGATGTGCCCTAGTCCCGAGGCATTGGTCCTTGTATTTGTATCATACATTTATTGGATTCATGTATCATTCTTATTTGTGTTATTAATAAAGGCATTAATTCATTTATTATATCTATCTTATGCAATATATTAAATGAAGTATCCAATGGACATATCCATATCCATGATGACCAGTGTCATGCACTTGGTAGTAAGACCATGGATAGGGTAAAAGATATGACCATGAATAGATCCGTAGTATGTTCCAGTCATGGGAATGAATGGAACAAGAGACTATCATTAACCTGGTTATATGGAGGTGTCTTACCGGTCATTGGACATGGAATGTCAACCAAGTTAATAGGTACATGCATAAGGGGCATGGTACTGGATAGATCCACTAAACGAGAAATCCATATGGTATAGTATCACAAGTGATTCTCGTGTAGTGCTTGTATGGATCCTTTGACCTGACCATATGATGGTGTTGCATGTGAGGTCGCACACTTAGGGGTACGCCTAAAGGGCCTGTAATAGGATGCCAAGTATGGGTACTTTCGGGTATGTCACGTAGCATGGTAATGCTATGGATATGCAGAAGGGATTTGTCACTCAGTAGTCCACTGGGAAGATATCACCGGCCTCTTGATGAATGTGACTGATAAGAGTGTGGCCACACCCAAACAAGTGGAACTTGATTGTGAGCTTCAGTGCATTTGGGATCAAGTTAATGTCCGGACACAAAAGAGGGTGATCAATCCATGCCTCTGTGTTGGACATCGATATCAATGACATGGGATGTACAAGTTTAAACTACAGGGTTATGATAACAGTTAGACTGCCATCTCCATCTTAATTGGGGGTTGCAGTGGCTTGCTAGAGCCCAACTGCAGTCTGTGGGCCAAAGGCCCACTTCCAATATAAAGATGGGCCCACAGGATCGTACACATTGAGCAACTGAACACCGACTTTAGGAATCACATGTATGCTTGGAGTATACACTCTGGAGAGAGAGGTATATATTTTAATTATATTGTAAAGATCAATTGGATTGATCCTAATAATAAAATTAATATATATTTAATTGGCTCTTCATAATTAATTGGATTAATTATGATATTTTTTCCTAGGTGGAAATATTCATACATATAGGTTTATATATGATTTTATTTTGTGAAGATCTAATTTTAATTTGATGGATTAAATTAATTGGTCAAACTAATTTTAATTTAAATGTAAATAATATATTACTTGGTGTAATTTATTAAATACAAGGGTATATTAAAGTTGGGCTTGAAATTAATTTAAACCAGACTAATTAAAATAAGATTGGGCCTGAATTAAAAGAAGGAAGAATGAGCCAAGTTGGGCCAAAATTCCTTTAGGAATTTCGGCCAACCTAGGGTTTAATAACCCTAAGAATTTCGGCCACCATGAGGTGAAGCAACCATAGCCGAAATTCACCTTAGCCCCCTCTCCATAGTTCGTGTTTTCCAACGCTAGCACGGGTGGTGTTCGTTAGGCGTTCGTGTACGTGAACGAGGAGGGATTCTATATTGATTCCTGCAATCTGTATCCATATCTTAAAGAGATATTACTGGTAAGAATATTATCTCTTGTGATTAAATTTTGTTTTTCCAATTTCCATCTCAACTGCTCCTGGGCACGGATTTGAAGAAATCATCGCGTTCTTCCGCTTTTATCGGGTGATTTCCGGTGAAAAATCCCAACAGTTTATTCCAATGAGAAGCCTTGTCTCATTATATCCATCAATATATTAATATGGCAATGGGTAGTAAACATGTAAAGTTTGCCTATATAGAAACAGTGGGTAAATTTTACTAACCAAAAGTTCCTCAAATTGTCAATTTATATTATAGTAAAGTTGACAATACAGACTGAGTATATGAGAGGAGACTCAGATTTGAATCCCATAAATACATCCGCAGGGAGGGATGAGGAGCATTAGCTGTGACTAAACCCTAAACAAGATTATCTCAATGAAAATACATGTAGTTTATTCCAATGAGAAGCCTTGTCTCATTATATCCTTCAATATATTAATATGGCAATGGGTAGTAAACATGTAAAGTTTGCCTATATAGAAACAATGGGTAAATTTTACTAACCAAAAGTTCCTCAAATTGTCAATTTATATTATAGTAAAGTTGACAACACAGACTGAGTATATGAGAGGAGACTCAGATTTGAATCCCATAAATACATCCGCAGGGAGGGATGAGGAGCATTAGCTGTGACTAAGCCCTAAACAAGATTATTTCAATGAAAATACATGTAGTTTATTCCAATGAGAAGCCTTGTCTCATTATATCCTTCAATATATTAATATGGCAATGGGTAGTAAACATGTAAAGTTTGCCTATATAGAAACAGTGGGTAAATTTTACTGACCAAAAGTTCCTCAAATTGTCAATTTATATTATAGTAAAGTTGACAACACAGACTGAGTATATGAGAGGAGACTCAGATTTGAATCCCATAAATACATCCGCAGGGAGGGATGAGGAGTATTAACTGTGACTAAGCCCTAAACAAGATTATCTCAATGAAAATACATGTAGTTTATTCCAATGAGAAGCCTTGTCTTATTATATCCATCAATATATTAATATGGCAATGGGTAATAAACATGTAAAGTATGCCTATATAGAAACAGTGGGTAAATTTTTCTAACCAAAAGTTTCTCAAATTGTCAATTTATATCATAACTACCACTAAACTAATTATTTTCTTAACTACATCGTCCCAAAATTTTTAATATCTTTCACTCACCATCCTTTTAATCGGAATGTTTTGTGAAAACTACACCAAAAATCCATTTTAAATTCAAATTTTGAATCAGTCGTGCTTCATGTAACTAAGCATAATTTCAAAATCTTTTAGTAATCAAGCAATCATTCTTGTATATGTATATATGTAACTAAATGAGATCATCTTTAAACATTCCAATATATCTCCGTGACCGGGTTCTGATCAAATTTACAGTGGGATTAATGTATTGAAAGTTTGGATACAAATTGATTATAAAAGTGAATTTAGTGGCTGTTATGATACAAATTGACAACTTTGTTCATAATTAGTGAAATTTTCTACAAAGACAATTGATATCAGTGGATAAAACTTATATATTTATATTAAAAAAAATGTATATCGTAAACTATAATTAATATTATATAATATGGTTATATTAGATACTTCATATCGATGTTATAAAATGTATGTTTTATTTTCTCGTGATCGTTATTTATTATAAAGTCTTAACTTTTCCCTCTTTAACATATGCAAATAAATCAAACTCCAACAATGATTAACATATCCGATAGCTTATTGTAAATTATAAAGAATATAGATAAATTAACGTTTGTAGGTAATTAGTAAAATGGAAAATTAAGGTTGATACCACAGCTTCAAAACAGCTATAAAAGCAGACATGGAGACCAAGGTTTCTGCACCAAACTCATTTAAAAATGAAAAAGCCATCGTATATACTCTCTCTTTGCTTCATTTTCTTCACTATTTCCTCCATTGTGCAAGCTTATGTTCCTCCTAATCAAACTTTCATGCATGTCAATGAAGGAGCATTTGGAGACTATATTGAAGAATATGACGCTACTTATCGCGCCTTACCTATATCTGCAAGGCCATTCCAACTCTGCTTCTATAACACCACCCCAAATGCATTCCCTTAGCCCTGCGTATGGGTACTTCAGAATCCGGATCTCTAAAGCGCTGGGTTTGGGAAGCCAATCGCGGCAATCCTGTTCGAGAAAATGCCTCACTCAAATTTTCAACTGATGGTAATCTCGTCTTGGCCGATTCTAATGGCCGCGTTGCTTGGCAAACCCACACTGCTAATAAAGGCGTTGTCGGGTTAAAGTTACTCAATAATGGTAACATGGTTCTTTATGATTCCAATGGTAAATTTCTTTGGCAAAGTTTTGATTATCCAACCGATAACCTTTTAGTTGGTCAATCTGTTAAGCTCGGGGCCACAACCAAGCTTGTGAGCAGAGCTTCTGTGGTTGAAAACACCAACGGTCCATATAGTTTAGTATTGGAAAATAACACACTTAATATGTATTATAAAAGTCCAATTGCACCTAAACCATTGCTTTACTTTTCATTCACGGATTGGTTAAGAGTGTCGAAATTAGATTCTGTAACCTTTGGGTCGGAATTATCACTGGACTACGGGGAGAGAAAACTTTTTTTCAGAAAAGCTATGTATAATACCACATTCTGCATATGGATAATATACTTAATGGGTTCACACATAATTTACATCTTGTAAGTACCACATATATAAATTTAAACTAATTATTCTCAAAATGAGAATATTTAGTTTAGATCAATTCTTTTTATGGTATTAGGAACTTTGTGTACCTTGAAAGTCTTCTTGGACATAACCTATCATAACTATGCTTTTACACCCTGCTGGTCCTTTCATAGTTGCTGTATTTATTTATTTACTTATTTTTAATCACTGATAGTTCTTTTTTTAATTGTTTGGTTAAATGCTTAGGAATGTAATCCAGCTTATGATTTCTTTATATTAAAAATACTCTATACTTAATTAAAAAATAACCGAGCTTAATAATTGAGATATGCCTATCAGGGTGGTTTAATGATCACAAAGTGATTCTTGTAGTACCTCCATTTAAATTCGATTTTTGATGTCTCTGTTAAAGTTTTCATAGGTGGAACAATATGTTGTCATGGATCCATTTAACCCAAAAGTTTAAGTTGATAGGTAAGGCTTTATAATAGTTTTTATTATTGTTATATCTGACTGCACTCCCCACACGCGAATGCTTATTGGGCTTGAAGCGTGTAGAACATCTACATACTCTATCATTTGTTGAAATTTAATCAACAAACGAAGCTATCATGATTCGAACCATCGACCTCTGGGTCTAATAAGAGGCTCACGTACCATATCATAAAGCTAGCTTAACTTGATAGATAAGCTCAATTATTACTTTTATTATTATTTCTGACATATTATGTAAGCTCCTTTGTAATTCATTTTTGTGGCCTTTTGCTGTCCATGGTCCTAGGTTGTAGACATTATCTAACAAGCAACCTATTGATCTAAAACCTTAATCTATTACGGAAAGCCCATGAATATATCTAACATACTCCCACTTGCAAAATGACCATTGGATTTGAAGCGTGTACAATACAGACTCACTCTATCATAAGTTCAAAATCCAAATAATAAATGGTGCATTCGGGATGAGCCATCGACTTCTTATTCTAAGATGCTCTAATATTATTAAGAAACCAACTGAGCTAAAAGTTTAAACTTATAGGTAACTCAATAATAGTTTTTGTTATTCTTTTTAACACCATCTGGTACTCATATAAATTTTTCCAAGAAAAAGAATCATTCAACACATTTTTACAAAAGTAAAAGTTGGAGTGATATATTATTGGAAATATATGTATGGATCTGTTCCCCTGAAATTTCTTTATGTATAATCTCTTCAATATATATATATATATATATATATATATATATATATATATATATATAAAGAATAATTAAGTAGGCGTATGATTAAAAAAATCCAGTGATGAGCAAAATGGACCACGAGCACGCTCTGACCAAAGCAAGGATAAAAGCCATATATCAGAATTAAAATGAAAATTATTTGGTTCTATCCCATAGCTTTAAGGACATTATTATTGGGTAATGGACTGTCTTTAACCATTTCGATCAGAATCCTTTTTCCTTTTTATTTTTCACATGAATTTGCAGTTCTGCAACTTGCTTAGCTTAATGATTAATGATGCAACTGACTCGTACCAACATCTTGTATTATACTTATTAATGTTAATAATGACTACCAGTATGATATCAGCAAAGTTGGCCTTTCATAAAACCAATTGATATACATATATTCCAACTCGTCCTCGATCAGATTAAAATTATATATTAATTATAAGGATGTAAAAGATTTTGTTTCTTTTATAATAAAAAATACCACACTCATCTATTTATAAAAGCGCCAAACGACCTTTTTTTTTTCTGTATTTTTCTAAAATATATGCTTTTGTATGGTTAAATATATAATTCAATCCGAATCTTAAGAAGTTACAGAGTACATCTACCACACCACATCATCTGTGTGTCAAACCAATAGCATTATGGTAAATCACACTCCGATCAATAGAAAAAGTATACGGTGTTATTAATTAATAACTTATTTAATAGTTGATTATTTAAATAAAATTCTAGACCCTAAACTAAAAATTTTGTACCCTAAAATATAAATCGTAGATATTAATTTATCAACTCCAAACTCTAAAATATATTATATATTGGCTTACACATGAATGACATGGTGTACCAAGTGTATTCTGTAATTTGTTCCGAACCTTAACCAACTTATGGCCTAAAATGGTAAAGTCCATCAAAAAGCAAAACTTTTATTTGATAATTCCACGTACCTTGCCATCTCTATAAATGTCAATAACTTCTATTTTCCCGTGATCTTTATTTAAAATAAAATCCTAACTTTTCCCACTTAACATACACAAACATATGGTGGTTGCGGTCTTTGTAATATAACGGAAGAAACGATTGAGCATATACTATTTCGTTGTCCCACGATTTCGGCAATCTGGGCGGATTTTCCTGCAATTCATCAGTTGCAGCAGGGGCTGTCATTGACGCAATGGATATCGGCTGTTTCCTTATCAGAAACCGAGTGGATCCAGGTGATAGCCAATGCTTGGGGTGTTTGGATGGCAAGGAATGGGCTGATTTGGCTGCAAGAACCAGTGGAAGTAAGCCGGATCAGGTGGTCTGCTGCGGCAACGATTCAGGAATGGAGATTGGCTCAACCTGTTGCAGCAGCAACTGCAACTGCTGCCGGCAACGTCCATGACCCAAAGGTGAAGGGGCAACGGCCGATTATGGGGACATTCAAGTGCAATATTGATGCCAGTTATTTTGCTCAGCAAGGCGATGTAGGAGCAAGCCTAATTATTAGAAATTCATTGGGCCAAATGGTTGCCGCCAAATGTGTTCGTCTGTATGGGGCATCTTCAGCTGCGGAGGCGGAGGCTATGACATGTCGAGAAGCGCTTTCCTGGATAAAAGAGATGAGGTTCTCGCCTATTATAGTCGAATTGGATGCTCAATTGATTGTAAATTACCTTCACTCTAGCGACCAAATAAATACTTCTTTGGGTTTCTTTCTCGATGATTGTTTAGAGTTGGCTAGAGTAATAGGAGGGGTATCTTTTCATTTTGTTCGTAGGTCTGCGAATCAAGTCGCCCATAGATTGGCTCAGGCGGCTTATTCAGCGACAGTTGGGGAGTGGGTTGGTGAACCTCCTCCCTTTATTCTTTCTGTATTACAGAATGATTTGAATTAATGAAGTGGTATTATTTCAAAAAAAACATACACAAACAATTCCAATTCCAATAAACTTTAACTTATCCGGTAGCTTATTATAAATTACAAACTGTCGGATAGTGAATAAATAAAAGGTTGTAGTGTTCAGTCAAATAAATAAAAGGTTGTAGTAATTAAATAGTAAATGGAAAAAATAGGTTTAAAATACATTTCTTTTCTATCACATTTTTACTCCCCCGTTCTACAGCTCTTATTCTGTTGCCTCCCGAGTTATTCAAACAAGCTTCAAAAATAGCTCAAAACCAACGGAAAGTAGTGAGTAATTAAACAAAATTATTAACGAGACATTCAAACATAGGGATATATACTTTTTCGCGTTAACTTTTTGAACCAATTTTAATAACTCATGGCACAAAAAGGAAATACCAGTGGGAGAAGGGTAAAAGAATTGGGTAACATGAACACCACTCATAATACCACCTAAAAATAATGTATAAAACCCACACTCACAATAAGTTAACAAAACTGGTTTGCCTTTCAATGGAAAAGTCATTTCTAGATTGTTTCTACTTAATTTTCTCAACCATCTCCTCCATTGCTCATGCTTCTGTTCCTCCTGATCAAACTTTTATACATATAAATGAAGGAGATTTTGGAGACTATATCGTTGAGTATGACGCTAGTTATCGTGTCTTACCAATAGCTGCCGGCCCATTCCAACTTTGCTTCTATAACACCACGCCAGATGCTTTCACCTTTGCTCTTCGTATTGGCACTTCCAAATCTGAATCTCTCAGGCGTTGGGTTTGGGAAGCAAATCGCGGCAATCCTGTCCGAGAAAATGCCTCACTCACCTTTTCAGCTGATGGTAATCTTGTCTTGGCCGATGCTGACGGCCGCATTGCTTGGCAAACCAACACAGCTAATAAAGGCGTTGTTGGATTCAACTTGCTCTTAAATGGTAACATGGTTCTTTACGATTCTGATGGCGTAGAGGAATTGGCGCTAACCTATTTGGAGAAAGTCGAAAACGGAAAAAAATCAACGAAGCGGTGAAATTTTGCAAGTGTCTGATTTGGGCCCAAAATTAGTGGATTTTCAAGGGAATCGGGCTGGTGAACAGGGCCCACGACTATGTGGTGGGCACCACCGGATTTTGGTAAAAAAATACTGTTTAGTCCTTCAATTTTGCGTTTTATTATTTTTAGGGACCTAATTGCAAATTTGTAAAAGTTTTTCCTTTGCTCTGTTATTTTCGAGATTTTTACCCTAGTTTCTAGTTACTATTTAAAGGTTTGTAAGACAAGAATTTTGCAGTTTTGATGAATACGAATTTTATTCCCTTTTTTCCTATCTCTTTGAATTTTCGGTAAATTCTAGGGTTAGAAAAATCGTTTCCGGCATCGTACGCGATCAACGGAACTCGATTGTTTATCCACTGCATCAGTTGATATCAGAGCCTAACCTTGCGTCATCATGCCTCGCGGAAGAGAGAGACGAGTCGATGACATCGCAGGGGAGGAGGACCTGGAACGACGGATTGAGCAACGCCTCAATCAAACGATCGGACAGCAAATCCAAGCAGCTGTCGATCTTTTGACTGAGAGGATGGGAGAGCTGGTTGCGGCCCAAGTTAGGGTTAATCGGCCCCATAGAAGACGAGCAAATCTGGAAAACCCGTTCGGTAGGGATGAAGAGGACGAGGAAGAGGATTCAGATAGCGAAGAGGCCCGTATCAGGCATCGTGCGGCAGGCGAAGATCGACGTTGGGAGAGCGGATTGCGGACTGAAATCCCAGAATTCCAAGGTACCCTTCAACCGGAGGAATTCCTAGATTGGCTTGCGACTGTTGAGGAAGTTTTAGAGTTTAAGGGCGTTCCTGAGAATAGGCGAGTCCCGCTGGTTGCGACCAGATTACGGGGGAGAGCGATGGCTTGGTGGCAACAGTTAAAGCTGACCAGGCAACGGATGGGAAAATCTAAGGTTACAACGTGGGAGAAGTTGAAGAAACATATGAGGGCGAATTTCTTACCCTATAATTACCAGCGATTGATGTATCAACGGTTACAAAACCTGAGACAAGGGAGCCGAACAGTCGAGGAGTATACCACTGATTTCTACCAATTAATAGCCACGAATGATATTCAAGAAACGGAGGAGCAGTTGGTGTCGCGATATATTGGAGGCCTAAGGGAGCAGCTCCGGGAATCAGTCAACGATTTTGATCCCCTGACTGTTTCAGAGGCGCATCAAAGGGCAGTGCGGATGGAGAGGAGAACGCGCCCTACGGGTTTCAGCAGTAATGGGTTACCCCGTACTTCAGTGACAGTACCCCGACCTTCAGGGTCAGCAACAGTAATTACCCCAAAACCCACACCTGTAACGGCCAACAACAACAACAGAAGGGTAGGACAGAGTAGCGGTATGAAGTGTTTTGCATGTGGCGAGATGGGACATCGTCAGTCTGAATGTAAGAAAGCCGGAAAACGATCCATGTTTGCTGATGTGGCTGAAGAAGAGGATCATGATGATGAAGATGAAGGCGAGCCAATTTTTGAAGAAGATGAATTTGAAGAAGAAATTGTGGGGGGGGATGTAGGTCCTGCTCTGGTGGTGAGGAGGTCGTGCCTGGCCCCTCGAGTCGTCGAGGAGAATTGGTTGAGGCAAAACATATTCCAGTCTACTTGCACCATCAAAGGTAAAATATGTAAATTTATCATTGATTCTGGTTGTTGTGAGAATATAATGTCCGCTGAAGCTGTGAAGAAGTTAGGGCTTCCAACGGAAAAGCACCCTAAACCGTATAAGCTGTCTTGGTTGAAACAAGGAGGTGAGTTGACAGTTTCACAAAGGGTGTTAGTTCCTTTCTCAATGGGCAGTAAGTATAAGGATGAAGTCTGGTGTGATGTTGTGGAGATGGACGCGTGTCACTTGTTGCTGGGGCGTCCATGGCAGTATGATAGAGATGTTCACCATGATGGGAAGAAGAACACCTACAGCTTCGTGTTTGAGGGGGTGAAGATCGTGCTGGTTCCTCGAAAAGAGACCAGTAAGGAGGCTGGAAGTTTATTGACATTGGCACAGTTTGATGAAGAGTTGCAGAAGTCGGATGTTGTTTTTGCCTTGGTGGGAAAAACAGTGGCGGAGGAACAGCAGGTTCCTGAGACAGTACAACCCCTGTTGCAGGAGTTTGCAGATCTGTTTCCTGAAGATTTACCTGATGGTTTGCCACCTTTACGAGATATTCAACACCAGATTGACTTGGAGCCTGGAGCAGTTCTTCCGAATCGACCCTATTACCGAATGAGTCCGGTTGAACATGAAGAGTTGAGGAGGCAGGTTGAGGAGTTAGTGGCCAAGGGTTATATTCGGGAGAGTCTCAGTCCCTGTGCTGTACCTGCATTACTGATTCCAAAAAAAGATGGAACGTGGCGAATGTGTGTTGACAGCCGTGCCATCAACAAAATTACAGTCAGGTATCGATTTCCTATCCCTAGGCTGGATGATTTACTTGACCAATTAAGTGGTGCCATTGTGTTTAGCAAGCTGGATTTGAAGAGTGGTTACTACCACATACGGATCCGTCCGGGGGATGAGTGGAAAACTGCGTTCAAGACGAGAGAAGGGCTTTATGAATGGTTAGTTATGCCCTTTGGGCTTTCGAATGCTCCTAGCACCTTTATGAGAGTCATGAACCAGGTGTTGAGGCCTTTCATCGGTAAGTTCGTTGTGGTATATTTTGATGATATATTAATTTATAGTGCTAATGAGACTGAGCATTTGGGCCATTTGAGAGCTGTACTTGAGGTGTTAAGAAAAGAGCGTTTGTTTGCTGCCTCGAAAAAGTGTATTTTCTTGTCTAGTAGTGTTCTGTTTCTGGGATATGTGGTATCGGACAAGGGATTGCAGGTTGATGAGGCAAAAGTGCGGGCTGTTCAGCAGTGGCCTAGACCCAGTACAATCACTGAAGTTCGTAGCTTCCATGGGTTGGCATCTTTTTATAGGCGTTTCATTCCCCATTTTAGCACTATCATGGCACCTATTACAGACTGTATGAAGCAGACAGGGAGGTTCGAATGGTCGGAGGCAGCGGAGGAAGCATTTGAGATGATTAAACACCGACTGACCACCGCCCCTATACTGATTCTACCGGATTTCCAACAGCCTTTTGAGCTGCATTCTGATGCTTCAAAATTGGGGATTGGAGCAGTGCTAAGTCAGGGCGGAAGACCAATCGCATACTTCAGTGAGAAACTGTCCGGAGCCAAACTGAATTACAGCACTTATGATGTAGAGTTCTATGCAGTCGTGCAGGCTGTTAAACATTGGAGGCATTATCTGTTTCAGAGGGAATTCGTCTTGTACACTGATCATGAGGCGCTCAAACATCTGCACAGTCAGGATAAAGTCTCAGCAAGACATGCTAGTTGGGTTGCCTATTTGCAGCAGTTCACATTTGTAGTCAAGCACAAGTCGGGGGTGGCAAATAAGGTGGCTGATGCGTTGAGCAGGAGGAAGACTTTGCTGGCTCGCATGACAGTCCAGGTACCGGGGTTTGAAAATTTTTCTGAATTGTTTGAGTCTGACCCGTACTTTGCTGCTGTCTTAAACAAAGTGGAAGCAGGAGAACGGACAGATTTCCATCTGCAGAATGGGTTTCTGTTCAAAAGGAACAGGTTGTGTATTCCTGATTGCAGTTTGAGGCTCCAGATCATCCAGGAGATGCATAATGAAGGTCATGTTGGTCGGGACAGAACGTTGCAGTTGGTGCAGTCTAACTATTTTTGGCCTTCCATGCGCAAAGAAGTGGAGAAATTTGTGCAGCGTTGCCGGGTTTGTCAGATTTCGAAGGGCACAGCCACAAACGCCGGATTGTATATGCCATTACCAGTACCGTCACAGCCATGGGTGGATATCAGTATGGATTTTGTATTGGGCTTGCCGCGTACTCAGCGTGGTAACGACTCCATTTTTGTGGTGGTGGACAGGTTCTCGAAGATGGTGCATTTTATTCCGTGTAAAAAGACGACGGATGCAGTTAAAATGGCGCAGTTGTTCTTTCGAGAGGTGTATAAGTTGCATGGGCTGCCCGAGTCCATTGTTTCGGATCGGGATACGCGGTTTCTGAGTCACTCTTGGCGGAGTTTGTGGAAAATGGTGAACACTCAGCTGAACTTTAGCAGTGCATATCATCCTCAAACGGATGGGCAAATGGAAGTGGTGAACCGTTCCCTAGGCAATCTGTTACGCTGCTTGGTTGGTGAACATGTGAAGAGCTGGGATTTGAAGCTGTGTCTAGCGGAGTTTGCTCACAATCATGCAGTGAACCGGAGCACGGGGTTCAGTCCCTTTGCAATAGTCTACTCGGTTATTCCTAAAGGGCCACTGGACTTGTTGCCTTTGCCTTCTCAGAATAAGCTCCATGGCAAGGCGGAGGATTTTGTTGGTAGTTTGCAGGAAGTCCATGAAGCAGTGCGCAACAATTTGCGGGCCTCGGCTGCCCAGTATAAGAAGGCTGCAGACAAAAAAAGGCGACATGTGGAGTTTGAAGTGGGCGACTTTGTTTGGGCTGTGCTGAGCAAGGATCGCTTTTCTGTTGGCGACTACAACAAGCTGTCCGCTCGCAAGGTTGGGCCTGTTGAGATCATTGCAAAAATTAATTCCAATGCCTACCGCTTGAAGTTGCCGAGTTCGATTCGTACACATGATGTTTTCAATGTGAAGCACCTTCTGCCGTATGTCAGTGATTCTTCTGAGGATGAAAATTTGAGGGCGAATTCTGTCCAACCCGGGGAGAATGATGGCGTAGAGGAATTGGCGCTAACCTATTTGGAGAAAGTCGAAAACGGAAAAAAATCAACGAAGCGGTGAAATTTTGCAAGTATCTGATTTGGGCCCAAAATTAGTGGATTTTCAAGGGAATCGGGCTGGTGAACAGGGCCCACGACTATGTGGTGGGCACCACCGGATTTTGGTGAAAAAATGCTGTTTAGACCTTCAATTTTGCGTTTTATTATTTTTAGGGACCTAATTGCAAATTTGTAAAAGTTGTTCCTTTGCTCTGTTATTTTCGAGATTTTTACCCTAGTTTCTAGTTACTATTTAAAGGTTTGTAAGATGAGAATTTCGCAGTTTTGATGAATACGAATTTTATTCCCTTTTTTACTATCTCTTTGAATTTTCGGTAAATTCTAGGGTTAGAAGAATCGTTTCCGGCATCGTGCGCGATCAACGGAACTTGATTGTTTATCCGCTACATCAGATTCCAATGGTAAATTTGTTTGGCAAAGTTTTGATTATCCAACTGATACTCTTTTAGTTGGTCAATCTCTTATGCTCAAGGGCATAAACAAGCTTGTGAGCAGAGCTTCTGAGGTTGAAAACTCCAATGGTCCCTATAGTTTAGTATTGGAGACTAAGAATCTTAATTTGTATTATAAGAGTCCAAATGCTCCTAAACCATTGCTTTACTTTTCGTTTAGGGATTGGTTCATTGTGTCGAATTTAGAGTATCTAACCCTTGGGCCAGAATTAACATTAGACTTCGAAGGGGGAAGTCTTTTTCTGACAAAGGCAAGGTACAACACCACATACACATAGTTAAGACTAGAAATAGATGGGAACATTAGGCTTCACACTTACGATAATGAAGCAGATTGAAGCGCTTGGCAGGTGACTTACACTTTGTTTGACAGAAATGAATGGGAAACGGAATGCCAACTGCCTGAAAGATGCGGAAACTTTGGTCTTTGCGAAGATAATCAATGTGTTGCTAGTCCCTTGCCAAAATGATTGATGGGTTGGAGCAAGAAATGCGAGCCACCAAAACTAACCTCTTGTGATGTGAAAGATTTTAGTTATTATAAACTTGAAGGTGTTGATCATTTTATGAGCAAGTACACTAATGGAAATGGACCTGTGAAGCAGGATGATTGTAGCAACAAGTGCGCAAGGGATTGTAAGTGTTTGGGCTATTTCTACCACACCCAAACTTCAAGGTGTTGGCTTGCCTATGATCTCAAGACTCTGACCAAGGTTGACAATTCAACACATTTGGCCTACATCAAGGCACCAAAAGCAAGTATCAAACACCAGCTGCTATTTCCCATGGTTGATATGTGATTACTCTTGAATCATGTAATAATTTTAGAAAGAGGAAATGCTTTTTCTATTTACTTTAGCAAGTGTAGTATTGTCAGGCTCAGCTTTTGCTCTTTATATATGAGTATTAAGTGTGTGTGAGCCCATCTAAGAAACTACATTTTTAATCCTCCGTTTGCTATTTCTAATATTTTTTTTCCCTTTTTTTTTCAATTCAATTTATCTTTCGAAGATTCCCAGGTTTCCTCAACTTATAACTTGTATGAGATGAAAAGTCTTGTAGAAGACACATTGTTGAGTTGTTTACCATAGTGTTTATTATTTTTGATATTTTTGTATATCCAAACTCGGTGATTAAAATGGACTGAGTCACTTTAAAAACCCTTTACTGCTTGACTCATCATTTACGTGTAGACCCAACCAGTCGGACCATAAGCCCGGTAACCCAAGCACGGGTAAATGAGTCAAATGGGTTTAGCCAATACTCAGTTTTTTTGTTTCTTTTGGAATTCTAAATTTTAATAATTAATTAACATTAATATTATTTTAGCTATCATTTAATTAGTGAACCTCAATGGCTTAAAAAAATTCTATCCTCTAATAATGCAACAAAATAGTTGAATTTATGATGGTTGAATATTATTAAGTAGATGAACA
Organism: Euphorbia tirucalli; assembly: GCA_039660915.1. NCBI lineage: Eukaryota > Viridiplantae > Streptophyta > Magnoliopsida > Malpighiales > Euphorbiaceae > Euphorbia > Euphorbia tirucalli. The sequence continues at coordinate 46,503,560 of CM077636.1, forward strand.
TTATTATTAGCAACAATTTTTGTTGTTAGTGTTGGTATTTATCGTGTTTTATGTTTAAATTTTTAGAAAATAATAATTTTTTACATATTTATTAAAAAATGGTTCAACCCCGGTTGAACCTCTAACCTTTGTCTCTCTACCTCTTTCAAGTTGAGTGTTCACGCCGGATTTGATAATAATGGTGTGTCTAATAAATTTTTTGATACATTTATGTTTGATTATGCTCTATTTGTTGTTAATATAAAGTTAATATAATCACAGTACAAAACCAGTATAAAATCAGTATAAAAATAATATATATTAAAAAAAAAGAAAAGAAAAGAAAATGAAAAGAAAAGAAAATGAGTATAACATTAATATAGAAGCGGTATGCATGCAGTATGTACATAATGTGTGTAATATTAGTGCAAAAAATGAAGGTGAAAAAAGATAAAGAAAATAAATATGGATGTCATTTCGAAAAACAAAAAAATAAATAAAACTTTCTAAAATCAAATAATGAAAAAAATATATGGATATAAGAATAAATGAAAAAAGTTAATAATAGAAGGAGAATGAGAAAAGTAGAAATAAGAAAAAGAGAATTTTTTTTAAGAACAGGGGAAACACCTGGATAGGAAAGCTTTATGCTATTATTGTATCTATATTTTATAATAATGCACTTTCAATATTTATTTTTGTATGCTGTCAAGTGTAGTTTTTGAAAATAATAAGGCTTTTTACATAAATACTTACCTTTTGGTATTATATAACTTTTTTACAAACAAAGCAAAAGTTTACATAAATACATAAAAAAAACTTTCCAAAATTTCAAAAATACCTAAAAAACTTATTCCTCTTTTACGTGATTTTTACCCAAAAAAACAACAAAAGCAAAAAATCATAATATGCAAAATACCTCCTTCAATTTGTCTACGTTTCTCTCTCCTTTTTTTTTATAATTTTTAATCTAATTTTGCATTTATCTCTCAATCCGTTTATTTTTTTGTTATGCGACTTTAGAATTTTTTTTTTAATCTTCGAAACAAACTCCATATGTATATACTTTTTCCGATATATTTTTTCCATTAACATATAACTAATTATACCTTTGTATCTTAAGGTATAACTAAGGTATAATTAAGGTATAACTAATGTATAATCAATGTAATAGTATATCTTAAGGTATAACTAAAGTATAATTGAGGTATAACAAAGGTATAAACACTGTAATAGTGTATCTTAAGATATAAGAAGTGTATAAACAGTGTATAACAATGTATAATCAATGTAATAGTGTATCTCAAGGTATAACTAATGTATAATTAATGTATAACTAAGGTATAATTAAGATATAACTAAGGTATAAACACTATAATAGTGTATCTTACGGTATAATTAAGGTATAACTAATGTATAATCAATGTAATAGTGTATCTTAAGGTATAATTAAGGTATAACAAAGATATAATCACAGTAATAATATATCTTAAGATATAATTAAGGTATAAGTAAGGTATAATCAATATAATAATGTATCTTAGGGTATAAATAAGGAATAACTAAGGTATAATCACTAGAATAGTGTATCTTAAGGTATAATTAAGGTATAATCAATGTAATAGTGTATCTCAAGGTATAAGAAGTGTATAAACAGTGTATAACAATGTATAAGAAGTGCATAAATAATGTATAAACAATGTATAAGAAGTGTATAAATAGTGTACAAACAATGTATAATAATATATAAAAAGTGTATAACAATGTATAACAGTGTATAAGAAGTTTATAAACAGTGTATAAAAAGCGTATAAACAGTGTATAAACAGCGTATAACAATGTATAAATAGCATATAACAATACATAAGAAGCGTATAACAATGTATAACAATGTATAAGAAGTGTATAAGAAGTGTATAAGAAGTGCATAAAAAATGTATAAACAATGTATAACAATATATAAGAAGCGTATAACAATGTATAACAGTACATAAGAAGTGTATAACAATGTATAACAGTTTATAAGAAGTGTATAAACAGTGTATAAGAAGTGTATAAATAGTATATAACCAATGTATAATAGTATATAACAATATAAGTGCAGTCCCAAAATTGCAATCCTAAAATGCAGTCTCAAAATTGCAGTCCTAAAATGCAGTCCCAAAAATTGCAGTCCCAAAAAACAGTCCCAAAATTGCAGTCCTAAAATGCAGTCCCAAAATTGTAGTCCTAAAATGCAGTCCTAAAGTGCAGATGTAGTCCCAAAATTGCAATCCTAAAATGCAGTAATAAAATACAGATGCAGTCCCAAAATTGAAATGCAGTCCTAAAGTACAGATGCAACCCCAAAATTGCAGTCATAAAATGCAGTCTGAAAGTGCAGATACAGTCCAAAATTAAAATGCAGTCATAAAGTACAAATGCAGTCCCAAAATTGAAATGCAATCCTAAAGTGCATATGCAGTCCTAAAGTGCAAATGCAGTCCAAAATTGAAATTGGTCGGTTGTCGAATCCGCCAAAGATAAATTTATAAGTCTCACTTAACCCTTAAACAATTGAATTTGTAGTAAGTAAGTTGAGGTCGAATCCAAAGGAGTTAATACTTGATTAAATATTGCTAAATACCATTAAAATTTAAACAAACAAATAATAAAAATGGGGGGGGGGGGGGAGGGGGGCGGGGTTTTGAGAATTGATTGAATTAATAATAAACTACAATATAAAGAAGTAACAAATTTTGAATATTAAAATAAAACTGAGTTTAATATGAAAACATAATAAATCAATTAATGTTAAACATCATTTAAGGCAATTCTTCGGCTTGGATTTAACGGGATTGATCATTGATTGAGAAAAATAATTTAATTTCTCCAGATTAGTTATAACCCTTAGCTTATCGCACCCGGATCAACTTTTCATGGTGTGGGATTTGTCCAGCATGGCTTAAACACTTCCCTATTCTACAAACAACCCTTCCTTAGCAGCTAGGATTTAATTTCCTGAAAGCATTAAGTTCTAGAAAACCCTAATCTAAACCAACTAATTCCTAGTGATATTGATTTAAGTTTAAATTCTTATTCCTTTTATTGTTCTAGATACAATGAATTGAATGATTACGAATCCCATTCAATAATAACAAATCATTAATTTGCAATCCAAACAACTGGCTAGGAAATTTAAATCATAAAATGACAAAAGAGAGAAATCCCTCTTGAAGCAAGAATAAGAATATGGAGAATTAAATTGAAAGATAAAGTTTAGAACAATCTCACAATCAAATATATCAAAGCGTTGAATCTCTTAGATGAAAGAAGAAAATTAGCTGCTCATTGATGCTGATAAAACTCTCAAGAAAAGAAAAAAATTGTATTCTGATTTTTTCTGCTCTCCAAAACTAACATCTCTCCCCTATTTATCCAACCCTAAAGACCACAAAAATTAAAGATTTTCCCAAAATAGCCTCTTTAATTCACGTCCAACTTCTCTAAATTAGGGCCTTAATCTGCTTCAACTTTTGCCGGCCCGTAATTAGAAAAGATCCTGAACAGCCCCTGACGGAAGAAATTTAGCCTTGGGCAAGGTTAAAACCGGAGAAATGCACTTCAGCTCCAGTTTGGCCAAATCTCCAATTAAGCATTTGCAAATATAAAAACAAACACAACAGTAGAAAGCCCATAGAATATGCCAAAATATACCCATTTAAGCCCCTAAAACTAAGCCAAAATATGCAAAATATAACATATAACACATCCCCACACCTAAACCATGCTTACCCTCAAGTATGGACCAAAAGGAATAAAATCAAAATCTGCTCAATTCACCTAAGAACAGTTCCCAAATTGCTTGAACAAGATAAAGAAGTATTGGACCCAAAAAGGTTCACATAAAGCAATCAAACTAACTAAACATCCCTTAAAAAATGCACACAAAGCACAAATTGCCTTCAATAATTTTTAACTCCCATTACTAAGCCACAACAATTTAAGCACACAATCAATTTAGGTTTCACTTTTCAAAATTCACACCTTGCAAATAGGAAGTCAAGCCAAGAACAATCCTAGGAATCTATCAAACAAATTATTTCAATGCTAAAAGAGAGGGAAAAACAGAAAATTAAAAAAAAAATTCTTCCTTTCTTTTACTTTAATAATATATGTATTTTCTTTATTTTTATTTTGCTTACTTCAAGCTGTAGGAGCCCTTTTTACGTGAAGATACCCGGTTCTGACCCGCATATACCCGGTTACTCAGGCAAGACAAACCTTGGTGGCTACTAGCTCGACTCATGGCACATTGGACGGAACCTTTATTGACAAAGCAAAAAAGGGAAAATTTTCTTTCTTTTTTTTAATGGAATATCCCCTCCTTTTAACAAAGAAACAAATGCGATTTGATTTCCTAAGAAGCCCTAACACAGCCCAAATTAAGCAAGATGGCAATTTTCAAGCTCATGCAAAGAATTGGATATTTCGATATTCAAATTAAGGCTTGACAACAGAAAATCATAAAAAATTTCTAGCTATTATGCATGGCACACATTGAAGTTCAGATTTTGTTAGCTGATAACTTTTTTTAAACAACTTTCAGATCAGTACTTCTTTAATTACCAAAATTCTAAGGAACCATTCTCAGGCAAAATCATCCTCAAGGTCAGAAAAAAAATTTCAAATTACAAAACTAAGCATTCACCAATAGATTTTTATATATATATTTTTTTCAAAAACAGCCCCTAAAAACATCCCCACACCCAAAGACAGCTTGTCCCTAAGCTAAAGTCAGACAGATGAGCAAAAATGGAAGAAGGGAAGAGCATGCCTGAGGGGAGTGGCTACGGGAAACACTCAAGGGCGATGGGAAGGAGGAATGAATCCCACATGCTCAAAGTAAGCGGACATGTCCGCTTGGAGAGACTAAATCAGCTGCAAAACAACGCCCAACCGGTCGTCGGTAGGTGGTTGAGGTGGGTTTAGCATGCGCGAAGAAGTGGCCTTAGTAAATCTATGTGGTTTGGAGGGAGCCAGAGATCCTGCATCCATAAAATACTAGATGCCACTGACCGTGCGGGTGACTAACCACAGGTCTGCAAGTAATCTCAAATCTAAAGCAGGCAATGTACACACACAGCGCAGAGATGTAGATTGGGTGTCAAAACCAAGTATGCGAACAGCTGAACTTGTAACCCAGGAACCTATAACTTCTTGGGGTTAGCAACTAAAGCATGGAACTTATTCGCAATCCAATAACCCAAATTGACTTTCCTATTTTCTATCATGCACCACAAGAAAAATAGCTCAGAATTTGTAGTCACAGTAGTGTCATCATTTCGTGCAGAAAACAGGTAGGCTAAAATCCTATGAATGTGACAATTAAGTTAGCCTTGGATTTTCCAGGCTTAAACACCAAATATTCATTTTCACATAAGGCACAATAAACGGCACCAGCATCAAAGTCAGCAGGATAATCACATAAATACTCCTTATATGCATCTAATTTGACAAAATCAATAGTGAGAAACCCCAAACCAACATTCAAAGAAGTAACAGACAGATTATGCATATTTCCAAGCAATTGAAAATGCAAAATGGGGGCATCCAAATCAAAGTCATCATCAATAGAAAAATTAAAGGAATTGTAGAATTCCAAAGTCAATGAATTGTACACGGGGAAATTAAAATTCAGCAAGAAATCCTTCTACCCAACATTTGTAAGCAAACGAAAAACTTCAGCAGTCAAATGGAGCTCATTCATGGCAGGAATAGAAAATATTCCGGCTGAAATAAACAGATAGTTGAGAAGGGTTTGATACCTCTGTGTGTGAGCAGGATTCGAGAACTCCAGAGGGGGAGGAGGATGGTATGAGCTCTGCCCTTTTCTCAACTTCTGCTGCTTTTGCTTGGGTTTTGGGCTTGGGCTGCTGGATTCAGTGTGGCTCGCACTGTGCTCGCTATCAGGGGATAGGTTGGCAGAAGTGTCAGCCTCCGTCGAAGAAGAGGGAACAGGAGGCGCTAGTGTTTTCTGGAAGGAAGACGACTGGGTTCTGACCGGTGGTGGGTCAGATAATGGTTGCGGCATTAGCTTTGGCGCATCGGGATTCACAGACCTACTGTTAGTGCGTTTTAGTCGCCCCATGGGTGTGAAACGGTGGTGAGAGGAAATAGAAGGTAGGGCCGGTGAATAAAAGGTGGGTACAGGTTGGACGGTCAGTGGATGTGAGCGATGAAGGCATTGTAGACGGTCGTGGAACTGGCGGCAATGGTTATGTTAGGGTGTTAGGGTTTCGGTAGTGGGGTGTTAGAGAAGATGGAAGTGAAAATGTGAGGTGGAGTTAGGAAGTGAGAGTTAAAATGTGGGTGTTGGTAAATGTGGATATTTTTTTTAACCTAAAGTATTTGGATATTAAAGCCCGTATAACCCTTCTTCCATTGAAATAATCCAGCCCAATAAAATAATTAAATGGGTCTTGGAAAGAAATATCCATAGTCAAGCCCTGAAGCTCTCAAAATCTCCACAGCCAGACTTCTTGAAGCCTTTATTTAAGAACAAAATATGTAGGAAAACCCATAAAACATAAGGTTGAATATGACAGTTATGGCAGTTAACAAAAAGAAAAGAAAAGAAAAGAAATAAATTAGCCCTGCTCAAGGCTAAATCGGGTTGCCTCCCAAAAGCGCCTCTATTTACTGTCTGTGGCTAGACCTCCATCCCTAAGGCTTAGGGCTCCTCAGGGGGCTTCTCCAACCGAACTTCTTGCTCCTGTACTGATACAAAGCCCTAGTAGAATGGTTTGAGCCGGTGGCCATTAACCTTAAAAATTTTACCGGTAGCCAGGCTTTGAATTTCAACTACACAATGGTCATAAAGTTGAACTACCAAGAACGGACCAATCCACCTAGAACGTAACTTTCCCTGAAATAGCCTTAATCGGGATTGGAAAAGTAAAATCTTCTGTCCTACTGTAAATTGTTTCCGGCTTAGCATTTTATCATGGAATTTCTTAGTGCCATCCTTGTAGATCCTTGAACTTTCATAAGCTTCATTTCTCAGCTCCTCCAACTCGACTAATTCCAATTTTCTTTCTTCTTCAGTAGCATCATAAGATACATTGCATTTCTTGTTGGCCCAAAATGCCTTGTGTTCCAATTCCACCAGAAGATGGCATGCCTTTCCAAAAACCATTATGTAGGGAGACATACCGATAGGTTTTTTGTAAGCTGTCTGATAAGCCCACAAGGCATCTTCTAATTTAATGCTCCAGTCCTTTCGAGTGAGGTTCACTGTTTTACTTAAGATAGATTTCAAATCCCGATTGGAAACTTTAGCCTGTCCTTTAGTCTGTAGGTGATATGCTGTTGAGACTCGGTGGCTAACTCCATATTTCTTAAGTAATTTTGCCAGAATTCGGTTGCAAAAATGCATTCCCCTATCACTGATCAGAACTTTGGTGTCCAGAGCGGCTAAAGATATGTGATTTAATGAAAAGAACCACTGTTTGGGAGTCATCTTTCCTTGTGGCCTTCGCCTCTACCCACTTTGAAACATAATCCACTTCCAAAATAATGTATAAATTTCCATAGGAATTGGGAAAGGGTCCCATGAAGTCTATCCCCCAAATGTCAAATATCTCATATGATACAATAGAGGTGAGAGGCATCTGATCCCTGTGACTTAAATTCCCCATTCGCTGATAATTGGAACATGACTTACAGTAGAGGTAGGCATCCCTAAAAATTGTAGGTCAGAATAGCCCACTCTCTAACACCTTCCTTGTAGTACGTTTAGGACCAAAGTGACCCCTACAGGCTTCAGAATGGCAGAACTTCAATACTGAATGAACCTCATTATCTGGGATGCATTGTCTGATAACTTGAACCGAGCAATATCTCCAAAGATACGGCTCATCCCAAGCATAATACCTTGCATCCTTTCTGAGCTTATCCTTTTCTGCACGTGACAGATCATCAGGAATAGTACCTGTGACACCAAATCAGCATACCAAGGAATAAGTGCATTGACTTGAAATAACCTCTCATCCGGAAATTCTTCCTTCAATGGCTCCGTTTCTATTTCTTGAACTAGACGACCGAGGTGATCAGCTACCAGGTTCTCAGAGCCCTTTTTGTCACGGGTCTCAAGGTCAAACTCCTGGAGTAGAAGTATCCATCTTATCAAACACAGTTTTGCTTTTTTCTTTGCCAACAGATACCTCAAGGCCGCGTGGTCAGAATATACGACTACCTTGGCTCCCAACAAATAAGACTGAAACTTCTCTAACATGAATACTACTGCTAAAAGCTCTTTCTCTGTGGTGGAATAATTGACCTGAGCATTGTCAAGTGTCCTGGATGCATAGTAAATGACATGAGGCTTCTTATTGATTCTCTATCCAAGCACAGCTCTGATAGCATAGTTGCTTATGTCACATATGATTTCAAAAGGGATGGTTCCAATCAGATGAAGTGAGTATGGGAGCTGATGTCAGCTTCGCTTTATGTGTATCAAAAGCATCCTGGCATTCCTGGCTGAACTTGAAAGTTGCATCCTTCTGCAGCAATTTACACAGGGGCTATGTAATCTTTGAAAATCTTTATATGAACCGCCTGTGAAAACCTGCATGGATAAGAAAAGAACGAACTTCCCGGACATTGCAGGGGTAAGGTAAGGACTGAATAACATCAATTTTAGCCTTATCTACTTCGATACCCCTAGATGACACAATATGTCCCAAAATTAATCCCCTATCAACCATAAAATGACACTTCTCATAATTCAAAACCAAGTTAGAATCGAGACATCTTTGTAAAATCAACTCAAGGTTGGCTAGGCATTCAAAAAAATAATTCCCATAAACCGTGAAATCATCCATAAAAGCCTCAATTATACTTTCCATATAATTAGAAAAGATACTTACCATACATCACTGGAAAGTGGCCGGTGCGTTACAAAGGATGAATGGCATACCTTCTGAAAGCGAATGTGCCAAATGGACACGTGAAAGTGGTTTTGTCTTGATCTCCAGGAACGATGGGGATTTGATAGAAGCCCGAATAACCAATAAGGCAGCAGTAAAAACTTTTTCCAGCCAACCATTCCAGCACTGATCAAGAAAGGGTAGTGGAAAATAGTCCTTTCGGGTGGAAGAGTTTAGTTTTTGGTAATCAATACAAAACCTCCAGCCATTTTGGACTCTTATGGGAACTATTTCACCCTTCTCATTCTGAACCATGGTTACTTCCGTCTTCTTTGGAACCACTTAAACTGGGCTTACCCGCTTGCTATCAGATATTGGGAAGATTACATCAGCATCCAACATTTTCTGAATTTCCTTCTTCACCACTTCCATCATTGTGGGGTTTAGACGTCTTTGAGCTTGTCTTTTTGGTACTGCATCATCTTCTAAATGGATTTTATGCATACAAGTAGCTAGGCTCAGTCCCTTAATATCAGTAATAGTCCAACCAATTGGTGCTTGTAGCCTTTCAAAGCTGTAACCAATTGCTCTTCCTTTTCAGGTGCCAACTTGTTCGAAATGATCACTGGAAGAGTTTTGTTGTCTCCTATAAATGCATACTTCAAGTGCTGAGGAAGTGCCTTCAATTCTAGTTTCGAGGCCTGTAAAATGGAAGGCAATTGCTGCACATTGGATGTTGAAATTTTTAGACTAGCAATGGTACCTACTAGAATTGGTGAAACAGCTATGTCCTTTGCAATCTCGAGCAGGTCCTCTTGCTGAATATCTTCACCTCCTTCCTTAGAAACATTTTCGCTTAAAAAGACCTGTAATCTGTCATCACCACTAGCTCGAAAAAAGTTTTGGGTTAACGGGTCAATTACATCAATGCCACACATAGTAGATATATCATTTTTGTGTTTCATGGCATCATAAACATTAAATTGAACCGTTTTTCCATCAAATTCCATGGACAAAATTCCTTTATGCACATCTATCTTTGTCCTAGCTGTGGTAAGAAATGGTCTCCCTAACAAAATTTCAGATGATTCAGGAGAGCTGTCATCCTCCATATCTAGGATATAAAAATCACAGGGAACACTAAGTCATTCTCCTAAACCAATACATCCTCTAAGACTCCTTTAGAATAAACAAGTGTTCTATAGCCAATTGTATTACTACTCTCGTCTCTTCCAGGGGGCCAACACATAAGGAATCATTAATGGACTTAGGCATGACATTTATTGAAGCTCCTAAGTCACACATAGCTCTATTTATACTGGTGTTACCTATACGACATGAAATAGCAAACATTCCCTTATCCTTACACTTCTGAGGTAAATTTTTCTGTAGGAGAGCTGACACATTGGCTCCTACCACCACTTTTTCAACTCCCTTTAACTTAGATTTATTAACACACAATTCCTTCAAGAATTTAGCATATCTGGGAACTTTTTTAACAGCATCAAGTAAAGGGATATTTACCTCAACCATACGGAAAGTCTCAAGTATGTCTTTATCTTCTCTCATCTTCTTGGACTTTGAAAATCTTTCAGGGAAAGCTGGTGGAATAACTATAGGAGAGGCCTCTTTCACATCCTTATCCTTGAGTGGTCCCTCTTCCTAGCTTTCCTCCAAATTTTTAGCTCCTTTTCTCACTTTAACCTCCAATTCCTTCTATGTTGTCCTTCCTTTCTTCTCAACAGCTCTCAGAAGCTCCTTTCCATTCCTAAGGGTTATTGCACTTGCATTTTGGCAAGGATTATCAATTGTTTGTGAGGGCAGTTTACCCTTAGACTCCAAAGCACTTACTAAAGTTGCTATCTGATTAATCTGCTTCTCTAAGCTTTGAATACTCACCTTGGTTTCTTGCTGATGTTGTTGCATATTAGTTGCTAATGAATGAACAATTTCATCAAGAGACATTCCGGGCTTCTGAGTTGAAGTAGAAGGTTGTTGGCTTCTTAGTTGAAATTGAGGTTGGGGTTGTTGTTAAGGACGATTCCCATAACTGAAGTTACGATGGTCACGCCATCTCGGGTTGTAGGTGTTAGAAAATGGGTCGTATCGCCTCTGATTCTGATGTACAAAACCTGTAACAGCATTTGCTTGTTCTGATCCTACCCCAAGAGTAGGACATGAATCAGTTGTGTGACCTGTGAATGCACAAATGCCACAAACTATAGCCTGGGTCCCTCCTCCAGTCACCAAACTTCACACAAGAGTAGTTAAAGAGTTGGTTTTGTCTTATAAAGAATGAGTGTTCTGGTGGATCCTAGGCGACGTAGTGAAACTAAACCTAGAATCGCACAACTAAGGCAGTGTACCTATCGTTGACAAGTAATAATTCTGGTTGGTCCAGGTATCGATCCCACAGGGAAAAATATTCTGCAAACACTAAACTACTCGGGTTCCTTACGTGTCCTAGGCGGAACTTAATTTTGGGTCTGATTATGCTAACAACTAAATTATCCTACTCCTAGTTGATCTATCCCAGCTTACTTTACACTTGAATTTGGGTTATCAATTGGCGGTTTACCGACCTATGAATGCTAATGGAGATGGCTTTATCAATTAATTAAAATAGATGAATTTAACTCAACAATTAACCCTTAATTATGTTCTTTAGATAATTCAACCTAGCGTGTCTAGATCTTTTAGGTCCTTAGCCGGTTTCCCTTGTTTAGAGGCGGTCTAATTCTAAAGCTCAGAAAATAGGGGCACGTAAATTCCATAGTGTCGTCAATACTAATGGTTTCCTAGGCGTCAATCTATGTAATGCCACAAATATGAACTTAATAAATTAAGATCTTATGAGACTAGATTATCATTAAAGGAATTGCATAAAGAAAAGGTGTAAAAAATTGAAATTAACTTGCAATCAATTGTATTAATCAAGAAAGATGATAAGAATTCAATGTTTACAACCAAACATAATCAATTGCGGAATCAAAAACTAACTTAATCGAATTACAAAAGAGAAGAAGAGGAACTTATGCCCTTTTGGTCCGATTAACTGGATTCCGACGGTGTGATGATGCTTGGGGTGTACCTCTATAGACGAACTCAATCTGGAACCAAGAACGTCGCAAAAGGGGAAGGTTCAATGCAAAACTTCTACCAATTGAGTGTTCAAACTCAAAGAAACAAAGAGTTCAAGTAATCCAACCTAGCTACAAGTTTGTGCTTTACACTTTAAAAGTCTGGAAAAAGATCCATACAACTTAGAAAATAACCTATTTATACAGCTAGGTTAAAACCACTAAACAGAAAAGATGAAAGTAGGGCAACAGCAGAATTCCGGAGCTCGGCACGCTGTGCTGTGGAGGTGGAACGCTGTGCTGTGCAGATTTGGGGGTGGCACACCGTGCTGGTGGTGGTGGCACGCCGTCGTGCCGATCCACTGGATTCTGTCCCTTGGCACGCTAGAATGGCAAGCCATGCCCTCATTGCGGCATGCCGTGCCACCTTGCTTTTCAGCACTTCAAACTTTTCTTTGCCGCCGTTGCTCCAACTTTCGATCCGGGTCATAATGCCTGTCCAAAACAAACATAAAGAAACATAACCGCACCAAAGCCACGGACCACAAAATTGACACATTATCCAAAATTACAAAAACACCCCTAAAAAACACGAAAAATGCTAAAAGTTATGAGAATCTAACCAAAACATAAAAATCACAAAATAAGCAAAAACCAAACAAGCATTCACACAAAGGACTCTAAAAATTGCCGTTCAAACCACGAAATTGCCTAAAAGATAAGGTCAAAAACCGACCTTATCAACCACCCCACACTTAAAGTCTTGCTTGTCCTCAAGCAAATAAACTAAAGACAAAGGAGTAAACTTGCTCGCTTTTACTTGCAAATCCAACTAAGGGTTTAACAGTAAGAAATTCATAAACTCAAGAAGGTAAAGCATCACTTTTGAAATGACACTAGGCGCACTAGGTTCAAAACCACTCAATACCCGAACCCAACAAAATTTAGCTAGTCAAAGGGCGAGGAACAAACAGAGTTTATACGACCACAAAGCACCTCATAAGATGTCACTCTAACGCTCAAGTTCAGGGTGAGGCGGACGAGCACACAAAAACAAACAATGGCACACATCACATAGCGAACTAATGGCAATCCCGGTGAGGTCATTGGTCAAGGAGCAAAATCAGAGAACCTGGGGCTTGTAATATTACGGCTTAGGGTAGGTTTGATAAAAGGGAAGTTTTTAGGTGTACAACTCCTACAAATCAAGTGATATATGTGAATTGACTAAGTACTAAAGACGGGTCATGCAATTTTCAACTCAAAACTAGTCCTAAGAGTGCTTGCTTTGCTATATATATATATCTTCATAACAAGAAATTCAACTAACAATGAGAAGGCCTTATCCACAACCAACGGCCAAAGCACAACCCAACGGGAAAAGAAAAAAAAATGACAAGACATGGGTCAAGGCAATTAGATGATCGCCCTAATCCTTTATTCAAACAAATGAACTGAAAATGGAACACATACACCGGCTTAAAGATGAGAACCGGAAAAACAAGACATGCTTCTACAAACTCCGGTTTTTAAGAAAAGAAGTCGAACATACACATCGACTCTATTTGGGTTTTTTTTTTTTTTTTTGAAACACAACTTTTTCCATAGGACTAGATGTGAAAGAGTTGAAATGCAAATGGTGATGGACCCCAAAATGAATGAACAACTTAGCCAATCACTTGATTTAGGAGAGGATGGTAGGAAAGGAAAATCAAAGTTAATGGTAAAAAGTTAGGATGATAGATTTGGCTTGGTGAAGGTTTTTTAAGTCAAAAAGGTTAATTTAGTGGCTTTGGGTGATCTAAGGGATAAATTAGTAGTTAGGGTTAGGCTCATTTAAGTCAAGGGGTTAATCCTAAGGGTCTCCACATACTAAGCTCTCGATGCCAAGTGCAAAACGACACCGGGTTCTACGATCTAGTGTGCCACGATTGTTTTTACCCTCACAAAGAAATAGAACCAATGTGAAATGGTTCCAAAGGCTCAAATTCTCACAAGTGTACTAGGGGTTGTGTGCTAGGTCGTTTGACTCAACCAATGTTCCAAGGCGTAATCCTAGCTCGATCATGCAAGTAGAGGTAGAGGGTTAATTCCCTAATGCAACCTTAATGACAAATCTAACCAATGGTTACCATCAAGAATCACAAATCACGCACAAACAAGCTAATGACTTGCAATCAACTCCCAATGTCCCTAGCCAATTGCTACCAATCCAAGCACAGAGACTTAGTTTCGAGGGTAAATTAAGCAATGTTACTCAAACGGCAATTGACACAAAAACAACCTAAAACACTATCATACAAAAAAAAAACCAAACCAAAGCACACCTAAAACCAACACAAAACATCCAAATACGCAAAAACACAAACAAACATACGAAATAAAACAACCAAAAAGTGCAATGTAGAAAGAAGCCAAAGAAAGGGAGAAATCCCTTTACCCACCCTACACTTAGATTGCACTTACTTCCAAAAGTACAATGGAAGAAGGAGCAAAATAAGCGGGAAAGGAAAAGGGTTACCTCATATATCGGGTGCTGGTGGTGGTGGCGGCGGGTACGGCCACCCTTGGGCTGCACAAAAACGAGAGGCGAACGCCTCGACAATGGCGAGCTGAGCTGCTTGCCTATCAAGGCGCGCGTTCATCCGCTCCTCGAGCACAAGCTGATGGACAGTTAAACCTTCCAGTTGTTCAATTATACCATCCAACCACCCTTCGATCCGCCCCATAAAATCTAGGCCCACCGAAACATGCTCCTCATCCTCCTCATTATCCTCAGCTTCCTCACCCTCTTCCTCAGTATCTACGTCCATAGAGGCCTTACCCCTGCTCGAACCTCCCGCACTTGAAGTACCTGCAGCTGCCACAACATGTGAAAAAGACAAAATTCCCCTCGAAAGCTTCTTTGGAAGGATGCTATCGAGGTTCTTATAACAAGTATTACTACGAAAGAAACATGCAATACAAGTTACAATATGCCCTAACCCTAGTTCTGACGTAGATCTGTTATGGTGGGTGTATAGGGCTTCCATGATGAAGAAGCCCATGTGCACCTTAACATCATTATGCACATGCCACAGTATTAAAAGTTCAAATGCATTGACCCGGTTGCTTTCAGTTTTGCCTGAAAAATTAAAACACACAAATTTATGGATTAATTGCAGGATTGGGTCATGTAATTGGGAAGTTTTAGCAAACCTAGGTTGGTATACCCCTGGACCTACCATACGCCAAAATTTCTTGGCATCCATATCCTTCAGCCATTTGTAACTATTCCCTTCAATTCCTATGCAAGCCTTAAGGCCCTCAATATCTAAAGAGTGTTCAGCACCAAATAGGCGGAAGGTCATGGTCCTAAGGCCAGTATCAGGGTTTGTTTTGAAGCTTAAAGTGGAGTAGAATTCTAGGTTCAACTCCCTAAAGACAGGTGGATTAGACTTCACAAACTCATACCATCCTAGACTAGTTAATTTAGCACGTACAGCCTCTGACCTATCTTGCACAAATAAAAATTCCCAATCGAAGGTTTGAAAGGGGGTATCTCTAATGGAAACAGAGTTTTGTATGGTTTACCTTCATCAATAGAGAAGAGAGGGAAAGGGCATTTATACTTCCTGGAGAGGCTAGTTAAAGGGGTCATCTGCTGCTCGGGAGGTAATTCTTCGTTTGGCACCGGTTCCGGTGACAAGTCTATGGGCCGTCGTGAAGAACCGTGTCTCCGATCAGCTACAGTCTTCTTCTTCATCTTACTATTGCACAACCATAAAACACAACAAAAATAAAAAACAAAAGAAATCAAATCCAAAGAAACCCTACTTTCATAATACAAACCACTAAATATGAACATATAAAGAAAAAGAAAAATACAATCACCCTATTAAGCAGTAAATCAACCAAAATCAAAGCGAGAAAAGGAAAAAGCAATAAAAAGATTAAAGGAAAATCAAAGCATGAATTCATACCTGGTTTGCAAGGAGAATGATGCAAAATAAAAATTAGGTCAAAATAATAGTTGAAGAGAAGTTGAGAGGAATAAAATGAGAAGGGAAGGAAGAATAAGGGTAGAGAGGGAGAAGGTGAGGGTTGGTTCTAGAGAGAGAAAGTGGAGAGAGAGAGAAAGTGAGAAAGGAATAGAGGAAGAAGAAGAAGAAGAAGTGGTGGGGCGGTTACAAAAAGAGAAATAGGAGAATGGTTTATATAGGCGGGCGAATTTGACCTAAAATTTCAAAACTTAAACGCTCGGCACACGGCGTGCTGAGCAGAGCATATCAACTTACCTGGAAACAGCGTGAGGGCACGATGGCGTGCTGGGTTGGCACGTCGTGCTCCTTTGAAAATCCATTCTTTGGCACGGCGTGCTAAATTTTGGCACAGCGTGCTACTTGCTCTTGCATAATTCTCTTTCAGAACAGCACGACAGCACGTTGGCGTGCTCTATTGGCACGTCGTGCCACCTTGAAAACCCTTACTTTGGCACGACGTGCGGAATTGCAGCACGGCGTGCTGTTTGGCTCTTGCACGCGATTTGTTCCAGTGGCCTGGCACGATTGCGTGCCACACTAGCACGTCACGTGCTACCCCATTCTCACCTTGGCACGAAGTGCCCATGGTGGCACAGCGTGCCATCCTGAATCCTGCCAACCTTTACTTTTTTTTCACATTTTTGATCGAGATTGTGATTGACTTGCTTAGTGACCTATTCCTACACACAAAAACATATTAACACAAAAATTAATGTACAAGGGAAGTACACGTACCTCATTGCTATGTTTATAGTCAGAATAGCTCGACTTCTACGTCCACGATTACTCATTACACATCAGAAAGGAGTAAGACTTGCTTCTCCTCCTTCACTCCTCCACTGACGTAGGGCTTCAACCGATGCCCGTTTACTTGTTGAATTCCCTCCGGGGTTTCAATTTCCACCATCCCGGAGGGATAGACCTTATGCAGGGTAAACGGCCCGTCCACCGACTTCTCAATTTGCCCGGAAATAGTTTCAACCGGGAGTTATACAAGAGCACCAACTCCCCTTGATTGAAACTCTTTTCTATCACATAAACATCAATAGGACAAAAGGAGTCTACAAAATTACAGCTTTCAACATCTAATGGATATTTCATTGAGTTATAGACGTTGATACTTACCTCCTCATTGTGCAACCTAAGAATAATCTTACCTTCCTGGACATCTATCAAAGTCCTACCGGTTGCAAGAAATGGCCTCCCAAGCAAAATGGGCACCGAGCTATCTTCCTCCATATCCATTACCACGAAGTCTGCGGGGAAGATAAACTTGTCCACCTTTACTAACACGTCCTCGACCACCCCTTTTGGCCTCATGAGAGATCTATCCGCCAATTGGAGGGTCATATTGGTCGGCTTTGGGTTTCCCAGTCCGAGTCTCCTGAAAAACGACAGAGGCATCAAATTGATACTTGCACCCAAGTCACATAGGGCATTGGCAATCTCTAAGTTTCCTATCCGGCATGGGATAGTAAAACTGCCCTTATCTTTAAGCTTGGGTGGAATTTTGTTAGTGATAATCGCCGAACATTCCTCTGTTAAAACCACCACTTCGTCCTCGCCTAGCTTTCTTTTCCCTGCCAGAAGTTCTTTAAAGAATTTAGCATAAGAAGGCATCTCTTGGAGAGCCTCAATCAATGGCATATTAAATTCTAACTTCTTAAAAATTTCCAGAAATTTGGAATATTTCTGCCCCAGTTTATCTTTCTTCTCCCTTTGAGGATAAGGGAGTTTAGGCACATAGGCTCTCACTGGGTCAGGAATTTTCCCCTTTTCATTTTTGCTAGGTTCGGGTTCAGAAATCGAGTCGGGGTTGCTTACCTCTCCCGACTCTCCACTTACCTCAGTAGGTTGGGATGGAATATCAGCGTTTTGCACACGGTCCTCCACTTGCCTACCACTTCGCAGGGTTATAGCTTGAGCTGTCTCCCATTTATGTCCCTTAGGGTTTTGTTCAGTTTTACTCGGGAGTGCTCCTTGAGGTCTTTCCTGCCATTCCCTACTCATTTGAGCCACCTGCTTGCCCAAATCCCTACAGTATGCCTCATTATCAGCAAGCCGAGACGAGATGTCTTTTAACAAAGACAAAACCGTCTCATCTTGCTTAGACTGTTGAGGTTGCTGTAAGGATTGATCATTAGGAATAAATGGGGCCTTACCTAACCCTTGCTCATGGTGCTCATGATGGAATCCGGAAGGAGGTCTCAACACATTTTGGTTATTACCATAAGACATGTTCGGGTGTTGATACCTTCTTCCGTAATTGTTATTATTATTGAAATTTTATGGTTAAGAGTTAGAATTATTGTACCTTTGGTTTCCTCCCACAAAACTTACATTCTCGGATGGTTGGGCGAATGAATCGCCCAATGCACATTCATGACCGGGATGCTCCGCTCTACATGATACACACAACACTGGCTGATATTGTGGCCCATTTAAATTCAGGCGGGACATCAACAGGTCCAGCTTCTTGTTCACATGGTCCATGGATGCATCTTGGCATCCCAAATCCGCAGCCCGAACCTCACTCCTTGTTGGCATGTTCAATTGCCACAAGGTACTCTTCCTAGCCAGCTCCGCGATCAACTCCTCGGCTTGCGTAGCAGTCTTCTTAAAAATGTCTCCACCTGCTGAAGAATCAATAATGGCATGGTTAACTGGTGTCAAACCATGATAAAATGTGCTTACCTGAGTGAATCGTGACATATCATGGTAGGGACAGTTCCACAACAACCGTTGAAACCTTTGCCAAGCTTCGTTGAGAGTCTCAGTCCCAAATTGCCGGAATCCTATAATCTCGTTCCTTAACTGAACCGTCTTTGATGGTGGGAAGTAATATGCTAAGAATTGTTCTTCCAATTGATCCCATGAAGTCACAGACCTGGGTCTCAAGGACTTGTACCATTCCATTGCTCCCCCGCATAATGAGAAGGGAAGCAACTTCAACCGCACTGCATCTTGGGGTACCCCACCGATTCGGACTGCATTGGCCACCATGAGAAACCGGTCTAAGTGATCATTAGGGTTATCACTTATTTCGCCACTGAACAGCCCGTTCCCTTGGATCAAATTGATCATACTGGACTTCAACTCAAAGTGGTTAGCAGTGATGGCTGGGAGAACCACTCCGGATCTGTTCCGGGGTCGATGTGGAGCCATGAGATCAGTCATGACCATGTTGTCTCTATCATCACCCCTTCTTCTTTCAAACTCCTCCCGCTCTCGCTGGAGTCACTCTTGCTCAGCTCTTTCCCGTAGCGGTCTCTCCTCTTCCTCACGTTGCTGAAGATCCATTTGGAGAATTCACTCTTGTTGTACTCTACGGTTCCTGCTACAAAAATGTTCAATTTCAAGGTTATAGGGTAAAAGCTCAGGGTGCTGAGAACGAGTTCGCATAAGCTAGCAAGCACACACTCACAAAAAAAAAATAATAATAAAAAAAATATTTGCAACAAATATCCACAGAAAAAAAATTATATAACTATATGCACATAAACAGTACCTAGATCAGCAAATAGACCTTTGGTTCAATGATGCAGGAAAATAAATTTCCCCGGCAACGACGCCAAAAACTTGGTGGATCCTAGGCAAGGTAGTGAAACTAAACCTAGAATCGCACAACGAAGGGAGTGTACCTATCGTTGACAAGTAATAATTCTGGTTGGTCTAGGTATTGATCCCACAGAGAAAAATATTCTGCAAACACTAAACTACTCGGGTTCCTTGCGTGTCTTAGGCGGAACTTAATTTTGGGTCTCATTATGCTAACAACTAAATTATCCTACTCCTAGTTGATCTATCCCAGCTTACTTTGCACTTGAAGTTGGGTTATCAATTGGTGGTTTACCGACCTATGAATGCTAATGGAGATGGCTTTATCAATTCATTAAAATAGATGAATTGAACTCAACAATTAACCCTTAATTATGTTCTTTCGATAATTCAACCTAGCGTGTCTAGATCTTTTAGGTCCTTAGCCGGTTTCCCTTGTTTAGAGGCGGTCTAATTCTAAAGCTCAGAAAATAGGGGCACGTAAATTCCACAGTGTCGTCAATACTAATGGTTTCCTAGGCGTCAATCTATGTAATGCCACAAATATGAACTTAATAAATTAAGATCTTATGAGACTAGATTATCATTAAAGGAATTGCATAAAGAAAAGGTGTAAAAAATTGAAATTAACTTGCAATCAATTGTATTAATCAAGAAAGATGATAAGAATTCAATGTTTACAACCAAACATAATCAATTGTGGAATCAAAAACTAACTTAAAATGTTTACAACCAAACATAATCAATTGTGGAATCAAAAACTAACTTAATCGAATTACAAAAGAGAAGAAGAGGAACTTATGCCCTTTTGGTCTGATTAACCGGATTCCGACGGTGTGACAATGCTTGGGGTGTACCTCTATAGATAACTCAATCTAGAACCAAGAACGTCGCAAAAGGGGAAGGTTCAATGCAAAACTTCTACCAATTGAGGGTTCAAACTCAAAGAAACAAAGAGTTCAAGCAATCCAACCTAGCTACAAGTTTGTGCTTTACACTTTAAAAGTCTGGAAAAAGATCCATACAACTTAGAAAATAACCTATTTATACGGCTAGGTTAAAACCACTAAACAGAAAAGATGAAAGTAGGGCAACAGCAGAATTCCGGAGCTCGGCACGCCGTGCTGTGGAGGTGGCACGCCGTGTTGTGCGGATTTGGGGGTGGCACGCCGTGCTGGTGGTGGTGGCACGCCGTCGTGCCGATCCACTGGATTCTGTCCCTTGGCATGCTGGAATGGCACGCCGTGCCCTCATTGCGGCAGGCCGTGCCACCTTGCTTTTCAGCACTTTAAACTTTTCTTTGCCGCCGTTGCTCTAACTTTCAGTCCGGGTCATAATGCCTATCCAAAACAAACATAAAGAAACATAACCGCCCCAAAGCCACGGACCACAAAAATTACAAAAACACCCCTAAAAAACACGAAAAATGATAAAAGTTTTGAGAATCTAACCAAAACATAAAAATCACAAAATACGCAAAAACCAAACAAGCATTCACACAAAGGACTCCAAAAATTGCCGTTCAAACCACGAAATTGCCCAAAAGATAAGGTCAAAAACCGACCTTATCATATTCACTTCATGCACCCTCCGAGTAGGTTCAGAAGGACTTTCGAACTGTCTAGAATTCTCAGCTACATTCTGAATTAATTCCCAAGCAGCAACATGCGTCTTGTTTATCAAACATCCTTCACTAGATGCATCAATCATCCTCCTCTCCATAGCCAACATTCCTTGATAAAAATATTGCACTAGGGACTGCTCAGTCATCCCATGTTGTGGACAACTCTCACATAAGCATTTGAAACACTCCCAATAATCATAAAGTTACTCTCCATCCTTTTGCTTGATCCCACTGATTTCTCTACAGAGTGTGGCAGCCTTAGAGGTGGGAAAGAACCTCTCTAAAAACAATCTTGCCATATCAGTCTATGTAGTGACTGATCCTGAAGGTAAGTAGAACAACCAAGCTTTTGCTTTGTCAGCCAATGAAAAGGGAAAGGCCTTTAATTTGAGCAATTCTTCACTAATCCCATTTGGCTTCATCCCCGAACACACTACATGAAACTCCTTTAAATGCATATAAGGATCTTCACTCTCCATCCCATGGAACTTTGGCAACAGATGAATCAGCCCCGATTTTAACTCAAAAACTGCACCTGTTTCAGGATAAGTAATGCAAAGGGGCTGCTGGTCTACAAGTTGAGTATGAAGTTCTCTAAGAGTTAAATTAGCCATAGTCTCTTCCTCAAACTCACATGAAGAACTTACTGAAATTTCAGTCTTAGATTCACTCGATATGATTGCTGAACTTTCTCCTTTCTTTTACAGCCTCGTTTCCTTCCGAAGTCTCCTTGCGGTTTTCTCAATTTCAGCATCGTATTGCAATTCCTTACAGACTTCAGACCTAGTCATAAAGCAAAAGAAAATCAAGTTAAATTAACTCCCCGGCAACGGCGCCAAAATTTGGTCGGTTGTCGAATCCGCCAAAGATAAATTTATAAGTCTCACTTAACCCTTAAACAATTGAATTTGCAGTAGGTAAGTTGAGGTCAAACCTAAAGGAGTTAATACTTGATTAAATATTGCTAACTACCATTAAAATGTAAACAAACAAATAATAAAAGGGGGGGTTTGAGAATTGATTGAATTAATACTAAACTACAATCTAAAGAAGTAACAAATTTTGAATATTAAAATAAAACTGAGTTTAATATGAAAACAGAATAAACCAATTAATGTTAAACATCATCTAAGGCAATTCTTTGGCTTGGATTTAATGGGATTGATCATTGATTAAGAAAAATAATTTAATTTCTCCAGATTAGTTATAACCCTTAGCTTAGCGCACCCGGATCAACTTTTCCGGATGTCGGATTTGTCTATCACGGCTCAAACACTTCCCTATTCGACAAACAACCCTTCCTTAGCAGCTAGGATTTAATTTCCCGAAAGCATTAAATTCTAGAAAAGCCTAATCTAAACCAACCAATTCCTAGTGATATCGATTTAAGTTTAAATTCTTATTCCTTTTGTTGTTCTAGATACAATGAATCGAATGATTACGAATCCCATTCACTGATAACAAATCATTAATTTGCAATCCAAACAACTGGCCAGGAAATTTAAATCACAAAATAACAAAAGAGAGAAATCCCTCTTGAAGCAAGAATAAGAATATGGAGAATTAAATTGAAAGATTAAAGTTTAGAACAATCTCACAATCAAATATATCAAAGCCTTGAATCCCTTAGATGAAAGAAGAAAATTAGCTGCTCATTGATGTTGATAAAACTCTCAAGAAAAGAAAAAAATTGTATTCTGATTTTTTCTGCTCTCTAAAACTAACATCTCTCCCCTATTTATCCAACCTTAAAGACCACAAAATTTAAAGATTTTCCCGAAATAGCCTCTTTAATCCATGTCTAACTTCTCTAAATTAGGGCCTTAATCTCCTTCAATTTTTGCTGGCCCGCAATTAGAAAAGATCCTGAACAGCCCCTGACGGAAGAAATCTAGCCTTGGGCAAGGTTAAAACCAGAGAAATGCACCTCAACTCTAGTCTTGATAAAACCTCGCCCAAATCAGCTTTTATAGCCCAAATCTCCAATTAAGCATCTGCAAATATAAAAACACACACAACAGTAGAAAGCCCATAGAGTATGCCAAAATATACCCATTTAAGCCCCTAAAACTAAGCCAAAATATGCAAAATATAACATATAATAGAAATGCAGTCCTAAATTGCAGATGCAACATTAAATGATCATAAATAGGAAATTTCATACAATGAAGTACTTAAACAAGATTTATAGAGATATAATCAAGAAAAAGACCTAGACAAATAAATTTTAAATTTTTATTCACCCTAACCACTTTTATTAAGAAATTTAAAAAGAAAGCTATAAGAGTAGTCAATTAAATAATAAACAACCAAATATTCAATCAAAATAACAACAGATCATTGAATTGCTACAACTGCACAGCAAAGCATCAGAAAGAGATGCAGGAATACATAAACAACACCAATTACAAGTGTTAGGCATCATCTTGTTTTATGCTGCTCAATGAACTAGTTAATACAAAGTGTAGCCATCATCATAGGAAACATGATATCCTAATCGACAAGGCGGAGCATATTGATCATACTCAGAACAGCAGCTCCATCTTTTCTTCCAATTTGCACTTCCAGTATTTGGTCTGTTACTCTTTTCATTCCATTTGTAAAATATCACTCCAGATGCATCACTCCATTCTCCATCTATCCCTTGGTGTGGTGGAGCCAAAGAAAACAGTCCCTTCTCTCCTGCAAATAACATACCCAACTTAACATCAAACCAACTATTACAAAAATAGAAATCCCCAATTAAAGACTATAATAACTCGAATTTAGGTCAATTTTTATAAGAAATATTTTCAAATGAATGAGAATATGAATCTTAGAAAACATATGTGAAGCAAACATGCCTTTCATTTTCAAGGTCTATTTAAATTCTAAAGCAACAAAAGCATGTCCTAAACTAGAAAGGAATGAATTTGTATCTCAAGTAATCTACATAAATTAAAGGGTTTGACATGAATCAAAATGCAAAATTAACATAAAATTGAAGAGAGGGAAAAGGAAATACAAACCAGTGGTATGGCCATGAAAAGAGCAAGCAGTAAGGGAATTATCAATGTCAAAGTAAAGGACATTGCACCTTAAGCACCGCTTCTTTGTTTCAATGGCAGATTTAGTTCATTTTGTGTAACATGACCTTATTGAAACTTAATTTGTTTGCTTGTAAACAAGATTTTGAGAAAAATACAAAGTCAGTGCCATTGTCGAAATGAGAAAAGCAAAAATAACCAACCAAATATTCAATCAAAATAACAATAGATCATTGAATTTCTATCCTAGAATATAGATGATAGCCAAAGAGATTTCAAACCTTAACATTTAGAATTATACAAATAGAGGAAAGGAATAGTCAATCGGAGTGGGAATCGTCATTGTCGTCGTCATCGTGGTGAAAATCGTAAGCAGAGATATTGGAGGGGTTAGGATTGTAGCAGAGATAGGCTGAAGAAATCAAAAAAAGGTAAGAAAAAAGAAGAACCCAACCAGAGCGTAAAAGAGAATTAGATAAAAAAAACGTAATAATGTAAATAAGAAAAGGTGAGCCACCAAAATAAACCCTGAAACAAAGATAATTTTGACAATTTCCCAAAAAATAATGTCTTTCCTGTGGTAAAAAGCCCAATTGCTAAAGCCTATGCGAGGCCCAAAACTCTTTTGCATATAATAAAGGGTTTTCAACACACATGCCACTTATAATTTCAAAAACTACATAATTGACATATTAAAATATAAATATTAAATATGTTTTATGTCAAAATATAAATTATAATAATAGTTTTTCTCTCTTCTTTATCTATATTTTTACTCTTTACCTTATTTATACTTTTCTCTCTCTCTTATCCTACTTTTTTCTCTTTTTATATAATTAAAAATTAATTTCTTCATTTATTTCTATATATGTTCAGTTTTTCATCATTACATTTTACAAAGTTTTTTTTTTGTTTTTTTGTCCCTCTTTGAAATGAAATCCACATCCATAATTTTTTTTTTGTCTTTGTTTTTGGCACTAATATTGTATACAATTTATAATTACTAATTGTATACTACATGTATATTGTAGATATACTAGTTATGTATTTTGCAACTTATACAGAGATTATACTAGTTTTATACTGCAATATAATGCGATCATACAGGTTTTATATTGCAAACACAATGATTATACTGGTTTTATAATGCAGTCATATTACGATTATACTGTATGTAATATTAGTGCAAAAAATGAAGATAAAAAAATGAAAAAAAAATATAAATATAGATCTCATTTCGAAAAGAAAAAAAAAAGATAAAAAATTTCTAAAACCGAATCATGAAAAAATAAACAGATATAGGGATAAATACAAAATTAGTTTTCAATTATAAAAGAAGAAAGAGAAAAGCGGTGGATAAATTTGTTGGAAAAGAGTTAAAGTGCGTATAAGAGAGATAGAATAAACATAACATATTTACCAATTATGCCATAAGTGTAATTTAACAAAAGTATTTGCTCTAAAAATCCAAAACCATAGTTAGGTGAAAATCTAAGTGCTCTATCATATAAAAAGGGAAATCCTTTTGTATTTATTTACCAAATTAAAGATATATGGGTTAATTTTCTCTATAATAAATTTTGAACAACAAGATAAAGTTGAAACTTTGAATTTTTACATCATCAATAAATTAAATACCAACAAATCTAAAAACAAATCTTGAATTTTTACATCATCAATAAATTAAATACCAACAAATCTAAAAACAAAACTTAATACCAAAAAACTTATCACCTTATTTAATATGCCAATGAACCCGAGAACCATTTAGTATATTTCTTATGGATACATTCTCATAATGCATCACATTATCAAACAAAAGAGACTATTGAACCATCAAGAAATCTAAGAATAGTATGTCATTAGGATCCTAAAATCATAGATCCAAAAAAATATTTCTCAAACTTAACTGCTTTACTTGAAGAACAATTCAAAACAATACTTTTGCAACAAGAGAACATGTCACAAAAATTCTATTTCAAAGAAATTCCTTTGACTAAGAGAAATAATATAACAGCAAGTATCAACCTATATGTAAGTTTAACTAATTTGAGAGTTCAGAGTAATTCCATAAGCAGTCATTTTATAGTCAGTAAACAGATGGACTTCAGCATACCACAATGCTACATATACTTTTTAGCATATATCAAAAATGATTTGGGATTAAAGAAAATTTTATGGCACTATTCAGAACTATTTCCCTATATATGGTGAACACTGAACTATTTTCGGTGTTGTGATCTTTTCGGATAAATCCTCTAACATAGTAAGCGGACACTTTTTTTTCCAAAAATTTTCTTTGACTCTGTCCGCCAGTCAAAAATATGGATCAAAATGTGTCCAAAAATGAGTATAGCAGACTAAACAAGGAATCCCCTTTTGGTGAAATCAAACCTGTCAGTCTGCTGGCCTTGACAAGACAAAACGATGTCCGCTCATTGGGAAATTAGACTTCTTTTTCTTGTCTGCGTCCAACAAAAATGGACTCCTTATCCCTTTTCCCCACCAGTCTGATCTTCAGTGAACAATTCTCCTAGTCGTCTGATCATTTGGAATTTATTTCACCAATCTCCTACCATCTTATTTCTTTTGTTCTATCGACTCTCATTCTCTTCTGATTCAAAAAAAAAAAACTTTTAGCTTCGTCCAAAAAAAAAACTTGAGCCTCTCCTACCATAACCATTTTTCTCAGCTATTCTTCTTCCTCTCTCAAACTGAAACTAGCCATTTCCTGATTATTTTGGTAAGTTATTTTTAATTATAATTTTATTTTATGTTTATATGCTCAATTATTTTGTTAATTTTTCTGTATTATTTTTTTGGTAAATAAGTTGTTTATTTACTGATAACTGATAAATGTAACAATAATTTCAGGTATTAATTGGAATAAAATGGAGCTTTATTGAATTATTTATGGCTAATTAAAGTTAATTTCAGGTTAAAAATTAAAATGGAGTAAAAGTTGTGAAAAAACGAATCGAGCAGGTTCGTGAGCAAGCTAAATCGAGCTGGAGCAGAACTGACCAGAGAGAAAAAAAAAAGTCGGCTGGGATTGGACTATTGTCTTCACCGTGGGCCATAGAGGATAGAGGAGAGAGGGATGTGACTTATTGTGGGAAAAGAGATTTGACTTTGTGAAGATATATTTATTTATTTGCAAATCTAATGAGTGGATGTACTTATTATATTATATTGGGTGGCTAATAATAGCCCATCATTATTAAGTACTTTATTAACATTTTAATCCCTTTTAGGGCATTTTAGTCTTTTGGGAGAGTACTATATATACCTCCCTTGGTTCTAGTTGTAGGATTATTAGTCTTGGTTCTCAACTCTTAGCTAATTTCCTTTGTATTTTCAATTTCAGATTTATATAATAGTAGTAGTATTTTCTTCTTATTTTATTCTTTGCTGAAGCTGATTATGCATGGTGAGTAGTCCACTTAAGCAGGCTTGAGCCAGCTCGGCTGGCAATAGTAAGTACTCCCTCTCCTTGTTTATTATGAGAATTATATGTATGATGTTTGTTTCTTGGTGTGTTTATTTCTCCTTGAGATTAATCACATCATATGCTAGTGGTTAGGATAAGACCGAGAGGAGGTTTTTAACCATGGAATTTCCTTGAAACACATGTACATTTATTGCTGAAGAAATTCGAGTAGATTGCATGCTAGGGGTTTTTATCTCTGAAAAAATGCTTGCTAGAACTTAAAGCGTGATTAAGTGGTTTATTGCTGAAGATATTCAATTAGGCCGCTTGTCATAGTATCCATATGGTCGAAGGTTCCTAGTGTGGCGAGAAGAGAGAGAGAAACCTTAGATCTATGTTCTGAACCCTGCTCATAATAGTTAAGGAGAAGGAATGTACTGAACTTGCTTACTATGCTTGGTTTGGGTCTTTTGCTTTCTTAATATTGTTGTTGTTATTTCTATTCTTGTTACCTTGTACTTAACGATTGGAACTATTACCTTACTGTAAGCACCCGAATTTTTCGTCCGTCCTTTAAAAAAAACGCAGGTGTCACACCAATGTAACTTATAGTCGTGCTACTATCGTTACAGTCGTACAACTGTACAATCGGAGCAGGTGCAGAACACCATGCCCATGACATAAGAAAGAAGAGGGGAAAGATTGGGCAATTAATGCCCGGATTCTGGTGAAGAAAATCAGCAATAAGAAAAAAAAAGACTTTTGACACTTAGAATTTCTGGTCTTAGAGAGAGAGAGAATCAGGAAAAAGGGAAGAAAAAGAAAGAAAAACCACACAAACACAAAACTTCTTTTTCTCTTCTTTTTCTTTATAATTCTTGAGTGTTTAAGTTTAAAATCTGTGAGACATCAATAGGTTAACAACTTAACACTATAAATTCAATCAATCTCGGACTAAAAATCATTAGAATCCTTGACATTTTGGAGATTTTGGACCAAACTTCTCAACCCCAACTCAAGGAGAAAAAGAGCGATTTTAATTGGATTGGAGCGACGCCAGGGGTCAATCCTATGGTGGAAAAGTGCCTAAGAGGTAAACAATCTTTATCCCCTCTATTTTTCATGCTTTTTGGGCGATTGGATGTGATTTTGGGCATTTTTATCCAACTTTTTACGTTTCTATTTCTGGAAATCAAGAACAGTCGTGCGACTGTTCTTGAGTTTGATGAACAGTCGTACAAGTGTTCTTGGTTTCTAGCTATTTTCTTTCAGTTTTGTTTTGAATAAATCTTGTCAAAATTCTGAAGATGGATTGATTTATAGTCGCATGACTATAATTACAGTAGTTACAGTCGCACAACTGTAATGCTCGTCCAGAATTAGAATTTATAGAATAATCCCTAAAAATTTCTAAAAATCCATAAGAATTCAAAAAACCAGAAAATCACCAAAATGAATTTTGTTGTGTGCATTCACTACCTTAGATTTAATTTTCAGTGTATTTGCATTTAGAACAATGCAAAGACGGAGACCCGATTCTCCCGAAAACCGACCCACCTCATATGCTAAAATTAAATTAAACCGGCAAAATTGTTTTCAAAATGATTTTCTCACAAAACCCAAAAATACAGGGACGTTTCGAAACATTTTCCAGGTCTAATCGGGCCGGCTAGTCGAGCCAACCCAGTTATCCCCCTAAATGCATGCCCCCAAATTCTAATTTCCCAATTATGTCCTATTTGAGTCCAACTTGTGGCGTGCCATATATTGTGCTAACCCTCTGTTTTGCAGCTTTTTATTTTTATTTTTTTTATGTATTTGATAGATTTATCCGTGTATCATAGGCGATGTATTTTTAGATGAATTGTGTATTTTAGGAGGTTGTAAAAGTGAGTTCTAGAGTTTTTATTTTTGATTCGATCGGGTTGTAATAATTTAATCATTTACTATTTTAATTTACCTGTATGTGCACTGTATGTTTAACTTAATGCAATAAAATTGACTTTAGAAATTTGAAATATCTTCAAAGAACATTGGCCATATTTATTTTAATTAGACACGAAATAAGGGACTTGTCCAGACCTAGATCTCTGGATAGTGTAGCGGTCGTTCATCTGGTTCAGCTACAATATAAATTTCCCGGTTGAGCTGAGCCAGGTGGCAACTCCTACAATATTCATCGAGACTTAGGTCTCGGTTCTTTTATGAAATAATTCTATGTTTTCCAAAACGCGAATTTCCATTATAAAAACCCCACGCGAGGGAGAGATCCGCCCGAAATAGAGGCGGCCCTTCCGAGAGGGACCCCACGTTCTGTCAAAAACGTCGTCCACTCACGGTGGCGACTCCGCTGGGGAACTCTTACAAAAGTTTTCTTAAAACCTTAAAAGAATTTGACAAGCCCTGAAAAGTGTCTAACTAAAATAAGGTGGATGATTCTTGATTGGTATTTTATTTTTGCATTTTTAGTTAGACATGCTTGAATTAGGTTAAGTATCCAATTTTAGCCTGGTGGATTGTTGAAGTTTCGCTTTTGTTCCTCATGGTCTTAGGGGCACGGATACGAAACACCACCCATAGCCTCATATGAACCCCTTCGTTCGGACCCTTGAGTGGGGAGAAGTGAGGAGTATATTCTACTATGGGAACCTTGATTTTAACCCGACTTGGACCGAACTCATATACGCAGCCTTAGTTGGATTCCCTTAGGATATCAAAATAATTGTGTGAATAAAATAAAATCGCACCTTCATCATCCCCGGTTGATGATCGAAGAGAACCCTACCTAAGACTCGGTTAGAATTTTTGAGACCGACCACGTTTGGAGGAATAAGGTTGGAAGAATTCGTTTTGTGTGCTATGTGTTTCTCGCCGTCCCGTGACACATCACCATTGCTATCTACGCGAGCATAACATACCATAATCACCATTTTCCATACACATGACATACCGTTCATAAAAAATTTTTGTGTGATATTAACCCACATTTTTATGCAACCACGTGCATTTTATTTTTGTGTGAAAACATCAAATCATCCGTTTGCCATTCATACTAACCATTTCTTTCCAAGCCATGATATTAAATTTGTGTGATTAGCATTTTTTCACATAGCATACATAACATCATTATGAATGTCATGCATCCTAACCACGTTTTTGTGCAGCCATTTGCATTTTGTGTGTCATAAGCATTCATGACATATCACCTAAATTAAATTAGGGGCATTCCAAGGACGTCCACCATGATCATCTCATTTCATGACATATCGGGGCATCCCAAAATGCCTGTACTCTGCCAATGCATCGGATTGCATTCGGCCATTCCACCAAATTATTTCATTTAAAAGAGACCACAATGGTCCTAGGTATATTTCCGTGTGATAATCCACACGATGCATTTCATGACATCATACCCATTCATCATAAATATCATATAACACTGTGATCCACATTGGGTTACTTCATGACATTGTTACATCATTCAAGGTGCTCCTCGAGTGCCAGGTTAGTACACATGTAGGGGCATTTCATAACATTACCAAATCATAAAAGGTGTTCCCCGAATGCCTAACCTCTGTCTGTGTCCCTGTTACACATGACTCCCTCATAACATCATTTCATATCATATGCTCAAAAGCATCAGAACTCTATCCATGGGCCAATCCTACGCGACCATTTCATATCATCTCATAGACCTACAAAGTGTCGAACTCTGTCCATGTGTCGGTGCGACCATTTCACAAAATTCATTAGGTGCTCCAAAAGCGCTGAAACCCTGTCCGTGTGGTGGTCCACACGTGTTCTTTTACATAGCATTGGGTGCACTTGGAATGTCCAAAATAAAAAAAAATGAATAAAAAAAAGGTCACATTCATTATCATCCACATTCATGAAGCATCATCCAAGCATTCTCATCCATACCATCCAACCATGCACGTTTTAACCCTAACATTCTTTATATGCATTAAAGCAGAATAAGCTAGAGCGTCCTAGAACAAGATTCCAGACTACAAGAGCACGTGAGAGCGAAAGATCAGTCGAATCAAGCAGCGCAATAGAGTCCGAGGAAGAAGTAGCAATGGCTGATCAAACGCCAAACATTGCTAGTGTTCTGAAGGATTTCTTCCGATCCCAAGACTTCTGGGATATGCTAAAGGAAGAACTGAGGGCTGTTGTTAGGGAAAGTGTTGAAACTAGTAATGGTGGAACCGGGAAAGAAAAAGAGGGGGAGACCTCTCAACATCGAGCTGATGCTTCGGCCAGTATAGAAAAGCTGCAGGAAATCAAGGCAGCAATGGAACAGAAAATGAAGGCCAAATACTCTGAGCTAGATGAGATGCTACCTGAGCTGAAAAAGGGAGCTAATATCAGTTTGGGTTCCAAGCGGGGCGTCAATATGGATGCCATGATAAACAAAGGCATCAAGACATTCCCTGTGGGGTTCCAAGTCCCCAAAATTCCTTCTCACAAAGGGCTCGGATCACCAGAAGCTCACATAAGCCTCTATGCCCGTATAATGCTGACCGCGGGTGCTATCAAACAGCAGTTGGTCAACTTCTTCCCAACAACACTAGAAGAAGGAGCTTTGAACTGGTACAACTCCCTAATGGAGGAAGTACAGTCGGATTGGGGAACATTGTCAGCGGCCTTCATCAAGTATTATAGCTTCAATACAAAGATATAGGTGAAGCTATATGACTTGGAGAGGATTAAGCAGAAGCTCAATGAACCCTTTAATGAGGATTATCAAAGGTGGATGAACAAGATGATCCTGTTGAAGAACCGCCCTAATGAAGATGAACTGATTCAGAAACTGATTAAGGGCAGTAGGGATGTCTACAGAGACAACATAAAGTTCCATGCTTTCAATGAACTTAGCAAGGTCTATAGTATAGCCATGAAAGTTGAGAGGGACGAGGAAGAAAAAGCAGTGAGTCAAAAGGGTGGCAAAAGCTTCAGACACGGTTTAGGGTATCGATCCGCAACTACCACCGGATCAAGCAGTGGATCCGGTTTCAGCTTTACAAACAAAAGCAACCAATCCCCAGAGGATAAACCAACTGAATTTGCTGTAGTGTCTCAACAATAAGGAGATCAAGCTGGAGATTCACAAAATCAGGGTCTATCCCCTTGGACTCTTTCTTTGACCAAGATTTTTGTGAAATGTAAGAACGGCGGTCTTTTGAGTTCTCTGAAGCCATTCGAGAAGCCGGCTGAGACAGACAAAGGCAAATTATGTTCCTATCACAGTGGGGCACCATACGAATGACTGCAAGCAACTACTGAGGGCTATTCGTCAACTGATCACTGATGGGAAAATCATAGAGCCACCTTTGAAGCCTAGTGTTTAGAACAATCCTTTACCCAGCTTTGACTAGTCTATGTGTGTGAAGCTATCGAAGTTGATGATGTAGCAGCAAAAGAAGACCCTCCGTATGTGGAGGATGTTACTTATTTTGATGTATCTGTTTTCATTTTCTATCTTGTTTTGTGAACAATGCAGCCCACAAGGCGTTTAATGTAATGTAATTTGATTTCAATTATTTGTGTGATATTTTCCTGGACGGAACACTGTGCATGCATACAAACATTCATTTAATGCCTTTAGCATACACAACACATCATTACGTGAAATGAACCTAAGGACAGATGACCATCCAAAATGATATCTGTCCTAAAAGACCTCACGACTGATAAGAGAAAGAAAAGAAAAATTGCAAAATACCTAAAAGCATATTAAGACCTTCGCCTAGTCCTATAACGGCACACCTAGATATTGATAAAGGATTGCATGATACAGAATTACAAAGAATCCGAAAAACAAGTCTAGCCAAGCGGAAGTTCCGTAGCCAAAAAAAAAAACAAAACAAAACAAACATGGTTTCAAGTTTCGAAATAGGATCATATGATGTTTCGCACCATGTCATCCCCGATAATGGAACACGAGTTCTAGGGTAACAGTGCAATCATTCCAGAATAAAGGAGAGAGGCATCATGCATCACCTCCGTACCACCTATAAGCCAGTAGGATAGTACAAGCAGCTAACAAGCACATCAAAAAGGTGTTGTAAAACATGGCATCTATCCACAAAGACTAAGTTAGCATGTTACCATTTGTCTCTCAAATACACTGAACTAATGCAAGAGTAATATTAGGGAAACAGTGCAGCCATCAACCTGCAGGATCAAAACGGTCCTACCAAGAAAGACAGAGACCAAGTCATCAACCCCTTCAATCGGGATAGGCTCAGGTTTCCATATAAAAGAAAAAAGAAAAAAAAGAGTCTGATGGATTCAAAATCACGAAAGCAATCCATGCAAAAGTTAGGATGGTGCGGTGAGCACCACCGGCATGAAAATCCTCAGGGACCAGTTGGTGGGAGTCGTGGGTTCGGTCGAGACGGATACCTTACTTTTCTTGTCCTTAATTTCATTTCATATATAATGTGCATTATGCTAAAACATTATCAATGAATGAATGAATGAATGCCTTGCTCTGTTCATTTAAATATCCCAAGTTTGCTTGAAATTGAATTCACATCGTGCATCATATATGGCTATACGCTTATAAGCTTCAGCAACAGCGATGGAGCAACCAAGTCCTACAAGACTTTCCATGATCACCTCATCATCAGAGGGACAACAGAGTAAGTAGACATGGTGCTGCTTCGATTAATCCGCGGTTATCGTCGACATGAACTGAATTGGAAGTCATCTTCAAATTTCACGACATCTTTAAAAAAAAAAAAAAAAAGAAGCTCGCTGAGGTGAAAACCGAAAAGGCATGTCAGGCAAAAATTAGAGCAGCTCGCTAAGCTGAAAACCCATATTGGGCAGTTTAGGCAAAAGTTAGGGCATATGAAAAGCTCGCTAAGGTGAAAACCAAAAAGGTGCCTTAGGCCAAAGTTAGAGCAGCTCACTGAGTTGAAAACCCACTTTGGACGGCTCAGGCAAAATTTAGAGCACTTCCAAATTCATGAAGCCTAGGGGCAGAGAAGGCAAAAACCTCTCCGTCGTTCCCCCAGCAGGAACATTTCATTAATCCCCGAACAAGATCCTTTGCATTATTTCTCAACGACATCATTACCAAGGGCATCATCACTTTCTCTCCAACAGTCATCGTACTTCCTCATTAGCATCATATATCCCTGGCAGGAACGTAAGAATTACACTGAGCCCAAAATTTTGTTTCTCTAACTATGGACGATCAATCGCACAACGTACCTTCCCCAGTAAGAACCTGGAATGTCAAGATTGAGCAAATGGCGCAAAATGAATTTTCTAAAGTTCATTTACACATGCACACATTGAAACATATACATGCATTCAAAACATACATGCATACATGCATATATGTATCATAACCAACCCAAGCACAGGTATCCACCATTATCATCGAGCTATTCCGAACCAGGATCGCTCTCAAAGCATAGATGGCATAATGCCGGGGCATCTATCGGACCTTTAAAATATGAGAAGGATCCACGCAAACTCAAATCTCAACATATCAAGTCTCCAAGGGGCAGAACAATCAAGCCATATTTATCCTTGATCGAAGGGGTAAAAATTTTTGTTTCCAAAATTATCAATCAGGGATAAATACTCATCCTCAAGCCAACATCAAAATTATCATTCCTAAAGCTATCTCCTTACTTCATTCAAGCCAGATTTTGAGCCCTTGAACTCCATTACGTTCAAGCATGGTTTCAAATCCTTGAACCTCTTATTTCATTATTTCGAGTCCATCCAATTCCAGCAAGATTTCAAATTCTCAAAATTTCAGCAGATTGCCTCGGGTAACCTAGGCCCGGTATCGGCTTAGTTCTACATCAAACCCTTTATTTCACTCCAAGCCAGATTTCGAATCCTTGAACTTCTTCAAGCATGATTCCCAATCTTTGCAAACCTCCTCAAGCTTGATTTTGAATCCTTGAAATTACCTCAAGCCTGATTCATAATCCTTGATAAAACCATCCTCAAGCGTGATATTGAATCCTTGAACTCCTTCAAGCCTGATTCATGATTCTTGACAAAACCATCCTCAAGCGTGATTTTGAATCCTTGAACTCCTTCAAGCTTGATTCATGATCCTTGACAAAACACTCATCAAGTGTGATTTTGGATCCTTGAAACCTCTTCAAGCGTGAGTTATAATCCTTGACAAGCCCTCTCAAGCTTGATTTTGGATCCTTGAAACATCTTCAAGCCTGATTCATAATCCTTGACAAACCCTCTCAAGGTTTATTTTGGATCCTTGAAATCCTTCAAGCCTGATTCATAATCCTTGACAAACCCTCTCAAGATTTATTTTGAATTCTTGAAACTCCTTCAAGCCTGATTCATGATCCTTGATAACCCGCCTCAAGCGTGATTTTGGATCCTTGAAACCTCTTCAAGCCTGATTCTTAATCCTTGAAAACCGCCCAAGTCAGGTTTCGGATTCTTGAAAATCAATTCAAGCAAGTTCCTAGATCTTTAAAGCCAATTCAAATCCCCAGTAAAATCCTTGCCTCGGGTAATATAGACCCGGTATCGGCTTATTCCATCCAATCAACTCAATGCGTCACCACGGCAGTGAGGCTTCAGCAACTCAGTTGCATGTTTTATTTCCTGTGTCTGCGGCGCTTTGATTCGCGCTCTCAAATTCATCACGTCAACTATTCTAGACCAAGATCTGGGGGTGAATTTGATCATGCGAGGGGCAGCTGTAAGCGCCTGAATTTTTCATCCGTCCTAAAAAAAAAAGCAGGTGTCACACGACTGTAATTAAAAAATTACAGTCGTATGACTGTACGATCGGAGCAGGTGTAGAACACCATGCCCATGACAAAAGAAAGAAGAGGGGAAAGATTGGGCAATTAATGCCTGGATTCTGGTGAAGAAAATCAGCAATAAGAAAAAAAAAGACTTTTGACACTTAGAATTTTTGGTCTTCGAGAGAGAGAGAGAATTGGGAAAAGGGGAAGAAAAAGAAAGAAAAACCACACAAACACAAAACTTCTTTTTCTCTTCTTTTTCTTTATAATTCTTGAGTGTTTAAGTTTAAAATCTGTGAGACATCAATAGGCTAACAACTTAACACTCTAATTTCAATCAATCTCGGACTAAAAATCATCAGAATCCGTAACATTTTGGAGATTTTGGACCAAACTTCTTAACCCCAACTCAAGGAGAAAATGAGCGATTTTAAGTGGATAGGAGCGACGCCAGGGGTCAATCCTACGATGGAAAAGTGCCTAAGAGGTAAACAATCATTATCCCCTCTATTTTTCATGCTTTCTGGGTGATTGGATGTGATTTTGTGCATTTTTATCCGACTTTTTACGTTTCTGTTTCTGGAAATCAAGAACAGTCATGTGACTGTTCTTGAGTTTGATGAACGGTCGTACGACTGTAAATAGAGTCGTATGAGTGTTCTTGGTTTCCAGCTGTTTTCTTTCAGTTTTATTTTTAATAAATCTTATCGAAATTCTGAAGTTGGATTGATTTATAATCGCACGACTGTAATGCTCGTCCAGAATCAGAATTTCCAGAATAATCCCTAAAAATTTCAAAAAATCCATAAAAATTCAGAAAACCAGAAAATCACCAAAATGAATTCTGTTGTGTGCATTCACTACCTTAGATTTAATTTTCTGTGCATTTGCATTTAGAGCAATGCAACGACGGAGACCCGATTCTCCCAAAAACTGACCCACCTCGCATGCTAAAATTAAATTAAACCGGCAAAATTGTTTTCAAAATGATTTTCTCATAAAATCCAAAAATACAGGATCGTTTCGAAACATTTTCCAGGTCTAATCGGGCCAGCTAGCTGAGCCAACCTGATTATCCCCCTAAATGCATGCCCCCAAATTCTAATTTCCCAATTCTGTCCTGTTTGAGTCCAACTTGTGGCGTGCCATATATTGTGCTAACCCTCTGTTTTGCAGCTTTTTATTTTTATTTTTGATGTATTTGATAGATTTATCTGTGTATCCTAGGCGATTGTATTTTTAGATGAATCATATATTTTAGGCGGTTGTAAAAGTGAGTTCTAGAGTTTTTATTTTTGATTCGATCGGGTTGTAATAATTTAATCATTTACTATTTTACTTTACATGTATGCGCGCTGTATGTTTAACTTAATGCAATAAAATTGTCTTTAGAATTTGAAATATCTTCAAAGAACATTGGCCATATTTATTTTAATTAGACATGAAATAAGAGACTTGTCTGGACCTAGATCTCTGGATAGTGTAGCGGCCGTTCGTCCGGTTCAGCTATAATAAAAATTTCCCAATTGAGCTGAGCCGGATGGCGACTCCTACAATATTCATTGAGACTTAGGTCTCGGTTCTTTTATGAAATAATTCTACGTTTTCCAAAACACAAATTTCCATTATAAAAACCCCATGCGAGGGAGAGGTCCGCCAGAAATCGAGGCGCCCCTTCCGAGAGGGAGTCCGCGTTCCATCGAAAACGTCGTCCGCTCACACTTACTTAGTTATTCTTCTTCATATCTTCATTTTATTTATAAAAGAATTCAATTCTGCTTATTTGCTTGAGAAATAAAGGTTGTTTACTCAGATCCCTGTGAGAGTGATACTTGGTCTTGCCTACATGCTACAACCGACCTAGTGCACTTGCAAGAG
The DNA here is from genome assembly GCA_039660915.1 of Euphorbia tirucalli. Classification (NCBI taxonomy): domain Eukaryota; kingdom Viridiplantae; phylum Streptophyta; class Magnoliopsida; order Malpighiales; family Euphorbiaceae; genus Euphorbia; species Euphorbia tirucalli. Next base: position 46,541,822 of record CM077636.1, read on the forward strand.
TCCAATATTTTTTAGGCAACATTTACTCTTAATTAATTTCTTGTAATTCATCTAGGATTACGATCATCAAATGGGAAAAAAAACTCTAGCACTACAACCATTAAACAACAACCATTGTGAAGCATTAAACCCAAAAAATGTAACTATAAGAATATTTTTTAAATTTTTATTTTGTGCATTTTTTAGAAATTATGTTGTGAATTTCTTTATATTTGTGTAGTATTCTCTTGATAATAATATATATTTGATTTATGCAAAATATATGTATCATCTTGTTTTTTATAAGTAAGGCTGTTGGTTTTTATTATTATAAATTGTGTTAGCTTTATTTTTGTAAAGTTAGAATATAATATTTATATGTTTAGAAAATCTTAAATATACGATATGAACCATATAGTTAGTGAATATAATTTCTGTATTAGTTTATTTAGAAATTGTTATTAGACTTTGAAATATTATATATATATATATATATATATATATATATATATATATAAAATATAATATAAATATAATATAATTTTTTTAATTGTAATTTTAATGTGTAATGTGTATATAATGAATGTTTTTTAATTATATGATAGAATAATGTCGACTTCATTACCAATATATGTTTATTGGGGTGGTCAAAGAATAAAGAATCAATTTGAAATGGATTATGATAAAGGATATTGCAAAGTAATATCAATGAATGGTTCATTTAATCTAAGTGCATTGTTTGATAAGATCAGGACTGTTATGAATGCATCGGCAAATGAAAATTTAATTAGGGTGCAATTTCGAAACCCCGTTGCAATGAATGGCATACAGTTGGTGTATAACTGTTTTGATCTATATGACGATGATGATTTGAATATGATGTTGGGGATAGTTAGCAGTTTATGTAATATCTTGTTCTGTATTGAATTATACGTCAAATGCAATCATAATAGAACTTCTACACGCATGAGGGATATAGCTGGACCATCTAATTCTTAAGCTATTGATTATGATGGTAGTGGTAATGGTAATGGTAGTGGTAGTGGTAGTGGTTGTGGTGGCGATGATAATGATGATAGTGATGATTATGATGATGATTATGAACCTATTGGTATTAATGGTGGTGGTGGTGATGGTGAATCTGATGGTGATGATAGTGAATCTAATGATGTTGATGGTGATAATAGTGAATCTAAGGATTCTGCTGAAGCTGATAATGATAGTGACAGGGTGGAGAGTGAGGAGGAAGGTGAAGAGAATTGTATGGCATCTTCTTCAAATGTTGATAACACTGTGTTACACAATAATTTAATTCCTGCATTTTTTTCCAAATATTCCCCAGCTTACCCAATTTGATTCATCAGCTATGATAGTCCATGCAATTGATGAAAACAAAAGAGACAAGGCTGAATACTATCACATTGGTATGTCATTATTATAATAAAGGATGTCCTTAGAGGTTGCATGCGATGCTGAAGAAGAAAGCTTATTTATGGGAGATCACGAAGTATGTCAGTGAACATACTTGTCATAGGTTGAAAAAGTCTCAAGACAACCGAAATCTTGACACGGTTTACATGTATCCCATAATGGAGGCTATGATTAAGAAGGATCCCTCGTCAAAGGTAAAGGTGATTGTTGAAAACTTTGATGAAAGATATAAGATAAAAATCTCCTACAAGAAGGCATGGTTGGCAAAAAAATAAAGCAATTGAGAAGATATATGGAAGTTTTGATGAGTCATATCACCATCTTCACCCTTGGATTCATACTATAACCAAAATAAACCCCATCTCAATCTACCATATTGCTGATTCTGATCACTTTGTCAATGGTCGATTTATGCCAGGAGTTAAACATTTTCAGTGACTTTTGTTGATTTTGCAACTATGCATTGATGGGTTCAAACATTGTATGCCAGTATTATACGTTGATGCTACTTTTCTAACTGGAAAGTATAAAAGTGTACTACTAGTAGCATCAGTGCTTGATGGTAACAACAACATATTTCCAGTAGCATTTCTTCTAGTTGAAGTTGAAAATAGGGAAAATTAGGAATTCTTCTTGAGTTGTTTACGGAATTTTATTTGCCCAGATATGCCCAATGTTTATGTGGTATCTAATAGGCATGATGGAATCTTAAGAGCTATACAGTGTGAAAAATGAAATATGACACCTCATCGATTCTGCATTCGACATCTATCAAGTAACTACAATAAGCAATTTAAAAATGAAGAAATTAAAAAGTTTATCATCAATGCAGGTATTTAAGACTATTGCTTTATCAATTACCCTAAACCATAATACACAAATTATAGTTTTTATGTTTTGAAATATGTTTTGCTGTTTTTTTAGCATATCAACAGCAACCTTGGAAGTTTAACCAGATGATGAGGTTCCTTTAGGGTAAAGAACCCAATAGCTTTGAATGGTTGAATCAATTTCCAAAGGAGAAATGGGCTCTTGCATTTGATGGTGGTTATTGTTGGGGTAGTATGACAACTAACATTGCTGAATCTACAAATGGGTGGCTGCTAAAAGATATTCAGGGATTACCAATAACAACAATGATGGAAAGCATGGTTTTTAAATTGGTCAAACATTTCGACAGCCAAAGATGTGAAGTCGCATCCCAAATGCAATAGTGATTCTCATATACTACTTTTGCAATAGACATTTTGAGGACAAGGTTTAAAAAGGTACCTAGGCATGTAGTATGAAGCTTTGATTCGAGGAATGGTGTGTATGAGATTAAAACTGCTAGTAGGAATTCAGTAAGGAAGAGGGGACACAAGCAGGTGGTAAATCTTAAAGAAATGAGTTGCAGTGTGGGAAGTTTCAACAATTGAGAATACCATGCTCTTATGCCATTGCTGAGTGTTTGGCATATGGCATTGACCATAGAAAATTTATTTATCCCATTTATAAATTGGAAAACAATATAAAATTTCGGTCCACAGCATTTATGCCACTTGGACAACATGAGTACTAGCCAATAATAAATGGACAAAAACTTGTACCAAATCCAAATTGGATGAGAAAGAAGGGTCGACCAAAAACAACACGGATTCGCAATGAGATGGATTAGAAAGTTACCAGCGCTAACACTACCAGTTTTTATAGTAAATGTGGCTTACCCGGTCATAACACTAGGACATGTGGGCGTGGTTGAATATATTGTAACTATAATGAATATTTTGTAATATTTGTAATATGTTATTCGAAATGCTTACTACTATGAAAATGTGTGTTTTGTGCCTATATTTCCTTAATACTTATAGTAGTTTGGTACCGCTTACTAGTATGTTGAATTAATAATGTGCATCATTTTATTGTATTGACATCAATTGTTTGTGTTTGTAGATATGTTAGGTAATCCACCACCACAGTGAGCATACATCGATCCTGGACCGATTGACCATAGCGTTCTATATACGCAAAGATCACATAGATCCGAGCCAATATGGTTTAATGAAGTACAAATATGTCACTTTCAATTTACATAAATGAATTATTGAAATTTAATAGTGTGTGTTGAATTAAATTGATATTAGTTAAGATCATATTTGGCATTACTTTATAACTTTGTCCAACTAATAATAAAATATAGAACCACTAATTGATTATTATATTGTCACTAGTAAATAATCTCTCACATATAAAAGCATCAACATAAAAAAATAAAGTATAATATCAAATTGTTTATTGATTGGATTGTACATAATATTAAGTTGTAGTAGAGAAATAGGAAAATCATATACGAAGAAGAGGATAAAGAGGAAGAAACTTACAACTGTAATTTGATTGCGCAAAACGTTATATATATTTTTATTTTTCACTATTTATATTCGTATTGACCAATTTATGCCCATATAGTATTTACCTAGTTTAATGTTTTTCTATACATGTAGGGGTATGTATAAGCCATTTATAAACTAGTTTAATGCTTTACTTATGTTATTCATTATTATAATTTTTTGTGATTATATTAGGATGAGGAGACAACACTTATTGGATGGACTCTGCACTTCTACGTGAAGAAGAATTTGATGGACGACTTGAACAATTATTGAGAAAAATAGGTTTCTATGGAGTTGCATGTTTGGGTTTTTTTCAGTGGGACCACCATCTCATTACGGCTCTAATTGAGAGATGGAGTCCTGAGACTCATACTTTTCATCTTTACATTGCAGGATGTTGCTATGCAAATTGGATTACCTACAGATGGTAATCCATTGATTTGCCCACTTCCTATGAAATGGGTTAATGAGTGTGAAAGATTATTAGGTATTCGTCTTCCTAGAAATGTGTTCAAGAAAAATATGCTACAAGTGAGTTGGGTGAATGCTAATTTTCCTGCCATGCCAGCTAATGATAATGAAGAGGACATTGCACATTACATACGTGCATACTTGTTGCAACTTTTATCAAGCATATTGTTTAGTACTAAAACATCAGGTTATGTAAACCTTATATTTTTACCTTTGTTAGAGAATATTGCAACAATTGGTCAGTACAGCTAGGGCGGCAGATGTTTAGCATATTTGTATAAAGAGCTATGTAAAGCCACTCGATACAACACTGCACAAATTGGTGGAGCTTTAATTTTGTTACAGGTATGGGCATATGAGAGATTGCGAGATATATCGCCGAACCTACAGAGTAGAGTTATCACCCTTGGTCTACCACTTGGTCAGCGATACGTATATATAACACTTATGAGATATGTGTGTGTGTGTGTGTGTGTGTGTGTGTGTGTATTTAGTTGTCTTTCTAGTATATTATTTAATTGTTTATCTAGTATACACTCAATTTTGGCAGTACACTATAAATTTTTGAACAATAAAATTGGCAAACTTCTACAAATTTATATTTCTTTCTTATGATATAGTTGTACAATATTGAAAGAAGTTGGGTATGGAAATTAATATCTCCTCAGTAATTACAGATGGAGCACCCCTAAGGATTCCACTGGAGTGCCAACTCATACTCTCAGACATATATGATATTTACTTGATTTAGTTGACAAAGATTTCGTAAGTCATACAAATTAATGTGCATTGATGTTAAAATTTTATGACTCAAAATTTGCTTTAGGATGGTAAAATCATATACATATTTATGTAAACTTGTGTTGCTTGTATTTCACTTGGGAGCCATACACTGATGATATCCGGGAAGCATTACTGGAATATTACTTTGAAGGAAATCAGTTATGGAGAGCTGTTGTCCCATTGATTTGCATGCACATTGTAGAATGGCATCAAACTGACAGAGTACTTCACCAATTTGGATTGCAACAATATATACCTGCTGCACCCAAGCAAACAAGTGAGTTGCATGATATTGAACTTATTCAAGTTAAAAGTTCCATTATGAAAAAAATGTCCTATTAGGTCACAATCTGGAATAATGGGGCAAATTTGATATTTATAGCTCAACCAAGTGCTGAACCACTCCATTATCATTCTGAATATATGGAATGGTATAGGCGTATAACAAGGAGGTGGATTTCTATTAGAGGTGCTACCCATGGTGACACAGTAAGTCACTAAAATTGAAAATTCAGGTGGTTGAGTTTTTTTATGCGTAACTAGATTGTAATAATAAATGTTATGTACAAGTTGATGGAATGGAGTAACTCACCCTAGTTAGAGATTTAGATACTGTGCACAAGATAAGAAACAATATATGTGGGGCACTTGGGGAGGAATGATGTTATGTTCAGGGTTCCCCAACACCTCATCCAGCTTCGACTACTACTTATCCAAATGTTGATGTGAATAAAGATGAACCTGTTGTTGCCACTGGTAGACGCCGCCAACGTAGCAGATCAAGGAGACGTGAGGTCCCACAACTAACTAATCCTTCTTGTGACATTATATCACATCCAGTATCCTACCATTCACATTATTTATATGGAGTTAGCACATTACAACCATCACAATCAACACAACAATATTCATTATGGGTTCCTAACCCATCTGCACCTGGTTCATTTGTTAGTCCATCAAGTCCATCACAATATGTGTTTAACACTTCTTAAAACCCATTTAGACAATAATCTGGGTTAGGCCAATCACATTGGGCTATGCATAGTATGGTTACACCTCGTACTCCTTCTAATATGATATTTCCATCGTTTGCACAACCATCTTCAGTAGAATAGTGTATTGGTATGTCTAGTATGTACTCTCAACAACAACCCACTTTCCCACATTTCAACTATGGAGCAACACCAAATGTTGAATATAATTTATCACAGTACACTGGTCCATCGCAGCCTCCAAATAGAAGCGAACGTAATATTTGATGTTCCATTTTAAATACTGTGTAATATCTTTATATTTTAGTTGGAGAATTATCTATGAATATTTAGAATATTTAATATAAACAATGTGTACTATATTTTTTTTATTCTGCATTTTGGGATGTTCTTGATATATGTAGTATAAAAATACTTTATAAGTTCTTTGGACGTCAAAATAGTGGTCATTAAGATTTATTTTATTAGTTGAAATTTTTTAAATCAAAAGAGTGGTTATTAACATTTTATTAGTTACAATTATTGAAATTAAAAGAGTGGTTATTAAGATTTTATTAGTTTAAATTATTAAATTTATTTATAAAAAGTTAATGAATTTTGATGTAAATCTTAATAATATATACATAATGTGATAAACATAGTTACATATATAAGTAAATCATTTATTTAATTTAATTGTCATAATTTATTAACATGGTGACATATATAAGTGTCATAAACATGGAGTTATAATTTTTATTATGCTAACTTAATTACAAAAACTAAAATGAATAAAAGAGGGAGGAAGTGTTTTGTTAAAAAAAAAAAAGCATTGTCCACACAAGATCCAATTTTCTTATTAGCGAACACAAAGTTTGTCCGATTTTCTGTTTAGCGGACACAATGTACAATATTGCAAATCACGGACCTATCTCTGACTGATTCTCCTGGCATGCAGAAAGTGTGTCCGTATTTGTGGAACTTGGACTCCATGTGTCCGCTTTTACCAAAGTTGGACGTCTTAGTGTCCATTATTTTGACTAGCAGACTCGTTCACGGTGCGGTTTTGACTTCAAATCGAGGTGTTCGCTAACCGTATAAGCGGATTTAACCAGAAACACCACAATCGGGGAAATAGTTCCGGATAGACCATAATGCCATAAATTTCTCTTTAATCTAAAGATGTAAATAGTATAACTTTGGTAGGTATAGTATCTATCATGACATGAATAGCTTGCATACTCATTAAGTGACAGCATGTAGTATCAACATCAAACAAATTTTAGCTAGTATAGTACGCTTTAAGTCACCTGTTAATAATCTTAAGTCATTTTTTCAAACTAAACATCAGTTAGGCAAAATGTACACAGCAGCAAACATGGCAAGCAGCAGACAAAATAGCAATTTTAGTAATCATGTTCAATCGACAAATACCAAAATGATATACAATGTATATGTACTAGGGTTACTAAACATTAATCCAGGAACTAATCTGAATAAGGTACATACTAGGTTTATGACTAAAAACTGAAACAGTATATCGGTATAAAACATGTACACAAAATACAGGTACTTAGAAATTTCCTAACACATAACTAGTCCACGGATAAACAACTTCAGGTGCCATTTATGTTGCAAAATGTATTCTATCAGCAAGCATTTGAATATCAGCAAATCATATGCACGTGCTTGACTAATCAATAGACATAGTTAAAGCACACTACAAACTCTTCACAGCCAAATTTTGAAAAAAAAAATTGATATCACCAGTGGCGAATCCAGGAGGTCAGCTTTGGGGGGGCGAAAATTTCTGTAAAAATTTTCCGGCCGGCGATCAAAAATTTCCGGCCGATCAAAAATTTCTTACCGGCCAACAAACCTGGAATTAATTCAATAACAACACAATTAATTTTATATAACACAAATTCTCAATATATCAATCACAATTCAAATTATAACACAATTAGTTATATTCAATGACAATTTATTACAATCACTAAATTAGAATCCCTAAATGGCTAAACCCCTAATTAATCTATTTATCATATTAATAAAAAAAAATTGATTCAAATAATAGTAATACAATAAAATGCTAACATATTATTTGCAATTCCTAATCCTAAACATCGTAACAATTTCAATCAATCTAATTTTAATTGATAAATTTCAAATTCAATTTAGGGTAAAATATAAAATATTTAGGAATTGAAAAATGAAAATTACCTAATTGAAGAGCCGACAGACGGACGGAGAGCAGCTAACGGAGCGGAGAGTGGCCGGGCGACGGCGACTTGGGTGGGGGAGGCAGTGGAGGAGAAGAAGGAGTTTGTGTTGTAAAAAGGAAGAAATTGTAGAAAGCAAGGATGATAAGGAAATTTATTTTATTTTATTTTATTTTATTTTATTTTTTTTGGTACCCTCCTAGGCAAAATGACATCGTTTTGCCTATGGTATATTAAAAAAAACCCCTAGGCAAAACGACGTCGTTTTGTCTGGGGTTTTTTTTTAAATACCCAGGCAAAACGACGTCGTTTTGCCTCCCAATATAACAAAAATAAAAAAGAAGACGAAAGCCCAAATGCTTTCGTCTTCCTCTGGTTTTGGGGGGGCAAACAGCCCCCCCAACACCAGAGATATGGAAGCAGGGGGCACCGGAAAACACCCCTGCTAGGGGTGTTTTCCGGCGCTTGGGGGGGCAACGGCCTAACCATGCCCCCCCCCCCCCCCCCGCCTCCGCCCCTGGATATCACCAGTGTATAGAAACTAAAAGAGCAACTATAGTAGGCACACTAGTAACTTCTGCAACATAAGCAAGCACCATATGGCCATATATTTGACAGCACTATATCTCGAACTGGTCATAGCAACATGTACTGACACCTGACTCAGCAGGGCATATATGCATTATATTATCATAAACTGTCATATATCAGTAACATAGTAGCAGTAACAACAAAATAACAGAAACATCAACAGGTAGCATATTCAAGAACATAACTTTTCTCCCCTATTAAGAATCAAAAGGGAAGTAAAACTCCTAATAAGTTATAGAATCAGATCAGGGAATAATACCAAAGGGCAAACCAGAAAGCTACAAACCCTAGGAACAAAGGGCAAACCAGAAGGCCGCAAACATAAGGAACTGGTCATATGAATAGAAAATGACAATGGCATGTAGAGTGCCCAAACAAGAACATACTAACGGCATAGAAAAGTATAATTTGGTCAATAAAACCTGTACTTCTCCTTCCTCTGGTTCTTCCTCCGAGGAAGATTCTTCCGACAAGGAAGATTCTTTCAACGATTGCATTGCAGAGATGTAGAATATGACAAGACCCAACTTAGCAATATCACACTCGACCATGAGACTCTGCTGTGAATAAAAGCTGAGTTTAACTTCTTTTGAGAATTTAGTAACGCTGGTGAAAGTTTTCATGTCGTTCAGTTTATATAACAAATATGCAAGCCCATTCACCACTTCAATTCTTTCTTCTTCTGGCTGTAAATTTATATGTACATATCAGCCAAAATGACATCTAAATATAACATATATTCCAAAAAAATACATCCCCATCAAACATTGTTTCACATTTGGGCTAGCTTTAGAGTTGTTTCTGTTAAAAACAAAACATCACATGAGAATACCTTGTCTAATGCGGTATCATGCCAGAACATGAAATATGGAATCCCAATATTGCACCTTGTGGAGAAGTTGATGCAGCGAATAACGAACAAGTTCCTAGGCCTGTTGATCGTGCAGAATTCCAGGAATAAGACCTTCTAAATACTAGAATTGACAAATTCAAAGTATAAAGGAATAAGGGAAAATTTTTATTCAATTCAAATCTGCCTAAGCCTATTACAACTAGGCCTTTATATAGGCAAGAAAATAAGCGAAAACAGTCCAAGGACAAGGAAAGAAAAGCAAAAAAAAAAAAAAGAAGAAACACATGAAAATTTCCTGAAAACTCCAAAAAAATAGAAAAATGCAACTTTGAAGGCCTAACCGTCGTTTTTTGGCCGAAAGCGATGGACGTCGTGAGTTTTGCTCATTGACCCATTTCTAATAAGTTTATACCCAAAAATCACTAAAATCGGTCCATTTTACTATTCACCATAAAACTTGCATAAAAAGGCCAAAGCCTTCTCTTCTACAGCATTCTCTCCTGGCTGAAGAGAATTCACCCTTGAATTTTCATCGTCCGGAGAATCTCTGGTATACGGGATCAAATGCTTGACATTGAATACATCGGTCGTACAGATATGGCTGGGTGGCTTGAGACAATAAGCATTAGAATCAATCTTCTTAACGATCTCCATAGGCCCAATCTTTTTTTACCGACAGCTTGTTGTAATCATTCACCGAAAATCTGTCTTCAGTAAGAACAGCCCATACATAGTCCCCAACTTCAAACTGCACAAGGTGATGCTTCTTATCGACTGCCTGTTTATACTTGGCCGCAGCTCTTTCCAGGTTATCATGGATAGTCCAATGAATTGCCTGCAATTCAATCACAAAAGTCTTAGCCTTCCCATACACCCGAGTCTTATCTTGTAGGGGTAACAAATCAAGAGGACCCCTCAGAACAACCAAATACACCACTGTAAAAGGACTGGATCCAGTGCTATGATTGACAACTTAGTTATGTGCAAACTCGGCTCGACACAATTTCTGATCCCAACTCTTCACATGCTCACCAATAAGACACCGCAACATATTTTCAAGAGACCGATTAACCACTTCAGTTTGGCCATCAGTCTGAGGATGGTATGCGCTATTGAAGTTCAGTTGTGTGTTGACTAACTTCCACAAACTATACCAAAAATAACTAAGAAATCTAGTATCTCTATCGGAAACAATAGACTTAGGCAGTCCGTGAAACCTGTACACCTCGCGAAAGAACAACTGAGCATCATTTACTGCATCTATGGTCTTCTTGCAAGGAATAAAATGCACCATCTGTTGGATATGCCCTAGTTCCGAGGCATTGGACCTTGTAGTTGTATTGTACATTTATTGGATTCATGTATTATACACAGTTTGTGTCATTAATAAAGGCATTAATTCATTTATTATATATATCTTGTGCAGTATTTTAAATGAAGTATCCAATGGACATATCCATATCTATGTTAACAAGTGTCATGCACTTGGCAGTAAGACCATGGATAAGGAAAATGATACGACCATAAAGAGATCCGTAGTGTGTTCCAATCATGGGAATGAATAAAACTAGAGACTATCATTAACCTGGTTGTATGGCGGTGTCTTATCGGTCATTGGACATGGGATGTCAACCAAGTTAATGGGTACATGCAAAAGGGGCATGGTACTGGATAGATCCACTAAACGAGAAATCCACATGGTATAGTATCACAAGTGATTCTCGTGTAGTACTTGTATGGATCCTTTGACCTGACCATATGATGGTGTTGCATGCGACGTCGCATACTTAAGGGTACACCTAAAGGGCCTGTAATAGGGTGCCAAGTATGGGTACTTTCGGGTATGTCACTAAGTATGGCAGTGCTATGGATATGCAGAAGGGATATGTCACTCAGTAGTCCACTGAGAAGATATCACCGGCCTCTTGATGAATGTGACTGATAAGAGTGTGGCCACACCCAGACAAGTCGGAACTTGTTTGTGAGCATCAGTACATTCGGGATCAAGTAAATGTTGGGACATAAAAGAGGGTGATCAATCCATGCCTCTGTGTTGGACACCGATATCAATGACATGGGATATACAAGTTCAAACTACAAGGTTATAATTTCAGTTGGACAACCATCTCCATCTTAATTGGGGACTGCAGTGGCTTGCTAGAGCCCGCCTACAGTCTATAGGCCATAGGCCCACTGCCAACATAAAGATGGGCCCACGGGATCATACACATTGAACGTTTGAACACAGACTTAAGGAATCACCTGTATACTTGGAGTATACATACCGGAGAGAGAGGATTATATTAATTATATTATAAAGATCAATTGGATTGATCAAAATAATAAAATTAATATTTGCATTGGCCTTCTCATAATTAATTAAATTAATTTATGAGATTATTTCCTAGGTGGAAATATTTTGCATGTATAGGTTTACATGTATCTATATTTTATGTATGTCAAAATTAATTACACGGTATAATTAATTGATCAAATTAATTTTAATTTAATTGTATCAAATATATTATTTAGAATAATATACTATGGATGCAAGTTAAATAGAATTGGGTTTGATAATTAATTGGACCTAAGAAATTAATATTGGCCTGGGTTTTAAATGGATAAAAGCCCACATAAAATAAAAGATGGAATTGGGCAGAAATTACAAGGAGAATTTCAGCCTACCCTAGGTAAAATACCTAGGGTAGAATTCGGCCAAGATGGTTGTAACACACTAGCTGAAAATTGCAGCCATCCTCTCCCAAAAATTCTTCGATTCCAACGCTAGCACGGGTCGTGTTCTAGAGCCGTTCATGTACGTGAACGCAGAGGGAATCTGCTTTGATTTCTGCAGCCATCTCTTGAAGAGATACTCCTGGTAAGAGTCAAATCTCTTCTTGTTAAATTTTTGATTTCACAATCTTCATCTCAATTGCTCCTGCGCACGGATTTGAGGAAATTGTTGCGATCTTTCGCTTTTATTCGGATGATTTCTGGTGAAAATCTTAACACCATCTTCAAAAACCAATCAACCACCATAAAAATAGAATCACTGGCCACTGAGTATATGGCAACCCCAACACAAAATCTATACTGATTTCTTCCCACGGTTGAGACGGAATAGGCAAAGTCATGTATAATCTTGCAGTAGTGGCTACTCCCTTAGAAACCTGGCGAATCTGACAATGTTGCATTTACTTATCAACTTCCTTATGTATTGACGGCCAAAAAAAACTAGCCTGTGTCAGCTACAAAGTCCTGTCCCTTCTAACATGTCCTTCTCCATATAACTCCTGGATAATTTTCAAAAGCGGGCTACATTAGGGAATACAAAGTTGGTTCCCTTTAAAAAGAAGAACTCGTCAAGTAGGTGAAAATCTGATGGCTCTCCTGTTTGCACCTTCTGAACAATAGTAGCAAAGTAAGGATCAGTTTCATGTAACTCAACAAAAGTTGCAAAACAAGGAACCTCAACTGAAAGATGACCAATCAACCCTCTTCGCCTACTCAAGGCATCAGCCACCCTATTAAACACACCAGACTTATGCTTAACCACAAAAGTGAATTGTTGAAGATAAGCCACCCATCGAGCATGTCTAGCAGAAATCTTATCTTGGCGGTGTAAATGCCGCAATGCTTCATGGTCAGTAAACAGAACAAACTCCCGCTGAAACAGATAATATCGCCAATGCTTAACTACCTAAACCACCGTATAAAAATCCACATCATAAGTACTTTAACAAAGCTTGGCACCCGACAGCTTTTCACTGAAATAAGCAACTAGTTTCTAATTCTGACTCAATACAGCCCCAATGCCTAACTTCAAAGTATCGGAATGCAACTCAAAAGGCTGCTAGAAATCTAGTAAAACAAGAATAGGGGCTGTAACTAGATGTTCTTTAATTGATTGGAATGCCTCTTCAGCTTGCTCAGCCCATTCAAACTTCCCCTTTTGTTTCATACATTCAGTGATTTGTGCCATAATACTGCTGAAATGTGCAATGAACCACCTATAGAACGAGGCCAAACCATTGAAACTTCTCACATCAGAAACTAAACTAGGTCGATTCCAAGTTTTAATCACCTCCACTTTTACCTCATCTACTTTCAAACCTTCAGCAAAAACAACATAACCTAAAAACAAAACACTGGGCGACATGAATACACACTTTGTAATGACCCAAAATTTATAAATCTCAAATGATATTGTTTGAACTTATAAACAACATAATTGGAGATAAATTTTGGGTTAAGACAATATTTTAGAAGTAACAATTAAGGGCTAAAGTCATGGTGTGAAATAAGAATGAGACAAGTTTGACCGACGGTCAAATTTGTACCCGTAATCGGTAAAAATAAGATCTAAGAATTTCTCAATTAAATATATAAGAGAGCATGATAGCATAATTTAGGGTGGAAATTATGATTATGGTATGTATTGTTTGGTTACGGAATTAAAATACGAGAAAGGGTTAACGAATTAAGTTGTGACGGGGCTTGTGATGATATTTTTCTTCGAGGACTAAAGTGTAATTTTACACCTCTAAACCAAATAAAATCTGATGTAAAATCATATTATATGTATTCTTCTTCTTCTTCTTCTTCTTCTTCAAAACCCATTTTCACCATTTTCCTTAAGGGTCTGCTTGGGAGATGGTTTTTGATGGGAAAGGATGGGAAGGTGACATGGCCACCTTGCTTGGGACTGAGAATTTTTAAGAGGGGATGGAATTTGAGGGTAGCCTTCGTCCCTTTATTTTCCTTCATTTCCCCTGTTTTTAATCCCACCAATTTGGTGGGATTTGGAGAATTGTAAAGATAGAATATATAAATTTACAATTTTGTCCATGTATTTTTTATTATTTATAAAAGGCTTTTTTTATTTAAAGGATACTTAAGTAATTACCACCTCTCCTTTACTTTAAAAAACCATACCCCCCTCCCAAGCAAAGAATTGATTAAATATTTAACATACCACCAAATACTACACCCCACTCTACCATCCCATACTTTATGATTCTTCTGCGCACTCCTCCCAAGCAAACCCTAAGAAACCGAAATCCTTCTCCTTCCTTCAATCCAACACAAGATTCTTGTTAGAAATTGATGAATAAGCTCTCTAAGCTCATCAATGTCACCTATTAAGTCAAGAAAGGGGTGATTTAAAGAAGTTAGGGTTCTTGGTGAATAGTAACCTAAATTTGAGGTAAGTAGAAATTGATGAAATTGAAGCTTTTATGTTAGGATTTAAGGTTAGATAAGAATGTTTTAAGCATTTGATGGTTTATTTATGTCTTATATACCTTGAAACAATTGTGGTTATTTGTAGAGGAACCTAATTCAATTAGGGGAAGAGGAAAAGTGGTAGAAGAAGGCAAGTGAGGGACTTAAGAAGTTTGTGTACACTAATTTTATTTCTATAACTTTTGCTGGAAATTTCAGTTTTGAACACTCTTCATTGTTTGTGACTTTTCTTGTGTTTTACAACTCCGATTTGAGTAATTCTAGTTTTTGTGAACTTTTAAGACAAAGAAAAAGATATATTTAGAAGAAAATTTTGTCAAATTCAATTGTTTTCTAGTTCGAATTCATGGTTGAATTTGATGCATGAATTCTATTTTTGGGCAGAAATCCTTTAAGTATGTTGTGTTTGTGTCGTTATAACTTGGTGTGTATGGTTTGGAATTTCATGTTTCAAAATTTCTAGTAAAGTTAAGATATAGGGGAACATGTTTGTGAAGTTTCTTTTGAATGTTTGGACTGGTTAGAGGTTTAAATTTGGGTTTCAAATTTTATGCTGAAAGCTGTCCAGTTTTTGGAATGAGTAATTTTTGTTTTGTATTGTGGAGTAAATTGCAAATTGTTTTAGTTATCTTGTTTTTGTGATATGATTTTTGGGCTGTTGGTTTTATGAAATTGAGTTTAAATCTTGTTTAATTTATATGAGATAAATTTTATTGCTCTTAGTATTCAAGTAAAGAATGGGTTTGGGTAGATTGGCGACAATAAAGGGTGGTGCAGTACTGTACAAACAATTGGAGTTTTGGCTTCAAGCTTTGGCCAATATTACTGTTATTACTGTTATTGGAGCTTCAACTTCGGGTTTTGGCCTTTACTGTTATTAGAGCTTCGGCTTCGGGCTTGTCCGCCCCTATATCCTATTCCTGTTTATATTTTACTTGAGTTACTTTGGGCAATGGCAATAACAATAATTTTTTATATTATTTTGAGACAGTTGAATAAATAAGAGTTATGACATTTTTATGGAACTATATATATGGTTTTTGAGTTAATTTTATTTATTTATATTTTTTTTTCTTTGAGTGATGTTTTTAAAGGAAAATTAAATGATTGAATTTTGTGAATAAAGTTAGTGTACGCCACTAAGCAAATATGCTTAGCATGTAGTTTGTTTTTCTACACGTAGTTTTGGAGCTCTGTAGATAGTCTGGACCAGTGGTAGAAGTGGATCAAGTATGTGCAGTGCCGAAAGAGAAAGCATATTAAGGTGGATATTTTGTAGAAATGTATTGGTGAACTAGGTAATAGTATGGCATGTACTAAGTGGATATATGTGTAATTTGGAGTTTTTAAATTAAAGAATTGGAGTTGTAAATATATTTATTTTAAGTTTTTTTAAAAAAATTTTGGCATTATATAAGAAGTATGGAAGAATGACGCATGAATTAAATTAATAGGTATTATTGGAGTTTAGCAAGTTATTATAAATATAGGATGATGATTTTGTGACACCCCGATTAAACTAAATGTGTCATGCGTGTTTAGTTTTATTTACAGGGGTGTTACACACTTCTTTATGGCAGCAAACATTCTCTCCAATACTAACAACACTTCTCTTAAATGACGAACATGCTCTTCTTCATTAGCACTATATATCAGAATATCATCAAAGCACATAACCATAAATTTACCAATAAAAGGCCTCAATAACTGGTTCATAACACGTATAAAAGTGCTACGTGCATTAGATAAACCAAAAGGCATGACCATCCACTCATACAGCCCCTCCCTAGTCTTAAATGCAGTTTTCTGCTCATCCCCAAGCCTTATACAAATATGATAATACCTACTTTTCAAATCTAACTTAGTAAAAACAGTTTCTCCACTAAGCTGATCTAACAAATCATCAAGTCAAGGAATAGGAAATCGATACCTAATAGTTATTTTATTGATGGCTCTGCTATCCACACACATCCACCAACTCCCATCTTTCTTTGGAATTAAGAGGGTCGTGACTACACAGGGGCTCAAGCTCTCCCAGATATAACCCTTCAACAGTAGCTCCTCTACCTGCTTCCTCAACTCCTTATGTTCAACTGTACTCATTCTATAATGGGGATGGTTTGGAAGGACAACCCCAGGCTCAAGGTTAATCTGATGTTGATATCACGAGGGAGTGGTAACCCGGCAGGAAGCTCATCCGGAAACAGATCATTAAACTCGCTCAACATAGGCTTAATCTGTTTAGGGATCTCAACCTCCTTCTCAGCTACTTTCCGAACCAATGCATACACCACCTCATTCTCCTACATTGCCTCTTCAAACTGGGATAGAGTCAGCAACACAACACTATCAGCCACTGCACTACTCTTAACCTCCTCCTTCTTCGGGACGAGTAATTTTCACCCCTTCAAACATAAAGGTGTGAGCGTTCGATTTCCCCTGATGGGTCACATCTCGATCATATTGCCACGGTCTCCCTAAAAACAGGTGGTAGGCATCCATGTCTACAATATCACATAACACCTAATCCTTATGTCTAGTTCCCACTAAAAAAGGAACTACTGGTCTCTTAGACACCATCACCTCTCCCCCTTGTTTCAGCCAAGCTAATTTATAGGGTTTTGGATGCTTTTCTATTGCCAAACTCAGTTTTCAAACAACTTTAGTTGACATAATATTCTCACAGCATCCTCCATCAATCACAAATTTGCACACTTTTCCCTTAATGGTGTAAGTGGACTGGAATATATTACTCCTCAGCCATTCATCATCAACAGCGGCTCGTGGTGTCAAACAAGAACACCGCACCACTAAAGTAGTGCCTACATCTCCAATTATCAACTCCTCCTCAATCTCATCTTCCTCATCATAGGCTGGATTATCACAAACACTCGAATCTGCCTCTACACCTTCAGCAGCCTTTACAAACATGGCTCGCTTCCTAGCCTTCTTGCAATCAGCGTACCTGTGCCCCACCTCCCCAGAAGCAAAACACTTCATAGTATTACTTTGACTCGTTCTCCTAGGTGCAGTTTCTAGAGGTTTTACTAGAACCGTCTCTACTACCTTCCTACCGCCTCTACTATCAGAAAACCCAAAACTAAGAAGCTGTAACCTTTTCTCAAGCTGTAAGGCTCGTTGGTGTCATCATAGACATTTAAAGGATCAAAATCATTAACTACTACCCTAATCTATTCCCTCAATCCTCTAATATACCTAGACACCAACTTATCATCGGTCTCCATAATATCACTCCTAGCAATCAACTGATAGAATTCAATTGTGTAGTCATCAACTGATCGACTACCCTGCCTTAAATTCTGTAATCTTTGATACATTAATCTCTGCAAATTTAAGGGTAAAAAGGTAGGTATCATTTGTTTTTTCATCTTTTCCTAAGTTATAATTTTAGGCTTACCCATCGGAAGTCGGGTCTTTTTGACTTGCAACCACCATGCCATCGCCCTCTCTCAAAGTCTAATAGCGACTAATGGTACTCTTCTATCCTCCAGGACTCCCTTGAATTTTAGTACCTCCTCCACCGTCACCAACCAATCCAGGAACTCCTCTGGTTGGAAAGTACCACAAAACTCGGGAATCTCTGTTCTCAACCCGGCCTCCCAACGTTTATCCTCCACCTCTATAGGACGTCTACACTAGTGGTAATCTCCTTTATCCAAATCATCCTCGTCCTCCTCCAATTTGGCAAATGGATTTTAAAGATTATCCATATTAGGGTTAGGGTTTCGTCTATGTCGATGATTCACCGCAAGCAGCCCATCCATACATTCTGCCAATCGATCCATAATGACCTCCATTCTCTGGTCCATCATGGCATTGACACGTTGCTCGAATCACTGCTCTAACTGATTCAGATTGCCATGACCCGCAACCTCGTCAACTCTTCGCTCTCTCCTTGGCGGCATGATGACGGCTAGGGTTTTGGAATTCGGCTCTAATACCAACTGATACAGCGAATAACAAGAGGTTGTCTTAGGCCCATTGATAGCGCACGATTCCAGGAATAAGACCTTCTAAATACTAGAATTGACAAATTCAAAATATAAAGGAATAAGGGAAAATTTTCATTCAATTTAAATCTGACTAATCCTATTACAACCAGACTTTTATATAGGCGAGAAAACAAGCCAAAACAGTCCAAAATGGACAAGGAAAGAAAAAAAGAAAAAGAAACACATGAAAATTTCCCGAAAAGTAACAAAAAAAAAAACAGAAAAATGCAATTTTGAAGGAATTTGACTTTGATCGCAAAAATATACATCATTGCTTTATAGTGAATTCTATATATCAAAATCATTGGAATTGATCCTTCAAGCATTTTATACTTGTGAGTTTTTGATTTGTAAAACCAAAAGGTTTTCAAAATATTTTTACCATTTAAAGAAATAGTAAACTTAGATAACATCAAAAGAAATAGTTTAGGCTTCACTCTACTAAACTAGGGAATCTCCAAAGTTTGTAAATCAAACATCTTTCAAAAGAGTACACATAGAACGATTTAATCCTTATTTTTTAAAACATCTTATCCCAACTTGAATTAAATTTGCAAGGATATATTTATAGTTTTTATCTTTATGTTTTTTCAAGAAATCCTGAAAAATATATTTATATAGTTTCAAAACTCTTTTCTTTAATAGTGAAATTTGTTTTGGAAAAATAGATTTTTAAAGTTTCACTAATTTCCTCCTAATGCAGTGACATATGTACTCTCATAATAATTTTCCAATTAGCAAATTATAAACTTTAAAATTTTCAAAGAAATAGATTATATCTTCAAAAATCCAAGCTAATATATATCATTTTAAAGCAATAAAAGATTATTAAAATATGCATCGATGGAAAATAATTTAACTAGTGAAACATAACTTCTATTATAGGATGTTTAATTTAAACTTAAAGTAAAAATTGAACAATTAAACAATTCAATAATTCAATTCAATAATGCAACCGATAAACATATCGAAAAATTTGAATCGAAAAACTATTAATGAAATATTAAATTTATAACAAGTAATAATAACAAAGAAAGTGATTGGATAAGATTAATGATATAAACTTTCAATAATTTGATTACAATCAACTATTACAATATCTAATTAAAATTTATAAAATTATAAATTAAATAAACTACTTTGTCTGATTATCGTTCCTTGTCCACTCCCTCCATGAAAATGAAAATATAAAAATTATGTTAAATATATATATATTAAAATTAAAATTTAGAAGTGTAAACTTTTAGCTTCTTTTTTGATGGCAGTGGGTTCCTTTATGTTGCGCGTTTTATGCTACTGTAGCTTTTGGTCATATGTATGTATAACAATCATTCCTTCCCATTTTCATTAAAAATTTTATAACTTAATCAATAACAGTTATTTTTATTAAGAGAATAATCTTCTTGTTCATTGACTATGGAAACCAACATTTTTTATCCAACCTCTAGAAAGAGAATTAATAGTTAATTTATAGTGTAATTAAGTTAATTCCATACAAACTCAAAATAGTCTCACGATTAAGAGAAATTTACAGTACTTGCAGAGTATATACTTACTTAATTTTACAATTAGATTTATATTTTTTTTATTATATTCTAAAAGAACAAGCATTATCCCTAAATGCATTTTTAAGGAGTATATACAGTTCAGGAGTATTCTAAATTTTTTTCACGAGCGCTTCCTTCCTTTTCATATTAATTCTAACAATATGACAGCTTAAAAGTAGCTTTCGAAAATCATAATAAATACCATACAATTTTAGTATATTAGTATTAAAGTAAAGAGAATTATCTCTCTTTAAAATTATTCCATGATTGAAGAACACAGATTACAAATCAAAATAGTAAATCCCAAATTACACATATGGTGACTTGATATAGGCCAGATGTGTTGAATTGTCAACTTTGGTCAAGGTCTTGAGATCATAGGCAAGCCAACACCTCGAGGATTGGGTGTTGTAGAAATAGCCCAAACACTTGCAATCCTTTGTGCATTTGCTGCTACAAGCATCTTGCTTCACCGGTCCATTTCCTCTAGTATATTTGATCATAAAATGATCAACCCCTTCAAGTTTATAATAACTAAAATTTTTCTCATCACAAGAGGTCAGCTTTGGTGGCTGGCAATTCTTGCTCCAACCCAACAATCCTTTCGGTGAAGGGCAAGCAACACATTGGTTATCTTCGCAGACACCAAACTCTCCACATCTTTGAGGCAACTGGCATTCTGTTTCCCATGAGTCTCTGTCAAACAGAGTATAAGTCACCTGCCAAGCACTCCAATCTGCATTGTCTTCATAAGTATGAAACCTTATATTTCCATCTATTTCCAACCTCAAGTACGTCAATGTGGTGTTATACTTGGGCTTTCATGATTAATCATAAGACATGGTACACTTGTCAATCTTATATAATTAATCATATGCTTTCTCGATCTCAAAGTAAACTGTTCAGACAAATCAATTGATACTCTATCAATTATTTCAGCACGGCCATGCATTTAACAGTCTTACTTATCGAGGGGCCCAGTGATATCGCTCTCTTGTTAGAGAGGGACAAAATCCCATATCTGTCACTCACATCCCAAAGCATGAGTCATATCGTACCTAATCACAGTCTTTATAACTACTCTGTTACGAGCAGCGTTTGACTACGTCAAAGCACAACAGGAGTTCATCCCGGAATCAATGGTGACCTCAGGTCAAAGGAATCAGCTGATGACACTACTATAATCAAGATCAGTTGTGACACATGACCATGAACTTGATCTTATAGTGGGTCTCCAGTAACATGTTCTCTAACATATTACCCGTGAGTATAATCTGTATCTGTATACACTATATTCATCTTATGAATATCCATTATCACTCACACTAGTCTTAGTTTGTTATTATTCCCATAATAACAATCGACTAGGGATATTTAGAATAACACGATTTATTCATGGATACTTATCATAAATGCTAACATACAAACATAAATGATAATATTAATCTACACTAGATTAATCTTAGAAGTCAAATTACATAATCCAATATTGGCCTTAGGGCACAATCTCCAACATAAATATTATACTAATACGCAACAAACTGACAAATGCAGAGATGATCTTCCCGCTGGCATTTGCAGTAGTTGATGGAGAAAATGATGAATCATGGGAATGGTTTTTCAAACAATTCAAAAACACTTATGGATAGAGACAAGAAATGGTTATAGTTTCAGACAGACATAAGAGCATAGAAAAAGTAGAACAAGGAGCAAATATGGGTGAAGAAGAAGAAGATGAAGCAGAAGAAGTATTTCCAGGAGCAGGATTTCCAGGAGCAGGAATAGGAGCAGGAGCAGGTGTATCAGACATGAGGATACAAGGATTTCAACTTTAATAAATGGTCCACTGATTTTGACCATATTAAGTCGCTTGTAAGGTTTCATATCAATTATCAGTTTTCTATAAAAACCCTTGATAAATGGTTTTATCCACCAACCAGATTAGCTCCACTACCGGTTCAACTATAATTTAAATAAAATTAATTAAGTAATAATTTTTTAAAAAATAAAAAGTTGGTTGAACCATGGTTCATAATCCGATCTAGTTCATAACATTGGTATAGCCTGACACCGTGTGATTTTGACTAATGCAAACTTGACACATTTATATAGGTTGGGATGAGTAAAATCGAACCAAAACTCAAAAATTGAAAATCCAAACTAATCCATGCCAATCTTTTGGTCTAACAATCATTCCTTCCCATTTTCATTAAAAATTTTATAACTTAATCAATAACAGTTATTTTTATTAAGAGAATAATCTTCTTGTTCATTGACTATGGAAACCAACATTTTTCATCCAACCTCTAGAAAGAGAATTAATAGTTAATTTATAGTGTAATTAAGTTAATTCCATACAAACTCAAAATAGTCTCACGATTAAGAGAAATTTACAGTACTTGCAGAGTATATACTTACTTAGTTTTAAAATTAGATTTATATTTTTTTTATTATATTCTAAAAGACCAAGCATTACCCCTAAATGCATTTTTAAGGAGTATCTACAGTTCAGGAGTATTCTAAATTTTTTTCACGAGCACTTCCTCCTTTTCATATTAATTCTAACAATATGACAGCTTAAAAGTAGCTTTCGAAAATCATAATAAATACCATACAATGTTAGTATATTAGTATTAAAGTAAAGAGAATTATCTCTTTTTAAAATTATTCCATGATTGAAGAACACAAATTACCAATCAAAATAGTAAATCCCAAATTACACATATGGTGACTTGATATAGGCCAGATGTGTTGAATTGTCAACTTTGGTCAAGGTCTTGAGATCATAGGCAAGCCAACACCTCAAGGATTGGGTGTTGTAGAAATAGCCCAAACACTTACAATCCTTTGTGCATTTGCTGCTACAAGCGTCTTGCTTCACTGGTCCATTTCCTCTAGTATATTTGATCATAAAATGATCAACCCCTTCAAGTTTATAATAACTAAAATTTTTCTCATCACAAGAGGTCAGCTTTGGTAGCTGGCAATTCTTGCTCCAACCCAACAATCCTTTCGGTGAAGGGCAAGCAACACATTGGTTATCTTCGCAGACACCAAACTCTCCACATCTTTGAGGCAACTGGCATTCTGTTTCCCATGAGTCTCTGTCAAACAGAGTATAAGTCACCTGCCAAGCACTCCAATCTGCATTGTCTTCATAAGTATGAAACCTTATATTTCCATCTATTTCCAACCTCAAGTACATCAACGTGGTGTTATACTTAGGCTTTCTCAAAGTAAGAGTTGCCCCTTGGTATTCTAATGACAATTCCGGGCCAAAGGTCACATTATCTAAAGGACCCTTGGGCACACTAACCAAGTCATTAAATGAAAAGTAAAGAAATGGTTTAGGAGATTTAGGACTAGTATAATACATTGAAAGAGTCTTATCCTCCATCACTAAACTATATGGACCATTTGCATTTTCCTTTTCAGAAGCCCTGCTCACAAGCTTGGTGGTGGCCCCAAGCTTGAGAGATTGACCAACTAAAAGGGTATCAGTTGGAGAATCAAAACTCTGCCAAATAAATTGACCCTTTGAATCATAAAGAACCATGTTACCGTTGGAGAGTAATTTGAACCCAACAACACCTTTGTTGGCGGTGTTAGTTTGCCAAGCAATGCGGCCGTCAGCATCAGCCAAGACAAGGTTACCGTCAGTGGAAAATGTGAGTGAGGCATTTTCTCGAACAGGATTGCCGCGATTGGCTTCCCAAACCCAACGCATGAGTGATTCAGATCTCACAGTACCCATACGGAGAGCAAGGGTGAACGCATTTGGGGTGGTGTTGTAGAAATAGAGTTGGAATGGTTGTGCAAATGGGTCTAAGACGCGGTAATTTGCGTCATACTCAACGATTTATTCTCCAAAGTCTCCTTCATTGACATATTTAAAAGTTTCAGAAGGAGGAACAGAAGCTTGAGCAATGGAGAAGAAGAAGCATAAACAGAATAGAATGGGCTTTTCCATTGAGAAGGAAAGTGGGTTTTGGGTGGAATAGCTCTGCTTCTATATCTCCTTTTATAGCTGTTTTTTG
Source organism: Euphorbia tirucalli (assembly GCA_039660915.1). Lineage (NCBI taxonomy): Eukaryota > Viridiplantae > Streptophyta > Magnoliopsida > Malpighiales > Euphorbiaceae > Euphorbia > Euphorbia tirucalli. The sequence goes on from CM077636.1 coordinate 46,566,333, forward strand.
ACATGTTAATATTACTTTCCTATTCACCAACTACTATAGAGTTGTATGTATTCAATTTTATTAATGTTTGTTTTTAAAATCAATCAACATGTGATGGAATGTGATACCACAAAAGTCAGATTTATCCTCTAACTTTTAGAAATCATTAATATCATTCTCATTTTTTAAATTTTCAACAATTTGTTCCTTTTATAACGCACATCAAGGACTCGGATATTTAAACCATTATACTTAACAGAAACTTTTCTCGTTATAATATTTTAAGTGTTGTCGCAGTATCCTTTGGCTTAGTGTATAAAGTTTATGGATACATCACTTTTTGAATGGGAGAGATGACTAGAAAAAAAAAACAATTGTTATTGAATAATCATTTTAATCGAATTTGAACATGTTATTGAATACAAGTTTTTAACAAAACACGCTAACAACCATTACAAGATGGAGCAAATTGTTAAAAATTTAAAAGGCGAAAGCAGACATTAATAATTTCTAAAGGTTAGAATTATACCGACTGAAGAATAATTCAAAGTGCAATTTGACCCAAAGCTGATGGAATATTATCGCGAGTCGATGCTAAATATTTTAATAGGACTGTCTTGTCGGAAAGTAGATCTGATAAGGGGGAAAAAAATTGAACAACGAATTTCTTTAGGGATGAGCAAAACCAAACCGCGAATCAAAAACTGAACAGAACTGAGACTGAAAAACTGAACTGAACCGAACCAAACTCTATGTGGTTTTGTTTTGGTTTTATAAAATATAATAGTTTGGTTTTTGGTTCCATTTTCGTTTTTGTTAAAAAAAACCAAAACTAAACCGAACCGAATCGTAATAGGAAAAAAATATTTTTTAAAAATATATATATGTATTTAAATAAATTTTATTTGGCATATTATATATTTATATTATTATATAGTTTGTATTTATGAGACTTTAGTAATATACATGTAATATAAATCATTTTTAAGCAATACTTTACATGTAATTTATAAAAAATAATGATAATAAAAAAAAATTAAAATTTTTGTTGATTCGGTTTGAACCGAACCAAATAGTAACCGAACCGAACTGATTCAATTCGGTTTGACTCGAATCATATGAACTTTGGTTTGATTTTGATTTCTATTTTTTTACTTTAGTTTTTTGTTCGGTTCGGTTTTTGAACCGAACCGTATTTTGCTCACCCCTAATTTTCTTAATAAAAAAAATTGACCATATGGTTGTATTCACTAATTATTAAATGCTCAATCTGATTTTTTTTGCAGAAAAAGTCACTCATTGCATTCAATTATTTGTTTAAAATATAGATTATAATGGGATAGTTGAGATTTAAAAACAAATAAAAAGACAAAAGATGAGCGAGGAAATGGACAACATTAATGGTTAATCATTAACCTAAGCAAGTTGTGTATCAAATTATTCAAAGAAAAGAGAAAAAGAAATTTAATGGCATAACACATGTCCACATTGCACAATGATAATGTCCCTCGAGTTATGAAATGAATCAAAACAATTGAATGTAGCCAAAATACATTGTGAGCCCTCTAAATATTTATGATATCAGAAATTGGTTTCATGATCAATTTTTCTAACATATTTACTATATGATTTTTTTGTTTTAATAGTATTAGCCTTTTAATTTACTTTTTTTTTTTTTTTTTTTTTTGTATCATGGGCTGTAATATCTGTTAATTGACGCATGACACAATTTTTGAGAATAATAAAAGATTTTGAAGTTAACTAGGGTATAAACTATATTTTATATGCAGGTATGCCATAACTACGGATGTGAGTCATACTTCCAATTTAGCCTATGTGTCCTTAAAAATTGCGTCACTCGCTGGTTAATGGATATTACAGCTCATACGATAAAAAAAATATTAAGTCTGGACTAATACTATCAAAATAGAAAGTTCATATACTTAAATTGTTGAAAAATTGATTAGAGGGCCAATCGTAAAAGGTATGAAACTTCAAGGTCCTCCGAATGTGTTTTGACTTAGATTAATGGAGAAAAATTTATAAATTAGAATGTAGGGTATAGAAACTTTGTTCTAGAATGGCTGCGACGCCACTTTTATCCTAAATTTGGTCCATGTATTTTGACCATATTATCACCCCTTTATCCTATTCACACGGTTTCGCTTACTCACTAGCTACACTTTTATAACATTTTGCTCTTAATTGATAAATTTATTTCATTAAAGAAATTGAATGGTAAAAAATGTAATATAAAATGTAACTGAATGAATTAAACTTTTGAACAGGTTTTGGTATTTACACACTTACTGCTAACCATTCTACTAAATATTAGACATTTTAACTAGGCCGGCTAGACTAGCCTTCTAAAAAAAATAACATTATCCAGGTTAAGTCCAGACCATCCTCTTCCATTGAAATAACGGGTTTGGGTAAGGATGGATTGGGCTTAGAACATCTCTTTCCAAATCCTACCAGCTTAGCTCGTCACGTGCATAGACAAAAGAACATTTATGAATAACTATAGCTATAAATTACCAAGTTAGAATCCACACAAATGAAGCATGTTACATAACAAAACATTCATTCGGAAAAACAGAAATATTTGAGAATTGAGAACCATAATTCAATTTCATTTGTTCTCTTTAGCTTTTTTATTCTTAATGTACACTTATATATATATATATATATATATAATAGAGTAATATAATATCTTGTATAAATTGTATTTTATTTAAATGTATATTTGGGGGTTACTTTTGTAAATACTCTTGCTGTAATTTATTTGCTATAAACCCTAGACTATAAATATCAATACACTCTCCTGAAACAACTTGAGTGAGATTATTCCAAACCCTAGCCGTTCTTTATGGTATCAGAGCCTAAGGGCTTCAACTGCCGCCGATAATACCAGTAAGAGAGTGCTGCCGCCGCTACACCAAACATCCAGCAGAAATCGTTGCCGCACCACCACCGATCGAAACTTCCATGGCAACCACCGGCGCACTCGTGACCTCCAATCAGGGTGTGATTTCTTTAACCCCCAATCTCACTCATCAAATTCCCATTAAACTCAATTCCACCAATTATGTGTTATGGAAGACGTTGATTTTACCGATGTTAAAAGGATGTGATTTAGCTCACCATGTAGATGGAAGTAGAGCTCCTCCAGCCACTTTACTTGCAAATAATAATTCCAATCCAGAATTTCAGATGTGGGAGCGTCAGGACCAGCAGGTGCTTAGCTGGATCCTCTCATCGTTAGAGACCTCTATTCTGCCCCAGGTAGTGGGCGTTGAAACCGCCAAGGAGGCGTGGGTGAAACTTCAGACGGCATATGCCTCAGGGTCCAGGGCACAGGTACGTGACCTGAAGCAACAACTTCACCGATTGAAGAAGGGTGATTCGGAGTCAATCACCGATTATTTGCAGCGAGCAAAGACAATTTCAAATAAATTGAGTGCATTACAGCACTTTGTGAGTGAAGATGATTTAATTGATGCTGTTTTAGACGGATTGAGTCAACCATTCAGAGATTTTGTTCGCACACTTGAGACTACAATGGTTCAAGCATCCTTTGATGATATTTATGGGATGCTTCTCACTGAAGAACGTAATTTAGAACGTTCTAATACTCCTGAGATAGATCTGAACACACCATCAGTCCATTATTCTCGCACAAAACAACCCGGTAGAGGAAGGGGACGCGGTAGAAACTCGTTCCAGCAGCACCAATGCCGCCAGCCTTCTACCGGTCCTCTCCCAACATGCCAACAGCAGTTTACAGGTTAGGAAAGACAGAACCAGCAGCAACCAAATCAGTCCCAACCCGCCTCCTTTGATATATCTACGGTTATTTGTCACAATTGTCGTGGATTGGGCCACTTTGCACGCCAATGTCCTTCACCGAAACTTAGCAATACCCGCTCTCAACCGCTTGCTTCAAACCATACAGCCCTTTACACAAATACTCAGCCATGGATTATGGACAGCGGTGCTACCCATCACTTGACTTCGGACCTTGGGAACCTGAACATCCATTCCGAGTATAGTGGTCCTGAAGAAGTCTAACTAGGTAATGGTTCTAGTCTTGCTATCAAACATGTTGGTCATTCTTCTTTACCATGTGCAAATTCCTCTTTAACATTATCAAAAATTCTTCATGTGCCTCATTCTCGTTCGAATTTAATCTCTGTTAGTGCTTTAACTAACGCTAACGATGTTTTTGTGGAATTTTTTGATAATTTTTTTGTTGTGAAGGACCTGACTTCCAAACAGGTACTTCTTCGCGGCCCGAATAAGAATGGGTTGTACACCATGCCGACGTCTCCATCAGCTCCTGTCCGCATCAATTTGGCGTCCCTCTCCACTTGGCACGATCGGCTTGGCCATCCGGCGTTCCCCGTCATCTCTCGAGTTCTGAAATCCAACAATATTGAGTACTCAAATAAAGCTACTTGTAGCATGTGTTCTAGTTGTGCTGTTAGCAAAAGCCATAAATTAGTTTTTCCTGTTTCTGAAACCCATGTTTCGGGTCCCTTAGATTTGATTTGTTCGGACTTGTGGGGTCCTGCAACCTTGAAATCTCATGATAATTTTTCATATTATTTACTTTTCGATGATCATTATAGTAAATATTGTTGGATTTATTTCTTGCAACATAAGTCTGAGGCTCTGGATATTTTTATTAAATTCCGTTCACTTGTGGAAAAATTATTTGGTCATTCTATTAAAGTTTTCCAATCCGATGGGGGTGGTGAGTTTATTGCTATGAAATCCTATTTGCATGCACATGGTATTCGACATCGTATGTCTTGTCCGTATACTCCTGAACAGAACGGGAATGCTGAACGCAAACACCGTCATGTAGTTGAGACAGGATTATCTTTATTGCATCGAGCTAAATTACCTATGTCATATTGGACTAATGCATTTGAGACTGCCGTTTATTTAATTAATCGTATGCCTACTTCTACCTTGCATCATGCTACTCCGTTCTCTCGGTTGTTTGGCTCCTCTCCAGATTATTCTTTGTTACGTGCTTTTGGTTGCTTGTGTTATCCCTGGTTGCGTCCCTACACTTCACATAAGTTAAATTTTCGTTCTCGTCCTTGTGTTTTTATTGGCTATAGTCGCATTCATAAGGGTTATCGTTGACTTGATCCGGTGGCTCATAAAATTTTTATCTCACGCCACGTTGTCTTTGATGAACAGGTGTTCCCATTTCCGGAGTTGAGTGCACCGCTGGCCCATGGTTCACCGCCTCCTGCCCCTGTGTTCCTTCCGTCACCATTGCTGCTGCCCCATCCAACCCAACCTTCGGCCTCACCTGAACCCGCTCCAGCACCACACGCCTCACCTACACCTCCACCCGAAACACGTCTCTCCCTCCCTACACCCCATGCCGGTTCACCCAGTCCCCAAACCACGCCACCTAACCCGTCACCTCCACCCAGTAGCCCGTCCTCCCGCCACATCGACCCAGCCAGCCCATCCACAACGCCAACCAGCCCGCCACCTCAGCCCACCAGCCCCGTCACCCGAACCAACCCCACCTTTATCCTCTACCCGTTACCTCACCCGGCCTTCCTTTAGTGGTGGATCTACGGCAATTTTGTGACAATCATGTTGGAGATTGTGCCCTAAGGCCAATATTGGATTATGTAATTTGACTTCTAAGATTAATCTAGTGTAGATTAATATTATCATTTATGTTTGTATGTTAGCATTTATGATAAGTATCCATGAATAAATCGTGTTATTCTAAATATCCCTAGTCGATTGTTATTATGGGAATAATAACAAACTAAGACTAGTGTGAGTGATAATGGATATTCATAAGATGAATATAGTGTATACAGATACAGATTATACTCACGGGTAATATGTTAGAGAACATGTTACTGGAGACCCACTATGAGATCAAGTTCATGGTTATGTGTCACAACTGATCTTGATTATAGTAGTGTCATTAGCTGATTCCTTTGACCTGAGGTCACCATGGATTCCGGGATGAATTCATGTTGTGCTTTGATGCAGTCAAACGCTGCTTGTAACAGAGTAGTTATAAAGGCTGTGATTGGGTACGATATGACTCATGCCTTGGGATGTGAGTGACAGATATGGGATTTTGTCCCTCTCTATCAAGAGAGCGATATCACTGGGCCCCTCGATAAGTAAGACTGTTAAATGCATGGCCGTGCTCAAATAATTGATAGAGTATCAATTAATTTGTTTAAACAGTTCACTTTGAGATCGAGAAAGCATATGATTAATTTATATAAGATTGACAAGTGTACCATGTCTTATAATTAATCATGATATCAAGAGACAAAAGGGAATATGACACATTCTATAAGTAGGTTTATTGGATTATACCAATCATATGAATTGGGTAGTCATAATGGCTTGCTAGAGTCCGCTTATGACTTATGAGGGCATTATGGTAATTTCCTCATTGCCAATTTATATGATCCTACGGGGTCACACACAAAGAGCAAAATGAGATTCACTTAATTCGGGGATAAATCATTATGAGATAATGATTTATTATTGATGAGAAATTAAATATATATATATATTTACATGTATATGTATATACACATGAACATATTAATAAGATTAATATATTTATGGCATAAAGTATGCTATATATATATATATATATATATATATATATATATATATATATATATATATATATATATATATATATATATATATATATATATATATATATTATAATTATATTATATGGTGATATAATTAATTATAATATACATTTACGTATATGTGTATATATATATATATGTATGTATGTATGTAAATATTAATAAGATTAATATAGCATAAAGTATGCTAATTATATTATATGGAGATATAATTAATTTTACATACATATGTGTATATGATGGAGAATTGACTAAGTTTAATATTAATTGAGAATTAATAAAACTTATGGGGGCTAATTTATAATTATAATTAAATATAGTATTTAATTACAATTATAAGTTAATAATAAAAAAAAAAAAAAACCCTAGAAAGAAAAAGGTGTGGGACGAAAATCAGCAGCTCATAATCTCCATCATTAGCCGAAAATTTTTTTGGCCAAGAATGAAAAATATCAATTTTTCACCTTCTCATTCGAAGAACTGTTCTACGATCCCGGCGCTAGCACGCGGTGAGTCAATTGCTCGGTGTGGATCAACTGTAGAGGGAATCTGCTTTGGTTCCTGTATCCAATCCTGCAAAATTAAGAGGTAATTCTTTAACCCTCCTTCCAATTCAATGCAATGTACATGGGTTCTTGGTGGGGATTAATCCTTTTATTTCCGCTGCGTTTTGTTTTGTGCGATTAAATCCCCAACAGTGGTATCAGAGCCACTTGTATTTTGATTGAATTGGATTTATGTTTTGATTGGATCAAAAATTGCATGTTAGGGTTTGTATGATTTTGATTGGATCAAAATTGTTGTTAGGAGTTTGTATGTTTTTTTTTAGGGTTCTATGTTATTGTGAATAACAAAATAAAATTTGATTTTATTGATTAATCATTGTGAATGATTTTATGTTAATGATTTGGAATGTTTAAGGGGTTGGTGTCATGAATTTGATTCATGGGTTTTTAATTGAAATTGTTTCAATTAATAAAATAAAAAAAAAAATAAAATTATATACTGTTTCGTTATTCTGGGCATAATGCCCAGAATAATTTTGGTGCAATGCAATTGCAATTGCAATTGCGCCCAAATGCAATTGCAATTGCACATGCTGCGTAAGCAGCATGCTGCTTACGCAGCATGGGCTGCGCAGCATGGGCTGCGCAGCTATGTGTTGCGCAGCCCGTCGGGCTGCGCGCAGTATTGGATACTGCAGTGCGAGGCCCGACGAGCATGCTGTCCGACAGTTTTACCCCTTTTTCGTTTTAAGTGTGGAAAATTGTTTCTGCATATTTACGAATTTTTCCAAATTAATTAATTCTAAATACAATGTGATTGTATTTTACCACTTTGAACCCTAAATATTTTTAGATATAAAATTATTGTTGATAATTTTATGCATGGTGTTATGGTATGGTTTTGGACCCCGTGGATGCTTTATTTTATTTATTATGGTTTTATATAAATACGACCTGCGAGTCGTTTGTATTTATGTAAATTTTAATTTTAATTTTACTAGATAAATTGTATAGGATGCAATTTATGATATGTAAAATTTATTTTACTAGAAAAATTGTATAGGTTGCAATTTTTTGTAAAATATAAATCCATGAGATGGTGCTTAGAAGCAAAGACGTGGAGGCGGATCCAAGAGGCGGTGCAATGACCATGTGATGGATGCTACCACCTAGGATATGACCTTGTTGATTTTCATATTGGCCTATGAAAATCAATGTAGATTTAAACCATACCATAACACGGTTCGAGTCATATGCATGCTTTATTTTATTTAGATGCCATGTGATGCCATGCTAGATATTCTATATGCATGCTAGACAATTGTATGCCATAAGATGCCATGCTAATTAATATTAACAAAAGTATGATTAATATTAATGCCATGAAATTGTATATGATACAATTAACTCACAGGATTTAATAAACCCTAAATAAACTTATGAAGTTTATATTTGCCACCCAATTACGTATAACACTAGTCAAGTACTATGTTCGCATCATGGTAGCCACGCCAAAGCGGGTACGCATGTTGTGACCTTAGCGAAGCGATAATATGAGAAATGGTGATTCTCATTGTGTTGTAATTGGTTTAACAAAGGGTTAATCAAAATGGTGTTTGAGCCCGAGGCAAAAATGAGATGAGTAACATACAATTAAATATGATATATGATATCATACATCTCATAAATTATAAGAGTTGCATAATGATGCAATTGGCAAAGAAGTGCACATCCAAAATATGTTTAAATGGTTTAAAGCATGATTTTGAGTCTTTGCCTACCGAAATTATATTTAATCATAGGGACATGCCAAAGCAGTGCTATGGTTAAGTATGGATTTTGGATCTTCACCCACTTAAATATTTTAAAGGGTTTTATAATTTAAGTGGGAGCATTTAAATAAAAATCTTTACACGCTTTATTATAGTTATGATTGCTATTACCATGATCTCGATTGTTATTGAACTTTGAGAATTGTTCTCAAATCAAAAGGAATCATATGTTCTCAATAATCCTTTTGCCCAATGAACCACTAGCAATTGTAACATGAGTATAAAAGATGCTTACTTGAAGCATCGAAGGGACTCTGTTTAAAATTAATTATCTTACACTTGCCACCAATTCTTCCGCACGTGGAGGTTTTACTTGAGATATATGATACATCACAAATGGAAATGTTCCATCAGTTAGTGAGCAAGAAAAGATAAGTGTTTGAGGCAACATTTTCTCATTGGCCTCCAAAAGGCATTAAGATGTGATCTTGAATTCATTAATTGATAGTCATTGGTGATGAACTATCATTTGAATGACATGGAGAAAATTATGAATTAGTTGCATAGGATGCAAAAGAATGTTAAGTTATCCATAAAGGATAAGCCCGCCTCGAATTGTGTGCTTAAGGTTCAAAAGGAAAAGGATAAAAGGAAGGTCGAAAAGCATAAAGACCGAAAGGTTCGGGTGAAACATGTTTTAAAGACCAAAGCTGTTGGCATAGAGAGATCTCCAAAAGAAGGATGTTGCCATTTCTAGAATGAATTGTTCATTAGAATGAAAATAGCAAACTTTGTTTGGAGAACTATGAGACGATGAAAGGCAGTAAGACTGCTACCTTAAGTATTTATTAATTATTCTACTTTTGTTTCTATATCAAAGGTATTAGATACCGTGGTGGATTTCATATTAGTAGAATATGAAGAATCTCAACTTAAGTAGAAACCTTATGAAGGTGAAAGGTAGAATACGAATAGGCAAGAGTAGCAAAGGTTGTTACTTGGAAGTTATGAACTTCTGGTTAAAAGTTATGAACTTTTACATGAAAGTTATGAACTTCTAGGTAAAAGTTGTGAACTTTTACATAAAAGTTATGAACTTTGGTTAAAGGTTATGAACTTTTACATGTAAGTTATGAACTCTTGTTGCCTATTGGGCTCGTTGTTTTGAGTGAACAAATGTTGTTTATTTTATAATTGTGAATTATAAACTTTCTAAAGACATGATCATGAAATACAGATTTACATAATTGTCTTTATATGTGGAGCCCATCTGTAACATAAATACTGTAAGGATCGAATCAAATAGTTGATTCAACCTATTTTGGCAGTGTCCTCTTAGAGACATAAGCAAAGTCGCATTACGAAACTCCATGAGAATGGACTTTTGGATTCATGAGATTGTGAATCATCTTGAATCATGCGAATGTTGTTTATTGTAAAAGATGATAAAATTGTTCTTTGCTAAAAGTAGTTAAAGAATAATCGATTTATTAAGCATTATACATATGGATGTATATGAATTATAAATCAACTGCTAAAGGAGGTTTTAATACTTCATTACCTTTATGGAACTTTTCTCTAGATAAGAGTATCTAATTAAACACGAGTTTGGAACTTTTGAAGTGTTCAAAAGCTTGTAAAAGGAGTATGAAGTATCTTGACAAGATAGTAAAGTCATTTAGATATGATCCGAGTGGTGAATATTTGAGTCAAGATTTTGACAATCATCTTAGAGATTGTGGGACTGTCTCACAATTGACTCCTCTAAGTACGCCACAAAGGATGTTGTGTCGAAAAGGGAGTAATCGAACTCTATAAAGATATAGTTCAATCTATGATGAAGTCAAGTTGATCATCGTTTTCTCAAAAATATGCCATTAAAGCAGCTGTGTATATTGTTCCGTCTAAAACAATTCATGAATCAACATATGAGATATGGTTGGGTAAGAGACCCAAATTGTTTCATTGAATAAGTTTAGGGCTGTAAAGCTTATTTCGAATAAGTTGGCACCTAAATTTAAATATCGTATTGTGGATTACTCAAAAGGAAAGTAGGAGTTGTTACTCCTGTGTTTCTTTGGGATACAAAGTAGTTGTAGCTAGAAATGGTTTCCCCTTGAAGAGGGAGTTAATTTCTAGTAGAGTTAGTGGGAGTAAAGTACACCTACAAAACTCGTAATTCACAAAAGTGACATTTAACGTTGAAGAGGAACATGGAAATGGTTTCATGATCATTGTTGAAATTACACAAGTCCAATGAAAGTCTAGTAGAATACGACATGAATAGGAGAGATATGGATTTCTCAAAATCATGATGTAGTTTTACTAGATTGGAATAAGTCTTCTTTTATGAAGAAGCAATGTTAGATTTTGAATCTAATAAGTGACTTGATGCTACAAAGGTTGAAGATAAGTCCATGTCTGACAATCAAAGTATAGACTTTGATAAATCTTTTAGAAGATGCATATGCAATGGTTGCAAGTGAGTTTTCAAATTGAAAACCGACATGAATGGTGATCTTCAAACTTATAAAGCACGACTAGTGACAAAAAGGGGTAATAAACAAGTTCATAGTAGTGACTATGAGGATACGAACAAATTCATAGTAGGACTATGATAAAATCCTTTTTCGTCATTAATCATGATCAAGTCAAATTGAGTTCTTGTTGCCACATCCGCATAATATGATTATAAAATATGGCAAATGGATATCAAAATCTGTTTTCTACGTGAAAACATGATTGAGGATGTGTACGTGACACAACCCAAAGTTTTTGAGCATCCAAAGAATTCAAATAGCGTATGCAAGTTTCAAAGATTCTTATAAGGATCGAAACATGCATCAAATAGTTGGAATCATAGTTTTGATAAAGAAATCAAATGGTTTGATTTTATCAAAAGGATGATGAATCTTGTGTTTCAAAAGGATCAGTGGGAGCATATCGGTATTCCTAACGCTATATGTGGATGACATATGGCTTGTTGGAAATAACATTCTTACCTTGCAAGAAGTAAAATCTTGGCTAAGAAAGTAATTTCAGTTAATGTTATAAGCATGACTGCCTGTATTCTTGAAATTGGAATCTATACAGATAGATCTAAAAGAATGTTTTGGCTTAAGTCAAAGCATTGAAAGCGTTCAATATAAAAGACTTAATAGAAGCTTGCTTATGTTAACTGTGTAAATAGTTGCACATATACAACTGATTGCAATTAGTTGCAATATATCAGTCGAGATCTAGTATTCTCTTTAAAAGAGAAGTTATGATTTTGAAAGGTTCAAAATAAAACGTTATAGCTAAATATCTATAATAGCAGCCAAAGTATACAGTTACATGTGATGTAAAGAAATTTTTGGATGAAGAAGTTCATCAAAATTTTATGTTTTTGTTCTAAGCATTGCTTATCCTGTGAGACTATTGTAGGGACAATAGTTCAATGCGTAAGAACCTTGTATGACACAAGCATATACTTAGGCGTTTTTCACTAATTTAGAGAGGCTGTCTCTAAAGAGAGAGTGAATATGTGTAAAGTAACAACGGAAGCGAAAATTAATAATTCACTGACAAAGACTCCTGCACAAGTGAATACATGAAAGTCATGTAGGTCAATGGGTATAAGATACATGTATGATTGGCCATAGTGCAAGTGGGAGATTGTTGGAGATTGTGCCCTAAGGCCAATATTGGATTATGTAATTTGACTTCTAAGATTAATCTAGTGTAGATTAATATTATCATTTATGTTTGTACGTTAGCATTTATGATAAGTATCCATGAATAAATCGTGTTATTCTAAATATCCCTAGTCGATTGTTATTATGGGAATAATAACAAACTAAGACTAGTGTGAGTGATAATGGATATTCATAAGATGAATATAGTGTATACAGATACAGATTATACTCACGGGTAATATGTTAGAGAACATGTTACTGGAGACCCACTATGAGATCAAGTTCATGGTTATGTGTCACAACTGATCTTGATTATAGTAGTGTCATTAGCTGATTCCTTTGACCTGAGGTCACCATGGATTCCGGGATGAATTCATGTTGTGCTTTGATGCAGTCAAACGCTGCTTGTAACAGAGTAGTTATAAAGGCTGTGATTGGGTACGATATGACTCATGCCTTGGGATGTGAGTGACAGATATGGGATTTTGTCCCTCTCTATCAAGAGAGCGATATCACTGGGCCCCTCGATAAGTAAGACTGTTAAATGCATGGCCGTGCTCAAATAATTGATAGAGTATCAATTAATTTGTTTAAACAGTTCACTTTGAGATCGAGAAAGCATATGATTAATTTATATAAGATTGACAAGTGTACCATGTCTTATAATTAATCATGATATCAAGAGACAAAAGGGAATATGACACATTCTATAAGTAGGTTTATTGGATTATACCAATCATATGAATTGGGTAGTCATAATGGCTTGCTAGAGTCCGCTTATGACTTATGAGGGCATTATGGTAATTTCCTCATTGCCAATTTATATGATCCTACGGGGTCACACACAAAGAGCAAAATGAGATTCACTTAATTCGGGGATAAATCATTATGAGATAATGATTTATTATTGATGAGAAATTAAATATATATATATATTTACATGTATATGTATATACACATGAACATATTAATAAGATTAATATATTTATGCATAAAGTATGCTATATATATATATATATATATATATATATATATATATATATATATATATATATATATTATAATTATATTATATGGTGATATAATTAATTATAATATACATTTACGTATATGTGTATATATATATATATGTATGTATGTATGTAAATATTAATAAGATTAATATAGCATAAAGTATGCTAATTATATTATATGGAGATATAATTAATTTTACATACATATGTGTATATGATGGAGAATTGACTAAGTTTAATATTAATTGAGAATTAATAAAACTTATGGGGGCTAATTTATAATTATAATTAAATATAGTATTTAATTACAATTATAAGTTAATAATAAAAAAAAAAAAAAAACCCTAGAAAGAAAAAGGTGTGGGACGAAAATCAGCAGCTCATAATCTCCATCATTAGCCGAAAATTTTTTTGGCCAAGAATGAAAAATATCAATTTTTCACCTTCTCATTCGAAGAACTGTTCTACGATCCCGGCGCTAGCACGCGGTGAGTCAATTGCTCGGTGTGGATCAACTGTAGAGGGAATCTGCTTTGGTTCCTGTATCCAATCCTGCAAAATTAAGAGGTAATTCTTTAACCCTCCTTCCAATTCAATGCAATGTACATGGGTTCTTGGTGGGGATTAATCCTTTTATTTCCGCTGCGTTTTGTTTTGTGCGATTAAATCCCCAACAAATCAGCCACGTCGTATGATTACTCGCTCTCTTACTGGGAGTAGCAAGCCTCGTTTATTCCATACCATTGCTGCTGCCCCTGATCCTACTTGCTATACCGAGGCTGCCAAAAGTGCACACTGGAGACGTGCAATGGAGGAGGAATTTACAGCTCTTATTCGGAATGGGACATGGGAATTAGTTCCCAATTCTGTGGCACCCAATGTTGTGGGATGTAAATGGGTTTTCAAGACAAAGTTAAAGGCTGATGGGTCTGTTGATCGGTATAAAGCTAGATTGGTTGCCAAGGGTTTTCACCAACGACCAGGCATGGATTTTAAAGACCACATTCAGTCCAGTGATCAAGCCTACCATAATCCGTTTATTGTTGTCCCTGGCTGTCTCGTTTGGCTGGCGTGTCCTGCATCTTGATGTGTCTAATGCCTTTTTGCACGGAGATTTGGATGAACCAGTGTTTATGACATAACCACCAGGGTTTATTGACCCTTCTTATCCCACTCATGTGTGCCGCCTTCGCAAATCACTCTATGGCTTAAAACAATCCCCCCGGATGTGGCACAAGAAGCTCACTCAGTCACTTGTTCAGTATGGTTTTCAGGGATCCAAGGCTGATGTCTCCCTCTACATGCTTCGTGACACAGGTTCCATTTTATTTTGTCTCATTTATGTGGATGACCTCCTCATCTTGGGCAACGATGATGCTCGGGCTGCTCATCTTATTTCTTACTTGCAGTCAAATTTTGCTATTAAAAATCTAGGCCGTGCGAAATATTTTTTGGGGATTGAACTTCTGTGGTCTGGTGATTGCTTATTCTTGTCTCAGAAGAAATATGTTCAGGACTTGCTACACCGGGCTCAAATGGATGGTTGTAAGGCTGTCTCTACACCTGCCAGTACGGCCGACTCCTTGTCACTTCGTGAGGGTCACGCTTTTGATAATCCTACTGTGTATCGCAGCTTGGTTGGTGGCCTCCAATACTTGACCATCACCTGTCCTGACATCACCTATTCGGTCCATAAAGTTGCCCAGTTTATGCATGCCCCTTCTACACTTCATTGGCAAGCATTGAAAAGGATTCTTCGTTATCTTCAGGCAACAACTTCCATCGGTATTCGGCTTCAGCCTCAAAAGTCCCTTACTTTGAACGCCTTTTGTGACTCGGATTGGGGTGGGGATGTTGATGACAGGCGTTCTACTTTAGGCTTTGGGATATTTCATGGAACAAATTTAGTGTCATGGGCTTCTAAGAAGCAACGGACCGTGTCACGGTCTTCTACGGAGGCGGAATATCGGGCACTAGCGACTACCACGTCCGAGGTTACTTGGATTGGTATGCTCCTCACGGAAATTGGCTTTCCCTTGTGTCAAGCACCCACCCTTTGGTGTGATAACTTGAGTGCTACTTACTTTACGGCAAATCCGATTTTTCATAGCCGCACCAAACATCTTGAACTTGACTTCCATTTTGTTCTGGAACGTGTTGCCACTAAAGAAATTCTTGTCAAGTACTTCTCTACCAAGGACCAAGTTGCCGATATTTTGACAAAGCCCTTGTCTCGTCCTCGGTTTCTTCAATTGCGTGACAAGTTGGCTGTGGTTGACACCCCAGCTCAACTTGCGGGGGAGTAATAGAGTAATATAATATCTTGTATAAATTGTATTTTATTTAAATGTATATTTGGGGGTTACTTTTGTAAATACTCTTGCTGTAATTTATTTGCTGTAAACCCTAGACTATAAATATCAATACACTCTCCTCAAACAACTTGAGTGAGATTATTCCAAACCCTAGCCGTTCTTTAATATATATATATATACAATATGAAATATGTTTAATTAAATATATATACTTACAGGCAAGGCCATATACATAAAATGTGTATTCATGCCATCTAATTTAAGAGCGGGCTTGAACGAGTAGCTCGCTCAATTAACAAGTCTACTATCTATGATTTACTTTACAGAATAATGATTGATATAGAGCTTAATATTATAAACTAAAAAGATCTTATAATTAATATGTACAAATTTAAAATATTATAAGTCTATAATTTGAATATTTTTGACATAAAAAAGCTATTTGTTCATGAAAATAGTTAAGTAATGACATATTGTAATATATTTAATTTGTGATGTAAATGTTTTACATTTAATTCAATATAGGTCGCCTCGAATCATTATGGATTGATTCTAATAATTGGTAAAGTGATAAAATAGCAGTGATTCTTCTTCATCTTCTACGGATGAGATTATGTAGAAAGAGGCAGAATCCAATTGCTCCAAAATCATGGGTTTATGGATATTACACCCGGTCAGTTTTGGTTTTTTAGAAATATATTATAGAATTCCTAAGCTTTGTTAAAATCAATTACTTCGTTTTTCATAAATGTTTATAATTTATCTTTCTATAATATTACTACTGACAAAAGATAAATTCCTAAGCTTTGTTGAAGGGCCAGAACAATTCGTCATTTCTAGGATTTTTACTTTTTCTTCTAGAATTTTATTTGTTAAGGAAATAAATGTATTTTATTTTATTGTAATTATTGTAATTATCACAGATTAGGACTCTCTCCTATTCAGTAGTTACCCTACTTTGTATCTCTATTTGTACTTATGTAATTCTCCTCAATCTTCAATGGGAAAAGTATTATTCTCTCAATCAACAATTCTTAACATGGTATCAGAGCTTCTCTAGAACTCTTTATGCAAAATCAAGATCCTCTAAACCCTAACCCTAGTTCGGCCTTCTCCTCTTCTAACCCTATTGATTTTCGGGCGCCCTACACTCCACCACAAATCTCTTCTCCTCCGTCCCACAACAATCCCTCTTCTCCCTTTTCGATGGCTACCAACAACAATTCTACCATTCTTCCTCTTTCCACAAATCAAATCTTTTCCAACAAACTCAACCATACTAATTACCTTGTCTGGAAAACACAGTTCATACCCATTCTTCATTGCCATGATCTTATGGGACACATTGATGGTTCTACACCACCTCCGCCTCCACAAATCCCTTCTCCTACAAAACCTAATCAACTCATTGAGAACCCCGCTTATCGTGAATGGTTCTCCAAAGACCAGATGTTACTTTCCTGGATCTTCACATCTCTATCTCCTGATGTCTTCAAAACAGTTGTTGGACTTACCTCTGCATATGCGGCATGGGAAGCTTTGTCCAAAGCTTATGGCTCTATATCTCAGAACCGACAATTACAAACTCATATGCAACTTCAAGAACTCTGCAAAACTGATACTGGTGTTGCTGATTATCTTCAGCGTTGCAAAGCCTTGGCTAATGAACTTGCTGCTGCCAATGCTCCCCTCAGTGATGCTCAATTTAATGCCGTCATCTTCAAGACCCTTGGCATGGAATTTCAGTCCATCATTGCCACCCTATGTGTTATGGATCCACCAGCAGATTTTTTCACTCTCTATGGTGACCTTACTTCCCATGAAACCTTACTCAAGAGCTTTAATGAAGCCCCTGTAGCACTTGTGGCTCAACGACCACCAACTCCCACTTTTCGACTGCCTGCTTCTCCATCGCCTCCTTACACAAACCGGAATCCTGGCCACCGTCGACAACGTGGTCCCTGCCAAATATGCGGCCTCCATAACCATACCGCTGATCGGTGCCAACGTGTCATCCCCAACCCAAACTTTCGGCCACCAACTCATTCCTATCTGCAGTAGTCGTTCGGTCAGGCCAACCTCGCCTGGGCTCCCTTTGGTTCAACTGGATTGGCTCCTCCTCATCCGCAATCTCGGTACCATAATCCGCCACCTCTTGCTCCACTTCCAGCACCTACCAAACTATGGTATCTAGACACAGGTGCTATGCATCACATGACAGCCGACTACACTCAGCTCCACAATCCGCAACCATATTTTGGGTCCGACCAGATTCAAGTTGGCAACGGTCAGGGTATGCCTATCACCCACACTAGTTCTTCTAACTTTAACTCTTTTAAATTAAACGATGTTCTTTTTGTTCCCAAAATAACCAAATCTTTACTATCCGTTCAGAAATTTGCCACTGATAATCATTGTTTGAATTTTGGCCCTCTTATTTTTTGGTTAAGGATCAGGTAACGAAGGAAATATTGTTGAAAGGCCCGAGTGATCAGGGCTTATATGTGCTGCCACCTAATCTGAAGCACGCGCTTGTTGGAGAAATGGTCTCGTTTGACACATGGCATGCCCGGTTAGGACACTCACATAAGAGAGTTGTTTCCAAAATTTTGAATGTTTCTAAATTAAATTTTGTTCCGTCTTCAAATAAATGTACCTCTTGCCCTATGGGCAAATTGCATAAGAGTGACCTTAAATCCATTAGTCGTCCTAGTACTACTCCTTTTGACACTATTCATGCGGATGTTTAGGTTCCGGCCCCTGTTGAGTCTTATTTAAATCAGAAATATTTTGTTTTATTTATTAATGAAAGCACTAGATTTACTTGGGTATTTTGCTTAAAATCCAAAAGTGATGTGTACATGTCTTCCTTGAATTTCTTGCCATGATTAAACGCCAATTTAATGCTTCCATTAAAAATTTCATTCTGATTTTGGTGGTGAATTTCAAAAATTACAGCCCTATCTTAAACAACAAGGCATCACTCACTTCTTGGCTTATCCTCACACCTATGAACAAAATGGTATTTCTGAATGTAAAACCCTTCATGTCATTGATACTACACTTACTTTACTTGCCCATGCTAATGTCCCTTTTCGATTTTGGAACTATGTAGTTAACCATAGTGTAGACTTGATAAATTGCCTCCCATCTCAATCTCTTCAAAATTCTTCTCCCTACAATCGATTATTTTACACATCACCTGACTACACTCATTTTAAAGTTTTGGCTGTGAAATTTTTCCTCTTTTTCGCCTTTACAACAAACACAAATTTCAATTTCGTAGTCACTCATGCGTTTTTCTTAGCAAATCCAAATGTCACTCAGGTTATCTTTGTTATAGTACCCAAGATGATAGAATCTATATAGCCAAACATGTTCATTTTAATGAAGAAAAATTCCCTTATTGTGTGTCTTCGCCGAGCAGCTCTTCCTCTTCAGACTTGCCTTCTTCGGATTATGTGATGTGGCACATACAGGTACCTCATCCCATTTGTCCCTCACCTAATAATTCCTCGCATCTGACCTTTTCTCCTATCCCTCAAACCTACCCCTTACCTTGCCCACCTGCACCTCAAACTGACGCCTTTTCTGCCCCTCAAATAGACCCGCCACCTAGCCCAAATACAACCCAAACTGACACCTCTCCAACCGAACCTTTACCCTCTCCTCCTGGCCTTAATTTAATTGTTGACCTCTCCCATCACCCACCTTCACCGTCCCCTCCAACTCCTACCCCCACACCTCACCGCATTGTTGGGATTTTTCACCGGAAATCACCCGATAAAAGCGGAAGAACGCGGTGATTTCCTCAAATCCAGTCCCAGGAGCAATTGAAGTGGAAATTGAAAAACATAAAATTAAATAGAAAGAGATTGAAATTTCATACCAGAAAAATCTCTTTCTGAGATGGATGATGACTGCAGAATTCAAGATAGAATTCCTCCTCGTTCCCGTACACGAGCGCCTAACGAACACCGCACGTGCTAGCGTCAAAAATTCACAAAATTAGAGAGTGAGGGAGGGAGGGAGAATTCGGCCAAGTGGGGGCTAGAAGCTCTTGTGGCTTGGCCGAATTCCCCTTAGGGTTTTTAACCCTAGGGCTTCCAAATTCCCTTGCTGGAATTTGGGCCTAGTCTGGCTTCTGTGTCTGTGTGGGCTTCCTCCTTTTAATTCAGGCCCAAACTTATTTTAATTAGTCTGGTCTAAATCAATATCAAACCCAATTTTAATTAACCCATGTATTTAATATATTACTCCAAGTAATATATTATTTACATTTAAATTAAAATTAGTTTGACTAATTAATTTAATCCATCAAATTAAAATTTAGTCTTCACAAAACAAATTCATATGTAAACCTATACATATGAATATTTCCACCTAGGAAATAATTTCATAATTAATCCAATTAATTATGTGAAGCCAAATATTAATTTTATTATAATGATCAATCCAATTGATCCTTATAATATAATTAATATATATAGTTCTCTCTCTCTACAGTGTACACTCCAAGTGTACTTGTGATTCTTTAAATCGGTGTCCAGTCGCTCAATGTGTACGATCCCGTGGGCCCATCTTTATGTTGGCAGCGGGCCTTTGGCCCGCAGACTGCAGTTGGGCTCTAGCAAGCCACTGCAGCCCCCAATTAAGATGGAGATGGCAGTCTAACTGATATCATAACCCTGTAGTTTAAACTTGTACATCCCATGTCATTGATATCGGTGTCCAACACAGAGGCATGGATTGATCACCCTCTTTTGTGTCCGGACATTAACTTGATCCCAAATGTACTGATGCTCACAAACAAGTTCCAACTTGTTTGGGTGTGGCCACACTCTTATCAGTCACATTCATCAAGAGGCCGGTGATATCTTCTCAGTTGGTTACTGAGTGACAAATCCCTTCTGCATATCCATAGTGTCACCATGTTCAGTCACATACCCGAAAGCACCCATACTTGGCACCCTATTACAGGCCCTTTAGGCGTACCCCTAAGTATGTGACTTCACATGTAACACCATCATATGGTCAGGTCAAAGGATCTATACAAGTACTACACGAGAATCCATTGTGATACCAAACCATGTGGATTACTCGTTTAGTGGATCTATCCAGTACCATGCTTCCAGGCATGTACCCATTAACTTGGTTGACACTCCATGTCCAATGACCGGTAAGACACCGCCATACAACCAGGTTAATGATAGTCTGTTGTTCCATTCATTCCCATGACTGGAACAGACTACGGATCTATTTATGGTCATATCGTTAACCCTATCCATGGTCTTACTGCTAAGTGCATGACACTAGTCGTCATGGATATAGATATGTCCATTGGATACTTCATTTAATATATTGCACAAGATGGATATAATAAATGAATTGATGCCTTTATTAATGACACAAATGAGTACAACACATAAATCCAATGAATGTATAGTACAAATACAAGGACCAATGCCTCGGGACTAGGGCATTTCCAACAATCTCCCACTTGCACTAGTTCCAACTAGGCATGGGCCTAATCCCTATAGATCTAGTATGACCCTCGTGCTTGGGCTGGGCCAGCGCCTTGGTCAATGGATCTGCGACATTATCCTCGGTGTCCACTCTGTGCAATGCAATGTCACCTCTCTCCGCGATTTCTCGTATGAGGTGAAACTTTCTGAGCACGTGCTTTGTGTTCTTGTGTGACCGGGGCTCCTTTGCTTGTGTGACGGCCCCATTGTTGTCACAGAAGATATCGACTGGGTCCTGGATAGTTGGCACTACTCCCAACTCAGTGATAAACTTCTTCATCCACACAGCTTCCTTAGCTGCATCACACGCAGCGATGTACTCAGCTTCTGTTGTAGAGTCCGCTATGGTTGGTTGCTTTGAGCTCCTCCAGCTTACAGCACCACCATTCAGCAAGAATACATACCCTGACTGCGATTGGTACTCATCTTGGTCTGTCTGGAAGCTTGCATCAGTATACCCAGTAACTGATAACACTTCCTGACCACCATACACCAAGAAGCTATCCTTAGTCCGGTTAAGGTACTTGAGGATTGCCTTGACAGCTTTCCAGTGATCCTCCCCGGGATCCTGCTGGTATCGGCTCGTCATGCTCAGTGCAAAGGCGACATCAGGTCTCGTACACAACATAGAGTACATGATTGATCCAATAGCCGAGGCATATGGAACCAATTTCATGTTCTCCCTGTCCTCCCTTGTTTTAGGACAGTTTTTCTTACTAAGTTTCAGCCCATGGCCCATTGGCAAGAAACCTTTCTTGGCCCGGTCCATGCTGAATCTTTTCAGAACTTTGTCAATGTACGAAGCCTGACTTAGGCCCAGAAGCCGATTTGATCTATCCCTATAGATCCTGATCCCTAGGATCATCTCAGCTTCGCCTAAGTCCTTCATTGCGAAGCACTTACTCAGCCACTGCTTTACCCCTTGCAGTGTAGGTATGTCGCTTCCAATGAGTAGGATGTCGTCTACATACAGTACCAAAAATGTGACAATGCTCCCACTAGTCCTCTTATACACACAAGGCTCATCCAGATTCTGTATGAAGCCATATTCCTTTATAGCCTCATTGAATCTTAGATTCCAACTACGGGATGCTTGCTTCAGTCCATAAATGGACCTTTGAAGTTTGCACACCCTTCCCGGATACTCAGGATCGACAAAACCCTCAGGTTGTGTCATGTACACATCCTCGAGTAGCTTTCCATTAAGGAAAGCGGTTTTGACATCCATTTGCCATACCTCATAGTCATACCATGCGGCTATGGCCAGTAGTATCCTGATGGATTTGAGCATGGCTACTGGTGAGAAAGTTTCATCATAGTCTATCCCATGGACTTGTCTGAAACCTTTCGCAACCAGACGCCCCTTGAAGGTATTATCAGCTTTTAGCTTGTAGCACCACTTGCAACCAATTACCTTAGCACCCGGAGGTGGATCAACCAAGTTCCAAACTTGGTTATCGTACATAGATTGCATTTCTGCCTCCATGGCTTTACGCCAATTCGCAGACTGTGGGCTAGCCATAGCCTCTTGGTAGGTTTTGGGTTCTTCTTCATCCCAGATGAGAAGAGTTTGATCATCGGTGACGAGGAAACCATACCTCTCCGGTTCCCGACGATCCCTACCAGACCTTCTAGGTTCTTGTGTGGCCTGGGTCGGTGCCTCCAGTTGTGGAAGCTCCACCTGGGCCTCCGAGCTATCCTCTTCAGGAGCTTGTGGACCTTGAACTTCCCTGAGTTCAACGTTGCTCCCACTATCTTTCTTGGAAAGGAACTCCTTTTCCAGAAAGACCCCCTTCCTTGCCACGAACACCTTGTTCTTGGCGGGGTTGTAGAAGTAATACCCTTTGGTTTCCCTAGGGTAGCCCACAAACAGGCATTTATCGGTTTTGGGCTCCAGCTTGCCACTAGTCAATTTCTTGACATGTGCTTCGCATCCCCAAATCCTTAGGAAAGACACATTGGGCTCCTTGCCCGTCCATATCTGATATGGGGTCTTTTCCACTGCCTTAGTCGGAGTATTGTTTAAAATGAGAGCTGCTGTCTCGAGGGCGTGTCCCCAGAAACTAATTGGGAGAGTTGCTTGACTCATCATTGAGCGGACCATGTCCAACAAGGTCCTATTCCTCCGTTCGGACACCCCATTCCATTGTGGTGTTCCGGGAGGAGTGAGCTGTGGAACTATTCCATGCTCTCTCAAGTATGAGTCAAACTCTAGGCTCATATACTCACCTCCTCGGTCCGACCGAAGGGCTTTGATATTCCTGCCTAGCTGGTTCTGTACCTCGTTCCTAAATTCCTTGAACCTATCAAGGGTCTCGGACTTGTGTTTCATTAGATAGACATAGCCATATCTGCTGAAATCATCCGTGAACGTGATGAAGTACAGATGCCCACCTCTGGTCGCTGCGCTCATAGGTCCACATACATCTGAATGTATTAGGTCCAACAAGCCAGTGGCCCTTTCAGCTCTTTTGCTAAAAGGCGCCTTTGTCATCTTGCCTCTTAAACATGATTCGCATGTATCAATCGACTCCAAGTCAAATGACCCTAGGACTCCAGCTTTGTGAAGCCTAGCAATGCATTTCTCGTTTATATGGCCAAGACGACAATGCCATAGGTAGACTGGATTAAGTTCGTTAGGCTTAACCCTTTTCGTGTTTATGTTATAGATGTGATTGGTTTCATTTAAGTCCAGGACATACAGGCCATTATTTAATAGAGCATCTCCATAAAATAACCCCTCTCTAGATATTGAAATTCGACCATTTATAATAGAAAATTCAAATCCAGACATGTCCAACATTGATACAGAAATAATATTCCTGCACATCGCAGGTACAAAGTAACAATGTTCCAAAATTAAAACCAATCCGCTGGGCATCACTAGGTGGTATTCGCCGATCACTATGGCAGCAACCCTTGCTCCATTCCCGACCCGCAAGTCCACCTCACCCGACCCCAGCAACCTTCTGTTCTTAAGTCCCTGCATATTGCAACAAATGTGAGAACCACATCCAGTATCCAATACCCAGGATGTTGAAACAGTAAGGTTAATATCTATAACACAAATACCTGAAGAGGACGCACCTTGGCCCCTTCTCTGCTCTCCCATCAGCTTGGGACACGATCTCTTCCAATGGCCCGCCTGTCTGCACCCGAAACAGACGTCCTCAGGACCTGCCTTCTGCTGGCCTTTGGGTTGGGCCTTGGCCTTCTTGGCTTTGGCCTTCTTGGCCTTGGCCTTGGCCTTTTCCTTGGCCTTACCCTTAGCAAGAGGAGCGTTCCCCTTGTTAACCAACAGCACCGGCGGAGTCTTCTTGATCGACTGCTCAGTAAGCTTAAGCATCCCATGCAGCTCACTAACAGTACGGTTCATCCCTTGCATATTATAGTTTAGGATGAACTGATCATAAGAATCCGGTAAGGATGCCAGGATCGTGTCCACCGCCAACTCTTGAGAGATAGGCGATCCGAGACGGGCCAAAGTATCCAAATAGCCCTTCATCTTGAGCACGTGAGCACTCACAGATGTCCTGGCCCCCATCTTACAAGAGTGGAATGCCTTATTGGTCAGGTACCTTTCCTGACGAGCTTGCTCCTGAAACATCTCATTGAGAGTTGTTATCATAGCATAGGCTTGATGGTCCATAAACTGCTTTTGCAGTTCGGGGACCATGCATGCCAACATAAGGCACGTCACATCCCGGTTGTCCTTGACGTGGGCCTCGTATTCCGCTAGCTGTGCAGCTGTCGGATTACGTCCCTGAGGCGCAGTCGGCACAGGCCTTTCCAGCACATACTCTTTTGACTCTTGTCTTAGAACTATCCTCAAGTTCCTAGACCAGTCTAAAAAGTTAGGACCGGAAAGCTTGTCCTTCTCAAGAATCGATCGCAGTGATAAGGTATTAGTGTTTGCCATTTGGGTGTTTCTACACAGAAAAACATTTAGAGTGTTAATAAAGGGCTTTACTTTGTTGATCCCATATAAAATTAATAATGAATCAAGTTATTAATTTAACCGAGTTGTTGGGCTCATGGGCCGAGATCCATATTTCATTAAGATGTAGCCAAACGAGGGTTTGGTACAACTACACCTTAACTATTTAGGTAGGAACGCCGTCCAATCCCAACCTAGGGACTCTCGGTTTGATGGGCTTGTTGGCACTTACCCATCTGTGCTTAGGGCCAGGAGAATCCTACTACCCACGCTAAGTCAAAACCTCCATCCAAGTGTTAGAGTATCCCATACTCTAACCCAGTACAAAGTGACAATACTCCAGTGCATCCTGCGAGGGCAAGGTCTACAACTGGCCTATTCCCACCTCGATTCAGTTTTGAATGAGGGAAGCACTTTTAAGCGACTTAGTAATTCCATTTGGTTATTAGATTCAATTATAACGGCTTACATACATAAAGCGGGTGAATGAGCTATAAACATACATACATGCAAATGAAAATAAAACATGATTAAACAAAATTAAAATGGACTGCTATGGGCCTATGTTACATCCTAATATAATTCTAGTAAACCTATACTAGAAATACATATTAGGTGGGCCTCCATCTTCTCCTTTCTGGGCTTGCACCTCCATTTGGGCTTGCACCTTCATTTGGGCTTGCATCTCCAATTGGGCTCACCACTCCATGGGCTTCTTCTTTTACAAATTTTACAATATTTAACTTAAATAAAATAAAATTACATTAAAAGAAAAACGACACGCAGGCCGTATTTACCCAAAAGAAAATACAACCCAACTCGTAAAAGGCCCAATAGCATCCAATCATACATTCATTCAACCATACATATGCATCCAATACATACAATTCAAAAGCATGTCAAAATGCATGATTTAAGCCCATTTAACTTGATCCCGAATGTACTGATGCTCACAAACAAGTTCCAACTTGTTTGGGTGTGGCCACACTCTTATCAGTCACATTCATCAAGAGGCCGGTGATATCTTCTCAGTTGGTTACTGAGTGACAAATCCCTTCTGCATATCCATAGTGTCACCATGTTCAGTCACATACCCGAAAGCACCCATACTTGGCACCCTATTACAGGCCCTTTAGGCGTACCCCTAAGTATGTGACTTCACATGTAACACCATCATATGGTCAGGTCAAAGGATCTATACAAGTACTACACGAGAATCCATTGTGATACCAAACCATGTGGATTACTCGTTTAGTGGATCTATCCAGTACCATGCTTCCAGGCATGTACCCATTAACTTGGTTGACACTCCATGTCCAATGACCGGTAAGACACCGCCATACAACCAGGTTAATGATAGTCTGTTGTTCCATTCATTCCCATGATTGGAACAGACTACGGATCTATTTATGGTCATATCGTTAACCCTATCCATGGTCTTACTGCTAAGTGCATGACACTAGTCGTCATGGATATAGATATGTCCATTGGATACTTCATTTAATATATTGCACAAGATGGATATAATAAATGAATTGATGCCTTTATTAATGACACAAATGAGTACAACACATAAATCCAATGAATGTATAGTACAAATACAAGGACCAATGCCTCGGGACTAGGGCATTTCCAACACGCATGACTTTACGTCCAGCCCACAACCGAAACTCCTTCCCGCTATGCTCTCACTCACTCCCTAGCTAACCTTGACTTCACTCTCACCGAACCCTCTTCCTTCTCCCAAAGAAGTTTCCAGTGTGGCGTGATGCCATGTCCTGTGAGTATAATGCTTTACTCAATAATCAAACTTGGATTTTGGTTCCTCGGCCTAATAATGCTAACATTGTTGATTGTAAATGGTTGTTTCGTATTAAACGTCATTCCGATGGCAGCATAGACAGATACAAGGCCAGACTTGTGGCACAGGGTTTTACACAGCAAGCAGGCATTGACTACAAGGAGACTTTCAGCCTGGTTATCAAGGCCACCTCTATTCAAACAGTTCTAGCTCTTGCCTCTATTCACTCATGGCTGGTTCACCAACTTAATGTGACCAATGCCTTTTTACATGGCAAGCTGACCGAAACAATCTACATGAAACAACCACCAGGTTTTCTTGACCATAGCAGGCCTGATCATGTATGTCTTCTTCAAAAATCCATGTATGGTCTCAAGCAGGCTCCTCGGGAATGGTTCACACGCCTCTGCACTTTTCTACTTTCTCATGGATTTCATAAATCTCAGTCCGATAACTCCTTGTTCATTCGGATTCATTGCGGTTTTTCCACTTACATCCTTTGCTATGTTGATGATATCCTTGTTACAGGTACTCACTTGTCTGCGGTTCAGCAAACCATCCGGCTTTTGGAGTTTGAATTCCCAATCCGGGACTTGGGCCAGGCTACTTACTTCCTTGGCATTGAACTTGATCACACTCCGTATGGCATTCTGTTGAGACAAACAAAGTACATTGTTGATCTTTTTCACCGCACCAACCTGTAAAATGCCAAGCCGTGCGCCACCCCATGGCATCCTCTCCAAATTTATCTAAGTCTATGGGCTTTCCTCTTGCTTCTGGTGAGGAATATCGCCGAGTTGTAGGAGCTCTTCAGTACCTCACTCTCACCAGACCGGAGCTTGCTTTTGCTGTAAATAAATTGTGTCAATTCATGCATCAA
Organism: Euphorbia tirucalli; assembly: GCA_039660915.1. Classification (NCBI taxonomy): domain Eukaryota; kingdom Viridiplantae; phylum Streptophyta; class Magnoliopsida; order Malpighiales; family Euphorbiaceae; genus Euphorbia; species Euphorbia tirucalli. Next base: position 46,594,409 of record CM077636.1, read on the forward strand.
CCCACTGATGTTCATTGGCAATGTGTCAAGCGCCTCCTTCGCTACCTCAAGGGCACACTTCATCTCGGCCTTCTTCTCTCTCGGACATCCTCTTTGCGTCTCGACACCTTCTCTGACGCTAACTTAGGAGGCTGCCCCGATGACCGTCGATCCATGGGTGGCTATGGTATTTTCTTAGGTGATAGTCTTGTCTCCTGGTCTGCTCGCAAACAACCCACCATTCGTCGTTCCAACACTGAAAGTGAGTATAAGGCCGTGGCAAATGCAGCTGCTGAAACCTTGTAGCTTAAGTCTCTTTTTTTGGAACTTGGTTTTGACTTGACTCACAAGATTCATCTTTGGTGTGACAACGTTGGAGCTATCTATCTCAGCAAGAACCCTGTTTTGCATGCTCGCACCAAACACATTGAAATTAATTATCATTTTGTTCGTGAATTGGTTGATAATGGCACTCTCAAAATTCAGTTCTTGGCCTCCAACACTCAACTTGTCGACATCTTCACCAAGCCTCTTGGTACCTCTCGGTTTCTCCATCTTCGCACACGTCTTCGCATTGAGGATACCCATCGGCTTGACGGGGGGTGTTAAGGAAATAAATGTATTTTATTTTATTGTAATTATTGTAATTATCACATATTAGGACTCTCTCCTATTTAGTAGTTACCCTACTTTGTATCTCTATTTATACTCATGTAATTCTCCTTAATCTTCAATGGGAAAAGTATTATTCTCTCAATCAACAATTCTTAACATTATTTAAATAATTAACTATTAATTAATTTAATTACACATTATTATCAAATGCAGCGAAAGAGAGGTGTGGATAGGTTGTTGTCCTACTCTTTCTCTAACTGCCTAAAAACACCCCTAATATAGTAGGCAACAGTGTTTATTGACGGCCTGACACTATCCTAGTTTTGGAGGGTAAATTTGCCCCAAAAACCAGAGGAAGAAGACGATCGTCTTCTATTTTTTTAAAATTGGATAAACTGACAATTGAATTGAATTAATTATTTTTATAATTTGAATTAAATTTGAATATTATTTAATTAGAAAGTTAATTACTGAATTAATTGAATTGTGTTATAATTTGGATTGAACATTTTGATTGTGCAGTTATTTTAGAAAAAAAACAATATAGACAAGTTTGTTATTAGAACTAAGATAAATATGATATTAATTCTCTAACCATATTCAACTAGTAATGAAATACCTCTTGTCAATCCCAGGGTTCGATTCCTAGCTCAACCATTATCCTTTTTTTTAATCAAAATGTAAGTTGTTATTGTTTTATTGATTTGACACACGAATGACGTGGTGAGCTAGATACAATATTGATACAGAATCTCCTTTTGGGCTTCACATAAATAGTAAAAAAAATGAGAATACAATATTAAAGCAAGAGAAGGATCTCCTCTTTTAAAATTATTACACGATTTAAAACAAATTACAACAAATCAAAATATAACTAGTGTGAGATTACTTGTTCAGTGTCTTGTGTAGGCTACATATGTAGAATTGACAACTTTTGTCCTTGTCTTGAGATCATAGGCAATCCAACACCTTGAAGATTGGGTGTTGTATGACTTTGGAAAATTGCTAGAATGAATACTAGGTGAAACCAAATGCCTTAGTTAATCCATCCATTAAATTTTATCTTCTCAATTTTATTTGCTTTATTTACTTGCTTTTTAGTATTAGTTTTAGAGTTAGACAACAGCACAATCAAAGACATATTACTTTCCACCTAGATTATCAAGAACCCAATTGCGTTTATATTTTCCTGTTAGTTCTCGAGAGATCGATACTTTACTTACTTTATATTACTTTATTGACAAAGTACATTTGCTCTGTAATGTGTGTATTTTATTGCGCATCAAGTTTTGTTTACGGAAAACTATGTCGTTTCATTAATAGTGATTGTTGTTGATGAGGGTTAAATTATAGGGCTCAAATTGCACGCTAACATAGATTCTATATTGAACGGTTTTGAGGTGTTAAACCGACTGGATGATCGGTTATTTCTCGATTCAACCAGTTAGTCCGATCCAATTTTAATAACACTAGCTAAGATCACATATCAACAATGGGAAATAGCAGACATCTGGGAAGCGTCAGGCATCTATTAAGTCTTCTCCAATCAAGCTTAGTCTTCTCTTAAGTCTCCTCTCTTAAGTTTCCTTTCAATTAAGATGGAAATAACTAAAATCTCATAAGTCTACTCTCTTAAATTTCCTTTCAATTAAGATGGAAATTACTAATATCTGAATTTGCAGCTAAGTGTGCTCATATCTAAGCAAAAAATTATTTAAATTGAAATCTTGAAATTTGCCTTTGAATAGAGTGTGGCCACGCCTAAGAGGAAATTATCTTTTATTTCCAAAATGCTCCAATAAGGTCAAATATTCCAACTTTGCCATCAATTATCATGAATATATTTCTAATTCACATATGAAATAAAATCAATACATAATTGCAAAATATTACTATAGTGAACAGAAATTAGATTCAAAATGTAATGACTAATTTGTTCCTATTAGCAATAAAAAAAAAAAAGTTGATACATTTGCAGTAGAAAAATTGTAACTGTCTATATTTTGCAAGTAAAAAATGAATTACTGCCAAAAACTAATTACTAGTAGCAATAACCTTTGCTGCTAAAAACTGGCAGTAGACAGCAACACTTTATTGCTACTATAAACAGCAATTTTTTTTCGGCTAAATACCCACATGATTTATTTCGACATGGTGTTTTGTCTGTTAATTTATTTCGAAAAAAGATTTTAGTATGTCTAGTACGAATGAAGTTCATCGCGGGAAGAATTATCCAACTGTAATATCATCCTTTGTGTAATTGTTGTTATGGTTGAAGACAATAACTATACCATCATTATTTTAGAGACTGGTTCACAACTTCGTTGGGTCTTAAAACTTGTTTTCATATTCTAATTATTTTGGTTCACTTGTTCTTTGCATATCTAAATCAACATTTTTTATCCAACCAACACTTAATAGCTAATTTACGTACGCTGCACTTAAGTTTATTTTAAGCAAACTCAAAATGACCACAATATTACTTCCTTCTCTTTTTCTTTCATACTAAAGGTCGCTTCGAAAGCCATAATAAAGATCAAAAGATCCTTTTTAAAATTATTGAACGATAATTACCACAAATTGCAAATCAAAAATAGTAAATCCCGAATTACATATTTGGTGACTTGACATAGGCCAAATGTGTTGAATTGTCAACTTTAGTCAAGGTCTTGACATCATAGGCAGGCCAACACCTCGAAGATTTTGTATGGTAGAAATAGCCTAGACACTTGCAATCCTTTGTGCATTTGCTGCTACAAGCATCCTGTTTCACGGGTCCAATTCCATTAGTGTACTTGATCATAAAATGATCAACACCTTCAAGTTTATAATAACTAAAATCTTATACATTACAAGAGGTTAGTTTTGGTGGCTGGCATTTCATGCTCCAACCCATTAATCCCTTTGGTTAGGGATAAGCAACACACTGGTTATCTTCACAAAGACCAAAGTTTCCACATCATTGAGGCAGTTGGCATTCTATTTCTGTTTCCCATGAGTTTCTATCAAATAGAGTTTAAGTCAGCTGCCAAGCACTCTAATCAGCTTCATTATCGTAAGTGTGAAGCCTAATGTTCCCATCTATTTCTAACCTTAAATATGTGTATGTGGTATTGTGCCTATGCTTTGTCAAAAAACGTCTTCCCCCTTCGAAGCCAAGGGTTAGATACTCTAAATTCGACACAGCAAACCAATCCCTAAATGAAAAGTAAAGCAATGGTTTAGGAGCATTTGGACTTTTGTAATACATATTAAGATTCTTAGTCTCCAATACTAAACTATAGGGACCATCGGAGTTTTCAATCTCAGCTCTGCACACAAGCATGGTTGTAGCCCCACTCTTCACAGACTGACCAACTAAAAGAGTATCAGTTGGATAATCAAAACTTTGCCAAACAAAATTACCATTGGAATCATAAAGAATCATATTACCATTTTCGAGTAAGTTGAATCCAACAACGCCTTTATTAGAAGTGTTGGTTTGCCATGAAATGCGGCCGTCAGCATCAGCCAAGACATGATTACCATCAGTTGAAAAGGTGAGAGAGGCATTTTCTCGAACAGGATTGCCGCGAACGCCTAATAGATTCAGATCTGGCAGTGCCAATATGCAGAGCAAAGGTAAATGCATCGGGTGTGGTGTTGTAGAAGCACAATTGGAATGGGCTGGTTGCTATTGGCAAGACACGATAACTAGCGTCATACTCAACGATATAGATTCCAAATACTCCTTGATTTACATATTTAAAAGTTTCAGAAGGAGGAACAAAAGCTTGAACAATGGAGAAGATGAAGCATCGACACAGTAAAATGGGCTTTTCCATCATAAAGGAAAGTGGGTTTTTTGTGGAATAGCTCTGCTTCTATATCTCCTTTTATAGTTGTTTAAGATATTGATCTTATTTTCCTATAAACTAACTAATACAAAATTGTAATTTTTATTTTTAAATCAATTAACATGAGATGGAATAGGTTTTGGATCAAATTCCTGTCAACATTTTCTAAAAGTTGATTTAGTTACTAATGTTTTAAAATTGTTAATATTCTTCTCACCTTTTAAATTTTCAACAACTTTCTCAAACTTACAATGCCAGCTTACCAAGAATTAGGATATTTGAACAATTGTACCTAACTTAAATTTTTGTAGTTACATTATCAGTCTAGTTTGTGGTGCATCTTCTCAATATATATAGGGTTACGGTGGTGCTCTTTGCCTTGGTGTATTAAATTGGTTGAGACCTTGCTTTTTCAATGGAAACCGATGGCCACAAAAAAATAGCTTGCATTTAATAATTACTTTGATCAAATTTAGACATGTTATTTTACGTAAGTTTTTAGTAAAAGGCACTAACAGCTATTGGGAGATGGACAAGTTGTTACTCCTACATGACCATGTCAAGGACAATAAGGATTTCAAAATGTTAGGAACTATATCGATTTTAGGGAAGTAGATTAGGATGGTAATGTGACCCAAAGCCGAAAAAATATTATCTCCAGTGAAAGCTAAATACTTAAATGCTCCCTCCGTTTTGTATTATATGATGTTTTAGTTTTTTCATTTAGTTTTTTTTTTTTTTTTGACTCTTTACATTGCCAATGCATTTTTTACTATATTTTCTCATATTTACCCTTATTTAAAGTATGAGAGAGGTTCATTATTTAATGTAAAAAATACTACATTAAGCATTGATAATTAAGAAGAAAGAGAATTTTCGCATGGAAAATAGTGTTTTAAGAAAGATGTATTAAGGGTAATCTAATAATTTTAATAACCTAATTAATACTTTATTGGTCTTAATGAATAACTTTAAATATCATATAATAAAAAACGGAGAGAGTAGAAAGTTATGACCTTGCGGGAGAATAGTTTTGAACAACGATTTTCTTAATAAAGAAAATTGACCCATAAGTTTGTATTCACTAATTATTAAATGCTGTATCTGATTCTGTGTGCAGAAAAAGTCAACAATAAATTAAGTTGCATTCATTTATGTGTTTTATAATAGGGAAAACCTATGGATAGAAAAATTATTGATAGAATGCAATTTTTGATTGGTAAAATGACTGGTGCAGCCCTAGTTAATGTCATCAATAATCATTTTTCTTCATCTTATATTTTCAAGAATATCATTTATCTCCCTACTAATACGGACTTTTACAAACAGTTAACCGTTTGAACTTTTTTTTAATTTACTAACCATACACTGTCCATTAAATTCAGTTAACTATTAATAGGTTAACCATTAATTTCGATCGGTTAACCATTTCTTTACGGATAACCATTTACGAAATAGACATTATGATTTTGCAAATTTATAATATTTGAAACCTCAAATAAATGGACCATAAATCTCAAATGTCAAATAAAAATTTAAAATTACAAACCATAGTCTTAATTATTAATTAAAATAACATTTTAACCATAAACTTTAATAATTAAAATATTAATAAAAAAAGTTCCCAAACATAAAAATTGTTGTACAAGATCAAACATTAATTAATGAAATTGTTCTTCGCTGTTCGTTTTTCAGTGAGTGTGAAATTAAGAACTGAGAGGAGATGAGATTGGAAGGCAGTGAACGAGACTACTTTGTGTTGTATTGTAAGGAAGTAAAATAACATCAAAGGTCCAAATATTTCACTTATACATACATATATATATAATTTTTTAAGAAAAATATTTGTAAAAATTCGGTTAACCGCGAGTTTACATGGACTTTCGGTGTAAAAACCTAATCCTAAACTGTAACTATTAATTTCTAAAAATAAAAACCGTACACTAGTCCATCGGTTTCGGTTAACCATATTTTTAGCTCGGTTTCACGGTTTTTTTGTTTTTTGGTTTTTTTTGTGCACCCCTATTAATTAGTGCTAATTTTTTTCTCCTCTGCTTTTTTATTTTTTCTCTTTATTTCTATTTCTATTAAAAAAAAAAAAAAAAAAAAAAAAAAAGAATGTAACTTACATCTTTCTTTCCCTTTCCCACCCTTTTTTCTTATACTATTTTTTTATGTACTCATACCTTCTACTTCTTTTGCAAAATTTTATTTCAGTATTATTATCATTAATAATTACTGCAAGGATTAATTGAAATATAGAATTGAAGCAAATCTCTTTTTCTTTTTTTGTCGAAATAAAGACCAATCAATCAGTTTTTTTATTATATTCAATATTTAGATTTGTTATTTTGTCTTGAACTCCCTCTGTTTTTTATTATATGATGTTTAAGGTTGTTCACTAAAACCAATAAATAACTAGTTTACCCTTAACACTTCTCTCCTATAACTCTATTTTCCATATAAAAATTCTTTTTTTTCCTTAATTATCAAAGCTTAATATAGTATTTTATACATTAAATAATGAACCTCTCTCATACTTTAAATAAAGGCAAAAAAGAGAAAACATGATAAAAAAAAATGTATTGGTAATATAAAGTGTCAATTAAAAAAAACAAAGTAAAAAACCTAAAACATCATATAATAAAAAACGGAGGAAGTATAATGTAGTATTCACACAAAAAAAACTAATAAAATGTAGTATAAGACAAACTACAAATATATAAAAATATAATATATCTTATATTCTAATATTACTTTTTTATATAATAAAGCATATATTATTTTAATAAGAAAAATACTATTTAAAAAAAAAACAATATTTCAATCTAAATCTATATTTAAGCTAGATAAAAAATTTTATAATGGAAAAAAAGGACTACAAAGGGAAAAAAAAAATCCATGAATATTAAAAATATAAAATAAAAACTTAGACCATAAACTGTAATTTGAAGAAGATCTAGCTATTGTAGATTGATCCACAGTTGCAGAATAACAATTGCAACGGAATTTCCAATGTTATAATTCTTCCAAGTAAATAGATCTGAAAGATCTTTTTGAGAATATGGACTATGACCAAAGGTGTTTGACAAAAAAAAATGTTTCTGCTCGTTGTGCTAAATTTGAAAAGAATATATAGTGAAACAAAGATGTTAATCCAATAATTATAAATCAATCTTCAATGGGTATTTTCAATGAAATAACTGAAAACGAAATAAAATTACAAAAAACAAGGATGGCGAAGAAGAGGATGGAGGAAAAATGATCAAACATTGAAACTTTATTAGAAGTGTTTTCTTTTGAAAGAGAGAAGAGTATTTTCTAATATGGCTAAATAATTTATTAGTCTCTAGTTAGTCCATAGATAAATTTTAAAGTCCTTAAGTTTTGTTCAATAAACTTTTTAGTCCTTTCTATTGTCTTTGTTGATGAAAAGACAAAATTACCCTTGGTTATAGATAAAAATTTACCTTTTATTTTTTAATTCTAATTAAATATTTCTAATAAAATTTTTAGTATATACACATGCACCAATATTTCTATACTTTTATATATTAGTTATAAAAATAAAATCATTTCTATTATATATTCTCGTTAATATATATTATCATTTTTATTAGTTTAATATAAAATCTATAAACTAACAATAAATGTTATTATGAATCTGGTTAACTATTTTTAAATGGTATTTTTTTATTAATGTTATTTATAAAGTATATTAGAGATGAAAAGTTCAAATTTATAGTTGTATATAGTTCTAATCATAATTTTATATTTTTTTTATATTTTTAATTTTATAAAGCTCCACTCTTAATTTTATATTTTTTATAATATTTTTTTATTTAGTTATTTTAATAAAACAATCTCTTTGCCAAAAATTTAGTATATAATCATATAAAATTTAATAAAATAATTAATCAATATTAGTTTTGTTATTGAGATTATGATTATATGAGGAAAAATATAAATTAGAAAAACTGATGTGTTTTATTATTATAAAATAAAATAAAAGATAATTTTGGTATTATTAGTCTAATTTAACTTAAAATTACTAAACAGTTGATATTGATAAAACATAGGGACTATATAATTATCATGTAGATTGACTGGTATAATATGTAAAAATATAGGGACTAATAAACTGTTTACCCTTCTAATATTATAATTACTATGTATGTTAATAATATCATGAATTATACTTTTATAGTAATATTATGAATTATATTTTTCCAAAAGAACAAAAAAAAAAATTCTTATACTAAATTCTACCGAATATAATTACTACTGTTAAGTTCGATTATGGTTCCTTACCATTCCATTCCAATTTCATATTATATTATGAGGTTTAAACTACACGCTCTCATATTAATCTCGAGAAAATATCTTTAACTTTACTATTTATATTATGCATTAATCTGGATAAGTTTTAACTTTCTTAGATTTTTAAAAAGAATGATAAGCTACGAGATGAAAAGAAAAAAGTGTGCTAGTTTAAAATGTAAATATGATTTTAAATTGAAAATATTGAAGGTCATTTTTGCTAATTTGGAATACTTTAAAAAAGCATTAGCTGTATAATCTCATGAAATCTCATGATAAATTGAATAAAATGTAACTACCTATATTTTGTCAATTAATGTGCTTTATGCAATCTTTTCTATTATTATCTTCGTTCTTAATTAAGGGTGTAGTATAAATTTATTGAAAAAAACTTGCCTAAGTTTATATAATTTGTTTATTATATTGATAATACAAATATGTCTTAAAAAATAATTAATGAAAAAAATCTTAAAAGAGCTTATTTTGTGAAACATTTTACACAATAGGACAACTGATTTTATGGATTGTAATTTTGCTCATTTAAAGTATATTTCAACTAAATTAGCACCCAAAAAAAAAAATACATCTAATCATTTTTATTTTCTTTCTCCTTAAAATTTTTGTATATGCTTTTGTAATATATTGTGTTGTAGTTTTGTATAATGTGAGAATTTTATTGTCTATGATATTTTTTTATCATGTCATTATTATTTATCGTTTCTAATGATTTGCTAAAGAATTTATTCGTGGTAATTATACTAATAAAGTTAAAATTTAATTGAAATTTTTGTTCATTATCTAATAGTAATAGGAATTAATAATAATAATAAAAAAAATCAGATGGAAAACATACTATGTTCAATTCAACATAAAATATTTTCAATTTATCAATATCTAAACTGTAAAAACTATTTGCACATTTATCCTATTTTATTTCTAATCTATAAAATTCTAAAATAAAGTTAAAAAAATTTTGGGTTAAAATAATAAAATAAAACATTAAATTGTGAGAAATGATTAGAGTGCAATTATATTGCAATAAGCATAAATTCACATATTAAAAAAAATTATAATGAAATGAAAAATGAAAAGAAAAAGAAATAGACATATGAAGCAATACTATACATGGTCTCGTATAAAAAAGAGGAACAAGAAAATTGATAAACAAAATTAAAATATATTTCCTTCGTTTTGTCTAAGGTTGTTCACTAAAACCAATGAAGTATTGGTAGGTTACTAAAATGACTAGTTTACCATACTTTTCTCCTAAAATTCTATTTTCCATGTAAAAATTCTCTTTTTTCTTAATTAGCAAAGCCTGGTGTAATACTTTTTGTATTAAATAATGAACCTCTCTAATACTTTAAATAAGGGCAAATATGAGAAAACATGGTAAAAAATATATTGGTAATGTAAAGTGTCAAATAAAAAAGAACAAAGTAAAAAACCTAAAATATCATAAAATAAAAAAAATGGAGGAAGTATTGTTTCTAGTTTTGAAAATGATAAAATAATAAATGGTGTTTAGTAGGTTAACAGTATGCAATTAATTATGGCACAAAGTTAAAAGAAAACACTAAATATAGTTATTTAAGAGAGAGAAAGAATTGAATTGGAAATTGGAAGACATATATTATTATGATCATTATTTATTTATTTAATTGCTCTAAGGTTAGGTTTGTCATAGAATTAATTTCTATCCATTCCATCCAAATAGCAAAGTCCTTTAAACTATAATCAGAAAGTTGAGATTTAAAAATATTTAAAATGACAAAAAGATGAATAAGTAAATGAGGAAATGGATGACATGGGCTGTGAGTCTATAAAATCACCTTCATTAACTAACAATCATTAAGCTAAGCATGTTGTATATCTGGATTACAAAATTGTTAAAAAAATAAATAAATAAATAAAAGAGGAAGAAGAAGAAGAAGAAGAATTTGAAGGGCAGAAGGTATTTTGGCGTAGCTTTCAAGTTCAAATCATCCATGGATTTTGACCATGTTTACACCACTTTATTTTATACACACTGTTTGGCATAAAGCTACATGTTCATAACATTCAGCTGTTAAATGACCAATTTTCTTATTCCTACATATCATTTTCTTTTTCTTTTTCTTTTATCTAGTGATGGAAGGGCAAATTTTCCATTTTCTATCAAATTTATTATTTTTTGATAATTGATTGATGGAGTTCATTTAAATAAAATTCATGAGCTCCTAAATGTATTTCTAGGAATGGAGAGACAAACTATTAATTACTTCGGGTTGGTTGTTAAATCTGGACTGACCCGAGCGATTCGACCAAACCTGAAGACTAGGCATGTTCAATTACTATAAAATTCTTGAGTTGATTAGACCCATTCAAAATCTGATGATCCAATCAGGTCAACCAATGACCCACTGACCGGGTTCTGAGTCACTCGTCCTGTGTCTAAAATATAGTTTTATATATAGAGAGAGAAAACTAACAAAAAAGAAAAAAAAAAAAATCCTACGTATGGGTATCAGTGTCCACCCTTTTCTTAGTCTCCTTTTCTTTGTCCTTGCAACTCCTAGATGACTATTTCTTTTTCTTTTTTTTTTTTTTCTACTCCCATTTGATTTTTAGGATAAATTTGATCTTTTGAGACTAAGAATTATTATAATTATTATTTTGTTTTGTTGGAATTGATATTTTGGACATATTAGTAAATATTATTGAATTTCAAAAATAGTATTCAGTATATTTTATCGTGAATGTTGTTATTATTTTATTATCTTAGAGTTAAAAGTTATAAAAATATCATATTTACATATTTTCTCGTAGAACGGTTCAACCGATTCAATTAGTGTTCAACCCCAGTTTAAACCCTCTTTCTTTTTTGAAGCATAAATTTCAAAACAATCAAAACATAAAATGTATGAACTTGGTTTTGTTTTACAAATTCATAAAATTCTCTTGAATTGATTTTCTGAATCTATAAGTATTTTTGAAACAATAATCCTTTTTCAATGTTATTTTCAGAATAAAAATCTTGTAAAATAGTTTCCTAGTTATTTTAAATTCTTTTGAAATAACATTTAATTCATTCAAACATTTTCTGTGACCACATAAAACTTTAGGTTTGTGGGCAAGTCTATATCTTGGTATTGATCCTATAGGTTATAGACTTCTTGGGTCTTGCACTTGGGCTTGAGTCCAGAACTTTTGGCTATGTTAGGTTTCGTATAAATTATCCCAGATATCTCTGAAGTGTAATTTACACATCTTAAAACATTATTCAAGATCTCGGAAAACGAATTTCTTGTAAGAGCCGCACATGGTAATTTATAACAAAATGCAATTTTGACACTTTTCCCAAATCTGTGGTATCTGAGATTGAGGAATTGTCCAAATATTTACTGCTTCTAAAATGTCAATGGAACGAAAGCTTAACTTTTCCATCTTGGTGCCAAGTTCTCAGTTTCAACTCAGAATTTGGGTTCTCAGCTTAACTTTTAAAGTAATAAAAGATTATTAAAATATGCATCGATGGAAAATAATTTAACTAGTGAAACATAACTTCTATTATAGGATGTTTAATTTAAACTTAAAGTAAAAAATTTTACAATTAAATAGTTCAATAATTCAATTCATAAATGCAACCAATATATCGAAAAATTTGAATCCCAAAACTATTAATGAAATATTAAATTTATAACAAGTAATAATAACAAAGAAAGTGATTGGATAAGATTAATAATATAAACTTTCAATAATTTTATTATAATTATGGGTTTTTTTATTTTGAGGGAATCATGTTGCGCGTTTATGCTAGTTTAGCTTTTCGTCGCATGTCATAACAATTATTCCTTCCCATTTTCATTAAAAATTTTATAACTTAATCAATAACAGGAGAAATTAAATAAGGAATATGAGCATTGAAAAAATAAAAAACACTTATGTTTTAATTTTTCATTGGGAGTGTCCATATGGACCCGGTCCAGTATATAATTTCTCCGATAACAGTTATTTTTATTAAGAGAGTAATCTTCTTGCTCATTACCTATCGAAATCAACATTTTTATCCAATCTCTAGAAGGAGAATTAATAGTTAATTTACACTGCACTTAAGTTAATTCTATACAAACTCAAACTAGCCTCATGATTAAGAGAAATTTTACAGCACTTGTAGAACACATACTCCTTTAGTTATAAAATTATATTTATATTTTTTTATTATATTCTAAAAGACCAAGCATTACCCCTAAATGTATTTTTAAGGAATATATATAGTTCAGGAGTATTCTAAATTTTTTTTTCAAGCATTTTCTTTCTTTTCATATTAATTCTAACAATATGACAGCTTAAAAGTAGCTTTCGAAAATCATAATAAAGACCACACGATGTTAGTATATTGGTATTAAAGTAAAGAGAATGATCTCTTTTTAAAATTATTCCATGATTGATGAACACAAATTACAAATCAAAAATAGTAAATCCCAAATTACACATATGGTGACTTGATATAGGCCAGATGTGTTGAATTGTCAACTTTGGTCAAGGTCTTGAGATCATAGGCAAGCCAACACCTCGAGGATTGAGTGTTGTAGAAATAGCCCAAACACTTGCAATCATTTGTGCATTTGCTGCTACAAGCATCTAGCTTCACCGGTCCATTTCCTCTAGTATATTTGATCATAAAATGATCAACCCCTTCAAGTTTATAATAACTAAAATTTTTCACATCACAAGAGGTCAGCTTTGGTGGCTGGCAATTCTTGCTCCAACCCAACAATCCTTTCGGTGAAGGGCAAGCAACACATTGGTTATCTTCGCAGACACCAAACTCTCCACATCTTTGAGGCAATTGGCATTCTGTTTCCCATGAGTCTCTGTCAAAAAGAGTATAAGTCACCTGCCAAGCACTCCAATCTGCATTATCTTCGTAAGTATAAAACCTTATGTTTCCATCCATTTCCAATCTCAGATAGGTCAATGTCATATTATACTTGGGTCTTCTCAAAGTGACAGTTCCCCCATAGTTTTCTCCTCCTTCGTATTCTAATGACAATTCTGGCCCTAAAGTTACATGCTTTAAAGGACCCTTCACCACACTTACCAAGTCATTGAATGAAAAGTAAAGAAATGGTTTAGGAGATTTAGGACTAATATAATACATTGAAAGAGTCTTATCCTCCATCACTAAACTATATGGACCATTTGCATTTTCCTTTTCAGAAGCCCTGCTCACAAGCTTGGTGGTGGCCCCAAGCTTGAGAGATTGACCAACTAAAAGGGTATCAGTTGGAGAATCAAAACTCTGCCAAATAAATTGACCCTTTGAATCATAAAGAACCATGTTACCGTTGGAGAGTAATTTGAACCCAACAACACCTTTGTTGGCGGTGTTAGTTTGCCAAGCAATGCGGCCGTCAGCATCAGCCAAGACAAGGTTACCATCAGTGGAAAATGTGAGTGTGGCATTTTCTCGAACAGGATTGCCGCGATTGGCTTCCCAAACCCAACGCATGAGTGATTCAGATCTCACAGTACCCATACGGAGAGCAAGGGTGAATGCATTTGGGGTGGTGTTGTAGAAACAGAGTTGGAATGGCTGTGCAAATGGGTCTAAGACGCGGTAATTTGCGTCATACTCAACGATGTATTCTCCAAAGTCTCCTTCATTGACATATTTAAAAGTTTCAGAAGGAGGAACAGATGCTTGAGCAATGGAGAAGATGAGGCACAAACAGAATAGAATAGGCTTTTCCATTGAGAAGGAAAGTGGGTTTTTGGTGGAATAGCTCTGCTTCTCTATCTCCTTTTATAGCTGTTTTTAGACATGTTAATATTACTTTCCTATTCACCAACTATTATAGAGTTGTATGTATTCAATTTTATTAATGTTTTTTTTTTTTTTTAAATCAATCAACATGTGATGGAATGTGAAATGGGTCAATATTCTACAAAAGTCGATTTAGCCTCTAACTTTTAGAACTCGTTAATACCATCCTCATTTTTTAAATTTTCAACAATTTGCCCCTCTCACAACGCACATCAAGAACTCAGATATTTGAACCATTATACTTAACAGGAACTTTTCTCGTTACAATATTTTAAGTGTTGTCGCAGTATCCTTTAGCTTAGTGTATAAAGTTTATGGAGACATCACTTTTTAAATGGGAGAGATGACTGAAAAAAAAAAACAACTTTTATTGAATAATCATTTTAACCGAATTTGAACATGTAATTGAATACAAGTTTTTAACAAAACACGCTAACAACCATTACAAAATGGTGCAAATTGTTAAAAATTTAAAAGGTGAAAGAAGACATTAATAATTTCTAAAGATTATAATTACACCGACCGGAGAATAATTCAAATTGCAATTTGACCCAAAGCTGATGAAATATTATCTCGAGACGATGCTAAATATTTAAATACGACTATCTGCCTTTGTCGGAAAATAGATCTGATAAGGGGAAAAAATTGAACAACGATTTTCTTAATAAAGAAAATTGACCATATAGTTGTATTCACTAATTATTAAATGCTCAATCTGATTCTTTTTGTAGAAAAAGTCACTCATTGCATTCAATTATTTGTTTAAAATATACATTATAATGGGATAGTTGAGATTTAAAAACAAATAAAAAGACAAAAGATGAGTGAGGAAATGGATAACATTAGCTGTCACCTGCATTAATCAATCATTAACCGAAGCAAGTTGTGTATCTGGATTTCAATTTATTCAAAGAAAAGAGAAAAAGAAATTTAATGGCACAAGACATGTCCACATTGCACAATGATAATGTCCCTCTAAGTTATGAAATGG
The DNA here is from genome assembly GCA_039660915.1 of Euphorbia tirucalli. NCBI lineage: Eukaryota > Viridiplantae > Streptophyta > Magnoliopsida > Malpighiales > Euphorbiaceae > Euphorbia > Euphorbia tirucalli. The sequence continues at coordinate 46,609,959 of CM077636.1, forward strand.
ATCAAAACAATTGAATTTAGCCAAGACACATTGTGAGTAGTCTAAATATCGGTAATTGGTTTGATGATCAATTTTTTTAACATATTGAATATATAATTTTTCTGTTTTGATAGTATTAGTCTTTTAATTTACATTTTTTTTTTTTTACCATGAGCTGTAGTATATGTTAATTGACGCATGATATAATTTTTGAGAATAGTAAAAGATTTTGAAGTTAACTAAGGTATAAACTATATTTCATATGCAGGTATGTCATAGCTACGGATGTGAATCATACTTTCAATTTAGTCCATGTGTCCTCAAAAATTACGCCACTCGCTAGTTAACGGATATTACAGCTCATGCGATAAAAAAAAATATCAAGTCTAGACTAATACTATCAAAATAAAAAAATTCATGTATTCAAACTGTTGAAAAATTGATCAGATGACCAATTATAAAATGTTTGAAACTTCAAGTTTGTCTAGATGTGTTTTTACTTGGATTAACGGAGAAAAATTTATAAATTAGAATGTAGGGTATAGAAACTTTGTTCTAGAACGTCTGCGACGCCACTTTTATCCTAAATTTGGTCTAATTTGCCGTTGCTTTCAACTTTAAATCGTCCATGGATTTTGACCATATTATCACCACTTTGTCTTATACACACGGTTTCGCTTACTCACTAGCTACATATTTATAACATTTTGCTCTTAATTGATAAATTTATTTCATCTGCCTTTCACATTAAAGAAATTGAATGGTAAAAAATGCAATGTAAAAATGCAACAGAATGAATTAAACTTTTGAACAGGTTTTTCGTATTTACATATTTACTGCTAACCATTCTACTAACTATTAGACATTTTAATTACGCCGGTTAGGTTAGCCTTCTAAAAAAAAATAACATTGTCCAAATTAAGTTCAGATTACCTGCTTCCATTGAAATGACGGGCTTGGGCGGGGATGGATTGGGCTCAGAACATCTCTTTCCAAATCCTACCAACTTAGCTCGTCAAACGAGTAGCTCGCTCAATTAGCAAGTCTACTGACTATGATTTACTTTACAGAATAATGGTTGATATATGGCTAAACTAAAAAGATCTTAAAATTAATATGTACAAATTTAAAATATTATAGGTCTATAATTTGAATATTTTTTACATAAAAAAGCTATTTGTTCATGAAAATAGTTAAGTAATGATATATTGTTACTAATATATTTAATTTGTGATGTAAATGTTTTACATTTAATTGAATATAGGTCGCCTCGAATCATTATGGACTGATTCTAATAATTGGTAAAGTGATAACATAGTAGTGATTCTTCTTCATCTTCTACGGACCATGGGTTTATGGATATTACACCCAGTCAGTTTTGGTTTTTTCAGAAATATATTGTGGAATTCCTAAGCTTTGTTAAAATCAATTAGTTAGTTTTTCATAAATGATTATTATCCAATTAATAACATAATAAACATCAAACTTGACTTCATTTTATGCCCCAATTTATTACCAGTTTCTTCAAATGTGTTCGCAACTGAACTTGAAGGGCCAGAACTATCTTCATCATTTCTAGGATTTTGACTTTTCCTTCTAAAATTTTATTTAAATAATTAACTATTAATTACTTAATTGCACATTATTATCAAATGCGGCAAAAGAAAAACATCGATAGGTTTTGCCCTACTCCTTCTCCAGCCGCCCAAAAACACCCCTAATATAGTAGGCAAGAGTGTTTATTGACGGCCTGACACTACCCTAGTTTTGGAGGGCAAATTTGCCCCAAAAACCAGAGGAAGAAGACGATCGTCTTCTATTTTTTTAAAATTGGATAAACTGACAATTGAATTGAGTTAATTATTTTTATAATTTGAATTAAATTTGAATATTATTTAATTAAAAAGTTAATTATTGAATTAATTGAATTGTGTTATAATTTGGATTGAAATTAATAGATTTACAATTTGATTGGGCTTTTATTTTAGAAAGAAACAATATAGACAAGTTTGTTACTAGAACTAAGATAAATATGATATTAATTCTCTAACTATATTCAACTAGTAATGAAATACCTCTTGTCAATCCAAGGGTTCGATTCCTAGCTCAGCCACTGATTATCTTTTTTTTTTTTAATCAAAATGTAAGTTGTTATGGTTTTATTAATTTGACACACGAATAACGTGGTGAGCTGGATACAATATTAATACAAAATCTCCTTCCGGGCTTCACATAAATAGTAAAAAAATGAGAATACAATATTAAAGGAAGAGAAGGATCTCCTCTTTTAAAATTATTACACGATTTAAAACAAATTACAACAAATCAAAATATAACTAGCCTGAGATTACTTGTTCGGTGTCTTGATGTAGGCTACATGTGTAGAATTGGCAACTTTTGTCATTGTCTTGAGATCATAGGCAATCCAACACCTTGAAGATTGGGTGTTGTAGAAATAACCCAAACACTTGCAATCCTTTGTGCATTTGCTGCTACAAGCATCCTGCTTCACAGGCCCATCTCCGCTACTATACTTGATCATAAAATGATCAACACCTTCAAGCTTATAATAACCAAAATCTTTCACCCCACAAGAGGTTAGCTTTGGTTGCGGGCAATTCTTGCTCCAACCCAACAATCCTTTCGGCGAAGGACAAGCAACACATTGATCATTTTCGCAGAGACCGAAATTTCCGCATCTTTCCGGCAATTGACATTCTGTTTCCCATGAGTTTCTGTCAAGCAGAGTGTAAGTCACCTGCCAAGCACTCCAATCTGCATTGTCTTCATAAGTATGAAACCTTATATTTCCATCTATTTCCAACCTCAAATACGTCAATGTGGTATTATACTTAGGCTTTCTCAAAGTGAGAGTTGCCCCTTGGTATTCTAATGACAATTCCGGGCCAAAGGTCACATTATTTAAAGGACCCTTGGACACACTTAACAAGTCATTAAATGAAAAGTAAAGGATTGGTCTAGGAGAATTTGGACTTTTGTAATACATTGAAAGAGTCTTATCCTCCATTACTAAACTATATGGACCATTCACATTTTGCTTCTCAGAAGCCCTGCTCACAAGCTTGGTTGTGCCTCCAAGCTTGAGAGATTGACCAACTAAAAGGGTATCAGTTGGGTAATCAAAACTTTGCCAAATAAATTTACCCTTTGAATCATGAAGAACCATGTTACCATTTGAGAGTAATTTGAACCCAACAACACCTTTGTTGGCGGTGTTAGTTTGCCAAGCAATACGGCCATCGGCATCAGCCAAAACAAGATTACCATCAGTGGAAAAGGTGAGTGAGGCATTCTCTCGAACAGGGTTGCCGCGATTGGCTTCCCAAACCCAACGCATGAGCGATTCAGATCTGACAGTACCCATACGAAGAGCAAGGGTGTATGCATTTGGGGTGGTGTTGTAGAAACAGAGTTGGAATGGCTGTGCAAATGGGTCTAAGACTCGATAATTTGCGCCGTACTCAACGATGTATTCTCCAAATTCGCCTTCATTGACATATTTGAAAGTTGCAGAAGGAGGAACAGAGGCGTGCACAATGGAAGAAATAGTGATGAAAAATAAACAAAGAGAGAATAAAAATGGGTTTTCCATAGGAAGGGAAGCAATTTTTAGCAGTGTGGGTTTGGTGCATAATACTATCTGCCCATCTCCTTTTATAGCTGTTGCTCAGCATGTTATTAACTATTAAAATATTACTTATTTAGTTTGATCCAAGTAAATTTTGTAATCAATGAATATGAAATAATTTGTGAAGTCAATTCTAAAATACTTAATTAGAACCTTCTGTTCTTTCTTGTCGGAGAACAAATCTGATTTCCCGATTTGCAAATTTGACCCAGATTTTTTTTTTTTATTAAGTAAAGAAAATTGACCATAAATCTGTTATCGGGTTGTATTCAACATGGATAAGGCTTAGGATACCACTTTAACATTGATATAAAAAGTTTACATTACCAATAACTGGTTGTATTAAGGAACTATTTATCCGACATAAGGTTTTAGGTTCGAATTTTGTAAATTAAAAAAAATAATCGGCAGGAAAATATTATCCCATAAAGATTTATCCCGGTACGAATGTAAATTCAAATGAATGATTTGGACAAAAAAAAAAGTTAAAAATTACATTTTATGTACAAAATGAATCGTTTGAAAATTGAACGTTATCAAGTAGAGCTAATTATGTTCTCCATTAATACTTCTTTTCAAAATAAAATTGCAATAACTATAATTTATAATAAATTTTGAAAGAGTTTATCGATTATGAATAATTCGACTTTGAAATTGTGAATATCATTTATTAGTAAATTATATAATGGGCATGTTTATTAATTTTGGGCAATCAGAAGTATATTAGAGATAGAATTCATATATATATATATATATATATATATATATATATATATATATATTCATTTATGATGGGGTATGTTTTTAGTAATTATGAATTGTTGTATCCTATTCTTTGTTTAGCATAAACGTGCAGATAAGTTGAAGTGGGTGGGTTGAATTATTTGATTATAATATGGAGTACACCAAATTAAGAAAATTAAGATTTGAAAATGAGTTGGGACAAAGATGATACAAAAATTAAAATGAATAATCGTAATTATGAAGACAACGAGACAAGCAAGTTGATCTGCACAGTCATGTGAAAAAGATAAAAGGGTTTTTTAAGGTGAAGGGGCAATCCATTACACATTCATAATCAACCTATAGCTATGATGTCAATCAAAAAATGGTCAATCTGAAACCAGTTTCTATTGGCAAAGGATGGATGATGTTATGAGTTTGAATATAGCGGATAAAACAATCTGTTCTCGAAAGGCTGCGCCGCGGAGGCTTGTGACACACTGCATTTTGGTCTATTTTGCCGTACCTTTCAACTTTAATAAACGGTCCACTGATTTTGACCATATTAAGCCGCTTGTAAGGTTTCATATCAAGTATCAGTTTTCTATAAAAACCCTTGATAAATGGTTTTATCCACCAACCAGATTAGCTCCACTGCCGGTTCAATTATAATTTAAATAAAATTAATTAAGTAATTATTTTTTAAAAAATAAAAAGTTGGTTGAACCATGGTTCATAATCCGATCTAGTTCATAATATTGGTATATTAATAAAAAGTTGGTTGCCGTGGTTCATAATCCGATATAGTTCATAAAATTTTTTTAATTTTTTAAAAAATAAAAAGTTGGTTGAACCGTGGTTCATAATCCGATCTAGTTCAATAACATTGGTATAGTCTGAAACCATGTGATTTTGACTAATGCTAACTTGACACATTTATATAGTTCAGAGTAAATAAAATCGAACCAAAATTCAAAAATCGAAAATCCAAACTGATCCATACCAATCTTAGTTGATCCAATTAATAAATTAATTTGGCTAACATTCTAATTTTCAAGTAATACGGTTTTTGCATCGGATTTAGATTGGTTGACTTTTAAGGCGAAAGAAATTTATTAATCATATATTACACATATAATTGTTGACAACCTACATTATTATTGTTATTATTAAAATTCCAATAAGATATTACATCATTAATATCAAACTGATACTATTTTATAATATTACAGTTTAGTTGGATAATTAAGTTATATTTGTTTGTATTTTTCTAAATATTTTTACTTTGTTTTTGTCGTTACTAATTATATTATTTATAGATTATCATTTTATTTTTTCTAATATTAGATGGTAGATTTAAAATTTAATAAACTAATTATATAATTATTTAAATTGGACTCTAAAATTATAAAACTAAATTTACTGATAAAAACATTTATTTGGATTATCCCCAAACCAAATCGATCCAAAATGATTTAATTCGGTTCACACTAAATTATAATTTGGATTGATTCAGTTCCAAAAATCCCCTTTTATTCAGATCGGATATATTTGGTTCAGTTTGAATTTTAAACTGAACCAGTCCATACTCACACCCCTAAGCATAATATTTAGGTGTCAAGCTACTATAGTTAAAATAACACAAATTTTGTTCAACATTGGGTGGGTTATATTATAACCCATCCAAACTATGAAAAGTAATCTTTATGGATTATAATGGGTGAGATGGGTATAATGGGTTATGAAGTTTATATTAGATGGTTTACTAACAATCCATGTAAGTTATCAATCTACTCTTCATTTTAATGTAATTAAATTTAAGAAAGTTTTTTTTATTTAGAATTTGATATTTCATTTTTATATTTTTAGTAAACTATTTTAATTTTATGTTTGGTACTTTTTTTTGAAAAACAAAAAATTAAACACATGGAACAAACATTAATTTCCATTCTTCTACTAAATTACTTTTCATATTTATCTTCTAATAAATAGTATTTTTGGTTTGGTCATTGTCGATTTTCTCTAAAATTGGCACTTTATATTAAATTGAGTGGATCAATATCCAATTAGTTGTTGAACTGACCAATCTGATATGATTTTGATAACATTGATAAAATTCAATTGTGGAAAAAACAAATAAACCATGAGGTAAAAGTCATCCTTGATGCCAAATTGAGAAGAGATGGAGGCAATATTGTAATTTTCTCCACCAAGTTATAAGAGTAGTTAATTAGTAAGTTTTTGGGTGTATTTACGTTTGTAGGAGTTGAATGGTGATTTAATGTTTCTATGATAATCTCGATGGTATTTTCATATTATTTCCTTTTCGTGGTTGCTAATCAAGCAATGATTTTTTAAATAGAAAATCAAGTAATTATTTTATTGCTTTCATGGTAAAGGTTTAGCTTAATTTAATATTTTTTTAAGAGATTTAATTGGTAATATTGTGGATATTTACGTTGAAAATGGTAAAATTGTGCTTGAATATATACAGTCTGAGCAGCATTGGACTTTTTTCTATGGTAAAAAGGAAATGGATCTACCCTAAATTATAGGGGAAAAAAATATAGTTATAGTGTTATATCCATTATAACCCATCAAATCCCTTTTTTTCAACCCATCCAACCCCTTTAAAAATTAGAGCCCTTCACAAAATACCTTTAATTTAATAAAAGTTACATATAATAATTTATTTTTAATAAATATTTACTGATCAAATAATTAAAATTTCTCCCTTAATATTTTCATTCTAAGTTTTTAAGAAAATGGAAGAAATGCTATTAATAAATAAGATGAGAAATACAAGCTGAAGAAGTGGAAAATCAAAACTCAAAAGCTATACCAAGAAAACGGATTAAGTAAGAACATGAGCTAAAATGTTTAGAAATGAAGTAGAGCTAATCAAAGCATTTTAAGCCAATTTTTAAGTATCATTTTTACTCTCATTCTCTTTTGTTTAAGCTTCCTAATTGGTAATACCCCATTTCATTCCTTTTCCTCTTTTTTCTTCTTCTTCTTCTTCTTCTCTACTCCCTCCGTTCCTAAAAAGATGTCTTTTTAGCCTTTGACACAAGAATTAAGAATATCATTAAGACAATAGTAATCTTTTACTAAATTATCCCCATAATATATTTTTGAAGCACGGATAACCTTATTAGTTAGATTACAATCAACATTAAATGTAGTGATATATTTGTAAAAAAAAGTAATAAATATTCCCTTGATTTCTAAAAAAAACAAGCATTTTAGAATAAATATATTTTGCTAAAAGGACATCCTTTTAGAAACAGATAGAGTAATATTTTGATTGTGTTCTTTCCTATTTTACTTGAAATCTAGCTTTTTTAGCTTTCTATTTGTTAGATCTACATTTGCACTTTACGAACTCTTCAATTCATTCTTTTTCAACTTTGGCACAAGTTGAAGAATTTCCTCGAGACATTTCAGAATTCATAATCCATACATTATCAGATCTACGGGATCTTAAAAAGATTGTTTTAGATCTAATTACCTGAAAAGTTGAAGGACTAAAGATCTTACTGCATCAATATTTTGACGACTTTAGATTTCTGATGGTATACTTATTCATTCGAAGTTTATTAGTTTGTAAGTGTTTTAGATTAGTTTACTTTATATGGTATTATTTGTGTTTGGTTTCAGGTTTATTAAAACAATGGAATATAACAAAACAGAACAAAAACAAATAAACTAGGAAGCGATCATTCAAGGAGAAAGAAACTCCCATAATAATAAGAACGCATTTGCTGCAAAAAGGAAACTCTAAGAGGAAAATAGTATTTAATTTTCACACGAATTGTATCAAATGCTAATTAACAGATAAAAGTATCAAATTTGGAACTGATATTCTATTGAAACATAAAGATCATGTATTATGTTTTGTGAAATCAATAAAAGTTTAAGGAGAGTCGCTATACGTTTTGGGAGTATGAATTGGCTTGATTATCCCTTCCTCAATAATCATTCCTAGCGAAGATTCCTACCTCCAAGTGCGAATGACATAAAAACTCACACGACTCGAGTAAGAGATATCAAAGCTACTAATTTACTATCACTAAATATGAGAAGTAGTTGAGTGGTTTAGGCATATGGTATGTTTGTGTAACACCTAAGGGTTGCTCAAGCTAAACAAATAAATATGTATTACGAATCATCATCATCGCATGGCTCGCAACCAAACATAAACAGCCTCCACAGTCAAAGTCATCAACAAGTACGCAAATAACAAAAGATTACATCAATGACAAACTGTTTCATTACAATACACACTGCTTATTCATAGCTATATCAACCCCTTCCAAAGCATTCAACAGACAATTATATTTAGGAAACTGAGTATGAAATTAGTTTTGCACATAATACCTAAATTGCAAAGCAAGCTCATCCACGTAAACCAAATTGATGGCACCGCTGCACCAGAGTGGGTTCTCAGTACGATGCCAGAAAATTAAAGCCCAAAATTTATTTATTTAAATCGACAAGAAATCACAGACGAAGTAAACCTGTGAAGGTGCCTCAAATAATAACCAACTATAAAAGCACAACACTATATTTCCCAGCAAAGCCTAGCAGTTAATTATGACATTTGCCAAAGGATACACTGACCAAATAAACTACAACCACTGCTCATCAGTAAATTTTAGCAAAGAACAGGTACAGTTTTTAATTATATACGCACACTGAAGTGAGAATGCAAAGAGGGAAATAGAGGGTATAATTGCCAGATCGAACAATGTTGAGATCTGGATCCAAACCTAAATGAGACTCCATATCTGCACTTCTTGTTCTTTCTGGTCCATGTGAATATAGTTCTACATAAAACTTGGAGAATAGTAATTAGCAATATAAGTTTCACCTAGTGCGCCAATTTCTTAAGGTGTTGAAACGTCCGCTGCTTGATCCACTGCCTATCATAAGGTAGGTATGCCCGAGCTGAGTGGTCATAACTGCAAAACAGATGCCGAAGTCTGTCAGCTACTCTGCCACCAAGACACATATCAAGTATGCACAATGTCAAAATCATGCACTTTTTAGTACCTCAAACCAAACTCTCGGAAAACGCATTCCTATAGCAAAGCCAATGGCAAAAAAAAGGCACATTACTAGAACATTATCTTTTTGCTAAAGAATGCCATTTCATAACACTTTAAAACTTGAATGCTGCAAGGCCAATCTCCTGTAGCAACAGCAGGCTACCAGTTGGTAAACAACTTTCCCAAAAAATTTGCCAATTTTTCGAAAAAAAAAAAAAAAAAGAATTTGATCAGACATTTCATCATGGCATTGTGACCAGGGGCGGATCCAAGATTTGTACGTAATGGGGGCAAACTTACACATCACATCGCATACATGATAGTTTTATTTAATGAAAAATATTATCATATCAGTTCAGACATTAATTATAAGAAATTAGTTAATACACTTGATAAATTCAATACGTAGAACACCAAACCATCCATGACATAATTTTTCTCAACCAAATTTATTTGCAATATCAAAAATCTTTTTTAACTTCAGAAGTTCGGTCATCAAATTTATATATAATCAAGGATAACAAACTCTATTACAGAAAATTAAAGAAAATGACAATATATATTCTTTGTACTTTACCAAACTTGTTAAATTTATTTTTGCAATTTATTTGGGATATATTTGTCATTTTTATTTGGTATAATTTGTCAATTAAGGTTTTCATTTCAATTTTTATCATAGTTAGTCCTTGTACTTTAATATTCTTTTTGCAAATATTGTTTTCTGGTAGAAGGTTTCAGAGTACACGCATTGTAATATAATTAGATGATACATTTTGATCACAAGTGTTTTGCTAGCACATATGATGCATTAACAATAGATTTATAAGTTAATTGTCAAAAGTTTTTAAAAAAAAAATTAAAGTACACGAATAATATTGTGCCAAAATTGAATTATATGAGTCAAAAATCTTTAAAAAATACTAATTGGATAACATAATATTATATAGTAACATAAACATTATATTGAGAAATACTTAATTTATTGGATATATTATAGGAGCACAATTTTTTGATTAAAATATATACTAATAAAACAATTAGGGGTCTATATGAAAAAATTAAGAAGTTAGGGAGCAGTGGGGGCACTTGCCCCCACCATGTATCCACTCCTGCTGATGACCATCTCATTAGACAATTCATCACCACACTTTGAAGCAGAACACATCCTTCAATCATTTCTAGAGATGCATTATATATATATATATATATATATATATATATATATATATATATATATATATATATATATATATATATATATATATATATATATATATATATATATATATATATATATATATTCTTCTACTTCTACATCTTAAGGTTGTTTGAAGGTGTTCAGTTGTGAGCTTTGAAGCTCTTCACTCCCACCAGTGGACACAAAAACACACACACATAAAGTGAGAAAGAGGAAGAGAGAGAAGCATACACTAAAGCACTCATATCTGCAAGGCCATCAATAAAATTGTAAAGATCTCCAATGTCATAGGTAATGTTCCTCATGGCTGGATTTAGTTCCTTAAGTTTTCTTTCATATAGTCCACATATACCTGCAAATCCCAAGCAATACAACAATGAATAAGCAAGAAAAATACTAAAAAATCAGTTTGCGTTCACAACAAATAAATTGAAGTATTAACAAAGTAGTGAAAGATAACACAGAGAGCATGTATGAATGTAATCATAATTATATAAAATATTCTGTAACAGGTTACTTAACATGCTTCGGGTACACACATTCAGAGGCAAAGATCAAATGATGATTAGTGAGAAGTGACTGTTCAATCTACAGAACCGATTACAATCTAATACAAGAGTACAAATGTATAGCAAATTAAAAGTGGAAACCAATTAATATCCCAGAGTCATAGACAGTCTCTATCAAGCCCACATTCTCTCTTTATAGCATTGAACGTGATGCATCAATATCAAATATTGTTAGAAATGGGGTTAAAGATTCTGCATGTCAAACTGGACAAAACCATCACAGAAAGACAGAAAAATGTTCCATCATCATTAAGCAGACTCTGAGGCTGTTGTCGGATCCCTCAATCCTTTTCCAAAGTGAACACATAAAAATAGGGCAAGATGCTTACTAGAAATCATGATCTGATTAAGAGGAATTTCCACTTTACTGCTCTTGGTTTGCAACATGTGATGAAGTGAAAAACCCAATAATCAATAGTTCCAATGATATGAGATCATAATGAACCACATCAATTTGAATTGTGAGAGATTTGATTTCTGTCAAAGCAACACTGACAACTCGACTAATTCAATGAGAAAAAGGGGGGACAAAAAGAGAACACAAAAAACATGCATGGACATAGAGTGAACATAAAATTACAATCATGATTAGTGAAAAATTGAACGCACAGCCACATAATAGAAAACAATTTTACAATGAAGGATCAGGGTTCCTCTTATGGGAAATGGGACTAGGCCAAAAGAAAGGACAGGCTGAATGAAACAGTATCATCAGGTGTAAAACTGAAGCTGTAGCTGCATTCCTGAATCGTGTCCAGTTGTAAGAGCTCCAAATCCAATAAAGCACATCAAATGAACAATAGATGAGTGCAAGGCAGCATGATCATGTGACTCATTATCGCGATTGCCTTTCTTACTCCTCATAATAGGTGTTCTAATAAAAGTAGCAAAATTAAGCAAAGAAAAGCCCATTTATACTTCCAATCATATCAGCATGTGATGGAGATTATTATTTTAAACTGATAGGGAAGTGCCCAGAAGCAAACTTTTGAAGAGCAGAAAAGAAATGATGATATCATAATAATAATGAAATAAATGTGTAGTACCATCCATAGCTTGACTTATAGAATCGTAATCCATAAATGTTCGAGTTGCTCTACTTTGGGAGGTCTGCATCAGAATTATGGTGTGCCGATTAGCCTGAACAAGAAAACAGGTAAGACCCCATTCAAAATACTAGCAAGACCGAATACTGTAGTTAATCAAAAGAGCAAAAAACACAATTTATATCGATAGACAGTGATAAAAAGTTCTATGTTTCAGAAAAACATGAAAGATCTGGTGGATGAAGTAAAGTGTGCATTCCCAACGGAGCCAAAAGACTACAGCTATTCAAAAGCAATGCTCAGAAATGCAAATCGAAAAAAGAAAATTCTGCCTACAAAATCACTACAGAGAAGGGCCGTGCTCTACCCTTCGTTAATTAGGCACTAAGTACAAAGAGTGCAACCAGAATATAGACTAAACCCAATACAACAAAAGGTAGCTGATTCAAGTGATGCAATTTTAAGTATCACATTAAAGTATAGAAATGGCAGATGACAACCTAGAAATGTGCACCAGCAGAAACCAACATCACAAAGCGTCTCTAAGAAATAAAAAGCAAATATTTTAGATAATTGAACAAACACAAATGTAAAATAGCGGCTTTGGCATTTCATCAAATAGGAACTGCTGAGAGAACCTGACGCGCTATCACAGAAACAAGATATGCAAAAAAAAAAAAAAAAAAGTAATAATAAGAAATAATTCACAGCCACACCAATTTCTTTAGTACTGAAAAACGAAACACAAATTTGAGCTCAGCAGTAACTGAACTCAATCGTGCAATCATCGGGAAGTGCGAAACCCTAACTTTCCTCGATTAACAGAAAAATCCCAACATGTAGAGGGGCACAAATATATTAATTAAGATTGTAAAAGTAACAGCAGCAGTAGAACAGGGAAAAGAGAAAGTACCATTCCCAAAATGATAAGCTGATGGGATCAATAGTAAGCGTGAATGTTGATTCTTTGCTTCAGCTCTACACGCAGAGAAGGATAGAGAAATTGACTTCGTTGAAGACCTGGAGTAGAGACATTTTTATAATTTTATTATTATTATAATTATAATAAAGGTGAATAATTTCAAATTTTAAAAATAAGAAATTACTAGGTAGTAGTAGTAAGGTACTGTTTTGTTGTTGTGCAAATTCACTCGCTTTAGCACTTAAAATCTGACAGAGGTAACAGTCAAATGCACAAAAAAGGCCCAAAAAAAACTAATCAAAACTTCGTAAATTATTTAGAGACGTAAACCGCGTGGAAATGACGCCAAGGAGTATCTCCTAATCTTATCCATGTGAGTTTTGGAAAAAAAAAAAAAAAAAAAAAAAACAATATACTTATTCCTGCTCCGGAGGAATTCCCATGGTATCCCACATAAATTTTTAAATTTTTAAAAATTATTAAAAATTAAATTTACACAATAAATATATATCAAATTAATTAAATACAAATTATAATATTTAATTTTTTAAGAAAAAAAATTTTAATGAAACTTTTAGTTACATTAACTTGGTAGGGTGAGAAAGGACATTTCCGTCTCATCCCCATCTTCGTTAGTCTTTTGGAAATAAAATCATCCACATCTTCACCCCACGAAAAATTTTATTATGGCTTCTCCCTTGTTATTGAGGCAAATCTCCTATAGAAACAAAAAATGTCCACCCCATTTATATCGCTAATATTATTCATAAAAAATATTGGAATTCTTCCGGTGTAAATTGAAATCTTCACCATAGCGGAAGCGATTCTAATTTACGTTTGAATCCAATAACAGGAATTGTTGTTCAGATTAAAGAAGAAAACCAAGAACAAACTCAACCAGAAAGCAAGATAAATCTCATACATATGTCGTCCCCGATTAAGATTGACAATTAGTTCTTGCTTATGCACGAAGAACCTCCACGTTCACATACACGGATGCCTCTAAAATCAGCTAGCGTACTAGCACCGGACCGGAAAATCGTTCTCCTTCTTTTTTGACCTTGGCTAAAATTCACAGGCTTCTTTTCTCCCGTGTTTCACAACGGAGAGACTGGAAAGGAGCCAAAGAAAAAACGTGGTAGAGAGAAAAATTAGGGTGGCTTTTATTTTAATTAATTCTAATTTCCTCAATTAGATTTTCCGTCCAGAAAAATCTAATATTTGAAATTTAAATTAACTTAAAATAAATCTACTTCAATTTTAATTCACACCTTATAATAAATATCTCAGATATTTATTAATCGTACTCAAAAATTAAATAACTTAATTTAATATTTGATATGAATTTTATTTTATTGATTAATTTATCATGTAGTAATAAATTAACAATATAAATAAAATAAATCTCTCCCGGGATATATATAACCGAGTCTTTACCATAAAACTCATAAATCCAAAATTTTCAAAGTATATGAAACGTATCCAATACATATCATATGGCCCGTGATAAACTCATTTAGACATCCTATGTGTGCAATCCTATATATCTATTTTATATTGGTAGTGGGCCCAATACTTTAAACCCACAAGCTGCAAGTGGGTTCTAGCAAACCGTTAAAGCTATCCAAATAAGATAGAAACATTAATCCTATCGGTGATGTAAAACTTATAGTTAACTCATACATCCTATGCCAATGATATCGGTGTGCTGCAAAAGGCATGTCGATGTCACTCTCTTTAGCTGCAAGGACATTCCTTGATTCTGAGTAGATTGAAAAACAAGCAACCAATCACGTAATGATTACCTTACTTGGACATAGCCATGCTCTTCTCAATCTCACTCATCAAGTGTCTGGTGATATCTATTCTCAATTAAGAGAGAAGCAAGTCTCATCACATCACTCACATCCCCGGCATACCCAACCATATCCACACTTGGCACCATGTTAGAGGCTCGTTAGACATACATCAAAGTATGTGAGCTAACACCTACGTCTATAATGATACCAGTTCAAAAGATCCAATATAAGTACTACTAGAGAACAACATATGACATAGGAACCATGTGGTGTTCTCATAGCTGATTGATCCAGTACCATATAACCTAACACGTACACATGTTCTTAATTGACATTCCATGTCTAATGGTCGGTAAGACACCACCATACAATCAATAAACATGCTAGTTTTTAGTTAAAATCATTACAATGACTTTAACAAACTATGGGTAGTTTTATAACTGGTATTCTTTCTTTACTCATGGCCTTACTGCCCAGAGAACGTTACCGACATACATGAGTAAAACAACAGTAAATGGATTATCTTAATTTATCAAATTGCACAAGAAATAGAATAAATAAGATTATGCCTTTTATTATAACAAATGATCCGGTTACATAATACAGGGACTCGAGCATACACCAACAAAAAATTGCACAATTATAAATTTTTTATCCAAGTTTTTTTAATCAAAATAGATTAATATTTTTAAATAATTTTATAGGTAAAATTCATATTTTTATTTCAGAATTTATTTTAAAAATATTAATTTGAACTTTTGTAGACCTTTTTCCTCATGTGCTATAACAATTTGTCCATTTGCTTCTATGAGATGCAAAATGCTCTCAAATGGTCCAAAATAAATATATGCCGTTAAGATTTTGTCAATAGAATATAATAGAACTAGCTTCTTGCCTACGCGTTGTGCGGTGTGTTTTTTTTAATTATTTTTATATTTGTTTACTATTAAGTCATGAATTAATGAATGTACTAGATAAATGAATAATATTTTTTAATGAATATATTATTAGAAATATGAATATTGGTACAACTTTTCCACCATCGTGCGCGTTTATTTTGTTTTTGAAGTCTCTTGTAAATTTCTCCCACGATGTGATACGTACCTCTTGCCCTTATACTTTTTTTTATACTTTTTTTGTCACCACAACTTTATGTCATCAATTTGTAGTTGACAAAATTAAACTTTTCCTCTGTATTTCATGTTTTCCCGAATCATTTTGTAATTTTTGTTGTTAGCAAAAAAGTTGTGTTGAATTCATTTTTTATACTTTTGTAGGTAGCATATGAAGCGCCCACTTTAAAAACTACAGTTAGCTAGATGTTTCTTTCTTCTACCTTTGCTTTGAACATATTCCTTTGTACAGTTATTTGAATTATGTCATCTGCAAGTGTATTCCATTAATATGATTTTAAAACATTTAGTTCCGATTATGTAATACATGTGTTTATACAAATATATTTTGAATACTTTATTATCAAGCAAAAGCATTTCTAGCTCATGTCGTCATTTTATTGATAGCTTCGCACATTCAAATAACTCTTGCTTGAATTTTTAATGCTTCAATTCCAGGTCTGAGGTCATAAAATGTTGTTAAGGTACAGCGATGATTAAGTCATTTCTTTTTTGGTCGGCAAATGAAATTTTGGATATTGGAGTTCTGAAAACTAAATCGTACAATTTTGAAATTCGCATTTTTTATATTTATATAAGTCTTTATTGAAATCTTATTTTGAATTTTTCAAATTTTTGGGCCATTATATTTCATTCAATTTATGATTTATGATAGAATGTTTAATTTTAAAATATAATATTTTAATTATTTTTTGGTTGTTTTGAATTATTAATTTCTCCTTAATGAGACTTGGACTCCTTTTTTTTTAATTATACTAATAAGTGCTAATTATAAAGAATTATATTATCATTTACATATACATGATACAATATTGATTTTTTTTATGATTTTATGACTGTTATAATTTATTGTATTTTTGCACTTATTGCATAGAACTTTGTTTATATTATCTTTTACCTTTTAATTAGTGCCCATTAATTTTGGAATGTATTTGTTTTATTTATTTTTAGCTACTAATGTTTTGTAAATGTTGGCTATTAGCCTAAATGTTATGAGGTTTATATAAAAACTCTTGGAGAAAACGTGGGCAACAATAGATAAATTTTAAAGCAATAGTATGTTACAAATTTTATTTTGATAATCATGGTTAGTAATTGAAAAATAATAAGTATTGATATAATTAATTAAATTTGAACTAATTAATCTTAGTTTAATGTTAGAAAAATGAAGAAATGAATTAGAGTAATTAGTATTATTAACTAATTATAATTTGAACTAATTAATTTCAATTTAACGTTTAAAAAATAAATAAATAAATAAATTTGAAGAGTTGAATATATTTTGTATCACTGATATGGTTAATATATATATATATATATATATATATATATATATATATATATATATATATATATAAAATTTTGAATGGTTGGAATTATTAATTTTTTTTTTTTTTTTTACAATTCAAAATAATTTTCAAAATAGTTGATGATGATAATATTATGATTAATTAATTATGTATAAAATTTTATACCCTAATAGATAAACAATGGACTATATTAGACCCCAAACTATTTTAAGTGTCTTTTCTTCTTGGCTTAGAGCACGGATAATGTGGTTTTTTTCCAAGTATGTTATGTAGTACTACATTTGTAATGTATCATTATATTTCCACTTAACACGTCAACATTAAATTGAAAATGGAAATTTACAATATTAATCTTTTAGTTCAATAAGTTTTTTCCTTTCTGAATTTGATCATATGAAAGAACAAAAAAAATGGTCAAACTAAGTGATAAATCACTGTCCCAAACTTCCATGTTTACATTGTAATAAAAAAAAAAGAAAGAGAAAAAAAAATAAAAGAATCAAAAGTATATTACACAAATGAATTCTTCAATCATTTAATAGGTGTAACAACTATATTTTCTTGCAAGAAAATCTATATTTTGAGCAAAATACAATTCCGGTACATGTAATACACCTACTATACTTAGGGTCTATTTGATTCTGCTGTGGCTATTTGCTATTTGCTGTTGTTGTTTGTTGTTTACTGTTTGCTGATTGATAATTACTGTTTGATAAAAACATGATAAATTTTTGTTGTCAGAATATAAAATAACTAATTTGGAAAATAAAATAAAATAAAATATTTTCTTGAAAAACAGGTATCCAAACGAACTCTTACAAAGGTATCAATAATAGATGCCCTTGATGAAACCCATTTTCCTTGCTTCTTCATTGAAAATATAATCAAGAATGACATTGGTACAATTAGGTTAGCAGTTACCTATTCGACAGCGGATTAGAAAACCCTTTGGAAAACTAACCAAGAAGTAATCCATAAAAAAAATGAATCTCATATGTCACATAAATAAAAAAAAATAGTATCAATATTAAATTTATAATATCGAAAAGCTGAATT
Source organism: Euphorbia tirucalli (assembly GCA_039660915.1). NCBI lineage: Eukaryota > Viridiplantae > Streptophyta > Magnoliopsida > Malpighiales > Euphorbiaceae > Euphorbia > Euphorbia tirucalli. Next base: position 46,628,394 of record CM077636.1, read on the forward strand.
ATCTTACCTTGCTATATATTTCAATATCAAATATTTATAGCTATTCTTCATACTGTGCAATATGGTGTTCCGGCTATGTTTTCTCATAAAAAATTCATCAAATAAAATCAGTATATCAATTTTCTTTTCTTTTTTATTTTTTCGTTTAAAAAAGAAGAAGTAAAAGAAAAAAATCATCATAATTCAAATCAAGAAACAAATTATCCATTAAAAGGAATAGATAATTATGCATAAGATGGGAGAAATCGATGATGAGTTTAGCTATCCTTATAAATTGTAGATCCTGATCGAGTTTCAACGTGTGGAAGAAAACAAACAACTTGTTTGAAAATTAAAAGTAATTAAATTATAGAAAAAAAAGAATGATCAAGGAGTGAGGATGAATGTAAGAAGTGCAAATATTTTTTAATTAAGTAGTGATTATAAATTTTAAAAAATCACCAAAAAAAAAAAGAAAAATTTATAAAAAATATTTAAATCTTGATGTAAAATTCTTAAATAATATGGATAAACTATTGAAATGCTTAATGGACCAAAATGACATATGTTACATCATTATTTTTGAATGAAAATGTTAGTTACCCTTTTTTTTCTAACTTTTGAAACCACAAGTCTTTTTTTTTTTACAAAAAAAAAAATATAATCCTTGATTTGTCAGATGGTGAAACCACATGGGTAGTTTTTGGAGTTTTTTCTATTATTTTTTACCATTGCTTATCCCAATCAAGCAATTCTTGTTTACTTTACTTTTCAACTAATTAAGGGAAATTAAAATAGATGTTACAAATCGTAGGCAATTATGCTTCTTTTAGGATTGAAAATTTAAGCAAAAAGTGGGTAAAAATAAAGAAAAAATGAGAGACGAGATAAATAGAAATCCTAGAATTTTAGGAGATAGAAAATGTTCAAAATCTTGTTTTAATTTATATATATATATATTACCTATGTACCACCATTAGAATTTTTCTGTACAGTGTATATTAGATGAAATTATAATAATGACTATAAAAGAGGATGGTAAAAACCTGGAAACTCCAAGGATAAAAGCAAATTTCTAGTGAGGTGAAGGTGTAAATCACAACATTGGTCGCTCTCTAAAGTAAGTACGAGAAGCTTTAATATAGTGCACTTGAGGCTGAAAACTTTAAAACAATAACCACAATTGGCCAGAAAACTTAGAAAAGTAAAAAGTTTTAAGAAGAAAAGATAGGTTTTTGATGTTTGCAAAAATGAAAGAATTAAATTTCTCTTTTTATACTGAAAATTTTAAAGTAAGTTACAAAATCATTTAAGGATATAAATTATAAAATAATCAAAACTTTGTAACTACCGTTATTAATATTAATGTATTTTGCATAAAAGAATAAAATTAATGGTTGTAAAGAGAGGATGTATATATTATATTATATTCAGTAATTAGAATTAAAATTTCAAAATGCTAGAGAAAAAGATAAATATGAATGAGATGATTTGAGTAGAAGAGTAAAAATCCCTAAAACCTTCTTTTACTATATATATAGATTTATATTTTTTAACATTTTGTGATTTTAGTTAATTACAACAAATAACTTGTAAAAAAAAATTTTTTTTGACATCATGTCTTAGTTTTTTTTAGCTTTTGGTGTAGCCTGAAATAATTCGTAATAATATTTAATACCCTAGCAGGTAGACTCTAATGCTCATAACATAAATAAAAGAATAAGAAATAAAGAGTAACATGTATCGAAAAATTAGTATGTTTTTCAAATCACCAACTTAGACTGATTTAGTATACAAATTATTCCACATATAAGGAATGTTAAACCAACTGCCTATATACTTTTACGTTTACAAAATCAATAAAATAGAGATATACAAAGAGAAGACAAACCTTACAAATTATTAATAATTCGTTTCCTCTTCACCAACATCTTGAATTTTGATTAAGGAACCTGTAAAATGATAATTATAATTGATATTAATAAAAATATAATAAGCAACAATTTTGCAATCATAACTTTATATATATATTTTAAAAAACATAAAAAGAGATTTATGATTGTAAAATTGATAAATAAATAATTTCAAAATGAGTGGATGTCAAAGAGAGGGAGAGAGATTAGTATAACGAACAAAAATTCAAACTATATAACTTACATCATATGGTTATAAGGAAAGAAAAATGACTATGAATGAAATGCTTCATGTTTATTTATGCATGAAAAATAATTAAATTTTACATAAGTTTATGACCATAATAATATATTTAATTATTGAATTTATTTCATACATTATATCTATTTTATATTTTTTATAAATAACAATTAATTTTGTGACCTCACAATATGAATTTCCTCATTAATTATTTTGAATTTTATTAATCCATAAATTATAATATATGATAAAGATTATATAGAAATTTGAAAATTATAATTTTATGACCATTATAATATATTCAACTATTAAAATTATTGCATACATTATCTCTATTTTTTATTCTTTATGAATAATAATTAATTTTGTAAACTTCCAATATAATATATCATAAAAATTGTATATAAATTCGAAAATTACAAGAAATTAGATAAATAGGATTGAAAGATTTTTATATATAAATTTGAAAAGGGATAATTACGCAAAAAACCAATGTGGTTACACTTGTTTGCAAAAAAATTCTAGTGGTTTTGGTTTTTTGAAAAACAATTCCTGTGGTTTTCGACCGTTAACAAAACATAGATTTTGGTCTAACACCGTTAAAAATTGGACACGTGGCAACTTTTATATCTGCCACATCATCAAAATTTTCGGGCCACGCCATCAATTTTTAATGGTGTTAGGCCAAAATTCCTTTTTTTGTTTACGGTTGGAAACCACAGGGATTTTTTTTTTCAAAAACTAAAACCTCTGGGATTTTTTTGCAAACAAGTGTAACCACATGGGTTTTTTACGTAATTATTCCATTTGAAAAAGAGAAAGAGAAAGAAAACCAAAGAAACAGAGAGAAACACTAAAGAAACACATTAAGTGAGAGTTTCTAATCATGTCACACTCGTCCGGGTCTATGTTTGGGTTTTGTTTGGATCAATCCGGGACTCATGCTCGAGGATTTCGAGGTGTTCGTGAGGTTCCAAGCACAATTTGACATTCCAATCCACTTCCGAATGTCAAAGACGCTGGAACATCAACAAGGTAAACTCTGAGAGGCCTTAAACTTGTGTTTGTTTGGTTTCTATTATGATTTTTCTGTATCCTGCAAATTTCCTAAAACTGGTTGTTTAATCACAGCCGTGCGGCTCTAGTTAGAGCTGAGCGGCTGTAATTGCGAAGAACAGAGCCGCGTGGCTGTAATAGCTTAGAACAAAGTTGCACAGCTGTAACACTAGAACCGCGCGGCTATGTTCTTCAGGGCAGAAACCCAAAAAGCCCTAAATTGACTGAAAGCAGTTAGATTTCCATTTGGTTTATTCTGTTACGAACTATTTCAGTCCCAATCACATCCGTCATACTTTGCATTTTGGTTTTCGGTTTTCCCAGAACAAGGTGTGAGATTTTTGGATTCTTGGTTTTGGTTTTTGAGTTTTGGGGCTGTTTGATCCAAACCGGATCCTCTGTCCAGCTATAGCGGACCCATAGGTTCCTCAAAGTCCTTAGAAACCATTGAAAACGAGTCAAAACAATGATTTTCAAAGCAAAGAAAACCAATTTTGGTTCTGGGTACTACAGCCGCACGGCTGTAGTGGTTATAGCCGCACGACTATAATCTCCAAAAGGAGGCAGAATCACGGGATGACCCACACAGACGTCGTCCCGTAATACTGTGTTCAAAATCAAACTGTTTTTGGTATGTTTCCTGCTTTCAGACCTTAGATGGATGTTGAAATTAGAAAACCCCCGCGAATGGGACCCCGAATTCCGAGATTACTGACCCACTCAACGGAGTAATTTGCATGTAATTGAGCTAAATAATTTTCTAAAACTGTTTTCAAGCACAAAAAACTACAAGGCGTTTCTAAAATCGTTTTCTAGGTCTAACCGAGTAAGTCGCTCGGACTTCTCGGTTATCCCCTAAATGCATGTTCCCACTTCCTAAAATCCCCATTATGTCCTGTATGAGTCCTATTTGTGTTTATAATGTAATTATGCTAACCATTTGTTTTGCAGCTTTTATTTCTCCTTTATCATTTTGGATGTATTTCATAGATTGATCGTGTATTCTAGGCGATTGTAATTTTTTAGATCTTCGTGTATCTAGACGGTTGTATTGGTAAGGATGAGAGTTTTCTTTTTCATTTGATTTGGTTGTATAAGTCGGCCTCTATTTTTATTTTCTCGTACTTTATCTTTCCGCACATTATTTTTCCTGTATTTTATTTCTGTCATTCGTATGAGCATTGGCTAAATAATAAGAGATAAAAATGGGTAGAGAACTAAGTGAGTAAAATATTGTTATATGCACTTATAAATGAAAGCAAGCTTGAGGTTGACTAGGTAAGTTGCCCGAACCCTAAATCTCTGGATTAGGTATAGTTGTCTACGCTCGGTAGGGAGCTGTACCGGAATTTCCCGGATGAGCTGATCCAGGTGGCGACTCTGTCATTGATCTTGAAATTTAAGTTTCGAGGTCTTTAAGTTAATAAAATGGGATTTTCTAAAATGCAAAACCAGTTTTTCTCAAAACTCACATGCAAAGAAAAGGTTTTCTACAAAAGGATTTCCAAACAAAATTAATGGTTTTCCTAAGCAAGATGCAAACTCGTTTTCCAAACAAAAATCAAATACAAAAAATGCTTTTCTTTGCTCCCTGGTTCGCTTCGCCTCTTTCCGCTTTCGAGTTCGAAAGGTCGTCCGCTCACAACGAGAAAGATTAAGCGTAATTTAGGAGTAAAGGATTGAGAAATTCTTACTCTACCTTTTTTTATCTTTCTTGTACTCTTTTATGCATACTATTTGGTTTTGTGAACAATGATTTCATCTTTTCTATGATAAGTTATTTTAATAAAAGTTCTTGTGCCAAGTTTTTCTTATATTTGGTTTTGATATAAGTTTAATATTGAGAAGTACATTCTTATGTATGCCAAGTATGATTTTTATTTTGGTTCTAACGTGAGTTTAATATTGAGAAATATATTCTTAGGTAAGTTTGCAAGAATTTATAAGTATGATAGTAGATCAGAGATCAAGTATTATACTAATCAAGTTGCACTTCAACTTAAGCATATTAATGTTAATAGAATTGGTTCACCAATGAGAATTAGGAGTCATGTTTAATAAAAATATTTTCAAGTAAATCTATGTATTGTTCGAGAAAAATTACCTAGGAAATTAATATAACTTGTCTAAATAACTTAAACATGGATTTGAGAATAAGTTTGCAAAACACTTATGGTTGTCTTCTTATTCTAATTCGACCCATATTAGGATTAGTTTAATTTAGTAGTTTAATTAGATTAAAAACAAATGAATTCTTGATTTAAGTGTAAACAAAAGCGAAAATCGAAACCCAGTGTGTAACAACAATGATTCCTCGTGAGAACGATATCTTTTGTACTATAACAGTAACCGTATACTTGCGGAAATTTAATCAACAATGAGATAATGAAATAAAACTAATTTATTGGTAAAAATGAAACAGAAAAATATTAATAAAGACTTGTTATAGAATTAAATAACCGGTTTTTTAATATTAAAAGAGTAATTGAATGAGCATTAAACGGAAAATATAAATGAGTACTTATTATATAATTAAATAACCATTATAAAATATTAAAAGAGTAGTTAAATGAGTATTTGAATTCAATATATGCATGTCTAATGATTATCCAAACATTATAAAATATAACAAGAGTAATTGAATTAACATTTAAATTCAATAAATGCATGTCTAATAATCAATATTAAAAATATAATACCACAAATATTAAGATTAACAGTCTTGAAATTCAAGTTTAAATTCTCAAATGTATAAAAAAATTAACAAAATGCTCATAAACTATGAGGAAAATGACGTATAAGAAAGATATCAATAATTTGAATTTTGTATATGTATTTATAGATTCTTATGCTACTTAAAAGTAAATAATTCACGTACAAGAATTAAATACTAATTTATATTTTTTAAAAACTAAAGAAGAGTTTAAACTTAGAAAATGGTATTTAACAAAATAAAATATAACGGATGTCCAAATTATTATATAAAAATAATAAACAAAAAATATTAAAATTTGTTAACTTGATGAAAAGCTAAAAAATAAAATTGAGAAAAAAATGTAGATGGACATATAAAAAATGTTGAGGTATATAATATTGAAAAAATATTCAAATTAATATAAAATGTAAAAAATAAAATTGAGAAAAAAATTATAGATGAATATATAAAAAAAATATTAGGGTGTATAATATTAAAAAAAATTCAAATTAATAACAAATTTGTAATGTAAAAGAAATAAAAATCTGGTTAATTTATTTATATATATATATAAATCTTTATTTCTAAATTAAATATTAACTTATGTATTGTTAAAAAAAATAAGTAATAAAGATAAAATGATTCGATTTGACTTATTGACCTTACCTAAAAAAATGTAATTATTTTGTGTATTTGGTGGAATCTAAGAAATTATTTGTCTTATTTTGATTTTTATTTTAAATTATTCTTCTATAACCATCAAAATGGACCCCAACAAATTCAAACAAATGTATAATTTCAATAAAATATTAGCGAACGAAATAGATGAAATCTTGTATAGAATATTACCTTTTGAATTATAGTTTCTTTTGCATAATATTAGAATATTAGAATCTCTAGTTTGAGGAAATCAATTCATCAACATAGTTCCTACATGATAACTTGAAAGCTTCAAAAATAGGAAAACAAAGTTTGAAAGCCATTGAAATAAAATGAAACAACTACTAAAACTTTTAAGAAATTATATAAATGGAAAACAAACATCTAAAAAAAATATATTCTTTAAAATATATATTTATATATATAAAGCTGCAAGCAATTCAAATCCAATTTTAATCCTAAAATTTACCAATTTATCCCCCACATAAGTGACTTAGATTCAAGGGCACATAGGTCTTTTTGCAATATCCTATAAGCACATCTCCAAAACGACTACAATGCCTCCAACCTCAATTCCCATGGGCACACTTCAGTCAAATCCGGGGATTTAGAGGAATAAATCTCCAGAATTGGATTAGAGGAATAAATCTCCAAAATAGGATTGTTCCAAAAATTTTGGTCAAGTCCAGTTCGGGTATTAGGATATTCGGTTCCGGTCCTATCTGGTTATGGAATCCGGGGATTCAGTCCGGTCTAATCCAAATATAAAAAATAAATCCTAAAATTAAAAAAAGACGGATATTTTCTTATACAATATCAACTAAAAAGTATAAATTCTAATAATATCTATTAAAATATTACAAATTAAGTTGGCTCAGTGGTTATAAATATTATATATATATATATATATTATAAAATTTTAAAATTAAATAATCTTTTTGTATATGAAACATAAATTTAATATTAATAAATTCTCGGTTCTATCAGTTCGGTCCTCGATGCTGTCTAATTCAATCCGATCCTGGATAAATTATGATCCAGTCCAATCCATTATTTTTTTTGCAAAAAAAAAAAATGTCCAATTCTAGATTTTTTTCCTTGGACCTTCCCAGTATATCCGGTTATTATGGATTGCCGTACTAACAGCTTTTCCTTCCCACTTTGATTTTCATTTTCCCTTTTGTTGCCCCACCCACAACCCACGTCCCATTTATTTCTTTCTTTTTTCAACTCTGCTCTCTCTCTCATCTACACCTCGTCTTCTTTCCTCCCTTCTCTCTTTTTGTTTAGACCTTCATTTTGCAAGGCCAACATCTCTTTGGTTTACAATTTATTTTTGCAAGGCCAACATCTCTTTGGTTTACAATTTATTCCAGCATTAAAAAATGGGTTCCATTGAACTCAACCTTTTTGTAGATTGAGAAGTTTTCCAGGTTGTTAAGCTTAGTTTGGTTATTTATCTATTAGATTTTGTCCATAGGAAGATCTGATGATGGAGTTATTCTTGGCTTGCAGGGAAATGGATATGAAGGATTTTCCTTTCTACTATCACCTGCCTCCCTCAAGTTAACCGTAACCATGACCGTGGACACCTAATTTGCCGACGTTGATGGCTCTATAGCTGTTGATGAACTCATGCCTTCTTTTATTCCTTTTACCTATGGTTTTTGTCATGATTTGGTGAGTGGTTTTTTTTTCAATTTAAAAACCAGGGTTCATAGCCATGGGTTTTGCGCTTTCATTTCAGGGGTTGGTTTGGTCATCAGATTTTGCACTTTTTTTATAGGTGAGTTTTTTTTCTCAGCTTTACCTTCTGTTCCTTTATTACTTTCCTATAGGTTTTAATTAGTCCGCTTTTATAATTTATGTTCTGAAATCAAGATATCAATACAATGAGATTGATTTCCTAAAGATAGAAGTGAAAATTTGATTAATATGGGCATCTTGTTGGGCTTTGTTCCCTTCCTATGTGAAGGAAGAAACCACATGTGCATCCTTCAAGCCCTTAATCTTCCTATGTGAAGGAAGAAACCACATGTGCATCCTTCAAGCCCTTGAACTTTCTATGTGAAGGAAAAAACCACATGTGCATTCTTTAAGAGGTGAGGAGGAGCCTCTTTGTGAGGTGAGGAGCTTATAAAAGGATTATATGAGGTAGATGTGTGTGGATGAGAGGATATAACAACATTTGAGAGGTTTTTGGATATAAGGAAGTAGAGAGAAAATCCTTTGAGGTTATAAGCCTTGTTCTTCAACTTTGTTCTTCATCTTGTTTCAGCGCTTTCTAGCTCATACGGAGTCCGATCATGCTGATTTTTGGAGAGTATATTAGAGACTATTGTTTCTTGATTTTGAACGATCCGATCAGAATTTGGAGCTTCATAAGTTTGGATTTTTGGGTTTGCAACAGATGCTGTTTTCTGAGAGCTTTTTCTACAACCAGCTTTGGTTTTCTGCTTGAGATTTCATTTCTAGCCGTTGGATTTGGCTAAAAATGTAACACAAGTTTGAGGACACATTTTTATGTATTCTAGACGGTGGGATCAATTTCTGGAGGTGAGGAAGATCCTTGTTTTTCCATCTCTATTTGGCTGTTTGCAGTGTTTCTTCTATTGGTTTTCAGCATTGAGCTGCTTCATCCTTTTCAGTCCTTTGAACAGGTTGTTCGTCTCGGATGGGGCTGAAATTTGGTGAGATTATTCTATACTCATTTATATTCATTTTGTACGGTGGAGATCTTGTTTGAGGTCTAGAAAGGTTTTGCTCTTGCTGTGTAACATTGGTGTATCCATTTGTTGTTGTTATTGTGTGTTGGAGCCGTGAAACTTGTTGTTGTTCACTAGTTCAGTTTTGTATCTCCTATAAAACTCTCATATTATTGTAGATACTTTATCTTGGGCCAGGAGAGACCTCGTGGTTTTTATCCTTCATGTTAGAGGAGTTTTCCAAGTAAAATATCGGTGTTCCTTTCTGTGTGATTATGGATGTTCTGCTGATTACGCTCCTCACAGGTTCTTTAACTGGGGAAAAGTTTATTCCACATTCTTTTCCCATCACGTCTAATGAGGTACGTAGATCTAGAGCGTGACAAAGCTAGATATCGAGGTTTCTTTCTTTTTCGTTATTTTCTTTGCTGTTAGTTTTGTATGTTTCTGATTCCCTATTCTATTTTGAACATCTAAATAAAGGTCCGGTTTCCTCCTTGTCATTCATGCTTAGATTTTTTTCTTCATTGCTCTGGTTTCTTCTTTGGATAAGAAATCTATATTTCAGTCTGCCATCATGGCCAGATTTTCTAGATATGGCTTTTGGACTGTTTTGTTAGTTTGAGCTTATGTTGGATCACGTTTTACATACTGGTTTGTTTTCCTTCCAACAATGGCCTCTTCGATTGTGAATGTTGGGTTCGTTCTCAGGGTACGCAGGTTTCTATATTCGTATTTTTTCTTACTAATTCATACCATTTTTGTAATTTTTAATTAGACATTTGGTTTGTCTACAACTGGGAATGGTTCTATATTTTTTGCGTTTCGTTTTGCATTAGAGAAAGCAAACGGTTTTGCGGCTGGGTTCATTCTGGGAGTTTGCAATTCTATATGTAAGTAATTCTTTTTTACTACTTTTCATATTTTATGGTTTATGCGATTTGTTTTGGATTAGAGATGGAAATGACTATGCAGTTGGGGTTTGTTGTTGGAGTATGCAATCAAGTTTATGTTTTTCTATTCTACTTATATATAACAGTTAAACCCTTTCATTTCTGTGATTTTACTTTATTTCAAGCATTACAGATAGATAGAGGCTGAGGTGTTCCTAGATATTTTTTTCTTTCGAATGGTCCTTTTAATTTAATCTATACTTTCTCTCCATAATCTGTTGGAAATATCACTTCAAAATGCATCCTTTTGTAATCTATATTTATTGAATATGATAAGTATGATAGAGATTATAAGTTGTAAATATATACATCTTTAGTTGGTATTGTCAAATGGTAATGAGTTTTAGAATATGCCATAGTAGAGGTGGCAAAGCGACACGCGACCCTCCGACACGACACGAACCCAACGCGGTTTTTTTGGGTTTGGGTTTAGCTTAGTAGGTTGATAAGGTCGGTTTCGACCTTGTCTTCTAGCCAAATTCGTGGTTTGAGTGGTAGTTTTTAGAATCATTTATGTGAATGTTGGATTGTTTTTTTTCGTATTTTGTGATTTTTATGTTTTGGTTTGATTTCTTATATTTTTAGTATTCCTCGTGTTTTTTTTCGTGTTTTATGGTCCGTGGTTGTGGTGCGGTTATGTCCCTTTGTGTTTGTTTTGGACAGGCATTAGGACCCGGATCGGAAGTTGGAGCAGCGGCGGCAAAGAAGGGCTTGAAGTGCTGAAAATCAGAATGGCACGGCGTGCCACAATGGCGGCACGGCGTGCCAAGCCAACCAGCGTGCCAAGAGTTCCAGAGAAGCAGCACGACGGCGTGCCATTCCAATCAGCGTGGCGTGCCGATCCCAACTTTGCATAGCACGGCGTGCCACAATGGCAGCACGGCGTGCCGAGGCCCGAAAATCTGCTGTTGCCCTAATTTCAGCTTTTCTTTTCTGTGGTTTTAACCTAGCCGTATAAATAGGTTATTTTCTTTGTTTTCGGGTATCTTTTTCCCAGCTGGTAGAGGTAGAGCAAAAACTTGTAGCTAGGGTTTAGCTTGACCTCTTTTTGTTGTTTTCTTTGAATCTTGGAACCATCGATTGGTAGATTGCTTTGCATTGAACCTCCCCCTTTTGCAACGTTCTTAGTTTCGGCTCGGGTTCGTTAATAGAGGTACACCTCCAAGCATCTTCACACCGTCGGCATCCGGTTAATTGGATCAAGAAGGGCATAAGTTTTTCTTTTTGTCTTTTGTAATTCAATTTAGCTAGCTTTTGATTCCGCAATCGATTTTGTTTGGTTGAAAACATTGAATCTGTTACATCTTTCTTGATTAATACAGTTGAATGCAAGTTAATTTCAATCTTTATCCCTTTTCTTTATGCAATCCCTTTAGTGATAATCTAGTCTCATAAGATCTTAATCTATTAAGTTCATATTCGTGGCATTACCTAGATTGACACCTAGGCAACCATTAGTATTGACGACACTGTGGAACATACGTGCCCCTATTTTCTGAGCTTTAAGAATTAGACCGCCTCTAAACAAGGAAAACCGGCTAAGGACCTAAAAGATCTAGATACGCTAGGTTGATTTAATTGGAGGAATATAATTGAGGGTTAATTGTTGAGTTAACTTCGTCTTTTGTAGTTGATTAAGTAAGCCATCCCCATCAGTCTTCATAGGTCGGTAAAACCGCCAATTGATATTCCAAATTCAAGAGCAAAGTAAGCTGGGATAGATCAACTAGGAGTAGACTAATATAGTTGTAATATAATCAAACTTAAATTTAGTTCCGCTTAGACACGTAAAGACTCTTAGTAATTTAGTGATTATCGAGGTTTAAATTCCTTGTGGGATCGATACCTGGACTTTAGGCCAGATTTTATTACTTGAACGACGAGGTACACTGCCTTTGTTTGTGAGTCCGTTCGGGGCTCCATCAAGTTTTTGGCGCCGTTGCCGGGGAATTTTAACTTGTTTCGATAACATTAGATAAAAGGATTATTTTCTGATCTAAGCATTGTTAATACTGTTCATATTCTGTTTTTGGTTTTATTATTTGTGTATAAAATTTATTTTCTTTTTGTGTGAGTGTTTCCTAGCTTATGCAAACTCGTTCTCAAAGTTCTGAATTATTACCTTTGGATACTGAAATTGACCGTACGTGTAGGAATATTCGAAGATCCCAAAGAGTGGTAACCGCAGCCATGGACGAGGAACAAAGGCGACAAATGAGGAATGAAATCGAAGCCGAGATGAGGGCAAGGATTGAGGCTGAAGTTCGGGAGCAGGAACGTCTCCGCCAAGAACGTCAATTGGAAGGCGCGGGAGATGATAGAATTATGGCGGATATGATGGCACCCCATCGTCCTAGAAACCGGGCTGGTGTTATTCTACCACCAATCACTGCTAACAACTTCGAGCTCAAGACGAACATGATCCAAATGGTGCAAAGTAACGGCCAATTTAGTGGAGCTAGCAATGAAAACCCGAACGATCATCTTGATCGATTCCTAATGGTGGCTGATACTGTAAGGCTCAATGGAGTTCCTCAAGACGTGATCCGATTGAAGTTATTTCCATTTTCTTTAATCGGAGGAGCTGTTGAATGGTACAAGTCCCTTCGAGCGGGATCCGTAACGTCATGGGACCAGCTTGAGGAAGAATTTTTGGCTTATTACTTTCCTCCGTCTAAAACAGTCCAATTGAAGAATGAGATCACAGCCTTCCGGCAATTTGGTTCAGAATCCATGATGGAGGCATGGAGGCGTTTTCAAAGGCTACTTAGAAACTGCCCACACCATGACCTTCCTAAGTGCACTCAAGTAAGTATTTTCTATCATGGGATTTCGCCTTCTCACCGTGCTATCATTGACTCATCTGCAGGTGGGGATATTTTTAATAAAACCGCAACGCAAGCGGAAGAACTTATTGAGGAACTAGCTAGGAAAAGCCCCTTGTGGCAACAAGAAGTGCCAACGCGAAGAGATGTCCATGCTGTAGAAATGGGACGCCGTGATACAGTAGTGGAAGAATTGAATAAGAAGGTTGATCTTATGATGGCACATCTGAGTTTGAACCCAACACACCAACCTGTGCTGTGTGTGTCTTGTGGAGGGGACCATCCCGGTCAAGAATGTGGAATGGGCAATCCATCAGCCCAAGAGGTAAGCTATGTTGGAGGTAACCAAAGGTATAATCAACCACCCCTTCAAAATGCTTTCCAAAATAATAACAACTTTCAAAGAAGATTTCAACATCCGAATCTATCCTATGGTAACAATCAAAATGTGTTGAAACCTTCTAATGATTTTTTGCAAGACTTTCGTAATCAAGAGCTTGGTAGGGCTCCTCAATCTCAATTTGGTCAAAATAGTAATGCTCATAATGTTAAACAAGATGAGTCGGTATTAAGCCTTCTTAAGGACATATCAACTCGTCTGGCTACTAACGAAGCTCGTTTGGCCAATAGTGAAGCTTTGAACAGGGACCTCACCAACCAGTTGGCTCAAATAGCTAGAAGCTTGCAAGAATGACCTCAAGGAAGCCTTCCTAGTACAACGGAACCGAACCCAAGACAAAACCCAAGGGAGACAGCCCAAGCAATTACTCTAAGGAGTGGGAGGCAAACGGAAGAACCAAGGGTTGATCAACCCATGAGAGTAAGTAATCAATCGGAAGAAGTAAGTCATTCTAAACCCGAAAACATCTCTACTTCTTCTAATGCTCAAAAGGAAGATATTTCTGTTCCTATTAGTCCTTACATTCCTAAACTTCCTTATCCAAGGAAGGAGAGAAAGGACAAATTGGACCAGAAATACTCTAAGTTCCTTGACATCTTTAAAAAGCTTGAACTTAATATCCCTTTGGTGGAAGCTCTTCAAGAGATGCCCACCTATGCTAAATTTTTCAAGGAGCTAATTGCAGGAAAAAGGAGATTAGGGAATGACGAAGTAGTGGCCCTAACAGAAGAGTGTTCCGCGATTGTAAGCAACAGACTTCCACCTAAACTAAAGGATCGAGGCAGCTTCACGATTCCATGTCAAATTGGGAATCTTAAAATTGCAAATGCCTTATGTGATCTGGGAGCAAGCATCAACTTGATGCCACTTTCAATGTTTAGGAAGCTTGGTTTGGGGGATCCAAAACCTACAAACATGACACTCCAATTAGCGGATCGATCTATAGCAAGGCCACAAGGTGTAATAGAGGACGTGTTAGTCAAGGTAGACAAGTTCATTTTTCCAGCGGATTTTGTGGTACTAGACATGGAGGAGGACACGGTAGTCCCAATCTTGCTCGGGAGACCATTCCTTGCAACCGGTAGGACCTTGATCGATGTGCAAGAAGGTAAACTTATTCTACGGTTGCAAGATGAGGAGGTAACCTTTAATGTTTATAATTCAATGAAATATCCGCTGAATAATGAAAATTGTTATGCTATTTCCTCTATCTCTCCGGTTGATGAATGTGTGAGTGAGACTTTCTACAGTGAATTAGAGACCCCTTTAGATGAAGGTCTAAACTTGGAGGCGGAACGAGATGAGTTGTCTGCCTCAGAAGAAGAAGAACATTGTGCATGGGTACAAAGGTTTGAGAGGCTAGAAAGAGAGATCAAACCAGCACCAAAGTCATCACTAGAAAAGCCTCCTACTTTGGAACTCAAAACTCTACCCATGAATTTAAAATATGCCTTCTTACATCCTCCCAATGACTTACCGGTTGTTATTTCTTCTTTATTGACAGTTGAGCAAGAAGAAAAACTTATCGAGGTGTTACGGAAGCATAAGGGAGCTTTTGGATGGACGATCCATGACATTAAAGGAATTAACCCAGCATTTTGCACCCACCGGATATTCCTTGAAGAGGCGGTAAAACCCTGCGTACAACCTCAAAGACGCTTGAACCCAAACATGAAAGAGGTTGTTAAAGCAGAAGTGATCAAACTCCTCGATGCAGGCATAATTTTCCCAATCTCGGACAGTCAATGGGTAAGTCCAGTCCAATGTGTGCCTAAGAAAGGCGGTATGACGGTAATTGAGAATGAAAAAGGTAATTTAATTCCATCTAGAACGGTCACCGGTTGGCGTATGTGCATTGATTATAGGAAACTAAACAACGCCACCCGGAAAGACCATTTTCCTTTACCGTTTTTGGACCAAATTTTGGAACGTATGGCGGGTCACGATTTTTTTTGTACGTTAGATGGCTTGTCCGGGTATATGCAAATCCCTGTGGATCCTCTTGACCAAGAGAAAACCACATTTACATGCCCATTAGGGACATTTGCATATAGACGGATGCCATTTGGCTTATGTAATGCACCAGCCACGTTCCAAAGGTGTATGCTTGCTATATTTACCGACATGGTTGAGGATTTCATGGAGGTATTTATGGATGATTTTTCTGTGTATGGATCTAATTTCTCTACTTGTCTTGAAAATTTGGATAAGGTTTTGCAGCGGTGCGAGGACACGAACTTGGCCCTTAGTTGGGAAAAGTGCCAATTTATGGTAAGGGAATGTATTGTGCTTGGCCACAAGATCTCGGGGGAAGGGATTAAGGTCGACCCGGCCAAAATTGAGGTTATTGCAAAGCTACCTCCCCCTAGTTCAATTAAGCTTGTGAGGAGTTTTCTCGGCCATGCCGGATTTTATAGGAGATTTATAAAAGATTTTTCTAAAATCTCCAAACCACTAACCGAGTTACTCCAAAAAGATGTTTCTTTTGAATTCTCTGATAAATGTTTGCATGCTTTTGAATTGTTAAAACAGAAATTGATTGAAGCACCTATAATGATCGGCCCTAATTGGACTCTTCCCTTCGAACTAATGTGTGATGCATCCGATGGTGCAGTAGGTGCATGCTTAGGTCAGCGGGTGGATAAAATCCTCCGCCCAATTTATTATGCTAGTAGAACGTTGAATGATGCTCAAATAAACTATTCTGTAACGGAGAAGGAATTACTAGCTATTGTGTTTGCCTTTGATAAATTCCGGTCCTATTTGGTTTTGTCAAAAGTAATCGTGTTTACTGACCATGCTGCACTCAAGTATTTGATGTCTAAACAGGATGCAAAACCTCGTCTTATAAGATGGATCTTACTGCTGCAAGAGTTCGACATCGAAATCCGAGATAAGAAGGGAGTAGAAAATGCGGTAGCAGATCACTTGTCAAGGCTGCCGCAAGAAGGTGAAAGTAAGCAAGAACCGGAGATCCAAGATGCATTCCCGGATGAACAACTTCTTGCGGTTACTTCCATACCATGGTTTGCCGATATTGCAAACTATAAAGTTGGTAACATCATTCCGCCTGATCTCACACGAAACCAAAAGGTAAAATTTTTTCATGATGCTAAAAATTACTTTTGGGATGATCCTTTCTTGTTTAAGTCGTGTGCAGATGGTATTATTCGAAGATGTGTACCTTTTGAGGAAGTTACCTCAATCATCCGAATGTGCCATGATAGAGAGGCGGGAGGACATTTTGGACCGGATAGAACCATGGGGAAAATTCTGTCTTGTGGATTCTTTTGGCCAACAATGAGAAGTGATGTGGAGGCTTATGTTCGAGCTTGTGATGCGTGCCAAAGGACCGGAAATATTTCACAAAAAAATGAGATGCTCCAACAAGGAATTCTAGTGTGTGAGCTCTTCGACGTATGGGGGATCGATTTCATGGGACCATTCCCAAACTCTAATGGGAATCAGTTCATTTTGGTGGCGGTCGAATACGTGTCAAAATGGGTAGAAGCAGTAGCATTGCCTACGAACGATGCAAAAGTGGTAATCAAGTTCTTAAAAAGCAATATATTGACTCGTTTCGGGACCCCTAGAGCTATCATTAGTGATGGGGGCTCCCATTTTTGTAACAAGCAGTTTGATTCCCTTTTGCAGAAATATGGCGTTACCCACAAAGTAGCCACACCTTACCACCCTCAAACGAGCGGACAAGTGGAAGTGTCGAATAGGGAACTGAAAAGAATCCTTGAAAAGACGGTCAGCATGTCGAGGAAAGATTGGAGTTTAAAGCTTAACGATGCACTTTGGGCTTACCGGACGGCATTCAAAACACCAATAGGAATGTCACCATACCGTCTTGTGTTTGGAAAAGCATGCCATCTTCCCGTTGAGCTAGAGCACAAGGCGTTTTGGGCCTTAAAATTCTTGAACTTTGATATGAAAGCAGCGGGAGAGCTCCGGCTTCGTCAACTCTTCGAACTTGAAGAATTACGCCTCTCGGCCTACGAGAACGCCAAAATTTATAAAGAAAAGACCAAGAGGTGGCACGATCAAAGGATCCAGGAAAAGAGCTTCGAGGAGGGAGAAGCGGTACTCTTGTACAACTCAAGGTTGAGGTTTTTTCCCGGAAAATTGAAGAGTCGTTGGACAGGACCGTTTACCATTCACAAAGTCTACCCTTCGGGCATGATTGAGATACTTACTCCGGAGGGCATCCAAAAGGTAAATGGTCATCGCCTCAAGAAATATTTCACGGGGGCACAAGAGCAAAGGCAAGTGATGCTCTTGAGAGACCCATGAACACAAGAGAAGCGAGAGAGTCGAGCTATTCCGACTATAAACATAGCAATGAGGTACGTGTGCCTCACTTGTACATTAATTGTGTTTGTATTATTATGTTTTTGTGTGTTTTTATGTGTAGGAATAGGGTATTGAGCAAGTTAGCCAAGAGTCATGATCAAAGTGTGGAACAAGGCAAGGATTGGCAATATTCAGTTCAGCACGCCGTGCCGCAATTCAGCACGCCGTGCCAATGTGCAATCTGGTCAGCACGTGGCGTGCTCAAGCGGCACGCCATCGTGCCGCGTTTCTGTCTCAACATCGCGTGCAAGCGACATCGGCACGCCGTGCCAAATCGGCACACCGGCGTGCCGTCATTCTGCTTCAAAGAGGCATTGAGGAGTTGGAATCGGCACGCCGTGCCAAATCGGCACGCCGGCGTGCGGGTGTTCTGTTTCCAGGTATGTTTTCGTTGCTCTGCTCAGCACGCCGTGCTGAATCATTGGCACGGCGTGCCGAGCGTTTAAAATTTGAAATCCTAGGTCGAAAACTGCGCCTCTCTATTTAAACCTCCTTTTCCCCCTTCTCTTCTTCACGCCCCTATTCATCTTCTTCTTCTTCTTCTTCGTTTTTTCTCTCTGATTTCTCTCTCTCTCTCTCTCTCTCATCACTTCTCTCTCTAAACCTCTCCCCTTACTTTCTCTCTCTCCCTCTTATTCCTTTTCTCTTCTCCATTTTTCTCTCCTTTCCCCTTCTCCTCCACTCCCCTTTTGACCTAGATTTCTGCTTGTGCTTCATTTTCCCTACACCAAGGTATGAATCTAAACTTTATTCTTCTTTTTATAGTTTTGATTTTTGCTTGGTTACTTGCTTAATAGGGTCTTTCTTTTGTTATGTTTTCTTTTAGTAAATTGAATTTCTGCACTTAGGTTGTTTATGGTTTTGCTTTCTTTTGTTGTTGAGTTTTGTTTTGTTTTGTTTTTTTTTTGGATGTGCAATTGTAGGATGAAGAGAAAGTCTGTACCCGCTAAGAGACATGGTTCTTCCCGTCCGCCTGTGGATCCGTCACCGGAATCGGAGCCACGCGCCAACCTTCCTTCCGAGCCGCAAATGGCTCCTTTGACGAGCCTTTCAACTAAGTATAAGTGTCCTTTTCCTCTGCTCTCGGACGAGGAAGGTAAGCGCTATAAAACTTTGTTCCCTCTTGAAAGCACTCCCTACCGAATCTTCGATTGGGGATTTTTGAGTGTGCTAGATCGGTCTGATGCTTTATGTGCTAAATTGCATAGTATGGGTTGGTATTCGTTTGTCAAATCTAGCGTACCTGTTTTTAGGGAGTTGAACCTCGAGTTCTACTCCACATTGAGTTTCAAGACTGACCCTAATTCAGGCCTTAGGAGCATCACCTTCCGACTCTTTGGGGTTGCACACTCCCTAGACATCGATGGTCTTCGGGATTGCATAGGCATAGAAGGAACTAGTTATACATGGCCCGAAGATATGGATGCCAAGCAATTTTGGCGTTTGATAGGCACTGGGGTATACAAACCCCGGTTTGCCAAGACTTCCCAAATCCAGGACCCCATTTTGCAACTGTTGCATAAGTTTGTATGCTTTAATTTTTCTAGGAAAACTGAAAGTAATCGGGTCAATGCCTTTGAGCTGTTACTCTTGTGGCATGTGCACAATAATGTTAAGGTGCACTTAGGATTTTTTGTCATGGAGGCCCTTTACCTTCACCACAATAGGTCCAAGTCTGAACTAGGGTTAGGGCACATCGTCACTTTAATTGCCTGTTTCTTTCATTCTAATACTTGTTATAGGCACCTCGATAGCATTCTTCCCAAGAAGCTTTCGAAGGGCATTTTGTCTTGTGCCCCGAATGTGACGGCTGCAGGTACCTCGAGCGCGGGCGGTTCGCGTAAAGGAAAGGCTCCCATGGAGGTCGATGAGGAGGAAGCTTATGAGGAAGCAGAGGCCGCCGAGGAGGATACGGAAAATGTCTCGGTCGGCGTGGATTTTATGGCGCGGGTTGAAGGACGGTTAGATGGCATCGTTGAACAACTGGAAAACTTAACCGTCCATCAGGTTATGCTTGGGCAGCGGATGGCCAATATCGAGGCGTTTGCCACTCGTTTTTGTGCTGATCAAGGTTGGCCGTATCCACCGCCGCCTCCTCCCGGCCCCGATATGTGAGGTAACCCTTTTCCTTTCCCGCTTTATTTTGCTCTTTCTTCCCTTGCACTTTTGGAAGTAAGTGCAATTTAAGTGTGGGGTGGGTCAAGGGATTTTCCCTCTCTCTCTTTTATTTCTTTTTACATTGCACTATTTGTTGTTTGTTTTTGTGTGGAGTTATTTCTGGTTGTTTTTGGTTTGATAATATTTGTTTTTTTTTTGTTTGTCGCTTGCAACTTAATGATCCAACTCCTCATAAGCAATGTTTTACAATCTTTAAAAAAAAAAAAAAAAAAAAAAAAAAAAAACCATAACCGCATAACCTCTTATTTTGCATCTTTCTAGGTTAAGTATGCTTGTTAATAGGGATGTTTACATTGAATGCAACATGAGGCCCCATTTGATTGTCACCTTTGGAATAATATAGACTTTGGGGTTGAGATGCATCGCTTTTAGACATATACTCTCTAAGAAGCTTCTTTTTGATTGAGCATGAGTAAAGAGATGAAATAGGCAAATTGTGTGTATTATTTTGATTAACCTTGGGGTAAGGGAAACTAATTATCTGTACTTAATGAACATTGACAAAAAGTCAAGAATGAAAAATGGAAATTTATTCCGCTGGCTTCACTTACAAGGTGAAGTTATGAATAGTGCTAGTAGCCGCTTGATTGAATGTGCTTAGTTGAGTAAGTCGGGTGCATTGTGTTTGCTCCATCTTTGTTATCTGTTCGGAAAAGCTAAGTGACATCTCAAGTAAGGTCGAAAGTTATAAAGTAAATCAAATGGAATCGATCAATGCATCGTGATAATTTTGTTTTCCTCCCCAAGAAAATTGTGTGAATTCTAAAGTCCTATTGATCTTTATCTATGTGATTGATTGGGAAGTGACTTAGAAGTGTACTATTTTAGTGATGCAAATCATATTCTGATAGTTAATTGAGTTGCTTTGTGTGCATGAGATTGGGGTTAAATGTTAAATTCTTTGTGACAGCCTTATTGATTGAGTATGCTTGACTTGTGGATAAAATTGAGGTTGTGGTTTGTGATTTTGTAAAAATCGATTATTTGATCTTTAATTTTGCTTCATTGTTTTCGGGAGTTGGAGATGTTTTGTTTGCTTGAGGACAAGCAAGACTTTAAGTGTGGGGTGGTTGATAAGGTCGGTTTCGACCTTGTCTTCTAGCCAAATTCGTGGTTTGAGTGGTAGTTTTTAGAATCATTTATGTGAATGTTGGATTGTTTTTTTTCGTATTTTGTGATTTTTATGTTTTGGTTTGATTTCTTATATTTTTAGTATTCCTCGTGTTTTTTTTCGTGTTTTATGGTCCGTGGTTGTGGTGCGGTTATGTCCCTTTGTGTTTGTTTTGGACAGGCATTAGGACCCGGATCGGAAGTTGGAGCAGCGGCGGCAAAGAAGGGCTTGAAGTGCTGAAAATCAGAATGGCACGGCATGCCACAATGGCGGCACGGCGTGCCAAGCCAACCAGCGTGCCAAGAGTTCCAGAGAAGCAGCACGACGGCGTGCCATTCCAATCAGCGTGGCGTGCCGATCCCAACTTTGCATAGCACGGCGTGCCACAATGGCAGCACGGCGTGCCGAGGCCCGAAAATCTGCTGTTGCCCTAATTTCAGCTTTTCTTTTCTATGGTTTTAACCTAGCCGTATAAATAGGTTATTTTCTTTGTTTTCGGGTATCTTTTTCCCAACTGGTAGAGGTAGAGCAAAAACTTGTAGCTAGGGTTTAGCTTGACCTCTTTTTGTTGTTTTCTTTGAATCTTGGAACCATCGATTGGTAGATTGCTTTGCATTGAACCTCCCCCTTTTGCAACGTTCTTAGTTTCGGCTCGGGTTCGTTAATAGAGGTACACCTCCAAGCATCTTCACACCGTCGGCATCCGGTTAATTGGATCAAGAAGGGCATAAGTTTTTCTTTTTGTCTTTTGTAATTCAATTTAGCTAGCTTTTGATTCCGCAATCGATTTTGTTTGGTTGAAAACATTGAATCTGTTACATCTTTCTTGATTAATACAGTTGAATGCAAGTTAATTTCAATCTTTATCCCTTTTCTTTATGCAATCCCTTTAGTGATAATCTAGTCTCATAAGATCTTAATCTATTAAGTTCATATTCGTGGCATTACCTAGATTGACACCTAGGCAACCATTAGTATTGACGACACTGTGGAACATACGTGCCCCTATTTTCTGAGCTTTAAGAATTAGACCGCCTCTAAACAAGGAAAACCGGCTAAGGACCTAAAAGATCTAGATACGCTAGGTTGATTTAATTGGAGGAATATAATTGAGGGTTAATTGTTGAGTTAACTTCGTCTTTTGTAGTTGATTAAGTAAGCCATCCCCATCAGTCTTCATAGGTCGGTAAAACCGCCAATTGATATTCCAAATTCAAGAGCAAAGTAAGCTGGGATAGATCAACTAGGAGTAGACTAATATAGTTGTAATATAATCAAACTTAAATTTAGTTCCGCTTAGACACGTAAAGACTCTTAGTAATTTAGTGATTATCGAGGTTTAAATTCCTTGTGGGATCGATACCTGGACTTTAGGCCAGATTTTATTACTTGAACGACGAGGTACACTGCCTTTGTTTGTGAGTCCGTTCGGGCTCCATCATAGGTCCTGGGTCATTTTCGGGTCGACTCGAAAATGACACGTTAAATTTCAAGTCGCGTTTCGGGTCAACCTGATAACCCGAAAATGACCCGAAAAAATATTACAACTTTGCCCTTTAGGGTTTGAGAGTTCACACACATTAATTAAAACTCTTTTATCTCTTTCTCTTCTGCCTATCTAGTCTAGCCGCTCCTTTCCTTCCTTTCCTTGCCCATCTTCTTCCTCCTCTCTGCTTATTCATTTGCCGCCCGTTTCTTTCCATTCTTCTTCTCTCCTAATCTTGTTCATCACTCACGCTCTTCCCCTGCTTCTTCTTTCCCTTCTCGAGCTTCGCCGATCTCCACCGATCTCCCTCAATCTCCACCGATCTCCTGCTTGTTCTTCTCGCCGATCCCCTACTTGTTCTTCTCATCATTGAAAGATTCTGCTTCAAAGAGGTAAGTTCTTTTTCTTCCCCTTCCTTTTGTTCAAATATTCTGTTTGTTTGATATGTGTTGTAAACTTGTAACTTTCTATTACTGTATATGTGTTCTATTTACTGTATATATTTGGTGAGCAAGGTAACTTTCTGTTTAATGGATATATGTGTTGGATTTTCAGCTTCAGTGGTTTAGATCCGTGAAATTTAGGCATGTTCCGGTATAAGAAAATTGTGATTTCTTGTTCTTCCCCTTACTTTTGTTCAAATATTCTGTTTGTTTGATATATGTTGCATTGTAACTTTCTATTAATGAAATTTTATGTTTGCTTTTCAAACTTGAACAAGGAAGAAGGGATTGAAGATATTATGAATTTGGACAAGTCAGAACATGCATTTGATTCTAGTTCTGTCCAAGTGGATTAATGGATTGTAATCTATGTTTTAGGTTAATGGATTGTAAAACTGATTGTTTAAGTTTTAAGTTCATTGGATTGTAAAACTTATGGTTTATGTTTACTTTGAATTTGATGGATTGTAGTTTATCAAGCTTAGGGTTGAATGGTTGAATATGCTATATGAAGATTTTTAGGTTTCTAAGTGATTTATTTGGTTTTTGGGTCATAGGTTGGGTCGTGTTGGGTCATGTTTTAATTAACCTGTTTAATGTTCTCGTGTCGTGTCGTGTCATGTTACTCATGTTTTTTAGCAAGTCGTGTTTGGGTTTGTACTTTTGACCTAAAAAAATTTCAGGTCGTGTTCGTGTTTGGGATTTTCGACACGAACTAGAAATTTTACCCAACCCAAACACCACTTGATGACACGAATTGCCACCCCTATGCCATAGTACTTTTTGATTTACTTATATGTTCCATATTGGTTTTTTTATTCCCTCTAATTTTATGAAAATTACTCCAACCTCAGTACATGGTCCTGCTACATCTTTGACATTTTCATGGTGAATTAATGTTTGAGCTGAGTTGAAATTATATTCGTTTGCAATAATTTTATTTCTTTTCGAAGTGCCTATTTGTTGGCAATATCATTATTAGAGACTGTAGTTTGGTTGGTACTTTGCCACAGTGAAATTCATACCTACAACTTAGGTTATCATATTACGGGCCAGTTTGGTAGAGCTATCAATAAAAGTGCTGTCAGGGAAAGGACTGTCAAGGAAAGAGCTGTTAGGGAAAGTGCTGTTTGGGAAAGCTGATAAGTGTTTGGTAATATTTTTATAAAAATAGCTTTATTCTTAAAAGCAGTTTGTGTGGTGTTTGGTAAAACTGTTTATAAAAGTGCTGTTGATATATAAAATAACATAAAAGGACATATATGATATAAATTAATTTTTGCTTAATTTAATTAATTAAATAATATTAGAAATTAATAATTTTTTTCGCTCACATTGAATAAAAAAAATTATTTTATTTATTTATTTGTGTATTATTAGGTATTAATAATTTTTTTATTAACCTCCATATTACAAACATGTTATACAAAAAAAGCGGCATATTTATTTTAATTGAAAGATAATATAAAGCAACAATTTTTATACTAATCATCCATGCATATATAATAAGTTAATAAAAAAAATTGATCAACACATGATAGTTGCTAGTAGGATTGCAAAATGCAAAGCAAATTAAAATATTTGCATATGCATATGAATCATAAATCAAAGTCTTTAAAATGTAATCCCAGCATTTGTGATTTGTATTCGGAGCACATCAAAAACATTTATGTGCTTAGATGTAACATAGAAGAGAAAAAGAAAACCAAACAAATAATTGCAAGCAAGAACCTATATTCCATTAGAAGTGGCAAATGTAAAACATTACAGATCAGGATTGTTTGGTTGCTTGAAAAAAGCTTTACAGAATCACAAAAACTAACCATGGAGCAAAGTAGCCAATACAAAGACTGAAGTATAATTTGGTGGCATTAATTTTATAGAACCACAAAAACCAACCATAGAGCAATAAGTAGCCATTACAAAGACGGGAAGTCCCATCTGGTCCCATCTGGTCTCTCTCTTTCTTTCTCCATACCAACTAGTGCTGTGGAACCGAAACCATTTTTTCTTCCTTTGTGCATTGATGAAATTCCATGTAAGCATCCAATCAATGACTCATGAACTGTGAAAACTTCCGTAGAGACAGATGAGAATGAACTTAACATGCAAACAGAAAACTCAAGAAGATCATAATAGCAAATCCTAGCACTATCCTTCTTCTTTATTCCATTATTTTAAATTAAGGCCTCCCAACATCATCCTTTTTCATTTTTTAATCATATAATAGCCCTAAACCTTGAAGCATTCCTTTATAGAAGTACAAGGTATTTAAGGTATGAAGACCAACTCAAAAAGCATCAATAATAAAAAAAATAAAATAAGAAGTTTAAATAAAATCCACAGGCCAGGATAACTTGACCCTGTACTTGGCAGTTGGCACAGTTATCATTTTGGCACCTGTACTTCAATTTTAGCACAATTCCCCGCTGTACTTTGTTTTCTCTTCAGAATATAACAATTGAGAGACTATTGTTGTACTTCATTTAACAGTGCATGTACTATGTAACAGTCAATCCAGGGCCAGATTTTGCAAAAAAAATTAAAAAATAGAAGCCAAGTATAGCAAAATAATGTCAAATAAAGAGGCCGAAATGTACTAAAATTGAAGTTTCGAGGCCAATTTAACAAACCTAAAAAACGTACATGGACATATACTGCTTTTCCTGGAAGATATGCTACTAAATTTCACTTTCATATCATTGGGCAAAGAGCTAGTTCAAGGTGAAATATTGCAAGGAGAACAGGGGCCTAGGCTGCCCAACTTCTCAAGGAAGCACAACCATCAAACAAGAACTCATGTCCTAGAGATATCCCAACATTTAAGATCAGCGTAATCAATATTACAATTATCAAAGAGCCAGTTCAAATCAGTTCAGTGAACAAGTGTTTGCTAAATAAAGTTGAAAGTTTTTATTGAACTTGGTATTGGAATCAAGAGTCCAAAAAAAGTCCACATATGCTTACTTCCTTTAATGATATGTTATTTGGATGGAAAAATGAAAATATAATATGTTTGAGGACCACTTGTCGAACATAATACATATTGATTTGACTTTCAATAGAAAAGTGTTGGAATAGGAAGAATCATACTGCATAATTTTGACTGGGAAAAGTTATAGCTATTTGACCAATTAATTAAGAAGGAAAGAATATAGATTAGGAAAGGAAACTGCAAGATTACTGCCACTTCATAAGAAATGGAACGCCAAATAGATTGCAGAAGAGAACTGCAAATTGCTGCAATTTTTCAAGTATGGTGTCAATCCAAATTTATTGTGAATGGTGTCTTCCCAAAATTTCATCAGATGATGAAAACTTCAATTTAGAGTTAAAATCAAAAGGTCCATATCATATGATTTAAGGGAGTGTTTTCAACCAAATTTTGGTACTGTCCCCATATTTCCAGGAAGGATGGATATCATCCCTCTACCAAAAAATGTTATGACTCTACAACGGATTCACTCACAATCTAAAACATCACTCTCCAATCTATCCTTCACTAATTACTACTCATAATCCATTTGCCTAATTTCAAATGTTAATTTCTACTGTTGATCTGTTTATCTGTGTATTTTGGACTAATTTAACTAAAAAACAAATTATATAACTTAATTGATAGTAAAATTACCTTCTTGATGGCAACAGGCTTGATACTGGACCGTAGTGCTCTTGTCAATCGTTCACTTGCATAAAGCAATATAATACATCCAAGTCTGCAAATATACACCACTAATTAACCCTTCATTTCAAACTAATTTCACCCTTATTGTAAAAGATCATATCTTTAATTGCTTACTGTTTTCTTATACCATTTGTGAGTGAGATAGATGTATTGACCATGAATAATTAGCAAGGTGTAGACAATGATAAAGAGATGATGAGAATACCAAAACGCATTAAAACCAGTCAGTTTCTTAAGGAAATTGAGCAATTTGAGCTTGTTACGCCTAAACCAAGCGGCTGCTAATGTAAATGCTATGGCCATTAAAATCACCACCACAATCCTAGTTACTCCTTCTATTGACCGCACATAAAGCAGAACTCAAGAATAGGAAATTGGAAATCACACTATAAAGAGAAAGGGAGAGAGAATGACTTGATCTAGCTAAGAATTCTGCTAACAAGAACCCAAATACGAAAAAACCCAAGAGAAGGAGACGAAAAATCTCACCAGTAACAGTAGCGGCGGTGGGATCAGCAAGCGACAAGGCAAGAAGAGGGGCAGCAACAGCAGCGAAGAAGGGCTGAGAACAAAGAAATTAGGAGAGGGAGAGAGAAGAAGGGAAGCAGCAATAGAGAGCAGGGAACGAAGAGAGGAGGAGAGGGCTTTCCGTGTTTTTGGCTTTTGGCAAAAGCTTGGATTTGTGGGTTTTGGCCAAAGCTGATAATCAGCTTTCCGTGTTAAGCACTTTTCCAATTTAGGTTTTTACCAAACACAAAGAGAGAGAGCTTTTCTGGCTTTCCTAATGTGAAAGCTCCTTTCCCGTTTGGGAAAGCCCTCTTAAACGGGCACTACGTCAGATGTTTCATTTGTTAAGATCCTTAATAAGTTTGTGTACCATGTAGTCTTATTCCCCAATTTTGATTTCGTTTTTGTATATTGCAGATGGTTATATAAATTTAACTCTTTCTTTTCGCAAGTAGCTGCTACAAACTGCTATAATTGGAGCTGAGATGAAGGGTTAATTGACTGACTTTGATTCTTTTAGTTTATGTAATTTTTTAATTGCACTGGATTATGTTATTTAATTTAAAATGTTATAGAACTTAATTTTTTTACTAAATATATTGGTTTCATTTTTCAGGTAATTATATGATTATTAAATAATTTTTTTAATAACGCGAAGCAAGGATAATGGTTTATTCTAGTTACAATATAAAGTAAATCAAATTAATCATAATAAAACATAAAAAATTCTTCAAGGTATATACTTCTAATATGTAATTTAACCTTCTTTTTTGTTATAATAATCATTGATACCTTAAATAGTAATTATGACCTTTAAATGAAATTTATAAATAAATTTTTTAAAAATTAAGAAAAATCTAGAAAAGAGAAAAATAGGAGTAAGAAAAATCCCTAAAACCTAGTTTATATATATATATATATATATATATATATATATATATATATATATATATATATATATTGTCCTATTGGCATTTTCTTTTTACTTTATGAAGTATGTAAAAATATTCCAAAAAAGCACTTAAAAAGTATATTCCGTCAGATTTTGTTAACAATTTTATTAACGAAATCTGATGGAATATGTTTATTAGGGGCTATTATGAAACGTTTTTACACATAACAGAGGTAAAATGAAAATGTCAATAGAATAAGGACTAAAATGACCAATCGATAACAGTACAGAGACCAAAAAGTATTTAGTCCATATATATATATATATATATATATATAAATGGAATGAAGGTAGAAGGGCAAAACAGTTAATTTTGTTATTTGCCCTCTTTCTTCGATCCCATCGCCTCTCTAGTCTTTCCACTCTTTGTTTGCGTATTTCTGTTGCCGGTTCCGATAACCAGTCACTGAACAGAGGTGTCGGATCTCATCTTCGTTGGCAAATCTGGGGTGAGGAGCAGCACTCTCAGCTTATAATCTCTTAGCGGAGGGCCTCTCATCTCACCTTCCCTCCGCCTCCGGCGGTGGTAGTAATTAACTAATTTTTACTGTTCACAATTTTTTTTCTTTTTTAAAAAAAATTTTTTTTTTTATATATATTTCCTAATGCTACGGATGGGAGAAAAAGGGTCTTTGGGGAGGTTTTGAGTATTTGTAACTAAGAGCATAGAGATGACAGAACGGCACAAAGTAAAGTTGGAAGAGAGTAATGCTGCTGTCTTGGAGAATCAGGAGGCAGGAATGGGAGGCAGCACAAATAAATCAAAGAAACGCAGGAGGGATTTGCGTGCAATGGCTAGAGATGAATGTCATGTCATAAAACAAGAAAAAGCTTACAAAAGAATTATATTATCTGTGACCCAGCCTTCATACCTTCTTGGATTAGGCTCAGATAATGTGCGGCCGGAAAATCGCGTTAGATTATGCCACCTTTTGCAGAAGTTGATGAGGCAACATAACTGGGCAGAAGCAAGTGGTGTACTAAGCATATTGTTAAAAGGAACATGCAAGGATAAGGGTCCTAGAATGAATCGGTTTAAGTATACGGTATGATATTGGTTCCAAAATCTTATCATGAAAATTATGTCTTTGAGCTGTTTTCTTAATCCAATTTTTGAAACATAAGAAAATTTTAATCTTAATGCAATGAAAGAAAAAAAAAATTATGGTGCTTATTGTGCTCATATATTTGTAAAATAGGAAAGTGCAGGTTTGCACATTAATTTGATACGTTTACTTCAGGGCATTAGGCTTTTATTTATTTTGTTATGTCCTTACTTGATAACAAAATAGCTGTACATGGTAAACATGCTCTTGAGAGTAAGTGCAAGTAGTAGACGACATTTTTTTTTCCCTTTGCGACTTCCTATCATAATCTGCTTCCTCTGCTCTAGCTCTTCAAACTGTGGTACTTAGCCAATCAAGAAGTCCTCAAGACGACATGTATGAGGATCACTTCAACCACAAAAACATCCTTCCTGTATACGTTTGTCATCTTTCAATTGAATAGAGATTAGATTAGTGAGTGCTTTTTTTCCCCCAAACTGTTGTCATCTGTACTAATTTCCTACTAAAACGCTAATAGACGTGAAATTGAGAAGTAAAACTTGTGGATCCTATTTTCTGATTTGTGTATAATGGACAGTGCAAGTTTTGTCTAAAAGAAAAAAAAAGGGTTGATTCTTTTGATATCTTAAGATCTATAACATTTATTTTTTTTATAAACTTTTACCCTCATAGTTGGTAGACTTTTGTATTGATATTGTTAACTTATCTGATCAACATACATTTAATATTCTTTTAGGTTTCAATGGAGTTGCTGAAGCATATGGAATCCATTGGTGTGGAATTGACATCAATTGATAGCATTTATGATACTTGGATGACAAGGATAGGAATCAATGTATCAAGTAAAGAGAAGAGGAAGGGATCTATGGAAGAGGTATCGTATCCAAAATCATGATAATTTGTTTAATGCCACCATCAAGATATTTCTTTTCCCTCTTTTACGTAGTCCCTGCCATCTTTAGCACTTGCTTCATAAAATGGTAATTTACTCGACTGCCAGTTTTTGTTGATCAATGATCTTAGTGGTTGAGCAGGACAGAATTGCTGTTCGATTGGAGTCCGTCCTATTCCAATTTATGCAAGGGAAAATTGAAAGCGAACGGCAAAATGCTAGGAGGTATAACATTAAGTTTTCCTTGCCTAAGATGTGCTTGCTTTTGCATCATACATGTGATATGGGAGGATTATACTTCTTTTCTGAGTTTCACGTGAGCGATATTAAAAACACTGCATGTTCCATTCAATTAATATGTACTTGTATGATTGTACCCCGTATGTACAGATTTAATTTTACTCTATTTAGGGATATGGGCATAAAAATTAAGTGACTAGTTGGTGAATAATGAGTACATTTATTATTTGTGGGTGTGTTTGAAAAGTATTTTCCTCGTTGTTGAAAATTCAAAGAGTCATCAGTTCCGCAATCTGATTTTGAGAAAGAAATGACTGCTGATGTGATATCTAAGTGATTATTCTATGTATGTTTTTTTGCAGCCTGATGCGAGAAAATGACTGCAATTATCCACTGTTCAATGTGATCATGGGCTTGATATTCTATCAGCTCTTTTATTCTAGTATCCCTGAAGACATGCAGTTTAAGGATTCTGACCAAATCCATAGGCCCACATATTCGGAGATGTCAGATGTTGCTTCTCATTTAGACTCATTAGCCTCAAAACTCAGATATGAAATTGAGGGCTCGGGCCATAATGCAATCTCTAATGATGAGTCTGAATCTTCATTGCGTTATGATTCAGAGACATCTGTCATGAATGGCAAGACAATGCTTGCCAAAGCATCTGATGATGTTGACAAAGAAGTGATACCAATGGAAGTTGACCTTAACCAGCCGAGAAATCTCCCACAAGCTTTCCAATCACAAGGTTTCTATGTGAATTCAGCTGAGAATGAAGCTTCCACTGATAACAATGGTGGCCATTCGCATTCTATCCTAAATATGTTTGCCCATAGTAAGTTCTTAATTTGAATAATCTGTGATAACACTTGTATTTTTCATGCACTTGAAAATTTTTTTCCACTTCGTTTTGTTGGAGGAAGATTGTTGATTTTACTTTTACCATGCATGATCAACTATTGTACTTGGAGAACAGTAATTCATTGTGTAGGAATCAATTATCTTTTTCTTACACATATTTACAAGTATAGGTAGCATGAGACTGCATTCATCAAAGTCATGATGTGGGTCAGTTTAAGCTCATGAACTAGGAAAGAGACATTATACGAAGTATGAACGATTAAAGGTTCCAGTTTGCCGGTTATCCTGTGAATCCTGTATCTAAATACAGGTTTACCTCTGAAGTATTCGAAGGAATACACACCCGTGCATGAATTCCCTTAAATTTACTTGCTGTTGGTGAAACAAGAAGAAATCACTACATGGTGGTTGGCTCAGGCTTGGTTAATTTATTTATTGAGCTTTAACTTTAGGCTTTGGCATGATTTGTGTTTTAGACTAGCACAGCCAAGTGCCTCATTGATTGAATTTAGCTTGTTAATCCAAAAATGAAATGCGAGCATGACTTCTTGTCTTCTTCAATAAACATAAGTTGTGGATGAAACCATGTATGGACTTCTTCATAATATTTGAAGGAACATAGCATTCGGACACCCCTCAAACTTTGCGTGTTTCACATATTTAATCCATGAAATTTCAATTTGGCAGATTAAGCCCCTTGACTTTTGTAATTGAACACATTAAGCCCCTTAACTTTTGTAATCAAACACATGAAGCCCCCAAGTAAACTGTCTTGTTAACTGTGAACTGAACACACGGTTAAAATTGCATTGCATGTCACTGCCCCTATTTAGAAAGATAAAGAGTCATTTGATGTGGCTATATAAAGATCTGGCGGGGTTTTTTTATCTCTTCTAATGAGGAAGGTGGCGTATAAAAATGATCACATCAATTAAGTACTGTGATTTTTGGTACTTGTGTAGTTCACAACTAATGGAACAGTTTACTAGGGGCATAATGTGTTAAGTTACAAAAGTTCAAGGATTTAATGTGTCGAATTGAAAGTTGAAGGATTTAAGATGTCATGGAACCATTTAACCGAAAAGCTTAAGTTGATAGGTAAGGTTGAAGAATAGCTTCTATACATTATCTTCTACACACCCGCACACAAATACCCCTTGCACTCAAAGAGTGAGCAATGTAGGCCTAACCTACTCTGTCATGTGTTGAATTCAACAATAAATGTCATTGCCAAGATTTGAACCTTCCAGCTCTTGTTCTAAGTGGTTCTGATATCGTATCATGGAACCGATTAATCCTAAAGCTTAAGCTGATAAATAAGACTTGGTAATAACTTTTATACATTGTTAAATAATGTTTAAAACCTGCAAAGTTGAGGGGCCTCAAGTTGCTTTATTTCTATTTTAAATATTTTCTCTATGAATCTATTATATATAACCACTGCTGGTATTTGTTTATGGAATATATAAGTTTTATGTTCTGTTATTGAATTTAATACACTATTTCTGTAATTGATTTGAATAATTTTGTGAACAAACACACATAGATGTTTGAGGCAAAGTGACCCCTATGTATGACCCTTATTTTTCACAAAAGTGATTTCACACCTGATATTCTTTTTCGTAAAGAGAGCTTGAATTCTTGGTTGCTACCCTTACAATATGGGGATTGCGAGTTAGGAAGAGTGGTTCATGATCAAGAATATGAGCATGCAGTGAGGTACCTACAAGCAGCTGTTTGTTCGACACCCCTATCATTGGCAGCCTTGCTTCCCTTGATACAGGTAGAGTCAACATAAGTATGATACTCACACTCTATTAACTAATTATTGCACTACATGATCACATCATTTACTAATTTTAGGCTAGGAAAAATAGTCTTTATTGGAAGAAATAGATTTATGTGATTTATTATATAATTGAATACATTACAAAGTATGATATCAATAATTATCTTAAACCATAAAAGCAATATAACATTTTTATTTTAATCCATATTTCTAATCTTACAATGGTTTTAATTTTATATAGATGTTTACTTATAATTGTAGTTTTAAATGTTACAAATAGTAAAAAAAACTACATTCACTCATTTTCTTTTTCCGTGCTTCACATATCAATATCTGCTTATTTGTGTTTAAATTAGAAATTGAAAAAAAGAATCAATAACTAATTTTATTGTTATAATAATCTATATTTCAAATCATTGGAGGACTCCTATTTTAGATAACAGTTTTTTGTATTTTCTTTTGGAATTAAGGAAGGAAGTTTTTGATAGTAATTAATTTGATTTTTGGTGCTCAATTCTAAAACCTTTGTAGTACTTTAGATTATTCTTATGTGCTACTGATAAATCAAAATACAAGCTAGAGCTACTTATTGTGGCATTTGAATTTATTGAGTTTGTTTTGCTGAGTTCTATATTTTTTTGCCTGGTATGGACTTTTTTTTTATTCGAAGTGTATGCCCTTAACTTTCAGCGACAAGCTATTCCATTTTTATTTTAACCCTTATTATTTTGTTTATTTGAATTATTTTCTGTTATTTATTCTATGAGATGCATCATCGTTATGAAGTAGGTGAATTTCATTATCTTCAATTGGAATACTGATTTCCAACTCTTACCAATTTTTGTTTGTTCCAGTTATTATTGATTCGATATCAATACAAGGAGGCTTTGCAAGAACTTGAAAAGTTTTGTGAAATTTCAAAAGCAGCACTTCCTACAAGGTATTGCCTTCTTTGCTTGCAAAAAATTGCATGAAACTGAAAGACTTTCTGACTGTAATGCTGTGGATCCAAGTGCTGGAAAGAATTTTGGAGCCCAAAATTAACAAATGAAAAAAAGGCAGGGGAATGCTACATATAATAAATGAGTGTCACCCAACTCTTAGAAAATTCCCTCAGGGTGCCTTGCAGAACTGGTGCTGTCCTCTCTCTCTCTCTCTCTCTCTCTCATGAGTATTTGATTAAGTTTTCCTGTATGGGAAGATTAGGTAGTAAGTTGGATTAGAGAACCTTATTTTAAGTTATCGCAGAAAAAAGTGGGGGTAGAAATAGTATCCTGAGTCTCTCATTAGACTAATTAATTCACTAAAAAGAAAGTTCAAATTGATGCTTGTGAGGGAGGGCTCAACGGTAAGGAAGTGACTCTTATGGCACCCCACTTGGGTTGTTGGAGTCCCCAAAGGTAGAGCAATATGTAAGTCCTTTTGTAAGTTCCTTTGTAGTCTTTAGGCTTTCCATGGACCTAGGCTGGAGATATCCCTCCTACCTGTAAACTTTTTAAAACCGAAAAA
This sequence comes from Euphorbia tirucalli, assembly GCA_039660915.1. Classification (NCBI taxonomy): domain Eukaryota; kingdom Viridiplantae; phylum Streptophyta; class Magnoliopsida; order Malpighiales; family Euphorbiaceae; genus Euphorbia; species Euphorbia tirucalli. The sequence continues at coordinate 46,662,903 of CM077636.1, forward strand.
AAAAGAAAGTTCAAATTGATTTCCCAATTGTACTAAAATCCTGCTTGATCTTTGCAGCAAACTGAGTACTAACAGCAGCTTCGCTGCACCCTACTTTCTATAGTGTGCATAACCTGTCATTGCACTGGTGGAAATTGTAATTCCCAAATATAAACTATTCGTCATGGGAATACATTGCTTTACAAACTTAGAGAATAAGTGCAATAAACCCTTATAGACAGTCTTAGTAAAAATTTTACTCTAAAAGCCATCTAACTTCATTTAATAGATAACCTTGTGTAAGAGAAACCTTGTGTCTATCCTTTTCTAATGTTAGAGCTTTTAATACTCATTTTTCACTTCTGTAACAACAAAGCCTTCCTATTCTGTCATTTAGCTTTACCTAATATACCGTTTTGGACATATTGAACTCCTGAAATTGTTGTAGTTTTCATTTGATTGAAGTGCAAAAAAATAGGACCAGAACACAAACTTATGGCATTCAAGTACATATAATTAACATGAAAAGTCCAAGTTATGTAGCCTTACTGTTGGAAATAGACATTTGGAACTATACGTCTCTAAATTGGCAACAAAGGATGCAATGCTTATTAGCAGACAAGATAGTATTGGTTTTCTTCATAAGTAGATTTTGATAGTGTTCTTGCCTCTATTTTGGAGCAAGGTCTTGCCGAAATTTTGATTTCTTTGCTAGTATAGCAATATGGAATGGATGAAGTAACCTCTCCTAGATCATTTCAGTAGGACCTTTTGCGTATTGTGGTTCACAACTACGCAGTTGTACACATTTTTCACCATTTGTATTGAATGTAGGTTTCCTCTTATTGGATTCCTCGGTGAAAAATTTTTGCTCTTCTCCACAGAAGAAATGTTTATCCCTCGTTAATTGGTTTTGCACTTGAAATTATTATAAATCAAGTTTCCATGAAATGGTTTAGTCACATTTCAAATATAACTAAATTGCTAGATTCTCCTTTGGAAGCTGTCGATTTCATTCACTCATTCACTCTCATGATTGCTGTTAAAATTTGTAAGACCTTTTTCACACATAACTTTACCTAGTCAGGTCATATGTTAGGAAAGGAAACAGGTATCAAGTTTTATAAAATGGCGAATCATCATTGTCCGACTGTGCTATAAATTTATTGTGGCCACTGTTATTGAACCTGTAGTTTGCTCACTTATGCTGTTTCTTTGATTAGAGCTCTGACCAAGGACCTTTCTGCAGATTAAGAGGCTGCCTTTTGGAGCATGTTGATCCTAATAACAATATTTTACTGTCAACTAGTTATGAGGACACCTTAATGCGTGATCCTACATGCAGCATGTCGTTGTCAAAGCTTATCAGCATGCATCAAAATGGTGTGTTGTTTTCAATATCTACAATATTTATCCTGTTTTCAAATTAATATCTTTTTCATGAAGACATAAGCATTTTCTTTTTGACGAAGTTTTGGTAATGCCAACAGTTTCATATGCCTCGTTATTGTGGTGTATCCATAAAGATTTTTATCTCTCCCTTTTTAAATATAAAGCTGTAAACAAAATATCTTTTTTATGAAATTTTTTCAGGCAATTATGGTCCTGAATCTCTTCTAGAAATGATAGCTTTGCATTTGGATGCTGTCTTTGCTGAATACACTGTATGGAGAGAGTTTGCCTTGTGCTTTATTAAAGTAACTATAAATGAACAAGATTGCATGTCAATGTGCACGAATGGAAATGGAGGTGGAAAAATTAAAGGCTGCTCTGTCCGAAACAATATCCCCAAATTGTTTATACATGGGAAAACTTGGAGGTTTCGCTGTCGATGGTGGTTGACTCGTCACTTCAGCAAGAATCAGCTTGGATCTGAAATGGCTTCGGGTATGTTAGCATTTGTTTTCTTGCTATGAACTTTATTGCATCTTACACTAGGCTTTTGGTGCTTGAACTTCCAAGTATATCTTAGTTTAGTATTTGAGCTTCCAATTCATTTAAAAGCAGCAAATATTATTGCAACTATTACAACTGTTGTTAAAAGCTTTTTTTTTTTTTTTTTTTTGTTCTAATTGTGACAGGAGATTTGCAGCTCCTAACTTATAAAGCAGCGTGTGCGTCTCATATGTATGGACCAGGGTTTGATTACGTAGTACAGGTACATACTTGCTTAGAGAAGGAAAAGGATAGGGATTTACTTGTGTTTTTGCAACTTCACATGAAGAATTCTGCAGGATTTTATTCGAATAGTCAAGAGAGAACATACTTGGAAAAAGGTTGAATTCAGTGATATTGTTGGTTAAAACCCAAAATTTATTTTGGCAGATCGAACCATAAGGTTTTTAGATACCTAAATACAAATATGTTTGCAATCTGGACTCGCTATTTCTTCCATCAGCCTTTATCCTTAATTCCTTCGACTTTCTCTTCCCTAAAATGGCATTAATTAATTATGTATATATAACATTGATGCTTGCTTACTCCAATTCCAAGATCTCGGATCGGGTTAAAAATTCAACATGGTATTAGTTTTGAAGAAACCAATAGTATTAACATTAAAAAAAAAAAAAAGAATTATTAAATAAAGCAGCTGAGGTTCTAGTATGAATTTGAGGTTTTAATTGATTTCTAGGATCGTGACAAGAAAAATCATGTCAACAATATTATGGTTTCATGTTCTGTTCTTCACTACCAGCAACAACACAAAAGTGCGTTTAGGGATACAGTTCCTTCCACACAAAAAAACCCTTAACCCAACATCTCTAAGTAACTTCCAAGCACTAGAAACAAAATAAACACCAAACTTACTTCCTTCCCACTTAATACTATCCTCCAAATGACTATTAACATTTACAATTTAGTTAAATCTTAATTTTTTTATTATCTTTTTATTTGTAATATTTTTATTATTAACTAATGTAATTTTAAATATGGATTTTATATTAAACTATCTATGAAATAATTAAATTGGGGTACAAAATTGTAGTTTTGATGAAATGACTAATTGGTGTTTATTTATTTATTTATTTGTTCTATGCAACTGAAAATACTTAATTATTCTAAACATTTTTTCCTATTTTTATCTAAAAAATGAAATTGGATAAAATTTACTTATTTGTTATTTAAAAAGATGAGGATATCAAGAGCCTTTTTGGTTCTGTTTTTCAAGTTGTTGTTACTGTTTGACTCTGCTCAATAGCTATTGGGGTATTTGGAAAGAAGCAATGTTATCATAACTGTACCGGACATCAAACCGGTGAAGCTACTGGTACGTGGTACAACCGGTTCAACCGGGTAATACCGGTGATTATACCGGATTATTATTATTTTTTTTTAAATATTATTAAAAAAAATAAATAAGCTTATAAATTCATCAAACACAAGTTTCAAATATTTACTACTCAAAATAATTTCATGAAATATCCTAGAACTTCATCAATTTTAAATTTTAATGGCAATTGATTTAAATTTTAAAATTTGAAAAATTTTGATTTGAAACCAAACCGAACCAGAACCAAACAAAACTAATTCAGTTTGGTTCAAGTCAAACCGAATGTATATTGGTTTGATTTTGGTTTTTATAATTTTATATTTTTATTTTTTGGTTCGGTTTAAAACTTCATCAATTTTAAATTTTAATGATAATTGATTTAAATTTTAAAATTTGAAAAATTTTGGTTTGAAACCAAACCGAACCAGAACCAAACAAAACTAGTTCAGTTTGGTTCAAGTCAAACCGAATGTATATTGGTTTGATTTTGGTTTTTATAATTTTATATGTTTATTTTTTGATTCGGTTCGGTTCCGTTCCGTTAGAACCGAACTGTCGAACCGAATCGAATCAAAACCAAAGATAGAAAATGGTCAAAACCGGTTTTTGACCGGTTCGCTGGTTTACTGGTTTTTAACCGGTCGAACCGGTCATCTACGGTTTTTTATCAAACCGTTCATTTTAATCAAACCGATCGGACCCATGACCGGTTTGCGGTAAAACCGGTCGAACCCACAACATTGGTAAGAAGTGAGGAACAACTATTGTTTGTTGTTGTCGAAGGAATTAGCTATTGTTTCCGAACAACACTATTTTGGTGTTTTTCATGAAAAACACTTCTAATTATTTTATTTTTCTCTTTATTATATTATTTTGTTTTATGTTTTATTATAATTTTTCTTGAATCCTATGACAATTATTTTGATACGCAAGTCCAACGAACAAGAAATTAGTTAGAGAAAAATATTACTAATATTGATTTTAATTGCAATTAAACACTTTTTATTTATATATAATTGGTTTTCTCTGTTTCTTTTTATAATTCGTTTTGACTTTTTTAGTTTGTTTTTTTTTTTTAATATCTTATTTTATATTAGTTATACACTTTTGGCCTTATTTTTTCAAATTTGTCCTTATTTATTTTAAGAGAGATATTTAATATTAATGGAGAATATGACAGAGTAATTAAGAAGAAAGAGAATTATATTAAGGGTAAATTAATAATTTTAATAGCTCAATTAATTTTTTATTGGTTTTAGTGAACAATTTTAAACGACCTATAAAAAAAAAAGCAGGAAGTAAAAAGAATTAATTGAAGTGTTGAAATTTTTATTAAAAAAAAAAAACCAGGAAGTAAAAAGAATTAATTGAAGTATTGAAATTTTTATTGAATTTATTAAAAAATCAAATCGCTTTTAGTGTATTGAGATCGGAAATAATTTTTTTATAATTTCTATAATTTCTCCTTTGCTCTGTACAAGGATAAAACCCTAAATTGAGCTCTATTTTTTTTTATATATTAATTTTTGTATTATATTTTTATTTTTATGATTAATTTTAAACAGGTCTATATTAGTCATTATATAATAACAGCAAAATTCCATCATACATTTACAAAACACTAATTATCAATAAGCAAACAACAAACAGCTACCAGTTACTCGTAATAACAATTACCAAACAACAATAGCATACAAAAAAAAAAAAAAAATCAAATAGCCCAGATGTATTTGTACATAAAAATAATAAATTTAGTTATAATGACTAAAATAAGTCATGCTAAAAGAATAAATTTATACTTAAATTTATTCAATTTTGATTATATTGATGCGGTGAGCCAAATCTGCACATAGATATTATAGAGATAAAAACTACTATCATTTTTTTTTTCTTTGTGTATATATATAGCCGCACAGCTATTGGTTCTTAGAACAGAACCGCGAAAGTTTATGATTCGAAATTCTTCATGGTCTTGAAGTAATAGGCACACGGGTGTAAATGTACAGCCACAGGACTGATGTCTCAACATCCGCGCGGGTATTAGTGCGAGACAGAATCACCAAAAAACTGATTTTCATGCATTTCACAACATTTGAGCCTTAGATTTGCATTCCAGAAGCATGTATTAGAATAGAACAAAGATGGAGACCTAGTTTCCTGAAATCCGACTCAATTCCTATGTTAAATAATTAACCAGAAAAATCGTTTTCAAAACCGTTTGTCAAAAATCAATACAGAGACTTTTCAAAACATTTTTCAGATCTAGTAAGTGAGATTTGTTGAGTCTCTCCGGCCATGCCCTCTAAATGCTGACCCCGACTCGGTTATTATCCCATTCTATCTTGATTGAGTCCTATATGCAATTATTCATGTACTAACCTCTGTTTCGCAGGATTAGATGTATGTTAGGGTTTTATTATTCTGCTAGATAAATCCGTGTATTTTAGGCCATTGTATCCCTGTTCCCCATTTGATTTATATGTATCCCCTAGGGTAGTTTATGTGATTCGATGTGATTGTAATAATTAATTTATTTACTGTTTCCCACACCTCGCATGAATATCGTATGCTCTAAATAAAATCAACTTAGTTCATAAAATGTTATAATTTAGTTGTTGAAGCGTGTATTTTCATTAGATAATAAGTAACTAACTCGCTCAGACCTAAATCTCTGGAAGGTATAGTGGCCCTCACTCGATTTCCACTATACCTAAATTTCCCGGTTGAGCTAATCCGGGTGGCGACTCCTATATTTTTTTCGGGATTTCGGTTTCAAATCTCTTATGAATATGATTTTCCAAAACGAATTTTGTACTATAATTATAAAAAAAAAAAACTATAATCCAAAAATTCCCCAGTCCACTTCGCCGGGTCTGTTCTGATAAAAAAAGGTTATCCGCTCACAGCAGGGGTAAGTGAAGGGCTGATGCACAAACTTTCCTCTTCGACTTTGGTTGGTCTGGCCTTCTATTGGTTTGAAACTCTGGAGCCAGCCTCGATAATTAGCTGGGAGCAACTAAGAAAGTAGTTTTGCATAAAATTTTATCGATCTGTTCCCACAAGAACAGCCAGTTGGACCTCACATGAAGTAAAGTAGTGACAAGATGAGTCCCTCAGAGATTTCGTAGACCGATTCTCAATCTGGCAACTATGGAAGTTCGAAAACTTGATTTCCATACTAATAGAAAACAACATTGATGAAAGCCTAAGGGCGGATCTAGTCCTTAGAAAGCCACAGAACATGACACAGATGAATTCTATAGCAAAAACATTCATCAAACTAGATGAAGTAGGAGCTCTAGCCAAGAACCATAAGGATTCAGACAAAGAGAAATCAAATAGATCAGATGATAGAGAGATAAAGAGAGACAAGAAAGATCCTACATAGATACAATCCAATGGATTGACTCTTTTGAATAGACCCCTTAGTGAAGTCCTGATAGCAGTAGAGAAGAGCCTAGATAAGAAAAATCGCTCTTACCCGAGAGGCAAGAAGGGGGCAAATTATAGGCAATGAAAACAAGGCTTACTGTAAGTACCACCGAGTCAACAGGCATGATATTAATGACTATAGACACTTGGCAGAAGATATTGAAGAGTTTATCGAAAGGGGTAGACTTCAGAAGTTTGTTGATAAGAAGGCAAATAAAGAAGAACCAAAGATCAGGACCCAGATGATAATAGACCTAGGAAGAAATCAAAGGGCATTGTAATGGTGATAGCCGTAGGAGAACCATCCAACAAGAAACCCAAAAGACCCTATGATACTGGAGAGAGAAGCAAGCTGAATCACCTTCTTTTTTTTCCAGAATCCTATTCAAGCTGAACACTTGGACGCCTTGGTAATGGAAGCAGGAATAGAAGGATATGCGGTGAAAATAATCTTCATGGACACGAGAAGCTCTACCAATATCATCACAAAACATGTAGTGGAGAAGCTTCAGGTCAGCCTCGATTGAATCTAGCTAGTTCACATGCTGCTAGTAGGGTTAAGCGGCCGTACAGTATAGATGGTAGGGCAAGTAACGTTCGACTTAGAGATCAGAGATAAGAAGCATATATGAAGATTAAATACAGACTTTACAATAATAGAAGCGTTGCTAGCGTATAATGTAATCTTAGGAAGACCATTGCTATTTGAATCTGAGGCAGTACAATCCATCATGTATCTGATATTACAGATACCAACTTCATTAGGGTAACAATAGTGAGAGGAAGTCAACAGACTGCACAAAGGACATATTTGGCATCCGTACAACCCAAGAAACCAAATTCAAAACTAGAAAAAGATAAGAAAGTAGAACCGATGGACAAACTATAAACGATAGTAATAGTAGTAGAAACATCAATCCGAATCTCCAAAGAGCTTAATAAAGAATGCAAAGAACAAATAGAATAAGTGATAGTAGAGGAGCAAAAAACCTTCGCTTGGAAGACTAGTGACATAGAAGGCATTCCACAAAAATAATAAAGCACTCACTTAATGTCAACCCGAAAACAACACCAGTAATACAAAAGAGATGGAAGTATGCACCGGAAAGGAAGATGGCCATAGAATAGTAGGTCTAAAAGTTGCTGGATGTAGGACACATCTGGAAGGTCCACTACCTCAGATGGTTGATAAACGTGGTCATGGTAAAGAAAGCAAATGGGAAATAGCACATGTGTGTTGAATTTACTAATCTTAACAAGGCATGCCCGAATGACAGTTATCCCCTACCAAACATAGACCAGTTGGTCGACTCTACAGTATGATATGTAGTTTACTCCTATTTAAATGCGACATCCAGCTACCACGAGATCCCAATGGCACCACTCAACCAAGAAAAGACCTTATTAATCACACATGAAAGGACCTATTGCTATAAGGTCATGCCTTTTGGGTTAAAAAATATGGGTACCAGCTATCAGAGGCTAGTGAATGACATGTTTAAAGAACAGATTGGTAAGACAATCGATGTATATGTTGATGGCATGATCACCAAAAGCTGGACCCTAAAAGAGCATCTTAGAGACCTTAAGGAGGCTTTCTCAATCCTTTAAAGATACCGACTAAAGCTAAACCTGGAGAAATGCATGTTCAAAGTAAGAGGGGGAAAGTTCTTGGGATCCATGATCTCATAAAAAGGAGTGGAGGCAAACCCAGAGAAAATCAAAGCGATATAGAACATGGCTCCTCCTAAAATAATCAATGAGATCCATAAGTTAAACGCTCGAATCATTAGCGTTGGGGTGATTCATTTTGTTTTCTGCCAAAAGATGTATACATTTTATAAAGAACTAAAGAAGGATTAAGCTTTCAAGTGGGATAAATAATGCCATAAGGCTTTTGATGAGATCAAGAAGTTTTTAAGTTCCCCTTCGCTGCTCAGTAGACCAATGGAAGGAGAGATCCTGTACTTGTACCTAGCCGCAACCAAGGAGGCAATAGGTTTAGTACGAGAAAAGGAGGGACAACAATTCCCGGTCTACTACACGAGTAAAGTGCTAAAAGTGGCAGAAGTGAACTATTCAAGCATTAAGAAGTTGCCCCTAGACAAGATATCAACATCAGCTAGATTCAAACCATACTTCCAGGCACACACAGTGATAGTTAAAACTGGTTTTCCCTTAAAGAAGGTACTACAGTGTCTAGAAACATCCAGAAGGCTAGCAGAATGGGCGATCTGGCTAAGCAAGTTTGATATCCATTTTGACCCAAGACAAGCCTTGAAAGTGCAAGTTTTAATTGACAATATGGTGGAATTTGCGGGCCTAGAACCAAACCTATCATCACCATCAGAAGAATGGGAGGTCTTTATAGATGGAGCATTATTGCATAAGGGGGCTAAAGCAGGGATCTATATCCAGAGGCCAAACCAGATTCGTCTGCACTATGCTGTCAACCTAGACTTTCCCATAATAAATAACATGATAGAGTATGAGGCCATGATCAAAGGCTTACAGATAATTAAAGAGATAAGCCCAAAAAGGGTTAGGGTGTTAAGCAATTCCCGGTTAGCAACGAAGCAATGAACAAACACTTCGAGGTTAGAGACCCATTAATTATTAAATACTTGGAGAAAGTCCAGAAGCTATTGTAGTGGATCGGACACCAGGACACGGTGTGCAAGAAAGAGAACATCCCTAGGGATGGAAACGATATGGCGAATGGACTAACAAAAGCTGTGGCAAGCCAAGCTGATCGGCAATATCTTTATTATCCATATAAGGTGTAGAGTCATCCGAGAATAGAGCGATCAAAGGTTATGACAATAGACCCTGTAAGTCCGGGTTAGATGAAACCCATAGTAGATTTCCCCCAAGAAGGCAAGTTACCAAAGGAAGAAGCAAAAGTCATATGTGTTTCCAAGAAGTCCAGAAAATACACAGTGATTAGTGGAGAGGTATATCGAAAGTCTTTCAGTCACCCCTAGTTAAAGTGCATAATGATGGAAGAGGGTAATTACGTGCTAAGAGAGCTACACGAAGGCATATGCGAATCGCACCAAGCCGCCCTAGCAATGGTCCAAAAAGCAATATTAATGGGATACTTCTTCTAGGAGTCAATGAAGGAAGATTTTAAAACTTACGTCGCAGGTTGTCGCCAATCCCAAATACACGCCAGGAAACAATGCTTCCCCCGTTGGAGCAGAAAATGATCAAGTCAACATGGCCTTTCTCTACATGGAGAATTGACCTAGTTGGGCTCATATCTGAAGCTAGTAGGCAGAGAAAGTGGTTAATCGTGGCAGTTGACCACTTTACCAAATGGATCAAGGCTAAAGCAATAACCACAATAGCTCCAGAGAAAATTATCAACTTCATCCAAGAACACATCTTGAGTAGGTTCGGCATCCTGCATGTCATTATTTTAGATAATGGTACGCAATTCACATCTAGAAAATTTGAAGAATTCTGTAAAAACATCTGCATCACCCATTGATATAGCTTAGTGGCCCATCCTCAAAGCAATGGTAGGACCAAAGTAATAAACCAAACCTTGTGTGATATAAAAAAGAGGTTAAAGAAGTATAAAGGGGCATGGACAGATGAGCTGAATAGCATCTTATAGGCATACTGTACCACTCTAAGGCGAACGGGGAAACACCTTTTGCCATGACATACAGATCGAAGCCGTTATCTAGATGGAGATTGGGTCTCTAAGTAACAAGGTCATATACTATAATGAAGCATAGAACAACATCAACATCCGGTTCCACTTAGACTCGTTAGAAGAGAGAAGAGACCAAGCTTATGTCTTGATGGTTGTTTACAAAAGCCAGATCGTACAATATCACAATAAAAGGGTGAAAGCAATATCATTCTAGCAAGGAGATTTAGTGCTTAATAATGCCGAAGTGTCACAGTTTAGAGAGGGAAAAGGAAAGCTAGTAGTCAAATAGGAAGGACTATACCGGATCGAGAAGATCATAGGTCCAACTATATACAAATTGAGCTAAATGGATAAGAAGGAGATACCTTGTACATGGAATGCAAGAAATCTTTAGAAAAATTATTAAATAGCAGTTAAAGGTCATACATTGCACTCTTTTTCCTTGAAAGTGCTTTTTTCCAACAGGGTTTTCCTTGGCAAGGTTTTTAATGAAGCAATGTCCCTGATCATATAGGAACTTATGTAAACACCTTAAATTCATATTAATAAAGTTTTGCTTTTGAATCTGTTGTTATGTTCTTCTCTTTCAAATGCAAAAATCTAAGTTAAAGATTATATAGTTGACTAAGATTGCTAAGTTAAGACGTTAACAAAAAGCAGAAATCTAATTAAAAATTAGACTCCATACTCTAAAATTAATTAGTAGTGATGACACCTTAGCTCGGTTGAATCATAACTTACCAAAAAGGGAACAGAGCCAGAATATAAACCGGATTAACTCTAATGAATACTGAACAAGTATTAAGCTAGTGTTAGTGAAAAATGTCATTCAAAGCCCACAAAAGGGCTAATGTTATGACACAGATGCCTCCATTCGGAGGACTTATAAAAAAAAGATAATTATAATCATGATTATTCGTACACTTTTGGCTCGTTTGCATCAAGATCGAGAGGTGCATCCTTGACTTCTGGCTCAGTAGAGGTGTGAACATCGCCGCTATAATAATCTTAATTTTTATGCTATTTATACTCGATATATATAGCCAATCTGGAAAAAAAAATTAATATATTCTAACACCATACAAGTTATACACACACATACACACACACACACACATATATGTTGAGGAATTAATCGCACAAAACAAAATATGCGCAGCAGAAAAAACGGATTAATCCCCACCAAGGACCCATGTACATTGCATTGAATTGAAAAGAGGGTTAAAGAATTACCTTAATTCTTTGAAGGTTGAATCAATAGGAACCAAAATTGCTTCCCTCTACGGTTGATCCACACGGAGCAATACGTCCACCGCGTGCTAGCGCCGGGATAGAAGAAACGCTTTCTTCGAATCGAGAGAAGAGCAAGGTTTCGAAAACTCTTGGAAGGAGAAGAAGAGGAGGTCGGCTGCTAGGGGAGGGGGTGGCCGAAATCTTCTTCTCTCTTTGTATTATTGGGTTTTTTTAGGTTTAGGTTAATAGTTTCCTTAAATAATTAACTTAATTAGTTAATTATAATTATGACCTAATACACCTATTAATCATAATTATATATTAACCCACACAATTTAATATTAATTCTCAATTAACATTAAATCAAATCAATTCTCCATAATACACATATGTATATATAATATTATAATTAATTATATCTCTATATAATTAAATTATAATATGTAGCATACTTTATGCAATATTAATCACATTAATATTTATATATACATAAATATATATCACTATATATATCTATACTCTTTCTCATTCATAAATTATTATCCAATAATAATTTATACCCGATAAGATGAACTTCATTTTGCTCTTGTGTGTGACCCCATAGGTTCATATTAATTGGCAATAAGGAAATTACCATAATGTCCTTATAGGTCACAAGCGGACTCTAGCAAGCCATTACGACTACCCAATTAATATGATTGGAATGATCCAATACCTATTTATAGAATGTCATATTCCCTTTTGTCTCTTTGATATCATGATTAATCATAAGACATGGTACACTTGTCAATCTTATATAATTAATCATATGCTTTCTCGATCTCAAAGTAAACTGCTCTGACAAATCAATTGATACTCTTATCAATTATTTGAGCACGGCCATGCATTTAACAGTCTTACTTATCGAGGGGCCCAGTGATATCGCTCTCTTGTTAGAGAGGGACAAAATCCCATATCTGTCACTCACATCCCAAAACATGAGTCATATCGTACCCAACCACAGCCTTTATAACTACTCTGTTACAAGCAGCGTTTGACTGCGTCAAAGCACAACATAAATTCATCCCGGAATCCATGGTGACCTCAGGTCAAAGGAATCAGCTGATGACACTACTATAATCAAGATCAGTTGTGACACGTGACCATGAACTTGATCTTATAGTGGGTCTCCAGCAACATGTTCTCTAACACATTGCCCGTGAGTATAATCTGTATCTGTATACACTATATTCATCTTATGAATATCCATTATCACTCACACTAGTCTTAGTTTGTTATTATTCCCATAATAACAATCGACTAGGGAAATTTAGAATTACACAATTAATTCATGGATACATTATCATAAATACTAACATACAAATATATATGATAAAATAAGTCTTTATTAATGACTTAAGAAGATTGTTTACATAATCCAACATTGGCTTAGGGCACAATCTCTAACAATCTCCCACTTGCCCTAAGTCCAATCTTCAAATGTATCTAATACCCATGGACCTAGCATGACCATCATGTACAGCTTGTGAAAGAGCTTTTGTTAGTGGATCGGCAACATTGTCTTCAGACGCAACTTTGCATATCTTCACATCTCCTCTTGAGATGACTTCTCTTATGTAGTGAAAACGCCGAAGTATATGTTTGGATTTCTGTGACACACTAGGTTCCTTAGCAAGTGATATTGCCCCATTGTTGTCACACAAGAGGCTCACAGGATTCACTATGCTAGGAACGACACCAAGTTCTTCGATGAACTTCTTGATCCAAACAGCCTCTTGGGCTGCATCTGATGCAGCAATATACTCGGCTTCTGTTGTAGATGCAGCTATCGTGCTTTGCTTAGAACTCTTCCAACTTATCGCACCTCCATTCAGAATGAACACATACCCAGACTGTGACTGCATCTGATCTTGATCAGTTTGGAAACTTGCATCCGTGTAACCATTTACAACAAGATCTTCGTCCGAGCCTCCATATATCAAGAATGTATCTTTAGTTCTTCTCAAGTACTTAAGAATACTCTTGACAGCAGTCCAGTGACTATCACCTGGATCAGACTGATATCTACTTGTCATGCTCAAAGCAAAAGAGACATCTGGCCGAGTACATACCATGGCATACATGATAGATCCTATAGCTGACGCATAAGGAATCTTATCCATGCGTTGACGTTCTTCAACTGTCACAGGACATTGCTTACGACTAAGCTTTATCCCTTGCCCAATAGGAACATTTCCTTTCTTTGATTGATCCATACTGAACCTTTTCAGTATTTTGTCAATGTATGTACTCTGGCTCAAACCTATCAATCTCTTAGATCTATCTCTATAGATCTTTATTCCAAGAATGTAGGCTGCCTCACCCAAGTCTTTCATAGAAAAACACTTTCCTAGCCAAGATTTTACTTCTTGCAAGGTAGGAATGTGATTTCCTATTAACAATATGTCATCGACATATAGAACTAGGAAAACTATATTACTCCCACTGAACTTCTTGTACACACAAGGCTCATCTTCGTTTTTGATGAAGCCAAACTTTTTGACTGATTCATCAAAACAATGATTCCAACTTCTTGATGCTTGCTTCAAACCATAAATGGCCTTTTGAAGCTTGCATACTTTATCAGGATTCTTTGGATCGACAAAACCTTCAGGCTGTGTCATGTACACATCCTCAACAAGGTTTCCATTTAGGAAAGCTGTTTTGACATCCATTTGCCATATTTCATAGTCATAATATGCTGCTATGGCAACAAGAATTCTGAGGGACTTGATCATAGCTACTGGCGAAAAGGTTTCATCATAGTCTATACCATGAACTTGTCGGTAACCCTTTGCCACTAACCTTGCTTTATAAGTCTGAATATTCCCATCCATGTCCGTTTTCAACTTGAAAACCCATTTGTGCCCTATTGCTTTAGCACCCTTTGGGAGATCAACCAAAGTCCATACTTTGTTGTCGTCCATGGATTGAATCTCTGACTTCATAGCATCAAGCCATTTTTCAGATTCTGAATTAGAGACAGCTTCCATGTACGTGGAAGGTTCATTCTCTTCTAACAGAATCAGATCATTTTCGTTCGTGACGAGAAATCCATATCTCTCGGGCTCATGACGAACTCTACTTGATCTACGTTGGACTTGTGTTGCTGGTTCTGACTCAACAACTTCTTGTGAATCAGGTTGTTGTTCCATTTGAAAACCATTTTCATTTTGGTTATCCAGATTTTCTTGCAGGTGTACTTTACTCCCACTGATTCCTTTGGAAATAAACTCTTTTTCCAGGAATATACCATTCCTAGCAACAAACACTTTGTTTTCACTAGGACTGTAAAAGAAATAACCTTTAGTTTCTTTTGGATAACCTACAAAGTTGCACTTCACAGATTTTGGTGTTAACTTATCTGAAATCAAGTATTTCACATAAGCTTCGCATCCCCAAATCTTGAGAAAAGACAAATTTGGTCTCTTACCAACCCATATCTCATATGGTGTCTTTTCAACTGCCTTTGATGGAACTCGGTTCAGTGTGAATGCCGCTGTTTCAAGTGCATATCCCCAAAAGGATAGAGGAAGACTTGTTTGACTCATCATCGACCGAACCATATCCAATAAGGTACGGTTCCTCCTCTCAGACACACCATTCCACTGTGGTGTACCAGGAGGAGTTAGTTGTGAGACAATCCCACAATTTCTAAGATGATCGTCAAAGTCTTGGCTCAAATATTCACCACCTCGATCAGATCTAAGTGCTTTAATTGTCTTGCCAAGTTGGTTTTGTACTTCATTTTGGAAGGCTTTGAACATTTCAAAGGATTCCGACTTATGCTTCATTAGATATAGATAACCATATCTACTGAAATCATCAGTGAACGTAATGAAGTATTGAAAACCACCTCTAGCAGTTGTGCTCATAGGCCCACATACATCTGTATGTATGAGTTCTAATAAGTCACTAGCCCTTTCACTGTGACCAGTAAAGGGACTCTTGGTCATCTTACCCATTAAACAAGACTCGTAAGTGTCATATGTTTCAAAAACATCTAGACCCAAAATTCCATCTTTATGGAGTTTTGAAATGCGTTTCTCATTAATGTGTCCTAGACGACAGTGCCAGAGATAAGTAGGATTCACAACATTTGTTCTTATCCTTTTGGTATTTATGTTATATACATGCTCATTATAACCTTCACTAAGGTTCAACAAATAAAGACCATCATGTAAATCCGCATTTGCATAAAACAAGTCTTTATTGAAAAGTAATAAGTGATTATTCTCAATAACACATTTAAATCCTTCCTTGTCCAAACATGAAATAGAAATGATGTTCCTAGACAAATTAGGAACAAAATAACAATTATTCAAAGAAAGAACAAGTCCACTTGGCAACTTGAGCTCGTAGTGACCGACTTCATAAGCAGCAACTCTAGCTCCATTCGCCACATGGAATTCTACCTCGCCCTTCTTGAGCTTTCTACTTCCTTTAAGCCCCTGCACATTCATACAAATGTGAGAACCACAACCGGTATCTAATACCCACGAAGTAGAAACAGAAGTAGAATGAAATATTTCAATAACATAAATACCTTGATTAGCGGTCTCACCGCCTCTCTTCTTCCTCAAGTCCTCCAAATAAAGCTTGCAATTTCTGCGCCAATGACCAGGCTGATTGCAGAAATGGCATGTGCCTTCCTTTGGAGGCTTTGCCTTGGTAACAGCTTTGGGCTTCTTTGCATCCTTCCCAAACTCTTTGGGTTTGTTTGCTTTACCCTTCTTCTTCTGGATCCTACCCTTTTGCACCATATGGATCCCTTTGGAGCTTGGCTTCTCTTTTATCGTTACTTCAGCGTTTTTCAGCATCCCATGCAGTTCGCTGACCGTTTTGTCCATATCATTCATGTGATAATTCATGACAAAATGGGAGTAACTCTCGGGAAGAGAATTAAGGATCAAATCCGTTGCCAACTCAGGTCTGAGTGGCGAACCAAGCCTCTCCAACTGATCAATGTACCCTTTCATCTTCAGAACATGGGCACTAACCGAACTCCCTTCGGTCATCTTGCACCCAACCAAAGATCTCAAGGTCTCATACCTTTCCCTTCTCGCTTGCTTTTGGAACATTTCCTTAAGCTCATGAGACATCTCATATGCCTCAAATGTTTCCAGATCCTTCTGAAGTTCCGGAATCATTGATGCGAGCATCAGGCATTGTACATCAATCTGATCATTTTGATGCTTGTGAAAAGCATCCCTTTCAGCTCTTGAAGCTGTGGTGGGTGGAGGGTTAGCGGGCAAAGGCCCATCCAGAACATACAGCTTTCGCTCTTGCTTGAGAACAATTCTCAAGTTGCGATACCAATCTAGGTAATTGGTTCCGTTCAGTTTATCCTTCTCAAGGATAGATCGAATAGAACCGGGATTGCTTGTGTTGGCCATTTATCTACAACAGAAAATATATGCAAAGTTAATTACATAAGAGAATTAAACTCCCACTAAAATTATAAAACCCTTTAAAATATTTAAGTGGGTAAAAGACCCAAAATCCATACTTAACCATAGCACTGCTTTGGCATGTCCCTATGATTAAATATAATTTCGGTAGACATCACCATGTCAATTATATCATTATGTAACTCTTTTAATTTATGAGATGCATGATATCATATATCATATTTAATTTGCATGTTACTCATCTCATCTTTGCCTCGGGTTCAAAACACCATTTTGATTAACCCTTTGTTAAACCAATTACAACACAATGAGAATCACCATTTCTCATATTATCGCTTCGCTAAGGTCACAACATGCGTACCCGCTTTGGCGTGGCTACCATGATGCGAACATAGTACTTGACTAGTGTTATACGTAATTGGGTGGCAAAAATATAAACTTCATAAGTTTATTTAGGGTTTATTAATTCCTGTGATTAAAATGTATCTCATACAATACATGGCATTAACATTAATCTTTCTAAGTTAATATTAATTCTAGCATGGCATCCAATGTCATACATTCATCTAGCATGCATATATCATACTTAGCATGGCATCACATGGCATCAAAATATAAAACATGCAATAGACTCGAAAGACCGTGTTATGGTATGGTTTTATCTACATTGATTTTCACAGGCCACTATGAAAATCAACAGGTCATTTCCTAGGTGGTTGTAACCATCGCATGGTCGCAGCACAGCCGCATCCCTTGGATCCGTCTTCACGTCTTTGTTCCTTGGCACCATCTCATGGATTTACATACTTTACAAAATTGTATCCTATACAATTTTCTAGTAAATAAAATTTACAAACAATAAATTGCATCCTATACAATTTATCTAGAAAAATAAGATTACATAAATACAAACGACTCGCAGGCCGTATTTATAAAACCTTACATTCACCAAAACCAAAAGAAAAACAAAAAACATCCAAGGGTCCAAAACCATAATAAATAAAATAAAGCATTCACGGGGTCCAAAACCATACCATAACACCATGCATAAAAATATCAACAATAATTTTATATCTAAAATATTTAAGGTTCAAAGTGGTAAAATACAATCACATTGTATTTAGAATTAATTAATTTGGAAAAATTCGTAAATTTGCAGAAATAATTTTCCACACTTAAAACGAAAAAGGGGTAAAACTGTCGGACAGCATGCTTGTCGGGCCTCGCACTGCAGTATCCAATACTGCGCGCAGCCCGACGGGCTGCGCAACACGTAGCTGCACAGCCCATGCTGCGCAACACGCAGCTGCGCAGCCCATGCTGCTTACGCAGCATGTGCAATTGCAATTGCAATTGCAGTTGCGCGCAATTGCAATTGCAATTGCATTGCGCCCAAAACTTATTCTGGGCATTATGCCCAGAATAACGACAAAAAACATTTTTTTTTTTTAATTTAAATAATTGAAACAATTTCAATAAAAACCATGAATCAAATTCATGATTCCTACCCCTTAAACATTTCAAATTATTAAAACAAATCATTCACAATGATTCACATTAAAATCAAATTTTAAACATGTTATTCACAATAACATTGAACCCTAAATCAAGAACATACAACCCTAACATGCAATTTTGATCTAATCAAAATAACAAATCCAATTCAACCAATGCACAAGTGGCTCTGATACCACTGTTGAGGAATTAATCGCACAAAACAAAATATGCGCAGCGGAAAAAACGGATTAATCCCCACCAAGGACCCATGTACATTGCATTGAATTGAAAAGAGGGTTAAAGAATTACCTTAATTCTTTGAAGGTTGAATCAATAGGAACCAAAATTGCTTCCCTCTACGGTTGATCCACACGGAGCAATACGTCCACCGCGTGCTAGCGCCGGGATAGAAGAAACGCTTTCTTCGAATCGAGAGAAGAGCAAGGTTTCGAAAACTCTTGGAAGGAGAAGAAGAGGAGGTCGGCTGCTAGGGGAGGGGGTGGCCGAAATCTTCTTCTCTCTTTGTATTATTGGGTTTTTTTAGGTTTAGGTTAATAGTTTCCTTAAATAATTAACTTAATTAGTTAATTATAATTATGACCTAATACACCTATTAATCATAATTATATATTAACCCACACAATTTAATATTAATTCTCAATTAACATTAAATCAAATCAATTCTCCATAATACACATATGTATATATAATATTATAATTAATTATATCTCTATATAATTAAATTATAATATGTAGCATACTTTATGCAATATTAATCACATTAATATTTATATATACATAAATATATATCACTATATATATCTATACTCTTTCTCATTCATAAATTATTATCCAATAATAATTTATACCCGATAAGATGAACTTCATTTTGCTCTTGTGTGTGACCCCATAGGTTCATATTAATTGGCAATAAGGAAATTACCATAATGTCCTTATAGGTCACAAGCGGACTCTAGCAAGCCATTACGACTACCCAATTAATATGATTGGAATGATCCAATACCTATTTATAGAATGTCATATTCCCTTTTGTCTCTTTGATATCATGATTAATCATAAGACATGGTACACTTGTCAATCTTATATAATTAATCATATGCTTTCTCGATCTCAAAGTAAACTGCTCTGACAAATCAATTGATACTCTTATCAATTATTTGAGCACGGCCATGCATTTAACAGTCTTACTTATCGAGGGGCCCAGTGATATCGCTCTCTTGTTAGAGAGGGACAAAATCCCATATCTGTCACTCACATCCCAAAACATGAGTCATATCGTACCCAACCACAGCCTTTATAACTACTCTGTTACAAGCAGCGTTTGACTGCGTCAAAGCACAACATAAATTCATCCCGGAATCCATGGTGACCTCAGGTCAAAGGAATCAGCTGATGACACTACTATAATCAAGATCAGTTGTGACACGTGACCATGAACTTGATCTTATAGTGGGTCTCCAGCAACATGTTCTCTAACACATTGCCCGTGAGTATAATCTGTATCTGCATACACTATATTCATCTTATGAATATCCATTATCACTCACACTAGTCTTAGTTTGTTATTATTCCCATAATAACAATCGACTAGGGAAATTTAGAATTACACAATTAATTCATGGATACATTATCATAAATACTAACATACAAATATATATGATAAAATAAGTCTTTATTAATGACTTAAGAAGATTGTTTACATAATCCAACATTGGCTTAGGGCACAATCTCTAACAATATATATATATATATAATTTATTTGATCTTATTTATTTTGGTAACTACCACTTTTCTTTCGTAACTTAAAGTTTTACCCTTCCTAAATATATACAGTAATAATTTTGTCAAAAGAAACTACCCACTATCTTTAAGAACAAAACCCTATTGAATTCTATCTATTTTGGTTGCCATCGTTTGTCAATTTCTGCCTATTCCTAACTTTATTCCACAAATTCTTCAAGGTGAGTTTTGAAATCCTATTTCGTACTAATACCCTCATGCTTAGTTAACCTTTAGGAATCTGATTATAATTGATATTAGTTCTCTTGATTTTTTATTTCTTCTTATACGTGCCATTAATAATTGTAAAGCTACCTCCTGTTTTTACCCTTATTCTTCAATGTAAGAATCCTAATTTTTATGCTATTTATACCCGATATATATAGCCAATTCGAAAAAAATTAATTTATTCTAACATCATACAAGTTTTATATATATATATATATATATATATATATATATATATATATATATATATATATATATATATATATATATACAGTAATAATTTTGTTAAAAGAAACTACCCATTATCTTTAAGAACAAAACCCTATTGACTTCTATCTATTTTGGTTGTCGTTGTTCGTCAGATTCTGCCTGCCTATTCCTAGCTTTGTTCTACAAATTCTTTAAGGTGAGTTTTGAAATCTGATTTCATACTAATACCCTCATGCTTAGTTAACCTTTAGGAATATGATTATAATTGATATTAGTTCTCTTGAATTTTTATTTCTTTTTATGCGTGTCTGATAACTCATTTTTATATAAGCATTTTTAGGATTTATTTTACCATATGTTTTCATTAATTTATGCATTTTTATTATTAGTTTTAGAGCTTTATTAGTTAATTGTTATATTTTATTTATTTGCTCTTATTTAGTTTTATTTCTCTCTTTTAGGCATTAAATAGGAGAATTTTGGCTAATTAGGAATTTTGTCTAGATGTTCGAGATAGTTAAAGGCCGATTTGGCTTCAGATTATTATACAAAGTTGTGCGCCTATCCGTCAGCTTTTCAACGCATCTTAAATCACACCAATCGGAGTTGAGACGAAGAAGATAACTTGGATTTTCTTTAGTTGACTTTTTCTCCTACAAAATTATGTCTACCTATTTGGAATAGAAGAGTTAGATAAAGATATTTTGGGGAATTCTTGTTTTAGTGAAATTTGATAAATTAGGAGTTCTAATTGGGATTAGTTATTGATTCCTTTTAGGTTTTAAAGTTTCTAAGTTAGTTTCTCTCCTTATTGGGTTAGAAGATTGTTTCTCCTATAGAAGGAGCTTTTGTTTTCAATTTGCGGATACTGAACTTAGTTTTAATTCTGCATTTTTAAGAGGAATTTCAGTGATTTAGTGAAGACGACAAAGTGAAGAGATTTGATGAAGACGTTTACACCAACCTTAGAGTTCCATCTCTCCCACATGTTTTTATTTCTTATTACTTATTTTTGTGTTTTAGTTACTATGTGTAGATAAACTCTCTTTCTCTATAATATTGATGTAGTACAATTTTATTGGTTTATGAAATTATTGTAGTTTTCTTGCTTTATTTATGCAAATCTTATTATCTTGCTTAATAATTACTTTTGATTGATCACCAATTATATGATTATAGATTGATTTAGTATAAAGTACCGAGAGGGAATACAATCAAAATTGGACCTAAGATAATAAAATCATAAATTTAGATTTGAACGAGAGTAATATAATTTGAACTTATGTGGAGTTTTCAGATGGTTCGTGCTTAGTAAGTTAACTATAGGTCATTAGCCACTATTGAGAGATAGGGTTAGTGGCATATATTTAGCATTAATAATATATCTTGAGAGAGAATATTATTGACATCAAATCATTCTCCATTGCATAAGTAATTAAATTGTTTGAATATACAGTAGATTGATTAGGCTAAGAGTTGTATGAAATCAATATTCTAGGTGTTTCTTTTATTGAATTTTCTTCAATTTCCTTTACTTTAATTTTTTTTATTATTTTTTTATTAAATTAGGTTAATAAACTCAAATCCAATTATGCATTGTTTTCATTGATAATAGTTTAAGTAAATTAGTCGGTAATTAGTAAACAATCTCCGTGGGAACGATCTTTACTTACACTTTATTACTTGTACGATTTTGTGCACCTGCAAATTCTCACATCAGTGTCAATAATAATTGTAAAGCTACCTCTTGTTTTTACCCTTATTCTTCTCCTGTACAAGTTAATTAGTCTTTTTTTTTTTATTCTCATGAGTTTAATTCCTTTGGTTTTGATTAATTAATTGGCTTGCTAACAAGAATTGAAAACCCATCTTCCTTGTCATCCTTTCTCTGGAAAACTTAGGCTTTATTCTTTAATTGAATTATCAATTATCAAATTGTTATCTTTTATGCATTATTTTTTGATCTGATTTTTCTACTGATGCTAGTTAACTTTGTTTTTTTTAATTTCAATTTTATCTTAATTATGTTGACACCAAAATTTTTTTGTATTTTATACTATTTATTATAAGGATTTAAAAGCCTGCAGAACTTATTTTCAAGTCTATAGTTTTAATTGTGCTTCCCCCTAGAATATCAATCATCCTGTATTAGCATCGTATGAATTAGGATCTCAGTTAATTACTTCGCTTTCTTTAATTTAATTTATAGGAAATTCTGATTTTCCTCTTACTGATGGGTAGACAAGTTGTTAAGATCGTAGGAATAGCATTCCCTTGGATTTCAAGTGAGTGGTAACTATGGTGCACGACACCCTTACTCTTCTTTGTTTGAAATCTTGTTATAAATTTGATTTTGATACAATGCTTATGGAAATAAGCCCTTACAAATTAAATTGCTTAGTATGAATTGTCTCTGAAATTTGAAGCTTGGTTTGCGGTTATATATCTATATTGTATTTGATTAATTTTACCGTTTGTATTGAGATTTTGGAATTTTTGTTTTGGGTATTGTTAATTGAAATTTATGACATGAAGATATAAAGTATGATTTTGAAATTGGTACAAGTGCTTAGTATATTCCTAATTGTTATTTGGCCTCTCACCGATCTTCATATTAGGATTACATAACAGTCTTTGTTCGTGTTCTTGTCTGGTTCTATGTTTGGGTTTGTGTCTGTGTTAGTGTCTATTGCATTAGAACCATGCATAAGATCTATGAAGGTATTTGAGATTTGAGATCTGACATTGAGATTGGATATTTGTTATTGATAGTTGGCTTACCATTTTATTTGGCTTTGGTGGCATGCATTACCTCCATTCTGCTGCACTGTACCATGAAATTGAAAAGTTTGGATTATATTTAATTAATTTAAAAACTGATATTTGATTATCTATAATACACTATATCCTTTTGCTAAACAAGTAATTTGAAACGTGTTGACCATATTTGCGTATTCTATCAACTTGAGTTTAAAATTATGTTTGATAAACTACTAATTAGTAATTTTATTTTGAGAAATCATATTTCATTGAATCTATTCGTTTATTCAATATTTCCTTGTTTTTGACAAGTAAAGCAATCGACCTATCTATGTTATATTTGGTTTAATCGATTGTTTTAATGTATAGTGTTTTGGTTTATTAAACTATCAGCCCTTTGCCTGTTCCTTCTGTTGTGTACTATAGTCGCTACTCACTGAGATTTTCATGGTCATTTACTCACTGACATTCATCTCTTTGAGTTGAAATCTCATACCACTTTAATTACTCTCTTTCAGATGACTTGTTATGTAGTTGGATCGAATCAGTTATGTTTCCTTGGAAGAGTTGGATGTTCTTATTAGTTCTATTGATCATGAAATTTATTTTGGCATATACCTTGTTTCAGTTAGACATTTATTGTAATTTTAGATTATCCTTTGTATTGAACTTTTTGGACTCCGCTGTCTACTTTAGAGATATTATTTGATTGGCATTTAGCTGAAGGATATTATTTTCGAAATTCTATTATGTATGTGATTATATTTGAAGCTTGCATAGAATTAAGCAATCTTAGTTCATGCACCGATCATAACAGAATTGGGTTGTGACAGCCGCCTTCAAGGTCAATAGGAGACTGTAAAGGAAGATTCGCTTCCATGGGGAAGTCAACATCAATGTCGTCAAACGACATGCTAAGCCAACCAAAATTGAAACCCAAAAGGAAGCAGAAAAGAAAGTACTTACAATGTAAAGCTTACTGAGGATCTTGGTACCCATGGTGTGATTGGAAAGTCCACTCATCCTAGCCGTATCGGCAAGAAGGAACATCCCTTCACTTAGCTCGAGTTGAACTGTTAGGTCTGCCAGGCTTGCTTCCTTCAATAATTTAGACATGAGGATCTCTTTCATGTTACAACTTCTATCTTTAGAAGAGTATTTTCTTCCACTAAAGTCCGGAACCACATCCTGTGAAAGTAGGTTGATTAGCAAAATAGAGGAGAAGTAAGACGAGAGAGTTTAAAGGTAAAGTTTGCCAAATAAACCCTTTTCCCTTTATCTGTAGCGATAATCTCTAGGTTTTTCCTCTTGGCCTGAGCAGTAGGTTTGGTGCGTGCTCTTGAAAAAGTTTACAGAACTTCTACCCATGCAACAAGCGAGACGGATGTATAGGCAGTAGTTGCTGGATGAGGGTTAGGAGGTCGGTTGTTTCCCTTTCTATTCTTCTTCATAGCTGCAACAGACTTAACTAATGACATCCCTGCCAAAAACACAAATACATAATAAGTAAGATGTAGAAAGATCAGGTACCTTGTCAATCCTCGATGGGATTAGTAAAGAAAATCAGAAGCCTTGTCTTTAGATCCAGAGTGGGGAGAGGCAGTCCCAGGCGGAAAGCCTCGACTGCATAAGAAGTTCTAGTACTTTTAATCCTGCCCTCTCTATGTTCAACAACAGGTCTTTATTGCCTTCATCTCCTTCATGTCTTAGAAGGACCAAATCCAGAGGAATGTGGTGGCATCCTCTTTCCTTTTGATAAAAAAGAAGAGCTTCTTGAAGCCCTTAATAGAGGAGACTCGGTCGCTGAAAAATTGATAATTGATCCCCTTGGCAAAAGTCATGTGGTCACTGTTCCGGTAGCAATGAAATGGTGTGGTGATATGCTGGAACACTGAACCATTTAATGGCACACCAAGATTGCAGCACAACCAGTAGATCGCAAACATTTCTTCTATTACATTGGGATGAATCTGAGAAGGGCAAATGCGATAATGGGTCAAAATGCTGCAGATCTCATTCGAAGGGGGTAGTAGAAACCACCATCGATGTGGTGCTTATAAATGGCAAAATAACCCAAAGGAGGCGTGTGGACTCTCTGCTGCGACACAGGAATTAGGCAGTCGCATGATTGGAGCCATTTGTTAAAAGTCTTTAGGTGGTTAATCTCACTTTGATTAATTCCCAAAACTATATCCGCGATCTGGGGAATCATAACTCTCTTTTTCCTTGATTGTTTAGGTGCTACGGCAAGGGCACGGGAGAGTGTTGGACGAGGTGGTGATCTAAATGTGCTAGCAGTTAGGGTTTTATTAGTGGATTCAGATGAGGAATCTCTAGCATGATCAAAGTGAGGCTCCTTGATGCCTAACAAGGGGTTTGGTCCATTTAAACTAGAAGACCAAGAGTATTAAGTAGATTCCATCGTAAATGAAGATTTTGAGGTAGTTAAGGTGAAAGAGGGCCTATCTAAAATACAAAAAAAAGGGAACGTGAAGAACGACAACTCAAAAAAGAAACACTAAGGAAAACCAGAAAAAAGCAAATCGCCAGGATGCAATAACACCAGAGGAAATCAGAAGAGATCAATGAACAACCAAAAAGGGTCTCTGTAACAACAAAGAATGCAAGGAAAAACAAGTATTGTTTTATAAAAAAAAAAAATTACAGAGGGGAGGAAAGAATCACTTACTGGAAGAAGCAAGGAGGCTTTGAAGGGCAAGAATTTGATAGAATTTATAATCCAAATCAGTGTTACTGTTAGCAAAGGAAAAGTGAAGAGTTAAGTTGGAAGTGAGAACTCATTTTGATGGGACGGCCAAAGGTCGCATCCTCTGAGCAAATGCGTGGTGTAATTTGATACGATGCAAGGCTCGAGGTCTGACAATTCAAATTTCAAAGCCCTTAAGGGTTTTACCAAACTTACAGGGCACTTCTGATGACATCCAATCATATTAATACATGATTTATAGAGGCGGTAGGTCGCTTTAGGAGATCCGGTGCTACCAGAGTAACAAAGCTGAACTGCGGAGCTAGATTTGGGTATGTGGATCTAAGACGGATTGTACGTTTTAGAAGGAAAGGTAGGCAGAGTCTTGTTTACAACTAGCCTCTATAGAAGAAACATATCTAGGTTGGACTCCCAAACAAACATCACATAGGACTCAAGTTATTGTCTCTTAGAGCGACTCTAGCATGAGTATCTGGAACAATTCAAACCTATAATGGACTATGGCTCCAACCCTATAAAATGGATAAATAATAAGGTAAAAGGGATCGATCATTCCTAGCTAATAACGCTAGAAAATATATTCATTACTCACAACATTAACTTAGGAATTGAAGCTTAACCTAAAGGTTAACCGGTGTCTAATCCATTTTATCTTGCACAGATATAAGAAGAAGCAGAGCTGTCCTCAACTTAGATCCGGATCAGCTTAAGGATTCATACCAAATCCATCACCAAATAATAAAAAAAAAAATTAAAACATTTATAAATCTAAAATTAGAGGGCTAGTCAGCTTAGTTAGTGATTGAGAAATTCAACTTTTAGTAAATGTGATTTACAGAAAATATGAAATACTTAATGGTAAATAAGAATAATAAATAAAAACCTAAACCAATGAACCATATTAAAATTTGTCACATACTTTTCTTCTTCTTCAAAAATTACTCTCAATATTTTATAGGATATGCTATAAAATTTTCCTAATTCATATACTAATATAATATTAATAACTATAAACATAAAATATCACTATAAAAAAACTCAGTAAAATTAATTTTACCACCGGTGATGATAATATCATTGTTCACCAATTAGTATTAGGAAGCTCAATTTGAATTTTTGCACAGAAATAGGCCACCGGCCCAACTGAGCTTGACAAAACCCTCTTTCCCCTCTTTCTTCGCTCCCCTCGCCTCTCTAATCTCTTCCCCTCTCTGTCTATTTCCCATCGCCAAATCAGGTAAAGTTTCATTCTTCTGTGTGTTATCTCTCGTCAATTTTTGGATTTTTCAGCAATTCAATTGTGAATCTTAGGTGTTCCTGTTACCGATTCTGTTTACAAGATACTGAATATAGGTTTCCGATCTCATCTTCGTTAACAAATCTGGGGGTGCAAAGCAGCATCCTCAGCTTGTAATCTCTTAGTGGAGGGCCACCTGGAACAATCCCTTTGGGGTGGATTTTGGCGGCCGGGGGTGCAGCGGCACACCCGTGCAACCCCCCTCTCTCCGCCTCTGTTAAATTATATGAATTTTGAGACTTTTTGCATAATGACTATGATTTGATCAGAAATACATGCAAAGATGAGTTCCTTCTCTATTACTCGCAAAAAGACACCGTTCCAGAAGCATAGAGAGGAGGAAGAAGCAAAGAAGAAGGTAGTTTCCCCTGTCTTTCTTTTTTGGTTGCACTATTGAAGTGATTGAGCTTATTTTTTGACTTAATTTTTCTACTTTTGATCATAATTCGGTTTTTCCCTTGTCCCTCGTTCACTGAAGAGAGAGGATGATGAAACAGCTAGATTGTATGCTGAGTTTGTGGAGTCATTTCAAGGTGACAATGCGCCTGGGTCTAAGACTTTTGTTCGGGGTGGAACTATAAATCCCAATGAGAAATTAAAAGCTGATGCTGAAGGTCAGTCCTAAACTGCGACCTCTGTTTCCTAATGATTTTATAATGATATTTTCACCATTTTATGGTTCGTTCATATTTGTTTCACACTATGGATAAATTAGTAGTTTTCTTTTATTGTCGAAACTCATTAATAAAAGTATGGACCTTTTCTATTCATTCACAAATGGCAGGTGAAAAGTCCAAAGATGGGGTATCTGGTCCAAAAAAGGGAAGTAGGTAAATAAATGCTTTTGATTGTTAAACCTTGATTAACTATATTATAATGCTCTTTCATAAGGCACATAGAGTGAAGACAGTATATGGTGCTGATATTCTAAGATGTAGTTTTCTTTCGTTAGGCTCCTAAATTTCAGAAAATAAGATGTATTTAGTTGTTTGTTTTCTGCTTGAAGGCATTAGTTCTGCCAAACAAATGCAATTATTTTTTTGACTCAAAACTACGGGAAAAAAATTAGAAGCTCAATCAGATATTCTAATTCCTAGATTCGTGGTGTGACTGCAATCCCTGATCCTGGAACGTGGAGAGTGTTCTCTTAAATTTTCAATTTTTGATGTTTTCATGCCATAAATGTTATACAAATTTAGAGCATTTCTCCCTAAATACAAGATCTATGCTGTCATTTTGTTCAGGTCTTCAAAAGTTGATTTCTCATTGTTAAGATTCTGAAAATTTACTTGTTGCAAAGTTAAAAAAAAAAACTGTTTTCTCTTTGGAGGTAACGCATGGTCACTGCCATAACTTTGCCATTGAATTAGCAAAAACTATAACCTATTCCTTTCTCTTTGGCTTTTGGAGAACGATAATTAGATTCTGGGCCATCCTCCTTTGTGATTTTAATAGTGTTTAGAAATTAGGACATGTTATATAAATAGCATTCACTTGCGCAAATTGCAAAAAAGTAGATAGCTAGCTGAAATAGTTTTCAGCTTCTAATATGCTTTGGTAAGTAAAGTTAAGATGCATAACTTGGTAATGGAGACTTGAACTTGTGGTTTCAATACTTTATTTAATTGAAAATTCCTAATATTGAATTCCACATAGGCATAGATTTTAATGTTCAATGTGGAAGATTGTCGTCACTCTGAATTTCCAAGTTTCAGTTCTGTTTCTGGTGGGTTCAGATTTGGTGTTCTGAAATAGTGACTTTAATATTATTTTTGTGATAGTAAAATAAAGTACGGAATTACCACAGTATGCTTTTATAAATCTGTATGATGTAATGGAATTTTCTATTCTGGTGCACAGTTTTTAAAAAGCTTCCAAATGCTTCATCAACTGTTACCCTGTGCTTGTTAGGCATGTTGCCCGTATATGCGGGAATGTATTATTCAACTGTTGTATGCTTTAAGATAACAAGACAAGAAGCATAAAACAGTCAATGCTTGTTCATGTCCCTCTATCTCTCTTCAAAACTGTCCGACATCTGGTTTCCCTTACTGCTAGAGTTAGCCTCAGTTTTTTTTGTCTAGTTTAATTTTTTTTTATTTTTCCCCTTCCATACTTTTGCTTCCATTCCCCATCATCTTCTTGTATATTTGGTTTACTCATCCATCTTCTTTTGCTTGAAATGGATCTTGATTTAGATCTATTTCTCTTTCCATTTCAGCATATAAGTTGACTTGTAGTTCCCCTAGGGCATTATATTTGTTTTGAAAACAGAGATCTATGTACCTTCACATTTTACAGCTGATTCTTTATTGCGGAAGTGGCAGAAGACAATTATTTGAGGCGTTTTTTATGGTCTAGATGGTTGATTCTTGGATTTCATTTATCACAAATCTGATTTAGTACTTATGTGGTGCTTGGAGGAGTTTGACCCATGGATGTTTTTAAGAGAGATATTTCTCCAATATCCCTTTTTTCCCTGTGATGTGAAGTGAATGAATTACATGTCTTTTTCGGTCATCAAGGCTCCTTGTTGGAGATGGATCTCAAGGCTAGACTTTCAATGGGAGTCCATTATTCAGCGTGACTTTCTCATTGCTGGCTCATAACTTTCTCATCGGTGGTGTGTGCAGTCTTAGGTGGCTTGAACTGCATTTAAGGAGTGCTTCTTTCTTTGGCTACAAATTTAGTTGGCTTGTTATCTTACATGTATTGGGCTCATGTAGTATCTGGGGCTGGGTTTTACTTTTTAGAGCCTTTGAGCACTTGTACTTTTACTTTATCAATGGAAATCATCTTTCACTCAAGGAAAATGAAGATAAAGCATGTCTTTGATTTCGTTGATCTATAATAACTGTATTTTTTAAGTTGTTGTTTTGATTGTTTGTCAAAGGTTTTCTGAACTCTCTTTGTCCATTGATTGTCTATTAATAATTCTAAGACATCAATTGCAAGTTGCAATTGGCTTTCCTTGAATTCTTCAGTTGTTCCTGTTCTGATGCTTTGAGATTTTTGTTAATCAATATATTTGCAGTATATTATTCTGTCAATCTTATTGAGAAATATATTTCAAAACATTAGGAATGTTCATGTAACATATGTTATATGTAATGTATACATGTTTCAACCTTGAGATTTTATTCGGAAATGTAATTTCATTGCATAAATTAGTGGTTATTTGCTTGCACGTTGGATTGTGTGGAGCTGGAAATTGACGACTTCAACTTTCATTATATTATACAATTGAATGACCACTGGTCCACTGGATGCTTTTGCTTTGTGGAGGTTATATCAAATGGTGATAGAACTAATGTTATGTCAGACACTCTAAATGTTTTTCTATTGTGTTAAGTGTATGCTGGTGACCTCTTTTGTATTTTGAAGGTCCATGGAGAATAGAATCATAAATATTTTTGTGCTATAAGGACAAATTTATGCCGTGTTGTCAATAAGTATGCAGTGGTTTATGTACCCACAGACAAGCTTCCTGCACAATGCATGTTTTGATTTTTCCTAAAATATGTACTCTTGACAGTAAAGAGAGGAATGATTTTACTACTAATCAAGAGATTGATCTGGCTGCTTTCTAGATGCTTAATTGCTATAAACTTAAACAAAAGCAATTTTAGTCTCAAATGACGTGAGCTGGTGGTCTCATGATTTTTACTGAACCATGCAACAAAACAAGTCTATATTAACATGAGCGTCATCCTTTTGCGCAAAGGTGCTGATGATGTTGGCCATAATATCAAATTATCTTGACCATTCTTCTGCAGGTATGTTCCATCTTTTTTGCCACCTCCAATGGCTGTCAAGGGAAAGGAATCTGAGAAGAAGGTAATCTTGTACACCATTATTCATTATTACTGTGTTGGAGGTTTTCTTTCTGGCATGTATTTAGCTCTAATCTTATCACAGAAGGAAGAAGAGAGACCCAAGGAAAGGGAAAAAGGGAAGTCAAGAAACATTGACCATTTCATGGAGGAGCTGAAACATGAACATGAAATGAGGGAGAAGCGGAATCAGGAACGTGAACGGTGGCGTGACGGGCGCCCTATAGAGAGTACTGCTGTGAGTTCCTCATCATATCCTCTTCCCCAACCAAATCAGTGGCAACCAGGATCCAATAGCATGAGACTATACTTTTTGTTTACTTGACATACAAAATTCTTTATCCCTTTTCTTTTGCGTTAGTATTGCCTTGCATTATCTCAAGAAACTTTTGTGTTTGTTATGCCTTTGATAAAATCTTGTTATTTATTCATTCATTTTCTTCCATCTTTTTTAGAATATATATGAATTCTCTAATAAGGTTGCTCTGTTTCCAGCCATCTAGTCGATTTGATGAACTACCTGATGACTTTGATCCAAGTGGGAAGGGATCATTTGATGATGGTGATCCACAAACAACAAATCTTTATGTTGGAAACCTCTCTCCCCAGGTTTGATATTAATATACTCATATCATCTATCATAAATGATTTGTTTTTATGCCTTCATGAGCACGGTTTGTTGCTAGGTTGATGAGAACTTTCTTCTACGGACATTTGGAAGATTTGGGCCTATTGCTAGTGTGAAGATCATGTGGCCCAGAACAGAAGAAGAGCGAAGGCGGCAGAGAAATTGTGGATTTGTGGCTTTTATGAACAGAGCTGATGGACAGGCTGCAAAAGATGAAATGCAAGGTTCATTACTTGTATCGGTTAATGCATTATTGGTGTCCATATTTCCCTTCTTTTTGTTGCAAAAGGTAGATGTGAAGTATTTGGGTGTTAGATCCATTACACTTGCCTTCAATTACCTAGAGGTCTATCAGTTGAGCTAAATTCAATTAGTGATGTCTCTGTTATTATGACTTGTCATTTTGCACTAAGTTGCCCATTTCATTTGTAGAATGGCATAGGGCCTTAGCAATGCCAATATATATGGCATGGCTTTCTCATATCTGACCAGAATAGAAAAAAAAAAGAAAAAAGGAGCCCAATTAGGGGAGTGAAGAGAGAATAAATGTTCCAAGGGTAGATGAACTGTAAGAAGATAGATTGTGTTTCAGCACTCCTGCAGTAATGCAGTGCCATGATTTTCAATTTGGTTTCTGATTCTTTTCTATTCTTGGTAAGTATAGATATGTCTTCTGAATGCTGCAAATCAAAATGATGCCTGAAAATAAAACTACTAGTTTTTGCTGATTTCCTTTGGTTGGTGCCGTGATATATTGATACATGTGTTTACTCTGGGTAAGATTGTTTTTATTTCATGGAATCCTGAATGCCTAGAGTCTCAACCTTGTATGTATCATCATTTGATAATTTCACTAGATTATGGATTTTCTTCTTTTAACGGATGTCATTGTGTGGAAACTATTTTCAAACTACAAGTATCATCATATCAAAGTCGAGAACTTAAGAGGAATAAATTATGTCACAGGAGTGGTTGTGTATGAATATGAATTAAAGATTGGGTGGGGTAAGTCTGTGGCTCTTCCATCACAAGCACTACCTGCTCCACCTCCAGGACATATGGCAATCAGGAGTAAGGAGGTATGTTATATTTTCCTGTGAACACCAGTTGTTTTATTTAGTCTACGAAGACTGATTGTATTTACTTTTTTGAATGAATTATGTGAATTATATTTAGAAAGATAGATGCTAAAATTTCATGATACTCAAACTGGCAGCTAAGACACTTTTGGACTTCATCTGATTCTGAGACATTTATTTTATGTTTGTAGGGTGCCACTGTAATTCTCTCAGGTCCATCTGGCCCACCTGTAACTTCAGTTCCAAATAACAATTCTGAACTTGTAAGTTAATCCTATTTATTTTACTTGTTCGTTTGCTTCATTTTATAATCAAGCTGTTTATGCCTTATGGAGATGAAATGGATTCCAACTTGAAACAGAGATTTTCATTTTACCTTTGCTTGGATTCTTTCAGAACCATTTTTATCTTTATTGTGGTATAACAACCTGACTGGACCTTAGGTACCTATTGTTCTTGCTGTTAATATGTAATCTGTAGTCCAGCATTGATAGCAAGAACTAACTATTTTTGTAAAAATCAAGCGTTGAGTTGATAATGCAATAGAAAGAATGATAACGTCTCTTCTATTTTTATGTGTTTTGGCTAAATCTACAGTAATCAGATTGGTAGATTGATCCATTATAATTTTCCAAAATTCTTTATACGTGTGAATTTACCTGATAGAAAATTTAATCTATACTTTACAGATGAAAGTTTTTATCTGTTAGTGTTTGTATACCTTTGATGATTTAGAAATTGTTTAGGTTCTTACTCCGAATGTTCCTGATATAATGGTTGTTCCACCGGATGATGATCATCTCCGCCATGTGATTGATACAATGGCATTGTATGTTTTGGATGGAGGATGTGCTTTTGAACAAGCTATCATGGAGAGGGGTCGTGGAAATCCTCTTTTCAGCTTTTTGTTTGAGCTTGGTTCAAAGGAGCACACGTACTATATTTGGAGGCTCTATTCTTTTGCTCAGGTGAATCCACCGTCACATGTTTTTGGACAATGTAATTTGAAGAATTGGCTTTATTTTAATTTGCTGTGACAAGTATCATTTATGGATGTTTATGTAATCATGACCAGCAGCCATGGTGTAAGTTCATAGTAATTCTTATTGCTCTTTGGTCTCTGATCGAATGGAGGTTATTGTTGTCACATTTTTGTATGCATGAGTTGATATTTTCAGTTATTGTTTGAGATGCAGGGTGATACTCTTCAAAGGTGGCGAACAGAACCCTTTATCATGATAACTGGCAGTGGCAGGTATTGCATGTTTCAGTAGTTGTCCACATCAAAATATTTGGAAGGCATGGAATTTATTGCAATTTTGTGCTGAGGAGTAATTATAATATAATGCTTCTTTTTTATCTTTCCATAGATGGATTCCTCCATCTCTGCCTTTAGCAAAGAGCCCAGACCATGTAAAGGAGTCGGGTAACACGTATGCTGCAGGAAAAAGCAGGGTATATTGACCAATGTGATTTCTGGTTGTAATAATTTACTCTACAATAGTGGGTAAATGTTTCTTACTGGATTGAACTTTTGCAGCGTATTGACCCAGAGCGAACCTTGACCGACCCACAAAGGGATGAGTTTGAGGATATGCTGCGTGCATTAACATTGGAAAGAAGTCAGATAAAGGAAGCCATGGGTTTTGCTCTGGATAATGCTGATGCTGCAGGAGAGGTACTGCTCATCACTTGACTTAATTTTGTTTTTCATTCCATGTTTGATGGGTTGCTAGTACATGTGTTTGATTAATTTATTTATTTCCATTAGACTACCCATTTTTTGGGCAGGGGTTTGTCAAGTGTTGGTCAATATATAATAAAATCGTGATATTGTGTTTGGGAGGGAGGATTCAAAGGTTTCTTAGGCTAATTTCGTCAGCTGAGAATCTTCAGAAAGCTCTAATTTTCCAAGACACCAAAATTGACGTTATTGTTTCTGTACTTATTTCCGTTAGAAGGCTAATCTTTATATTTAACCTTACCTTCCAACCAAACATAAGAGATTATTTACCTTCCTTTTATGATACCTTGCACCCAAACACAACATGGTGATGACCTCCTATTACCTTATCTTCTGTCAACCTTCATACACACAATCCAAATTCCAAATGGAGGATAAACGGAGTAAGAGCACATCCCAGTATTGTTATTACTATGTTTGAATTGATGATAGCCCATGGATTGTTTTAATCAGGATGTATTTATGTATTTATTAGTGGACATTGTCGAAGGATGTTCACATCACTGTTAATAGAAGCAGAAATTTGCCAATGGGGAAGCCGAAAAATGAAAAGAATAGATGATGAAACCGATTCATTGTTGCAAGTGTTTGATTTGTTTATTTCTAATTGAACTACAGGTAGTCGAAGTACTAACAGAGTCTCTAACTCTTAAAGAAACTCCCATCCCAACTAAAGTTGCAAGGCTCATGCTTGTCTCTGACATTCTTCATAATAGCAGTGCTCCTGTCAAAAATGCTTCTGCATACCGCACTAAATTTGAAGCCACGCTGCCTGACATAATGGAGAGCTTTAATGATTTGTATCGTAGTATCACTGGAAGGATAACTGCTGAGGCCCTCAAGGTAGACTGCATGCTAGAATTGTTATGTTTAATTTCAGTTCTTAATATTTCTTGTCTTCCTTGCCTTTTCTAAAGTGAGCTTTCTACATGGATACCAACAGGAAAGAGTCATGAAAGTATTGCAAGTCTGGTCAGACTGGTTTCTGTTTTCAGATGCATATGTGAATGGATTACGAGCCACTTTTCTTCGATCTAGTACTTCTGGTGTTATACCTTTTCATTCCATATGTGGTGATGCGCCAGAAATAGAGAAAAAGAATAGCTCGGAAGATACAGGTGATGGTGGAAAGACTAACCAAGATGGTGCATTGGCAATGGGCAAAGGGGCAGCAATGCAGGAGCTCTTGAGTCTTCCTCTTGGTGAGCTGGAAAGACGTTGCAGACACAATGGATTGTCTCTTGTTGGTGGTAGAGAAATGATGGTTGCACGATTGCTTAGTCTTGAAGAGGCAGAAAAGCAAAGGGGATATGAGTTAGATGATGACTTGAAAAATGCCCAGAGCCATTTGAGTTCTTCTAAATTTTCAAGCGGACGCAGAGAGACAAACGTTGAAGCGGAGCCAGTGGGATTGTCAGAGTGGTATCCTTACGGCAATGATGAGATGCAGTCTCAAAACAGAGGTTCTGCATCTTTAGCAACAACGCTTCCAATACCTCAACCTGAACTGAAAGCCTTCACAAAGAGAGAGAAAAATGATCCTGTTCTGCCAGCATCTAAATGGGCTCGAGATGATGATGACAGCGATGAGGAGCAAAAGAAAAGTGCTAGAGGTCTTGGATTGAGCTACTCATCCTCCGGAAGTGAAAATGCTGGTGATGGCCTGGGTAAGGCTGAGGATGAAACAGAGGTTGCTACTGACACAAGTGTTCCCACGCAACCAGAGAGTGGAATGAATGAAGAACAGAGGTATTGTACTATTTCATACCCTTAATCCCACTTCCTTCTAGCGCATGCAAGCCAAACTTCCCAAACTTGTTTTGTCTGCACTGAGAAAGAATTGATTTGTCCCAATTCTTTTTTAAGTGTCCGTATTTAGTTTCTCCCAGTTACTATTTGTCTCGTGCAGTTAATGTCTTTGTGGCACTTTGCTCTATCAGTTGGTCAACAGCATATGCAATCTAGTCCTGTTATGTAGTTCAGTTTTATATCTCAACTGCTTGGCTGATGATATTGCAGACAAAAGATGAGACGCTTGGAGGTTGCTTTGATAGAATATCGTGAATCCCTTGAGGAGCGAGGGATAAAAAGTGCAGAAGAAATTGAGAGGAAAGTTGCAGTTCATCGGAAACGGCTGCAATTAGAATATGGATTGTCTGATTCTCCCCAAGATGTCACCGGGAGCAGCAGTAAGTGATTATTATGCAAGCCTACTTGAAGCTTACACGTGTATATCCTTATGTAGGGTTGATTTGTTATTTTTTTTTTTTTATAAATACATTCTTGTCCTATTTATTTTTGTCATTTGGTTTATATGAATCATATTTAGATTATGGGTTAATTATGAATGAAGTTGTGCAGTTAAGTGGGAAACATAGTAGATTAGTTATTTAACTTATATAAGATAAGCAAGAGTTTAATGCACCTCCAGTTTTCTGAAGGAATTAGAAATTACTGTGGTTCACGAGTACATATCTAATGCAATCTCATAGGAATTTCCCCTACTTTTGGGTAAATTATGCCCATGGCCCTTGAATGCTGCTAACAATGTGCCCCTAAACTCCAAGTATTGACATAGAAATCCATGAACAGAAGTTCAGGGATTTTTATGTCAAGATCTAAAGTTTAGTATTGTAAGTTCAAGGGCTGTGAGTGTAATTTACCCGCCTATCTCTTTTTTTCCTTTGCAGAGTGGTTGTTATCATTTAAAATCTTGACCTTCATGAACTTTGCATTTCTGCCAAAGTTACACTCTATTAGAGGCAGACAATTCCTTTGTGATGTTATATGAAATTGTTTGTTTTGCAATCTGTCAAGTTTGTCATGTCAACTGTGTTGGAATTGATTGCTTTTTCTCTTGCTATTTGTCCATCGTGCGTGTGTCTATGGTTCATTGTTAAGGTTATATATGGTTTTAACATAACTAGATATGGACCGGCTGCATTTGTACAAAATTCTTTTAGGTATTGCATGTGTTTATGTAAATTAATCTCTGGACTTTGGAACTTCAGAGAAAGCATCTATGGAAAGGAGGGATCGGAGGGATGTTAGCCATGAATCTTCAAGAAAACGAAACAGGAGCCAGAGCAGAAGTCAGAGTCCACAGCGGAAAACATCAAGGGACAGGGAGAACGATTCAGACAAGGATAGGGAGAGGCACAGGGATAGAGATAGGGTTCATGATTTAGAGAGAAATCACCGCGAAAAGAGTGGAAGTAGAGAGCGAGATGATCACGACAGAGACAGAAGCAGAGAAAGAGATAGGGATAGGGATAGAAGGAGACGGGTAAAGTGAGTTAATTGGTTTATGGCTGTGGACACTGCAGATTG
This sequence comes from Euphorbia tirucalli, assembly GCA_039660915.1. Taxonomy (NCBI): domain Eukaryota; kingdom Viridiplantae; phylum Streptophyta; class Magnoliopsida; order Malpighiales; family Euphorbiaceae; genus Euphorbia; species Euphorbia tirucalli. The sequence goes on from CM077636.1 coordinate 46,701,066, forward strand.
GGTTGACGGTCGGTCTTACGTCAAAGGAGGCTATATTTTGGATGAGGTTGGTCTAAGTTGGAGTATGACATTCCAGATAAGGAAATTGGCTTCCAAGTGTCTGCCATTATAATCTACTAGAAATGACGTGAAAATCCAAATATTTCTACTGGCCTGGTGAAAACCTGACAGAAATGCTTCTCGTTAACCATGTTGTAGTAGATGTAGTTATTGTCTTTTCAGTGTTGTGCTCTAGTGCTCACTGATTTGGTGAATTGGTGCAGAATTACTTGTCCGAGTTTTGGCTCAGTAGTTATAAAGTTTTCTCCAATCTTGTGAATTTCACTGGCTTCTGATCAGTAAATGGTGATGGTGAGGTTCATTTTGAATATTTTTCTGTGACATTCATCTTCACTCTACAGGATCGTTCTCTGTTGCAATGTGCTGGAAAATCATGTATATTTCATATTCCTTGGGAATTTTATATAATTTCAAGTTTTACTCGTAGATGTTTCAGCGAGATTGGACAGAATAACATCCTTTGGTTTCTGCATGTGAAATGTCTTATTAAAAGGAAAAAAAAATCATTTTTTTCTTTGCTTGAAAAAATATATTGAACACAAAATTGCTCAAGCATTTTACTTGATTCAAGCACCCATTCGTTCATTAAATTAAATTTGTATTTGGAGATGTGGAGTTTGTTTTCTTGTTACGTTTATTGTGTATTCTTTAAAATGATGGAGATCTGATACACCGAAGTAAGAAGTTAAGGGTACTGTGTGAATTAATTTTCTGAAAGTGCTAACTTGGGAATTAAACTTGCATTTCATTCGATAATGAATTGGATGGCTTATTTTCCCGGGACTAATCTACCGTCACTGTTATTTCCTAGCAATTTTCTGACATGCTCTTTTCTTGTTGCTCTATTTTATACAATGATTTCCTCTCTCTCTCTCTCTCTCTCTCTCTCTCTCTCTCTCTCTCTATATATATATATATATATATATATATTAAAAAAAATCCAATATACATCGGTTATTGGATTTAATTATTTTCTGATTTTATTTTTTCTTAGAGAGTATAGTTAAGTTGTTTGATATCTTGTTGCTTAAAAGAGAGTTATTAAATTTGATTTAGAATTATAAATTTAACTACTATATATGCAACTATGCTATTCTCATTACCCACGTATTCCTGGTGACACTATTTTTTATGACTCGATAACATTTCTATCATCACCAAAGTATCAAAAAATGACAGATACTGGTGATCCTGATGAGTTAGATATATACGATAATGACTTGTCACAACAAAATATGTTACTGTCTCATTGGATTTAAAGTAATATGAGTGTTTAGAATAATAAGACCATGTAAGATCATAGTCCTTGGTCTTACGTGGCTACCATTGTAAGATATTTTTATGTGTAGTGTAAATTTGTTTCCATAGATTTCTACTTTATCTATAAAAGATTTCTCTTCCGGTTTGTAATCCTCGAAACAAAATTAAATAAATAATTTGCATAACATTTATACAAATGTCTTTCTAAACTTAATATACGACAACTGTTTCTGTGAATTAATCTTTTTTTTTAATTATATAATAGGTTTAACATCGTTGTACTGTTTTTGCTTATGATTGGTTATGTAGTTGTGCACATTTTGATATTATTTCGTTATAAATTTAACTATTAATAATCTCATTATAGAATTATATAAAGAAACTTTTGATATATGTAACAAAAAGGAAGTTATAGTGTTTGTACGGATCCAACAGGAAGATGGGGTCCAATTCATTGTACTTGGACTATTGTGTCCAATTCATCTACTTTTCCATTTTTTATTATATAAATAAAAAAGGAAAATCTATGGGCTTCTTTTTTTAATGAAATAATCAATTGTATCAAATCTTAAGCATCCATTGATCCTGAATAACGAGTGAGGATGATTAATCCAAGCCCTGAGCTCAGACATAAAAATACGAAATCTTTGCCGAGGAGATTTCGTGGATTTTGAAAGTGCTGGGTTTAACTTGATGAGTAGAGTATATAAGTGGGGTTGAACCCATATAATACAAAATCAATTGACTTGTGTTAAAACTCAATCTACTCCACATTTATACTACTCTTCATTTGCATTTGCATTTCCATTTGTATTTATTTCCTTTATGCGATTTCCAAATATCTCCAACACTCCCTGTCAAGTGCAACTGGGCATGTACCAGTTGTCACTTGTCAAACATTCCTTGGTCTCTATCATTTAGGGCCCAAGGTCATCAACACATTTAGTTTTCTCCACTAGCCCAAACTTCACCAGGACTTCAAACACAGGCCCAGGATCTTTTCGGCTGTTAGACCTTCTTCTACTCTGATACTATGAAGACACTTTGTGGGTCTTGAGAGTGCTAGGCTTAACTGAATGAGTGAGCATATAAGTGGGGCTGAGCTTATGTAACACAAAACCAATTGGTTTGTGTTAAGGCCCAATCTACTTCACATATATACCACTTTTCAGTCGCATTTATTTCCGATGTGGGATTCCCCAACATCTCTAACACTTGCCATAGCATGAGCAATTGAATTCGTTAAACGACAAATAAAGAAAAAATAACAACTATCATATAAGCTAATCTAAGACAATCTTCCACTAAAGTACCGAAATAAGTCGAATCCTGAAGAGAACCATGAAGCGTCTGAACCAAAATTTGAGAATCCGACTCAACAATAACACATGATTGTTATTAATATATGAATCCAGGTTAACTATGGAGCTGTTTAATTGTGGAAAATAGTGGTTTTTTTTTTTTAATCTATGAAAATTGAAAATTGGTGTCTATTGTAAAGTTTCCTAAATGGAAAATTAGAAACTAATTTCCTTTATTTTCCAGTTTTGCTTAGATAGTTTCCATTGAAGTGATGCTTCGCTTAACCAAATTTCAATTTTACACATGTTATTCATCCTAAGGATGTAGTATTGTTGAAACTAGGTTTAACACTGTTAACCTCTAGAAACGGCTAAGCTTTCCCAAAACTTTGGAATGTTTATGAACAGACCAAAAGGATTCCTAGTGATATCGATGTCCGAATATTATACACCCAGATCCTATATAGACCCATATGGTACCTGATGGATTCAGTAAAATCCTCTAGATGATCCGGGTCCGGGTTGCTGTTCTGACCGGATCCAATGTATTCTGCAAGACAAAACGATGTGACACCGGTAACCTCTGGGGTATACTCCGATGCCTAAGTTAGTATGCTCCTGTGAGTTGAAAAAGTATTTTTAGGAGAATTAGGAATAGAATTCAATAGCCCTTACCTCAGGCAGGATATCCTCCTTTTATAGGAGGGAATAGTAGAGTTGGATTGGTATTGAAAGAGCTTCCACGTGGGTGGTGTGTTCCTGCCCTAGTGAAACACGGGGGTGGATTCCTACTTGGACACCACCTCTTCCCCTAGGATCTCTCCGCGGATCTAGGGGACTCGATTCGAATCTGCTCAGGGGTGGTTGGGATCCGGATGCGGAAGGCAGCTTCTCAAACCGAGTGATGTGATACGGGTCAGGACTACCGGACTGGGCCGGGTGCACCGGACCGAACTGTAAGGCCGGACCGGATGTCATCAGAAGTCCCCCCTTAAGTCTGAAGTAAACCCTTTAGGGTTTAACACTTAAAACCCTGCCTAGGAACGCGTGCTCACCCACTGCCTGCCACGTACTGTGTAGCCGCAGGGACGCGACTTTCGATTTGACTTAAATGCTGCAACCCTTCGATTTCCCACCAGCAGGGTATTTAAGTCGCTGATTTCAGCCCTGGGCGTCATTCTGAGTTTCAGGCGTTCTCATTTCTCAAAAATCCAGTAAGTGCTTTCTTCATCTTTCTGCTACTTTCCTGTGTTTCTTCTGTTCTTAGTTCTAGGGTTACTGTTTGTTTATTATGGGTTCTTCGAGCTATTCGTGGACTGCTAGCACTGCTCCTCGCCCTGTGTCCCCTTCTGTGCAGGTGGATTCTGACGCCGCCAGACTTTCCACCTCTGAGTCCTCTGAAAGAACTCGCTCCGCCGGAGAGACCAGTGCACCAGTCTACCTCCCTGAGTCATCTCAGTTGGTCAGGAGTACCTCAGGGAGAACCCTTACCCCCAGAATATCACAGATGGCCTCCTCCATTGCTTTCCACAAGATAAATCAGTTGGCTTCTGATTACCCCTGGTTAGAAGCCTGCGAGTGTCTCATCCTTGCTTCCGACCAGAGGGTTCATCGTCCGCCGTCCGGCTATTTCTCCATCTACCTCCACCACGTAGTGGGCGGGTTCACCTATCCACTCCCGGAGGGGATTTGCTCTATCCTGAACCGGTACGGGGTATGTCCGGCCCAGTTGCACCCAAATGTGATGGAGGACATGTGCGCCACGTATTGGTGTTGCTGTAACTCAGCATCCAACTGACCGGTTCTCTCTTCCGGCATATCGCCACTCCGGTTCTCCGAAACACCAATAGCGACCATCTGACTATGGCTAAGGGGCCTTTTTTCCGGTTTTTCTCTGGCCGCACTTCTTCGGTGAAGGGGTTTAAGGGTCTATTTTTCTTCATCAAGTTGAAGAAAAATGTGCCGACATTCCCCACAACATGGTCTTTCCGGCCCGCGAGCGAGATGAGGGGGGAGAAGGATAAGCTCTCGCCTCAGGAACAAGCCCACCTCGATCTGCTGACAGCGGTCCCGACTCAATATTGGAAGCTGCAGTATGCCACGAGAGCTTACCGTGAAGGGTTGCCCCTGGCAGCGCTTGATGACCGGACCGGTCTCCCTGTGTTCTTTAATGATCCCATAGAGGGCCGAGGTATTTATTTACTTATTTTTTTATTCTCCCTGTGGCAGGGATGTCACTTACTGATATTGTTGCAGCCTTGCGTGCCCGAAAGAGTGGATCTAAGGCGTCTACTGCCGCACCTGCTCCGGTCCCTGCAATTGATTCGGCCGGTCCGGATCCTGCTGCTCCTTTAGTGAGTGTGGAGCCTGCTGGAAAGAAGAGGCCTGGTGCTCCCGTATCCGGGTCAGCCAAAGGGAAGAAAGTCCGAGTGGTACGTTATACCCCCCTTTGTTTTTTTTTTTTTTTTTTTTATGTATATATACCGGATTGTGCTGACTTTTTGTTATGCAGGAGGTAGCACCTGATTTCTCGGGTCCGGTGAATACCGACAGCCCGATACGGGATATTCTAATTTCCAAGTTTGGCCAAGATGCAAGTCTTGCTGATCCTCTAGTGCAACTGGAGCTGAGCAACGGCATGTATCTCCCGACTGACTCCTCCCGGGTGAAGACTATGTCAAACCGGAGCATCGGGACAAGAGTCCTGAGTAAGCTATACACGGTAAGTCCTAGACTCTTTCCTTTACCTTCTTGCTGTGTCTAACTGTTTCTCTGCAGGCCATCCCTTTCCTCTACGAGGAGTTGAAGAGGGTTGAAGAAGCTGATCGCATCTACGATCAGAGCATTGCCGGTGCTCTAGAGAGGAAGAAGCTGGAGGAGGGCCTGGCGAAGGTCAAGGCTGAGGCAGAACAGCAAAAGAAGGCGCTTGATGCTGTGACTGCCGAGAATGCAACCCTCAAGCGTTCTCTCGAAGTAGCGGAGGCGGCCTTAGAGCAGGAGAAGAAGTCCCGCGAAGGTGACCGACTGGCGGCAGAGGAGGAGTTGAAGGAGAGGACCCTTACTTACGGGCGTCTTGCCCTACTGTATGGGGACCGTATCATTCAACGGTGCTCTGAAGTCTACCCGGATATTGCTTTCGGGGACATAGAGGTGGATTTCCCTGATGAAGCCGATCTCCCGGATGAGGAAGATGATGTCCCTCAAACCGCCCCAGCGCCTGAAGTGGGATCAGCTGAGGGGTCCGGCAATCAGAATAGGGATTGATGCTTTGTATATGTATATTTTTCCCGTTACGGGCAATTAATGAAACAAGTATATATTTTTTATTTTGATGCGGTTCAACTTTTTCTTTTGTGTTTGAATGCAAACTTTAACGCATCTGTTTATGGCTGCCCTTCATAAGCCGGGTCTAAATTCGGAATCGAATGTTAACCCGGGACTCAAATTTTATCGTAGGCGAATGGGGGGGTCGAGCATACACTTATTCGAAAGCGAATTAAAATGGCCAAGTACCTCAAAGAAATATTCGAAAGCGAATAATAAAATGATGTATTCGAAAGTGAATCTCCATTTAATTTAAAGTTACAGCACTACAGCTATAGTTGCCTCGTTAAAAACCTCAGTAGGGAAAACCCTGTGGGAAAAAACCACTACCGAGGGAAAAAGAGTGCAACGTGCTCTATTGGTAGTATTTTCTAAGTGCCCTGGAGTTCCATGTTCGTGGAATGTCTCTTCCGTCCATGTGGCATAATTTGTATGTAGCCGGTCCAAGGACCTTCATGATCCGGTACGGTCCCTCCCATTTGATTGCTAACTTTCCTCTGCCTTCTCTAGCCTGTGAGGCCTCTGCGTCTCGCAATACTAGATCTCCCGGCTGGAAGGCTATTACCTTTACTTTCTTGTCATGATACCGAGCGACTTTATTTTTGTATGCCGCCATAAGGACGAAGGCCCTCTCCCTCCTTTCCTCCAGCGAGTCCAAGTGAAAGCACAAGTTGATGTCATTCTGGGCTTCGCTGTAGTACGTTACCCTGTCACTTGGAGAGCCTATTTCCACCGGGATTATTGCTTCGGTACCGTATGTTAGGGCGAAAGGGGTTTCCCCTGTGGCCCGTCTCGGGGTGGTTCTGTATGCCCATAGTACGCTGTTTAGTTCATCTGCCCATGCTCCTTTGTGCCCCTCCAGCCTCTTTTTGATGCCGTCGCATATGGTGCGGTTGGTAACCTCTGTCATGCCATTACTCTGCGGGTGGGCAACCGAGCTACACCTATGTGTGATGCGGAAGCTTTCGCAGAATTCTTTGAATTTTCTGGAAGTGAACTGAGTCCCATTGTCCGTGATAATGGTATTCGGTATGCCGAATCTTCCCAGGATGTATTCCTTGACAAAGGAAATTACTTTCTCAGGGGTGATGGTAGAGAGGGCTTCTGCTTCCACCCATTTGGTGAAGTGATCAACCGCTACGATTATCCACTTCCTCTGTCTGCTTGCTTCCGGTAACGGACCCACAAGGTCGATCCCCCATGTTGAAAAAGGCCAAGCCGTTAAGATTGGCTGTTGCTCCGCCGGTGGTTGGCTGGTTTTCTTTGCGTGTACTTGGCACTGGTGGCAAGCGTAGATGTAGGCCTCTGCGTCTTCTTTCATTGTTTCCCAGTAGTATCCCATGAGCATGGCTTTACGGAGTATGGTCGGGGCGGCCTGATGTGACCCACAGATCCCTTCGTGGAGTTCTCTCAGAACATAATTGCCTTCCTCTAGCGGGATGCATTTCATCCAAGGGCGACTGAAAGACTTGCGGTAAAACTGTCCGTCTATGATAGCATACCTAGACGACTTCCTCGAGATTCGGCGGGCCGTTGGTTCATCAGCCGGTAATTTTCCTTCCTTCAGGAAGTCCATGATGGGTGTAATCCAGCAGGTTCCATGGTGGTCCACCATCAGGGCTTCGTTTTTCTCAATGCTGGGGTGTGACTGCACTTCATACGGACAGTGCAGATGTTGCCACTCTTCTTTGCTGGAGGCAGCTTTGGCGAGTTCATCCGCTAGGCTGTTGGCTTCCCGGGGTATGTTTTCAATCTTCCATACTGTTCCCTGCGCCTCAATCTGTTTCAGCAAACTCCGGACAGTTTCAAATATCCCTTCATGGCTGGGTCTCGGACTTCGAAGTGTTTGTTTATCTGGTTGGACACCAATCTAGAATCACTGAGTATCCGGACTCTGTCTAGCCCTATTTCTTTGATCAGCTCTAGGCCTTTGATCATTGCTTCATATTCTGCTGCATTATTCGTTATTGGGAAGTCCAATTTCACTGCGTAGTGAAGTTGGATCCGGTTTGGTCCCTTGATGTATACGCCTGCCCCGGCCCCTTCTTTCGACGACGCTCCGTCCACAAAGACGTCCCATTCTTCAGATGGGGGTGTTGAGTTGCGCTCAAGATCTTGGAACTCTGTTACAAAGTCTGCTAGGATCTGAGCTTTCATAGCTTGCCTGGGCTCGAATCTGATGTCAAATTCCCCCAGGCGTATCGCCCATTCCGCCAATCTCCCAGATGTTTCAGGCCGTTGCAGCACCTTCCTGAGTGGAAACCCGGTTCTCACGATGATAGTATGTGCCTGGAAGTAAGGCCTTAGTCTATTGGATGCCGAGAGCAGGGCCAATGCCATTTTCTCAATGTTGGGATACCTCGTCTCCGCCCCGCATAATACCTTGCTGGTGTAATACACCGGATATTGTTGCCCGTCTTCCTCTCTTACAAGAACCGATCCGACGGCTTCCTCTATAGCTGCCAAGTAGACGTACAATTTTTCTCCCGGTGTTGGTCTGCTCAGCAGCGGGGGTGATGTGAGGAACTTCTTCAACTGGTCGAACGCCTGATGGCATTCCTTGTCCCATTTGAAGGCCTGCCCTTTTTTGAGTGCTTTGTAAAACGGCATGCATCTTTTTGCTGAGAACGAGATGAACCTTCCTAGGGCTGTGATTCTTCCATTTAGTTTCTGGATGTCGTTGAGGGTCCGGGGTGGAGCCATTTCTATTACAACCTTTATCTTCTCCGGGTTTGCTTCAATCCCTCTTTGTGAGATCATGAATCCTAGGAACTTGCCGCCGCGTACTCCGAATATACATTTTTCTGGATTCAGTTTGAGTCTGTATTTTTGGAGGATGGAGAATGCCTCCCATAGATCCTTGGCATGGTCACTCAGGGTCCGGCTCTTGACAATCATGTCATCCACGTACACTTCAACCGTTCTCCCAATCAACTTCTTGAACATACAGTTCACCAACCTCTGGTAAGTAGCTCCAGCGTTTTTTAATCCGAAAGGCATGACCTGGTAACAGTATGTCCCTTTGCGCGTAATGAAAGAGGTTTTCTCCTGGTCTGCCGGGTCCATGGGTATCTGGTGATATCCGGATGCTGCGTCTAGGCATGAATATATGGCATACCCGGCCGTTGAATCCACCAGCTGGTCAATGTTGGGCAGTGGGTAGCTGTCTTTCGGACATGCTTTGTTGAGGTCCGTGAAATCGACGCACATACGCCACTTTCCGCTCGCCTTCTTTACCATCATCACGTTTGCCAGCCATTTTGGGTATTGAACTTCCCGGATGTGTCCTGCGTCGAGCAATTTCTGGATCTCTTCCTCGATTGCCCTCTGCCTTTCCGGTGCGTATTTTCTCCTCTTCTGTACTACGGGGTTTGCTTCCGGATCTACGTTGAGTGTGTGTTTTATTATTTCTGATGGTACTCCTTCTATGTCACTAATTTTCCAAGCGAAAGTGTTCTACTCCTCTTTTATTACTTGTATAATCTGCTCTTTGATGCCAATGTCTAGCTCTTGGGATATCCACATGTTTCTGTCTGATGCGACTGTTAGCGTTTCAAGTTTGTCCACCGGCTCTGTCTTCCCTTCTTCCTTCGGGTTCCTCTCTGGCTGTAAGGATGCGAGGTATGTTCTTTGAGCGATCTGCTGGCTCCCTCTGGCTATCGCCCATCCGGAGGCGGTAGGTATTTGCAGTGTCAGATACCGGATTGATAAGACGGCCTCTGATTCGGAGAGAAGCGGTCTACCTAATATGGCGTTGTATGCCAGAGGAGAGTCTATTATGGTGAAGTCGGCTTTTGTCCTCCATATGTGTTTCTCATGTCCTATCTCCATATCCAGCGCCACTTGACCTGTTACCGGTACAGCGTGTCCACTGAGGCCGACTAGTGGGGCGTGAACCGGATGGATTCTACTAGGTGCAACCCTCAGCTTTTCTATTGCATGCCTGGTGATGATGTTTGTCGAGCTTCCTGTATCTACCAAGATGCATTTGACCAAGTAACCTTCGATTTCTGCTTCCATGACCAGGGCGTGTGTGTGACCCGGTGCTATTCTGTTCTCCGAGAGAGGAGGGTTAGGCTTAGCGTCTCTTTCAGCCTTCCTTTTGATCTTTTTAACCAGTGGATCTCCCCCTGCTATTACCATGACCACTCCTTTCGTTCTTTTGGTCGGTTGACAATCTTCATCAGTAGGTCTCTTTGCTTCCTCCTTGCTTTTCCTCTCTATAAACTTTCGTAGTTTGCCCTTCTTTATCAGTTCCTTGACGTCCTCAGCCAGCCGTTTACAGTCATTCGTGTCATGGCCGTTCACGCGGTGGTATCGACAGAATGCCTTCTCGTCCTCTCCCATGATCTGTCCTCTTCTAGCTTCTGGGTAGGATAGGCTCTTCTTGTCTCTGCTCCTCTCTACCGCCACTAGCACCTCGCCTAACGGTCGGTTGAGGGGTGTGAACTTTTTCGGTCTTCTGTGGTCCCTTTTCTCTCTCCTGTCCCTCCTGGGTCGCCTGTCCTCTGATCCCCTCTCGCCATCTCTATGGTGCCGGGTTGGCGCACCCACCTCGTCTAGTTCTATGAATGTTTTTACCATCGAGATCATCTGTGTTACGTTCTGGGGCTTCCTCAATACGAGGTCGGCCCTTAACCTCTCGTTGGTTGTGTTGGCGATCAATGCCTCTAAAGCCGTGTTGAAATCCAGTCTCCGAATCTCCACCGTTGCCAAGTTGAATCTGTCCATGAACTCCCGAAGGGACTCTCCTTGCCTCTGTTTCACGTCGTGTAGGGTTCTACTGGCTGTTCCGGTGGGGACCGAACCGTAGAACTTCGTGCAGAATTGCTCCCGGAGTTGTTCCCAACTGTTAATCGATGCCGGTTCTAACGTCTCGAACCAGTAGGAAGCCGGACCCACCAGCGTTGATGAGAATAATCTGCACATTAGACCCTCGTTGGCCCCAGCTATCTCCATCCTGTTCTTGTAGTTTCTGGAGTGGACGTAGGGATCCGTTTTCCCATTATAGTTCTCGAAGTTTAGCTGTTTGAATTTGGGATCGCATGGCATGCTCAGGATCCGATTGTTAAAGCAGGATCCTCCACTTTCTAGTAGTGGCTCTTGTATGGGCACTGAGAATCGGGAAAAGTAGTGTTTGAACAACGCCATCATCTTTGGGTCGTCTGCTCCTTCCGGCGTAGGTGTTGCCGCTTGTGTTGGAGGTGGGCCCAACATGTACCCGTGGGTCGAGTGATAACTTGGTGGAGGTGTCTGGACCAGGGTTTGGAAGTTTGGTAGCCTGGCCTGCGACATCACTGGAGCCAGAGGAGCCCTGAACATCGCATGTTGGGCTGTGGGATCCCCAAACCCGGGGAATGTGTTAGGCTGATTCATCGGCCTGGTCTCTTTAGGAAAAACATGTGCTGGGTTTGTGGTTGGAGGGGCCCTGGTGTATTCTGGTAGTGGGAAAAGGTTTCGAGCTATTCCCATTCCCAAGCTGTCAACTCTTGTAATCAGAGGGGATGTGCTGCTACTGATGGTTGGTCCAACCATGCCATGATTCTGGATCTGAAGGAACGCCTGCCTCAGATCTCTGGCATCTGCGGGGCTCAAGTTGCTGGCTATTCGATTGATCACTGCTGCCTGGGGAGATATGGATGAGTTCAACGTCGCCTGTGGAGTCGTGGTTGTGAGAGAATCTCCCAAAATGTCTGAAGTCATATTAGCGGAATTTGGATTCATGATTATCCGTCTACGCTCACCGCACCAAATGATGGATTCAGTAAAATCCTCTAGATGATCCGGGTCCGGGTTGCTGTTCTGACCGGATCCAATGTATTCTGTAAGACAAAACGATGTGACACCGGTAACCTCTGGGGTATACTCCGATGCCTAAGTTAGTATGCTCCTGTGAGTTGAAAAAGTACTTTTAGGAGAATTAGGAATAGAATTCAATAGCCCTTACCTCAGGCAGGATATCCTCCTTTTATAGGAGGGAATAGTAGAGTTGGATTGGTATTGAAAGAGCTTCCACGTGGGTGGTGTGTTCCTGCCCTAGTGAAACACGGGGGTGGATTCCTACTTAGACACCACCTCTTCCCCTAGGATCTCTCCGCGGATCTAGGGGACTCGATTCGAATCTGCTCAGGGGTGGTTGGGATCCGGATGCGGAAGGCGGCTTCTCAAACCGAGTGATGTGATACGGGTCCGGACTACCGGACTGGGCCGGGTGCACCGCACCGAACTGTAAGGCCGGACCGGATGTCATTCGTACCTATCTTGGGTCGAAATATATGCAAATCGAACAAATAGTCTTTAGAATGCAATCAAACTCCAACAAACTAGGAACGCCACTAAATCTTCCAAAACCGAAATTCACGCTTAATCGGGAGCCTAATTTCTAGGCATGTTCTAAACAGCCATTATTTCATTAATTGGAGTATACTTCTACACACACAATATGCAACCAAGTACCCTACACCGATTAAGACTATTTGACGCCAATAAAAGGAGCTTCAACCCAACAGTATTTGTCACGTTGGTTATCTCAACTCAACTCAAGTCTTTTAGAACTTTAGTTCCTTCAAAATATATTTTTAAATTGGGCATCAGAGTGTACCATTCAAACCACTAACCTAAGGCGTGCTTCATTTGGTGGGTATAGAATATTAATATTAGTAGCTGATGCAAAAGGGTGAACAGGTGATATACTGATAATTACGCGAGCTTTTCAATAGTTCAGACGACTTATCACTCCAACTCACAACCCACAAAGTTTGGTACTACTTTTTGAAATCAATGTTTATCTTATTTATAGCTGTATAAATTTCTTAGCCACTAATTTCCTTGCCATTTTCCTTTTTCTTAAAATCTTCTAATCACTTTTTTTTTTCTTTATAAAAATTTAATTAATAAAAAAATATATACATCTTGTAACCCACAAAATTGATGGAAAAACTCAATTTATATTCTCCGACGAAGACGCGAAACATAATCAACTTAGAAGTATCCCAGCACCATTTTTGTAAAACTTTTCATTTTTTTTTTATTAAAAAATTTGGATGGTATGAGAACCATATTGTAAGTTACTATCAAATCACAAGTTTATGCTTGCACTCAATAAATTCCGATCCATAATCAATTTCCACAATTTAAGCTGACAATATTTTTCTTCAAAAAACAGAAATCATACGTTGCATTCTCTTATTTTTCAAATAAAAATTATTTTATTTTTATATTGTAGCAAACTGAGACTTCGTTTGTTTTATGGAAAATATTTTCCTCACTTTCCAATGTCTATTCATAAGAGAAAAATAAATGAAAGGAAAATATTTTCCGAGTCAAAGAAAAATCTTTAATAAATAAGGAAAAACAACTTCTCATTTTGTAGATGATAAATCATTTTCCAAAAGAAAAAGAAATACAAATCAATATCAATTTATCTCTACTTATCAGAACCCTTTTATAGTCTACATATTTCCATATTATATGACAAACAAAGAAAAAAAAAAATTTTCAAAAAAATTTTTCATTAAACAAATAGAGCTTGAATATTATTTTTTTTATATATATATATGTTTGATGGATAAGGAATATAAAGTTAGAATTCGGATCCCTGAACCCAGTCCATATTAAGTATTGGTGGGTTGGCGCAAAACTGAAATATGTTGGATCCAACGTACGCATGTGGGGGCTGTGCTTTTGTACCATTAAATATTAATATATCCACTTTTTGCCCAATTTTATTACTTCAACAACAATTAATAATAATAATAATAAGTAACCGACAATTTACTCTTTATTTTATTATTATTATTATAGATGAAAAATATGAGCAAAGCAGAAAGCAGAAAAAGAAAGTCAAAGATGATGATGTCCAATCCCATGCCTCAACACAATTACACAAGTCAAATGTGGTCCCTCCCCAGATTTATTACTACTTTTAACTTTCCACATATCCTTCATTTATGGAAGTGTTTTTGGAAAATTAGGCTCCTTTTTTCTATAAATCTAGTCAAATCTGGAATATCCAACCCATCCTCTTTAGAATATTCCTGTAGCCTAAAATCATTAATCAAATCTCAGTTTTCCAATAATAACCCATGTTGTTATAACCGTACCGTATATCAACCGGTGAAATTATTGGTATGTGGATCAATTGGTTTAATCAGATTTAACCGGTGGTTATACAGGATTATTGATTTTTTTAGAAAAAATATTATTTAAATAATAAATAAGCTTTTAACTTCATTAAACACAAGTTTCAAATGTTTAATATTCAAAATAACTTCATGAAATATCCATAAATATTTAAAAATTATTTATATAAAATACATTTTATTTGATATAATACCAAGGTCAATTCGTTTCAATTCCAACCGAATGTATATTGGTTTGATTTTGGTTTTAATAATTTTTCATGTTTGGTTTTTGATTCAGTTTGGTTCGGTTTGGTTTGTGAACCGAATCATATTTTGCTCACCCCTAAGAAAAACGTAGAGTATAATATGACGGACAAGAAACTGACTTTTGATCGGTTAGTCGGTTCATTGATTTTTCACTGGTCGAACCGGTCATCTCTGGTTTGCTTTTAAACTGCTGATTTTAATTAAAACGACCGGGCCCATAGCCGGTTCGTGGTAAAACTGGTCGAACCACTCGGTCCGGTTTTCATAACATTGATAATAACATAAGGTTCACCATCTTCTACCATCAACAAATTTTCTACCAAAATTTTGGTTTTAAAAAGTTTAGTTCCCTTTCCTCCATACAGTGGAATGCCTCTTTTCCGTACATTATCATTGTGGGCTGTTCTTTCCCGTAGACACCGAATAGATGAAATTACCAATCATATTTAAAAGTTATTGTAGTATGTATGCCAAAGATGATAAAATTATATCAAACTTTTACTGTAAATACTAACATACAATTATTTTTTTATTACTGCATAAATTTATGATAATAATTTTTATATTTTTGCTAGTAAATTATATTTTTTATAGTATTGGTGGACAATATTCTGTTCTTTCCAAAATTCCAAAATAATAAGCTAAGTACTTTTTGAACTTCATTTAGTTTAAAAATTTGTAGTTAAGATAAATTAAAAAATATATAACATCTAGGGGTGGCAACGGTGTGGGTCTGGGGGCGGGAGTGCATTCTCCACTCCGCCCCCAATGATTGCGGGGGCGGTTTTGGGGATTCCCCATTTAATATTTTGGGGATTTTTTCACCCCCATCTCCACCCCGTGCGGGTGCCTACGACTATCGGTGAATCCCTACCCATATCCAACAAATAAAAAAAATTAATATTTCGTTTTTTTACTAACTATTTTAACATTCAATATCCAAAACACAAATTCTACCACATCACAAATGTGGTTTAACATTATATATTCAAATTATAAAATATATCCAGTATTACAAAATATGTACAAATTCATTAGAAAGCTAGGCTTTAATAGAAAGAAAGGAAGAGAGATGGGCTTTAATCGTTCAAGCCCATCTCTCTTTCTTTCTTTCTTTCATTTTGTATATATATATATACGGGGATTTATACGAGAGCGGGACAGGGATCCCTACGGGGCGGGGATAGTACTACCCGCCCCCACGCCCATTTAAGAATTGGGGATAAAATAACCCCCACCTCCATCCCCGTGGGGGATACTATCGGTTATTCCCCGCACTCGCCGGTTCGGATCCCCATGGTTTTTGAGTAATCCCCGCCCCATTGCCACCCCTAACATCTAATGCATATTAAATGACGTTTTAGCTTATGAAGTTATTAATTTTACATATGATATTTTCTATTATTAATGTCAATGAGGCAGATTGAGGATGGAGAGAGCTATTTTATTTCCATTTACACTATCAATGGGGATTCTCAATCCTGCTCCATTGAGAAAAATGAGAATAAATTTATCCATATCACCGCCCAATGAGTGTATAGGGACCACTCATGGGGATCATCGCCCCACTTCATTATTATTAGTTTTTTCTAAATTTATATTTAGCAAATATACATTCAATTTACTAATACAACATTTTACAATAAATAAACTTAAAATTAATACGGCTAAGGTTTTTAATATTTTAGATTAATAGAACAAATTATATATTTTATTGCGTTTGCTAGGAAATGGATTTGTGTCTGGTTATAATAATCTTGATATGTTGAAAGCGGAATTAGGTATACAATCACAATAACAAGAAATTTACGTGGTTCGGCTAATTTCTCCTACACTCTATTGCATTTTTTTTATTATTTTGAAAATTATAACACTACCAAAAAAAAAAAAAATAAATCAGATTGATAATGTCAATTTCATGCTTAATTTAATTAGTTTAATATTGTGATAAATTTGAAACTAGCAATCGGACCACAAAACAATAATAACTTGGATAACAGATAAATAAAATTTGAAAAAAGAAAAAACAATAGCAACTTCTACATAAGCTTACATATATTTACAAAAAAGAAAAAGAAATATGCCCCTAAAATTCAACGGTAGGAGTTGACTTGTATCAATAAGCAGGCCTGATTATATGCAATGAGTGTGTTGTGTTGATTAGTTATCTAATTAATTAAAACTGCATGGCATTTGGACTGCTTCATGACATGCCTAAGCTGTCATTGATAATTTCATTTTTTCTTTTTTAAGTTTTAATAAAAATGACACCAATATTTTTCTGAAACATCATTGTCAACTAATTTGTTAATTTATTAGCATTATTGAAGCATGCTTGTGCAACAGCTCTAGTCATATCTATATATATATATATATATATATATATTAAATACCTCACTTTTAACCCAAATCTAGTCATATATATATATTGGTCTCATGTTTTCCTTTTTTTTCTGATATATAGAAAATTAATTGATGAATTCCTTCACACTATTAATTAATTAGACATTACATTTGTATAAAATTTAAAATACATGGAACAAATTTCATCAATAAATAAAAATAAATAATTCAAATATTTATTTAATTTACTAAATACAACTGTGTGTGTTTTGTTGTAATTTTAATGGCCTACTTCACAAAAATATATATTTTATATTCCTATAAACTACATCTATATTCATTAAAATAATTCTTTTTGAAATTTAGTAACGGTTAAGGTTTCTCACCACTTTCTGTAGATGCATTTAATAAGATTTGAATATAAGTCTCTTTCCACAAACTCACTCTATATTGCCAACTAAGCTACTATTCATATGTATATTTTTCATAGTTTTTAAATACATTTTCCTTGCACTATTATTTCTTAAAACTAAATATAACCCAAAATCAACAACTAAAATTTCTAAAAACATAACCATCAATAGCTTAGTTATTCATGGCTCACATTCTTTTTGCTTTTTTTTCTTTAGATTTTTGTATTCATGTCTAAGTAGTATATTCCATGATTTTTTTTTTTTTTATCAAAATACCATTTGATGGCATATCCGAATATTTTATCATTACCAGATATCTCAATAAGGACTAAACCCAATAGGTGTTAGTGTACAATCGGGCATCAAATATGTAAGGTAATGGTTTCATAGGAGTCAGCTGCCCCATAAGAGGATAACAATAAAATTCCCCGTCCTTAGGGATATATGCTAACTACATATTAGGAAACTCGTTTCCTTATAGGAGTCTATCTCTTATAGACATGTCTCTTGACAGAACTCAACATTCTTTAGTTGGATTGTAACTCTAACATCGTGAGACTGGGGGTTCTAATCTAACTATAACTACTCTTTCTATGTAAAGGGGCTTCCCCCACGGGTTTGAGATATCTTACTCTTTGCTTTTGAGTTACTCACAGTCTTAAAACACTCCCTTTGACTTAGGTATCTGAGTATTCTCCATGAGCTATTGGCGCCATATATTGTTCCTACTTTGTAGGTAGCTGGCTCGAACAAAAGAGGGAGATCTAGTCATAGAAAAGTAATATCCGGTTTTCTCATAAATCTATCATTAGTGTTGTAAACATAGCCTAAACTCACCACAAATGGCACCTCAAAGGGGAGGATTGTCTCACATAATTTATAAGGAACGATGTAGCTCCATCTTTAAGAAATGTGGGATATCTGACACACTTTTCTCATACCAAGAATCATCTGGAGCGTGAAACAATATCCACGAATGATCCAACATCACATATATGGGTCTCATGCCATATAAACATAGGTTTAACTCACCCCAAAAGGTGCCTCAAAGGCAGATGATTACCTCACATATATAAGGATCCACGAGGCTCCATCATTAAGCAATGTAAAATATCTAACAAGTGCGATGAGCCTGGACTCGTTGAAACGATGACTTCATCAAGTTCGAGCAGTACTATTTCTTTAATGCCTCAGCCATCACCACGAGGTCGAGTCCAACGACGAAATCAATTAGCACAATCCATAACAGCGTTAGCGTCCAAGTTGTCGTCGTCAATAGAATCACAACCACCTTGAACCCCATTTTTGTTGGCAGGCCTTCTTGCAGATACAAAGCGAGGAATGGTGAGATCAACTATGAGCATGTTTCTTGGAGTCTAGAATTTTATATAGATAACTAACTATTAAATAACTAAATATTCAATTACATATTATCATTTTCTTATTGGTTGAAATATGAGGTGGTATAATTTTATTATCTTGGCACATGCATAACGCCGTGTCAGACATATTATATAATCTCTGTGGTGAATTATATGCTCAATCCTTAATTTATTATTTTATGCATATTATTGATATGTCATTATCATGGTCTGGGGCCCAAATTAATAAATAATTGCATTGATATTATTGATACTTCCAATTAAAAATCGACGAATATTTAATTATTGACACCATGGAGTTTACAGATGTGACCTCTGCTAAATTGCTTTCTCTCGTTATGTGATTTTGTTTTAATTGATACAGATGATGATGGGGCAAATATTCATTTAAGAAACCCTTTGATTTTAAATGTGTACAATCACTTCTCATTTTCTGTAAAAGTTGATGCTGACATTGAATGCAATATGATTACTATTATGAAATGATAAGAAACCTATCCATATATTTAATTTCTAACTACCAAACCATAAATTCATTCCACTACAAAGTTTAAAAATACAATAATTATACAAAAGAAATTAAAACATCCTATCCAAATTCAAATGGACAGACAATAATAAAATCAGATACAGTGACAAATAACAAGGAAATTAAAAAAAAAAAAATTCCACAAAAAGAAAAAGACCCATATAATTTCATGAGTAACATATTTATTATTTTTTTCACTGAACATATTTGTTACGCATGAAAATATATAAAATATCTAAAAAATACTACGTATGAAAATATACAATTAGGTTTTTTTTATTATTAAATTCTACTCAAAGCTGGTTTTCTTTCTTTTTTTTTTTTTTTTTTTTTTGGATAAGAAAGAAAGAAATCAACAAAACAGAAAAGAAAAAGAAACATGCTACCCTACTTCAATTGGAGTACATCTCCTGAAACGAGGGCCATCAACATCACCCAACAGATTATTTTGGATCTCCAAGGGGGAAACTTTGCGGAAGCATTACACCAATGTTACTTCGCCGAGCAAAGACGGCCAATTTATTTGCACACTGATTAGCTCCCCGAAAAACGCGATGAACCTCAACATTATGCAAATGGACCAACATTTGATACTATCAAGCAAAAGATGTCATACCCCGTCCAACCAGTGACAGCATAACAATTAGGCACTACTTTGGTGGTCTCCTAAGTCAAGATAGTGTCTCATAAAAATAATAATATTAAAAGAAATAATAATAATAATAATAATAATAATAATAATAATAATAAAATATTATAAGTTCTAAAATTTATACCAAAGATATTTGACAATAATATATATGTATATATACTTTTAATTACTTCATTCCCCACATTCCTCCACTCAAAACTCAAATATCATACATCAAACCTACCCATGAAAAGTTTCCACTCATATACAAATACATATACTTGACTCACATCTCAATCCAAAAATATCATTTTTTGGAATGACATTCATACAAATCAAAAGAAACAAGTTCATGCTCACACTAGTAAATTAATCTTTATTATGCAATGCAAAACTCTAGTGACGACTTTGACAAACCATGGCCGCTTCCGAACCTCCCTCTAGCGTAGTATATCCTCCTCGGTACCTACTTCTTTCTTGCCTAAAAACATTAAAAACATTTAAAGAAAAATGAGATAAAAATCTCAATAAGTTATTATCAACTACATAAATTAATCATACTCAAAATAGCTGTATATATATATATATAGCCCATTTGTATTGTATCACAATCAAAAGTCACCATATAGTCGAGATATCTCTTACATTTTGCCTGATCCCGTATGGTCTTACCCAACACTTCTTTGCCATACCCGATGGGTCTTTTAGCTGTGTACACATGTCATATCTCTCACTAGATATGGTCTTTAAATAAATCCACCGATCCAAATTACTCTAGATGGATATAAAAATATTTCACTTCCAACACCAAAATAGAATGTATACAACATCACTCCATATAAACCAAACATCTCAAAATCACATTCCGGGTTTAACAACCTTTTTTCAACACAATCAAAGACAATTTAAATTCTTCATTTTGTAAAAACATAACTTATATATATATATATATATATATATATATATATATATATATATATATATATCAAAAGAATAAATTTTGGAAATATAGGAAAAACACATGTATATACTTAATCACTTCAAAAATAACTTCAATTCATCATTCAAGAAACCAATTCACAAAAATTCCCAAATTTATCCAAATCCAATCTCCACCATTCAGAATGAAGAACTATGAATCTAGAAGTTCCAGTTAAAATTTGGTGGTGATCTGACGGTCAGAACTCAGGCAAATGCCAAAAACATGTAGCCGGTCATGGAAAAGAAAAATGGTTTTTCAAATTCTCTTTTCTCTCTTTTCTTTGGTTTATTTTCTGCTTCTCTTTCTCCCTTTCTCACTTACATGGTAAAGTCTTTCTCACACCTCACAAAGCTTAAAAGCCAACCTTTAAACATATATCTCACCTTATAAACATATACATTTCACCTTATAAACCTATATATTTCACCTTACAAACCCATATATCTCACCTTATAAAGACATGGCCTCTAAATTTAAGCTCCTAAAGGATAGCTCCTAAAGGGCTTTCCCATGTTGAAACATATCCAATTAAATAATTAATACTCTAATGCTAAAATTATTAAATAGTATAATTAAACTAGGGGTAATAATACTAGAAATATAGGACACGGACGTGACAAAAGATCATGAAGAGGGTGGTGAGAATCAAAACTAATACTTCCATTAACCAATTGAGAAGCTTCCAAGCAGTCTCTCTTAATAAAAATATTACTGAGCTTATGCTCTTTAATGATTTTAAGACTTTACCATAGGGCCTAAATCTCAACAGCCAAGAGCGAACCAATTCCAATTTTAAACAGAAATCCCAGCTTCCATTTACCTTTATAGTCCCTAAGAATATCCCCCACATTGATTAAACCGTTTGCCCCCAAACAAGAACCATCAACATTGAATTTCAGCCAACCTCCGGGGGCCTCTAACCATTTAATCATTTTGACATTATTGCTCCTTCCAGCTACAGGTCTATCCAACCAAGCTTTATCTATGTAGGATATGTACTCCTTCAAGATTTGGACTTTATTAGTGGAATCTCAGAGTTCCGACCAAAAATTTGAAAGTTGTGCCATTTCCAGAGGTGCCATATGACAATAGCAAAAATAGAACACCACTCTGACCCCTAGACACTTGTATCTTTGTTTTGCAGATAAATAAGCCACTAGATATCTTCAGGGGCAGCAGAGAAACCAGGCTCAAACGTAAGCCCTCCAATCAAATTCGATACCTTTTTACTCACTAGAAAATCTCGGAGAGCATGAAGAATGGTCTTGGGGGCATTAGAGCATCTAGGACAGTTGTTATAGTCAATAAGATATTTAATTTGCCTTTGTTTGTTTGTGAGCAGTTTTCCATGATTAGCTAGCCATAAGAAGTATTGGTTATATGTGGTATGTGCAGCTTCCAAATGTTTTGAAAAAGAGAATCTTGGATGTTGCTAGTCTGTCCAATAACCATATCATAAGCTAAGCAGGAGCTATATTTCCCATGGCTAGTAAACTTCTAAAGAACTGTGTCCTAATTTCCTCCATCAGGATTGACTTTAACCATAGCCAGTCTAAGGCGTACAGGCAAGGGTAGCAATTCTTCCATCTCATTCCACTTCCAATTACCTTCTGAGTCTATATAATCTGATACAAGTTTATCAGAGTGGGAGTGAGGGAGAAACTGAACAAGCTGTATTAGAGCTCGATCTTCCAGCCAACTATCTTTCCAAAACCGGATGTTCCTACCATTACCAACATTCCAAGTTAACCCTTGCTTAAATTCCTCCAAGGCCTTCATCATGTTATGCCAAGTGTGAGATTCCTCCGTTTCCTGCTCTGCGGGTCATAAATAGAGGGTTCATGTCAAAAATGACTTTCCTAATATTTTTAAACACATGTGAATTCAAGTCTTCAGAGATAGTGAGAAACCAAGCCATAACATTGCGGGGAGTGCTCAAATTCTCATATGCTAAAAACAAGGCCCTATAGAATTGATTAGCCAAGTTCTTCAGCTGCTCTTGGTCGGTAATCTAGTTGCCTAGACCATCCTTCAGCTTATCAATTTCATTGTGCTTTCTTTGGATCATCATAGAGATGTGAAAATATTTTGTGCTCCTATCAACGCCTCGAATCCAATCCTTCATAGACTTTTGAAACCACAAAAGCTCTTCCTATTTTAGAGTTAAGAGGAGTTCAGTTTGGAGTTTGGACTCTAAATTCTTAAGGTTGTGAGTCCAATTTTCTTCTAGAGCTCTATTAACCCCTATAATTCTATTTAGAAGTTGATGCTTTTTACACATAATATGGCCAAAGACCTCCCTATTCCTGCCATGAACCTGTAACTTGAAATTTCCAGCTTCTTGAATCATATTATGATAAGGATGCCAACTTCCAGAAATAAAATCATGGAAACCTTCATGAGTATCCCAAGCTGCTAAAGGGTCTGTTACTATAATCATAGTTAGGCCCCTCAAGCGAAAGCAGGATCGGATAATGATCTGAGTGCCTGAAAGGGAGATTAGTTACAACGACTTTAGGAAAGGCACACTTTGCTGCTACATTATAGTACCCTCTATCAAGAGGGACCCAAAGTCTCTAGCTCCTCCAAGTGAATTGATTTCCATTGTAAGGGATATCGCTAAAAGCAACTAAGTCAATTTGCCTTTTATGATTGATGCTACGATTGAGGTAGTGAGAGGAGCCCACTTGCTGATCTTCTATTTTAGAGATATCATTAAAGTCCCCCAAGATAAACCAAGGTTCTGAATTTTTAGGTTTAAGCTTCTCAAGCTCTTCCCATATGACATTCCACTGATGGGCCAGAGTGCTAGCATAAACAATTCTAAGGTAGCACAATAACAAACCACTACTCAAGGTTTTGTAGTAAATGTAGTTTTGAGTCTTTGAGATGGAGCAAATAGAGATAGCCATAGGATTCCAAAAAAGCCAAATTCCACCCGACCTAACTGTTGCATCAACACAAATAAAATCCAAGGTTTAAGGCTGCGTTTCAACACCTCAGCCTTACGCCCACGAACTTGAGTTTCAACAATTCCAAAGATACTCATACGATGTGTGTGAAGTAGATATTTAATTTGAAGAGCGCTCTGCTTACTCGCACAACCCTTGATATTCTAAAAAGCCCAAAACATTAAAAAGATGGTATAAAGGGAGGAACCAATCGAGTTAGCTATTGCTGGGAAGGCAACACAGTGTCCACCTTTTGCATCTCCTGCATGCGCTCACTCACACCCCCACTCTTTGCCGCTTCCCTTGGTTCTCCATTGGACGATGATTCATCCTCCCATCTTGAAGCTGGAGGAGTCACAATAATAGTTGCCTTGAGTAAATTGGAGTTTTCGACCTCCATAGGGGTGTTGATTGAACTCTCAATAGTGTCATCAAACTCTTTGAGAAGAGAATTCTGGAAGAGAAACTCCTTCATTTTGGTCATCGAAATTATAGGAGGAGAGGGATTAGGAGTGACGGTCACAAATAGGCTAGCTACAGTACTAGAGGAGGGTGAATAGTACTGTATACCGAATAAAAATTCGTAAACGATTTTAAAAATTCTTTTTAGAGAAAATCAATTTTCTTTTGCCAAACACAAGTTTTACAAAAATGCAAAATTAATAAACTAATAAAACATGTGAATATAAATTTGCTTGACCAAAAATAAAAATGTCTTCAAATAAAAATGCTATTAATTTAAATTGCAAGAATTTAAATACCAGTGAATATAAAGAGAGTAGGAATAGAGAAATGAAGAAACTGAAATTTATCCTGGTTCAGCCCAACCGGTCTACATCCAGTCCCCAAGCCAAACGCTTGAGATTTTCCTATGTTACTTTTTACGAGTTCTAATAACAAACTCAATACTTTTACAGGCTCATTATCAAACATCTACTGTTTCTTTTCCGAACTCAAGTAACAAACTCTTCCGGTGTTTTTCAAAGCTCAGCACCAAAATTATTCTAGTATTTTTCAAAGCTCAATACCAAACTTATCACGGTATTTTTCAAAGCTTAAATACCAAACTTATACAAACTTTGTTGATCACACTATCAACAAACTAAACCCCCTCACACAAATCCCTTGTGTGAAATACAAAACCCGAATTGTAGAATATTTGAATGAATAACAATGAAGCTCTTTTCTCTCTTTGAATGCTTGAAGGATTTTGTAGGAAGACTTAATCAGTTGCTCTCAATGTGTGAAATTTATGCTTAGTCTTTCATTCCTTAACAATTTCAACCTGCTTTGTATTTATAGGTGAGGTGATGGCAATCCTTCTCATTAGATGATATGACCGTTGGACACAGCTCCTGAAGACAACATAGCCGTTACATTGCAAGTCCTGAAGGAGTTATGAACATTGTATGCAACTCTTGAAGGTAATGTGGCCATTGCATGCAGCTCTTGAAGGTAATGTGGCCGTTGCATGCAGCTCCTGAAGGTACAATGGCCATTATAGCTTCTGAAGATAATTATGGCCGTTGCATTATAGCTCCTGATCAGAATATATTTGTTGCTTCCAGGTCTTGAAGATAATGTGGCCATTGGTTGAAACTTGTAAACAAGAAAAAATTGTTGCTTTGTGATCACAACCTATACCTTGTTGCCTTAGAAGGAGTGATGACAGTTATACTTAAGCTCTTGAAGCATTTCCTTCACTTCCTGATGATAAAGTAACCGTTGGAACTCTTGATCATTTTCTTCAATCAAGATTTCTTTAGCTTGTAAGGCAATGATTGTGTATTTGATTGATTTGTCATGTAATGGCCTTGTTGATCTCCTGATGTTCAAGCTTGATAAATCCTCCTTATAATAAGTTTCATATTCTAATCATATTTTACTTAATAATTAATTACAAAACAATTTGTAATAGTATTTAAGTAAAAATGATTATATATAAATATATGTCAACTTTTCATTATGTTGTCATTATCGAAACACGATTCAACAAGGAGCACAAGGGATTACAGGAGGGTGAGTCCTTTTCATAAGTTAGGGGGCCTGACCCATAAGTTCGTCCTCACTTTCCTGGATTGAGGCCTCTTCTCTTCGGCTTGGAGCTGGAATAAAAGGCCCTCCTTATGCTTTTCCCATTCTAAAGCTTGTGTTTGTTCCTTGGATCAGGCTTGGCCTCAGGAAAGTGGGCTGCAGTACACTCCTGAATTGCTTCCTTCTCATTAGAGGGCTTCTTTGGGTTTCCAGGAGACTTAAGTGTCACGTGATTCTCTGTAGAGGCATCAAATGCTCCTTCCCCTCCCTCAGTCTCTTTTTCCTCGTAGCTCAATAAGGAAAACCTGTTATGGCTTACCTACTCTTGATTTGAACTTTCTCTTCCTGATGTTTTATTTCCTTCATTGATTTTTATGTCCTCCTGCTTACTTTTTACCTTATGTTTATCATCTTCTTTGACTGTTGGTTTTGGTCGTGTTCTTCTTGGATTGCGCTTCACCACCATCTAAGGGCCAAAATCTTCCAAAACTTCCTTCTTAGTCAAATTATCCAGATCCTTGTCATAGTTGACACCACCAGCTACTGCACCTTCCATCTCTTGGTCAAAAACAAGATCAAGACAAGTTTCTTGATTGTGTCCATACATACCGCAAGTAAAGCATATGTTATGCAAACCTTCATACTCGACCCTGTACACCTTTCGTCTCAATTTGAACTTGGAGACCAAAGTTTATTTAGATTTTGCTCCACACAAACCCAAGCATATTTCCCTCTTGCTACTGAGGAAGTGGTTCGATCAACGAACAGAGCTTGCCCTAGGACAGAACCCATCTTCATCAGAGTAGGGTAGTTGTAGAATTCAATAAGCAAGTCTGGAATTCTAACCCAAGTCGTGACGTTTATCAACTTCGAATCATATGTGTAGAAATAAGATCACCATTTTGACACTGAAACAAGGTGGTCTGTCACCATCCAGGGCCCCTTAGAGAGAGCAGCCTCATACTCAAAGTTGTTAATTACTAATGTATGTGAAAATTTTAATTCTAAGTGAGACTATTTCAAAATTGTCTAGTTAAATTTGAACCAATAGATCAAACTTATATATATATATATTTGGAAACACAACCTTAGATTTTATGAAAGCAAAATGCGAAAAAATTTCTGAATTTTATCTTCTAATTAACGAGACAAATGAAAGGAGAGAATCAAGTATTAAAATTCTCAAAAATACCTAGCTCCATCATAAATACATTAGCAGCCTTGCAATGCTAACTCAAAACTCATTGAATTGAAAATCTTTTTATTTTATTAATTAGAGAATTAAAAAAAATAAAAGAAAAATTAAATGAAATTTGCAAAAGGTTGAAAGGTGAAGTCGACTTAAACACTGAAAAGAAGCTTTGTACAAATTTGGTTTTGGTTGTTTGCTGTGTTGTCTTATTTTTCTTCGCTAAGGTCTAATTCTGCTTTCTACCTCAAAATGTTTCATTTATTTTTATAATTTTGAGACAAAAATTTTCAGCTGTCTTATATTTCAATCATTCATATGATCATTCTATTGGTTTTTTCAATGATATATTATGTTAAACTATTTATTTATCTTATCTTCTTAGATATTATATTAGTTAGTATCCACATATATTTTACAGTCTTTAAATTTTATCTCAATTAACTTTTTAGTCATTCCATTTATTTTTGTATATGAAAATTTAAAATTACCCTTGCTTATAAATCAATAAATTATTTTCTAATTTTCAATTTTCAATTAAAATATTTTTAATAGAATTTTTATTTTATATATATACGGACCAATATTTCTATAACTGTATATATTAGCTATAAAAATTAAAACTTTTAATATTATTTATAGTCTTAAATTTATATTATCATTTTTTATTAATTTAGTTTTATATTTTGTAAAACTAACAATAAATGTTACTATAAATTTCGATAATTTTTTCAAAATAATATTTATTTTATTCAATATTATTCATAAGGTATATTAAAGATGAAGTCTTCTTGTTCATTATTTTATATAGCACTACTCCTAATTTTATATTTTTTAAAATATTTATTTATTTATTTTAATGAAACAAGTTATAAGTCAATGGATTACATTTATATAATTACATAAAGTTATTGAACTAATTAATATTAGTCATATAGAATTATGTGAGAAAAAATATAAAATAGAAATGATGATATGTTTTATTATAAATTAGAGTAAAGGGCAATTTTATCATTATATTTTGACCAATAATTCTTATAAAAGGACTAAACAGTTGACAACGATAAAACTGAAAGATATATAATTATTTATAAAAACACAGTAACTAACTAGTGTAATATGTGAAACCAAAACGACTAATGAAATGTTGATCCTAAAATTTAATTTGACAACTCAATTCCATTAGTTTTATTGATTCTCGAAGAGGTTAGCTATCATTTAAGTTTCAAAAGTAAAATTTAATTTTAAGAAAAATAAAATTTTTCCAGCTGTGAAAAGTTGAGAAAAAGTAAACAATTTAAAGTAATTTACAAGTATAGATTGTTCATCCAACTATGTTCTGGCAGTAAAATATCCTCTTCTAAACGAGAGGTTGAGGATTCGATAAAGTAAAATTGTGGTAACCATTAAATTAGTAATAAAAAGATAAGTGTATTTAACTAGATTTTAGAGATGTGTAAATTATTTACCAAAAAAGTTTACATAAACATATTTAGTAAGATCCTCAAAATCCAATTATAAAAAATTTGTTATGATTATTTAAATGTTGAAAAAATTTGATAGAAAGTAAACAATTCCACTACAATAATTTTGATGGCTAAATTACACTTATGGTACCTAAATTATAGTGCTTTTCACAGTTTTGTACATATGCTTCATTTTGTCGTATAAAAATACACGAACTTAGTACTGATCTGACATTGAAATACATATGACCTTTTACAAAAAAAAAAAAAAAAAAAACCTTAGTTTTACTAAATGTTTGGTTTTATTATCGGAGCTAATAATATTGAAATTAAATTTTGTTCGATTTATAAAATCAGAAATTATATAAAAGGATAAAAACATTAACTTTATGAATATAAATAAAAATGGGAATACATTCAGCTAAGGAAAGCTAGAGCCAAAAATGTGTAATCTTTATTATCTGTGCTGTGAGTACAAATTAAGAAGAATAATAACTATTTGGGTTGTGTTGTACAAAAATGTCGGTATCTAATGATTTGATGTAATGGAATAAATTTTTTTTTTTAAAAAAATGGGAATTAAGCCGAAGCATATTCTGTTTACCGTACTAGCAACGGAAACAACGGCAAGAAAAGTAACCAAACACAGAGAAAAAAAAAGATCCTTCCTAATTAACCAATTGTCATTACATAAATTTCGCCTAACATTGCTCCATCTAAATCAAACATATTTCATTCATTAAAAAAATCAAATCAAATAAATAAACATCCCATCACATTAAAAATAAGATTCAACTTATCCACAAATTGTTAACTAACTAATTTGTACCACAGCCTGAATTAAATTCAACTAAATTCATTCGCATAGAAGATATATAAAGGGTTATAAAGATTTAATACCGATAATGATAATATTTTAATGGTTAACAATTTAAATTAAATGATGTAGAGAAGAATAACACTAATTAATGACTTGACTTGGGGCAAGGATTTCAAAACTTTATGAATAATTTGAGCAATCCATGCAATAAATGGCTCTATGTAATTGCATTTTTTTCATTAAAAGAAAAACCTCAACATATATATATATATATTTAATCCAATGATATTATAGAGGCTTCAGACATTTCCATTTAGGTCAGGTAGAATATATCCATATAAGTCAAGTCAATTATAATACTAGTAGTAAAATGTTAAATCTTTGTTTTCAATTATATTAGTTACTTCTGTCACTCCTCTCAATTATATTCTAATCAATACTTAATTCTTAAAATTAAATACTAAATAGTCAACTTGTGCATAATAATGCATGAGAGTAGGTTAAAGATTAACATAAATTAAATATTCATATTCGTTAATATTCTAAATAATTCTTGGATGGAAATTAGTGCCTAAAAAAAAAATATATTATGAAAATTTTTTTTAACATATTATTAAGATAAGCGCTAAATAAATGATATCAATTGAGAATCTTTTTGATATTTAAATTGAAACATGGATCTCAATTATTGGGCAATGCATAATACTAGTAATTTTTATTTAATTAATTTTCCAAATCCAAAAAGGAGTTAATTGTAGGTAAAAAACAAATTGGGTTTTGTTTTCCACTAAAACTGTTGAGCTCAGTTTCTCTCCTTTTCCTCGTCTATAAATAGTCTGCTTTAGAGTATCTGTTTTCATCACACCAACACCCACACTTTCTGCTTCTCTCTCTTTTCCCCTCTGCACTGTCAAATCTCACTTGTCCTGATTCTCGTATCCCATTTCCCACCTCTCTCTGCTTCCTTATCGGGTATCTCTCACAATTTTTTTTTTTGCATTTTTCTTCTCTTCTCATATGCACTTTCTTGGTTTTATCAACCTGCATTTTTTTCCCTCTCTTGTGTGTGGGACTTTTTTCATTGAAACCTCGATTTCCCCGGCTTAATTTTACTGGGTCGTGATCAGATTTTTTTTTTTTGTCCCATGCGTGATTTTTAATTCCGGTTTCTTTGCGTTTATGTTGTCTTTGTTAATCTTTTTATGTTTGTTGACTCAGCTCGATTTTGATTTTGAGAAATGCAAAACAAGAATGTTGAGAAGTTGGCATCGATTGATGCACAACTTAGGCTTCTGGTTCCTACAAAAGTGAGTGAAGATGATAAATTGGTGGAATATGATGCTCTCCTTTTGGATCGGTTTCTCGATATTCTTCAAGATTTGCACGGAGAAGATCTCAAGGATATGGTATATCTCATGAATTTTTCCTCTCGTTTAATCTGATTATCTGATCTCCATCACGAACACAATATAATTTTAATTTTACTTTAAGCTGATTGGTAAGAACAAAACCAAAATTTTCCTGTGAAATTTTATTTCTGATCCAGTGTGATGTGAATTTTCCTTAATTGTGGTTTAAGAGAATAAGCACCAATTGCATAGTTGGTTTCACTGATGTCTGGATCATAATTTTGTTTTCCCGATGGATATCAGTCACTTCGGGGATCAGTTCTAATTCTCAAATTCTGTGCTGTCACTATCTAGCTAGTTATCGACTGCTTTGGATAAGTTATGAATTTTGAGATCTCTTTTCCATCCAAACTCTTTTTAAATTTTGAATGATATAGTTTTCACATTGGCGGAATTAATATATATACTAACTAGTAATCATATAGTTACCGAAGAAATTTGTTGTTTCTGACATAGAAAATATATTTCAGTGTTTTACTTTGTGAGAAATAGTGTAGGAGACTGGGGGTTGACTTATTTATGTGACAATGTTCTAAAAATTTGTCTCTATGCAATATGTATAGGTTCAAGAATGCTATGAGCTTGCTGCTGAGTATGAAGGGAAGCATGACTGCAGCAAACTTGAGGAGCTTGGAAATGTCTTGACCAGTTTGGATCCCGGTGACTCCATTGTCGTTGCCAAGGCTTTCTCCCATATGCTTAATCTGGCAAACTTGGCTGAAGAGGTTCAAATTGCATATCGTCGACGGAACAAGTCGAAAAAGGGACATTTTCATGAGGAGATCAATTCAACAACTGAATCAGACATTGAAGAAACCCTCAAGAAACTTGTTGACATGAAAAAGTCCCCTGAAGAAGTGTTCGCCGCACTGAAGAATCAGACTGTAGATCTTGTCTTCACTGCTCATCCTACTCAATCAGTTCGTAGATCTTTGCTTCAAAAACACGCAAGGTTATAATTCCATTCCTTATGGCTTTTTAGCTCTTTTCCAGGAAATTCTGTTATTTGCTGTGGTTTTTAAATCTGAGGAATGTTTCATATTTTCATGAGAGTATCTTGGTTTGCAAGCCTGAGCAGAGGTTAAATGTTTTCATTCAAATTTTCTTGGTTTCTTATGAAAAGATCTTTAACAATTCTAAGTTTCTTACTCCTTTGTTTCCTCTTTATTGTTCAGGATTCGGGATTGTTTGGCACAGTTGTATGCCAATGACATTACTCCTGATGATAAGCAGGAGCTTGATGAGGCGTTATATCGGGAGGTATATTTCACCTGCAAAGTTATTTCTTTTTTGGATTTAAGCTTGTTACTTACTTTATAAAAAAAACTTGTACACATACGTTGTATGTGCACAATTCAAAACTTGTATTGAGCAATATGATTGTCGATTACTTTTCTCATTTGTTGTATATCTTTTTCTCGTAGATTCAAGCTGCTTTTCGCACTGATGAGATAAGAAGGACTGCTCCAACTCCTCAAGATGAGATGAGGGCAGGGATGAGCTACTTCCATGAGACAATCTGGAAGGGTGTCCCAAAGTTCTTGCGTCGTGTTGACACTGCTTTGAAGAACATAGGGATTAAGGAAAGATTTCCTTATAATGCTCCTCTCATTCAATTTTCTTCTTGGATGGGCGGTGATCGTGATGGTATGGTCTTTCTCTTCCCATTTAGGTTTTTCATAACTTATGTTAATATAAATAGTTTAAGGTTCCGTTTGTTCTTCTAGAAAATATTCTCCTGAAATATGTTTTTCCTTATGTTCTAATGTTTTGAATTTTAAAGAAAACAAGTTAAGAATATAAATTACCAATCAAAGGAAAATCTTCTTCAAACAAGGAGAAATATAAAATGGAAAGTTATTTTCCATCTTAATAAACCAAAACATGAAAATAGATATAAAAGAAGAAATTCATATTTTTCAACTCATCTTCCATATTACAGCCAAACTAGGGAAAAATATTTTTTCCCAAAAGATATTTTCCCTGGAAAATATTTCTTCACGGGGAAATTATTTTCCACGAAACACATGGAGCCTTAAAGTTCTCTCTCTCATATTTATGCTCAATATGAAATGCAGGTAATCCAAGGGTAACCCCCGAGGTGACAAGGGATGTTTGCTTATTGGCTAGAATGATGGCAGCAAACCTGTACTACTCCCAAATTGACGATCTGATGTTTGAGGTACAACTTTTTTTTTTTTCTTTTATTATGATGACATTTTAAATGGAGGTTTACCATTTATATAGCTTGCTTGTTATAGCTTAATTTGTTTCTAACTTTTTCATTATGCTAATTTGCTATCTTGATATATTGCAGATGTCTATGTGGCGTTGCAGTGACGAACTGCGTTTGCGTGCTGATGAACTCCACAGAAACGCGAAAAGAGATGCAAAATACTACATCGGTACATTTTGAATCGAAGATTTTGAAATATACTTATTTACCTGAAGTTGTCTATAACGCCCTTTCTCTGTATACAATAAAATGTGAATAGGATTATGAAAATATGTCCTGATTATTATTTGGTATAATGTAATCAATCCATGATTACTTGTGGTGCAGAGTTTTGGAAACAAGTTCCTGTTAGTGAACCCTACCGTGTGATACTTGGCGACCTCAGGGATAAGCTGTATCAGACACGTGAACGCTCTCGTCAATTATTATCTCATGGAATATCAGAAATCCCTGAGGAGGCAACTTTCACCAATGTGGAGCAGGTTTAACCCTATATATATATATATATATATATATATATATATATATATATATATATATTTGAATGTTCTTTCTCTCATAATGTTATATATGATATCGATATTGTTCTCTACATTTGATGAAGATAAGTTTTTCTTTCTGAAACTCAAGAAGCTTTATTTACTATTCAAATTCAGATAATGAAACTGCTTGTTTAAGCATTATGCTCGATTTATAGCTATCATGGAATCTTTAACCGAACTGAATTTGTTTCATCGTATGGTTGTTAAGTAGCGACAGAATATTTTGTTCTGATGTCATGCTAGAGTTAATTACTACTACATCATTTAATGCCTGTTTCTATATCATCGGATTTGGGACTGATTTGGTTTTTTGATTTCATGCAGTTCTTGGAACCTCTTGAACTTTGTTATAGATCGCTCTGCTCATGTGGTGATCAGCCGATTGCTGATGGGAGCTTGCTTGATTTCTTGAGACAAGTTTCTACTTTTGGACTCTCTTTAGTAAGGCTCGACATCAGGCAAGAGTCAGACCGCCACACCGATGTTATGGATGCCATTACCAAGCACTTAGGAATTGGTTCCTATAGAGAGTGGTCTGAAGAACGTCGGCAGGAGTGGCTATTATCTGAACTCAGTGGCAAGCGACCACTGTTTGGCCCTGATCTTCCAAAAACTGACGAGATTGCTGATGTTTTGGATACGTTCCATGTCTTAGCTGAACTCCCAGCAGATAACTTTGGGGCATACATTATCTCAATGGCCACTGCAACTTCAGATGTGCTTGCTGTTGAGTTACTGCAGCGAGAATTCCATGTCAAGACACCATTAAGAGTTGTCCCATTGTTTGAGAAGCTTGCAGATCTTGAGGCTGCTCCTGCTGCTGTGGCTCGGCTTTTCTCGATAGACTGGTATAGGGATCGTATCAACGGAAAGCAAGAAGTCATGATTGGTTATTCAGATTCTGGCAAAGATGCTGGACGATTCTCGGCTGCCTGGCAGTTATACAAGGCTCAAGAGGACCTTATAAAGGTAGCTAAGCAATTTGGTATAAAGCTCACTATGTTTCATGGTCGTGGTGGGACCGTTGGTAGAGGAGGCGGTCCTACCCATCTTGCTATACTTTCCCAGCCACCAGACACCATTCGCGGGTCACTCCGTGTCACTGTCCAAGGTGAAGTTATAGAGCAATCATTTGGAGAGGAGCGCTTGTGCTTTGGAACTCTTCAGCGTTTCACAGCTGCCACGCTAGAACATGGCATGCGTCCCCCAGTTTCCCCGAAACCAGAATGGCGAGAGCTTATGGATGAAATGGCTGTTGTTGCTACAGAAGAGTACCGATCTATTGTTTTCAAAGAACCACGATTTGTCGAGTACTTCCGCCTTGTAAGTAAAACTTGCACCCTTTTAAATTTATTGATACTATATTGAGCCATCAAAAACTGAAAGTAATGGCACATTGTTTATGATTGCAGGCCACTCCAGAGATGGAGTACGGTAGGATGAACATTGGAAGCCGTCCGGCTAAAAGAAAGCCAAGTGGAGGTATTGAATCTCTTCGTGCAATCCCTTGGATCTTTGCCTGGACGCAAACAAGATTCCATCTTCCGGTGTGGCTAGGCTTTGGAACAGCATTTAAACACGTCATTCAAAAGGACATTAAGAATCTTCATATGCTACAAGAGATGTACAACAAATGGCCTTTCTTTAGGGTTACCATTGATTTGGTTGAAATGGTGTTTGCCAAGGGAGACCCTAGCATTGCTGCCTTATACGACAAACTCCTTGTTTCTGAGGAACTCGGGCCGTTTGGCCAAAAGTTGAGGGCCAACTACGAGGAGACCAAGCAGCTTCTTCTCCAGGTACAGATTTGCCTTTCTGCTTCCACCATTATGCAGAATTTGAATAAAAAAATAAAAAGGGAAGTCACTAATTTATGTTGTGTTTTTGTAATTTAGATTGCTGGACACAAGGATGTTCTTGAAGGTGACCCCTACTTAAAACAAAGGCTTCGCCTTCGTGATGCATACATCACAACCCTCAATGTTTGTCAAGCCTACACGCTGAAACGTATCCGAGATCCAAATTACAGCGTGAACTTGACTGTGCGACCACACATCTCCAAGGAAATTGTGGAATCAACCAAACCAGGAGATGACCTTGTGAATCTAAACCCTACAAGTGAATATGGTCCTGGTTTGGAGGACACCCTTATCTTAACTATGAAGGGTATTGCTGCTGGAATGCAGAACACTGGTTAAGCCTTTGATATTATGTGTTCTTCATTTTTCTTTCTGTTCCAATCTTTATATAGATGGGCTTGTCAAAGTAATACAGTCATAGGAGCTGGATGCATATGCTCTTCTAATAATCCACATAGAGGTCGAATGTTTGGTCGATTTTTCTTTTTATCTAGTTGTGTGATGATCTCTGTGTTGTGCTTGAATAAATATTAGAAAGGCCGACAATGTTTGCAGCCTGCCAGACCAGAATGGATATTTATCATGTATTGCTACAATAATAATATTTATTATTATTCATGAGCCTTTTTTAATATCTTGTGTGGTGTGTAGCTGAATTGTTGTTCTAAGCTGAATATAACTAAACACACCACAACCTTTAATGTTAAAATCATATTCTGTATGGTTATATTAATTGAAAATGTTCGTCCAAATGATATTCAAGTCATCTCGAAATCATTTTATTTTGATCATGATGGAAGCAGAGCTCATATATCATTTAAATGATTTATCATTTTGCATATCCACGTAATTTAGGAGCTTAAGCCAGGAGCTTAAGTTACCAACAAGCTAATGGTTGGAGTTGTTGGAGCTCATTTTTCCTTCAACAAGATCATAAAAATACTTATGGGGAGAATTTCGTCTACTTTGAAAATCATTCCGAATTCGAATCGAATCGAGTAATCTACTTTATTTCAGTTAGAGTAATTTACTACTTTTTTATGTTTTTTTTTTTTTTTTTTAAGAAACAATGTTTTACACAGCTGGTAAAATAAGGATTTCTTTTCACTAATAGTGTTTGGGACCGTTTGGGAGTGATTTCCCAAATTGGAAAAATTGCTTTTAAGGAAGGAAAAACAGAAAAGCAATGTGACACGTGTTTGGTAAATAAAAAACTAGGAAAGCATTTTGCATGGAAAGCACTTTCATCTGCTTTCCTTCAAAGCCACAAATCCTAATTTTCAGTTGAAAGCCAAAAACACAGAAATCACTCTTTTGTTCTCTACCACAAATCTTTACTCCTTTGTTCTCTACTAGTTCTCTCTCCCAAATCACGATCACTGCTTCCCTTCTTCTTACCTTCTTGTCGGCTACTTTCTCCAGTTCTCCACGGCTCCATATTACTGGTGGGATTTTCTATTCTCTTTTCCCTTTCAGTCATAATTTCTTTTTATTCTCATCTTTCTTTCACTTCATTTTAGCTACTAATTCCTTTCAGTTATAAAATTCCATCTGTAATTGGTAGGGTTTTCTCATTCTCAATTGCTGCCCAAGTTAGAGATTTGCGATTCATATCCGCTGCTGGTACCCAAAATCACATTATCTCTGTATGTCTATTTAAATTCTTTTAAAAGTGTTGTTAACGTATAAAATGACATAAAATTTAATATGCTTAAATTATAAAAATAATAACGATATAAATTAAGTTTAACCTAATTTAATTGATTAAATAATATTAGAAATTAGGGTAAATTACCAACAAAAAAAAAACCTTGTGGTTTCATTTTTTTTGCAAATAAAGAAGTGTAGTTTTTTTTTTTTTTTGTTAAAAAAAGGAGGATTGTGTTTTAAAATATCAACAAAAAAGGATAACTAAAATTAAATCATAATATTACATAGGGTATTCTTGTTAATTTTGAACTCAAAATTTTCAAGTTGGTTAATAAAAATACAATAGACATTAATGATAAATTTTGAAATTTTTTGAAAAGCTCGAATATTTTTCTAAATTAAATAATGATATAAATTTAAAAAAATCATAAAAATTGAAAAATTTTCGAACAATATTCAAGTCTTGAAGTAAAACTCTTAAATAATATACATAAAATATTGTATGTCAAATAACCAAAACATCCTTCGTTATATTATCATTTTTAATGGAAAAATATTAGTCTTTTTTTTTGTTAACATTTTAAAACACAATCCTCTTTTTTAACAAAAAAAAAAAAAAGTCATTTATTTGCAAAAAAGTGAAACCACAAGGGTTTTTTTTTTTTTTTAAATTTGCCCTAGAAATTAATAACTTCTTTTGCACACATTATATAAGTAAATTTTTAATTAATTTATTGTAGAATTTAGCTGTTATTCTATATGACACATTAACATGTCATAACACATTAAAATTTTTATGTAATTTACTATTATAAGGAGTTTGTGAAGTGTTTGGTAAATCTGTATATGTGTTATGTTTGATTGTAGAATTTGTTTATATGACAAGTTGAATGTTAACTATTGATTTTTGTCGGTGTAATATTTTGAATTGTTGACTTCTAGTTGCATGACATATCAACTTAATGACTTGTTAATATGTTTAATTCCTTCTTTTTTTTGTCTGCATTGTTATAAAGTACTTCCACCAGTTATTTTTTATTTGATGTTTAAAAGTTGTTTACTAAGACAAATGAAGTATTAATTAGACTATTAAAATGACTAATTTATCCTTTATTCTTTTCTCCTAAAACTCTAGCTCTTACGCTAAAAATCTTTTCTTTTAGTTATTGGAGTTATAATATTTATGCATTAATTATTGATCTTTCTTCTAGTAAAAATGAAGGAAAATCTGAGAAAATTTTGCCAAAAAATGAATAGATGATATATAATATCATCGTATAAAAAATGACCAAATTGAAAATCCTATATAAAAATGATTGAAAGGAGTACAACATGGGCAATGAAAAAAAAATACAACATTTACACATATACTAATTATTGGCCAATAACTCTTAGAAAGAGTTATTCATAAAGAGCTCAAAAAAAACTATTTAACATAGTAATTAAGATACTTGCAGGGGTGTATTAGATTAAGACTTTTAATGACTTTTACATACTTTTAAAATCCAGAGGTATTCAATTAAGATTTTTTAAGAATCTTTAAAAGTCATCAGGTATTCAATGATGACTTTTTAAGAGTCTTTAAAAGTCAACAGGTATTCAGTTATAACTTTTTAAGAGTATTTAAAAGTCATTCTGTATTCAAAAAGTCATTAAGAATTAATAAAAATGACTTTTATAGACTTTTTCTATAAAATATAACACAAAATCCTAAAAAAAAGTCTTGCATTTGTGAGGTAGACTTTTTATGTTATAATTTGTCACCAGCCCTTTCTTTATTCATAGTTCCCGCCCTTTCTGTCTCTTTCTCTCTGCGTGATTCTTCTCTCTTTCTCAGTTGGATCGATCGTGCTTTTGAAAAAGCTTATTCTGCTGAGTATTCCAGTCAAAACAAGACCGTCGAATTTTCAAGGTGAGATCCCTAATCCCTCATCTGATCGATTTGAGTTTGGGAGTTAATTTATTAGTGATTGATTCGTTCTTCTCGGTCTATCTATAATAAATCTGTATGTGATTTTTATTTTTATTTTAATTTGTGCACATGCCCAACTAGGCAACCTCTTGATTCTGCTTCAATTGTCATATTGTGTAATAAATTGGGGAACAAATGGAGTGCTTAATTGCAGATCGGAATCAGGAATAAATGGGTAATTAAGATTCAGATCAGTTTATATACCCAAAACAAACCATATGTTTGTACAATCAATAATCTGGAGACTTTTTCAGGCCCAATAGAAAGAAAGATGAAATTTGATAAGAAGAAAGAAAAATTGAGAAAAAATAGAGAAGATGGAATTGGAATTGAGAAAAATAAAGAAAAGGGGACACTGTAGGAAGAAAAGGAAGGGGGAAACAGAGGAATATATAAGAAAAGGGAAAACCAGGGGCCATCTTCGTTAATGAAAAAGACCTCAAAAAAGAAATATTATTGTTTTTATTAATATTAAAACAGGCCTTGGTTGCTTGGTCACTTTCCTGCTAATTTTGCAATAGAAACAGGCCATTTGAGAATTTAAAAGAAAAATTCTTTGGTTGTTGTGATATGTCAAATGCAGAAGTTTCTTTATTTTGGTAAATGGAATCCGATTAATTAGTCAATGCTAGAAGTTTCATTAATTTTCTTTTTGTTTTGCTTGAAATCCGATTGATAAGTAGGGGCAAGAAGTTTTGTTGAGTTAACTAAGAATAAATATATAGTGCATTTGTCTGTTATATTTAAAGCTTCCTATGAAGAAATTTTTGAAGTAAACATGTGAATTTTAGTTCTGATGAGCAGTCATGTCAAAAAAGTATGGAACACAATTCATCTTTGGTAATGGATAGTTTGGATGATTATATGTCTCACTTATGTTGGAGTTTCATACATTGAGAATTGATAGATAAGGTGCACTATATTGGTGAGGTCAACTATGCATCTACTGGTGCTTCTTTTTCTTTTTGTGAAATAGCCTTCTAATACCGAAAAGAGTAAGAAACAGGAATTCCTTTTATTTGGATAATTACTTAGCAGCTGTTTTTTAGTGAGTTTAAGTAATAACTTTGAGGGGCCTGTTTTTTTACGTAGTTGTTTAATCAGGAAATTTAAATGGGCTTAAAAGTAATTGTATATGTAATTAGTTTGACACCAAAAATTTAAACTTGAGCTGTAAGAGTTGAAATTTGTGGCTATCGAAAGAATGGTTAGATATGCTTTCTGTGGGGCTCAATTCCTTGTCTAAAAATCTCTGCTTCATAATCAAGTTTGGAATATACACTGAGTTTTCAGAACACTCAATCAATATCTGCTTCTATTAGAGTGTTTTTCTGGGACCGAGTGAATGCTTATAATTTTGGTGTAGGAAAAGTAAACTTTCTGTGTGTTCTTCAGTGCTTGTGATTTAAATAAGTACTGGAACTTTTTAAACTACTCCAAAAGTTCAAGGGCATATTACTTCTGCTTGTTCATACATGGAATATTGTTCTTAGATGCAATGACACATCTTGTAAACTAAAGTGACATTGGGTATGGGAAAAAGCGAAAGCACTCACTTATTAGTCGGAATAGCTGTGATGAAAAGAATTTTACTAGAGCACATTGTGGATCTGAAAATTCATTAATAGAATCAGTTCAAGGTTTATATAAGAAACAGGGGCTACAAGTAAGGATTATTTTTCTTATAGGAAATATAAGTAGAACTATAATTACACATTATATGGAAAACATCAAAATATGAACTTTAGTATTTTCTTTTTTACCATTATGGAGACTGGCTGGAATGTATTTGTTAGGAATTAGGATCATGAGCTCATTCTATCTTGAGCATAACTGGAACTCCCTATATTTCACGTCCTGCATCACATGTTAAGTGCTATGGACCTTTTATGTGAGAGAATGTGCCTATAAAAATGAAAGACTATTTAACCAGCTATGCTCTATAACAAGTTAGTTTTGGAAGGTAATGAGACAGAATATCGGCAAAATTAGTGTAGCAGAGATGTGTTTGTTTGGATAGATAAGTGAACATGCAAGGATAGATAAAACTAAAAAATGATTGTATTTGAGAGAAGCTATGTGTGAACCTATTAAGGATAAAATAACAGAGGGCTGTTTAAGGTGGTATGGATATGTTCAATGGTGCCCTTCGCATTTGGGGGAATAAGAGTAACTACAGCCAAGAAGGAAAGCAGATGAAAAACAACCTGTATAAGAAATATAAAAAATAATCTGGAAGTTCTTGATTTCTTAAAGGATCACATTATTGGACTGATCGGTAAAAAATGATTCATATAGCTGAACCCATGTTGGTTTAGTATCCTGCATCAAAAATAATTAATTTGGATCCTGCAGTTTGGTAAAACCAATTAATTAACTTGTGGTGTGTCTTTGTTTTGGTAAAACCATGTAGTTTCACGTGATGAAAATTAACTTGTGGTTTTAATTATGAATTATTTGATAAGTGCTTGAACAACTCTTTTTTATGGTTTCAAGCTTTCTTCAAGGCTCAGAAGACTAAGGCTTACTGCCCCACCATCGCTAATTTCTCCAGTTCTCCGCCGATCCACATCACCGGTGAGGTTTTTTGTCTCTTTTCCCTTTGACTTATTATTGTGGCAGTAAATTTGAGATTCTGTTATTGCTGTAAATTTAAGTTTTTTTATATTTTCGCATTTGGTTTAACTTCTATGTATAGGATTTGCTTATATTTTGTTATTATGTTATATATTAGTATTACATAATGGAAGATGCATGTAATGGAAAAGGTAAAAGTAAAGGAAAAGTTGAATATAAACTTTAGACTGCTGAGGAGAGCACCGAGTTACTAAAACTCATGGTTGATGCTGCAAAGCGAGGTTGGCGTGACAGTAATGGTTTATTAAGTAAAGGCACTGTTGAAAAAAAGATACTCTCTGTTCTAAATGCAAAACTAAAATGTGATAAAAAATATTCTCAATATCTAAGTCGACTAAAGTGGTTCAAACAAAGATACAACAACTATTGTAATCTTCTACGTTGTAGCTCTGGATTCGGATATGATTCTGTGACTCAAAAATTCACTGCTCCTGATGAAGTATGGGATGATTATTTAAAGGTACTTTTCATCAAATTGATTTCAATATTTGTAGTTATATATATATATATATATATACTAATTAATTACTTTTTATCTCAAATAGGCTCATCCTAACCATAAGTACTATCGCACGGATACTTTTGGAGACTACGAAGACCTCAGAATTGCAATTGAAAGTGGAACTACTATTGGAACACATGTAATTGGTTTAGGAGAAAGTACTGATGCAAGAACATATGAGGAACAAGAGAATACCGAATCGGCTTTCGATACATTGGTTTATGATCATAATACTGCAACATTTAGAGAAAATATTACAGAAGATTCATTTTGCCATTCTCCAACCCATACAAACTCTACTTCACCATTGCATTCTAGAAACATGAGCCAAGAAATTCCTTCAGCATCCAATAAACGAAATCGATGTGAGTTTGAAGGAAAAGTTACATCTTCCGAGTCGTCTAGTACTTAATCTGATATTTTGAATAAACTGTCACACTTTGTTGAAGAGTTAAAAGGAACTATGAGTAAAGTAATTGATAGTGAGGAAGATGATAGCTGGGATCTTATTAAGGAAATACCGAACTTGGATAAGCGTGCTCGTTACAAGGCAGTTAAGTATTTTTGTACTGCAGCAAAGAAGGCCCAGTTAAGAAAAATGACTCCTGAAGAGCGATGGGAATTTATTAATTATGAGTTATTATAGTGTTGTCATTAAACAGTATATGTTAGGGGATCTTATAACTGTTATTGATGTTGTCATTTTATTTTGTGGATAATGATCGTGATTTACTTTTTTTTTTTTTTTTAAATTTTGAGTTTCTTATAACTATTATGGATATTGTCATTTTATATTTATGGATAATGAATATGATTTTATGGAAATTTATGTGTTTATTGTGAGATAAATTATATTGTTTATTTATGAATTTTAAATATACAAATTTTTATTATTTTTTCAGGTTTAATTTAAAATATTTAAACATGTCTGAAGCTTATGTGTTGGATAATGAAGAAATAAGTGGGGAAGAAGAAGAAGAAGAGCTAGAAGAAGAAAACACAAGGAGAAAGCGGTATGAAATTATTCGTGTTGTATTGGTAAACTTCAAGCTATTTTATGTGCCCTAGAAGAGCTTACAAATATTATGTCACAAAAACGTGTCCAATATCCATTAGCAAGGCAATCAATAACTTCTGTTGGGAATTATATTCAAAAAGTTTTGAGC
The DNA here is from genome assembly GCA_039660915.1 of Euphorbia tirucalli. Lineage (NCBI taxonomy): Eukaryota > Viridiplantae > Streptophyta > Magnoliopsida > Malpighiales > Euphorbiaceae > Euphorbia > Euphorbia tirucalli. The sequence continues at coordinate 46,744,114 of CM077636.1, forward strand.
GATGATCCAACACACTTTCAGAAAGTTTATAGAATGTTTCCTAATGTGTTTCTCAAGCTATGCAAAATTATTAGAGAAAAAACACTCTTAAAGGATACACGCTTCATTTCAATTGAAGAAATGCTTGCTTCTTTTCTACTCATTATCGCACAAAATGTTAGATATGGTGTAGTATGTGACACATTTGATCGATCACATTTCACTGTCAGTCAAAATTTTAACAAAGTTTTGAGAGCACTAAACAGAATTGCAGTCGATTTTATGGTCAAACCAAGTTCTGCAGTCCCACAAAAAATCAGAGAGAGTACAAGTTTTTTCCTTATTTTAAAGTAAGTACATTATAATTCTTATTTCCAAAAATTATATTTTTTCCTGCTTATTTGATTGATTGGAATAAAAAATTATATTTTATATTTTTAGGATTGTGTTGGGACAATTGATGGTACACATATTCCTGCTACGGTGATTGGTTGGGATAAAAGTAGTTATTGTAATCGTCATGGAACAATCTCACAAAATGTATTAGCAGCTTGCAATTTTGATTTGGAATTCATTTATGTTCTTAGTGGGTGGGAAGGATCTGCACATGATTCAAAAGTGTTAAATGATGCTTTATCAAGGAATAATGGCCTTAAAGTACTTCCAGGTAATTTATAATTTATATCTATTGTTATATCGCCTTTTATTTTTTTAATTTAATATATTACATGTATTAGGTAAATATTTTTTTGTGGATTGTGGATTTCCAAATCGAAGACAATTTTTAGCTCCATTTCGAGGTGTTCGCTATCATCTACAAGATTTTATGGCCAAGGTTGACATCCTGAAGATGCAAATGAGTTATTTTATCTGTTTCATGCTTCTCTGAGAAATACAGTTGAGAGGTTATTTGGTATTTTCAAATCAAGATTTACTATCTTTAAGACAGCTCCCCCATTTCAGTTTGACACACAAATAGAGCTAGTCTTGGCGTGTGCAGGATTGCATAATTTTCTTAGAAAGGAGTGTCAATCAGATGGGTTTCCAATTGAACAAAATAGTGAAACTAATTCATCTACACCAATGTCAATTAATGAAGAAGAAGATTTTGAACCATTTGTTGGAACACAAGAGCAACAAAGAAATGATGCTAATGAATGGAGAGCTAGTATTGCTACTGACATGTGGAATAACGTTGAACATATGAATGATGATGGATATTAGAAATTTTATAGCTAAATTAAAATTTTTTAATTAACATTATTACTCAATTTTTATGTTACTATTTCATATTTTATGTTTTGCGATTGTTGTGGTCATTTATGTGGTGTATTATCATTGCACATATGGAGATTATTATTATTTTCTAGTAAGTCTATAAAAGTTTTTAAAACTCTATAAAAGTCTTTAAAAGTCTATAAAATTTTATGAAATAAACTTTTTAAAAGTCATCAATACTTTTAAAAATTTTCTGCAAGATATTAAAAGTCACTGAAAGTCATTAAAGTCTATAAAAGTCATTCACTCGAAAAAAAATCTATAAAATTCTTAATCGAATACCACCCCTTAATTATGGATGATTTAAAGAAAACACTTACTACTATTTATGAATCTCTTAAAAAAACTATTTAAAAAGAAAGAGTTAAGTGAATTTTATAAGAGGTGAGAAGTTTATAAATAGATTTAATTAATAAATAAAGTGACTAATTTTCTTCGAGAGGAAGCAAGGAATCGCTCTCACTTTCACTTCGAGCCAGAGTGACAGACCATCGGAATCCCACTTCACTCGTTCTATTATATAACAAGCAGAATCCATTTCACACCCCCCAAATTCAAACGTAATCTTCTGATTATGGCACTATCAACGCGTCAGCGGCGTTCGCTGCCGTCCGATGTCTCCTCATCGCCGTCGGAGCCGTACACCAAGGTCGATAAACCTAGGAGATCAATCAGCGGGGAAGAAAATGGAAAAGGATTAGGATGGTTTTTGCCCCTTTTTGCTTTGGGAATGCTCAGGTACATGAGCGCTACATCAAATATTATCCATGATTGCGATGAGGTTTTCAACTATTGGGAACCTCTCCATTTTCTTCTTTACAAGTCTGGCTTTCAGACTTGGGAATACAGGTAACTCTTCTTTTAGTATTTTAATATACTAGCCCTTCTTTAATTTCCATTTACTAGTAGTTTCCTTTGTTGTTTTTAGCTACTGGTTCTTCTATGGGTAGTTTCAATTTGTTCTTGTTCAAGAGATTGATAATTTTTTTTTATGTTATTTGCAGCTCTCAGTTTGCACTTCGCTCTTACTTGTACATTAATTTCCATGAACTAGTTGGTTTACCAGCTTCCTGGTTGTACGGTGAGGAAAAAGTAAGACTTCAGAATTTGTGCCTCTGCCTTCTGGAAATTCTCCTGCCGTTCTTTTTAAGCGCTTGCTTTATTTGCATATCTTAGAATTGACTATTCAAATCACTTTTATGCTCTCATATTCACAGGTGAGAGTATTCTATGCAGTAAGGCTCTTCCTTGGTCTCATTTCTGTTGTTGCAGATGCCACTCTAGTGATAGCCCTTTCCAGGAGGTATGGGAAACGTCTTGCTTCGTATGCGCTTGCAATGCTATGTTTAACTAGTGGGTGTTTCTTTGCTAGCACAAGTGAGTAACCCTTCTTTCTTTCCTTTGTTGTTTTTGTGGGATGTGATTGTAGTTTCTTTTGTGGTGATCCTGATATTCTTACATTCTTTACCGGATATAGGGTCAATTTGTTATTTCAATTTGGTTCATGCATCTTTTTTCCTCAAAATGAACTTTGGGTATCAATTTAGTACACAACCTGATATTTTTGGCCTAATTAGTTTAAAATTGACATGTTTCAGCACTTGTGCTGTGGTTGTTTGCATGTTGCGAATTACATGTCCTGTAGTTCTAATTTATGTTATAGATATCAGGCTCCTTGTTATTTAGCTCTGTGTTCACATGTCCAGGTTTTCTTCCGAGTTCGTTTTCTATGTATGCCATGAGTCTCTCCTCTGGATTGTTTCTTCTTGATAAACCTGCGATGGCAGTAGCTGTTGCAGCTACTGGGGTAATTCTTGGTTGGCCATTCTCAATCTTGGCCTTCCTGCCAATCACATGCTACTCTTTGATTAGAAGGTTCAAACAAACATTTTTAGCTGGTGCAGCCACTTCTCTTGCTCTTCTTGTAAGTCCATGTTTATTTTAATTGAGGATAAAGGCTCAATTCAACTTGGCTCATAGGATTCAATTTGCTCCAAAATGAACTTTGAGTATCAATTTAGTCCACAACATGTCATTTTTGTCAAATTAGTCCAAAAATGATACATGTCAGCGGATATCTTATGATTCATGGTATGTTAACATTTGTCAGCTTCTAATGCTGATACATGTCACTTTTTGATTGATTTGATAAAAAAATGCCAAGTTGGAGGGAGAAATTGATACCTAAAGTTCATTCCGGGGCGAATTGACGAGCTAAGTTGAAGAATGATATTGACCCTCTATCCTTTCAGTTGATGCATAATACTTTCATGCTTAATAAGACTCATGATTGTGTACATCAGTCTTCATCTACTGAGTTAAAGTAGCATGTATAAATATTTATGTTTATTACAATTTGAAATCTAAATCTTCCAGGTGCTCTCTGTGTTTGTTGATTATCATTACTATGGGAGGTGGACGTCATCCGTTATGAATCTTATGGTTTATAATGTCTTAGGAGGTGGTGAGAGCCACTTGTATGGAACTGAGGGGCCGTTGTTTTATCTGAGGAATGCATTTAACAATTTTAACTTCTGTTTTGTTCTTGCTTTGCTCTTCATTGCATTTTTGCCAATTGCAAGGAGAAAGTATGCCCCTGACCTGTTAATTGTGGTATCACCTCTTTATATATGGCTAGCATTCATGTCCTTGCAGCCACACAAAGAAGAAAGGTTAGCTTTGATTTTCTGTTGTCTTTAAAGTTCTTAAGGATTTCTCAGTCAGTTTTGTTGCGTGATTAGGTCTTCATCTATTTTTCGAATGAATATTAATATGGATAGCGGACGCTTTATGATGAATGAGAACCATAGAAATTGGGCTTCACTTTATCAAAATATTTTGATGATATGTTCTTCTACCATTGGACAATAAAAACTTAAAACCAATAACAATGTGGATACTGAGCTGAAAGACAATTATTCCATGTTTTTTTACTGAGGGACAAGATGTTGGATGTAAAACAAAAGGAGACGGTATTGACAGTTTGGAATATTGTTGTGAAGCATCTTGCAAGTAATTTGTAATATTTCATATTTTTCAAGATAAGTTGAGAAAAGTTGCTCTATTTTGAATTTTCATGTACAGGTGTGAATTGTAGATCATAGTAGTTGGTTTGTTTAGTATGGACTAGTGACTATTTCTTTTCTTCAAGTTCAGATCTATTTGGCAGTTTCATGTCTTGAAATGGTAATCGATTGTAGTCCGCATTTTGAGCTTTTCCCTAGAAAAAAAGGACTGGATATTTGGTGATGTTGGCTTTTAAAATGCTCTTTTCTTCAAAAGATAACGAGTGACCTTTTTTTTTCCTTCTGCATTATGATGATTTTTTATATTTTAGTTGGTTTGCTTCTCATCTAGCATGATTTCTAGTATGTATAATTATGAAACCGATTTATAAAGTGACTAAACATATCTTCAATGACCATTGCAGGTTTCTTTATCCAATATACCCTCTCATTTGTGTTGCTGCATCTGCTGTTATTGAGAGCTTTCCTGATCTTTTTCGGGAGAAATATAATCCCCATGACAATTCCTGGATCGTTATTGTATGTTTCTTGTCCATTACTCATATTTATCTGTTTATTCAGAAAGCATCAGGCTCACAGCAGTTTTACGTGCAGATAGCAAAATCTCTCAGACCCATAATTCTTGGCCTCATATTATGCGCATCACATGCTCGTACATTCTCACTGATTAATGGTTATGGTGCTCCTATTGAGGTTTACAAAATATTGGAGCACCATGATGATTCTGGAACAGGTAAGAATTGGTAACTTTCATGCCCATCTTGTATTCATTTTAAAATTCGAAACAATGAAAATGCTCGAGATAATTATCTTTAATTTGCAAGCCATGAGCATCTAATGTTAGACTCTTGTATGGTTCTAGCTGTGGATACATTTGGTGTGAAAAAAAATCGACTACAAACTTATCTAACTAGATTTCAGTGCATTTGACTGTCTTTTATGTGTTTTTCTAGTTTTAAAAGGTAAATATAGTTTGCTGTTGTTCATTATATAAAGTCGCAGCATATCCAAGAAAACCGATAAATGCAATTAAGCACTGGACACATTTGGTGTGACAAAAAATTGACTACCAACTTATCTAACTAGATTTCAGTGCATTTGACTATCTTTTATGTGTTTTTCTAGTTTTAAATGATAAATATAGTTTGCTGTTGTTCATTATATAAAGTCGCAGCATATCCAAGAAAACTAGGGGTGTCAATTTTTGACACGACCCGCATTTTTGCGGGTTTGGGTTGGGGGTTAAACGGGTTCGGGTCATAAACGGGTCAACACGTTTATGACACGAAATAAACGTGTTGTAAATGGATCAACCCGCATAACCCGTTTCTGACCCGCGTAACCCGTTTATTTTATTATATTTTATTAGGCATATATAAATAAGTTAATAATTATATATAGTAAGTATATATTATATTAATTAAATATAAATTATTAATATTTATTTATATAATTAATTATATTGTTGGATGATGTTAGATTTTAATTAATGGTATTAACTAATATTTATAGTCGGGTTGCTAAACGGGTCGTGTTGCTAAACGGGTCGTGTTATATATGGGTATCGTATAATTGATTTTTTTTATTAATCGTGTTAAACGGGTCGTGTCGTGTTACCCGTTTATTAAATGGGTCGTGTTCGTGTTTCAATTAATCGTGTCAAACTTAAACGGGTCGTGTTCGTGTCGTACTTAAACGTGTCATCAGAATATCCAAACACAGACACGAACACGCCCCGTAAACACGAATTGACACCCCTAAAGAAAACCAATAAATGCAATTAGGCACTGGTTGGTGGCTCATAGACCCATGATTCTTCTTGTTCTGAAATTGTATAGTACATGGTGTTTCTGTATGACATTATACTGGCTGTTCATTATATGATTGTCCTCAAAAAGTGCAAATTTTTCCTTATGTTTTGGACATGCATTTCTTTCTTAAAAGACATCCCATTTTGTTTTCTACACACTGTAGGTTCAGTACTCTGTGTTGGAAGTGAATGGCACCGCTTTCCTTCATCATTTTTTGTTCCTGATTACATTAGTGAAGTCCGTTGGATTGATGATGGATTCCGAGGGCTTCTTCCATTTCCATTCAATTCAACCCTGGGTGGCACGGCAGCAGCACACCCATATTTTAACAATAAGAACAAGGCAGCAGAAGAGCAATACGTAATGGATTCCATCTACTCATTCTTTCTCATAATTATCCAATATTCTAATGTTGTAGGGTAAATAATAAACCTTCCATATGACTCGCAGCTTCGTGATCTTGAGACCTGCACATTTCTTGCTGAGCTGCAGCTGGATCGTCCTTACCCATCACGCGGAAGTGACTTGTCAACTTGGGAGGTATTTATATGCCTTATCCTGTCTTGCCAATAATTTGTTCCTTGTACAACTGTACTTACACACACTATTACTTGTCTCAGGCCATTGCAGCTTTTCATTATCTAGACAGAGAGCTCTCTCCTCCCTTGCACAGGTCATTTTTTATCCCGTATCTGTGGCAGGAAAAAAATGTTTTTGGCATGTACAAGTTGTATAAAAGAATATCCAAATGATATGAGAATGGTTTGTCGATCACCCGGAATTTTTGTATTTGAAAATTTTGATCCACAACAGCCATCTTATAGCTGAAAGTTGATTTTGAACCCAGAACGAAGTTCTAAGAGAAACTATACTTGATGGGTTCTGGCAGCTAGGTTTCTTAAGAAAATGGTACTTTTGCTGTAGCAAATTTAAGTTGATGAATTTGTGATTTGGTCAAGGTAGTTATTAGATAAAAATTGAAAATGTTCGATTCTGTGTAACGTGTGATGAGAAGCAAAGAATAGTGGAAGTGTCTCCTTGAAAATCAAGTGCTGTTGTTTGTCTGCAACTCTTGGGCCTAATTCCTGTGATATGTTTTTGATTCTTTCCCTATATTTGTCAAAAGAGTGATATGATTCAATTTATTCATTCTTTTGAAAACTTTGGATATTGCTCCGGAACATTTCAACAAATACAACAGAAAAACAGGGGTCAAGTGCAACATATACATTTGATAGAACATTGCTTTATTTATTTATTTATTTATTTATTAGTTTATGGTCCGTGTAAATGCACATAATTTTATAATATTTATTAATTTTGAAAATTTCAGTTCTAATTAATTATTATTTACTCTAAACTTTTTAATTAGAATGAGAAATAATATAGATAGAGTTAAAATAAAGAGTAATCATTTTATAAAAAAAATATACTAAAAAGGAACAAAAATAATAAAAATTCTAAAATAGGATAGGTTGTTCCAATCATCTTTAAATTTTCATTTTTGGTAAAAAAATTTAGATATAAATAAATAAGAGAAATTTTAATAATATGTAAAAGAAAACTTTACTTAACAAATTAAAAATTTTTAGAAAATATCCAGAATTGACATGTGTTTCTGATGTCTATTCTTTTGTATTATATTGATATAGTAGATATAAATACGAATAAAATACATAATAAACTTTTTCTATAATAAAAAAAGAAAAACTAAACTAAAATGGAAACAATAATAAAAAATTTAAAATAGGAGAATTTATCACAATCGTATCTAAATATTCATTTTTTTGTGACAGATAAATAGATATAAATAGATAGGAAAAATTATAGTAATATGTAACAAATTATTTTATATTTTAATAAACTAAAATTTTTAAAAAATCTAAGGAATTGACATGTGTCCCGAATATCTGCTATTTTATATAGAGCTAAAATAGATAGTAAATTTTCTATAACAAAAAAAAAAAAAAAAAAAAAAAAAATCTAAAATTGGAGAATTTGTTTCAATCATCTCTCAGCATTCATTTATGGTAAAAATATTTAGAAATAAATAGATAGGAGAAATTTTAGTTATATTTAACAGATTATTTTTTATTTTAACAAATAATTTTTTTTAAAAAAAATTTAAGGAATTGATACGTGTTCGAAGTGTTTACTCTTTTATATTATATAAGATAAGATGATATAGATAGAGCTAAAATAGAGAGTGAACTTTATATATATATATATATATATATTAAAATGAAAGAATTTGATTCAATCATCTTTAGGTATTCATTTTTTGTAAAGATAATTTCGAATAAATAGATAAGAGAAATATTAGTAATATGTAAAGTATTATTTTTAATTTTTTTAAATTAAAATTTCTAGAAAATCTAAGGAATTGACACGTGGCCTAAGTGTTTACACCTTTATGTAGATATAAATTCTAAAATTGGAGAATTTGCCTCAATCTTCTCTGAATATTTATGTTTTGTAATGATAATTGGGAATAAATAAATAGAAGAAATTTTAGTAATATGTAAAGATTATTTTTTATTTTAACAAATAAATATTTAAAAAATCCACGAAATTGACATGTGTCCCAAGTGTCTATTACATAAACGATATAGATAGAGCTAAGATACAGAATAAACTTTTTATAACAAAAAAAGAAAAAAATAAGCTAAATAGAAAAAAATGATAAAAATTCCAAAATATGAGAATTTACCCTTAGGTATCTAATTTTGGTAAAAAATAATTAGATATATAGGAAAGATTTTAGTAATACGTAGTAGATTATTTTTTATTTTATAGAAAATCTAAAGAATTGGCACGTGTCCTAAGTATTTAGTCATTTATATTATATATAGATTTAAAAAAGAGAGAATTAGGAAATAACATTAAATGCGGGATTACATGTTGTATTAATTTTTTTTTTTTTTTTTTTTTTTTTTTAGTGAGAAACATTTTGAAATAAAAATAATTTTTTGAAAAGACATCAGGGTAGTTAAAGATGAAATTTAATTATTATCAGCTTGAGGTTGATTAGTTTACCTTTTAGGTGGTTCTTTTTTCGGTTAATATTATATTGTAAATCTAAAATTGAATTGAAAGCTTGTAACTTTAGTAACTGGGAGCATTTATATTCAAGGCTTAAAAGAGTTATTTGCGATGGATGTATCCATTATTTGATCTTTCTCCTCAATGCGCGTTTCATCTTCCTCCATGTTTGTTGCTTCTGCTACTGTTACTGCCGTCTGACCACTCTCGCCACTGCCTTCGATCGTTACTTTCGTTGCAGCGCTGCAGCTCTCCTTGCTGAAATCGCTAATAAAATCAAATCTGGGTTTCCCTTATTAATTTGGGTCTTCTTCTTTCGTGTTTTGTGATTCACAGTTTGAACCTATACTGCTTTCAATCCAATTTCTTGTTTTAATAAGATCAATTTATGTTGCTCTTCATGTTGCATGATTCTCATTCCATTCCAATTATTAATTATTTTATTAACAAAATAGTCTCATCATTATAAATTCAAATGATATCAGGAAGGTATAAACACAGTATAAACGACAAAAACAGTTTCATCAAGGTATAAGAGTGGTATCAACAAGATACAAACATGGTATAAACAATAAAAACAGTCTCATCAAAATATAAAAATCATATCAGAAAAGTATAACAATAGTATAAAGTGTGAACAACGAAACAATATCATGAAAGTATCATTGTTTTAGTATTTAAGAGATCCCTTCAATCCAAATATATAAAAACAATATCATCAAGATATAAAAATAGTATCATGAAGGTATAAACATAATATGAATAACAAAAATAGTATTATCAAGATATAAAAATGGTATCAAGAATGTATAACAATGGCACAAAGTATAAACAACAAAATAGTATCATAAAATTATCATTTTTTTTTTTTGCATTTATATCATTTTTATACCTTTTTAATACTCTTTTTTGCTATTTATACCTTCTTGATACCATTTTTTGCTGTTTATACCTTCTTAATGCCATTTTTATACTTTCAATATTCTATTATTATATCATTAAAAAAATAAAAAAAATACATATATATATGGATCTCATTTGAAGAGAAAAAAAAAGCAAAAAAAAAAAAAAACTTTGTAAAATGGTATGACGAAAAAATGAATGGATTGAGAGATAAATGTGAAATTAGATTATAATTATAAAAGAGAAGAGAGAAAAGTAATATAACCCATAGAAGATGTATTACACACATGAGATACGAGGGAGAAGTGAGAGTGGTTTTGTTTATTATTATTATTATTATTATTATTATCATTTAAGATAAAAAAAAGGTGCAATTTTGTAATTTCAAAAGTTATTTGAATAAAGAAGTATTTTTAAAAGGTTAAAAGTGTATGGCTGTTATTTTTTTATTGGTGGGTGATTATTGTAATTAATAATTTTTGTTTGGGCTTTCAACACAAAATGCACTAATAATTTCAAAAACTATAAACAATTGACATCTTAAAGAATAAATATTAAAAGTGTCTTATGGCAAAATATCATAGTTTTCAGACGGACCGGTCATCGAACCGGTGAAGGGATGGATTCATGGATTTTGGATTAAACCAGAATAAACCGGAATCGAACCAGATTTAATAAATATATTAAAATATTAATATATTTTTATTTTTATATTTATAATTTATGAAAATTTGAACATTTTTATTATAATTCTTTAAGTTTATGCATTTCAAACACAATATAATAATTAAAAAAACTCAATTTATGAAATATAGTTTTTATAGTTACACTTAAATATCAATTTAATTTAAAATAATTTAAAAATACAAACTATATTTCATTTTAATTAAAAACACCTCAAAATAATAATGTAAATTTTATATTCAAATATATTTTTTTTAAAAAGTCTGGTCGAACCGAAAAACCAGTCCGATTCATGGTTTTCCGGTTCGACCGGCCGGTCTGACCAAAGGTTGACCGGTTATTGATCAAAGTGCAAACTGAATAGAAACTGACCGGTTTGATCTCCGGTTCCGGTCGAATCCAGTCCGACCGACCGGTCAGGTCCAGTTTTCACAACTATGCAAAATATACAATAATGAGTTTTCTTTCTCCCTTATCCATATTTTTACTCTCTACCTTATCTCTACTTTTCTCTCTTCCTTATCTACTACTTTTCTCTCTCATCTTATATAATTAAAAACTAATTTCTTCATTTATCTCTATATTAGTTCATTTTTTCATTATTCCATTTTAGAATGTTTTTCTTATTTTTTTTATCTTCGAAATGAGATCCATTTCCACATATATATATATTTTTTTTCTTTTTTGTCTTCGTTTTTGGCATTAATATTGCACACAATTTATAAAAACTGATTGTATACTGCATGTACATTGTAGTATACTAATATTATTTTTTGTAACTTTTACAAAGATTATATTAGTTTTATACTGTAATATATTACGATTATATTGGTTTTATACTGCAAATACTACGATTATATTGGTTTTATACTGTGTGCAATATTAGTACAAAAAACAAATTTGAAAAAAAAATATGAATATGGATCTCGTTTCGAAGAGAAAAAGAAAATAAAAAAAAAATTTTTTTAAACAGAATGATGAAAAAATGAACGGATAAAAAGATAAATGAAAAATTAGTTTTTAATTATAAAAGAAGAGAGAGAAAAGTAGCAGATAAGGGTTAGAGAAATTTGTTGGAGAGGAAAATTAGAATACGTATAAGAGAATATGATTTATTTACCAAAGATGTCATAAATATAATTTAATAAAAGTATTTAAACTAGAAAGTCCAAAATCATAATTAGGTAAAAATTTAAGTGCTTTATCATGTAAAAAAAAAAAAAGCACTTTTGTATTTATTTACCAACCTAAAGAAAGACATATGGGATAATTTTCTATGTTTATTTTCCTAGTCGTGTAAAAGCGAAAAGAAAAAAATATATACATTATTGATATGATATGGGGCTTGAACTCCCATTGAACTCTGTTTTTCACTTTTCATATATAAACAAATTTTTGAAATATTAAAAATAAATCATAAGTTAAATTATGAATTTTTATATCAATAAATAATTAACTCCAAAATTACATATAAATATGCATAGATGGTGAAAGTTCTACATTTCTGTAAATTAATTATATGTAAAAATATACACAAATCATTTAAAATGAAAAATCAATTATCTAGTTTACCGATTTCAGTTAATCGATTTGGTTTCAATTCTAGAAATCAAATTTTCTGATTAGTTTTGTGCGAGCGAAACCACTAATGCTATAAAAAGGCCCATATGCCTTTTTCCTAGTCGAACCCAAGTTCATTTATGACTTTCTCATTCCACTCTTTTTATTAGGATAATTTAGATAAATACCTCTATTTTCAATTATTCTTTCAAAAATATAAATTTTTTTTTTTTTTTCTAAAATATCTACAAAACTTTGACCAATTCTTAAAATACTTCCATTTACAATTGCTGAAAATACCCCTTTTAGTTATAAAAACAACAAGAAAATAAATCAAAAATCTCAAAAATACTCTCATTCTTATACCATACGAATTCCTCTTATTCTCTCTCCTCTTTTGTAATTTAAATATTACTTTTTCATTTATCTCTCAAACCATGGTTTTCAGACCCGGACCGGTCATCGAACCGGTGAAGGGATGGATTCATGGATTTTGGATTAAACCGGAATCGACCCGGATTTAATAAATATATTAAAATATTAATATATTTTTATATTTATATTTATAATTTATGAAAATTTAAATATTTTTATTATAATTCTTTAAGTTTAAGCATTTCAAACACGATATAGTAAGTAAAAAAACTCAATTTATGAAATATAGTTTTTTTAGTTACAATTAAATGTCAATTTAATTTAAAATAATTTAAAAATACAAACTATATTTTATTTTAATTAAAAACACCTCAAAATAATAACTTAAATTTTATATTCAAATAATTTTTTTTAAAAGTCTGGTCAAACCGGAAAACCGATCCGGTTCACGGTTTTCTGGTTCAGACCGAAGGTTGATCGGTTGTTGACCAAAGTGAAACGGATAGAAACCGACCGGTCTGATCTCCGGTTCCGGTCGAATCCGGTCCGACCGGCCGGTCCGGTTTCATAACTATGTCTCAAACAGTTCATTTTTTTAACATTCCACTTCATCAAGTTCTTTTTATTTCTTTTTTTTTTTAATTTTCGAAACAAGATGCATATGTATATTTTTTTCTAATTGTCAGAAATGTATCAGAAATATATCAAAGATGCATTTTTTTTTTATACTTTTCTGATATATTTTTGATACATTTCTAATACATTTTTTATACTTTATGTACTATGGTATGCATTAATTCCACATGTATTAGCTTTTATTTATCTTTCATAACAATAAAAAAAATTAGTTTAGGTAATTCCTCACTATAGATTTAACATGTGGAATTAATAAATAAAACATAGTACATAAAATATCAGAAAATATCAACAAACAGACATAGAGACAATATATCTCATTCTATTTTTTTTCCAGATCATCATAATGTATCAGAAATGTATCAAATATAACTATTTCTACAGTTTTAGGACAATAAAATATATCAACAATGTATTAGAACTGTATCAGAAATATATAAAAAATGTATCAACAAGCAGACATTGGTTTAATATACTTTATTCTGTATTTTTTTTTCTATAGTTAGCTTTTATTTAGCTTTCATAACAATAAAAAAATCAGTTTAGGTGATTCCTCACTACAGATAAAAAATATGGAATTAATACATAAAACACGGTACGCGAAGTATCAGAATTGTATCATAAATATATTAGAATTGTATCTGATGGTCCCAATTAGGCTAGCTACAGTACTAGAGGAGGGGTGAATAGTACTGTATACAGAATTAAAAAATATTGAAAACAGTTTGGAAAATTTTTTTGAATAAAGATAATTTTCTTTTAATAAACACAAGTTTATAAAAAATGCGGAATTAATAAAATGATAAAACTTGTGAATGTAAATATACCTAACTAAGATTAAATGTATCTTCAAAATTAAAGCAATTAATTTAAATTGCTGAAAGTTAACTTGCAATGAAAATAAAGAGTGTAAGGATAGAAAGATGAAGACACAAGATTTATACTGGTTCGATCCAACCAGTCTACGTCCAGTTCTCAAGCCAACCACTTGAGATTTTCCACTATTGTTGTGAGCGGACGACCTTTTAAAACGGAACGCGGCGAAGCGAACAGGGGAAAAAGAAGATTATTATAGATTATTTTATTTGGTTTGATTTTGGAAAATGGGTTTTGTTTATCTTAAGTTAGGAAATTGTAGATTTAATTTGGAAATTGTTTTGTAGAAAACATTTTCCCGTTTTTAACTTAAAGATTTCGAAACCTAAATCTCGAGATCAGTGACAGAGTCACCACCCGGATCAGCTCATCTGGGAGATTCCGGTACAGCTCCCTACCGAGCGCAGACTACTGTACCTAATCCAGAGATTTAGGGTTCGGGCAAATGACTTACTTAACCTCTAGCTTGCTTTCACTTGACAGTTTATATTACCATATTTAATTCACTTTATTATCTTTCTCTAACTCCAATTTGTTTATTTTAATTATCCGATGCTAAAGCAAATGCAAGAAATAAATTGCTGGAAATTAAATCATACATTCAAAATATACTAATAATAATAATAATAAAGGCCGATTATACAACCCAATTGAATAAAAATAAAAACTCTCGTCCTCACTTTACATTCGCCTAATATACATGGAGATATAAAAAAATTACAATCGCCTAAAGTACATGATTAATTCTATTAACTACATATAAAATAAAAGATGAAAAGCTACAAAACAAAGGGGTTAGCCCAATTTACGGCACGCCACAAATAGGACTTAAGTAAGACAGAATGGGATTTTAAGAATTCGGGAACATGCAATTAGGGGAATAACCGGCTCGGCTAGGCTAGCCGGCCCGATTAGACCTAGAAAACATTTTGAAACGTCCTTGTGTTTTTGGTTTTGTGAGAAAATCAGTTTGAAAACAATTTTATTTTCCGGTTTACTTTAATTTTGCATGTGAGGTGGGTCGGTTTTCGGGAGAATTGAGTCTCCGTCGTTTTATTGTTCTAAATGCAAATGCACTGAAAATTAAATCTAAGGTAGTGAATGCACACAACAAGATTCATTTTTGGTGATTTTCTGAATTTTTAGGGATTTTTGGAAAATTTTAGGGATTATTTTGGAAATTCTGCTCTTGGACGAGCACTACAGTCGTACGACTGTAATTACAGTCGTGTGACTGTAAATCAATCCAACTTCAGAATTTCGCCAAAATCATTTGAAATAAAAATTGAAAGAAAACGGCTGGAAATCAAGAACACTCGTACGACTGTATTTATAGTTGTACGACTGTTCATCAACTCAAGAACAGTCGCACGACTATTCTTGATTTCCAGAAACAGAAAACATAAAAAGTGAACAAAAATGCACAAAATCACATCAATTCACCCAGAAAGCACAAAAATAGAAGGAATGAAGAATGTTCACCTTTTTGGCGCTTATCCACCGTAGGATTGACCCCTGGCGTCGCACCAATCCACTCAAATTTGTACTTTTTCCTCTTGAGTCAAGGTTGTGAAGTTATATCCAAATTCTCCAAAATGCTTGGGATTTTTAGAGTTTCTAGTCCGAATTTGATTGAATTTAGAGTGTTAAGTTATTAACCTATTGTTGTCTAACAGATTTTAAACTTAATCACTTAAGAATTATAAAGAAAAAGAAGAGAAAAAGAAGTTTGTGTTTGTGTGGTTTTTCTTTCTTTTTCTTCCCTTTTTCCCAATTCTCTCTCTAAATTCTCTATCTCTAAAAACCGGAAATCCCAAGTGTCCAAAAGTCCCTTCCAACCTCTCTTCTTTTCCTTCTTATCCTGCTTTCTTGCTGTAAGGGGTGGAGCATTAATTGCTCCTCCTCTCTCTTCTATTTTTCTGCTGCAGAGGTATGGGCTTCTGCACCTGCCCCGACATTACAGTCGTACTACTGTAATTTAATTACAGTCACACGACTGTAATGACTGTCGTGTGACACCGCTGCATTTTTTTAAGAAGGAAAATTCTGGCGCTTATAGCTGCCCCTCGCGTGATCAAATTCGACATCCGGATCCAGGCTTAAAATACCTGAGATAATGAATTTGAGAGCACGAATCAAAGCGCTACAAATACAAGAAAGAACCCACTATTGAAATAAGTCGATACAGGGTCTAGGTTCCCCGAGGCGAAGCTGGGGAAGAAATAAGCTGATACCAGGTCTAGGTTACCCGAGGTAATAAAGGTGGAATGCGGATAGGCCGATACCGGGCCTAGGTCACCCGAGGCAAAGGAAAGTGAAATATGGATTATGGATTGGCCGATACCGGGTCTAGGTTACCCAAGGCAAAGGAAAGTGTTGAAATAAGCCGATACCGGGTCAGGTTACCCGAGGCAAAGGAAGGAGGTGAAATAAGCCGATACCGGATTTAGGTTACCTGAGGCAAAGGAAGGAGGTGAAATAAGCCGATACCGGGTTTAGGTTACCCGAGGTAAAGTTTGCTGGGGATATGGAATGAAGCCGATCTGGACCGATGCCGGGTTTATGTTACCCGAGGTGGATTTGCTAGAGATGTGATGCTGGAGCCGATCTGGGCCGATGACGGGTTTAGGTTACCTGAGGCAAAGGAAGGAGGTGAAACAAGCCGATACCGGGTTTAGATTACCTGAGGCAAAGGAAGGAGGTGAAATAAGCCGATACCGGGTTTCTGTTACCCGAGGCAAAGTTTACTTGGGAAATGGAATGAAGCCGATCTGGACCGATGTTGGGTTTTTGTTACCCGAGGTGGAGCTGCTAGAGATGTGATGCTGGAGCCGATCTGGGCCGATGCCGGGTTTAGGTTACCCGAGGTGGATCTGCTGGAGAACTTGAGATGAAGCCGATCTGGGCCGATACCGGGTTTACATTACCCGAGGTGGATCTGTTAGAGATGTAAAGCTGTGGATGATGAGTTCCTGCATTTGAAATGGCAAGTCTTCATTCCTTGATCGAGAGATTTTGAACAAAAATTTTTTCCCCTTTGATCAAGAATGAAGACTAGCTGGGGATGAATGATTTGTGTATGCTATGTATGCATGTATAATGATATATATGCACATGGAGATTAATTGATGCATTTCTTATTGTTCGTGCAAGATTGATATCCCTCCTTTCTACTGGGGAAGGCATGTTTTGCCCCTGGCTGGTGGAAGGTGCTCTTTGCATAAGGCTTCCCCTTGTTGAAGATATATGTGAGGACTGCTGAGGAAATGAGATAATTGCTATGGATGCGTGACGATGCTGGGGAAAAAGATCATAGTATCCTTTGTAAACATTCCGCTAGGGAGTGATATGGAGGATCCTATTGGGGAGATAATGGGAAGACTTGGCTTCTCATCCCTGTAATTAGTGACTCTGGAAGTGCTCTAAATTTTGCCTGGGTTGCCCAATACGGGTTTTCAGCCCAGCGAGCTGCTCTAATTTTTGCCTAAGGCGCCTTTTCGGTTTTCACCCCAGCGAGCTACTCTAATTTTTGCCTGGGACACCTTTTCGGTTTTCACCCCAGCGAGCTACTTTAATTTTTGCCTGGGGCGCCTTTTCTATTTTCATCCCAGCGAGCTCTCTGTTTTTTCTTTTAAAGTAAAAACCAATTGAAAAAGCAAGTTCTTGGACAATCACTGTCGCTCTTCGGAAAGCTGAATTGGATTTGGAGGACGATAAAAGATTTCATATTAGATGTATTTAGTGAATTTTCATCGTTAAACAACATAATATGTTTGACCAGTTAAATACAAATTCTTTCTCTAAGTGGATGTTTAAGCATGATAACTTTGTTTATGCATTTCGTCATAACCATTGCAAATATATTTAACAAACATTTCACTTTATTGATGACATCAAAATAAGTACATTTGAAAAGGTTAATTCCCAGATGGTATACATTCCACATAGAGCCAGAATCCGTCATCAATCGTCCCTTTCGGATTTTCCGACTGATCATTTTCTCTCTTGTCTTAATTTTTGCCTAGGTCGCTCTTTCGAGTTTTCAACCTAGCAGACTTCTTTCTTTCTTTTATTCACACATGATAAAGCTTCAACCGGTCTTGGTTGATAGGGTTGGTGAATTCATTTCCCTCCATGTCCATGATGCTGACACCACCTTTTGATAACACCTTCTTCACCACATAGGGTCCTTCCCAATTAGGTCTGAATTTTCCTCGAACATCAACATTTGAAGGCCTTAACTGCTTTAGCACTAAGTTTCCTACTTTCAACTGCCGCTTGGAGTACTTCACATTTCGGTATAATCCCTGGCCATTCTGCATTGGTACATCTGTAAATGATCCAGTGCTTTCAGTCTCTTTTCATCTAGTGCTGCTAACTGTTCGTATCTAGCTTGAACCCATTCAGTTTCTGGTAACTAAGCTTCCAGGGCAACTCTGAGTGATTTGAGCTCTATCTCCACTGGCAATACTACTTCCATACCATATACCAAGGCATAAGGAGTTTCTCTTGTTGGTGTTCGGACACTGGTTCTGTAACCCCAAAGAGCATATGGCAGCTTATCAGCCCAATCTCTGTAGGTGGTCACCATCTTTGACAAAATCTTCTTTATCGCCTTATTAGCTGCTTCAACCGCACCATTAGCTTGCAGTCTGCATAGAGAAGATTTATGATGCTCAATACCATGTTCTACAAGCAGCTCAGCTCTTGCCCTTTGAAACTGCACCCCGTTGTCAGTCATTATGTGATGGGGAATTCCATACCGGGCAAAGATGTTCTTTTGGATGAACTTAACCATTTGTTTAGCTGTTACATTAGTAAAGGATTCTGCCTCCACCCATTTTGAGAAGTAGTCGACTGCAACAACTATGAATCTGTGTCCATTAGACGTTGCAAGATGAATTTTGCCAATCACATCTATCCCCCATGCTGAGAACGGCCAAGGGGTTGCCAGGTTCTGCAATTCAAGTGGAGGAAGAGGACTGATGTCCGCATATATCTGACACTCGTGACATCTCTTCACTTTTCTTATGCAATCTGCTTGCATAGTCATCTAGAAGTACCCTTGTCTCATTATCTTCCTAGCCATAGTTAGTCCATTCATGTGTAGCCCACAGGAGCCTGCATGTACTTGCTGCATCACTGCTTCTACTTCCTGCTCTGTCAGACACCTCAGAAGAACACCATTTACTGTTCTCTTATATAGCTTATCTTCAAAGATTTTGAATTGACTACCTACCTTCCTTAATGACATCTTATCAGTAACACTAGCTCCCTCTGGGTGTTTTCCTTCTTTTACATATTGGTAGATGTCGAAGAACCATGGCTTTTGTTCAGCTATTAATTCCATTACTTCGTGTATTTCGAAGCAGGGTCGTTTGGAAGTTACCATAACCAGTGGCTGGACCTGAGTTTCTTCTGGATTTTCCCACATAGAAGATAGTGTTGCTAGAGCATCAGCCATCTTATTCTCATCCCTGGGGACATTTCTGAATTCACATTGGCCAAATAATTCTCTTTTGAACTGTATCAGCTCCAAGTAAGGCCATAAGGCTTCCTCTTTCAATTCCCATTCGCCCTAAGCTTGCCTGATCACCAAAAGTGAATCTCCAGTGATTAAGATGTCATTTGTCCCTAGGATTAACAGAGCTTCCATCCCAAATAGGCATGCCGCATACTCTGCCCCGTTATTGGTTATGGGAAAATTCAGCCTCTTTGATAAAGGGATGATTTCACCATCTGGCGTTGCTATTAGCACCCCGATTCCAGCACCCTTTCTGTTCACTGCACCATCGAAACACATAACCCATCTTTTTAATTCAACCATCGCTAACTGTTCATCTGGGAACTCCAAATTCTCAGTGTTATCTGATTCCAGAGGTTGATTTGCTAGAAATTCTACCACGGCTCACCCTTTGATGGTTTTCTTAGTGATGTACTTGATATCAAATTCCGATAAGAGTAACAGCCATCTGGACAACTTTCCAACTAGCACCAGTGCTTCATACAGATACTTCATTGGATCCACCTGTGAGCGGACGACGCGTTTTCGACGGGACGTGGGACTCCCTTTCGGAAGGGGCGCCTTGATTTCGAGCGGGGCCCTCCCTCGCGTGAGGTTTTTGGATTGGAAATTCGTTTTTTGGAAAAGCGGATTATTTTGAAAAAGAATCGAGACCTAAATCTCGATAAAAAGTATAGGAGTCGCCACCCGGCTCAGCTCAACCGGGAAATTACAGTGTAGCTGAACCAAAGCGGGAACTGCCACACTTTTCAGAGATTCGGGTCCGGACAAGTCCCTTATTTCATGTCTAATTTAAATATTATTGCCAATGTTCTATTTACGACACTTTAAATTGCTAAAGGTTGATTTTTATTAAATAATACATGCGGCGTACATACAAGATAATAATACAAAATATAAGTCAAGAGGATAAATATTTAAGAGCTTACAACCCAATCGAAAGAAAAATAAAACTCTCGCCTCACTGATACAACCGCCTATATACACGAGAATCTAGAAAAAATTACAACCGCCTAAATACACGATTTAATTCTATTAAATACAAATAAAAAGAAAATTAAAATAAAGATAAAAGCTGCAAAACAGAGTTAGCACAATTTATACGGCACACCATAAATAGGACTCAAGTAGACAGAATTGGGGAATTAGGATTTGGGGTCATGCAATCGGGGGTAACCGGGTCGGCCCGGCCGGCCGGCCCGGTTGGACCTGGAAAACCATTTTGAAACGTCCCTGTATTTTTGGTTTTGTGGGAAAATCATTTTTTGAAAACAACTTTCCGGTTTATTTTAATTTAGCATGCAAAAGTGGGTCGGTTTTCGGGAGAACCGGGTCTCCGTCGTGGTTTTGTTCTAAATGCAATTTTACTAAAAAAAAAAATAAATCTAAGGTCGTGATGCGCACAACAAAATTCATTTTGATGATTTTTGGGGTTTTCTTATTTTTCTGATTTTCTGAAATTTTCTGATTTTTATGAAATTTCTTGGATTTTTGGGATTTTCTTTGGATTTTAGGGATTTTTTAGGGATTTCTGCTTCTGGCCGAGGACTACAGTCGTGCGACTGTACTCCTGGCTAGGCAGAAATCGCAAAAAAAAAACCCCTAAAAAAAAAACCTGAAACTGGGAAAATAAGCACAGTCGTACGACTGTAGATGATTTGGCACGACTGTAATTACAGTCGTGCCCCTGTTCTTGTTTCAAGAACAGTCGTACGACTGTTCTTATTTTTCCAGAAATAAAAACGCAAAAACTTGGATAAAAAGACACCAAACACAAACAAATCACCCAGAAAGCTGGAAAAAAGGTTGAGTCAAAGGTTATTTACCTCCTTGGTGACGATCCACAGCTGGAATGACCCCTGGCTACGCACCAATCCACGTGAATTCGCTCTTTTTTCCTTAGGAAGTCAAGGTTGCAAAAAGGGTCCAAATAATTCCAGAAAAGTCACAGATTTGTGTTTGTTTTTGTCCCAAAATGATTTAGATTCTTAGTGTGAGTGTTAACCTAGGATTTCTACTTCGTTTTAGTGATTAACAACAAGAAATTAAAGAGAAAAGGCAAGAAGAAAGCAATGAGTTGATTATCTCTCTTCTCTCTTTTTCTCTCATTAAAAGTTTGATTTCTGGCCAAAAAGTCCCCAAAATCTGGTTCTCCTCACTTTATATACCTCCCCACTAACCCGGAAATCTTGAGCATTTAATGCTCAAGATTTCCCTTCTTCTCCAAGTCAAAGGGAGTATGGGCAGCAACCTGCCCCCGAAAGTACAGTCGTACGACTGTAGCAAAATCCCACGACTGTATTTTACAGTCGTGGGTCAACGGTCAACGGCACATTTTATATATATATATATATATAAGAAAATTTCGTGTTCACAGGCTGCCCCTCGTGTAGATGAAGTCCGATTTCCGAAACGGATTTAGGTACACGACAAAGAACACGAAATCACATGGATATGCAAGCGCAGTTTTCGCAGGTGAACTGCAGGTGACTTTGGTAGTCAGGTGGTCCATATGCCTTTTGCATGAGGATGACACCGAGAGTACAAATGACTTTTGGAGTCGGGCGGTTCCCTACGATGGCTTTCGTGCAAGGATGATGCCGAGATGGAATGACTTTTGGAGTCAAAAGGCTGTGTATGGCTTGTCATACCGAGCCAAAAAAAAGCATGTGATGTGTGTTTGATGAACGTATTTATTCCTTGATCGATAATTTTGAAACAAAAATTTTTGCCCCTTCGATCAAGAATAAATACGGGAATGCATGTCATGGTTGCCTTTTATAGTCGTGCGGGACTGGATTTAAGAATACAAGATGTGATAGTCGTGTGCGACTGGCGCACTCAACGGACTGACACGGGATTTTTGGTTCCCTTTTAAAGTCGTGGGGGACTATAATTTTAGTGTGAATGCATGACGATCGCGTGCGACTGGGCGCACCCGACGGACTGAAATCGGATCTAGGTTCCCTTTTAAACTCGTGGGGGACTACGATTTTTGTGCGAATGTAACGGCCGGATGTGGCTTGGCACGTGGGGCGCGTTGAAAATGCAGCCTGGTGAAATTATACTTACATTGAATTTTTCACGGCTTTCTCAGGTTTCGTGCCCCTTGGGTGAGGCGGACCGTCGTTGAAATAAATTAGTCGTCGCTGGATTAGTCCTGCAAAATTACTGAAATACCCCTGTGGGGAATATTTACACATCAGATAATGAAAATAGGGTTTAAAGAATAAATAGGAAAAAAAATTGAAAATTTCCCCCCTTTTTTCCACTACAGTCGTGCGACTGTATTCAAATTTTGAATACAGTCGTACGACTGTAGACGAAGTACAGTCGTACGACTGTACTTCGAGGGCAGAACAAAATAAAGGGGCGGTTTCCGCCCCTTTCTCTCCCATTCCTTCAAACTCCAAAAACTCTTCTTCTTCCTCTCTCTGAAACCGATCCCAACCTTCAAAATCTCTTCAAAATGTTGAAGAAAATGGGAAAGAAACTGAAAAAGATCCAGAGTAACACAGTTCCAGAACCCAATAACCCCAATGAGATCTCTTTTGTGGGGATTGCGCAAGGATATGGGCACCCACTTTACATGGACCATTTCGGGATTCGTTTCGGGATGGAGATCCCGATTCTACTAGCGATGGACTCCCACTTGTCCATTACACAGGTTGGTACCCGATTCCAAGGCCTTGATTTTGAGTTTTCCAATATGTTTCCTTTTGCATTTTTGGAATTGATTTGCATGATTTACTGCTTTCTGGGTTGAATTGATTGAGTAGAATGCATGCTAGGAGTCTCCTGTAGTCAAAAGAAACAAGAAACTAGGAAAAACGAGGTAGAAATTGTGAAAATTGGACGAATTTTGAATTTTTTCTGCAGGGATATGAACAGTCGTGCGACTATTCATGCCAACGATGAACAGTCGTACGACTGTGGGCACTACAGTCGTGCGACTGTAGTTACGCTCGTGCAAAGCGTACTACAGTCGTACGACTGTAGCAAGAAAATTTGGCTTTTAAAATTTTGTTTCGATTAATTTTGCTATGTTACTATTATGCAAAATCTGAATGCATGTGTGTTGTACTTCCCCATAATGCAGGTACACAGGATTGCTGGCAGCGGGAATCTCTCTCTGCTACGGGTCTGGTGGGATCCACTTCCCGAGCCCGTGCGGGCTCGGGTTAGGCTCCTAGGGCTTGAGTCTTTCGTCTTGTCCTTGCCCACGAGCACACCGCATACCACACACGCCGTGCTGACGGCTCTCTGTGAGAGATGGGTCTGTACCACCCACACCTTCCACCTGCCCATCGGGGAGTTCACCGTCACTCTCTCGGACTTTGTAGCGATTACAGGCTTCGGGTTCGGCGGGACCCCTATCATCTTCAACTGCAGCTTGACTCGGCACCAGCAGGTGGATACCTACATCAGGAGGTTGATTGGCTGCGCCCCTGAGAAGGGGAAGATCCTATGCTCCTGGGTGGAGGCTTATTGGGCCGCCCGTACAGTCTCGACTGAGGAGGATGTAGAGCAGTACACCAGAGCCTACGTGCTCGTCCTCCTATCCTGTACGCTATTCCCCACTGGGCAGAGTACTTGTAATCTGACTCTGCTTCCCACGCTGGTGGACTTGGCTGCTTTCCCATCTTTAGATTGGGCACGGGCTGCACTAGGGCAGCTATATTACGGGCTGGATTTGTGTGCTCGATGAGCGCAGCAGGAGATCCTGGGCTTCTGGTTTGGCCTTCTGGTATTGTCTCTTTTCTCTCCCTTCTCCCTTTTTTTTTTTTACATGTATTATTATTTTTATTTTTTTTTATAACTACAGATCTGGGCGTTCGAGCATCGCGTGTTGGAGCCGCCCGAGTTGAGGGACGTCCAGGGCGATGTCCGTCCGACCGTTCTGCATTGCTGGATGCAGGGGTGGCAGGGTACTACCCGTGATATAGAGGAGGTGCGGCAGGGTTTGCTTGATACGACCTGGGGGAGGGTAAGTAGAGAAAACTCGTTAGTAAGAAAACTTGAACAACTTTTGTTTACCTGTGCTGAATTTCTTTTATTGCACTTCTTATAGATCCGGCACCACCCTTGGGAGAATCTGGGTGTCATCACCCTTCTTGTTCAGTGCTCCGCACGCTTCGACCACCGCCGATTCGTCATGGAAAGCCCTATGTCCCAAGAGTGGTACTTGGGCGAGCGCCTCTTCCTCTCCGACTACATCGATGGTCCAGTTGGCCGGCTTGTGCCCCCGCCGCTTCCACAGGGACTCTTCTGGCCGCATCTGGTGGATCCCATGCAATACCCCGATATATTCGGAGAGGGGTATAGTGTAGACCCCGTGGATGGAGACTATTTGACTTATATCCAGCAGTGTTTACTGCCTGCTGCGGGTGTCACGCCAGCGGCTCCTCCTCCTCGTCCTCACCAGGTATTCATTCATTTTTCATTTTTTCATTTTTTTTTTGACTTTTCATTCTCTCTGCAGGTTAAGAGACGTAGGGGAACCGGGTCTTCTCAGCCCAGTGGCCCGGCCGGCGAGAGTGTTGGTGTGGCTACAGCCCCACCCTGTCCATGCAGGCAGCGCCACAGCTTCGGCTTCGCAAGCCGTCGGTGCTAGTGGTGTAGTGGAGGGCCGCTTAGTGTCTGAGCTTAGGGCCGGCTTCACTCTGATAGGGTTGGATGGCACCCAAGCTTATACGACATGGAGCATTCCTCGTGAGGAACCAGCTATGTTCTTTCCAGAGGACACCACCCACGTAAGTCTTTTTTTTTTATCTCTGATATTCTCTAGGTTCGGCGAGCTGATGTGGAAGAGATAGCCTACCGGTACAAAGGTCTAGGAGACTTCTTAGTCCGGGGAGAATGGCGTTTGGGCGGTAAGCATCCTGTGTTTCCTGCATCATAATTTATGTAATGCATAAATGCGTATATATGTATGTATGAATGTTGATTTATGCTGTCGACTGCAGTCCCGAGTCAAGATGTTCCGAGAGCAGGCCAGGGAGGCTGCTTCTGCCGTGGCTCAGGCCCAGACTACGAACCAAGAGGTGGATAGGGTGAGAGCCGAGATAGCCAGGCTGCAGGTTGGGATGGCTCGTCTGCAGGCGGACTTTGACTCCTACAGGGCTACACATCAGAGTGAGTCTAAGGAGGAGGAGGATGATGAGGGGCAAGATGAGAGCTAGATGGAGTGTCTTGCTCTTCTTATTTGTTGTCTTTATAGTTTCTTGCCTTTTGTATTGAATTTTTAGACACATTGCGAATTGCACTTTTTATATTATGGGATTTGCTTTTGCTTCATTAATATTTGGAAATTCACTCTTCTTCTTTTCCTTCTTCAATTTTTTGCTTCTTTTTATCCAAGCTTTTACAATTTTCTAGAATCATTACAAGACTCTGATTGGCTTAAATTGAAGCCTTTCGGGTTGTGGAATCTCAAGGCCTATTACAAACACTCGTGGAACATCGAGTTGTTGAATGCCTGTTATCGCTTCAAGGATCCAGTAGACAACATTTTCCGCTTCTCATGCCAAGAGCTCTGTCCCTTATATGAAGAGTTCAGTGCTATCTTGAACATCCCTTGCCACAAAGGAATGGACATCGCCGTCCCCGAGTTCACTTTTGGTAGCATTTCCTCCTTGGTGAGCTTGTTCGGGCTTCCCAATCCCGAGGTGGAAACTTTATTTGCTACTGGTTCCCCTTTTCCTGGGTTGAGTTCGGACTCCGTACTGGGATGGTGTATCAATGCCCCTAGGGACCACATGAGCTGGGCCTCCATGGTTAGTCTGTTACTGGTGAGCCGGTATTTCTGCGGTCCTAGTGATGGGGTTGTCTCCTTCAGGGCTGTCTCCCTTATCTCTCAGATGGCTGCGGGAGCATCTCCAGCTCCTTTCGTACTTGCTGAGACACTGATTAGTTTGCATGCATCTAAGACAAACGGCGTTCTCCATATTGGCCCTCACCTCACACTGCTCCAGGTGAAATTCCTTATTGTCTGGTGTATTTCTGGGTCGAATGAACTTCTAACCCTTGCTTTCCATCAACTGCAGATCTGGTTGTTGGAGAAACTATCAATTCTTAAGATTCCGAGAGGGAACTTCAAGAAATACCACCCAGCCAATCTCAGGGAACAAGGCTTCTCCATTGACTCCTATACCGATATGTCCGCTGATGAGTGGGGCGTTTGGCTATCTTGCCTGACTGATGACCAGATTAGGTGGGTGTGCCCCTGGTGGAGGATTACCCACATGATTGTGGAGATGTGGGCACATGGTGTGCAGTTGTTAGGACAGACCAGAGTGACATTCTATTCTCCGAGTCGCCTTTGCTGTCAGTACGGTCATCTGCAGGATATCCCCCAGCGATCTTGTGTCACCAATTGTAAGGAGTATACTGCCGCTTAGCCAGATCACATCAGACTTCACTGGGCTAAAGATACCCATCGTGTGCGGTTGAATTATGCCTGTCTTGCCCCTACAGAGACAGATGATCGTTACAAGCAGTGGCTGGCTGAGACCCAGGATTTACCGACTCGTGAGGCGCGTGAGAGTGTGACCTTCCGCTGGCTGACTCCTTCTGAGGCCGCTAGACCACTTGCTATCAAGAAAAGGAGAGTATAAAGGGAAAAAAGTGATTTTCATTATCATGCATGTATTGGCTACCATTATTATTATTTATATACATCTTTTCTATTATTGATGCAATCTCTTTTTTTTTTTTTTTTTTTGCCTTAACTTTTGCTTAAGCCGCCCTCGCGGGTTTTCGACTTAACAGGTTTTTTTTTTTTTTTACAAATGGATGATATTCGCAATTGCACACTTAGGCGTCTAAATGTCCTTGTTTATCCGGATGTTTCGACAAATGTATCATGTAACATACTCTAAACATTCATGCAATATGTTGAGCATAATGCACTCCATTAATGAAAATTAATTATCGCATCAATTGAAAATTTTAAACTTGGTACATATCTCGAACGAACTCATTCCTGTTATCAACCACCCTATACAGGTTTTCTGGTCGATAAGCTAACCCTCGTAGCCTTAACTTTTGCTTAAGTCGCCCTTACGGGTTTTCGACTTAACAGGCTTCTTTCTTTTTTTTTTACACATGGTAGCGCTTGAGGTGATCTTGATTAATCGGGTTGGTAAACTCGTTGCCATCCATATCCATAATCTTCACTACCCTTGGAGAGTATTTTCTTTACCACATACGGCCCTTCCCAATTAGGTTTGAATTTGCCCCTTGCATCTGTGTTAGTCGGTCTCATTTGCTTCAACACTAGATCTCCCGCTTTCAGAGGCTGTTTCTGACGACGAACCCGTCGATTATAGGCCCTAGCCATCCTTTGGTGATACATCTGTAGGTGATCCAGAGCCTTGAGACGCCTTTCATCGACCATAGCCAGCTGTTCAAATCTCACCTTTACCCATTCTGTTTCAGGCAACTGGGCTTCTAAGACCGTCCTTAGTGACTTCAACTCCACTTCAATAGGAAGGACTGCTTCCATCCCATAAACCAGCGAATAAGGTGTTTCTCCAGTCGGCGTTCTAACACTGGTTCTGTACCCCCCACAGAGCATAAAGTAATCTATCTGCCCAATCCCGGTAAGTTGAGGTGGTCTTGGACAAGATCTTTTTAATAGACTTGTTTGCCGCCTCTACTGCTCCATTGGCTTGTGGCCTATAAGGGGAAGACTTACGATGTTCCACGTTGTACTCCTCGAACAATTCAGCTGTAGCACCTTGAAATTGTACTCCGTTATGAGTCACCACGTGATGTGGTACTCCATATCTTGCAAAGATGTGCTTCTTTACGAACTTAGCCATGTTCTTAGCTGTGACCGTGACATAAGACTCGGCTTCAACCCACTTAGAAAAATAATCGACTGCCACTACAATGAATTTATGACCGTTCGATGCTGGAGGCCGAATTTCACCAATTATATCAATACCCCATACTGCAAACGGCCAAGGAGTCATAAGATTTTGCAATTCCATAGGTGGAAGATGGCTGATGTCCCCGTAAATCTGGCATTCATGGCACTTTTTCACTTCCTCTGCACAGTCTGTCTGCATGGTAAGCCAAAAGTACCCTTGTCTCATGATCTTCTTTGCCAGAGCTAATCCATTCATATGCGGGCCACAGATCCCTGAATGCATTTCTTGCATAACCTTCTTGGCTTCTGCTTCCGTCAGACACTTCAACAACAATCCATCCGCGGTCCTTCTGAAAAGCTGTCCGTCAAACCATCTGAACTGAGCTGCCAACTTTCTTAAAGTAGTCTTATCTGATGCATCCGCTTTCTCTGGATATTGGCCATTTTGCAGAAAGTCAGCTATATCTTGGTACCAGGGCTTATCGTCTGCAACTAAAGCCAGGACCTTGCTAGAACGATGAAACGGTGTTTTAGCTGTCTCCAGGATCAAAGGCTGCATCGGTGCTTTCTAAGGTCCTTCCCACATGGATGACAAGGTAGCTAATGAATCCGCCATCTGATTATCATCTCTAGCCACATGCTTGAACTCAATATGTCCGAATACTCTCACCATTTCCCACAAAGTCTCCAAGTATGGGTGAAGTGATTCTTCTTTGATTTCCCATTCCCCGGTGGCTTGACGGATTACCAACAGCGAATCTCTGACAATGGTCACATCATTTGCCCCTAGTGAGATGAGGGCATCAATGCCAAATAAACAGGCTTCATACTCTGCGCCATTGTT
Source organism: Euphorbia tirucalli (assembly GCA_039660915.1). Classification (NCBI taxonomy): domain Eukaryota; kingdom Viridiplantae; phylum Streptophyta; class Magnoliopsida; order Malpighiales; family Euphorbiaceae; genus Euphorbia; species Euphorbia tirucalli. The sequence continues at coordinate 46,773,527 of CM077636.1, forward strand.
AGTCACTGGGAATTCTAGTCGTTTTGACAAAGGAATTATCTCTCCCTCAGGAGTTACAATGATTACTCCAAGGCCTACCCCTCTCTTGTTTACAGCTCCATCAAAATGCATAATCCATTTCCTGATCTCCACTTCTACCAAGGCCAAATGTTCGTCCGGAAATTCTAGGTTTTCTACATAATCAGATTCAAGCGGCTGATTGGCCAGGAACTCAGCCACTGCTCTCCCTTTGATCACCTTCTTCGTCACATACTCGATATCGAACTCTGATAACAAAAGCAACCACCGGGACAATTTCCCTGTCAAGGATGGGGCAGAGCAGAGATATTTCATTGGATCAACTTTTGCCACAGCTTGCATTTTGTAGGATTGGAAATAGTGTCTCAACTTCTTCGTAAGCCAGACCATAGCAGTGCAAGTTTTCTCCACCACAGTGTACCGAGTTTCGTAATCTAGCAGCTTCTTACTGAGGTAGTAGATAGCATGCTCTCTTTTGTCGTCTTGTTCTTGAACCAACATTGCCCCTATGGAAGTTTCTTCAATGGCTAAGTACAGAGTCAAAGGTCTTCCCAGAGTTGGGGGCTTCAACACTGGAGGATTGATCAAGTATTCTTTGATTCTATCAAATGCAACCTGACACTGGTCATTCCACACAACGGGTTGTTCCTTTCGAAGAAGCTTGAAAATGGGCTCACAGACCGTGGTCAATCTGGCAATGAACCTGCTGACATACTGAAGTGACCCCAGAAAAGATCTGACTTCTTTCTCTGTTTTCGGTGCTGGCATATCTCGAATTGCTTTGATCTTATCTGGGTCCATCTCAATGCCTTTCTGACTGACAATGTGCCCCAATAGCTTACCCGATGAAACTCCGAAAACACATTTCTTTGGGTTGAGCCGCAGGTTATACTTCTCAATCCGGGTCATAAATCTATCCACGATAGCAGGGTGCTCTTCCCGGGTCATAGACTTCACCAGCATATCATCAACATACACCTCGACTTCTTTATGGATCATATCATGTAGCAATGTCGTGACCGCCCTCTGATAGGTTGCCCCAGCATTCTTCAACCCAAACGGCATCACTCTGTAGCAGTACACCCCCCACTCAGTGATGAAGGCCGTCTTGATTTTATCAATGACATTCATTAAAATTTGATTATATCCCGAGAAACCATCCATGAACGAGTACATAACTGCCCTTACTGCACTGTCAACCAGAACATTGATGTGAGGAAGTGGGAAGTCATCCTTTGGAGAGGCCTTATTCAAATCCCGATAATCCACACAAACTCTGACTCTTCCGTCCTTTTTGGCAACTAGGACTATATTGGCTAACCATTCAGGGTAATCCACCACCTCCAGGAAATTGGCCTTAATCTGCTTTACTACTTCTTCCTTGACTTTCTCAGCCCACTTTGGACGTAGATGCCTGAGCTTCTGCTTTACTGCGCTGAACTTGGGATCAATCGGAATTCTATGCTCTGCTATTTCTCTGTCAACCCCTGGCATATCGCCGTAAGACCAAGCGAACGCTCCCACATGCTTTTTGAGTATCTTTGTCAATTCTTTCTCTTCTTCAGGATTGAGTTCGTTAGAGATAGATACCATTTTAGGATTTTTAATTGTGCCCAAATTAATTTCATGTAATGCAGTGTCATGAATGCTGAACACATTGAATGAATGATTGCATGTATGTGCAGAGCCATTAGGTAAAACATCACACAAATAAGCAAAGTTAGATTTCATTTCATTCATCACCTTAAAAGCGGAATTGTTCATATCAAGTACATAGGATAAGTTTACAAAGAAATCATTTTCTTCCTCCACATGCGGAGGGTCTTCTGCAGTAAGGTCTTCCGGATCAGCAGGCTCTTTTTCGAACAAGTCACTCAAATCAGCTTCAAGAGTTTCTTTCTGTGCTTCAGATAAGGCATCTTCTTCCACCTTCGCTTTCCCTTTAGCCATCATCTTGGTGAGTTCAGCAATAGCTTTTTCCACTAATTCTGCCTGTCCTGAAACAGCTTCCTTCTTCACAGGGCTCTCTTTTAACACTTTCTTCAGCAATTCAGCAAATGCTTTGGTAATGGCGTCCACCAGGGGGTCTGTATCTTCTTTTGGTTGCTCCTCCGGGATGATAGGAGCCACCACTTCAGCTTGGCTTATTGGAGAAGGACTAATCTCCTTCACACCTTCAGGCTTAAGCATTTCTTCCACCGAACCGACCCCATATTTCGAGAAATCAATGACATCAGCAAAGATCTCAAACCCGGGGACTGTTTCCCCATCGATAATCATCGGTTCCGGCTTATCACCATATGGCCCACCGCTGGCTCGAACAAAAGTGTCCAAGAGATGGACTTTCTTTGTCTCCGGGATCCCTTTCTTTTCGGCACCTTTGTAACCAAGACCCCCTCGGTGTGATTGGCCCACAGTGATATCAAACTTTGCGACCCCTTGCTGATGGACTCCTAGCCCCCTTCCTGGGATGAAATTCTGCTTCTGAAAATACTTATGGATCCACGGGGAAAACATCAAGTCTCTCTCCTTGTGTTCTGAGACAACCGCCACCTGGAAGCCGGTCAGAGGCTGTTCAACTGACTTTAATGCTGCTACCATAGAAGATTCATCTGCCTCAAGAGTCACAATTTTTCCTCCCATTGGAATTTTCACTTTTTGATGCAGGGTTGATGGCACACATCCCAATGCATGGAACCAGGGCCTTCCCAAAAGCAAGGAAAAAGTCACCGGAATGTCAATGACAGTGAACAGCACAGTCGATTTAACTTCCCCAATTGACACTTCCACCTCGAAGGTACCAATCACAGTACGCTTGGAATCGTCATAGGCCCGGATCACCGTGTTAGACCGTGACAATGCTTCTTCAGACAGGTGGAGACTGGGTAATACTTTCAAAGGACAGATGTTCAGTGCTGAGCCATCATCAACCATCACACAAGGTAATGTTTTGTCCATCATTTCTACTTTCAAGTACAACGCACGATTGTGATTAGTTCCTTCCGGTGGCAGGTCATCATCAGTGAAAGTGATCCCCTTGGGATTGTCAGGTTGCGGATTACTTGTACTTCCAATTGCCATGCACATCTCCTCAGGAGACATTAATGGATTTGCATCCATTTCCATAAGCTTCTTCACCACTGTAGCTCGGTGTCTTTGGGACTCCATAAGCAAATGCCACACAGATGCACGTGCAGGCATCTTTTTGAGTTGCTCCACTACCAAGTCTTCTTTCTCATTCACTTTGATGGGCAAATAATCCTGAACCGGTGCTTCTACCCTCTTACTCGGCTCCCCTAACCGTTGCGGCTCGGGTTGGTATACCCTTCCACTTCTTGTGACATTATTCACAGGAGCATCCTCTTTCCTTATATGCATCCCATCCTTGGTGCAGACAGGATAGACAGGTGTTGTCCGGTTCAGAGGCTTGGGCCTACTCATCAACTCAAATTCGTCCGCATCATCATCTAATTCTACATCATCCAAATTCACAGGTTTGCTCTCCTCCACAGACGACTCAACATCTTCGCCCACTACCACTTGAATCGTGGGATTCGCCCTTACAATCTGTGCTAAGACAAAGTTAGGAGACAAAACCGATTGCACCATATTCACCCTTCTTTCAAACTGAGGCAGTGGATTACTCTGAACATTGGGCTTTGAACGAGGCGCTTCTATCTTCTTTTCATCAATCAACTGCTGAATTGCCTTTTGCAAGGCATGGCACTCATTGGTTCGATGCCCCTTGGTAACATGATAAGAGCAAAAGTTGTTTTTGTCCGCCTCGGCCGGAGGCGTGTACGGCTTCAGGCTTTGAAGAAAACCCAAATTTCTGCACTTCAGAAAAATGAGCCCGAGAGAATCCTCCCAAGGAGAAATCCCTTTTCCAGCTGTTTATTGACTGGACCCTTGTGCAACTGATGCTACCTCTACTTGCTTAACAGGTGCAGGCGGCTGACTCGGCTTAGTGCTTGTTGATGAAGAAGCTACAGGACTGCTATTATTTTTATACCCCGAAGAATATGTCCGGCTTCGGTACCCTCCTCCAGAACTGTTGTGAGCCGGGTCAATCTCATACTTCTCCACCTTGCGAGCCAACTCATGTACTTCTATCCAAGACTGGAACTTATGGTACTTCATCACATTCCGATAAACTTCCAAGCTACCATCAATCAGCTTGACAATCAGCTCGTCTTCCAAGGGCTTCTGATGAGGGAGGATCATCTTATCCATCCACCTTTGATAATATTCAGAAAAGATCTCATTCGGCTTCTGCCTTACCGCCTCTAGATCTTGTAACTTGACCTCCAGCTGTGTGTTGAAACTGAAGTACTTAATGAAGGCATCGGACAGTGCATCCCAGTCGCCTTGTACACCCTCGGGCTGTTTATTATACCATGTGATGGCTCCTCCTTCCAAAGTAGTGGGGAACAATCCCAGTAATTGATTCATGGTAAGCCCTGCCATAGTCATAATCCGCACATACTGATTCAAATGGGCCGTGGGAGGACTTTTCCCAACATACGGCGTAATCCGAGGCATCTGAAAGCCCACAGGCAACATTTCAACCCCTCCGGCTATGAGTGTGGACGGGTCAATGCGCTTGGCAGATTGGATCTTAGAACTGGCACGCAGCTCCGCTATAGTTTCTTCTATCTCCTTCATCTTTCTCTCTAAAGCAGACTCTACAGGTTGCTCAATATTATCCCTTCGACCCTCTTCAGCATCCGACTGCCCATCATTCAATCTCCCGCCACTACTCTCCTCACGGGCGGCCCTTTCCGATCGCTGATTAGATGATTCAGTCAATGCACTCTGCACTTGGTTCTTTATGAGATTCTTAAGCTCATCAGAATTCATGAATTCTCGAATAGCAGTGGTGGCCATCACGGCAGCAGCAGCTTCAGGTGTGATTGCCATATCTTGAAATCTCTGTTGCAACTGTTCAAATTCCGGTGAAACCCAACACTTAATTCAGATGACACTTCAACCTCCCCAAACTGAATAGACTCCCCAGACTCACTAGATGATGAATCACTGTGCTCTAGCCTCATGAGTCGTCGTCCCGACCGGAGCCAAACTACAAAATATTTCAAACAAAAGTTAGTGAAATATGATCACCCAAAGAGTTATGAACTCTAGGGGATATGCATGTATGCATGGCGTGTTGGATGAATGATATATAGATGTCGTATGAAATGGATTTGCAATACGAACCTTGAATAACTAATCCTTCGGGGATAAAGTACGCATGAACTCCTATTTATGCATGCATATATTGCAATCCAAGCATTAGATGCATTGGATGAGACCTTTGGTGCTCGGGGAGTACCTCGGGTTTTGCGAAATAAGATGAATGTCCTTATTGAACGGGCAGAGTTTCGGCACTCGTGGAGTGCCTCGAATTTTGTGATGTGAAATCGACACGCGCATGGCGCTTGGTCGGGGTTTCGGTGTCCGGGGGACACTTCGGATTTTTGATGATGTGAAGTGAACTCGTGCTTGGTTTGCGAGTGGAACTTCAATACTCGGGGAGTATCTCAGTTTCCGTGCCACAACGTGGAATGAATGCGTTCTTGGTGAACGTGCAGAGTTCCGGCGCTCGGGAAGCGCCTAAACGGTTTGATGTGTAAAATGAATTTTTCGGCACTCGTGGAGTGCCTAAAATGATTTGATGAAATGTGATGAATTTTGTTGGCTCTCGCGGAGCGCCTAAAATGCTTTGATGAAATGCGATGAATTTTTGTCGGCACTCATGGAGCGCCTAATATGCTTTGATGAAATGCGATGAATTTTTGTCGGCACTCATGGAGCGCCTAATATGCTTTGATGAAATGCGATGAATTTTTGTCGGCACTCGTGGAGCGCCTAAAATGCTTTGATGAAATGCGATGAATTTTTGTCGGCACTCGTGGAGCGCCTAAAATGCTTTCCTACTTGGTAGGTAATGTGATGTGTGTGACCCTTGTGGAATTATTCAAGATTCGTATAATGCTTTATGCATGACACGCGTTTCCCATGGCTGCAAAATAAAATGGTTAATGTTCATGACATTCGAATGATGTATGTGAATTAATTAATTTTTCACACGAAGAAAAGATGCATGGCTACAAAAAATGTGGTTAGTGTAAATGTCACGCGAGTGATTAATGTATTTACACGCGAAAGAATGGAAATGGCTGTACAAAAGACGTGGGTTAAAATCATACAAATGCTTTAGATGCGGTATGTTATGTTCGTGAAAAATGTGAATGATGATATGTTGTGGAAGGACAAAAAGACACGTAGCAATTAGCACACGGATGGTATTCCTCCAACCTTATTCCTCCAAGCGTGGTCAGGTCGATAAAATTCTAACCGAGTCCTAGGAGGGGTTCTCTTCGATCACCAACCGGGGATGATGAAGGCACATTTTTATTTTATTCACACATTTTATTTTGGTATCCTAAGGGAATCCAACTAAGGTTGCCTAAATGAGTTCGGTCGAAAGTCGGGATAATATCAAGGCTCCCATAGCAAAATACACTCCTCACTTCTCCCCACTCAAGGGTCCGAACGAAGGGGTTCGTACGAGGCTATGGGTGGTGTTTCGTATTCATGCCCCTAAGACCAAGAGGAACTTAGGCGACACTTCAACGATTCACCGGGCTAAATAGTGGATACCTAACCTAATGCAATAAATGTCTAACTACAAAAATGCATAAAGTGCCATATAAGAATCATCCACTTAATTTAAATTAGACACTTTTCAAGGCTTGTCAAATTCTTTTAAGTTTTTGAAAAACTTTTAAGAAATCCCCAGCAGAGTCGCCACTGTGAGCGGACGACGAGTTTTCGACGGGACGCGGGACTCCCTTTCGGAAGGGGCACCTCGATTTCGAGCGGGGCCCTCCCTCGCGTGAGGTTTTTGGATTGGAAATTCGTTTTTTGGAAAAGCGGATTATTTTGAAAAAGAATCGAGACTTAAATCTCGACAAAAAGTATAGGAGTCGCCACCCGGCTCAGCTCAACCGGGAAATTACAGTGTAGCTGAACCAAAGCGGGAACTGCCACACTTTTCAGAGATTCGGGGCCGGACAAGTCCCTTATTTCGTGTCTAATTTAAATATTATTGCCAATGTTCTATTTACGACACTTTAAATTGCTAAAGGTTGATTTTTATTAAATAATACATGCGGCGTACATACAGGATAATAATACAAAATATAAGTAAAGAGGATAAATATTTAAGAGCTTACAACCCAATCGAAAGAAAAATAAAACTCTCGCCTCACTGATACAACCGCCTATATACACGAGAATCTAGAAAAAATTACAACCGCCTAAATACACGATTTAATTCTATTAAATACAAATAAAAAGAAAATTAAAATAAAGATAAAAGCTGCAAAACAGAGTTAGCACAATTTATACGGCACACCATAAATAGGACTCAAGTAGACAGAATTGGGGAATTAGGATTTGGGGTCATGCAATCGGGGGTAACCGGGTCGGCCCAGCCGGCCGGCCCGGTTAGACCTGGAAAACCATTTTGAAACGTCCCTGTATTTTTGGTTTTGTGGGAAAATCATTTTTTGAAAACAACTTTCCGGTTTATTTTAATTTAGCATGCAAAAGTGGATCGGTTTTCGGGAGAACCGGGTCTCCGTCGTGGTTTTGTTCTAAATGCAATTTTACTAAAAAAAAAATAAATCTAAGGTCGTGATGCGCACAACAAAATTCATTTTGATGATTTTTGGGGTTTTCTTATTTTTCTGATTTTCTGAAATTTTCTGATTTTTATGAAATTTCTTGGATTTTTGGGATTTTCTTTGGATTTTAGGGATTTCTGCTTCTGGCCGAGGACTACGGTCGTGCGACTGTACTCCTGGCTAGGCAGAAATCGCTAAAAAAAAAAACCCTAAAAAAAAAAACCTGAAACTGGGAAAATAAGCATAGTCGTACGACTGTAGATGATTTGGCACGACTTTAATTACAGTCGTGTCCCTGTTCTTGTTTCAAGAACAGTCGTACGACTGTTCTTATTTTTCCAGAAATAAAAACGCAAAAACTTGGATAAAAAGACACCAAACACAAACAAATCACCCAGAAAGCTGGAAAAAAGATTGAGTCAAAGGTTATTTACCTCCTTGGTGATGATCCACAGCTGGAATGACCCCTGGCTACGCACCAATCCACGTGAATTCGCTCTTTTTTCCTTAGGAAGTCAGGGTTGCAAGAAGGGTCCAAATAATTCCAGAAAAGTCACGGATTTGTGTTTGTTTTTGTCCCAAAATGATTTAGATTCTTAGTGTGAGTGTTAACCTAGGATTTCTACTTCGTTTTAGTGATTAACAACAAGAAATTAAAGAGAAAAGGCAAGAAGAAAGCAATGAGTTGATTATCTCTCTTCGCTCTTTTTCTCTCTTTTTCTCTCACTAAAAGTTTGATTTCTAGCCAAAATGTCCCCAAAATCTGGTTCTCCTCACTTTATATACCTCCCCACTAACCCGGAAATCTTGAGCATTTAATGCTCAAGATTTCCCTTCTTCTCCAAGTCAAAGGGGGTATGGGCAGCAACCTGCCCCCGAAAGTACAGTCGTACGACTGTACTTACGTTACAGTCATACGACTGTAGCAAAATCCCACGACTGTATTTTACAGTCGTGGGTCAACGGTCAACGGCACATTTTTTTTTATATATATAAAAGAAAATTTCATGTTCACACCACCTTAGCCACGGCTTATATCTTGTAGGACTGGAAATAATGGCGCAGCTTCTTGGTCAACCAGATCATTGCCACACACGTCTTCTCCACTAGTGTGTACTTAGTTTCATACTCTAGCAGCTTCTTACTGAGGTAGCAAATGGGATACTCTTTTCTATTATCTTACTCCTTGTGAGCACGGGTTTTTTCCCGGTCTCGGTGATGAGAATCCCTTGATTACCTGCGGACCGGACAAGCTTGAATGAGACTTGAAAGCGACTAGAATGCTGCCTGAGGAAGCTCAAATGACCCAAAAACCTAGCTACCCGTGGTCCGAAACCCCCGGAAAGGTCTCCCGAGAGGTCTCTAGGGTTTAGGGTGCATGCCTGAGGTTTCACCTTTTCGCTCCAGTCTTCACTAGAGCTGTACGGCTCTAGTGCACATTAGAGCCGGCCGGCTATAGTGGGTAGGACAGGTTGCCTTGCAAAGTCAGGCAACCTGTCTTGCAAGGGTATGGGCGGAAGAAAAAATCAGAGAGGAATTAATTGAGATATAAAAAGAGAAAGAGAGGAAGAAAAATGGGAGAGACTTTCGGGGTTCTCAGGAGGAAGAAGAAAAGAAAACAGAAAAAAAAGAGAAAGAAAAAGAAAAAGAAAAAGCAAAGAAGAAAAAGAGAGAAAGAAAGAAGAAGAAGAGAAACCGAGAGAAAAAACCCAAAACACTCTCCTTTAACCCTAAATCAATCCTCAATCATTAACAACATCACCAGCATCCTCTACTCTTTGATTCGGGATCATTTCAGCTTGGTTTCGGATGGTTTTGGGTCGTCGGAGGATTCGACCGGTTGAGCTCCAGTGGACATTCTAAAGCTTTCAATCCGTTTCTTGATGCTCCAAGCATCCAAACAATATCCAGGTAACTCTGAGAAACCCTAAAAATTATCTGCATTTGATTTTCTGTTCGCTTATGTTATTTTGATGAAAATCTGGAAAATGGTCTGCCCACTATCGCCGTACGACTGTGTTCCTCAAGAACACAGCCAGCCGGCTATGTTTTTGATGAACAGAGCCGGTTGGCTCTAACCCAGAGCCGACCGACTCTGTTCCTCAGGGACAGATCCTCGATCTGTCCTAATCGGCCGAAACAGCCCGTTTTCCATTTTGATTTTTCTGTTAGGGTCACTTTCAGCCCAGAATCATCCGGATGTGTTTGCATCTTGATTTTCTAATTACTTTACATATGGATAATCTGGGTTTTTAAGTATTTTCCGGGGTTTATTTTATGAGTTTTGGGGTAGTTTCATCCGATTTGGATCCATTGTCCGGCATTTGTGGACCCCCGAACTCTACAAAAATTCCCAGAAAATATTGGAAATAACTAAAATAATATTTTTATAAATGTTTTTGGTGTGTTTATTGCCTTTTAGACCATAGATGGTTTGTATATTTAGGAACCCACATTAACAGAACCCCGAGTTCTGGGATAACCGACCCACAAAAATGGAAACTTGCATGAAACCGAGCCAAATGGTTTTCCACAATTGATTTTCCAGCACAAAATTACAGGGCGTTTCAAAACCGTTTTCCAGGTCTAGCCGGGTCGAACCGGTGACCCCCTAAATGCATGCTCCCAATCCTAAAATCCCCATTCTGTCCTGATTTGAGTCCTACTTGTGTTTATAATATAAATTGCGCTAACCAGTCTGTTTTGCAGAATTTATTTTTTTTTTCCTGTATTCAATAGATTAATTCGTGTACTTAGGCGGTTGTATTTTTAGATTCTCGTGTACTCTAGGCGATTGTAAAAGTGAGGACGAGAGTTTTATATTTTATTCGAGTTGGTTGTATAATCGGCCTCTTTTATTCTTTTGTATATTTGTGTGGATGGTTTAATTTCTTGCAATTTATTTTATGCATTTTTCGCCTTAGCATCGGGTTAATAAAGTAAACAAATTGGGATAGAGAAAAATAATAAATTGAATAAATATGGCTTTATAAATAATAAATGAATACAAGCTTGAGGTTAAGTAGGTAAGTTGCCCGAACCCTGAATCTCTGGATTAGGTACAGTAGTCTGCGCTCGGTAGGGAGCTGTACCGAAATTTCTCGGATGAGCTGATCCAGGTGGCGACTCTGTCACTGATCTCGAAATTGAGGTTTCGAGATCTTTAAGTTATAAAACGGGAAAATATGTTCTACAAAATGAATTTCCAAAATTAACTGAATAGTTTTCCCAACTCAACACAAACAAAAACTTGATTTTCCCAAAACATCATATAAACATCAACTTTCTTCGGTTTTCTAAAAACCCCCCAGCCCGCTTCGCTTCGTAGCGTCCCGTTTTCTTTTCGTGAAAAAGGTCGGTCGCTCACAGTGGCGACTCCGCTGGGGATTTCGATCTTTCTTAAAATGTTTTTCATAAAAACTTAAGGAACTTGGTCAACTATTGAAATATAATCTCGCTTGTATTCATTTATCGATTTATAAGCATCATATTTATTCATACCTTTGCATATCATGACATTTTCTTCTTCTCAACCCCTCGAATACACTGTTTCACCCCGGTTTACCCAAGAAGGTGGCCTATCTCTACCGCCAGGATTGGAGACACCCGACGGGGTAAACCACTCATAGCCCCGCATGACCTTACATCGTGTTCTACGCTGGGGAAGTGTTTATTCGCTATGGGAGCCTGTACGACCCTTGGTTTTGACTTTGGCCCATATGTAATGGCTTAGAAATTTCCCCTAGGGTTACCAAAACATAAATTAAAATTGAACAATCGAGTGTACGTCTTTGGTATCCCCCGTTGATGCCAAAGAGACCCAACACCTAGGAAGAATTGTGAAACCAATCGAAAGGAGAAATAAGGTTGAAGGGAGCGCATATTTTTTGCGTGTGCTAATGTTTGTTCTGTGTTGTTTTTCCTTTCCTTTTTACCTTTCATAAAGCATCCAAATGCATAATCATCTCATGTGCCATTTCTGACCACATTTTCGTGCAGCCATCTTTAAATACATGTGCATATGTGTGACATTTATTCTGACCACGTTTTCGTGCAGCCATATTTAAATACATGTGCATATGTGTGACATTTATGCTGACCACGTCTTCGTGTAGCCATGATATTTTACTCGTATGACATACATATACATCCTGTGTGCCAACATTTCCATAAAACATACACGACATCATTCCACATGTCATGCATTCTAACCACGGTTTTTTGCAGCCACTTATATGTTTGTGTGACATACGCGTCCATTACATTTCATTCCATTTCACCTATTTGGGGACGTTCTAAGAATGCCCTTCAGGATCATTTCATCCAATGTCGGGTACCCCAAAACTACCTGATTTCCGCCTGTGCATCAGATTGCACTCGGCCATTTCACAAAATATCATATCATTCAATAGTATACCACAATGGTCTTAGATTTACTTCTGTGTGGCAGTGCACATGGTGCCATCACATGACATCACATTCATTCATCATGGGTGTCTGGGTGACGCCAAGTCTTGTTTGTGCATTATGGTTCATATCAAACCATTTCATAACATTGTGAAAATCATTCGAGGTGCTCCCCGAGTACCAGATTAGTACACACATAGGAGTATATCATGACATTATCAATTCATGCAAGGTGTTCTACGAACGCCGAACCCCTGTCCGTGTCTCGAGTTACACGCGACTTTCCTGCAACACCATTTCATATCACATTGCTTCAAAAGCATCAGAACTCTGTTCGCAGGGCAGTTCCTATGCGAACATTTCATTTCATGCTATCGACCTACAAAGTGTCGAAACTCTGCACGTGTGACGGCTCACACGTGGCCATTTCATGGTAATTCATTAGGTGCCCCAAAAGCGCCGACTTTTTACACCTATGACGGTCCACATACGGTTTTCTCCGTGTTATTTTTGCATAGTATCAGGCATTCTTAGAGCGTCTGGAATAAACAATTCACATCCATTATTGTCTTCATTCACAAAGCATCAAATGCACACAATCATCTCATGTCTTGTATAATCATTCCCAAGGCATCAACATTTATGTAGCATTGATACTAACCATATTCTTTTGCAGCCATGATACTTTATTCACATGTGCCATACACATATTGTGTTTCCATGAAACATGCAAGGCATTAATTTGTGTGTGTGTTTTGTGTACTGATCATGTCTTTGTGTAGCTGCGATGTTTTGTTTGGGTGACATATGCATTCATTCCTTGCATGCACGACATCGTTTCGTATGCCATGCATCCTAACCACATTTTTCTTTAGCCATCTGCATTATGGATGACATATACATTTGTTCTTTGCACGCACGACATCATCTCGTATGTCATGCATCCTAACCACATCTTCTGTAGCCACTTACATTATGTGTGACATGTGCATTCACACCATTTCATCCTCTTACACCTAATAAAGGATGTCCCGAGGGTGATCATCATGATCATTTCATTTCGCATCAGGTGCCCTAAAGTCACCTGTGTTTTGCCTGTGCCTTGGTTGCACTGGGTCATTTCTGCATTCCATTCATTAGGAGACCACAACGGTCCTAAATCTATGATCATGTGGAGAGTCACATGATAAGCATTACACTACATCTCATCTATCTGTCTCTTCTCGATGTCATTGGGATACCGAGATCTTGCTTGTATGTCGTGATCTGCACTGGATTGCTCATAACATTATCAAATCATCCAGGGTACTCCATGAGTACCCAGTTAGTACATATATATGGGCATTCCATGACACTACTAAATCATACAAGGTGTTTTATGAACGTGACTTGTCTATAACATCATTTCATGTCAGATGCATCAAAAGCATCAGAACTCTGTCTGTGTGTCGGCGCACACGGCCATTCCATAACATCCATTAGATGCCTCAAAAGCATCAAAACTCTGTCCACGTGCCGGCCATGTGTGACCATTTCATGACATCCAATAGGTGCTCCAAAGGCATCGCACGTATGTCTGTGCGCAGGATCACATGCGGTCTGATTGCATTGCCTTTTTGCATAGTATGGGGGCATCCGTGGAACGTCCAAAATATATAATAAGGTGAATCATCTTCACTCCTACTTTCACCCGTCTGACATCATCCAGTTGCACCAACCCATGACCATACATCTCATTCATACATAAACACAAGGCGCTCCCCGAGCGCCGAAACTCAGCTCACTTACCAAGCACGTTATCTCATATCATTTCATCACATAAAAGCCCAAGGTGCTCCTCGAGTGCCGAAAAAATAATTCGCATGCCAAGCACTCTGTTCTGTCTCACCTCATATCATGCTTCATAATCCAAAGTACTCCCTGAGTGCTGAAGATTACGTTATATCATCATGCGCATACACACCACGATAGCATCTCAACTCTCCTCTGCAAGTAATATCTTGCTTCAATCCGTGGATACCCCAGTGTGTCATTCTTCCCCAGGGGCATAACTATGCACCCTATTGCAAGTAATATCTTGCTTCGATCTGTGGACACCCCAGTGTGTCATATCTTCCCAGGGGCATAACTATGCACCTTTGCAAGTAATATCTTGCTTCGATCCGTGGACACCCCAGTGTGTCGTTCTTCGCGGGGGTATAACTATGCACCCCATCTCAACTCTCCTCTGCAAGTAATATCTTGCTTCGATCGGTGGACACCCTAGTGTGTCATATCTTCCCGATGGCATAACTATGCACCCCATCTCAAATCTCCTCTGCAAGCAATGCCTTGCCTCGATCCGTGGACACCCCAGTGTGTCATTCTTCCCAGGGGCATAACTATGCACCCTTGCAAGCAATGTCTTGCTTCGACTCGTAGACAACCCAGTGTGTCATTCTTCCCCAGGGGCATAACTATGCTCCCTATTACAAGTAATATCTTGCTTCGATCCGTGGACACCTCAGTGTGTCATTTCTTCCCGGGGGCATAACTATGCACCCCATCTCAAATTTCCTCTCTGCAAGTAATGCCTTGCTTTGATCCGTGGGCACCCCGTTGTGTCGTTCTTCCCCAAGGGAATAACTATGCACCCTTGCAAGCAATGTCTTGCCTCGATCTGTGGACACCCCAGTGTGTCGTTCTCCCCAGGGGCATAACTATGCACCCTATTGCAAGTACTACTTGCCTTGATCCGTGGATGCTCCCGAGTGTCATTTTATCCCTGTGGTGTATATTTATACACCATGTTTTATTTTAGCATGCATCATCTCCACCAGCATCCATTGCATCTGTATGGTCGATCTCTAATAGCATATATGGCATCACATGACATCACGTATGTAACTCACCATCCATGCATGTGCATAACACGTCACGCATATTCATGCATACATAGTTCCCTGTTTGGTATCTGCCTATCGACACTAATAAGCGCTCTCATCAGGAGAAAGGATCTTGAGGATGGCCAACCCAAGGAACTTCAACGCCATAACAGATGTTGTGGAAGACTGTGTCGCTTCATCTCGATTCTGAAAGGCAGTTAGGGAGGAAGCGGCGGCAATGCTGAGAGAAATGCTGGGGGATGATCTTGATAGAATAGAGAAGCTAACGGCGAGATGCGCTGAACTAGAAACCCGGGTGGCAGAACTGAAATGGAAAATAAAGGACATGACGAGCATGGACTCCAATGTTGGCATTGATAAGGAGCAGAACGCCAAACTTGTCGATACTCCTTCTCAACACCTCGGAAGGCCTTCTCACCAAAATTTGGGCTTATCAGGGTCGTCTAATGAAGGAGAACTGAAAAGACCTCTAGAGGCCAATGCCAACATTGGCTCTGTTTCACGACAAATCCAGAGTTCGCCTCCCAAAGACACAGGGGCAGTCGTATCCTCTAGACCTCGTTCAGTGACTAGACTATTTGCCATCTGCAGAAAGCTAAACCTATTGCAGAGTGTCCGACCATACGTGGCGCCAACACCGGAACAAAGGGAAACTACTACAGCTATCATGTAGTAGTAGGCCACCGGACTAATGAATGTGTCGGTCTGCGAAGGAAGATCCAGAAGCTGGTCGACGAAGGAACGTATGCCTCTAACGAGCGATTAGGGGCAATCAAGGAGACCACCAAGGAAATTCCTCCATCCTCCAGGGGAGAGGAATATGATGAAGAGCTACAAGGTCTGATCTGATGAGAACGAGGCAATGGTACTGAAGTCGAGACAGTGACTAGTCGGGGGCAAAAAAAAACTACAACCCTCGGAGTTGTCCTTTTTATAGGAAACTCATTTTTGTTGCTACGATGTATTAATATCATTTTGAATGCAATGCATTTTGTTATCTCCTTACTTATGTGGTGATTGAATGTATATGGCATTGCACATGCATTTGATCATCTAACATGACATGTCAAACACGCATAATATCAAAATGCATGACATCAATCTGAATACTATAGGGAACCTAAAAGTGAACCTGGACCTGTCCGAACTCTTTCTTGAAAGGTGAGCTGGTTAGATAAATAAAATGATACGATGTTACCATTTCCACCGAAACATTTGCTGATCCAACTCAACAATCCTTGTAAGACACTACCAGTCCTGCCCCAGAATTTCAACTTAAAAGGCACACACGATGCCCAAACCTTTCTAAACCGAAAACCATCTTTGAAACTCTAAATCCTACCCTAAAAACCTAAAAAGCCCTCCTAGAGGTAAAACCAAATCAAAAGCCCTCCTTGAGGCACCCAAACCAAAAAAAGCCCTCCACAAGGCAAAATCAAATCTAAAAAGCCCTCTTAGAGGCAACTACACCTAAGAAGTCCTCCCAAAGGCAAAACTTGGTCTCATATCCCAAGAGGGCACCCCAAGCCAAAACCCCAAAACTAAAAATCCCCGACCTCACCAAAATCTCCAACCCACGGAGTATTCAAATGGTTTTCATCACCTTCATCACCCCATCATGTGCAAAATGCTGAAGCAATTTTGGTTGTAGTGCATACATTATCTTATTCGTGTGACATTTATATGTACATGACATTACGCATGTATTGTTCATCCAAAAAGCATATCAAACACACATGACATGCATGAGTTTGAATGCAGCAGGAAAACCAACAGATGGCAATAGTTTGGCTAAAAAAAATACAAAAAAGGGATCTCATGGCATTAAAGAGTAATCTTCAGCTCCCGGCATCGTCAGATCCTTCTTTCCTATCTGTGAAAGATTCAGACTTTCCTGTCTTCAAAACCAAAGCTCTTCTCCTTCCCTTTACCAATTTCTTCCACACCTTCAACACCCTTTGTCTTCCGTTTACCACCCAAACCACTAACATCTATTTGACAAAAACCCTTTTTTACCCTATTCCCTGAACTGACCCTGTGAAGCCTTCTTTTCCACCATCAATGGCTTCCAACAAGAAATTGAACCCCAATGATGTTCCATATTCGTAACATCTCATCACCACAAAGGTAACAAGGGTATATGACAAAGTACTGACTCAATCAGTCTTTATTTATCATCAACCCGTACCGGATTGGGGATTCTTTTTCTACCCCATGCCACTTCTCTTCAACCTAAACCCCCAGACCAAACATTTCGTAACCTCAAACTGACAGGAAAGGCCTTGATTTCATGATAGAGAGAGGATTTGAATATAAGCCTACTTCAATTGAGCTGGAGTTTGCCACTGTTCAAGCAACCGTTGATGGAACTCCTAAGTGACCACTGTTCTCGCCTAGCAAAATCCGCACTATAGCCTATGTTGGACTCAACCCAGCAAGAGATGGTTCTGTCGAGAAAAATGTGCTACAAAAAGAAGAAGACTGACACTCACCCCTATGAACTTCACCAACAGCGTTGGAGCAACCAGGTTTTACAAAGCTTTCAACAATCATGAATGGGATGTTCCCATCAACAGAAATACCTATAAAGCCTGTTGTGCTAATATTCAGGGAAAAGTTGCATTTACCAACCATTTCAAGAACTCAGTCTTCAGCTGCAACAGAAGTGACTACTTACCAGTGGTTCTTTCATCTCCTAGCCATGGTGTATAATGCTCTATGGTTATTCTGGTTCACGGACAAAGGAAAACCATAATTAACTTAAGTCATTCTGAATCAAGCCATACCTTGAAGGACTAAAAGCTATGTCCATCTTTGGCAACCATGTGTGAATTGGAATCTGGGATGAATTGAAAACATGAATACAGTTCCAGACCCTTAGAGAGTTCAGTGGTTAATTGACTCCATCTCAAGTAGTCTACTCAACAGAGGCAGTTCCATTCAGTGGCCGGCTGTACACTTTGGTAAAATCCCTAGCGGATCCTCAAAAAAAAAAAAAAAAAAAAAGAAGAAGAAGTGTAATGAAAGGACATTGATCCACACCAAAGCCATGGTTGGAATTTCCTAATGCATTCACATTCATCATATCATAAATGTTTCATATGCTGTTTTGATGTTTAATATGCATGTGTTACTGCATTGCATGTAAATGTCCATGTTCAGGCTACAGTACGTAGCAAACCAGACTTAATGAAGCATTTCACATCCAAACCGAAACCTCCAACACTTGGGGTAGGCAAAAGAAAAATCACGAAACATCATCAAGGACAATCCTATCATGATTCCCGGCGGAATCGTCCAGGGGCATTCTCCAACCCTAAGACAAGCCAATGTTAAGACATCCGCTTGGCTGGCGCACTCTTATAGACTTGGCCATCATTCATAAAAAAAAAAGACAACAATCTTCAGCGAGTGAATCTCCGACACGGAAAACCAAAAGGACGTGTTGGTAACAAGAAGAGAGTGACGTTCAGAGTCAGAGTCACTTTTGATTTTCCTATCGCATTCATTCTGATGTCATCATAATGATACTACACATGTTTGATTTTTTACTTAGATGTTTATATTGTATGCATCGTGCCATTGCATATAAACACCCATCAGTAGGTCATTGCATTCAAAACCACGATGGCATCAATGAGATTGTCACTACAAATGGCAGCTACTAGCCCGGTTGTACCATCCCCAACATAATTATCCCTGGCAGAGTTGTCCCCAGGAGGATCATTCCCACAGATTCTCCAATGAATTCTTCAGGCGGGTTCCCAGCAAGGCTCCCCACAGAGTCTCCAACAGATCTACAGTGAGATTAAATGGATTAGAATACTCCCTAGTGGAATTCTCAGCCAAAACGATCCCCACAGATTCAAAATCCTTAGTAGAGTCATCCGACGAACACAGTCCCTACCGCAGATTGTTAGGAGTCACAAGTTCACTCCCCAGCACAGTGCAGATACCAAGCATATTATCAGAAGCATTGTGACGCATGCATACACACGAATCATGCACGTATTCATGCATACATGCATCAAACCACCTCAACCATGTTTGTCTTCGATTGAACCTCGTTTTATTTCTTCACCTCATAGAAGGGACATCACATCTCTGACTTCAACCTTGTCGCCACATAGACAAGGAAGAATGTCTGTTGACGAACTTCTCACCTTTAACAGGTATCTAGGGGCAGAACAACAGACCAATTTGTTCAACCTCTTCATCACATGACAGAGGAAGAACACTCATTTCAATCCTGTCATCACAGGGACAGGAAAGAAATGCCTATTAAGGAGTTTCTTGCCTTTAACAGGGATCTGGGGGCAAGACAACTACCATCCTCACGCTGCTTCTTTGCCACATAGAAGGAACATCACATCTCTTTCACTTCAACCTTGTCGCCACATAGACAAGGAAGAATGTCTTTTGACGAACTTCTCGCCTTTAACAGGTATCTGGGGGCAGAACAACAGAACAATTCGTTCGACCTTTTCACCACATAGGAGAGGGAGAATATTCATTTCAATCCTGTCATCGCAGAGGTAGGAAAGAAATGCCTATTGAGGAGTTTCTTGCCTTTAACAGGGATCTAGGGGCAAGACAACTACCATCCTCGTGCTGCTTCTTCGCCATATAGATGGAACAACACATCTCTCTCACTTCAACCTTGTCGTCACATGGGCAAGGAAGAAATGCCTATTGAGGACTAGTTGCCTTTAACAGGTATCTAGGGCCAAAGCAATTCAATCGTATTTATTCCTGATCGAGGGGGCAAAAATTTTTGTTTCCAAAACTATCGATGAAGAAATAAATACGCTACTTAACATCAACATTACAGACGCACTCCAACACAGAGAGCCAACATTACGGACATGCTCCGCCTCAGAGAGCCAACATCACGGTTGCGCTCCACCGCAGAGAGCCAACATTACGGACGTGCTCCGCCTCAGAGAGCCAACATCACGGATGCACTCCGCCGCAGAGAGCCAACATTACGGATGTGCTCCGCCTCAGAGAGCCAACATCAGGGACGCGCTCCACCTCAGAGAGCCAACATCACGGACGTGCTCCGCTGCAAAGAGCGAACATTACGGATGAGCTCACGTTCCGCCTCAGAGAGCCAACATCACAGACGTGCTCCACAGTAGAGAGCCAACATTAAGGACGCGCTCCGCCTCAGTGAGCCAACATTACGGACGCGCTCCGCCTCAGTGAGCCAACATTATGGATGCACTCCGCCATAGTGAGCCAACATTACGGACGCGCTCCGCCTTAGTGAGCCAACATTACGGACGCGCTCCGCCTAAGTAAGCCAACATTACGGATGCGCTCCGCCTCAGTGAGCCAACATTATGGACCCGCTCCGCCACAGAGAGCTAACATTATGGGCGCGCTCTGCCATAGTGAGCCAACATCACGTGCATGCTCCACCGTAGTGAGCTAATGTCATAGGAGTACTCCCCCGCAGTGAGTCAACTTAGGATCATGGCCGGCACCTCCAGCAAGGAATGCCAGGTACATTTCTTTTTCCTCCCTCACCACGTTCTTAGTCACGAAACCAAACCTGATTTAGGCTCTACAGCCCATGATGATCTGACTTTGATCCCGCGAGGGGCAGCCTGTGAGCACGAGTTTTTTACCGGTCTCGGTGATGAGAATCCTTTGATTACCTACGGACCGGACAAGCTTGAATAGGACTTGAAAGTGACCGTAATGCTTCCTGGGGAAGCTCCAATGACCCAAAAACCTGGCTATCCATGATCCAAAACCCCCGGAAAGGTCTCCCGAGAGGTCTCTAGGGTTTAGGGTGCATGCCTGAGGTTTCGCCTTTTCGCTCCAGTCTTCGCTAGAGTCATACGGCTCTAGTGCACACTAGAGCTGGCCGGCTCTAGTGGGCAGGACAGGTTGCCTTGTAAAGTCAAGCAACCTGTCTTGTAGACATATGGGCGGAAGAAAAAATCAGAGAGGAATTAATTGAGATATAAAAAAAGAGAGAGAGGAAGAAAAATGGGAGAGGCTTTTGGGGTTCTCAGGAGGAAGAAGAAAAGAAAATAGAAAAAAAAAAGAGAAAAAAAAGAAAAAGAAAAATCATAGAAGAAAAAGAGAGAAAGAAAGAAGAAGAAGAGAAACCGAGAGAGAAACCCAAAACACTCTCCTTTAACCCTAAATCAATCCTCAATCATTAACAAACATCACCAGCATCCTCTACTCTTTGATTCGGGGATCATTTCGGCTTGGTTTCAGATCGTTTTGGGTCATCGGAGGATTCAGTCGGTTGAGCTCCAGTGGACATTCC
Source organism: Euphorbia tirucalli (assembly GCA_039660915.1). Classification (NCBI taxonomy): domain Eukaryota; kingdom Viridiplantae; phylum Streptophyta; class Magnoliopsida; order Malpighiales; family Euphorbiaceae; genus Euphorbia; species Euphorbia tirucalli. Next base: position 46,794,817 of record CM077636.1, read on the forward strand.
AAAGCTTTCAATTCGTTTCTTGACGCTCCAAGCATCCAAACAATATCCAGGTAACTCTGAAAAACCCTAAAACTTGTCTGCATTTGATTTTCTGTGCGTTTCTGTTATTTTGACAAAAATCTGGAAAATGGTCTGCCCACCATAGCCGTACGGATGTGTTCCTCAGGAACACAGCCGGCCGGCTATGTTTTTGATGAATAGAGCTGGCCAGCTCTTACCCAGAGTCGGTCGACTCTGTTCCTTAGGGACAGATCCCCGATCTATCCCAATCGGCCGAAACAGCCCGTTTTCCATTTTGATATTTCTGTTGGGGTCACTTTCGGCCCAGAATCATTCGAATGTGTTTGTATCTTGATTTTCTAATTATTTTATGTATAGATAATCGGGGTTTTCAGTATATCCCGGGGTTTATTTTATGAGTTTTGGGGTAGTGTCATCCGATTCGGATCCATTGTCCGATATTTGTAGACCCCCGAACTCTACAAAAATTCCCAGAAAATATTGGAAATAACTAAAATAATATTTTTATAAATGTTTTTGGTGTGTTTATTGCCTTTTAGACCATAGATGGTTTGTATATTTAGGAACCCACATGAATGGAACCCCGAGTTCCGGGATAACCGACCCACAAAAATGGAAACTTGCATGAAACCGGGCCAAATGGTTTTCCAAAATTGATTTTCCAGCACAAAATTATAGGGTGTTTCAAAACCGTTTTCCAGGTCTAACCGGTCCGACTGATCTGGTCAAACCGGTTACCCCCTAAATGCATGCTCCTAATCCTAAAATCTCCATTCTGTCCTGATTTGAGTCCTACTTGTGTTTATAATATAAATTGTGCTAACCAGTCTGTTTTGCAGCATTTATTGCTGTATTCAATAGATTAATTCGTGTACTTAGGCGGTTGTATTTTTGGATTCTAGTGTACTCTAGGCGATTGTAAAAGTGAGGATGAGAGTTTTATATTTTATTGGATTTGGTTGTATAATCTGCCAATATTATTCTTTTGTATATTTATGTGGATGGTTTAATTTCCTGCAATTTATTTTATGCATTTTTCGCCTTAGCATCGGGTTAATAAAGTAAACAAATTGGGTTAGAGAAAGATAATAAGTTGAATAAATATGGCTTTATAAATAATAAATGAATACAAGCTTGAGGTTAAATAGGTAAGTTGCCCGAACCCTGAATCTCTGGATTAGGTACAGTAGTCTGCGCTCGGTAGGGAGTTGTACCGGAATTTTCCGGATGAGCTGATCCGGGTGGCGACTCTGTCACTGATCTTGAAATTGAGGTTTTGGGATCTTTAAGTTATAAAACGGGAAAATTTTTTCTACAAAATGAATTTCCAAAATCAACTGAATAGTTTTCCCAACTCAACACAAACAAAAACCCATTTTTCCCAAAACATCATATAAACATCAACTTTCTTCGGTTTTCTAAAAACCCCCGGCCTGCTTCACCGCGTCCCATTTTCTTTTCGTGAAAAAGGTCATCCACTCACACTCCTGTGCCAACATTGCCCCTACAGAGGAATCCTCGATCGCCAAGTACAAGATCAGAGGCTTCCCTGGAATTGGTGGGCTCAGGACTGGCGGGCTTACCAGATAAGATTTGATTTTCTCGAATGCTAGCTGACATCTTTCATCCCATATGATCAGCTGATCTTTCTTTAGTAGCTTGAAAATTGGTTCGCAAGTGGAAGTCAACCGTGCTATGAAACGACTGACATATTGTAAGGAAACCAAAAATGATCGGACTTCCTTTTCTGTTTTTGGAGCTGGCATATCACGTATAGCTTTGATTTTATCTGGGTCCATTTCTATTCCCTTCTGGCTGACTACATAGCCCAACAGCTTCCTTGATGTGACTCCGAATATGCACTTCTTAGGGTGAATTCGCAAGTTATATTCTCCAATGCATGTAAGAAATCTATCCAGGATAACAGGATGTCCTTCTCGGGTTGCTGATTTAACAAGCATATCATCAACATACACTTCGACCTCTTTATGGATCATATCATGCAGCAGGGTTGTGACAGCCCTTTGATAAGTGGCTCCAGCATTCTTTAACCCCGAAGGGCATTAATCTGTAGTAGAAGGTACCCTACTCTATGATGAGGGATGTCTTCACCTTGTCATTCACATCCATCAGGATCTGGTTGTACCCTGAAAAGCCATCCATAAAGGAATACATCACTGCCTTTGCTACACTATCAACCAGGACATCAATGTAAGGTAGTGGAAAATTGTCTTTTAGGCATGCCTTATTTAAATCCCGATAGTCAACGCATACTCTGACCCTTCCATCCTTTTTAGGTACTAGGACGATGTTAGCTAGCCATTTTGTGTATTTTACGACTTCAAGAAACTCGGCATCCATTTGCTTAGCCACCTCCTCTTTTACCAGTGTAGCCTATTCTGGTCTTAACCTCCTTAGCTTCTGCTTTAGTAGCTTCAACTTGGGATCTGTTGGAATCTTGTACACTACTATCTCTGTGTCTACACCCGGCATGTCTTCATATGACCAGGCGAAACCTTTAACATGTTTTTGTAATATTCTTATTAATTCCCTCTCTTCCTCGATTTTAGCTCATGTGAAATAAATACCATTTTAGGGTTTTCATCTGTACTTATGTTGATTTCATGTAATGCAGTGTCATGTATGCTAAATATGCTTGATGCTGATTCAAATGCATGCACAGAATTATCAAGATAAACATCACACAAGTAAGCAAACTGAGATTTCATTGCATTAAACTTGTCATTAAGTACATCATTCATATTGAAAATGGAAGAAACAGATACAACAAAATCATTTTCATCCTCCACAGGCAAAGGGCCTTGTACTTCTTCAGCTTCCATCTTCATCTTCAGAGCATCATCAAAGTCTACAGCTGCTTTAGCTTCTTTTTCAGCCACCTGTGCCTAAGCCCTTTCCATGATCTTGGCAATCTCGGTAACCACAGAGTCCAGGTTCACCTTGGCCATCAGCTCTTTGCCGAACCCTTCCTTGGTCTTCCTAAAAGCCTTGCTTAAGGCAGCAGTCAATGCACCTAAAATAACTTCTACAGTTTTATCATAGGCTTTCTCTTCATTTTTCTCTTCTGCCACCTCTACTGCCTCCACCATTGCTTCAGGCGGCTCGCCTTGCAGAACATCAGATTTAGCAACTGGCTCTTCTACCATTACAGGGCCCACTGGCTCCTCCTGGCTTTTCTCAAAGTCAACAACATCAGCAAAAATTTCAAAACCAGGGTATCCAACATTTCCAACACTTACTGGTTTGGCTTGGCCCTTGTAAAGCTCTTCACCTGCCTTCAGGAATGGTTTCATCATAACTTTGCCATTTTTACCCCTTCTCGGGTTTTTCTGCTCAGATGTCTCCTCTGTATAGCCAAGGCCAAACTACTTTGGTTTCCCCGAGTCAATGTTGAATTCAGGTACTCCTTGCAAATTGATTCCAAGTCCCATGCCCAGGACAAAGTTCTGTTTGTGTAAATAGCGGGACAGCCACTCCGGCATATAATTTTCATAGATCACCATGGGAGCATATGTAGCTTCCTCTTCCCTGATCATTGCAACTTGAAACCCACCAAAAGAGACAACGCCTTCATTCACAATAGTAATCACCGATTGGGCATCCGCCTCAACAGTCACTATCTCACCATTCATCGAGAACTTAATCTTCTGGTGCAATGTAGAAGGGACACCTCCTAGAGGATGGAACCATGGCCTTCCTAATAGTAAGGAGAAGGTGATCGGGATATCTATCACTGTGAAAACAACCATGGATTTGATGGGCCCAGCCTCTACTTCAGTTTCAAAGGTCGCTATCACTGTTCTCTTGGAGTCATCGTATGCCCGGATTACTGTTGAGGACTTTTTCAGAAAATCTTTATTTAGGCCCAAACATGGCAGCACATTCAGTGGACATATATTTAGATTTGAGCCATCATCTACCATCACACATGGCATCACCTTATCCATCACATGAGCCTTGATGTAAAAGGCCTTGTTGTGAGCCTTTCCTTCACCGGGCAGATCTTTCTCAGAAAAAATGATGTCAGGAGTCCTAGAATGGACTTTATCTAACAAACAGCATATAGCCTCTGGCGAAGCTATAGGGGAGACTTCAATCTCTGACAGTTTCTTCACTAAGGCAGCCCTATGCTCTTTAGAAGTCAGAAGCAAATGCCACAGACTAGCTTGTGCAGGAGTCTTCTTTAACTCGGAAATGACTAGGTCCTCTTTCTCAACCCCCTTCGGTGCTGATCAGCTACCCGACCCAGTCATGGGGGCTTTGTCCTTCACTTGATCTGCCAGCTGGTACACCCTGCCACTTCGGGTCACATGCTGGACCTCCTGAACTTTCAGCTTCTCAATGGCTGGAGTCTTAACCATCTCCTTTTTGCCAAAATCTTCATACTCGTCTTCAGAATCAAGGTCATTCAAGCTTATTGGTTTGATCTTCTTTTGCTCCGCCTTCCTCTCGCATTTTGATTCTACTTCAGCTTCTTTTGCTGCTACAGCCTAAATTGCGGGATTTGCTTGAAGGATCTAGGCAAAGATGAAATTAGCTGCAGTCCTGAATACACCATATTGACCCGCTTCTCAAATGCCGGTAGCGGGTTGGTCTTCGTGTTGGGCATGGCTGGCTCTTGCAGCTTCCCTTCATCTATCAGTTTTTAAATGGCATCCCTTAGCTTGTAACAATTATTGGTCATGTGGCCAGCAACAACATGATACGAGCAGAAATTATCTTTATCTGCCTCAAAAGGTTTTTCAAAGGGCCTTAAGGACTGTAGCAATCCACCATTTCTGCACTTAGCAAATATCTTCACCAACGAGAGAGTCTAAGGCGATATGCCCTGACCTCCTGGATTCCTACTCTAATTGCCTTGTTGTTGGGTCATTGTAGCAACTTTAACCTGCTTTACTTCTGAAGTCTGCCCTCCTTTTCCACCAGAACTTAAGCTAGAACCGCCACTAGCCCTGGTTGTAGCCGTTGATCTATACCCAGAACTGTAACCTGGCTTCTTCCACCCTTATGACTTGGTGCCTTCTCTTCTTCGTCCCGCTCGATTTTCATTGCCATACTGTAAACTTCACTAAGCTCATTGAATGGATGGAATTTCATATTGTTTTTGAAGATGTTCTTACTGCCATCAATCAACTACTGTATCAGTTCATCTTCATCTGGGTGGTTTTTCAGAAGAATCATCTTAGTCATCCACCGCTGGTAATACTCATCAAAAGGCTCATTGGGTTTTTGCTTAATCCTTTCCAAGTCATACAGCTTCACCTGAATCTTGGTGTTAAAGCTGTAATACTTGATAAAGGCTGCTGACAGAACCTCCTAATCTGACTGCTTTTCCTCTGATAACTAGTTGTACCACCCCAATGCTCCTCCCTCCAAGGTATTCAGAAAGAGATTAATCACTTGTTGCTTAGTGGCGCTCGCCGTTAGCATGACCCGAGCGTAAAGATTTACATGGGCCTCCGGTGAGCCCATTCCCTTATAAGAAGGCACTATTGGCATTTGGAATCTGATGGGAAAAGTCTCGATGCCCCTACTAATCATGGCATCAATATTAACTCCCTTTTTAGACTCTGTACTGACACTGGCCCCTTTCTTCAACTGAGCCACCTCCTCTTCCAAGTCAGAGCATTTTGCTTTCATCTTTCTTTCCATAGTTGCTTTTATTTCTTATAGCTTCTTGAGACTGGTTGAGGTATCACCACCTTATTGGGATGATTCAGCCTCCTTCTCTTTCCCAACTCCACTACCACCGGTTTCTCTAGCTTCTCTCACTACTGCCCGCACTTCCTCCTTCAGCATATCACGAAAGTCTGGCGATCTTAGAAAATCTTTCAAAGCATCAGTAAGACTCGATATTGGATTAGCCATTTCCACTTCTTCCCCAGAATCAGAATCACTTTCTGTCTCAACTGCTCTCTGTCCCCCAACAGCCCTCAAAGCCTGAGATCTCATCCACGATCGCTCCAGCTTATTCTGCTAGGCATGATATAAGAAGTATTAAGGACATGCATGAATGGCATGGTGACATGAAGAGTAAGGCATTAAAAGCGCTTGTAATGAATAGATGGAGTGAGGTTATGAATGAAATGATGGTATGAATGATTTTCTTTTATTCTTTTTCTTCTTTTCGGGACATTCCAAGAATACCCAATGATATGCAAAAATTTCACGTGTGACCACCACACGGACAGAGGTTTGGTGCCATTGGGGCACCTAATGATTTTTGTGATATGGTCATGTGTGTGCCGACAGACGGACAGAGTTTCGACACTTTTAAGGTCTATGAGATGGTATGAAACGGTCACATGGGACCGTCCCTTGGACAGAGTTTTAATGCTTTTGAGCATATGATATGAAATGATGTTGTAAGAAAGTCACGTGTAACGGAGACACGGACAGAGGCTTGACATTCGGGGAACACCTTCCATGATTTGGGATGTTATGAAATGTCCCTATATGCGTACTAATCCGGCATTCGGGGAGCGCCTTGAATAGTGTAGTAATTTCATGAAGTAACCCAATGTGGATTATAGTGTTATATGATATTTGTGATGAATGAGTATGACATCGTGAAATACATCATGTGGATTGTCACACGGAAGTATACCTAGGACCATTGTGGTCTCTATTGGGTATTTTGGGATACCCAATATATGATGGAATGATATGATCGTGGTGGGCGTCCTTGGAATGCCCCTAATTTAACTGAAAATGATATGAGTGCTTATGTCACACAAAATGCAAATGGCTACATAAAAAACGTGATTAGGATGCATGACACAAAAGATGATGTTATGTATGCTATGCGAAAATGCCAACACATAAATATAATGTTGTGGCTGCAAAAATAATGGTTAGTATGTATGACATACGGATGTTTTAATGTTTTCACACGAAAATAAAATGCAAATGGCTGCATAAAAATATGGGTTAGTATGGCACACGAAAGCTATGCATGTTTGATGCTTCGTGAAAAGTCAAAATAGAAAACAACACGGAACAAATTTCAGCACATGCAAAATATGCGCTCCCTTCCAACCTTATTTCTCCTTTCGATTGGTCTCGCATTCTTCCAAGGTGTTGGATCTCTTTAGCATCAATGTTTATTTTGAATTTAAGTTTTGGTAATCCTAAGGGAAGTTGCTATGTCATTACATATGGGCCAATGTCAAAACCAAGGGTCGTACAGGTTCCCATAGCGAGTATACACTTCCCCACCGGAGAACACGATGTAAGGTCCTACGGGGCTATGAGTGGTTTACCCCGTCGGGTGTCTCCAATTCTGGCGGAAAAGGTAGTCCACCTTCTTAGGTAAACTGGGGTTGATAAGTGTGTTGGAGGGATTGAGAAGAAGAAAATGTCATGATATACAATGTGCAAATAAATATGGTAATATGAACTAGTGAAGCGACTGCAAGCGAGGTTTTATTTCAGTAGTTGCCTAAGTTCCTTAAGTTTTTGTGAAAATTTTTAGAAACTATATCCCCAGCTGAGTCGCCACTGTGAGCAGACGACCTTTTAAAATGGGACGCGGCGAAGCGAATCGGGGAACAAGAAGATTATTATATATTATTTTATTTGGTTTGATTTTGGAAAACGGGTTTTGTGTATCTTAAGTTAGGAAATTGTAGATTTAATTTGCAAATTCTTTTGTAGAAAACATTTTCCCGTTTTCAACTTAAAGACCTCGAAACCTAAATCTTAAGATCAGTGACAGAGTCGCCACCCGGATCAGCTCATCTGGGAGATTCCGATATAGCTCCCTACCGAGCGCAGACTACTGTACCTAATCCACAGATTTAGGGTTCGGGCAAATGACTTACTTAACCTCTAGCTTGCTTTCACTTTACAGTTTATATTACCATATTTAATTCGCTTTATTATCTTTCTCTAACTCCAATTTGTTTATTTTAATTATCCGATGCTAAAGCAAAATGCAAGAAATAAATTGCGGGAAATTAAATCATACATTCAAAATATACAATATACAATATATATATATATATATATATATATATATATATATATATATATATATAGGCCGATTATACAACCCAATTGAATAAAAATAAAAACTCTCGTCCTCACTTTACAATCGCCTAATATACACGGAGATCTAAAAAAATTAAAATCGCCTAAAGTACGCGATTAATTCTATTAAATATATATAAAATAAAAGATGAAAAGCTGCAGAACAAAGGGGTTAGCACAATTTACGGTACGCCACAAATAGGACTCAAGTAAGACAGAATGGGATTTTAAGAATTCGGGAACAAGCAATTAGGGGGATAACCGGGTCGGCTCGGCTAGCCGGCCCGATTAGACCTGGAAAACATTTTGAAACGTCCATGTATCTTCGGTTTTGTGAGAAAATCAATTTGAAAACAATTTTATTTTCCGGTTTACTTTAATTTTGCATGTGAGGTGGGTCAGTTTTCAGGAGAATTGAGTCTCCGTCGTTGTATTGTTATAAATGCAAATGCACTGCAAATTAAATCTAAGGTAGTGAATGCACACAGAAAAATTCATTTTTAGTGATTTTCTGATTTTCTGAATTTTTAGGGATTTTTGGAAAATTTTAGGGATTATTCTAGAAATTGTGCTCTTGGACGAGCACTACAGTCGTGCGACTGTAACTACAGTCGTATGACTGTAATTACAGTTGTGTGACTGTAAATCAATCCAACTTCAGAATTTTGCCAAAATCATTTGAAATAAAAACTGAACGAAAACGGCTGGAAACCAAGAACACTCGTACGACTGTATTTATAGTCGTACGACTGTTCATCAACTCAAGAACAGTCGCACGACTGTTCTTGATTTCCAGAAACAGAAACACAAAAAGTGAACAAAAATGCACAAAATCACATCAATTCAGCCAGAATGCACAAAAAATAGAAGGAATGAAGAATGTTCACCTTTTTTACGCTTATCCACCGTAGGATTGACCCCTGGTGTCGCACCAATCCACTCAAATTTGCACTTTTTCCTTTTGAGTCAAGGTTTTGAAGTTATATCCAAATTCTCCAAAATGCTTGGGATTCTTAGAGTTTCTAGTCTGAATTTGATTGAATTTAGAGTGTTAAGCTATTAACCTATTGTTGTCTAATAGATTTTAAACTTAATCACTTAAGAATTACAAGGAAAAAGAAGAGAAAAAGAAGTTTGCGTTTATGTGGTTTTTCTTTCTTTTTCTTCCCTTTTTCCCAATTATCTCTCTAAATTCTCTATCTCTAAAATCCAGAAATCCCAAGTGTCCAAAAGTCCCTTCCAACCTCTCTTCTTTTCCTTCTTATCCTACTTTCATGCTGCAAGGGGTGGAGTATTAATTGCTCCTCCTCTCTCCTCTATTTTTCTGCTGCAGAGGTATGGACTTCTGCACCTGTCCCGACGTTACAGTCGTACAACTATAATTTAATTACAGTCGCACACTGTATATTACAGTCGTGTGACACCACTGTATTTTTTTCTTTTTTTTTTTTAGGGCGGAAAATTCCGGCACTTACAATTGTTTTCTTTACGGGCAGAAAACAAGCCTGTGTTGCTTTTTGCGAGTTCAAGTAACAAACTCAATACTTTTGTAGGCTAAGTATCAAACCTGTACAGTTACTTTTTCAGAGCTCAAGTAACAAAACTCTTCCGGTGCTTTCAAAGCTTAACACCAAACTTATCCCGGTATTTTCAAAGCTCAAATACCAAAATTCTACTGATGCTTTTTCAAAGCTCAAGCACCAAACTTGTACAATCTTTGTTGATTATACTATCAACAAAGTAAACCCCTTTTCACACAGCCTTGTGTGAAAATACAATTCTCGTAAGTTGATTATTTGAAAGAAATGTGTGAACAAGATGAAGCTCTTCTCTCTTTTTGCACTTGTAGGAATTTTGGAAGACTTGAATATAAGAAGCTTAGAATGTATGAAAATTGCTTTAAGTCTCCCACTTTCTCACTTTGATCTTTATTTCTTTATATAGGTAGAGAAGTGCTTCCAACAAAGGAAAAGTAGCCGTTTTCTGTAGCTCTTAATGAGATTATGGCAATTGAGTTCTCCTTCTGAAGAGATTATAGTTGTTGTGTTCATCCCCTAAAAGCATACGGTTGTTGTTTTTAGTTCATAAGGCAAATGTGGTAGTTGAATCCTCCTTCTGAAGAAATTATAGTTGTTGAGTTTATCTCCTGAAGTCATATGGCTGTTGCTTTTAATCCATAAGACACATATGGTGGTTGATATGAACTCTTGAGACATTATGGCAGTTGTCTTTAGCTTGTAAGCAAACCATCATAAGCTTTACTTCATAAGAAGAGGATTTACTGCTTGTAAGAAGATCTTTGTAACTTATAATATGCTTTATCTCATAAGCAAAACAATGTCATATATTATTCTAGCTCATAATACATTTGGTTTCTTTATGTAACATTATTTCTTTATATGTCAATATTATTTAATTAAATTTTTCAACTTGTAATCATCAAAACAAAGGTGAATAATATCATAATTGTATCATAAATGTATCAGAATTGTGTCAGAAATGTATCAAAAAATATCAACAAACAGACATTGATACAATATACTTTATTTTATATATTTTTTTTATATAGTTAGCTTTTATTTAGCTTTCATAACAATAAGATGATTACTCATTCAAGATAAAACATGTGAAATATATGTATTAAGTAAAAGAAGGTTTAAGGACTTTTTCTCTCCTTCTAAAATTGGAGAGTTCATATTTTTCTCTTCTCTCAATTTTTTTCTAATTTTTGGCTCAAATTTTCATTTCTAAAAGTTGGTAACTCCTAATATATTAACCAACAACATTTAAATGCAATATGATTACATTCAATTAATGCACATTAATTTTCTTAATGCCATTATCTATCATATATATCTTTATGATTGCTACAAAAATCATATATTCTACATGTTTTTGTAACGTTTCCGTTAAAACTTAATTATTCTTTATTGTTTGGTTCTCTTCATCAACCCCATGATTTTTCAAATTCTCCTCTATTATTTCTCCTTTCTTTTGTCTTCCAATGTTGAAGTTTGTTTTTTCATTTTCACTAATTTGTGTTTTGTATTTCTATAGTTCAATAGTGTGCAATGAGCTATGAAAAGGACATTGAGACAAGAGGCATAATCTTATTCGTTGAATTAGCAAGTGTATCTCTATTTGATATTTTAGATTCTGGAATAACTATACTTCTGAGTTTGGTGAAAGTAAGTAATCATCACTTGAGTTTTTTTTTTTGTCCTAATTTATCTTTGTTCTTATTTATAAATGTGTTTCATTAATCTCCATTGCTTTTATCTTCTCGATCTTTTTCTTTACAGATATTATTTTGGCAGAGTAAATTATTTGCACAATAATTTATTCATGGCCATATTTATCAGAGTGGAGTGCCTATAATTCGAGGGAATGATTTTGAGAAATTAAATATGTAATATTTATATAGAATACTACTATTAATGCTGATAAAGGTAGTGTTTGAGTTCTATAAACAACGATAAATCTAATTAGTTTTAAGATCAATCTCTTGTACTTTTATCGATCTACAGTTATATTTCCAAATCATAACATTTATATTTTTATATTTTTGTTCATTTTATAGGTACTTTTTTTTATATAAATATTGAAGATATTGACTAGGAGCAACTCGATATGAGAAAAAGTAAAGAGAAATATAAATCATTTGTAAGGCTTTTAGATAGGTTAAAGATTATTTGTCTTCTCTTCACTTATATCTATTTGTTTTTTTTTTTCAGTTTCTTTAATCACTCATGTATATATACTAAATAAATTTTATTTGCACAGTTTTAATTACAAATCATAACTTTTGTGCATTTTTATATTTTTATTGTCAATTTATAGGTGCTTTTTTGTGGTGATTAAAGATGTTGGCGTTAAGCAGTTGGATTCACTACAAGAAATTTAGCATTTTGTGATGCTTTTTTTGGCTATGCACATGCTTTCGTCATTGTTAACTACTAAATAATGACAAAATTTAAAAAGCGTCGTCATTTTGATTTTTTTGATGACAAGCTTTACACATGTCTCTATTTTTATAAAATTTTGTCATTATTTAAAACTTGTTGTGACAATAATAAAATATCATGGGTAACAAAGTTTGACTGAAAGTTTGGTACCAAAAATTTTGGAGGAAAAATTTTTAATGACAAAGAATGTCTATTTATCCATTTTTTCGTCATCATAGTAAATTTATTGATGACGCATATTGTTTGTCATAACTTAATTGATACTAACCGTGATGAATTATATTTCGTCTTATATCATTGTCTTATGGTGACAATATATTGATATCATCATATATTTTAGTAATGTAATGACAATACAAGAAATGTCGTCACCATTGTTCTTGTAAGAAAAACGTAATGTTAACATATGACCGATGTATAGCGTCATAATATCTAACATTTTCTATGATGATTTTTATTTGTCATTAAATAATTCGAAATAAATCATGACAAGTTGAATTTGTCATCAAATGTGTTTTGTTGCAATAGCTATTAGATATTGTCATGTATAAAATCTTTTTGTGACATTTGTAAAATAGTCATGAGATAGTGTTAAATAATGATAATTCCACATCGTCATCATATGTGATGTTTTTTATTATGACAATTTTTTAATCCACGACTTAAACTTTACCTTGTACATTGATATATATATATATATATATATATGAGTTAATTGCTTTAGATTTATATATTTATTAATGGAAATAAACAAAAAAATAAACTCGGTGATTTTTGCATTGATGAATTGATGTATGTGGTTTACAATTTTTAAAAATTGGGGCTAGTGTGGTTTATACCATTAACAAAAGTAGTCTATCATTAAATATACTACTTTTATATTGATAGTATTTCAAGTGATAAGTCCAAAAGATATGATAGTTTTTAAGAGGTATATTAAATGATATACTACTTTTATCAACCGTACGAAATCACAAATCCAAATTGGTAAAGTTTTAAACTGCATGTACTAATTTGTAAATAACCAGAACATCAAGTTGTGTAGTTCATCATTGTTAATTTTTTTATTTATTTTATAGATTATATTTTATTATAAATAATACTTTCAAAATCATATAATTAAAACATTTTGCTTTTTAATTTTTATCAATAAAAACGTTCCAGTATTTGTACTTTCTCAATATCTACTTTATATTATCATGAAAAGATTAAAAAAATAATTATATTAAAAAAGGAAAAGGACAAATTGGTATTGCTATGAATTCCTAATCCCTAATAGTCCAAAACCCAAATTCCCAAATTACTAAGCGTATTTGCTCCACTTTACCAATTCTAAATTGTATCTTCACGTGCTTTCCTAAAATCCAACAAAATTCTTCTTTATTGCTTCTTGTTTGTCACGAGTCCAATGTTCATCAAAGAAGCTAGATTTCCTTACGAAAAGAGAGAGTTTTGTGAAAACAAGCGCTCGTGTTCTAGTCCATATCAAGAAATTCAATTTATGGTGATTTGATCATCTCTTGGATAATCTCACTTATTATGTTATAAGTGAGTTCAAATTTCTTCACCTTGCTTGCAGGTGAGTTCAAATTTCTTCATCTTACATGTATTTTCTTTTTTTTTATATATATAATATATTTTTAAGTTTCTCTTATTATTCTAGAGATTAATTTTATTTTTCTGTATCCTACTTTGCTACCTCTGTTCTAGTCTATATGCTTTTGCACATCTGACAAACATTCATATTCATAAAAATATCAAAATATTGCAGCAAGAAGCAAAACCGGGTTGTGATTCTAATTCTTAGGGTATTTTTCGTATTCTTTTTTTTTAATAAGTACTGTTCACATTCTTTAAATAGATTAGAGCCAAAATAATATCAATGACTCAGTGACTAACATTAACTAATAATTGGCGCAATGGAATGGCTAGGATGGTTAATAAAGTTTTTTAAGTACCTCTTTACTAGATAAGACAAACATTTTATAGTTCAAATTAGAAGCCTTTTCAAAAGTCATATAGAATAAACTATCTTACCCCATTCTTTGGCTATTGTTTTTGAGTTCTCAACAAGATCTAAACCTTCATCTTACCTATGTAGTTCCTTGGCAACACATACATTGCTTAAGTATGCCCTCGCAAAATCAACTCTAGTTCCCTATTGAAACCAACGCCCTCAGCTTTATTATCATGAAATTCATAGACATTTTAAATTCAATTATCTTATAACAAAATTTACATATGACATTTCCAAAACAACAATTAAAGATAGCACATGACATAAAATCTATGCATCAGTTATGTTTATAAACAAGCTACTATACCAACACCAAAATTTATTGTGGCAAGAATTCAGTAGAGGCATAGCGGTTGGGTCTGGCAAAAAGCCTAGGCTCATTGCTAGATAAATAATATAAGGCTGGAAATACAAGGATCACCTATAGCCTTATGCTCTTTGTACTTATTAACCAAAATTGCATTTTTTGGACAAAATTAACACCTTGAACTTGCAACTAGAATTAGTAACGTTATTTAGTTAGAAACCATTTTTGTTTGTATATTTGTTACAACTACTTGTATCTCTTAAATTTGTTTATTTTATTCATATATGGTTTTATACTTTTCTTTACATGGAAACATCATAAAAATATATGACTAAAGCTTGGCTATAATATTCTACATAGGAGGGTCCCTTGTCCCACATGACATTGTGTGTTTTTGGTTCTTGTCTTGATATTAGCTTCTTGCCACTAAGTTAAATAAAATGTTAATCTATATGTACACAAATTTAACAACCAATTAGCTGTTAACTGTTTCTAACAAGCATAAACTATTGCTTGTCATCAACAACTGTCATTATCTATGTTTTGTGGTATTCATTTATATCTTAGCACCAAATGATAGGAAACATTCTATCTTAAATTTTATCCACCATAATTTTATTTGTTCAATTTAATCCTACTTTCCTTACACACACAGACACATAAAGTTAGTAAACAGTGCATAATTATTAGCATGACCACTTGTATATATTTGTAATGAAGATGGACAAGAGTTGGATGAGAGCTACAAAATGGTATAGAGAGCATATAGAAGGGGTGAAATGTTTTACGACTTTTGTTGAGAATAAATTTAGCAAAGAGAGTCAGATTCAATGCCCATGCATGGGTTGTTTGAACTTACTATTCCAAGATCAGAAAATAGTTAAAGATCATCTTTTGGAACGGGGAATTGATCCCGGGTACATAACATGGTTTCATCACTGTGAAGCATCAACTTCTTATAATTTGGGAAACCAATCTTATGACGATGACATGACAGAAGATGATGTTGATGAAGAAACAGATGATGGAGTTTATGACATATTGTTTGATCTTCCAATCAAACGAGGATACTATCTTTATTGAAAATGATGAAGATATTGGTGGTCTACCTTCTTATCTCGATACGCTCATACAGGATGCCATTACCAAACTATACCCTCGATGTAAAAAGATTTCAAGGTTATCCTTTATCATCCAGTTGCTCCATCTGAAAGTATATAACAAGTTGAGCAATAAAACAATAAATATGCTTTTGCGATTGTTAAAGTTAAGCTTACCATAATGGGATACACTTCCAAGTTCTTATTATAAGACTAAGAAAATATTACGAGATTTAGGGTTGGGATATAATAGTATTAATGCATGCAAGTATGATTATGCCTCATTTTGGAAAGATACCTAAAGCTTAAAGGCATGTCCAAAGTGTGGGACTTCTCGATGGAAAGTAAATGGTGATATGGGGAAAAAGATACCATACAAAGTTTTAAGGTATTTTCCCTTGAAACCTAGGCTTCAACGATTATTTATGTCTAAAAAATAGCTAAGAAAATGGTTTGGCATAAGGAAAAGCAATGATGAATATATAAGGCACCCTGCTGATTCTTTAGCTTGGAAAGACTTCGATCGTGAGTCTCCTCCATTTGCCAAGGATCCTCAAAATGTCAGGTTAGCTCTAGCTACAGATGGTTTCAACCCATTTGGAAGCAACCATTTATGTTGTTGTCAATACTAATTCCAGGGCCAAAGTCACCAGGAAAGGACATCGATGTGTATATACAGCCATTGATTGAAGAGTTAAACGAATTATAAAGTGACGGGTAGAAACTTTTAATGTTTCTTGCAAACAGAATTTTGAAATGCATGTAACCATTTTATGGACAATAAATGATTTTCCAGCATATAGTGATTTTTCAGGATGGAATACTAAAGGATATATGGCATGTCCAGTTTGCAATGAGCAAATAAGTTTTATAAGGTTGTGAACCAAGATATGTTATATGGGACATCATTGATTCTTACACAAATATAATAATTGGAGAAAGAGTAGAAAGTTTAATGGTAAAAAGGAAGATAGGGAGGCATATAGAAGACTAACTAGAGATGAAGTGTTAGAGCAATTGGGTCGATTAGAAGATTTAACACCAAGTAAGTATGATAGTAAAAAGAGAAAGCGCAAGCCAGAAGAGTTGAATTGAACTAAGCGTAGTATTTTTTTTAATTTGCCTTATTGGAGTAAGCTAAAGTTAAGGCATAATCTTGATGTAATGCACGTAGAAAAGAATATTTGTGAGAGTATATTAGGAACATTGTTGTCGATTGATGGGAAAACAAAAGATACTATAAAGGCAAGACAAGATTTGGAAGACATGAGAATTTGCAAGGAGTTACACTTAGTTAAGAGGAGTGATCGAAAATATATGATGTCGACAGCATGTTACGTTATGACAAAGAAAAAAAAGAAAGACTTTGGTGAATTTTTGAAATCTATAAAATTTCCAGATGGATATGCCTATAACATCTCTTGATGTGTTAATTCAGGGGTGATAAAGATATCATCACTAAAAAGTCATGATTGTCATGTACTTTTGCAACACATACTTCTAGTCGGCATACTTAGGAGTCTAAAAAAGGAGGTCTTTGGTTTATTGGTTGAGTAGGCCATTTTTTAATGTTTATGTTGTAAAAAGTAAAAAAAAAAAGCTGAAGTAGAGAAAATGCAAGATGACATTTGCTTGATTTTGTGCAAGTTGGAAACATTGTATCCACCTACTTTTTTTATGTAATGGTTCATTTATCTAGTCATCTACCAAATGAGGCCTTACTTGGTGGACCAGTTCAATACAGTGGGATGTATCCAATTGGAAGGTAATAAAATCTCATAATTCTTTAAGTTTTTACTTCAATTATATTATTAGTAAATCTTACACCTATTTTTGTAGATTGTTATGTGAATTTAAGCAAAAGGTGCATGATAAAGCTCATCCAGAAGGTTTCGTTGCTGAAGGGTACATTGTAAAAGAATGTCTAACTTTTTGTTCCCTATGTTGGATATGCCCTAGTCCCGAGGCATTGGACCTTGTATTTGTATTGTACATTTATTGGATTTATGTATTATACACATTTTGTGTCATTAATAAAGGCATTAATTCATTTATTATATATATCTTGTGCAATATCTTAAATGAAGTATCCAATGGACATATCCATATCCATGATGACAAGTGTCATGCACTTAGCAGTAAGACTATGGATAGGGAAAACGATATGACCATGAAGAGATCAGTAGTCTGTTCTAGTCATGGGAATGAATGGAACTAGAGACTATCATTAACCTGGTTGTATGGCGGTGTCTTACCGGTCATTGGAAATGAGATGTCAACCAAGTTAATAGGTACATGTAAAAAGGGCATGGTACTGGATAGATCCACTAAACGAGAAATCCACATGGTATAGTATCACAAGTGATTCTCGTGTAGTACTTGTATGGATCCTTTGACCTGACCATATGATGGTGTTGCATGCGAGGTCGCATACTTAGGGGTACGCGTAAAGGGCCTGTAATAAGGTACCAAGTATGGGTACTTTCGGGTATGTCACTAAGCATGGCAATACTATGGATATGCAGAAGGGATTTGTCACTCAGTAGTCCACTGAGAGGATATCACCGGCCTCTTGATGAATGTGACTGATAAAAGTGTGGCCACACCCAAACAAGTTGGAACTTGTTTGTGAGCATCAGTACATTCGGGATCAAGTTAATGTCCGAACACAAAAGAGGGTGATCAATCCATGCCTCTGTCTTGGACATCGATATCAATGACATGGGATATACAAGTTCAAACTACAGGGTTATGATTATAGTTGGGCTGCCATCTCCATCTTAATTGGGGGCTGCAGTGGCTTGCTAGAGCCAACCTACAGTCTGTGGGCTATAGACCCACTGCCAACATAAAGATGGGCCCACGGGATCGTACACATTGAGCGTCTGAACACGGATTTAAGGAATCACCTGTATACTTGGAGTATACGCACCGGAGAGAGAGAATTATATTAATTATATTATAAAGATCAATTGGATTGATCATAATAATAAAATTAATATTTGATTGGCCTTCTCATAATTAATTAGATTAATTTATGAGATTATTTCCTGGGTGGAAATATTTCACATGTATAGGTTTACATGTGTCTTCGTCTTATGAATGTCAAAATTAATTCCATGGTATAATTAATTGATCAAATTGATTTTAATTTGATTGTATCAAATATATTATTTGGAATAATATGTTAAAGATACAAGTTAAATGAAATTGGGTTTGATAATTAATTGCACCTGACAAATTAATATTGGACTGGGTTTTAAAAGGAGAAAAGCCCACATGAGACAAGGAAGCAAAATTGGGCTGAGATCTTGAGGAGAATTTTGGCCCACCCTAGGTAAAATACCTAGGGATTTCGGCCAAGAGGTAGAACAATCATCATAGCCGAATTCTTTGCCTCTCTTTCCAAAAAAAGTTCTTCAATTCCAATGCTAGCACGGGTCATGTTCCACAGGCGTTCGTGTATGTGAACAAGGAATCTACGTTGATTTCTGCAGCCATCTCTAGAAGAGATACTCCTGGTAAAAGTTTAATCTCTTCTTGATAAAATTTTGATTTTGCAATTTTCATCTCAATTGCTCTTGGGCATGGATTTGGGAAAATCGTCGCGATCTTCCGTATTTATTCGGATGATTTTCGGTGAAAATCCCAACACTCTATACTTACGGGGTATTGAGACTCGAGTTAATTGAGAATATCATAATAAAGACTTAGTCAATGATGATAGCTTATCGATTTTCTCGCAACACTATCAACCTTTTGGAGCAACAAAACTTGTTGAATTATCAGAGGAAGAATTTAATGGTATCTAATGGTTTGTTTTTCAAAACTATGAGGAAGTTGAACCTTTTTTAATGTGAGTTATCTAATTAGTATCACATTATTCATTTGATTTTAATTTATTGATTTATATATCTAACATACTTGTTAATATATATTTTTATGATGCATAAGGAAGAACTCCGATTAAGTAACTATGACATAAAGAACAATTCCCTATATGGTTCAAAAAGCATGTAAGATCATTATAATTTAATGTTAATGCCATTTTCTCTTTTGCCATTTATACTCTTGATGTCATTTGATATATTTTATGTTTTATTTCGTAGATGGTACAATTATAGCATGAAGAACCATCACAATTGAATGAATCATTGTATTCACTTGTATCTTCTCTAAATAAGTGTGTATAGAAGTACATGAGTTGTATTGTGAATGGAGTAAGGTTTCTTACTAAAGAACGTGATAGTCGTTGCAAAAGTCAAAATAGTGGAATTGTAATTGAAAGGAATCATGGTGAAGATATAATCGGCTTCTATGGTGTATTAAATGATATAATTCTGCTAGATTATGTGAAAGATCGACATGTTATTATATTCAAATGTAATTGGTTTGATCTTGGAAAAAGGAAATCAGGGATTAGAAAGGAAGAAAGGAAATTTTGTGAGTGTCAACATTACAAGGAAATGGTATGGAAAATGATTCTTATGTACTAGCTAATCAAGCAAGTCTAGTTTTTTATGTTAATGATCCTAAATTAGGAAAAGGCTGGCGAGTAGTGTTACCATTTCAGCATAGACATCTATATGATGTGGATGAGATGCATGATAATGAGATGTATCTTAATGACTTTTCTTTTATGGAAGATAGAGTATATCAAGAGAACGAGACTGATGATGTGTTCGAAGTTGTAGTTGATGAAATACCTTCATTGAATAGAGAAGACATGGATCCTGAAGAGATTGAAGCATTGGTATCTGCAAGATTTCATGAAGATGATCTAATTGATGGTGATGAAGAAAATGAAATAGATGACACTTTGGTTGATTACTGCAATAGTGATGAGGATGAAAAAATTCACGAAGCTGATAATGTAGACGAGAATTAGGTAACTACAAAACATTTTATTTATTATATCTATTTAGTTACCAATTGTAATTGCAAATATAGCAAATTCATGGTAGTTGGTTCTACTTTTATTTGTTATGCAACCCATTATTAATAAGCTTCTTTGAAATAATGAGTTTATGGTTTTTTGGCTAGCTGAAGGTTGTGGGGAGGGAAAAGGTTGTGCATGTGAATATGAATTTATATAAATGCAATAGTGTTTGCATATAGTCTCATGTAGTCTTATATATATATATAAGATTACCTTTGGTGTATCTATCATTGGTTTACATTGTCTTTGAAATATTTACAGGAAAGATCAGCTCATGTTATTTCCAAGCTGTGGGAGTTCTCATCCTTTTTCAATGAAATTGATACTCAGTCGGCATTGCTTAAATTTGTGTTTTCTGTTATGGGTCCTGAAGTCCAATTATGCTGCATATTCTTTGGCTAAAGGAGGAGCTAATAGGAATATTGATCTTGTGGCTTGGCTTTGGTTGTTAATTAGTTTGGGTCTATTGTTATTTTTGGTTATGTGCCGCTGGTTTGTAGTTTTTAGTTCTGCTGTCTTTTTTGTATTTGATGTGGCAGCTCCTCTTGATATTGGCTCTTTATTTTAGTAATTATAATTTATTTTTTATTCAGAAAGAAAAAAAATGTTGTTGCGTTTTTTCATTAATGATTACGGTATAATTAATTAGGGACTTTTAACTTCATTTTGAGATAGATTTTGCAATCTTTTTTCCTGCGATGAGACTAGAAATTTATTGACTTTATTTATGGGCATCTAACTTTGTTTCCATCTAGCCTTCTTTATATAGGTTGTTTCATTAACAACTTTGGTTGATTTTTGATGGCTTTGTTAGTCATTAAAATCTTCCTTAACTAAATAATAGGCTTTCTTGCTTTATTTCATCTTTAGGAACAATATTGATTCGTAGCAGTGTAATGTTCATTGGTTAAACTGCAAAAGTTTATCTCTGTAACAAAATTTATGGAATTAATTTTACAGAACTCTCAAAGTCTTTTTCTAAATCCAATCTAGTAGTATATATATATAATTTTTGATAAATAATATCATAAAGATTTATTTTAGTGATCAAGGTTTTTAAATTGGTTAAGTTAGAGATATTAGATCCGAATTATATTATATGCAAAAAATATTATTAATTTAGAAAATATTGTCTTGAATTGATTAATTGAATTAATTATAAAAATATTTAATTAATTCATTTCTCAATAATTTTTGTTACTCCTATTTATTAGAACGTCTAAAATATAAATTTGCTTCTCGCTATACATTTTCTAAAAAAATACAAGTAATTATTTAACTACTCAACCAAAAAAAAAAAAAAATTAATCATTAGTTTAACTTATTTCTTACTTTTATCATCATATATACTATATATTATTTAGACCAAAATATATAAATATATATATATATATATATATATATATATATATATATTAGAAATAAGTACAAAAATAAATCATGTAGTTTTGACTATTTGCGAACCGGTATCTATGATTTAAAACATTATAAATTGAGACATATGGTTTTGTAATGTTAATAAAAGTAGTCTATTATCTAATACACTCCCCTAAAATTTCTTTTATCTTTTAAATTTTCACCTGAAATTTTGCACGTAAGTCGATTAAAACATAATGAACATTGGTACTCGAAGCGTGGAAATTTTCATAAGAAAAAAAAAGAAAAATGGCCGAAAAAATTTTAAATATGAATTGAAACACGTTTGTGTACTTCTGAGTCCTTTTCATCTAAGTTGCATATACTGAACTAATATATTTATTTTGGAATAGAGGGTACAAATAGCTCCTAGTGGCATATGGTCTAAGAAATTAAAAACTAGAAAAAACTAATTCCCAAAGTCTTATATTCTCTTCAATTACGCATCTTAATCATGACTCACCAATTAAGAAAGGTATATGAGGACT
Source organism: Euphorbia tirucalli (assembly GCA_039660915.1). Lineage (NCBI taxonomy): Eukaryota > Viridiplantae > Streptophyta > Magnoliopsida > Malpighiales > Euphorbiaceae > Euphorbia > Euphorbia tirucalli. The sequence continues at coordinate 46,817,122 of CM077636.1, forward strand.
TCAAAATCGAGCAAACAACTCTCATAATCTTGGTCAAAATGGAAGTAAATCTTTAATTCAACCACAAAAGGAAACGTTAGAAAGAAGTGAACCAGATATTACCACTAATGAAGCTGTTGCAAGTAACCATCATACAGAAGAATCAATTGAGTTTCCTGAAAGTCAGTCAATCAAAATCTCACAAAATCTATCAACCGAAACTACACAAGTTCCATCAATTCATACAGGTTTTATAATAAATTAGTTGTTTTGAATAATATACACATGTATATATAATTTATTGCTGAAAGTATGTTACAATCATTATCATGTAGAAAATAGTTAAAAAAAAAAGAGGTCGCGACCTAACAGTGGGAAAAGGAATTATGAAGACATTTGTAGCTTTTGGAAATAAGTTGAGAATTACTGTGGATCCATTAATAGGAAGACCTAAAGATGCAGATGAATCTGCTAAGCTTTCTAGTTAGATCGGTGTGGTGACACATGATGTGCTTCCAATGCCTATAAAGTGGAAACAACTTGATAAAGAAAAAGATTTCAAAGCAGGTTTGGATCACCTCAAAGTAAGTTTGAAAATATAAATTAACTTGAGGGATTATAATTTTTAATCTAAGGCATTCTAACTTATTCTTTTATACTTAGATTCATATAGACGTTAATACGGATGATCCAGGTGTAACGAATTGCTTGATGGATAGGTTTAGAAATAGTAGTCAACAACAATGTTACAGGTATCACATGCATTTTAAGAAATTTGTAGCTCTAGAAGAGTCTAAGAGAAATAAGCCATTTTCATGTGCTGATCAAAACCATTGGGAAGAAATGTGTGTCAACTTCACAACAGAAAATTTAAGGTTATGCCTTCTAAAGTTTCTTTATTCTATATGCTTTATCTTAGAAATTTTGAAATTGATCTTAATTTATACTTAATCATTAATATGTTTTAAAAATTTTATGTTAATGGTTGTTTTTAGAAAACATACATAGGACTTGAAACTTTATTCTGAATTCTTAATGCCTCTTTTTGCCAAAGCTTATGAAGATTTAAAATATGCAAGCCTTGTAACATACAATGATTTTAATAGAACAATTAGTTAGAGATTGAATATTATTGCTTGGAAAGTAATGAGAATCTATGGCAACTAGCTGCAATATTCAGAAACTTGATATATATGATAGTTAGAAGAGATAGATAGACATACAGCTTCGTAATATGTAACATCTTCATTTTATTTGCCCATAAATAGCATTGGATGCTTTACTGCTTGGAAATAATGATGATTATATATTTTTTTCTTTTTTGTGTTTTATCTACTCATGTAAGGCTTTATTATTGAAATGCATTTTGTATTTCCCGTTTTGGGTTCTTATTCATATGTAACTTCTTATGAAATATTTCCAATTTTCTTTAAATTCACAAAATATATGAATACCATTTAATTCTTATATAGTTAGCTTTCAAGATCTTTATTAGTAGCTTATAATGTTGCCTCTATAGTTTCTCTAAGGCATTGTTCAATTGATTATGTCATATGTATTCCATATGTTTGATTGTTATTTCTATCATACTAAATTGACAGAATGCAAGTATTGTGAATACTAAAAATAAAAAACAACTTAGAGCCCTGCATATTTCTGGTCGAAAGGCATTCACTGTTAGGCGGAATGAAATTGTAAGTCTTTTAATGAAACCTTGATTATTGTTTATATGAATTCTTCAATTTGATGAATTATTGTTTTGCTTGTGTATTTTTCTTTTCTTTATTACCTTAGTCTCAAAAGGAGTCGAATGGAGATCCTTGTGATGCAATTGAATTGTACAAACGCACTTATCATTCGAATCAAAAGGGTTGGTCGACCAAAGGAGCCAAAGAGAATTGGATAACTTAAAATTTGTATTCATTTTATATATAATTAACTCTATACAAGTTCAAGTATGAGTATGTTTTTCATGTTTGTTATGTTCCTTAATTTACTAGAATCCAATAATGGAGAAGAAAACTCAATACGGTTAAGATGAAATTTTAAGGACTACTAATGAAATAGTTCTAGAGGCCCTTGGTCGTGGATCTGGTTACATAAAAGGCCTTAGATGTGGTCCTAAACCTCCCAGCACACGCAAACAGGATTTGTTGCCCAACAACTAGAAAATGAACTTCTTGAGATAAGAGAAAAATTACAAAATTCTGAAGCCATAGTGGAAGAGCTTACAACTAATATGAGTAGCATGTAGAATAAACTAATATAAGTGCACAAGAAGATGTCATTCGTGAACAAGGTGCTAAACTCAAAAAGCTAATGGCATTTATGGCTGCCATGGAGGCAAAGAGCAATAGCTAAGATAAAATATATTTTCTGAAAACAATATACTTCTATTAATTTAAGATTTTACTATAAGACTAATAAGAATTTATGATTTTCATGCAAGATATTTTATTAACTAGTGGTAGGTTGATAGCCTTAAGCTTTCATAATGAAGATTGTCTTTTCTAGATTGAAACTTTGTGAATTGTTTTAGTTTTGAAGAATTTTTTTTTTATTCTCATTATGTTAAACGTTTTTTTTTTAAGTAAACATGGCTGTTATTTTTTATTGTATAGTTACTTAAGTTATCATAGGCTCTCTTTATATGATTTTAAGAAATATAGTTTATACCATTATATATAAAGAAATATAGTTTATACCATTATATATATATATACACACACGCACACGAGATGACAAATTTTGTCCTTCACTAGTTTTTTTCATTGTGAGATAAAAAATTCTATTAATATTGTGCCAATTATCTATGTTATTAATAATATGACATCACAACAGTCATTTGACGACCATAACTATTTGTCACCAAACATTGTGACATGTGCTACAACCAAAATTGCGTAACCAAAAGATAATCTTTGTGACAATAAAATGCGTTCTAATTTATTTTCCAAAGACAGTTTATTGAGTCATGATTAATAATCATTAAATGACAAAATTAAAGTGTCCCCAAATTTTATACTCATTTTTGACAATTATAATCTAGTCACGAAAAATAATAAAAATTTGGGACAAAAGATTACGTCGTTATATTATTTTTTTAGATGATACAATGCTTTCTCACATTTTTATTATTCAATGACAAAAAATACTTTGTCATTAAAGTTAATATGCCATGACGATAGAAAAGTGTCAATAAGTATATACCTATCGTGACAGTATTATACATTTCATGATGCAATATTATGTCATAATAAATTTTGATACAATGACAATTATTATATTGTAACAAATTATTACTTTATAGTGACAAATTAAATGTTAATGTGACAAAATTGAGTCTTATTTATGACAATCATAATGTCACTAAAATTTTATAATTCCAGTGTTAATTGGCAGTCGTCACCATAACTACAATTTTAGATGATGAAATATGCAATTTTTCATATAAATAGTAAACTTTCAATGATGAAACATACTTTTGGTGACAACAAAATATTACTAAAAGTGATGAAAGAGGAGTCACAAAAACTAAAAGTTAACACATATAATTTTCGTCATGTAAAACCAAAGCTTTTGATGATAAATTAAAAAAAAATCACATATACAAAATATGATGCACATGCTGTGTGTTGCGACGATAATTTTTCGTCACCTATTATCTACGGTGACGAAAAAGCATGTTTTCAGGATGATTTCAGTGCGTCTAGAAATACTAAATTTCTTGAGAAAAAAGAAATACGAGAAATATAAATTATTTATGAGATTTAGAAAAGTTAAAGAATATTTGTCTTCTCTTCATCCCTCTTTGTTTGGTCTTTTTACTTTTCTATTTTTTAGCATATTAGAATTTTTTTACAATTATAACTGTAAATAATAACTTTTGTATTTTTACATTTGTATTGTCATTTCATGTGTATTTTTTTATATAGAGAATGAAATGTTAGCATGGATGAACTTGATTTGAGAAAAAAATAAAGAAAATCAAAGTATTTGTAAGGTTTTTAAAAAGGTTATATTCTCTTCATCTCTTTGTTTAGTCTTTTCTTTCTTTCTTTTCATTAAGTAGACATGTGGAAATTAAGTAATTTTTTTTATTTTTACCTCCAAAGTTGCTCCCTTTGTTACTAATAACATAATAAATATTACGAATTCCAAAATTAATGGAATTCTATTAAAAAAAAGACTATGAAATAGAAGAGTTTCATGTAATAATCTAATAAAGCAATTAATTATAATAACCATAAAATCATGTAACATTAAGTTATCTTTTATTTATAACGCACATTATTTTTTCTCAATTATTTTATATTATTTTTGTTTTTGAAAAGTGAAAGGCGTAATAGAAGCAATTTATTGGTAGTACTTCTCATTTAGTTAGGATAATGTTTAAATTTTCAATTGTAAATATTATTTCATAACTTTTAAAAAATAAAAAAAAAGTATATAATATGTTATCTTTCTCATATTACAATATGATTTCTTTTTTATTTTATCTATCTTTTTTACTTGGTTTTAATAAAAAAATATTAAATATAATTTTCCAATGCTTATTTCTGAATCTGTAGTTTACAATTTCCATATGTAGTTTTTCTTTAAGAAAATTGAATTTTGTAATTTATACTATTAATTAATTTACTTCAACATTTTAAATTATAGCCTCTACACTTGCTTACTAATCTATATTTTCAAATATAGTTTACTCTACCTATCTCAAATCTCTCCATTCATATTTATCTATTTTCTTGAGTATTTAAGAATGTTTATATATTATTTTCATGATAATTAAACAATAATTTATGAACCAGTAAAAACTAAAATTTAATGGGGAAATTTATTTCTTGACCTTACAAAACTAAAATTTGAGTATTTTTAATACTGTATATTGTACTCTTATAAAAAAAAAATGTGAATTGTCAAAGAAAAGAATAAATAAGTAAAATATTTTAAATTTTACATGTATATATTAAAATTATTAAACAGACTCATGCAACGCGCGAGCTCAAATTATTATCTATTGTTGTACACATTTTTATGAAGAATTATTGTATATTTTTCTTAATAATTAGGCGAATATCTATATATATAAAAAAAGATCTAAAAACAAATCAAAGGTGCGTTACAAAATTAATTGGCAAAAATAAAAGAATATAATAAAGAGAGTAAGAGGTAACATAAAGAGAGTTTTATGTAATAAGTGCAAAAATATAATAAGTTAAAATAGTCGTAAAATTGTGGAAAAATCAAGACTCTATCATGGACAAATAAATGACAATACAATTCATAATAATTAGCATTTATTAGTATAATTTAAAAGAATATCAGAATTAAGGCCTCATTAATGAGAAATTATTAATTCAAAACCACTAAAAAAATAAATACAATTATATTATGAAATTAGACACTCATAAATGATATCTAACGGCTCAAAAATTTGAAAAAAAATCCAAAATATAATTTCAATAAAGACTAAAAATACTATAAATAAAAAAAATTTGTAATCAGTAATACCATATAGTTTAGTTTTGACATACAAATTAAGAACTCTCATATCTAAAATTCCATTAACCAACAAAAAAATAAACTCAATCATCAGTTTACCTTAACAACATTTCTCAGCTCAAACTTATAATTGAATTGTGGAAAATTAAATCAAGAATTAATCGAATGTGGAAAGCTGTCAATATAAATAGAAATGATATCAAGCGCTTAGAAATGCTTTTGTTTAATAATAAGATATCTAAAGTATATTTGTATAAATGCATGTATTACATAATTTGAACTACATATTTTTAACTCATATTAATGGAATACTCTTGCAGAATGACACAACCCAATAAAATAGTTGATAAACACAAAAACAATAGATTCAAGAAAAAGGTAAAAAAACAAGGAACATCTACCGAATTAAAAATTTCAAAGTAGATGTTTCATATACCACCTACAACAGCATAAAAATTAAATTCAAGATAACTTTTTTGTTAACAACAAAAATCACAAAAATAGATTCGGGGTGAACATAAAATAGAGAACAAAAAGTTCGACTTTACCGACTACAAATTGATAATACAAAAATGCAGTGACAACAAAAAGTTATCAAGTAAATTGAATAATTAATGAAATACGAATTATCTCAACTTATTAAAAAAATGACTATATTTTTTAATACAAATATTTTGATATAATATTATTTCTATCTACATATAAATGTCATAGAAAAATAACAACAAAGAGCGAATTGGAAGATATTATTGCTCGAGGGTAACAAGTAACAAAAATGGAAATAATGCTTTAAATTGAAAAGTTTTTCTTGTAACAAAAAAAAACATATTTCATAAATTAATTTTCAAAATAAATAAGAATTTTTTTCCAATATAAAAATGACACTAAAAAAACTAATATAGGAGCTAAGAGGTACATGTCACGCTATTAGGGGAAATTCGCAAGAGTTTCAGATCAAAATAAGTATGCATGATGATGTAAAGATTGTAGTAATATTCACATCTTTGAAAATCACAAGTTTCATATGTAAATAATATTTCAAAATTAATATATATATATATAAACATTCACAGTATTTTCTATTAATATGGATATCATGTTTGAACTATATGCATGTCGTTATTTTTTATCGTCAACAACCGCAACAAAGTTTTATCTCAAGTTTGATATCTCGTAGACTAAAACAATGATGAGAAAGTAAAAGTTCAAAACTTTGGTAAAAAAATTAATACAATATTATAATATGTTATATTCTAAAACAGCTTCTTAGATGACATTCTAATTTCACATCTTCAAACACATTCAAACACACCAAAAATTTTTAGAGCACAAGATATTTTGAAACAAAAAAACAATTGAAGAGATATTGGAAATGAAATGGAAAAATAAGAATATTAAGGCACACAAAATTATTTAATTTTATTGCCTCTTTAAACACACACATATGTTGAATTTTATTAATATATTATTACACTTGCAGGAAAAACGTTCATGATAAAGGCTATGATAAAAGGGTTTGACAACATATGAATGACATTATATTGAATGCTCAGTCTGCAGAAAAAAATGGTTGAAAAAAAAGGAAATTACAAGTGCAATGATTCCGATATCAATCCAACATCGATCATATTAAGGTAAAATGAAATCAACAATAACAAAATTAATTAAATTGTGGAATTTTTTATCCAAAAAAATTAACACAAATATTTATCAAATATAAAGTGCACTTTCAAGTAGAAGATGAAACAACTTTCATAACATTTGTTGCGTTTGATTGGAAGGTGGAAAAATATTGGAGATACCCACCTCAGTTTTACTAGAGAACTAAAAAATTGAAAATAATGAAGTTTCACCAGTTTTAAAGGGAGTTGAAAACAAGAAATTTATTTTCCAAATCCACTTGGATGAATATAATTTGAAAGATATTATCAAAACTCACAGTATCAATGATATTTGCATTAGATAACAAATTAATTTGTTTTAGTATTAACTATCGATTACCAAATTAATTAAGAAAAAAAAACTAATTATTTAAAAACAAAATTTAAACAGGTTGAAAATAACAAGATACGAAAGACATTATAAAGATTACTATGCGATGTAAGTTACATTTCACATTTAAAAAAAATTAAGCATATAAAAACTTGATCAATATTAATGACAACTTATTATTGTAGGAATTTGATAAAGTCCAACACACTGTAGAGCACAATGGAGAAGGATAAATAAAAAAAATACTCAATAAATTGAAGAAAATTGAAATAGAATAAAGTTATATCACTACAAGTTATTTTTCTAATTTTAGGAACACAGTTAACGTGATTCCTCGATTGAGTTTAATTTGTTAAATTTCCTCCAGTTTAATATATAAAATGTTTGCATTAATCTTTTTTTTTAACGACATTATATTTACAGCACAAAGAATTTATTACAAATTTATATTATTGTGAACATCTCTTTTACAACTTCTTTAAAGGACATACAAAATTATTGATATATACCCATAATTATAAAATTAATTAAAATAATCAACAATTCATGAATTAATTAAAAAAAAACTAAAAAGGAAAACGCACCATGCAATGCACTGGTAAAAAGCTAGTTATTACATAAAACATAATATAGAAAGTATCAGAATTGTATCATAAATGTATCAGAATTGTATAGAAAAATGTATTAAAATTGTATCAGAATTGTATCAGAAAATATCAACAAACAGACACTGATACAGTATACTTTATTTTATATATTTTTTTATGGTTAGCTTTTATTTAGCCTTCATAACAATAAAAAGAAAACCAGTTTAGTTTTTCACTATAAATAAAATCATTTTTTATACAATTTTAATACATTTTTGAAAATCGGAAAAAAAATGTATATATGGATCTCATTTTGAAGAGAAAAAAAGATGATAAAAATATTTTAAAGTAGAGTGGTAAAAAAAATTAACGGATTAACAGATAAATGATAAAATTAAGGTTAAAAATATAAAATAAGAAAGAGAAAGAAATTAGATAAAAACAAAATTTATAACTGAATGTATTTCAAAAAATGTCAAATCCCAGGCATAAAACAAAGGAAAAAAATCACCATCCCAGTTACCATTTTAGAATACTGATTTAACCATCCCATTTTATAGTTATACATGAGGCCAACTCCGATGCAAGCTCCTCCAGTTTAATATATAAAATGTTTGCATTAATCTTTTTTTTAACGACATTATATTTACAGCACAAAGAATTTATTACAAATTTATATTATTGTGAACATCTCTTTTACAACTTCTTTAAAGGACATACAAAATTATTGATATATACCCATAATTATAAAATTAATTAAAATAATCAACAATTCATGAATTAATTAAAAAAAAAAAAACTAAAAAGGAAAACGCACCATGCAATGCACTGGTAAAAAGCTAGTTATTACATAAAGCATAATATAGAAAGTATCAGAATTGTATCATAAATGTATCAGAATTGTATAAAAAAATGTATCAAAAATGTATCAGAATTGTATCAGAAAATATCAACAAACAGACACTGATACAGTATACTTTATTTTATATATTTTTTTATGGTTAGCTTTTATTTAGCCTTCATAACAATAAAAAGAAAACCAGTTTAGTTTTTCACTATAAATAAAATCATTTTTTATACAATTTTAATACATTTTTGAAAATCGGAAAAAAAAAAATGTATATATGGATCTCATTTTGAAGAGAAAAAAAGATGATAAAAATATTTTAAAGTAGAGTGGTAAAAAAAATTAACGGATTAACAGATAAATGATAAAATTAAGGTTAAAAATATAAAATAAGAAAGAGAAAGAAATTAGATAAAAACAAAATTTATAACTGAACGTATTTCAAAAAATGTCAAATCCCAGGCATAAAACAAAGGAAAAAAATCACCATCCCAGTTACCATTTTAGAATACTGATTTAACCATCCCATTTTATAGTTATACATGAGGCCAACTCCGATGCAAGCTCCAACTAGAATACTACCTTTGTGTAGACCTGTTCATGGGTCGGGCTGGACCGGATTCGGGCCGGACTACATCGGGTTTGATATAAAAATCTCTTGTTCAAGCCCAGCCCAGCCCGCACTAATTTTACATCGGGTTTGGGCCGGACTTGGCAGGGCAATTGAACCTCATTCCCAAGCCCAGCCCAACCAGCCCATCAAATAAATGTTTATATTGTTCTAATATAACTTATTTTAAACAAATTTTATTTACAAATAGTATTCATAGACAAATTTAATTTACGGATAGTATTCATAGAGAAATTATAATGGTCAAGATCTTCTATAAGTTTTTCAATGGTTCAGATTAAATATTTAGTATATAATTATATAAATAAAAATATAAAAGTATATATTATAAAATTATCCGGGCAGGGCCGGGCCAGTCTTGGGTCTTATAGTTATTTCCAAGCCCAATCCATCATTAACTCGGGCTTCTACGGGTTCGGACGGGGCCGGGCTTAAAGTAAAATATGTATGTCCAAATCCAACCCAGAACGGGTTGGTTTGGACAGGCTTTGCGGGCCGCGGATGGTTTATACAGGTCTACTTTCGTGTCAACTATTAAATAAATAAGCTGTAAAAATTAAGAATACAGGAGGATGGCTTGTGTATATTATGAATTTAAAGATGATGTAATCCCAAAATGTGAAGAAGAAAATTGAGGGTTTTTTTTTTTTTTTCAAAAAAAAAAAAAAAAAAAAAAAAGAAAATGAAGGAGTTTGATTGGATTGGGTGCAAAACAAAACAAACCTACGGAAGATACCACTAAACAACAGGAGGTAAAAATAAAAATTAAAAAGAAACGTGGCAATGATTGAGTGGCTCATGATACCCGCCCACCCCTCCCCTTGCCTTCCGCCATCGTCGTCGTTGTCATCATCATCATTATAATCATCCCATCCACCTTTTTTACCCTCAATCCCGGCCAACCTACTCCACCTTTGAAAAATATTCCATTCCTCTCTCTCTTCTCTTTCACCTGCGAAACTCAGTCAATTTTTCCTCTCTACTCACAGACAAACATACTCCCTCTCCCTAAGATCTGTCATGGATTCTTCCAAAGATCGTGAAACCTTCGTCTATGTCGCCAAGCTTGCTGAGCAAGCTGAGCGTTATGATGGTATGCACTTCCTCTCCCTCTAGATCTGTGATTTTCCTAGGTTTTTCTTTTAATCAGTTCGTCGGATATTGATTTTTGACCAATTTCTCCTGATTTTGACTTTTTTTATTGAACGTAGAAATGGTCGAGTCCATGAAGAAAGTGGCGAATCTTGATGTTGAATTGACAGTAGAGGAGAGGAATCTACTATCTGTTGGTTACAAGAATGTGGTCGGCTCACGGCGGGCCTCGTGGAGGATCTTGTCCTCGATTGAGCAGAAGGAGGAATCCAAAGGGAACGAAGCTAATGCTAAGAGGATTAAGGAGTACAGGCACAAAGTGGAGTCTGAGTTATCTAACATTTGCAGCGATATTATGACTGTGATTGATGAGCATCTCATTCCCTCCTGTAACGCTGGGGAATCTACTGTCTTCTACTATAAGATGTGAGGGTTGGATTTGATTCCATGTTTCTTTGTTAAATTCTTTTATCTGCAAATTGGGTTTTCATGATAGTTTTTGGTGCAGGAAAGGTGATTATTATCGGTATCTAGCCGAGTTCAAGACTGGTAATGACAAGAAAGAGGCTGCTGACCAGTCCCTTAAGGCATACCAGGTGAATAATTAAACCTTTTTCCTCAAGTTTTTGTTGCTAATTTTTAGCGCTACAACTGTTTATTGGTGGTTTGAACTTCATACTTCATGGATCAGTTGACCTTTTGTTGCTTATCTTGATTTACTTGACTCATTTACAGAGATTGATTCTGTACTTGTGAATTTTTATTCTATATACTTTTAATCTTACTGAATGAAGTTAATTTTACTTTTAATCAGAAGTTGCGCTTCTGTTTTGCCGTGAAAAATGGAACTCTTCTATTATTTGCAACTAGGTTTGGTGGGGTTTATATAATATAATTGTTTTGTTCTCTTGCTATGGGCTGGAGCACTATTTTGCATTATATATTGGTTTCAGTGGAGGGGGTAATGAAGAAAGGTGCTTCTGCCTTTGTTCTGTAGAATTATTCCTTTGCACTCTGCATTTATGCTTTTTAATGTTTCTTGTAACTGATGGGAACTGACAAGAAGTGTTTTGATGGAAGTCAGTGCTTTTAATGAGTATTTTCGATTTTAAAATCTCCAATATGAAGTGTGTGGTAAAGTTTTGGACCACTAATGGAGTAGTGTTAATCTGTCATTTGGGAGGGTGAATTCAATGTATAAATATTCCATGGATTATTTTCTTTGGGATTGTGAGCACAATCCAAATATTCCGAATATTAGTGTCCTTGTTTTCCCTTTTCTTAACCCTTTATGCTCTACTCCAGATGCTTAACTAAATAGTCTAGCACAAGAGAGTTGTGAAAAGAAAAATAAATCATTAGAAACAAGATTGAACCTCAAGTTGTTGACTCTCTTCATGATAGTCTTATAGTTTTTCTTCTGGAAGTTTGAATTGTGTCTTGTGCAGTTTTATCTTTCTTTCTTTCTTTCTGACCTCATGACCTTGTTGTTGCTAACGATGGACACAGTTAATATTTGCTACTTAATAATTATTTTGGATTTTTGCAGACTGCTTCAACCAGCGCAGAGACTGATTTACCGCCCACCCATCCCATTCGATTGGGTTTAGCTCTCAACTTTTCTGTCTTCTATTATGAGATTATGAACTCTCCCGAAAGGTATGTGGATTATTATGTGCTTAGGTCACTAAAGTACTCATGCATACAAATTCTTATATTTGATAAGTTGTCTGCTAACATATTACTTATGTTTCCCTTATGTCAGGGCCTGCCATCTGGCAAAGCAAGCTTTTGATGAAGCTATTTCGGAGCTGGATACCTTGAGTGAAGAATCTTACAAGGACAGCACCTTGATCATGCAGCTATTGAGGGACAACCTGACATTGTGGACTTCTGACATTCCAGAGGATGCAGGTATTTAATACACATGCTTTAAAAAGCAATAGGACTCTCATCTTATTTGTCTTTGGAATACATTCTCTGCTATTGTTGAAACTTGAAAGTATAGAATCTACCAAAAGTCTGTCATTCATTTCATGCTTTATATATAGTAAGAAAGTATCAAGTACCTGCTATTGTCTTATACTTAATTATGCATTCAGTTGTTGGTTTTTATGTATGATTTTTGTACATACTTTTTTATTCTAAAATTTTAATTTCCTTTTAGAAGACCAGAAAATGGAAACGTCTGGGAAAACTGGCGGGGGAGAAGATGCAGAGGTAATCCTTCACGATTCTTTATTCTATGTGATGTATTTTACTATTGTTCTCACTTGTTCAAATTTGTGAATATGAATTATTTATCTTTGCAGTGAAGCTGAAGCTGACAGGACTTTGTTATTCTTCAATGTGTGGAAGGGAGAAGTATGATTTCCCCTCAACTTTGTACTATTGCTGTTTGAGAGAGGATTTTAAGATTTTCTCTTCTGTTGTATCTTATTGCTGTCTGCTGGTGTTAATCTGTTTCAATTAGCAGGAAAATTTGGGTTGTTATAGAGGTGTTTGTGATTATTTTGGTTTCTCAAAATATCTACCCTTTATTCTACTCTTTAGTAGGTAGATCTCAAAGAAATTAACTTCAGCTATTTAAACTTGAGTGAGCAATTTTCAAGGCTGTGTAAAAATGGTTATCTTAGTCCAGGGGTTGGTTACTGGGTGTGAGGATCCAAATTTTAATATGAAATTTCACATCGATTTCAGCAGGGTATGCATTACTGGACTATATAATGTTTCATTCATTCTTTAGAATTTCGTCTTGATGGCTCAATATCGCAAAAATGTCTCTTTGGCTGTTTGATAATAATATATAAAATAACCATTCCTTAATAGCTAATGGATTCCATCTGACATAGAATCAGTTAAATGAGAGAGCTGAATCTGCACATCAATCCAGCTGGGAGTTAACAGAGTTGGGTTGATCTTCTCTGTCATTTGTGGTAAGAACAATGATGAGCTCATTACCCCAAGGCAACCAAAGTCCATTAATGGACCTTAATAGCTTCAAGATTAGACTATGCTTTTGAACTTGATGTGTTGTTACTGCTTCACCTTTCCTTTTCTTGTAACTTGGCTGTACGTCTACTGGAGATTCGATATCGTTGAAGACAAGTATATTGCGAGTTATACAATGAAGCAACAAGTCCCTTATATCATCCCCTTCACTATATGCAGATAAATCTGCTTCATATATGTTGTAATTTAAGTGATTAGCCATGTTATATATCAACTTGGACTTGTCTATGCCAACAGGACCAGATATCAAGTAAGTTCTTTTCTTAGCTTTCCCGATTCTTTGGTAGTATTCCTCTGCCTTCATGAATGTATTTAAATCATGAATTACTTCTAGTTTCAGCTCTGAATTCATTGGAATGATGGAAAAAGTAATTGAGTTATCTAATTCAGAAGATGATATCCATGTCATATTTTGAAGCAGAATGATCTTTCTTATCTTGGTTTGCTCTTGAATGGCCTTGCCTTGCTGCAAAATGTACGGCAAGTATGAATTCATAACCTTGTCTTTGTATTTCATTTCGAAACTCAGCTCGTAGGATCTTAGTATTCCGAAAATGGGAGTTTCGTCTTTAAAGTTTGATCTCCAATTGACTTCTATATTCTCATATGCATGATTGATAAAGTCATCATTTTTATCCATAGTAGTACCATCAACGTCTATCGTGCTTTGGATGGATGGTATTGATTTCGCTCTTATGTAAGTTTCAGCAGCTAGAAACAGTTCAAAATAGGATTCGTCTATAACAAGAGTCATCATGGATTGAGAAGAGGAATGGCATCGGATTCGAGCATACAGTTTGGCTATGATTGGAATGACTATTGCTGCTTATGCTACAAATGAGGCTGCTGTGGGAACGACTTTTTTATTAACCATTTTACGGAGAAGGTTTCTGTGTATTTCTGTCTAGTATATGAATTTCTGTTGGGAAAAGAAAAAGGAAAATATTAGTGCAAAGCATAAAATGGCCTTGAGCTAGTTAATTTGCTCTTATAAAATTTCAAGAGACAAGAAACTTCAGTGCATCTTAATTGCTAACTTTTGGTTCCACACGTCTTTGACTTGGATTTGGTCAAGAATACTTTCAAGACAAATCTTGCATAGCACGTTGGCAAGTTTTTAGAATATGTCAAATAATTACTTAAGCTGCCTGATAGAATTCATTCCAGGCCTGTGTTAGCCCATCTCACTCACGGCCCAAAGATTTACCAAGTATATTCTAGGAGGCAGAAACTACCTGTCATTGGGAAAGGGAATGATGAGCTGGCAAGTTAGTTATTTGCCTAGGGGAGTGTGTTAAGTTGTTATATAGACACGGTATGTATGGTGTGAGGTAGGAAATTAATTATTCTCTGATTTTGGCTCTTGGGCAACTAAGAGAGAGGGAAGATTTCCCTGGGGAGAGAGTTCTCTGTTTTTCTGTTATTCAAACCATTTATCTTTTTCAATCTTTCAATACAAGCAATTTTGATTTTCTTCTTCTGATCCTGTCCTTAATATCATTTATCTGTTTAACAAATTCTGAGTTTCCATCATTGGTCCGACCTGCCGGATTCTAGGATGGGACGCACTGATAACCCAGCTATGGAAACTCGAACTCAGTCACGTCTCGACGCCCAGGATGAACAGATTGAATCCGTTAAACAAACAATGGAGGAGAAACTTACCCAGGAAGCTTTTTGTTCTAGCATGGCTTCTTTTCAAGAAAGTAAGCTGGCTTTCCAGGGTTATATGCAGAATTGGGTTAAGCAACAGCATGGTAAACATCCAGCAGTAGGTGAGGGAGATAACTCTGGGGTCAATGATAGCTCCATTGATTCTGGTTTTTTTGGAGGACGCCGTCAACGGACTGATCCACCTCTGTCACACGCTGCACATACTTCCAATGATGAGTATTACTTTGCTACAAAGAAGGTGAAACTTCCTGAATTCCATGGCCATGATCCTCGCGGCTGGTTATCTAAGGTGGAGACATATTTCGAGATTCATGGAACCCCTCCTGAAATTCAGATTCGTTTGGCTAAGCTCAGTATGGTTGGCATGGCTCAACACTGGTTCTCAATGGTACAAGAGGTCTATGATTCTCTAACTTGGGTGCAATTTACTGAAGAATTGTTGCAACGATTCAGTGGTTTGGAGATCCAAAATCCTTATGAGCAGTTGTCCACTCTTCAACAGTTGGGTTCCGTTCAAGAGTACATTGAAGATTTCAAATACTTACTCTCCTTGGTTCCTCGTTTGCCTGAAAAACAGGCGTTGGGGTATTTTCTTGGAGGCCTCAGTAGTGAAATCAAGCGCTGGATGCATCCTCATCGCGCCGCAACTCAGCTAGCGGCGATGTATCTTGCAAAGGATGTAGAAGATATGTTGTTCCCACTGATTTTTTCCACTTTTTCTTCCCGGCATCTTCGTCATGCTCAAGATACAGGTGAGTCTTTCTCTAAAAAATCTGGGCTTTCTTCTTCTTCCAGGCCAACATATAAGATGGGTACTAATTTTCAGGCTGGGCCTTAACTTTCTTCTTACCGGCCAGAAGTAAAACCTGGTCCTATCTCTTCTTCTCAAGGCAGCGTATTCGTTGCTCCTTCTCATCAGTTTGGTGAACTACAGAAACACAATGGAATGGAGATCTCTCCTTTCAGAAATCGGGGATCTCGATCGTTGACTCGCACGGAGTGGGAAGAACGCCGCCGGAAGGGACTGTGCTACCGTTATGGACAAGCGTATGGTCCGACGCACAAGTGCCCAGAGGGGAAGCTTCGGGTTATTCTCCTAGCTGATGACGAATTACTAAGTGCTGAGGGTGAAATCTTGCTGATTGAGGAAGAAGAAGAGGAAATCACTCCACCCGTTGAAGAAGGTTAGTGCAAGGTGCTTGAATTTCATAGGTTAGCTGCTGATTTCGGAAAAGATTTAAAAACTTTGAAGTTGGAAGGGAAATTATTTGGGGTTCCAATTGAAATTTTGATTGATAGTAGGGCTACCCATAATTTCATTTCTAAGAAGTTAGCTACAGCTATGGGTTTGGAGTTAAAACAAATTGCTGGAATGATGATTAAGTTGGGTGATGGCCATCGTGTTACTTTAACAGAGAAATGTCTGGCTATTCCACTTCGTTTAGGTGAATTTGCTCGTTCAGTTGATGCTTTAGTGTTTGATATGGGTAATCTTGATATGGTACTTGGAATAGAATGGCTGAAAACACTTAGAGAGGTGACTCATCACTGGGAACGCCACTACATGCGTTTCGTTTCTGCCAACAGAGAGTTTGTTTTATAGGGCAAGGATACCTAAAGTTCATTTGGCAATTCTTCTTTGCGTGGCTTGCTAACTCGCCCTGGTGAGTATGCTTTACAAGTTTTGGGTGTACAAAAACAAGATTTGTCCGAAGTTCATGAGGATTTTCATCCCTCCCAGTAGCGGGTCCTGGAAAAGCTCTTGCTCCGGTTTCAATCTTTGTTTCAGGTACCTACCGGATTGCCTCCAGCAAGGTTACATGATCACTGCATAACCTTATTTCCTGGTTAGGGACCAGTATGTGTCCGTCCCTACCGATATCCTTATCACCAAAAAGCGGAGATTCAACGCCAGGTGCAACAGTTGCTTCAAATGGGGGTAATTCGGGCCAGCAAGAGTGCTTTCTCCAGCCCAGTCATTCTCGTTAAGAAGAAGGATTCCTCGTGGAGGATGTGTGTTGATTACCACGCTTTGAATAAAGTAACTGTTCCTGATAAATTCCCAATTCCGGTGGTAGATGAATTGATTGATGAATTGCGAGGCGCTCAATATTTCTCAAAGCTCTATCTCAAATCCGGGTTTAATCAAATTCGGATAAAGGAGGATAGTGTAGATAAAACAGCTTTTCAAACCCATGATGGGCATTACGAGTATTTAGTAATGCCATTCAGCCTTACCAATGCTCCTTCAACATTTCAAGCTGTAATGAATGATCTTTTTTGTCCTCTGCTTCGTCGATTTATGCTAGTTTTTTTCGACGATATTCTAATCTATAGCAGCAGTGGGGGGACCACCTTTCACATTTGTCTGAAGTTTTGCAATTACTCTCAGATAATCAATTTGTTGTCAATAGGAAGAAGTGCGAGTTTGGGAAGCTTTCTGTGGAGTATTTGGGACTTACTGGTTATTACCGCAAATTCATCCGTCATTATGGTAATATTGCTCAACCATTAACCGAATTAACCAAGAAGAATGCTTTCAAATGGTCTCCTGAAGCGCATTCGGCTTTTGAAGCCTTGAAACAGGCTATGATAATAGCCCCGGTGCTAGCATTACCAGATTTCTCAGCCCCTTTTGTAGTAGAATGCGATGCTTCGAGAAGGGGTATTGGCGCAGTATTAACGCAGCACCAGCAGCCCATTGCTTTCTTTAGCAAAGCCCTCTCAGAGAAGAATTTGGCCAAATCCGCTTATGAGCGTGAGATCATGGCACTTGCTCTGCCTGTACAACATTGGCGTCCTTATCTTTTGGGCGTAACGTTTACTATCTTTACAGATCAAAAGAGCCTCCGCCACCTTTTATTATAGCGTATTACTACACATGATCAACAGAATTGGGTTGCAAAACTACTTGGTTACAACTTTACCATCTGCTATAAACCAGGAAAGGAAAATCGGGCAGCAGATGCTTTGTCCCGATGAGAGGAAGAAGGGGAATTCACTTCCATTGTGTCTACTCCTACATGGGTTCAGGGTCCACAACTACTGAAGGAGGTCCAATAAGACATTCACCTCCAACGGATTTTCCGTGAAGTACAACAACACTCATCTTCTCACCCAAGATTCTCTGTCTAGAATGGGATTTTGTACTTTAAAAACCGCTTGGTTTTGTCTTAGACTTCTTCCCTACTTCCTAAGTTAATTAAGGAATTCCACAGTACCAAGTCAGGGGGTCATTTGGACTACTACAGGACTTATCGCAGGTTGGCAGCAAACTTCTATTGGATTGGCATGACTAAGGATGTTCAGAGATTTGTGCATGCTTGTGCCGATTGTCAAAGATGTAAATCCAGTACTCTAGCGCCAGGGGGATTGTTACAACCTCTGGAGATTCCTGATGTTGTTTGGGAGCATATCTCCAAGGATTTCATTCTTGGTCTACCCAAATCCAAAGGGTATGATGCTTTGTTGGTAGTAGTGGATAGACTCTCAAAATACAGCCATTTCATCTTGCTTAAACATCCTTATTCAGCCAAAGCCATAGCATACATTTTTGTTTGGGAAGTTGTTCGCCATCATGGCATTCCGAAATCCATCCTTAGTGATCATGATCCTGTATTTTTCTGTCATTTTTGGCAGGAACTTTTCAGATTGCAAGGCACATAACTAAAGCTGAGTTCTTCTTACCACCCTGAAACTGATGGTCAAACGGAGGTCATTAACCGATGTTTGGAGTCTTATCTCCGTTGCTTTGCAGTAGAACAGCTGCGTACTTGGTCCCAATGGGTCCCTTGGGCAGAGTTTTGGTATAATTCAACCTTTCACAGTTCTATTGGTGTCTCGCCTTTTGAAGTTGTTTATGGGAGGTAGCCCCCTTTTGTAATTCAGTTTTTACCCGGAGAAATCAAGGTCGAAGCACTGAGAATAGCTCTTCAGGATAGAGATGCAGCTCTTAGCCAACTTAAGCTCCTCCTCAAACGTGCTCAGGAACAGATGAAGGATCAGGCTGACAAGCATCGACGGGATGTCCAATTTTTAGTCGGTGATTGGGTCTATCTCAAACTCCGTCCTTATCGTCAAGGATCAGTTGCTCACCATAGTAATCAGAAGCTCGCAGCCAAATTCTGTGGTCCCTTTCAGATTGAAGCTCAAGTGGGACCTGTGGCTTATCGTTTGCAGCTTCCTGCCTCCTCCAAAGTTCATCATGTTTTCCATATGTCCCTCCTTAAACGAGCAGCGGAGCCTCAAGCAGTTGAGTCCTCTTTACTGTCCGACTTGGAGATGGACGTTTCTGATTTCTATATACCTGAAGCTATTCTTGCACACTGTTCAGTCACCAAGTCCGGTACTACGGTTCCCTAGTGGTTGATTTCATGGAAGGGGAGACCTGAAGAGGAAGCTACTTGGGAAGATACTTTGGTCATTCAAAGTCAATTCCCGGATCTTTGTCTTGAGGACAAGACAATTCAGAAAGGCGGGAGTATTGATAGAAATCATTCCAGGCCTGTGTTAGCCCATCTCACTCACGGTCCAAAGGTTTACCCAGTATATTCTAGGAGGCAGAAACTACCTGTCGTTGGGAAAGGGAATAATGAGCTGGCAAGTTAGTTATTTGCCTAGGGGAGTGTGCTAAGTTGTTATATAGACACGGTATGTATGGTGTTAGGTAGAAATTGATTATTCTTTGATTTTGGCTCTTTGGCAACTAAGAGAGAGGGAAGATTTCCCTAGGGAGAGAGTTCTTTGTTTTTCTGTTATTCAAACCATTTATCTTTTTCAATCTTTCAATACAAGCAATTCTGATTTTCTTCTAATCCTGTCCTCAATATTGTTTATTTGTTTAACAAATTCTGAGTTTCCGTCACTGCCTATGATGACGGATTCAGTACTAAGTAAGAAAATAATATTTTCTACATATTAAAAAAAAAAACTATTATGATGTTACATATAGATTTGATTGTACAGTCTTATGTGAGAAATGAGAGTTCTTGTGATTATAGAGCTTTGATAAAATGGAGGATAATCAGTATATGTAAGTTTTCCCTCACTAATATATGTGGATTTCCTCTCAACAATATGTGTGAATGTTTTTGTTGTTTTCTTTTAGTTGTTAATAGGCAAGCTAATCAGGCTGCTTGTGCCTAACTAGGGCATATTTCAGATAGGACTGTTGAAGTTAGGTTTTACATTCGTTTCTACCTGTGTAATTCATCTTCTTTAATGAAATATCATATCTTTCATAGAAAAAGACTAGAGATACTTTCCTACCCTTAAATTGATTTTTTAAAATAATAATAATAATAATAATAATAATAATAATAATAATAAGTGTTTACAAGTGTAAGACAAAGGATTTAAAAGGTAAGCAAGCGTAATGTCACGCCTCGTGACAGTAAGCCTAAAAAAACTAATACCATGTCAAATTATAATCCCAAATAAAATTATATATTTATTAAGGTGGTTATTTGATATATTGATTGTGGTATTTTTTTTTTTTTTTCATAACTTTGTAGATTAAGTTATGTTCCTTTTTTTTTTTTTTCTACAGGAAATAAAAAATTTTTTTTGGCTTGATCTATTCATCTATGTCTAGTTGGTATCTGATCTATTGATTTGATCCTTTTGGTATTTGACCTATGGAAATCGAGAATAATTAATACCCGAACAATAAAGTTTAGTGAAATTAATAATATTGGTGATTTAAAAAGTAGCAATGAAAAGTAAGAATGATCTATCTTTTACAATAACAATGATTATGTAAGTTATTATAGTAATATTAATAATTGTATAAGGACCAAAATATTCTAGATTTTAATAGACTAAGTACTAAATGTTCTTGATTTCGAAACGCCAGGTACCAAAAGAATCATATCAATAGATCGGGTACTAAATGAACAAATTGTGGATGCGTGAGGTACCAAAAAATGTTTTTCTTCCTTTCATATTGGTATATAATCTTTCTCTCATCATTTCCATGAAATGAAGACTAGTTCAAAAGGTTTTACAATTTCAAAGATAGACAATTCAAAAGGTTGTCTTTTCAAAGGAATTACAGACCTTCTAAAGCCACCTCATCCTTTCCATTAAAATACATCAAAGATAAAAAAAATATCCAATCCAAAACCAAAAATGTTTGTCCCAAATTACATCAGAATCAGTTCTGACCACATTGGCCTCTCTTTTTGCTAAACAAGATACAACACTACTCCTTATAGAGGATGAGCAGGAGTACGGCAATCCAAACCTCAAATTCCGGTCCGTCGATATCTACTTAAGCACCGTAATTTCTCCTTCCTCAAAAAGATTAAGAGTGTTGAAAGATAGAGAAATGAAGCAACATGTTTACACATTAGATACTAATGAAGACCTCATTGATATATTCCAAAATATTCGAGTCAATTGGAGATTAACATTCAAACATGTTGAAGCATCCGAGCATAAACTGGAACACTACATAAGATGTTACGAATTGAGATTCGAGACGAAACATGAACAAACTGTGCTGAATTCTTACCTGCCGTACATTGAGGAGCGGTCCAAAAGAATGAGAGAAGAATGTAAGGTCACAAGACTTTTTCAGGTGAATTTTGGGTGTGGAGTAACAGAATATCCTTTCGAATTCGATCATCCGATAACTTTTGAGAATCTTGCGGTGGATTGGGAGGTGAAATCTGCAGTTTATGAGGATTTGAAGAGGTTTATTGTTAATGGGAATAAAAGAGGGTACTTGATTAGTGGGGAGGCTGGAAGTGGGAAATCAAGCTTGATTGCAGTAATGGCTGATCAATTGGAGTATGACATTTATGATTTTGATGTTGCAGAAATTTTTGAAAAGGATTCTAAGTTTTTGGATTGTTTGATTGAATTTATTCCCAATAAATCAATGCTTGTGATTGAGGATGTTGACACCATCATCAAACAAAAACTGGTCAGTATCCTTTTTTTTTTTTTTTTTTTTTTTTTTTAATCTTCAAATTATAAGGAAAGCATATAGAAGTTGAAATTGTGAACCCTAATTAATGTGAATTCCTTAATTATGATGTAAAAGAAAACTTTGAAATCTAAGTTGGACTTTATAAAAAATAAATAAATAAATAAATCTAAGTTTGACAGTAACTGAAACCAACACCAATAAACTATATTTGTAAAAAACATATAGGAAATGGAAAGATAACCCAAAAGTATAAATAATAAAGATATAAGGGCATATTTATAAGTTTTAAAATTAAAAGGATGTATTTATAATTTTTTTTTTACATATAATATGAAACATATTATGTGATTTTCCTGTTGAAAAGTGTAAAAACTTGAAAATATAATATGAAAATTGACCACCACAAAATTAAGGGGGTGTTTAATAATTCAATTCAGTACTTAAATTAAATAATTGAGTTATGTTAAAAAAATCACTTTTTTTTTTAAAAAAAAAAAAAAAAAAAAAATTCACTTATCTAGTAATTGAAAATTTTTTAACTTAAAATCTTAAGTTGAACACACAATAAATAGTATTCTTAAATTCAATATTTTATTTTTTGTGTATATCAAACAACTTTATCATTTAATAGTTTCAATATTTATAATATTCAGCACTTAAAATTCAGCGCTTAATTTTTCATTATTTAATTTTCCGTTTTACCAAACATCACATAATAAAGAGAAATGATTACTAATGCATTGATTTGCTCTTGGATACGTCTTTTATTCTAAAAAATGAGTAATCAATTTTCTTAAATTATAATAATATGACTTAACATAAGAGTTTCGAGAATGAACATTTTTTCAAAATACGTAAACACTTCAAAATATATAGAAGTTTTCGTGCTATAGAAAAAGTCGTTTATAATTAATTCACGTTTTGACGCTCAAACATACAGATAAGAGGAGTTCAATGTAACAAACCAATTGATTAAGTACTCAATAACTAACTAAGGAGTTTCAATGTGCATAATTTATAATGAAATTAATTAAGCTGAAAAATTGATGATTTTATAATTTTTAATATTTTTTCTTTCAAGGAGAATTGATGTGTGTAATAGAAAAGGCATGGTCAAAGTGCAGCGATGAGAAGGTGATTGTTCTAACAACCAACAAAAAGGTGAAGAGTGGAAATGGTGTAATTGATTTCCACATTGAAATGCCAAATTGCAATTATTCAGCATCTAAACAGTTAGCTTTCAATCATTTTGGAATTACAAATCATAAACTCTATAAAGAAATTGAAAGGATCATACTCAAACTTCATCAACTCAACGTTTCTCAAGTTGTTGCTGAGTTAATTAAAAGTCCTGATGTTGAAGTTTCCCTTCATGGACTTGTAATTCCATTGATTAAGCTTTCTGTAATTCCATTGATTAAGCTTCTTTTTCATGGTTAACAATGTGTAATTATTTGGATATATGGAATTTGGCTGAATCAAGGGTCAACTGTCAAGTTGTAAGCTTAATTTCCAGGGCTTTTTTTTATAATACCAAAAACAAAATTAAGAAACAGCTGGTGAGAAAAACAAGTTAGTATTTGAAGTGAAAAACATAAAACTAATTAATACCATTAAAATAGTCTCTTCTCTTCTTTAACAAAATAATATAATTAAACATAAACATAAAATAATTACTATATTTAACACACAATTACTATAAATAAAAAAAAGAATATGCACCGCAAATTTAAAATTACAGAAATAGCAACCAAACCACCCTATAAAAACAAGAAACAAACGGCAATTCAAAATTGAACTCCAAGAACACCAGAAACAGCTTCATCAATCGCCAATTCAAATGGCAAAGAGCTTCCCCTCTCTTCTCCTTCCCATTGTTATGGCTCTTTGCCTCTTCTCCTTCGCAATTGCTCACTCCCCTCCTCTCTATGCTGAAGGCAAAGTTTATTGCGACTTCTGCCGAGTCGAGTTCTACACCAGGCTCAGCGGTTTCATTCCAGGTACATCTAGCTTTTAATTAATCTATACATGGGAATTGATCGTGATTTGCAATTCATTATGAATTTAGGTACGACGGTGAAATTGGAATGCCGAAGCAGAACAAACAACACATTATCATACGAGGTGGAGGGAACGACGGACGAGAGAGGAATATACAGATTAGCAGTGGTGGGAGATCATGAGGAAGATATCTGTGAGGTGAAGCTGATAAAAAGCGGATGGGCGAATTGCACAGAAAAATTTAGTAGTCCAGAAAACGCAAGAGTTCTTCTGACAAATAATGTAGGGGTGGTGCAACCAAGCCGATTCGTTAATCGTATTGGGTTTAAGGTTCGTCAGGCTCATCCTGGATGTGCTGAGCTTCTTCAAGAATTGGGGTTTGTCCCTCTTGATTAATCTTAAATCTATCTTGGGCTCCAATTTCTTCTTCTTCTTTGATAATCTTATCTTAATATTGTACTTAATCCATATCTCTTTTATCAAAAAAAAAAAAAAAAAAAAAAAAAAAATCCATATCTCAACTTCTAATTTCACTTCCTTTTCTATTTTCTTCTTTTATTTATTATTAAACCATACATATATTACTGAAAACCACATATAATTTTTCTTTGCCTGCCTTACATATATACAATTAAAAAAAATATAAAAATAAGAAAACATATATATATTACTTTGAGATAGTTAATTTGACCTATGAAAATACCCAATTGATTGTACATATTGAAATCCTTATTAATAAGACCATTAGTTGGAGATGTTAACGCAAATTTGCCCCACCATATTTATACATAACAGCGGCTGTCATAACTCGGGATATTGACTATTACAAAGTAATTATGGGTTTGTGGTGAAATGAGTGGATTTTACGAGTTTGGGGTGTTTTTTGTCACGTCCGCTTGTTTGAATAGCGGACAACCAATTTTTTGTCTCCAACACCACGTCCGCCAGTCAAAAAAGCGGATTGTGCACTGTCCGCTTTTCACAAAAGCGTACATGCAGTGGACTGCACAGATTTGACAACTCCTGGCAGAAATTTTTATCTTGCAGAATTCAAAAGTTATCCGCTCTTTATAAGCGCGGACGAATTGACACCGTTGATCTTTTCCATCAACGGTCAATGACCTTATCTCGTGTCAACAAAGCGTACAAACTGTACGCTTTTTATAGTAGCGGACAAAAGTTTTTCCCACCCCAGCTGTTGATCAAGGGATCAACGGCTATCTTTAAAACATCCGCTTTTGTGAAAAGCGTACGTTTTGTCCGTTTTTCACAACAGCGAACGTTTTTTTCCACCACAACCGTTGATCAAACATTGATCAACGGCTGTCGTTATTTATTCTTGCCATTGCTTGTGAAAAAGCAATGGCAGGAATAAAATTACTCATTCACTCAATTTTCACTCACCCACTTTAATTTTATCTGGTAATTCATTCACCCGCCTTCTTCCCTTCCCTATTCATCATCTTCTTCATTTCTTTTCTTACGTTTTAGACGACCAAACTTTCTACAATTTTTTTGTTATTTTTCACTAGATCAAGCTATTGAAGTAATAGAAGCTATACATCAGGCACATCAAGACAAATATTTTTTTTAAGGTCTCAACCATTTTGTTAGAGGTTAGTATTATACTCTTGTTACTGTAATAAAAAAAACAGTCATTTCTTTTTTGTACTCATTATTGTTATTATGTTAGATGTAGTAAAGTTTTTTAGAATTTTGTATATTTTTTAGGAGTTTATAAATAAATAGTTATTGTATTATGTGAACATGCTAACTTATTTGTAGTATTATGATGTCATAATTAAATAAGTTTATGGTAGTTATTAATTTATTTATTGCATTTTTTTTTATAAAATTAGGGATTTGCATTTTTATCTTATATTATGTAAATATATTTATTATAAATTTGTAATATATAATGAATATACTATGTTTGTTGAAAGATGGTTCTAATTAGTAATTTTGACACTTAAATTTAGAATATAGTTAGTGATATATTGATTAGGGCTTATGATTATATCAAATAATTAAATCATGTTATAGTAGTTACTAATTTATTTGTTAGTTTTTTTTTTTTACAAATTTAGGAATTTATATTTTTATCCCATATTAAGTAAATATATTTATTATAAATTTGTCATATATGATTAATTAGGGGTGAGCAAAATACTCAAAAATCGAACCGAACCAAATCTAACCGAAAACTAAACAATTAAAATTATAAAAACTAAAACCAAACCAATATACATTCGGTTTGGATTGAATTCGGTTCGGTTCCAAACAAAAATTTTGGATCACCATCATCATCATCATCATCATCATCATTATTATTATTATTATTATTATTATTATTGTAAAAAATGTCTATATTACATATATATTATTAAAATCTTATAAATATAAATTATATAATAATATAAATTTATATTAATTGTCATATCTCAACTTGATGATAATCATTAATTGCTAATTTAATCATAGAATTAATGTCTCTTTTATTTGTTTATAATTATTGATAGAATAATGTCAACTTCATTGACTATATTAATTCGTTGGGGTGGAAAAGTCATTAAGAATCAATTCGGTGTGGATTATGAAAATGGATATTCGAAAGCAATACTTTTTCCTCAACAATTTGATTTTGCATTTTTGATTGATAAAATTAGGGCTACTATGAGATTAGGGAAAAATGAAAAAATCACTCAAGCAGAATTCCGAAACCCTGTGGCAACTTACGGTGAAACCTTAGTGTTTAGCAGTCAACAAATATAGGATGATGATGATTTAAATATAGTGGTGGGCATTATCAAGAGTATTACTACAGTGTTTTGCTATGAATTATATGTAGAATACATTCATGATCAATCTAGTATAGCACTTGATAGTGGAGCAGGACCATCTACTTTTAAACGTCCTGAGTTCAGTGTCACTAATTCTACAAACACTGATGAGGAGAAGGAGGAGGAGGATGCTTCTGATGATGAGGATGAGGAAGAGGATTCCGATGAGGGTGATCAGGATGATGACGAAGGTGTAAGCATTAATATACCCACTAATCATATTACACCTACATCAAATACAAATGCTACTCTGGGATGCAATAATTTTTTCCCTATGTTTTTTCCAAATCTTCCTCAGTATACAGAAGTTGATATTTCAAGGATGAGAGTTGTCCCATATGATCAAAATGTAAATGCTATAGTATGGGATTCCTCCTTGGATCTTGCAGAAGGAATGCTTTTTAAATCAAAGGAAGAAGTTAAAATTGCAGCTAAGGAATACTCAATGAGAAAGAATAGAGAGTTCAGAAGCAGAAAGACTAGGCCAAACACTATTACATTAGTTTGTCATAAATTCGATGAAGGTTGTCCGTGGAGGTTGCGCGCTACTCTTAAAAAAAAGCCTCATTTTGGGATATCACAAAATACATTGGTGAACATACTTGTCCCCCTTTGACATCCCAAGATCATAGGAATCTTGACTTGGACTATATGTGCGTTATAGTTAAGGCTATAGTGCGTGAGGATCATACATTAAAGGTGAAGGCTATTATTGCAATCATTTATGAGAGATTCACAATCACAATCTCTTTCAGAAAGGTGTGGTATGCAAAAATGAAGGCAATTGCAAAGATATTTGGAGAACAGGAGGAGTCATATGAACATCTACGTCCGTGGATGCATGCAGCAATACATATGAATCCTGGATCAGGCTACTTAATTGAAGATTGTCCTTATTATGTTAATAGGAGAGTGTTTGACCATATGTTTTGGTTTTTCAAACCATGTGTTGAAGGTTTCAAATATTGTCCTCCTATTTTGTACTTTGATGGAACTTTTCTGACCGGAAAGTATAAGGGGGTATTCCTCACAGCTTCAGCACTCGATGGTAACAACAATGTACTTCCTTTAGCATTTGCTATTGTTAATGTGGAAAGTAACGAAAATTGGGATTACTTCATGTGCTATATACGAGGTATTGTTTGTCCAGACAAGCCTGATGTATGTGTAATCACTGATAGGCATACTGGAATATTGTATGCGATGAGAAGTGAGTGTTGGGATGGAGCACCTCATCGATTTTGCATATGCCATATTGCAAGCAATTATAATAAGAAGTTCAAAAATACAGCTTTAAAGAATTTTATCACCAATGCAGGTAACCATTACTTGCTATTCTTATTTGAGTTTTAATAAAATTCGACATTGTTAACGATTGATCACGTCATAGTAAAATCGTTTCTCCTATTCTTTTGTAGCATATCAAAGTCAAAAAAACAAAATTCAATAAGATGATGAAGACACTTGAGGAGAAAGATCCTGATAATTATAAGTGGTTGGAGAAGATCCCAAAGCAGAAATGGGCTATTTCATATGACGATGGATATCGTTGGGGCAGTATGACAACCAATATTACTAAATCTGTTAATGCATTATTGAAAAAAGCTCGAGGCATGCCTCACAACAATGATGGAAATGATATATGTTAACGTTGTTGATCTTTTTCACAAGCAAAGGACTGCGTCAAATGGATGAAGGCTTCAAATTTACTAAGTTTGCAATTAAGACATTGAAGAAGAGGAATCAAAATGCAAATGGTCATCTGTTGGGATTTGTCACCGGAAATTGCCTGATTAAAGCGGAAGAACGTGATGATTTCCTCAAATCCGTGTCCAGGAGCAATTGAGATAGAAATTGGAAAAACAAAAATTTAATAGAAAGCGAGAAATCTCTTACCAAGAATATCTCTTTCAAGAGACGGATGCAGAGTGCAGGTATCAAACTAGAAACTCTCCTCGTTCACGTACACGAATGCCTAATGAACACCACATGTGCTAGCGTCGGAAAACACGAACTATGGAGAGGGGAGGCCTGGGAAAAATTTCGGCTAGTCTCTCTATGTCTTACTTTACTGTTGGCCGAAATTCCTAGGGCTAATAAACCCTAGGTTGGCTGAAATTCCTAAAGGAATTTTGGCCCAACTTAGCTCTTTCATTTATGTGGGCTTCCTTCTCTTAATTCAGGCCCAATCTTATTTTAATTAGTCGGGTTTAAATTAATTTCAAGCCCAACTTTAATTTACCCATGTATTTAATATATTACCCCAAGTAACATATTATTTACATTTAAATTAAAATTAGTTTTGACCAATTAATTTAATCCATCAAATTAAAATTAGATCTTCACAAAATAAAATCATATGTAAACCTATACATATGAATATTTTCACCTAGGAAATAATCTCATAATTAATCCAATTAATTATGAAGAGCTAATTAAATATATATTAATTTTATCATTATGATCAATCCAATTGATCTTTATAATATAATTAATACATATACCTCTCTCTCCAGAGTGTATACTCCAAGCATACATGTGATTCCTTAAGTCGGTGTTCAGTCGCTCAATGTGTACGATCCCGTGGGCCCATCTTTATGTTGGCAGTGGGCTTGTGGCCCACAGATTACAGTTGGGCTCTAGCAAGCCACTGCAGCCCCCAATCAAGATGGAGATGGCAGTCTAACTGTTATCATAACCTTGTAGTTTGAACTTGTACATCCCATGTCATTGATATCGGTGTCCAACACAGAGGCATGGATTGATCACCCTCTTTTGTGTTAGGACATTAACTTGATCCCGAATGCACTGAAACTCACAAACAAGTTCCAACTCGTTTGGGTGTGGCCACACTCTTATCAGTCACATTCATCAAGAGACCGGTGATATCTTCTCAGTGGACTACTGAGTGACAAATCCCTTCTGTATATCCATAGCATTGCCATGCTAAGTGACATACCTGAAAGTACCCATACTTGGCACCCTATTACAGGCCCTTTAGGTGTACCCCTAAGTATGCTACCTCACATGCAACACCATCATATGGTCAGGTCAAAGGATCCATACAAGTACTACAC
The DNA here is from genome assembly GCA_039660915.1 of Euphorbia tirucalli. Lineage (NCBI taxonomy): Eukaryota > Viridiplantae > Streptophyta > Magnoliopsida > Malpighiales > Euphorbiaceae > Euphorbia > Euphorbia tirucalli. The sequence goes on from CM077636.1 coordinate 46,847,293, forward strand.
GAGAATCACTTGTGATACTATACCATGTGGATTTCTCGTTTAGTGGATCTATCCAGTACCATGCCCTTTTTGCATGTACCCATCAACTTGGTTGACATCCCATGTCTAATGACCGGTAAGACACCGCCATACAACCAGGTTAATGATAGTCTCTTGTTCCACTCATTCCCATGACTGGAACAGACTACGGATCTATTCATGGTCATATCATTTACCCTATCCATGGTCTTACTGCCAAGTGCATGACACCGGTCATCATGGATATGGATATGTCTATTGGATACTTCATTTAATATATTACACAAGATAATTATAATAAATGAATTAATGCCTTTATTAATAACACAAATAAGTATAATACATAAATCCAATAAATGTATGATATAAATAGAAGGACCAATACCTCGGGAGTAGGGCATATCCAACAATCTCCCACTTGCACTAGTTCCAACTAGGCATGGGCCTAATCCCTATAGATCTAGTATGACCCTCATGCTTGGGCTGGGCCAGCGCCTTGGTCATAGGATCTGCGACATTATCCTCAGTGTCCACTCTGTGCAATGCAATGTCACCTCTCTTCGTGATCTCTCGTATGAGGTGAAACTTTTTGAGCACGTGCTTTGTGTTCTTGTGTGACCGGGGCTCTTTAGCTTGTGCAACGGCCCCATTATTGTCACAGAAGATATCAACTGGGTCCTGGATAGTTGGCACTACTCCTAACTCAATGATAAACTTCTTCATCCACACAGCTTCCTTAGCCGCATCACATGCAGCGATGTACTCAGCTTCTGTTGTAGAGTCCACGACGGTTGGCTGCTTTCAGCTCCTCCAGCTTACAGCACCACCATTTAGCAAAAATACATACCCAGACTGCGACTGGTACTCATCCTGGTCAGTCTGGAAGCTTGCATCAGTGTACCCAGTAACTGATAGCACTTCCTGACCACCATACACTAAGAAGCTATCCTTAGTCCGGTTAAGGTAGTTAAGGATTGCCTTGATAGCTTTCCAGTGATCCTCCCTGGGATCCTGTTGGTACCGGCTCGTCATACTTAGTGCAAAGGCGACATCAGGTCTTGTACATAACATGGAGTACATAATTGATCCTATAGCCGAAGCATATGGAACCAATTTCACATTCTCCCTGTCCTCCCTTGTCTTAGGATAGTGCTTCTTACTAAGTTTCAGCCCATGGCCCATTGGCAAGAAACCTTTTTTAGCCCGGTCCATACTGAACCTTTTCAAAACTTTGTCTATGTATGAGGCCTGACTTAGGCCTAGAAGCCGATTTGATCTATCCCTATAGATCCTGATCCCTAGGATCATCTCAGCTTCGCCTAAGTCCTTCATTGCGAAGCACTTACTCAGCCACTGCTTTACCCGTTGCAGTGTAGGTATGTCGCTTCCAATGAGTAGGATGTCGTCCACATAAAGTACCAAAAATGTGAGAATGCTCCCACTTATCCTCTTATACACACAAGGTTCATCTTGATTTTGTATGAAGCCATATTCCTTTATAGCCTTATTGAATCTAAGATTCCAACTTCAGGATGCTTGCTTCAGTCCATAAATGGACCTTTGAAGCTTGCATACCCTTCCCGGATACTCTAGTTTGACAAAACCCTCAGGTTGTGTCATGTACACATCCTCGAGTAGCTTTCCATTAAGGAAAGCGGTTTTGACATCCATTTGCCAGACTTCATAGTTGTACCATGCGGCTATGGCTAGCAAGATCCTGATGGATTTGAGCATGGCTACTAGTGAGAAAGTCTCATCATAGTCTATTCCATGGACTTGTCTGAAACCTTCGCAACCAGACGCCCCTTGAAGGTATTGTCGGCCTTCAGCTTGTAGCACCACTTGCAACCTATTACCTTAGCACCCGGAGGTGGATCAACCAAGTTCCAAACCTGGTTAGCATCTTTGCCTCCATGGCTTTATGCCAATTTGCAGACTGTGGGCTTGCCATAGCCTTCTGGTAGGTTTTGGGTTCTTCCTCATCCCAGATGATAAGAGTTTGATCATCGGTGACGAGGAAACCATACCTCTCCGGTTCCCGATGATCCTTACCAGACCTTCTAGGTCCTTGTATGGCCTGGGTTGGTGCTTCCTCCTATGGAAGCTCCACCAGGGCCTCCGAGTTATCCTCTTCAGAAGCTTGTAGACCTTGAACTTTCCTGAGTTCAACATTGCTCCCATTGTCTTTCTTGGAAAGGAACTCCTTTTCTAGAAAGACCCCCTTCCTTGCCACTAACACCTTGTTCTCGGCGGGGTTGTAGAAGTAATACCCTTTGGTTTTCCTAGGGTAGCCCACAAATAGGCATTTATAGGTTTTGGGCTCCAGCTTGCCACTAGTCAATTTCTTGACATGTGCTTCGCATCCCCAAATCCTTAGGAAAGACACATTGGGCTCCCTGCCCGTCCATATTGTTGGGAATCGTCACAGGAAATCAACATAGGTGCAGCGGAATTTACCCGTTAAAATTTCCTCGATTCCGTGATCGTATCGGATTACCATTGATAGAAATAAAAACAACGTTTATGAACAAATAAACAATTGACTCACCAGGAATATCTCTACAAGAGACGGCTGAGTGAATCCACTAATGTGAATCTCCAAACTCACGTGCGCGACGGACTATGGAGCTTGGACCGGTGCTAGCCGCGAGAGAAGGGAAGTATTTCACGTCAAAAACCAAGAAAAATCAGCAGCTCATTTTTCCTTTTGGAGGACGTTGCTGGCTGTTTTTTTTTAGGGTTAAAAGTGCTCATGTATTATCTCCTTAAGTCTCCTATTTATAGTGGTTAGGGTTTTTAATTTAATTTCCTTGTATTTGCAAATTTGCCCCAATGGTTTCTCAATTGCATAAAATATTCTCATATCAATACTAATTATGCAATTTTAACCAATTGGTCAAATCACCAATACTTAGATTAAATTAAAATGCACTTAAGGATAAATACATAACTTGTATTCTTTTCCAACTTAGGAAAATATTTAATTAATTATTTACTTATGTAATTCCATTAATATAATTAATCAATTACATTATGTAAATAAATTAATCAAATTAACCCTTATATTAATTAATTACCCTGACATACAATGTCAGTTAATTCAATTAATATATCCCTTCATTATATACATCACATGTACAATCTCAATAAATCCAAGCTCAGTCTGTCTATGCGCACGATCCTAAGGGTCATGTCTTTATGTTGGCAGTGCGCCTAAAGCCCACAGACTGTAAGTGAGGTTCTAGCAAACCATTACAGCCCCCAATTAAGACAGAGACTCAGCAGTCTGGTGTAGAGACCAACCCAGTAGTTATCTCTCAATATCCTTTGCCATTAGATATCAAATATAAATAAATAGAGGCATGGTGTCCGTCATCCTCTTCTATGTTTATTGATATTTCTTGATCTTGAGTGAACTGATTTCTACAGATGAGTACACTACTTATCTGGGTATGGCCATACACTTATCAGTTCCACCCATCAAGTGGCCAGTGATATCAGCTCGTTGTTACCCGAGTGGCAATTCCATCACTTCATTATCCGCATCAATATGTTCACCTGCCCACCCAATCATACCCGTATTTGGCATCCTATCACAGACCCGTTAGGCGCATGTCAAAGTGTATGGGATTCCATATCGATGCTATAATGAAAGGTGGTCTAAGGACAAGAGAGATCTACTTGGGAAAGACCTATGACGTGACAACCATGTGGCTTTCCCGTGCGGATCGATCCAGTCCCGTGTCACCGACACGTACCTATATTCATGACTAACTTCGCAAGTACTATGGTCAGTTTGCAACTTCCATATAGTCATCGAATATACAAGTCTATGGTTTTAATCGTTCCCACGATTTGAACAGACTTGGGATATCGTTTTATGATTATCAATCAATGGATACTCTATTCTTTATTATTGCACAAGATATAAATGAAGAATAGATTAAATACCTTTATTAATGTAACACGAAATAATGTATTAATACAAAGATTCTCAAAGTATCATACATAAACATAAGGAACACATGTCTGGAACTAGGGCACACCAACATCTCCCACTTGCACTAGTTCCAACTAGGCATAGCCTTAATTCCCATAGATCTAATATGACCATCGTGCTTTGCAATGGATAGCCCCTTGGTCAATGGATCTGCGACATTGTTCCCCGTGTCAACCCTCTGCAATGCAATGTCACCTCGGTTAACAATCTCCCGAATGACATGAAACTTCCTGAGCACGTGTTTGGACTTCTTGTGTGATCGGGGCTCCTGAGCTTGTGCAATGGCCCCGTTGTTGTCACAGAAAACATCAACTGGGTCTAGGATAGATGGCACTACTCCTAACTCAGTTATGAACTTCTTGATCCAAACAGCTTCCTTCGCGGTATCGCATGCAGCAATGTACTCAGCTTCCGTTGTAGAGTCAGCAATGGTAGGCTGCTTTGAGGACCTCCAACTAATGGCACCGCCATTCAGGAGAAAAACATACCCAGACTGTGACTGGAGTTCATCCTCATCGGTCTCAAAACTCGCATCAGTGTAACCTGATACTGACAGCTCATCTTGACCTCCATACACTAAGAAGGTATCCTTAGTCCGGTTAAGGTACTTGAGGATGGCCTTGACTGCACCCCAGTGGGCATCACCTGGATCCGACTGGTACCTGCTAGTCATACTTAGTGCAAAAGCGACATCGGGTCTCGTACATAACATGGAGTACATGATGGATCCTATGGCAGACGCATAAGGAATCTCCATCATCCTCTCTCTCTCCTCTTTTGTGTGAGGAGCATCTTTCTTACTAAGTTTCAACCCATGGCGTATAGGTAAGAAACCTTTCTTTGCCTGGTCCATGCTGAAACGTTTCAGAACCTTGTCTATGTACGAGGCCTGACTTAGGCCCAGAAGCCGTTTGGATCTATTTCTATAGATCCTTATCCCAAGGATGGTTTCGGCTTCTCCTAAGTCCTTCATTGCGAAGCACTTACTCAACCACTGCTTAACTCCATGCAGTGATGAGATGTCGCTTCCAATAAGAAGGATGTCGTCAACATACAGCACTAGGAAGGTAGCAACGCTCCCACTAACTTTTTTATACACACAGGGCTCTTCAGGATTCTGTATGAAACCATATTCAGTAATAGCTTCATTGAATCTCTGATTCCACGACCTGGATGCTTGCTTCAATCCATAAATGGATCTTTGAAGCTTGCATACTCGGTCGGGATACTTTGGATCCACAAAACCCTCAGGTTGTGTCATGTACACATCCTCGAGTAGCTTTCCATTCAGGAATGCGGTCTTGACATCCATCTGCCATATCTCATAGTCGTACCATGCAGCTATGGCTAGTAGTATCCTAATGGACTTGAGCATAGCAACTGGTGAAAAAGTTTCGTCATAGTCAATTCCTTGAACTTGTCTGAATCCTTTTGCCACCAATCGCCCTTTGAAGGTGTTGTCGGCCTTTAACTTGAAACACCACTTGCAGCCTATTACCTTAGCACCCGGAGGTGGATCCACCAAGTTCCAGACTTGGTTATCGTACATGGACTGCATCTCAGCCTCCATGGCTTTGCGCCATTGACCTGAGTGTGGGCTTTCAATAGCCTCCTGATAGGTCTTGGGTTCTTCTTGGTCAACGACCATAAGATCCCCTTCTTCAGTCACCAGAAATCCGTATCTCTCTGGCTGAAGACGTATCCTACCAGACCTTCTAATGTCCTGTGTAACCGGCCCAGCTCCATCAATTGCTTGATCAGCTGTTTCGGTTCCCGAGGTATCCTCAGCAACAACTGTAGGAGTTTGTGTGTCTTGAACTTCAGCAAGTTCAATATTGCTCCCACTGTCTTTCTTGGAAAGGAATTCCTTCTCCAAAAAGACCCCATTCCTGGCCACAAAAACTTTGTTTTCTGCCGGGTCGTAGAAGTAATAACCCTTAGTTTCCTTAGGGTAACCCACAAACTGGCACTTGACAGATTTGGACTCGAGTTTGCCACTTGTCAATTTCTTGACATGTGCATCGCAACCCCAAATCTTCAAGTGGGAAACATGTGGTTTTCTGCCTGTCCATAATTCATATGGTGTTCCCTCAACTGCCTTGCTCGGTGTATTATTAAGTATGTAGGCAGCAGTTTCCAATGCATAGCCCCAAAATGAGGCGGGAAGAGTAGCATGACTCATCATTGAGCGGACCATGTCAAGCAAAGTCCTATTCCTCCTTTCTGACACTCCATTCCATTGGGGTGTTGAAGGTGGAGTGAGTTGGGACACTATCCCACACTCTCTCAAGAATGAGTCAAACTCTTGGCTCAAATATTCACCACCTCGGTCAGACCGGAGTGCTTTTATTTTCTTGCCAAGTTGGTTTTCTGCTTCGTTTTTAAAATCCTTAAATCTTTCAAGAGTCTCGGATTTGTGTTTCATTAGAAACACATAACCATATCTACTGAAATCATCAGTAAAGGTAACGAAGTATGAATAACCATATCTAGCAGTAGTGCTCATTGGGCCACATACATCAGAATGTATCAGCTCTAATAGCTCTTTGGCCCTTTCAACAGTTTTGTTGAAAGGCGCTTTTGTCATCTTGCCACGTATACAAGACTCGCATGTGTCATAAGACTGTATGTCAAATGACCCTAACGCCCCACTAGAGTGAAGCTTAGCTATGCGCTTCTCGTTTACGTGCCCAAGTCGACAATGCCAGATATATGTAGGATTTAATTCATTTTGTTTAATCCTTTTAGTATTTATGTTATAGATTGAGCCATCATGTTTTAGATCCAGGATATATAAGCCATTGTCAAGACATGCAGTTCCATAAACAATATTGCCACATAATATAGAAATAATACCATGTCCAATATTAAAGCTAAAACCACAAATATCCAGGCAAGAAACAGAAATAATATTCCTGCGCATGGCAGGTACAAAATGACAGTTCTTTAAATCTAAAACAAGCCCACTGGGCAACTCTAAAGCATAATCTCCAACTTCCAAGGCCTCAACTCGAGCTCCATTGCCAACTCGGAGATCAACTTCACCAGGTGCCAGCAATCTCCTATTTCTTAGTCCCTGCACATTTGAACAAATGTGAGTACCACATCCAGTGTCAACGACCCAAGATGTAGAAATAGCGAGATTTATCTCAATAACATAAATACCTGAAGCGGCAGTTCTGCCCTTCACTTGCTCTTCCCTGAGCTTTGGACATGCATTCTTCCAATGCCCCTTCTCATTGCACCCATGGCATACATCATTGGGAGAAGCTACTCCTACCTTGGGCTGGGCCGGTCTCTTGGCTTTGGCTTTGCCCTTTTGGACTTTAGCCTTGGCCTTAGATTTAGCCTTGCTCTTGGTAATGAGCCTGTTGGCCTTGTTTACCAGCAACACTTCTGGAGTCCTCTTGAGAGACTGCTCGGCAAGCTTTAGCATGCCATGCAACTCCACTACAGTCTTATCCTGACCCTGCATATTGTAGTTCAGGATAAACTGGTTGAAGGACTCTGGAAGCGACCCGAGAATAATGTCAACTGCTAGCTCCTGCGGTACTGGCGATCCGAGGCGGGCAAGTGTGTCCACATACCCCTTCAACTTTAGCACATGAGCGCTAACAGAAGTCCCGGCTGCCATGGCAGTAGTGCAGAGTGCCTTGGTAGTCAGATATCTCTCCTGACGTGCCTGATCCTGGAACATCTTAGTAAGTTGATCCAGGATGTCATAGGCGTGCTGCTCCATGAATTGTTTCTGAAGCTCAGAAACCATGGTACCCAGCATTAGGCAAGACACATCTCTGTCATCCCTCACGTGCCGGTCGTACTGCTCCACCATTTGGGCGGTGACGCCTCGACCTCCGGGAGGGTTAGCTGGTAAAGGAGTGTCAAGAACATAATCCTTCATTTCTTGTCTTAAGACTATTCTCAAAGTCCTAGACCAATCCAAGAAATTTGTTCCTGACAGCTTCTCCTTTTCCATAAGTGACCTTAATGAGAATGAGTTGTTGTTTTGTGCAGCCATTGATTAATTTTCTTGAAAAATATGATTCTACATGGAAGTTAAATTGCAGAGTTAGAATAAAGGATTTTTAAAGCCAATGGTCAAATTAATTAATCCGTTTTAATTTGTTAGTTGGTGATTTAATTTGGCTGTCTTGACCAAGACCCACAACTCCTCTTTGATTGGCCGAGCTAGGGCCCGACAACCAACCATTGATTTGTTTGGTAGGATAAACTATCCAATCCCTTCACAAGGGACTCTTGGTTTGATGGGTTTATTGGCACTTGCCCATCTGTGCTCAATCCTACAATGTGCCCCGCTAGGGCGGGAACTGAAACACATTGTATCATGTTGAGTCAAACCACTATTCACATGTTAACCATACAAAGTATCCTAACCCTCGACGGCCCACTGATCACTGCAATGTACCCAGCTAGGGCATGGCGCACATTGCAGCGCCACCTGGGAGGAAGAGGTGTGAATTTGGTAAGCACTTTTAAACGACTCAATTTTAATGTTCGGATTAAAATTTAGTGAGCGGCTTAACATGCAAATACACGGGTCATATTAATTGGTGATTATACATACATATAATATAAATGCAACAACATACTTAATATAATATAAAAGAGATCCTATGGGCCTTTTATTACATCCTAAAGATAACTAGATATTCCTATCTAATATCTTCAGGTCCGGTCCACCTTCGCATTGGGCTCCCTCCAGTTTGATGCAATTACAAATATACAATTTTATAAAATAAAATTCCTATACTAAAATTACATTAAAAGAAATAAAATGGCACGCATGCCATATTTCCGAAAAATTAAAATTACAACCGAACTTTAATTTAGGGCCCATAGAACTCTACACACATATTACAAACAAGTACCTGTCGTGCATAACATACAAATATGATGCATGATCATGGCATCCCAATTAATAGATTATTACATAAAGCCAAGTTCATTAGATGTGAAATCGCTAATTTCACCAATTATGACTAAGGTCCATTAAGGCCCAATGGATACCATCCATTAATGCGAAATAAATATTTTGCTCCCACTCGAATTTGGGTCGTCATAATTCTGAAATTTAGCCCTCCCAATTAGACCGGTGCCACGGTCCATGGGCCGATTTCACGGGTCCATATTCAATTTAAATATATACAATAAATAAATTAAATATGCATGTAAAAAAATTAAATATATACAATAAATAAATTAAATATATTTATCTGATATGGGGTCTTTTCCACTGCCTTAGTCGGAGTATTACTTAAGATAAGAGTTGCTGTCTCGAGGGCGTGTCCCCAGAAACTAATTGGGATAGAGGCTTGACTCATTATTGAGTAGACCATGTCTAACAAGGTCATATTCCTCCGTTCGGACACCCTATTCCATTGTGGTGTTCCGGAAGGAGTGAGCTCTGGAACTATTTCATGCTCTCTCAAATATGAGTCAAACTCGAGGCTCATATACTCACCACCTTGGTCCGACCGAAGGGTTTTGATATTTCTGCCTAGCTGGTTCTGTACCTCATTCCTAAATTTCTTGAACCTATCAAGGGTGTCAGAATTGTGTTTCATCAGATAGACATAGCCATATCCGCTGAAATCATCCGTGAACATGACAAAGTACAGGTGTCCACCTCTGGTTGCTGCACTCATGGGTCCACATACATCTGAATGTATTAGGTCCAATAAGCCAGTGGCCCTTTCAGCCTTCTTGCTAAAAGGTGCCTTGGTCATCTTGCCTCGTAAACATGATTCGCATGTATCAATTGACTCCAGGTCAAATGACCCTAAGACTCCAGCTTTGTGAAGCCTAGCTATGCGCTTCTCGTTTATGTGGCCAAGACGACAATGCCATAGGTAGACAGGATTAAGTTCGTTGGGCTTAACCCTTTTAGCGTTTATGTTATAGGCATGATTGGTTTCATTTAAGTCCAAGATATACAGGCCATTATTTAATAGAGCATCTCTATAAAATAATCCCTCTCTAGATATGGAAATTCTACCATTAGAAATAGTAAAATAAAATCCAGAAATATCCAACATAGAAATTGAAATAATATTCCTGCACATAGCAGGTACAAAATAACATTGTTCTAAAATTAAAACCAATCCACTAGGCATCACAAGGTGGTATTCGCCGATCTCTATGGCAGCAACCCTTACTCCATTTCTGACCCGCAAGTCCACCTCTCCCGACCCCAGCGACCTTCTGTTCTTAAGTTCGTGCATATTGCAACAAATGTGAGAACCACATCCAGTATCCAATACCCAGGATGTTAAAACAATAAGGTTAATGTCTATAACATAAATACCTGAAGAGGATGCACCTTGGCCCCTTCTCTACTCTCCCATCAGCTTGGGACACGATTGTAAGCGCCGGGATTTTCTAAAAAAAATGAATTAATTAAAAAAAATGAAAAAAAAATTTTACAGTGGTACGACTGTAATTTAAAAATTACAGTGGTACGACTGTAATAAAAAAAATTACAGTCGTACGACTGTATGATCGGAGCAGGTGCAGAACACCACACCCATGACATAAGAAAGAGGAGGAGAAGATTTTGGGCATTAATTAACCCGGGATTTGTTGAAGAAACCTCAGAAATCAGAGTAGAAAAGGAGAAGAAAAGCGAGAAAGAGAGTTAGCTTGAATTCTGGTGAAATCTAGAGAGAGAAAGGAGAAAAGAGACAAGGAAAAGAAAAGGGAAAACTCAACCCAAAAAAAAAAAAAAAAGAAAAAACCATCTTTTCCCCTTCTATTTTCTTTAATTCTCAAAATTAGGATTAAAACTTGATAGAAATCCATAGGTTAATAATTTAACTTCACAAACAAATTGAAATTTCGGACTAAAACAATCAGAATCCCAAGCATTTTGGATTTTCGGACTCAAGGCTCTCAACTCCAATTCAAGAGGAAAAGTGCAAATTCTTATGGATTGGAGCGACGCCAGGGGTCAATTTCGACTTGGAGGGACTTCTAAAAGGTAGGCGCTCCATTTCTCTTTACTTTTGCTTGCTTTCTGGTGTTGATTGCGATTTTTGTGTATTTTTATCTCATTTTCTACGCTTCTACTTCTGGAACAGTCGTACGACTGTATATACAGTTGTACGAGTGTTCTTGATTTCCAGGGTTGTCTTCCTTTCATTCTGATTCAAATAAATTTTGGCGAAATCCTGATTCTCGACTACTTACAGTCGCACGACTGTAATTTACAATCGTACGACTGTCATTTTAATTTACAGTCGTACGACTGTAGTTAATCCGCATAACTGTAATTTACAGTCGTACAACTGTCGTTTATCCGCACGACTGTAACCCTAATTCCAGAACCAGAATTTCACCTTTAAGCCCCAAAAATTTCATAAAAAATCCATAAAAATCATAAAAAATTTAAAAAATCCCAAAAATGAATTTTGTTGTGTGCATTCACGACCATAGATTCAGTTTTCAGTAAAATTACATTTAGAACAATTCAACGATGGAGACTCAGTTCTCCCGAAAACCGACCCACTTAATACATAAAAATGCATGTAAACCGGAAAAATTGTTTTCAAAATGATTTTCCCACAAAACCAAAAATACAGGGACGTTTCAAAATGTTTTCCAGGTCTAACCGGGCCGGCTACCCGAGCAAACCCAGTTATCCCCTAACTGCACGACCCCAATTCTTGATTTCCCAATTTCGTCTATTTGAGTCCAACTTGTGGCGTGCTGTAAATTGTGCTAACCCTCTGTTTTGCAGGTTTAATTTCTTTTATTTTTATTTTGGATGTAATTTGATAGATTAAATCGTGTATCCTAGGCGATTGTATTTTTCTAGATGAATCGTGTATTCTAGGCGCTTGTAAAAGTGAGTTCGAGAGTTTTTATCCTTTATTCGATCGGGTTGTAATAATTTAATTATTCAATATTTCACTTTAACCTGTATGCACGCTGTATGTCTATTTAATACAATAAAATTGACTTTAGAATTTGAAATACCATCTTTGAACATTGACCAACATTTATTTTAATTAGACACGAAATAAGGGACTTGTCTGGCCCCGAATCTCTGGATAGTGTAGCTGCCGTTCGTCCAGTTCAGCTACCTTATAAATTTCCCGGTTGAGCTGAGCCGGGTGGCGACTCTACAATATTCATCAAGACTTAGGTCTCGGTTCAAGCATTAATTCCATTTATTTTCCAAAACGCGATTTTCCATTCATAAAAACCCCACGCAAGGGAGGGACCCGCCCGAGATCGAGGCGCCCCTTCTGAAAGGGAGTCCCGCGTCCCGTTGAAAACGCGTCGTCCGCTCACAACGATCTCTTCCAATGGCCCGCCTGTCTACACCCGAAATAGACATCCTCAGGACCTGCCTTCTACTGGGCCTTGGGTTGGGCCTTGGCCTTCTTAACCTTGGCCTTCTTAGCCTTGGCCTTGGCCTTACCCTTGGCAACAGGAGGGTTCCCCTTATTGACCAGCAGCACCGGCAGAGTCTTTTTGATCAACTGCTCAGTAAGCTTAAGCATCCCATGCAGCTCACTGACAGTGCGGTTCATCCCTTGCATGTTGTAGTTCAGGATGAACTGATCATAAGAATCCGGCAAGGATGCAAGGATTGTGTCCATTGCCAACTCCTGAGAGATGGGGCGATCCGAGATGGGCTAAAGTGTCCAAATAGCCTTTCATCTTGAGCACGTGTGAGCTCACAGATGTCCCAGCCCCCATCTTACAGGAGTGGAATGCCTTGTTGGACAGGTACCTTTCCTGACGAGCTTGCTCCTGAAACATCTCGTTTAGAGTTGTTATCATAGCAAAGGCTTGATGGTCCATAAACTGTTTTTGCAGTTCGGGGACCATACAAGCCAACATTAGGGATGTCACATCCCTATTATCCTTGACATGCACCTCGTATTCCTCCAGCTAGGCAGCCGGTGGATTACATCCTTGAGGCGCAGCCAGTACAAGCCTCTCCAGTACATACTCTTTAGACTCCTGTCTTAGAACTATTCTCAAGTTCCTAGACCAGTCCAAAAAGTTAGGACCGGAAAGCTTGTCCCTTTCAAGAATCGATCGCAGTGATGAAGTGTTGTTATTTGACATTTAGAGTTTCTACACAGAAAAGCATTTAAAAGTGTTAATAAAGGACTGTACTTTGTTATTCCCACACATAATTAATAATGAATCAAGTTATTAATTAAATCGAGTTGTTGGGCTCATGGGCCGAGATCCATATTTCATTAAGATATAGCCAGACGAGGGCCTGGTACAACTATACCTTAACTATTTAGGTAGGAACGCCGTCCAATCCCAACCTAGGGACTCTCGGTTTGATGGGCTTGTTGTCACTTACCCATCTGTGCTTAGGGCCAGGAGAATCCTACTACCCATGCTAAGTCAAAACCTTCATTCAAGTGTTAGAGTATCCCATACCCTAACCCCATTACAAAGTGACAATACTCCAGTGTATCCTGCGAGGGCAGGTCTACAACTGGTCTATCCCCACTTCGAGCTGGTTTTGAATGAGGGAAGCACTTTTAAGCGACTTAGTAATTTCATTTGGTTATTAGATTCAATTAATAATGGCTTGCATACATAAGGCGGGTGAAATGCGGTTGGATCATACATTCATACATGCTAATAAATATAAAGCATAATTAAATAAATAAGTAAAATGGACTACTATGGGCCTATATTACATCCTAATATTATTCTAGTAAACCTATACTAGAAAACAATATCAGGTGGGCCTCCATCTTCTTCCTTCTGGGCTTGCAACTCCACTTGGGCTCACCATTCCATGGGTTTCCTTTTTTACAAATTTTATAATAATTGAATAAAATTAAATTAAATTTAAAAAAGAAAAACGACACGCAGGCCGTATTTACCCAAAAAGAAAATACAACCCATCTTGAATAAGGCCCAATAGCATCCAACCATACAAAATATTTAATCACCCATATGCATCCAATACATATAATTCATAAGCATGTTATAATGCATGATTTAAGCCCATTTCAATTATGTCCAAGCCATTATATTGAAATCGCCAATTTTAGCCCACCATGGTTCTAACCCTTGACGGGCTTTGAGCCTCCAGCCCAGACAGTCCAATTGCTCCCACTGGAATTAGGAAACCATGGGTCCAAGTAATTGTGCCAAAATTATCCGAACCAATTTCAATTAACCATATTAATTTCCAAAATTAATATCACATGAACAAAATAAAATTTCATTCAAGAAACCACACGCATTTAAATTACATAAATTTAAACACACGAATTTTAAAACCAATTAAAATTTAAAAACTGGGCCCCGGGCCCAAAACCCGCCAAATCCAAAAAACACTGAGCCCGGCCCGGTGCGGCTAGGGGCAGCAGCGGCGTAGCCGCCTAGCGGATGCCCGCTGCTGCCGTGCGGCAGCCACTACCCAGCAGCAGCCTGCTGCTGCTGGAACCAGTGGCCGCCGCCGGCAGCCCTGCATCCCGGGAACAGCTAGATTTTTTTTTTTATAAACAGAAAATATAAAATAAAAAAAATATCATGGCATCCAAAAACAAGAAATTCACTAAGAATTGCAAAACATACAATTAAATTAAACAAACATAAACCTATATACATATTCAATTTCAATTGTATAAAAATCAAACGGGAAAAATCTTAAACCCAAACCAAGAACCCCAATGAAAAATCTCCAATTTTAAAACATGGGATTCAACCAATTTTAACAATTTCCACGGATCAAAAGCCTGCTCTGATACCACTGTTGGGATTTGTCACCGGAAATCACCCGATTAAAGCAGAAGAACGCGATGATTTGCTCAAATCCATGCCTAGGAGCAATTGAGATGGAAATTGGAAAAACAAAAATTTGATAGAAAGAGATAAATCTCTTACCAGGAATATCTCTTTCAAGAGACTGATGCAGAATGCAGGTATCAAACTAGAAACCCTCCTCGTTCACGTACACGAACGCCTAACGAACACCACCCATGCTAGCGTCGGAAAACACGAACTATGGAGAGAGGAGGCTTGGGAAAAATTTCGGCTAGTCTCTCTATGTCTTACTTTACTGTTGGCCGAAATTCCTAGGGCTAATAAACCCTAGGTTGGCCGAAATTCCTAAAGGAATTTTGGCCCAACTTAGCTCTTTCATTTGTGTGGGCTTCCTTCTCTTAATTAAGGCCCAATCTTATTTTAATTAGTCTGGTTTAAATTAATTTCAAGCCCAACTTTAATTTACCCATGTATTTAATATATTACACCAAGTAACATATTATTTACATTTAAATTAAAATTAGTTTTGACCAATTAATTTAATCCATCAAATTAAAATTAGATCTTCACAAAATAAAATCATATGTAAACCTATACATATGAATATTTCCACCTAGGAAATAATCTCATAATTAATCCAATTAATTATGAAGAGCCAATTAAATATATATTAATTTTATTATTATGATCAATCTAATTGATCTTTATAATGTAATTAATACATGTACCTCTCTCTCCAAAGTGTATACTCCAAGCATACATGTGATTCCTTAAGTCGGTGTTCAGTCGCTTAATGTGTATGATCCCGTGGACCCATCTTTATGTTGGCAGTGTGCCTGTGGCCCACAGACTGCAATTGGGCTCTAGCAAGCCACTGCAGCCCCTAATCAAGATGGAGATGGCAGTCTAACTGTTATCATAACCCTGTAGTTTGAACTTGTACATCCCATGTCATTGATATCAGTGTCCAACACAGACGCATGGATTGATCACCCTCTTTTGCGTTAGGACATTAACTTGATCCGAATGCACTGAAACTCACAAACAAGTTCCAACTCGTTTGGGTGTGGCCACACTCTTATCAGTCACATTCATCAAGAGACCGGTGATATCTTCTCAGTGGACTACTGAGTGACAAATCCCTTCTGTATATCCATAGCATTGCCATGCTAAGTGACATACCTGAAAGTACCCATACTTGGCACCCTATTACAGGCCCTTTAGGTGTACCCCTAAGTATGCTACCTCACATGCAACACCATCATATGGTCAGGTCAAAGGATCCATACAAGTACTACACGAGAATCACTTGTGATACTATACCATGTGGATTTCTCGTTTAGTGGATCTATCCAATACCATGCCCTTTTTGCATGTACCCATCAACTTGGTTGACATCCCATGTCTAATGACCGGTAAGACACCGCCATACAACTAGGTTAATGATAGTCTCTTGTTCCACTCATTCCTATGACTGGAACAGACTACGGATCTATTCATGGTCATATCATTTACCCTATCTATGGTTTTACTGCCAAGTGCATGACACTGGTCATCATGGATATGGATATGTCTATTGGATACTTCATTTAATATATAGCACAAGATAATTATAATAAATGAATTAATGCCTTTATTAATAACACAAATAAGTATAATACATATATCTAATAAATCTATGATACAAATACAAGGACCAAAGCCTCGGGACTAGGGCATATCCAACATCATCATGTACAAAGGTATGACAAGAGAAGGGGTATATTTGAAATAACTACAGCAAGGAGAAATTCTTCCGGGAAAGGGGGTAAGAAGCAGGTGGTTAACTTAAGTGAGAAGAGTTGTAGTTGTGAAAAGTTTCAACAGTTTAAAATTCCTTGTTCTCATGTAGTTGCAGGATGTTTAAAACATAACATTGATGCAACGCTCTTTATCGATCCTGTTTATAGATTAGATTATGCCATAAAATGTTGGTCCAAGTGTTTTGTCCCGTTAGGCAACCGTGACTATTGACCAATAGCATATGGATTACCACTTGTCTGAATCCAGAGTGGATGAGGAAAAGCGGTAGACCAAAAACATCCCGGATTCGAAATGAGATCGACTAGAAAGTTACTGAAGATAATACTTTAACTTTTTGTAGTAAATGTGGAAGATCCGGCCATGACACTAGGACATGAAAGCGTGCTTGATTATTATGTATTATGTACTGTTTGGTAATTTATGTTATGAATTTTGATTACTTTGAACCTTGATTATTGTTGTTTGATTTTTGTACTATTTTATGTATCAACATATTTTACCAGACTAGTTTTGTGACATAGTTAAACTAATTTGAATGCGTAAAAATTTGTTACTGTAATAAGTTTATACATATGAAATACCAATATAATTTCATTAATGTTGCTATGTCAGATCGTGTACCTCAGCATGCATACATGGATCCCGGGTCGATTGATCCAATTGTATTACATCTACAATGATCACATAGGTCGAAAGCTGTTTGGTATAACCAGGTACTTGATGAATTTGTCATATAGTAATGTAATCAATAAAGCAGATTAGTACCCTATTTTTATTTTATTTGATCCAAGCTAGCATTTTTATTTAAAATCTTGATTACATTGCATAATACTCAAAGAGCAAGATGAAATTTAGTTCATGGGATAACGTTTCTCTTTGTTGTGAATTTAATTATTACTCTCCTTTTATTTTAAAAATATTACTCGAAGAAAATACAACATTGGTCATATGTATCATTCATTATTTACGTGTCCAATTTCTACATTGTAACCAATTCTATTATATTGCATCAAAATCCTAATCCCATACTATTTTTGGTGAACCTTACTCAAAGGAAAAAGATCCTTAATATAAAAGAAAATTGATCTATATAATGATATATACAGAGTAATTTCAATAGATTAAGTTATGATACATTTGACCAATGTCCTTATAGAAAATAAGGTAAGATGGAAAAACATATAAATCACTTTAATTAGATTATCTAATATGTTAATGGATATTGTTTTATTACATTGATTTTTGTTCCTTTTTTAAATTGGTAAATATTGCTTTATTACATTTGTTTTTTTAAATTGTTATATTAGGATGAAAATAATGTATTGAATTGTAGAAGAGAAGCGGGCATCATTCGTCTTGATGTTACTAATGAGAGGCTTATTCACATATTAAGACAAACAAGATTTTATGGTTTGTTTCGACTAGGTTTTTTTCAGCTTGATCATCATCTTATCACAGTATTAGTGGAGAGATGGAGACCAGAGACACATACATTCCATCTTCCTGAGGGTGAGGCCACAATTACATTACAGGATGTGGCTATACAAATAGGATTACCAATTGATGGTAATGCATTGATTTACCCTCTTCCTAGAAATTGGGATGTTGAGTGTGAAAGGTTATTAGGTATTCTTCCTCCCCGATCTTGCATTAAAAATATGTACTTGAAGCGTACTTAGCTAGTGGATAATTTTGATTTCACTCAGATACCTACTGATGCTGATGAAATGACAATGGCACACTATACATGTGCATATTTATTGCAATTAATTAATATGTTGTTTTGCACAAAAAGCACAGGTAGTTTGAATTTGGTTTATCCACCATTTTTAAAGAATATTAATGCAATTAGTACATATAGTTGGGGAGCAGGTTGTCTAGCATTTTTGTGTAGGAAGTTATGCAATACCACAAACCCAGGCACGACACAGATTGGTGGTGCATTATTTTTATTGCAGATTTGGGCATGGGATCGATTAAAATTTTTGTCACCTGGGTTAATGCATGGAGACATTGTGCCTGGCATACCACTTGGTCATCGGTATATTCCAAAAACTATAATTTTATTGTATATTAAAGTTATATCATTCATGATAGTATCTAATTAACTAAAATGTGACAAGTGGAGTACCCCTAGGACAACCACAGAAATAGTAACGCATAGTATCTCGCATATACGTTATGCGCTTGATCTTGCCTATAAGGATGCTGTAAGTCACATGGCATATTATTTTTACACATATTTATAATTAATATTTTGATGTTAATTGCACTTTATTTGATTTTCAATATAAACTAGTTGCAATTTTATTTGAATTTTAATATAAACAAGTACCAAATATATTTGATTATTAGTATTATGGTATTTGAAATATTTATCTCATTTCATTTGGGATCCATATATTCCTGAAAGTCACATGTCATATTATTTTGACACATATTTATAATTAATATTCTGATGTTAATTGCACTTTATTTGATTTTCAATATAAACTACTAGCAATTTTATTTGAATTTTATTATAAACAAGTATCAAATATATTTGACTATTAGTATTAATGGTGTATGAAATATTTGTCTTAGTTCATTTGGAATCTATATACTCCTGGGATCCATAGCATTGCCAGAATATTGCTTTCAAGGAGAACAAATATGGAGAGTTGTTGTGCCAATTATATGCATGCATATTATAGAATGGCACTAGCCTGACAGAGTTCTTCACCAGTTTGGATTGAAACAGCATATTCCATGTGAACCTCGTTAGACTGATGCATTGTATTCCATTAACTTGAAAGAAGTCAAGAATGAAATTATATCAAAACAAGCGCATTGGATTGCAATTTGGAATGATAGGGTACGCTATGTTTTTACGGCTGAACCTTCTGATGCCCTGCTCCATTATCATTCCCATTACATGGAGTGGTATAGGAATATAACAAGGAGATGGATTTCCATTAGAGGCGGTTCTCATGGTGCTTGTGTAAGAAACTAATATCTTTTGTATAATTCATTAACTTTACAATTTTTTTTAAGTGTATGCTAAGAATATATGATGTGTGCAGGTAGATGGACTCGAGAGGATGGCATTAGGGAGTGATGTGTGTGAGCACGGGTTCTTTCCCGACCTCGATGATGAAAGCTTTTATTACCTTTTTCACGGATAAACGTGAGGCGGATTCGGAATGACCAGAATGACGTCGGAGATGTCTCGGATGACCCGAATAAGCGTGACAAGTCTTGGTGCGGAACCCCGAAGAAGGTCGAGTGAGCACTTAAGAGAACCGAAGAGAAAAGTGAGAAAGGGCGAGAAATGCAATTCTAGCCACTATAGCTGCTCGGCTATAGTGTCCTACAACCACTCGGCTGTAGTTATCAGACTTAAGTTTCTTTCCTAAATAGGGCGAATTTTGCCATTAATTTGGGATTCTAACCTTGTTTGGGGGATATAAAAGAAAAGACATGAAATTAGGTCAGGGACAGAGTCCATTCTGTAAAAAAAAATCTGAAACGGCTAGGGTTTTGATTCTTGAGAGGAGAAAGAGAGAAAAATAAAAAAATTTAATCTAGAAACCATCAAAAATTCTAATTTAATCCGTAGAAACCATCAAGGTGCTGTGAGAATTAATATTCTGGGAGTGATTCTAATCTATTTGGTGTTCATTCGGATTGATTTGGGGTTCCGTTCAAGTTTGGAGAATTGTGGATGATTTCAGGTTGTTCATGATTCCAAGAAGTTTTCCGGCGTCCGAATCCATTTCTGGTGATCCAAAACACTGGAACACAAACAAGGTATACTCTGAGAGGCCCTAAAAACTTGTTTCGAATTTATTTGGATGTTGATTGTATGTGTTTTCATAATTTTCTCAAAGCTAGAAGCCCAGCTATAGCCGCCCCACTCCTTGCTTACAGCCGCTCGGCTATAGTCTGATGACTACAGTGGCGCAGCTATAGTCTTCTGATTACAACCATTCGGCTGTAATCTCCAGGGCAGAAGCTCCGAATGCCTTAAATCGACTGATAACACTGCCTTTTTCAAAATTAAATGTGTTTTTTATGAATATTATCGATCAAACCACATCTGCAAATGTTTAGATTTATGGTTTTTCGGTTTTTTAATTGATGGATGTGAGATTGAATTTTGATGATTTTGGGTTTTTAGGAATTTCTGGACTCGTTTGATCTGATCTGGATCTGTTTTGTGGAATTTCATGAATTTCCAGAAACCCCAGATTACCCAAACCATCAAAATTCTAAAACGATTTTTCAAAACGAGAAAAAAACCGGATTGTTGATTGTAGAGCACTACAGTCGCTCGGCTATAGGTGTTACAGCTATGCTAGCCACTACAATGGCACGGCTGTGATGCCCTACAGCCGCTCTGCTCTAGTATGAGAAGAAGAATTACAGTTTTACCCTTTTGGGCCTCCAACTTGTAATTTTGTGCCCCCTTTCTATTCAAAAGGGATGTTTTGGTGAGTTTATATTTTCAGACCTTAGATAAATGTTTAATTTAGGCCTACTCATGAACAGAACCCCCGGGTTTCGGGATATTCGGCCCACTAAAAGATGGAAAATGCATGTAAAATGAGCCAAACTGTTTTCAAAATTGATTTTCATTCACAAAATCTACAGGGTGTTTCTATAAAATGTTTTCCAGGTCTAATCGAGTAGTTGTCCGGACTTCTCGATTATCCCCCTATGTATGATCCCGTTTCCTAAAATACCCCTAGTCTGTCTTGTATGAGTCTTAAGTGTGATTTATTTATTTGTGCTAACCGTATTTGGATGCAGCTTTTTAATTTTTCATTTTGATGTATTTAATAGATTATTTCGTGTATCTAGGTGATTGTACTTTTTTTAGATTATCGTGTATTATAGGCGGTTGTAAATGGTGAGGGTGAGAGTTTTTTCTTTTTCGGGTTGTATAATTTGGCCATTACTTTACTTTTCCTGCACTTTTATTTTTCTGCACTTTATTTATGATTTATTTTTATGTCATTTGCATGAGTATTAACTAAAATTAAAGAAGATAAAATGGGTAGAATTAAGTGAATGTCATATCATATTATGAAATAATAATTGAAAACAAGTTGAGGATTAGTAGATGTGTTGCCCGAACCCTGAATCTCTGGATCAGGTACTGCGTCTACACTTGGTAGGGAGCTGTACCGGAATTTCCCGGATGAGCTGATCTGGGCGGCGACTCTGTATCTAATGTTTCGAGATCTTGAAGTTTAAATTTGGATTTTCTAAAAATCTGTTTTCCAAAATTCACACTTAAAATTAAGTTTTCTACAAAGAGGGTTTTCCCAATAAAATGAAAGGTTTTCTTAAGGAAGATTAAAACCCGTTTTCAAAACCACACTCACACTCAAAAAGAAAATCCTTGGTACCCGTATGAAAAACATCATCCGCTCACAATGTGGATAGCCTCAAAAATACCAGAAGGAGTACAGATGGTGCACTTGGGGAAGAAAGACGTTATATTGTTAGTGCACCACCTCAGCCAGCTACAACAGCTACGTATCTTGAAATAGAAGTGGATGAAGCTGAACCTGCCATTTCTACTTGTAGACGACGTCCACAGGACGCACCACGTAGGCGTGAGGTCCCACGACCACTAACCCCTTCATGTGACATTGTTCCGTATCCGGTGACCTATCATTTACAGGGTTCATTTAAAGCAGATACATCACAGCCAACTCAACCTCAAGCTTCATTTTTTCTGGCCTATCTCTACCAAACACTTATGACCATAGAGCCTCTTCATCTGTAAGCCATCCATCGGGATCATCTTAGTACGGAAGGGGTGTCTCACAAAATCCTTTTTCACCATGGACTACTCAATCACCTTGGGGTACACACAGTATAGGTTTTCAACAACAACATTCAGTTTAATTTGGTACACCCTAAACACCTACTAATATGATTTTTTCAACATTTACTTGGCCATCTTCGGTTGGACATTGTCCAGGCTTGTCTAATTTTCCATCTCACCAATATCAAGGTATCACACAGCCTCATTATGGAACAGCATCCACAGTTCAAAATGATTCATTATAGACAATTGCACCAAAGCCGGTTAGACGGACACAGCCTCCACGGAAAGGAAGACGTCAAAATTGATTCGTCTTGCAATTTGGGTTTATGTTTTGTTTATTCTTGTAATTACAAAAACTTCAAGACTTATAAACTATCATTGTTTTTTAATTTATGAATCAATGCTCCAGTAAATTTACTATATAACTTCAGGTTCGATATTATTACAATTCATGTTACATATAGTTTCAGGTAGATTATTTTTTTTAAGAAAAAAAAATTACCGATTAAACAAAATTAATAAGTTTAATTAGTTTCCTTTTTTATCTCAAAAATTTGACAATAACAGTACATGGCATATGTAATCCTCTATTTAAAAAAATACATGAATTATTTTCATATAATTAATTGGATTCAGAAAAAAACAATTTCAGATTTTCATACAAATGTTTGTTAGTATTTTATCATCTCGAATTGGGAGGGCATTGACAGGATCACCTCTCCACCCAATACCAAATATATATATATATATATATATCCGGAATCATTATTAAAATTAACATGGCACTCGGTTGCTTTATCAGGTTTTTACCCACGTAAAATCCCTTCCCTTCGTTCAATCGGTTGGGCAAATATGCATTGCCATGTCCGCTATTATGAATAGCTGATTGGCGAAAAAGACCAAAGTTGTCCGCACTTCTGAAGAGTGGACAACTTAAACATTCTGCAAAAATGAAATTGCTGGGAGGAGTTGTCAAATACACTACATGTACGCATTTGTAAAGAGCGAACAGTGCGCAGTCTGCTTCTTTGACTAGCGGACGTGGTGTTGGAGACAAAAAAATTGGCTGTCCACTATACAAATAAGCGGACATGACAAAAAAACACCCCAAACTCGTAAAATCCACTCCTTCCACCACAAACTCGTAATTACTTTATAATAGTGCCATAATTTAGTCTTATCCCTCATAACTCAAAATGAAACCCAGTTTTGGTTGGATTAAGGTCAATGTTGATGGTGGTACTCTAGCCACTCAGTGTAGAGGCATTGCAAGCATTGTTGCAAGGAATCATGAAGGTACTATCATTGCTTGTCATGCACGAAGGTACGACGTTCTTTTTTGCCCTCTTTTAGTTGAAGCTCTTGCCATGAGAGACGGGATCTGTTTTGGCATTGATCATGGCTTTGCGAAAGTTATTTTTGAAGAAGATGCTTCTCAAGTAGTGGATAGCCTAAACTCTGATCCCGTTAATTTTCCTTTGGAGATTAAAGTCATCTTAGAAGACATCATTAGACTCTCTTCTTTTTTTCAGATTTGTACCTTTTCTCATGTTAATAGATCTGGTAACAGGGTGGCTCATATAGTTGCCAAGAAAGACCTTATGTCTGAAAATTTGAGTCTTCTGATTGTCGCTATTTTGATTGGTTTGTTAGAAGCTGTGGTTTGTACTTTGAGGATTCCCTCATCTCTTAATGAAATTCCATTTTTACTGTTAAAAAAAATCAAATTAATCTTTACATAAACTTGACATTGATAAATTGATATCATACCTTACAACATCGCTAAACATAACAAAACATATACTAATATTTACTTTTTACATATATGACACCTTAAATAATGGATTATTAACATTTTATGCATGAACTTATTCGACAAATGAAAACATTAAAACATTAAATTATTGCGTCAAAATGAAATACACATAGAATATTTAGATTAAGTGCATGCGTGTATTTAATTATATTCAAATGTCATTTTTTAGTGAATTAAAACACATAGTAAATTATTTTATCATAAGACATTACTAATTAAGAAACAAAAAAGAGCTATTCAACTTCATAACACATTTCCAGTTTTTCCGTAAATAAATCTAATTAATCAATTAAGATTGATTAGATTTAAGTTGATTATTTCTCAATTAAAATTTTATGTGTCTATTAGTATTCAAGGCTTAATTTCATCCATCGTGCATTAACTATATCTGTTTCCCCTCTATGGTACATGAACTTCAATTTTGCTCATTATCATACACCAACTTGTGAGTGACCTCCCACTATGATATATATGACTTGCTATCACAAGCTGGTCTGTTCCAGCATTTTACCCTTTTTAAGAATAAAATGCTAAGAGCCATTGTGTCAAAGACAATTTTAACTTATGTAATTTTTTTTTTTCTAAAAATATACATAACACTTCTTTCTTTTTCTTTTTTGTTTCTCTCTACACTCAATACTAAATGACTTTTATACCCTCCAACCTCTAAAAATTTCCCTCACACTCCTCTTCTTCCTTAATTCTCACATCACATTTCTCTCACCTACCCTCTTTCTCTCTCTAACTCTCACCCTCTCTCTCTCTCTCTCTCTCTCTCTCTCTCTCTCTCTCTCTCTCTTACTAATAAAATCCATATTTCTTCAAAGCAAAAAAAAAAAACCTTGCTCATGCAAGTCAAATCCTCCCCTTAATTGTTTTTATTTATCCCTCTTCGTTTTTGTTAAAAACTCAACCATAGAACTGAAATTTAACCTTTGATTCTTAATTTTAACCTCAAACACTCTCTTAACTCCTTTTTTTTCTTTCACTGAAGTCGCTGCCACCTCTGTCATTGATTCAACTCCCCTTCACCTTTGCCTTCGAGAAGAAGCAGATCTTTCTTTAATTCTTTCTCTTTCTCAATTCTCTACCTTTCCATATCATCTTTAGAGTTACCTTTTGGTATATTAGCGAGATTTAACATAGGAAAACAAGAACTAACCACTGAAAAATCTCATTAGTAAAAACAAGCATTAATCTCTACAAAATCTCATTAGAATTTAAAAAAAAATCTCAACAAGAATTATTCTCTACAATCATTACAAATCAAAACTCAAAACTCATATGAATTCAACTAACTTCATATTATTACAAATCAAAACTCAAAAATTTACAATTCCAAAATCTCAAACCCAAAAATGAAGTAAGAAACTACAATTTACAACTTCCAAATCTAATACCCATAAGCTAAAGCAAAGCAAATAATCAAGAGTTTACAATTTTAAATCTAAAAAGCTCAAATAACATTCAAAGATGATGGAGAAGGTGGAAGCAATTCAAATCTAAATCCTAAATTGAAGCAAGAGCAACATTCAATTTCAAAAACCATATACAGTTGGATTAGTAAAGCCAACAACAATTCTGACAAGTAGAGATGTAGCTGGAAACAAAAGAGACCACCTGATTCATTCGATTCGTGGCCAAAGATGGAAAGGCAGTGATGACAAGAAGAAAGGCAGATGATGGAGAAGAAGAGAGGGATTTGAAGGAGAAGGAGAAAAAGGGAGATGATGGAGCATTTGACGGTTCGAGTACATATTTGTGAGCGTCGTGTTTTCCTGACCTCGATGATGATAAATACCAAATGGTATTTGACTTTATTGTTCATAGTGAGAGTCAATTTGAGAAGCAAAGATTTGGATTTAATTGAACTTGAGACTTGAAACCAAGAAAAATTTGAAGAATTAGGATTGACTAAAGACAACAGCCATACGACTATTGGAAGAGCCACACGACGATTGTGTCAACATCCACACGGGTGTTACACAACATCCACATGGCTGTTAATGAATCATCTGAAGGGATTTGTTAAGGAAAATCAACAGATTAAAGCGAAAACTCGCAATGATTTTCTCAAATCCGAGCCCAAGAGAAATTGAAATGGAAATCAAAAACAATAAAATTTCAATAGAGAAAAATAGTTTCTCACTAGAAATATCTCCTCTAGAGATGGCTGCAGAAATCGATATCGACTTTCTCCATGTTCTCGTACACGAACGGCTATCGAACTCAAACCCGTGCTAGCGATTTGATCGACGGAAAAGAGAGATTTTATGGCTGGAATTTTCTGCTTCTTATTCCCCCTCTTGGCCATATTCTTCTAGGGATTTTAACCCTAGATGGCCAAAAATTTCCTTGCAAATTTTCGGCCCAATTCCTTTTAATACAAGGACCAATGCCTCGAGACTAGGGCATATCCAACAATCTCCCACTGGCACTAGTTCTAACTAGGCATGGGCCTAATCCCTATAGATCTAGTATGACCCTCGTGCTTGGGCTAAGCCAGCACCTTGGTCAAAGGATCTGCGACATTGTCCTCAGTGTCCACTCTGTGTAATGAAATGTCACCCCTCTCGGCGATTTCTCGTATGAGGTGAAACTTCCTAAGCACGTGCTTCGTGTTGTTGTGTGACCGAGGCTCCTTAGCTTGTGCAATAGCCTCGTTGTTATCATAGAAGATATCAACTGGATCCATAATAGTTGGTACTACTCTCAATTCAGTGATAAACTTCTTTATCCACACATCTTCCTTAGCTACATCACACGCTGCAATGTACTCAGCTTCTGTAGTAGAGTCTGCGATGGTCGATTTCTTAGAGCTCTTCTAGCTTACAGCCCACCATTTAGCAAGAATACATACCTAGACTGTGACTGGTACTCATCATGGTCGGTCTGAAAGCTTGCATCTGTGTACCCAGTAACTGATAGCTCTTCCTGACCCCCATACACCAAAAAGCTAGCCTTAGTCTAGTTAAGGTACTTTAGGAGAACTTTGACAGCCTTCCAGTGATCCTCGCCGGGATCTTGCTAGTATCGGCTCGTCATACTTAGTGAAAAGGCGATATCAAACCTCGTACATAGCATGGAGTACATGATTGATCCTATAGCAGATGCATATGGGAACAACTTTATGTTCTCCTTGTCCTGCCTTGTGTTAGGACAGTTCTTCTTACTAAGTTTCAGCCTATGGCTCATTGTAAGAAACCTTTTTTGGCCTGATCCATGCTGAATCTCTTCAGAACCTTGTCTATGTACATTGTCTGCCTTAGGCCCAGAAGCTGATTGGGTCTATCCCTATAGATCCTAATCCCTAGGATCATCTCAGCCTCGTTTAAATCCTTCATTGTGAAGCTCTTACACAACCACATTACTCCTTGTAGTGTTGGTATGTCGCTTCCAATAAGAAGGATGTCATCCACATATAATACCAAGAAAGTGACAATGCTCCCACTAATCCTCTTATACACACAAGGCTCATCTTAATTTTGTATGAAACCGTATTCTTTTATGGCTTCATTGAATCTAAGATTCCAACTTTGGGATGCTTGCTTTAATCCATAAATGGATCTCTGAAGCTTGCATACCTTTCCGGGATGCTTTGGATCGATAAAACCCTTAGGTTGTGTCATGTACACATCCTCGAGTAGCTTTCCATTAAGGAAAGCGGTTTTGACATCCATCTGCCATATCTCATAGTCGTACCAAGCGGCTATGGCCAGCAGGATCTTTATGGATTTCAGCATAGCAACTGGTGAGAAAGTTTCATTATAGTCTATTCTATGGACTTGTCTGAAACTTTTCGCAACCAGCTGCCCTTTTAAGGTATTGTTGGCCCTTAGCTTGTAGCACCACTTGCAACCTATGAACTTAGCACCCGGAGGTGGATCAACCGGGTTCCAAACCTAATTATCGTACATAGATTACATCTCCGCCTCTATGGCTTTGCACCAGTTGGCAGACTGTGGGCTAGCAATAGCCTCCTGGTAGGTTTTGGGCTCTTCCTCATCAAAGATGAGAAAAGTGTGATCATCAGCAACGAGAAACCCATATCTCTCTGGTTCCTGATGATCCCTACTAGACCTTCTAGGTCCTTATGTGACCTGGGCTGGTGCTCCCTCCTGTGAAAGCTCCACCCTGGTCTCCGAGTTGTCCTTTTCAAGAGACTGTGAGCTTTGAACTTCCCTGAGTTTAACATTGCTCCTACTGTCTTTCTTGGAAATAAAATCCTTTTCAAGAAAGACCTCCTTTCGTGTTATGAACACCTTGTTCTCGATAGAGTTATAGAAGTAATACCCTTTGGTTTCCCTAGGGTAGCCCATAAACAAGCATTTATAGATTTTAGGTTCTAGTTTGCCCCCAGTCAATTTCTTGACATGTGCATCACAGCCCCAAATCCATAGGAAAGACACATTAGGCATCCTGCCCATCCATATCTTATATGGGTTCTTTTCCACAGCCTTAGTCGGAGTATTGTTCAAAATAAGAGTTGCTATCTCAAGAGCGTATCCCTAGAAGCTTATTAGGAGAGAGGCGTGACTCATCATTGAGCGGACCATGTCCAACAAGGTCCTATTCCTCCGTTCGGACACCCTATTCCATTATGGTGTTCCTGGAGGAGTGAGCTGTGGAATGATTCCATGCTCTCTCAGGTATGAGTCGAACTCTAAGCCCATATACTCACCTCCTTGGTCTAAACAAAGGGTGTTGATATTTCTACCTAGTTGGTTTTGTACTTTGTACTTAAATTCCTTGAACCTATCAAGTGTTTCGGACTTATGTTCATCATATAGACATAGTCATATCTGCTGAAATCATCCATGAAAGTGACGAAGTACAGATGTCCACCTCTAGTGGCTACACTCATGGGCCCACATATGTCTGAATGTATTAGGTCCAATAAGCCACTATCCCTTTCAGCTTTCTTGCTTAAGGTTGCTTTAGTCATTTTACCTCATAAACAAAACTCGCATATATCAAGTGACTCCATGTCAAATGATCCTAGGATTCCAGCTTTGTGAAGCCTAGCTATGCACTTCTCGTTTATGTGGCCTAAATGACAATGCCAAAGGTAAACAGGATTAAGAAGTTCGTTAGGCTTAACCATTTTAGTATTTATATTATAGACATGATTAAATCCAGGATATATAGGCCATTATTTAATAGAGCTTCTCCATAAAATAATCTCTCTCTAGATAAACCAATTCTACCATTTCTAATAGTAAAATTATATCCAAAAATATCCAAAACTGAAACAGAAATAATATTCATGCATATAGCAGGTACAAAATAACAATGTTCCAGTATCAAAACTAATCCACTAGGCATCAATAGATGGTACTCGCCGATCTCTGTGGCAGCTACCCTTGCTCCATTTTTGACCCATAAGTCCACCTCTCTAAATCCCAATGATCTCCTATTTCTAAGTCCTTACACATTACAACAAATGTGAGAACTACATTCAGTATCCAATACCCAAGATGTAAAAACAGTGAGGTTTATGTCTATGACATATATACCTGACGAAGACGCACCCTAGCTCTTCCTTTGCTCTCCCAGCAGTTAGGGACACAATCTCTTCCAGTGTCTGCCCTGCTTGCACTGGAAGCAAACATCCTCAAGACTGGCCTTGGGCTTGGCCTTTGCCTTCTTGGCCTTGGCTTTCTTAGCCTTGGACTTGGCTTTTACCTTGGCCTTGCCTTTGGCAAGGGGAGGATTCCGCTTGTTGACCAGCAGTACCAGCGGAGTCTTCTTGATCGACTGCTCAGTAAGCTTGATCATCCCATGCAGCTCACTAACAGTACGGTTCATCCCTTGCATGCTATAGTTCAAGATGAGCTGATCGTAAGAATCCGGCAAGTTTGCTAGGCTCGTGTAAACCGCCAGCTCTTATGAGATAGGCGATCTGACACGGCCTAAAGTATCCAGATAGCTTTTCATCTTGAGCACGTGTATGCTCACAGATGTCCTAGCCCCCATCTTACAGGAGTGGAATGCCTTATTAGTTAGGTACCTTTCCTCACGAGCTTGCTCTTGAAACATCTCATTAAGAGTTATTATCATAGCAAAGGCTTGATGGTCCATAAACTGTTTTTGTAGCTCAGGGACCATACATGCCAACATCAGGCATGTCATGTCCTAGTTATCCTTAACGTGCACCTCGTATTCCTCCAACTGTGTAGCTGGTGGATTACGCCCAGTTGGTTCATCCGGTACAAGCCTTTCCAGCACATACTCCTTAGACTCCTGTCTTAGAACTATCCTCAAGTTCCTAGACTAGTCCAAGAAGTTAGGTACGAAAGCTTATCCCTTTCCAGGATAGATGGCAATGATACTATGTTATTCTTTGCCATTTGATTACTACACAGAAAAATTAAAGAGTGTTAATAAAGGTCTTACTTTATTTTTTCCATATTTAATTAATAATAAATCATGTTATTAATTAACTGAATTTGTTGGGCTAATGGGATGAGATCTATATTTCATCCAGATATAGCCAGACGAGGGCCTAGAAAAAATATACCCTAATTATTTAGGTAGGAACACCGTCCAATCCCAACCTAGGGACTCTCGATTTGATGGGCTCGTTGGCACTTGTCTATATGTGCTTAGGGCCAGGAGAATCCTACTACCCATGTTAAGTCCAAACCTCCATCCAAATGTTAGAGTAACCAATACTCTAACCCAATACAAAATGACGATACTCTAGTGTTTCCTGCGAGGGCATGGTCTATAACTGGCCTATCCCCACTTTGAGTCGGTTTTGAATGAGGGAAGCACTTTTAAGCGACTTAGTAATTTTCTTTTGGTTATTAGATTCATTTTAATAAAGGCTTAGATGCATAGGCGGGTGAAATTGGATTTGGATCATACATTCATTCATATAGATAAATAAAGCATAATTAAATAAATAATGGACTGTTATGGGCCTATATTACAACCAAATATAATTCTAGTAAACCTACACTAGAAAAACACCAGGTGGGCATCCTTCCTTCCTTCTGGGCTTGCCTCTCCAGTAGGCTTCTTCTTTACAATATTCTATAATATATAAATAAAATAAAATTACATAAAAAAGAAAAATGACACGTAGGCCGTATTTACCTAAAAAGAAAATACAATCCATCTTGAAATAAGGCCCAATAGCATCCATTCATACATTTAATCACACAAGCATGTAATCCAATACATCAATTTATAAACATATTAAAATGCATGAAATTAATCCCATTAAAATATGTCCTTAGCCATTATTTTGAAATCGCCGATTTGGCCTATAATAGTTCTAATCCTTAATAGGCTTTGGGCCTCCAGCCCAGGCAGAACACTGCTTCCACTGGAATTAGAAAACCATGAATCCAAATTAGCCTCCCGAGTGATCGTGCCAGGAAAACTCGAACCAATTTCAATTACACCATATTAATTTCCAAAATTGATATTTCATGAATAAAATTAAAATTCCATTCAAGAAACAATGCGTATTTAAATTATAGAAAATTTAAACACACAAAATTTTAAAGCCCATTAAAAATTTAAAACTGGGCTTGAGCCTAAACCCACCAAATCCAAAAAAAGGGGCCCGGCCGACTGCAGCTAGGGCAACACGGTTGCCCTAGCAGTAGCAAGGGCCTTGCTGCCGCTGTTTTCACCGCTACGACGACGGCCGGCAGCGCTCGTACCGGCGAAAATAGCCCGTGATTTTTAAATAAAATAAAATTGCAGCAATAAAATTAAATCACCAAGATTCAATCACATAATAGAAAACTAAATCGAATATAACCAATATACAAATTAATTTTCCAATTGCAAAATCCAATAGGGAAAATCACAAAACCCCAAAAACCAAGAATCCCAATATCAAAATCACCAATTTTAAAACAAGGGATTCAATCCTGTTAATGATTTCAATGGATCAAAAGCCTGCTCTGATACCACTGAAGGGATTTGTCACGGAAAATCAACTAATTAAAGCTGAAACTCGCGATGATTTTCTCAAATCTGAGCCCAAGAGCAATTGAAATGGAAATAAAAAACAATAAAATTTCAATAGAGAAGAATAGTTTCTCACCAGAAATATCTCCTCTAGAGATGGCTGTAGAAATCGATATCGACTTTCTCCACGATCCCGTACACGAACGGCTATCGAACTCGAACCCGTGCTAGTGATTTGATCGACGGAAGAGAGAGATTTTTGTGGCTGAAAATTTGTGCTTCTTATTCCCCCTCTTAGCTAAATTCTTCTAGGGATTTTAACCCTAGATGGCCGAAAATTTCCTTGCAAATTTTCGGCCCAATTCCTTTTAATTTTATGCGGCCTTTTCTCCTATTTAAGCCCAAGTTTGCATTAATCCTTTTGGTCTAATATAACTGCAAATATAATTTCAATTTAACGTGTATGTTTATATATTATATCATATAATACCATTTAAATTAAAATTAATTTGACCAATTAATTTAACCAAGGAATTAAATTAGACTTTCATAAAATTAAACAGATGTAAACCTATACATGTGAAATATTTCCACCTAGGAAATAATCTAATAAATTAATTCATTGAATTAATAATGAGAAATCCAATACAAATGTTAATTATATTATTTTGATCGATTGATCAAAATAATATAATTAACGGAATCCTCTCTTTCCAGTATGTATACTCCAAGTATATAGTTGATCCTTTTAGTTCAAGCTCAGACGTTCAATGTGTACGATCCTGTGGGCCTGTCTTTATGTTGGCAGTGGACTTCTGGTCTATAGACTACAGGCGGGCTCTAGCAAGCCACTGCAGCCCCCAATTAAGACAGAGATAGCAGTCCAACTGTAATAAAAACCTTGTAGTTTAAACTCGTATATCTTATGTCATTGATATCGGTGTCCAATACAGAGGCATGGATTGATCACCCCCTTTTGTGTCCAAACATTTACTTGATCGCGAATGAACTGATGCTCACAAACAAGTTCCAACTTGTTGGGTATGGCCACGCTCTTATTAGTTGCATTCATCAAGTGGCAGGTGATATCTTCTCAGTGGACTATTGAGTGACATTCCCTTCTACATATCCATAGTCCTACCGTGTTCACTGACATACCCGAATGTACCCATACTTAGCACCCTGTTACAGGCCCTTTAGGCGTACACCAAATTATGTCACTTCACATGCAGCATCATGATATGGTCAGGTCAAAGGATCCATACAAGTACTACATGAGAATCATTTGTGATACTATACCATATGGATATCTCGTTTAGTGGATCTATCTAGTACCATGGCCCTTTATATGTACCCATTAACTTGGTCGACATAACATGTCCAATGGCCGGTAAGATATCGCTAGCAACCAAGCCCATGATAGTCTTTAGTTCCATTCATTCCCATGACTGGAATAGACTACGGATGATTTTATGGGCATATCGTTTCCTCTATCTATGGTCTCACTGCCAAGTGCATGACACTTGTCAATATGGATATGGATATGTCCATTCGATACTCTATTTATAACATAGCACAAGATATATAATAAATAGATTAATGCCTTTATTTAATGACATAAATTATATAATATATAAACCTCATTACAAAGTACAAATGTATGATACAAAATACAAGGACTAATGCATCGGGACTAGGGCATATCCAACATCATTAGCAATATTGCATGAGAAGGATAGCTGTTGAAAAACGGGGATTACAACAACAAAAAAATCCACTAATCCCTGTATTACGGTGGATTTGGATTGGAGTGAGCTTAGAACAATAAAGAATTAAGGAGAACAACAAAGAATTAAGGAGAACAACATAGAATTAAGGAGGACAACATAGAATGAAGGGAAAAGAAGAGAGATTAACACAAGAGGAAAAAACCAATTTCTCAAAGTTTCAAAGCTTTAAAATCAAACAATCAAAACCATATATTCCTCAGTTTCAGTCACTAAACTTATCATCTAAACCAAAATCAAGCCTCCAGAGACTTATTTGACTATTAGAATTGGAGAACTGGAGCTGGTTTAGGGAAATCTCATGTCTTGGTTTCAAAATTCAAGTTTATTTCAAATCCAAAATAAAGCTTCAAGAACCAGTTTTCTGTCAAATTGAACCCTAGAGAAACATCTAAAAGGTAATTCTGAGAGGCCTTAAACTCATTTATGGCTTTCTAGATTGATTTGTGGTGCATTTCATCAATTTCAATTTTTCTCTATTTTTTAATTTTCCGATGAATGAGAGCCGTACGGTTATTGTGAGAGCCGCACGGCTATTACACTACAACCGTAGGGCTATTGATTGTTTCAAATTTAGCGATTCCTAAATCTTTAGCGATTTTTCTATTGTATTCAAAACCAGAGCCGTATGGATGTTCTAATAGCCATACGGCTGTTGTTGTTACACTCGCACGGCTATAGTCTTGAATTCATAATTTTTTTTGGCGAATTTTTTTATATTTTTGCTTATCATTTTGATCTAGATTTATATTCTATATTTATTTAATTTCTGCATTAATTTTCTGTAAACCAGTTCAATGATAGAAACACAAGTTTCTTGAAAACAAGCCCATTTTTGTATGCGTATATATTAAACCGGATAAAATAATTTTCAAATGAATTTCTAGTCCCATCAAAATATCATTTCAAAATGTTTTCCAGGTCAAATCGGGTAATTTATCGAATTTCTCGAATTCCCCATTTCACGCCCCGAGCTATCTGGAATTCCAATTCTATGTGTATATATATTTATCTGTACTAACTCTATTTTGCAAGTAGATATATGCTAAGTTAGATGAATGTTTAGCTTTCTATTTTTAGATCTTTGTATATAGATAAATTTGTACCCCAAATCCCTTTTACAATTGTAACCCCTAGGTTAGTCATTTGATTGGTTTGTATTTTTTAGATTTCTTCAATTTATTTTCTGCTTTCAGAATTTATTTATTGCTTTCTGCATTTTATTTATATCTCAATGTGTGAGCGTTGGCTAAAAAAATCAAAGATAAAATCAACTATAGAATATATAAAAGGCATTGATATAAATTGTTATACACATTTTGAATTAAGAAGAAATAGGTGAGTTGCCCAAACCCGAATCTCTGACTAAAGGTACAGCGATTCGTAGCTCATCTCGGCTGTACCGCAATTTTTCCGACTGAGCTAAGCTAGGTGGCGACTCCTGTCACTTTAGTGAGAGCATTCGAGTTTATTTGTTTTCTCACTATGAAACCCCATTTTCATAAAATCCTTACTTAAATCTTCCCGGCCCGGTCTCAAGGCCTGCTTTTTAGGATCGTCTGCTCATAGTAGTGAACGAAGGTGAAACGACCACTGAGGCAGCGGAGGCGGAAGAAAAAGAAGAGAGGAGGGGAAGATTTGAAGGCAGCGACAAAAAGGGTGAAGGCGAAGGTGGAAGGTGAAGTCATTTATGGTGGTGGCGGCTTCGATGGCGGCAGTGGCAGCAACATGAAGGAGAAATACCAGTGTTAGGTTTTTAAGGTAAGAAGAAGAGAGAAGGAGAGAGAAGGTGAGAAGAGAGAAAAAGATAGGAAAGATAAATGGAAAGTAAAAATAATATTCTTAAAAATAATTTTTGATATAGTATAAAAATTAAATTCTCAAATTTTTTTTATTAATATTTAAGGTTAAAATTGTGTAAGGTTAAATTTGAGTTTTCCATAAAGTGGGTTCTACAATTGTATTTTAAAAAGCAATATAATGTATAGCTGGTACGAATTACCTGTAATAGCAGGTCATATGTACTATAATAAAATGTTACCTACAAGTTGGTATACAATAGTGTGACAAATTGAAGTTGATATATGACACTGGAAAAACATGTAAAGTTAGTGTACCATGGGTACAATTAAACCTAGGATTCAAACTTAAGGTATTTCGCTAAAGCAACATGAAGCCCTTTACCATTCAAATCAACATTAATTTCCAGTTATTAACTGAAAAGTACATAATTAATAAATGTAATGTTACAGAAAGTAAAAATGAAATTTCAGTATTTATTTTTAATTACACAAAACGAAAATTTTAATATTTTGATACATTAACATTATGCTAATTTCAAGCTTCTAAATGTATAATAATAATAATAATGATAATAATATATAATAGCAATAGTAATGCTATTGAAATTGTTAAAGAATTTAATTTTTTATGAAACTTTATATAATATTGATTTGGTTAAGACCAATGTAACAAAAAAGGTTAAATATAATATTCTTTTTAATCAAAATTGATCATAAAATATTAGGTCTTGAATTCGATCATAGTCTATAAAGTTTCTTTGAATCCTTCATTAATTTATTAAATAAGTAATTATTTTGTATTTAATTAGCTAAAATTTTTTTAATTTTGAACTGTTTAACTGAGTTCTTAGGACATCTCCAACCCAACTCCAAATTAGGTTGGAGAGCCAAAATTTGGCCGTAGGTAACCTCCAACCCACTGCCAAATTGCACTCCAAATAATTGGAGGGGAACAGTAGCCCGCCCAACTTGGCGGGGACTATTACTGTTCCCCTCCAATTCTTTTTTTTTTTTTTTTAATTTTTTTGGGTTTTAAAAATATATATTTATTTTATGGTATTTAGGTTATGTTTTTATATTAATTTGTGTGTTTGATTTAATTTATATGTGTATTTGTGGTCTTGAATTTTTCAATAATTTTGCTCAAATTCTTAAAATTTGATTACTTGATAATGATAAAATATCAAAAATAAATTAAAATGGTGAAAATTAAAAAAATATTAATATGTATACAACTTGGAAATATCATAAAATTAACACCAAATAAATATTAAATGAGTAAATAGAAATTGACATTGTATTACAAGTTTCTGCAGGCTACAATAACAACACAATACCATAGTTTTCAAGGTATGTAACAATTACCAACACAAGCTAAAACACATGTCTTTACACGCTACAGTTGTTCCCACTACCATCACAATGTAATAATGCATCAGAATTTGAAAAAGAAAAAGACAACTCTCTGCACGCTACAGTGACAACACAATACTACAACTTTTAAGGTAACACAAGCTACATGTCTCTGCCCGCTACAGTTGTTCCCACTACCACCACAATGCAATAATGTATCAGAATTTGAAAAAGAAAAAGACAAGTCTCTGCATGCTATAATGATATCACTAATGACATTCACTATGCGTCATAATTTAAATAAAAAAAAGCTGCAACCCATAATGACATACACTATACGCCAGTAACAACCACTACAACAACAGTAACATACATTATTTCAAATAAAATATCTCTGCAAATGGCACAATAATTAAGAAGATTTCAAATGGTCTAATAATTCATACCACTTCTCTTTAAATATCAAGCATACATCTTTCTTTAATTCACACCATCTACTCTCTTCATTATCTAATACAATATTTCTCTTACTTCTTTCCTTTGAAAATGAATAACAATTTTGAGCTGGGTCATGAAGATCCTACTCAATACCTTTCATCAGATGAGGAAGCTTATATGCAAACTGAAATGTTATTTTCTGCTTTCCAAGAAAATCAAAAGTTTGTCATAGAATGTGAAATGGGTGGTCAAAGCAGTAATTCATCCCATGTTGGCTCTGTGAAAGGTCATAAAGTCATCTATCGTAACAGAGAAGAAGTATACTTCATTATGTATGAAGACTATTTCAGTGATAATCCATGATTCAAAGATGATAAGTTTCGAAGAAGGTACCGAATGCAACGCGGCCTATTCCATAGAATTCTCAGTGTCGTTAGGCATCATGATCACTACTTCGTACAACGACGTGATGCTGTTGGTAGACTTGGTCTATCGACTCATCAAAAAGTTACCGGTGGAATGCGAATATTGGCATATGGTGTTCCTGCAGATGCCCTTGATGAATACATTGAAGTTGCTGAATCAACTGCAATTGAATCCTTCAAGAGATTGTATCGAGCTATTATTGAAATTTTCTTAGAAGAATATCTGAGATCACCAAATGCTACCGATATAGCTAGATTGCTTCATATTGGAAAGAGTCGAGGTTTTCTAGGAATGTTGGGAAGTTGGATTGCATGCATTGGGAATGGAAGAATTGTTCGACAGCTTGGCATGGACAATTCAGCGGTCGTTCAGGAAAACCAAGTATTATTCTAGAAGCAGTTGCTGATTATGATCTATCGATATGGCATGCTTATTTTGGTATGCCAGGCACCAACAATGATATTAATGTGTTGGAGTCATCTCCTCTATTCTCTAATCTTGCTAATGGCATTGCTCCTCCAGTCCATTACGAAATTGGAGGGAAGGAATTCAATATGGGCTATTATTTAGCTGATGGAATATATCCAAAATGGTCAACTATTGTTCAGACAATCAAAGACCCTCAAGGGAGAAAGAAAAAACATTTTGCAATGATGCAAGAAGCATGTAGGAAGGATGCTGAGCGTGCGTTTGGACTTTTGAAATCTGGATTCTCAATTATTGCTAACCCAGCACGTTTTTGGAGAAAAGGTCAGCTACATGATATAATAAAGACTTGCATTATTCTCCACAATATGGTAATTGAGGATGAACGTGAGCTGGATGCACCAATACCTTGTCCGATCATAACTAAAGGAAGAACTCCAAAATCCTAATGATCAATTTGATGAATTCATCCGTCGGCATCGCGAAATTAGAGATCGAACAATACATTTTGAACTCCGAAATGCATTAATTGAGCACTTGTGGGAGGAATATTCTAATTGAAGCGTTTAGTAATTTGTTATGTACTATTTTTTAAGTGTTATTTTTGTATTTCAATTATGTGTGTTGTATTATTTTAGCTGTATTGCTTATCATGTACTACTTTGTATTCTGCTTTTTTCTATTAACTTTTATCGTGTTTGTAGTGTAAACGTATTTGTGATTTGGAATAATGTCTATGTAGTATTGTAATATTATCGTATTTATATTGTGCTTCGGTTTAATTAAATTATTGTATTTAAATGGATTTTTATGGTGTGATTGTATTCTGGTTTAATTAATTTATATTATCTATTATGTATTAACGTGTTAATTTTTACTTTCATCCAATATGATTTTATTTAATTAAATTATTTATTTATTAAAACATTATTAGGTAATTATATATATTTATTTATAAATTATTAATATTAAAATTTTTTTAGGATTTGATAAAAAGATATGAATAATATAAATATATGTAAAAAGGAATATAATAATAATAAAAATATTAGGTAAAAATGAATAAAGTAATAATATTTTAATTTGGAGTGTATGGTTGGAAAGAAAAAACTGTAGCTTCCTCTAAATTATAGAGGAAATTAGATTTGGAGTGAAAATTTGGATTGTAGGATTGGAGATGGCCTTAAACATAAGTTATTTCTTCTACGAACTTATTCCTCTACTAGTATACGTATTTTAAAGTATAAAATAAAAAAATGTAAATATTTGATTGAAAAATAAAAAGAAAATAGGATATTCATCATAGAAACTTGAGAAAATTTATTCAAAAAGCTGCTGCATTTTGCAAATTAACAGAAAAAAAAAAAAAAAAAAAAAAGAAAAAAAGTAAATTGTCAAAAATATAAAATGATTGCATATGGACAATAATATAAATACCCAAAAAAAGTGCAAGCTCATGCCTTTACCTTTATTTTAGTCGTTTAAGTGAGAGAAAGTTAATTTCTCTGTCAAAAACCCTTGAAGTAGCGTTCTCTGCAATCGACCTCTGAGAAATGGCCAACAGTAATCTACCTCGAAGAATCATTAAGGTTTGTCTATTGATCTCTCTTTCTCATTTACGATCTCTGTTCCAATTTCTCTGATCGGTCGGTTTGCGTTTGTTTTCCGAGATGAAGAACGAACGAGGAATCTGAATTCCCTCCTATTGTTCCTTCGATGCTTTATCTCTTTCATCTCTCAGTTCCGTGAACAAACTTAAACATACTGAGCCGCGTGTTTAAATTCATTAGGGTTAATTGTCGGTACATGTAAATCTAGGTTCTAAATGAAGTCTTAGCTTTTTTTTTCTTTTTTTCTTTTTTTTTTTTTTTTTTTTGTGCTGCCTAGCGGTGACTATCGCAATCAGTCCGATTTTTAGTCTCGTCTTTGTGTTATTGGCCTATCACTTGAAATTTTGTGTTTCTTTTGTTTCCATAGGGTTTTGATTTTGTGATTTATTCCGTAATTTTATGTGTAACACTTCCTTTGGATGTGATCTAACAGGAAACTCAACGTCTTCTTAGCGAACCAGGTAAGCTGTTTACTCTTTCCTGTTTTCTGTTTTGATTGATATTTGTGGTTTACTTTTGGTTTGTGAACTAACAATTGGATAAAAATGCCGATAATATGGGCTTAATTCGAGTGAAATTCTAATTTTAACTAGTAATGCAATTTAATTTTTGGGGGTTTGAGCTCTTTAACTTTGTAATTTATGGATGCAGCGCCGGGAATAAGTGCCTCACCGTCAGAAGATAATATGCGATATTTTAATGTGATGATTCTTGGCCCAACACAGTCTCCATACGAAGGTAACTTCTTTACCGTTTTGTGAGAAATAATGGAGGGGAGGGCCTTTCTCTCTCTAGCTGAACGTTGATACATAAATAATGTATCATAGCTATATCAGTTGAGGAATTATGTTTTGAGTCCTTAGCTGTAATTTCTGGTGGTATTTTTTCTGAAATCTGTCGGTTAAGTCTGATGTGATGTTAAACTTCTGAAGTTATTATATGAATAGGAGTATAATGTTTTGTCTTGCCATCTCAGTTAAGTACATGCTGTAAGTTTTTCAATTTATGCTTGGACTCTCAATCCTAAACTACGTTGTTTGTGATTTCATTGTTTGGAAAACGTAATTATTTTGGCAGTTGTAACCTTGGGAGTAGTATTCCAGTTTTATATTTTTTTTTTCAAGATTTTGCTTGTTTATAATAACAATTCAGAGTATGGAAGGATCCTTCTTTTTACTTCGCTTTTTTTTTTTTTTTTTTTTTCATGCTTGTGAATGTAATTGTTCTATGTTCTAATTTTATTTAGGTGGGGTTTTCAAGCTGGAATTGTTTCTTCCTGAAGAATATCCAATGGCTGCACCGAAGGTGTGTCAATTCTGAAAACTCTCTTAATTGGTTATGGAAAAATAAGGATTATTCACTGTATGTTGAAACACAAGTGGATGATTTCCCCTGAATATCAAATTATAAATTACCCTCCTCTGATTTTTTTAAAGTTGTTATTGTTACTCCATTATTCATAATAATATATTAAATTAAGTGTGGAATGGTATCTCTATGAAAGGAGTTTTCAACACTAGGAATAAGATGAGCCTAGTCATTGAAAATGATTCTTCTGTGAGGAGTGTTGTATCTAACTGACAAACTTAAATGTGTTCATAAGTTGAAAAGGAGTAATGTTTTATTGTGCTTGGTTTAGTTGGGTGCTTATTGTAAAATTCTCCTAATATGATGTGTGCATTGTGACTAACATTATTTTAGGACTCTCAGATATGCATACTCTTATGACAGATTTGAAACTTTGTGTGTTGATGATGAGAGTTGGGAAACATCACATAGATACATAGAATGTAGTGTTGGTTAGGGATGTTCCAAAAACTGTCATATGTCCTCTGTTTTAACTCAAGTTGGTTATTTTTTATGCTTAATTCCTGTAAAATTGAGCACCGCATCTCTGGCATCTTAAATTTTCCAAGCATATCACAAATGAAAATCATTTGTATACTACTTGCCTGTTGGTCTAAGTTTTTTGTCTGTCTCATGCAGGTTCGATTTTTGACCAAAATTTATCATCCTAACATTGACAAGGTCTGTTCACTGTCTCTGATTCGCTCTTTCTTTTCTTCCTTTCTTTTTTTTTTTTTTTCTAAAGTCTCCAATTTAGTGAATTTTTTGATGTAGCTTGGAAGAATATGCCTTGATATTCTGAAAGACAAATGGAGTCCTGCTCTTCAGATACGGACTGTACTTTTGAGGTATATGAAATATGATGACCAAGTTGGATTGCCTGATGTTTTTGAAATTTATCCAATCATGAACTTTCAGGAGGCTAAAATTCAGTCATAAATTTTCTGGTTGCAAGAATTCATGGGTTGAATTAAGAAATGGACCCCAAGTTTAGATAATATGTCAATGGAATTATGAATAAATGTTAATTTTATTGTTTGTAGTGTCCATGGTCATTTTTTTTTCACCCCTCCCTCTTTTTAAACTCCTTTAATTGATGGAGCTTAGAGGGGAGAATCAGAAAGAGTGGAGAGGATCACTTGTTTAGTTCCAGAGGCATTCTATCTGCTGGGATATTTTTAGTCTTTCAATTGTGTATGTATGAGAATGGAGATGGAAGCTAACATTGTGTTCTATGTTGATAGCATCCAAGCGCTGCTTAGTGCCCCAAACCCGGATGACCCCCTCTCTGAGAATATAGCGAAGCACTGGAAAACAAATGAAGCTGAAGCTGTCGAAACAGGTGATATTTTCTTTTATCGTGTTAATTTATTTAATGTTTTTATTTTTAAATAATATTTCTTAAGCTTGTCTTAAAACTGAGGTTAGTCTTAGTTCATTTTCTTGTGGTGTGTTGTTAACTGCAGCAAAGGAATGGACCCGTTTATATGCAAGTGGTGCATGAAGATGTGCTTCCAACTCTTTTTCCCTTCAAACGAAGTTCATGTGATATATCTATTAACTGTTAAATTGAATGGAAAATTGAAGAATTGCTGTTTGAACAAATCATAATTTAATGTTTTCCAAAGCTTCCAGATACTGCCCTGATATGAATTGCTTGAAGTTGGAAGCATCTTCGTTGAACTTGTATGATTAGATAACATACATTTTTCCTCTCTCTCGCTCTCTCTCTCTATATGTATACATATAAACGAAAACGAAACTTTGATTTGGATTTTGCTGAATTATCCTTTTTAAAGCTGCTACTAATCTTGGCCTCTGGCTAATGGAGTGATATTTGTCTTTATTATGGTGTGGGATAGAACTCCATTAGTTAAAAGGGTTTTAAAGGATTCATAGAGGCTTGAGTTAGTTTTCTTCAGTTATGTCGATTCAATGAAAAGAATCTGTCAATCAAAAAGGACAGAAAAATTGAAGTTCCATCCAATGTTTCTGTCCGTGAAGAGATAGGGTTGAGCATCTAAGCCGATTTGTTTAATCTAATCAAATTATTGGAAATAGTAAAGCATATCTGTGGTTATGAGACTGTTAGAAGGAAAGGATTATTATTGATTTCAGATTACAGGTAGAATACTAAATATGCTAGTTATTTCCTCACCCAAAAAAAAAAAAAAAAAAAAGGAATATTAAAAGTTAACGATGTCTTGGTTGGCTCCTATATAAAGAAGCAAAAAAAACGATACAAAAAGGAGAATAAAGGGCAAATAATAGGGGGTTGTATGCTATACAAGCTCAGGCTTCTCAACATTTACAATGTAATGTCCTAATAAGTTAAAAATGGTATGACAGAATTTATCATATTGGGTTGATGTGTATAAATATGAAGGTATTAAATGAATTATTGGATGGCGCATATATATATATATATATATATTGGGAAGGAGAAGTAGTGGGATTGATACTGGGAATCTCACTGTACGAGGAATTGTGTTGCCTCTTGATGATGTAATAGAAGTGGGTTTTATCCGGATACATGTGGAGTGGAGCACACAAATTCAGAATGATTAAGCCATGGCACACAACACAAGTGAGTTGTTACATTGTAAAACAACAGGATACAGAAGCTGAAAGAGCTGTTTAACCCAAAAATTCGGTTCTCATTGTTGCATCTGCTGTTGGGGCTTTTGCTCTTGTTCTATAGACATACTTTTTCATTTTATAACAGCAAAACACATCCGGATTGATTTTGGTAAAAGTTCAAGGGTCCATGATGCGTTTTGGCTTCAATTTAGATTAAATTGATATTACGATATAAGGGAGGTAAAATGTAAGAAGATATAAAACTAGATGGATAAATGACCTAGATATATTAACCAAATCTCAATTTAGTTATATTTTAAAGTATTTTGGGCTTGAAGTTTTAGAAGTTTAAGCTTAATTTCAGGAGATAAACCAGTTTGAAATTTTGGCAAATATAATGAAAATGGTTTAATAGCAGATATAAGTAAGTATTATGATGTATTCAAGAGATGTTAAAACTAACTGCATACAGAATATGTAATATAATATCCAAAAATAAAAACTGAAATTGGAATTGAAAGGAAATGGTGAAATTCATGTATATTAATTACCGTACACAATGCTAATGGTGGTACCCACTTTTTTAATCTTTCTGCTTCCTTTTTTCTCTTCACTTTCTTGTCTGTTTTATAACCCTCTTTAACGATAATAAATAAATAAATAATTATTGCATTTCCTACTTTTCTTTTTATTTAAACCTCCGATCTTGATGTTCACTCTTAAAAAGAAAAAAAAAAAGAAGCTTTTAAAGTTGATTAAATGTTATAAATATAGGTTGTTATTGTCAATTTAAAGCCCATCCATGCTATAACAAGAAAAATTAAAAAATACTTAATGCTAATTAATTAGCGTTCAATATATTGCAAAGAAAAATTTTTTACCTATATTTTTAGTCTCTTAAATCAAAATTTTGTAATTACTACTAACTAAATTTATATTTTCTTTCTAATTCATTAGTATCTTTTCATGTTCTTATAGTGCTAGTTTATTAATCGATGGCCTAAAATTAGAAGGAAAAAAAT
The DNA here is from genome assembly GCA_039660915.1 of Euphorbia tirucalli. Taxonomy (NCBI): domain Eukaryota; kingdom Viridiplantae; phylum Streptophyta; class Magnoliopsida; order Malpighiales; family Euphorbiaceae; genus Euphorbia; species Euphorbia tirucalli. Next base: position 46,892,244 of record CM077636.1, read on the forward strand.
TCAACAAAACAATCAGACAACTATTTTTTTTTTTTTTTTATGAAAATTAATAAAATTTATAGCTACTTTTATGTGTTAAATCAGATGTTTTAAGTGATTTGTTTAGGTTCATAAAGGATTTGGTATTTGATTTTTCATCCATGTTAAGAAGTCGAAAATGTACAATTACTTTTATAATTTTGTAAGTAAATTTTAAGGTTGAGTTAATTATATTACATTAACATAACAAATAGTCTATTGGGCTAAAATTAAAGTAATCATAAAGGTTAGGGCTTAGTTTGTAATTTTACCAAAACGTCGATGATAGTAATTTGCTTCTGTCGGTGATTGGCATGCTCTCACGCGCTTCTATAACACGTGTACATACTGCCACTTAGAAGTCCTTCAATGGATAAACTTGATATTATTTATAATAGGGTAAATAAAAACACAATATTGATTCTTTCACAACTAATGCTAAGTTACTACTAATTTTAAATTTCGATATAATTTACCATATAATTTATTTGCAAATGAATTTTGCACAAATGATGTAAAATAATTAATTAGATAATGTTATTTGGACATTATATAATTTGACAATATATATAATTGAATTTGTAAAGTCATAGGAAAAAACGAAATTTTAATTCCAGAAAATACTAGAAAAATAAAAACAGAAGGAATAAAATTTAAAGTAAAAAAAAGAAAAAGAAAAAATAGGTGAAGAAACATATATAGACCTAAATCACCATAAAAGGGGAAGCAAGTGATAAGGATCCCACCTCTCTAACTATTCCATCACTTTTTTTCCATATTTTAAAAAAATTAGAATATTTCCTCCAAATCTCATTAAAAAAAAAATCTTAATTTCTTGATACATTTTCTCAATTACTAGAGTGATATTCATTAAAGTTTTGAGTGCTATAATTGCTACATTCCAAGGTTTACATACTCATCAAATGAATGTAAAAAACAAGCTTTTATGAAGGGAGATTTGGAAGAAAAAATTTATATGGAGCCTTGTTAGGAAAACAAAGTTTTCAAGCTAAACAAATTCCAACATGGCTTAAACACAAGCTCTAAAAATGTGGCATGAAAAATTCGGTTCTTGCATGAATAATGTTAATGGTTTTAAAACAAATGAATGTGATAAATGTATATATTACAAGTCTATCAAGAATTTACATGTGATTATTTGTCTCTATGTTGATGATATGTTGATATTTGACTCAAACTTGAACATTTAGTTGTTAGGGAGTTATATTGATATGACATTGATTCGGTGAGATGTTTTATTTTAAGGATAAAGGTTACAAAATGTAGTAATGAAATTATGCTTGACCAATCACATTGTGTTGAAAAGATCTTGGAAAAATATAATTAAGTTGATTGTAAGCATGTAGCTACTCTTTTTGATTCTGGTCTTCGTTTAGATCCTGTTAATAGTAATAATGATGAGATCTATAATCAAAAGGAATATGCTAGCTTAAATAGGTAGTTTGCCATATGGAGCTGATTGTATTAAACTAGACATTTCCTATGTAATAAAAGTGCTTAGTAAGCTCATTAGCAAGTCAAGTAAGCAACATTGGCGAGAGTTATGAAATATTTATCTGGTTCACAAGTTTATGGCTTGTTTTACAGAAAAAATCCTGCTATGTTGGAAGAATATCATGATGCTGACTTCAATACATTGTCAGATAATTCTTTTTGTACAAGTGGTTATACTTATACGATAGATGGTGGTGGCGCTGCGTGCTGAAAGTCAAATAATCAAACTATAATTGTAGGCTCAACCATACAGGCTGAACTAATTGCACTAGCATCATCAAGTAAATAAGCTAACTAGCTTCTTAACTTATTGTTTGATATTCCATTTTTCGATAAATCAGTTTCACCTATCTTAATTCATTGTGATAATCTACATTTGGCAGAGTAAGAAGATGTTATTATAACGGAAAATCTATACCTATAAGAACACAATATAACATGATAAGATCATATTTAAGTATTAGTGTTGCTAACATTGAGTATATTAAATCTCACTATAACCTTGCAGATCCATTAACCAAGGTCTTGGGAAGAAAAAGAGTCTAGAATACATCGAGGGAGCTAGATTTGAAGTCTACAAGCTCATGATCCATACATACGAAGATACCCAACCCAAGAATCACAGATCTTGTAATTTGGTTCCATAGGAAAAGACAAATCATAGGTAGACACAAAGAATGCATAATGTCTTATTAACCATCCCTATGATGCTAGTATAGTATCCTGTAATGATTGGAATGTTGAATTTATTACTCTTAATGACAATTTATAGCTCATTATGAGTGGATTGTTAATAATTACAGGAGCAGTTTTGATATATTTCGCCTATATAAGTATAAAAGTGGAGTCGCTTTTTATGAGAGTTTAGGCTTATTCTCAAAAACACTCATGAAAAGTAGGAAAACATAAGATCATAACGTGGCGGCTATTAAGCTCAAATTTGACACCTAAGTTATTATTTGTGAGTAATAATTTTCTTTTCCAGTAATCAAAGTTCAATGTTAAGCATTCTCTAACTATGGAGTGAATATTAGTATTTTTCTAAGTTGAGTTTCAATGTAACACATCTTTATTAAACACGATACTTTAATTTTAGTTTATTTTTCGTTGGTATTTTTCTCTTGTGCGCACTATCATACATCAATTTTAAAAAATAAGTGGGGGAATATTGTAACATTATTTTATTAAATTGAAAGTTATTTTTATTTAATTCTTTTATTTTAACTTACATTTATATAATTTGTAAGTTTTTTTTATTTATTATAAGAGTTATAGGATTCCAACACTAATATAAAGCCCCCATTTCCATGCATTTTCAATACACCAAACATTCAATGGAGTAATAACATTTTTGACTTATGTCGTATCACTCAATTGTCCTTTTATCTCCTATCGTTTCAAAGTTACCCTTTTAGTCCCTGTATTTTACAAAATCATATCCATTTGAAGTATAATTGACCTTTTTGCTTTTAAACTGAGTTAAAAATTTGGGGTAAAATGGTCAATTATGGTTTACTCAAGTGTGATTTTGAATAAAATATGGGTTAAAGGAACAACTTTGAAACGACGGGAGTTAAAAGAGCAATTGATTGATAACACAAGAGCTAAAAAAAATCATTTTGCCAACATTCATTCTCCATTTTTGAGAGAAAAGATAACTAATAAAATGTGTTCTTTTGGTGTTGTTTGAACTTAAACAATTGTGCAGAGTTGCTGCAAACTACACAATGATTGTCAAGGTTTTTTTCTACTCCACCAATTTGAAGCTGCTTTAACAGTAAAGAACTCCATGCATCCTTAAAAAGAGCAACATATGGCAGCGGCTTACCTTTATAATTTCGTACCATCACCACAATAAAATTATATTTTATTACTTATTTCATTAACACTTAATATATTGTAGTCCATCTATTGAAATTTTAAGATCTACAATTGAAAGAAAACTTTTAAGAAATAATAAAAATTGTATTAAAAAATTTAATTACAAAAGTAATACTATTTCTGTGGTATCAATTTAGTATCTAACACTTTTTTTTTTTTTCTTTTTTGTGGACAGTATCTAATATATATGTAATTATTTTTTTGTTTTTTTTATAGAGGATATATGCAATGTACACCCTCCGTTCCTAAAAGAATGTCTTTTTAACAAAATATATTTATTTCAAAATGTTTATCCATTTCAGAAATCAATGTAACATTTATTACTCTTTTTTTTTTTACAAATATATTCCTACATCTAATATTGATTGTAAGCTAACTAATAAAGTTATTCGTTTTCCAAAAAATATTTTATGGAGATTTTTTTAGTAAAAATATATTATAATTAAGACATTTTAATGACATATGCGAGAAGCTAAAAGGACATCCTTTTAGAAACAGGAGGGAATAATTATTTAATACCATGGATATGTTATTACACTCCTAATTGTAAACTGCAAAAAAATTTTATTAATATTTCGAAAACTTATTATTAACAGTTTTTAATTAATATTGATACTCCCTCCGTTTTTTATTATATGATGTCTAAGGTTGTTCACTAAAACCAATGAAGTATTAATTAGGTTACTAAAATGACTAGTTTACCCTCAATACTTCTCTTGTAAAACTTTATTTTCCATACAAAAATTCTTTCTTCTTAATTATCTAAGCTTAATGTAGTACTTTTCGCATTAAATAATATTAGTACTGATTTTGAGATTTGTCCTCTATCTCATAAATTGTCGATTTCTCAATTCCTTTATTGCCCCTGAATGCCATATGCGATTACATAATAAATTACGAGAAAATGATGGAAATAGAAGGCGTTTCATTTTCATTGAGACAGTGTGACTACCAAATTGCCCCCAAAATACATATTAATTAATAACAGTACAAAAAATAATAAAATAGAAAAAAGAGTTGATTTATAAAAAAAAAAAAGAAAAGAAAGGGTCCACCCGTTGCAAGGGACGGTTGCCGACCCACTCTCTAACTTTTTGGAGTTTTTATGGTTTAGGTGGGTGGGAATGGGATGCATTCTTATATGCTACTAATTAATTATATTTATTTTGCGGTACAATAATAATTCAATAATTAGCTTTATATATAATTAGTTATTATTCTGTTAAATCTTAACTTTAAAATATCGAAAGATTACTGGCTGCTTGCTACATTGATTCCAAAATACTCAAAATGAAAGCTCCTAATCTATTAATATGCAATATATTAATTTCAACTATTGACCAAGGTTATCAAAGCCCCTAATCTTCTTCAATTGAGTAAATTTTTACAAGAATATGGAAGGTACCATAATGCAATTTTTAATGAATTTTAAGTGTACATACTAAATAATTATTTAGTAGAGATAAATGGTACTAAATAAAACCAACAAAATGCAAGCAAATAGGTAGAGGAGATTTAATTAAGTATATAATAGGACAGTAGAAAGTGCAATCAATTTGGTTCAACTACAAAACTCACTCATTTATGGCCCTTTCTTCTGCACTTTTCCTATTTTGCTACCATTGTCAGTGTTCTCCTTTATCAAGATTTTACCATATCCCGATATTTATATTCCCTTTCATACATTGTACCAATTCAATTATCCAAACATTTCTGTAAACCATACAAAAATAAAATAAAATGGGGATTTTTTTTTTTTTATTGATAAAATGAAATGGTTGAAAAAGAAAAAAATAAAAAAAAGAAACAACAATATTTAATAACAAATATTTCTTTTTATCCTTGTTTCACTAACCCATGAAAAGTACCCACCAGGCTTCCCATCTCCCTCAAGGCTTCCAATTTTTCTGTATATATCACATATATACATGTACAAGATTCATTCCTCTTCTACCAGCCTCCCACTCTCTCTCTCTAATACAACTTAATCAAATTCTACATCTCCTTTTCTCTCTCTTCTATATATGTAATTGGAGGGTACGATAACAGGCTGGTCTACAAAGAAACTGAAAAATATCTGCCTCAGAGCATTTTTTTTTTTTTTTTTTGGAAAAAAAAAATAATAAGAACCAAAGAGATGGGAGGAAAGAGAAAACATGGAACCAGAGACTAATGAGGAATAAATGAATAAATTAAAAGGGCTAAAGGGCAACTAAACTAATCTCTCTTGGTTCCTCTGGCAATGGCCTCTAATGGATTATTATGTCGAGCATTTGGTTTTATGTAACAGGTATCGGCTAATCCTTACATGGTGGTGGTGCTGGGGAAAGGGTATTTGAAAACTGGGGAGAATACTGGTACATTCTACTAGACTTGAGAGTTTCAGAAGCTGTAATGCCTCACTGAATGTTCTAACAATTCTCGACTCGGGCAGACCATCTCCTTCACTCGGCTTCCATTCTTGTATATCTTGAATGTTGGTACAATTCTCACATTCTCTGCATTCGCAACTGATTGGTTCTCTTCAATATCAACCTTTTGCCAAAACCAGCAGATGTACATCAGAAAAACTTGGTTGCATCTCATTTCTTCACTTGAATTGAGGTTATCTATGACTCTAATGCAATTGGAATTAATGAGCTATTTATTTACCTTGAGAAAATTTAAAGATGGATATCTGCCACACAGTGTCTCTACATATGGAGATATCTGTTTGCAGTGCAAATTAGAGGATGATTTGAAATAAACTACTGAGATGCCTGTAACACAAGATTTTTGTTTTCATAAGACCCTACGGATGAAATACATACACACGCAAATAAGCAGGTGATAGAATAGATGCTTAATGCAGGCTTACCTGGTAAAGATATTGCCGCTTGGAACTGCTCTATCCCCATTACTGTCTCCACTTCACCACCAAACTTCATATTATACACTTCTTCTCCACGAGATTTCTTCAATGCAACTTGAGCATGAAATAAAGATTCAGCAACTTCATTGTCTTCAGGAAGTTCCTTCCTCAAAACCTCATAATCCTTAACTGCGTCAGCCCACCTTTCTAGCTGTAATTTATAGCAACAAAATAATTCCTAAGGCGCAAAATCATAAATATATCAAGGCAGCAGAACTACAAGATTATACATTTTCAAGGTTTACCTTGCTATTTGAGGCAGCTCTTCGAAGTAGAGCTTTTGTGTAATTAGGTTGGAAGCGCAATGCATGGTTGCAATCATCGATAGACATTTCCCACTGTCCAAGCTTAAACCAACAAGCTGCTCTGTTGCAATAGAGAACAGAGTTCGAAGGATCTAGCTTGAGGCCCTCCCCATATGCTGAGCAAGCTTCAGTAAACCTTTCAGACTTGAAGAGATCATTTCCACGGGTACGAGCTCTAGCTACCAGTCTCACATTGTTAAGCAGGACTGCTACTTCAACATTTCGTGGATCAAACTTTGAAGCTTTCTCAACAGCTGAAAGAGCATTCTCAAACCTGCAAGAATCATCTACTCTCACTCTCCAAAAATCCCTTTGCCACTTAACGAATAATGGGTTTTATATCTAAACTCACCTTCCAAGGGCCATTTCAATCTGTGCTCGAACTAAGAAAGTATATGCTTCAGAAAGCATCCCAAAAAACTTACTCTGCGAACAGGAGCTGGTATATGGTTCTAATTTTGGAATATTTGACAGGCATGATTCAGCATCTTCAAGTTGGTGTAGCTTTAAAAGAGCTTCAGCTTTACACATAAAAAGCTGTAAATACCAAACACATCTTAGCTAATTTTTGTCTATATCAGTTTAGGAAAGTTTCGTAATACACAAATGAGAATTCCACTAAATTTACCTGAGGAGAATAATCAGCCCCAGCAGCAATAGACGCCTCACATTCCCGCAATGCATTTTTCCAATCATTTACCTTCCGGGCATCCGAACATTTGATTAGATGCTTCTCTACCAATTGCAGCTTTTGCAACTCAGCAGAATCCGGATGATGACCTGGGAAACATAGGTGCCTTCTTGCATTCTCAACCTGACCTAACCTGCGATAAGATCAGTTAAAGTGAGTGCAGCTCAAAAGACGTATGCCTTAAAGGCTTAGCAGCATAATATAACAGAAGCAAATGGAAAAATTACTCACCGAAAAATATATATACAAGCAAAAGCTGGTAACAAAAGACCATTACAACTATACGAGCAAAGGACTGAAAAGGCTGAAGCAAATTTGTTACAGCAAATAAAAATAGAACAAATATCCCACATGGCACTATATTGCCCGCATGAATGATCCATGGATCTCGAGCGATTCACATGGTATATACAGCATGAAAAACCCCTTAGCAAAACAGACAGTAACGGAAGCCCATAGCAATAAAGTTTGTTCTCGAAAAAGAATCAATCAAACATATCTATCTATCCAATCATTGACAAAACAAACAGAAGCGTTAGCTTAGAACTTGAGGAAAACGACACGGTATTTCAGCTTCGTGGCCGAATGCTATTCAAGGCTTCAAAATTTCGTGCAGAACGAACAGAATGACTAGCACAGAAACGGAGCAGAATTTAATAATTCATAAAATTAATTATCAACGAATAGAAAAATAGTGTCAACACTAAACAGCCGTAACAAACAAACCGTACAAGCAAATGTCTGACACAGGAGGCAGATTTAGTAGCACGCCAACAAGTTAGAAACATGTTGACCAATAAGGATAAGAAATCTACCAAAAACTGAACTCCCATAACATCAAGCTAACATTATACCATATCATATAACACATCTGAACCAAAACATAGTCGAAAATTCACCAAAGGAACCCCCATGAAATGAAGTCTACATACATAAGACTAATTATCAAAGAATCATCATTGCCATTGATTATGAAAACAGTGCCAAATGCTGAAAAAACTCCTGCAAACATTCACCATCCATAACCAAAGGAAACAAAAGAAGACTTCAATCAAGTGTTCATCTAATCAATTCAGATCAACACGGCCAAAAGAATTAAGAACTTCAGTCAGCATAGGACCATAGAAAAGGAGAAAGGAAGTCTTAAACTTTATTCATACATCCAACAACCAGGAAAAAATAACAATCACATCAATAGAGACCAAATCAACACCAAAACTACTGAAAGTGAAAATGAGGGAAAAAAAAAATCCTAACAACTTGTACAATCATACAAAGCTCTATGCAGAACTCACCTAATCAACAAAGAGCCCAATCTCTGGTGTGCCCTCCAATAAGTAGGATCCAATTTGACTGCCTCTTCACACTCCCTTACTGCTTCTGCCACTCTCCCCAAAGCCATTAAAGCCGCCGCCCGGTTACTCCTGTAGGCTGCATTTCCCGGCGACAAAGCAATAGCCCTGTCATACAACACCAATGCTTCCCCAAAATATCCTTTCTTATACATCTCATTGCCCGCCCTCTTCACTTCCTCTGGATCCGCACTCCCCATCCTACCACCGCCAGTATTTCCACGCACAGGACTGCAACTGCTACTCACGGAATTTCCGGCATCCAAATTACTACATTTCATCGTCCCACCGCCCCGCATTATACTCCCGTGGCCGTAATTTCCCGTTCCAGTTCCCAAAACGTCCGATTTTGAAGTCCGATTACTCATTACCATGCCAGTTTTCAAGATCCTTCCGGAAGGACAAATGTTACCGGTGGGGAGTACATTGACAGGTGCGGGAGAGTTAACCGAGCTCTGACTACCACCGCCGGAATAGATTAGCGGGTCGGATCTAGAGGCGCCGTGTTTAGGATTTCTGAGAGCAGTATTGGGACTGGTTACGCTGGATAGCTCACCGGAGTGGCTGGATTTGTGAAGTGTGTTAGGGGCATTTCGGGTGCCCGACGCGGATCCGGAAGAGCTTGAGCTTGAACTCGTTGTGGTGGTGGTGGTTGTGGTGGCGGTATTATTAAGGCCACGAGTTCGGAGAGGAGAAACGGGAGAACCTAGATCGAGTTCACGGAAATCTGGCTTGTTAGCCTCCAGTGAACTCAGTGAGTCACGGAGCTGATCGGTTAACGAGTCCAGCCCAAGGTCCCCAATGGGCTTACCAGAATGCGACATTTTCTCAGTAACCAAACAAAATCAAACCTCTTCGAAGCAAAATTCGATTTCTCTTTTTCTCTTTCCCCTCTCTCTCTCTCCCTCAACCTCAGGTTTCCCCCTTCCTCTTTCCTTGAACTTATCTCAGAAATGTGCGCAAATGGAAAGAGGAAAAGAAGAGGTGGAAAACAGATAGAAAACCAGAAATGTATCTGAAGAAGACATGAAAATACAGAGAGAGATGGGGATCTCGTGATAGCAAAGAAGGGAATGTGAATGATAAAGGGCTAGCAGAAGGAGAAGAGAGAAAGAAAGGAGGAGGAGGAGGAGGAGAAGGAAAAAGAAAAACAGAGAAAAACGAAGGAGAAGGAGAAGAGAGAAAGAAAGAAAGAAAAAAGCTTTAAATTTTTTCTTTTCTTTAAAACTTCCACCTGCTGCTTCACGAGACTGCTTTCATTTCTTCTTCTTCTTCTCCCTATTTTCTTTTTTTTCTCATTATTTAATTATTTTTCTCTCCTTATTTTTTATTTTTTAATTTTCTTCACTCTCTCTCCTTAGTTGTCTTTAACTCTATAATTCGCTTTATCTGTTGTTTTACATGAATGTATTTCTACTCTCACTCTCTCTCATTTTCCACTCTATTTAGTTTCTTTTACTCTAATTTATATTTTCTATGTTTTCTATTAATTTTAATATAATTTCACTTCTATGTTTTCTAATTTATATTCTTTTATTTTTTACTTTGATTAGAAACTTTTTTCTGTAACCAATATTTCTCTTATAAATGACAAAACAATTTTTTGAAAAAAATTTACCATTTTTTAAAAAACTTATACTAGCTCGAATCCAAATCTAAATAATTAATCGTTTTCTAACTTTCGGTTTTATTTTAATAATAGTATCAGATACGTTAACGATTCTATATTTTTTTCACTTATATTTTTTTCACTTTTTTTTATATTAGTGTCAGATCTTATACTATCAACTATGATCAAGTTATATGAACTTAGATTTTTTTTTTTTTTCTATTTGGTTTTTCTCAAAGATAAAAACCCAAAACTTATACTACATATCTAAAATATTATTAACATCGAATCTCATAGATTTCTAGCATAATCGAAGTATATATATTATAGATTTTATATTGGCTAGTAATTTTTAGAAAGTAATAATTTCAAATCTTTTACTGTAAATCTAAACTTTTAATTGAAATGCTTTGTTGACATTATGCAACTATGATTATTTTATTTTCACAAAGACGTTTAATCAATAATTTGAAAGTCTAGTTGACCAAGAATTGCTAAAGCATTTCAATCTTTTAAATATAATATTTCATCTTGTACTATTAAACTAAATTTATTACATGTCCATTATACAAAGAGAAATTCGAAAATTCAACTTATTAAATTCATCGTACTTTTTTTTTTTTTAAGGTTTCTTCACAAAAATAAAATTGATATATATATATATATAATTTTGCTAAATTCTGTTTACTGTGTACATAAGAAGAAGACAATGATCCTTTAATTTCATTTTAATCCCCCAATACTCAAAGAATCACACACACGCGCCAAAAATGGCGCGTTGGGACGAAAATGTATGAATTTTGTTCTTTACTTCAATATTTCGAAGGGTGGGGGTGTTAGAGGGTGCGCAGGTTATGGCCTAGTGCTTGGAGCTCATGTTAGAAATATAGCCATTCATTAATACGATGGATGCCACCCTCATTAAGATGAGTTGCTCATTCTTTAAAAAAATCCTATTCTAGTACACGTGTCTCTCATCGGTATATCCTGGCTCCACTTACAGTATGATCCATCGTACATATGACCACGCCATTAACTCAGTAAACCATCTCCCAGCCGTAGGATCCCAGATTTAGAAGGATAAGTACGTGTGAGTATAAATACTTGAAGAAGTCCTAATTTTCGATTTATTTGGATAAAAAAAAATTCGAAGTGTTAATAATCCTAGATTCTTGTGCCTTCCAGTAGATTACGCAAGCCATAAGCTAATACAAAATTTAATCAAAATTAGCACTTCCCTGCCTTTATTCTTGCATATTACCTCATTGCCCCCTTTAATGCATCCTAACTGTATTTTCGTTTCCTTTAATTATGAATTTTATTTTCAATAAAACAAATTATATGTGAAATTTCTTCAATAAAGGAATATGATAATTTTCGTTAAAACTATGTGTGTTACATCGTTAGCAAAATATAAAATTCAATTAATAGTGTTAGTCCTAGTTAACGTGGTACATAAATTTTGTTCGCAACGTATTGGTTTGTTAAATTTGATAATGTAATATATTAAATAGTCTATTTTTACTGATGTAGTATGTTGATTTAATAACGAATCAAATATTGTTAGAAATTTTTTCCCCAACAGTATAAAAACATTTTATTTGATGAATGAAAATATTGTATTTATATACTTATAAATTTACAAAAATGTATTAGTAAAAAATTTTAAGGTTAAATATAAAATAAGTTAGGGCACCAATTTAACATGAACAAAATTCAAGTAGCATTAATAGAGATAATAGATCTTAATAATTTATGCAAGAGCAACATGCAATAATCATATGTTAAATTAGTGGTAGCATAATTGTTGTTGAATAATTAAATATAAACAAAATGTAGATGAATAATAAAAAAGAAATTGTTTTATACTTGAAAAAGAAACAGTAATAAAATTGGTGATAAGATAAAAATATAAAAAAACCCACAGGGTTGAAAAAAGTAAACAAAATGAGGTAAGCTAATACGGACTATGGAACGGGAAGAAAAAACAATGATTTAATGGATATAATAATAATTAAGGGAAAAAGGAGAAAAGAAAGTGAGAAAGGTGGAATTATTTATTTAATATAAAATAGAATAGAATAGAATAGAATGGAAGAGAGGAAAGAGTGAGTGAGGGGTATTTTAGTGAAAAAAGAGAATGAGGGATTGGGAAGGCAAAAACTAGCTGGCGGCTGACAAGAGAGAATGGGATGCCAGCTGTCCTATTTTTATTTTTAGACAGCAGTAACTTCTCATATTACTCTTTTACCCTTTCATTCTAACCATTTCCATATGACTGCCAACCCTAATTACGTCATTCTTATTCTCTCAATATTCTTCTTATTCCCACTATTCCAATTACTTCTTTCCTTTTTTTAATAATAATAAAAAATTCTTGTTTTTAGCTTTTTTGAAGGTATTTTCATTCTTTCAAATTAATTATAATTTTGCTAATTAATTATTATTTTTCTTGAGTCCTAACAAAAGCTTCCTTTTCCTTTTTTTTTTTTAAAAAAAGAAAGTTACAAGTTTATGTTAAAAAGAGTTATAGCAGTATATTTTAGTACGATTTATATATATATAATTTTGCTCTAATAGTTTATTATGCCTTTATCACACTGTAAATATCTATTCTATCACAATTTTACTTTTCTCAAAAGTTTGATCTATATATTTATTTTTTAATGCTGAAAACGATCTTAATTTAATACTAGAAAAATAGAAATATCTTAATTATTAGTTATCAACTAAAAGCAATAAATAGGTCCTATTTTTATAACTCATGATCAAATATATAAACTTCTTTCCTACATAAATTAATTACCATATTGTTATATTTAGGCAAGATATGTATATGTAAACTAAAAATAATAAATAAATACTATTTTTATAACTCATCACGATCAAATATATAGATCTTTTTTTTATACATATATTAAATACGATATGATATATTGAAATTTCATCCTTTTCAAGGTGTAATAATTGGTATCGCGAAAACTCGAATCTTGAACCTCTTATTTAAACAAAGATGCACTTACCAAAAAGACGTATCTAGATGTGTAATTACGATATAGTTATATTTAAATTTAATATACTTTTACTAAGGCGATGTGAACATATATCGACTAAGAGTAATAAATAGGGAAAACTTCAAAAACCACTTATTCGGTTCCAATTCCTAACAAATTGAATATTGTGTTTTATTTTTATTAAAAAGAAAGTATGTGGTTTCAAAAATTAACCAAAAAAAAAAAAAAAGATAACTACTAGCAGAGGACAATTTTTTCCATTTTGAATTGAAAATTTTTCAAATTGGTTAATAAAAATACAATAGACGTTAGAGATAAAGTTTGAAAATTTTCAAGAAGTGTAAATATTTTTCAATTAAATAATGATCATATATTTAAAAAAATTACAATAAAATGAAAAATTTACATAAAATATTAAAATCTTGATGTAAAATTCTTATATAACATGAATAAACTATTAGAATGTTAAATGGATAATTATTTGTACATCATAATTTTTAACTGAAAAATATTAGTTATCCTTTTTTTTTCCCTATTTGAAGTTACATGTCTTTTTTTTTTTTTACAAAATAAAAATCCAATCTTCAATTTGTTAGTGGGTGGAAACACATGAATGATTTTTGAATTACCCCTAATAAATAAATAATATTTTTATAACTCATCATGATGAAATAATAAACTTTTTTTCATCCTTAAATTCGTTACAATATCATTATATTTGAATTTAATACAATTTAACAAAGGCATGATATTTATATATCAACTAAAAGAAATAAATGAATACCATTTTTATAACTCACAGCGATCAAATATGTAAAATTTTTCATTCATAAATTAATTACGATATCATTATATTTAAATTTAACACAAATCAACTAAAGCGAGATGATTTTATATAAACTAAAAGTAACAAACAAATAGTATTTTTATAACTCATCACCATCAAATATAAAAACCTTTTTCACACCTACATAAATTACAATATCATTATATTAAAATTTAATACAATTTAACTAAGATGAGATTAAGTATATATCAACTAAAAGTGATAAATAGACACTGTTTTTATAACTCATCACTATCAAATATATAAACAGTTTTCATACATAAATTAATTATGAAACCATTGTATTTAAATTTAATACAATTCCACTAAGGCAAGATGAGCATATACCAACTAAAAGTAATAAATACATACTATTTTTATAACTCATCACAATCATATTCATATATATTGTTGAAGACAAAGACAAAATTATAAACAATTGGTGGCTACGAACTCACCAAACCAATTACACACTAACTACTGTTTTGTGAGCATCGGCACCAACTCTAAGCTGATTAAAAGTGTGCACTAGATTGTTAATGCTACATATAATATATATATAGCTTATCTTAGACGTTAAATCAGGCTTTGCTTAAGCATTAATATATTCTCCTAAAGTCCAAAGATTCCAACATTTTCATAATATATGTTGTCCTGTTTCAATAGTATTGATTATTAAGGTATAATAGTTTTACTAAGATATTGCAATAAATTACTCACACCGATAATATTTGTTGAAATATTTAATAATGTTTTTTTTTTTTTTTTACCACTAAAACCTTTTAAAAATATTAGATATTGTTAGACCAGAGTTTTTCGTTTGCCAATTAAACTAATCTTTGAATAATCACAATACAGCTTTAGTTGAGAATTCAACTATGAATACTGAACTAGTTTCATAATTTAATTATAGATTCGTTGAAAGAGGCTTATTGGTTGAGAAATAATTAAACATCAATTCATGAATAACTATCAATTCATTAATTGGAAATCATGATAAATTCAACAAATTAAGAAGTAGCTAAGATAAGAATGTGATCCCTATGATTTGAGAAACCTACACTAGCGGACATTCTAGGCCCCAAATAAATAAAAAAGAAACCTCTTTTGTGAAATGCCATGGCCACATGATGGATAAAAAGGAACACTTCAAAAAAAGAAATGGATCATTTTGACATTTGACTTGGCATATAGACATACATACATATATAGCCATACGACATTCGATGAATTAAAAATTTTGGTGAAATTCGGGTAATACAAAAGTGTTTTGTTCTTATTATTTTTAACAACTATATATTATGACAATATTTATTGTGATGTAGACGTTCCTGTTATGGAGCTTGTTCATCCTCCCCTAAATAAAGCCCTTGGGAACAACAACGGAACCTATAAGTGTTTGGGGGGCTGGCTGCTCTATCGGTGGTTGTTCTTGGTTGAGGCTACCTGACCTAGTCTAACAGGCTCTCTTCGTAGCAGCATCACCCTGCAACACAAGATATAGTTATAAACGACCCACAAAGCCAAGAGAGTCAAGCAAGGATGGGATTAGTATCCTACCCCATTAGAAGAAAAAACCACAACAATAGGAGCAGGTGTTTTGAGCTAGAGCAGAGTATTGGCTATAAATGCCATGTAGTCCTCAATAATGCCAAATTGGCTCATGTCAGTGCCCCTGAAAGCTTAGTCCACATTATAGTCTTACATGATTTGCTAAGATCGAGTGGTCTTTTGTCCATAAATCTTCCAGGATGCAAGGGTCGTATTCTGAGTTCAAGTGCACTTGAGAGAAATTAAGAAGAAGGGTTAGGACCAACTGGCTCTTTTTGGGTTGAGGTATCTCTCATCCTGTCAGCACGTGGAGCTTAATTCTACTTTCTTTAATGTTGCTCTACACTACTGGGATCCCACTCATAATGTCTTCAAGATTCTTACCCTAAAGCTTTGTCCTATGTATGAGAGGTTTAATGCTATGATGGGTACCACATCGAGTACTACTAGAGAGGTGGTTGTTCCTAAGTTAGACTATGACGGTCCTCATGAGTGCGTTTTCCTTTTTGTATCGTGACAACACCACTAACATATGGTGCCACACCATATATGAATGGCGCAAATCACCCTGCACCATCTCACGTGACACTGCCCAGTGCCTCAATAGGGCAGCTGCCAAGTGTCATGTCCTTTGCCTTAGATGAATTTTTTGACCTTTTTAACCTAGCTTAAGCTTATTTTTTTCATGGAACCATTTGACTCAAAAGTTTAAACTGATAGATAAGCCCTAATAATGGCTTTTATTATTATCTCTGACACTCCACCGCATGAGAAATGCCCATTGGGCTTGAAACGTGTATAATACAGACCTATCCTACCATGTGTTGAATTTTAATCAACAGAGCTGCCATATTCGAACCCTCGACCTCTAGGTCTAAGTGGCTTTGATACCATGTCATGAAATCATTTGACCTAAAAGTTTAAGCTGATAGGTAAGACCCAATAACAGCTTTTATTATTATCTGTGACAATTTTAAGTAACTATTATTGAATTTGTTGTGTCACCTTATCCGGAGAAGGAGTTTACTCATCCATTTCAAGTCTGGTAATCCTTGAAGGAATTTGCCGTGACTCAAATTGATAGTCATGCCATGAATAGTTGGGGAAAAAGTATCATTTTTCTTCAAACATATTCTTATTATCGAGGGAAATGCTCGTTAATTTTCGTCTTGACGTCATTTCTAGGATCTTGGTGCGTTATTGGGACCATATTTTGATGTTATTGCTAGAATATCTATTCACTCAGACTCTATTTTCGAATTAGACCAATTCGTTCTCTACTTTTATTTTTGGGAAATATATGGGCCATGTAATTTTGTAGGCTTATCCAAAATAGCAAGATATGTCTAGATTTGGAAAGGTGACCATAAGGGGAGCTTTCAGCTTTTCACAAGCATATCCAAAATATGCAAAATATGCCTAACTCCCTAAGGGTGACCACAGGGGAAACTTTTTCTTACAGACGTGTCCGAAATTGTAGGATGTGTTTCGCTTTGCAAGAGTGTCCGTAGGGGGAACTCTGAGCTTTCTACTCTATGGTGGTAGGATATGCTTTGCTCAATTTTAATTTTTTTTTTTTCACCTTTTGCAAGTTGAGACGATTAGACTTTTGCAAGTATATAGTTGCTCTATGAATTTCTAGGCGTCACTGAATTCAAGTTCCTTCATAAAGGTAGTAAAACACAGTAAGACTTACTTTAGTTCTTTAATGTATTCTTCGTCTTTCGTGTGCAAAATGTTTTCCAAAAGCCAGATGATTATAATTTCCTTCATGCTTTTGATAAACTCAAAATAAATGGTATCTGAGGCTTATCAAAAGTAAAGGGCAAACTGCAAGCACTTGTTTTAAAATCTCAAAAATATCTAAATGAGACTGTTCAAAAATGCCAAAAGCAACTCGAAAATACATAAAAAGGTTGGACTAAGGCAACAAAACCTGCCCCTTCTGGGTGGCGGGGACCACACGACATTCAGGTGGCGTAGGCGCCACTTACACTTAGTGTCACCATCGGGTTAAATTTTTCTATCGCATTTTTCTATAAATAGGCAGCCCGTAGCCTTGAATGGACACTTCAAATGAGTGTAAATCCCTTGGAAGTAAATCACTCGAGAGTATAGTCCAAAAAAGTCCAGAAAAGAGAGAAAATACCCTGCATGTGCCCAATTTTCTAAAAAAATCCGAGATTCTATTACCCTACGCTTACTCAAGCCATCACCATAAGTGTGTTCTAAGGAGATTTTCAAAGGTTTACATCATTTACTTTATCGCATTTATTTACTTTAACACATTTAATTCAATCTTTCAATCATTTACTCTCATTCTTCCCGTTTGTTTGACCTGGTAACTCTGACATCTTTACTTATTATTGTCCAAGTTCGTGAAAGTAGTGTGTTCCATTCCTTTGGAGGCATCAAGCCTCTTGAAAATGACACACAACATTATCATACATGACCCAAGAGGCAAAATTGATGGGATTAACGAATAGGGTCTTAAATTTTTTTCTAACACACACACACTATTGTTATATTTCTTGGAAAACTCGCCATACATAATATATATCGCTCTTGTTTGGAGACAAAATCCCTAGAACTGGGTGCTCTGTACGATTTTCTCACATTTTTCTTATGTAATCCCTCTCGCCACAAGTTGTAATAATCTAAATAAATTTATACTTTTTTACTTATCTATTGCTTTTTGTGTGCTACTTCCACACTAATAAATGAACAAAAATTCACCTAAGTGTAGAAAGGCTTCAATTGCATATTTTGGCAAGTGATTAATAAAGTAATAAGTACATCCACAACTCAGAATTTCAAGGTAAGATTCGCTATGTAGGTTGATCGGATCTTATATTTCCAATTGATTTGGGTGGCTACTCTGTAATTAAACAAAATTTGGGATCTTATTTATTTATTTTGGGATTTTGATTTTGAGGGTAGAAAGGTGAATTTCAAACCTTCTTTTTTTTTTTTTTTTTTGTTAAAAATCTCAAACTCCACACCCTGATTTCTCAGAGGAGTGTATTAAGCAATATTGGATTCGAAAACCTGCTGCATGCTATTGCTGGTTTATCTCTTAAGCATTTTAGTTTATCACATATATGTCAGTGTTGTCTTGTTTCTATTTTTAATGGTGTTTCATGTGTCAATTTTGTAATTATGGTAAATATTTGGAACTGATTTTCACTGCACACTTTATGTACCATTTGTTTCTTTCTTTATTGTAATTTACATGTAAAATTATAATAAAACAATAAAATACAATCACAAAATCTTTTGAAATAAAAAAATCATCATAAATCCATACTTATATAATCTGCTGCTGTTTAATGTTGGATACTTTTTATTTTTATTAATTTAATTAATAAAATAATATTTTAATTTATTTTTGTTAAAAATGAAAATTTGACCGGCAGACCATGTTGAATATATGAGATTGGGGTTTTATAGCTTGGCCTAGCTCAGCCTGAGCCCGGCCTCCCATTAGTCCGTCTTGGGCTGGCCATGCACACATATTTTTAGTCTGTGACATGACGATTTAGCCCAGTGTAGCCCATAAACAGGTCTACGTTTGTAGAAAAAAAAAAGTTAATAATTCGAATAGCACAAATTCAAGTAACTGTAGAGAAATAGTAGCCAGACTAAAGTGATTGTCCTAATTATATGAGAAGTTATCGAATACACCTGGTAGTATACCATGTCATCCGTGTACTAACATTATGACAAGTCACATCTCAACCAGTGGAAAAATGACATGGTGTAATCAATTAATTATTTAATAATTAATTATTCAAATAAAATTTCAGAGACCAAAATAAAAACTCTAGACCTTAAAATATAAATCATAGAGGCTAATTTATAAACCTTAGAATTTAAAATATATTATGGGGTATGATTTTATTAACTTGGCGCATGAATGATGTGGTGTCACAGGCGCATTCTATTATTTCTGTTATACGAGTACGGTAAAATGAATGAATTAGAATATTATGGTAAGCAATTATGAATATTTTTAATATAATAGTAAAAATTATTCTTAATATTGTGTTTATCAACCTAATTTTTTACATTATTTTTTTTTTACATAATTACGTAAAAATCCCTAGTGGTTACACTGGTTTGTAAAAAATTTTTAGAGATTTTATTTTTTACAAAAAAATCCTTGTGATTTCTGACTGTTAACAAAAAAGGGATTTTGATCTAACGCTGTCAAAAATAAATACATGTCAATTTTTGCCTCTGCTACATCATCAAAATTTCTCTACCACGTCATCATTTTTTGACGGCATTAGGTCAAAATCCCTTTTTTGTTAACAGTCAGAAACCACATGAATTTTTTTTGTAAACAATAAAACTTCTAGAACTTTTTTACAAGCCAGTATATCTACAGA
The DNA here is from genome assembly GCA_039660915.1 of Euphorbia tirucalli. Lineage (NCBI taxonomy): Eukaryota > Viridiplantae > Streptophyta > Magnoliopsida > Malpighiales > Euphorbiaceae > Euphorbia > Euphorbia tirucalli. The sequence goes on from CM077636.1 coordinate 46,912,308, forward strand.
GTTTTTTTTTTTTTTTTTTGTGTAATTGTCTCTTCTTTTTTTCCCATACTATCGTTAATTTTATAAAGTTATAAAATTTTGAATCTTAGGGAGTGAGCTAGCTTTTATTCAGTCTACGTTTAAATGACAATTACATGCACAATAAAATGGCAAAAGTATTCTTAATTTTACTTATTACATAAACGACTGAAATTCACAAATTCACTGTAAATTTGGATGCATAAAAAACAAATATCAAAATGTCCCTTTGACCGATAAGATTTTGCTTTATTAATTTGTTATCATAAATTAAAAAAAATTATTCTATAGAGCATTAGTGGATAAAATGGTATTGTCATTGAGCTGCAAAAGACACGCGATAGTCACATGGGTTATGGAGAGTGACCATGATTTCTTTGCCTAAAGACTAAAATGGGGGCAATGTTGAATCATTTTCTAAAGCTTTGGTATTCTCTTATGGAGAATTAACTGTATTCCCCCATTTCCCATTGCCCTTATCTTTCACTAGAAAAAAACATTACAAAGTGTTGGACATTTGAGGATTGCTTAGCTAATATATACACTTTCCCTTCATATCCATCCATCTATATTCCCTTTTAGTATTCTCATCTCTTTCCTATCTTCTATATTTCCATCTACTCACAAATTAAGATTCTGAAAAATAATAATAATAAGTTGTTATTAGGACATTCCTATCAACTTAAGTTTTTTGGTTAAATGGTTTCATGACATGATATCAAACTTCTTAAACCTACAGGTTGAGAGTTTTAATCCTGACATCTCTATTTGTTGATTAAATTTCAAAACATGATAGCAAGAATGAGTTTATATTGTACACGTTTCAAGCCCAATGGCACTCGCATATGGTGAAATGTCAAAGATTATAATAAAAGATATTATTAGGCCTTGTCTACCAGCTTAAGTTTTTGGGTAAAATGGGATAGTGATGAAAGTGATGACTCTTATATGATGACTAATATTTAGGAAATAATGAAATCTAATTCAATTTTATTAAGAAAATAAGAGTTTCATTAAACATGAAAGATCAACGAAAGTGCCTCAGTCATTGACCCCTTGTTATGGGGGCATTGGGGGAGATTTAATCAAGGATTGGAAGAAACACGATAAGGAGGGAGTTGGCAGCAAAGGAGAGCTTAAGTAGAAGAGAAGTCGCATCGGTGCAAGAATAATCAACGTTATGCTTGTGGCAAAGGAGGCCATTACGCGTAAGATTGCAGCCATAAAAAAAGCAAAAGAAAATGTTGCAACATCCACACACTTCGAAGCAAAATGTGAAGAAGACTAAGACTTCTAAGCCTCATGTGCAATTGTAGAGCAAGACATGAGATAAATCATTATTGAGAGGGAGTATTAAAAATCAGTACTGATTGTCGATATAAAGAAAAGAATCGAATTTCTTTTCTAAAATTCAATTCGATTCATTTACCAAATCATTTTCTATATTTGGAAAAGAGTTTTAATATGAAGAAATGTAATTGCCAATTGGCTAATTTGCCCTCTATAAAGCACTACCAATTGAATTCTCCCAAAATCATGTCATTTTCGGCAAACTTCCCATCACATTACCAAGCTACTTTTAAATGTGACATTTCATTATTTATTTTTTTTTCTTCCAACATAAAATTTGAATAAATAGAATTCAATTGATTGAATTCCACCCAATACGGAGTTTCCAAACACATTGTGAGGAATCACTGAGACAAGGAAAAGAACCACCAATAAAAGCTTTAGAAAAACCATTATGATCCTGTAAAATGCACCTATAACCACCCTTACTTGTTTAACCGGATAATGCTCTATCAATAGTGTACTTGGGACATTGTTGCTCAACTGCTGCCAATGTTCCATTCCAACCCTGTTCGAGAATGAATCACACATCGGAAATAAATGAGAATAAAGAGTGGTATATAAGTGGAGTAGACTATGCCTTAACACAAGCTAATTGATTTTGTGTTACATGGACTCAGCCTCACTTATGTTCTCATTCATGCAGTTAAGTCCAACACTCTCAAAGCCCCAAAATATCTTCATGGTATTAGAGCAGAAAAAGGCTTAGTAGCCGAAAAGATCCTATGCGTGTATTTAAAGTCCTAGAGTAGATTGGGCCTTAACACAAGCCAATTGCTTTTGTATTAGATGGATCCAACCTCACATATGTGCTCACTAATGCAGTCAAGACCAACACTCTCAAAGCCCACGAAGTCTCTTGAAACCCCATCGGCACTTGCTGACCTCTAATTGAGATCAGCTCGAGTACGTTATTAAAAACTAGAATTGATTCAAAGCTAAAACTTTTCTAAGGACAAAAATAGAAGGAGGACCTAGACGAGTATGCCATATTAAAAGTGACACCAAATTCGCTTAAACTAAAGATTTTTACGTCAATTGTAGCTAATATAATCCACCTCATTCAAGCCTTCTAATATAACTTTTTTCACTATCAACTCATTAATTAATAAAATAATTTGCAAAAAAAAACTCAATAACTTGACCAAATAAGGTTAATTAGAGGGTGAATTGAAATTAAATTTTAAGGTGAAAAAAGGAAAAAAGAGTTTACCATTGATCAAACATGAAAATGAGCTGATTGATTTAATTGGAAGTGTAGAAACACTAGCTATAGTAACTTCCTCGGCATCTTGATATTCAAAACAAATGACAAGGTCAAATGGTAAGTGATATTAGTATCCATCAACAGAGGTTGTGGAGAAAAGGATGAGGCCAGAGTACATTTTGATGCATAATATTGCTCGTTAAAACTTTTTAAGGAGAAAGAATAATACTAAATCGAGAAGAGAATATTAATAAAATGTTACTAGATTATATTCTGAACAACCTTAGTTGGAGTGACATCTACCATGGCCTCTACCATTACTTTAGCAATTGGCATAGTAAGAAAGTGCAATAGGAAATGCATCAACCTATGTCGTGATAAAGTTGAACTTCTTCACTAAGAAGTAACCCATATAAGTGATAAAAACTTATGAGTTTCCATCGAACTTCCAACTCAAACAAAAGTTTAATATAGTGTCCCAAGCCTGCAAAAGCACATTCAACAGAATCTTCTTCCACCGTATGACTTTGTAGAACAATGAATTGACTATAATACCTACAGAGTTTGAGTAATGAGATCACATTCATTGATCGCATTTTAGCACAAGATTGAGTGAGTTTTTTTACATATACATTCTTCAAACCTAAGAGTTATTCATGTGCACCAATCCTTATATTACTAGATAATATGAGAGCTATTCATGAAATCTTATATATTAGGTTAAGCTTTTGGTTTTGGACCATAGGCACAATTTCTACCTTTATCTCCATATCGTCTCTCAAATAAGCCAATTAACTAATATAAGAATAAATACTAACCGCCATGAATAATTATGAAGTCAAGTATTAAATTAATATCTTTTGTATATCTTTAACATCTAATAACCAAAAGTGGAAGAAGATTAATTAACAACAAAAATTAATAAGTTATAGTTAGAGATAAAGAAGAAAAAAAAAAAGAGTATATTGTTAAATCCTATGCATCATTGGAGTTTGCAATAGATGCATGAACGCCTAGTAAAACAGCATATATTAGCACAATGTACATATATAGTGTAGAAGTGAAACAAATTCCTAGATGCTCAATGCCCAATATAGCCATATAAGGCATGTGATCTAAACAAAGGATACTACCCCATAGAATGTCAGCTCAATTTGGAAAATAAAAAAATTGTACGGAAAATAAATAAAGAAAATTTTCTAAGGAAAATTGAGACAACAATAATCATGGGTTCCATATCTTATAATCTAATGTTGAATTGATAGGGCTTTAATGCCTCCATTAATTAGACATGTCACACTTTCTACTTAGCTACCATTGTCCCTACTACTTTCTTTGGGTCCCTTTTATCACTATTCATTAATCCTAACACTTTTTTCGCCCTTAATCCCAATCTACCACTTTGAACTATTATTCGAAAATCAGTTTAATCCCTTAACTTTTGGATTCAGTAATTTAGTCTCTCACTTCAATTTTAAGCAAAACACTACTTGTAATAGATGGTATCAGTGTGTTAATGTAATACACATAATGATAATTAATAGAGTTGGATAGCTTTATAACGCAACGAAAAAATTTCTCCCCCACTTTAGAGTGAAAACAATAAGCATCGGATAGCTCTATGAACTCTAATATCTCATATCATTTTATTTCACAAAATCTAAATACATATATAAGTGTCTCGTTTAATCAATGAGAATAATTTATGAATCATAAAGTGGATAACGGTTTTGTTAATTTATTATTATACACAAACAGAAGTGGAATGGAGTATGAATATGAAGGGAAAATCAGGTTTTGGAAGTGTGGAATTGAAGCGCTGCGTTGGATATCTTGAAACCCTACTAATCTAGATTAAATATTTTTTAGCTTATGGATAGAGCGAATGCATTTCTAACATGTGTAGATTACAATCTCTGGATGCCATCTATACAGGGAGTGTTTTGTTCAAAATTGAAAAGATGGGGGTTTAAATTAGCAAATTTGAGAGTTTGAGGAGTACATTGAATTTTGAAGAATACTTTAGGGCGAGATTGGGCTTAAGGCTTTTTTTATATGTTTTCTTAATTTTAATTTTTAGGCTTAGTTTTATGGGTTCCTCCAAGAAATTTATGAATTTTGCTAGCTGTTTGAAAATTATTTCATGGGACCATATATGTATATAATGAGACATTTGTAGACTTATTCCATATTGCCAGCCATTACAATAATTTAAAAAAAAAAAAAGGGTAAATTAAAATGGATATATAAGTGATATATTTTAAAATAATTAATCATTGAAGAATTAATGTAAAATATCCGAAATATAAAGATGTAATAAAATATTTACCTCAGAGGGTCTTAAAAAAAAAAACATATTATGAGAGCCATATTGATGAATTAGTTTTAACAACATAAATTAATTTCGTGTGGAATTTGTAAAAGCATATTAAATGTCAACTAAAAATCACATGCAAGGTCACTAATCGAAGGGCACATTGGATTCCTTATTTTATATTTTTATATTTTCAAGTGTGCGTTGTGTTTTGTCCTTAAGTCCGTTTGCTCTCTTTACATATTGATCATATTTCCACATTCTTATGTGATGAACATAATTTAAATCTTTGTTTAACATATGTATATGTAATTAAAATTTAATTAAATTATGTTTCGTTTTCAAAGAGTAAAAAGCAATGCAAAAGTCATCTATGAATGTCTCAATCTGTTTCTCTGTCTCTTATATACAGTCTTTGAGAAATGAGGAACTGCTAAGCCACATGATGCCCACTTCATACAACACAACCATATTTGTTATTTTAATTAATTTTCTATATAATTTTTATGGAAAATATATTATATATTTTTATTTTTAATAAAAATATTTATTGTTGATAACTAACATGGATAGATTTAGGCGAATTTTGGGAATTGATTTTGAAGTACAAGTTAAGTTAGTCCACTCCAGTCCAATCCGAACTCCACAAAAAGTTGGTGAATCTTGGATATGCTTGGTCTAATATTTTTTTTTTTTTTTTGGGTGAAATCTCTAAAGTCTTATTATGGCTCATGACTATTAGAAACTATAAAGTAAGAAAAAGAAAATCTCAAATTGATTGGAAGTATAGAATAGGCTAATAATTGAATTAACTCAGCAAACAAGGTAGCTTACAAGGGTGTAAATGCCCCATATTTATGAACCACACATTTTCTCTATAATTACTCAATGCATAACGTTTAACACTCAGAGCTAAATATGTGAAATGTGTGAAATTTGTAAAACTAAATATTTACCAATCACCTAATATTGTGGCGGAAAAGATAATTAAAATTGAGCCAAATTTATTCTCAAAATTTATCTTGATATAATGTTTCAATTAATATCTAGAAGGTAAATTAATTGGGCATAATTGGTTAAAAGAAACATAGATAAATAGTCTTATTAAGTATAAATAAAGGTATAACTTGACAACATTATTTTTGCAAATGCCTGGAATTATTTAATGATGGAGGGAATTTTAGAGTTTACATATGCTATTGCCAATTCATTTTCTTAGCATGTGTGATGAAGATATTAACCTCTTGTGACAAATTAATTCCATATAAAAAAATTTCACTTGTAGAATTCAATTTAATTTAAATGGGATAAGGTAACAAATTGTCCTATAGATTTATAGGGAATTATGGATTTACCCATGAGTTTAAAAATGGTCTAATGAAGCCTTTAAAGTCTCATTTTGGTGCAATTTTAAGCTTCCTTAACCGGATTGGACTTGAGTTCCATTAAACCCTCTATGTCAGCCGTTATTTGTTCACGTCATCATTCCAAGTGGATAAGTGAGCCATTGATTCGATAACACATGTTGTCCAATTGTCAACGTGGTCCTCATCAACTAATCCAATAAATCTGACATAAACCAAACCAATCTCTCACTTTAATCCAACACATATTCCAACCTTAACCCATGTTGCTTGGGTTAAAGTGAGAAATTGTTTTGGTTTATGTCAGATTAATTAGGTTAGTTGGTGGGAGTCACGTTGCCAGTTGGAAGACACGTGTCATCGGATCAATGGATCACTTATCCACATTCAATGATGACGTGAGCAAATAACGACTGACATGGAAGGTGTAATGGAGCTCGCGTCCAATCCCGTTAAGGATGTCTAAAATTATACCAAAATGAAACCTTGAAAGACTTAATTAGATCATTTTTAACCTTAGGGGTAAGTCCATGACCGTCCAGAAACATTGGGAGTAATTTGGTACCTTATCCCAATTTAAATACTTGTCCATATCTCTTTTAAAAAATTCAATTGATAATTGATAAATTTATTCCGTTAATTTATATTCATTAAGAAGAAACAAAAGAAACGAAAGGCAAAGGAAGGGAAGAGAGAAAGAAGAAATAGATTGGAGAATTTTCACAATTTATGTAATTAATTAAGCTAAATGAAATCCAATTCTCATAAATCAAGCCAAGTTTGAACTGATTTGTAATTACCATTTTACTTTAAATTATAAATTGAAAATCTTTAAATATTTGATTTCAAATATGAGAATTAAAAAATAATTAAATTGAATTTTCTAGATTAAGGTTTTAAAATTTTATGTAAGATATTTTTTATGTATTGATTTTTCCCATTTGGAAAAAACCAATGGCATTTGCAACATTAATTTCGTAAATAAATGAATAAAAATAGAAGAATTGTTTACATTGGGTATGATTGCAATTAGTTTGATGGGCCAATAGAAAGTTACAATATTCATTCATAGGCCCATAATGTCACTAATTCCCTTGAATGACACTCTTCGTTCCACTAACATTTTTAAGATGTAATAATCATTTCCAAATAAATCAAAATTGACCCCATAATGTGATTGTATTAAAACTTCACTTAAAATACATATTCTTTTGTTGGGTTTAGTTTAATCTTTCTTCCTAATCAATTTACTCCAACTTAAACGCTTGATTGGCAAATAATGTTTTGTTCTTTTTTTAAGTTTTGATGCTCAACTACGAGGGTATTTGATTTACCTCTCCATATTTTTTTTCCTTAGGAAAAAAAAAATCATTAAAAAAAATCGAAGTTGCTTACTTTTTAATATCGCATCGCATGATTCAAATGAGACCTTTAGAATTGATGAAGCAAATTGGAGTGTTTAACAAAATTATTTGGGCTGATTGGACAATATTCTTCTGCAACAATAAAAAAGGTGTCATAGAACCATCTAACAAAAAAATTTAAGCTAGTAGATAAGACCAAGTAGTAGCTTTTATATATATATATATATATATATATATATATATATTTGACACACCCCCTCATGCAAATGTCTTTTGGGCCTAAAGAGTGTATAACACATGTTCATCCTATCATGTGTTGAAATTTAATCAACAAATCGAACAGTTATGATTTGAATCATTGACCATTTTATCTAAAGGGTTCTGATTTTATTCTTGTTAGATTCCATAAGCTTTTATCATTGGGGAGATGACCACTACGTGAATAATTTATAGTGATAAGTTTATAGGTCATTCACAAGTATATACCATTCAATAATTTCATCATTTTCCCATATGAGATTTCAAACTCACACTTACCAAACAATGTTAGGTATTTTTCAACAAGTTTAGGGAATGACCATTTAGGCTTCAATAGAGATAAAAACAAAATATCATATTCATCATCCCCTCCCCTTCCCTCCCCTTTCACGTAAAAACCCATATATTAACTGTTGTAAATCGTATTATAAAAACAACAAAAAATTTGTCTTTAATTTGCTTCATGGGGTGCTTTCACCCACCAAATTACTAAGAAAAACAATTGGATTATATGAATAATCTCCCTACATTTTATTTATATGCATCTATATCATGTTGTATTTCAATTATTATTTTTGTTCTTACTTCAAAAAAAATTGAAGGATATAAACACAAGAGTAATTTTTGGCATTGTTGAGGTGATCATTATTTTAGGACCTTGTCTGTTAGTTTTTACGTATTTCTGTAGGTTTGGTTCTTTAACCGATTGGTGGACGGGTTTCTTATAACTTCTGTTATGAGATCTTATGCTAATAATTAGTTGCCACCAGAAGATTGCAACACAAATTTGATTTTTGGGTCTTATTTTTATTTTTTCTTAATCATGTTTTTGTCTCAAATATACTCTCAATTAGGTCATATGTTGCTCTTATTACATTGAGTGGTCTTACTCAAGTGATTGGGATTAAATGATGGAAACACATCATAAACTTGTTAAGTTGTACTCATATGTCTTGGTGTCAGTAAACCATTTAACCAAAAATTTAAGCTCATAGATAAAACAATGTAATAGTTTTTATGCAAATGCCTTTTGAGCCTTAAATGTGTAAAACCCATGTTCATCCTATCATGTCTTGAAATTTAATTAAACTGTTGACCACTTGATCTAAGAGGTTTTAATTGTTGGATATGCCCTAGTCCCGAGGCATTAGACCTTGTATTTGTATTATGCATTTATTGGATTCATGTATCATACTCATTTTGTGTTATTAATAAAGACATTAATTCATTTATTATATTTATCTTGTACAGTATATTAAATGAAGTATCCAATGGACATATCAATATCCATGATGACAAGTGTCATGCACTTGGCAGTAAGACCATGGATAGGGTAAATGATATAACCATAAATAGATCCGCAGTCTATTCCAATCACGGGAATGAATGGAACTAGAAACTATCATTAACCTGGTTGTATGGCGGTGTCTTACCGGTCATCAGACATGAGATGTCAACCAAGTTAATGGGTACATGCAAAAAGGGCATGGTACCGGATAGATCCACTAAACGAGAAATCCACATGGTATAGTATCACAAGTGATTCTCCTGTAGTACTTGTATGGATCCTTTGACCTGACCATATGATGGTATTGCATGTGAGGTTGCATACTTAGGGGTACGCCTAAAGGGCCTGTAATAGGGTGCCAAGTATGGGTACTTTCATGTATGTCACTTAGCATGACAATACTATGGATATGCAGAAGGGATTTGTCACTCAGTAGTCCACTGAGAAGATATCACCGGCCTCTTTATGAATGTGACTGATAAGAGTGTGGCCACACCCAAACAAGTTGGAACTTGTTTGTGAGTTTCAGTACATTCGGGATCAAGTTAATGTCCGGACACAAAAGAGGGTGATCAATCCATGCCTCTGTGTTGGACATCGATATCGATGACATGGGATATACAAGTTTAAACTACAGGATTATGATATCAGTTGGACTACCATCTCCATCTTAATTGGGGACTAGGGGTGAGCATGGACCGGTTCGGTTCAAAAACCGAACCGAACAAAAAAAAACCGATCCAAAAAACACTGTATTTTATAAACCAATCCGATTCAAACTAAATTTTAGTTCGGTTTGGTTCGGTTTGGACTAGCTCGAACCAAAAACATCAACTTTTTTTTTAAAAAAAAATCAAAATAAAAATTTTATATAAGTAGTTTGTTTAAAAATATATATATAAAAAAATTAACTTGAAAAAATAGCAATACTAAATAATACTATTACATCACAATAAAATACTAAAATTCTCTTCCTTTTTTTTTCAACTCTCAAATTTTAACAACTATAAATTAGCATAAAAAAATCACAATATAAAACTATAAAAGAATATAATGTCTAAAATTCTCTACAATTAGTATTTATTAATTTTATAATTAATTTTAATATTTTACCAATTATTCGGTTTTTCGGTTTTTCGGTTTTTTTGGTTTTGAACCGAACCAAACCGAACTGAACCGAAGTCCAAACTTCTTCATAACTTAAAACCGAACTATGAAATGGATCGGTTTGGTTCGGTTCGGTTTGGATTTTCGGTTTTTGGACATTGGTTTGGTTTTGCTCACCCCTATTGGGGACTGCAGTGGCTTGCTAGAGCCCAACTGCAGTCTGTGGGCCACAGGCCCACTGCCAACATAAAGATGGGTCCACAGGATCGTACACATTGAGCGACTGAACACTGACTTAAGGAATCACTGTAAACTTGGAGTATACACTCTGGAGAGAGAGGAATATATTAATTATATTATGAAAATCAATTGGATTGATCATAATGATAAAATTAATATTTGATTGGCTTTCTCATAATTGATTGGATTAATTATGAGATTATTTCCTGAATGGAAATATTCATATGTATAGGTTTACATATGAATTTATTTTGTGAAGATCTAATTTTAATTTAATGGATTAAATTAATTAGTCAAACCAATTTTAATTTGAATGTAAATGATATGTTACTTGGTGTAATATATTAAATACATGGGTAAATTAAAGTTGGGCTTGAATTTAATTTAAACCAGACTAATTAAAATAGGTTTGGGCCTAAAATAAAAGATGGAAGCCCACACAAATGGAGAAGCCAATTGGGCCGAAATTCTCCTTGAGAATTTCGGCCACCTAGGGTTAAAATAACCCTAGGATTTCCGGTGCTAGTACGGGTAGTATTCGTTAGGAGTTCGTGTACGTGAACGAGGAGGGATTCTAGATTGATTCCTGTAGTCTGCATCCATATCTTAAAGAGATATTCCGGGTAAGAGATTTATCTCTTGTGATTAAATTTTGTTTTTCCAATTTCCATCTCAATTGCTCCTGGGCACGGATTTGAAAAAATCATCGCGTTCTCGCTTTAATCGGGTGATTTTCGGTGACAAATCCCAACATTAATGTCATACTTGTTAAATTCCGGAATCCTTTGTCATCAAGAGCATGACCACTATCTGAAATATCTATGGACTTGACACCACATCCATTCCTAAACCTTAAAATGGTAAGTTTAAAGGTCATCCACGAGTATATATAATTCACTAATTTCATCTTTTTCCAATGTGGGATTTTCAAGTCACACTTATCCAACAATCCCAGGGATTTCCAATAAATTTAAGGAATGAGCATTTGGGCTCAAAGATAAACAAAACATCATATTTATCATTTCTCGCTCATTCTCTTCCCTTTCACTATGAACACTTAAGTATCCACTATCTGATAATTGTATCATAGAAACAATAAAAAAAAATGTATTTTTTTTTACCTTTTTGGGGTGCTTTCACGCACCAAATTATCGAGAAATATAATTGAAATGTGAATTTCCCTATATTTAATTTGCATGCATCTATATTATGTTTGATTGCAACTATTATTCTTATTATTTTTTTGTTACTTAGAAAACTTGAAGGATATGAGCATATGAGTAATTTTTTTTATTGTTCGAGTGATTATCATTCTAGGACCTTGTCTATTTTTGTTTATTTTTATAGGTTTAATTTTCTAACCAATTGGTGGACTGGTTTCTGACAACTAATCCTGGTAATGAACTATTTCTATTAACTTTTTATAACTTATGTTATGATATCTTATACCGATAAGTTGCCACCAAAAGATTATAACACAAATATAATTTTTAGGTCATTTTTTTTTCTCTTAAACATTTTGTCTTAAATATTCTCTCTATTGGGTCATATGTTGCTCTTATTGCATTGCATGGTCTTACTCAAGTGGTCAGAATTAAAATGATGGAAACACATCATAGACTTATTGAATTGTACTCATGTGTCTTGGTGTTTCTTATCTATATTTTTGTTAATACCTCTAACCCTTCAAGTAATCAACCCAATGGAGCATATAATGGCAATAGAAACAATGCTATCAATCATAAAACAAGTAATGACAATTGAAACAATGTTGTCAATAACATTTGTAGGTAAATGTGAATGATGGCAATGAACAAGAAAATGGAGTTCAAAATAAAGGAGTGGACAATATTGTGAACAATAATGCTTGCGGAGAAATTGAGAATAATTAAGGAGTTGAGATTGGCAACAGAGGACAAAATTGAGTAGAAGATAAAGGGAGCGAGTAGGTCAATGATGATGAAGCCAGAAATAGTGATGGTCAAAATCAGTCTTTTTCTCTCTTTTTTTTTTAATATTAATTATTATGTTTACGTTTTGTAGTTTTTAAGATAGTTATTATTAAAATGAACTTGAAAGAGGTATGAATCAATGATAAAACTAGGTTGTAATGAACAAATATGGTTATCAAAAGGGCTATTTGGACTTATGTCAAATTTTTTTCTTATCCCTACAAATTAGCCTTATTAATTTCCTCCCATTTTTTCCTTTTTATTTAAGATTGTGACACTAAATACCGCCTTTCTCTTTAAAAGAAAAATTTTAAATTGGTTTTTAGTTTTAGATAAAAGAATAAGAGATGTGCTATTATTACTTGATCTTATCGATCGGCTTAAACGTTTTGGTCAAATGGTTTTAGGTTAGATGTGGGAGTGAGGACTTTTGGTTTGGGTTATCTCTCTTTTGGGGCATTTTCATGTATTTCGACAACGTTCGTCATCAGATCCTTGCCTTTTCTATTTTTGGGGCCAGATGAGAGATCAGTGTCCTTGGTTTTCTTTATAGGGTTTTCTTAAAGCAGCTAGTAGCTCTAAGGTTCCTATTTAGGGAATTTTCATCTCTGAATGATGAAGTGAAGGACAAGATTCTCTCAGAAGAAACATAATTAGAAGAATTAGACATTTTTTTAAACACTTGGAAGTACATCACTACAAAATTAAATGAGCTAACATAATGAAAGGAACAAGAAGTGAGTAAGAGAACTTACTTATGATATGAATTTGGAGAATGGTCATTGGAAATTTTTGAAAAAAACCCAAAGATGAACAATTGGTAAAGGAAGAGAGAGACCTTATCATGATGGCTCTACAGGGATGTGTAAAGGGTGCGTTATTTTGTTTTCGTCAGTAATTGATGGGATGTGTGGTGGTGTATTAGAGGTAGTGCTTCTTTCAAAAATGACATTTTGATATTTATGTTTGTGTCAAAAGTAATGGTGGCATTCCAACATTCGTTTTTTAACCTTAAAAGGACTATATTAGCTCTTTGGGGTGGGAGCGGAGGGGCTTTCGATGGCATATCCCAATATTTAGTTAATATAATTAGAACCATGAGGATTAGACTTTTTCCATTGGTTTGGGGTACCTGTCCAACCCATCATATAATATTTTATTTTCACCCAATCCAGCCTGAACTTATTGAAGCCTATGCATGTATGAGTTGGGATTGAGATTAGTATAAAATTCCATGGGCTGGGTTGGCTCGCCTTTCTTTAACAATAAAATTTTTTTTTTGTATTTTTGATGTAGTATATATATTATTATCACTTGTTCAATGTAAAAAAGGTCTTTGAAGACATTTGATTATTGTGAGCGAATGACGATTTAGGCATGAAGAAGTAGGCCGCTGGGCCTTTTTGTGGTTGTTTATGTTCGATCGAGCATATAATTATAATGGAAAATTTATTTTTAGGAAAGTACAATATTCATAAAAGATTCGAGACCGAAATCTCGAAAAAACTATAGGAATCACCACTCGGCTCAGCTCAATCGGGAAATTCGGTATAATTAGAACCGAGTGAGAACCATTATACCTTCTAGAGATCTAAGTTCGGACCAGTCACATACTTATTATCCAATTAAAATTAGGGTACACATAAATCAAAAGGGGATCGGGGTACAACTGCCTAAAATATACCAATTCTACCAACGAAAGAATAAAATAACGAAAGTAAAATTAGTCCTGCAAAAACAGGTGTAAATAATGCAATGAAACTTATGCGTATGAGACTCGAGCATAATTCTAGATGGTGAAAAATGATTTTGAAAACGGTTTTGCCGATTGGTGTTTAGCATGCTTTAAAGTCAGTTTTTGAAAGATTAAATTATCATTATCAACTTAACGTACACATCAATTCTGGAAATTAGATTTAAGATTCAGTATGTGACAAAAAGTCCAACACCTAGTTTATGAGCCATTCTGTCCAAGAGTAACATCTGTACGAATGTGTATAATAATTGTGCGGTTATGGCTATATCTGTATAGATACCATTTTCGAGCACGAAACAAGTTTAAACTTTAGTGATTTCATTTAGGGATTTCATGAAGTATAATAACCATGCGGCCATGAGATAATATCAGTACGGTTATTGCTATAGCCGCACGGCTGTGTAGATAACCGTACGAATGTTATTTTTGGGCAAAAACCAAGATGAACAAAAACAGAGAAACTTGGAAAATGTACGAAACGACTCTCAAATGATGGAAATATGCAAGAATGTTAATGGTTTCTCAGAAATATACCTTTGACACGTGAATCCACTGTTTTTACGGCTTCAAAAACATCTCAAAGGAGCTCCGAATGATTGAGTTTCGGTTAAGGTTACACAAGTCCAAAATCAGCAAGAATCCTCGATAGTTATGTGTTTGTGTTTGCATTTTCATCTCTAAACCTATTTATTATTCTTAGTGACGTGTTTTCCTATGATTTCTAATAGGTTTTATACCCTAATTCTAGAGAATCAAGCAAATAAATAAATAAATAAATAAATAAAAAGTTCAAAGTTCTTCCTTTTCTTCCCTTTTCTTTCTCTTTTCTCTATAGCTCTTCCCAAAAGTCTAATCCTGGATTCTAGCCTCACAAATGACCATCCCTTTCTCTCTCCTTATCCCTTTCATTTTATACTTCTTTAAAATCAAAGATCTAGCTTCGATTTAAATGCAAGATGGGATGGATTATTGAATATTCGTGCAAGTATAACCTACATCCATACGGTTATAGATGGAACACCCATACGGATATAGTTGATGGACTACAAACCTTAATTCATTCGGTTTAGCAATCCGGAGCTTCAACCTTAAGTTGTCTCTAATTCGTGTGGTTGTAGAAACACATCAAAGAAAAGTTTGTTTTCATCATTGAAACCGGGGATTAAAATCCCATGCGCAAAATTATATAAACAGATAATAAATGGGATGGATTATGCCAGCTTGAACTCGAGAATTTTTTCACTAATGCTGGCGGGCTGAGTTAGGCTTGAAATTCAAATTTGCAGTCCAACTGAGCACCAGCCCAAAAAATCTTAATTGTGGTTTGGGTTATATTTAAGTAAACCTTTTTTAGGTGTTGGCTCGCTGAAACTCTGCCTGAACTCAGCCCACAAACAAATCTAATAGGGAGTAGCTAAACCTAACTAGGCAATCGGGGACATATTAAGTGTGGAATAAAAATTGGAGTGTTATATATATATATATATAAATTTAATGGATAAATAGTTATTTCATGAAGGAATCAAAGTGATTGATCACGAAGAAGGTGGTCAATTTTATTTGATTAATTTATTTCCCTTAATTTATTATGGAAGGTCCCTCAAGTAGCCGGAGGCGAGACAATGTTCCAATCCAAAATCTTCATCTGAAAAGCACAAGTATCTTTATTACATATTGTGAGTTTTAGATTTATGGGATTAACCTTTTACTTAAAAGTCAATTTCATCCCCAACATTTCAAATAGTCAATTTACCCCCTTCCCCCTTTTCTTGTTTTCAATAATTAAGTCCCTCCAACTTACATTGTCAAAGAGTGAAGGTCACTCTCTCTTAAACGAGAGTATGTTTATATTTTAAGATTATAATTTGAATACGAATTTGTCGAGATTGTTAGCCATATTGAACTCGTCGAGGAGAGAATGCCATCATCTTCAATTTCAAGCTCTCGTCGGAGTCTTTTGGTTAGTCTGCCAATCATGAAATCGTCATTTGATTTGTAGAGAGATTTCAAAGAATTAATGGTGGAGATGATTGTGGAAAACAATATCAAAGCGTCGAAAGAATTAAAAGACCTTATTCCTTGTTACAGTTATGATCTTGGATTAATGACCTATATGTGGCACTATAGAAAGCTATTTACTTATATATGGTGTTTTTTATTAGGTCTAAATACCAAACTAGCGGACACCTTTAATTCGGATCGAAATGCCATCCAAAGATATCTGCGGATCAAACAAATGGACACACAATGCGCGCGTGTCCTTCATTTGGACCTTTATCGCGAATCTTTTTCCACAACTCTTTTAGTAACATGCAGACATATTTCTAGCGCGGTCCGATTATGCAAGCCAATTTAAAATCAGTTGTTTGATTTGTTGAATAAGAGGGGTCCAATTGTTTGAGTAGCAGATACCATATTTATTTGCCACCTTATTATTCACTTCTTACCAATGATTTCATCCCGTAAAAAAAAAAAAAAAGAAAAATTTTCAATCTCCTTCTCTTCTCTATAACAATTCTCAAAAACCCTCATCTCCCTCATTCTTCTTCAATTCCACGCCTAGAATTTTGTTTTTATTTTGTTGGTTAATCTTTTGGCAAGTTTTCTTCATCTTCTTAATTTTCTTTTGCTTCATTTTATGTAATTATTTTTTTTTAATTTGTTGCTTAATCTTTTGTAATTTATATTCTTATATTTTGATCCATGAATATTTATTTACATTTTTCTATTTTTTGTTACTTCAATTTAATTTAGAATAAATACTAAACGAATAAAAGAGCGGAGAAGATGAGAGAAGGGAGGAAATTGAGGGAAATATAAGGTCTGCTAATTACAATTATATCCAAACTTAAAGTCTGTGGACACTAGGGAGTCTAATTATGGCGAAGACGGATGTATTGTATGTTGTTTGACTGACAGACACCTTTTAGAGTGGGATTTCTGCTAGTTTGGTATGCAGACCCAATCAAAAACACTGTAAATGGGAAAATTATTCTATAAACACCATATATATAGATAAATAGTTTTTTATAGTGCGACAGATACGTCAATAATCCCATGATCTCACTATCAAGGATATAAAAAAAAAAATCTGGATTGACTAGGCCAGCTTTGGGTTTGTGGATAGGCTTAGGGCTGTTTCTCTTCAAACAAAACAACCTGCTAATGAAAATGTAATGTTGGGTTGAAATGAAATGATTATGCTCAATTATTAACAAAAAGTGTTAGCCGTAGGCATGTGATGTTGCAAGAAGATGCCCTGTTGCTTTCTGCTCTTCTGTTTTTCTGGGTTTTCTCATTTTCTATTTCAATTCTCACTTTCTTAAAATAAAATAAAATTAAATTAAATAAAAAGCTCACTGAAATTGACACATGATTTTGGATAAATACAATCATCACTAAATCAATCCTACTAACAATTTTTTGATGTCTATCTTCCATGTCCACTATTTCTCTTTCTTTTTCACTTCACGATTTAATTAATTATATTTTTTCCAATTCCACGTATTCTTCCTTTCACACATTTTTCAACAATTAATCCTTTGTCCTCATCATCTACTATTTTCTGTATCATATATATTCACATTAAACTTAATAAATTCACAAACATCAATTTTTATTAAGATACATTTTAAGACGCTCCAACTTTGCATTTTTTCCATTTAGGCCCTTAGATTTTGAGTTAAACCTTTTCAATACCTAAATCTGACTAATTTGCATCTCTTAAGCACATTAATTTTCAATTGAATCTTTTAAATACCCAAACTTGGCTAATTTTGTACCTTAGGAACACCTATAGTTTAGGTATTCAAAAGGTCCAATTCAACGTTAAGGTGTTTATGAGGTACAAATTAGCCAAGTTTAAGTGTTCAAAAAACCCGACTTAAAGTTCGAGGACTTGAATGAAAAAAACATGCCAAGTTTAAGTGTCTCAAAATGTATTAAGGTAATTTAGCACAAAAATTTGTATAAAAACTCTCTTATCTTGTTATAAAATTATTAAGTAATATGTCTATATTTTTCTAATTTAACACAAAGATTTGTATAAAACTCTCTTATCGTGTTCTAAAATTATAGTATGTATATATTTTTCCGCAATTTTTGTTTTTTATTTTTTTACATCATTAATTAATAAAAATATACTCACTTTAAAAAAAAAAAATTCAAGCATCAACACCAAGGTCCATTGTACTTTAATAAACAAATATGCAAAATTTGGATATTTTTGGGCAAATTTTCTTTTTTTTTTTTATATATTTTTTAATTATTAAATAAATAAAAATATACTCATTTCCCGAAAAATTTCAAATTTCGACCCGAAGATCCATTGTACTTTAATCAACAAAATTGCAAAATTTCAGGTGAAATTTTGAAGGATAAGAGAGTATTAGAGGAGTGTAATGGATGCTAAACGCTAGATCTGTAAAATCATCAAACCACATATCTTAGTTTGTAAATTTTTAAATTACGGCTCTTGATCTGCAAAACCGCCAAACCACAGGATTTTTTTGTAATTTTTCTTTAAAATTTTTTATATAAATTTATTATGCATCTGCACTTTATTTGATATTCATATCTCAAATCCGATGATTTGGGTTTGTGATTCAAGTTTAGCATGAATGGAAATAATTTATGTAACCAACCTATGCATAGTGCATTGTAGATGGATTTATAAGATTTCAATATAAAGTATTTGGATCAGTTTATCCATAAAGATTTTAATGACAAAAATTGACTTTCTTTGGCTGTAAATTTCTAGAAAATATCAGTATTTCCTTTAAAAGTAGCTCAGTTATTTTGTTTAGCTTTTTCTTTTATTTATTTATTTATTTTTTACTGATTTCTTTTATTCATTTTGTGGATTTTGTACCAATTTTGATTTAAATTTACATGTTATTTGTTCCTTTTTATTGTTCTGCTGTATTTTTTCTCTTAAAAAAAAAAAATAGTATTATACTTTGGTAAAAGGCATAACAGAAAACCATGAAACACATTCGGAAACTGTTTTGTCATGATTGTACTCCAAATTTCACCGAAAACACACGAACATTATTTTAGATTGCTACGATTAATTTTTTTTTTTCACACGTTGAGCATAAATATAACCGATCAAATTATTTTATGAATTGATTTTCAAGATACACTGGCTCTCACTCGTAGTTTCATCCAGATTGTTCTCTTACCCTGTAAAAAAAATCCAAATCAATAGTTCAAAATATAGTTCATATGCTTTGTCGGAGCATACAGCACAATCGCAACAAAAGAGTTAGTGAAAGGCCAGTTAATGTTGAAAATAATTAATCATAGGCTTCGTATATGAAATAATAAAAATTTAGAAATTCAATGTGGTGAAATAACTAATTAAAGACCTTGTGTATGTTAAAAAAAAAAGATCAAAATTTTCAAGAATGTGTTTAGAAATAAAAATAGCATTGACAGATTGATAATGAGAAATGAATCCGTGATTGGTCAATTCCGTGATTTTGAAGTAATGATCACACATGGCGTGCTAGTCATAAAAAAGTAACGAAAAAACAGTCGATGGGTCAATAACATAATTTGAGCTTTTTGGACCCTAATGTACAACCTGTCGCTCAATTTAGGGCTATTTTAAAATGTACAACCTCTTGCCCAATTTAGTGGTATTTTAAAGGTCGAGGTACATTTTGAAGCTTACATACATTTTTCTACCATTTCCCTTAAAATATATGAAGCATTGTATTCTACGAGTTAATTAAATGGAGTATAGGAAGAGTTATTAATGGAAGCACATACTTCTCTTTTTTTAAAAAAAAAAAAAAAAACCTAAACATTGGGAATTTAAAACATTATAAAAACACTCCAAGGTTCAATTTGGAGAGTTTTGTGAGCACGGGTTTTTCCCGACCTCTATGATAAAAATTTTTGTGTTACCTATGGAATGAGCAGATTCGAATAGGACTCGAAAACGATCGGAATGTTGCCCGGAGAATCTCAAACGTCCTGAAAACCAAGCTATCCGCGATCCGAAATCCCCGAAAAGGTCTCCCGAGCTGTTTCTAGGGTTTAGGGTATGCGTCCGACTTTCAAAATTTTGCCCTGGCTCTCGTTAAAAGAGGGGCAAGTTTTCAGAAGTCAGGCGGCAGATTGATCGATTGAAATAAGTATGAGAGAGAGATATAAAAGAGCGGAAAAAAAAAAGAGGGGGGCTTCTTTTAGGAGGATCAGAGAGGAGGCAAAAAAAAAAAAAAAAAAGAGAAAGAAAAGAAACAGAGAAAACGAGAGAAAAAGAGAGCAGAGAAAGAGAGCAAGGGGACCGAGAGCTTAAGGACCTAAAAACACCAAAGTCAAGACTTAAAACCAACCCTTAAACATCAATAACAAATCCCACAACCATTGCTCATTGATTCGGGATCATTTCGGATTGGTTCCGGGGTGTTTCGGATCGAATTGCGGTTTTCGGCCGGTTGAGCTCTCAGGACAAATTCTAAGTTTTCAATCCATTTCTTGACGTTCAAAGAGTCAAAACTACACCAAGGTAAACTCTAAGAGGCCTTAAACCTGTTTGCATTGTCGTTTCTGTGCGTTTTCTTCATTTTACAATTTTCGGAATCGGATTGCCGAATAGAGCTGTACGACTGTGTTCCTCATGAACACAGCCGCACGGCTATGTTCATGATGAACAGAGCCGACCGGCTCTGTTCTGCAGGGACAGATTCCTGGTTTGTCCCGATCAGCCGAAAACAGTCCGTTTTCCATTTTATACATTCTGTTGTGATCATTTTCGGCACAAATTTATCCGTATGTTGTAATATTTTGGTTCTTGGATTTCTGTACGTACGGATATCAGGGTTTTCAGTTTCTCTGGGGTGTTATTTCCTAAGTTTCGGGGTTATTTCATCCAAATCGGATTTATAGTCCAGCATTAGCGGACCCCCGAATCCTACGAAATCCCCGGAAATATTGAGAACGATCGAAACAATGTTTTCACAAATGTTTTTGGAGTGTTTACTGCTTTTGGACCTTAGATGGATGTTGAAATCAGGAAAACCCGTATGAACGGAACCCTGTGTTCCGGGATAACCAACCCGCTAAAATATGGAAATTTGCATGAAACCGAGCCAAATGTTTTAAAAAAAAAATGTTTTCCAGCACAAAAATTTATAGGGCGGTTCAAAATCGTTTTCGAGGTCTAACTGGTCCGACCGGTCGGATCGACCCGGTTACCCCCTGAATGCATGCCCCAACTCCTAAAAATCTCAATTCTATCCTGCTGTGAGTCCTATCTGTGTTCATAATATAAACTATGTTAACCATCTGTTTTGCAGCATTTTTTTACTATTTTTCATGTAATTAATAGATTAATTCGTGTATTTTAGTCGTTTGTAAATTTTTAGATTTTCGTGTACTCTAGGCGCTTGTAATGTGAGGACAAGAGTTTTTTCTTTTTTATTCGATTTGGTTGTATAAACGGCCTTTATTATTTCTGTATATTTTGAATGTATGATTTACTTTTCTGCAATGCATTTCTGTCATTTGCTTGAGCACGGGCTAATAAATTAAACGAATTGGGTAGAGAAAAGATAATAAATTGAATAAATCATAAACCAAATACAAGCTCGATGTTAAGTAGGTAAGTTACCTGAACCCTGAATCTCTGGATTAGATACAGTAGTCTGTGCTCGGTAGGGAGCTGTACCGGAATTTCCCGGATGAGCTGATCCGAGTGGCGACTCTGTCACTGATCTCGAAATTTAGGTTTCGAGGCCTTTAAGTAATAAATAAAAAAAAAACGTTTTCTACAAAACGAATTTCAAAACAAAGAAACGATTTTCCTAACTCAAGATAAAACCCACGTTTTCCAAAATATCACGGAACCCGTTTTCGAAAACCGCGCTTCCCAGGTACGCTTCACAACGTCCCGTCTTTTTTAGATCGTCCGCTCACAAGTTTGAAATTTGACCTGGAAATCAATTTCTAAAGTATGCACCAGCCTTTAATTAGAAGAATTTGAAATGATTAATCAGACCACTTAAAAGAGAATAACACTTAATGCTTAAGCTTGGAATTCAACCCAGGTAAAGATGAAACATGGGGCATAACATGAGCCTTGAACCCAATAATCATGATATAAGTCTGTTCCACAAGAAAAAAAAAATACTTTCTAGGAAAATTCTACAACACTCTGAGTACATTGGTCAAAAGAATTCATAAATCATCTCTCAACTTACATAAAACTCGTAAGTTTCAAGATCATTTGCATCCAAGAACAATGCAACACCCTTATCGAACTCTACGATTAGGTTCAATGAAAAGAATTGTATTAGCCGGATGGTCCGTAGGGATCGTAAGTTTACAGGGATAATCACTCTGCTCAATTTTCATCTCTTAAATTCTAAAACTCTAACTACAGAAAATAGAACGAGTATAAAATTCTATTTTCCTAATATACATTACAGGAAATACTAGAATACAAAAGGAAAAGAACGAAAATCAACAACCGTGGTAATGGTAACTAGATAATAAAACAGACTCAGGAAGATGATAAAAACGTATCTGATGGTAGCTCAACCAACTTGGAGTAAGAAATTCTCCCAAATGCTTCATCACATGCACACGGGCCGAATACGAGACAAAACTGCTAATCATCAGATTCCATAGTTGGGCTATTTGAGCAGCTATCCATCTGATGGAGCTCTATTAACTTGGATTCTGGCTTACAAAGCCCTGCACATAAACTTACTTAGAATGAAAAATAACTCAATAATTTTAGGCCAAATGATAAATTAGTCGATTACCAGAGTTTTCGGGCAATGACAAACAAAACCTATCTTCTTCAATTTGATAGACATTGAGGTAAACTATTAACTTCATCTTGTACATTTCATTGCTATAATTATAAGGCAAAAGGGTTCAGCTTCATTTCACATCAATATGGTAGTCATTGCTAAGACTAACGCACAATTGGAGTAGACGGTCGCATAAAGTCTAACCTAATGAAAACCCCATTCTTCAAACATTAAGTTCTTATCCACTTCCTCATCCAATAGCTTTATCCAACAGAACAGTCTAACAGCCTTCCAATGAAAATGGAACTTATATGTTCAAATTCACTTTGATACCACTTCCAGTACTTGGATATATTTATCTCTATTACCACTGATAAGAAAGCATTGGCAGTTTCTTTAAAGATAACTAATAATTAATATTATAAATATTTATTAAATTTTTAAATTCCTGATAAATGATCAAACCGATGAATCTCAGTCTAGGTGGAGTTTCCTGGTTGTCTAAACAAATTAATATTAACAATTTTAAATCATAAGTAATCACATGCAACCTAGTAAAAGAAATGACTAGAAAGACACAAACCTGAACATTTAGGAAGGTCCCACACAGCAATTGACGATGAAGTACACTCTGTTGCACATAGTGCTCGATCGTCTTCATGGTCAACATTCATTGCAAGCATCCAAGCACCAATTGTTACATCCTCATTGCTAAACATCCGAAAACTGATATTTCAAAGGAAAAGTCATGTCATATGAAAGGTATTGGAGTGTATGTTTACTTTTCAGACTATGTTCAAATCATTATCATATAATGATGCAATCAATCAAAACCAAAGAACTAATTTGGTTAATTCATTTTCCAATTATGATGTGACTGTTATAAAATTTCAAATTTTCAAAAACTGAATTTGAAGTATGGAAACATACCAAAACCTTAATAATAAATTTGAAGTTTCAGCGCTCTGTCCTTCTATGAATCTAGCTCTAATGGATTTTGATTAGTTTAATTAAGGGGGAAAATATAAGATATGGGAACAATTATTCAACCATTCAGAAAATATAGTCTAAAAGGTGGCTGACAGTCACAAATTCAATAATCAAACTTGCCTGTCATTTCTAAGAGCAACTAAACTTGCAACAACATCTTTAGAAAGTGCATATATTGGACCATAAGCATGAAGAAAGTACTCCTTCCCAAGCAAATTCGATAGTGGTTCGTACCTGCATGATACAAGATATATTTGATTATCACATAAATTAAAGAACTAATTTTTTTAAACTCTTTGGTAGCACACCTCTCTAAGGAAAACAAATGGGAATTGCATTGATTCTAATGTTAAAGAACTGAACTAATTTGAAATGAAAGGTGGCAAATGGCTCAAATCAACATCAAACAAGAATTTGGCTCTGTATATAACAAAAATGAAATACCTAAAACATGACTTCCTTGAAGTTCTGTGTCATTCCTCACTACTTTTCTCAAAATCCTAAGTTATTTGAATAAATGTAAGACCAAACCTCAACTACACAGTTTGACCCCAAGTTTGCAAGGCAACTAGCACAACAGTCATGTAAAAGTACGAAATTACATTTGAAGGGAAGAAAATAGTCAGTGACAAGAATAAAAAATTGAAAAGTTAGCTTATTGCCAAAAGCTTTGATCTACAAGCTTTGTAACTAAAAATTTCAAGAAATTTGATATTAATTGCATCAGGTCAGAAGAAATTAAAACAGAAAAGTAGGAAATGGGATAACTAACAAATACAAATAAACAGATCAAACAATGAAGACTATACAGAGACT
This sequence comes from Euphorbia tirucalli, assembly GCA_039660915.1. Taxonomy (NCBI): domain Eukaryota; kingdom Viridiplantae; phylum Streptophyta; class Magnoliopsida; order Malpighiales; family Euphorbiaceae; genus Euphorbia; species Euphorbia tirucalli. The sequence goes on from CM077636.1 coordinate 46,937,100, forward strand.
CTAAAACAAGCTTTTACTATTTTCAATCAAGTCCTCAGGCATAAAAGAAGGTTTTTACAGCATTTACATGCCCTACATTAAGCAATTGACCACCCCGTATGCCTTAATGCATTGATAAAAAAATTTACAAATTCACATTAGGTGATGCATCTATATATATAAACATATAAAGCCATAAAACTTAAAGAAACTTGGAAAGGATCCCAAAACATTTCTCTGGAGCGTTAAACATGTGACCAGCTTTTAGCATAGTGCTAATATGAATACACAATGAAGACCCCATATTTACAGCATTATACTCCGCATAACTTATACTAAAGCCTATTTAGAACAATCCAGTAATGGACTTGCAGCAGATATTCCAGGAAAAAAGACAACTTACCCAACAGATTGAAAAAGTGAGAACTCAATAACATATGTAAAGCTTGAGGATTTCTCCCACAGGTATTACGGAAAAAAAGAAAAAAGCTATTATCATCCATTTATTGACAATAAAAATAGTGAGCTATCCTTCAGATCTTGTTGCATAATAGGCATTTTCAATACAGTGCTCTATCTTCTGTTCAAGTTTTAGGTTTGGAACCCTTGTTTGCCTATGGTTTTAGTACTAAGGTTACATTAGCATGTAGTTAAGAACAAGAAATTGACAAAAAGAAAGAACAAAAATTGAAAGTACATTGACATCAAGAAAACTGTAGACTACCCAAAATGCTTAAACTCATTCACTGCTACAGCATCTGAACAATCTCCATAAACAAATGAAAGAAAACCTCAATAGAATCTTCAACCAATCCGACAAAAAAACTACCCTGCACAACCTCAATAGAATCTTCAACCAATCCCACAAAAAAACTACCCTGCGTATTTACTTGTATCGTAATGGACCCAACTAACTTTGTTTGGCATTCTAAAGAGGATAACTCTTCTCTATCCATGGCATAAAGTATCCCTTATAACAACTATAAACTTCCTATCTTGACAAAAAATTTGATTTCCTTCGTCATATCTGACAGTTATATATTCTTTATGGGTTTGCTCAAGCAGTGGAAAAAATCCCTTATGCTTATGAGTTGTTTTTGCACTTAATTCTTTTAAGCCTAAACATAATTAAATGTCTTAAGTATTTTGCCAAATAAAGTATTTTTCTCAACCGGTGGAAGATACCATAATACTCCCTGTACTCAAAGACAGAGAATTTCAAACTTCAAAATTATATTTCTACAAACTTCCTAGCAAACAACTCATGATAGTAGCCAATTGTTTTGTAAAATGAAAAACTAGGAAGCTCATTAGAATATTATTTAAGCATACCATTTTAAGCAAATTCATCCACATTTGTAATGGTCAAGATATCCAAGAAAAAAGTATATATTCGATATTGAAGTTTGATTGCAATTAGTTCCATTTAATAAAATTTTCAATATTGATTTCATCAAGAAAAAAACAGAAACAAACTACATTTGATACCAACACCAATTCTTTGCCTAATTTCAGTTTCCAACATCACTCAATATCTTTTTCTTTTTTACTGGTACTCAATATCTTTTAAGGAATTCAGGCATTCAAGATTCTAGTCATTGTAGTAAAAATGTAAAAATGACTCTCCTGGTTAGGTTTGAATTTAAATGAATCATCATGATAACCTAATACTTTATACCATGCAAAAACATTTTTTGTGTAAAAAAAAAAAAGGCATACAAACAAAAAACTTCCCCTTTTTCTAACATGACGTAGCAGAATACACCTAAAGTAATTAGATCTCAACAGTAGGGACAAGAACAGAGTTACTGAAACCAGAATAACATAAAATACTAGTGTTCACAAAAACCTTAGAGACATAATTCTAAATAAAATACAGTCTGTGTACTGGCAAATATTTATGCTAGTTACGATGAATGTATAATCTTTGACTGAAAACAATAACAACTGAAAGGAAATACTTGTCAATGATTTTTACATAAATACGAAAAGAATCCAACAGACTTAAAAAGTAATGAAAATTCAAACCCCAAACATTTAAAGAATCAATTACATAAAATCTTGTTTCAGATTTCAAGCACACTATTAATCAACTTTTCTGAAAAGCCTACTCCAACTCAGTGTAACTGTATAGTGCAAAATAAAAGATGACTGAGCCCACAACTCCAACAGCATAGGATATACATTATTTGATAATGCCTAGTTGGTCTCTACGAGAAAAAGATAGAGAGATCTCTCCATGGAGTCATATGAGAGACATGAATTCCATTCTTCATCTACTCATTATGCTGAACTCCAAATTACCTCATTACGCTCTATGCTAAGAAGTTTTTAGTTCCAAGAAAATGTTGCCACTACCATTTCCTAGGAATGGCAAGTCTTGAATTATATAAGTCAAGACTATTACAATGCTATGCTCTATGTAAGAGAGAAGAAATCTTGACCATCCATATATGGATATACCACCATTTGTAGCATCCAGTTTTTATTTCTACTTCAATAGTTATTATCAAGTGCAGTTGACAATTGCAGTAGTACAAACCAAGTGGAAGAAAAGTAGTGATATTTTGGTATACAAGTCCAAAGAGAAATTAAAATCAGATGCAGCATACAATTTAAAAAGTAGGGCGTGTCATTACCAAAAAGAAAGTGACCTACCATTTGAGATTTGGATCAGTGAATACAGGCCCCTTTTTCATGCATCCAATGTAAGTTTGAGAGTGAGGCCGCTCTTTTGCCAACAATAAGGAGAGACGATCTACAAACAATTAGAAGAATTTTATATGGTTGTGAATGCTGCTGAATTATGACGAACATGGATAAGTTTCAGAAGTTTCCATACCTGGCCTCAAATATATATCATCATCAGCTTTAACATAAAAGTCAGCTTCAAAAAGCGCATAGGCAGCTTTAAAGAATGCTAAACTGCATTGGAAATTTGATATTCAGATTACCAAACTATGGGTATGAAGAATGCCATATTACACTTGAAGCTCAAATTAAAAAAAAAAAAAAAAAAAAAAAAAAATTCAAATGCCAACTAATAGCACTAACGTTTTATAGGGGAGCTTACTATACTGTTCCTCAATATCTAATAGCAAGAAATCATCGTATTGAGCAACTTCTTTCTTAAGCATTGCCATCTTGGATTTATCACTAGTTTTACCAATAATAAACCTGATAGCCAAACCAGTGGATTCTTCCAACCTGCAAGGAATTAAGCACCCAAATTATGAAGCAGTAGAAAAAGACACCAGCGATCACAGAGAGAAGAAGCAAAAAATTGAGACAGCTGGATCCAAAAAAAAAGAACTCGGTAATCGGAAATCTAGACTAAGATTTGATAAACTAAATTTCACAAGCCAAAAAGTACAAAGTAAAAATAGATAGATCAGAAACATACCGTTGAAGACCCTGGCGGTCGGAGGGCATCCAGGTCTTCCGCAAGGACTGTCTCCGGCCAACTGAAGCAAAGCCAGTTTGAATCCCAACAAAGCCCATAACTTTATGCCTCTTGTTGGCAGTAGTGGAAACAGAAGTATCTTGATTATGAATAGAATTGGTGTCCCAGAGGACACGCACAGATCGGGGGTCGGAAGAGGAGTGAGAGCAGAGGTAACCAGAAGGAGCAGTGAGTCCGAAAATGAAGCCGGAGATGCCAATGAAGAGGCAAGAGAGCATAAAAAAGATAGTTTTGCGGGAAGAGGAGGGGGAAGAAAGGCGGGAGTGGAAGAATTTGGGGGAGGAGGGCATGGCTATTGGGTTAGAATTGGCTTTTAATATGGGTTATGAAATAAAGGACATATTTGAAACGGGTGAAGAGCAGAAAGCAGAAGAGGGTATCAATGGAGAGTAATGAGTAAGGTGAAAGATTTCTGTTAATGGTAGTTAGGAGATGGGGCAGGGAAGGGATTCACACCCCAATCTAATTTCTACGTTTTTTTTCTTTCTTTCCTTCAGATTGCTGTTCCTCTCTCACTCTCTCTCTCTCTCTCTCTCTCTCTCTCTCATCCTTCATAACCGTAGCTTAAATTGAAAGGAAGTAAATTCCTCAAAACATTGTTTGAACAATTTTCGTTAGGCAAGAAGCATCGTAGGGCTGTATTGTAGTGCACGTCATCTATTTGTTCTTCGTATATACATTATAATAATCCAAACTTTTGTATATTTCGAATTCTAGAGTAAACGAAGATGGATATATCAATAACAAAAACTAGATAAATCAAATAATTTCTCCTACGTTAATTATCGAACTAATACAAATTCACTCTATTGGGAGCTAATAAAAATTTATTATGAGAGCAAGAAAATAAAATATTATACAATAAAACAAAAACAACTTATATTTTGCTAAGTTTCACAATAATCATAAACTATCAAAGATCTGCAACCATAAGGTCAAGTCCAACCATTATTCCATTTTCTCTACTGCAAACCTTATTATTCAGGTATCTACAGTAATTTTTCTCCATCCATTTACCCCATTTTTAATCCCTAAAAAAAGATTTCTTCCAAATAATAATATCTTATTATTATTATATTAATTTCATTCATAACAATTTGTATTCTAATTATTATTTAACAAGTTGTATCCAAAATTTATTTTTTTTTATTTAATGTAATAATTAAAAATTAAATAAATTAATATGTAATTAAACAATTCATTATTTTAAATTACAGTTTAATTATTAAATTAATTATTGCTATTATTTTTGAATCAAGAGAACATTTATTGCTCTTTTTCCAAATTTATCCCTACATTTAATGTTGATTACAATATAATTAACAATGTGTTTTGCTTTTAAAAAATATTTTATAGTGTTATTTTAGTAAAATAATACTATGATTAAGACATATTAATGTCTTTCTTAATTCATATGCTACAAACTAAAATAACATCCTTTTAAGGACTTAGGGAGTAATATTAAGACTATACATAAAAAACAAACAAACACACATAAATAACACAATACCTATATATATATATATATATATATATATATATATATATATTATTTTAATTTTGGGAGAGAAAATGTGATACCCCATATTTGGGGTACTGCAAAAAATACAGCATCCAAATTGCAATGGAGTGGAGGGTCAATCCATTGCAATTTGGCGCTCCAACAGTACTTTACAGTACTATTGGAGTTGCTCTAAGAACTCAAACCTAGTGCATAACACCAAAAACATGTTTTACATATATTAATAGGTCTTGCTTAAATATATAAATCTGGACACTTATGATATAAAATTTCTCGAGATTTGAGTACCTCAACACATAAAAACCAACCTATCGGAAAAAAATATTGAAAAAACCGTACTGTATAACATCAAAACTATAATTGAAGAAGACGATTTTGTAGTTGAAGCTAAAGAAAATACTGGATGTGGACTATTTAATATACCAAAATATGGGAGAAAAAGAGATAGTGGTCACGGAAGGAGGAGGAAATGACTTCTTGGAAAAATCTGAAGAAAAAAGAAGATTAGCCTAAAGAGTTTTTGAGAGAGAAGGTAGCAATAAGTGAAATTTGGTAGTTCATATTATTTTTGTTCTTCATTTATATTAGATTCTAATATTTTTTACCATACAATTCATAACTACTTTTAGTATATCATTGATATGTAATATATATATCCTTTGAAGATTTCTAGTGAGATTTTTAATTAAATGGATATTGAATATGGAACTATAATTTAAAGAATAGAAGAACATAATAGGATAATATCCCATAAATCGTGCTTTCCCACTTTATCAGGTTTACATTACTGGTTGATGTTAGGATGATAATTTTTATTTATTGTAAATCTAACTTTCATAATTGATAATCTTGTGGATTGCAATAATATATAAGACTACCCCATAGAAAACCCTTCTCTCAAACTTTTTTTTCTTTTTTTCTTTTTTTCTTTTTTTTCTTTTTTTTTTCTTTTTATTTTTTTATGTTGTTCTCAACAATTAACAAAATTTCTGATTGAAAAAAGTCCTGAGAAGGGTTTTCAGTTTTTTAAAAAAAAAGTCCTGAAATTTCACTTAGAATATTTTCAAGCTGTATTTGTAAATTTTCCTTCCTCTTATATATGAGCCAAATGTGCATACAATAGCAAGCAATAGAAACAACTTGCAAAATTTCAAAAATTCAATTCTACTCATCATTTATCTCAAAGAACTAGCTGTTGTTTAGGCTGATCATTTACAGATTGCATATTGCAAGCCATTTCAGCCTGGCTTCTTCCTACTTCTGATTCCGAAACCAACATTTCGCAGGACAGCTTTGAAAATTGATCCTGCAAATTACTATCTTGCCTTTCTCCTACTATCAATTTACCAGCGTCTTCATTTGCCCCAACTGAAACAACAATAGCCTCTCCACCACAAGAAATACCTGATTTACTCTCTCTGTTTTTAATATTACCCGTCGTTTCTCTTTCAGCAACAATGTTTGATTCTTCTAGATCCTGGCTTTCATCGAGTTTGACCTCCTCGTTACTGACATCACCAATAGAGCAGCTTCTATTAGATTGCTGCAAGGACTCAATGGCATGCTTCCCAACTTCAATTAAAGGTGCCGTCTCGCCCATTTCTGTTTCATTGAAGGGTATTCAATTGCTTTCTAATAACATTGAAATGAAAAATGAACTCACTTGTTTGGTATTAAGGAAAAAAATCACTTGCCCAATTGTGTTTGTGCCTTGTTTGTGTTGTGTAATGTTTTCTTTAACCAAACTGCTCCGGGGAACACCATCAGGTTGATCTTGTTCAGACTTCGCTTTTCATCAGCACTTACAGGTGTGAAGCCAAAACCCTCTGTCCATGTTTCCACTAAATCCGGTATAGCAGATATAACGAGCTTTTCTACCTTCAAAGAGATTAGCATCTGGGCCAACAATTTGGCGAAAGGAAAATATAAATCAGAGATGGGCCTCTTGGAAAAAAAGGCAAAACTCAACATGAATCAAATTTTAATCCAGCTCGAAATAACCAATTACAGGTAAGAAATCCTAAAATAGCTGCAAGTTAAGCAGGAATACATAATGGCTACCAATCAGGAAATCTCGAAGATGCAATAAAAACCAATACAACTGACAAGAGATCAATAAGGAGAAGGGATGGACAAATACACAGAATCATATGACACCAGATGAGGACAAGGTTAGAAACTTTCTTTCAAATATTTGAATGATACAATTGGATCAAATATTTCATTAAGGAAAGGAACCTGAACTCACATTGACAAGACAAAAAGGATGCCTATAATTATGAAGAATATGACCATATAATAGCTGAATAGCAAAGCAAGTGTGTGGAAGCAGTCAGGCAGCCCATAATTTTCAGATTTAGAATTTTCACTTGCATTAAATTTCTTCATGAAATCCAACTGAAGGATAACTGAAAAACTAATAATATATGCTTTAATGCAAAATTAAACACCAGAAACAAATGAAAAGTCTAAGCATAGTTTTCGGCATTACTTATATGATATCTTGTAAAATTAAGCACTAAAACAATAAATGTAATGTCTATGCACAGTTTTAGGAATGTATTATACCTCCTCTATAGCTGTGATAAGGCGACGGCACATTCCCTGGCGACGGTATTTACTACAAGTTGCAATAAGAGGCATCTCTGCAACTGTCACTCCATGTATTCTACAAACAAGTGATGCTTCAAGTTAACATCAAGATACACATAATATAAAATATACTAGGGTCAAATCAGGGGATATAACAAACAGGATGTTTATAAATGCAAAACAAATTTAATGAGAACTTTGCATATGAACAAGAGTAGAACGCTGGGAAGAATTAACATGTCAAAAAAATAAAATTTACATCCACTCCTTCAATGAAATGCTGGTATGCACTTTCCCCTTTTAAAACATAAAATGTCAAACATCAATCCACAACAATCACTCCAATCAAAAATTAAGAGAACTTGCAGATCTGAAACAGGCAATATTTGTAACATTAGTGGTTGACGACAAAAACCTGCCAAATAATCATATAGGCTCAAAAGAAGTAAAGCACAATGGTACATTGCAGTGTTGGACATTATACTTTACAATGTTTTCAACCATACTATAAATTATCAGGATGTAGTAACGAACAATATTTTAGCTATTGCATTAAAGTTCTGATTTTATTAACATAACAATTTATTATCATTGATAAATTCAGCATCTTTGGTTTATCTAACAAGTTTGATTCGAATTATGTATAGTTGAGTTGTCAGTGCACTTCTAGTCATGTCAGCATCTACAGGACTAGTTGTGATAGTGCAAGACTGAACCAGCATAATACTTGGGTCATCTGAATGTTGCACATCCTTTTACACAAACCTGTATTTTTCTAAACACTGATAAAGAAATCACTGCAATTACTTCAAAAATTGAGTGAGCATCCAGCTGTAACTAAGGCTACAAGTACGGATAAAGAGGAATAACCAAAGACAGATGAAGAAGAGAACAAGGTGGCCAAAAGATGGTGGGTTGTCTGCTAAAGAAAGAGTGGCAAAACAAAAAGATTCGGACTAGCGCAGGCAAATTTTGCGAATTTAACAGGAGAACAACACATGACCAGACACAGTGAAAATAGTAAAACAACAGCACAAAAGGCATTCTTGTTATTAGAACAGTGTATCAAATATCACCCAATGTGGAACAGATCCTTGGGGGTTACACTGCGGTTTACCAGTTACAAGTGAAACTGCAGCATGCATCAGCAGTTACAGAATGTTCAATGATGCCAGTAATGGAAGAAATTGCCACTGCCTATACAAAATGTGCACAAAATGTGCTTTAGTATCTATGGTCCAAATATTTCCTTTCTGTTATACTTTCTCCTGCTTTCCTTGGCTGCCAATAAGAATCTAAAGCAAGAGTTTCTCCTTTTGTTTCAACTCCCAACAAATCTGTAAGCACATCTAAAATTCTTGTTCAAATACAAGAGAAAAGTATGTTTACAGAACAACAGCAACAAAAATTTGTATTAGAATTAGAAACAGTTTCACTAAATAGAATCGAACTGGAAAAACCAGAAGCAAATCTAGTTGAAATAAAAATGCAATTCATTTATTCAAGAAATATTTGAAGTTACGAAAATATTCAATATTCATTTATTATATCTAAGGAAATATTTAATTATATAACAAACAAGGTATACCCGAAATTCCCTATATCACCCCAAAAGGAATGTCATGGAGGTTAATAACAAAATAGCAAATAATATATAGAAAAGTTGGTTTCATTCGACAATAAATCTTTAATCATCCTCTTATATTTGAAAAGATAACACTGAATATGGCCACAATTTGGGTAGGAAAGGTACAAACAAGGAACTTCAGCTTTGAATTGTTACCGACAACTAAGGAATGAAAACCCTAAAAGGTAAAATGGATAAAAAGAGGAAATGTCAGACAACCGACACCCAACACAATGTTTACATGGATAACAACCATTCTATATTATACTAATTAATTGCAACACTAATAGTGATAAGTACAGCTAATAAGTTTCTTGACTAACCAATCACAAGAGGTAATATATTTAGTAATTACATGAAATGGTAGTAACGGCCAATACGTCGTCGTTTCACCTATGACTAACCAATTGTAAAGGTGATATGACATTCAGCAATTAATCGAAACAGTTCATAACAACTATTATGAACAATCAATAAGTATATGAAATGGTAATAATGGCCAATACGTCGTCGTTTCAACCAATTGCAAAGAGAAATATGACATTTAGCAATTAATTGAAACGGTTCATAACGACTATCACAGACTTGTTTTTATGTGTTACTCTTGACTCATAAAGAGTGCAACAAGCAATACAAATTGCCTTATCGGTCCAATGTCCCTTGTGCATCAAAAAATATCCATCATTCACGTACCTTGAAGAAAAGCCAATATTTTGTTGGCGCTCAGCAAATAAGGTAATTTTTATATCGTTTAAACGCTTTTATCTTGCTATTGTTATAGGCATATAAACTTAAGATCTAGATCTTAAATGCTACGATCAATTCTTATTTTTCTATTGTTGGTTACAAACATGCAATTGTAATATCACCATGGTATTTGACAATTTCATGCAAGACAATTTCCAAACAATAAAATTTATTTTACCTTCTTTGTATGAATTGAGGCACTATTTTATGTTTGATTTCTAGTTTGGTATCACCTTGAGACATTTGTAAGTCATTTGGAAAATTTACAGTACTGTTGGGTAGATAGGTTTAGAAGCATAACTTATTACACATTGCGTAACTATGTGCAAGAAAACAAGATTAGCATCCCATTTGCGTCACAACTTGAAAGCAAGAACTATAGGCCTAAACTTATGATGATGATATCTAGAATGATAAGATTAGTCCAAGCTATACATATAGCAAATAAACAAGAAGCTTAAGAACAAATCACATCAACCTCTAATCTAACTATGCGAATTTAATTGGGAGCCTCTTTCTATGGCATCTCTCGGCTTTCCTTCATATGTTCCACTAAGCCATATTGAGATTTCCAGGTTCTCATTCTGTCACAAAATGTCTCAAGTTCCACAAAAGCCAGAGTCTCAAGATCAAATGGGATGGCCATTGATTCCTTCAACAAGTGCTCAAACATTTTGAAATTTGGGCAAGTGGTTGATATGGTAGCAAGTAGGAACAAGCAGCCAGGTCTTTGTAGATTGAGATCGTTAAGGTGCCGATTCAAAGTATTTGGAGATGCACTCCAACTAGGGGTTTAGCTGAATTCGTAAATCTACTAATAATTGCAGGTGGAAGTCATGAGTTCAACACTTAAACACTTCATTGTTTATCTTCACAACAGAAAAAAGATCTTTCGTGACGTTTGTAGCTATGCTGATGCATTAATAACTTCAGTTTGCAATTGTTCTTCATCCAAGATCCTATAGTTATATGGTTTGTCAAATGTAGCGGGAATATTATAACAGCAGAAGTGACTTAAGAGGGGCTGGCAGTTTTTTACTAATGTTGGTGCAGCCTCTATTTGATAGGTCACAGAAAACAGATGGTCAATGCTAAATTGGTGGAAGTGGTGCAAAGAACTGATAAGGCTGTGCCCTAGGAACTGGAAGCAAAAAATACAATAATCACCGAATGGAGTTCAGGGTTTTATAGGTAATTAGGGCAACAGCAACTGTGAACAATGGTCTGAAACTAATTTGTAATGATAATTTGGGTCGGCTTCTGGTGAAAGTGGTATATAGGATACCAGAAGCTAGGAGTAGGTCAGTACCAAAACATTATCATTTGCTTTGTTGATCAGAACTGATGCATCAAACAAAAGCATGTGGAACACTTTCTGTAACAAATCAAACACTCACTCTAGTACATATGCCATTTGCACCACTAAAACTTAAAGTTTGAATTTTCAATGGCAAAACAAACATCAATAAATGCATATTATTATAGCAGAGCAAGAACATTTATTCTTCATTTCCTTTTATGAAGGCTGTTTGAGGTGAAATCATTTTGTAAAAGTTGTACAACAGCACTTTATGAATCAAGTGAAGATAAGTAGTGTGTCACATTAAATTACAGTTTCAGTAATTTAAGGAATGAAGAGCAAGGGTGTGGAGATTGAAGACTTTGTTTTGGCATCTTCAGATAGAGATGATAAACCTTTGTTTTCTACGGTCAATTAAGGGGAGTTCAGAATATAAAATGTTCATATCAGTACAAAATAAGGTTTGAGATTTGAGTTCCTTTTTCGGTAACTTTTTTTTTTTTTGATGAATCATGAAGTTTAAAGTATGAATTGGAGCCACCAAAGCAAATAGTTGTGTTTAAGCCTTTAAGGAATGGATAATGAAAGATGAGTTTAAAAAATGGAACACATTAGAGCAGTAATAATACAAATACCAGTAATGTACTCTATTTAACATCCTAAAAAAACAAGATGTACAAATGCAATAACAATCACATGCAGGATATTCCACAATTCAATTAATACACAGCTATAGAAACTGTATTCCCACAGATTTGTAATTAGCTTATTGCCTAATAGTCCACCATTTAAACTTCCTAATCAAACTTGAAACTTCCTAGTCAGACAATTGGCCAAATACGCACTCAATTTGCAAAATTTTCCATAGCTTCAAAGTAAACATATTTTTATCAAAACCATAAATTAATATTGTATCTACTTTTACGTCACACTTTAGCAGAACCAAAACAACTTACACAGAATTATAAACATAACAATGCAGAAAACCAAAGAAAACTGTTATTTCATATTGTGTCATGGTGCTAAACAGCCGACCAACCGAATATTTTCTGTTTTGACAAACACAGGAAGAAATATCAATGAAGCCTCTTTTCCCTTCTTAATTTCTCTGTGAAGAGATGAATGACGAACTGATGAAGGGACATGAAACCATTCTGCTTCAATATACAGGAAACAGTAGGGGAAGAACAGTTGTTGGATTTTGCCAGAGCTGAGCTCCAACCAATGCTGGATGTGATTTTAAGAGCCAAACAAGAATGAATACCACATGCTCCCCTATGGAATGTTTAATCAACCAAATTCTGGTCGACTGAATTGGTGGTCACATGGGAAAGCTATGGAAAATACAACTTATTTGAATAATCCAGTAACCTACCAATTGCAGAAGTAGGACCTTTAGCAAGAAACAAGCACTCAAAATAATACAATTCGAGCATATCATCTTCTTTCATTTCAAGGATAGTGAAAAACAGGTAGCTCTGAATCAGACCCAAATGGGAATTACATGAAAGGCTTTTTCAAAACCTAGCATTAATTTTGTTCTCGTTACATACTAGAGCAATGAAGAACTTGTTAATGGGAGTGTGAGGAAAGACAATTGCATGCCACTTGCGCTGAGGAATTTCTATTTTCTAGCAATTATCATATATCCCAAGAATGGTCCTAACAAATGACAGATTGCTGGATCACACTTTTTCAATCATAGACCAACCTAGTAAGCTTGGTCAAGAAGTACTTCATCTACACCTTGGCTCAGTTGTTTAATGACAGCCCAATTACTAACTGGTACTTGAACCTATCCCCATAGAGAAAATATAGTTCTTATTTACAAGAGATACAAAGGGTACAGTCAAGCTTCGTGAGGGATTCTTAGAGATTTAATTGCTGATGGGATTCAATACTGGATAAACTATTCTAGCCTGAACAGTTTTAGTTGAGGCTCTATTTAGCTCTTCTTTTTTTTTTTTTTTTTTTTATTTTTGAATTCCAGCAAATGTTCACATGTAGTAAAGAAAGGAGGTACATATGTTAATCACTTCACAACGAATTTCACTTCATATGAGAAGCAAGTGGAAGATATAAAATACAGCATAGCACATCAAACAGTACAACTCGCGACTCTTGGGAGCCACTAATTGTCCCTGATCTGTCTTAACAGTACTATGACCTTATAAAAAATTTGCCTTTCCTTGGATCTTTCAATGACAGAAAATCCAAGCTTCTTCCTTGACAAGGAAATTCTTATCTTCTCTGTTCTCTTGAATTCAAATGATGTGTTTCAATTTCAAATCCATGACCTTAACCTTCCAAAAGAACGCATGTAATGATAATTTTGAATGATGAATAACAAATCATTTATCGTCTAGTGAGTCAGGATTCAGAAAGATTTTATATCTTTGATGTTTCAAGATGTAGAATGTATCATAAACGAGAGCAAAATATAGTTTCTAAGCAAGTAGATCAGGTCAACATAAATCTAGAAATTTTTAAGTTTCCAGCAGTAGACAATAGTGACAATCTTGCATAATTATTGAAGAAATCAAACAAAACTTCAAGATGTGATCCAAATTATGAAATGTCATACAATGCTACCTGATCGATGCTACAGACAAAAGTACATCATCCTTCTCCAACACTATAGTGTAAAATCCATGAAAGTTTAGACGAGCAAATTCTGACCTGAAAAGCACGCACAAAAAGAATTAATTAATAGCAATACATTAAGGTAAAAATACTTTCTCTACACAGAACACAAGCATAAAAGTTACCCATAATCAACACTTCTTACAACAGAAAGCACATCTATAGAATGAATGCCCTAATCAAGTATCAATATCCATATTGCTAACTATACTTTCACAAGTAGTTTTGCCTTGCAAAATAGCTACTACAGTCCTTTAAGATGACTAATTCCTGCTACTACATAAATTTCTAATGGACAAGTGCAAGTTATGAACTCAAGGGAGGGGATATATGTACACACAAACCGCTTGATACATCCTACGAATTATTTTGAATTTGAGTTCCTAGGGTGATATCCGGCTAAGGAGACATCAATAACATTAACCTTGTGTAGTTGATTCTTGTCTTTGTAGTGAAACAGTATGCCAATACTAATAGAACAATCCAAAAGTTGCCAATAAAAGAAGGTGACACATGGCTTTCAATTTCTTTATTAAATACAGTAACAGACACAACTTTCTTTATCTCTTAAATAATACTCAAAATCTACATAAGAGAGAACACACCTAAATGGGTAAAGACATGCTCTTCAAGAAACGAAAAGCAAAACACCAAGGACTCGAAGATTTTTGAATGAGGGAACATAAAATCCATCTCCCAAATTAGCAATCCATTTCGATTTCTCTACACTTGATGGGCCAAATAAACCACAATCTCCTCGACCAATTGATTAATATTTTCCATCCAATAGAAAAGTTTACTTAAATAATTGATCAGTGTCCTTCATCCAACCGAAAAGAGTTATACCATCTCAATATTCTCACCAGTGAAATAGTATACATTAATGATCTGCATGCATATGCTTTACAGTGGATTAGCGTTGGTGAGATAGGAGAATTCATGTTATGAAATAGAAAACCAGGGACTGCGTAAGAAGAATAAGGGACTGAACTGGACAATGTTGAGGGAAAAAAATTTTGGCCTCAAAAGGGTACTAGCTCTATTAGAGTAACTTAAATTGAGATTTGGGATGGTGTGGAAAGATTTATTTGTTAAAGAACACAAAGGAAATATAAACAGCGAATGAGTTCAAAGGCAAATAGAGAGAAAATGGAAAAGAGAGCACGTGATGTTGCAGACAATCTAAGTCCAGCCCGGGATTGGAACAGGTGTAGTTCAAAGAATCAGAGGCACCATCAAGTATGGCTTTGAATAAGCCAAATTCCTAATGAAGTACTTGGGGCTCAACCGATAAAGAACTTGTTCCAGTGAGTCCATTAGCTATATAAGCTGAGCTCAAGCTTGAATTTGAAGCTAATTTAATAAATTAGCCGAGCTCAAGATCACTATGATGGAACTAGCCTAGTTTGTCAGTCGACTCATTTGAATCATAAGCTAGTCATTTTGGATGTTCCCGAAATAGCTTATTTATAGACTCAGTGCAAGCTTATATGGAGTATAAAGGCTTTGATTTTATGTTTGTTCATCAAGAGTCGTGCACACCAATATAATAAATAGTGTTTCACGAAAACAATTAAGAAAATTTTAATTATAATACCATCAGTATTTTTTTAAAATAATGATATATTGTTGGCGCTAAAACAAAAAATTTTGAGAACTTTACGCTAAACTGTCGTAAGAACACCTCAGACAAGTAAAATTATAAAAGTTATCATATTTTAATATGCCTTTTGTTATTAGTTTAGAGAGAATTCATAATGACAATTCAGAAAAAGGGAAAGTTTATATCTTTATTTTATTTTATGTGAATGCACATTGTGCACTTAAAGTGAGTTATTAAAAACATTTTGCATTTTATTTCTGATACAAAGTTGCAAGACATTGTTAGTGGTATTTAAGTTCAATGTCGTGAGACTATGGCCTGAGAAAAGTTGAATGTTAACTATGTTTCAGAGAACGAAACAAAGCCAAGGTAGAATTTCTCGTTAAAGAATTATATTAAAAGAATTCTCATCATATATACTTCAAAGATGAACTTCGACAGTCTTCTTAACCATAGAATGGATGCTTATTTATAAACTCCACAAGTAAAATGTTGCTCCCAATCTCCTAAAACAGTAAGATTATAGCATGTAATAGCTTTAGCTCCTCCCTAACTCTCAGTTTTTATGTGTCTGTGTGTATACATCCAACAGAGGTTTCCTCACCATCTAAAAATGAAAGCTATGGTGACCCCCAATATTTCCAAATCTAAGGCCCTCCACGAACCTTTTTACTGTTAATTTACCTATCTTTAAGCCTTTCCAAATGGAATCATTTTCAGAAGTCTTAAACCAAGGAATATCAGAGTGAAGTTAGGCACATAAGAGAAGTGAAAAACAGATACAAATGAGAGAAGAAAAAAGGATGAGAAGGGCTGAAAACTCACCCCCAATTATACAAAACATGAGGTATCATGTCTATGCCTGTTCTTGGGTCTAACATGGATTGGAAGCATTCTTCCATAATAGTAAGAGCGACTGCTAACTTAGAGTTGCATTCTGCTTTAAGGGCAAATCTTTGAGCAGAATGAACCTTTTGGTCTTCATGAATGCATCTAAGAAGTATCCAACAAAATCCATCAGTAATATGATTACTGGTTCCCACACGAGAACTAAGACCTGTGTATACCTGCATCCACAAGTAAAACCGCGTTCTTAAGGTACAAATGACAAGTAAATGTATAACTACTGCAGCACTCAGGATAGACAGCTTAACCTTCTAATTAAAACTAATATAAACTGGGTTTTATATTTATTATCTATGCAATCTAGCTAAATCATTCCATAATCTAGCCCAATTGAAAATGACATTAGGTCTCATTTTGGTATATTGACAGAAAGTCTTTCTCAGTAAGAAATTATCCACTTTCTTCAGATTATCCTTGTTGAACTAGAGACTGCAAACAGATATTACAAGAACTGAGACTGAATCACTTTTTACGATTTTGAATATTATTCTTTTCTACTAATAACTTTTTGAAGGACAAGTACATGGCCACTCGACAAAATAATTATATAAATACAATCCATCTTTCTTCTGTTCAGGAAACTATTTATATTGACAGGTTTATTACAGTCCAAGTTATAGAGCAAGGTAAAGCACTGAAGCAGAAAAACTATATTACAGAGTGAAGAGAAGTTAAATGCAAGTAATCATATAAGATGCTTCTTTCCAATGATTAGAAGATTCCTCAATTTCATTCCAAAAAGCATAAATAATTTTTCCAAAACCAACAATTGAATTAGTTGTCAAAACACATGCTCAAACATTTTAGACCATATTAGCAGCAAAGAGAAAAGCCAGAACTCAAATATATATATATATATATATATATATTTGACAAAGGAGAGAACAATATAATAATCATGTAGCTGCAATGGAAAATATGGAAAGAAGAAGAAAACAAGAGGTGCAAGAAAAGGAGCCCCCCATAGCAGAAAGGTATGAGTATGCATTTAGCAAATTAATAAGCTTGGATGGAAGTACCTCTTGACAGCTTCCGCTACATAACCACATATCAGAGGCCAATTCTTCGGATATAGTTTTCTTTTTCAAGCAAGTACCATGATCTGTAGAGAATAGAATTCCCAAATGGATAAGAAACCCAAATTGGTCATAAACAATGATCACAGATTTGAAAATAAATGCCATAAGAACCACCAAACTATCACAAACCACTAAATTGTAAGCCAAGATGTGGTGTTCCTAGTGACTTTCAAATGGATACGAAGGGAAATTAGGATGCCCTGAAATGCAAGAAAATGACAGTAGTCTATCTAGCATCAACAGCTATAAGCAAATGCCTATTTCATTTTATGAAGGGAGATTCTGCAGTAAATTTCCTTTCTTTAAAAAGTAAAACAAATTTTGTCAATTGATACCCTCGGATAAATTGACAAATCTAATCTTATTGTGAAATGAACAATTTATTACAAAGTATATACCAAAATCACAGTAGAAGTCACCTTTTATTAAAAATTCAGAATCATCAAAAATGGTAGTTACACAATAACTTAGGTATCTAGATTTAAAGACAAATCAAATATCTAGATTGTCCAAACAAAAACATGAAGCCTATGCTCCTAAGTTTGATAAATATTACAAGAAAACCACATCCCCATAACAAGCAGCTGCTTTTTGAATCCTAAAAGAATTTTCCAGAATTACTTGGTACACAAATAAGATACGAGTTTTAAATTTAAATTAGTGATAAAATAAACATCTACTTTGACAGGAGAACCTAAAAATCTAACTATATGTACTGAATATCTGGAATGATAAGGAAAAATGTCCAGTTCATAATTTAGCATGTACATTGTTTGTCAAAGATTATGAAGCTATCCATAAGTGCCTGAAACAATTTAAAATTGAGAAAACAATCCAGCTGCAACTTTCAAAGGTAGGGATATTACATTTGTGCTCGCATTGTGAACATTTAAATGCACCAAAGGAACTGGTAGCCTCCTTATCATTGACCAACTCCCCACATATCCAACAGGTGCAGTTTGCGCAATACCAGCTGCCTTCTGGGATCTCCTGAAGTAAAAGAACGATTGGTAAGTTATAGCATCTTAAAGACTAGAACTGGATATGACCTTAAACTCCATTACCCTTATTCACCTAATTCATGAGGAATCGCAAACAGAATACAAACTAAACAATGAGAGATATTTTGAGAACATAGACACCATAGTTAAAACTTAAAACTGGAAAAAGAAATCTGATCCTCATTTTCAATTAATACAAAGGATACGAATACACTAACAAACACAAAAGAGAAGATCCTATTATGATGATGGGGTTAAATTGATCATTTTCACCCACAGAAACCAGAGCAATCAAAGCAACCAAATGGAGAATGCAAGAGTAGCACACATTTTGAGCACCTAAGAAAATAACTAAATTCAAAATCGTCAAAAGGAAATGTCGCCTTTGTGACCATTGTGCTTTCACTCACTTGATTAGATGCATATCAAACTCATGGGAAGTAAAAAAGTTTCAGCATCAGTAACTTTTGCAGCAAAAAAATTGCAGACCAAGACCAAGACCATCAAGGGAGGGGAAGACTGAGCAGCATGATTTACCCAGCCAAAATGAAAGAATCACTACAAAAACCATATATACTGGAAGCACAAACTTAAGAATCCCAGTAAATAAGGAAATTCTTCGTTATTATCTCTAGTACTCGATGCAAGAGAAATGATATGACGCAAAATAATTGCATATCAAGATTAAAATAATTGAAACAAAATCTACAAGGTGTACAGAGAAAACAAGTTTCTTGCAAATCAGCTACAAAGAACGGCCTAAAGAAACAGAAACTACTTGAAATAATATCCTACACTTCCTTTACCTTCTCCAGCCAGAGGGAAAGATGAGATGGATGTTGTAGGAGGAACTAAATGTCTCACAACTTATTTTTGGAATTGGAATTTGCAACAATTATAACCACGTTAAGAAAAAAACTGTCACCCAATTTGACATTTGCAACATCCAAATGCAACAAAAACATCAAAATTAGTGCATTGTAAACCATAGATAACACAAAGAAAATTGTAAAGCATGTTAAGAAAAGCAGCATAAACATGTAACCAAGCAAAAGACTGACCTCTGTAGACAAGCAGGCCTGATGAAAGGTAGAGGGGCAGTTATCACAGCATACCAACTCACCAACATCACCACACAATCCACACGAGTCATCATTTTCATCATCATCATCGGTTCGTACAACCAGGAACCTCCTTTTCCTTAACTTGTATTCATCAGACCATGCTTGCAGCTGACATAGAGTAAAAGGCTTTACAGATTCCATGAAAAGATTTAAACATGGGCGACTCAGCTTGAACCCAGCATGATTCTTAAACTTAGTAACTGAAAGCACCTCACTGCAGCACCTACACATGATGCCATCTTTTGTAACCAGACCATCTTTAATGACAGAATCATCCTTTGGGTTCCGATACTGGATAACATCATTCAAGGAAATGACCCCATTATCCACCAGCCATGATAAAACGGTTCTTTGTCCCATCATTGACCATTTAACAGCAGGGTAATATTTCTCCACTTTGCTTGCATTTCGAGGAAGCAACCTGCAGCTGCCTTTAGGATTTTTGCTCTTTGGTCGACCTCTTGATTTAAGGGTCTTCTTTTTATCAGCAGATTTAGAGGCACCTGCACTACAGTGTTTGTTTTTAAAAATTGCAGACACCAATAAATCATCATCATCAATGAGGCATTTAGTTGATTTCCTTTGGTTGCGTTTACTAGCATCAAGATTATGATGCATCTTCTTTGAATTTGAGCCTTTTCTGTCAACCCTATGCAAGAAACTGTCAGTAGGTGAGGCCTTGCTACAGCTCTGGTTAGTTTCTGTTCTGACAACAAGGTTCTCCTTCACTTCCAATTGTGGTTTGATTTCAGATATTTTTCTGGACTTCCTCTTCTTCTTGATAACATCCTTACTTTTGAACCTTGAGGCTTGAATGCACTGTTCATCCTCCACGCAGAGCTTAGTTTTCCGTGAAGAGTCCAAGGATATAGATTGAGTACAAACCAGTTCATTCTGGATGTATGAAAAATCCATGTGACCAGTTCCAATTTCAACATCAACTAAGTTGCTATCTTGATGAGGGGAATCAGAATCAGATGCGTGTAGCACATTAACATTTCCATCAGAAAAAGAAACATTACAATGGCAACTAAACAATTGCGCTGAAGAACTTTCTGATGGACAAGGTGGTAAGGAAGACATATTCAGGCAGCTTACTTTCTCCTTGCACATTCTACAACACGGATTTTCTGTCCTATTTGCAACACCAGGGAAACGCAGTCCATCTTTCTCAGCTAAATAAATAGTTTCAAATTGCTGACCTTCCACAACCCCATCTGTTTGTTCATCATATTTGGAGAAACTTCTGTCACCAGATTGCTGAATACGGGCATGGTAGTCTCCTTCACAAATGGTCAATGCACTTTGTTGAATGGTCAAAGGAGAAGAACCATGAGTAGTCAACAAATTTCTATCAACAGACTCATTCATTGCACCATCCTCACTTGTCAAGACCATAACATCATCATTTTTCACATTCTTCCTAACTACAAAGCTACTAACAGCTTTAACAGTATCTCCCTTCCTAAGTGAGCGAACCTTCCTTTCAATCAACACAGCATTAACAAACGGATCTAAAAGGCTCCATTGATAAGCCAAAACATTACCAAGATCTGCTTGATCTATTTTCTTCTCAATAATCACCAATACATCTGACAGATCAGACCAAAACTGACTGAAATTAGTCCATTCCCTACAATTGTCTTCCTGCATCAAATTGTATCTATTTGCACATAAAACTTGACCACAGAACCTCCAAGCTTTAGGAAATTCACGGAACAACCTCCCCTCAGGAGATAGATAAATAGTTTCTAAATATTTCCGGCAAGCTCTTTTACGCCTTTCAATTTGCCATCCCATATTTAAAAGCATGCGAAAGGCATGACTCTGGAGAAAAAGGCGAAGATCCTTCTTATAGTCCATCATCAAGGTATCGGATACATCCAATCCAGGTGAATCCAATTCCTTCAAACTTTCCTCAGCCAGAGTAGGCCAGGACTTGTCCGTAAATGTTGAAGGGTTACTAAGCAAAAGCCTGGTGGCAAAACTTTCTTGTGAAACAGGTGAAGAAACCCCTCTACAAATACCGACCTCCTTGTCAGCTTCAGCATTTTTATCACCATTTGCCACCATGCACTTTGGGATAGCCCCATCATGTACATTATTTTCTTCATCCAACTTTGTTTGTTGCTTTGACAGATAGCAATTAGATATAGAACCCTGAGAAGATGATTCAACTATATAAAATTTCATAGTTTTTTCACCTAAGTCTCCATTTTCAGTCAGCATACCAGTGATAATCTCTCCTGGTAGAACAGATGATGTAAAAACTTTTACTGTATGTGATCCAGTGATGGATGGACCATCAACTGAGAGTTTCATTCGTTTTGTACCCGTTATCTGGTCATCGCTTTCTAGTCTTTGCTGAATACAACCTGATGAAGAACCCCTTCCAGAATTCTCATTCATATCAGAATCTTCCACCAATGAACTTTTGGAGGAAGATTGGCTGGTAACAGCTGAATTTTCACTGTTGGAACCAAATGACATATCAGCAATCTTACTATCCTTACACTCAAAATCAACCAACCCATCAACAACATTTCTCCTACTCGGAGCCGCAGTATCTTTTCCAAAGAAAACTTCTTTGAAAATACATTTCTCATTGTGCGACCCCCCAAAGCCATCATTACACAAGTCCTCAGTTTCTGAGCTGAACATTACTACCAGCTGACACAGAAGGTAAAGCTCTCACAATAAAAATTAAATCTCCATCTCAACATTGCAAGAACTTGATAAACTACTGGATAAGTTCAGAAGTATAGCACCCATTTACATAACACAACCTGGGAATTGAGAAAAACGAAATAAATGAAAAAATGAAATTCATACAGTGAGTACATAGCCACAGATGCAACTAACTGGAAAATGCTAGCATGCAGCTGAACTATTAAATAGAACTGCAAGTTTATAATTATTAACCAAACAAATGTAACAAAATAATAGAAATAATTAGATAAAGTTATAAGAGAAAAGAGATGCATATATATACAATGTTGCATCAATCAATGAATTTGCTCCTGTCCACCAGAAACTTGAAACATAAGTAAAGGTTAACTCTCCAATGTAAAGCTCCCCTCCCTCCAAATTGTGAAACTTCACATCAAATGAAAACTTAAGGGAAACCGAAATATGTTGCATGCAAACAAACACAAAAGAGAGAAAACATCTGAAAGATGTCAGCCATGAAATATGTAATGATTAAAACCTCTCAAGCACCGTTTTTCCTGACCTCCCAACCCCATAAAGGAGAAGGAAAGAGAATATGCAGAAGAATGGAGCCTGACAAGCTCAGAAGTATGCTCCAAAGTTCAAACAGCGAGCAAGGAAAAAAGATAACTAAGGCATATACAAAATTAATTGAATTTCCACCAATATGGCAATAATAATATATCAATGATTGAACTAATGAGATACGTAAACCATTTTGATATTCCAAAAGGAAATTATCAATTACGCAAAAGAACTTCATATATCAGTGTAGTAAGTTGAGTGTTGATCATAAAGATGAAAAATGAAACACACATCATGAAACAGAAGTCGTTATTACCACAAATGTTGCGTCAGCTGGTATCATTTCTCAGTTAGCTGTAGCATAAGAGCATAGTGTCGGTTAGCTGTAGCATTACCTAGAGAGATTCTCCTGTTAGTAGATAACTAGCCTTGGGTACAATAACAGAACACCTGATTCACTGGTGATGGATATAGAATATCAATAAGGAAACAATAGAACTTTACCATTATGGTAAAGATGATATACAAAACTATGTAAATACTTAAAAGAACCTTAAACAATAGGAAAACAAGGGTTTAAACTTTCCAGGACAATTTCCTCCAAGTGATATCATAAATCAGACTAATATTTGTTTTGGCTTACATGCATTAATTCCCACAAATTGTCACCAACACTAGCAAAAGAGAGAAATCGTTTATTTGGAGAAAAAAAAATGTACAAACATTGGTTGGTTGTTGAAAGGTCTAAGTTTTGAACCCATTACCCCTATCCACTTCATGACAGTGTTTGGGGTAAAATGTGAAGTAGCGGTTTAAATTATCCAGAACATTAATTTTCTGCCAGTTGTCCTCCAAGTACAAGTTATGTGCGCACATTAATGAGCATTCAAACTGTAAACACGAAATAATGAGATAAAGAATAAAAATCTTAACCTATAAAGCCGATTGATCATAATGAATTCTCAGAAACCCAAAAGAAAGCCCCACAATGCAACTCTCAGATATCAAAGATTTCTATAGCCAGGGTAGTGTAGAAACATTTCCTTTCCCCGTGTAGCTAGTTCCTTCAAACCTGCCCAATTACCATAAATAGCAATTCAGATACAGCTAGATATCAATAACTTCATGCATAGAGCCGTCATTTATCAGCTCATTGCTAATTTTATCCGCTAAAAACCCAAATCAAAAAAAGAAGAATCCATTTGCACGAACCCAGAAATCGATCTTTTATAACGTATCAAATTTCACAGACATTTTCAAATACAGAATCATAAAAACCGCACCAATTACACACAGGAAAACTCAAAAGCTGAGAAGATCTAACAACAATGGTGGGTTTTGGTACCAAAAATAGAGTAAGAGTGAGGAGTAATGTGACGGAGAAAAAAAGGAGGAAGGAACAGAAAAAGAAACCAAACAATTATAGTTTTCCAGGAATGTTCGAGACTTTCCATGCGAATCGAATTTCCAACCAAAACAAAAACAGAAGCACAAGAGAGGAAGAGAGAAGAAAGAAGAAAACTCACCTCAGCAATGCAAAGAGTGATCAACACAGAGAGGGAAACGATGAAGGCAGACATTAATCGGATAGAATTAGGGCACAAAAGCAGCTGAGATGAAATCAGGAAAGATAAAGAGAGAAATGGGGTAAAAAGTGAGTTATATTTAGAGGTAGAAGAAAATTCAAAAAAAAAAAAAAGAAAGGGAAAAGAGGAGTAGCTTTGGAGAAGGAGAAGAGTGATGGTGGGTTTCAGAAAGAAAACAAGGGAAGAGATGGCATAAAGGTTCTTCTCTCTAAAACTACCACCATGTGAGTGTATGTCATGCTGTACGCTTTGTATTGTTTCTCTGCGCTTATCTCTCTCTCTAACTGACTAGCTTTGCTTTGCCTCTCTTTGTCTCTTTGCGTTTTTTTAATTATATTTATTTCTCTTTTTTTTTTTTTTTTTTTTTCAGAACAGTTTTATTTTTTCTAATTTTCGATTTCGTCTCACTTGGAATTGCCTTATAATTACTTTCCCTGCATTACTTTACAGCTTAGCTTAGATTTCTTTTTTGGATTTTATGTAATTTTCAAATTATTAGGATTAATATGGTAACTTATATTGCATTTGTTTCAGTCAAAATTATGAGACATTTCCTTTTTTTTTTAATTGGAAAATATATGTCCAAGTGTATCTTAACTAATTTTTATTTTAACAATCATTGACTGAAAATGCCGATTATTAAGCAAATAAATCTAATAATATCTAAAAAGAAAAAAATAATTGAAAGGCGCCAATTCTTAAGCAAATGAATTTCAAAACTTGTCATTTTCTTAATTTTTTATTTTATGTTAAGTGCATGAGTTCAATGCATGTGGATTTACATACTTATAAAAAGATACGTAGTCACAACATTGTTGCTCATTGAAAAATGTTTAGCGAGTGGATAATTTTTTTTAAATTCAGAGTCCTCATGGAGTTGATGAGAATACGTACACAAGCTTGTTCTTCGTAACAAAGACTTGTCTAATAATGCAATACGATGTTGAAAATTTGGATTTATTAGGAGAAAATTTAACATCTTCGTGGTAAATTCTAATATGAGATTGGATGGTTTAATTTTAATTTGGAAGAAACTACTAGTATTAGACATTGTTGGTTTCACATCACACAGTTAGTTTTTTTTGTAGTTAAAGATACTACTAGTTTAGAGGGGACTGGATATTTATGCTTAAGCAAAGAAAGCGTCAAAATATATGACTTGGCATTAGGGATGTAAACGGGGCGGGACGGAGCGGGGATTGGTAATCCCATCCCCGTTCCCCGGTTACCCGCCTCCGTTGGGGAATGGGTTCCCCGCGGGAATCCCCGTTCCCGTTAAGATTTTTTTTTTTTTTTTTTTGAAATTTTAAATAAAATTCAATTTGGTGCAAAAATAAGTAAAAAAAGCATATTACAGTTTGGAAACCGTTAAATAAATCACTTAATTTTTCTTATAAGAAAGTGATATTTAATTAAAATATTACAACTACTAATATTATTATTTTAAAATAGAGTACATTAATCCAATATACAAAAATTAAATTAGAGGTTTCTAAATTGATAAATTCTATTAAGTGCAAAGGCTAAATTTTAAGTTTTGCACCTAGGCAAAACATTAAATAATACTAATATTATTTATATAAATAAATAATAAAATAAATAAATAAATGAGGATTTAACGGAAATCCTCGTCGGGGACTAAAAGGGGATGGGGACGGGTCAACGGGGCGGGGGAGGTAAATCCCATCCCCATCCTCGTTTAGTAAACGGGGATAAAATTGTCCCCGTCCCCGCCCCGCCCCGCGGAGATTCTAAACGGGGAATCCCCGTCCCCGTTTGGGAGGGCCTCCGTGTCCCCGTTGACAACCCTACTTGGCATTTAAGGGAACATATATATGATATTGATTCTTGTCTTCTTTTTTATGGATTTTAATAAAACTTTATTCGACTTAAAATCGAGAGTTCATGTTAAGAATCATTATGAGTTTCTCGATCTTCCAAAGTTGTACAAAACGGTGTAATTGATTTGATTTAAACTAGAATAGATAAATTTTCAGGCACAATAATTAACGAATGGGAGAGATAATATATGTGAGTGAATTGACACATTTCTATATGGTGAGTAGCGGCAAAAAATATATTCTTCTTTTTTCTAGAGTGGATTATCTTGCCATGGCTAGCTTTTCTCAATTATGTCAACATTTAGGACCATCTTTATATGGTGAGAAGTGGCAAAAAAAAATATATATTCTTATATTTTTTTTACAGTGGATAATCTTGTCATGGCTAGCTAGGGGTGAGCAGAACTAAATCATATTCGAAAACCAAACTGAACTAGAATTAAATAACCCGAACCAAATATAATTTGGTTTCAGTTTGGTTTCAATATATGTAGTATTTTGGGTTTCGGTTCAGGTTCAAGTTTCATTAGTAAATATCGAATATACCTGGCCCAAACAGAAATGTAAAAAGATAGTTAAAAAAAAGTAATAATTGCTGCTATATATTTTTTATGACAATTTCACTTTCACACGCACAACCACAACCCATAAATTACCTTTTTTTACTTAAATTTTTAATCTTTTCTAGTTTTCCTTTGTCTACCACTTGCTCTAATCCTCTTCCACTTTAGTCTCTACTCTCCACCACTCTAGTCACCATCTGTTCATTCCCCCACAGCTACTCATACTAAGTGGCAGAGTTGCAGCCACACACACCTAATGACGGAGTAAAACCGTTGTTGGCGCCTCTGTTGTACTACAACTTCATCTATTCTCTTCATTTCAATTGAAGGTATGAACTATGAAATTCCTTTCATGAACTCTTTTTCTCTTTCTTTTTTTTTTCTTTTTGAATTTGTATAATAAGAGTTAAGAGATTGATGCATTGATTGTTGGAAAACAAAACGATAATCCTTTAAGAACAGCTTTGACTTTGCACACTAAATTGATGTTGTCCTTGAAGAATATTTGCCCACACTAGTTGCTGCTAGAATTATGGTAATATCTTATAGGATTACACAAAATCAATAAAGTGTCTTTATTTCAGCAATAAAATATAGACACCCTCAAGAAAGAAAAGAAGTATATAAGTAAGAAGAGAAGAAAAATTGACAAAAATTAAGTTATTTTTTTACCCCAATTTATCATTCATATATATATAGAAATTGTTTTTTATTTCAAACCATTGTACCTTTTCTCTCATCTCTCATCTTCCTCATCTCTCTGTTTTTTAAGTCTCACTGGTTTATTGCGCTGGCGGAGAAAAGTTTGCCAGAGAAGTTGCGCAGCTGTCCTCGGTGAAAATAATGGTTTACTGATTGCTTATTTCTTTAATTGATTCAATATCTTCAATTTTTTTATATGTTAGAATCTTTATCATCTTCAATTCAAGTTCACCATAGAATCCTTCATAGATACCCAACTAATTAATGCAACCCATAAAACTATTTTCCTTAAACGAACCCAACTACTTTCCTTATCATAATTAAATTTAAACACCTTTCAAATAATGTAATTTCATAAAATCAAAATTAAAGAAACCCTAGCCCTTAATCAAACATTTGGGAATTTTGATTTTTCTACTGCAGAAAAACCTAAAGCAAAGCCATAGGTAATCTTTCCAATTAATCATCACAATCTCAATATTAAAGTTGGGCACAACTCGAAATCTTCAAGCTTTTGAGTATCTTTAAGGTTTGATAGCAAGATAAAGATTTCTCTGATAGTGATGTCGTAGAAGATGAATTCAAGCTTTTTCTGCTTCTACATCATTCTGACCTCGCGAATGATAGTGACTGGATTTTCTAGGGAGTGGCGGCGGCAGCAGTGGAGTAGTCGTGGTGGTCAGAGTTAGGGTGAAGATTAATACAGGTCAAGGAGTTTTGCAAAGAAAAAAGAGAGTGGAATGAAAAAAATATTAATGATAATATATATTTTATACTTTAAAAAATAAATAAATGGAAATATGAGTTTGGACTAAAATACCCTTTGTCATGTCGTTATTTTTTACCAAATTGTCAATAATCCTCTTTTTGATAGTTGATGAAACCACCAAGCACTTTTTTGCCAAAAAAAAGTATCATCCTTGTTTTTTGAAAGCACCATAAACCACAAGGTCTGTTTTTGAAGTTTACCCTTCTTTGTTTTATTCTCTATGCATATTGGGATCTGTATTTTAATCCTGATGTTTAATAAAATAACCACATTAGGAAGATGGACAACTTGTAATAATACTTAATTGTAAATTTTAATCTTAAACCAATAAACTCTAAAAAAAAAATCTCCTCTAATAATTGACTGACATGTTGTGTATTTATGTTGTATTTTCTTAGATGACATTAGAATCCAATCGATCAACTCCAAAATTTGGAATTTATATTGAAGACCTAAGTAAGGATGACGAAGCTACACAATCCGAAAACCCCACTAAATCTAAATTCAAAAATAATGAAGGTGAAGTGCTTTCAGTAAAAATCACCAAGGCACCAATGAAGCCAAGATCAAAGGCATGGGACCATTTCACAAAATTTGAAGATGGAAAACAGAAAAAGAGGTAAATGTAACCATTGTGGTCAAGTTTATCTCTGTGATAGTACGACTAGGACTATTAATCTGAATAGACATATTAGTAAATGTTTGAAAAATCCTGATAATGTAAAATCAAAGCAAACTGAATTATCTTTGAAACCTTTTATATTTTCTAGGGGGGATGATAGTGGGCATGTGTGTTATCTACATGGAAATTTGATCAGCAAGCTTGTAGAGATGTTAAGCAAGATGGCTTATTAAAGAAGAGCTGCCTTTTAGAGTTGTAGAAATAGAAGGTTTTAAAGTTATGATGTCAATTTGTGTTCCTAAATTGAAGGTTCCATCTAGATGGACTACTAGTAGAGACTATGGTCAGATTTATTTAGATGAGAAAATGAAGCTGAAAAATTACTTGAAAAATTATGGCCAGATAATTTCAATTACAACTGATACGTGGACATCTATGCAGAGAATTAATTACATATAAATCACAGCTCATTTCATTAATGATAATTGGCATTTGCAAAATAAAGTGATTAATTTTTGCAATATAAAGTCTCATAAAGGTGATCAGATTGGCATGTCAATAG
Organism: Euphorbia tirucalli; assembly: GCA_039660915.1. Classification (NCBI taxonomy): domain Eukaryota; kingdom Viridiplantae; phylum Streptophyta; class Magnoliopsida; order Malpighiales; family Euphorbiaceae; genus Euphorbia; species Euphorbia tirucalli. Next base: position 46,966,565 of record CM077636.1, read on the forward strand.
AGAATTGTTTATTAGATTGGGAAATAAACAAGTTGTTTACAATAACTGTTAATAATGATTCTTCAAATGATGTTGTTGTGTCCTATTTAAAAAAGAAATTGATAAATTGGGGTTCTGTTATGTCTGATTGTCAACTTATTCATATAAAATGCATGGTTCATATAATTAATCTAGTTGTGCAGGATGGATTAAAAGAAGTTGGTCCATCAATGAAGAAAGTAAAGGCTGCAGTTAAATATATTAGAGTTTCACCTGCTAGACTTAATAGATTTAAGGACTGTGTGCAAAAGGAAAAAAAAGAGTACAAGAGCTCTTTATGCTATAATGTTCCTACTAGGTGGAAATCTACTTATATGGTGTTGTTTACTGCTAAAATGTTTGAGAGTGCATTTGATAGGTATGAAAAATTTGATAGTAACTATAAATTGGACTTGAATAGTGAGGATGAAGATGGAGTGCCTACATTTGATGATTGGGAAATTATGAGAAAAATTTGTGTCATGTTGAAAGTATTTTACAATCTTACATGAGAATTTCGAGTTCGAAGTATGTGATGAGTAATACTTTTTAGGCTGAGGTTAATAGCTTACTTGGTGCAATGTTGTATTGGATCAATGGCGAGGATCAGTAATTGAAAGCCATGAGTATTAGGATGAAGCAAAAGTTTGATAAGTACTGGAGAGATCCAAATAAAATGAACAAACTCATTTGGTTTGCTGCTATTTTTTATCCTCATGAAAAATTTGAATTGATTAACTTTTCTTTGACTGAAATTTATGGCAATGAAAAAGGCTCTACGATTTTCAATGATGTCAATAATGTATTTATTTTGTTGTTGAAAGAATATAAAAAAATGCGTGATCCAAAGGAAGTTGCAAGTGATAGCTGAAATGAGTCACAAATTAAGGTTCATGATTTAAATGAGATGGAGAAGTCACCTAGTAGTCAGTATGATCCTTCAATGCAAATTTTCTATGAAATGCTCAAGAAATAAAGGGGAGATAATGGGAGTAGGAGTAAAAGATCCGAGTTGGACTTATATTTGGATGAGTCTTTAGTGGATCCAGTCAAAGGATTTGACCTTCTAAATTGGTGGAAGTTAAACTCTACAAGAATTCTTATTCTTAGTATTATGGCTCAAGATATATTGGTTGTACCAGATTCTACAATGGCTTTAGAATCAACCTTTAGTATTGGTGGACATGTTCTTGATCCTTAGAAGAGTTCAATGAGTCCTCAGGTAGTAGAAATGTGCACAAGATTGGTTCCGAGTAGCATCACATCATTGGTTTGATGAATAAGACATTAATGATGTGGAGAAACATGAAAAAGATAAATTCATATTACAAATTATTTTGCAAATACATTAAGATTTGCTTGTGAATTTATAATGTTTCTTATCATTATATTTTAAATGTGCAGATTTTATAGCACTGGGAATCGGCAGTGCATGTGTGTCAGCAATAAGCAGTAACAAATACTTTACTTTTTATTTTTATTTTTTTTTCATTTTTTTGTATTTTATGTTATATCATGTGTTTGTATTTGATTGTTATTGAATTTGTAATTTAAAGCTTGATTTTTGGTGATTGTATAATACAAGTTGCATTTGAATTGTTTGTATTCGAGGTTAACTAATTAACTAATTATGGTTTTTTTTTTTTTTTTTTGTTAATTTTCAGGTTCAACTTTGATAAATTAAATTATGAATGGTGAAGGAGAAACATATAAAGTCTAATCATTTTAAATTTTGAACTTTGGACTTTGAAGTAATTTTATTTATTTCTAGGGATTAATGAGTATTAGAATTGAATATTTTGAACTATATAATTTTATTTGTAAACCGTGATGTAGTCAGTAGTGTAGTGTACTAATGTGAGAATTTGTAAGTGCACAATATCGTACCAAGTAATAAAGTGTAAGTAAGGATTGTTCCCACGGAGATTGCTTACTAATTACTAACTATTTTACCAAAACTATAATAAAAGCAAACAACGAATAATGATTGATTGATATTAAACTAAGAATTAAATTTAAAGATAATAAAAACAACTAAAGTAAGATAAGTAGAGAAAATTTAATAAAAGAAACACCTAGGATATTGATTTCATATAGCTCTTTAGCCTAATCAATCAATTGTATATTCAAACAATTTACTTACTCATGCAATGGAGAATGATTTTATGTCAATAATATTCTTTCTCAAGATATATTATTAATGCTAAATATATATCACTAACCGTATCTCTCAATAGTAATTAATAACCTATAGTTAACTCATTAAGTACGAATCATCCGAAAACTTCACATAAGTTCAAATTATATAACTCTCATTCAAATCTAAATTTATGACTTTATTATCTTAGTTCCTATTTCGATAGTATTTCCTCTCGGTACTCTCTACTATTGCAATCCATAAACATGCAATTGGTGATCAAGCAAAAACAAGCATTTAGCAAGATAATAAGATTTGCAAAAATAAAGTAAGAATGCTACAATAACTTCATAAACTAATTAAGTTATACTCCATCAATATCATAGGTAAAGAGAATTTAGCTACTCATAGTATCCAAAACACACAAATAATAAATAAGAAATAAAAACATAAAGAAGAGATGAAAACTCTAAGGTTGGTGTAGACGTCTTCACCGAATCTCTTCACCTTCTCGCCTCCATTTCACTGCTGGAATTCCTCTCAAAAATACAGAATTAAACTAAGTTCGGTGCGAAAGCTCCTTATATAGGAGAAACTAATTAGGAAGATCTACTTAGAAAATGAATCTCTAAATTAATTAACTTAATTAAAACTCTTTCTAATTATAAATTACAACTGGAAAAAGTGTTTAGGAGTCATCCTCTTGTTTAGGACTTTAATTCCAATAGGATAGTTTGAGTTTGGAGAAGAAAAGGTCAATCGAAACTTTGACCCGTAGGTTGACCAGCTGTAGTAAATCTAAGATATCTTCTTCGTTTCAAATTTGATTAGCGCGATTCAAGATGCTTTGGAAAGCTGACGGATAGGCTCATAACTTTGTAGAACAACTCCAAAGCCAAATCAGCATCTAACTATTTCTAAAATCCAAACGAAATTCTGCCTACAATAATTATTCTCCCATCAAAATTCCTAATTAGCCAAAATTCTCCTATTTAACACCTAAAAAGGAGAAATAAAACTAAATAAGAACAAATAAATAAAATACAATGATTAACCTAAAACACTAGAACTAATATTTAAAATGCATAAATTAATGAAAATATATACTACAATAATCCTAAAAATGCGTATATGAAAATGAGTTATCATGTACTAGTTGAAATAGTATGGTTTAATCATGATTTTAATTATGATTTATAATATAATCAATATTTGAAATGTTGGACGAACAGAAATTTAAATTATTATTTATTTTATTTTTTTAAAAAATAGTATTTAAAAAGTTAGGAAATTGAAATTGTCCAGTCTATTTTAAATTTTTAAAAAAGACAATAATACGGGGTTAAATCCGAACCAAACCGAACCCAATCCGAAGTAATTCATTTTGGTTTAACCCAAACCAAATTTAATTTGGTTTCGGTTTGGATTCTATTTTATGTATAATTTGGGTTTTATGATTGGTTTTCGACCTAATCCGACTTTTGCTCACCCCTATGGCTAGCTTTTCTCAATTATGTCAACATTTAGGGATAAAGAATAGATGATTGTGAGAAAGAGAATATTATTTTATATCGAAACCATTTGTAAATTGCATGGAAATAATCAAAAGAACTTGGTAGCCGTCAAACTCGTTCCATTTCAATAATGTTCTAGGAAAAATAAATAAAGTAGTCGAAAGACTTAATTTTTGGAATTTGTTTATAGGTAATGTTATCAAAATCGCACTGGTTTGACCAGTTCAATTGCGAATCAACTATGGATCCGATCGGTGTGATAAAAAATTTTAATTTCTGTGAAAAATCGGATAGAAATGATTTGACCAACTGTTAAGTTGAAATATCAGCCAGTTAAATCGTCAGTTGAACAATTATTTACTAATATTATTGATTTAATAATATTTTAAAAAATAAATACTTTATTAAAGCACCTATTCAAACAGCGAACCAATAATCTTATCGGTTTGTTATACGTTCCGATTATGATAACATTATTTACAGGAGCTTTTCGAATACGCATTGTGATTATAAAAATGATGAATATAAAGGTTGTAGGAATGAAATTAAACGAGGTTAATTTAAGAAAGAGGTTACGTCGGAGCAATGTCTAGAAGTTTGTGATGAAGACAAGAAGACAAAAATACAAAATTGATGACATCACAGTGGATGTTTTGGTTGAAAATATTATTTCTGTTACATATTTATTTAAAATATAAAATATTATATATAGGCACAATAATCTCTTTATTTTTTTATTTGTTATTTTTTGCTTTACTCCTCTGCTTACCTTCAGCAGTATTGCGAGTGCCACAAATTATTTTGATTTTTCATAAATTTCACTAGATTCGTTGTCTCTAGATTTCTAGGGTTTTTTTTTTTTGAAATAATTTACTAGGTTTTTGCGAATCCATAAATATATATATATATATATATATATATATATATATATATATATATATATATATATATATATATATATATATATAAGAGTGAATAAAGGAGCATAGATCAAACCTAAGTAAGCCGTATTCCTGGTGGTAGGCGGGCGGTCAATTTTAATCTCTGCGTGATGAAGATGGAAGAGTATAAGAAGGGGACGATTGAAATAAAAAATTATTTATATTATATATATTTTTTTTTATATTTTAAATAAATAAATTAATGACGTGATGAGGAATATTTTGATCTAAAACTTTATTTTTATTTATTATAAAATAACAAAATATTTTTTTATTAATATTTTTTTCTTCTCTCTCCTCCCTCCAGATTCTGTCTCCTCACTTGCTCTCTTTCTCTTGAGCACTGATGCAATGACAATTCAAGTTCACATTAGGATTCCCAGAGCTCTAAGAAATCAATTTGAAGAGCGTAATTACTGATGAAAATGAAATTTAATCTGGTCAATCCACAAACATGAAGTGGATATGGGAATCAATAAATCCAGGATTAAGGTCAAACCTTTAGCCTCCTGCTCTCATCCTCTCATTGACTAATTAACTCACTGCAAATTTCCCCATTTTTCATTATCCAATCCATCGATAATGAATCTCAACACCGGCAAAAAGCATGGAAGCAAGAATCGTCGCTATTGAAAATTACCCCATTTTTCACCATCAAATCCGACGATAATTCCTTTGAAGACCTTAATCCCAAATTCAACCTTTCTAAAAACAGCAGAAAATCAAGAAATCAAACATCAATCTTCGAGATTTGACATTTATGCAAAAGGCGAAAACTTAAAGCAAGTAAATCTCAACATCGGTCTTGGCAGGATGAATTGCTGCTGTTGATTAGCTTGGATGTGAAAACTGGAGCTTCGTTTGCTCATTAATGGCGGCAATTAAAGAGAGCTTAAAGAGAAATCGTGGGTCGGTGGCGTTTACTTTTGCTTTAAATTGAGAGATGCAAGAAGATGAGAATCGCGTCGAATTGCATATGTTTCCGAGCAATTACGCCGATAAAACCACCAGTCGCCAGTGCCAGCGGAGTTGCAGGAGAGATTGAGCAAGAGTGACAGAGAGAAAGGAGAAAAGTGGGTGAGAAACAGAGGGACAAAAAAAATAATAAAAAATATGTTTTATTCTTTTTAATAAATAAATAAAAGTAAATGTTCAGACCAAAATACCCATCGCGATGTCATCAATTTTAACCAAATTGGCAATAGTCCTCTTTTTGATAACAATGCAAACCAATATATATATATATATGTGCTCTCATTTTGAAAGCACATTAAACTCGGAAACATATGCAATTCGACGCGAATTCTTATTCTTAGTATTATGGCTTGAGATATATTGGTTGTACCAGATTCTACAATGGCTTTAGAATCAACCTTTAGTATTGGTGGACATGTTCTTGATCCTTATAAGAGTTCAATGAGTCCTCAGGTCGTAGAAATGTGCACAAGATTGGTTCCGAGTAGCATCACATCATTGGTTTGATGAATAAGACATTAATGATGTGGAGAAACATGAAAAAGATGAATTCATATTACAAATTATTTTCCAAATACATTAAGATTTGCTTGTGAATTTATAATGTTTCTTATCATTATATTTTAAATGTGCAGATTTTATAGCACTGGGAATCGGCATTGCATGTGTGTCAGCAATAAGCAGTAACAAATACTTTACTTTTTATTTGTTTTTTTTTTTCTTTTTTTTGTATTTTATGTTATATCATGTGTTTGTATTTAATTGTTATTGAATTTGTAATTTAAAGCTTGATTTTTGGTGATTGTATAATACAAGTTGCATTTGAATTGTTTGTATTTGAGGTTAACTAATTAACTAATTATGGTTTTTTTTTTTTTTTTTGTGTTCAATTTTCAGGTTCAACTTTGATAAATTAAATAATGAATGGTGAAGGAGAAACATATAAAGTCTAATCATTTTAAATTTTGAACTTTGGATTTTGAAGTAATTTTATTTATTTCTAGGGATTAATGAGTATTAGAATTGAACATTTTGAACTATATAATTTTATTTGTAAACTGTGATGTAGTCAGTAGTGTAGTGTACTAATGTGAGAATTTGTAAGTGCACAATATCGTACCAAGTAATAAAGTGTAAGTAAGGATTGTTCCCACGGAGATTGCTTACTAATTACTAACTATTTTACCAAAACTATAATAAAAGCAAACAACGATTAATGATTGATTGATATTAAACTAAGAATTAAATTTAAAGATAATAAAAACAACTAAAGTAAGATAAGTAGAGAAAATTTAATAAAAGAAACACCTAGAATATTGATTTCATATAACTCTTTAGCCTAATCAATCTATTGTATATTCAAACAATTTACTTACTCATGTAATGGAGAATGATTTTATGCCAATAATATTCTTTCTCAAGATATATTATTAATGCTAAATATATATCACTAACCGTATCTCTCAATAGTAATTAATAACCTATAGTTAACTCACTAAGCATGAATCATCCGAAAACTCCACATAAGTTCAAATTATATAAATCTTGTTCAAATCTAAATTTATGACTTTATTATCTTAGTTCCTATTTCGATAGTATTTCCTCTCGGTACTCTATACTATTTCAATCTATAAACATGCAATTGGTGATCAAGCAAAAACAAACATTTAGCAAGATTATAAGATTTGCAAAAATAAAGTAAGAATGCTACAATAACTTCATAAACTAATTAAGTTATACTCCATCAATATCATAGGTAAAGAGAATTTAGCTACTCATAGTATCCAAAACACACAAATAAGAAATAAGAAATAAAAACATAAAGAAGAGATGAAAACTCTAAGGTTGGTGTAGACGTCTTCACCGAATCTCTTCACCTTGTCGCCTCCATTTCACTGCTGGAATTCTTCTAAAAAATGCAGAATTAAACTAAGTTCGGTCTCTAAACTATAAAGCGAAAGCTCCTTATATAGGAGAAACTAATTAGGAAGATCTAATTAGAAAATGAATCTCTAAATTAATTAACTTAATTAAAACTCTTTCTAATTATAAATCACTACTGGAAAAAGTGTTTAGGAGTCATCCTCTTGTTTAGGACTTTAACTCCAATAGGATAGTTTGAGTTTGGAGAAGAAAAGGTCAATCGAAACTTTGACCCATAGGTTTCTGACCAGCTGTAGTAAATCTAAGATATCTTTTTGGTTTCAAATTCGATTAGCGCGATTCAAGATGCTTTGGAAAGCTGACGGATAGGCTCACAACTTTGTAGAACAACTCCACAGCCAAATCAGCATCTAACTATTTCTAAAATCCAAACGAAATTCTGCCTATAATAATTATTCTCCCATCAGAATTCCTAATTAGCCAAAATTCTCCTATTTAACACCTAAAAAGGAGAAATAAAACTAAATAAGAACAAATAAATAAAATATAACGATTAACCTAAAACACTAGAACTAATATTTGAAATGCATAAATTAATGAAAATATATACTACAATAATCCTAAAAATGCGTATATGAAAATGAGTTATCATGTACTAGTTGAAATAGTATGGTTTAATCATGATTTTAATTATGATTTATAATATAATCAATATTTGAAATGTTGGACGAACAGAAATTTAAATTATTATTTATTTTATTTTTTTTTAAAATAGTATTTAAAAAGTTAGGAAATTGAAATTGTCCAGTCAATATTTTTTCATATTTTAAATTTTTAAAAAAGACAATAATACGGGTTAAATCCGAACCAAACCGAACCCAATCCGAAGTAATTCATTTTGGTTTAACCCAAACCAAATTTAATTTGGTTTCGGTTTGGATTCTATTTTATGTATAATTTGGGTTTTATGATTGGTTTTCGACCTAATCCGACTTTTGCTCACCCCTATGGCTAGCTTTGCTCAATTATGTCAACATTTAGGGATAAAGAATAGATGATTGTGAGAAAGAGAAGATTATTTTATATCGAAACCATTTGTAAATTGCATGGAAATAATCAAAAGAACTTGGTAGCCGTCAAACTCGTTCCATTTCAATAATGTTCTAGGAAAAATAAATAAAGTAGTAGAAAGACTTAATTTTTGGAATTTGTTTATAGGTAATATTATCAAAATCGCACTGGTTTGACCAGTTCAATTGCGAACCAACTATGGATCCGATCGGTGTGATAAAAAATTTTAATTTCTATGAAAAATCGGACAAAAATGATTTGACCAACGGTTAAGTTGAAAAATCAGCCAGTTAAATCGTCGGTTGAACAATTATTTACTTATATTATTGATTTAATAATATTTTAAAAAATAAATATTTTATTAAAGCACCTATTCGAACAGCGAACCAATAACCTTATCGGTTTGTTATACGTTCCGATTATGATAACATTATTTACAGGAGCTTTTCGAATATGCATCGTGATTATAAAAATGATGAATATAAAGGTTGTAGAAATGAAATTAAACGAGGTTAATTTAAGAAAGAGGTTATCTCGAAGCAATGTCTAGAAGTTTGCGATGAAGACAAGAAGACAAAAATACAAAATTGATGACATCACAGTGGATATTTTGGTTGAAAATATTATTTCTGTTACATATTTATTTAAAATATAAAATACTATATATAGGCACAATAATCTCTTTATTTTTTTATTTGTTATTTTTTGCTTTACTCCTCTGCTTACCTTCAGCAGTACTGCGAGCACCACAAATTATTTTGATTTTTCATAAATTTCACTAGATTCGTTGTCTCTAGATTTCTAGGGTTTTTATTTTTTATTTTTTTTTGAAATAATTTACTTGGTTTTTGCGAATCCATAAATTACATATATATATATATATATCCATAAATTACATATATATATATATATATATATATATATATATATATATATATATATATATATATATATATATATATATATATATAAGAGAGTGAATAAAGGAGCACAGATCAAACCTAAGAAAGCCGCATTGTTGGTGGTAGGCGGGCGGTCAATTTTAATCTCTGCGTGAAGAAGATGGAAGGGTATGAGAAGGGGACGATTGAAATAAAAAATTATTTATATATTATATATATTTTTTTATATTTTAAATAAATAAATTAATGACGTGATGAGGAATATTTTGATCTAAAACTTTACTTTTATTTATTATAAAATAACAAAATATTTTTTTATTAATATTTTTTTCTTCTCTCTCCTTCCTCCAGATTCTGTCTCCTCACTTGCTCTCTTTCTCTTGAGCACTGATGCAATGACCAGGGGCGGAGGGAGGGGGGGCATGGGTAGGCCGTTGCTCCCCCAGCCGCCGGAAAACACCCCTAGTAGGGGTGTTAGGGGTGTTACCGGCGGCCAACGAACAAGAAATCTGGTTTTGGGAGGGCAGATTTGTCCCCCCAAAACCAGAGGAGGATGAAAGCCGTCCTCTTTTTTTTTTTTTTTCGCAGGTAAAACGACGTCGTTTTACCTGCGAAAAAAAAAAAAAAAAGAGGACGGCTTTCGTCCTCCTCTGGTTTTGGGGGGACAAATCTGCCCTCCCAAAACTGGGAGGCAAAACGACGTCGTTTTTGCCTGGAGTTTGAAAAAAAAATTCCAGGCAAAAACGACGTCGTTTTTCCTCCCATGCTGGAACCAAAAAAAATAAAACAAATTGTGTTTTGACCCAGCGGCTCCCTCTTTTCTTCATTCTTTCTCTGTTTCAAATTTCCACCTCCACCACCACCCAACCAACCTCCTCCGCCACTACCTCCTCCGTCCAAGCTGCCGTCGTCTGGTCACGCTCCGCCTCTCCGTCCGTCTGCGTCTGCCGGCTCTCTCTTCAATTAGGTAATTTTTATTTTTCAATTCCTAAATATTTTATATTTCAAACCCTAAATTGAATTGAGATTTCACAAACACAATTAGATTAATTGAGATTGTTATGATGTTAAATTAGGATTAGGAATTGTAAATAATATGTTAGCATTTTTTTATTTTACTATTATTTGAATCAAAAATTTTTTTTTTTCATTAATATGATAAATAGATGAATTAGGGGTTTAGTTATTTAGGGATTCTAATTTAGGGATTGTAATATATTGCTATTGAATGGAATTAATTGTGTCGTTATTGAATTAAATTGAATTAATTATGGGTTTGTTGGCCGGTCGGAAATTTTTAATCGCTGGCCGGAATTTTTTGATCGCCGGCCGGAAAATTTTTAGGGAAATTTTTGCCCCCCCGAAGTTGATGTCCTGGATTCGCCACTGGCAATGACAATTCAAGTTCAAATTAGGATTCCCAGAGCTCTAAGAAATCAATTTGAAGAACGTAATTACTGATGAAAATGAAATTTAATCTGGTCAATCCACAAACATGAAGTGGATATGGGAATCAATTAATCCAGGATTAAGGTCAAACCTTTAGCCTCCTGCTCTCATCCTCTCATTGACTAATTAACTCACTGCAAATTTCCCCATTTTTCATTATCCAATCCATCGATAATGAATCTCAACACCGGCGAAAAGCACGGAAGCAAGAATCGTCGCTATTGAAAATTACCCCATTTTTCACCATCAAATCCGACGATAATTCCTTTGAAGACCTTAATCCCAAATTCAACCTTTCTAAAAACAGCAAAAAATCAAGAAATCAAACATCAATCTTCGAGATTTGACATTTATGCAAAAGGCGAAAACTTAAAGCAAGCAAATCTCAACATCGGTCTTGGCAGGATGAATTGCTGCTGTTGATTAGCTTGGATGTGAAAACTGGAGCTTCGTTTGCTCATTAATGGCGGCAATTAAAGAGAGCTTAAAGAGAAATCGTGGGTCGGTGGCGTTTACTTTTGCTTTAAATTGAGAGATGCAAGAAGATGAGAATCGCGTCGAATTGCATATGTTTCCGAGCAATTACGCCGATAAAACCACCAGTCGCCAGTGCCAGCGGAGTTGCAGGAGAGATTGAGCAAGAGTGACAGAGAGAAAGGAGAAAAGTGGGTGAGAAACAGAGGGACAAAAAAAATAATAAAAAATATGTTTTATTCTTTTTAATAAATAAATAAAAGTAAATGTTCAGACCAAAATACCCATCGCGATGTCATCAATTTTAACCAAATTGGCAATAGTCCTCTTTTTGATAACAATGCAAACCAATATATATATATATATGTGCTCTCATTTTGAAAGCACATTAAACTCGGTCTATTTTTAAAGTTTATTTTTTTATAATGGTGTAAACCACATCTCTTTTTGTAAAATTAAAAAATTGTCATCGTTTTGTAAATGTGTATAATCATAGACTAGTTTATTGAACTTTTTCCTTTTCTAAATTAATACTAAAATTCTACCTATTTCATATTTAACAAGCTTTTTACCTATGCGTTGCGGGTGCATTTTTTTTTATTTTTATATTTTTTTCTATTAAATAATGAACTATTCAATATATTAAGTAGATTTATAATAACTTTTATATATATATATATATATATATATATTTAAAATACTTTAAAAAATACTTCTGCCTTACGATTCAAAATTAAACCATTATTCCCGAGTAATAATGTGATTGTCCATAACGTAAGATTAAAATGTATAACAACAACGATATCTTGGACTCTTATTATATGGAGAATTAATGATTGAATTAAAACAAATTATCTGTTTGTTTATTGGAAATAAAATTTTGTCAGTTTATGTAAAAAAATTCTATAAACTAATAAAGACGAAAAAGATGAATGGAAGTAAAAGTGAAAAAAAAAAAAGAATATTAGTATATATATAATAATTAATGTTCATACTATGCACATTGCAAACCAAATACAAATAAACTATATGAAATAAATAAAGATAAATCACCAATTATATATCTCTTTTGAAGAAGTTGTAAAAGAGATATTCACAATAATATAATTTCGTAGGAAAAAAGATTGGCACAAATACTTCGTATTAAGCTGAAGAAAATCTAGGGAATTGAACCCAATCGAGGGATCACTTTAAAAATGTTCTTAAAATTTTTATTTTGATTTATAAAGTAATTTTCCTTTTCAATTGATTTTATATACGAGAACTATTTTAAATAATTTTATAGAAAAGGTAATTTAAAATACTAAACTTATCTTTGTTTTTAGGTAGAATTATTAAATTGCTTTATTTATTTCTTCTATCACATATTATTTATCAAAAATTTTAAAAGACCTAATACATCTAGAGCAGCCTACAATTGGCTCTAATTATCTACTATCCCTCTCAACTTAAAGGTTATCCACTTAGTCCCCTAAAGTTAACAAAATCGACCCACGTAATTCCTTCCATCTAATGTGGATAGATACGTGAATCAACAAAAAAAAAAAAAATGCATGAGCCACGTTAACAACCAATAAAAATATGACACGTGACATACTAACTCAAATCTTTTAAACCACTCCAAGACTCACCCATATTTTTGACCCTACCTGCCCATCTCTTTATTAACTCTAGTCCTCCACCACCAAAACTATCATTCTTAATGCGTGAGCCACCTTAACAACCAATAAAAATATGACACGTGACATAATAACTCAAATCTTTTGAACCACTCCAAGACTCACACATATCTTTGACCCTACCTGCCCATCTCTTAATCATCGGCACCTCCGTTTCTCTCCAATCACTGTCACCAACTTCATTCTTCTTTCAGACCTTTCTTTCTCAACTTCAAAGTTTATGTTCACTTCTTTCTTGCCCAGCCTTTTTAGGTTCATTTCTTATCTTTCTTGCATATTATTTTACTTTAGCTATGTTTTGTGTTTCATTATGACAACATCTCTTTAAAACCCCTTTTCTCATCCCTGCATATTTCCCTTTTTATTCTTATGATATGATTTTCAACTTTTGGGATTTTTTTGTCATTTTTTACTTTGGTTTAATATTATATTAATTGGGTTTCATTGCTGTTGGATTAGCTTGGAGTTTCTTTGATTTAAGTTATGTTGATAGTTAATTTGTAATGATTTTTATTTTCTACTTTAATTATGTTTGTATCAAGCTTAATTGTTATTTTTTTTCTTTTTTCTTAATGAGTTTTTTTTATTTCTTTTTCATCCCAGTGTAAACGAAAATTTTTTACCGCAGCGGAAGCGAATCGATATACACTTAGAACCCATGATAGGACCGAATTACTTAGACTATAGAAAAAAAAAATAGAATCTACCAGAAAGCTGTTAAATTCATATACATATCATCCCCGCAATAGATTAAATATAAATCTTTTCTAATACGCGAAAGAACTCTACCTTTATGCGCATGGAAACCTACAGAATGAGCATGTGTGCTGGTACCTGAACAATGAGCTGTCCTTTAGCCAAAAACACTTTAGCCAATGATTAACAAAGGCCGAAAATCCTTGCAATAGCAATTTACTGGCCGAAACTTTTCCCTTTTTAATCAGTACTACATTCTTTGGCCAAAACCAATTGCCGTAATTGGGAGAAAAAGTACGAGATTAATCAGTTAGTTTTTGTATTAAAGTAGATTTAGGTTTTTTTATTTTATATATCTTTTATTTTTTAATTTGGATTTTCTAACCATAAAACCCTTAATTTAAAATATAGATAAATTAAAATAATAGCTATTTTAATTCTAATACTACTAACTAAATAATTAAATACTCTTATTTAATTTATTCTTATTTCATTTTTTAATTTATTTACCATATGGTACCAAATTAACAGATTAAAACAAAATATAGTCTCACAGGGTTTATACTATTGGGCTTTAACCATAAAATCCATTAACCTAATTGCTGAAAATAAATATGTAACTCATACATATTCACAGTTTGTGACTAACTCAATCAGACATCTTTTATGTGCGATCTTGTTGGTTCATCCTATGGCGGCACTGGGCCCAAAAACCTTTAGGCTCACAAAATATAAGTGGATTCCAGCAAACCGTTATAACTACCCAAATAAGATGAAAATATCAACCTATTGGAGAGAGAAACCTTGTAGTAAACTTATACATCTCATTTCAATGATATCGGTGTTCTGCAAGAGGCATGGCAATGTCACCTCTTGAGTTGCAAGGAATTCCTTGATTCTGAGTAGACTGAAAAACACAAGCAACTAATCACCTAGTGATTACCTTACTTGGGCATGGCTATGCTTTTCTCAATATCACTCATCAAGTGGCCTGTGATATTTACTCTCAATTAAGAAAGAGACAAGTCCCATCATATCATTCACATCCCTAGCATGATCACTGGCATACCCAACCGTACCCATACTTGGCACCCTGTTAAAGGCCCGTTAGACATAGCACCTAGGTTTGTAGCGATATTAGGTCAAAGGATCCGATATAAGTACTACTAGAGAACCACTTATGACATAGAAACCATATGGTGTTCTCATAGCGAATCGATCCAGTACCATGTAACTTAACATGTACCTATGTTGTTGATTGACATTCCATATCCAATAATCGGTAAGACACCACTATACAACCAAGACACATGCTTGTCTTTTGATAAAATCATTCCTATGACTTTAACAGACTAGGGATAACTTTATAACTGGTGTTCATATCCTACTCATGGCCTTACTATACATGAGTAAAACAACAGTTATTAGATTTTCTTTATTTATAGATTGCACAAGAAATATAATAAACAAGATTATGCCTTTTATTATAACAAATCATCCGGTTACATAATAGAAGGACTGGGGCATACATTAACATTTTTTTCAATAGTGCTTGAATTTGTAATCAACACAAATAGCTAGCAATTAATGCCATGATTTTGGGAAATTGAATGTTATTTATTGACTTGGGGATCAATTTTGATTGTGAGAAGAGAAATGAAAAGTGTGGTGGTGGCAATTGGAGAGGAACGAAGGTAGCGGTAGTGATTAGAAAAGAATGATAGTCAGACTTTCTATGGCACAGGACTGCAGGTTAGGGTGGGTTAATTGAAAAGTGTTAAGTGAGTTGGGTCAAAAAGACGAGTCGGTCTTAAAGTTGTTCCAAATATTTAAGTTAGTATGCCATGCATCACATTTTTATTGGATAAATTCTCCAAAAAAAAGATTTCTAAAAATATTTTAGATACATGGTAGCGAGTGTATAATACTCTCTCTTAGCCTAAATTGATAAAGTCAGATGGAGGAGGTTATGTGGATCGATTTTGTTAACTTGAAAAGGATAAGTGGACAACTTCTAAGTTAAAAGGGGCAGTTGTGAGCGTGGATTTTTTCCAACCTTTATGATGATGATAATTTCTGATTAACCTTTATCTGAAATTGTTCAAAGCACGGCTCGAGGAGGAAAGAACAAACTGTAACGGTGTCGAAACAAACCGAAAATTGCCAAAAATCGAAGTATGGTTTGTCATCATTACAAGAAGGACCGTACGACCCAATTGGAAAGGAGGCACAGCCCAACTTTTGAGGGTTAAGCCATGAAATGAGTTGCTTGCCAAAGATTTGAGGATGAGCAGTACATCTCAGGAGATAGGCCGCATGGCCCAATTTAGAAGGAAGATGGGCTGTACGACCCATGTCTAAAAAAATGGGTTGGCCAAATTGACCCACTTGCAGAATAAAGAATGATTTTTTGAGGCTATGATGTCATTACGGAAAGAATAGATGCATTACAGGAACTTATAAGGAAAAAAACTATCAAATCACACTTACCATCTCAACTCACCACAGCTCTTCTCTGTTGCTTCTTCAACATTTATTTCTTTTCCTGCAACCCAACATCTCCATCACCTCCATTCCAATACTCATCAACTTTCCAAGCTTAAATCTTAGCCAAACTCAACCATTTTCGATACCAAACCACATCCCCATATGTAAAACACCCTGGTTCAAAGCTATACATAGTAGCATTTTGGTTTCCTAGTGAGTTTCGGTTCGTATTCATGAGTTACACCATTTTAAAGCTCCAAGGAACGGTTTCGGATTGTTTCCCAACAACCTGGATAAACAAGCTAAAGGTAATCACTAAGAGGCCATCAAATCCTATCTCATTGCTCTTGCACTGTTTGATTTCTCTATGTTATGCAAAACAAAAAAAGAATTTTGCAGTAAGTTTTAGAATAGGGCCGTACGGCCCATCTTTGAGGGGTTTTGAGCTACATGGCTCATCTTGGCCCATAAGCCGTGTGCTCAAATTTTTTCCTATTTTTTATGAATTTTAATTTTATGTATCTGGAGTGAAAATATCCAATTTCTAAGTCCAATCAATTGCTAGAGCCCTAATGGATCATAAAATTCAAAAGGAGAAAACCCTAAAATGAATTTCTACGTGTTAAAATCACTAAATAAATTTTTTTTTTATCATTAGATCTGGATCTCGAGATCCAAATCTAACCCATTTTCAAACCCCTACAGTACCAGAAATTCATTTCATAAGGATAGCATTTATTTCTGTTATTATTCATTATGCATACATTTTTTATAAAGTGAATATTGGGTGTTTATGCACTTTATTGGTCTAAATTTAATTTCGAAGAATTTTTTTAGACCCGAACGAAAGAGGTTTCTAATAAATCTCTAGACAACTGACCCACATTACCATGTGTGAGTGTTACCTATGGAACGGACGGATTTGAATCGGACTTGAAAACTACCGGAATGTTGCTCGGAGAATCTCAAACGTCCTGAAAACCAAGCTATCCATGATCTGAAATCCCCGAAGAGGTCTCCCTAGTTGTTTCTAAGGTTTAGGGTGCGCGTTCGATTTTCGAAATTTTGCCCTGGCTCTCGTTAGAACCACACGGCTCTAGTACAAACTAGATCTGTACGGCTTTAGTGGTCAAGACAAGTTGCTCTGCAAAGCAGAGCAACTTGCTTGACAAAATGTGGGCAAATTTCAGAAGTCAGGTGGCAGATTGATTGATTGAAATAAGTATGAGAGAGATACAAAGAAAAAGGCGAGAAACCAGAGGGGGAGGCTTCTTTGGAGGGATTTTCTCTAGGGATTCAAAAAAAAAAAGAAGAAAAAAAAAAGAGAAAAAAAGAAAAAGAACACTGAGAGGAAAAGAGAAGGAGAAAAACTGAATGCTGGAGGAGACCTAGACACCAAACCCAAGCCCTTAAATCAATCTCTAAACACTCACAACAAATCCCACAACCTTTGTTCATTGATTGGGGATTGTTTCGGATTCGTTTCGGCTTATTTCGGATCATCGTGGTTTTCGGTCGGTTGAGTTTCCAGAACACATTTCAAGCTTTCAATAAGTTTCTCGACGTTCAAAGCATCAACACAATATCAAGGTAAACTCTGAGAGGCCTTAAACCTGTTTGCATTGCTTTTCCTGTACGTTTTCTTCATTTTACAACTTTCAGAATTGGATTGCCCGAATGGAGTCGTACAGCTGTGTTCATGATGAACAGAGACGCAAGGCTCTGTTCTGCAGGGACAGATTCCCGGTTTGTCCCGATCGGTCGAAAACAGTCCGTTCTCAATTTTAAGCATTCTATTGGATCATTTTCGGCCCAAATTTATTCGTATGTTCAATATTTTGGTTTTGGATTTCTGTACATATAGATATTGGGGTTTTTAGTTTATCTAGGGTTTTATTTCCTGAGTTTCAGGGTTATTTTATCCAAATCGGATCTATAGTCCAGCATTAGCGGACCCCCGAATCCTACGAAATCCCCGAAAATATTAAGAACAATCGAAACAATGTTTTCACAAATGTTTTTGGTGTGTTTATTACTTTTGGACCCTAGATGGATGTTAAAATCAGGAAAACCCGTATGAACGGAATCCCGAGTTTTGGGATAACCGACCCGCTGAAATGTGGAAATTTGCATAAAACTGAGCCAAATGGTTTCCAAAAATTGTTTTCCATTACAAAAAGTTATAGGACGTTTCAAAACCGTTTTCTAGGTCTAACCGGTCCGACCAGTCGGGTCGACCCGATACCCTCTAAATGCATGCCCCCATTTCCTAAATTCTCAAATTTGTCCTATTTGAGTCCTACTCGTGTGTGTAATATAAATTGTGCTAACCCTTTGTTTTGCAGAGTTTATTTTCCTTTTTATTATTTTTACAGTAATTAATAGATTATTCCATGTAAATTAGGCGGTTGTAGTTTTTAGATCCTCGTGTATCATAGGCGCTTGTAAAGTGACGACGAGGGTTTTTATCTTTTATTCGATTGGGTTGTATAATCGGCCTCTACTATTTTCTTGTATATTTTTGAATGTATGCTTTACTTTTCTGCAATTTGTTTTCTGCGTTTTGCTTGAGCACGGGCTAGTAAAATTAAACCAAATTGGGGTTAGAAAAAGATAATAAATTGAATAAATATGGCAATATAAATCATAAATCGAATACAAGCTCGAGGTTAAGTAGGTAAGTTGCCCGAACCCTGAATCTCTAGATTAGGTACAATAGTCTGCGCTCGATAGGAGCTGTACCAGAATTTCCTGGATAAGCTGATCCGGGTGGCGACTCTGTCACTGATCTCGATATTTAGGTTTTGAGGTCTTTAAGTAATAAATCGGGAAAACATTTTCTACAAAACAAGTTTCAAAACAAATAAACGATTTTCCTAAACCAATATAAACTAAACCCGTTTTCCAAAATATCACGAAACCTGTTTTTGAAAACACCCGGTTCGCTTTGCCGCGTTCCGTCCATTTTCGGGTCATCCGCTCACACCATGCTAAATGAAAAAAATATAAATTGGAAAATAGTTTTTTCAAAATTGTTTTCCCCACATCCAAAAATACAGGGCGTTTATAAATTTGTTTTCCAGGTTTAATTGGGTAAATCTGTCGTGTTTTCCCGATTGTCCCCTAAACGTACGCCCTCGAGCTATCTGGATATCTCATTCTGTCAGATCTGAGTCTAATGTGCTTATGTTTATCTGTATCACTAATCTCTGTTTTATAGGTAGATGTATGGTAGGTAGATGAATGCTAGCTTTCTATTTTTTAGAATAATTCGTGTAAATTAGGTGATTGTACCCTTATCCCATTTTTATCAAATGTATCCCCTAGGGTAGTTTATTCTATTTGGTTGTAAATTATTTTTACAAATTTA
Source organism: Euphorbia tirucalli (assembly GCA_039660915.1). Taxonomy (NCBI): domain Eukaryota; kingdom Viridiplantae; phylum Streptophyta; class Magnoliopsida; order Malpighiales; family Euphorbiaceae; genus Euphorbia; species Euphorbia tirucalli. The sequence continues at coordinate 46,986,162 of CM077636.1, forward strand.
TTTATTGCTTTCTGAATTTATTTACGGCATTCTGTGTGAGCATATAGCAAATATCTAGAGTTGAATAATGAATAGGGAATGAAAAAAAAAAGTGTAAATTTTGTATAGTTAAAGCTATTTCATGATGAAGCAGAAATAAGTGATTTGTTCGGACCATAATCTCTATCTTAAAGGTATGGAAATCCTATTCGGCTTGGCTATACCACAATTTTCCGATAAGAGTTGAGTCGGATGGTGGCTCCTGTTAACCTTTAAGGCACAAGGAATTGGTTTCGTACGTTCTTTTATTTTGCCTTAATATTTTTCAAAACCTAAAACCACATTTTCTATTTTAAATATCCAAAAAGCCCTGGCCGGTTCTCACGACCGCATAAGAAAATATATCCAACAGAAGGATTGTCCACTCATAGCAGTAGTTTGGGCCAGGGGCCTCCAAATGTATTGGCCCTTTTAAAAATAGTTATGAGTATTTTTGTAGTTTAGCATGACCACCGAACAAATTTACAGAAATATAAATATATATTTTTATTAGTTTTAATGTACTATTCAAATTTTCTAAATGATGCTGAAGATGGTTTTTTTTATAAACCGTAGCTATTTTTATTGAAATTTTCTTATTCAAAGCTTAGTCATAATTAAGATTCCTCACCCTTCCCTGAGTCTCCTCCCACAAATCCAGTTTGTGTCGTCAACTGCGCTACAACCTGTGGGTTAATTTGTTTATAAATCATTAATTTTTTAATTTCATTAATATATTTAAATTTTATTAAATAATTTTTAATAATTGTTTTGTATTAAATTCAAGAGGTATCATAACATTTGAACCTAGCTACTGTAGAATATGTAAAAAAAATTAAATTTATACTATTTTAATATATTATCTATCTTATATCATAAATTTTCAAGTGGTGGAAATTTAAAGGTAAGATAGGCACATATAACTGTTGGGATTCGTCATTGGAAAAATAATGTAGCGCAGCAGAAAATACACAGTTTAAAATTTCCTAGAATCCGCCTATCGTGTCCAGTTACCATTTATTAGAATAAAAACAATTTAAATCAAGAGAGATTAACTCACCGGATTCGTCTCCTCTGGAGACTGCTGCAGAATCGTTTCTTGAAACTGCGATCTCCAAAGTCTGGTGCACGACCAACTATTAATCGGGAACCAGTGCTAACCGAAGACGCGAAGGAATGGAGGTTTAATGCTGAGATTTTCGGCTGTTTTGGGGCTGCTCTTGGTGGCTGAAATTTTCAGCAATTAATTAGGGTTGAATTAGGTTTTTTCTTCCTTAAGTGTGCTCTTATATACACACCTTGTCTAATTGGGTTTTAATTAGGTTAATTAAACCTAAGCCCACTAGGATTATAATTACATAAATAAATTTTAATTAAAAAGTATATACTATGTAATTTAATTCCATTTGGCTAAATTTAATTACCCCTAAATAAAATTAAATCACATTTAAGTAAATACAATACATGTATTTAATTTTCCTACTTAGGAAAATTATTTAATTAATTGTTTATTTTATGTAATTCAGTTAATTAATAAATTAATTAATTATATTATGTAAACTTATTAATTAATTTAAATTCAACCCAATGTAAATTAATTACCTTGACACAGAATGTCAACTAATTAATTAACGCATTCCTTCCAATGTACATTACATGTACAATTTCTATATGTTTTAGCTCAGTTGATTTATGTGCAAGATCCTATGGGTCTGTCTTTATGTTGGCAGTAGGTCCAAGGCCTACAGGCTGTAAGTGGGTTCTAGCAAACCATTACAGCCCCCAATTAAGACAAAGATGCAGCAGTCTTTAGAAGATACTCACCTGGTAGTAATCTCATAGTGTCCTTTGCCTGACGATATCGATATGAATAAACAAGAGGCATGGTGTCTGTCATCCTTTTCTGTTGTTTATTATATTTCTTGATCTTGAGTTGACTGATTAATCAAATAGGCACCAACTTACTTGAGTATGGCCATACACTTTTCAGTCCCACTCATCAAGTGGCCAATGATATCATCTCGGTGTTACCCGAGTGGCAATTCCATCACTTCATCATCAATATCAACATGTTCACCGGTCCACCCATTCATACCTGTATTTAGCATCCTTTTACAGACCTGTTAGGCATATGTCAAAGTGAACCAGATTCCATATTGATATTATAATGAAATCTGCCTGAGGACAAAAGAGACCTACTCAAGAAAGACCTATGATGCGACAACCATGTGGCTTTCCTGTGCGGATCTATCCAGTCCCATGTCAACGACATGTACCTATATTCATGACTGACTATATAAGTACTATGGCTAGTTAAGAACTGCCATACAGTCATCGAATATACAAGTCTGTGGTTCTATTCATTCTCATGATTAGAACAGACCTGGGGTAGGTTTTATGATTATCAATCAATGGATACTCTACTCATATTATAGCACAATATATAAATAAAACAGATTAATTGCCTTTACTAATGTGACACAAATAATGTATTTATACAATGAGTCTTAATGTATAATATAAAACACAAGAATCCAATGCTCTAATAACTAGGGCACACCAACAATCTCCCACTTGCACTAGTTCCAAGTGGGCATTGCCCTAATTCCTATAGATCTGGTATGACCGTCATGCTGTGTCTGCGGCAGCACTTTGGTCAATGGATCTGCGACATTATTCTTAGTGTCAACCTCTGCAATGATATGTCACCTCTGTTCACAATCTCTCAAATGAGGTGAAACTTTCTAAGCACATGTTTGGATCTCTTGTGTGACCGGGGCTCCTTAGCTTGTGCAATGGCCCCATTGTTGTTACAAAAAACATCAACTGGGTCTAGGATAGCGGGTACTACTCCCAACTCGGTTATGAATTTATTGATCCAAACGACATCCTTTGCAACTTCGCACGCAACTATGTACTCAGCTTCCGTTGTAGAGTCAGCAATGGTGGCCTGCTTTGAGGACCTCTAACTAATAGCACCACCATTCAAGAGAAAAACATAACCAGACTATGACTAGTTCTCATCCTCATCGGTCTCAAAGCTTGCATCAGTGTAACCTGACACTACTAGCTCATCTTGACCTCTATACACTAAGAAAGCATCCTTAGTCTGATTAAGGTACTTCAGGATTGCCTTGACAGCCTTTCAGTGTTCCTCCCCGGGTTCCGACTGGTACCGGCTACTCATACTTAGTGCAAACGCGACATCAGGCCTCGTACATACCATGGAGTACATGATAGATCCAATAGCAGATGCATAAGGGATCTTTTCCATGTTCTCCCGGTCCTTCTTTGTTTTAGGACCATCTTTCTTACTCAGCTTCAACCCATAACGCATAGGCAAGAATCCTTTCTTTGCCTTGTCCATGCTGAATTTTTTCAGAACCTTGTCTATGTACATGGTCTGACTAAGGCCTAGAAGCCCATTGGATCTATCTCTGTAGATCCTGATCCTTAAAATCGTTTCAGCTTTGCCTAAGTCCTTCATTGCGAAGCACCTACTCAACCGCTGCTTAATCCTTTGCAGTGTTGGTCTGTCGCCTCCAATGATAAGGATGTCATCAACATACAGCACTAGGAAGGTGGAAACATTCCCATTAACCATCTTATACACACAGGGCTCATCAGAATTCTGTGTGAAGCCATATTCCATAATGGCCTCATTAAATCTCTGATTCTATGACCTCGATGCTTGCTTCAATCCATAAATGGATCTTTGAAGCTTGCATACCCGGTTTGGATACTTTGGATTGATAAAACCCTCAGGTTGTGCCATGTACACATCCTCGAGTAGCTTTCCATTAAGAAAAGCGGTCTTAACATCTATTTGCCATATCTCATAATCGTACCATGCAGCTATGGCTAGAAGTATCCAAATGGATTTGAGCATAGCAACTGGTGAAAAGGTTTCATCATAGTCAATTCCTTGAACTTGCCTGAATCCTTTTGCCACTAATCGCCCCTTGAAGGTGTTGTTGGCCTTTAACTTGAAACACCACTTGCAACCTATCACTTTAGCACCCGGAGGTGGATCCACCAAGTTCCATACTTGGTTATCGTGCATAGATTACATCTCAGCCTCCATGGCTGCGCCATTGATCTGAGTGTGGGCTTTCAATAGCCTCCTGATAGGTCTTGGGCTCCTCTTGGTCAACAACCATAAGGTCCCCATCATCAGTCACGAGAAAGCCGTACCTCTCTGGCTGATGATGTGTCCTACCAGACCTTCTAAGGTCCTGTGCAACCGGTTCTGGTTCCTCAATTTCTTGAGTAGTTAGATCGGTTCCCGAAGCATCCTTAGCAGTAGCTGCAGGAGTTTGTGAGTCTTGAACTTCTGAAAGTTCAACATTACTCCCACTATCTCTCTTGGAAAGGAATTCCTTCTCCAAGAAGACTGCATTTCTGGCTATGAAAACTTTGTTTTCCACCGGATCATAGAAGTAATAACCCTTTGTTTCCTTAGGGTAACCCACAAACTGGCACTTGACAGATTTGGACTTGAGTTTGCCACTTGTCAATTTCTTAACATGTGCATCACAGCCCCAAATCTTTAAGAAGGAATCATTAGGCTTTCGGCCCTTCCATAGTTCATATGGTGTTCCCTCAACTGCCTTGCTTGGTGTATTATTAAGAATGTAAGCAGCTGTCTCTAAAGCATATCCCCAAAAGGAGACTGCGAGTGTAGCTTGACCCATCATCAAGTGAACCATGTCTAGCAAGGTCCTATTCCTCCTTTCTGACACTCCATTCCACTGGGGTGTACCAGGAGGAGTGAGTTGGGATACAATTCCACATTCTCTTAAAAACGAGTCAAACTCTTGGCTCAAATATTCACCCCCTCGGTCAGATTGATGTGCTTTTATTTTCTTGCCAAGTTGGTTTTCTACTTCATTCTTAAAGTCCTTGAACCTTTAGAAGTCTCAGACTTATGCTTCATCAGATACACGTAACCTTATCTGCTGAAGTCATCCGTGAAGGTGACGAAGTATAGAAAACCAGATCTAGCACTAGTGCTTATTGGGCTGCATACATCGGAATGTATTAGCTCCAATAGCTCTGAGGCTCTTTCAACAGTCTTGCTAAAAGGCACCTTTGTCATCTTGCCTTTTAAACAAGATTCGCATGTGTCATAAGACTGGATGTCAAATGACCGTAGCACTCCACTAGAGTGAAGCCTGGCTATGCGCTTCTCATTTATATGGCCAAGTAGACAATGCCAGATGTAAGTAGGATTAATTTCATTTTGTTTCATCCTTTTAGTATTTATGTTATAGATTGAACTTTCACGTTTTAGATCAAGGATATATAAGCCATTTTCAAGAGATGTTATTCCATAAATAATATTGCCACATTGCATAGAAATTCTACCATGTCCAATATTAAATACGAAACCAGAAATATCCAAAAAAGAAATGGAAATAATATTCCTGCGCATCTCAGGTACAAAATAACAGTTTTTTAGTTCCAAAACAAGTCCACTAGGCATCTCTAAGAAATAATCTCCGATCTTCATGGCCTGAACCCGAGCACCATTTCTGACTCAAAGATCTACTTCTCTAGATCTTAATAATCTCCTATTTCTTAGACTCTACACATTAAAACAAATGTGAGATCCATATCCAGTGTCTAAGACCTAAGATGTAGAAATAGCCAGATTAATCTCAACAACATAAATACCTAAAGTAGCAGTTTTGCCCTTCAGTTGCTCCCTTAGATTTGGACATGAGCTCTTCTAGTGCCCCTTCTCATGACACTCATGGCAGACATCGTCAGGAGAAGCAACCCTTGCTTTAGGTTAGGCCACCACCTTTTTGCCATTAGCCTTGGCCTTTTGGGCCTCAGCCTTGCCCTTAGATTTAGTCTTTCCCTTAGCAATGGACGTATTGCCCTTGTTCACTAGTAATACTTCAGGAGTCTTCTTAAAAGACTGCTCAGTAAGCTTGAGCATGCCATGCAGTTCAACAACCGATTTATCCAACCCTTGCATATAGTAATTCATGATAAACTGGTTGTAAGACTTAGGAAGTGACCCGAGAATAATGTCTGCCGCCAAGTCCTGTGGAACTGGCGAGCTGAGGCGGGCAAGTGTATCAATATACCCCTTCAACTTTAGCACATGAGTGCTAACAGAAGTCCCAGCTGCCATCATAGTCGTGCAAAGTGCCTTAGTTGTCAGGTAACGTTCCTGACGAGCCTGATCTTGGAACATCTTTTTAAGCTGATCCATCATCTCATAAGCATGCTCATCCATGAACTGCTTCTAAAGATCAGAAGCCATGGTACCCAGCATGAGGCACGAGACATCTCGGTCATCCCTCACGTGTCGGTCATACTGCTCCATCATCGCCGTGATAACGCCTCGACCTGCGGGAGGGCTAGCTGGTAAAGAAGCATTCAGTACATACTCCTTGGACTTTTGTCTAAGAACTATTTGTAAGTTCCTAGCCTAGTCCAGGAAGTTAGTCCTTGAAAGTTTCTCCTTCTCCAAGATTGACCTAAGTGAGAGTGAGTTGTTGTTTGTTGCAACCATTTAAATTTCTTAAATGAAATGGGATTATCTATATGGAAGAAATAATTGCTTGAGTTAGAAATAAAGGACTTTTAAGCCAATTCAAATTAATAATCCGATTTTAATTTGTTTGTTGGTGACGTTAATTGGCTGACTTGACCAAGATCCACAACTTATCAATGACTGGCCGAACTAGGGCTCGCTAACCTACCATTGATGCGTTTGGTAGGACAACCTATCCAATCCTTCCATGAAGGACTCTTGGTTTGATGGGCTTATTGACACTTTACCCATCTGTGCTTAGGGCCCCCTCTGAGCTAATGCTACCCATGTTGAGTTAAACCACCATTCACATGTAAATCATACCAAGTATCCTAACCATCGAAGGCCTGCTGAATACTACAATGTACCTAGCTAGGGCATGGCGCATATTGCAGCATCAATGGGAGGAAGAGGTGTGAATATGTGAAGCATTTTTAAACGACTCAATATTTTAATTACCGGATTATAATTAAGTGATACGGCTTAGCATGCATAAATGTGGGTAATAATTTGGTGATCCATACATCCATATAATATGACAAACGCAATAGCATACTTAATTTAAAATAAATGAGATCCTATGGGCCTTTAATTACAACCTAATGAAAAACTAGATATCCTATCTAATTCTTCATGGGCTGGACTTCAATCCTTCTTGGGCTCCCACCATGGGCTTGCTCCATCTGGGCCTTCCTCCATACTTGATGTAATTACAACAATTTTGTAAAATAAAATATATTCTAAAATTACATCAAAATAAAAAAAATGGCACGCATGCCATATTTCCAAAATTAAATTACAACCGATAATAATTTAGGGCCCATAGAACTCAACATCACATTTCAAACAAAGTACCTGTCGTGCACATACATACCAATATGATGCATGATCATGGCATTCCAAATTATAAATATAAATGTCAAGCCAAGTTACTTAAGATGAAATCGCCAATTTTAACAAATGTGACTAAGGCCCATAAAGGCCTAATGGATAACATCATAAATGCAAAATTAAAAATTTTGCTCCCACTTGAATTTGGGTTGTCACAAATTTAAAATTTAGCTCTTCCAATTTTAACCGATGTCACGGTTCTTTGGGCCAATTTCACAAAGTCCATATTCAATTTAATATGCAAACAATTAAATTAAATATGCATGCCAACAAAATAAACAATTTAAATACAAATTAATTTAAAAAAATTTAATTTAATTTGCATTAGGGCCCGGGATAAAAATATACCCGCAAAATCCAAAACCGGACCCAAATTCCGCCGCAGTGCTGCTGTCCCGACGGGGCAGCGGTGCCGCTGCGCGGTAGCAGCAGCAGCCAGCTACTGTGTGGCATACTGCTGGGTGTCACGGGGTCAATCCGTTGACACCGTAGGGCTCTTACGTCTACGTCTAGAAGTAAGCCAGCCAACCCACTTTATGCCTTAGTGCTGCATTAACAATAGATAAGAGGTTAGATCCAAGGGCGACATTCATTTAAACTAGCCCCGGAGGCCATGCCACACGCTATACATCAGATATCGGTATATGAGATCGGGATAAATAACGATGAGCATCCATCCACACACACAAACAAGCATACACAAGACAAATGTGAAAAGTGATGCGTAAGGCTTTCATTCATATAGCAATAGCAAGTACATCAAACAAGTTCCCACCCATAGTAGTAGGGGTTCCCACTATGGATGGGGCAATCACAAGCACCCACATATGGCTGACATTGGTTGAGACCTGCCACACCCCCTATAGTAGTCCTTATACCAACTTCAGGGTTGGGAGGAACAACCATTACAATGTCTCACTTATCACACTTTTACTATTCATGCTACTATTTATGCTACTATTACAAAGTATTTCCCCCCCTTTACACCCTCCCCCACTCAGAGGGTTGACGTCCTTGTCGACCTTGTCTTCTTAAATTCTTCAATCTTCTGCTTGAAGGGTTGTAGGTCATCTTTTTTCTCCCAGCAGGTTTCTTCTTCTCCTTCTGCTCTCCATTGAAGGAGGTACTTCTTGTAGGTTCGCTTGGTGGTTGATGCCATGCGATCTGCTAAAATCTCCTCTACTTCTCTGCTGGCTGGTGCTTTCGTCGTGATTGCTAGTCTTGTGCTCCTGTTTTGCTTATCGTTGATGGGGTCCGGATGATACTGGTCCTACCTTCTTGATGGCTGGGACCGGTCCTTCGTATTTCCTCACCAGCCTGTTGTCTCTGTTGCGAAAGAATCGTAGTTGCTCTGGCAGAAGTTTCACCAACACCAAGTCACCAGCTTTGAACTCCATTAGTCGACAATCTGTATCAGCCCATTTCTTCATCCGCTTGGATGCTTTCTCCAAACGTGCTCTCGCTATCTCCTCGTTCTGCTTCCATTCCTTTGTGAAAAGATATGCTTTGGGATTTTTGCCTTTGTAAGGCATCTCAATGGAATGGGGCACCAAGGGCTGCTGACCTGTCACAATTTCAAAAAGGGTTTTATTAGCAGTAAAGGACTTCTGGCTGTTAAAGCAAAACTGGGCAACATCTAGGAGGGATGCCCAGTTCCGCTGGTTAGCACTGACAAAGTGCCGTAAATACTCCTAAAGCATGCTGTTGCATCTCTCAGTCTGGCCATCTGACTGAGGATGATAGTTAGTGGACATGTTGAAGTTGCTCCATAACAAACGAAAACGCTCTGTCCAAAAGCTCCCAAAAAATCGCCCGTCCTGATCACTGACAATATTCTTCAGAAGACCCCAGTATTTGACCACATATTTGAAGAAGGCCCTGGTCGTAGTTTCTGCTGAACTATACTTCGGCATAGGGATAAAGGTTCCATACTTGGAGAACCTGTCAACAACCACCAGAATGGAATCAAATTCTTCAACCCTGGGTAACCCCGTGATGAAGTCCATCGACACACTCTCCTAGGGGCGTTGGGGTATTGGAAGTGGTTGAAGTAGCCTGGCAGATTTTCATCTCTCGACTTTATCTTGTTGACATACTAAGCACGTCTTAGTGTACTCCTTCACTTCTTCTTCCATTTTGGGCCAGTAGTAGTGCTGCTGAAGCAAAGCCAACATCCGATGCCACCCTGGATGTCCCGCCCAGAGGGTATCATGACATTCCCACATCAACATTTTCCTCAAATTGGCTTTCTTCGGCACGTACACTCTTTGATTGGTGGTCATTAATAGTTCATCATCGATCCAAAACTACCTAGTCTTCCCCTGCTTCACCAGGTTCATTATTGTCACTGCCTGGGGGTCTTTTGATAGCTTCTCCCTGATAAACTGTAGCACAGAGGTTGATAGCTGGCTACTAGATAAATGGGCTATCTGCTTTAAGACTGCCAGTTCTACCTTACGACTCAGCACATCAGCCACCTGATTTGACTTCCCTGTGTGGTACTCCAGTACAAAATCGAACTCTGCCAAAAATTCCTGTCAACGAACTTGCTACCGGGACAAAGTCTGTTGGGTAAGGAAGTGGCTCACCGCTGCATTGTCCGTCTTCAACATAAACCTAGATCCCAGCAAATAATGTCTCCAAACTCGTAAGCAGTGAACGACAGCTAACAACTCTTTCTCATGCATCGAATACCGTCGTTTAGCATCGTTCAATTTTCAGCTTTCAAAGGCGATCAGGTGTCCATCCTGTATAATGACTCCCCCCAAAGCAAAGTCTGAGGCATCTGTCTAAAGTTCGAACGGTTTGGACATGTCAGGCAGGGCGAGTATTGGTTCTTCTAGAATCGCCTTCTTTAACTTCTTAAAAGCTTCTTCGCATTCTTCTGTCTAAAGCCATTTCCTCTCTTTCTTCAACAAGTCAGTGAGTGGGATAATCTTTCGTGAGTACCCCTCAACAAATCTCTTCTAGTAATTGGCCAACTCCAAAAAGGATCTTAATTCTAGAACATTCCTATGTGTCTACCATTCTGAAATAGCTTTCACCTTAGCCTGATCCATACGTATCCCGCCTTGCTCAATCACGTGGCCAAGAAACTTGATACTTGTCTGCCCAAAAGCGCACTTCTCTTTCTTTAGGAAGAGTTGGTTCTCCCTTAACTTTATAAACCTAGCTTCAAGTGTTCTTTGTGTTCCTCCAGAGTGGCGCTGTATACCATGATATCATTTAGATATACCACTACGAATTGATCTAGGTAGTCTCTGAATACCTAGTTCATGAGAGTGTAAAAAGTAGCTGGAGCATTTGTTAGTCCAAAAGGCATGACCAAGAATTCAAAGGAACCATACCAGGTGACACAGGTGGTTTTGAACATATCTTCCTCCTTCACGCGCACTTGGTAGTACCCCGAGCACAAATCAAGCTTAGTGAAGTATTCTACCCCACTAAGTTGATCGAACAAGTCTGCTACTAGAGGGATAGGATACTTGTTACGCACCGTGATCTTATTGAGGGCTCTGTAGTCTACGTATAGTCTCAGACTTCCATCTGCCTTCTTCTGAAATAATGCTAGAGCACCAAAGGGAGAGTTCGAAGGTCGAATAAATCCCGCCTCTAAAAGTTCACCCAACTGCTTCCGTAGTTCTGCCAACTCGGGAGGGGCCATTATGCAAGGAGCCCTTACCGGTGGCTTCATTCCTGGAAGCAACTGTATCTCATAATCTACTCCCCTCTTTAGTGGCAAAGTCTTCGGCAAAGTTTTCGGCATGATGTCCTAGAACTCCCACATCACTTCTTCAAGCATTTTGGGAATGCTAGCATCCTCGGCTGAACGACTAACTAGTGGAACCACCACATTAGATCTTTCCCCCTTCTTCACTCCTTTCTTGAACTGGAGCACCAAAATGCACTTCTTCTCACATATGGGACTCATGGTTACTGGTGCAACACAGGGGTTCTGGTTCATAAAGAGGAGGCAACTCGCGGAGTCCATTGGAACTGCGAAACTCTCCTTCAAGAAGTCCATACCCAGAACCACGTCGAAGTCATCCATTGGCACCACTGTAAAGTCTATCATGCCAAACCAGGGTCCCAACTTGTAAGATACGTTCTGTACTGCTCCCAATATCTCTCGGGCAGGAGAGTTAACCGCTTTGATCTTTCCAGCTTCTTTTCTGATGGTTAAACCTAGCCGAGAGGATTCAGCTCCTGACATAAAGTTGTCAGTGGCCCCTGTGTCTATCATGGCCCTGGTGGCCTTCCCATTGATAGTCAACTCTACATACATCAGCCCCTTCTCTCTCCTTTGACTCGTGGCCTTCACCTGCTTCTCCAGGGTTGAGAGGAACCGTAAGGATCCCATGGCCAAAGGTTCCAACCCTTCAGGTCCTGCATCGACTTTATGTTCCTCTTCAGTCAGCTCCAAAACTAGAGCATTGACAGCACTTTGATGTGGGCACTCCGCCATCCGATGTAGCCCCTTGCATATAAAACAAGAGATGTTCCAGACTCCAAAAGTAGCTTGCCTAGATGGAAAGTTCTTCGGAGGGCCACCTGATTCATTATTGAATGGGGTATTTCTCCTTTCACCCCAACTTCAATGGTTACTCCCCTCCGAGAATGAAGTCAGACGCCCTCTTGTCAAGGAACTGCTACGTTCACCTCCTGCCCCCAGCGGCTTTGTCCATTTGCTCGGTCTAGTCTCAAACCCAGAGTTGGGAGGTTGCTTCTGCTTTCCAAGATTATCCGAGAAGTCATCTAAACTCTCCGCTACCATAATGGTAGTAGCATGATCTCTGATGTTCCATCTATTTACCTTATTCTTTACCCATGGCTTCAACCCCTTTATGAAGTGATACAACTTGTCGTACTTATGCATCTCAGGGAATTCCAAGATAAGCTTCTGATAAGCTCTAACATAATCTCGGATGGAACCCGTTTGTTGGAGTTCCTCAAGTTGACGTCTGGCCACATGGTGAACATTCTCAGGATAAAAATGGGCTTTGAACTCCTTCTTAAACTCATCCCAGGTGGTGATTGTTGCCAAAGAAGCTTTGTGGCACCACCACAACTTGGCGTCACCCTCGAGGTACATCGGGATTAACTCAAGGCGATGGGCATCAGTTCAGGCCCTGGTTGCATTGAAGAAGGCTTCTACATCAAAGAGAAAGTTCTCAACTTCACTCGCGTCCCTCACTCCATCATAAGACTTCGGGTCTTTCACCTTATATTTAGAGGAATCCTGGGCCTTCAACTCTCCTCGCCCGTAAAGGTCAGTTAGCATATTGACCTTGAGCTTCACCTCATTGACTTCTCCCTTTATGCTGCTGTATTCTTCGATCGTCTCGGCTTGGAACCGTTTAACCACCTCGCATAACTCTTTATGCTTGATTTGGAGTTTCTCTACTGCCTACGTGATGTGTAGATTACTCAATTTCTCATTCAAATCTACCATCTCTTCAGTATTGTAAGTACCAACACCTCGGGATGTCCCTATCTCAAGGGTCTGATCCCTTCGGCCGGACTTCTTAGCCATCATCTCTCAAATGGCAGCAAAATTTGTCACCACAAATTCAAAAACGTCAAGATTGGCCATCACAGCCCGAAAGACATCTGCCTTCTCGTTCAAGGCTTTGATCAACTCACTTTGTTCATTCTTGGCTTCTTCCACTTCGCTCGGACAAATGTCCCTACATTTTCACGAAGGTCTCAGACATCATTGTAGAGCATTTTAACTACCCCTAGTGATTCCTCAACCCTTTTCCTATATTCGAATACCGTAGCCGCAAGACGTTCCAGAACTATTTCAGCCCACTGTCTCTCCAGGGCCTCGATGCGCTTTAAAGCATAATGGTTTGACACCTTGCTTCTCTCCAAATTGAACCTGGCTCTGATACCAAATGTCACGGGGTCAATCCGTTGACACCGTAAGGCGCTTACATCTACATCTAGAAGTAAGCTAGCCAACCCACTTTATGTCTTAAGCCTGCATTAACAATAGATAAGAGGTTAGATCCAAGGGTGACATTCGTTTAAACTAGGGCCGAAGGCCACGCCACACGCTATAGATCAGATATCGGTGCATGAGATCGGGATAAATAACGATGAGCATCCATCCACACACACACATACAAGCATGCACAAGACAAATGTGATGTGCAAGGCTTTCATTCATATAGCAATAGCAAGTACATCAAGCAAGTTCCTACCTATAGTAGTAGGGGGTCCTACTACGGATGGGGCAATCACAAGCACCCACGTGCGGCTGACGTTGGTTGAGACCTGCCACACCCCCCTTATAGTAGTCCTTACCAACTTCAGGGTTGGGAGGAACAACCATTACAATGTCTCACCTATCACACTTTTACTATTTATGCTACTATTACAAAGTATTCCCCCCCCCCCCCTTTTACACTGGGCAGCATGCTATGCAGCAGCTGCTGTAGAATGGGATGATGGAATCACAAAATTGCGATTCAATCTGCCCAAACTTTTTTTTTCTCTTACATCTTACAAAAAAAGATTCCAGCCATAGGAAAAATAAATAACCAATAAAGAAAATACAATTTTAGATTGAAACCAATTGGGGAAAAAAATCAAAAACCCCAAACAACAATTCTAGGGTTCATCCAAAAACAAAACCAATTGAGTAAATCCTTAAAATCACAAACTTGAAACCCATTCTTTCTTTAAGAACGCTTTTAAGAACCAATTCCAATCAATCTAATGGACAAAACCTAGGCTCTGATACCACTGTTGGGATTCGTCATTTGAAAAATAACGTGACGCAGCGAAAAATACATCATTTTCCACCTATCGTGTCCAATTACCATTGATTAGAATAAAAACAATTTGAATCAAGAGAGATTAACTCAATGGATTTGTCTCCTCTAGAAACTTTTGCAGAATCGTTTCTTGAAACTGCGATCTCCAAAGTATGGTGCACGACCAACTATTGAGCTAGAACCGGTGCTAGCCGAAGACGAGAAGGAATGGAGGTTTAATGCTGGGATTTTCGGCTGTTTTAGGGCTGTTCTTGGTGGCTGAAATTTCCAGCAATTAATTAGGGTTGAATTAGGTGTTTCTTCCTTAAGTGTGCCCTTATATAGACACCTTGTCTAATTGGGTTTTAATTAGGTTAATTAAACCCAAACCCACTAGGATTATAATTACATAAATAAACTTTAATTGAAAAGTATATACTATATAATTTAATTCCTTTTGGCTAAATTTAATTACCCCTAAATAAAATTAAATCACACTTAAGTAAATACAATACATGTATTTAATTTTTCTACTTAGGAAAATTATTTAATTAATTGTTTACTTTATGTAATTCAATTAATTAATTAATTAATTACATTACATTATGTAAACTTATTAATTAAATTAAATTCAACCAAATGTTAATTAATTACCTTGACACCGAATGTCAACTAATTAATTAACGCATTCCTTCCAATGTACATTACATGTACAATTTCTATATGTTCCAGCTCAGTTGATCTATGTGCATGATCCTATGGGTCTATTTTTATGTTGGCAGTAGGCCCAAGGCCCATAGACTATAAGTGGGTTCTAGCAAACCATTACAGCCCCTAATTAAGACAGAGATGCAGCAGTCTTTTGAAGACACTCACCCGGTAGTAATCTCATAGTGTCCTTTGCCTAACGATATCGATATGAATAAACAAGAGGCATGGTGTCTGTCATCATCTTCTGTTGTTTATTATATTTCTTGATCTTGAGTTGACTGATTAATCAAATAAGCACCCACTTACTTGGGTATGGTGTCACACCCAGCCCCGACCGGCCGCAGCGTGACGGTGAGGCACTACTTTGGCGGGCGCCTAAGCCAAGGTAGTGTCTCACAAAAAAAAAATAAAATAATGATAATGAATAAAGAGTCAAAAGAGAAGTACATAATTTAAGTTCTAGATTTCATACTAAAAATGGATGTTGGAATTGAAATGTTTTGGTATCCATCTAGAGTGATTCGGTTTGGTGGTTTTATTTGAAGACCATATCTAGTGAGAGATATGGCCTGTGTACACAGTTTAAAGACCTAATCGGGTATGGCAAAGAAGTGTTGGGTAAGACCATGCGGGATTAGGCAATGTAAGAGATATCTCGACTCTATTGTGATTAATGATTATGATTTGATGGGGATGAACTCTAGATTGGATACAATTTGTTTTGGAATGGATGATTTGGAATTAACTATGTGTTTCTTATGATTTGGGAATTTGATGAAACGATATAATTTTATTTCTATTTATGTGGTAAGATGTTTTTGCAATACATCATTGTTGGATGAAAACATTTGTTGGATTTTGGTATTTTATACATCGTTGTCGGATAAAAAAAAACATTTGTTAAGCTTGATTAAAAATAGTTGATTTTGGTAAAAGCAAATATATACATATATAGCTATTTTGAGTAGGATTATTTTATGTAGTTGACAATTGCTTATTGAGATTTTTGTCTCATTTTTCTTTAAATGTTTTTATTGTTTTTTAGGCGAAGAGGAAGTAGGTACCGAGGAGGGTACTATTCGCTAGGGGAGGTTCGGAAGTGGCCACGGATTGTCAGTCGTCACTAGGGTATTGCATTGCATGATGAGCATGAATCTATTACTTTTGTTTTGTATGAACGTTATTTCCAAAAAAGTTATTCTGGATTGCATAGGACACGGATGTGACATATGGCCATACACTTATCAGTCTCACTAATCAATTAGCCAATGATATCATCTCGGTGTTACTCGAGTGGCAATTCCATCACTTCATCATCAATATCAATATGTTCACCAGTTCACCCAATCATACTCGTATTTAGCATCCTTTTACAGACCTGTTAGGCGTATGTCAAAGTGAACCAGTATCCATATTGATATTATAATGAAATCTGGTCTGAGGACAAAAGAGACCTACTCAAGAAAGACCTATGACGCGATAACCATGTGGCTTTCTTGTACGGATCGATTAAGTCCCATGTCAACGACATGTACCTATATTCATGACTGACTATACAAGTACTATGGCTAGTTAAGAACTGCCATACAGTCATCAAATATACAAGTCTGTGCTTCTATTCTTTCCCACGATTAGAACAGACCTGAGATAGGTTTTATGATTATCAATCAATGGATACTCTACTCATATTATAGCACAAGATATAAATGAAATAGATTAATTGCCTTTATTAATGTGACACAAATAATATATTCATACAATGAGTCTTAATGTATAATACAAAACACAAGAATCCAATGCCCTAAGAACTAGGGCGCACCAACAATAACACATTTTTTTCTTTTTCTCTTGTATATATAGTAAATTAAACACAATTATTCTTAGAATAATAAGTTATATATATATATATATATATATATATATATATATATATATATATATATATTAACAAACTCAAAAAGCTACATTAAAAAAATTTATATTTATGTGTAAAAGTATAATCAACAAATATATTAGAACACACTATTATAACTTTTTCACGCGGTACATATTAGATTAATTATTAATATGGCTAAAACTTTCAAGCCTCATGCACAAAAGCGAACTTCTAACGTGAAAGAGGTGCAAATCACAACATGGGTCACTCTCCAAGATTAACATGACAAGCTTCAAAATTATACACTTAAGGCTGAAACTTTGAGATAGCAGAACTACAATTGCCCATATAATGTAGAGAAAAACAAAAGGTTTTAAGAAAAGAAAATAATTTTTTGGTGTGTGTAAAAATGAAAGAATCAAACTCTTTTTTATAGTGAATATTTCAAAATAAGTTACAAAATCATTAAAGAGGTAAGTTACAAAACATTTAAAGTTTTGTAATCACCATAATGAACTTAATGCATTTTGCATAAATGAATTAATTTATTGATTGGTTGTAAAGAGAGAATCAATATGTTTATTAATTTATTTGTTTTGGATTCTTGAATGATAATTTAGGGGAAAAATGCTCAAAATTCAAAAAAATAGATACATAGGCTAGAACCAATTTAAGAAATTTCAAGTAGAGTGAGAATATATATATATATATATTCCTCAACCTGTCCAAACCAATAGACTACTTCTCAACCAAATTCTGAATTAAAATAAATAACTCAATACCAAGATGGAAAAGTTAAGCTTTCATTCCACTGTCATTCCATTAGCAGTAGGTATTTAGATAATTCCTCGGTCTCCGATACCATAGACTTTGGAAGAATATCAAAATTACCTTTTTTTATAAATGTACCTATGTAACTCCTGTTAGGCATTCAATTTCTGGAATCTTGAATACTGTTTTAACAGGAGTAAATAATACTTCTGATTTACCTAGGGTTGTTTATACAAAACCAAATAAAGCTGAAAGTTCAAGAACCCATGCTTAAATTTAAGAATCACAAGAAGCCCAAAACTTATAAAATCAATTCGAAGACTTAGAAATGACTACAAGCCAAACGTTTTCAGCTGTCATAGGAAATGTTTAAAATGAATTAAATGTTATTTTAAATTCAAATAAACAAATAAAATGCTGGATGATGATTTCTAATGTGAAAGTACTTGAAAGAGATTATGGTTTTTTAAAAAATTTTATTGATTCTAGAAAATTAATTCAAGAAGAGTTTTATAAATTTGTCGAACAAAATCAGGTCTATATTTTATTTTTTGATTGGTTTGAAATTTATGCTTCAAATTTAATTGATTATCCTTGTAAAAATTCTCTAAATCCTATTACCCTTAGAAATAAAGCACCCGAGTGGAAGCTCTTAGATGGTAGAAAAATCCAATCACACCATCCACCTCTTAAAGGAATAAAGTTAGAGGTTAGTAACAAAACATTGAAGCTTTTCCTTGTAAGGCAATACAAGAAAATGACAAAATAAATATAAAAAATATGGTCCTTCAAAATAATTACACCAATACTCATATCAACTCTATAGGGAAATAGTTAGATAGAATACATAAACAACTTTACAAACAACCAATTCCAGTAGAAGATTCCCCTAAAACTTTACAAAAACAAAAATCCAAAATCCTATTTTTAAGCCTTTTCAGATGATAAAACAAAGCTAAAAAAAACATCCAGATAACAAATCTGAGTATATTAAAGCCATTCGAGATCAATTAAGTAGGATAACACCCTCATCTAGTCATTCAAACCAAAACTCTAGCCAAGTGTTTCCGGACACCCCAATTTTTAGCTCTCCCGTAGTTAATGCTATAACCCAAGATTTTAAAAATGATGATTTCTTAGAACAATTTTAGGAACAAACACCACAACTTAATAAACTTAATTGGTCAAGAACTCCTCAGGAAAGGCTACAAATCATGCCTGCTCCAAATATTCAAAATGCCAACCGTTATCTCAATCTCGATTTAATGTCTCTTTTGTCTATGATTGGAATATTGATGGAATGTCTAAAATTGAAATCCTTGGTCTTCCCCATCAGATGACCATGGCAGGCACTGCTTATAAAACGCAACCTGATAACGAATATAAAACTATTTCTAAAATCCTAATAGCAGGATTCTCAAGACAACCAATTGGTTGGTGGGGTTACTATTTCACCAGACAACAACAAGAAGAAATTTTAGAAGCCGTAAAAGTAGATGAAAATGATGAACCGATTATAGATGATGAAGGAAACCTAATTCAGAATGCTGTAACAACTTTAATTCTTACAATTTTCCTTCATTTCATAAGAGATTCTTCACATTTGAAAGATAAAAATGAACTTTTATTAAGTTTAAAATGTAAAAAATTAAGTGACTTTTAATGGTATAAAAATACTTTCTTGATTAGAGTTATGCTTAGAGAAGATTCAAAGCAACCTTTTTGGAAAGAAAAGTTTTTGGCTGGTTTACCTACGCAACTAGGTGAAGGTTAGGAATAAAATTAAAGAGACTCATGGGCACCAAATCCCTTACCATAAATTCACTTACGGTGAACTAATTAGTTTAACCCAACAAAAAGGATTAAAAGCTTGTCAGGAAATGAAATTGCAAAAACATGTAAAATGGGAATTAAAGAAAACTAGAACTGAACTAGGATCTTTTTGTAAACAATTTGATATTAACATAAATAATCCCTCCACATCATGCACTAAAAACTTTAGTTGAAACACTAGGAAAGATATCCATAAAAAATCAAAGAAATACAACAAAAAATACCACAAACCCCAAGAAGGCTATTATAAAAAATCTCACTACAGGAAACCTAGAAGAAAAAAAAAACAAATACAAGAATAAAGAAAATAGGTACAAAGATGTTACTTGCAAAAAAGGACATACATCAAAATATTGTAAATTTAACAGAAAACTTCAAGAACTATAATTAGATGATGATATAACTAATAAATCTCAAATATTCTTCTCGATTCTTTTTCTGATTCTTCTAGTTCTGATTTCGAAAATCTTTCTTTTATTTCTTCTGAAAATAATAAAGAACTTCAAATAGACGAAATTATTGCAACTAGATCTACGAGCTTTTTTGAAAGTAATGTTTTAACTAGAGAACAAAATACAACTCTCGATATTATAAATAACATAAAAGACCCTGAACTCGAGAGAGAATTTTTAGAAAAAACTTTTAAAATCTGTTGAAAAACAAGAAGAGAAAAGAGAAGAAAAGAAAAGTGAGAAGCTTTCCATTCTATCCAATACAAATAAAGGACCTTATGATCTTACAAAAATCTTAAACAAAGGAAAAAAACCCCTTTCACACAAGGATACCTTTATCCAAGAATTACAAAGAGAAATGAAAGAAGAAAAATATGAAATTAGAGAACTTAAAGAACAAAGAAAAGTTGATTCTGAAATGATAAAGTCCCTTCCAAGACTCCTCCATGATTCCTTTGAATCTTCTGACGAACCTGATTTTGATAATACCCAAGAAGATAAAAACAATCTTGAAAATTTACCTTCTGATTTTTTATTTGTTTTAAGAGAAATTAAATAACAATTCATTTCTCGAATGATTTTCAAATTGGTACCATTGTACTTTTTGATAGTGGTGTTGATTTAAATTGTATAAAATTAAGAATTGTTGCAAATGGGTTTTAAGAAAAAAAATAAAAGGCTTTCTGCTGCAAATAATTCTAAATTATCTATTGATTCAAAAACAGAAGCCTCGATCCTTAACATTGGTATTATTTTAAAAAATTATCTATTTCAGTAAAAGACATCATATATTGTGTAATTTTGGAAACTCTTTTTATGAACTTGATCACTCCCTACAAGGTGAAAGCCAATTCAATTTATGCAAAAACAGATAATGGAAAATTAGATTTCGATTTTGTTGAAAAACCTCAAACAAAAAGTTTTGATTTAGTTAAAGCTTACTCTATTCATGAAAATTCTATAAATGTTTTAATTCAAGGAAAGACACACCATTTACAAACCCTTCAAAAAGATGTTATTTTGAAAAAATTTGAAGGACAAATTAACTCTTCCACAATCCAGCAAAAGATTTCTGAATTTCAAAAAATGGTAGAGAAAGAAATTTGTTCTGATCTCCCAACTGCTTTTTAGAATTGAAAACAACAGCTTTTTGACTTGCCTTATGAAAATGATTTTGATGAAAGACAAATTCCTACTAAGGTTAGGCCAATACAAATGAATCAAGAACTTAAACAATACTGCAGAAAAGAGATACAATAATTAGAACAAAAATGGCTAATTTCAAAATCAAGATCCCCATGGAGTTGTGCTGCTTTTCATGTTAATAAAAATTGTGAAATTGAAAGAGGAATGCCTAGGTTAGTCATTAATTATAAACCTTTAAACAAGGCTTTAGGGTGGATCAAGTGTCTCATCCCAAATAAAAAATATCTTTTACAAAAACTTCATTCTGCTTATATTTTTTCAAAATTTGACATGTAATCAGGTTTTTGGCAAATTCAAATCTCTAAGAGTCACAGGTATAAAACATCTTTTGTCATTCCTTTTGGTCATTATAAAGGGAACATGACGCCATTTGGTTTTAAAAAAGGCCCCTTCTGAATTCTCAAGAATAATGAATGACATTTTCAATGATTATTCAAAATTTTGTATTGTGTATATTGATGATGTTTTAATCTTTTCTATTTCCATACAAGAACATTTCAAACACCTCAAAACCTTTTTCGATATTGTCAAGAAAAGTGGTTTAGTAGTGTTAAAATAAAAAATCTCTTTGTTCAAACTCGTATTAGGTTTCTAGGGTATTACATTTCCAAAGGAACCATTACTCCAATAGAATGATCTTTATAGTTTGTAAATAAGTTTCCTGATAAAATTCTTGATAAAAACCAGCTGCAAAAGTTTTAAGGAAGCTTAAATTATGTTCTTGATTTTTCCCCAAATATCAATCATATGGCTAAACCTTTACAAGATAGGTTAAAAAAGAACCATGTCCCATGGGCTAAAAAGCATAATGCTCTTGTCAGAAAAATCAAACAAGTTTTAGAAATTCCTTGTCTTTCACATAGTTGATCCTTGATTAAGGTTGTTGAAACGGATATTTTTAATTTAAGTTATGGAGGTATTTTAAAATAAGTTTCGAATGGAAAAGAATGCATCATTTAGTATACCTCAGGACACTAGAATGAATGTCATAAAATTATTCTACAATTAACAAAGAAATTTTAAGCATTGTTTTATACATCACAAAATTTCAAAGTGATTTTTTGAATCAAAAGTTTCTTTTGAGAATTAATTGTAAAAGTGCAAAAGAAGTTTTACAGAAAGATGTTAAAAACCTTACAACAAAATAGATTTTTGCACGATGGCAAACAATTTTAAGCATTTTTTTTATTTTGATATTTAATATATAAAAGGAGATACAAATTCAATTTCTAACTTCTTAACCCGTGAATTCCTTCAAAATTCCAGCCTCTCTAAGAAAGAATAAAGGGAAAAAGATTTCAGGAAAAGATTCTGGCACAGATTCCAATAATGAAAAAGATGCTAAAATAAAAACATGGAAAGATGTAGTTAAGTAGAAAGAGATTGAGGATACCGGCCAATCACCTTTAGACCTAAAGGTCTAGAAATGGTTGGCTGAAACTTTTGCAAAATCTCGAGAGCTTCAAAAGGCTCTAATTCAATATGAAATCCTGAAAAATCTAAAGAAAGGAGAAGAGGTTTCAAAATTTTCAAAACTGAGAAAGGTGAATCTTCAAAATCCCTTTCCCAAAATTTTACCAAAGATATTTTAAAACCTCAAGTTTTTACAATTCAAACAATTTTTCACGACTCTTAAAAAACCATTTTAAACTCCTCTTTTCAAAATTCCTAATTAGTATTAAGTCAAAATGTTTCTTCTTCTTCTTTTTCAAATCTAGTTCTCTGAATATTCTTTCTATTGAAAGAGGATTTTTTCATGAAGACCCCTATATTGTTTTAGAAAAAATTGATTTTACAAACCATAGGATTTGAACAAAAGCCCCAAATATTATGAAGCATGCTCATTGTTACTAATTTTGCTTCCTTTAAACATTTTTTCTAGAAAAGTTAACATACAGATCCTACGTATTCGACTTATAAAATCTACAAAGTTATTGCTTCGGCAAACCGGGGTTATCCTTTAGCAACACCCCTATTTTTCTCTGATACTTACAAAGAAGAGAATTTTTATCAAGTCCTTTTTAATTATTGGGAATATCAACAAGCCTGGTGGAATGTATTCCTAATTAATAATGTTGGGAGAAAATACACTTGGCTTTTCTTTTTTTATGCCTTCTGCAATCTTGAACAATTCCCAAATTGGTTTTCCCACTGGTAGGATAATTTTGGTTGTACTAAAATAATCCTCAGAAACCAAGTCACCACAAGCTTTCAATTATTCAAAGCAAGATATAATCCATCTTATGAAGAGAGGAGATTCTCTCCTTTAGCTATCATTCATATGAAGTTTTTCTTACCTTGGTTATGTGCATGGAATCTAAATTTAAACAAACGGGTTCATACCCTGGTAGTCCAAAGGGGATTTCTCATCAAATGATCAGACAATTTCAAGATTACTTTCTTTTCTTTTTCTTCAAAGACTTGAACTTTCCATTCAAATTTAGTAATAATCAATGTTATTGAAACCAGACAACGAACTGATAAGTTTATTAATTCACAATCATGAAAAAAATATATATGTTTTGCTTTTAGTACATTTTCTTTATCTCTCTCTATAGACTCTTATTGATTCTTTGATGATAAAGAATCCCCTTACCGGTGATATTTTATTATAGGGAGTAGAGGGAAACAAAACTCACAAGCTTTACACTTCTATTACTTTTCTTATGCAAGCAACCATCACACTAGCATCCTTTTATACTAGAGCTAGTACATAAGTTTCATGTAAACATAATTGTATAAGAGTTACATGTATTTAAGTTTTATAGCTCACCTTTATTAGTATTCTAATAAAGTTACTGATGGATTCAGTTGAAATCCTTCAATAGATCCGGATCTCTATGGTGGAAAGCTTTGCTTTTGCCCGGATCCCTACATAGGAGAGTGGATGAGACATCGGTAACCTTTGGGTTAGTCTCTGATGCCTAAGTTAGTTTTGAATAAAGATTTGACTCTGCCTATATTAGCTTAGAATGAATCGGTCCCTTTTCTTCTCACCTACCCCCTTTTATAGGGTTAGCAGTAGAGATTGATATGGATTAAAAATGCTCACCATCCTTGTTAGAGTTATATTAGGAGAGAATGACCTCAAATCCCACATGGGGTCTGAGAATCCATCTTATGCATGCCTCTTAAGTAGAGATGGACTTTAAAAAGGACACTGCCACCTACCTTCTGGAAGACTCCATAAGCTTTAGATCTGGACGACCGAATACAGCCACCGGGTCCCATTTAACGAATTTGCTATTACTACCCATCCTTATTGGAGATTCGGTACCAATGTACCCATCAGTTACTTATATTAAATAATACTATAAGTTATAGCCAATAAGTTACATAGACCATTTTTGTAACTTAGTTAATAAATTCCTAAGTTACATGACCATAAATGTAACCTAATTCGTAAAATTCTAAGTTACACAACAATTCTTTGCCATCCATTGCGACTCCTCTTAAATCTTTTTAAACTCTCATCAAACTTTATATAAATCGAAAAAACTTTGTGCATTTTACAATTTTTTTTTCCATTAGATTTGCTTATGGACGAGGATATGCAATTGCTAATTATTTATATAAAGCTATTTTTTGTCATTATTTTTTCAATGATCTTAGTAACCATTTACTATTGGGAAAAAATCATCTTGATGAGCACTATTTTTTTTGGAAAACATATAGGTTCTTTGACTTTTATCATTGTTTCATTTTTGTTATACTTAGTCTTGGATTTACTTAATTATGATGCAACCGATGTTTTATGTTCAAATATTGTAAGTTGTATGTTATTTATAAGGGATAAGTACAAAAACCATGTGGTTTTAGTCATTTACAAAATAATATCTGTGGTTTAAAATGTTACAAATTAGGACATGTGGTTTCACAATGTTAATAAAAACAGTCTATCGTCTAATATACTCCCCGAAAAACTCTTTTACACTTTGAATTTTCACTTGAAATTTTGCATGGTGGTGAAACATAATTGATCTTAGTGATAAAGTTCATAAATTTTTGGGAAGTACATGTATATATTTAATTAATAATAGAAAAAAAGACAAAAAGTTACAAAAAAGAAAAAAGAAAAATAGTCGAAAAAATTTAATATGTATAAACTATTGAGATAATAACTAGTAAAAAAAAAATTAAGTTTTGCATAGAATCGAGTTAACGATGTGAACCTTAGGTTTTTTTTATCTAATATCCAAAACTCAATGTAATATACTATTCAGAAGAAAACAATCTCAAAACCTTTTACAAATCAATATGAGGGACTCATCAATAGTGATTGCCCGCATCATTTGGATTAGGGTTGCATAGCAGAAGTCAGTCATAGAATAGAATAAAGAATATAAATTTAAGGATTACCGTTGTGGATCCTCATATTCTGAAACTTTGGTAGTAAACTCATAGAAATCACGAAATTCTATTCCATATACCACCTGCAAGCCCATCATGTCTCTGCTTTTTACGGGATATAGAAAGATAAAGGTCTAGAAACTAGACATCATGAGCAAGTGACTAAATTACTTGCATATCTCTGTAGTGTATATTTTAATGACATTCTTAATGCTTGTGTCAAAGACTAAAAGAACATATTTTTAAGAATGGATGGAGTACTTTTTTTGAAATGTAGTAGTCACTAAGCCATTTTGTCTGTAACATTTTAAAATACGGAAGTAGCCGTAAAAATTGCATGACATTTTTTACCTTTACCTTGAAATGATAAAGTCCAGGTTTGGGTTAAAAAAAATAAATTACCGCCACACATTTCAATTACCGTAACCACCAGACCCATGGTATCTATTTCTGCCATGGCCGCACCACTAGAAGCTACCATTTCTGCCCCCAACTGAAATGTCCATTTTTAATTAAAAAAAAAAAAAACCCAAAATGTCACTATTACGCCACGTAACCGCTCACTCTCTTTTTCACTCTTCTTCCCTTCTATTCCCTTCCACTCAACTAGCTATCCTCAAAATCCCTTGTATTCGAACTCGAACTCGAACTCGAACTCGCTTCTCCTTCTCTATCAAAGCCATGGCTTCCTCTACTAAGAAGGTAACACTCTTCAAAACCACGACCTTCTTCGTTAATTTTTTTTTTAATTGTGATTTGCTTCAGTTGAGTTTTGTTAGGTTCTGGTTCCGATTGCGAATGGAACGGAGCCCATGGAGGCGGTGATTACAATCGATGTGATTAGGAGAGCTGGCGCTGATGTCACTGTTGCTTCTGTTGAGAATCAGCTTCGTATTGAAGCTGCTCACGGTGTCAAGATTATTGCCGATGCTCTCATTTCTGATTGCTCCGATTCCGTTTTTGACCTCATTGCTCTCCCGGTCTCTCTCTCTCTCTCTCTCTCTCTCGATCTATTTGAATGTTCTAGTTGTATTTTTGTTTTACTGAATAGTAGAAGTTTAATTGATATGACGCAGTTTGTGTTGTGGTTCTTCCTATACACTATTCTGGTGCGTGACAAAATATCCTAGCAAATGAATCTGCTTGAATTTACTGATTACTAATGGTTGAAAAAACCAGGTTTTAATTGTTTTTTTTTTCTCGACGGGTAGATTCAGTTTGGATTTGCCAACGGAAACTTATTTCTGTTATGTCCATTTTCCGCATCATCTTTGCCTCTTTTTTTATGAAAAAAAATTGTAGCTATTTTATTTCCAGGATTTTCTATGAGGCCAGATGGTAGAAGTTTGAAAAAATTTCCAGATCCTACTGAGTGGATAATGTTTTCTTATGTGCTTTATTTTCTCGTAGATTTTTTTTTTTTTTTTTTTTTTTTTTTTTTTTTTTGTAAAAGAAAAAAATTGCTGTTGTATTTATTTTTGTTTCACTACTTTTCGTGATTGGTGTATCTAACTAGAGGTATTGTTGTTATAATGTAGGGTGGCATGCCTGGTGCTACCAACCTTAAAAATTGTGGAGCACTAGAAAGCATGGTGAAGAAACAGGCTGCAGATGGGCGGCTTTATGCAGCAGTTTGTGCTTCACCTGCAGTGGCACTTGGATCTTGGGGTGTGCTAAAGGGATTGAAAGTATGAATTAATAGCCAGATGCTCCCATTGAATTTCAACGCAAATGATTTATGTACACAATCTCTGTTTCTGTTGTTATTATTGGCGATGGCAATTATAATTATAATGATTTTCTATGTACCATCCAATTTCTGTTATAATTGATAACAAATACAAGTGTTAAGAAGAAGCTATTATTTTGACAGGCAACTTGTTATCCCTCATTCATGGAGCAATTACAATCCTCTGCAATTACTGTTGAATCAAGAGTGCAACAAGATGGTACAGCTGTTACAAGTCGTGGACCTGGCACTACAATGGAGTTTGCAGTTGCACTAGTTGAGCAGTTGTATGGGAAAGAAAAGGCTAATGAAGTTTCTGGGCCCCTGGTACCTACTTTGTCTGCTGTGAATGTGTTTCTTTAATTAAAACATGCAATTCATGGTTAATAAATTAGATTTTGTGGATATCTATATCATCTGGATAAAAGCTCATAATAAATACTATTGAAAGACTAATATCCTCATCATAATATTAGTTGAAGAAAGTAAATTGGCCTCCATATCTTAATTTCTTAAACGTCTATGATAGGATATTCAGTGGTGGAAGTGCAGTTTTACTGATGTTTGGTAGAGAGTGAAAACAAATGAGCAGAATGTCCTATGGACCAAAACTTGAGATAATATTCAGTAGAAGCCTATGAAGGTTGAAATGTTACTTTCTTGACAGCATTGTATGCAAAAGTGCTGGGAATTTATTAATTTGATTTAGAATATTCATTGAACAAACTCGAGTGTGTTTGTAATCGCCATATTAAGAGAAATTCAATTCGACCGAATTCTATTTGGTTTCGTGTTCAGAAACAAAAAAAGTTTGGAGAAATGAATTCTTTCACGATTTACGTTAGCCTATGATGTGAGAATTAGAATTCAGCCCAAATATGGGCTGATTTTGTGGGAATTCAATTGGGGAGAGCTTTACTTTTACGAAAAATACCCGTAATTATTTTACTATTTCCTTTCCTCCTCTTTCTCTTTTTCATTATGTTAATTGATTAATATTTAATACAAGGATATTCATGGAAATACATCAATAGAATTCATTAATTAGTAAGTGCAAGGGATTGATTTAATAAATGAATTGAATTATATGGAGGAAATTCAATTCTTTTCTAGTATGGAATCGGTTCCAAACATAGGGTTAAAAACAAAAAAAAGGAAAAATGAATCAGTTGGAGGAAGACATGCTGCTAATTTTACTGATGTGGAAGGATATGAAATGTAAGGCTATTAAGATCTTCTTCAGTTCTATCTTGATATCGACCTGAAATGATATGAATTGAATTTAAGAACCTTGGAGCAAAGGCATGAATTAATTGGATGCAACTTACATGTGTTTTGAATAGCTGGATTCCATCAGGATCAAGGAAACCTGGTTCGTCAATATCATAAAGAAAAAAAAAAGTCAATTTTGCTGAAATATGTTGAATTACACAAGAAAGGAGCTGTCTATTATCAAGGTGAAAAATTTGGAGTATGGTCAATCTAGGAACATTCATATTTGTAGGTAAATTGAAGTGATCTTCAAAGTTTCAGTATATTTGATGACAAAGGTATATTACTTGATGTATAATTCTGCAGTGGATTTCTTGCTGATGCGGCATTCAAATATTATCATGTCTGTAATGTTTTCGCTTCATGATTTTACAAATTTGAACTATCCGACTGTCATCTTGTTTGCAGGTGATGCGTCCCAATCATGGTGATGAATATAGCTTAAAGGAGATAAATCCAATGAAGTGGACATGTAGTAATACTCCTCAGGTTAGAATGTCCTTCAACCTCCAACCAAAGAGAAATAGAATATGAACAAAGGAGAAACCTGGTTATCTTTGCAATAGATGTAATTTCAATGAATCGGACTAATATGAAGTTATAGGTTTCCCTGAAATGTGAAGCAACATTTTATTAATCTTAACATTTGTGGCTACACCTTAGTTTCCAAGTTGATCATGTTGCATTTTTATGTGCTATCAAGCTTGATTTAATGTCTCGTGATGTTCCTCAATTGAGAATGCTCTGCTATCACTCTTTTCTGTTTTCTCCTTTCAGAACTTTTACTGTATTCATGCCTGATTGTATTTCCTTTTTCTCTAGGTTCTTGTGCCCATTGCTAACGGCACAGAGGAAATGGAAGCCGTTATAATCATAGATATTCTGCGACGAGCTAAAGTAAATGTTGTGGTGGCTTCTGTTGAGGACAAGCTGGAAATTCTAGCTTCTCGTAAAGTTAAACTTGAGGCAGATGTTCTCCTTGATGATGCTGCTAAACTGTCATATGACCTAGTTGTCTTACCAGTAAGTTGAGTCCTGTGTCTTTCGGTTCCTTTTTTGGCTAGGTGGTTAAATTAGTTATCTTTGACTCTTTGTGCCCCGTGTGCAGGGTGGGCTTGGTGGTGCACAGGCATTTGCAAAGTCAGAAAAGCTGGTGAACATGCTAAAGAAGCAGAGAGATTCAAATAGACCGTATGGAGCTATTTGTGCATCTCCAGCTCTAGTCTTAGAGCCTCATGGTTTACTTGAGGTATTTCAAGATTCAATTTTCATTTTGACATTAACATTTCTTGGGTGTATTAAATTACGAATACCGTCTATGATTTCATTATTTAATCTTGGTCCTGCTTGATTTTTAATGAACATCAGCGTTTCAAATTAAGGAATTAAGGAACTGTTAACTTGCGAACAAGTCAGTTCATAATTGTTTATATCATACACATACTTAGGAACTAATGACAAAGTGAGCGCCATTTACCTTGCACTGCATTAATTAATGTGGAAACTATGTTCATGTGAATTGCGATGCTTGATAAGTGGCAAAGGAGTTCCTTAGGTGTCAGATGTAAAATGTTATGATTTTGAGAAGCATGTTAACAGTGTTTGATTGCAGGGTAAAAAAGCCACAGCTTTTCCGCCAATGTGTGAGAAGCTGTCAGATAAGAGTGAAATAGAGAACAGAGTTGTAGTGGACGGGAATCTGATAACTAGTAGAGGACCAGGAACTGCCATGGAATTTGCGTTGGCAATCGTAGAGAAGCTGTTTGGACGGGAGAAGGCATTAGAGCTGGCTAAGGTAATGCTTTTTACACGGCCATAGGGCATAGAGTCTGTACGGTTTATCTGTGTAGTGTTTTGGTATAGGTTGAGACATGGGGATGGGAGAGCTGAATTGGTCTTAAAAAATGAACTCAGGTTGACGTCATGTAGAAGTTAGCGTCTTGCTGTTTGTTAATAAATAATGAACGGGTTCACATGGTCATGGTGGTAGAAAAACTGGTTAATTGCTCAAATGTTGCTTAATTTAAAATTGTGTGACATCAATGCCTCTTATTTAATTGCCTCTTGGTATATTCATTATAAATCTGTAGACTTGATATTCTTATTATATATTGTTTGTGATTCAACTAGAAAACCAGACAAATCCCCTATTTGCCAACTCCAAATGACCAAATCAGAATCTTACTATTATTTTGTGATGGCAATTGGTAGTCAATGATAAATATCGAATATGGGAAATCAATTTTTCCTTTTAAGAATCAGCACTATTTTTTAATTCCAAAATCTACAAGTGATAAGGACACAAGTGTTAAAATTTACAGACAAGTGTTGTAATTACAAGTTGTGAAAAATAATAGAGGTGGGGAGACTAAACCTTCATGATAATATATATTATTAATGTTGTGTAGAATAAATCGTGAATGATTTGATTGATAAATGTGGAAGCCGTTTGGTCGTACTAATACCACAGCTTGTTCGATTCAGTTTACACTGGCCAAAAGAAAATACTCTCTCCCTTCCTAAAAAGAAAAAAAAAAAACGGAAAAAGAAAAAAAAAATAAGTAGTTGAATTTTATGCCACATATATTTACCAGAAAAGGTAATATGTATCAGTGTGGAATGAGCCAACAGAATTTGAAATTTGGCTTCTCTAATCACCGTTCGATCTAATTGAGACACGCATAAATTGTTTATTTAGGGTTCACTAATTTAAATATTTCTAATCAAGTTTTTACGGTATATATAAACTAATATTTATATATTAAATAAATGTTATTATGAATTTTGATAGTTTTTTCAAATGGTATTTTTTGTTAATGTTATTCATAATCTTAAGGTCTATATAGATGAAGAGTTTAGGTTTACAATAGTTTTATAGTTTTGAAAATATTTTTTCATTAATTTATTTCAATGAAAAAAATCTAAGCTGATAAATTAAAGTTTTATAATTATATAAAAGTTAATAAATTAATTTATCGATATTATTGATATTAGAATTGTGTAAAAAATTGTATAAAAATTGATAAATTTAAAGTATGATAAAGTAAATTAAAGAGATTAAATGATAAAAAATAATTATTCTAATAAGTGCAGATTTTTTTTTTTTCAATTTTTGTTTTTTTATACTAAATGTTGCTTATTCCTTAATTATTGTTATTGGTCAACGAAAAGACTTTATTTTCTTTGCATTATCACTATATACGCATCACATTTCCTTGCAGTTAAAATTTATTTTTTTCACCCAAAAAAAAAAAAAGAAAAAAAAAATTCGCCCTTTGCATATGTAATTCTTTTTGTGAATGAAACTAAAAAGATAATACTAATTAAACGTTATATTATCCACATTGTTATCCAGTATTTAAGGTTGTAGCTAGAATACAACCATATATTTATGAAGGAAAAATCGATCGTTTTGTATGTTGATTCGAGAGTCTTAAAAGGATGAAAAGTTTAATCATAAGATTAAAGCCTTGAGTATCTTAATTTTGATAGTTAATCTAGGTAAAAGCTTTAATCTTGAGATTAAAGTTTTAAATTGTCCATTGATGATCCTTGATAATATATTAATTGCAGTGAAAGACTGTGTTCTTTTTATAAACACTCTGATGCTAAAGTTAGATCTCATAGTGATAGCTTTGAAATCCTAAAAAGTTTAATCTTTGTACTATTGCATGAGAAGCTATTTATAGCCAAATGAGGGAAGTTACCTGAGAAAAAAATACGTTCCACGTTTAGTTTATATATGTTAAAGCTTTGAATAACAAGTGGAATATTATGATAAATTGTAATAACATATATTATGGTTGATCCTAAACTTATACTCGAGTTAAATCAGAACCCTTCTAATTAAACCAGAAAAAAATATACGAATTAAAAATGAAACAAAAATAATATATAAATGAGTTTACCAAAGGAAAATAAAGCAAACAATATCTATATACATAACCCTTGCTTAAGGGCTTTTGACTAGTTAGTGATAAAATACGAGTAAAAAGAGTGACGAAGAGAGCAAAAATATTTTTAATTAATATTAACAAATTAATTAATACCTTAAGCCTAGACAGTGGTCGAGCCAGGACGTGAGTCCTGGGGGCACAAACTCAAGGGCAGTGGAGAGAGGTGGCGACAAATTTGGACAATGGGCGTGAATGATTATAGTTGTTTCTCTAGAAAGTGGAGGAGAAGAGAAAAGTATATTGCGTTATTTTATTTTTTCTTTTTTAAAATCCCATCATGCAAAAGATGACCAATCAATCTTATAGTATTTTTTATCTGTAAGATTTTTAGTTTATTTTTTAATATATCGCCTTAACCATATAAATTTGTTAATTTAGCGTGTTTTTGGAGTGCTTTCACAGGTTGGGAAAATTGCTTTTAAGGAAAGAAATTTAGGAAAGCAAGAGACACTGGTGTTTAGTAAATAAGAAACACGGAAAGCCAGCAGCAAAGAACTTTCATATATTTTCAAGGAAAGCAACAAATTCTAACTTTTTCTAAAAGTCAAAAACATGGAAAGCCAATAGTCTATCTTCACTTTCGTTTTCTTGATGCGAGCTACAAATAATAAAAAAGATCAGCAATTTTACTTGGAAACAGTTACTTGTCATGGAAAGAAATTCGAGATATATTTGAGATTGCATTTATTTTAATTGTAGTTATTTTATAATTTGGATTAGGAATAAGTTTTATTTCAAGGATCCTAAATTGATAATAATTCCAATTTTATTTGTATTTTAATTTATTTAGTATTTTTCTTATTTAATCTAATTAGGAAGTTTATAATATTTAGAAGTTTTGATTATTTAATAATTTTATTGTATTTAGAATAGTTTGCCTATAAATAGGCTATAATGTAGTTTTTGTAACGGAGTTAGTTTTTTTACATTGAATAAAATTTTCCAATTCTCTATGCCTGTGATTTTCGAAATTCAGGCTATAGAAAACTAATTTCTGGCATCGTGGGCGATTAATGGATCTTAGTGTTTATTTGTTCGAATACCCCGCTACATTAGCTCTCTCCCAAATCATGATCACTCGCTCCCGTCTTCTCTCCTTCTTTTGCCTTGATGAGTTTATTTTTTAATTCAACCTAAGGGAAAATGACATCGTTTTACATTTGGACTGAATTAATAAAAAGGTCTTCTTCACATATTTGGAGGGTTGTCCCCCAAATCTATAAATGGTAAGAGCATACGTCGCCGACCAAACATCCCTACTTGGAGTGTTTTCTGACCCCGAAAGGCATGGGCTAACAAGGCTTCCCATTTCTTTCTTAGGTTTATGAATGTTTGATTAATTATTTTTAGGGGAAACTTTAAAAATTACTTATGTGGTTTCACTTTCTAACAAATCGAGAATTGTGTTTTCTTTTATAAAAAAAAAAAGAATACGTAGTTTCAAAAGTTAGCAAAAAAAAAAAAATAATAATAATAACTAACACTTTTCTGTTATCTCGATTTAATGTCTCTTTTGTCTATGATTGGAATATTGATGGAATGTCTAAAATTGAAATCGTTGGTCTTCCCCATCAGATGACCATGGCAGGCACTGCTTATAAAACGCAACCTGATAACGAATATAAAACTATTTCTAAAATCCTAATAGCAGGATTCTCAAGACAACCAATTGGTTGGTGGGGTTACTATTTCACCAGACAACAACAAGAAGAAATTTTAGAAGCCGTAAAAGTAGATGAAAATGATGAACCGATTGTAGATGATGAAGGAAACCTAATTCAGAATGCTGTAACAACTTTAATTCTTACAATTTTCCTTCATTTCATAAGAGATTCTTCACATTTGAAAGATAAAAATGAACTTTTATTAAGTTTAAAATGTAAAAAATTAAGTGACTTTTAATGGTATAAAAATACTTTCTTGATTAGAGTTATGCTTAGAGAAGATTCAAAGCAACCTTTTTGGAAAGAAAAGTTTTTGGCTGGTTTACCTACGCAACTAGGTGAAGGTTAGGAATAAAATTAAAGAGACTCATAGGCACCAAATCCCTTACCATAAATTCACTTACGGTGAACTAATTAGTTTAACCCAACAAAAAGGATTAAAAGCTTGTCAGGAAATGAAATTGCAAAAACATGTAAAATGGGAATTAAAGAAAACTAGAACTGAACTAGGATCTTTTTGTAAACAATTTGATATTAACATAAATAATCCCTCCACATCATGCACTAAAAACTTTAGCTGAAACACTAGGAAAGATATCCATAAAAAATCAAAGAAATACAACAAAAAATACCACAAACCCCAAGAAGGCTATTATAAAAAATCTCACTACAGGAAACCTAGAAGAAAAAAAAAACAAATACAAGAATAAAGAAAATAGGTACAAAGATGTTACTTGCAAAAAAGGACATACATCAAAATATTGTAAATTTAACAGAAAACTTCAAGAACTATAATTAGATGATGATATAACTAATAAATCTCAAATATTCTTCTCGATTCTTTTTCTGATTCTTCTAGTTCTGATTTTGAAAATCTTTCTTTTATTTCTTCTGAAAATAATAAAGAACTTCAAATAGACGAAATTATTGCAACTAGATCTACGAGCTTTTTTGAAAGTAATGTTTTAACTAGAGAACAAAATACAACTCTCGATATTATAAATAACATAGAAGACCCTGAACTCGAGAGAGAATTTTTAGAAAAAACTTTTAAAATCTGTTGAAAAACAAGAAGAGAAAAGAGAAGAAAAGAAAAGTGAGAAGCTTTCCATTCTATTCAATACAAATAAAGGACCTTATGATCTTACAAAAATCTTAAACAAAGGGAAAAAACCCCTTTCACACAAGGATACCTCTATCCAAGAATTACAAAGAGAAATGAAAGAAGAAAAATATGAAATTAGAGAACTTAAAGAACAAAGAAAAGTTGATTCTGAAATGATAAAGTCCCTTCCAAGACTCCTCCATGATTCCTTTGAATCTTCTGACGAACCTGATTTTGATAATACCCAAGAAGATAAAAACAATCTTGAAAATTTACCTTCTGATTTTTTATTTGTTTTAAGAGAAATTAAATAACAATTCATTTCTCGAATGATTTTCAAATTGATACCATTGCACTTTTTGATAGTGGTGTTGATTTAAATTGTATAAAATCAAGAATTGTTGCAAATGGGTTTTTAGAAAAAAAAATAAAAGGCTTTCTGCTGCAAATAATTCTAAATTATCTATTGATTCAAAAACAGAAGCCTCGATCCTTAACATTGGTATTATTTTAAAAAATTATCTATTTCAGTAAAAGACATCATATATTGTGTAATTTTGGAAACTCTTTTTATGAACTTGATCACTCCCTACAAGGTGAAAGCCAATTCAATTTATGCAAAAACAGATAATGGAAAATTAGATTTCGATTTTGTTGAAAAACCTCAAACAAAAAGTTTTGATTTAGTTAAAGCTTACTCTATTCATGAAAATTCTATAAATGTTTTAATTCAAGGAAAGACACACCATTTACAAACCCTTCAAAAAGATGTTATTTTGAAAAAATTTGAAGGACAAATTAACTCTTCCACAATCCAGCAAAAGATTTCTGAATTTCAAAAAATGGTAGAGAAAGAAATTTGTTCTGATCTCCCAACTGCTTTTTAGAATTGAAAACAACACCTTTTTGACTTGCCTTATGAAAATGATTTTGATGAAAGACAAATTCCTACAAAGGTTAGGCCAATACAAATGAATCAAGAACTTAAACAATACTGCAGAAAAGAGATACAATAATTAGAACAAAAATGGCTAATTTCAAAATCAAGATCCCCATGGAATTGTGCTGCTTTTCATGTTAATAAAAATTGTGAAATTGAAAGAGGAATGCCTAGGTTAGTCATTAATTATAAACCTTTAAACAAGGCTTTAGGGTGGATCAAGTGTCTCATCCCAAATAAAAAATATCTTTTACAAAAACTTCATTCTGCTTATATTTTTTCAAAATTTGACATGTAATCAGGTTTTTGGCAAATTCAAATCTCTAAGAGTCACAGGTATAAAACATCTTTTGTCATTCCTTTTGGTCATTATAAAGGGAACATGACGCCATTTGGTTTTAAAAAAGGCCCCTTCTGAATTCTCAAGAATAATGAATGACATTTTCAATGATTATTCAAAATTTTGTATTGTGTATATTGATGATGTTTTAATCTTTTCTATTTCCATACAAGAACATTTCAAACACCTCAAAACCTTTTTCGATATTGTCAAGAAAAGTGGTTTAGTAGTGTTAAAATAAAAAATCTCTTTGTTCAAACTCGTATTAGGTTTCTAGGGTATTACATTTCCAAAGGAACCATTACTCCAATAGAATGATCTTTATAGTTTGTAAATAAGTTTCCTGATAAAATTCTTGATAAAAACCAGCTGCAAAAGTTTTAAGTAAGCTTAAATTATGTTCTTGATTTTTGCCCAAATATCAATCATATGGCTAAACCTTTACAAGATAGGTTAAAAAAGAACCATGTCCCATGGGCTAAAAAGCATAATGCTCTTGTCAGAAAAATCAAACAAGTTTTAGAAATTCCTTGTCTTTCACATAGTTGATCCTTGATTAAGGTTGTTGAAACGGATACTTTTAATTTAAGTTATGGAGGTGTTTTAAAATAAGTTTCGAATGGAAAAGAATGCATCATTTAGTATACCTCAGGACACTAGAATGAATGTCATAAAATTATTCTACAATTAACAAAGAAATTTTAAGCATTGTTTTATACATCACAAAATTTCAAAGTGATTTTTTGAATCAAAAGTTTCTTTTGAGAATTAATTGTAAAAGTGCAAAAGAAGTTTTACAGAAAGATGTTAAAAACCTTACAACAAAATAGATTTTTGCACGATGGCAAACAATTTTAAGCATTTTTTTATTTTGATATTTAATATATAAAAGGAGATACAAATTCAATCTCTAACTTCTTAACCCGTGAATTCCTTCAAAATTCCAGCCTCTCTAAGAAAGAATAAAGGGAAAAAGATTTCAGGAAAAGATTCTGGCAGAGATTCCAATAATGAAAAAGATGCTAAAATAAAAACATGGAAAGATGTAGTTAAGTAGAAAGAGATTGAGGATACCGGCCAATCAACTTTAGACCTAAAGGTCTAGAAATGGTTGGCTGAAACTTTTGCAAAATCTCGAGAGCTTCAAAAGGCTCTAATTCAATATGAAATCCTAAAAAATCTAAAGAAAGGAGAAGAGGTTTCAAAATTTTCAAAACTGAGAAAGGTGAATCTTCAAAATCCCTTTCCCAAAATTTTACCAAAGATATTTTAAAACCTCAAGTTTTTACAATTCAAAAAATTTTTCACGACTCTTAAAAAACCATTTTAAACTCCTCTTTTCAAAATTCCTAATTAGTATTAAGTCAAAATGTTTCTTCTTCTTCTTTTTCAAATCTAGTTCTCTGAATATTCTTTCTATTGAAAGAGGATTTTTTCATGAAGACCCCTATATTGTTTTGGAAAAAATTGATTTTACAAACCATAGGATTTGAACAAAAGCCCCAAATATTATGAAGCATGCTCATTGTTACTAATTTTGCTTCCTTTAAACAGTTTTTCTAGAAAAGTGAACATACAGATCCTACGTATTCGACTTATAAAATCTACAAAGTTATTGCTTCGGCAAACCGGGGTTATCCTTTAGCAACACCCCTATTTTTCTCTGATACTTACAAAGAAGAGAATTTTTATCAAGTCCTTTTTAATTATTGGGAATATCAACAAGCCTGGTGGAATGTATTCCTAATTAATAATGTTGGGAGAAAATACACTTGGTTTTTCTTTTTTTATGCCTTCTGCAATCTTGAACAATTCCCAAATTGGTTTTCCCACTGGTAGGATAATTTTGGTTGTACTAAAATAATCCTCAGAAACCAAGTCACCACAAGCTTTCAATTATTCAAAGCAAGATATAATCCATCTTATGAAGAGAGGAGATTCTCTCCTTTAGCTATCGTTCATATGAAGTTTTTCTTACCTTGGTTATGTGCATGGAATCTAAATTTAAACAAACGGGTTCATACCCTGGTAGTCCAAAGGGGATTTCTCATCAAATGATCAGACAATTTCAAGATTACCTCGAGCTTAGACCCTGAAGAGATCAATGAATTTTTGAAAAATACGCTAAAAAGATTATTCCTGCTAATGAAACACAAAACACCATTGTTAATAATAAATTCCTTCCACTTGATGAACAAACTCAGTTTCTAGCGAACAAAAGACCAAAACTTAGAATCTTATCATTTGTATTAAAATTTCTTTTGCATGGTATTGAAATATTAGAATGGCTCTTTTGATGAAATCAATTCATCAAAATAATA
The DNA here is from genome assembly GCA_039660915.1 of Euphorbia tirucalli. Classification (NCBI taxonomy): domain Eukaryota; kingdom Viridiplantae; phylum Streptophyta; class Magnoliopsida; order Malpighiales; family Euphorbiaceae; genus Euphorbia; species Euphorbia tirucalli. The sequence continues at coordinate 47,024,908 of CM077636.1, forward strand.
CTTTTTAAAAAACTTGAATGCTTAAAAATAGGGAAAAAAATATTGAAAGCCATTGAAATTAATCCAAACAACCACTAAAGAAATTATATAAATGAAAAACAAACATCTATAAATAAATATTTTCTCTAGAAATACAACAAAAAAAACGAACCACATTATATCAGAATTCATATGTAATAGAAAAATCACTATAATTCATTTTTCCTTAATAAAAAAAAAAAAGAAATCACTATACACTTCCAATATGTAACTTACATTTTCGATAATTTAAATCTCATTTTGAGTTATAATGATCATTAATGTCTCAAATAACATATACGAGCTTTAAATAAAATTATTAAATAATTTTTAAAAATATAGAAAATCTATAAAATAGAATAATATGATTGCAAGTTTTTTAGTAATGTCAATTAAGAGAGAGAGAAGCTATATACATTAAAAAAATTATATTAATGTTCAAAAATATAATCAACAAATATTAGAATGCATCACTATTAGTATTATTCCATGTAGTGCATGTTAAATGAAATTATTAAAACGACTATAAATGAGAAAAATAATTAAAATTTGAAGCTCCAAGCACAAAATCGTATTTTTGGGAAAAAGGTACCAATCATAATCTCGGATGCTCTTTAAGATACACACGACAAGCTTCAGAATTATACACTTGAAGTTGAAGGTTTAGAACAACAAAACTACAATTACCTTAAAAACTTAGAGATGCAAAATGTTTTGAGAGGAGAATATAACTTTTTGACGTGTGCAAAAATGAAAGCATCAAACTCCTTTTTATAATGAAAATTTCAAAGTAAGTTACAAAATTATATTAAGGAGGTAAGTTACAAAACATTTAAAACTTCATAAAATACCATTATGAGCTTAATGCATTTTTCATCAATGAATTAATTGGTTATAAAGAGATGATGCATATGTATTAGTAAATTGAATAATTGGAATTAAAAATTTAAAATGCTAAGAAAAAAGATAAATACCAATGGAAACATTTTAGAAGGAGAGAGAGAACCACCTTAAACCTTGTTTTACAATATATATATATTTCTTAAAAGAACTACTCAGATATGGCAAAGCTTAATAATACCACATTTATACATTATTACTTCCTCCAGTCACAAATACATGGCATTTAAGAAAAATCACAATGATTAAAATATACATAAATATAACAAAAAAAAAATCTACTGTTAATAATGTCTATTGGAAAAATTGGCATTTGATAAGTGATTATTTATCAAATTTAGGCTTAGTTTTATTGTAGTTAGATTACAGTTTGAATAACGTGAATTATGTCATCGTATTCTACACAACGAGATCTTTCCAACGGTATATAATATGCCTAAAACGGAATTAAGGATGAATCAGAAATTGATGCTCAAAGTGAGTTTGAAGGAAAAGAATTGATAGGGAAAATGAGATATAATTCTCATATCCCACACCTTTTCTTATAAGATGGTTGATGGGTGTATAAGAAAAAGCCTTTCCTTAGGTTGGTTAGAATTATTAGCCAAAAGGCTCTCTCTTGCTCGTTTAGACGGGTGCAAATCCAAACTGAAACCTCCAAAAGCTAATGCGCACCCGTACGACACGAATTCAGGATCGAAATGGGCCACCACAGGCCTGCCTTCTTTTACTCCGGCCCAAAATAGTATTTTATAGGTTAATTGTAATTAATAGGTTTAATTTATCATTAAGGAGTTTTATCCTCCACTACTACATTAAAGAGCTAATGCAACATTCAAATGCAACAGACAAGGCTAATGCAACACCCTAATGCAACATGCAAGGCTAATGCAACACCCAAATGCAACAGACATGGCTAATGCAACATCCAAATGCAACAAGCGAGACTAATGCAACATACAAATGCAACATACGAGGCTAATGCAACACCCTTACGCAACTGGCGAGGGTAATGCAACAGACCTAATGCAACATGTAATGCTAATGCAACACACCTCTTAGCTATTGCAACACAAAAAGAAAAATCCCTAAAATTTTTGAATTGGCGCCCACCTAATGAAAATATTACCCAAAAAAATTCATTATACTCGCCCCCCTTCTCTCTCGTCTCGCTCTCGTCTCTTCCCTCCACACTCTCTCTCTCTCGTTTAGGTGGTGATATCGGGTGGTGATACCGGGTTTAGGGTGTGTCAAGAAGTGAGGATGCAAAGAATAAGAATTTGTGAAAAGAGGATCACAATCATACAGTTACACATGACAATTTCATGACAATTTCATGTTGTGACATCTTCACGGATGTCGACTGTTTCTAGAAAGGGAGAAACAGAGACCGGAACGCCTCATCCTAAACAAAGGCATTTTCATTCTCTTAGTCTCCTTTCTCTCTAAATCTCTATTGTCGGCCTCTTTCAAGCTTTTACATATCAAGATGTTGAAGAAACAGAACAAAGCCTATAGGAAAGTCGCTCCTGCCCTTGTCTAGGACCCGATTGTGCATAGGGAACTCCTGATTCTCTTATTAAGGCACAGATATGCCTTAGGTCTGAAAATGCACCATTTAGGTGTGAAGCTAAGACAAATCGCCCTCATAGGGCTGGAGTTGGAGAATCATGCCTGTACTCATCAAGTAAGTGCCTAATCTTTTGAGAATTTGAATTTTTCAATAAAATATAAAGGTTAGGTTTTGAATTTGGATTTTGAAATTTGATGTATGATTTGTGAAATTGATGATTAGTAAGCATGCTAGGGATGTTTATCGGACTATAGGAACTGAAAATTGTGGAAAACACGGATTTTAATTTAAAGATTTAGGTTATAGCTATTCTTGGGGGTGATAGCCATGATGTTCTAGTTTCCAAAACCCCATGGCTATCGCAGTATCCATGCAGGTGTCACTATATTTATACGCATGTAGTTGACAACTGCACAGTTGTTAATCCCTGGCAGAATTGATTTTGCATTTTCTTCATTTTTGGTCCGTATTTTGTGATGTAATATATATTAACAGACTATAAACTTATGAAAGCACTCTTGTAGTAGTGCAAAGATTGAAATACGTCCTGTTTGGTCCTTTTTTTATAGGAAAAGAGTGTCAAGGATGTGGATGCTTGACTAAATCCCACACTTGGTGGATTATCTGAGATAGAGTGGTGTACCTGAACGTGGCAGTTCTATATGCAAACGCATGAACTCATATTCAATCTTATTATAGAGACAGCATAGGTATGGTTTAAATTCGCTTTTTGGTTGAGTTAGTCCTTGTTGTTCATCTATTTTCTAAATGGATTATTCTTGGATGTGAGTTTGAGTATAAATCTTATTATGCCTTTGTTGAATTTTTTTGATTTATACCTAAAAAACCCCAATATGCCTTTTCTTTTCACTGTTTGAACAGGTGAGGGTAAAACCTTGGGAAGGCATCCTATATGCCTAGATGTTGGAGGTAGCTCAAGTTTGGGACGACAAGAGATTCATCCTAGAGTGCCCTTCCTGCCATGAGTGGTACTTAAGGGAAAGGATTAGCGAGTGAACTACTGGACCTGATCAGAGGTCCTTCCCTCAAGTATTGCCTATTTCTTTATTTTGGCCTCACCACTATCAGCCACTTGCCACACGAGAGGTAATATTCGACGATGGGATGGTGGCGAGATCCGATAGTGCCTCATATTGAGAGTTTATAGGCCCTTTACTCCCTGAGACACAACAGGGGTTGATTCCTTATGTGGTATGCTTCCTTATCCTTTCATTTCATGCTTTTCCATTCGTTATTCATTTCTACATTTCATTCTATTCAGACTTGATACATGTGACTTCTTTTCATGTGTTTCAGAAATTCAAACTTAAAGGTCTTTTGGATCTATTACTTTGGCTTTTCTGGTGCATTAGCCCTATTCTTCATATGATTTAGTAAAGTTGTGGCTAGAAATTTATGTATTTCTATTTGGTGCAGCCAGTGATCAGCTTTGGTACAGTGGGATGGGTTTCATCCAGTCTAACCACTGTTATTATGTATAACAACACAATGATCAGCTTCAACATGCTTGAGGCCACTAGGATCAGTAGAGTTAAGAGGTAAGTTGTTAAGGATTTGTTGATTTGTTGATTTCTTGCTTTAATCGTAAGTCAATGATTTGTTCTTGTATTGTGTTTTTCTTCAAGAACTACTGATTGTGGTCTTAACATGTATACATTGACACTTGGGCCTACTGAGTCTCTATGGCTAGCATTGTTAAAATTACAGATCATAAATTCTTCCAAAAACAGTGAACATGAAGAGAGCGTTAAGCTTTTCGTAGGTCAAGTGCCTAAGCACATGACGGAAGCTCAGCTTCTCGCAATGTTCAAAGAATTTGCTCTGGTCGACGAGGTCAACATAATCAAAGACAAGACTACGCGTGCCTCTAGAGGTGATTTCTTTTTCTTTATTCTCCTTCTCCTTCGTTTCACATTCAATGAATCTGGTTATGCTTCTGATTTCGTCTTGATTGGCTTGATTTGCTCCATTTAGTTCCAGATTTATGGCCATTCCAAACCTAATTTGTAGTTTGTTGTTTTTAGGATGTTGTTTTGTAATATGCCCATCGAGGCAGGAAGCAGATAAGGCCGTTACTGCGTGCCATAATAAGAAAACGTTGCCTGTGGTCAGTACAACTTATTTTTCCTCTAACTTCCTCATTTTGTTCTCTATATCTTTCACATTGCATTTTAACCTTTTATTGAGTGCCAGAACTGATTTTCGTGCAATCAATTATTCTGTTGAAGTATATCTAAATGGATACCAAAAGTTATTGCCAAAAGGGATGTTTCGAAGACATTCTCTTGATGTTACTGATATTCTAAATCCTGAAGGTCAGAATTTGTTGGCTGTGCTTGTTCATCCTCCATATAATCCGGGAACAATTCCTGCTGAGGGAGGGCAGGGTGGTGACATAGAGCACTAATTGTGTCATTTTGCTTGTGCATTTTAATACATTGATGATATGCTGTTAGTTCACTTGCTTCTTTTTCATAATCTATATATATATTAATGATACAAAATGGAGAACTTCATTAATATTTTTCACTAATGTCATTTTTTTGTTTTGTTTTGTTGTTTCTATTTCATCAATATTACACTTTGAAATGTAAAATTGTGAGTTGAATTTTTACTCTTTCTATTTTACTCTGTTTGTACTTGCAAGTATGATTCATTTATTCTATTAATGCTTGAAAAATCAGTTAAAATGAAAGATCAATTTATTGTGCTTGTCTCTAACCCTAATTAATTGAATCCTTTTCACATGTCAAATGCTGAAAGTACATGGTTCATAATAATTATGCTTATAATGTTTCTTTCAGGTTGAAGGATGAGAAACTCTAGAAACAAGTTCTCAAGATGCTGATGCTTATGCTGTTCAAGACCTCAATCTATTTACAGGGTAAGAATTACATATATTCTAAGATATGAACAATGAGGTTTTCTGTTTATTTGGTCTGCCATCAAATAATTAGAGGTTTTCTGTTTTTGAGTTCACATTTCCACCTGCACTACGGTATCCTGCTAACTTCATGTTCTGGTGTCACTACCAAATTAGGCTATTGATACTTGTTAATATTTGCTGCTATGCTGATAAGAGTGCTGTGATAATGGGTTGATTATATCTGCTGGTATATTTCAACTAACCTCTAATCATAAAACAACACTGTTGCTTAGTTCTCTCTTTAGTTGTTTAGCGTGTGAGCAGAGTTTAGCTTTTAGTCAGTTTTTGAACTTTGTTGAACTTTGTTTAGCCCATTCTTCTCTCTTACTCATGGTGTAGTCTCCTTTGCCCCTGCCTTCATCGAAAAGGAGCATTAAGAATGATTTTGCCTTATTTCAATATTTTCCTTCTTAAGTTCACATATATGTACTTCTGCTTACTATATTAATACGAAAAAGATGTGTTCTATGTTGATATGGTGATGTACTTAATAGATATCATGAACTTTCTGGCATTGTAGTAAGTAAAGAACCATCTGGTTATACTTGTAATTAAAGTGATGATATATGAATCTTTAGGAATTGGAGAACCTACAAACTGGCGGTGGTGTCTCCAATGCAGGCCCCTTTGATGCTCAAGTTAGAAAGGCTTGATAGAGTTAAGAGAATTGAGAAAGCAAGTAGAGAGTAATAATCATACCTGAGTTGCTATGATGTAAGTGAAATAGCGGAGGAGATTTAGTTTGACTTGCAGTTGGTTATTGAAGCCTCGGTCTCCTAGCTTACATAAGATATTGTTTCCTAATGAGGTCGGAAATTAATAGAAGTGAGATAGTTGATTGATTTCATTGTTCTTAAATTAGGATTCTCAATTAGCAATCAAATACTCGAGTGTTTTACCATCGGTTTAATTCCATCTCAGGCAAAATGCTGGCTGTTCTTGAAAAAATGAAAAAGCAATTTCTCTACAGATATGCTTGCAATATGCATTTCATTAGTCTATTTCGTTGTTTATTCAGTTGTAACATCGATTGACATCTCTGTTTGGAAGAGCATGGAAATGAATCTTATTGTGTTCAATTCTATCTGCTTGTTCATTCCGATTTTTGCAGGCTGCTGCTGGAGTGTTGGTGTTGAGCATATGTTCCTATAATAAACCATATGTTCCTATGAATAACTAAATGTTAAGTTTGGAGTCTCAGAGAGCTGACATAGAGCACTAATTGTGTCATTCTGCTTTTATTTTTACTTTACGTTCTAATTTGTTAAGTTATTGTTGGTTTACTGCTGGTTTTGTGAGTCTTTTTTATTGTACCACAGTGATTCTTGTTGTATGTGCTGGCACTTAAGACCTCCTGTGTTATATGCAGAAAAAGGCACTCCACCTCAAGTGTATCGCCCCATCAAGACACTTCAGTGTCCAAGTTCAAGGAGTCCAGGTTATTTTATGAGGGGCAGAGCATCCACAGCCCAACAAATGCTGCACTTCTTCTTGAGAATATCAAACAAGAGGCTGATAGCATTGACACTGATCACTTTGAAGGTACACCTGCAAGAACACTGTCTGCTTCTAAAAGAAGAATGTCTGTTGATAATCGTGGTATATCAGGACTTGATCATGGTGTTGATTCAATACGACGACTTGGAAGAAAATGAAGATGAACAAGAAGAACCATCGGAGTGAATTATATGGAAGGCATATTAGAATGTCTATGATGTATACCTTTCTTTATCAAGTTTGTGGACCTTTAAGGTAGAACAAAAGTTAACAATGAATTTTTATATTTTTATGTTATACATTTGAACTAAATTATGCATAATGAATTTTGTAGTGACTTTTCTATATTATGAAATGAAAATATTCTATTATATGTATTTTTTAGAATGAAATTTCTATTTTTGATGGAATGTATTGTAAATTGGATAATCTTGCATTAGATTAAAGAAACCAAATAAATATTATAGCAAATAATTATATAGCAAATAATTAATAATAAATTAGAATGAAAATTGAAATATGTCTAATGCAACAGGTGTAAAATTTTCCTAAAGCTGTTGCATTAGAAAATTTGATGTTGCTGTAACTCTAATGCAACAGGTGTAAAATTTTGTAAAAACTGTTGCATTATTGATATTTTGTGTTGCAATACGTCTAATGCAACAGGTGTACAATTTAATATAATGGTGTTGCAATAGATGTATTACGTTGTTGCCATAGGGCAAATGCAACAGGTTAAAAAAAAAAGGACGGAACTGTTGCATTAGGTCGCGTTAACTGTTGCATTAGACCTAATGCAACTGAAGCTAGTGCAACACACCATGTTGAGCTAATGCAACAGTTAAATGGTCTATTGCAACAGTTATGGCACCTAATGCAACAGCAAAAACCTGTTGCATTAGGTCTTAAATGTAGTAGTGCTCCTTTAATCCAATTTAATTTAATTAAATCCTCGTGTAGCCTATAACTCTTTTCTGTTTTATTTTCTAAGAATAACTTTCTCTAGATTTTTTTTGTCTCTGTTTCTTTTCAAAATCTATAGGCTGCTAGAGCTATGTTCTTGTGTTTGGTGATATTTCTTTTAAGCGGTTAAGTTCAATTTTGTCACTAATGTATCCTAGGAGACAAGAGTTCATCATAGACTAATTTCTCTTAAGAAAACTGGTACTATTTAGGCCTCAGTGTTCCGTTCGTTCTTCCTCCGATTAAGGTTTATTCTGATTTTCTATATTCTTATTTATATAAATAAAATAATGTTTCTATGCTAACAATGTCTTCTTTAAACATTGGTTCTTTTCTCCTTAATTACGTTTTCTCTCCTTCTGCCACTACAACATTAATTGCTTCCTTGTGTTTATTTTTTCGTCTCTTTCTCCATTGATACTCCCCCTTGAGTTTGTCATTCAGTTCTTTCTTTTCTTTTTCTTCAAAGACTTGAACTTTCCATTCAAATTTAGTAATAATCAATGTTATTGAAACCAGACAACGAACTGATAAGTTTACATAAGTTTCATGTAAACATAATTGTATAAGAGTTACATGTATTTAAGTTTTATAGCTCACCTTTATTAGTATTCTAATAAAGTTACTGATGGATTCAGTTGAAATCCTTCAATAGATCCGGATCTCTATGGTGGAAAGCTTTGCTTTTGCTCGGATCCCTACATAGGAGAGTAGATGAGACATCGGTAACCTTTGGGTTAGTCTCTGATGCCTAAGTTAGTTTTGAATAAAGATTTGACTCTGCCTATATTAGCTTAGAATGAATCGATCCCTTTTCTTCTCACCTACCCCCTTTTATAGGGTTAGCAGTAGAGATTGATATGGATTAAAAATGCTCACCATCCTTGTTAGAGTTATATTAGGAGAGAATGACCTCAAATCCCACATGGGGTCTGAGAATCCATCTTATGCATGCCTCTTAAGTAGAGATGGACTTTAAAAAGGACACTGCCACCTACCTTCTGGAAGACTCCATAAGCTTTAGATCTGGACGACCGAATACAGCCACCGGGTCCCATTTAACGAATTTGCTATTACTACCCATCCTTATTGGAGATTCGGTGCCAATGTACCCATCAGTTACTTATATTAAATAATACTATAAGTTATAGCCAATAAGTTACATAGACCATTTTTGTAACTTAGTTAATAAATTCCTAAGTTACATGACCATAAATGTAACCTAATTCGTAAAATTCTAAGTTACACAACAATTCTTTGCCATCCATTGCGACTCCTCTTAAATCTTTTTAAACTCTCATCAAACTTTATATAAATCGAAAAAACTTTGTGCATTTTACAATTTTTTTTTTTCCATTAGATTTGCTTATGGACGAGGATATACAATTGCTAATTATTTATATAAAGCTATTTTTTTGTCATTATTTTTTCAATGATCTTAGTAACCATTTACTATTGGGAAAAAATCATCTTGATGAGCACTATTTTTTTTGGAAAACATATAGGTTCTTTGACTTTTATCATTGTTTCATTTTTGTTATACTTAGTCTTGGATTTACTTAATTATGATGCAACCGATGTTTTATGTTCAAATATTGTAAGTTGTATGTTATTTATAAGGGATAAGTACAAAAACCATGTGGTTTTAGTCATTTACAAAATAATATCTGTGGTTTAAAATGTTACAAATTAGGACATGTGGTTTCACAATGTTAATAAAAACAGTCTATCGTCTAATATACTCGCCGAAAAACTCTTTTACACTTTGAATTTTCACTTGAAATTTTGCATGGTGGTGAAACATAATTGATCTTGGTGATAAAGTTCATAAATTTTTGGGAAGTACATGTATATATTTAATTAATAACAGAAAAAAAGAAAAAAAATTACAAAAAAGAAAAAAGAAAAATAGTCGAAAAAATTTAATATGTATAAACTATTGAGATAATAACTAGTAAAAAAAAAAATTAAGTTTTGCATAGAATTGAGTTAACGATGTGAACCTTAGGTTTTTTTATCTAATATCCAAAACTCAATGTAATATACTATTCAGAAGAAAACAATCTCAAAACCTTTTACAAATCAATATGAGGGACTCATCAATAGTGATTGCCCGCATCATTTGGATTAGGGTTGCATAGCAGAAGTCAGTCATAGAATAGAATAAAGAATATAAATTTAAGGATTACCGTTGTGGATCCTCATATTCTGAAACTTTGGTAGTAAACTCATAGAAATCACGAAATTCCATTCCATATACCACCTGCAAGCCCATCATGTCTCTGCTTTTTACGGGATATAGAAAGATAAAGGTCTAGAAACTAGACATCATGAGCAAGTGACTAAATTACTTGCATATCTCTGTAGTGTATATTTTAATGACATTCTTAATGCTTGTGTCAAAGACTAAAAGAACATATTTTTAAGAATGGATGGAGTACTTTTTTTGAAATGTAGTAGTCACTAAGCCATTTTGTCTGTAACATTTTAAAATACGGAAGTAGCCGTAAAAATTGCATGACATTTTTTACCTTTACCTTGAAATGATAAAGTCCAGGTTTGGGTTAAAAAAAATAAATTACCGCCACACATTTCAATTACCGTAACCACCAGACCCATGGTATCTATTTCTGCCATGGCCGCACCACTAGAAGCTACCATTTCTGCCCCCAACTGAAATGTCCATTTTTAATTAAAAAAAAAAAAAACCCAAAATGTCACTATTACGCCACGTAACCGCTCACTCTCTTTTTCACTCTTCTTCCCTTCTATTCCCTTCCACTCAACTAGCTATCCTCAAAATCCCTTGTATTCGAACTCGAACTCGAACTCGAACTCGCTTCTCCTTCTCTATCAAAGCCATGGCTTCCTCTACTAAGAAGGTAACACTCTTCAAAACCACGACCTTCTTCGTTAATTTTTTTTTTAATTGTGATTTGCTTCAGTTGAGTTTTGTTAGGTTCTGGTTCCGATTGCGAATGGAACGGAGCCCATGGAGGCGGTGATTACAATCGATGTGATTAGGAGAGCTGGCGCTGATGTCACTGTTGCTTCTGTTGAGAATCAGCTTCGTATTGAAGCTGCTCACGGTGTCAAGATTATTGCCGATGCTCTCATTTCTGATTGCTCCGATTCCGTTTTTGACCTCATTGCTCTCCCGGTCTCTCTCTCTCTCTCTCTCTCTCTCGATCTATTTGAATGTTCTAGTTGTATTTTTGTTTTACTGAATAGTAGAAGTTTAATTGATATGACGCAGTTTGTGTTGTGGTTCTTCCTATACACTATTCTGGTGCGTGACAAAATATCCTAGCAAATGAATCTGCTTGAATTTACTGATTACTAATGGTTGAAAAAACCAGGTTTTAATTGTTTTTTTTTTCTCGACGGGTAGATTCAGTTTGGATTTGCCAACGGAAACTTATTTCTGTTATGTCCATTTTCCGCATCATCTTTGCCTCTTTTTTTATGAAAAAAAATTGTAGCTATTTTATTTCCAGGATTTTCTATGAGGCCAGATGGTAGAAGTTTGAAAAAATTTCCAGATCCTACTGAGTGGATAATGTTTTCTTATGTGCTTTATTTTCTCGTAGATTTTTTTTTTTTTTTTTTTTTTTGTAAAAGAAAAAAATTGCTGTTGTATTTATTTTTGTTTCACTACTTTTCGTGATTGGTGTATCTAACTAGAGGTATTGTTGTTATAATGTAGGGTGGCATGCCTGGTGCTACCAACCTTAAAAATTGTGGAGCACTAGAAAGCATGGTGAAGAAACAGGCTGCAGATGGGCGGCTTTATGCAGCAGTTTGTGCTTCACCTGCAGTGGCACTTGGATCTTGGGGTGTGCTAAAGGGATTGAAAGTATGAATTAATAGCCAGATGCTCCCATTGAATTTCAACGCAAATGATTTATGTACACAATCTCTGTTTCTGTTGTTATTATTGGCGATGGCAATTATAATTATAATGATTTTCTATGTACCATCCAATTTCTGTTATAATTGATAACAAATACAAGTGTTAAGAAGAAGCTATTATTTTGACAGGCAACTTGTTATCCCTCATTCATGGAGCAATTACAATCCTCTGCAATTACTGTTGAATCAAGAGTGCAACAAGATGGTACAGCTGTTACAAGTCGTGGACCTGGCACTACAATGGAGTTTGCAGTTGCACTAGTTGAGCAGTTGTATGGGAAAGAAAAGGCTAATGAAGTTTCTGGGCCCCTGGTACCTACTTTGTCTGCTGTGAATGTGTTTCTTTAATTAAAACATGCAATTCATGGTTAATAAATTAGATTTTGTGGATATCTATATCATCTGGATAAAAGCTCATAATAAATACTATTGAAAGACTAATATCCTCATCATAATATTAGTTGAAGAAAGTAAATTGGCCTCCATATCTTAATTTCTTAAACGTCTATGATAGGATATTCAGTGGTGGAAGTGCAGTTTTACTGATGTTTGGTAGAGAGTGAAAACAAATGAGCAGAATGTCCTATGGACCAAAACTTGAGATAATATTCAGTAGAAGCCTATGAAGGTTGAAATGTTACTTTCTTGACAGCATTGTATGCAAAAGTGCTGGGAATTTATTAATTTGATTTAGAATATTCATTGAACAAACTCGAGTGTGTTTGTAATCGCCATATTAAGAGAAATTCAATTCGACCGAATTCTATTTGGTTTCGTGTTCAGAAACAAAAAAAGTTTGGAGAAATGAATTCTTTCACGATTTACGTTAGCCTATGATGTGAGAATTAGAATTCAGCCCAAATATGGGCTGATTTTGTGGGAATTCAATTGGGGAGAGCTTTACTTTTACGAAAAATACCCGTAATTATTTTACTATTTCCTTTCCTCCTCTTTCTCTTTTTCATTATGTTAATTGATTAATATTTAATACAAGGATATTCATGGAAATACATCAATAGAATTCATTAATTAGTAAGTGCAAGGGATTGATTTAATAAATGAATTGAATTATATGGAGGAAATTCAATTCTTTTCTAGTATGGAATCGGTTCCAAACATAGGGTTAAAAACAAAAAAAAGGAAAAATGAATCAGTTGGAGGAAGACATGCTGCTAATTTTACTGATGTGGAAGGATATGAAATGTAAGGCTATTAAGATCTTCTTCAGTTCTATCTTGATATCGACCTGAAATGATATGAATTGAATTTAAGAACCTTGGAGCAAAGGCATGAATTAATTGGATGCAACTTACATGTGTTTTGAATAGCTGGATTCCATCAGGATCAAGGAAACCTGGTTCGTCAATATCATAAAGAAAAAAAAAAGTCAATTTTGCTGAAATATGTTGAATTACACAAGAAAGGAGCTGTCTATTATCAAGGTGAAAAATTTGGAGTATGGTCAATCTAGGAACATTCATATTTGTAGGTAAATTGAAGTGATCTTCAAAGTTTCAGTATATTTGATGACAAAGGTATATTACTTGATGTATAATTCTGCAGTGGATTTCTTGCTGATGCGGCATTCAAATATTATCATGTCTGTAATGTTTTCGCTTCATGATTTTACAAATTTGAACTATCCGACTGTCATCTTGTTTGCAGGTGATGCGTCCCAATCATGGTGATGAATATAGCTTAAAGGAGATAAATCCAATGAAGTGGACATGTAGTAATACTCCTCAGGTTAGAATGTCCTTCAACCTCCAACCAAAGAGAAATAGAATATGAACAAAGGAGAAACCTGGTTATCTTTGCAATAGATGTAATTTCAATGAATCGGACTAATATGAAGTTATAGGTTTCCCTGAAATGTGAAGCAACATTTTATTAATCTTAACATTTGTGGCTACACCTTAGTTTCCAAGTTGATCATGTTGCATTTTTATGTGCTATCAAGCTTGATTTAATGTCTCGTGATGTTCCTCAATTGAGAATGCTCTGCTATCACTCTTTTCTGTTTTCTCCTTTCAGAACTTTTACTGTATTCATGCCTGATTGTATTTCCTTTTTCTCTAGGTTCTTGTGCCCATTGCTAACGGCACAGAGGAAATGGAAGCCGTTATAATCATAGATATTCTGCGACGAGCTAAAGTAAATGTTGTGGTGGCTTCTGTTGAGGACAAGCTGGAAATTCTAGCTTCTCGTAAAGTTAAACTTGAGGCAGATGTTCTCCTTGATGATGCTGCTAAACTGTCATATGACCTAGTTGTCTTACCAGTAAGTTGAGTCCTGTGTCTTTCGGTTCCTTTTTTGGCTAGGTGGTTAAATTAGTTATCTTTGACTCTTTGTGCCCCGTGTGCAGGGTGGGCTTGGTGGTGCACAGGCATTTGCAAAGTCAGAAAAGCTGGTGAACATGCTAAAGAAGCAGAGAGATTCAAATAGACCGTATGGAGCTATTTGTGCATCTCCAGCTCTAGTCTTAGAGCCTCATGGTTTACTTGAGGTATTTCAAGATTCAATTTTCATTTTGACATTAACATTTCTTGGGTGTATTAAATTACGAATACCGTCTATGATTTCATTATTTAATCTTGGTCCTGCTTGATTTTTAATGAACATCAGCGTTTCAAATTAAGGAATTAAGGAACTGTTAACTTGCGAACAAGTCAGTTCATAATTGTTTATATCATACACATACTTAGGAACTAATGACAAAGTGAGCGCCATTTACCTTGCACTGCATTAATTAATGTGGAAACTATGTTCATGTGAATTGCGATGCTTGATAAGTGGCAAAGGAGTTCCTTAGGTGTCAGATGTAAAATGTTATGATTTTGAGAAGCATGTTAACAGTGTTTGATTGCAGGGTAAAAAAGCCACAGCTTTTCCGCCAATGTGTGAGAAGCTGTCAGATAAGAGTGAAATAGAGAACAGAGTTGTAGTGGACGGGAATCTGATAACTAGTAGAGGACCAGGAACTGCCATGGAATTTGCGTTGGCAATCGTAGAGAAGCTGTTTGGACGGGAGAAGGCATTAGAGCTGGCTAAGGTAATGCTTTTTACACGGCCATAGGGCATAGAGTCTGTACGGTTTATCTGTGTAGTGTTTTGGTATAGGTTGAGACATGGGGATGGGAGAGCTGAATTGGTCTTAAAAAATGAACTCAGGTTGACGTCATGTAGAAGTTAGCGTCTTGCTGTTTGTTAATAAATAATGAACGGGTTCACATGGTCATGGTGGTAGAAAAACTGGTTAATTGCTCAAATGTTGCTTAATTTAAAATTGTGTGACATCAATGCCTCTTATTTAATTGCCTCTTGGTATATTCATTATAAATCTGTAGACTTGATATTCTTATTATATATTGTTTGTGATTCAACTAGAAAACCAGACAAATCCCCTATTTGCCAACTCCAAATGACCAAATCAGAATCTTACTATTATTTTGTGATGGCAATTGGTAGTCAATGATAAATATCGAATATGGGAAATCAATTTTTCCTTTTAAGAATCAGCACTATTTTTTAATTCCAAAATCTACAAGTGATAAGGACACAAGTGTTAAAATTTACAGACAAGTGTTGTAATTACAAGTTGTGAAAAATAATAGAGGTGGGGAGACTAAACCTTCATGATAATATATATTATTAATGTTGTGTAGAATAAATCGTGAATGATTTGATTGATAAATGTGGAAGCCGTTTGGTCGTACTAATACCACAGCTTGTTCGATTCAGTTTACACTGGCCAAAAGAAAATACTCTCTCCCTTCCTAAAAAGAAAAAAAAAAAACGGAAAAAGAAAAAAAAAATAAGTAGTTGAATTTTATGCCACATATATTTACCAGAAAAGGTAATATGTATCAGTGTGGAATGAGCCAACAGAATTTGAAATTTGGCTTCTCTAATCACCGTTCGATCTAATTGAGACACGCATAAATTGTTTATTTAGGGTTCACTAATTTAAATATTTCTAATCAAGTTTTTACGGTATATATAAACTAATATTTATATATTAAATAAATGTTATTATGAATTTTGATAGTTTTTTCAAATGGTATTTTTTGTTAATGTTATTCATAATCTTAAGGTCTATATAGATGAAGAGTTTAGGTTTACAATAGTTTTATAGTTTTGAAAATATTTTTTCATTAATTTATTTCAATGAAAAAAATCTAAGCTGATAAATTAAAGTTTTATAATTATATAAAAGTTAATAAATTAATTTATCGATATTATTGATATTAGAATTGTGTAAAAAATTGTATAAAAATTGATAAATTTAAAGTATGATAAAGTAAATTAAAGAGATTAAATGATAAAAAATAATTATTCTAATAAGTGCAGATTTTTTTTTTTTCAATTTTTGTTTTTTTATACTAAATGTTGCTTATTCCTTAATTATTGTTATTGGTCAACGAAAAGACTTTATTTTCTTTGCATTATCACTATATACGCATCACATTTCCTTGCAGTTAAAATTTATTTTTTTCACCCAAAAAAAAAAAAAGAAAAAAAAAATTCGCCCTTTGCATATGTAATTCTTTTTGTGAATGAAACTAAAAAGATAATACTAATTAAACGTTATATTATCCACATTGTTATCCAGTATTTAAGGTTGTAGCTAGAATACAACCATATATTTATGAAGGAAAAATCGATCGTTTTGTATGTTGATTCGAGAGTCTTAAAAGGATGAAAAGTTTAATCATAAGATTAAAGCCTTGAGTATCTTAATTTTGATAGTTAATCTAGGTAAAAGCTTTAATCTTGAGATTAAAGTTTTAAATTGTCCATTGATGATCCTTGATAATATATTAATTGCAGTGAAAGACTGTATTCTTTTTATAAACACTCTGATGCTAAAGTTAGATCTCATAGTGATAGCTTTGAAATCCTAAAAAGTTTAATCTTTGTACTATTGCATGAGAAGCTATTTATAGCCAAATGAGGGAAGTTACCTGAGAAAAAAATACGTTCCACGTTTAGTTTATATATGTTAAAGCTTTGAATAACAAGTGGAATATTATGATAAATTGTAATAACATATATTATGGTTGATCCTAAACTTATACTCGAGTTAAATCAGAACCCTTCTAATTAAACCAGAAAAAAATATACGAATTAAAAATGAAACAAAAATAATATATAAATGAGTTTACCAAAGGAAAATAAAGCAAACAATATCTATATACATAACCCTTGCTTAAGGGCTTTTGACTAGTTAGTGATAAAATACGAGTAAAAAGAGTGACGAAGAGAGCAAAAATATTTTTAATTAATATTAACAAATTAATTAATACCTTAAGCCTAGACAGTGGTCGAGCCAGGACGTGAGTCCTGGGGGCACAAACTCAAGGGCAGTGGAGAGAGGTGGCGACAAATTTGGACAATGGGCGTGAATGATTATAGTTGTTTCTCTAGAAAGTGGAGGAGAAGAGAAAAGTATATTGCGTTATTTTATTTTTTCTTTTTTAAAATCCCATCATGCAAAAGATGACCAATCAATCTTATAGTATTTTTTATCTGTAAGATTTTTAGTTTATTTTTTAATATATCGCCTTAACCATATAAATTTGTTAATTTAGCGTGTTTTTGGAGTGCTTTCACAGGTTGGGAAAATTGCTTTTAAGGAAAGAAATTTAGGAAAGCAAGAGACACTGGTGTTTAGTAAATAAGAAACACGGAAAGCCAGCAGCAAAGAACTTTCATATATTTTCAAGGAAAGCAACAAATTCTAACTTTTTCTAAAAGTCAAAAACATGGAAAGCCAATAGTCTATCTTCACTTTCGTTTTCTTGATGCGAGCTACAAATAATAAAAAAGATCAGCAATTTTACTTGGAAACAGTTACTTGTCATGGAAAGAAATTCGAGATATATTTGAGATTGCATTTATTTTAATTGTAGTTATTTTATAATTTGGATTAGGAATAAGTTTTATTTCAAGGATCCTAAATTGATAATAATTCCAATTTTATTTGTATTTTAATTTATTTAGTATTTTTCTTATTTAATCTAATTAGGAAGTTTATAATATTTAGAAGTTTTGATTATTTAATAATTTTATTGTATTTAGAATAGTTTGCCTATAAATAGGCTATAATGTAGTTTTTGTAACGGAGTTAGTTTTTTTACATTGAATAAAATTTTCCAATTCTCTATGCCTGTGATTTTCGAAATTCAGGCTATAGAAAACTAATTTCTGGCATCGTGGGCGATTAATGGATCTTAGTGTTTATTTGTTCGAATACCCCGCTACATTAGCTCTCTCCCAAATCATGATCACTCGCTCCCGTCTTCTCTCCTTCTTTTGCCTTGATGAGTTTATTTTTTAATTCAACCTAAGGGAAAATGACATCGTTTTACATTTGGACTGAATTAATAAAAAGGTCTTCTTCACATATTTGGAGGGTTGTCCCCCAAATCTATAAATGGTAAGAGCATACGTCGCCGACCAAACATCCCTACTTGGAGTGTTTTCTGACCCCGAAAGGCATGGGCTAACAAGGCTTCCCATTTCTTTCTTAGGTTTATGAATGTTTGATTAATTATTTTTAGGGGAAACTTTAAAAATTACTTATGTGGTTTCACTTTCTAACAAATCGAGAATTGTGTTTTCTTTTATAAAAAAAAAAAGAATACGTAGTTTCAAAAGTTAGCAAAAAAAAAAAAATAATAATAATAACTAACACTTTTCTGTTATCTCGATTTAATGTCTCTTTTGTCTATGATTGGAATATTGATGGAATGTCTAAAATTGAAATCGTTGGTCATCCCCATCAGATGACCATGGCAGGCACTGCTTATAAAACGCAACCTGATAACGAATATAAAACTATTTCTAAAATCCTAATAGCAGGATTCTCAAGACAACCAATTGGTTGGTGGGGTTACTATTTCACCAGACAACAACAAGAAGAAATTTTAGAAGCCGTAAAAGTAGATGAAAATGATGAACCGATTGTAGATGATGAAGGAAACCTAATTCAGAATGCTGTAACAACTTTAATTCTTACAATTTTCCTTCATTTCATAAGAGATTCTTCACATTTGAAAGATAAAAATGAACTTTTATTAAGTTTAAAATGTAAAAAATTAAGTGACTTTTAATGGTATAAAAATACTTTCTTGATTAGAGTTATGCTTAGAGAAGATTCAAAGCAACCTTTTTGGAAAGAAAAGTTTTTGGCTGGTTTACCTACGCAACTAGGTGAAGGTTAGGAATAAAATTAAAGAGACTCATAGGCACCAAATCCCTTACCATAAATTCACTTACGGTGAACTAATTAGTTTAACCCAACAAAAAGGATTAAAAGCTTGTCAGGAAATGAAATTGCAAAAACATGTAAAATGGGAATTAAAGAAAACTAGAACTGAACTAGGATCTTTTTGTAAACAATTTGATATTAACATAAATAATCCCTCCACATCATGCACTAAAAACTTTAGCTGAAACACTAGGAAAGATATCCATAAAAAATCAAAGAAATACAACAAAAAATACCACAAACCCCAAGAAGGCTATTATAAAAAATCTCACTACAGGAAACCTAGAAGAAAAAAAAAAAACAAATACAAGAATAAAGAAAATAGGTACAAAGATGTTACTTGCAAAAAAGGACATACATCAAAATATTGTAAATTTAACAGAAAACTTCAAGAACTATAATTAGATGATGATATAACTAATAAATCTCAAATATTCTTCTCGATTCTTTTTCTGATTCTTCTAGTTCTGATTTTGAAAATCTTTCTTTTATTTCTTCTGAAAATAATAAAGAACTTCAAATAGACGAAATTATTGCAACTAGATCTACGAGCTTTTTTGAAAGTAATGTTTTAACTAGAGAACAAAATACAACTCTCGATATTATAAATAACATAGAAGACCCTGAACTCGAGAGAGAATTTTTAGAAAAAACTTTTAAAATCTGTTGAAAAACAAGAAGAGAAAAGAGAAGAAAAGAAAAGTGAGAAGCTTTCCATTCTATTCAATACAAATAAAGGACCTTATGATCTTACAAAACAAAATATGCGCAGCGGAAATAAAAGATTAATCCCCACCAAGGACCCATGTACATTGCATTGAATCGGAAGGAGGGTTAAAGAATTACCTTAATTCTTTAAAGATTGAATCAAGCAGGAACCAAAATAGCTTCCCTCTACGGTTGATCCACACGGAGCAATACGTCCACCGCGTGCTAGCGCCGGGATTGAAGAACGATTCTTCGAACGAGACAGAGAAAGCGAAAAATCAGATTTTTCCTTGGAGTTTTTTTTTTTTTGAGAATTTCGGCTGCCACTATTCCACTTTGTTGTGGCTGCCGAAAATCTGCTGGGTTATTAGTATATGGAGAGTTTTAGGTTTAGGTTAATTGTTTCCTTAAATAATTAACCTAAATAGTTAATTATAATTATAACCTAATACACCTATTAGTTATAATTATATATTAACCCACACAATTTAATATTAATTCTCAATTAACATTAAATCAAATCAATTCTCCATAATACATATATGTATATATAATATTATAATTAATTATATCTCCATATAATTTAATTATAATATGTAGCATACTTTATGCAATATTAATCACATTAATATTTATATATACATACATAAATATATATCACTATATATATATTTATTTTCTTTCTCATTCATAAATTATTATCCAATAATAATTTATACCCGATAAGATGAACTTCATTTTGCTCTTGTGTGTGACCCCATAGGATCATATTAATTGGCAATAAGGAAATTACCATAATGTCCTTACAGGTCACAAGCGGACTCTAGCAAGCCATTACGACTACCCAATTAATATGATTGGAATGATCCAATACCTATTTATAGAATGTCATATTCCCTTTTGTCTCTTTGATATCAAGATTAATTATAAGACATGGTACACTTGTCAATCTTATATAATTAATCATATGCTTTCTCGATCTCAAAGTAAACTGTTCAGACAAATCAATTGATACTCTTATCAATTATTTGAGCACGGCCATGCATTTAACAGTCTTACTTATCGAGGGGCCCAGTGATATCGCTCTCTTGTTAGAGAGGGACAAAATCCCATATCTGTCACTCACATCCCTAAGCATGAGTCATATTGTACCCAACCACAGCCTTTATAACTACTCTGTTACAAGCAGCGTTTGACTGCGTCAAAGCACAACATGAATTCATCCCGGAATCCATGGTGACCTCAGGTCAAAGGAATCAGCTGATGACACTACTATAATCAAGATCAGTTGTGACACGTGACCATGAACTTGATCTTATAGTGGGTCTCCAGCAACATGTTCTCTAACACATTGCCCGTGAGTATAATCTGTATCTGTATACACTATATTCATCTTATGAATATCCATTATCACTCACACTAGTCTTAATTTGTTATTATTCCCATAATAACAATCGACTAGGGAAATTTAGAATAACACGATTTATTCATGGATACTTATCATAAATGCTAACATACAAACATAAATGATAATACTAATCTACACTAGATTAATCTTAGAAGTCAAATTACATAATCCAATATTGGCCTTAGGGCACAATCTCCAACAATCTCCCACTTGCACTATGGCCAATCATACATGTATCTTATACCCATTGACCTACATGACTTTCATGTATTCACTTGTGCAGGAGTCTTTGTCAGTGAATTATTAATTTTCGCTTCCGTTGTTACTTTACACATTTTCACTCTCTCTTTAGAGACAGCCTCTCTAAATTAGTGAAAAACGCCTAAGTATATGCTTGTGTCATACAAGGTTCTTACGCATTGAACTATTGTCCCTACAATAGTCTCACAGGATAAGCAATGCTTAGAACAAAACACAACATTTTGTGATGAACTTCTTCATCCAAAATTTCCTTTACATCATATGTAACAATATACTTTGACTACTATTATAGATATTTAGCTATATCGTTTTATTTTGAACCTTTCAAAATCATAACATCTCTTTTTAAGAGAATACTAGATCTCGACTGATATATTGCAACTAATTGCAATCAGTTGTATATGTGCAACTATTTACATAGTTAACATAAGCCAACTTCTTTTAAGTCTTTCTCATTGAAAGCTTTCAATGCTTTGACTTAAAACAAAACATTCTTTTAGATCTATCTATATAGATTCTAATTTCAAGAATATAGCCTTATAACATTAACCGAAATTACTTTCTTAGCCAAGATTTTACTTCTTGCAAGGTAAGAATGTTATTTCCAACAAGCCATATGTCATCCACATATAGCGTTAGGAATACCGATATGCTCCCACTGATCCTTTTGACACACAAGATTCATCATCCTTTTGATAAAATCAAACCATTTGATTTCTTTATCAAAACTATGATTCCAACTATTTGATGCATGTTTCGATCCTTATAAGAATCTTTGAAACTTGCATACGCTATTTGAATTCTTTGGATGCTCAAAAACTTTGGGTTGTGTCACGTACACATCCTCAATCATGTTTTCACGTAGAAAACAGATTTTGATATCCATTTGCCATATTTTATAATCATATTATGCGGATGTGGCAACAAGAACTCAATTTGACTTGATCATGATTAATGACGAAAAAGGATTTTATCATAGTCCTACTATGAATTTGTTCGTATCCTCATAGTCACTACTATGAACTTGTTTATTACCCCTTTTTGTCACTAGTCGTGCTTTATAAGTTTGAAGATCACCATTCATGTCGGTTTTCAATTTGAAAACTCACTTGCAACCATTGCATATGCATCTTCTAAAAGATTTATCAAAGTCTATACTTTGATTGTCAGACATGGACATATCTTCAACCTTTGTAGCATCAAGTCACTTATTAGATTCAAAATCTAACAATGCTTCTTCATAAAAGAAGACTTATTCCAATCTAGTAAAACTACATCATGATTTTGAGAAATCCATATCTCTCCTATTCATGTCGTATTCTACTAGACTTTCATTGGACTTGTGTAATTTCAACAATGATCATGAAACCATTTCCATGTTCCTCTTCAACGTTAATGTCACTTTGTGAATTACGAGTTTTGTAGGTGTACTTTACTCCCACTAACTCTTCTAGAAATTAACTCCCTCTTCAAGGGGAAACCATTTCTAGCTACAACTATTTTGTATCCCAAAGAAACACAGGAGTAACAACTCCTATTTTCTTTTTGAGTAATCCAAAATACGACATTTAAATTTAGGTGCCAACTTATTCGAAATAAGCTTTACAGCCCTAAACTTATTCAATGAAACAATTTGGGTCTCTTACCCAACCATATCTCATATGTTGATTCATGAATTGTTTTAGACGGAACAATATACACAGCTGCTTTAATGGCATATTTTTGAGAAAACGATGATCAACTTGACTTCATCATAGATTGAACTATATCTTTATAGAGTTCGATTACTCCCTTTTCGACACAACATCCTTTGTGGCGTACTTGGAGGAGTCAATTGTGAGACAGTCCCACAATCTCTAAGATGATTGTCAAAATCTTGACTCAAATATTCACCACTCGGATCATATCTAAATGACTTTATTATCTTGTCAAGGTACTTCATACTCCTTTTACAAGCTTTTGAACACTTCAAAAGTTCCAAACTCGTGTTTAATTAGATACTCTTATCTAGAGAAAAGTTCCATAAAGGTAATGAAGTATTAAAACCTCCTTTAGCAGTTGATTTATAATTCATATACATCCATATGTATAATGCTTAATAAATCGATTATTCTTTAACTACTTTTAGCAAAGAACAACTTTATCATCTTTTACAATAAACAACATTCGCATGATTCAAGATGATTCATAATCTCATGAATCCAAAAGTCCATTCTCATGGAGTTTTGTAATGCGACTTTGCTTATGTCTCCAAGAGGACACTGCCAAAATAGGTTGAATCAAACTATTTGATTCGATCCTTACAGTATTTATGTTACAGATGGGCTCCACATATAAAGACAATTATGTAAATCTACATTTCATAATCATGTCTTTATAAAGTTTATAATTCACAATTATAAAATAAACAACATTTGTCCACTTAAGACAACAAGCCCAATAGGCAACAAGAGTTCATAACTTACATGTAAAAGTTCATAACCTTTAACCCAAAGTTCATAACTTTTATGCAAAAAGTTCATAACTTTTAACCAGAAGTTCATAACTTTCATGTAAAAGTTCATAACTTTCAAGTAAAAACCTTTGCTTCTCTTGCCTATTCGCACTCCACCTTTCACCTTCATAAGGTTTCTACTCAATTTGAGATTCTTCATATTCTACTAATATGAGATCCACAACGGGTATCTAATACCTTTGATATAGAAACAAAAGGTAGAATAGTTAATAAATACTTAAGGTAGCAGTCTCACTGCCTTTCATCTTCTTATAGTTCTCCAAACAGAGTTTGCTATTTCTATTCTAATGAACGATTCATTCTAGAATTGGCAACACCCTACTTTTGGAGATCTCTCTATGCCAACAGCTTTGGCCTTTAAAGCACTTTCACCCGAACCTTTCGGTCTTTATGCTTTTCGACCTTTCTTTTATCCTTTTCCTTTTGAACCATAAGCAGACAATTCGAGGCGGGCTTATCCTTTGTGGATAACTTAACATTCTTTTGCATCCTATGCAACTAATTCGCAATTTTCTCCATGTCATTCAAATGATAGTTCATCACCAATGACTATCAAATAATGAATTCAAGATCACATCTTAATGCCCTTTTGGAGGCCAATGAGAAAATGTTGCCTCAAACACTTATCTTTTCTTGCTCACAAACTGATGGAACATTTCCATTTGTGATGTATCATATATCTCAAGTAAAACTTCCACGTACGGAAGAATTGGTGGCAAGTGTAAGATAACAAAATTTAACAGAGTCCCTTCGATGCTTCAAGTAAGCATCTTTTATACTCGTGTTACAATTGCTAGTGGTTCATTGGGCAAAAGGATTATTGAGAACATATGATTCCTTTTGATTTGAGAACAATTCTCAATGTTCAATAACAATCGAGATCAAGGTAATAGCAATTATAACTATAATAAAGCGTGTAAAGATTTTAGTTAAATGCTCCCACTTAAATTATAAAACCCTTTAAAATATTTAAGTGGGTGAAGATCCAAAATCCATACTTAACCATAGCACTGCTTTGGCATGTCCCTATGATTAAATATAATTTCGGTAGGCAAAGACTCAAAATCATGCTTTAAACCATTTAAACATATTTTGGATGTGCACTTCTTTGCCAATTGCATCATTATGCAACTCTTATAATTTATGAGATGTATGATATCATATATCATATTTAATTGTATGTTACTCATCTCATCTTTGCCTCGGGCTCAAACACCATTTTGATTAACCCTTTGTTAAACCAATTACAACACAATGAGAATCACCATTTCTCATATTATCGCTTCGCTAAGGTCACAACATGCGTACCCGCTTTGGCGTGGCTACCATGATGCGAACATAGTACTTGACTAGTGTTATACGTAATTGGGTGGCAAATATAAACTTCTTAAGTTTATTTAGGGTTTATAAAATCCTGTGATTTAATTTGTATCTCATACAATTCATGGCATTAAAATTAAACATACATTTGTTAATACTAATTAGCATGGCATCCTATGTCATACATATGTTAAGCATGCAATCTAACATGGCATCACATGGCATCTAAAAGAAACAAGGCATGCATTTACACATATATATAAACATTTGCATCACATGCAAAATAATTTCTAACATGCATCAATATTTATTAACATGGCATCTTATGGCATAAAATAAATATAACATGCATAAGACTCAAAACCGTGTTATGGTATGGTTTAAATCTACATTGATTTTCATAGGCCAATATGAAAATCAACAAGGTCATATCCTAGGTGGTAGCATCCATCATATGGTAATTGCACCACCGCACCTCTTGGATCCGCCTTCACGTCTTTGCTTCTTAGTACCATCTCATGGAATTATATTTTACAAAAATTGCAACCTATACAATTTTTCTAGTAAAATAAATTTTACATATCATAAATTGCATCCTATACAATTTATCTAGTAAAATTAAAAATTTCATAAATACAAACGACTCGCAGGTCGTATTTATATAAAACCATAATAAATAAAATAAAGCATCCACGGGGTCCAAAACCATACCATAACACCATGCATAAAATTATCAACAATAATTTTACATCTATAAGATTTAGGGTTCAAAAAACTAAACACAATCTTATTGTATTTAAAAGAAATTGATTTGAGAAGAAAAGGTATAGAAGACAATTTCTACATGGCAGCACTAAGGGAACACGGCGTGCAACACTTGCACGCGGCCGTGTTCCTCGCTGTTACTCAGCGCACATGAGAAATTTCCGGTTGCACGCCGTGCAAAACCAGTACACGGCGTGCAACACACATTTGCACGGCGTGCAACACTTGCACGCCGGCGAGTTATGCACTGATTCTCAGCTTACGGAAACGATTTCCGACTACACGCCGTGCAAAACCAGTACACGGCGTGCAACACACGTTTGCACGGCGTGCAGTGCCTGCACGCCGGCGTGTTCTGCACTGAAAAACAATTCTGCGTCAATTTGTTCAAAACAACAATTCCCAAATCAATTCCAAAACGTTATTCACAATAACAAAGAACAAATCATTCATAATGATCAACATTGAAATCAAATTTCAATTTGTTATTCACAATAACAAAAGAACCCTAAATCAAAACATACAACCCTTACATGCAATTTTGATCTAATCAAAATAACAAATCCAATTCAACCAATGCACAAGTGGCTCTGATACCACTGTTGGGGAATTAATCGCACAAAACAAAATATGCGCAGCGGAAATAAAAGATTAATCCCCACCAAGGACCCATGTACATTGCATTGAATCGGAAGGAGGGTTAAAGAATTACCTTAATTCTTTAAAGATTGAATCAAGCAGGAACCAAAATAGCTTCCCTCTACGGTTGATCCACACGGAGCAATACGTCCACCGCGTGCTAGCGCCGGGATTGAAGAACGATTCTTCGAACGAGACAGAGAAAGCGAAAAATCAGATTTTTCCTTGGAGTTTTTTTTTTTTTGAGAATTTCGGCTGCCACTATTCCACTTTGTTGTGGCTGCCGAAAATCTGCTGGGTTATTAGTATATGGAGAGTTTTAGGTTTAGGTTAATTGTTTCCTTAAATAATTAACCTAAATAGTTAATTATAATTATAACCTAATACACCTATTAGTTATAATTATATATTAACCCACACAATTTAATATTAATTCTCAATTAACATTAAATCAAATCAATTCTCCATAATACATATATGTATATATAATATTATAATTAATTATATCTCCATATAATTTAATTATAATATGTAGCATACTTTATGCAATATTAATCACATTAATATTTATATATACATACATAAATATATATCACTATATATATATTTATTTTCTTTCTCATTCATAAATTATTATCCAATAATAATTTATACCCGATAAGATGAACTTCATTTTGCTCTTGTGTGTGACCCCATAGGATCATATTAATTGGCAATAAGGAAATTACCATAATGTCCTTACAGGTCACAAGCGGACTCTAGCAAGCCATTACGACTACCCAATTAATATGATTGGAATGATCCAATACCTATTTATAGAATGTCATATTCCCTTTTGTCTCTTTGATATCAAGATTAATTATAAGACATGGTACACTTGTCAATCTTATATAATTAATCATATGCTTTCTCGATCTCAAAGTAAACTGTTCAGACAAATCAATTGATACTCTTATCAATTATTTGAGCACGGCCATGCATTTAACAGTCTTACTTATCGAGGGGCCCAGTGATATCGCTCTCTTGTTAGAGAGGGACAAAATCCCATATCTGTCACTCACATCCCTAAGCATGAGTCATATTGTACCCAACCACAGCCTTTATAACTACTCTGTTACAAGCAGCGTTTGACTGCGTCAAAGCACAACATGAATTCATCCCGGAATCCATGGTGACCTCAGGTCAAAGGAATCAGCTGATGACACTACTATAATCAAGATCAGTTGTGACACGTGACCATGAACTTGATCTTATAGTGGGTCTCCAGCAACATGTTCTCTAACACATTGCCCGTGAGTATAATCTGTATCTGTATACACTATATTCATCTTATGAATATCCATTATCACTCACACTAGTCTTAATTTGTTATTATTCCCATAATAACAATCGACTAGGGAAATTTAGAATAACACGATTTATTCATGGATACTTATCATAAATGCTAACATACAAACATAAATGATAATACTAATCTACACTAGATTAATCTTAGAAGTCAAATTACATAATCCAATATTGGCCTTAGGGCACAATCTCCAACATTCACCACCACGATTAGATTTAACAACCTTAATTTTTTTACCTAGTTGAAGTTCAACTTCGGCTTTGAATTCCTTAAATATGTCCAAAGACTGTGACTTCTCGTGCATCAAATAAAAGTGTCCATATCTAAAGTAATCGTCTATGAATGTGATAAAATATAGTTGACCATTCCAAGAAGGGGTAGGAAATGGTCCATATATATCTGTATGAATCAGTTCTAAGACATCCGTAGCTCTAGTGGCACCTAATTTTCTTGAGTTTGTTTGCTTCCCCCTTTATGCATTCAATGCAAACTTGAAAATTAGTCAAATCTAGGGGTCCGATGATTCCATCACTCACAAGCCTCTGAATTTTTTGTTTAGAGATATGTCCTAAATGCTTATGCCATAAAGTGGTGGAATTCTCATTTAATTTTCTCTTTGTACCTATAGTAGTTCACTACAAAATTTCATTTTCTAAAGTAACAGTTTCAAGCATGTAGAGTTTATCAATCAAAGAACCAGTGCCAATAATATTTGAATTATGATAGAAACAGACTTTATTATTTCCAAAAGAACAAGAATAACCGAATTTGTCCAAACAGGAAATAGAAATTAAAATCTGTCTAAAAGATGGTACAACAAAAGTTTCAACCAAATCCAAATAAACACTAGTTTTCAATAATAATTTAAATATTCCTACAGCTTCAACTTTAACTTTAGTGCTACCATCTACAAAGATGAATCTTTCAGCATCATTTGGCAGTCAGCTCCACAGGCAACCCTGCATCGACATACTTATGTGAGTAGTAGCACCAGAATCTACCCACCGAGTATTCATAGGTATATAAGTTAAATTAACTTCAGAGCAAAAAAAAGCGAGAGTTATGCCTTGCTTTTCACGCCAAGCAGCATTTTTAAGACACTCTTTCTTCATGTGTCCCACCTTCTTGTAAAAATAACAAGGAAATCCTTTATCCTGCTTATTTTGCATCTTTTGCTTTGGCTTTCCCTTTTTTGTAGTCTCTTTAGCTCTCTTTCTTTTCTTATCATGAGAACTGGATGCCAAATGAGCACTTTTAGTCTTATCCCGTTAAAGTCTTTCTTCTTCTTGCATAGAGTGGAAAATGAGCTCATTAAGAGTTCATTTATCTTTCTGAGTGTTGTAACTCACCACAAGCTGTCTGTATTGTGTAGGAAGAGATATAAGTACTAAGTGAACGAGCAAATCATCCAAAAGCTCTAACTTTAGTTCCTTTAGTTTTCTAGCCAGATTAGACATTTCAATAATGTACTCTCAGATGTTCCCCTTTCCTTTATACCACATGTTAACGAGTTTCATCAAGAGGTTACTCGTTTCAGCTTTTTCATTTTTAGCAAAATACTGCTCAATTTCAGTAAGGAACATCTTGGTACTTCTGCTCTCAGTGATAAAGCTTCGAAAGGATCTTGGAATAGAGCGTTTCATGATCTTTAGACTCATGCGATTAAAACGATTCCACTTATCAATTTTGTCCACATTTGGATCACCCTCTGTGGGTCGCTCCATCTGAAGCGCAAGATCCAGATCCATACAACCGAGAACGATTTCCATGTTCTCCTTCCATACGGCATAGTTCGTCCCATTCAACATAAGAATCATATTAATTTGTGTAGATACATTAGTAGCAGTAGCAGAAACTGAATTGAACAAAAATTAAAAATACATGTTCAATGTCATACCATAGGAATAAATTAATAACAATAACAACTGCATGTATGATATAAGCATTTCGAAACAAGGTGGGCCCATTTAACGAGATACCTAGCACAACATTAATATTTAGTCTTTAGACTAAAAATATTAATTGTGATTGGTTCTCTTCGTGTATCAAATATTGACAATAAAACCTGTCAAATAATAGCCTTCCTTTGAACCGACCATTATTTTCATGGAAACCTTATGTCGTCACATATTTATTATCGCATGTATACCAATTATTCGGCTAAATAACAACCTTCCTTTTAGCCGATTGTTAAGCGCATAAATAAAAGATATATAAATCTATATATTTTTAACATAAATTAAAACTCATAACTGAGGTTACTTTGGTAACAATATTGTATCAATTAATTTATTTAAAAATACAAAATAATCAAGTGCAAAATAATTATTTAAATAAAATAAATTGAGACTTTGTTTTATTTTACTTAAATAATTAAAACACATAATAACATTTGATTACGTAATGGGGAACAATTCAAATTAATCTTAAAATTTATTTGTTAAACAATAAAAGCCAAATTATTCAACTAAACTTGTTGAATCAAACTGAAAAACTGTATGTCAGTAAGAGCCTTCATCAATAGTAACAAATTAATGTTTATGAGTTAACAATAACTATAATTAAGAGCAAAATTATGTAATTAGTAAATTAATCATTCTTTAATAAAATCTTGAATCAATTACTCTTAAAATGCATTTTATTATCTCTACAATTTTTGCCTAAACCAGTGGCAAAAATTGAAACCATCCGACTAAAAATCCATTGATAAAAAAAAAACTGCCATTTTTCTTTTTAAATAATTGCGGACAGAATTCGAGAAACACAGTCGCAATTTATTTAACAAGCCATAATTGCAGTGATTTCAATTCATAATCTTTCTAAATTTAAATCATAATTCAAATATCAAATGGCCTAATTATCATTTGTCTAAAGCCATAAGACGGAAAACGATAATATCATTTACCAACGTCAATAAAATGTGAAATTACAATTAAGTTTTGAAATTATACCGAGTATTAATAAATCAAAAACTTAATTGATTAATACTTTGAATCCTTAATGATAATTGAAACCCTTAGTATCCATATATCATCCGAATCCAGTACTAAGATTTGCCCACAGATAATAAATTGAAAGATGCAAAACAAAATTATATCACGAAAATTTCAGCAAAAAATTTCATGAAAACTCCACAATAACTCCAATAATTCAGTGTGGTTGTGGCTCTAATACCAGTTGTTGAAACCTAATAAATCGCATCAAATT
The DNA here is from genome assembly GCA_039660915.1 of Euphorbia tirucalli. Classification (NCBI taxonomy): domain Eukaryota; kingdom Viridiplantae; phylum Streptophyta; class Magnoliopsida; order Malpighiales; family Euphorbiaceae; genus Euphorbia; species Euphorbia tirucalli. The sequence continues at coordinate 47,056,162 of CM077636.1, forward strand.
ATCAAAAAAACCATACCTGAATCCACTGAATCAAATGGAATCGGATCGGAGATTACCAGTTATGTCTTCCTCAATTAAAGTCTCATTATGGTTTTTCTCTGATGGGTAGAGATTTCTTATGTTAACTTCTATAACCTGAATTAGACTTTAATACATGGGGGACCAACCAACGCGTCTTTTCACAACGAACCAACGTGTCTGTATTGGCATCCAATTAGATTCTCCATTAATCTCTTATTAGACTGTCCAACTGGTTTTCACTCTTTAATCCATACCCTGTAGAATTTTATTTAGATATTAACTTTAACGATCATTTTATTTAGTAGTAAATATAATCAATCAATAATATGTTCGCTCACTTTATTTATTATTAGCATTTAATAATAAAACCAACATAAAAACAAAGACAAGCATGCGTTGTTATAATTAAAAAGATAATTGGAGTGATTAGTGAGGGATGAGGATGCTAATTTTTCAAAAAAAAAAAAAAAAAAAAACACTCATTAATGTGGTGGCTAAAAGTAAGTTTCAAATGAAACTACGTGGAATGTTACTTTTCAGTTTTCACTGTCAATTGTAATTCACTATTAATAAATGAAAATAAAATCATTTATATTTAATCAATAGGAGAGAAGAAATATGAGTAATTGGAAAATGTATGTCTGCATTGACGGCCGTGCAAAGATTTGCAAGGAATTTTAAGAATTCCCAATTCAACCCATCTCTTTCTCTGCTTTTCTTCACCATCAAAAGAAGCTTTTTTTTATTGGTTTCCAGTTGGGATTTCGGCCTTAAACTTTAAGGTAAGCTGGATATCTTCTTCTTCTTCTTCTTCTATGCTGTTGTTTGGTTGCTCAGAAAATTATGGAAAATTAGCTCCAAATACAAGTCAACGTCGAATATCTTGACAAAGTCAACCTTGTTCTCTGGTAAATGACTCTTATTTTGAATGTTCTACGTTTCTTGGGTTATTCTTCACTGCTTCATTTCTTACATTTTCCTTTTCTTTTGCGATCTATTCTGTCCCTTTCTTTTGTTTTACTCTTTAATCTCACATTTCTCCCTCTTGCTGTGAATGATTTGGTATGTAATTACTGCTAATCAAACATGCTAATTTTGGGGTTTTTCTTCAGTTAATTTGTATTCGGGGTTTACTTCTATGTTATAATCAATGTTTTGCTATGATTATCATTATCTACCTTTTCAGATATCCGAGGATCTTTTTGTTCAGGAGCATTTTTTAGCATCCTTTAGTTGCTTCTCAATTTCGGACATTTCTTGCACATTTATGAAATGTGCTGCAAATTACGCTGTTTCTGCTTCAACTCATTGAAAATTACTATCTTTACTTCATTTTTTGCTTTATTGCTGATGAATCCACTCATTCTTATTCTTAAGTCCTTTTATAAATTGGATTCAAGCTCTTACAATCTGTGGTTACTTGAAGGGAAGTCTAGTTTTCAAATTCTAAGCAACAAGATGGTTAATGGTTTTTTTGTAGTGGCAAAATTAAAGTTACAAACAACTTCGTTTCCCTCAATTGATTAAAACCATAATCGTATTTAATATTTATCCCTTTGCTCTTTCGCTGTTGTTGTTGTGGTATAACATCTGCATATTTTATCTATTATCATAGGCTACTTAAGTCTCAATGCTATGAGATAATAGTTTGGGATATGATGAAACATAATTTGAAGTGGAAAAACTTTGTGTATACCTATCCGTGTCTATTGTCATCTTTTTTTAATTTTCCTTCCCAAGTTCTTTGTACTAAAACAAAAGTATCATTCATTTGAATGGGGATTCATATTAGAAGACTTGTTGGCTTGCAGGATTCAATTACCTTTTGGAGGCATTGGTTTGCCAGAAGCAACTTGGTGATGACTTGTTTATATTCATGCTTCAGAAAGACAGGAGTCTCCCCACCTAAACACACTGTAGATGCAGATATAGAAGCAAATGATGACTATGGTATGCAGATCATCAAAATTTACAGTCTTACATACATCCTTGAATTGTAAATCATTAGCTCAGGCCTTATGTAGATTATGCTGGTGCAAGAATATACTAAATGAATTGATATCTGCTTAAATTTATTTATAGCAGAGTCTGTAAATCCAACCAAATGGAAATAAATCATGAACGTTCACAGACCATGATTCTTGGATTTCTTTTTTCTCTGCTTCTTTTTCCTCTCTTTTTTCTCTTATACGGTTTATTTTGCATGGTGAAGATTCTAATGAATTTACATGGTCCAGATGTTTCCACTGTTCAAAACGCTACTTCCTACACTTACCAAGAACTGCAAATAGCAACTGAAAATTTTTGTCCTACCAATAAAATTGGAGAGGGTGGTTTTGGTTCTGTCTACAAGGTGATTGTGTGATGAAATCTTATGAAGAATGTTTGTGGTATCCGAAATTTTATTAGGTATTACCTTGATTAAAGGCGGTTGCTCAATTCTCAAAAAACTTCTTGTGAATTGACAGGGAACGCTCAAAGATGGCACTGTGGCAGCCATAAAAGTACTGTCGGCTCAATCAAGGCAAGGAGTGCGGGAATTTTTGACAGAAATAAAAACAATTGCAGATATTGAGCATGATAACTTGGTTAAGCTGTATGGTTTTTGTGCTGAAGGAAATCATAGAATTTTGGTCTACGGCTATCTTGTGAACAACAGTCTTGCTCAAATACTTCTTGGTATGTCCAGCATCTTTGCTTAAATTATGTTTATAATTTATATTGTTAATAATGATTTTCTCTGTGCTTTTAAGGTCAAGACCGCAGCGGCATCCAATTTAGTTGGCCTGTTAGGCGTGAAATATGCGTAGGTGTTGCACAAGGTCTTGCATTTCTTCATGAAGAAGTAGAACCTCGTATTGTCCATAGGGACATAAAAGCCAGCAATATTCTCCTTGATAGAGACCTCAAGCCGAAAATTTCAGATTTTGGGCTCGCAAAGCTTTTCCCAGATAACAAGACCCATGTTAGTACACGCGTTGCTGGAACTGCGTAAGTTTGAATACTGAACTGCTGTTTAATTGTGCATTCATTGTATCTTGCTTGCAAATGAGTCTCAATATAATGTCTCGCATTATATATGCCCTAGCATTTTGATTGTAAGATGCAGCATGTATTTGAGATGGGTAGGGCTGGATGGTTCGAATTTCTTCAGTACAAGTTTAAAGTTAAACTCTGATATTACACTTCATTTTCTGAATGTTGAAACTTTTGTACCATCTATTTTCCATCTTATACATCTCTCAGCATAATGTAACATCAGTCATTCCTTTCCTGCTTAAGGACGTTGCGTAGGCTAGTACTGAAGATTGATTTTAGTGACTTGTAAAGTGTAAACCGGATTGAGGCTTGAAGCCATGTAAAACCTACCACATTTTTTTATTCGGATTGATTTATATTTTCAGCTGGATAATTAATAAAATATTTTTTTGATTGATTCTCATAGTGGTTATCTTGCACCTGAATATGCTGTCCGTGGCCAGTTGACAAGGAAAGCAGATGTATACAGTTTTGGTGTTCTACTCCTGGAAATTATTTGTGGGAGGCCCAACACGAACAGGCGGTTACCTTCAAATGAGCAATATCTTCTGGAACTGGTATGGGCTTATATGAGTATGCTATCCAACAGATAATGTGATTGAATCACGTAATTTCTTATCCAATATATTTTAAAATAGAATAGGTAAGATAAGAAATCAATAGTTATTGGCATTGCATTGTGTGCTCAAGTCAACGGCTTGGTTGTTTATTTGAGCTGCATAATCATATGGAAAATTGCATTGCAGGCGTGGGTGTTGTACGAGAAGGGGGAAATAGAAAAGATGATAGACAAGTCAATGAACGGAGAGTATGATTCAGAAGAGGTTTGTAGATACATGAAGATAGGGCTTCTATGCACCCAAGACATGCCGAAACTGCGGCCAACTATGACACAGGTAGTGAAGATGCTAAAGGGTGAGATAGATGTAACTCATGAAAAGATAACAATACCAGGAATGCTGACAGAGTTGATGGGTATCAGAAACAGATACAATCACAACAATTACAAAGGCAAGGACAGCACCAAGAACTCCACTTCGACTGCTTCAACTAACACTTCTTCATCATCACCACCTCCCACCTCATATGCTACCATGACCTTCAACTCCATATATGACCGTAGTAGCAATTAACGATTTTTATGCATGTATAAAATATATATTTTTTATTTTTATTTTTTTTATTTGAGTAATTATATATTATTGTTGCAGCGACATTAGCAATGTAGATTTTTGTTTTGAAGAAGCAATTTCCCTGAACAAAGAATGAATGAATGACATGTTCAGTTCGGTTGTTGTAGTTTGCCTGTCGGTGAGATTTTTTCCTTGTGAAGTTTTCCCATTTTTCAGTTCCAACTCCCAAGGAGAGGCATAGAGACTTTCGTGTGTGTTACGTACTGGTGAAAAGCAATATTCAATTTTATGTTCCGCTGCATAACAGTTAATAATAGCCTGTTAGGAATTGAAAGCATTCTGCGTTTTCTTTATTCTTCATTTTTTTTTAAGGATACCTTTAAAATAGTAAAATTAAAATTATAGGCCTAAGGTATACTTGAGTTGTAATTGGTCCACGGATAACGTGGCGTGCTTGAAATAAAGAAAATTTCTTAATAATTGGAGAGAAGAAAGAAGACATTCGAGTAATTGGAATTTTTGGTTTGCGTGTCTCCAATGACATATCCATTTTGTCCCATTTCTTTCCTTCTCTTTCCACTTTCTCGTGCTTTCTCATCGAGTTTAGCATTTTTGTTCTCCCAAAGGTTTCTTCTTTCGGGGCTAATTGTAGAGTTGTAAACAAGGTTTGGTTGAAAGAGAATGCAATCACCATCCCCGTTAAGAAAAATAGGGAAATTTTGAGGTTGTAAACAGAGTTTGGTTGGTTGAGGAATGCAATAACTATCTCCATTAAGGAAGGTAGAATTTTTTCCCTACTCCCATCAAGGAATTTGAGAAATTTTATTTTATTTTCAAGGTAGAATTTTTTCCCTGTTCCCATCAAGGAATTTGAGAAATTTTATTTTATTTTCATTCTTACTCCCGTGTTTTTTTTTTTTTTTTTTTTCAAATTAACAAATAAATTATAAATTATAACCTAAAAATGAATTACTGAATTACACCTAAAAATCTACTATAATTTGAAATACATAAGTCAAAATAAAATTAAAATTGTTAACACCTGAGCAGTGCGAGCCAAAATATAAGTGTTCAACAATCAAAACTATACCAGTGCATTAAATGAAATTCTTCTGCATGTAAACAATGCAAAACAAAATTAAGTAACAATCTAAGTTACAAAGACAACAATAAATATTACTTATAATCAAATAGGTAAAAACTAATAAAAGAAAAATAAAATAAAATAATGCATCAGCAGCAATTCTTCCTTGATTCCCAACTAGGACTAGTGTGGTCGGGGCCCATTAAGGTTCGGGGATAAAAACATCTCCGTCCCCTGGATTTTCCTATCAGGGATTTTTGTCCTTGTCGCTATCGACAAGGATTCTCGGCCTAACCAGTTGGATTTGTTTTCCTTTTATCCTGTTGTATGCTTGCTCACAAGATGAAATAAAGTTAGCCCAAAGACAGGTCAACGTGGAATTTCTAGACGAAGTCAAACATATTCGCTGGTAAACAATTCTTTGAATGTTCTTCCTTTCCTGGCTTCTTATGCTTTTCTTCCCTGCTTCATTCGTTACATTTTCCTTTTATTGTCTTCTCTTGCGATCTAAGTTGCAAAAAAGTTTGTTTCTTTCTTTTGTTTTCTTCTGTAGTCTGACATTTCTCTCTTTTGCTGTGAATGATTTGGCATGTAATAACTGCTAATTGAACATGCTAATTTTGGGGTTTTTGTACGGTTGACATTATAGTTTCTCCAGTTGAGTTCTTTTTTAAGGTTTAATCAATGTTTTGCTATAGTTATCATATCTGCCCTTTGCAGATTTCCAAGGATCAGGAACATTTTTATAGCATTCCTTAGTAGCTTCTCAATTTTGATAAGTGTTTTTTTTACTTTCACAGGTTTGAAATATGCTGCAAATTACATTGTTTCTGCTTCAACTCATTGAAAATTACTATCTTTACTTCATTTCTGCTTTTCTTTTTTTTTTTTTTTTTTTTTTAATCTTTGGCATTGTCATATTGCTGATGGATCCAGTCATTCATATTCTGAAGTCCTTTTATAAATAGGATTCAAGCTCTTACCATCTGTGGTTACTTGAACGGCAATCTGGTTTTCAAATTCTAAGCGACAAGATTCTTAATGGTATTTTGTAGTGGCAAAAATAAAGTTACAAACAACTTCTGTGGAGGCATTGGTTTGCAGGAAGCAACTTGGTGATGACTTGTTTATATTCATGATTCAAAAAGATGGGAGTCTCCCTACCTAAACACACTGTAGATGCAGATGCAGGTTATGGTATGCAGATCATCAAAATTTACTGTGTTACATAAATCCTTGAATTGTAAATCATTAGCTCAGGCCTTACATAAATTATGCCGGTGCAAGAATACTGAATGAACTGATACCTGCTTAAATTTATTTATGGCAGAGTATGTAAATCCAGTCAAATGGAATAAATCTTGGACATTCATAGACCATGATTCTTGGACTTCTTTTTCCTCTCTCTTATGTGGTTTAATTGTATGGTGAAATTCTAATGAATTTACATGGTCCAGATGTTTCCACTGTTCCAAAGCCAAACCCTACACTTACAACGAACTACTAAGAGCAACTAAAAATTTTTGTCCTACCAATAAAATTGGAGAGGGTGGTTCTGGTTCTGCCTACAAGGTGATTGCGTGAATTATGGCAATGTTTGTGAAGAATTTTTGTGGTATTCAACATTTTATTAGTCTATTGTCTTGATTAATCGTGGTTGCTCAATTCTCAAAAATTTCCTGTAAATTGAAAGGGAACGCTCAAAGATGGCACTGTAGTCGCCATAAAAGTAATGTCAGCTGACTCCAGGCAATAAATGCAGAAATTTTTGACAGAAATACAAATGATTGCAGATGTTGAGCATGATAACCTGGTCTAACTGTATGGTTATTGTGCTGAAGGACACCATAGAGGTTTGGTCTATGGCTATCTTGTGAACAACAGCCTTGCTCAAACACTTCTTGGTGTATCCGGCGTCTTCGCTCAAATTAAGTTTATAAATTTTATGGTTGTTAATGATTTTCTCTTCACTTTTAAGGTCAAGGCCACAGTAGCATCCAATTTAGTTGGCTTGTTAGGCGTAAAATATGCATAGGTGTTGTGCAAGGTCTTGCATTTCTTCATGAGGAAGTCGAACCTCCTATTGTTCATAGGAACATAAAAGCTAGCAATATTCTCCTTGGAAGAGACCCCATGCCCAAAATTTCAGGTTTTGGGCTAGCAAAGAATTTCCCTGATAAGACCCATATTAGTGCACGCGTTGCTGGAACTGTGTAAGTTTGTATACTAAACTGCTGTTTAATTACGCATTCATTGTATCTTGCTTGCAAACTAAAGTCTCAGTATAATGTCTCTTACTATATATGCCCATTGTGGTTGTAAGATGCAGCACGTATTTGAGATGGGTAGGGCTGGATTTTCGAATTTATTCAGTATGTGTTTAAAGTTGAACTCTGATTTTACACTTTCTTTCTGAATGTTGAAACTTGTGGACCATATATTTTCCATCTTATACATCTCTCATCGCATTGGTTGGTACCATATATCTTTTGACACATATTTTTGATTGATTCTCATAGTGGTTATCTAGCACCTCAATATGCTGGCCAGTTGACAAGGAAAGCAGATGTATATAATTTTGGTGTTCTACTCCTCGAAATTGTTTGTGGGAGGTCCAACACGAACAGGCAATTACGTTCAGATGAGCAATATGTTCTTGAAAGGGTATGGGCTCATTTGAGTATGCTATATGCTTAAATAGTAAATTGAATTAGACCATTAGTCTGCAAAAACATAAAAAGACTGGAAATTTTCTGTGAAGGAGTTGAATTTTTTCTTCATTGTTTTAATTCAATTATTGTTATTATTATTATTATTTTACATGAGATTATGTTAAAACCGCATTCAATATGCATTCACTGTGGAAAACAGCACACTGGGAGAATGATTCCCACATCCTAGTGCTAATTTGAAGTTAAGAAACTAATCTCAAAATATATTTGGTTTCTTTATTGTAATTTTAGTTATCAATTCCTTTTCTGTTGTAAATCATAATTTAATATGCTAACTTTTCATCTCACGTGAGGACTTTTGTTAGTTTGCAAAATTCTGAAGAATAATAGGAGATTGTTGTTATGCGAAATCGCAGGTATGGGAGTTGTATGAGGAGGAATTGGAAAAATGGGTCGACGAATCAATTAACGGAGAGTATGATGCAGAAGAGGTTTGTAGATACTTGAAGATTGGCCTTCTGTGCACCCAAGACATAAACTCCGGCCAGTTATGTCAACGGTAGTGAAGGTGCTAAAGGGTGAGATGGATGTTACTGATGAAAAGATTACGAGACCCGGAATGCTGACAGCGCAATTTCCCTAAACAACAAATGAATTACATATTCAGAGTTCAGTTTGGTTGTTTTCATTTTGGTTTGTGAGATTGTTTCCTTGAAAATTTTTCCCATTTTTCAGTTCCATATCTGAAAGATCAATAAAAAAAAAACTGAGGCATATGTAAAGGAGGTTTCATTTGTCCAGAAAAGCAAATCAATTTTATGTAATAGCTTCGTTATATATATCGTCAAATTATTAAATAATTATGTTTCCTTGAGAATATGAGAGGATTATAAACAACGCTCTCTATTTGTCCATTTTGAATTATGCAAATAGTGTTTGGAAATGGTGAAAATTAAATTCAACTGATAATATTGTTCAAGCATATAGTTTCAAATGGTTGTGCCAACTGAGGTTGATTATCAATTAAAGTTGACAACATGAGATAAACAAGTTTGAGTATTATCTCATCTACAATGCTTACTTAATATATGATAAAATTAAAAACTATAGATATATGAAAATTCTCATTGACAATTTAGCCACCATTTGTATTTGTTCAGCTGGGTTAAAAGGCAAAATTTAAAGATCACTCCATGGCTGGAACAAGAATATCAACTCAGTAGAAATGGCTCGGGTTGCTAAGTTTCAAGATCGGCTCTCAGTGTACCAAATAATTGTAATTGAAACATGAATCAAGTTCTGATCAATTTCGAATAAGCCTTTATTCTAAAATTGTTTTGAGTTTCTCCCCTTCAGGATTTTTAAGAATTTATCAAAGCTTGCGCAACGAATTTTATGTGTAAAAATAACTCCCCATGACATGAAAGTGAATTTTATCCAGAGAAAATAAGTTCCTAAGTGCATATTTGATTAAATGATGTGTGAATATTTTCGATTAGGGATCATGAAATCCTTAACCCAAATGCAGAATTTAATCCTTGTGTAATAATACATGGATAGTGTACCTAATTTTGGTTTTGAATCTCTTACACTTATCCCAATTTTAAGCTTCCTTTTGGTCCTCATTTTTTCATGTTCCTCATCTCCTTCATTTCCAAGCATCTTTCTCTTCAAAACTCCATCATATTTCTCGGCTTCATCCTTGATTTCTTCATGGCATTTTGTTCTTTACTCTTGATTCCCGCCCACATCAATATTCTGTTAGAGAAAATCCAGTTGCCATTGCAACACTCTTGATGAATTATGAGTCTAGGAGCATCATAAGCAATGAGATCAACAGTGGTAGGAAATTCCACCTATGAATTTCTGTGATTTTAGCATTGTGAAAGGAGTCCTACCAGCGCTAAACATGCTATTAGATCTGCATCTCAATTGAGAAACTAATAACTAAATATCATATATTTTAGCTGAAAGGTTTAGAAAATAGGTAAAACTGACCTTTTTCTTCTCCCTTCAAATACACAATTTAGAAATATAGTTATCATTGATGAAATCCTGTGATAAATCGTTCGACACCAGCAAAATCAGATAATATTTTTACATTGCAAAAGTTGCCTGGATAGTTTTGTTCCATGTGATCTTTAAGAAACTTGCACTGCTTCTCACCATTTGTCTGTAACAGAGAGAAAGAAAAAAAGAAAGAAAGAAAGAAAAAACTGAAGCAATCAACTTATGCATTTGGGAGAAAACACCGAATCATCAAATTCATAAATTTCAATAATCATGATCTAAGATTAGCGCATTGCAATGATGACAATGATGATAAACTGAACTTTCACAAACAGTTTTTCCTGTCCATGTAAATGTTTCATGTATCAAGAAAAGACACTTATCAATATCCGAATATCATACATGAATGTTAAGTAATCAACAAATTGTGAAAGAAAAATTGCATCAGCTAATTACTGTGATAAATCAAAGAAAATCATAACATCACTAGAAAACTACCTAAATTCACATTTTGGTCTAACATTAAAAGAAAACTTAAGATAACAAGATAAGATACCTCAAAAGCAAAAAAACCACCAGGTTTCAACATTAAGGCGGCCCCATTGCTTAGATGAAGAAGATCATCCATGCCACTACTACCACCGTCTAATGCAAGCCTTGGCTCATGTTTACCAACTTCAGCTTGTAGCCCAGAGATATCATCAGTTGGTATGTAAGGGGGATTACTTATAACACCAGCAAGCTTTCCTTTCATATCCTTCACTGGTTCAAACCAAGATCCTTTTCTAACTTCGATTTTATCCTGATTTCACATAAAACGGAGAGCTTAAGAATGACAAAGTTAGCAACTGATGAATAGAGAGGGAAAAATATTCACACTGGAGACAGAGAGTAAAACTTTGGTTTCTATTGCTACTCAACTTTCCGAAAGAAAATTCTCACAAGTATGTTAATAATACATTTTCCTTGCTCAAATTTAGGAAGAGTGCAAACTCCTGTGATAAAATGGAGCACTAAAGACCCAGGGAATATTTAAGCAAAGCCTCATTTTGCCACCCACTTGAACTAGCAAGGAGGCTAACAGTTTGACTTGCTCTGGTTGGTATATCCATTTTAATTGAAGCTGAAAGTTTTCTACTTTGAAGCAAATAATTTATAATTCTCCCTCTTCCAAATTGACCTTGGACATTTCAAACAATTATGTTTGCAGTAGATACATTTACCAATTGTCTAAAGTTCAGTTTCTACCAGACAAACATATTAGCAGTATGAAATTCATAAACTCATCGAGTAAAGAAGCAAAAGTAGATCGAAAAGACTCATAAATGAAGTTTATATCTAAAATAACCAACATATTTGAGTGGAAAAAGGAGCGAAATAAACATTGCCATAAAGTCACTAACCTGTAGCTGATATCTCTGGACATTATAAGCCGCCACAGCAACTGCCACTGGGCTTAAATCAGTGGCAATGACTCTTCCCTGAGTCCCAAGAATTCTACCAATCCCTATGGCAATAGCACCACTACCAGTCCCGAAATCTGCCCACAAACCTTCTCTGAGCCCTTCATCATTCAAGATCACATCTTTCACGAAATCAACTATCAATTCAGTTTCAGGCCTGGGAATCAACACTCCTTCTTGTACACACAACACTAAATCCCGCCAATGCTCACACCCAACTATATACTGAAAGGGTCTCCTCTCTTGTATTCTCTGGCGCCAAAGATCATACAACTGGTCGACAGATGTCCTTAGACTAACATCCACTGAATAATTTTCAATGCCCAATCGAGATATCAGTGAATGGTCTTCAAGCGAGTCTTGTAGGAGCCAATTGAGCTCTCGGAAGAGAAGAGTGGAGTCCGGGCCGTCGTCTAATTGGGCAAAAGAGGAACCAACTGAGGAAGCAAGGTGTTTTGCCCAGTTGTGCCATTTATTGAGGTCTGAAAAAGAGGTAGAGAAGATTGGTGGCTTTAAGAAGAGTGGGATTATGGGTTTAACTTGTAGAGAAGGGGAAAATGAGGATAAAGATGATAGTGAGGTGGAGCAAAAGGGCCTGAAGGGAGTGGCACAGAGAAAGGGCATGCGCGCTACAGCAAATGTACAGCCTAGTTTCATCTTTCTCGGGCCAAATTCGAAACCTTGCTTAAACCTTTAACGATCCACCGAATCAATTTTTTCCGCATTGAGACCCTATCAATTATGCCCTTAGAACTCGATTCTCCCAGTTTAGTCGGTCACATCACAAATCTTTTTTTTTTATTTTTTCAAAAATTCAAAATTCTAGTATATGCTTAGAGTGGATACCCATGAACCCATAGTTTCCGGTCAGACTTGGCAAACTATACGAATAGGTGTTCAGTAAGGAAAATAGTGGTCGTTTTCAATTAAAAAGTAGACCTGTGTTTATTTTATAGGATATAAAAAATGTAAATGTGTCAATATTCGTGGGGCGGAACGAATAATATATCTTCAAGTATAAGTAAGGTATAACTAAAATATAATTATTGTAATAGTATCTCTTAAAGTATAACTAAAATATAATCATTGTTATACCTTAGTTATATCTTTGATACTCTTGTTATATCCTATTTATACATTTGCACCTTATTTATCCCTTTGTACAACTGTTATACCTTACTTATACCTTTGATACTCTTATTATACCTTCTGAACGTTGATTATACCATAGTTATACATTTTGATATATTAATTATACCTTAGTTATATTTACTAATACACTGATTACAATTTAGTTATACATTCTGATACATTGATTATACCTACTAATATACTAATTTTACCTTCTAATACACTGATTATACCTTATTTGTACATTGTTTAAGCATATAGTGTATAAGGTGTTTATCACAGTGTCTATGCAGTGTATAATAGTATATAAGTAGTGTATTTATAACTTTTATAAATATTACACCTTAGTTATATCTTGGTGATACATTAATTATACCTTAGTTATACATTGTTCATACCTTTGTAAAACTGTTAGTCTTATTTTTACATTAATTATACCATTTGATACTTTGATTATACATATTAATACACCGATTATATCTTAGTTATATCTTCCGATACACTATTTATACCTTAGTTATACCTTTTGATACACTGATTATACCTTTTGGGACTGCATTTTAAGACTGCACTTTGGGGCTGCATATTTTTGAACTGCATTTTATTATTGGGATTGTATTTTATTATTGAGACTGCATCTTTTATTGGGATTGCATCTTTTTTGGACTAACATTTTGAGACTGCACTTTGGGACTATATTTTGGGCCTGCATTTTATTATTGGAACTGCACTTTGGAATTGCATTATAGGATATCACTTTGGGGCTGTATTTTATTATTGAGACTGCATCTTTTTGGATTGCATTTTATTATTAGGACTGCACATTTTGAATTGCACTTTGGGACTGCATTATTGGGATTGCATCTTTTTGACTGCATTATTGGGACTGCATTTTAAGTGTATTTTAAGGTATAATCACTGTAATATTGTATTTTAAGGTATCACTAAGGTATAATCACTGAATAGTGTATCTTAATGTATAACTAAGGTATAATCAATGTAATAATGTATCTTAAATGTATTTTAAGGTATAACTAAAGTATAAACACAATAATAATGTATCATAAGTTATAACTAATGTATAATCATTGTTATACCTTAATTATATCTTTGATACTCTTATCATACCTTAGTTATACATTTGTACAACTGTTATACCTTAATTTTATTTTTGTTGTACCTTTGATACTCTTATTATACCATAATTTTATCTTTGTACACCTGTTATACCTTAGTTTTACTTTAGTTATACATTTGATACTCTTATTATCCCTTAGTTATACCTTATTTATACATATTTAGGCATTATAATATATAAGCAGTGTATAATAGTATACAAGAGTGTATAACAATGTATAAGTAGTGTATAACAATATATTTATAACTTTTATAAATATTATATCTTGTACCATGTGATATACTGATTATACTTTAGTTATGCATTATTTATATCTTGTTTATATACCAGTTATATATTATATGTACAAAAACCGAAGATAAAAAAAAGCAAAAAAATATATATATATATATATGGATCTCATTTCGAAGAGAAAAAAAAAAACAAAAAGAACTTTCTAAAGTCGAATGATAAAAAAATAAACGGATTAAGAGATAAATTGCAAAATTAATGTTTAACTATAAAAGATGAAAAAGAAAAATGGAAGAATCAGGTATGGGCAAAACCAGAAAAACCAACGTATTAGAAAAATTGAAATCACGTACAAGATAAAAAAAATTCTTAAAAGAACGTATTCTTGGCAATTTCTCTTAAATAAACCAAAAAAAAAACATGTTAGGCAATTAAATTAACCTTAAAAATTACTTCAAAAAGAAAAAAAAGTTTTATATTTTAGTTAGTAATTTTCGTTAATCAATTAATTAAGTTTGTTCGCATCTACTTAGTTCAATCCATTAATTATTAGTTGCACCAACCCAAAGCTATAAAACCTTCCATAGCCAAAAACATAGCCAAATATTTATTGATAATAATGATGAATAATTAAATAGACAAACTATATATAAATTGGCTTTAGATCTTCCTAAATTAAAAAAAAAATAAAAAATAAAGAAGTTAATTAAAGCCCTGGAATGAAGAATTTCATCTGTTCCTATAATGTCTGTACCACAAAATTACAAAACATAACAATCTATACCCAATAATAAAACCAAACATTACAGCTAAATTAGTCCATTTTTGTGACTCTTGAAGATGTTGGTGGCTCAAGAACTCCCTTCCATTCATACTGCAAACTCCTCCATTCAATTGCAAGCATCTTCTTTTCCCCTTTTCTCCTCCAAATTCATTTATCAACAAACATTCATATGGGTACTTGAACAAACTCAAATAATGCATAAACATCCAATAATTTGGAATCCTATTCTTGGATATGAAATACCCAGAAAACAGAAAGAAAGATCCAAATAGCCCTGAAATTATTGAACTACCCATTATGAAATTTGGCACTAAAGCACTAAAACATGCTACAAATGAATTTGACATCAATAGCACCATCCATATAGTTAGTGAGAAGTAACCAAATCCATCAATTTCTCCCCTTAATCCTACTAGCCAATATACTGGGATTGAGAAGAGAAGCCCAATTAGTAGAAGAAATGGAAGAAATATGATGAAATTTGATACTACATAAGATGATACTCTATAGGCTCCTCTTGATGTTTCTTGCATTACTATTCTTCTCTCTTGTAAAAAAATTGGTAACACTTCTGTTGTTGAAGAGAGCAAGAAGGTAAGAGTGAAGGCGAAAAACCCGAGTTGAGATTGTAAAGTTTTAGCCTTTCTTCCAACATTTAAGAATATGGTACCGAGTATTAATCCGGCTACTAATGCTTGAATTATTCTTGTACTGAATAGTTGTTTGCTTCTGAATACATTGCTACAAAATCTTTGTCCTAGTACCACAACTTCTTTTAATATTGAATTCGGATAGGAAGGAAGGATTTGTTGATCATGAACACTAGAGTATGGAATAATAGTCCTCATTTTTGGGTGAGGACGGTGTTCGACATGATCGAATTGATCTTTATCTAAAGTTTCAACAGCATCAATGGCGAATTCAAGCACATTGACATGGCGAGGAATGTGATGACCCAAAAATTGGAGCCTCTCTTTGAGGAAATGCAACGAACCATTATGCATAACATGCCCATTTGAAAGCAAGACAATCCGGTCAAACGTTTCGAGGATTCGAAAACCGGGTTGATGGATAGTTAAGATTATAGTCTTACCTTGATTAACTGCCATTGACTTGAGGAGAGTGATAATGTGAAGAGCTGAAGCTGAATCCAAACCTGAAGTTGGTTCATCAATCAAAACAACAACTGGGTCATGAACTAAATCAACTCCGATCGAAACCCTTCGCCTTTCGCCACCCGAAATCCCTCGAACCCTCGAACCTGCAACATGGTCCAATCCAAGCTCCTTGATTAGTAGATCAACTCTATGTCCAGCCTCTTCTTTGCCTCCTGGAAGCCTTAGAAGTGCACTATACATGAGTGTTTCTTGGACTGTAAGTAATGGAAACAGTGCATCATCTTGAGTCACATAACTGGACAGTCTTCGAAACCATTTCGCATCCATAGGCCTATTATTTACCATAACTTTATCAACCACTTGGCGGTCTGAAATCTTTCCAGCAAGTATCTCAAGCAATGTGGTTTTGCCTGCTCCACTCGGACCGGCAATAGCGGTAACCTCTCCTGGCCTAGCTTCACAGTTGACTTCCTTCAAAATGAAGTTAGGGTTAGCATCAGGAACCCCACCGAAACAAACCCAATTCAGCTCATCGAATTTGGTGTACAACTTGTAGGATAAATTTTTAGTTTGAAGCGTGTAAGAGCTTGGCGGCCGCGCTTTCACTGGCAATTCCATTGAGAGAATAATGGAAATGTATGGGGAGAGAAATTAAGTTGTGAAGAAATTATGGTATGTAAGACATTTGTGAATAAGGCAAGGAGATGAGCTAACATACCAAACTCTATGTGATGAGTGCAACAATATGTAGCGTAGACAAGTTAATCAAGAAATTTCAAAGGAAAGATAAAATTGTTGAATTTATATATACATTGAGTTCAGAATAGTTATAGTTTTGAATGGGGGGGAAGTGGGAATTTTGGTAAGGATATATGGGAAAAAACAGAAAACCCAAAAGTGAAGAAAAATGAGTCGCATGCGTAAGAGAAGTATTAATTGTTGGTGAGCTGAATATTGACTGATTAGAGAGTTTGGTGTTCGTCTTCCTTCCCACCTTCATCATGCCCAATTCATACAATATATTTCTTCTATATTTTCCATGTTTTAATAAATGGCTTTAACTAATTAACTAAGATTAATTAAACTATTTGACCAGTATGTATGTACACCACATTGAACTAATTAAATAGTACCATCAAATTAATATCAATGTGGCTGTTCAATTGTTTTATCTTTCGGAGTAGTTGCCGATTTGGCCACCGTTTGAATTCTACCAGAAAAAATAAATAAAGACTTTTTAATAAGCCTTAGAAAAATGGGTGTAGATAATTAGAAATTGTCAATTTGGGGGCTAGCTATATACGTTTGTTGGTGCAAGTTGAACTGAAGTTAGATCTTTATTTTCGTTTTCCCTATTTCATCAAAAATACGTCAAAGTTTGATGATAAAAAAATGAGATTTTAATTTGGATTATAAACTCATAGTTTAGATAAGAATATCTGGATATTATTATATTATTATTTTTAATGATGGTTAATTTAATTAATTAGTATTACCCTTAAAGAGGTATTCGGTTAGTTAGAAAAGTAGTAAGGAATGAGAGAATAAGAATCACCAATTCCTTTTATTATTATTTGGTTTGACAAAATCATTTAGGTAATAAGAATTTCATTCCCGCACTTGTAAGAATCACTCATTCCTCCCACCCCCATTAATTAATATTGAATCTCATTCCTATAATAAATATGATAAAAACAAAAAAGAAAAAAAAAATAATTCACAACTTCTTACCTTTATTTTTACCCTTATTTTGCCAAATAACTAACTAATCACTGTCTCAATTTCTCAACTTCTCTGTTATATTAATGTTTTATATTCACATATGATTATTATTAATATTTTTTTTAGAATATTATTAATATTATTTAGTTACTAGCATAAATAAAATACTAAAATAATAAAATAACAATAACAAATATAAAAGAAATAGTTGTTAAACATTAATGATATTTATATCTTATATATTTTTCTATTAAATTGTATTTTATAAAAACTATTGTTAATTTCTAAAAAATAATTAAATTCCAATTTTAGACTAAACAAAACAAAATTATTAATTGATAATTCTGATTCCGATTCCTTATCATTCCGTTTCTGTTTCTGATTCCAAAACATGAACCAAATGCACCATAAGTTTATTTCTTAGTCTTTTAGTTTTTAGATCTAATACGTATCTTTTTCTTTTAGAAGTATTTTCATACAGATATTATGATTTTTTTTTCCTGATTTAAACCGAAATGAATCTTTTTACTAGGGTGAGGTTCGCTCAACAATTGTTTTTTTTATTCACAAGATTCGAATATAAAATTTTGTTTAAGGGAAAAAAGCTACTTATCACTCCTATCACCAACTATTGGTTATGGAAACCTTTTGAGTGTATCTATTTGTGGATTCAAAATATTTGAATAGAGTCTTTTCGATTCTTGTTAATTGGCTCTATTGTTTTTTTTTTTTTTTTTGTATCACATGAGATTGATTCTCAACTTTATATCTTTAGTTAATATAGTATTTTTTTTTTTTTTTTGACTGAATTTAAATAATATAGTATAATTATTGCATCAATAGATTTTTTTTTTGGGGTCTCATTGGAGTCTTTTTATTAGATCTAGAAGTGTGGTGTTTTACTTTCTTTAATCTGATAATTAACATCAAACTAACAAATTGAATTGAAGAGTAAAAGTCAATAATTCAATTCTAAAAGTTTTAATTGCACTGATTGTCATTAAAATTTGTTATTTGTACATTCATGGTTACTAAACTTTATTTATGTCATTAAAATTTGTTATTTGTACATTCATGGTTACTAAACTTTATTTATGTTAATAAGGCCAAGTCCAACCGTTTATCCCATTTTCTCTACTGCAAACCTTATTTCGAGTGTCTACAGTAATTTTTCTTCATCCATTTACTCTATTTTCAATCCCTTAAAAAAGTCTCCTTCCAAATAATAATATTTTATTATTATTATATTAATTTTTTCATATCATTTATCTTCTAATTATTATGTAATAGATTAAATATTAACTATTTATTTATTTTATCTAATTACATATTAAATATATTAATATGTAATTTAAAAAAATATTTGCTAGAAATAAAATTTAGTTATTAAATTAATTATTGAATAAAAAGTCGAATAAAATTATTGCTCTATATATATATATATATATAAAACAATAAAATATAACAAAAAATATTACTCTCATTAATAATAAACCGAACACAATACAACAATCATCACAAAGGGTACATGGATAATAAAATAGACATAATACTAACAATACAAGACATAATTATTAAATAAAACACACTTGTTAACAAACATCAACAAACATCATCATATTAAAATTTTATGAACTACCACGTTATTGCCACAAATGCTCTATCAAAGCATTTCGAAGTTTATAATGTGTTGTTTTGTTCTTAGTTTGCCTATGTTGTTAAAGAAAGTTGGCAAAATGGGTGTCTTCATCATTCGGTTTTTTAATTACTAGTGGTGGACCTACTATTGCTTCGCTGCTTGGTGCATTCAAATCATGTTCATCTTCGATAATCATGTTGTGTAAAATAATACATGTTTTCTTGACATCCTAGAGTACTTTATCCCAAAAACGGGATGGTCCTGCAACAATGCCAAATCGCGATTGCAACACTCCACACGAACGCTCAACATCTTTTCTACATGCCTCCTGCTTCTTAGCAAAATGTTTTTTCTTTTCACCTTTGTGGCTTACGAATCGTTTGAACAATCGTAGCTCATTTTGGATAGATTCCATAAGCTAAATAATAACCCATATTATATTCTTTTTCTTGAATTACATATTTAGCTAGAGGAGCATTACCATTATCAATATTAGAAAACAAATGCAATGATTCTCAAACTTTGATATCATTGTTACTGCCCAGCATACCAAAATATGCATACCATATCCATATATCATAATCATCGAATACTTCTAAAATGATAGTTGGTTTTCCAGAACCCCGAGTGAATTGTCCAGCCCAGGCCGAAGGACAATGTTTCCACCTCCAATGCATACAATCTAGACTATCCAACATTCCTGGAAAGCCACGTTTCTCACTAATATACAATAGTCTTGCAATGTCATTAGCATTAGGTGATCTAAGATATTCCTCTCCAAAAATTTCTGGAATAACCCAACAGAATCGCTTGAAAGCTTCAATTGCAGTTGACTTACCTATTTTGATGTATTCATCGCATTCATCTGTAGGTATACCATATGCCATCATTCAAAACACAGTAGTTGTTTTCTATATTATAGAAAGGCCAACTCTGCCCGTGGCATCGTGTCATTGTTGGAAGTACATATCATGATTTTTCACCTTTTCAATTATACATAGGAAAAGACCATGAGACATACGATACCGGTTACCGAAATATGACTCATCATATATTTGGTTATCCATGAAATAGTGTCTACGAATTTGTTGATTAGATTCCTCACGGTTACGATAGATGACCTTATAGCCTGGTATGGATCCTCTGCGCCTTGATTGACTGCACTCAACATCTAAGAAGTGTTCCAACAGTCTGTTATTATTAAGCATCACTTAACTTGCAGCAATGATCATTAAATCATTGTGATTATCTGATGCTGAATCACTTGAAGAATCACCACCCTTGTAATAGTAAGACATTGTAAAGGATCAAAGAGAAATTATTTGAAGCAGACTATGAGAAAGATTATACTTAACAAAGATTATGCACAACTTAGCTCCATTTCTACCATGTACATATGTGGATATGAACAAGAGATGGAACGGGATTTAATGGTCCAGTTTCAGTCAAAGTGATCCAATGGCTAATAATGCATGTAGAAAAGATGTGGATGATATTGGCTCTTACAGATTGATAGTGACAATACATGTAGAGATTGGTAGGGTTTGAATGGTCTAGATGCATTCAAAGATATCTTATGGATGAGAATGCATGCAGATAATGAATGGATGGTATTAGCTCTTGAGATTGATGGTGATAATGCACATAGAGATTATGTCGAGATTGGTTGGGTTTTAACGGTCAAGATAGACTGATGTAGTAGAATAGTAAAATTATTGTATATAGAGAAGTGGCATTATGGTAAATACTGACAAGTTTAGAGTTGCGGATTTTTACATTTTTGGACCCTAATTTTGGTGAAAATGGCCCAATGATCCAAACATGTAGCTTTGCTCGTGATGCATGTTGCTTTTTGGCCAAATTCCATTGTTTGGGCCTTTAAAACTGTGATTTTATGTTTTTAGGGACTATTTAGGAATTTTGCTTTTGGCTGGGAATTAATGTAGAAAAGGAATGGATGCTTTTGGCTCTTGCAAATTGAAAGTGACAATACAAGAAGAGATTGGTAGGATTTTTTACAGTTTAGACGTAGTCAAAGTGATCTTATGGTTGGGAATTGATGTAGATAAAGAATGGATTCTTGCAGCTTTTACAGATTAATGGTGACAATACAAGCAGAGATTGGTGGGATTTTTTACGGTCTAGATGCAATCAAAATGATCTTATGGCTGGGAATTGATGCAGATAAAGAATGGATGCTTTTGTCTCTTGCAGATTGAAGGTGACAATACAAGCAGAGATTGGTGAGTTTTTTGACAGTGCACATGCAATCAAAGTGATCTTATAGCTATGAATTGATGTAGACAAAGAATGGATGGTGTTCAAACTGCTCTATAAATAACATGTATTTTACTCCACTCCATTCAACACACCATACCATTCTTCTCCTCTGAATTTACATAAACTTCTTATTGCAAATTTGTTCTAAAAAAGTTTGTTAGACAAGTTGGGTACACTATGGAGGAAGATAAGATCCTAAGCGAGGCTTACATGGAAGTTTCACAGGATCCTATTGTTAGTGCAAGCCAAACCTTGAATGTATATTGGTCACACGTAATAGATTTATTTACGGAAAGCTGCACTGAGGGCGTGCCTCATAAATTGAGATGGCTTTAGGGAAGAATGAGTACCATTATGACAGAAGTCAAGAAGCTCAGAGTTTGTGTTAGGCAAGTCAAACTTCTCAATCCAAGTGGGACATCAGATCGTGATATTGTGAGTATTTATATTGGTTCCATGAAAAATGTAGTAAATTTGTTATAATTTTACTAATTTTCTTTTCATCGTATTGTAGCTAAATCGTGCAAAAGAATTATTCGCCCAAGAAATGAGTGGAAAATGCTTTGATATGTGTCGTAAATACCAAAATTAAATACCTACTCCTCAAAACCAAAATATGTAGCAAGCGTGAAGTAGGGTCGAATCTATAGGGATTAGCCGGATTATTTCTTCTAAAATTTAACAAGAAAACTAAAAAGGGGGGTGTTTAGCAATTTTAATTAAAATCTAAAAATAACAGATATGAAATAATTTGATAAAAATCTATATAAGGCAGATTCTAGCTAGAAGGCAGATTCAAGTCTTCGGTCAAACCAACCGATCATTGATCAACAACAAAGGAACACTTCAATGCATTGAAATAAATTAGCTATGGCTATCACAAAACATGAATCACCTAATCTCTTCTTATGGCATAGATAATCAAGAGAAGCTCATTAATTATCTCTATTTAATCGACCAGTTCCAAACAAGTTTCAGAATTTAATTCAATCAAAAGCATTAACACACGAAAGAGACACTAATTCTACTCAATAATCACACAAGCGGGATTATGTAAAGCATATCAATTTCATCCACAACACAAATTAAAAACCTGTCCATAATTAACCGTGTTATTCGCTACCTAGGTTAAGTGAATTAAACGATTACTTATTTAATCACCTAACTGAAATCAATCACAAATATATAATTAAATCAAGGATTCAATTAAATCATGCAAAAGTACTAAGAACAAAATAAAATAAATTACTTGAATCAAAGAAGAAGAAATTAAGAACAGTTGATCTCATAGTTGACTTTACAAGATCGAATTTCCCTCTGGCTAGAAATTAGGGTTTTAGTTCTTCGTGGTTGGGAAGAACACGTTGAAAGGAGAGAATGAAGGCTGGAAAAATGTTTCAAAAGTTGGAAGAAGAGAAAGACAATTTCCTCCCTTAACTCTTTTAAACCTAAACAACTTAGGAAAGAGTTCTAAAAAGGAAATAACTCTAATTAAGATTTTTGTAGGAAAATCTAATTAGAGTTAAACTAGAAATAAAAATAAAAAATATCCCAAAAGCCTATTACAAAAAGGCTGAAACAAATAGACTAAAACTAAATAGGAAGTCTTCTAATCTTATAAAAATTTCTCAAATTCGTAGCTCTCCTCAAGCCAGGATCTTGGCTTATGTAAAACAGCTTTTTATGTCCATTTTCAGCATTAACAGCACACCATAGGCCGTGCTCACGGGTTATGACTTCAAGCTCCATCCTTTATGTACTCCAAGCTCCCAAAATCAACACTTTAAGCTCAATTTTGATTCCAATGCCACTAGTATGAATAATGACACAAAATGAAGTAAACCCACCTAAGTTAACCAAAAATATAACAATTAAAGCTTATAAATAAAACAGAATACGTGCATAAAATGCACTTATCAAAATTCCCCTCATTTAACCCTTGCTTGTCCTCAAGCAAAAAAAACAAGTCCAACTCCAAAAACGATTAAAAACACATTGAAGCACATTATGCCACAAAAAAAAATCATAGTTCTAGAATTCATCCAGTAAATCAAGCGCGCTTATCAAGGAAGAGACACAACGAACTTGGCACTTAACCCTAACTTAATGCACTCAAAGCTACTCAATTAATAACTAGAATATGATTTGCATCACTAGGATAGTAGACTTCAAATAACTTCCCATGGCTAATCAATTACATAAACAAAGGTCAATAGGACTTAAATAAGCACACAATTCACCTAAGGCATAAACAACTAATGGATCATTTTGTGATCTTATTTTATTTATTTATTTATTTTTCACAACATTTAACCTTACTTATTTGCTATAGCTTTTCCGAACGGATAACAAAAATGGAGCAAACACAATGCACCCAACTTACTTGGCTAAGCATATTCATTAAGCGGCTACTAGCACTATTCATAACTTGGATTCGAAAATCAAGCCAGTGGAATAGAATTCACGTGAAATTTTTTTTTAAGTTTTTTTTTCAATACCCCAATACATTCACAATTAAAATCACACAAATTGCCTATTTCATCCATTAATTTATGGTCAATCAAAAAGAGTTTCTTATACAACCTATGTCTTTAAGTGATACATCTCAATTCAAATATCCATTATCACAATGATTTCAATTAGTTAGAGCTTCATGCTTTATTCATGCAAACATCTCCCTTAACAAGTACACAAGACATAAAAGAACGGATTTTGGAACTATAATTGTAAAAGGAGAAATAATGAAAAATTTTCGAAGGAGTTGGAGCTAATTTACGCTTGTAAGAGAATAATTCAAATAATATACACAAACTCAGAATATTCAAGTAAAACCCCTCCCCCACTTAAATTTGCACATAGCCCTCAATGTGTAAGAAAGCATAGTGTAAGCGCTGGAATTTTACTCCGTAAAAAAAAACGTAGGTGTCACACTACTGTAATCTACAGTCGCGCGATTATCGTTACAGTCGTACGACTATAAGATCGGAGCAGGTACATAACACCATGCCCATGACATAAGAAAGAAGAGGGGAAAGATTGGGCAATTAATGCCCGGATTTTGTGAGGAAAAAGAGACTCAGGGAGATAAAAAAGAGGAAAAGGGGAGAAGAAAGGATTGGCTTTTGATTCTGGAAGAGAAATTAGAGAGAGAAAAGAAAGAAAAAGACAAGGAAAAGAGAAAGAAAACCCAAATTCAAAGTTTCTTTTCCTCTTCTATTTCTTTTAATTCTCAAAGTTTAAGTGTAAGAATTTGATAGAAATCCCCACTACTACATTAAATCACTAATGCAACACCCTAATGCAACAGGTTAGACTAATGCAACACCCTAATGCAACAGGTTAGACTAATGCAACACCCTAATGCAACACGCTACGCTAGCGCAACACCCAAATGCAACAGACACGGCTAATGCAACACCCAAATGCAACAGGTGAGACTAATGCAACACACAAAGGCAACATGTGAGGCTAATGCAACAAACCTAATGCAACATGCTAGGCTAATGCAACACACCTAATGCAACATGTTAATTAATTGATCAATTGCAACAGCATTGGTGGGTTATTGCAACACTTAATAAGCTTTTCAATTAATTAAAATTTTTCATCCCAAATTATTTTGGGTAAAAGATCAGAGAGCGGGAAATTTTTTTCCCTTCCCACCCCTTTCTGATTTTGCTTTGTTTCACGCCCATACCATCTGTGTTTCACTACCTATCCCTTCCCAATCTCTCTGATTCATCCTTCCACGCCCAGCTTCTCATCTTTCCGTCGCCGCTCCGCCCACCGTTGCTCCGCTTCGCACCGCTTCCTTCCGTTTCGCACCGCTGGTTCGCTCCGCTTCCTCGTTCCACTGCTTCCTTCCGTCGTCGCCATTGTTTCTGGTTAGTGCTTTAGTTAGTTGCTTTCATCATCAAACTTCGATCAATTTTAGTTGGGTGCTACTGAATTACTTCTTTTCTTTCTTTCTTTTCTTTGATTGTTTCTTCGCCTGTCCCAACCTTGTTCTTTGGTAAGGTCCCAGGTAATTGAATTCGCCTTTTCTTCTGCCCCCTAATTATTTTCCAATCATTGAGTTTGCTTTCATCGTCATAAACAATGCTTACTTCTGTGTTTTTCTTTTATGGGTTTCGGTTAGCAATTCCTTTTGCGTCTATGATAATATGCAGTGACAGTTACTTGGAGAACTGTAATTTGGCATATCAGCATCTTTCCTTTGTGTTATTCCTTTCATTAAACTCAGTTTTTCTCTGGCATTGCAGGTGGAAACTTGTAGAGATTGATGCTGATATGCCAAAGTTAACTTCAGAAATGAAGCATGTTATGTCTCTAATTACCCCTGCAAATACCTATATGGTAAGTAGTGATAGAATTGTGGGCCTTTGGTTTCTTCTTTCTTTTTACATGGACATTTATTTCTTTTTATAAGAAAGGACAAGCCTTATGCAACTTTAGCTTTTACTTGAAGCATTTGGTTTGAACTTTTCTTCTTCACATTTTAATTTAATTGAGATACTACAACTATAATTTAATTCTAAAATAATCTGGTTGTTAAGTTCTCATCTGAAATTTTTCTTCTACAGCTGTAACTGAAGCTTTGGAGGAGTTGAAGTTAGGATCAGCTGGATATTACAAAAAGAAGTTGCAAAAGAATAAAGGTACCGTTATATATACATGTAAATATATTTATAGATGTTTAAGTGTTGTATTATTTCTTTGCTGCTGGTTTTTTTGTGCTCTCAATTGCTCTATTATTTAGCTTCGTTAATACTTACTCTTAGCTAGTGTTTGTTTCAATTGTTGCCTTGAATGTTTTATGTTGTGTTTGTTGCTACAATGTTCATGTAGTTGTATATATGTATTGTGTGCTGCTAAATTTTCTCTATTAAAAGTTCTGTATATTGATGTATGTTATTTATTTGTAGTAGCTTATAAATAACACTAAGTTAGATAATAAGCTAATGAACACATAATCTGCTTTTAGTTAGTAATGGCTGGACCAAGTACGGAATGGTGGATGTTTGCTAGGTGGAGTGATGAATATGAACGTGGAACTGATACATATATTGACGAGGCTTTCCTTACAATGGCACAAGGAAATGAAATACCTTGTCCATGTCAAGTTTGTCATTATCGTAATTGGCATGTTAGGAGTGTTGTTAAGGATCATATAGTTTGCAAGGGTTTTGTGCCAAGATTTGAAAGAATATTTCGATCAACGGTAGACAATGATGTGGAAACGGGTGTGTTTGAACATGATGATCCAACAAATTTGAATGATGGGATACATGAGTTGTTGCACGACAATATGCGAGGGAGGATAACTGAAGATGCGAAGCAATTTATGAAGTTATTGGAAGAGGGTCAGGAAGAATTGTTCCCCGGTTGCAAGACTTTCACTAGATTGTCATTTATTATCCGTGCGTATATATACAAGTGTGATCACAAGTTGAGTAATCTTGCATTTGTTGATCTGTTTAAGCTTTTCAAAGAAGTTATTCCTGATGCAAAAGTGCCGAGAACCTATAATGAATCCAAAAAAGTGCTAAAAGTATTAGGATTGGATTATACAAAGATCGATGCATGCCCCAATGATTGCATGTTGTATTGGGAGGAGTATGTGGGTGCAACAAGTTGCCATATTTGTGGGGCTTCAAGATGGAAAACGAAGGATAAGGATGTTGACAACACCGAAGGTAACACCCATATGATTCCAGCAAAAATTCTGAGGTACTTTCCAATCAAGAAGAGGCTACAAAGGTTATATTTGTGCGGCGAAACTACAAGATACATGACTTGGCATGCAAAAGGGCGGGAGAAAGATGGGATGTTACAACATCCGGTGGATGGGAAATCTTGGAAGGATTTTGAGTATTTGTATCCCACATTTGCTGATGAACCTCGTAATGTGAGGCTTGGGTTAGCCACTGATGGATTTAACCCATTTCACATGATGAGCAAATCACACAGTACATGGCCAGTGATTTTAGTTAATTACAACTTACCTCCTTGGATGGCTATGAAATATGAGTTTTTAATGCTTTCATTACTTATTCCGGGTCCTTTCTCTCCTGGGAATGATATTGACATTTATTTGCAACCACTCATCAAGGATTTGAAGGATTTGTGGGAGTTCGGGATTGAAACATATGATGCTTCATGTGATCAAGTGTTTGACATGCGTGTAGCCCTGATGTCTACTATCAGTGACTTTCCGGCTTATGCAATGTTATCTGGGTGGAGCACGAAAGGGCAAACAGCATGAGTCGACTCGACGTGTTGTCTGGTGACACGTCGAGTTGCATTTGAATTCGATAATCACTGCTCCTGATTTTGCTGGATTTCGTTGACTGGGAGCCAGGATTTTGAAACAACACGTCGAGTTGGGCTTTTGACTCGACGAGTTGAAATGACACGAGGGCAGGTTTGATGGAGTTGCACTTGACTCGAGCTCGTGACTATCTTACTGGAACTTGGGAGCTTGGTTTTGAACGATGACACGATGAGTCTCACAATGACACGTCGAGTTTGTTGTCGAATCGAGATCGAGTTGATGGAGATGTAGCTGACACGAGCTCGTGACAATTCCTCTGGAACTTGGGAGTGTCAAACTTGAAATGTCACGACGAGTTTTCCTGCGACACGTCGAGTTGTTGCATTGACTCGTCGAGTGGCTGCATTGACTCGTCGAGTTGCTGCATTGACTCGTCGAGTTGCTGCATTGACTCGTCGAGTTCAACTTTGATTCCAAGCACCTGTTTTCTCACCAAAAAGGGAAAATACCCTATGAAAGCACAAATGGGAAAAAAAGACTACTAAATACCTGAGTTTAAACAATTAAACACACAATCATGTATCTAATAGAAACAGGTCAGGATTAACTTTAATAACACCTTATCCTGTTTTATAGGTAGTCGATGTTCAAATCTATATAAACATTTTTTATACTTGTGGGCAGTTTTCAACTTGTTAAATTTTGTTAAACAGCTCCACAAGTGAAGAAGTTTCGAGGGCAGACAAAACTTCCAATGGTTCATGCGCGTACTAGAGACGAACGCATTCCTATTTTCCTAAACTCAGTTGGGCAACCAATTGGTCCTACAGAAAAATCTGTGAATGAGTTTAGCCGCTTTTTGGGGACTATTGCAAAGGATTCACGACTTACACCTCTGAATTATATTGATTGGCCAAGCTTGGATACTCATGAAAAAATTTGGGAATATGTCTTGGTATGCGATTAGATTGAATGAATTAATTAGTACATTATTACATGATTAATGAAATGTAATATAATTTTGCAGGATAAGTACATAGTTCCCGAGGAAGGCAAAAAATGGGTGTTGGAAACTGTTCATGACAGTTGGCGCATTTATAAAAGTAGGGTGAAGAAGAAGTACTACTATGCACATGAAACAGATGAGTTGAGATTGCAACATCGTCCGCCATCAATACCCGAACCTCACTTTAGAGATTTACTAAATTATTGGAATAGTCCAAGTATTGAGGTAATGAAGCTCAATATTTTACTGTCACATGATTTGTTTTTCATTATAACTTAAATAAATAGAAATCTTTGTAATCATAATAATATATTTTTGGTTTGATTTCATAGGTAGAAAGCAAGATGAAAAGATGTGTACGTGAGAACTTAGATGATATGCACACTATGGGTCCAAAATCGTATGCAATGTTACGTCATAAGTTGGTAATTAACTCATCTTTTCTACTAATTTTTAACACCACTAGATAAAAGCTATAACATCGAAAGCTATTTTTGTTTCTTATTTAAATATGGTCAATTTTTTTCGAATTTACCTATGAATAGCAACAAGAGAATCCAAATAAGGAAGAACCCTCTCAAGCTGAAATCTATAAGCATTCAAGGAAAAGAAAACCAGAAAAGATATACAAAACAAGCAACTTGACATCAAAAGACATTATTGTAAGTTACTTTAATTTATACCCTTAACCTTAATTTATGTTTCAATATCTGAAAATTTTGCAATGTTGTTCTATTTTGTAGAACCAAATGGATGCATTGCAATCTGAAGGAGATGGGGGATCTTCAAGAAAGGATCCTTATTATGATGTGATGACAAAACCAGAGCATCATGGACGCGTACGTCTATATGGAAAAGGTGTGACCAAGTCTATTTTGAAAAATAAAGTCAACAAGCCAAGCTGCATAATCCCTCAGGAGTTCATGCAAAGCATCGAGCAAAGTATCCAGTCACGTGTACTTCAAAAGTTGGCTGAAGCTAATCCTGGACTTGTCATTCCTCCAAGTCTTACTATGGATACTTCAAATTCTAACCTTAATAACTCAAATGGTATTGATGGTGCATCATCGGTTCAAAGGGAGTCATCGAACGAGGTATGTAATCATTAATTTTTAAAAGGTTAATTCTCTAAGGATTATGCATATGCATTTTAACCATGAAAATTTCTTAGGGTTTGGTGCTAGTACTTTACTGATATTACGTTAGGATCTGGAATTCAATTAGTTATTTGATTTTGAGGATCTGTTGTTGCTATATCATGGAGCAATTTGTGAATAACAATGGAATATGTGTGGAATTTAGTAAGACATGCTTTGCTGTTTGGTATGTTATATTTTTTTTTTTACTTTTATGGCCTTGGGTTTTTCAGTTAGACTAAACAAAAGTAGGAAAACCTCTGTTTGTATGATTCATTGATTTTTATGGCTTCCTGTTTATTGAAGTCTATTGATTGATTGTGTGAGATTCAATTTTGTTTTTGTATTTCCTTTTTAGTTATTAATAATGGTTGTGACATCTAGTTTAATTCACTTTGATCATAATATGACATATATGTTGGTTTTTTTGCTATTATTCTGTAACTTATGCTAAAAGTAGATTTGTTTGGATATCTTACTTCTAATTATGTGTATAAAAATATTAAATGTTTAGGTACATGTTGAAGAAAATGAAGATGAACAAGAAGAACCATCGGAGTGAATTATATGGAAGGCATATTAGAATGTCTATGATGTAGACCTTTTTTTATCAAGTTTGTGGACCTTTAAGGTAGAACAAAAGTTAACAATGAATTTTTATATTTTTATGTTATACATTTGAACTAAATTATGGAATATTCTAGTGACTTTTCTATATTATGAAATCAAAATATTCTAAAATATGTATTTTTTAGAATGAAATTTCTATTTTTGATGGAATGTATTGTAAATTGGATAATCTTGCATTAGATTAAAGAAACCAAATAAATATTATAGCAAATAATTATATAGCAAATAATTAATAATAAATTAGAATGAAAATTGAAATATGTCTAATGCAACAGGTGTAAAATTTTTCTAAAGCTGTTGCATTAGAAAATCTGATGTTGCTGTAATTCTAATGCAACAGGTGTAAAATTTTGTAAAAACTGTTGCATTATTGATATTTTGTGTTGCAATATGTCTAATGCAACAGGTGTACAATTTAATATAATGGTGTTGCAATAGATGTATTACGCTGTTGCCATAGGGCAAATGCAACAGGTTAAAAAAAAAGGACGGAATTGTTGCATTAGGTTGCGTTAACTGTTGCATTAGACCTAATGCAACTGAAGCTAGTGCAACACACCATGTTTAGCTAATGCAACAGTTAAATGGTCTATTGCAACAGTTATGGCACCTAATGCAACAGCAAAAACCTGTTGCATTAGGTCTTAAATGTAGTAGTGCCCTAGGTTAACAATCTAACACCATAAATTCAATTAAATCCGGACTAGAAACTCTAAGAAACCGTAACATTTGGAGATTTTTGGACTCAAAGTTCCCAAACTTGACTGAAGAGGAGAAAAGAGCAAATTTAAGTGGATTGGAGCGACGCCAGGGGTCAAACCTACGATGGAAAAGCGCCTAAGAGGTAAACACTCTTTATCCTCTCTAGTTTTCATGCTTTCTGGGTGATTGGATGTGATTTTGTGCATTTTTATCCAACCCGGTTATCCCCCTATATGTATGATCCCGAACTCTAAATTTCCAATTCTGTCATGTTTGAGTCCTATTTATGGTGTGCCGTATATTGTGCTAACCCTCTGTTTTGTAGCTTTTTATTTTAAATTTTTGATGTATTTAATAGAATTACTCGTGTATCCTAGGCGATTGTAATTTTTAGATAAATCGTGTATATTAGGCGGTTGTAAAAGTGAAGCTGAGAGTTTTTATCTTTTATTCGATCGGGTTGTAATAATTTAATAATTTACTATTTTACTTTACTTGTATGCGCGCTGTATGTTTAATTTAATGCAATAAAATTGACTTTAGAATTTGAAATACCGTCTATGAACATTGGGCAATATTTATTTTAATTAGACACGAAATAAGGGACTTGTTCGGACCTAGATCTCTGGATAGTGTAGCACCTTTCGTCCGGTTCAGCTACATTATAAATTTCCCGGTTGAGCTGAGCCGGGTGGCGACTCCTAAAATATTCATCGAGACTTAGGTCTCGGTTCTTTTATGAAATAATTCTATATTTTTCAAAAGGCGAATTTCCATTATAAAAACCCCATGCGAGGGAGGGGTCCGCCTGAAATCGAGGCACCCCTCCCAAAAGAGAGTCCGCGTTCTGTCAAAAACGTCGTCCGCTCACACATAGCAATCACAAACCAAAATAAAATAAGGCAAGAAAGTAAGAACAGAACTCCCCTGGTTTATGGATGCTGAAGACTAAATGCTCCTATGGGGAAGGCGGGAATGGTGGATCGTGCTCCTAAATCTGGTACAGTTTAGCACATTAGTTTCAATTTCGGGCCGCCTCCCTTCACCCTACACCTTGGCCTTGAGTTGTGAAAGATTGATCATCCTTGATTTGAAACAAATAGCGACAACGCCTCCCAATTTGCCCACCAATTACGCACAAAACAACTATAAAATCAAGAAAACTAATTATTCAAGAGAGATTAAGATAACATTATACTGAATAATTAATTAAAGATATAAACCACAAATCAACAAGCAAAAGCATAATTATTAGCAATGAAATCTCAAAAATATACTCAATCATAGTGATTGTCAAATTAATTGAAACATGAAAGCCAACAATCAATTTAACGCCCAATAATGAATCAATTCTGCACAATAAATATTTGTCATCAAAAGTCGAGTAAGAGATAAATAATTTCCAATTCTCAATTAAGTAATCAAATTAGCCTACAATGGGGCTATTGTTGAGATTCGTCATCTGAAAAATAACGTGGCGCAGCGGAAAATACACCGTTTAAAATTTCATAGATTTCACCTATCGTGTCCAATTACCATTGATTAGAATAAAACCAATTTGAATCAAGAGAGATTAACTCACCGGATTCGTCTCTTCTAGAGACTGCTGCAGAATCGTTTCTTGAAACTGCGATCTCCAAAGTCCGGTGCACGACCAACTATTGAGCGAGAACCAGTGCTAGCCGAAGATGCGAAGGAATGGAAGATTAATGCTGGGATTTTCGGCTAATTTGGGGCTGCTCTTGGTGGCTGAAATTTCCGGCAATTAATTAGGGTTGAATTTGGTTTTTCTTCCTTAACTGTGCCCTTATATAGACACCTTGTCTAATTAGGTTTTAATTAGGTTAATTAAACCCAAACCCACTAGGATTATAATTACATAAATAAACTTTAATTAAAAGTATATACTATGTAATTTAATTCCATTTGGCTAAATTTAATTACCTCTAAATAAAATTAAATCACACTTAAGTAAATACAATACATGTATTTAATTTTCCTACTTAGGAAAATTATTTAATTAATTGTTTACTTTATGTAATTCAATTAATTGATAAATTAATTAATTACATTATGTAAACTTATTAATTAAATTAAATTCAACCCAATGTTAATTAATTACCTTGACACTGAATGTCAACTAATTAATTAACGTATTCTTTCCAATATACATTACATGTACAATTTCTATAAGTTTCGGCTCAGTTGATCTATGTGCACTATCCCATGGGTCTGTCTTTATGTTAGCAGTAGGCCCAAGGCCCACAAACTGTAAGTGGGTTCTAGTAAACCATTACAGCCCCCAATTAAGACAGAGATGCAGCAGTCTTTAGAAGATACTCACCCGGTAGTAATCTCATAGTATCCTTTGCCTAACGATATCAATATAAATAAACAAGAGGCATGGTGTCCGTCATCCTCTTTTATTGTTTATTATATTTCTTGATCTTGAGTTGACTGATTAATCAAATAAGCACCGACTTACTTGGGTATGGCCATACACTTATCAGTCCCACTCATCAAGTGACCAATGATATCGTCTTGGTGTTACCCGAGTGGCAATTCCATCACTTCATCATCAATATCAACATGTTCACTGGTCCACCCAATCATACCCGTATTTAGCATCCTTTTACAGACCTATTAGGCGTATGTCAAAGTGAACCGGATTCCATATTGATATTATAATGAAATCTGGTTTGAGGACAAAAGAGACCTACTCAAGAAAGACCTATGACGCGACAACCACATGGCTTTCTTGTGCGGATCGATCCAGTCCTATGTCAATGACATGTACCTATATTCATTACTGACTATACAAGTACTATGGCTAGTTAAGAACTGCCATACAGTCATCGAATATACAAGTCTGTGGTTCTATTTGTTTCCATGATTATAGCAGACCTAGGATAGGTTTTATGATTATCAATCAATGGATACTCTACTCATACTATAGCACAAGATATAAATGAAATATATTAATTGCCTTTATTAATGTGACACAAATAATGTATTCATACAATGAGTCTTAATGTATAATAAAAAATACAAGAATCCAATGCCTTAAGAACTAGGGCACACCAACAGCTATGCTAGCATGCAATTACTAGTTTCCAAAGCTTTTTAATCAAAATTCAAGATAGACAATTTTGAAACTCAAAAGTTATTTCACTCATGAAAAATTACAGCGACAGTTCAGAGCAATGGACTAATTCCAATTCAATTCCCACATCAATTATCAAATTAGCATATAGATTTGAAACAATAATTTGAAAAATCAATTAGGAGAGAAAGAATTTGCAAACTAGAGTAGGGCTTTTCTAAGGCAAAATCTGTTGCTATGGACTCGTTACTGGCCGGAGGTTGTTTAGTCACTGAAATCTAGTCTGGAATAGAAGGCGACCGCTACTGGTCTGAAATCCATGTTTTAGTCGCCGAATCGCCTCAGGAACAGTGGAGTCGATGACAGCTGAAGATGGCGAAGGTCCAGCATCGAAGACAGTAGCAGGAGCGGTTGGAAGCAGAGGTGGAGAGTTTTCGATTTTAGGCAGAGCAGCAGTGATTTCATGTGGAGATGGCAACTGTGACGGTAGAGATAGAGGTGGGTGATGTGCTTCATGTTGGAGAAGACGGTGGTGGTGGTCAGGACGCGATTCGTGTTGCGAATAGATCTGGCGACTGTAAAGGTCACGATTCTCATGGATGCAATAGACGGTTTTTTCGATAGTCATTTCCGGCCTGGTGGTGGCTATGAAGGGCAATGGGAAGAATGGAGGTGGCGGCTTCTTGGTTGCTGTCTCAAGGGGGACAGCTGTAGAGAGAAAGTTAGGGTACAATAAAATGGCTTAAAGGAAAAAAAATGTTTAAATATTTTCTTTTTTTTAAAATAAAATAATAATAAAATAAAATGAAAGACAAAAAATTTAAGCTTTGTCCAAAAAGAAGCAGAAGACTAATGTCCTCAAGCCTAAATAATGGCTTAAATTACTCCTCTTGAATTCATCATAATAAAAAGAAACAGAAGACTAATGTTTTTGAGCCCAGATCATGGCTTATGACTTCTCTGAAGTAAAATTTCCCGATCCTGAAAATTTACATAAGCGAAGATCTCAGTTTAATTGAATTTTTTTGCACATTAAAAGCAATTAATTAGTGACTTGAAGCATGATTAAAGGCAATGAAAAGAGCTCAAAATTCATTTAAAAACCGAAAAACTAAAATAAAAACACCAAATAAAGCACAAAATGAAAATAATTAATCTAAAATGAAATAAATTTGGGTTGCCTCCCAAAAGCGCCTTTTTTTATTATCTTTAACTAGACATTATGTCGATCTTGATTACTCAAGTAATCCCAACGGCATCTTTGTGTTCTCTTAAAACTTAGACTATCACTTCTTCTTCAAATGCTTCCAATCCTTTTGGTATGATCACCGAAAATTTCCATTATCACCAAGATTAAAACCTTAAATTTGTCAATTAAAGCTTTAGGCTCAATCTTTGGATCATCTTTCTGAGCCAAAATCTAACTTGGCTTCACTTGTAGAGTTTCTTCACTACCTCCTCTATCGAAAACCTCATGAACAACAGGATTAGTAACATCAATAATTGAATCATAAAGTTCATCACTTGAAAACTTCATGGTATCATATATATTGAAACAAATCATTTCACCATTAAATTTGATAGTGAGTTTACCTTCATGCACATTAATTATAGCCTTAGATGTTTTAAGGAATGGTCTTCCTAAAAGAATGGATATCGATATTGGACAATCATCATCATCCATATCCAGAGCATAAAAATTAGTAGGAAATACCAAACCATTAATTTGCACAATTACATCCTCTAGTACCCCATCAGGATAAGCATTAGTTCTATCAGCA
Source organism: Euphorbia tirucalli (assembly GCA_039660915.1). NCBI lineage: Eukaryota > Viridiplantae > Streptophyta > Magnoliopsida > Malpighiales > Euphorbiaceae > Euphorbia > Euphorbia tirucalli. The sequence continues at coordinate 47,092,259 of CM077636.1, forward strand.
AGTTAAACTATCACACCAGTTTCTTTCAAAGGTCTCGCATTTAAAGATGCATAAAGAGATCATGACATGATATTAATTGAAGCTCTAAGATCTAACATTGCTTTCTTAATTCTAGTCCTACATATCTTACAAGGGATAGTGAGCATACCTGGATCTTTACATTTTAGAGGGAGTTTCCTTTGAATAACAGCAGAAACGTTCTCCCCCATACTGATTTTTTCATTACCCCTCAATTTCCTCTTGTTAGTACACAGTTCTTTAAGGAATTTAGCATAACGAGGAATTTGTTTAATTGCATCAAGAAGAGAGATATTTACCTGAAATTTTCTAAACAAATCTAATATCTCTTTTTCTTGATCCTCCTTTTTGGATTTGGAAAACTGACTCAGGAAGGGAGGTGGGATGACAATTGTTGGTGATGGTTGAGTTGATCTAGGAGTTACCTCCTTTTTTTCGAGCTCTTTCTCTAATCCTTTGGATACCGACTTGCCGAGTGGTTGCACTTTTTTCCCACTCCTTAAAGTGATAACACTAACATTTTGCCTAGGATTCACCTAGGGTTGAGATGGCAAACGTCCAGAAACTTATGATTCTAACTTACTCATCAAAGTGGCCAGTTGGCTCACTTGATTCTCTAGGTTCTAGATGCTTGTTTTAGTGTCTTGTTGGAATTGTTGCACATTGGTAGCTAGGGCAGACACAATTTGCTCCAAAGACATAGCTGGCTTAGGATGAGGTAGTTGTGTTTGATCTTATGGCCTTTGTTGAAAGTTTTGTTACTGGAAATTGTTGGATTTCTGACCATAACTGAAATTGGGGTGATCTCTCCACCTTGGATTGTATGTTTGTGAATACGGATCATATCTCCTTTGATTTGCTGATGTTGGAAGTTTCCCACAACATTCACATGTTCCTCCTTTTGGAGAGTATGACATGCATCAGTTGGATGGTCTTTACCTGAACAAATTCCATAAGCTTTCACTTGCTGAGTATTTCCAAAGAATGCTTTCTGCATGAGTGTAGTAAGATTGTCAATTCGTTGTTCAAGAGCAGAAGTATTTACTTCATTCACTTTCTGCACATGATGATCTTGTCGGGTGCCAAATTGTTGAGTATTGGTGGCTACTCTTGTAATTAGCTCCCTTGCATTAGTGATTGTCTTATCTGCTAAGGATCCATAGCTAGATGCATCAATCAGATTCCTATCAGGTAGGGTTAAACCTTCATAAAACTATTAAAGTAAAAGTTGGTCTTTTATCTGATGATTCGAACAACTGGTGCAAAGCTGATTAAATCTTTCCTAGTACTCATAAAAATTCTCCCCAGCATATTGGCGAATGCCCTAAATATCTTTGCGGGTTGAAGAAACTCGTGAAACTGGAAAGAATTTCTCAAGAAATTACTTCTTCATTTCACCCTAAGTTGTGATTAACCCAGACGGGAGATAATACAACTAATCCTTAGCTTTATTAGTTAGTGAAAATGGAAAGGCTCGCATTTTCACTTGCTCAATGGAGACCGCATTCCTCGGTGGTTTCATACTTGAACATACCACATGGAGCTCTTTAAGATGTTTGTGTGGATCTTCACCTGAAAGTCCACGGAAAGTAGGCAATAAGTGAATTAAACCAGATTTCAATTCAAAATTTACCTCATTTTCCAGATACAATATGTAGATAGGTTGTTGATCCATATCTGGTTCAGCCATGGCTCTCAATGTTTGTTCTATAATAGGAATTTCTACTTCTTCCTCTTCCTCAGATCACTCTTGGTTGATTCTAACAAATCAGTTACCACATCCAATTCAGGTGATTCTCGTGCTTCTTTTTTCTTTATCAGCTTCCTCAATTGACGAGCAGTTGTTTCTATTTTCTATAGCAAATTCGAGTTCACCTGTGCAAGAAGAATGAGGCATACAAAAAAGCACAGATTAGAAGAAATAAATCAATTAAGAAACCAATCCCCGGCAACGGCGCTAAAATTTGATGCTTGTCGTAAACACCAAAATCAAATACCTACTCCTGAAAACCAAAATATGTAGCACGAGTGAAGTAGGGTAAAATCCATAGGGATTGACCGGATTATTTCTTCTAAAATTTAACAAGAAAAGTAAAAAGGGGGGTGTCTAGCAATTGTAATTAAAGTCTAAAAGCAACAAAAATGAAATAATTTGATAAAAATCTATATAAGGCATATTCCAGCCAGAAGGCGGATTCAAGTCTTGGGTCAAACCAACCGATCATTGATCAACAATAAAGGATAACTTCAATGCATTTAAATAAATTAGCTATCGCTATCACAAAGCAACCTAATCTCTTTTTATGGAATAGATAGTCAAGAAAAGATCATTAATTATCTCTATTTAATCGAACAGTTCCAAACAAGCTTCGAAATTTAATTCAATCAAAAGCATTAACACACAAAAGAGACACTAATTCTACTCAATAATCACACAAGTGGGATTATTTAAAGCATATCAATTTCATTCATAACACAAATTAAAAACTTGTTCATAATTAACCGTGTTATTCGCTACCTAGGTTAAGTGAATTAAAAAATTATGTATTTAATCACCTAACTAGCAAATCAATCACAAGTATATAATTAAATCAAGGATTCAATTAAATCATGCAAAAGTAATAAGAACAAAATGAAATCATTTAATTGAATCAAAGAAGAAATTAAGAACAGTTGATCTCACAGTTGACTTTACAAGATTGGATTTCCCTCTAGCTAGAAATTAGGGTTTTAGTTCTTCATGATTAGGAAGAACACGTTGAAAGGAAAGAAAGAAGGCTGGAAAAACATTTCAAAAGTTGGGAGAAGAGAAAGACAATTTCCTCCCTTAACTCATTTAAACTTAAACAACTTAGGAAAGAGCTTTAAAAAGGAAATAACTCTAATTAAGATTTTTGTAGGAAAATCTAATTAGAGTTAAACAAGAAAAAAAAAATAAAAAATATCCCAAAAGCCTATTACAAAAAGGCCGAAACAAATAGACTAAAATTAAATAGGAAGTCTTCTAATCCTATAAAAATTCCTCAAATTCGTAGCTCCCCTTATGCAAAACAACTTTTTATGTCCATTTTCAGCATCAGCAGCATACCACAAGCCGTGCTCATGGGTTATGGCTTTAAGATCCATCCTTTATGTACTCCAAGCTCCCAAAATCAACACTTTAAGATTAATTTCGATTCCAATGCCACTAGCATGAACAATGACATAAAATGAAGTAAATCCGTCTAAGTTAACCAAAAATATAATAATTAAAGTTTATAAACAAAGACAAATTATGTGCATAAAATGCATTTGTCAAGCTTCAAATTTGATCAAGTGTAGGAGATGTTAAAAAGATTTTGAAAAATTTAATGACAATGTCTTCGTTCCAAGAAACAAAGGTAAGAAGAAGCAGTCCACATCATATGTTTCATCTGATTCCGAGAATCCAACTCCTGAGAATCCAACACCAGAATCCCCCAGTTTGGCATCATTTTCTTTAAATTTAAATGATGATTCTTCTGGTGTTAACTCATTTGAATGACGTATCGGGATTAAGAAGGCAAAACTTAAAAGAACACTTGAATCACAAGCCAATGAATTTAGAAAGAGTGTCAAAGAAGAAAATGAAAAACTATTTAAAATGATGAAAAGTTCAATGGAAATGCAAAGGGAGAGAATGGAAATGCATAAACACAAATTAAAATTAGAGGAAGATGCAATATTATTCAAATATCCAAATTCGATTCCAGACCCAATTTTAGGTGATCATCTTTTACAAAGAAAAGACGAAATTTATGCCAGGAGATTATAAGAACAAAGTAACTAATCACAAACGCCACTTGCATCGTCTCCAACTGAAAATTTCCCTTATTTCAACAATTTGGATGGAAGTGATGATCTTCCACCTTATTAATAATTGTGTTTTCGTCTCTAAGTCTTTTTTTTTTTTGTGTTTTTTTTAGTTTGTTTAGCAATAAGTAGATTTAAATGTCTTTATATTTTGTTTGTAATGTTTTTATTTTGTAATATTTATAATGTTTTTATTTCGTACTATTTGTAATGTTTTTTTTATTTAGTAATGTTTCTAATGCAATTTTAAATTATTATTATGTTAATTTAATAGCTATTTTATTTGATAGTACTATAATTAATATTTAAATGTGTATTTTGTGAAAATAAAAAATAATTTAACACACTACATAAAAAATTAACAAATACAAATAATAAACACATTGCAATATATAATATAATAGCACACTACAATATATAATATAATATAATATTATTAAAAAAAAGATTTTTTTTAATAATTACTGCAAAATATGCGGTACCCATTTTGCAATGGATTGGACTTGCAATCCACTGCATAATGCAGGTCCAACGGTGTAATGCAGCATCGATGGACTTGCCCTAAAGTCACTGAACTTTTTTTTATAGTTGGTGTCGATAAAGTTACTATTACCCTAATATGTCGAAATTTAGCGATAGAATGATGACGTGACAAGTCAATATTAATTTTAAAATACCAATGCAACATTATGTTACCTCCAATTAATTTGAATCTCAATTTTTTTTTCATTTTTAATATTGCACAAGTGGGTGCCATGTTTGTGACACATGTTATTTTTTTATTTGCTGGAGTTTATATGAGACTGTGCTAATAGGTTTGACTTGATGTTGATTTGTTTCGTCGATATTTTGATATTGGATTTTGATAAATCATAATAAGAGTGATTTTATTGACACCAAAGTGAAAAGTTCAGTAACTTTATTAATACAAATTAAAGTTCAGTTACTATTGCAGTATAAACTCTAAACTTTTATGATTTTTGGTGCTATTTACTCCTTATTTGTTATATGGTAGCTGAATTTTCGGCTCGCAGAGAGACTCGATAAAATGCTTATCCATCTTGTCCTAGTGTTGTAATTATTTCATATGCTAGAAATTAATTGGATTTAATAAAAAAAAGACTTAGTGGTAATTAGCCGTCCCCATCCCTTGTAAATTGGTGAAAAAATTTGTCCCAATCCTTGTCCCCATGGGGATTAAGAGATTTGTTGGGATTCCTATTTATTATTTGACAATTTTTTTTAAGTAATTTTTTTTTTTTTTTGGTAAAACAAAAAACTTTTGTGATAAAATATAATAGTGCATATATAATTACAAAAATATCAGTACAAGTACTTAATATAAAAAATGTACCAATCATAATTATAAGTTATAAAACTTGTCCATTGAATATATAAATAAATAACAATTATTTAACCATAAAATTAAATTTAAAAATTCATGTTCATTGTTTAATGCAAAAAATATTAATTGATTATACATAGTTTTCGATTACAGCTTTAAAATTTTTTTATTTTATGAAATTCTTATTGGAAGATATATGTAATTTAGTTATATATATAAAATATATTCTTTTGGTTATTAAAAAAATCCCACGAAATTCTCCATGGAGACAGGGATCCCTTAGGAAGGAAAGAGAGGTCCCCCGTCCCTACCCCGCTCCATCCTTGTCTATGGGGAAATTATTTTCTCAATTCCTATCCCATAGGAAATGAAATAGGGATTCCTCATCCTTGCTAGGTTGGATTTTTACTGCTTCGCTTGCAATGCCAACGGCAATAAACACTTCTCACACCTATATAATGTTGAAGTCTTCAATTCAAGTTATATAGGCAAAACGAAAAGAAAAAAAAAAAGGCATTCCTGAAGTGTTTAAAAGAAGAGTGTCACTTATAAAATCAAACTGATAGTTAATTACATTTTCTTAAATAATCTTTCATTTATTTATCTTTTTAGTTTACTGAAGTGTCATATTCTTGAAAGTTGAAACTCTTTTTATGTGTATCTGAATTTAAGAGATTTTTTTAAAAATTCTTAGCTTCTCTTATTTTAAGAGATTTTTTTCATTAACTATGAATTTTTTTTTTCTTTCACCCTATTTCTTTTCGGTTGCAAACGTTAATAGAAATTTATAAAAATATTTCCCGCAAACGAAATGGAACCCTTTTTTTTTTAAATAAATATTACATATTTTATCTTTTATAACAAAATTATTCGCCTAAATTAAATCTAAAAATCAAGTAAATTATATAATTGAAATTTATTAAATATGGCATAGTTGAATCTGATTTTCTATATATATAACAGTAATAACATAATAAAAAAAATCAACCTTTTCTCTTATACATTTTCAGATATTCTTAGCATATGTTATATTTTTTTTTATAATATATAATAATTAATTTTGGTTTATTAATTTGGGTTGAACCCTTAACTTGTGACCTGTTGTTTGAGATTTTTATTTGATGGGCCGAGTGAAAGGTAAGATCAGGGCCGTTGATGCATGACGTACGGTTAAGGTTTTGCGACAGTCTCAGAGTTAAAACCCTACTTCTACATTTACAAAACCCCTCTTTCTCTCTTTCTCTCTCTGTTAGGGTTTCTGCTCTCGATAATGGCAACTCACCTTGCTGCTCGCTCCTTCCTCTACAGACCTTCTACCAAATCCATATTCTCTTCCCTTCTCTCTCGCTCCTTCTGTTCCGTCCCTACTCCCTCCGCCGTCTCTCGCCCTTCCTCTCTTTTCCGTGCTCTCCGTCCCCTTTCCGCTGCTGCACACTTCGCTTCTTCCACTTTCGTCTCTCGCTCCTTTTCCACCCGAGCCACCACTTCCTCTCTCAATGATCCGAGCCCTAATTGGTCTAATAGACCTCCCAAGGAGACTATCTTGTTAGATGGATGCGATTTTGAACATTGGCTTGTTGTCATGGAGAAACCTGAAGGTGAGCCTACCCGAGATGAAATCATTGATTCCTATATCAAAACCCTCGCTCAAGTTGTCGGCAGGTATCCTCTTTTCCGATTTTGTAGTTAGTCTTCGTTGTGATTCAAGTCTTTGTGATTTCTTTTGAATTTAATGCTTTATCCCTGATTCTAATATGAAATATGAAATGCGCTACAAATGCGATTGGTTTGGTTGTTTGTCCATACTTTGTATGTTAATAAATGAAAGACAATATCTGTAGGTTTGATTTGGGCTATATTCATTTTGTTCAACTTTGGTGGAGGGTGGTATTGTTCCTTTGTCATATTTTATAGTAGTTATTATACGTGTGGAACAGAGTCTACATTTGATATCTGTTTTCAAGTTTAATATTTTTTTCACTTTCTTAAATTTCTTTAACGTTCACGTTTTTAATGGAGCATATTTGTAATTTTTGAGTTGGTAGTAGGGGGCTGTACTTCTGTAGTTTACTTTAATAGTAAGTTATTCGTATATTTAAGTAACTCTGTACTCCAATGACAGTGAGGAGGAGGCGAGGATGAAAATTTACTCAGTTTCAACTAGACACTACTTTGCATTTGGAGCTCTTGTCTCTGAAGAGCTTTCATACAAGATTAAAGGTACATCTATTCTTTAATTGCTAAAACATTGTCCATGTGTTTGTTGTGTAAGTGGATGTTTGATCGCTCTGTTATGTTTGTTTTCACAGAATTGCCTCGGGTTCGATGGGTGCTTCCTGATTCATACCTGGATGTTAAGAACAAAGATTATGGAGGTGAGATCTTTTCTTTATTCATTGGTATCAACATGTTTCTGAAACCTTTATGCTGTTTTCCCAAGAATGTGCAAATGTTTTATGTCATCTGATGTTGTAAACTTTGGATTTTGGGATGGCTTAATGAGGTTGATATTAGATGGGAATGCTCTAGTGGGTTACAAGAGTTGGGACTTGGTTTTGTCGTTTGTTTTCACTCAACCCATGCTGCTAAAGGATTTTCATTGTGATAGATTCATGGAACATCTGCTCTCCGACTTAAAACTTTGGGTCAAATCATTGGTTATTTTTACCATCGTAGCTTTCAATTGAACTTAGTCCTATATCTCCATGGTTTTTAGGGAAAAAAATTGCATGCATATATTTGGTTTTTCTGTGCTTATCACTCTGTTGTGCAATTTTATGAGCTGTATAACTGTTGCAGGGGAACCATTCATCAATGGACAAGCTGTTCCATATGATCCCAAGTACCATGAAGAGTGGGTAAGGAACAATGCTCGGGCAAATGAGAGAAATCGAAGAAATGATAGGCCTCGCAACTTTGATAACTCAAGAAACTATGAACGAAGAAGGGAGAACAGGCGGGGACCTCCAATGAGTAATCAGGGAATGCAGAATGCTCAAGCCGACATGGCTGGAATGACACAGAACAATGTGGGTGGACCAGGTGGCCCCCCTACCCCTCAATCCAACTATAGGGTTGGACCGCCGCAGCAACCACAAAACAACTACATGGGAGGACCTCCACCGCCACAAAACAGCTACGGAGGACCTCCACCGCCACAAAACAGCTACGGAGGGCCTCCACCACCACAGAACAGCTACGGCGGGCCTCCACCGCCGCAGAACAGCTACGGGGGACCTCCATCTCCACAAAACAGCTACGGTGGACCTCCACCGCCACAAAACAGCTTTGGTGGACCTTCATCCCCACATCCTGGCAATTACACACACATGGGAGGTGCTGCTCCGAATAACATGGGAGGGATTCCACAAAACAACATGGGAAGGACGCCCCCAAGTCAAGGTTGGCCGAATACCATGCCTGAAAACTTCCAGAATGTGCCACACAATGGAGGCATGCCACACCAAGGTGCTCCATCAAACTACCAGAATAACTATGGGACAAACAGCGACGGAGGAATGCCTGGTAGAAATACCTATTAGTCTATAAGTAATTTAATTTCGGGGAATATTATGTAGATATGCAAAGAGTTTATCAAAGGTTAACTTGGCCATTTAACTGTCATCATGGTTTGTGCATGGTGTTGTTTAACAGTGGATTTTGTTTTTTGAAAAATAGAAGTCGATTTGTAGGCTCGTGGCTGCGACCTGCATCCTGCGAAATCAGTATGTTTGCTCATCCATGGAATAGGAAATTAGTATGTTTGCTCATCCATGGAATAGGCGAGTTGTCGTACTTAATTTTGCACTTAATCATGTTGGTTCTTTTCTTACATGTTGGTGCAACACTTCCACTGTTGGAGTATATGTGATTAAGCATATTTTGGTAGGTTTTGAATAAAACGCATTTATTATTGCATATTGGATGGATGTATGATAGGCCAATTATATTTCTACACTGGATTGTTTTTGTTTTCTTTGAAAATCTTAGGTTCTGGAGAATATAGTTGAAACTTGTTGCCAGAATTGTATGGAATGTAAATAGGAACCACTGTAATTAGGGAGAAATAAGTGGAGCTAATCTAGGTCATTGAATGCTTGTTTCCTTGATCTGTAGTATCAATTCTGTTTATATACCCTAGGGTATTTATTAATAATACACGATTAATTCTCTCATACTCTCTAAGATTACATAGGTTAGGGCATCCTTCTCTTCCTATTTTGAAGAAGTTGTGCCCTCAATTGCATTATGTAACCTCTTTAGATTGTGAGTCGTGTCACTATGCTAAACACTACGTGTGTCGTCTATTCCAAGAGTCAATAAAAGATCTTCATTTCCTTTTGAGTTAGTTCATTCTGATGTTTGGGGTTCGTGTCCAATAATGTCTAAAACTGGGTTTCGTTATTTTGTTACCTTTGTGGATGACTTTTCACGAGTAACTTGGTTTTATTAATGAAAAATCGTTCTGAATTATTCTCACATTTTACCGCTTTCTGTTCTGAAATTAAAACTCAGTTTAATGTTTTCATACATACTCTTCGAAGTGACAATGCTAAAGAATATCTTTCCGACCAATTTAACACTTATATGCTTCAAAATGGCATCCTTCATCAAACATCATGTGTCGGCACACCTTCTCAAAATGGTGTAGTCGAACGCAAAAATCGCCATCTTCTTGAAACTGCTCGTGCCCTTTTATTCGAAACACATGTTTCTAAGCAATTTTGGGCTGATGCAGTTTCCACTGCCTGTTTCCTCATTAATCGAATGCCTGCTTTCGTCCTTCATGGTGAGATCCCTAACAATACTCTCTTCCCTAATAAACCATTTTGTCCCATCTCACCAAGAATTTTTGGAAGCACTTGTTTCGTTCGTGATGTTCGCCCACATCTCACCAAATTGGATCCCAAATCAATAAAATGTGTCTTTCTTGGATACTCTCGTCTACAAAAAGGGTATCGTTGTTATTGTCCCTCTCTTAACAAATACCTTGTATCTTCTGACGTTACTTTTCTTGAACATACACCATTCTTTACTACATCTTTGATCCCACCGTCCAAAGCAGAAGATGACAATGTCTTAGTTTATGAGATACAGCGACCCGTGGTCTCTCCAAGTACTGCTTCAAGTATTCAAACACCAACAAGACCTCCCATTCAACATGTTTATTCGCGACGGCAGCATTCTCCTGACTCTAGCCCTTTACCAATATCTACTTTGTCATCAGACCCGCCATCTAATGATCTAGACCTCCCGGTTGCACTTCGAAAAGGTAAACGATCCTGCACTTATCCCATTTCCTCATTTGTTTCTTATAATCAATTATCCTCTTCTTCATCTTCGTTTATTGCATCACTTGATTCCTTAACTACTCCTAAGTTGGTCTCGGAGGCCTTATCTCATAGTGGTTGGCGCAATGCTATGGTAGAAGAGATGAATGCTTTGGATGCTAATGGTACTTGGGACCTTGTAACTTTGCCTGCTGGAAAGAAGGCTACTGGATGTAGATGGGTGTTCACAGTAAAAGTTAATCCCGATGGTTCCGTGGCTCTTCTTAAAGCTCCCCTTGTGGCTAAAGGGTATGCCCAAACTTATGGTATTGATTATTCAGATACATTCTCTCCTGTGGCTAAAATGACTTCTATCCGGTTATTCATGTCCTCGGTTGCTTCCCATGATTGGCCATTGAATCAATTGGACATTAAAAATGCCTTTTTACATGGGGATCTCTCAGAAGAAGTCTATATGGAGCAACCACCAGGGTTCATTGCTCAGGGGGAGAATGGGAAAGTCTGTCATCTTCGCAAATCTCTCTATGGATTGAAACAGAGTCCTCGGGCCTGGTTTGGTAAATTTAGTCAAGCAGTTGAAAAGTTTGGCATGAAGAAAAGTAAGTGTGATCATTCTGTCTTCTTTAAACGCACACCCTCTGGCATTATACAACTTGTCGTTTATGTAGATGATATTGTCATTACTGGTAATGATTCAGCTGAAATCTCATCCCTGAAGTCTTTCCTTCATAGTCAGTTTCATACAAAAGATTTGGGGAACCTAAAGTACTTCTTAGGGGTTGAAGTAACAAGAAGCAAGAAAGGCATTTTTCTGTCTCAAAGGAAATATGTTCTTGACTTATTATCAGGAACAAGAAAGTTAGGAGATAAACCATGTAGTACTCCAATGATGCCTAACTTACAGCTTACAGCAGATGGAGAATTATTTGGAGACCCTGCGAATTACAGGAGACTTGTTGGAAAGTTGAATTATCTCACTGTTACTCGGCCTGATCTAGCATATTCAGTTAGTGTTGTTAGTCAGTTCATGACATTGCCAACCATTCATCATTGGGCTGCTCTTGAACAAATTCTATGCTACTTAAAAGGAGCTCCAGGACGAGGAATAGTGTATAGAAATAATGGCCATAATCAAATTGAATGTTTCTCTGATGCAGATTGGGCAGGATCCAAAATTGATAGAAGATCTACTACCGGGTATTGTATTTTTGTTAGAGGAAATTTGGTATCATGGAAGAGTAAGAAGCAACATGTTGTATCTCGGTCCAGTGCTGAATCCGAATATAGAGCCATGGCACAATCTGTTTGTGGGATTATGTGGATTCATCACCTCTTGTCTGAGCTTGGATTCAAAGTTTCGACTCTAGCTAGATTGTGGTGTGACAACCAAGCTGCCCTTCATATTGCATCCAATCCCGTATTCCACGAAAGAACCAAGCATATCGAGATTGATTGTCATTTTGCTCGTGAGAAGCTTCAACAGAATCTGATCTCTATAAAGTTCGTTCGTACTGGAAAACAACTAGGAGATATCTTCACTAAAGCTCTAAACGAGGTTTGGGTTAACTACATTTGTAACAAGCTGGGCATGATTAATATCTATGCTCCAGCTTGAGGGGGAGTGTTACCAGAATTGTATAGAATGTAAATAGGAACCACTGTAATTAGGGAGAAATAAGTGGAGCTAATCTAGGTCATTGAATGCTTGTTTCCTTAATCTGTAGTATCAATTCTGTATATATACCTTAGGGTATTCATCAATAATACACAACTAATTCTCTCATACTCTCTAAGATTACAAAACTAACTGTATATCTCTCACCAAGAAATTTTATCATTTAGAAGAGATTATCAAATTTTGAAAGGGTTGCATTGGAACTTGTAAATTCTAATGGACACGTACCTTTTTGAAAAAGATACATGAAGCACTAATATTTAATTGTAGGGATAACGTATTAAAATTACTCTAATATTAATGAAACGCCATTCCATCTTGATTAGCATATGTGTTTTTTTTTTTTTTTTTTTGTAAGATTTATATAATGTTTTTTAATACATAGATTACCTAAAGCAATGTCTGAATTGATTTATTGTGTTCATTGATAGAAGAAAGATCATTTACTGGGTAATCAGCTTATGTAATTGGAATCGGGTTCAACATGCAGCAGACTTAATTATGATATCTCAATTTTGATTCTTTTTTTTATGCATATGTTGTAGCATTCTTTGAGATATGTTCGATCGATTGTCAATTTTGTTTTTATCCATTTCCTTTCTCCCATATGATTCTCTTTCCTATTTTGTAATTTTAGCCTTAATTTTGTCATTTATTTCTTAATCCGTTAATTTTTTTTCCATGCCGTTAATTTTTTTTTCCATGCCACTTTAGAATATTTTTATATCTTTTTTTTTTCTCTTCAAAACGTGATCCATATGTATATATCTTTCCGGATTTTTTTTTTCCGATTTTCAAAATGTATCAGAATTGTATCAAAAATGTATCAGAAATATATCAGAATTGTATCAAAAATAATTTTATCTCTAGTGAAGAACTAAACTAGTTTTTTTTTTTTTTTTTTTTTTATTGTTATGAAAGCTAAATAAAAGCTAACCACAAAAAAATATAGAATAAAGAATATTGTATCAATTTCTGTTTGTTTATATTTTTTGATACATTTTTTATACAATTCTGATACATTTATGATACAATTTGTATACTTCGCGATACAATTCTAATATTTCGTGATACAATTCTGATACAATTTTAATACGTCGCATACTGTGTTTTATGTATTAATTTCTCATGTTTGATCTGTAATAAGTAATCATCTAAACTAATTTTTTTTTTTTTTTTTTTTTTTTGTTATAAAAGCTAAATAAAAACTAACCATAGAAAAAAAATACAGAATAAATGATATTGAACCAATATCTGCTTGTTGGTATATTTCTTATACAATTCTGATACTTTTTGATACATGTCTTATACATTTTTGATACATTGTTGATGCATTTCTGATACTTTTTATGGTACTTTTATCATATTTTGTTGATACATTTTTTTTTATATCTTATAACGTGTTGTTTGGATATGTTGTTTGTTTGTTTGTATCTTTTTTGAATTGTGTTGTCTATAATGTTTCTTATGTAAAGTTGGTGATACATTTTTTATACATTTTATCGTATTCAAACTGCATAAAGAGTTGAATCTATGTTTGTTTATTAACACATTTCTGATATATTTTTGACGATCCGAAAAAAAAAAAAATACATATATATCAATATCAATTCGAAGATAAAAAAAACGAAAAGAACTTGTTAAAGCAGAATGTCGAAAAAGTAAACGATTTGCGAAATAAATGTAAAAATAACGTTTAAATAATAAAAAGGAGAGCGAAAATAAGACGAAGTAATTGAGAAACACTTGGAGTGTATAATAGAAGTTGCACTTACTTTTAAACGTATTTTTGAGAGATTTTAGACCAAACGGATATTTGATATCATTGTTAAAAAAGTAGTATTTTTTGTAAATTACCTTGCCAATAGCATAGATAAATAGTATCTCAAACAAGAAAGTATACAATGAATTTGGTTTGTAAGAGTACATAACAAAAATTTTCGAGCCCAACGTGTGAATGATGTCATGTCAGATTTTAAAATGAAGACATCTGAAACTTAATTATTGAATTCAGGTGAGTTAGGCCGGAAGATTCTTCAATTTAAGAATGAAGAGGACGAGGAAGCTGGGTACTGGGTGGGCTTGGGAATTGGATATTCTATATTATTAAATCTATATTCTTTTCCTATATATATATATATATATATATATATATATTTTTTTTTTTTTTTTTTTTTTTTTTTCTTATGAATCTTATTTATATTTCAAAGTATTAGAGCAATTTTCAGGAAAGTAGCACAATATATATATAAAGGTTATTTTCGTTAACTCTTATTGATAAATATAATCTTATAATAATTTATATATCGGTAACATAATGTTAAATGTTAAATAAATGTCATAAGTATTTAACTGAAAATAAATAAATAACATAATTACAATTGTAAAAATATGAAAAGTATAGAGATAATAAAGGTGGGTAAGTGGCATGTTCATATTATTGAATTGTTGTGTATAATTCGTACTACAAATAGTTATTCATTTTATGTACATGCACTATTGTCCAATTACAAAAATTGTAGCTTTCTTCAAATATTGTGAAGGTGGATTACAAACATTACTTTTACTTCATTGTCTTATTTTATTAAATTTATTAATTTAAAAAAAGTTATAAATATACCCATTGTTTTAAGGATATCTACAAAAGAAAATTCCATGTTAAACGCATTTATAAATAAGTTTTAAAAGTTTTATTTAAAAAAAAAATTTACTGTGATCTTTCAGCGTTAACAACAAAAAAGGAATTTTGTCTAACACTGACGGGTCACTTTTGTTTAAATAATTTGTTTTATTATTTTTATATTATTAAATCTAACTTTCTCTCTCTTGTCTTCTATTATTTTTGTGAATGGGTTAAGGAACTTAAATTTCTTGACGGTTATGTATCAAACTTGGGAAGATGTGTTGATATGAAAAAACTCAAATTATTTGGTATGAAAAGTCATGATTGTCATGTGTTCTTGCAACGTTTGCTACTAATAGCTTTTCGTGAATCGCTGCCTACAAATGTTTGGGAAGCTTTAACAGAGTTAAGTTTGTTCTTTAAAGATTTGACATCTGCGATGGTTAAGGTTGAAGATATGGAAAGATTAGAACTTGAAATATCTATCATATTTTGCAAATTGGAGAAAATATTTCCACCTGGTTTCTTTGACTTTATGGAACATCTACTTGTACACTTACCTTATCAAGCAAAGGTTTTTGGTCCAGTTTAATACGTTGGATGTATCCATTTGGGAGCTAATAAGTTTTTTCAGTTATTACCTTGTTATAACTTCTTTACAAACAATAGTGTAGATAAGTATTATTTTTATAGATTCCTTCAACATTTAAAGAAGAATGTTAAAAATAAGGCTCGAGTTGAAGGTTCTTATGTAATGCATACTTGGTGGAGGAAGCATCGACTTTTTGTTCATATTATTTTGAGCCTCATGTTTCCACATGCAAATGACAAGTTCCTCGCAATGATGAAGGTGAAGAGATAGAAGTTGATCCAGATAATCTGTCCATATTTACCTATCCTGGAAGAGCATTTGGAACGTCAAAGACAAGGTTGTTTTCTGAAGTTGAATATAAGGTAGCTCAAACATATATACTTTTAAATACAGCCGAGGTCGATGATTATAATGAGTGAGTAATACTATATTCTGTCACTAAATCTTATTACTAACTTGTACTAGTTAATGGATAATCATTTTTCATACTTGTAGGATGTATATCTCTTGGTTGAGAGAAATAAACCCATCAATTAGTGAGGCAGAAATTGATCTTGAACTTGTTAACGATTTTGCTGATTGGTTTCAGAAATAAGTAAGTGATATGTTTTAAATATATATCATGTAAGTTCACATATGCTATGTTTAAAGCTCTATTGTTTTGTTTTTTGTAGGGTTGTGATAATGTTATTGAAAATAAGTTCATTCATAACCTAGCTTAAGGACCATTGAGAATTGTGAAATCATATCCAGTTTATTTTGTAAATGGTTATAGATTTCATACCGCTTCATATGGTTTAAGAAGATCAACAATGAATAGCTGTGTTTGTATTAAGGGTGAAATTATAGCGAAACTTCAAGTGACTATTATGGATGTTAACTAAGATTTTTGGAGTTAGAATATCCTGCATTACAAATAAAAAGGACTGTATTATTTAATTGTGAGTGGTTTGATCTAGTGACTAATATTGGTGTAAAGGTCCATGATCATTTTAATCTAGTTGATGTCAATATGCAACGACGATTTAACAAATATGAACTTTTTATACTAGCAATGCAGGCTGCTTAAGTGTACTATGTATTCTATCCAAGCTTGAAACGCGACAAGATAGAATAGGCTGCTGTTTGTAAGGTGAAACCAAAAGGAGTAATCGAGGTTCCAATTTCATCTGCTAATGTAACTGAGACTGAAAATGTTGCTTACCAAGAAGATAAGGTTGAAGGTCATGTGGTTGATGTAACTCAAATAGAAGATGAGTTAGAACTTCTAAGTGATGAGAATGAGGAATTAGTTCCTATTATTGATGAAGAACATATCTTAACAAATTAAACAGCATTTGAAACCGAATCAGAAGATATAGAAATGGAATTGGTATCAAATGATAATGAAAGCAATATAGATGAGGATGAAGTTGACGATTATGAAGACAATTCAGATGGTTCTGGTTAATAGCATGTAAGTATTGAAAGTTAAATGTTTATACTTTAAGATTTTCTTTAACTGATGATGAAAAATAAAATGTTATGTTTAGTAAGTTTATTTGATTGGAAGTCAAATGTATTTACTGATTGAAATCCAAATATGTCATAATACTTTTTTTTATCTACTTTATTTCTGCTCCACTCTTTTTAATCATATGTTAATTGTGTTTATTTTGTGCAGTCATGGCTAGTGGACCAAGGCATACTAATGGACGTAATGCTAGAGGTAGAGGCAGGGACGAGGGCAACGCTGGCCGTGGGATCAGATTTAATGCATCTAATAATCAGCATATAGAAGAAATCAATGCACATGCTGTAAACGTTGCAAATCAAGATATACAACAAATGAATAATGCTGATCAAAATAATCGGCAAGGAAATATCACAAATCAAAATAATCATCAAGAAAATATTGCAGATCAAAATGATGAGGTTGATGAACAAAATGCAGATGGTGTTGACGGTCTAAATCAAAAACTGAATGCAAAAGAAGAACAGCTTGTAAACGAAAGAGTTTTGACACTTGTAGGAAATACGTAAGTTTTCTACAGCTTTTGGTTGGATGGTCATTCAATAAGTTATAAATACCATACCTTAAGTATATATTATATACATGATCAAATTAGTTTTGTTTTCTTTCAATTTAACATTTAATTGTTCCTGTCTCCAAATTAGTTCTGTTTCCTTTCAATTTAAAGCTGAAAATTTGATAAGACTGATACTAGAATATCAATAATTTGTCTTTTGTTTGTAGTGTTTATGCTCTGATCTTACAAGTTCATGTCTCTTCCAAGTTTATTACAATCATGTGATAGTATTATTTCTGCAATTGAAATTCATATACTGATTGAAACTCACATGAATTATCATGTTGTAGACTTTTATCGTTGGATAGTGTTGCTCGAGTAATTTGAGCAACCTTTAAAACAAGAATTGATCATGTAAGAGCAACTTAGAGGAAAGTATCTTGAGACACAAAGAACTATCACTTCGAAGAGTTTACGGTATGTTCTTCTTCAAATGGTAAATAAAGAAAAGAATAGTTATTAGCTACGTGATTCATTTTTTAATTTAAATATTAGAAGTTCCCAAAATATTAGAAGTTCCCAAGTTACTTCAACAAACATGATTTATTTGGTATTGCTAGTTGGCCTAGGTTGTTCAGGATCTACTTTATGTAACTAAATATCCTATATTTTCAAGTCCATAATTTTTTTCAAAAGGTTTACTATTGGGATGAAGGTATGGAGGCAAGGGTCAGGGCCACATGGAACACAATGGCCTCAAAGTGTTATTCTGATTTGCTAAGTGAGCATAGAAATAATCATATAAAACCTGAGTTTGTATCACAGAACATATGGGATGAATGAGGTAAATTTTGGGAGAGTGATGAATTTAAGCGCATATCAGAAAGGAACACAAAGAATAGAAAAAAAAAATGGACTTGGTCCTTCTAACCATACTGGAGGCTCTGTTAGTGTTGCGGTGCATAGTAGAAGACTTGTAAGTATTATTCAAAATGATGAATTTAGTTCCTTTTCTTAGCAAAACTGGTTTTTTTTTTATAAGTCTGAAAATGGATGAATAAATCATCTTGTGTTATGGAATTATATGATATTTATACCTTGATTACATAATAAATAAAGATGGGTTGACCTCCTACTTATCCCGAGCTTTTTGTACCACACGCATTCCAAGAATGGCGATAGTAAATCTTTTGTGGATGCCAAGGCAACAGCTGTTCATGGTAGTTATGTTGAAAAAAAAAACATTCTTCAAACTATATCCCTTTCAATATATCTGTATATATATAATCAATTATCTACATCAAATTGTGATTTTTTTAGGACCGTATGATGAAAATACATCAGCAGCGAGAAGAGGCATCTGAGGAAGTAAATGAAAACCATATTTACTTAGAGGCTGTTGTGAGCGGACGACCTTTAAAACAGAACGTGGCGAAGCGAACCGGGGAAAAAGACGATTAGATTATTAGGTTTGATTTTTGGAAAACGGGTTTGTTTATCTTGAGTTAGGAAAATCATGGATTTGATTTGAAAACCCTTTTATAGAAAACATTTTCCCGTTTTAACTTAAAGATCTCGAAACTTAAATCCCGAGATAAGTGACAGAGTCGCTACCCGGATCAGCTCATCCGGGAATTCCGGTATAGCTCCCTACCGAGGACAGACTGCTATACCTAAGCAGAGATTTAAGGTTCGGGCAAGTGACTTACTTAACCTCTAGCTTGCCTTCACTTTACATTTTATATTACCATATTTAATTTGCTTTATTATCTTTCTCTAACCCCAATTTGTTTATTTTAATTCTCCGATGCTAAAGCAAAATGCATGAAATAAATTGCGGAAAATTAAATCATACATTCAAAATATACAAAAAATAATAGAGACCGATTATACAACCCAATTGAATAAAAAAGAAAAAACTCCTGTTCTCACTTTACAACCGTCTAAAATACACGATTTATCTAAAAATACAATCGCCTAGGATACACGGATAAATCTATCAAATACATCAAAAATAAAAAATAAAAAGCTGCAAAACAGAGGGTTAACATAATATGCGGCACGCCACAAATAGGACTTAAGTAAGACAGAATGAGATTTTAAGAATTCGGGAACATGCAATTAGGGGGATAACCGGGTCAGCTCGGCTAGCCGGCTCGATTAGACATGAAAAATATTTTGAAACGTTCCTGTATTTTTGGTTTTGTAAGAAAATCATTTTGAAAAAAAAAAAATTTCCGGTTTAATTTAATTTTAGCATGTGAGGTGGGTCGGTTTTCAGGAGAATTGGGTCTCCGTCGTTGTATTTTTCTAAATGGAATAATACTGAAAATTAAATCTAGGGTTGTGAATGCACACAACAAAATTCATTTTGATGATTTTCTGATTTTTCTGAATTTTTATGGATTTTTAGAAATTTTTCCAGGTTATTCTGGAAATTCTGCAATTGGACGAGCATTACAGTCGTGCGACTCTAATTACGGTCGTACGACTGTAAATCCTCCAATTTCAGGATTTCGCCAAAATTATTCAAAAAAAAAATTTAAAAGTGGAGGGAAATCAAGAACACTCGTACGACTGTTCCACAACTCAAGAACAGTCGCACGACTGTTCTTGATATCCAGAAACAGAAAACGCAAAAATTGAAATAAAATGCACCAGATCACATCTAATCACCCAGAAAGCATGAGAAAAAGAGAGATTGAAGTATGTTTACCTCTTTGGCGCTAATCCACAGTAGGAATGACCCCCTGGCGATGCACCAATCCACTTGAATTTGTTCTTTTTCCTCTTGAGTCAAGGTTGGGAAGTTGGATCCAAAATCTCCACAATGTCAAGGATTCTTAGAGTTTCTAGTCCGAAATTGATTAAGTTTAGGGAGTCAGATTATCAACCTATTAATTTCTAATATATTTTAAACTTAACACTTGAGAATTAAAAGGAAAAGAACAGGAAAAAAGCTTGAGTTTGTAATGGTTCTTTTCCTTCCCTTTTTCTCCCTTTTCTCTCTAAACTCTCTCTCCAAGACCAGAAATCAATTGTCAAAAAGTCCCCCTCTTTTCTTCTCTTCCTCCTCTTATTCTTCTGCTTTCTTGCTGCAAGGGGCGGAGCATTAATTGCTCCCCCTTCTTCTTCTCTTTTCTGCTGCAGAGGTATGGGTTTCTGCACCTGCTCCGACGTTACAGTCGTACGACTGTAACAACAGTCGTGTGACACACACGATTTTTTTCTTTAAAAACGGAAATTCCGACACTTACAGCTGTAGTTGGAAAGAGAAGTGATTGTGTGTATGGTCTTGGAGTAGTTGGCATTGAACATTGCAAAAAGAAAAAGCATGGTTAAAGTAATACATGTATTAATTTTTAGTCCTATTCAAACTCAAAGTAGAACTAATTTTGATTGAGAAGTTCTGAATAGAATACTTATAACGAACATTTATATCATGCAAATATATCCATATTTCTTTTCTTTGTTATGCTCCCATGCAAGAAAAAAAAAAGAATTTAAGCTTCTCTATTTTTCCCCATTGATTCTCTGATTTGGGCAAAAGATAATTTTTAGCTTTTGATATCAAATTAACTTTCTGTTGATTATATGCTTATGGGGTTTTAAGCATGTTCTTCATAGGAACATCATTTAATGAGTCCTTTGCAACATCTGTTCTATTTTTTGTTCTTTAACTACAGGTTGTGCAGGTTATGTTAGTCTTTAGGCTCCTCCTATCTAGTTTTATAAATTGCAGAGTTTGCTCTCATTGCTGCAAAATGATACTACTAATTGCTATTTATTATGGTTTTATTCTATTATGGTTTTTTACTTTTTTAGGCTCATACTGTATGTGTGGCCATTCTGAATTAATGACTTTACCAAAATTATACTACCTATTGGTACATATTCTGATTTTATTTGTCTTTAGGCTCATATTTTGTTGTAGAAAACTTGGTTAGTGAGTTATTAGTTCTGATTATAGATACATTACATAGATGTTAAATGTGTTAAAATTATCAACTTTTTGTTATATTTTTTGTCCTATAAACTTCAATATAGAATCAGAAGTTGTTTATTGCTATAGTGATTAATTTTTCTTACCAATGATGTAATGTTGATTATGTTCTGTTGATTAAATATTTATAGTTATTATAGGTTCTACACCTACTGCCTAAACAACTAATTAGAGAATGAAGTTAAGGAATTGAAGCAAGTAGTGAGTAATGTAACTGAATAGCTATAAGAAACAAATCGGCGAATGGAAGAACGTTTAAGGGAACTAGTACAAGAGATGATGGTTAACATGTCTCAATCTAGCCCGAGTACCAATAATTCCCTCCCGCCATGATAGTATATTGTGTTTACTTTTAAAGAACATGAAACCTTATATTTTCATGTTATGTATATCTTTAGCTATTAGAGCGTCAAACTTCATATTATGATGAGTTAATCTCATGAACATACTTTATATATTTTGTTTGTTTAACCTATTGATCATGGTAAATATCTATTAACAATAATTTTTTTCATATTAAATCAGATTTTTATTTAATTTTATATTTTTTTCATGGGCAACAATCTAATATTATACAAAATTTTAAGAATACAATCAACTTTGCAATCACAAAAAAAAAAAAAAAAAAAAAAATTGGCATCATAGTGACACAAAGATGACACAGGGACGGCAAGGCACTGTCAACATTCCGACGACATGTTCACATCTTTCCGACACTAGAATCGTCTCCACTTTCATCGACAAAGCGACAACACATTTTCCGTCAACGCTACGACAAATTCAAGGCAATTTTCCCCCTAAAATATTCGCGCCATGTTAAAAGATGTAGATAGTGAGGACATACCAACAACACAAGACTTTAGAGGCGAGATAGTGAGACAAATGTCAACTCAATATTTTGTGCCATGATATTACGTGGCAATTTTATTGGAAATATAGCGTCCACTTAGCGACAACTCCAATAGCGTCCAACTAGCGACGACTTTGGTGTCTTTATCTAGCAACTAAAACATCTAATATAATGGACATCATGACAGAAATGTTGCCTCTAATTACAGACGACCGCTTTTTGTCACCTCTAAATTATTACCGTCAAAGGTTCTTGCTTGGACAAGTTTTTGTTTAGCGACGAATTTTTGTCGTCTCTAATTTCTGTTTAGCGACAAATTTTTTGTCGTATTTAGCAGATTTCTTGTAGTGATATCTGTATTTAAAAATTATTAATTATATTAATTAGCTTTTGTCTTGAAAATTATTTATATGCTTCTAGTTTGTATTCTTGTATTTCGTCGCAAAATGAAATTAGCAACTAATGACTCCCCTATTTATTTATCAATACACTCGGTGGCTTTCACCATTTAATTCACTTCAATGGTATATATACTCATTTCATTTCTTCTATAACTCATAACTTAAATTGGATATAAGACTCAAATATCAATTATTCCAATAGATTTTTTTTCTTTATCATATCACCAACAATTACTCAACTTATAAAATTGAATTTAGTTTAAAAGGCACCATCAGTACATCTATTTGTCTTTTCAGCTCATTTTTTTAATGATATATAATTCACTAAATTTAGAAATTTATAGTTTATTATTTCTTAAATATAAAGAAGATATTATCAGCAGCTGTTTCAAAAATGAGGAGTTTTGGCAATTCAATCATCTATTATATATAGACCTTAATTAATTAGGCAGCAAAGCTCAGCTCAGCTCTCCTCATAGTTTTCTGAACAAAACAATTAATTTCCCTTTCCCAAGCAAAGTGTCCTCTAGGTTTTCCACAGAAACATGTCTCCATATACATATGGCAGCCTTCTTATAGGTATGTAATAACGTTCATATTAAAAAATAGCTAGCACGTTAATTAATTTGAAGTGTAATAAATTAATAATCTGCAACTTGAATTGATAATGAAGTGAGACTTACATTTGGTAGTCTACGACACTAACCAAAGAGGAGGAAAGATGGTAACTCAAAAAAATGTAAATCATGAAAAATTGACACATCCTCTCACAAAGTTGTATAGTTCATTGATTGATTGATTGATAGACTCTCCTTTCATAAAGTAGGAGGGGAAGGAAGATTAGCAGTTATGATTCATCTATGTTTTTATTTCAGTTCTTTTTTTCTTTTTCTCTTTTCCATTCCCAAATACTTGTTATTTTGATAAATAAAAATATATTTAATTAAATTAATAATACTTTATATTTCAAAAAAATATTATAGACAATGTGTAAGTCAATAACAATCAAAGGCGGTGCCAAACCAGCTTTGCTAAGGGGCCCAAATAAAGTAACAATTTATAAGGAAAACATGTATAATATTTTATAATAATATCGAAGTATTACATTGTTAAGAAAATCAATTTTAATATATAATACATGGTTAGACGTATATGTGCATATATTATTAAATTTGTAATACCGAACTCAATATTCTATAGTAAAAGTGAAACATACGATGGAAACCAAAAGGATAAATTGAATTTGTGACCGAGGATAAATTGAATTGGGAGACAAAGACAGAAGTCCTATTATAACGTCATACGATCTACAAATAGAATTACAGCTGAAGACAACTCGTAAAACCCTATCGTCGAATTTCACTCTTGCTGCCATTAAACCCCCCTCTCTCTCTCTCTCTCTCTCTCTCTCTCTCTACATCAAAACCCCGCCAAGCTCACCGGCTATGATCCCTGCCTGGTCACCCGTAATTTGGTACTCATCTCTCTCTCTCCGAATAATTTCCTTTAATATGTTGAGATTCTACTTTAATTGAATTGTGGGGCTGGTTATGGAGTGAGTTTCTTCGATCATATGTCTACTACTGTCAGGGCTCTGTTTTGATATGTTTATTACTTTCTTCCTCACATTATGCTTCTTTTGTGTTTGTTTTTGTTAGAGAAAACTGGTTTAAAGGGGATATTTGAAGTTAGTTCCTAATGATTTTTATGATGTTGATTTTCCGCTTTTGCCTTCTTCTCACGCCTGAAACTTGAAAAGGGTATTTTTCATTCAGAAAGTTCCTCTTTGTTCGAATCGTTGGAGAGCATTCCATTGTTGGCAGTGTTTTTCAACTTGAACCTACGACCATCACGTCACAGTACCTTATTGTTGTGCCAGGGCTCGTCCTCTTATGATTGCACAATCACTGCCAAAAATTTGCATCCTTTCTTGCTGTCCATCCATTTATAATACGTTTTTGTTATTGTGAATTTGACTAGACAGGCTTGCTTAATGGATGTCTGGTTGCGTTCAAGTTATTTGAATTTTGATTAGATTATCTAAATGCTTGCAGGTCAAGAGTATTTTCGTGTGCAGGGTATTTGTATCTTGTGGTTTAAGAGCTTAATAATTATTGCTTCCTAGTAATGGATTTGAAGTCTAAAAGTAGAGCATGGGTTGGCAACATTTACCAGAGGTTTGAAACAATGTGTCATGAAGTGGATAGCATTGTGAACCAGGTACCCCTCTTTTTTTTCTCTGCACTGAGACAGACTATGTGTAATATCCATGCATCAATGCATGTCCCAAACATAGAAACACATTTTAGCAATTCCTCCATAATAATTTTCTTTCTTGCCAGGATGCCGTTAAATATGTTGAGAGTCATGTGCAAACAGTGGGTGAGAGTGTGAAAAAAATTTGTTCTGATGTTGTTCAAATAGTTGATCCTGTTAGATATGAAGCTCAGGCAGTGGCTCTGAAAGGAAATGCTGTTGTTGGCACCTATATAAAATCGATCATTGGTACTAAGGAGAATAATGGACATACAGTTCCCACAGGACAGTCATATTTTGAGCCCAGTGATCTTTCTGAAAGGAATGCAGTTGATGGGTTTAACTTTGTACACCAAACAACTGTCCTAACTCCTCATGAATCTCATCAGGGGCCAGAATTTGACATGGCTAGAAATATCGATGATGTTTCAATGGATGAGAACCATGATTTGAGCATGGAAGAAAATGCAAGGCAGAAGTCTAGTGCTCCTGATGCTTTAGACTTAATTGCTTCTCTTGAGAATGACTCAACCAGTGCAGTACTATCCCATGAAGTGACTGATGATATTAATGAATTTGCATGTGTTTCCGAGGATAAGGATGCTGCTTCAACTTCGGTTAATGGCCAGGACTCCCAGCCTTCCCAAGACGTTGAGATTGTTTATTTCAACTCTGCAGATGTCCCAGACTTTGTTCCCGATATCTCAACTGCTGTTGGGCTATCTGAAACGACCTCTTCATTTGGGTCATCCTGTGGTTCAACATTCACAGAACCTTGTACATTGCCTGGGCATTCATTAAATGATATCCTAGAAAATATTGAACCTTGTGCTGATGTTTTTAATGTGGCTGCCCATGTTTCAGAGCATTCCAGCTTACTCAATTCTTCTGCATCCGCTCCTATTTTATCTAGTAACAACGAGGAAGAAGAGACAGGACTCACCTTTTCCAACAGTGTACTGTCAATGGAATCAACAGATAGGTTGATTTCACTCTCATCTCCTGCATCTACTCCTATTGACTTCTGTAACAAGGGGGAAGATGAGATACGACCCGGCTGCTCTAATAGTGTTATGTCACTGGAAGCAACAGGTTGGTTACACAACTTCTATTTTATGTGAAAACACCATTAATATCTTTTAGAAGATGCTTGCAAAATGTGCTTTTATGTTTTTTTCCAGTTATCTTGGTATGTATCCTAATTGGTCATGCTGATTATGTATCTATGGATATGATGATGTGCTGTCTTCACATGTGTTGTTTCATTATGTTTAACCGTTACCAAAAAGGGGAAAAGGGGGTTTTGCAAAAATGAGAACAGATGAAACTTTTATCTGATTGACTGATTCATGATAATACATGTAGGTAGAGTTGTAAACTGTATATTTGTTTTAACAAGAAAGATAGTTTCAGCCATATAAAGTACCATTTAACTATTGAGCAACATGTATCTTTATTGGGATAATTAGATATGAATAATTGTGCGCTTATTAGGGTCAACATGCATGTGCAGACATCTCTAAGAATATTTAATGGCATTTGCATCACAATTATGTTTGAAGTTGAAGAAGTCAGTTCTTTGACCTTTGTACATACTATACATCAAATCGTTAAGTTTCTTGAAAGAGAAAATGGATACAATATAGGGCATGTTGTGTATTGCAATAGAAGTTGAAAACTATTGTAAAATGGAAACGAAGTAAATTAGTTTCTTCATTTATTGAAGTTATTGAGAGAGGTACAAAGTTTGGTTTATCTAACAACCTTGTATTTGGGGTCTGTCAATAGTTTTTTTATTTACAGTATCTAGGATGCCTTGCATAGAATCTGATTGAGAATCGTTACACAGTAGGCCAGCTTTGGCTCAATTGGCTCATGGGCCTAAGATTTGGAATGTGTACTGTAGAAGGTCCAAGGGTAGTGTGGTAAAAGAGGACTGAGCTGGCAGAATTAGTTTTGCATTGGAGAAAGATGTGGGAGTTCGTTATATGGCGTGTGAAGGGTAGAGAATTATTTCATGAATTTTGCTCTTAGCTTTTAGCTGGAGAGAAGGAAGTTCCCTAGAATTCTCTTCTGTTATCTTTCATCTTGTTACTGTTTCTTTGTATTTTCTAACTCCTACCTCTATTCAATACAAGTTTCAGTAATCTTTCTTTCTATCTCTATTTCTTTTCATTGCTAATCTGAATTGTTAGTTGAGGATTCTCAACAGAATCTACTGACACAAATTTTTACATATTACATATAAAAGTTACTTGTGATTGTGTTTTCTGAGTTTTTAAGGTGCCTTACATGCCTTTTAATTTTAGTCTATAACTTGTAATGCATCATTCACCTTAGAGGTCGTGTAGCAGATTAATAGAATATGTTCAGCTTTATGTAAATGAGAATGTAATAATATTAGAGGTGGAAGTAGGTCTGATTTTCAGGTCTTATGACTTTGACATGCGTCTGCTCGTGTTTTGTGCTTCTGTGTCTTCTATTTTTGCTTGGCAACTTAACTTTCAGTGAAAGAACTTAAAAAAAAAAAAAAAAAAAACAACCTTTTATATATGTTTGAAGTGTACCTTCATACGAATTTTACAATAATCTACAGAATGCTCCGGTTGCTCTACATATGTTGTTGACGGTGTGGCAGACTGTGGCATGGAAACTATTGATTTGTTAGACAAAGTGAAACTTGAAGAAAGCTGCGTCATTGTTGACAATAGCATGCTTTATGAAGTTGTCCGAAGAATCCACAGGCAGAGATCATACAAGGTTCTTCCTTTCTCTATATCTATCCCCATGTGTGTGTATGTGAGTGCATTTGCTTGTATGTATAGCATGCTTGCAGGGCTTTCTTTTCTGTGTAGTGCTCATGCTTTTTCATTTTGCCATCGGGTGCCACAGAATGGTGGGAGTCATAATACTTTGTTGTTAAGCAATATTTTGCTATAAAGCAAATATTTCTGATGCAAAGAATCGGAATTTACTTGGATAACTTGATATGGGTTAGTTCTTGGATGTGCTTTAACTTTTTGCAATTTTGACACCATTTACATCAAATGATGAGTCTAGGGTTGCGAATGAACCAAGCTATGAACGAACAGTATAAAGACTTTGGCTTGGTGAGGGATCGTTCCAAGATCAATTATTTACATTAAAAGGCAATTTCCAATAGTAATTTTGGCTCATCTTACGGAACTAACAAGCTTCGATGTGCCATGAAAATCTTCTTGTAGGCTCATGAGCATCTCCAGTTCTAAGTTCACTGGTAGAGTTGGCCATATTTTTTGCTTTCTGAAACACCGATAATAAATTATGCAAAATTTTCTTTTGTAGTTTAGTGGAAACTATGATGATCAAAATTGTAAACATTACATTTTAAACATTTTATGGTTGGGTAACAAAAATGCTAAGTATATCGAATGATAAGCTTTTAATTTCCAACATAAAAGTGCCTGAACCTCTTTGCAAACAGCTAGAAAGTTTCGACTTGATGATAGTTCTGCTAGGCTCATGTATTAAGTTTCCTTTACGAAAGAGCCACCTAAGTTTGAGCCACATTGGCTTCCTTAGTATAGCTTTGCTCGTTGCTCACCATTACTGAACTAAATTTAGTTATATCGTAGACACAATTTCAGAAGCAAATTACAATAAAGAAAAAAAATAAGAATTTATTAAAATCTGTTATGTGCTATTAGAATATATTATTCTTGGAAGCATATTTCATCAATAAATCTTATGTCTTTTAGCAATTTGTTGGTTCTATCTGGGCTTTATAGAACAATTAACCTTTTGGGGTTTTTTTTTTAGAAAAAAATCCAGGACGCATTCAATACAAGAAAGAGGTTAAACAAGGAGTATGAGCAGCTTGCAATTTGGTACGGAGACCTTGATACAGAGTCCAGTCAAGATACGGTTCAGCGGGCATTGCCATTTAGTAACACTGTAACCTTGGACCCTGATATCCAAGTACAATATTCACAGGATTCTGAATGGGAGCTCTTGTAAATAAGCTAGGGAAGTCTATTTTATAACAGCCACAGCATTCATTGGAAGCCTCTGCCTCTTGTTCAGATAAGAAAGATCAAGATAACACCCCCCACCCCCCTCCCACAATAATTCTAGGCTGAGGACTCCACTACCCCAGTGTACAAGAATAATGTAGAAAAAGAAAATGGTCATTTATCAAAATTATGATCCGTAAGCTGCTATAACATTCAGGTTGCATATCCTTCTGCTGTTGCAAATGTAAGTCATTTTTCCATAATATTTCATGTTCAGCAGAATATCTTTTCCGTCGAAAAATTTTCTACTTTTTTTTGGCCCTTGAAGTCACGAAAAATTTTGATGATCACGCATCAAATATGCATACAGAATGTGGTTCCAAGTATCAGGAACTCCTGGTAAGCACCAATGAATACAGTCTGCAAAATTTTTAGGATCAGATCTTTGTTCCTTTGTAAGGAGCTTGCCCTTGCGTTCTCCGTAAATTGTTGTATGAGCATCTTTCCTATATTCTGACAACTGAGTAATATTCAACAATGTTACATTGATTTTCAATTGTAGCAGGACATCTGCAACAATCTTCATGATCTGGAGATTGGAACCTGTTCCCCAGTATGGTCCTTCAATTGGGTATGATTCATTGAAGCAGTTTTCATCACTTCCAGGTCTCCATTCCCAGCTCCTGAAACCCAATATTTATTTTAGGTTTGCTATGGATTAAAAGGGCGTTAGGGTCGATTCTCCTTACCCTCTAAATTTTATTCTTCTCTTTTTGGTCCTAGCTCAGTTTTGCTCCTTTTTAAGAATTTTTTTAAGTAATCTAATCGAAATTCGATAGTATGTTTGGAAATGGGCGAAACTGAGTTAGGACAAAACTATGAGAGTGAGATTGCACCTTTGAAAACAAACTTGAAGAGTATAATTGCACTTCCGCAAATAGAGATTAGGGGTAAAACCAATTATAAAATAAAAAGCGAAATAAAAGAAAAATACCACAAATGAGTAGGAGACATGCTCATAAAGAAAACCTTCTGTTTGAGAGGGTTGATATTGGACTCCAGCCAATTTGCCCATGTTTCTAATGCCAACTTGTATGCTTTTGTTACATTATATTCCTTTATTGCATCAGCTGATCCGTACCTGAATTCATAAACCACAGTTAAAACCCTGTCGTTTTATAGACTAAATAATTTGACGAATGTGGCAGAGTTTTTGTAATTAAATTAATTAATGAAACAAATGTATATGTATATATGTCTACGTTCATTCAACGTATATGCGATAAATTCATCTTCTAAAAACAATCTTTTCCTTAGTATATACGAATTTTTTTTGTAGAAGGTTTCATAACTTTTTTTTTTTTTTTTTTTTATTTATTTTATCTTTAGTTTGATTTTTTTTTTTTTATCGACCATTTAATTAGGAGTTTGGTTTTAACTTTTACATTAGTACTAATTAACATTATGGAGAAAGTAATTGCAGGACAATACAGTATGATTTTTCCTTGGATTAGATATTATTGTCAAATCAATCAAATTAAAAAAGAAAGATGGAAGAAAAAGAAACTAACGTAGCATTAATAACAGGCTTGTGCATCCACCAGACGTAGCTCTCAAAAATCAAAAAATCGACGCCTTGCCAACTCTTGGCATGTTTGGCAATGGAATCAAGACTAACCAGCCTTTTGTGCACTGTATGATTTGTTGCATGGTCTGAAATTGACTCCACTATGAAAGGAGCCCAATAATACTCTATTGATGCGTTATATTCCTGAAACAAATCAATCAATTTATTGATTAATATCTTAATTAATTAATTAACTAATCATCCTAGAAACTAATATATACCTCAGCTTTGAAAATCTTCATGGGCGGAATTCTGTGGAAGGATTTGTTTGGTTGTGGAATAACAGATTGAAGCATGCATACCATGGATTCAAATTGACCTCTTTGCACTGAGTCTCCTATAAACATCAGCCTTTTCCCCCTCAGTATGTCTAGCAGCTTCACTGGATCAAACCTGCAACACATCACATGCTATCGTTTTGATTTTCTTCATTTTTTCTTTCTTAATTATTCTTATACAATTAAATACACATTTAAAACTAAAAAGCTTTAGGGACTGTTTGGTAATGGAATGGACATTAGCCTTGTAAGCATCTTTTATGGTACTAATAGCTGTATTCATTTAGCAATCTTCGTTTAACTTATAAAAACCAGACGCAATAATTTTACTTAAATTTAAATTGTTATAAAAATGACACGTGTTTATGTTTCTATCATGAAGAATACTTACTGTCCATAAGTTTTACTAATTTAATTGATCTTATAATTATGTAATTGACATAAAAATCATAAGGATGTATGTATTTTTTAAATTTCTTTCATATATAAAATGTAAAATAGTTACATTTCATATTATTACATGAGAAGGCATAGATGAAATTTGTGCACTCTAAGCTTGAAGATTAGGAATCTATATAATTTTGAAATATTCCACTCATAATAAACGAGATCGATGGGTTAATAACAATATGTCAATTTTGAAGATCAATTTGTTTTTGGAAAAATATAATTATTTCAATAAATAAATAAGTTTTCAATTTACTTGAATTACAAAAACCTGACCCCCCCCCCCCCCCAAAAAAAAAAAAAAAAAAAAAAAAGAAAAAAGAAGAACATGTACCTTGGTAAATTGCATTGGTTAGGGTTCCACCTCCAGTTCTGGTAGAAAGAATCAGGTCTGCCATTTTTGAGGCAAGTGGTCTGTTTAACCAAGTAAGGGCAGGTTTCTTCAGTATAAAAAGGAGGGGTTATGTTGTCCCATATCCATTTCCCTTCAAACAAATTACAACCTTCTTCAAATCGATCTTCAGGCAAAACAAACACTTGTGCCTTTTGCTTCTTATGATCCTGTCTGAAAATATTGGTTTGGTTGGATTTTAGAGTGTCAAGAAGTAATGTTGAAGTTCCTAGGACTAGAATACAAGCTAAAGCTAGGGGATACAGGTGTTGAATTCGGCGATCACCCATGTTCTTAATTATGTTACATTTTTCAGTTTGAATTGAGATGTATAATTGCTTTAATTAGAAGTACTGTTTCTATCTTCAGCTTCAAGTCTGTTTAGCACACTACTCCACTCTACCACCAACCAGTTGGTAGGTTCTTTTCAAGGTAAGCTTTCTATAATTTATAATATCGAAATAGGAGGGGGCAAAAAGTTCTGCAATTATCCAATTCTCCTACTTATGATCGGCGGATGGAGATTTCTCATTAACCCAACGATGTGAACCGGGGCGGCACTGAGGGGCTCACAGAGGTGCAACTGACTCCCCAGCCACCGGAAAAACTCCTGAGTAGGGGGCTTCCGGCAGCTCCCCTTCAGCGGCCGCCCCTCCTGAAGAGCAGGGGCTATACATGGCCAAAGTTTATGAACCGCCGGTTCGGTCCGGTCTGGTTCAGATTCAGGGTTTGACAAGGATTTGACCAAGTTCAGGTTTAGTCCGGTTCAGGTTCAACCCTTTTGAACAAATATTTAGAATTTAATTTGTGTGGTTTCAATGTAGACATTTCTCGATAAATTATTAATATACGTAACAAAATAATATAATTTTTCAAATATGAAAAACAACTTACATTTTTTATTTTACAATTAATAATTTCCATAATATACAAATTATTACAAAAATATAACTTGTACAAATACGTCATTTATTTCTCTTACACCTTTAAAAAGAAAATCAAGTGAAAGAAGTTAAACATGTTAAAAAAAACATGTTTAATATATTTGCAGTTGATCGACCCTGACCCTTAACCGGATCGGTCTGGTTCAGGTTCAATTTGGCCACCTCTAACAAAGGCATTGCCCCTGCTTTTCATCGTTGATACAGGTGTATCAGCCGTTTTATTTTTTATTTTTTTTAATTTCCATTGTTTTGCCCTAGTCTTTTTTTTTCCCTTTTAATTTCCAGGGCAAAACGTGGCATTAAAAAAAAATTAAAACAGACCATGGAAATTAAAATAAAAAAAAAGTGGCATTTCGGGAAAAAAAAACACAGAACAGCCTTCCTTCTCGTCCCTCACCTCATCTCTCCTCCTCTCCTCTCCTCTCCTCTCCTCTTTGCTCTCCCTCCCGCCTGTCGCTACTGCCGAGCCTACGACGTCGTTCGTCCTCCATCTCAGTTGATCGTCTTTGCTTGTTATTATCCGGTTAGTTTTAATTTTAAATGTTAGGTTTCTAATTTATTTAGGTTTGATTTCAATTAGGTTTTAAAGAAAAATATTTGTATAAATTAGGTTTGAATTGATAAATTGAGGCATTAATTGATAAATTGATTGCGTAAATTGTGTTGTTACTTTTAGATTTGAATTGATAAATTAGATTTGAATTGATAAATTGATAAATTGAGACATTAATTGATAAATTAATTGTGTAAATTGTATTGTTACTTTTAGATTTGAATTGATAAATTAGGTTTGAATGTGGGTTTGAATTAAATTGATTGTGTATTGTTATTTTGGGGTTTGAATTGATAAGTTTGAATTGATAATGTATGTTTGAAAGCCGATCGGAAATTTTTGTTCATCGGCTAGAAATTTTTGTTCACCGGTCGGAAATTATTTTTAGCAAATTCTGTCATCCCAACAGAACAATCCTGGCACCGCCACTGAATGTGAATGGGGAGATATCTTCTCTGGGAAGTGGTTTAGCGGTCTCCACCCCACAGGGATTCACGCCTTGCCCTAGATTCAATCCCAACGAGATCCCCATGCCGGAGAATTGTATTTTTAATATATATATATATATATATATATATATATATATATATATTTTAATATATAATATAATCTAACATATTTTTAGGTATTTTATTTATTATATGTGAATATGAGTATCACTGCAGAATTTTTTGTACTGCGGTGTGTCAATAGTATGTAGAAAATCACCTATAAAATTTATGAAATTTATTTTATTTTTTTAAGTACAAAAAAAGGATTGTAGAATTATTTCAACGGGGAATGGGTCCCATGGGGATTTCAATGGTAAGATTTTTCCCACCACCCTAATAAGGATGGGGTATGGCTAGGGATAAGGATGAGTATTGGTTTGTTCGGTAACTGAACCGAACCAAATTGTAGGTTAATGGAACCAAAATTTATCTAATAATTAGAACCGAACTGAACCGAACTAAATAAGGATAAAAACCGAACCAAACCGAACCGAAATTTTTTGGTTCGGTTCGGTTATTACCAAAATTTGTCATTTTAACCCAAATTATATTAAAAAAAAATATTTGTAAATGATTTATAGGGCAATTAATTGAACCATTAATTTATCTTTTTTTAATTTATCATTTTATGTTGATTATAGCTTATTAACCTGCTATTCAAGTCAAGACTTAAAAATTAAAAATATTATCAATATCAATTAAACCAATATATATATATATATATAACATAATTTGCTTCGGTTTCGGTTAGTCCGAATTTTTTTACGGAAAAACCGAACCAAACCAAATACCAAATTATTTGTAAAATTACTACCAAACTAAACCAGAAAATATTTGGTAACCGAACCAAACTTTTTTTTGGGTTTGGTTCGGGATTGGTATTCGGTTAAACCAAATAATGCTCACCCTAGCTAGGGATTCTTCGATAATGGTGGGTCGGGGACGATATAGCATTCCTCGCCCGGTGCTGCCCCACAACCATCCCTGAATTGAGCTCTCGATGCTTAATATTGAGCTATTTTAGCAGTTGGGTGTATGTTTCAAATCTTCAATAGCAATAGGAAAATTTTTGAACCATTTCCCAAAATATAAACTTTTTTTTTTTTTGTTCCTAAATATTTCCTATACCCATTTAACTACAGTGAATTAGTTTATATAATTTTGACTCGATAGCATAATTGAACTAATTGTGTACCCGTGCGATGCACATGAGTTAAAATAATTTTTAATGTGGTTATTGAGTATTCTTTTACATTAAAAAAAAAAAAAAAGAGAATTATTAATAATATAGGGGATCAAAATAATATTTCCTAACCCTGACTATATATGGACAAATGATAACAATGTTTCTTCGACAATTAATTAAGGCATTTTAATCTATGGTGGATAAATATCTACACAATTTTTTTTGCCTATATTTTAACTTATGGTTGACAAAATTGATGAAAATGTGAGAATACATATATAGATCAAGAATGCAACGTTACAAAGAAGTTGAATGTATTTTCTTTAATCCACAACAATAGTTTGAGCTGCCTTCTATCACATTGAGTATAATGATAATATAAATCAAATTATATGTAAGTGGTGTAAATTAGATCTTAACATAAGCTAACATGAACATAACCTTACTTATCATTTATATAATTCGGCTCATCACTCTCAAGGTCCACACTAAAAAACTAAAGAAGCAGAACATAAAACTTTAATTTAGTGATGTAATTATCTTTGTTGGATTTTGATAGTAAGGGTCTAGCTGTTCGACAAAACAAACGAAAGAGACCTTATATATAATATATTTTAAAAAATACGGAGGCTAACTAGTGTGTTAGTTAAAAGATTAGATGCTAATAAATTTTGTTACCTTAAAGTTGTAAAAGGAAAATGTCAAGTTGTGCATGTTAAGAATCCACTTACGGATCGGGTCTATGAAAGTCTTAATTCTTTAAACTCTTGTAACAGTAGAGATAAAAAAAAAAAAAGTTGCAGTGTATGTCCATATAATTAAAAGATCAGTTTTATACTAATTAGCAATGTTATCATAACCGTACCGGACATCAAACCGGTGAAGCTACTGGTACGTGGTACAACCGGTTCAACCGGGTAATACCGGTGGTTATACCGGATTATTATTATTTTTTTAAAAATATTATTTAAAAAATAAATAAGCTTATAAATTCATCAAACACAAGTTTCAAATATTTAATACTCAAAATAATTTCATGAAATATCCTAAAACTTCATCAATTTTAAATTTTAATGATAATTGATTTAAATTTTAAAATTTGAAAAATTTTGGTTTGAAACCAAACCGAACCAGAACAAAAAAAAACTAATTCAGTTTGGTTCAAGTCAAACCGAATGTATATTGGTTTGATTTTGGTTTTTATAATTTTATATGTTTATTTTTTGGTTCGGTTTAAAATTTCATCAATTTTAAATTTTAATGATAATTGATTTAAATTTTAAAATTTGAAAAATTTTGGTTTGAAACCAAACCGAACCAGAACCAAACAAAACTAGTTCAGTTTGGTTCAAGTCAAACCGAATGTATATTAGTTTGATTTTGGTTTTTATAATTTTATATGTTTATTTTTTGATTCTGTTGGGTTCGGTTCGAACGGAACCGAATCAAAACCAAAGAAAGAAAATGGTCAAAACCGGTTTTTGACCGGTTTGTTGGTTTACTGGTTTTTAACCGATCGAACCGGTCATCTCCGGTTTTTCATCAAACCGTTCATTTTAATCAAACCGACCGGACCCATGACCGGTTCGCAGTAAAACCGGTCGAACAGGCCGGTCCGGTCCGGTTTTTACAACGTTGCTAATTAGTCGAGTAATTAACATATCATTCACAGAAATATATCTAATTAATGCACCATTCACCAATGCAACGTATAAAAGTGAAAAAATGTTTGCCACGCCTAAATATATACTCAGCATTAGCAAAACCTATGATTTTCACTAAAAATTTTTAAACGTGTGCTTAACTACTTATGTTGCCTTTTATCTCAAAAAAGAAATAAAAAACTAATTACATATTCTAAAACATATGTATAATTATATATTTAAAAAAAATTTATATTATTATGTAAATGAATTACAGAAGAAGCTAATCCCACTAAAGAAAGACAGTCCTATTTTGGAAGAAAATCAACCACAGAGAACATCTTTAGGCATTCAAATTATGTAAGATATATACATTCTTTACTTGCTCTAGAGATGAATAATGTTCAAGATGAAGATGAAAGGAATGACTAAGCTTTGAATCTTGATAATCATGATGATTTGCGTCAAACAACAGATCATAATCATGATCGTGTGATGAGAGGCGTTTTCAATAATAGAGATCAATTGATTATCGATCAAGATTTGACAATGCGGCATGTTTAGAATTTTGACAATCCCGGAATCTTACCTGTAAAGTGTTCCTCTCACATCTACCAACTATTTGTCTTTGGCAAATGGCTTTACAAGACAACCAGACATGGTTTTCAGGATCATTGCACATGTCCAACTTACCAAATCTTAGTAAATGCTCATTTTCAGTTATTTCAGAAGCATCACTCTAATTACCCTTATTTTCTGTACAAATTCAATTAGTCTCGTTTTAATTCTTCTAATTTTAATTCTTTTCATGTTGATTTCTTAATTTATGTGCTTATAGCTATTGTAAATCATCCCCTTTTTTTCATACCCTTCTTTTCTTGTGCAGTTTACATCTTATTCTTAAAACGATTTATCAAATTGTTTTTTTTTCCACACAATATTATTTTTACGATTTTGCTACTGCTACTATTATTTGTTATTACTAAGTTTATACCAACACTGTTTAATCTAGTTTTCAATAAAATGTTAATGCTATTGATACGAAATTTCCAGTATTTATTTATGATAAGAATTTAAAAGCCTGCATAACGTATTTTTACAATTTATTGTTTTAATTGTGCTTTCCCCTAGAAATTTGATCATCCTATATTAGCATCACATCAACTAGGATCTTAGTTTAATTCATTCGCCTTTTTTCGAAATTTCTCCTGCTGATTGATAAGCAAGTTATTAAGCTCGTAGGACTAGCGTTTCATTTGGTTTCCAGGCGAGTGGTAGTTATGGTGCATGAACACCATCTTTTAATTGTTTAAAATATCCGAAATATTGTGTTCCTTCCTATTTAATTTTTATGTATATAAATATTGATCATGGTTTTCACAAAATTAGTTTATTTGGTTAAATGCTTTCACATAAAATCCTTTTGATAAATTGATTTGTTCAACTTTTATTTTGTTTCTAATTTTATAGAAGTTGTGCTTGATTTAGAAAAATTATTAATTGCTAAAACTTCCTTGTGTTAGAGTTGTAGGCTTATGGGAACAGACCCTTGTACTTATTTATGTCTGGCATGTTTTGATATAAAAGACCTCAATTATAATTGGAATTACATAGATATTTGTTTTGATTTCTGAATTGTTTCCGTTTGATGAATTGATTGGAATTGAAGTGTTTTCAAACTGGTACATGTGCTCTGTATATATATTTGTATCTATTATTATGTCTCGTTGACCTTCATATTAAGGTTGCATTCAGTGTCTGTGCCAGTGTTCGGGTTTGTCCATGAGTTTGTGTTTGAGTCTATTGGCAATAAAAACATGCATAAGATCGACGAAGGCATTCTATGTCTAGTAGTACTACCATCTGTATTTGATATCTGTTATTGGTAGAGCGCGTACCAATTTTAGCCCTGGTGGTGTGCAGTATCACCACTCTGACGCACCGTACCGTGTGTTTTAAAATATATATTTGATTTATCTATTTGATAAACCATTTGGATAGCTTGGATTTTGTTCATCGAATTATTTATATTTGACACAACTTTGACATTATGAAATTTACGGATATATATAATATTTGTAAAATTATCAGCTTATATGTATGTTCCCTATCTGTTGTGTATTGTAGTTGCTACTCACTAGGATTTCTGTCATTAAATGCTCACTGTGATTCACCTCTTTTATTTGAAATCCCATACAACAATAATTATTTTTCTTTCAAATGATTAATTCTGTAGTTGGCTCAATCTGGCATATTACCTCGGAAGAACTTGGTCCTTTTTTTTGTGATTAGCTAGTTATGAATTATCGTTAGCTTAGATTTTATTTTATTTGGCATTTATTTGTAGTTTTAGACTTCTCTTTGTATAGAACTTATTAGACTCCATTGTCTACTTTAGGGACAAATTTTCAATTATTATATTTGGATTTAAGAATAATATATTTTATTTTGGTTGTTTGAGATTATTTTTTTGAGGCTTGCATAGGATTAGGTTTTTCCTAATTTATGCACCGACAGCCAGAATGGGGTCATGTCATTTCACATGATAAATAAAGTAAAATATTATTTTGTAATGGAAATATTCGTGAAAAATTATCAATTTTGGTCGGAATCTTAAATCCTTACATTAGTGGGCAATAAGTAGAAAAAAATGGATGTACGAAAATCATCAACATTGATGAAATGATAGTAAGTAGAAAAACAGAGCAAAGCTCCAAAAAATAGCGTTCAGCTAACCATCAAATTTGACTAAACTATAATCTAACCTTCTATGGCAAGAACTTTGTTTGTCTGAGCTTGAGGAAAGGACAAATCTTGCAATGAAAATATAATTAGACATATTAATTTTAACTATAATCACAATAGCAAAGCAATAGAACCCATCTAAAGGCTCAAGAAATAACCTGCTTCTATTTAGTCATTTGTACCTAATTAACAATATTGACTGAATCCCTATAACTATAAACCCAATTAAGAAATGAATTAAAAAAGAAAGTGAGATTGCACAAATGAATTAAAATATAGTGCGAAGTGGGTAGCTAGAATCTACGAGTAGAGTAATCAGAGTTGAACTAAGCTATTTCATAATACTAAATACTAAATAAGCTGACAAAATAATAATAATAAGATAACATTTTAAAACGGAATGGTATCTCTTCTCTTTCCCAATAATTGATTACTTTTTTTTGTAACGATCCCACAGTTTCCATTTCTTATGTCCTCTTTTTGACTTGGTTTAGATTGCACTTGTGTCCTCCTTGATTCCTAATTTCTCAGAAGACTTATATGGTTTATGATAACTCCTGTAAAATTCTTTGTCTTGAAAGTTCAAATGATCTACAACAATTTATTAAGAACCAATGAAAACACAAAACACAAGCAAACTAGAAAATGAATTTGGTTTCTTCACTCACTTGGTTTTCCACCCCCTATATCTCTGTGCGTATTTTGTGAGACATCCTTCAGGAACTTATTCCACATCAAACAACATGAGAACTCATTTGTGGTTCAAGGAAGAACACATAGATATTCTTTCCAAAGGGAGAGAATGCGCTCCAGGAAAAACATTTGAAAAGAATAGAGATTGGAATATACCTCTAGGATCCAAGCAGCTCCCCTTGAGCACTTACCCTTCTGATCTGATGCTTGTAGTTTTGCAAGGATAGCAATGCGCTATGCAAAGCTGTTTACAGCTTCAACACTTAAGTCTTCTAGAAAGGATAATGTACGCCCTCACATAGTACTTTAATCTTTCATCCTCAACTGCAATGTAATTTAAGACTACACCAAAGGCATCTTTTAACCAACTTTTTCTTACAAAAGAAGAACTACGTATCCTTTAAGGATCATCCACCCCTAACTTGTTCTCTATAAATCTTGAATGATCAAATATTAAAACATTATATTATATATTAAAATTTAATAGTTATTTGTAATCATTGAATTGCATTTCTGTATAAACTGTTGTTTTTTTTTTACTAAATGTCTGACACATATGTGGCCACATGAAGTAGTACTAAAAGGTACTAAAATTTATTTAACAAATTTTATTCAACAAATTACACATATAAAAAAAAAAAAAAACAAATGAATCTGGAGTTTGAAGGATGTGGATAAGCCAGTGAGTAAGGACATCGATTCTCAATCTCAATTTTGAGAATCCTGATTTGGTATATTATATAATTTGAAAGAAACAAACAAATGTTAATATCGTTACATAGACGTTATTTTGGTATAAAGTAACAGTAAAAATAAAAGGAGTCAAAACAACATATTTGTTCAGCTTTTAAAAAAATAAAAACAATTTATTATGGTACGTTTAAGGATCATTGCACATCCTCAACTTATCAGATTTTTGTTTATTTTAGATTAGCCATTTCACCTGCTAAGTTTCTTACCATTAAAATTTTATGTGTTTTAACAATTTTATTATATATATATATATTTTTTTTATGGTTGGAAGACTATAGAGGAAAATACATTGGAAATAATATGATTTATTTCAAAAAAAAAAAAAACTCTTTCACTTTTTATTAATACTCTTAATGGTAATGTTTCAGATTTCTTTTGTTTTTTTTGTTCGTTGCTTACTAAATTAGCTGGCCTTGCATTGGAAAAATTACTTTATAATTTTCTCTCATGATTTAAGGATTAATTTTTGTTTACTATAAATTAAGGTTCGGTTTGTGTGTGTCTGTATATATACATTAATTCAAATCTAATTTTTTCTATCTTTCTTTAAAGTTCGATATTTATCCAAACCATGCAATTGCATGCATCTTTTTAACTTAGTAATTACGAATCACATAATTATTATTATTTTTTTTTTTTAATTTGGATTTTGAAATTTTAAAAAGTAGTAAACAATGCAATTAACCTAGTTAAATTTAGTTGGAAATACTCTCTCCATTCAACTTTTATAGCTAAATTTTATATTTTAAGTGTCCAACAATATAAGCATTTTTCAATATCTAATAAGTGATAAATTATCAAAAATACCATTATTATATATGTCTAGGCAATTAAAATGATAACATTTACTTCACTTAATCATTTGATACATTGAGAGTCTTTGGGTAAAAATGTAATCTATTAAGTAATTTTCTTAATTACCGTGTAATTAAAATATTATCTATCAAAGTTGGACGGAGGGAGTATGCAATTCTGCAATTAATTAACTTTGTTTTGACACAAGGTAGGCTGTAAAAATATATAGTCTTGTTTTCCCCTTATTCTTAAATAGTGTACATAGCTACTTATTTACTCCATTCGATTTTAAATATTGGTCACTTTAGAATTTTTACTTTGGTTTTTTTTATATGTCATCTTAGATTACCAATGTATTTTTTGCAATATTTTCTCATATTTACCCTTATTAAAAGTATGAGAGAAGTTCAATATTTAATATAAATAAGTCTTAATAATTAAGAAGGAAGAGAATTTTAACATAAAAATTAGATTTTTAGTACAAAATTATTAAGGGTAGATTAGTCATTTTAATAACACAATTAATAATTTATTGGTTTTGATGAATAACCTTAAACGACATATATTCAAAACCGGAGGAAGTATTGTTTAACAATCTAAGCATGGTAATTAGCAAAAATTCACTTCTCTGATTTTTTTACTGCTTGTAAAAATTAGAAAATCAACAC
This sequence comes from Euphorbia tirucalli, assembly GCA_039660915.1. Classification (NCBI taxonomy): domain Eukaryota; kingdom Viridiplantae; phylum Streptophyta; class Magnoliopsida; order Malpighiales; family Euphorbiaceae; genus Euphorbia; species Euphorbia tirucalli. The sequence continues at coordinate 47,134,359 of CM077636.1, forward strand.
TTGGATGAAATCAAAAATTCACTTGGATCATCTTCCGATTTTTCTTGAATTGTTTCGGTACACTCCTAAATCCCATACCCGTCAATTCCGCTTTGAAAACGCTTGGAGTCAGGAGGAGGAGTGCCATAATATTATTAAGGAGAGTTGGGGCATTGACAGCTCTGTTCCTATTTGGAGTAAGCTCCACCGTTATGGGTCCAACTTGGAGGAGCGAAGTAAGGCCTCTTCGGTTCAATTTGAAACGTGATTTAAAAGCATGTAAAACACGCTTGAATCATCTGAAGGGTAGAACGGATGTCACTTCTGTTACTTTGCTAATGCAAACCGAATTTAAGTTAAATCGTCTTCTGCTCTAGGAGGAACAGTACTGGAAACAGCGTGCTAAAATTTTTTGGCTTTGGGAAGGAGATATCAATACTTAGGCGTTTCACAGAGTGGCGAATGGAAGACGTAGAACCAACACTATATCCAAGTTAATTGATGATGCAGGTTGTGTTTATACTGATAAGGATGGAATTCAAAATGCTGCCTTTGAGTACTTTTCCAAGCTATTCATTGATGAGGAAGTTCAATTGTTGCATGTGCTTAATTGTGTTCAAAAGAAGATCTCTGCAGACCATAATTCGTTCTTATTGAAGCCCTTTTCTCCTGAAGATGTCCGTGAGGCTGTCTTTTCAATGCATCTAGATAAGTCTGCTGGTATGGATGGATTTAATCCGGGGTTCTTTCAGAGATTTTGGGATATAGTGGGGGTCGATGTGGTTAAAGCTTGTTTGCAGTGGATCCATGACAAAAGTATTCCGGAGGGGATTAATGACACTATGCTTGTCCTGATTCCAAAAAAAGAAGAACCCTGATCGTATGTCAGACTTCCGTCCTATTGCTCTTTGCAATGTTATTTATAAGGTAATGGCTAAAGTCCTTGCCAATAGACTAAAAACCATTCTTCCGGAAATTATCTCTGAAAACTAGAATGCTTTTGTTGCTGGTAGGCATATCACTGATAGTATTATCATAGCCCGTGAGATATCTCATTATTTGAAGCGGCAACGAATTGCTAAAACGGGCTCTGTGGCTTTTAAACTTGATATTTCTAAGGGGTATGACAAGTTGGAATAGGATTTTGTGGAAGGGATGTTGCGGAAATTGGGTCTCTATGAGGAATGGATATCTCTAATTTTAATGTGTACTAAAATTGTAAGGTTCAATATTCGAGTTAACGGGGAGCGTGTTGGTCCTATTGAGCCGCATAGGGGGCTTCGTCAAGGAGACCGCTCTCTCCTTATCTCTTCATCTTATGTGCTGAAGGTTTTACGGCCTTGATCAATAGTTTTGTTGCTAGAGGTAGCCTACATGGTTGCAAAATTGCTCGTGGAGCTCCTATTATTTCTCATCTCTTTTTTGGAAACGACGCTTATCTTTTTTTCAGAGCCAACAATGGGGAAGGCCATACTGTGAAGGATATTCTTTGGCTTTATCTTGAAGCTTCAGGCCAGGGAGTCAATCTCCTTAAATCATCTGTCTCCTTTAGTCAGTGTGTGACTGAGGATAGGAAGAGGGAGCTTTATAGCATTTTGGGTGTTTCTGAGATTTCGGATGATGGTAGCTACCTTGGTATGCCTATTCACGTGGGCAGGAAGAAAAGAGCTATCTTCGCTTATTTGAAGGACAAAGTTTGGAAGAAAATTCAACTTTGGAAAGCTAGACCTTTATCAAGAGCAGGCAAAGAATTTTTGATTAAGACGGTTTTACAAGCTCTTCCCAATTATATAATGAGTCTCTTCTTACTTCCAGTGGGGACTTGTGATGAGATTGAGAAAATCCTTAATGGCTTCTGGTGGAATAATGGTTCAGGGAATGGTGGGGTTAGATGGTTCAATTGGGAAAGACTCTGTGATCAGAAGAAAAATGGAGGTATGAGCTTCAGGAAGCTTTATGACTTTAACCTTGCTATGTTGGCTAAACAAGCTTGGTGAATTTTGCAAAATCCAACTTGTCTTATGGTTAAGCTTCTTAAAGCTTGTTATTTCCGTAACTCGGATTTTTGGAATGCCCAGTTGGGGGAAAATCCCAGTTACATCTGGTCTAGTATTTGGAAATCTCGTGATGTTTTGTATCGTGGTTGTCGTTGGAGGATTGGGGATGGTAGTAAGGTTTCTGTTTGGGGAATGCCTTGGCTTATTAACAAGTTATGTCTCTCATCCTATGCCTGCTGATGGTCAAGAGCTTCGTGTGGCTGATCTCATTGAAGATTCTGGTTCTAACTAGAACATTCAGCGCCTTTCGGAAGTGTTCATTGAAGCTGATATTTGTCTTGTCCAGGAGGTTCTTCTTAGTGTTCACAAGTCTCAGGATGTCTGTTATTGGTTTCCTGACAAGAAAGGGATTTATTCGGTTAGAAGCGGGTATGGTATTCTTAGGGATTCTTCTGTTGTTGACAATTTGGCGGATGACCAGTTAGTTTGGAAAAATCTTTGGAAACTTCAAGTTCCCCCTAAAGTTAAGAGTTTTCTTTGGAGAGCTCTAAAGGATTGCCTTCCTACTCATGATGCCTTAAATCATAAAAGGATTCCAGTGGAAGTTTTTTGTCCCCTTTGTAACACCGAAATTGAATCATCGGTCCATGTTTTGGTTTCCTGCAATTTTGCTTGTAGGGTGTGGAGGAAATAGGATCTGGGTTTTTCCTTGGGTAATTTTTCTAATCTGAAGGAGTGGTTTCTTAACTTCTTATAGGTGGCCCCCCCTTCCAGTTGGAGTAAAATTGCATCTGTTGCTTGGGGAATTTGGTTTCAGAGAAATGAAGTAGTGTGGCATTCTAAAATTCCCAATGATGCAGCTTGTACTAGAGGAAGTCTTGCATATCTTCACAATTGGATCAAAGCTAATGAATCTGTTGCAGTTCCCCGCCCGGTAAGCAATCAGTCCCTGTCTTCTTAGGTCAGACCTCCTCTTGGCTGGGTCAAGTGTAATTTAGATGGAGCTATCTTTGGAAACTCAGCTGCCATTAGTGCGCTTTTCCGTGACGCCACTGGCTGTTTTATTGGTGGTTTTGTTCGTCCGGGGTTGACAGCTAGGCATCCAGATATTGTGGAAGCGCTGGGTATGCGTGAGGTTTTAAGCTGGATTCGTGATAGAAATAGAGATCGGGTTATTGTGGAAACTGACTGTCTGTTGGTTACCACCGCTTTGACTTCTAGGAATCCGGATTACTCACCCTTTGGCATCATTATTTCAAATTGTAAAACCATTCTTGATTCTCTTCGTAATATCAAGATAGCCCATATTAAAAGATCTGCGAACTCTGCGGCTCATTGTCTTGTAAGAGCGGCAGGTTCTATGTCAGGTTTTCATGTGCGGGGTTTCTCCCTACCTCTTTGTATTCAACCTTCTCTGGTTGCTGATTTGAATTAATATTATTTCTTTTTTCTTCAAAAAAAAAAAAAAAAAACAAAACAAAAACAATAGCACCTTAAATTCTGTAAATTATTTATTATTATTTGATGGCATAAATTAAATTTAGGGCATTTTATATAAATACATAACTTTTGGCATCATATAACATTTTTACCTCAAAAGGAAAAGTTTGCATAAATACCTTAAAAACTTTTCAAAATTTCAAAAATACCTACAACAAAAATTATCATTTTTACGTGATTATTCACAAAATAAACAACAAAACACAAATCAAAATCTCCAAAATACCTTTTCTACTTTGCCCACGTTTCTCTCTCCTCTTTTTGTAATTTTTAATCTAATTTTGCATTTATCTCTCAATCCGTTTATTTTTTTATCATGCGACTTTAGAAAGTTTTTTTTTTATTTTTTTTTATCTTCGAAACAAAGTCCATATGTACATACTTTTTCCGACATATTTTTTTCACTAAAGTATAACTAATTATGACTTTGTATATTAAGGTATAACCAAGGTATAATTAAGGTATAACTAAAGTATAATCACTGTAATAGTATATCTTAATGTATAACTAAGGTATAATTAAGGTATAACTAAGGTATAAACACTGTAATAGTGTATCTTAATGTATAATTAAGGTATAACTAATGTATAATCAATGTAATAGTGTATCTTAAGGTATAACTAAGGTATAATTAAGGTATAATTAAGGTATAACTAATGTATAATCACTGTAATAGTGTATCTTAAGTATAACTAAGGTATAATTAAGGTATAATCAATATAATAATGTATCTTAGAGTATAAATAGGGTATAAATAAGGAATAATTAAGGTATAATCACTATAATAATGTATCTTAAGGTATAACTAAAGCATAAAGATTGTATAAACAGTGTATAAACAATGTATAAGCAATGTATAACAGTGTATAAGAATTGTATAAACAGTGTATAAACAATGTATAAACAGTGTATAAAGAGTGTATAAACAATGTATAACAGTGTATAAATAATGTATAAACATTGTATAAAGAGTGTATAACAATGTATAATAAATGTATAAACATATAACATTGTATAAAAAGTGTATAATGTATAACAATGTATAAGTAGTGTATAAACAATGTATAAGCAATGTATAACAGTGTATAAGAAGTGTATAAACAGCGTATAACAATGTATAACAGTGTATAAATAATATATAAACAATGTATAAACAGTGTATAATGCATAAACAATATATAAATAATGTATAAACAATGTATAACAGTGCATAAACAATGTATAATTAGTGTATAACAATGTATAATAAGTGTATAAACATATAACATTGTATAAGAAGTGTATAATGTATAACAATGTATAAGTAGTGTATAAACAATGTATAAATAATGTATAATTAAGGTATAACTAAGGTATAATTAAGGTATAACTAAGGTATAAATAGTGTATAAACAATGTATAAAGTATATAAACAATGTATAAATAATGTATAATATTATATAAGAAGTATATAATAATGTATAACAATGTATAAAGAGGGTATAACAATGTATAAGTAGTGTATAAACAATGTATAAGTAATGTATAACAGTGTATAAGAAGTGTATAAACAGTGTATAACAATGTATAACAGTGTATAAATAATATATAAACAATGTATAAACAGTGTATAATGTATAAATAATGTATAAATAATATATAAACAATGTATAACAGTGCATAAACAATGTATAAATAATCATTTTACTGTAAATAGTATGAAATAAATGATTTCAAAAAATTACAAAATTAACAACTCTTGGAGGTTATCTCAGTTGACAATTTTTTCCTATACAATGTATTACAACATCTAAGCACACCCTTTTTTGACTTATCTCAGTACGAATATCTGTGCATGTTAGAGATTGTGCCCTAAGCCAATGTTGGATTATGTAAACAATCTTCTTAAGTCATTAATAAAGACTTATTTTATCATATATATTTGTATGTTAGTATTTATGATAATGTATCCATGAATTAATTGTGTAATTCTAAATTTCCCTAGTCGATTGTTATTATGGGAATAATAACAAACTAAGACTAGTGTGAGTGATAATGGATATTCATAAGATGAATATAGTGTATACAGATACAGATTATACTCACGGGCAATGTGTTAGAGAACATGTTGCTGGAGACCCACTATAAGATCAAGTTCATGGTCACGTGTCACAACTGATCTTGATTATAGTAGTGTCATCAGCTGATTCCTTTGACCTGAGGTCACCATGGATTCCGGGATGAATTCATGTTGTGCTTTGACGCAGTCAAACGCTGCTTGTAACAAAGTAGTTATAAAGGCTGTGGTTGGGTGCAATATGACTCATGCTTAGGGATGTGAGTGACAGATATGGGATTTTGTCCCTCTCTAACAAGAGAGCGATATCACTGGGCCCCTCGATAAGTAAGACTGTTAAATGCATGGCCGTGCTCAAATAATTGATAAGAGTATCAATTGATTTGTCTGAACAGTTTACTTTGAGATCGAGAAAGCATATGATTAATTATATAAGATTGACAAGTGTACCATGTCTTATAATTAATCTTGATATCAAAGAGACAAAAGGGAATATGACATTCTATAAATAGGTATTGGATCATTCCAATCATATTAATTGGGTAGTCGTAATGGCTTGCTAGAGTCCGCTTGTGACCTATAAGGACATTATGGTAATTTCCTTATTGCCAATTAATATGATCCTATGGGGTCACACACAAGAGCAAAATGAAGTTCATCTTATCGGGTATAAATTATTATTGGATAATAATTTATGAATGAGAAAGAGAATAAATATATATAGTGATATATATTTATGTATGTATATATAAATATTAATGTGATTAATATTGCATAAAGTATGCTACATATTATATATACATATATGTATCATGGAGAATTGAATTGATTTAATATTAATTGAGAATTAATATTAAATTGTGTGGGTTAATATATAATTATAATTAATAGGTGTATTAGGTTATAATTATAATTAACTAAATAGGGTTTATATTTAAGGAAATAAAAACCTGAAAACCTAATGGCTCCATAAGTTAAGAAGCAGATTTCGGCCAGCCACTACAAGCCAAGTGAACCAGCCGAAACTCTCCTCCAAAAAGCGAAGGGAAAATCTGATTTTCTGCTCTCTCTTCTCTTGTTCGAAGAATTGTTCTTCAAATCCGGCGCTAGCACGCGGTGGACGTATTGCTCCGTGTGGATCAACCGTAGAGGGAAGCTATTTTGGTTCCTGCTTGATTCAATCTTCAAAGAATTAAGGTAATTCTTTAACCCTCCTTCCGATTCAATGCAATGTACATGGGTCCTTGGTGGGGATTAATCTTTTATCCGCTGCGTTTTATGTTTGTTTTGTGCGATTAATTCCCCAACAGTGCATGCAAAAATAGACTAGAAGGGGAGCAAATTCAGATCTGCACAAGAAGAGGAAAAAAAAATGAGACAACATAAAACAAGACAGTAACTAAAACAGATTGAACATTAGTCAGTTCAATTCAAAGAAAACTGTTTACTCGCATAGCTCTAAGTGTCAAGCGATTATCAATCAATAATTGCTCCAACAAAAGGAACTTAAGCAGATCTCAAACACATAATCCAAACAGTAAAGACATATAATAGCACTTGACAACTTCAAGTGAATGTCAGCACTTACAGACCTGAAAATAGAAGAAGCGGCAAATGAACTCCGATTAGCTTTAGGAGAAGCTGACTGGATACCTCCACCATCCAGTAAAATCTTTCTGATGCCTAGGAAGACTTGCTCTTATGGGTAGCCTAGTAGATATTTGGTGTGCTTCCCTCCACAAAGAACAAAGCTTCCTAAGGTGGCAAAACATATTGTGTTGTTAAGAATAGCATTTCACAAGTATTACATACTCAATGATATGCTTGATATGTACCTAATGACAGAAAAAATGCCTTCTGTAGAAGTTCAAGCAACTGCTGGCTTACATCCAATTCTATGCATCTCCACCTAGAGCTAGAATATCGTCTAGAACGTGCATTGGTCGCAGATGACCTAAACTATTAAATAAACCACGGACCAACACTTTCCATGTTGCCACGTTGGGGTAAATACCCTTACTTAGCATCTTATCAAGATACGCAACGGCCTCTTCTACCCCAAACTGATTACAGATCCCCCATAGAAGACTGGTGTACGTGATTACTCCTGGATACCAGTCTCCCCCTGCACTTATTTTATCTACAAGCTGGATGCCAATGTTTACCTGACCTTTTTTGCAGTACGCATTAATTAATGTGTTGTATGTGAGAGTGTCAGGCTTCACAACCCCTTTCAGCATTTTCCCAAAAAGTGTCAAAGTCTCTTTGAACATTCCAGCACGGTAAAATCCACCCGGCATGGTATTGTAAGTCACCAAATTCATCTCAATGTCCTTCTCTTCCATCTCCCTAAAAAGAGTTATAGCTTCTGTTATCCTGTTCGCTTTCAGAAGACTATTAAATAGTTCATTATATGTTGTTGTATTAGGTGAACACCAATATTGCCCCATTTGATTGAACAATTCCACAGCCCATTCTAATCCTCCTCTGCAACATAAGCCTTTGATGAATGTATTTATAGTAATTGTATTAGGAGGACAGTTTCTCAATAAGAGACTGAGCTTAGTCAAACATAGAATTACTACACAAGACATCAACCATGAAAGAATACACTATAACATTAGGAATGCAACCATTTGTCATCATCTTGTTCCATATGTTGGATGCTCCGGCCAAGTCACCAGATTTTGCAAAACCATCCATTAGAGTACCATATTTGGAAAGCAGCCATTTTCCTCCATGATACAGGTGACAGATACAGTTTCTTTCATCTTTCCATGGGAACAAAGACCACGAACTAGACTATTGTATGCAACAATATTGGGCTGAATTCCTTCTTGAATCTTCCGGTCCCATGTATCAAGTGCTTCGTACACTCTTCCACCCATGAAATAGCCCTTGATTAAGGAAGAAAAGGTGTGAATGTTGGGGCTACAACCTCTAATAAACATCTTTGCCCAAACTGCAAGAGCTAATTCAACATTAGCCATATCTGAAAGAGAGTTGATTATCGTTGAGTACGTAATGACATTTGGGTCAATTCCCTTATTGACCATTTGATTTAATAGCAAATATACATCCTTCATTTTGTGTTCTCTGCAAAATCCATTTATTAAAGCATTGTATATTGGCACACTTGGTTGAAATTTCATGGCAAGATACCTTGGAATCACTCCGGCTAGGCGTCTCCGGCAATAGATTATCACCGTCGCCACCATCTTCACCGCCGTCCATTATAATAAGGTCGGTTTTTGACCTTATCTTTTAGGCAATTTCGTGGTTTGAACTGCAATTTTTAGAGTCTTTTGTGTGAATGTTTGTGTGGTTTTTGAATATTTTGTGATTTTTTATGTTTTGGATAGTTTTTATAACTTTTAGTATTTTTCGTGTTTTCTAGGGTTGTTTTTGTAATTTTTGTTTATTTGTTGTTTTTATGGTCAGTGGCGTTGGTGCTGTTATGTTCTTTGTGCTTGTTTTGGACAGGTATTATGACCCGGACCGGAAGTTGGTGCTTCAGCGGCGAGGAAGAGTTCAAAGTGCTGAAAATCAGGACGGCACGGCGTGCCACAATTAGGGCACGGCGTGCCACCCCGGCGTGCCTAGAAGAGTAGTCCAGTGGAGTGGCACGAAAACGTGCCACTCAGATCAGCGTGGCGTGCCAACCCTAAAATCACACGGCACGGCGTGCCAACTCCAGCAGCACGGCGTGCCGCCTTCAGTTCTGCACAGCACGGCGTGCCAACTCCACCAGCACGGCGTGCCGAGCCCCGAAACCTGCTGTTGCCCTACTTTCATCTCTTCTTTTTGCTGGTTTTAACCTAGCCGTATAAATAGGTTATTTTCTATGTTTCAAAGGATCTTTTTCCAGTCTTTTTGAGTGAGAGCAAAAACTTGTAGTGAGGTTTTGAGCTTGAACTATTTGTTTTCTTTGAGTTTGAACCATCGTTTGGTTGTAGTTTTACTTAGAATCTTCCCTTTTTGCGACGTTCCTAGTTCCGACTCGAGTTCGTCTATAGAGGTACACCCCAAGCATCTTCACACCGTCGGAATCCGGTTAATCGGACCAAAAGGGCATAAGTTTTTCTTCTTCTCTTTTGTAATTTGATTAAGTTAGTTTTGATTCCGCAAATCGATTATGTTTGGTTGTAAACACTGAATTCATTCATCTTTCTTAATTAATACAATTGATTGCAAGTTAATTTCAATTTTTATTCCTTCTTCTTTATGCAATTCCTTTAATGAATGTCTAGTCTCATAAGATCTCAATTTATTAAAGTTCATATTTGTGGCATTACCTAGATTGACACCTAGGAAACCATTAGTATTGACGACACTGTGGAACTTACGTGCCCCTATTTTCTGAGCTTTGGAATTAGACCGCCTCTAAACAAGGGAAACCGGCTAAGGACCTAAAAGATCTAGATACGCTAGGTTGTATTATCGAAAAAGCATAATTAAGGGTTAATTGTTGAGTTAAATTCATCTTTTGTAGTTAATTGATAAAGCTATCCCCATTAGCATTCATAGGTCGGTAAACCGCCAATTGATAACACAAAACTCAAGTGCAAAGTAAGCTGGAATAGATCAACTAGGAGTAGGATAGTTTAATTGTTAACATAATCAACCCAAACTACGTTCCGCCTAGGACACGCAAGGAACCCGAGTAGTTTAGTGTTTGCAGATTTTCTTTTCTCTGTGGGATCGATACCTGGACCAACCAGAATTATTACTTGTCAACGATAGGTACACTGCCTTAGTTGTGCGTTTCTAGGTTTAGTTTTACTACTACGCCTAGGACCATCACATTAGATTCTTCTTAAACAACTCCAGCAGCTGTTTATATTGAGTGAAGGTTTGAGGAAGAAAAAAGTAGTGAACAGAGAAAGAAGAAGAAAAGCATAAAGATGGGAGAAAGGAGAAGAAAGGCGTAAAGATGGGAGAAAGGAGAAAAAAAAGGTAAAGATGAGAAAGAGAAAGCAAAAACACGTACTTATGAAAGGGGAACAATGTATACCAAGAAAGAAATCTTTGAAACAGGGTAATTATGACAATTACCCTTAAATTTATCCATTTAGATTAGCTAAAATTCGGGCCAGGCTGAGACTGGCTGGGCCCATATACTCTTTTCAAAGTTAGTTCTAAAACCTCACTACCTCTCCTTAAACCTTAGCCTTCGCTGGAATTCATGTTTCACAATCCTTTCCCTTGCCTGTTATCAATTTCAATATAATCATGATAATGACCGAAGTTTGTGGCCTCCATACTCGCTGCCTCCGCTTCCTTCTTCCCCATCCACTACCACTGCCAGTACTCCGCCGCCGCAAATTCTTCTCCGCCCTTGCCACCAGCAAGAAAGAGAAGATTGTTGTGATTTCTGGTCCCACCGGTGCCGGAAAGAGTCGCCTCGCATTGGAGCTTGCTAAACGCCTCAATGGCGAAATCATTAGCGCCGACTCCGTCCAGGTTCTCCCTCTTTTTTTCTTCCCTTTATGGCGAATTTAGCGATTTATTCTTGTTAACCAAATGTGGGATTAATTTTATTTGGTTTCTACAAGATTGAAACAGAAAGACCCTTATATTTCTTGTTTTGGAGAATTTAATGTCCTAAAATATTTCCCATACTTACTTTGAATGCCGAAAACCACAATGTAGCTGCCGCGGTTTGAGTCCTTGATGCTGATAGAACTAATTTAAGATCATTTATCTTTCACTTTTATTTTTTATTTTTTATTTTTTTAACAAATTGAGGCCCCAAAAGTTACCCTTAAGATTGTGGCTGATACTTATTTATGGCTTTTTGGGTCTGTAACTAGTCAATTTGTGGAATACTTAACACAACTCTCATGCCTAGCATTGGACATATGGAGGGTGAAGTTTATAGGACATATGTGGATGACCAAATACCAAGTGGCCTAACATGATATTAGGCCCGTGTTGAGAACTTTAAGCCTAATTTCACTCACAAGTTGCTTCTAAGGTGTTAGATCGACTCACCCTTATATATGCCTCTATAATATAACTAGCTAATGTGGGATACTTATCAACTTTTGGTATCTGGGATGTTTTACGGTGAAAGAATTTTTTTGTTTCCCGGGACCCTTGTTGTTTGTGCCTAGTTTGACATGAAATGAGCTTATAAAGGATAGGAAATCTCATTTAGAGTGTTTTCTTTTCTTTCTTTTTTTTAGTAAAAAATATTTGGTATGGCTTGATGCAGGTATATCGCGGTCTTGATGTTGGATCTGCAAAGCCTTCTGCATCTGAAAGAAAGGTCTCTTCTCGCGAGCTGTTTTGTTCAATTTGATGTAATTCCAGTGTTGGACGTCACTAGTTGATAAATCATCATGTGTTTTGCTGTTGCCTTAAATGCTATTTTTCCTTTCGTGCACACGATTATCTCATTGCCTAAATTGTGCTATATATGCATGTTTTGAGTTCATATTTCATTATATACACTTTATGAAATTTTGAGAGGAAAGCCAGACTTTCAATGGTTGCCTGCATTTCTGATCTATCTGCTATATTGTTATTTAGTGGCTGCGATGCTGGGAGCAGGCGATTTAAGAGAGAAAAACAGCCGGTCACATTTTAGTATAGTCTTGGTATATTTGACGATATAATGTATTATTAATTATTGAACATTGCAACTGACTAAGAAGAAACATTTTCATATATAAGATGGAAGAAAGACCTTTTCGAGGTCTGACCTATCACAATCTACCCACTTGGTACATGATCTATTGATTTGGTCCTTTTGGTACCTAACCTATAGAGATCAAGAACATTTAGTACCTAAACAGTGGAATTTAATGAAATTGATGATATTGGTGGTTTAAATAGTAGTAGTAAAGAGAAAAAATAATTTGTATATCACAATAACAATGAATGTGGAAGCTATTATAGTGGTATTGATAATTTTCTAAGGACCAAAATATTCTCAATTTATATAGGTCAGGCACTAAATGTTCTTAATTCCTATAACTCAGGTACCAAAAGGACTAAATCAATAGATCAGGTATCAAGTGGACAGATTGTGGATAGGTCAGGTCCCAAAAAGGTCTTTCTTTCTCTGTAAGATAACTAAAGTGTACTTAGTTCATGTCTTTTAAAACTTTAAAAAATTGGTCTCAAGTTAAGAAGAAAAGTGCACAACATTTGAGGAGTTTTCAATCTCATTATGTTGCAATCTTCTAAAAATTATGTCATGCATTCGTAATATTCTAAAATTAATACGTTACATGTGTTGAAAGATGGACATTCTACTTGATCTTAGTAGATAGCTTACTTGCCAATAATAAACGCTTTGCCGTCAAAATTCTTTTGCGCTGCCACATCAATCATACCTCAAATTCATAATGATTTCTGGTTCTTGGCATACCATTAAAATACTTTTTGCAGGAAGTTCCACACCATTTGGTTGACATATTACACCCATCTGAAGGTATGTTTACTGCATACTTGTGTCAGTTAGGAGTTTTAAGAAAAATGATGATAAATAATGTTATGCTATATAGTGAAATATGGATTCCTTTAGTTTATTAAATGCTTATGATTGAGGAATAATTTTTCTTCAGATTATTCAGTTGGACAGTTTTTTGAGGATGCTAGACAAGCCACAAGAGATGTTCTGGACAATGGTCATGTTCCCGTAGTTGTTGGTGGAACTGGATTGTATTTGCGATGGTATGTTTCTGGACATGTTTAGGAAGATTTTTTTTTCCTTTTTCTTTTTCAGTTCTGGTATAGATTTCATACAAATTTGTCAAAATCTCAAACAATTCTGGCAATAAAACAACTTTTGGTGGAACGAGCTTGTCCTCACAATGTTTAACTTTGTGACTTCATCCTGAGATAATATATAAACATCTGACATTATCTTTGTATTGTAATTGTCATAACAATATTTAAATATCTGTATCATCTTAGGACAATAATTTGTTAATCATATTACAATTGACGTGTAACAACATGTCATTTTCATTATTTTCTATCTTCATTTGAACTCCGATATGTTATATGCAAGAATGAAATATAAAGCAATTCACATGGACTCTGGAATGCTAATTTAGGTCTTTTCTTTGGTGGTCACTGTATAACACTATAGGACCTGTAATATGATTGGAAAGAAACTTATATCATGAATTATTAGATGCCGTTTTGGGCCTGTAGTTTATTTCTCCTACAAGTAGAGCTGCATACCATGTATTATGCCTTAAGTACTTTGAAAAGACTTCATTTTTGTTCATACTTACTCTTCTCCTTCCTCTAGTGTCAAAGGCTTCTAACAATCTTGAAAGCAGTTTTTTCTTTTCATTGGGAATTGCTTATGATTGGACAGAGCCTTGGTGAACTGGGTTTTTTTTTATTTGAAGTCTGCTATTTCGCAAGACTAGAGTTGGTATGGATTGCAGTAGTAAATTACATGCATTTGATTGATTAATACATTTAATAATAAGCAACTGGAGCTTGGAAATTGGTATCCTACTGGGCATTTCAAGGTGCTGAGTTTTTTGTGTCATGTATTTGGACTGTTTTGTATGACCATTTCCGTGCAGTATTGATAACTCAGCGCCACATTATGTATGCTTTTGCATCAAGTGATAAGCTAGTCTATTTAGACATTGATGTTTAACATATTTTGCGAAAATCTCTAGAAGGTGAAAAATTAGTTTTTTTTTTTTTTTTTATGTCAAACATGTTTCAGTATCAATGCTTTAATATCAGTATATCGCTATTTCAGGTTTGTATATGGGAAGCCAGATGTCCCAAAAGCCACTCCAGAAGCTGCATCTGAAGCATACTCTGAGCTTGCAGAACTGCAGAAGAATGGGGACTGGGATGCAGCAGTAGAGTTAGTGGTTAAAGCAGGAAATTCAAGAGCTCAGTTTTTGGCTGCCAATGATTGGTATCGTTTACGACGCAGCCTTGAGATAATCAAGGTTCATTTGTAACGTTCTGCAATACTTTTTCCACTTCGCATATGGGCTTTATATTCTCTATGGCATCAACCATAAGTTTGATTACATCAGGTTCAGTTCAAGCTAGACGATGAAAAGTTTGATAAATAATAGTGCGAACTTTCATTCTTTTACCTTCTTTCATGCAAAAGTTGACCAACTTCTTGATCAATTGTTTTTTCTCATCATCCAAGCCCCCTATATAGTTGAGAATTTCCGAGCAATTGGAAGCCGCTATCGATGAAGAGGCCGAAAAATTGATATTAAGGAGTCGTTACTGTCCATCTTTATCGGCCAACTCCCCTGTTTCCATCTTTCCTTTCAGAGTTTGCCACTTGTATCAGTGAACACTAGAATCTTCATCTCTACCCACTCAGATGGGACACTATAAATACATCAAATTAGTTATTTGGCCTTTTCTTATCAATATTTATTCACTTAGAATTCTCATGCTACAATATGTCTCAGCTATCGTTAGGGGTTGTTAATTTATTGCCTTCATTGCTTCTTCTTCCTATTATTTTTTGAAGCATCGAGTTAAGCACTGCTTCCATTATGTTTGAACGTGTATGTTTGTGTGTGGTATCTACATGTAATGTGTGTGCATATATCCAAATGCACACCATTCATTTACATTTCTTTGGCATGGCAGGCTACTGGATCACCTCCTTCTGCTTTTCAAGTTCCCTATGAGTCTTTCAAGGATCAGCTAGGTACAAGCATAACAGAGAGTTCTCCCAATGTGAATGCCCCCAGTGATTTATCTGACCAAGTTAAACCAAAAGATTTGGACTATGACTTCATTTGTTTTTTCCTCTCAACTCCTAGGCTTGATCTCTATAGATCAATTGATTACCGATGTGAAGACATGCTTTCAGGTAAATTCTATCATCAGTCGTTGTTATGAAATTGTTTCCTCTCAAAGATTTCTTAAATTCTTCGAACTACGTAATTTATTATATATTGACAAGGGAATCATCTTTACTTAACTTCTTAAGCTTCTGGATTACACTATATATTCTCCTGGAAGGCTAAACTTTTTGGGTGTAGATGAAGGGCATAAATTTCTGGCATTAACAGCATAACATGCATAGTAGTACTTGTTTATCAGATGAT
Source organism: Euphorbia tirucalli (assembly GCA_039660915.1). Taxonomy (NCBI): domain Eukaryota; kingdom Viridiplantae; phylum Streptophyta; class Magnoliopsida; order Malpighiales; family Euphorbiaceae; genus Euphorbia; species Euphorbia tirucalli. The sequence goes on from CM077636.1 coordinate 47,149,964, forward strand.
GAAGTTATGTAGGAAGTCTCTTTTCTCAGTTTATATACCACTGTGTAGATTTACATTGATGGCCATAGATTTTCCGGAATAGCTTAATATTTAAGTGATTTTTTGAAGTGGAAACTATTATGTAATGCACTTCTAGTCTAATTCATATGTGCGAGTGTAATAAATTTATAGTGGGAATTAACTTTCAAACATTTATCAATTTGGATAGATATGGCTTCCTTTATCTCCTATTTCTTTGAAGTTTAATTCTTGTAACTGTTTTTGCCGTTACTGTAGCAAAGAACATAAATAGAAAGAAAAGATTATCACATTTTTCTGATGATATATTACTGTTCAGTTTTGACCATAAAATGTAAGAATGAACCTTAACATCATCTTACACGTAATGACTTTTGGTTCCTCTTTTATTTTTCTATTTGGGGTATCTATGAGTTGTGTTTTTTCATGGTTCAGTCCTAAGAGATTATTCTTTTTCTTTTACCTGTAGGAACTGATGGGATTCTGTCCGAGGCGAAATGGCTTCTTGATTTGGGTCTTCAACCAAATTCGAACTCTGCAACTCGTGCGATTGGTTATAGACAAGTATGTCACTAACTGATGCTTTTGTTCTAATTGTATTTATGCTGAATACATTCATATGTATAATGTATTTATGCTGTAAAATTTGATTTTCTGATACGGATTCAAGACCCATGAATATGTTGTTTTTGAGGTCTCTTGGTAAATATTTGTAGTAACACCTGGTTTCTTACATCTGTTTTCTTCTCCTTCATATCACTCTTTCATTTTTTTTGTTATAGTTGTATCTGGTAAGAATATGGATGAACTTGTTTGTGTGAGAGAGAGAGAGAGAGAGTGCATTGTTCCTCACTGCCACACCCAGCTGATAGTCGACAGTGCCCTTGTTATCATTGATGCATCTTTTAAATGGATGATCATTATCATCACTTTTCGTTTGATGATTTTTTTTTTCCAGCCTTCTCCTCTAACATGCCTTTCCCTCCCTGCTTACAAGTGATCTTATGAGTTACAGCAGTAGGAATGCTAAAATTGTTCTCTATTCACTAATTTCAGGCCATGGAGTACCTTTTACAGTGTAGGCAACAAGGGGGTAGGACTTCTCCTGGTGAATTTTATGCTTTTCTATCTGAATTTCAGAAAACATCTAGGTAAGGTTTATCTACTTTGCTAATTGATTAGAATAGTTCTTGGGGCACAATGGCAAAGCTGAATTTGCTTTTTATGTATACTGTGAGTCCTCTCACTAGGGAATTGCAAATACAGATTCTTTTGTCTGGAAGATTTCAAACATACTGAAATCACATTCCATAATAAATCTTAGAAAAATGATTGTGAAGGCAATATTTTTTTGTGATACACCTTTGTTTGCATATGTATAACGCAAATAGCATATTTGATTCACTTTCAATGACTATTATCACATAATGTTGAGAGCTTATTTAGTTGACATATATTACAGGAGTCCCTAAGAATAGGAAACTTCGTAAGTAATAACAAGAACTCGTCGTGATACTAAATGCATTTTTATAATTGTGCCATATACTAAAAAGTTTATCAATTAGGTCCATAAGGTCCCGATTTGGTGTCCAATTTATCCAAGCAGTGTGTGATATGTCCTTGTAGCTTCCATGGTACAAGATGTACCTTCAACATAGGCAAAGGTTGTTGATTTGGATTATATGGGTCTCATTTCTTGGCCTAAGAGCACCACCTAATGGTGCTGTTTGCGTAATTCTGTTGCCCCCTCTATTAATTGGAAAATAATCATGCGAGAAGGCCACAGATTTGAGAGGCTCTAAGGGAGCAAATGGGGCTCACGTCAACATCTGTGCTTCCAACATTTACCCTGCCCCTTTCTCTCTCTTGCAAAGGAGAAGACCGATTCTTTGGATACATGGTGCTTTCATATAACAAAATTTCTCCCTTTTCATTTGTTGCAGAAACTTTGCGAAAAGGCAAATGACGTGGTTTCGTAATGAGCATATCTATCACTGGCTGAATGCTTCTAAACCCCTGGTATGTAAAATATCCTTTTGCAAAATCGAAGCAATGAAAAAAGTTTTCAGATTGCGCATCTTCATGATATCAGTAACTGCTTATTTCTATACAGAAGTGGTTGCTTTCTATATGCAATGGAAGTCTAATTCCTACGTTAATGTTTGAAGGATTTCCCCAATTCTGGCATTTTAAGGATTATATAGTCAGGATACAGTAACTTGGTGAGAAAATATAACTGTCAGGAATTGCATGGTCTGTTATTTTGCTTTCAAATGCAAAAATGCAAAAGCAAAAGCCAGTATCTGCCCTTCTTCCTCAGTTCCAACCATGTTAGATTGCTGTTTTGCATGCTTCCACTTTGCTTTGACCTTGCGATGAGCGGCAGCTAGTCAACTAAATAACTGGGTTTGCAGAACAGAGGGATTTATTTTAGCAGTTCAACTTATGTGATCATAATGATGCATGTTATGTGAGAATTCTGAAAAACCATTGCGCTATTGTTTTCGCTAATCGATACCATATGCATAATAATCTATAATGAAATAGGAACTTATTTTTCGTTTTGTATTTTATTTCCCCCATTTCCTTCAGATATTTTCAGTACAGTTTCAACAACTTAAAAAAGTAATTTGTCTAACAAAATAGGTAGTACATAACACAGCTGTTACAGAATACTGGAGCACAATGTTGTGTAGAAAATCAAGTATTACTTGGTTGTAGTCTGAAATCATTTTTTACTAGAAATAACAATATTCTGTACTCCTAGTAGTGTGAATGAATAGCTGCTCTTTGAGATTTCTGTGGGTTGTTTTACACTAGATTCTTCCCATTTGTAATAAAAGAAAAATAATTTTCCTTTAGTTTAAAACATATCACCGACAAATCCTGGTTTTAATTAGAGCTTTTCAGAGAAATTCTAGTAAATTAAAGGATTGTATAGAAGTACTTAATTCGGCATTGCCAGAATATTGGTCTCTGCAGCTACTCACTTATGTGGTAACTGAAAACTGTGCTGGGTGCCTTGATTGTGAGTGACAAACTAGAGCTGAATCTTAATATGCACTTTCTAAGATAATTGGAGTTTGTTTAATTCAAACCAAATTTTGACTTGTTCATTGAGAATTATGGATTATCAAAATAAGAACAGAAGTAAGTCCAAATTCTATTTGACAGAATGGGTGGGCGGGGAGTAACTACTTTCTGTTTACTTCCTGAACTTTCCAATTGATCTGAAATGGTTGAATGATAACTTTGGTGATAAGAATTGTTAAACCAGGCATAATGTGAAAATATTTGTCATTACTTAAATTTGCAACTTCTCTTTTTGTATTGACGTGAAGTAGGATCTCACTCTAAAAGTTTCTCAATTGGCATTGAATATGATTTATACATATGTTTATCTCTTCCCCTGTGAAGATTGATGCTTTTTGGTTCTATCGACAGCAACATTTTTCTTCAGCTAATTCGTGTGTATACATTCTTTTGCAGGATATGGTTCTTAACTTTATTCATGATGCATATCATGACGAAACTGGGTCCTTGGTTGTTCCTGAGTCACTTAGAATGAAGAAAGATTCTCATCACCGAGAAGTCCGTCAGCTCAATGCTTACCGCACGAAGAATAGGTATGAACTAAGATAAATGAAGATAGGGCTATCATTTTGTTACAAGTAGCTAATGGAGCCCGTGTTGTTTGTGAAGGAATTTTGTCAGCCGTGATGACTGTTCTGATATCCTAGATTGGATAAGGAAAGAGACTGAAGTTACGAGTAGTGTTCTTTAACTTCGAGGTGGCTCCATTTTTTACCATTCCAAAAAATTGAAAGTTCTTATCAAGGAGCTTCATTCACCAACTTTGGTTGTGGAATAGTCTTGTGCTTCCAGGTTGTTTGACCAAATTCTCCATTCAACAAAATGAGAATCTGTTCATCAATCCAGTTTTTGTTGGTTACGCAGGCATTTCTGTTGTTGAGGGATACTTGCAGATTTTACTGTTGTACATCACTTTGCATTTTCATCCACAGTTGCGAGCTGTGTTCAATGCAATACAGGGAACCATTAGTTCGAATAGAATGTATTTATGCATATGATGTTCCTCTTAATTCTTGTCAAGTCCATATAGGAATAGGATTACTTACTGCCAAAGTTGGGAGTTATCCGTTTTAGTGTATCACGTATAAATGTAATTAAATTACAAAATATATATGAGAAGGTTTAATTATTTATTTTCCGTTGGATGCAAACATGGAGTTTGGGACACCAATCAAAGTTGCCTCTTTTGCTTCGCATCAGTTGTGTAAAGGATTGAAATGGTTTTCTCTATACAAACTCTTAAGTTTACATGCACAACAACTCGGAGTAGAAGGAACACTGGTTGCCCAAGTAAGTGATCTCGAGTTGGAGTTTTTGAGAATGTAATAAACACCTTTAAAGGAGGTCTCCTTCGAAATGAGTTTGATGGTACTTTCATTGGAAATTTGTGGTTAGTTTGGAGGTGTTATGCCTTAAATTGGCCTCCTCGTGTTTGTGGGTCTGCTAAGGATTAGCCTGAAGTCTAACCAAAATAACAAACTTACGTGCAAGTTGATGGATGGGCAACCGTAATTCACGGTTGGAGTTAAGGTCGCACATCGGACCACACGTGTCTTAAGGTTAAAAGTTTATCTCATCCTCCCTGGCCTCCTTTAAAATTCTCCCTTCCCTTCCATCCAAAGCAGCCCTTAGGTCTAATTTTTAGCTGTTTCAGAGGCGTATTTTATTATTATTCTTTTTTTTTTTTTTAAATTTATCCCAAATATTAGTATTAAGGGTTAATGTTTTAAAAATGCAAATAAAATAGAAATTATACAAACACTGTACAACTTTCAACTTTATTTTTTCTTTTCACCCCTAATATGTTTTTTTTTTATCTTTGTTTTTTCTTTTCACCCCTAATATGTCTTTTTTTTTAATTTTTATTTCTAACTTTTTGTTATTATATTTTTTATACACATTGCTTTTATTTATTACTTAATACATATTATATTCTTTTTGTCTCAATTGTCTTTCTCTCTTTCTCCCATACGTGTACTCCACCTTCCCATGGCCCATTACTTTTCTTTCTCTTCTTTTATAATTTTAATTTAATTTCATATTTATTTCTCAATCTGTTCATTTTTTTCATCATTTCATTTTACAATATTTTTTCCTTTTTTCTCTTGAAAATGAGATCATAGGTATATATTTTTTCCTTTATTTTTTTAATGGTATTTTATGATACCTTCATTATACTGTTTTGTTGTTATGAAGCTATCTTATAATACTTTTTTTTTAATGGTGTCTTCTTATACTGTTTTGATATCCAATAAAAACAATATAAAAAGGTATCAAAGTGATATCATAAAGGTATAAATATGGTATAAAGTATAAACAACGTAAAAAAAAAAATAAACGGATTGAAATATAAATGTAAAATTATATTAAAATTATAAAATATGAGAGAGAAAAGTAATAGAATATATGGAGAGGTGAAGTATACGCACGAGAGAATGTAAAATGATAGGATAGTTTGGTTTTTTTAATTATTATTATTTAAAATAAAGAGGAGTATGTTTGTAATTAATAAAATTTGTTATTATAAGCGTGCAATAACCTTATGAAAAAACCACTACATCAAGGCCGGTAATAGTTGCGCGAAAGGAATATGCCTAAGAATTTTTTTTTTTATTTTTTTTATTTTTATTTTTTATTTTTTCAATACTCATAAAAATGAGCTCCATAATAAATAAATAAAATAGTTTCTTCACCTCGAGAGTGTCGATCTCTCCCATCGCTCTAAAACCCTCTCCTCATATTCTTCTTCTTCTCTTTCTCTCTCTACAGCAGCCAAAATGAGGACTTCACTCTTCAGATCCATCAAATCCCTCTCCAACTCCACCTCTTCTTCTCACCTCCTTCGCCGTGGCTTCTCCTCTGAGTCCGTTCCTAACCGTAAGGTCGCCGTTCTCGGTGCTGCCGGCGGTATTGGCCAGCCTCTTGCTTTGCTTATGAAGCTTAACCCTCTAGTTTCTAGTCTCGCCCTCTATGATATCGCTAACACCCCCGGTGTCGCTGCTGATGTTAGCCATATCAACACCAGATCTGAGGTATACTTTCATTTCCTATTACACACCACTTACTCATCTATTGGATTTGACTCTCGTTATCTCTCTCTTTCTTTCTTTTTTTTTTATAATCTTATTGTTGTCGCGGTTGATCTAGTTTCGTGTACTTTTGTCAAAAAATGTGAAAGTTAATTGATATCTTATGGTTATGGTGTTTTTTATCGAGGATATTTACGGAACTCTTGATTTGATTTACTTCTATTTATGCTCTCTATAAATTAGCAACCTTGGGTTGATTCACCTGCTATACTTGCTTTTTTGGCCCTAATTTAACTCCTAGAAGTGATTTGTTCTGCCTGCATGCTTTGTCCTTTAGGTAGCTGGGTTCGTAGGTGAAGAACAATTGGGGAAAGCATTGGAGGGGGCTGATGTTGTGATCATCCCAGCTGGTGTTCCAAGAAAGCCTGGAATGACCCGTGATGATCTTTTTAACATCAATGCCGGAATTGTCAAGGGTCTATGCCAAGCAATTGCCAAGTACTGCCCTGAGGTGTGTTTCAATATCTTTTGTGCTAAAGCATTGCTTTGTAACAATGATTGGCTTGGCTAAGTTATTTGGTTTATTTATTCTTGGAACATGATGGCTTATTCCCTTATGACTGAAAATTTCTTAATTTGATTTTGGGGATCAGGCTCTTGTCAATATGATTAGTAACCCAGTCAATTCAACTGTACCTATTGCGGCTGAGGTTTTCAAGAAGGCAGGAACTTATGATGAGAAAAAATTATTTGGTGTTACTACCCTTGATGTTGTCAGGGCCAAGACTTTCTATGCTGGCAAGGCCAAAGTTCCAGTTGCAGGTTTGCGTGAACACTGTTTTAACTGTGTCATCTTTACATCCTGTCTGCAATGCTCAACCTTTTGATTCAAATTAATTGGAGCTTTGTCTATGTCGATTATACATTTTAGGATGTATATTATGGTCTCTAATTTTTTCCCACATTACAATTTAGAAGTTCTTTGTTCTCATCGATTATTCCAACTTCTATGCTTTTGATTTTGTATTATGTAAATATTTTGCAGAGGTTAATGTACCTGTTGTTGGAGGCCATGCAGGCATAACTATTCTCCCACTGTTTTCACAGGTACTTGCTTGCCCCTTGGCCTGTGCATTATACTAATGTTGCTTGTGTTTTAGCTTCAAAGTAGTGATTTTTTGTTCTTGGACTTTAGGCCACACCAAAAGCTAATTTGTCAGATGAAGATATACATGCTCTTACAAAGAGAACTCAGGATGGAGGGACTGAAGTTGTGGAAGCAAAGGCAGGAAAAGGTTCTGCCACATTATCCATGGCGTAAGTTTGTATACTTCAACTAAACTTGATGATCTAGCTTGTACAAATGATATGCTATATCTACATAGCATGACATCTGGCTTTTAAATTGAGATAGCAACAAATAAATAATGCTAAGTGGAATAGAAATATAAATTGAGATATGTAATGGGGTTTCTGAAGCAACTATTATACAGTACAAGATTTGTGGTGTTTGAAATGGTTGATTTTAAGATGTAGGTATATTTGTTTCTGAAAGCATTTTCAAAGGACCTGCAATGGGTCTTACAGAAGACGAGCTCGTATGGGTTTTTCTAATTTTAATTTGAATTAGTGGGATTCATGATTTGGTGATTGGGTTGATTGTTAGTTGTATCTATTTAATTCTTGTAACCATGTCTCTGTGGTACATTTTCTAGTTTCTTGTCATGTAGGGAATGTATTTGTCTCTGCTCCTAGAAATGTGAATGCTAACATAGCTTTGCTACTCCTATGTGCTGCAACTTCTTAAATTTTAAGACTACCATGCATTATTTGCTTGGTCTTCAACTAAGAATAGGGAATCTTTGCAATTTACATTCCATGTTTTGATTGTAATTCCTATTCTACCGTACTTTATGTCCTTCGCACCCATTGTGGGTAAAGGAACATGTGTAGGTGATCTGTTTGATGAGATGAGTGTTTTGCAGCTATGCGGGAGCAATTTTTGCTGATGCTTGCTTGAAGGGACTGAATGGAGTTCCGGATGTGGTGGAATGTTCGTTCGTGCAATCAACTGTCACCGAATTACCATTCTTTGCTTCCAAGGTGATTTGGCATGTCCTTAAGATGAGAGATGGGCTGTTATATTGGTTTTTGTCGAGGGTTGAGTGAGAGCATTATTCTAAATATGTCGGTGACATATTGTATGTGATTTGTAATTGCAGGTGAGGCTTGGAAAGAATGGAGTGGAGGAAGTTCTTGGGTTGGGCTCTCTCTCAGACTATGAGAAGGAAGGCTTAGAAAAGCTGAAGCCTGAGCTTCTATCATCTATTGAGAAGGGAATCAAGTTCGCTAACCAGTAATTAGTTCAATAATCCTAGGCTGGTGGTTATGACGTTCCTTCCATCATAAAAGCATTCATTTTTTTTAGCATCTTATTTTACATTTTGGGGTTACAAAGTGTTGTATTCATTGCTGGCAGCAGCACCGGCTTTTTTTCTGTTTGAATTAGAGTAGGCTTCACATAAACCAAAAAAGTTATCAATAATACCCCTGTGGGACATGATGGGACAAGATTTTATGGTAATCTAATATGCCGTTTTCAAGGATTTGTAGGCAAACTTGTTCTGTGCCGGGTATATCTTGTTAGTTGAGATTAGTTACTCTTTACATTTTGTTGCTTCTGATTTTGACTTTTTATGCGAGTATAATGTTCTTTTCACAAGGAATAAGAGTATTAATTAGGCTATTTAAATGATGGATTTGTCTTTAGTACTCTTTCGAGACTGTTTTCCGTGATGGATTAGCATACTAGTTTGTGTGTTTTCCATGGTATTCTGTTTGAGTGAAATTTTGCTACTGAGTGTTTGGAAATAGTATACTATTTTTTTTTTCCTACGTAAAGTCGTAACTGGAGTTTTTATGGAAAATTTTTCTATTTATTTGGTTTTGATAATATCATCTATCCTAATTTAATCAAAAGCAGGTCTCTTTCTTTCTAACGTTACTTCTTATATAAACACAATTTATTACTTTTGAAAGCCGTAAAATCATAGAATCCCGGAGGGAGAAACAATGGGAGGAAAGGAGAATTTTCAAAAAAAGAAATGACAGGGTAAAAGAAAACCGGTTTAAACGAACCCTTAATTCCAGTACTTATGGGATGTCTTGTTCGACAAACACCTTTTCGTTCTGCCATGCCAAGACAAATATTTTGTTCGGATAAACCTTAGTTTCTTTTGTCATTCTGTTCTAATTTCCCATTATCCTAACCTTGAATTGCTTCTTTTCTTTTTTTTTTTTGCATATATAGTTATAGATGTAATAGTTTCATGAACTTTTATTATGTTTTCAAATCATTCAAATCAATTGACATTAGATATTCATCTTTAATTTTTGTATTACCTTATCTTCAGTCTTGGATATCCTTTTAGAATCAAGGAGATTGGGAAGCGATTGATATTGGGTATTAAACTGAAAAACTGATAGATACAAATTGAAAGGGTTATAATATATCCATTCTTGATTTTTTTTTTTTTTATATTACTTGTACAGTACTCGTAACATACCACGTCATCCATGTACCAAGCCAATAGCATTATGACAAGTTTCATTTCAATCAATAGAAAAATAACATGGTGTAATTATTTATTTATTTAATAGTTAAATATTGAATAAAAACCGTAAATTCTAAAATATAAACTCTACATGCTAATTTATCAATCCTAGACTCTAAAATATATTAGGTAACGTGATTTTATTGGCTTGACACATGAATAACGTAGTGTCAGATGTATTCTATAATTTCTCATATTCTTTGAGAGTGAACAAGGCTGTAAAGGGTTAAGTATTGAATATTTTCTATGGGTGCCATGGTCACTTTGGTGTAAAACAAAGTAAACTTTGTGTTTTAGACCGTTGATTTAAATATAGAAAAATCTTACCCATTGATCTCTTTAAGTAATTTTAACCTATTACCCTTCCTACCAGTTCCTATTCAACCGCCCTCTTCTTCACCTTCTACACTTCGACGACTTCTTGCTCTACTTTCTCTGCCTCCCCTTCGTTTTTCCCTTGCTTATCCCTCCCTCCAATTACTTCCACTCAACTAAGCAGTCCCGGCCTTCTTCCTCTTCCTCCCCTTCCTCCATTTCTTTGCCGCCCTCTCTTCTTCTCCACCTCTTGCTTCCCAATTGTTTTTTATTCCTAGACCTAGACTCAATCGACGTTGACTGCAATTCGAGCCAGCGTCGGAAGGAAGCACGGCGAGTTCAGGTGAAGGACAACGTGTGGCTTTTCCGGCGATAGATAGCTACCTCTATTATTTTAATTTTTTTTTTTCAGTTATACATGAAATGAATTCTTTGAAATTGAATTTGAAGCTTGGATTTGAAATTTACTGGAATTTAGGATATAGGTGAAATAGATTTGAGATTTAGTTGTAATTTAGGGTTTTGAAATACATATATTGCTTTCCCCACATGCCCACGTATAATAGAGGAGATATGCTTATTTGAAGCTTAAAAGCATATAATCAACGTCATTTCTTAGTAGATGATGCCATACTTTACCTTTATTATTGTTTTATTAAAGATTCATTGTAGTTTGAAGAGTGTGTAGATCGGTGAGTAGACAAGAAGAGGACTAATTAAAAAAGGGAAGAAAGGAAAAGCCAACGAATTGATTATATTATAATGCTTCTTTTGTTGTTTTTGTTTCTGATATCCTTCAATTTTCAAACACTACAGCTATCAGAAAACTTCATTAAAATAAATTTTTATTTAGATTCAAGCATTTTGACCACTCATTATTCTACCCTATATAGGTTGTTCAAGTAGCTGTAACGGTTGCTCTTCAATCAAGTGGACAAAACTATGTAGTTGAGAGATTTCATTTTTGTAAGGACATATATTCTTCATTTGTTAGGGAAATTACTAAAATTTTAAAATCGATTTAGCTGTAAGTACTTTTTAGATGATCAGAACCCTTCTACTGAATTTCAACATTGTCTATTGTTGAATTAATATACGTTTCTTGCCTTAATTAATTGATCGTTAACCATCATAGATGTGGACAAAAAGTACCTCCTCACTCTATCAAACTTTGCTATAATGATATGTTTGTAGTTAGTTATTTTCAGAAAATTAATTAGTGTTTGTTTCTCTCTTCATAATTTACATGGTATTAGTTCATCATTAGTTGTGAATCACAAGTTGATAGTATTTAAGTATTAAGTTATCCATTGTTATATTGTCAGTCTTTGCAATTCTATTCTATCCATATGTACTTTATATTTTCTAACATAAATGAACAATGGATTTGCAATTATATTATCATGTTAATGGCTTTGACAATAGAAAATTTCAAAATTATATTTGAATTTTAGTTTTTGATTTTCATAGAAGGTGTACTAACTGCACTTTTTTTTCTTTATATTTGCAAATTCGGTGCCAAATTTATTACAGATAGCTTATGGATCTCAATTTTTTTATTTTTAGTTTCTTATTTAATAACATGTAATACCCTATATAGAAATATGAGAAACTGACTGTGAAAGAGTGATGAAACTTTCTTGCTATATTTTCCCATTTGTTAGGACTTCAATTCTCAATAACACTTAATTTTGTTGGCAAGATGTACGAAAAATAAATTGGATGAGATTAATAACGTATTTTTATTTTTGTTTGTTCTTAATTTTATTTGATAGAGTTGAATCGAAACTAATAATTTGTTGTTTTATTGCTCTGTCTGAAAGTTTTACTACACTCTGGTTATGATTGAATTTCTCATACATTCATCCTTGATCACATGGTAATACAGATTAATTCCAAATGTGATCAAATTTCCTGCTTGTCTATTTATCTCTTGTTAACATCTATGGTTCTACATGCTTTTATGGTCGATGCTACCATAATACACATCTGCATATTGGTTCTGATTTTCAGTTTTGACATGATTAGCTAAAGCTGTGATCAATACTATTTACAACAGTTGTTTATATATAATGGTATTAGCTCGTGATCATTTGAGATTCTGCTTTAGTTATAGGCTATAACAGTTTGTGACTCTGGTGGATGACCGTCTTTGCATGTAATTGGTTTTCATATCCAATAATGTAGCTGATCATATTATTCATCAAACCCATTTGAGTTTGAAAGAACAATTATCATAGCTTTAATTCCCCTGCAGAAAGTGCAACATAAATTATTGGTAATCTATGCGAAGCAGTTGCTTGAAAAGGTGTGGACGATTAGTGAAGGGTGGCACATTTTCCTTTATACATGGATGCTTGATTTTAACTGCATGTTATTTTTATGTGTAATCTACAGGCTACACTTCTGCTTTTTAACACTTTCATGAAAAATAACTGCCAGAACCGTTTCTTTTAGCAAACAACTTATGCACTATTGATATTCCCTTTTCTTTGTCTTACTTTTTACTTCGTTCTCATCCTAGACAAAATTTATGTACCAGTATATACACTGATAGGGTTATTCCCCTCAATGCAGATGCATTCTGTTGGAGTTGAACCTAATGTTGCATATACAACAGCTATCAAGGTATGAAACTTTTTTTTCCTTACTTTTGGATGGTAATCTTACTTTAAGCCTTTGGTTGCTATTGCGATTTCTAGTGTAAATTTATTGTGGTTTTTTGGTTCACAGGTTTGTGTGGACAGTTCAAACTTGGCTGGCATTTTCATTATTTGCGGAGATGAAAAGATGCCAAATAAAACTGAACTTAGTATTTAGGAGGTTCTTTTGCTTCATTCAACCATAGTGCTTGTACCAGAAAATTTCATGTTTTAGTTTACTTAAAGGTATCTCAAAATTGATAAACTGAAAGATGGGTTGCTAAGGTGTCTTTTTACAGTTCCTTTTCCGTGTTTTCACAACAGCTATAATAGGTAGCCTTGCTTTATTTAGTTGTGTTAAAGCATCACTTGTAATAATTTCAGTAGCTTAGAATTATTTTCTTGTGTCAAAGCATTACTTGTAATAATTTCAGTAGCTTAGCTTTATTTAATTGTGTTAAAGCATCACTTGTAATGTCATTGAAATTTTTTGCGTAGTATCTCCCTGCTCTAATGGAATGTTTCTTGTATTATTTAGAGGACTCAAAATATTAATTTATTATTGCAGGATGATCAGAGTTATAAGAATGTAAAGTTTAATGTGGTATTGATTCTAGCCGGGAGCTCTCTTCAATCTAAATTTAACCTTTATTTCTAAGATAAAATTTTACCACGCCTTTTGTTGGAACTTTGCAATTAGTTTGCCAACAATAAGTCAACAGGTTGGAAATGAAAATTTGTTTAGCGACCATGACGTTAGTTGATAATGCTGAATAGTTAGTTGACTAGTTAGCCACTATCTAGTTGCTAACTTCTAGCAAGAAGTGCGTTAGCTAAGCGCAAAAGTTGGTTCTTAATGTGATTCATTGACCATTTAGGGACAAAAACATGTGGTTGTTATTGTTGGAAATGCCCTAGTCCCAAGGCATTAGACCTTGTATTTGTATTATACATTTATTGGATTTATGTATTATACTCATTTAGTGTTATTAATAAAGGCATTAATTCATTTATTATATATCTTGTACAATATATTAAATGAAGTATCCAATGGACATATCCATATCCATGATGACGAGTGTCATGCACTTGACAGTAAGACCATGGATAGGGTAAACGATATGACCATAAGGACATCCGTAGTCTGTTCCAGTCATGGGAATGAATGGAACTAGAGACTATCATTAACCTGGTTGTATGGCGGTGTCTTACCGGTCATTGGACATGGGATGTCAACCAAGTTAATGGGTACATGTAAAAAGGGCATGGTACTGGATAGATCCACTAAACGAGAAATCCACATGGTATAGTATCACAAGTGATTCTCGTGTCGTACTTGTATGGATCCTTTGACCTGACCATATGATGGTATTGCATGTGAGGTTGCATACTTAGGGGTACGCCTAAAGGGCCTGTAATAGGGTGCCAAGTATGGGTACTTTCGGGGTATGTCACTTAGCATGGCAATGCTATGGATATGCAGAAGGAATTTGTCACGCAGTAGTCCACTGAGAAGATATCACCGGCCTCTTGATGAATGTGACTGATAAGAGTGTGGCCACACCCAAACAAGCTGGAACTTGTTTGTGAGCTTCAGTACATTCGGGATCAAGTTAATGTCCGGACATAAAAGAGGGTAATCAATCCATGCCTCTGTGTTGGACACCAATATCGATGACATGGGATATATAAGTTCAAACTACAGGGTTATGATAACAGTTAGACTACCATCTCCATCTTAATTGGGGGTTGCAGTGGCTTGCTAAAGCCCAACTGCAGTCTGTGGGCCACAGGCCCACTGCCAACATAAAGATGGGCCCACGGGATCGTACACATTGAGCAACTGAACACTGACTTAAGGAATCACATGTATACTTGGAGTATACACTCTGGAGAAAGAGGAACATATATTAATTATATTATAAAGATCAATTGGATTGATCATAATAATAAAATTAATATTTGATTGGCTTCCTCATAATTGATTGGATTAATTATGAGATTATTTCCTGGATGGAAATATTCATATGTATAGGTTTACATATGAATTTATTTTGTGAAGATCTAATTTTAATTTAATGGATTAAATTAATTAGTCAAACCAATTTTAATTTGAATGTAAATAATATGTTACTTGGTGTAATATATTAAATACATGGGTAAATTAAAGTTGGGCTTGAAATTAATTTAAACCCGACTAATTAAAATAGGTTTGGGCCTGAAATAAAAGATGGAAACCCACACAAAAGGAAAAGTTAATTGGGCCGAAATTCTCCTTGAGAATTTCGGCCACTTAGGGTTAAAACAACCCTAGGATTTTCGGCCTAGGAAAACACATCACTGTGTGGCCAAAATTCCCCTCCCTTCCTCTCCAAAGTTTTGTGTTTTCCGACGCTAGCACGGGTGGTGTTTGTAAGGCGTTCGTGTACGTGAACGAGGAGGGATTCTAGTTTGATTCATACAGTCTGCATTCATCTCTTGTAGAGATAATCCAGGTAAGAGATTTATCTCTTGTTATTAAATTTTTGTTTTTACAATTTCCATCTCAATTGCTCCTGTGCACGGATTTGAGGAAATCACAGCGTTCTTCCGATTTAATCGGGTGATTTCCGGTGATAAATCCCAACAGTTATTGTAGTGTTTTTTTTGTAGTACACATAAAACCGTTAAATTTAATAACATATATGTGATGCTAATCATACTTTACATGAAGTAATAATTAATTCTCATAATATTATTAAATAGTAGAACAATCATTTACTTTATGAAAAAAATACGGGAACTATGAAATGATTTATTTAATATTATTTTACAAAGTCAATAAAGTTAACTTTAAAATTTAAACTAATAAGGATTAATAAATTAATTTCACTTCTTCGGAAAAAATAAATTTGAATTTGAATCAAATCATTTTATAATATGATTTATGAAAAAAATAAAAACTTCACAAAAAATATTTTAACTTTATGAAAAAATAACAATTCAGTAATATTTTTTCCTTTACGTAAGACCTTTCAAATTTTACAAAATCTATGTAATTCTAAACATACTTTACGTGAGTAATATTCAATTCTTGTAATATTATTACTTAGCAGAAAAAATCATCAACTTCACAAAAAAATAATTGATGAGGTATGTAGGCTCCAAGTATGATGATTTGGAACAATAACAGTGTCTTGTTAGTCTCTTGTTGAAACTTTGAGGCTTAAATTAGTTCATGACAATATTAAGAGGATGATTAATGATAAAGTGATAGAGAGAGTATTACATTATCACTTACCACTAGTAGAATTGAGGATTGTGCCTTATATTCCTTATTTATGGCAAGAAAAGCTAATGTACTCTTTGTTCAACTGTTAGGCACTAGATGATGGAGGTACACACGTGTTCATCCAATCCATACTATGAGTCTCTTCACATCACTAATGGAAACTATGAAAAATTATTTATTTTTAATTTTATTATATAAAATCAATAAATTTAGCTCCAAAATTTAAACTGTTGATTTGAATAAAAATAATTCCACCTCCTAGTAAAAAAATCAATTTGAATTTGAATTATGTGATTATGAAAATAAGAAATACTTTTAATTGTACAAAAATATAATAATTTAATAATGTTTTTTTATATAAAGATAAAAAAAAATCAATATGGTACAAAACATAGTAGAAAAATTGGGTTTCACGTAAAACCTTTAAATTATACGGAAACTATGTAATACTAGACAAATTTTACATGAAATGATACCTAATTCTCGTAATATTATTACTTTACAAAAAATACTTTAATTTTGTGAAAAATGATATGGAAACTGCTGAAATATGAAAGAATAAATATTTCATGAGAAATATTAAAATTTTACGAAAATATAGCAATCCATTAATACTTTTTCGTGTAAAGATGAAAAATTCGGCATATTGCAAAAAACAGTAGAAAAATTAGGTTTTTGCGTAAAATTTTTAAATTCTACAGAAACCATGTAATATTAGACATATTTTAGGTAAAGTGATAACTAATTCTCGTAATATTATTATTTTACAAAAATTCTTTAATTTCACAAAAAATAATACGAAAACTGCTGAAATATGAAAGAATAGACTGAAATATGAAAGAATAGATACTTCGTAAGAAATATTATAATTTTACGAAAATATAATATTCCACTAATACTTTTTTGCACAAAGATGAAAAATTCTGCATATTGTAAAAAACAGTAGAAAAATTGGGTTTCACGTAAAAATCTTTAAATTCTATGGAAAACATGTAGTGCTAGACATATTTGATGTGAAATGATACCCAACTCTCATAATATTATTATTTTAAAAAACATTTTTTAAATTCGCAAAAAATGATATGAAAACTGCTGAAATATGAAGAACAAATACTTCGCGAGAAATATTATGATTTTACGAAAATATAGTATTCCAATAATACTTTTTCGTATAAAGATGAAAAATCTCACATATTGTAAAAAACAGTAGAAAAATTGGGTTTCGGGTAGAATTTTTTAATTCTTCGAAAACCATGTACTGCTACACTTATTTTACGTGAAGTGATGCCTAATTCTCGCAGTATTATTACTGTACAAAAAATTCTTTAATTTCACAAAATATGATACGAAAACTACTGAAATATGAAAGAATGGAAACTTCGCGAGAAATATTATAATTTTACAGACTTATAATATTCTAGTAATACTTTTTTGTATAATAATGAAAAATTCAGCATATTACAAAAAACTGTAGAAAAATTTGGTTTCACGTAAAACCTTTAAATTCTACCGAAACCATGTAATGCTAGGCATATTTTACGTGAAATGAAACCCAATTCTTGTAATATAATTATTTTACAAAAAAAACTTTAATTTCACGAAAAATGATATGGAAACTACGAAAATATATTCGGGAGAAATATTTAATTTGTACAAGAATATAATAATTGAGTAGTTGTTTTTCGTATAGAAATGAAAAAATTCAGCATATTACAAAAAAATAGTATGTAAATTTGGGTTTCACATAAAACCTTTAAATTCTACGGAAACCATGCAATGCTAGGTATATTTTACGTGAAATGAAACCCAATTCTTGTAATATAATTACTTTACAAAAAAAAAACTTTAATTTTGCGAAAAATGATATGTAAACTACTAAAATATATTCGCGAGAATTGGGTAGTAGTTTTCCGTATGAAGATGAAAAAATTTAGCATATTACAAAAAAAGTAGAAAAATTGGGGTTCACGCATGTTAGGCATATTTTATGTAAAATGACACCCAATTCTCATAATATTACTACGTTACAAAACAAAAAAATACTTTAATTTTGAGAAATATGAGATGGAAACTACACAAATATATTTACGGGAAATATTTAATTTGTACAAGAATATAATAATTGGGTAGTAGTTTTCCGTATACAGATGAAAAAATTCCGCAGATTACAAAAAAAGTAGAAAAATTGGGTTTCATGTAAAACTTTTAAATTCTACGGAAACCCTACAATGCTAGGTATAGTTTATGTAAAATGAAACTCAATTCTTGTAATATTACTAATTTACAAAAACAAAACTTTAATTTCGCTAAAAATGATCTGGAAACTACTGAGATATATTCGCGAGAAATATTTATATTGTATGAGAATATAATAATTGAGTAGTTGTTTTCCGTATAGAGATGAAAAATTTCGCATATTACAAAAAACAATAGAAAATTTAGGTTTTAGGTAAAACCTTTAAATTCTATGGCAACCATACAATGCTAGGTATATTTTACGTGAAATGAAACGAAATTCTTGTAATATAATTACTTTACAAAAAAAACTTTAATTTTGCGAAAAATGATATGAAAACTACTAAAATATATTCGCGAGAAATATTTAATTTGTACAAGAATATCATAATTAAGTAGTTTTTCGTATAGAGTTGAAAAATTCCGCATATTACAAAAAAATAAAAGATAAAAAATTTGGGTTTCACGTAAAACCTTTAAATTTTACGGAAACCTTATAATGCTAGGCATATTTTATGTAAAATGAAACCCAATTCTTGTAATATTACTAATTTACAAAAAAAAAAAAAAAAAAAAAAAAAAAACTTTAATTTCACAAAAAATGATCTGGAAACTACTGAGATATATTCGCGAGAAATATTTATATTGTACGAGAATATAATAATTGAGTAGTTTTTTTCCGTATAGAGATGAAAAATTCCGCATATTAACAAAAACAGTAGAAAAATTAGGTTTCACGGAAAACCTTTAAATTCTACGGAAACTATGCAATGCTAGGCATATTTTATGTGAAATGAAACCCAATTATTGTAATATAATTACTTTACAAAAAAAAACTTTAATTTCACGAAAAATGATATGGAAACTACTAAAATATATTCGCGATAACTATTTAATTTGTACAAAAATATAATAATTGAGTAGTTGTGTTTTGTATAGAGATGAAAATTCCGCAAATTACAAAAAACAGTAGAAAAATTGGGTTTCACATGAAACCTTTAAATTCTATAGAAACCTTACAATGCTAGGCATATTTTATGTAAAATGAAAACCAATTCTTGTAATATTACTACTGTACGAAAAAAAACTTTAATTTCGTGAAAAATGATCTTGAAACTTCTGAAATATATTCACGAGAAATATTTAATTTGTACAAGAATATAATAATTGAGTAGTTGTTTTTCGTATAGAGATGAAAAATTCCGCATATTAAAAAAAAAAGTAAAAAAATTGGTTTTCACGTAAAATCTTTAAATTTTATAGAAACTTTGCAATGCTAGGCATATTTTATGTAAAATGAAACCCAATTCTCGTAATATTACTGCTTCACAAAAAAAAAAAAAAAAAAAAAACTTTAATTTCGCGAAATATGATATGGAAACTACACAAATATATTTACGGGAAACATTTAATTTGTACAAGAATATAATAATTGGATACTAGTTTTCCGTATAAAGATGAAAAAATTCCGCATATTACGAAAAACAGTAGAAAAATTAGGTTTCACGTAAAACTTTTAAATTCTACGAAAACCTTGCAATGCTAGGCATATTTTACGTGATGTGATATCCAATTTTCGTAATATTACTACTTTACAGAAAACTCTTTAATTTTGCGAAAAATGATATGAAAACTATTGAGATATATTTATTTTCATTTTATTTACGTAAAATGATTATAATGCATAGTTTTAGTTTGTATTAATGATAAAATTGAAGCCTACTAAATTATCTAAAAATACAAGATATATTTTAAATTGGATAAAATTCTTTTTACTAATAATTAAATAAAAATTAATTAAGTTAAAAAAAATTTAATAATATTACAAAAATTTGTAAAGGTTTTGAAATTTTTACGCAGTTAGGAATGACTTTTGTAACATGGATGGGTGCATGGAAACTATATACTATCTTCGGTAATTTTAACATTTTCTTTAACCTGTTGGTAACCTGCAATAACAGATCAACTTTTTATAATTTATTAATTTTTAATTTTAAACTATTGATGTGTCAAAATCCTATTGATTAATAAAAACAAAATATAGTTACTTTGTTCTTCAACAAAGTAACCATAGAATTTACCTTTTCTATGAATAAACAAACTATTTCAACCGCACCGCATCATATTGTTGACTCACTGCAACATTTTTTGGTTAATAAAAAAAAAAAAATTACTATCAAAATACACAAACAATACGACACAAATAAAAGAATAGATACTTATGACACTGTTATTTACAAATATTTATAAACTTTAATTATTAATTATTTATTTATATTGGTTTTACTAACATTGTTATAAACAATTCTATATGTGGAAGTCTAATTTTTCCAGCTGATTTAAACTATTAATTTTTCTAAATCTATTATACACTTATTAGACACTAATTATCAATATGTTCCCAGAAACTATAGCATTCATAGAACAATTTTATACTTCCAGTCTCTATTTTTTCAATTGACTCATTCGACTATTTTTGAAAATCCTATTCGCACTTACTGGCTACTTTCAAGTAAACAAATATGGTCCCCAGAAAATTATTGCAAGCCATAAATTTTGTTTTCATAACAGAAAAATTGAACTTCATACATTGGAAAATTTCAACTTGTAGTCAATTAAGAATTACTTACAAAATTACTGAATGAAGCATCATCACAAAGGAACCACAGTGAATTAACAATTGGATCCCAAAAAAAAAAAAAAAAAATGCTATTCAGTATTTTCACCTGACTAGTAACTGCTAATGAAATTTCATAATGCACAGTTGGGATGCTGATTCCCATGTTACAAAAATGTGGCAATATGCTTTCAAGTACATCCCGAGTAGAAGACACAAAAGTTCAAAAATGGGAAGATCAAACAGGATCAACAGTTACTCACACCGCAGTCGAGAACAGATACGAGATGCCAAGAATTGTCAGGTGCAGGAGGACTGGTTAATTTACATCTAAGTAAATGGCTGCAATAAAAACTGGCACATCTCATTTACAAGTACTGAAAAAAAACTTGTTTCAAAAGAAGAAAACAATATAATATACACTACGAATCAATCTTTCTACAAAGACAGGGTAAGTTTGATTACTTTAAAGCACACCATTTGGATACTATTGCAGTAATTAAATGAAATTCTAGATAACTCAGCAGACACAAATCGCTAAATCCAGAAAGGCAAAATAACCACAAATCATCTGTTGAATTTTCAGCCAAGTTCTTTACTGGTATAAATTTTATCTTTACTCGAAGTTTTGACTTCTGGTGTTGCAAAAACTTCAGCATCCTCCGTAAGTATGAATCATCTCTTCCGACACAAAGTCAATAACGGACCATGCATTTTCAACTTTGGATGATAGTGAATCGTGCAATTCAGTTTCATGTAATTTAATTTGATGTCAATTGTTAAAACCTATCACAGTTGTTGAAAAATTGTAATCCGAACAAGTATTTCATCTAAAATAGCACCACTATGAGGCACAGTACGGCCCAAATATTTCATCCTTGATTTTAGTTAGTTAAAGTTTGGATTGTAGCAATAATTAAAATTAACTTCGACTTTCCAAAAATTGAAGTTTTTATTAATGGTAGAGTATAAATTCTAGTTTTCATGTTTACCTAAACAATCAGTACGACCACATTCTATGACTTATGCAGCAATGCGTAATTTTATAACACTTCAATAAGAGTCTTACTAGAAACCTTACTACATTATACAAATAGTAAATGAATAAACACCAAAACCCTAAGGGTATACAGATGATTTAACAGTCTGTCAGCCCTGGTTTCCTTTTAGAATTTGAAAAATTAGTTGCTACCACGAAGGTTTTGAGTTCAGGTGCTCAATAAATTGCTTAATAGGGAACTTGGTCAAACAGAAAGAAATGCACAATTAGTACTTTCATTGGAAAAAGAACATAGATATATGCAACTGTTGGGAAAAATCAGCAACATGATGAATGAAAAGCTTATGGACAATCATGGCCATTGGTTAATGATTACCTAATTCTATAATATTAAGAACTAAGCTATAGGCCCCATTAGTCTGTTAAAGTGATGCGCATTTGTTTACAGCATTCATCTTGCTACATGAGTGTTTCATCTCAAGAAATAGGCAGAGCAATAGCAGTACCTTTTCCAGTTAGTAATTCCACCCCGATTAAAAATCGGAAGAAACAGACATTACACAATCAGAACACCTAACCATAACCTTACAACCACCAATATACTTTATTAGAAATTATTGAATGAGAGATTCATTTCAGGGGAGAGTCGGCTATTCTATAACTCAACTGAATGTTGTAAAGTTCAAGGAGAGAAACAAGAGACATACTGAAATAAAAAAAAAACTAAGAACAGTGTTCCCTACCTTAACAGAATATACCAACTCCTGTTATCGACCTGTATCTGAACAATATCCCGAGGAACTACTATCGGAATCTGCAAATGCAAAATCATAACAAATTAAAAATCTATTTATTTTCATAATAATAATTGATATGCACTAAAAATCTTTTCATGGTACCATAAATCACAAGGAAAATGTCTCAATTACCACTAGAAGAAGATCCAGACCCACCACTAGAGCTGCCTGAACTACATGATCTGTTTACATTATCTTGTTCGTCTCGAACTATTGGAGATCTCCTAACAATCTTTTCAGCTGTTTTCATAAGAAAATGGAATTTAAATATCAGTGCATACAAATTGAAAACATTAGACACCCAACAAGTAAGCCAGAACAAAAATCAGCATGCATCCTAGTTTGAAGAGATTACCAGCATCAGATTCTTCTAGTGCCTGGGCAGCAGTAGATGTCAGATTCTGCATGGACAATTACTTGAACAATGAGTGAAACATGAAAACTTTCCACATGGCAAACATTGATCTACATAACAATTCAAAGCCTTACAGTCTCCTGGATATTATGACCCACTTCTTCCCTTCTTTGGAGCACAGGTTCGCCTTCTCTCATGTTCTTGCCTGAATCCTTCATGTGATTGCTCACAAGTCTATCAAGTTCCCATAATGTTTCAGAATCAAAACTATCAATGTCCACCTCAATTTCATCTTCTTGTTGGCAAAGCCCAGGGTTCCTCTTCTTTATAATCTGGACAACACTATCCAGTTTCTCCGAGGGCAAACTCTGTAGGTTAGCACTTAATATCTGCTTCTCTTTGAAAGTCATCTCCCTCCTTTGAGGCTCCTTTTCCTTGGGCTTCTTCAACAACTCTGTCTTACCCTCATCCGTCACAATTTCCGAACATTTCATGTCTGAACCGACTGGCTTGGCCTTTGTCACAACTCCTGCTCTATCCAATATCCTCGTCTCTGAGGGCTTTTTTAGAGGAGCAGCAGCAGAGCTAGGGGTGAGAGAAGGAGCAGGAGGAGCTGGATTTCTCTTTGAAGTCAGAGGTTTCACACTTGTATCATCCCTCTCATTGTAGTCAGACTCAACCTTAAGAACAGCCCAGTGCTCCTCAAACAACTTCAGCAGTACATCAGCCATAATATGTACATCCTGCCCTTTCTCATTATATGTCTTGGCATTATTAAATGTCAGCCTCACGTCTTCAGCAAATCGTTTAGGTGACTTATACCAATTCTTTTTCAACCTACTATTTACTGTTCCCAAATCCATCGGATGCTTGATAATTGTATGATAATCGTGCAAATTCAATTTCTTCACATCCACAGGTTTATTGAACACCCATCCATACTGATGTTTCATCAACTTCTCCAACAAAAACCCACACTTTTTAATCATCTCCCGACTATTTCTGTCCATCTCTGATTCCTTCTCCATTACTTTCCCCAGAGTACCTTTCTTCCCTCCACTGCCTGGCTTCCACTTCTTATTATCTGAATTAGAAACTTTTTCCTTCCCAATCCCAGACTCATGATTCTTTTGATGCTGATTAACCTTCGGGGTTTTCTTCACTTTATCCACCTTCTCACCAACGCTACCATGATCATAATGGTTACTGTTACCATCTACTGATCTAGTTTTAGCTAACCCCTGCAAGGGCCGGGAATCGGTGGGTCCCACATAACTGACCTCAGAATTAACCCTAGCAAGTGTTCCAACTCTGTTACTACAGCTACCAGCAACACTATTCATTAACCCAGTAACATTATAGTGAAATTCTGTAGCTTCAAGTTTACTTTTTAAGCTCCTAACTCGATCAAGTTCACTCACTAGCTTTCTCTTCAGCTCCCTAATCACTGATTTGGATCCAGTATTTAAGCTAATTCTAACCTTATTATCAAATTGAACGTACCCTGGTAGTGAATTATCGGTCACATTGCGGGAGTTATGTGGAGGGACCGGTTGCACGCGGTTAAGACTCGTAGAATCGTCGGAAGCCACTGTGTCAAAGGCCTTAGGCGACGGCTGCGGGGAATTGTTTTCGCCGGTCGAGAACTGCTGCAACTGAGGGGTATCCCTGGAATTATGGGATTTGTTCAGGATTTTTCTGGCATACAAATTCTTGCTGCTGCTATTAGCATCAACCCACCTTTTCTGTTTCTCTCGTGGTCCTGTAGCCATTCATGAATTTAAATACCAAAATCCAAAACCCTAACTGGAAGGATACAGCTTCAAATGGTGGACTTTTGCTGCAATGATTACTTATTCACTAGTATATTAAGAAGCGTAAGGAAGATTGAAATTAGAGATTTAATAGTGATTAGGGTTTAGGGGGGAAGGGGAAAAAAGGTAGGGTTTTTGGTGAGAAGAAGCAAGAGCTACGAAGATTCAATTAGGGTTTTTTATTTTGTTAATTAATTAATTTTCCTGAACAGAGAAACGGAGAGAGCGAGGGGAGATTCAACTCAGGGACGGATGAGATGAGAATGCCGCCGACACGTCAGCTGGAACCCACAAGTTTCTCAAAAAATTCCTTCTTTTAAATATAAAAAATTAAAATGATAGAATGGGAAATAATGTAAAGTTGTAAACAAAGGAAATTGTTGATGCAAAATTAACCGGAATGTTTAAAAGTCAAATACTAGTGTGATTAAACAAAAGGGTTTAAAATTCACTTGGTGATGTTGTCATTCTTTTGTTTTCAATTCAGTTATTGATTCGATTAGACCTTTTTATCCGAACACCAAAATAAAAAAAGCGTTGATTGTCCTAATTAGATATTTCAATGTCCAAGCCAGTATGATTTTTAGAAAAATGATAAACTAAAAGAGCCGAGAATGTGTCAATTAGACTTGAGGACCAACCTCTTTATATCGACTTATGTAACTTATGATATCATTGAAACAATGACAGTTTCTTAGGAGTTATATTCTCACTTAGAATATAACTCTCTTACATAGGTACACATTTTGAAATTAATCTCTTGATTAGACAAGAATTTATCGAAAGATCTTATCCTCCTATTTGAGAGCAAAGCGCATTCTCCAGCTTCTCTAAGGACTAATAGCCGAAAGATGGAACCTACGTCTGTCTCAATGTGGAAACCAAACCTACATCTGGTTTGAATGCTTAAGACCCATATTGAGGCTCGTTTTGATGCTAGGTAAGACCAATACCTCAAAAATATTTGGTCCCCGTATAAGAAGCTCTCATGAGTTCAAATAAGCCTTTTAAGATGTAATAGTAATACTAAACAATTGTCAGTTTTGAATAATGCATCCCATAAGATTTTCAACATATGGCAACCACTCTAGTACTGTTGGGATTTTTCACCGGAAATCACCCGATAAAAGCAGAAGAACGCGGTAATTTCCTCAAATCGTTGCCTAGGAGCAATTGCTATGAAATTCTAAAATCAAAATTTAACTAGAAGTGAATCAATTCTTACCAGGAATATCTCTTCTAAAGATGGCTGCTGAAATCAAACTAGATTCTCTCCGCATTCACGTACACGAACGGCTAACGAACACGACCCGTGCTAGCGATGGAATCAGAGGTTTGAGAGAGGATAGGGGCTGCAATTTTCGGTTGGAAATTTACATATGTTGGCCGAATTCTCTAGGTCACCATTTGACCTAGATGGTTGAAATTTTTCACAAAAAATTTCGGCCCAATCCGTCTAAATTCTACCCGGGCCTTTCTCCTTTTCAAGCCCAGTTCAATTTTAATTCTTTTGGTCCAATTGATTATCAAACTTAATTTTATTTAACATGTATTCTAACATATTATACCATATAATATGTTCTATACATTTAAATTAAAATTAATTTGATAAATTAATTTTACCATGGAATTAAATTTGACAAACGTAAAACTAAGATACATGTAAACCTATACGTGTGAAATATTTTTACCTAGGAAATAATCTCATATGTTAATTTAATTAATTATGAGAAGGCCAATGCAAATATTAATTTTATTATTATGATCAATCCAATTGATCTTTATAATATAATTAATATAATCCTCTCTCTCCGGGTGTGTATACTTCAAGTATACAAGCGATCCCTTAAGTCCGTGTTCAGACGTTCAATGTGTACGATCCTTTGGGCCCATCTTTATATTGGCAGTGGGCCTATGGCCCACAAAGTGCAGGTGGGCTCTAGCAAGCCACTACAGTCCCCAATTAAGATGGAGATGGCAGTCCAACTGAAATCATAACCATGTAGTTTAAACTTGTATATCCTATGTCATTGATATCGGTGTCTAACACAGAGGCATGGATTGATCACCCTCTTTTGTGTCCAGACATTTACTTGATCCCGAATGTACTGATGCTCACAAATAAGTTCCAACTTGTTTGGGTGTGGCTACACTCTTATTAGTCACATTCATCAAGAGGCCGGTGATATCTTCTCAGTGGATTACTAAGTGACATATCCCTTCTGCATATCTATAGTACTGCGATGCTCAGAGACATACCCGAACGTACCCATACTTGGCACCCTTTTACAGGCCCTTTAGGCATACACCAAAGTATGTGACTTTGCATCCAGCACTGTCATATGGTCAGGTCAAAGGATCCATACAAGTATTACACGAGAATCACTTGTGATACTTTACCATGTGGATTTCTCGTTAAGTGGATATATCCAGTACCATGCCTTTTTTGCATGTACCCATTAACTTGGCTGACATTCCATGTCCAATGGCCGGTAAGACACCGCCATACAACCAGGTTAATGATAGTCTCTAGTTCCATTCATTCCCATGACTGGAACAGACTACGGATCTATTTGTGGTCATATTGTTTCCCCTATCCATGGTTTTACTTCCAAGTGCATGACACTTGTTAACATGGATATGGATATGTCCATTGGATACTTCATTTAAAATACAGCACAAGATATATAATAAATGAATTAATGCCTTTATTAATGACACAATGTATGTATAATACAAGAATCTAATAAATGTACAATACAAATACGAGGTCCAATGCCTCGGGACTAGGACATATCCAACAAGTACGATGCATTGAATTGTCTTAAGAAGCATACAAAGGCTTCCTAATCATCATTTTTACCTTTATCCTTGCAAAAATAATCTCTCATGTTTGTCGCACTTGTGCTTAAGAGGTTTTTACAATTCTTGCATTTACCTCTCTCGTCTTTTCCAACAAAAAAAAAAAGTTAAGTTCTTCTTTACTGTTTTAGCAAATCATTTTCTTTTGGTAACTTACATTTCTGCACATCTCTCGGTACACTCAAGTTTCCCATTTGCCTGCATAGACACCTATCCTGCCATACTTTCTCCATGCCCTGACATGTCGTGCATACCGACATTTCCTGGTGGTGATGTTCCCTAAGACATAAAATTCTATTGAGAAATGTGAGTTCGCCGAGGAAGTAAATTGATTTGTATGTTATATCATCGGTGTCGCTTGTTGCACCATTGGTATGACCTGCTGCACAACGAGAGTAGCTATCGTCGGTAGATACGTCGTTGTTGGTGGAATACAATCTTGGGAAGTCCAAACTTCGACTGAGAACTAAGAAAGGACTCTCCTAATATTGCCCCTCCAAAGATCCATTGCACATGATCGCTTCAAGGGGCATATTGTCCCTCATTAAAGACCATAAGGCTGTGGTTACTCTATTGCCTAAAAACATAAAGGTTGTCTGCAATTGGCCAAATAAATTTTGGATTTTGTTGGAATATGTTGACCCCATTGCAACCATCACTCTGCTAATGAAAAAGTCATGGGTTCCTGTGACGACATTAGTCATTGTGCATGGTCTCATTACTGCTGAGATTATCGTATTATCGACTGAGACTAAGAAGGAGGTGGTTACAACCATAGTACTTATTGATATTATCTGAAGGTTGTTGTGCATGATATGTTCTTTAAAAATAGCCAATGCATCTTATCGCCTATCAAGTGATATAATGAGTAAGAGATCATTCACCACGAGGACTAATATTAAATACATAACCTAATTGAATTCTATGCTAATTAGATAAAATCAACTAAGAGATTGTGGTGATTAAAAATAAAGTTTTAATAAAAGAAATGGAAGCAAGAAAATAATAATAAGCACTTAAAAATATGATGATGAAATTCAATAATAATAGTAACTATAGATTTTAGATTCACTTAGCTAATTTCCTAGTAAATATCCCAATTATACAATTCAAATTCAATGATTCACTTATGAGTCGTTTTGTATGTGATGGGGATGGGGATAGAGATAGAGATAAGAGTCAGGATAAGAATAGGAATAAAAGATTGGAATTGCGATAGAAATAAAGATTGGGATTGAGATAAAGATAATATAAGATTTGTTTGGTATATTAGACAAGGATAGGGATAAAAAACAATATATTTTACTGTATTACCCCTAACCAATGTCAAAAATAATAAAGAATTGTGGGATATATGTGTCTTTAAAATTATTGTGTTTGATAAATGGGTAAATTCTTACAAATAAAACTTATCCCAATTCTTATAACAAGGGGGAGGTGAGATAAATTTGGTGGGATGAGGTAGGATAGGGATTTCTTATTTCATCCCCTTACCTCTTACCAAAAATACGAGATAAGAAGGGAGTTGAGATAAAAAAATTCCTTACCCATCTCTTATCCCACGTACCAAACGTACTCTTAGAATTACCATTTTCCTTAAATAAACTAATATTTTTTATTCAGATTAATAGTTTTAATTCTTTCTCTAATTGTTTAAACTTTTTCCATTTAGATAGTTAGAGTACAATAGGAAAAATTCATTTAACCATGCTAATCTTGTTCCATTTAATGGGCCATTTAGGAGGGCTTTCCCAACTGGGAAAGCAGCTTTCAAAGAAAAAAGTCCTAAAAGCCCATGTTATGGGTGTTTGGTAAAAATAGAAATGGGAAAGCTATTTGGGCAAAAAGCCCATTTATTTCCTTTCCACCAAAGCCACAATAAGTCTAGTTATGTAGTTCCTTGAGTTATCAATTTGGCCTAAATAATTAAACCAATACCAAATTGAAGTTAGTCCCAAACAATAAACATTAAGCAAACCACGATTTTAACCTATTTTTGTCTAAATGCGGAAACGAAACCTTATATTTAGTTCCAATGCTTAAAACTCTTTTAAGCTATAAAAATATTGGGTTGCTGCATCATTTTCTCAGTCATGTATTATTCCTGAGGTTGTCAATTAGGTGGCGGAGGCCCGTCTCCGATAGGAGCCCACTCGGACGGGTAATCCCCGATTAAAATCCCGCGGGACGAGGACAGGGACAAGTTTGTCCCCGTTTCTTAATCTGCTGGTGTGCCATAGTCCAAATAGTATTGGTTATTATATTGTATTATACTTTATATTTGGATATTTTGTATTATACATTTTGTGTTAAAATAAAGGCATGAATCTATTTATTCATATCTTGTGCTATTTGTAAATAGAGCATCCAATGATTATAACCATACTAAAGTGAACCAATATAGTCCGTTAGATTATGAGACCTTTTAGTAGAGTTAAATTTATAATCATAAAGATATTCTTAGTCTATTCTAATCATGGGAATGAATAGAACCAAAGACTAGCATATCCTTGACTGGATCCCTCCTTGAGGCTTATGATCAGTTCATCATGAACTATCACATACAGGGCATGGACAAGACTGTGGCTAAGCTACATGGAATGCTCAAGCTTGCTGAACAATCTGTAAAAAAGACTCCAACGGTGTTGCTAGTAGAACAAGGGGAACACCTTTATTGTGATGGGCAAAGGCAAGGCTAAAGCTAAAGCCAAGGCCAAGAAGGCCAAGGCTAAGGAGGCTAAGCAAGGGCCCAAGCCCAAGGCTGCTCCCGAGGATGTGTGCTTCGAATGCAAGCAGAAAGGACATTGGAAAAAGACATGTCCAAGGCTCGTGGGAGAGCAAGTGAATAACCAGGGTAGTTCTTTAGGTATATATGTTATTGACGTTAACCTTACTGTTTCAACATCTTGGTTGTTGGACACTGGATATGGTTCTCACATTTGTTGGAATGTGCAGGGACTAAGAAATAGGAGGTTATTGGGATCCGGAGAAGTAGATCTTCGAGTCAGGAATGGCGCTAAGGTTGTTGCCATCGAGATTGGAGACTTCTACTTGGAGATGCCCACTAGATTGGTTTTGATTTTGAAAGATTGTTATTTTGTACCTGCCATGTGCAGGAATATTATTTCAGTTTCTATCTTGGATATTTCTGGATTTGTTTTCAATATTGGTTTTAGAAAGATTGATATTGTGAAAGACAATATTATTTATGGAAATGCTTTTCTAAATAATGGTTTATATATCCTAGACTTAAATCAAAACAATCCAATCTATAACATAAACACTAAAAGGGTTAAGCCCAATGAACTTAATCCTGGTTACTTCTGGCACTGTCGTTTGGGCCACATAAATGAGAAGCGCATAGTTAGACTTCATAAAAGTGGAGTGCTAGGGTTATTTGACTTGGAGTCTTATAACACATGTGAATCTTGTTTAAGGGACAAAATGACAAAGGCGCCTTTCAACAAGAAAGTTGAGAAGGCCAAGGGCTTGTTGAAGCTAATACACTCGGATGTGTGTGGGCCCATGAGCACTAGTGCTAAAAATGGTTTTCACTACTTTGTTACTTTCACAGACGACTTCAGCAGATATGACTATATCTATCTGATGAAGAACAAGTCTGTTACCCTTGATAGGTTCAAGGAGTACAAGAATGAAGTGGAGAACCAACTAGGCAAGAATATTAAGGCACTTCGATCTGACCGAGGTGGCTAGTATATGGGCCTAGAGTTCGATTCATTCTTGAGAGCATATGGGATAATCTCACAGCTCACTCCTCCTGGAACACCAATGGAATGGAGTGTCCGAAAGGAGGAATTGGACCTTGTTGGACATGGTCCGCTTGATGATGAGTCAAACCACTCTTCCAACATCCTTCTGGGGATATGCAATAGAGACAGCTATATTCACACTTAACCGTACATCGAGTAAGGCAATTGAAAAGACGCTATATGAAATATGGATGGGCAAAGAGCCCAACGTCTCTTTCATACGGATTTGGGGTTGTGAGGCCCATGTCAAGAAATTGACAAGTGGCAAGCTAGACTCCATAACAGAAAAGTGCCTGTTTATGGGTTACCCCAAGGAAACAAGGGGATATTACTTCTACAACCCTGCTGAGAACAAGGTGTTCATAACACGAAAGGATGTCTTTCTTGAAAAAGATTTCATCTCCAAGAAAGACAGTGGGAGCAATATTGAGCTAAGAGAAGTTCAAGATCCACAAGCACCTATATAGGATAGCTCAGAGATCGAACCAGAACCTCAAGCAATTGAGGTATCTGAACTGATCACACAGGACCTTAGAAGGTCTGGTAGGGTCCGTCATCAACTCGAGAGCTATGGGTTTCTCATAACCGATGATGGGAATCTTCTAGTCTTGGACCAAGAAGAACCCAAGACCTAGCAAGAGGCTATTGAAAGCCCACAGTCAGCTAACTGGCGTAAAGCCATGGAAGCTGAGATACAATCGATGTATGATAACCAAATTTGGAATTTGGTTGATCCACCTCTGGGTGCTAAGGTAATCGGTTGCAAGTGGTGTTTCAAGTTAAAGGCCGACAACACCTTCAAAGGGCGATTGGTGGCGAAGGGTTTCAGACAAGTCCAGGGAATTGACTATGATGAAACCTTCTCACCAGTTGCAATGCTCAAATCCATTAGGATACTACTTGCCATAGCTGCGTGGTACAATTATGAGATATGGTAGATGGACGTTAAGACCGCTTTTCTGAATGGAAAGCTACTCGAGGATGTGTACATGACACGACCTGAGGGTTTTATCGATCCATAGTATCCTAACCAGGTATGCAAGCTTTAGAGATCCATTTATGGATTGAAGCAAGCTTCTCGGAGTTGGAACCTGAGATTCAATAAGGCTATTAAGGAATATGGCTTCATACAGAATCCAGATGAGCCCTGTGTGTACAAGATGGTTAGTGGGAGTGTATCTACATTCCTAATTCTATACGTAGATGACATCCTTCTCATTGGAAGTGACATACCAACACTGCAAGGGGTCAAGCAGTAGTTGAGTAAGTGCTTCATAATAAAGGACTTAGGAGAAGCTGAGATGATCTTAGGGATCAGGATCTACAGGGATAGATCCAACCGGCTTCTGGGCCTAAGTCTGGCCTCTTACATAGACAAAGTTCTGAAAAGGTTTAGCATGGATAAGGCAAAGAAAGGTTTCTTGCCTATACGCCATGGGCTCAAACTAAATAGGAACAATGGTCCTAAGAAAAAGGAGGACCGGGAGAAGATGCATAAGATCCCATATGCTTTGGCTATAGGATCTATCATGTACTTTATGTTACGTAAGAGACCTGATGTCACTTTTGTACTGAGTATGACTAGCCGATACCAGTCAGATCCCGGGGAAGATCACTGGACGACAGTCAAGGTAATCCTTAAGTACTTTAATAGGACTAAGGATAGCTTCTTAGTGTATGGAGGTTAAGAAGAGCTGTCATTGTCAGGGTACACTCACGCAAGCTTCGAGACCGATCAAGACGAAAACCAGTCGCAGTCTGGTTATGTCTTCCTATTGAATGGCGGGGCTATCAGTTGGAGGAGCTCAAAACAGCAAACCATCGCCAATTCTACCATAGAAATTGAGTACATTGCTACATGTGAAGCTACAAAGGAAGCTGCTTGGATGAAGAAGTTCATTACTGAGTTAGGAGTAGTTCCATCTATCCTAGACCCAGTGAATGTCTTCTGTGACAACAACGGGGCCATCGCACAAGCTAAGGAGCCTCGATCACATAAGAAGTCCAAACAGGTACTCAGGAAGTTTTACCTCATCCGAGAGATCGTGGACAGAAGAGACATTTCACTGCAAAGAGTTGACACCGAGAACAATGTCACTGATCCATTGACCAAGGCGCTGCCACAGGCACAGCACGAGGGTCATACTAGATCTATAGGGATTAGGGTAATGCCTAGTTGGAACTAGTACAAGTGGGAGATTGCTGGTGTGCTCTAGTCCAGATGGCATTGGTTCTTGTATTATATTATACTTTATATTTGGATATTTTGTATTATACATTTTGTGTTGAAATAAAAGCATAAATCTATTTATTCATATCTTATGCTATTTGTAAATAGAGTATCCAGTGATTATAACCATACTAAAGTGGACCAATGTAGTCCATTGGATTATGAGACCTTTTAGTAGAGTTAAAATTATAATCATAAAGATATCCCTAGTCTGTTCTAATCATGGGAATAAATAGAACCAAAGACTAGCATATCCTTGACTGGATGGCGACGTCTCACCGGCCATTGGACATGGACTGTCAGTCAATGATATGGGTACATGTTGGGTTGCATGGTACTGGATTGATCCGCCACGAGCACACCATATGGTTCGATTGTCATAGGTGTTTCTCGGGTAGGTATTGTTATTATCCTTAGACCTGATATTCATTGTAACATAACATGGGATCTCATACACTTTGATATACACCTAACGGCCTCGTAATAGGGTGCCAAGTATGGATATGTTGGGTTGGCCAGTGAACATGTTGATGTTGATAGTGAAGCTGACAGAATTGCCACTCAGCGTCCCCTGAGATGACATCACTGGCCACTTGATGAGTGGGACTGACAAGTGTATGGCCATACCCGAATAAGTTGGGATACTTATTCGTTAGGTTCAGTCCACTTGGTATCAAGAGATAAATAAGCATATAAGAGGATGACAGGGCTATGCCTCTTGCTTATATATCGATGTCAATTGGCAAGGGATATACAAGATCACTACCGGGTTATGTTTCACATTAGACTGCAAGTCTCCGTCTTAATTGGGGGCTGTAACAGTTTGCTAGAACCCACTTATAGTCTGTGGACCTTGGGCCTACTGTCAACATAAAGACGGACCCACAGGATCATACACATAGAACGACTGAACGTTGACAAATCGGAATTGGAACGAAAACCAAATTAATTAAGTTATTGACATTAGGTTATGTCATAATTAATTCAATTATAAAGGGAGAAAATTATTTTATTTGATTAATTAATTACATTTAGTAAATAATTAATTAAATAAAATAATATTTTCTTGGTGGAAATAAAAATACAAAGGTTGTATTTATTAAGGGTGACTTAAATTTAACTTTCGGTTATTTTAATTCGATGAAATTGTATTTAATTGTATCAATTAAGATTTTATAATATGGTTTTATTTAATCCTAATGATAAAAGGTAAATCAATTAAATCAAATTAAATAATCTATAGTTTTAATTAAAATCCTAGTAAGCTAAGGAGTATATATACTAAAGGAGTATATATAGAAAGCCTTAACCTAATTCTCCCTAACCCTAATAGAGAATTTGCAGCCACAATGCAGAAATTACAGTAGCCCCCTTTTGCACTCTCTCTTGGTTTTCGTTCGATCTGTTTGCTAGCACGAGTCCCGTTCGAGAGTCGTTCGTATACCGGATTGTGGAGGAAACGCGTTTGGGTTTCTACAGCAGTCTCTAGAGGAGACAGTTAAGGTGAGAAAATTTATTTTCTCCATTCTTGATTTCATTCTATTAATCTACATGTATCTTGGGCTTTGAAATCGAAGAAAATTTTAATCGGTATTCCGCCTCGCATTTAATTTTTCCTGTGACGATTCCCTACATAATCAGAGACGGAGATGGTAATAGCTCTACTCGCCCCACGGGCCCCCGTCCCTATCCCCATTTAAAAGCAGCGAGGATCCTCAGTAAATTCCCCGGTTAAATACCCAAATCCCCGATAATTCCTCGTTTATGTTTCTTTATTATTTATTTTATTACATTACATTATTATTATTTATACTAAATAATTAATAATTTAATTTTAATAATCTAATTGATTTTAGATTATTAAAATTAAATTATTAATTATTAAATAAAATTCTATAATAATATAAATATTAATCATTTATAATTTTATAAACTAAAGTGAAAAGAAAACTAATCTCTCAAGAATAATTATTAATTATATGTTAGTGTAATTGAGTTATAAGAATTTGTATCTATAGTTTAATGCATGTTTTGATAAGTTAGAGGGTGAAAATTAAAAATTTATAGAGTTTTTTTATAAAATTGAAAATTAGTTTAACGGGTATGAGGATCCCTGTGGGGAACCGATTCCCTGCTGGGCTCGGGGATGGGACACAAATTTGCCCCCGATTAATAAACTGGGCCAGGATGGGAATCCCCAAATAGTCTGAGGATGGGAATGGGAAGTGCAATCCCCATCCCGCCCCGCCCCATTTACAACCCTAATTATTCATTACAGTTCATTAATTTGATTTTTTTTTTCAAACAATAAGTATGTTTTGTATGATAGAAAACTATAAAATCAGAAATATATACCGGTTCGATCAGAGATCTCTTATTGAATTGCTCATTTTATGAGTATTAGTAATATTATGCCTTGGAGAGTTTAGCACGAGATTTTGAGTCTCACTTATCTATCATTTCACCACCAAGGCATCTTGAAAGTGAATCGTATTCCATGAATATGATATCTATCTAGTGTGATGTATGATACAATCAGCAGAGGGTAGAAATAATAAAGAATGAAATATTAATATAATTATAACTGGTTAAGAATTTTGGAAATTTGGAAAAGAAAATGATCAATAATCTTCATTCCAACTTAATTAGTTGAAGTTGACAAAATATGAAGTAACACCATGTGCAATCCCACATAAATTTGCATAAGCTCGAGGAGATCCGACATTCATGGTGGAAAGCATTAATTACCTATCTTAATTATATAAAAATAAAATCTTTGTTTAATTACAGAAATATTCATGCTCATTAAGAACCAGCAGCAGTAGCTCTGTCAAGGAAAATAAACCAAGTCTACCAAGAAAAGGGATTAAAACACCATAATCATCACAAATCAACTTGCTCATCTTCTAATCCCCAAATTTCCATTAGATACTCAACAATTCTAATTCTAGCCCTTGCTTTCACTTCATTTCTTGTGTTCATTTCAACTTCAATCAGGCAATTTCATGAACCATTCTTTTCAGCAGCAATTCAAACATCAAGTACTACAAGATACAATGGTGATCTCAGAGATGCTAAATTTGCCTGGAACAAGCTTTGTTTCAGACCGACAACTGAGAAGCTTAAGCTTGCAGTTTTCTCAAAAACATGGCCAATTGATGCAGCCCCTGGTGGAATGGAACGCCATGCTTCTACTTTGTATCATGAACTTGCTTCTAGAGGACATCAAATCCATGTTTTCACAGTTCCATCAGACCGAAAACCTCATTCAGACATCCACAAATCGAACCTCCATGTCTATTTTGCTGCTAATGATCATGGCTCGGTTAATTGCTCCCTAGCATTTGAGATTTTCAACAGGGTGAATTCCGAAAAGGAATTCGATTATGTGCATACTGAGAGTGTCTCATTGCCTCCATGGCGAGCGAAAATGGTCCCTAATCTTGCTGTAACTTGGCATGGAATTTGGTATGAGATTATGCACTCCAAGCTATTTGAAGAGCTATTCTCAAACCCGAAAGGAGTGATTCCATTACCAATGACAGAGCTTCAAGACTCCATGCCAAGACTCCTCGATGAAATCCGGTTCTTCTCCAACTACAATCAACACATATGCATAAGCAATAGTGCAGGAGAAGTACTAACAAACATCTATCAGCTGCCTCGGAGGAACGTCCATGTGATTCTAAATGGTGTAGACTACACAAAATTCGTGCACAACCCGGAATCCGGAACGGGTTTTCGAAGGAAATTCGGTGTCTCTGAAAGTGTGAAGCTAGTGATGGGAGTTGCAGGAAGGCTCGTGAGAGACAAAGGGCACCCTTTACTCTATGAGGCATTCTCATTGATCATTAAGAAACATCCAGGTCTGTACTTGCTCGTAGCTGGTTCGGGCCCGTGGGGAAGAAGGTATGCGGAATTGGGGCCTAATGTGAAAGTATTAGGTGCATTAGAGTCGTTGGAGCTATCCGAATTTTATAATGCAATTGATGTGTTTGTGAATCCGACTTTGAGGCCTCAAGGGCTTGATCTTACATTGATTGAAGCTATGCATTGTGGGAAGCCGGTTTTGAGCCCGAATTATCCAAGCATAATTGGGACAGTAGTTGTTAAAGGAGATTTTGGTTATACATTTTCGCCGAATGTGAAATCACTTGTTGAGGCTATGGAGTTGGTAATAAGCGATGGGAAAGCAGTGTTGGAGAAGAAAGGAATGGGTTGTAAAGAGTATGCAGTTTCTATGTTTACTGCTGCTAAAATGGCATCAGCTTATGAAAGGTTCTTTCTTTGCATGAAGAATGATCGATTTTGTCAATATCCTCTTCCTACTGATTGTTAGCAAAACTTCTATTTTTGGTTTGTCCCGAAACCACTTTCTGCTGATGAATCGTTATTGCAGTGGTTTTTGACCAATCTGGCTCGGGACCATTATATTGTGTTTAGTTATTTTATATATTTATAAATAGAAAGAATTCTTCTCTTGTTCAATTGAGGATTTTAATTTTTTATTCATTATAAATGAATTCTGAAATGGTCACTTGGAACTAGAGGTGGGCCTACCTTACGGCCCATAGGAGCCTTGGCCTTCTTTGTATTTTCTCTTTAATTAGGGGATGCATACAAGTTCGAATAACATGCGAGTTAGTTTACATATGTATTTTAAGGTCTTTAAATTTTTCAAGTTCAACTCTTTAGTGTTTCTATTTGTTTAAAATATTCTTAATAATTTTTTTAGTATATATGCCAATATTTCTATACATGTATATATTAATAAGGCCAAACACATAAGCGGCCTCTTCAACTTTAATTTTTGAGTCGCTTGGTCCCTCAACTATTTTAACGACTTATCTAACCCCTTGTCTAAAAGCCAAATACATATGTAGCCCCTTCAACTTTTATTTTTGAGCCGCTTGGCCCCCTCAACTATTTTAGCGACCTATCTAACCCCTCATCTATTTTAAAGTAGTATTTTTAGACATTTGAATACTGATGTGTCGTATTTCTTCCTCCTCTTGAGTTTAATTAATTGCTGGGAAATATTCACTTTATAATAGTTTGTAATATTAATTAGATAGAAGATAGTTTCCAGCGTGCGTCCTACATGTCTTTAGTGTCGGACGCGTGTAATGCATGGTACTCTGTTGTGTCTGGTTATGTTCACTCAAAGGTTTAAAAATACCACTTTAAAATATATGAGGGGTTAGATAGGTTGCTAAAATAGTTGAGGAGGCCAAATGGCTCAAAAATAAAAATTGAAGGGGCTACGTATGTATTTTACCTTTAAATGAGGGGTTAGATAGATCACTAAAATAGTTGAGGAGACCAAGCGGCTCAAAAATTAAAATTGAAGGGGCCTCATATGTATTTAGCCTATTAATAATAAAAATAAAAATATCACAATTATTTATTCTCTTAATTTTTATTATTATTTTCTTTTATTAATTTAATATGATTTCCTTAAACTAATAACAAATATTATTATGAATCTTAACAATTTCTTAAAATGGTAGTTTTTATTTATCATATCCATTAGATATATTAGAAATGAAATTACAATTTTCTAAAATAGGAAAGTTAAAATGTTTTACCATTGAAAAGATAGAATAAAAGAGTACTTTTGTCATTATTTAATCTAATTTAGTATTAATTGGCACCAATAAAAGGATTGAAGTGTTGATAATGATAAAACTTATAAGCTATATATATGTATATAATTATTTTTAAAAATATAGACACTAATTAATGTAATATATAAAAATATAGGGACAAATAAATTGTTTACCCTAGTTTTTATTAAAAAGTTTTGTCAGTTTTAACTCTTATACCAAATTTATACTTAAAAAATCTCAATTTTATCAATAATTTTCGTAATTTAACTATATATATTAAATTTATCACTTGATTTAAATGTAGTTATGAACTAATTCAATTATACGAATGTAAACTGGGCGGGAATGAACAAAGAATGATTCCTCTATACCTTTAATAGAGTGTTTGGTATAGTAAGTTTATACCATGGAATGGGAATGGGGATACTTGATTCTCTTTAATGATTTTTGTTAGTTTAAATTTAACCTAGTAATGAGATGTGATTTCCTTTTATATGGGAATCATTGATTCCCCCCACCCCTCCCATCAATCAACTTGATTCCACTCTCACTATCTTTTGTAACTTCCTTTTTATTATTATTATTTTTTTCCAGACGTTTGTCTTTGAAAAAAAAAAAAATTCAATGCCTACAATTTTCATTTTTATACCAATATATTATCAATACAAATTGAAAAAGTCTTGTATAAATCCATGAAGCTTGTTTTATGTGTATGAACTATATATATATATATATATATATATATTCTTTGACATTTTATGTTAATTATTATTAAATATTACGTTCATAAAAATATTATATAATACAAATTATGAGAAATAAATAGACATTATATTGTATTATTATTTTATATAGAATTTTTAATAGTATTTTACGTCTTAAGCATATTTTTTAAATTTGCTAAAAGATTTTTCAAATAAAATCATATTAAAAATATATTATATTTCATTTAACGTAGAAGGGAAAAAAAAATGGGAGTTAGATTCCGATACCACACCAAAACCAAACAGAATTAATAAATGATGATTCCGATTCTGATTCCGTACCATTCCCATTCCAATTCCGTATTATTCCCATTCCGATTCCAAAGTTTGAACCAAACGCCTCCTAAATTAATAACGATAATTTAGTAGTGAAGTCCTTGAACAAAATGGCCTAGTAGCGCCACTACAGATTCATTCCTTTCAAAATACATGCCATGAATTACATATGTGATTTGTTAATAAAATTCAAGAGTTAACAGTAAAATTGATGCAGCAAATTCGTGTGAAAAACGGAATCAATTAATGATTAATCCCCAAAACCGAAAATTAGGAAAATTCAAGACGAAAGTCAAATATTTTATTGAATAATTCGTAAAGATACTTAACAACAGGAAAAGAAAGCCTTATATAGACTGCAATCCAACCCTAACAAGGAAATCCAACCGTAACAAGGAAAACACTAAAAAACGAAAATTACAAAAACATATTATAATAGTCAATCGGACTCTTATGCCAAAAGTTACACTCGTTTTAAGATCTACCGAAAAATAAAACTACTTATTTCTTTCCTTGGCCCTACGATCCATTTTCTTCCTTGATTCTCGGTCCAGAAACTCATCTACTACCAGCTCTGCATAAAAAATACATATGTAGAATATCAATATTCAAATGAGGAAAAAAATGGAATTTTCCATATTAGTTTCAGACATTTGCTTCATTGTCAAATTAATAGAAAAAAGTTTCATGACGATTAAGAGCTCAATAGTTCTACCAATTATTCATCTTAAATTTAATATTAATTTTCTAATTAACTCAAGACTATATAGAGATACTCATTACAGGCTAAAAAATGATAACCAAACTTTTCATAGTAAGATCTTACCCAAAATTGAACATATTGATTTCAAATTTAAAGACCAAAATTAGCTTTGTAATTGCAGCCTATTACGAAAAACGTTCTCATAAACACCTTTTTATCATACCTCTAACAAACAAAACAAAACACATAAATGGCATGGTTAATTATTCATTAACCACAGCCATGAAGTATTAATTGCTACCTAAAAAGATTTTGTGAATCTTGAGAGTGATGAATTTGACTGTATGAATAAGCATAAATGGAGGGTTGGACTCGAGTAATACAATTAACACCAATTAACTTGTATTAAGACACAATCTATAACACTTATATACTACTCTTTAGTCTCTTTTATTAATTTTTAACGTGATATTCATTTTCCAGTACAACCTAATCAATGGTGTTGAGGATCTGGACCACCAGGTGAGATCCGATCAGGATCATTGCTTTGCAACCATCTTCTTTTGTAATATTCAAGTGTCAATACATCATACCCAAATTCGCGTAAAAACCTAGCTCCATTCATCTTCTTTTGCATCATAGAAAGCTCAGAAGGAAATGGACGAGCACATGAACTGGTTACCAGAACCAATCCAATGATCAACAACCCTAACAACACAATATTTGCTCTTGATGGAGTAGCCATCACGTATACATTATTTCTTAAAACAAATAGGGTTTAGCCATGAATACTACTACTAGCTAACTCCTTTATATAATGGATAATATAAATAAATAAATAATAAAGTAATGGATAGGGAGAAAGAGAATTATATTAGGTTGAAGTAAGTTATGATGTTTTTTGTGAATATAAGACAGATAATTAAGTGTAATAATTAAGGGAACATCAATTCATAGAGTATATGCGTATTGTCTGCTTCTTGACTATGAGTCACCTCCATTAATTAATTGCAATAAGAATGCATTTGCATGCACAATCTTATGTATATATGGACGTCGATATCTTACTCTAACCTAATTGGATTTACTACATTTTTGTGCTTTTTCTTCTCATTTGTTCTTACCAATAAGTTCAAATTATACATATTTCTTTTGGTTCATTGCGTCTAGTCATTAATTGGTTTGTTGTTTTCTCTCTTCTGTCCATATTAACAGAATATATTAATTAATTTTAAACTTATCATGACAAGGCAGGCATATACCTAAATCAGGCATACATATGCAGTCCCACATTTAGCATTTGTCTTCACACTAATTTGTGTTCAAACTGAAGTCAAATTTATGTTTGTACAGCTGTTTCATAATCTCATTTACACTACAAATTAAATACTCTGCCGGAAGGTTAACCTTGGATTCTTTTGCATTTTTAGTCTTTATGTAAGCATATTTTCCTCCAATTCCACATTAATAATAATAATAATAATAATAATAATAATAATAAAGTTTTTATTAATTTCAGAA
Organism: Euphorbia tirucalli; assembly: GCA_039660915.1. NCBI lineage: Eukaryota > Viridiplantae > Streptophyta > Magnoliopsida > Malpighiales > Euphorbiaceae > Euphorbia > Euphorbia tirucalli. The sequence continues at coordinate 47,192,499 of CM077636.1, forward strand.
CTATTTGATAATGTAATAACTTTAAAGTCCATTTTTATTTAGTTTGCTAATGCCTTAGTGTACAAGTAATTCAAACCAATCCACAAACTGCATAAAGATAAAAAAAAAAAAAAAAAAAAAAAAAAATAGTAGAGATGGAAATGGGATAAATACACAAATTTAATAATTTATTATGTGGTGAAATGAGAATCATAATTTGATTGTTGAAATGCATAGGAGATGAACGTGGAGAAAGAAAGGAAGTAGAAAAATTAAATTTCTTAACCTATAGTGGGAGCTGATTCATTTAGGATATTTGGGATGTCAAATCCGTTGACCCTATCTTATCCGCTTGGACATTTTTTTTTTTTTTTTTTTAATTTCTTTATCTTGCTTGGACATGTAATGTTGTGGTTGTCCATTGTGCAATTTTAATAAATAAACAATACTAATTAATAACATGGGTACTCACAAAAAACTGGGCATAAGAACCGGATATACTGGATTGGACCGAATATCCGAGGAAAAAGATCCAGAATTGGACTGAACTGTTGACTTTTTTTTAAAAAAAGAACTGGACTGGACTGGACCCGTAATTTATCCAGGACCGGACCAAGGACCGGATTGAATTTGATTGGACCGAGGACTGAACTGATAGAACCAAGAATTTATTAGTATTAAATATATATAAAGAGATTATTTAATTTTAAAATTTTATAATATATGTAAAAATAATAATTTATAATCTTTCTAACCACTGAGTCAACTTCATATATAATATTTAGAAAGATATTATTAGAATTTATATTTTTTAGTTGAAATTATATAAGAAAATATCTATGCTTTTTTATTTTTAGGATTTATTTTTTATATTAGGATTGGACCGGACTGAATCCCCGGACTCCACAATCGGATAGGACGGGAACCGAATCCCCGAATAACCGAACTGGACTGGACTGAAATTTTCGGAACAATCCAATTCTGAAGATTTATTCCTCCAATCCAATTCTGAAGATTTCTAAATCCCCGGATTGAACCGAACTGTGCCCAGCCCTACAAAAAACCATGGATAACTTCTCATACGTATGTGTTAAAGTAGAATTAGTGGGTTCTTATTTTGATACATGTACAAACCATAATGGCTATCACAACTCCGGAACACTGCGCAACTATTTTGACCATTACAAATAACTAGTAGTCGTTTGGACTATAATACTTATATCTGCACCAATAAAAAAAAAATACTTAAAAAGATAAAGGTATCTCATTTCATACTATAATCGGCTTTGATAATAACTATAAGTCAAGAAACACTTATAATCGATTATACCATTTGCATTGAAGTTATTAGACTCATTATGACTACAGCGGTCATATTATATAAACCTCTTTATTTTCGCTTTGCAGATTGTTTGATCATGACAAGATTCATGTATCAATTTTAGCTTATATTCCACGCCATTTCTCTTTGTTTACCTTTGGCATGCAAATTCTTATCATTGTAGTTTGGGAAACGTGGGGAGCTAGAGAAATGTGAAAATGCAAATACAGTACATTGATTCAATTGGTAGAATCGCATGAAAGGTGGAATGTGCACTTATGTAACACTTCTCTAACATTGCTTTTGCTACACTTGATTTAGTCCAAAATGGCTCTTTTTGTATCCATTTGATAAAAGCACGTGAAGCCTCCAACATTCCATTAAGTTTTTTCAATTGATTAGTTTTTCTTCCACAAGTATGATTGACTTTTGATTTGATTGTCTTTGCCAAATTGAATTTCAATTCGTCCCATGAGATGTCGTTTCTTTATTTGCAGATGTTTTCAATTGTTGAAAGATAATTCACCATCCACATATCAAAGCTGCAACTCCTTTTCTAAAACAATATACGCGTGAACAACTTCATATTGACCAAACAAGATGCTGGCAGTAATTAAAAAACCAACTCTACATCACTGCGGTGTCCCTCCTCTTTAGCTGATTTACTCTGAAAAATCTCTAAAAAAATCATAAAAAAAAACCAACATAGAAAATTATGATAATAGAAAATTCACCGTCACATTGATCCAATTCTCGTTGCTACTACTAACAGTCCCTATAGGTAGAGCAATATATATGCCTTTTCGTAGGCCCCTTTGCTTTGCCTCCTTGAACTTTTCTCTTAGCATAGACTAGAAATACTCTCCTCCCCTGCCGCTTTTCTTAAAGAAAAGAAGGTAGATTTTCAGCTGCTAATAAAAAAAGTAGCTCTCACCTAGAAAATTATTAAAGAGTTATTAGAGAAAAGAGTTTATAAAAGTCCATAATCATCAATTTTCTTCAAAGTTTCAAGGATTCAAATTTATTCCCACCCTTCCCAGTTCCCACACTATCCAAACAGGGCCTTAAGTTGTTATATAGCAATACTTTGGGCCATAAAAAAAAAAAAAAGAGTTTAGGTTTATAATTTTATATAGTTCTAATGCCAATTTTAAATTTTATGAAATATGTTTTCATTTATTTTCTTAATAAAACAAGCTCTAAGTTAATAATTTAAAGTTTGTATAATTATATAGAAGTCAATATGTAAATCTAAACCTTTCATCTCAAATATACTTTATGGATAACATTGAAAAAAAAAATTGAAAACATTTTCAAGATTCATGATAATATTTATTTTTACATTTAAATATATTATATTAAATTAATAAAGAAAATGATAATAAAAATTTAAAAAACAAACAATAGTACAATTTTTTCATTATAACTAATATATACAAATATAAAAATAATGGTGTATATAAATATGACAAAAACTTTATTACAATTATTTTAATTAAATTTTTTTTTAAGAAAAATTAAATTTAAAATCTAAAGGATAAAAGTTTTTACTTAGAGTGAAGGGCAAATTTGTACTTTTATATGCAAAAATAAGTGGATGGACTAAAGAGTTGAATATACCAAAACTTAAGGACTTTAAAATATATGTATGGACTAAATAGTGTAATATGTAAAAAGAAAGCAACTAATAAATTGTTTACCCTAAAGTTTTCAATGTATTCTAGCTATATCCTATAAGCTCCATTGGTCTACAAGATCATACCTTCAATTGGCTTAAATGAACTTTTCATCCAATGATCTAATCCTTCTGATTGGCTGCAACCTTTTCCCGCGGTCTACACAAAAAGAAGTTGGTCAGAAGTTGAAGGAAAGGACACGAAAGCAACTGATCGTAAAAGTACCAAACTTATAGCAAAGTCAACTTACACCTAAGGCTAATACTAAAACTTGATTTACGACTCTACGTAATTGAATAGTAATCCCAATAGCTATACCAATACTAATCCATGCATGCAAAAGGCGGCCACAAATTCCTTCACTGGAAGGATGTTGCATTCTAAAGAGCCTTGAGGGTCAAGAAAAGCCCATTGTTACATTTAAGGACCCAAAGCATAGCAAAGGATTACTTTCTTTCAGATTAAGGCTCACTGAAAACCACCTTCAACTTACCTTTCAAGAAGTTATGAAAATGTAAAGAGGGAAAAAAAATACAAAATTTAGAAAGAAACTCAGAATGGATTGTCAAAGAGTTAATCGAGATTACAGGTACCTCTTAGATCGAATTTTCCCATCAATACCAATACAAGTTTGCAGTTCCTCTACGCTCGAGACATCTGCAACCTTACATTGCAACAAGCCACAACCATCCATGAAAGCAGCAGATTTTGCCAATTCAGGAAAGTGAGATGAATTTTTTATGTTGTCTTTTGCATGTTCCATCAATACAAGTGCTGCAGAGAGTTCAAACAAAACAAAAAAGTGACAAATTGTCCAAGTCTTTAAGAGAAGTCCACTATATACGAAGTTGATTAATATTTCACTTAAGAGCATATAGCAATGTCATTGCCCTGGTTAAAGATTTAAAAAAGAACTAATTTAACTCCTGATCAAAACAAGCTCCATTCAGCAGCGAAAAGAATCAGATGTGCTCATATCACATTAAGCTTGACAAGCATTGCATGAAGTTGCAATTCAGAAAAAGCATTTCTCAAAAATGCCAATCAACCAGATAATGTCTTCACTCTAGCGATGTCATGAGATGGCAATATCCAAAATGGCAACATTTCATGGTATGCTTCACTTGTAACCACATAAAGGATCTAAACTTATTTATCATGTGATTCCCACAACACTGCATTTCGGCAAACCATCTCTTATGGAGAAAGAAAAAAAGTCTGCTAGGAAGCACATCCCACATTATGCCTAACTTCTTTCAGAATTATAAGTAAGAGTGCTCTTATCCCAGAAGAATCTGACCTACCAAGTTTCCATGGTTGCACTATCCTCGGAAGTTGAAAGCTACTCAAAAGACATGACCAAGGCGCTTTGGACCAGGATAGATTAGTAAGAGTATTTGGGATGTCTTTGTAATGGGTCCGCAAATGTAGGGTCTCATCAGAGGTGTATTCACAGGAAAATGCCCTTGATTTTTCTTGTTTTCCCAGTTCTACGAAGGACCTAACTTTGAGACTCAATAGTAAATTTGTACGAGATCGCTAAACTCCCTTAATTCTTATTTGACTGAAAATTCATAATTGCTTTGATTGAATATGATAACTTCCTTTAAGCATTCTGGGATTATAAGTACTAAAACAGAATATAAGCAAAAGATATAAGCCAGAGTTGGATATGTGGATTAGGAATCATTAAAAAAAAGTTCAAACATCACACCAAAGTAAAGGCTTCGCTAGGTCAAACAATGAGAGCATATAGCACGGAAGGACAGAGCTTAAAAGTTTCCAAAGCAGCAAATAAAGATCACTGGGCCAATTCAAGAAAAGAGAGATCAATAGACAAATACAATTTTCTTCTGCTGTTACGAGATATTAACTTCAACAAACAAACAACATTCCACATAGTGAAAAATTGGCATTACTGATTAACTAAGAAAGTGAACAGAAGCAGCCAACCGCTATGTTTCAGGAGTGTATATATAGAGTTTGTAAAAGCCACATTAACAAAACTTAAACTCCAATCAGCATAAAACAAAGCATATCCAACTGTTTCTTTTCTACTCAAGGAACCTCATACCACTACCTCTGCAAATGATCAAAACATAAGCCAAAGAAATACATTGCTTGCAGACCCCTTCATAACTACATAAATAAACATTCTCACAACAATAAACTCCATAGGACTGTATCCAAATTCCCATAAAGGCAACTGAATTCAAAATATAACAAACCAAGCATCAAAAGAACCCACAGCTTCTAATGAATGGAGTTTTACAAGCTTAATAAAATTCTGTCAAGCTCATGTGAGATGTTGGGTAAGGGCCGTAAGGCTAAGTTCACTTAGTTTCCACCAAAAAAAAAAAAATTGCTGCATGAGGCTCTTCTTATATGTAAGTGTTTACTTTAAATGGATAGTCAAATTTTGAAGTATGTACATCTCTGAACTTAATAAATAGAAAATGCAAAATACCAACCATAGATACATTAAAGATGGAAAAGGGAACATACCTAGAGCTCTAAGAATCTTCAAATTGAAACTCTTGGCAAGTTTCTCATGGCCAATTACTTTTGCTCGTTGCAGTACCAGCCTTTTCAAGCTAATTAGCATATCCTGAGACACATTAACCTCCAAGTAATTAGCATTTAGAACCAAAAAGTGTATGGTGATGGTAACAGCTAACAAGGTCTTCCCATACACTGTGTAGATGGTTTCAACAGTTGTTATATGATCCAGGAAAGCACTAATTTGCCATTTAGAAGGCAACCCAACCAAATATCCAGCAGAATCACACTCAATTGCATGGACTTTTCAATTAAAAAAAATTACATTATCTACATATGAAGAAAAGAGTAGACTTACAAGTTCTGACTCAGATAAAGAACAGAGCCAACGTACATCTTCAACGCAATTATTTCCTAGAAGTTTTTGTACTGGATCCATCTGGGAAATACTACAAAGTTGCTATATAATATGAAAAAGAATAATGTCAAGAATAATAAGATAAAACAACTTCTCTATAATGATTAATATTATGAAGAGAGCGAAGAAAACAAAGGAAACAGTTTGGGTTTTATTTTTAAGGAACATTTACAAATAATTAACAGATAACAGATAAAGATAGAGCTAATATCATTTATGTCCTGCATTCCATAGTTCAACAAAAATAACTTTTGTGGCTGAACATTGATCAGTTTCAGAGTTTCTTAATGTACTATTTTTTCTAATTGTACTTGTTCAACTTGTCATGAAAAATATGTAACAGCTAGAAAGTATGTGCTCTAGGGCTGAGCATCTGTCTGCACGGCTCACTAACCTGACTAAAACATTTTTTTATACAATTCTAACATCTACCTAAACTTCAGAACTTAAACTATATTATTGGTTCAACTTTACCAAATTTAAACAATGAAACGCAGACAGGATACTCCAAAAGTGAAGGTGTTATTCCTTACATTGCTTTAAGCATTAAAAGATACAACATAAATGAATTGTAACGAATTATTCTTTCACCTAAATGCATGGATAGATAAATTTGCTCAAATTGGAGAAAAAAAATATTCCTTTCTGCAGTATACCGACGAGAAGAGGAATCTACATATAAAGGACATAAATCAAACAATTCATATGCAGCAGAATCGTGGCCCACGACACCCAAGCATTATAGCTCTGGCTACTAATTTATTAAGTAAATAAGAGCATGCCTATTCAAATCATCCACATTTCATGAAAATATCTCATTTAAAGTTTTAGTTCCACTAAATAGCAATTAATGTTCAGAGAGGCGGGGTGCATGTATGAACTCAAATATGAACTCAATTCTTAAAATTCCCAAAAACCAATAACCCAGCTTTATCTTTGCTTAATTCTTTTGTCGAGGGTGTTTTTTTATTCCCTTTCCAATTAAAGGAAAAAGAGAATCAAGACAAGAACCAAAACACATAAACCATCCTCATACAATTCCTTCGTCCCACAAAAACCCACCCTACTGCCTATTTCTTTTGATTGCAATTAATTTTTGCAATTGAATTAAGTTTGTAATTAATCTAAATTGAGGAGAAGGCCAGCAGCGCACAAGCTACCATTGCCAGCAAGAAGCCTTCTCCAGCCGCCCAGCCGCCAAAAAGCAGCCCGTCAGCTGCATCAACAGCAGGCAGGCGCGCGAGAGTAGCCCGTCAGCAGTCCGCCCACAGGTAGCTCGTCTTCGCAGGCAATCCAGCGACGCCAGCAGCGGCAGGCCCCCGCAGACGCAGGTGCCGCCGCCGGAAATCCGGCAGGAGGTAAAGCTTTAATTTTTTATTTTATTTTTCTTTGAAAAATAAAATCACAATTCAAACAATCCCAGAAATTTAAATTAAACTTGATTCAAGAGAGCTTACTTGTTTCAACTTGAGTGATTGAAGTTGGATTGAGGTTGAATTGAAAGTTAAGGTTTTCTCTGTTTTGAAATTGAATGTTGAAAGCGAAAAGGAGAAGAAGAAAGGGATTCTGTCGAGCGTTTTGTTGAAAGGTATGGAAAACTATACTCTTTGGTCCTCATATTTTTATGTTTTCTCATTTCTTGGACAATATTTTGGTTTTTTTTTTTTTTTTGCATGTACCTATTAAATTTTAAATTAGGTACATGAGGGGCAATTGTTACACCCATATTTTAATTGGGCTGATTTGAAAAATATTTTTTGACCAAATTATTTTATTTTGCCTGATATTTAACATTTATTAATTAGTAATTGATTAATTGAGTTTCTTGTTCGAATAGAAGTTAGAAATTAGTTAAGTAGAGCTGTGGTGAAGTTAGAGCCAGTTTGGGATTGCTGTTAGTGAAAGTGCTATCAGGGAAAGTCAGATTTTATTGCTTTTTTTAAAAGTAGTTTTAAGTGTTTTTCCAGTGCTTTCCTGAATACAATATGACTTTTACCAATTTTGTATTTAAGACTGCTTTTGGCAACCCCAAAAGCAGCTTTCAGCCAAAATAAGATTCCCCATACTTTAGCTGAAACTGTTTTCGGGATTGCTGAAAGCTACCCCAAACTTTCCCTTAGTGGAATTGTGGAGATGATGGAGATCCTGTAACTTATTTGAAAGTAGGAAAATTTCTTAAGCTACTACTTTGCACTACCTTTCCACGTGAAGTAAGCACTTAGTGTTTCCTCTTTAAAAGCCAAAATGGAAGACGAAGAAAAGGGTCTGAGAAATCAACTCAAAATCTTCAAAACCAATTAACAAGTTTATTCAAAGCAAACAAGTTTTAATTCAGTCAATCATTTATTTTCTTAGAGAATCCTTAGCAAATTGTCAACGTCCTCTCTTTTAACCATTCCTCCCCTACAGCCAGATCCTTTTGATGGTTCTCTCTTTCCTCTGCCAAATTTGCCTTGGAGGTAGCCCATGATTACTTCAAAGCAGTAATCTTAGCCTTGGCCGTGTTTAAGCCCTTCTATTATTCCTCATTTTTCTCAATGGCATCAGTGGGTGCTTCCTCCATTTTCTTCCTCTCCAACACCCTGGCCAGATGCTGGCTGTAGACACGGTCCACCTCCTTCACCCGCTTCAGCTCATCGTAGAGGAAAGGGATGGCATGTAAAAATGGAAGGTGTCACTTGGTTGTTCTAAAGGGCACGAGTAAGAGTTCAAGGGGGCTTACTGATAAGTGATAAAAAGTCACTTATATATGATATAATCTATAAGGAGTTCGCGATGTTTTTACTTATTATATATTAGATTTCACGTTGGTATTGCTTGTTTTTTACAACTTTAAAGTCTAAATATACAAATATGTGGAATTTAGCTATAAAAGAAAGCAACATGAAGAGAAATTAAAGGAAAGAGACAGATCACAAGCGCGATGCCTATCACGGTCGCGACCTAGAATATGGACAGACATTGACTTCAGTGTTTTGCAAAGAAACCCATGTGAATCACGACCGCGACATGCACTCAGCAGCAGTTATTTGATCTTATCCATTCAGAACTTCAACCACCACTATGGATAGACACAACTCTTCATGGAAAGACACAACTCCTCATGAAAAGACACAACTTTCCGAGAAGAACCAATAGTATTCAAGAGACATAATCTTTCACAAAGAGACACAACCCCATTCAATGAACTAACATAACCTTTCATAAAGAGACACAATGCTTCAACGCTTATAAATAGAGAAGGAATTCCAGATTACGGGATGTGCCCCAATGGGATGCCAAAAGGAGGAAAAATCGGCAAATGGAAGATACCTGTAGTATATAAAGTTAGAAAAATAAAGTATCTAGAGAGTTCGAGTGCTGTTGTAATAATTAGTACATGTAAAGGGGAGCCTAACGCCAAGGTCCTTGAATCAAGTATCGTCACTGTATAGAGAAAAGATGCCCCCGAGGTTGCAATATACCTATAGGCGTGAGGGAGTGTTTCCCGTGTGACAGACGGGAATACTATTGCTTTCTTAAGTCTATCCTTATGCTTTTCCTTTATGAGAGCGTTACATTTGTATTTGTATTGAATATTTACGAGATCAATATCGATAAGTTTTCTTATATCTTACTCTTCATTGCATGACTAATGACAAGTATGTTTTGATTTCTTGTTTTACATTGCATGACTAACGCTAAGTATGTATTGTGATTCATAATAAGATATAGAGAAGTTCGAATTTTACTTTGTCTTGGTTAGTTACTAAGATAGAATAAATTATGATGTATGATTGTTTTGCTTCACTTTATTAAATTAATTAGAGATCATCTTAATATAGCTTAGCCATTGTGTATTAAGACCTTTAGTTATTTTGGCAAAGGTATTCGATAATTTGTCTATGAGTTATCAAATAAAATCTATTTCGAGATATGCCCATTGAAATAGAACTTATCAGACATACTCTTATCATAAGGATTGAATAGATAATTAATGCATGTGCAACGAATATCTAAGATAAAATGCTTGAATGTTTATGTGACTAGATATTAAACAACAACACAACTCATAACTAGTACTTTAATTGATTTAACTTGCCATTTACCCATTTCCCCATATCACTTTATAATTCGATACTCTATAGATGCAAAGAAAAACAAACTAAAGTGTACATACATATTCCTCGTGGGATCGATATTTTTTATTACTACATTGTGATTCGTATACTTGCGAGCACTAATCTCTAAATGGAATTATTGTTAGAAAAATTATTATCAAAAAGCTAAGTAAGAGATTTGTACAAAAAGCAACACTTACGGTATAGAGCTTGCTCAGGACCCGGGTACCGATGGTATGGTTGCTCAGACCGTCCATCCGAGCTGCGTCAGCTAGTAGATACATCTCGGTGCTCAATTCTAATTACACCAGGGGGTCTGCCATACTCACTCCTTTCTCGAACTTCAACAACAGGATCACTTTTATGGTGGGACCATTATCGGAGGAGGGCTGATTGAAATTCGGAACCACATCTTGCAACAAAGGCTGGTTATTAATCCTGTGCCAAGTGAAAGTGGCAAGGTGGAAGGAAAAGGGTCTTACCATGCGGATTTTCTTGCCATTGTCTGTTGTGGATGCTGTGGCGACAACTCTCTTTTTACTTCTGGGAACATGCTCGGTGTTCCCGCTAGGAATTATGACCCGATTTGGAGGGTACGGTACAGATATAGGAGGAACTGGAGGTACAGTGGTAGCAGTGGTTGTGGCCTGGGATCCCCTCTTCCGAGTTTTCATTACTGTAATAGTATTAGCAAGTGATATCCCTACTAAAAATACAAAGTACAAAATGAGTAAACAGAAAATAGTACTCTACGGGGTCAAAAACTGGAAGTCTTGTTCGGTCATCAAGTGTGGATAAGGGTAGCTTTAAGTAAAGGGCCTTAACCGCGTACGGCAGCTTCCAGTACTTGGTAGAGATAGAGCTCAAAAGCTCCAGATCCGTTCTCTCCTGAGGGGAAGTTGGTCTTTCGTCCCCTTATCTTGGCTGTGCGTTGGAAAGACCAGGCAGTGGGGAATGCAGGAGCATCATCTTTGTGCCTAATGAAAAAAAAGAGTTTTTTAAAGTCTTTGATTTATGAGGTGCTGCTGGTAAAAAACCTGAAGTCAGGACCTTTTACCAGTGTGAGGTGATCGTTGTTGGTGTCCCGAAGGACTGGGGTGGCAATATGCTGGAACATAGCTCCAATCAACCGAATGCTGAGATTGCAGCATAACTAGTATAGCACACAGATGTCCTCGATGACGTTTGGATGTAGTTGCACCGGACACTCATTGTACCGGTTTAGTATGTTGCAGATCTCTTCCTGTAAAGGATATGTGAATCCACCCTCAATATGGTGAAGGTCTATGGAGAAGAAGCCTTCGTGGGTTGATGGACTCTCTGATTGGGTGAAGGTTAAAGCCACTCACAGGTCTCCAATAAGGTGTGGGAGGTCTAAAGTTGGTGTATCTCTCCTTCTGTAATGGAGGATGGCATATCTGCAATTCGAGGGGTAAGTGTTTTTTCCTTTATGACTCTGGCCGTTTGACATGTGGAAATACGGCATGCTGGTGCACTGGTTTCTTCCACAGATGGCGTTCTTTCTTAGGATTTTGATGGGGATAGCCTCATGATGTCGGAGTGTACCTCTATTGGGGGAGATGGGGGGCGGTGATCAGTGCTCGAGGACTAGTTATAGTTAGGGGATTCCATGGTTTTCAGTGGAGCATAGGTAGTTTTTCCTAAAGCAAAATGTAAAACAAACCAAAAAGGAAATTATAGAGGAAAAGAGGAGAAACTTACTGATTTTTTCTTGGGAGGAGTTGAGTAGAAGGCAATTGGAAGGAGACGCCTGTAGGAGCCAAATGGGCCAAATAATAGCGTTCTAGGGGGAAATGAAAGGTTGTAACCTTTTGAAAACTAATGGGATGGCCAAAGGTCATATTCTTTTAGCTACCAGGCACGTGGTAGGAAGTTGGCGGGTGCACAGCTCAAGGCAGGGGTTTGCAGGAAGTTGAACCCTAAAGAGTTCCATGGACTGGCAGAGGACTTCTGATGACATCCGGTCACTGTGATGTCAGGTCTTCCATCTAATCATTGTAATGCTAAGTCTTCTGTTCGGTTCTTTGGTAGGCACGTGGCAGATTATGGAGACTGGGTCTAGCTATGCTGCCCCCTTCTGAAGGAAAATCCTAGAGGACGAGTGATAGAGTTCCTATTGAAATTTACTTACTGTGTTATGATTAAAGAAGGACTCAATGTTCCGTGTGGAGTCTAGGCTGAAAGTCTTTTAGTTTGACTAGGATAAGGGCTTTGGGGAATTCCTAGTCCAAAGCCAACTCTACCACTGGCATTATATAAGGAGGGAGCATAAAGGTAAACATGAACTGACTAAAATCAAGTTAATATAGCCAGAGATTAACATAATCAAGGCTGACTTGAGCATCGGAGCCTAACCCAAAGGTTACCGGTATCTCACCTTTTTTGTCTTGCAGAATCATAGCCAAATCCGGTCCAGCACAACCCAAGCTCGAATCTCGATAGGGATTTGTATAAAAGCCATCATGCCCCTATATAGAACATGATTAAATTAAACCCTAAAATAAAAATCCTAAATTTTTTTAGACTATAAACTCCAAAATGATTCTAAACAAATTATATACACAAATCTTGTCATATAAAAATAAAGAAATTTAAAAAAACAAAAACTCTATTTTTGACAAACTCTTAAATTAAACTTAGACTTAATTAATTCTAGAAGCTAAAAAAAAACCATAATAAAAAATAAAATAAACAACAGAAAAGCACAAAAAGGCCTAATTCAAAGTTTATTACCCAGATCCCTAGCCCAATCCGGTTTTGACCCATTCTTCTAACCCAAGGTTATTAACCAGCATATAAAACCCACATTTTCTCACCCTTCCAACCTTAATTCTCTACTCTTCTCTTATCCGCCCCTCTCTACTCTTCTTTGTTGACTAAACTCATCGCTGACCGCCACTTACTACTGCTTTAGACAACTTTGCCAGCAACCGAAACGAGTCTCCATTACTCTCTCCTTCTTTTGCCATCGTCGGTTTTTGGTGGCCTAAAACTTCATTTCTTCTCTTTTTCCAGCATTAATCTCCTCTTACTCCTACAACTAGGAATGGTTTCCATTATGCTCTTTCTAAGATCTATCATCTACCTACCATTGATCCCTATAAGCTTCAATCATCGGTACCGTAGTTCCAACATCGGTCTTGGATCAGAACTCTCACTCCCTATCAGCCAATTTCAGGTGTTCCTCTCCCTAACTTAGCTTTGTCTCATCTTTTCTATTTTGTGTTTCTCTTTGCATATTGCTGTTTTTTTGTTGGTTTTCTTTTACTGATTTTTATTTTGATTTCATTTTCTAAGTTCAAGTTTTGGTAACGTCTCCCTAACCCATAGTCTATCCTCTAAAATTCGAGGGAAATCTAACGGTGTTCACTCATTGATGGCCCTTTGAAACTTGATGTGGGTGAACGGTGGTGAGAAAGGAGCCTATCACCGGCACCGATGAACCGAAGGTACCCTTTTCCCCTCCATATGTATTCTTTTTTTTTTGTTCCCTACTTCTAGTTGCTATTGTATTTTTAACTCATGAAATCTTGATTATTTTTTGTTGCAGATTTCGAGGTCATTATGAGCACAGGTTTTTCATCCCTAGTTTTAATGATCATGAGTTGTTTATTTGCTTCTATAGCTTTCAACAGTTGTAGGAGTCAAAGTCAGTTCAAAACCAAAGCTCTGGTCAACTGAACTTCAAGCCTTGGGACATTTCCTGGACAAAGAGGAGGTTGTCTAGGAACAACAGCCGCACGGCTGATGCACCAACAGCCGCACGGCTATTGAATCAATATTCATACTGCTGTTGATCTCTGGCAGAAACTGTGACTCTTCTTCTTGGAAATGATTTTTTGGATTTTCTAGGTGGATTCTACAAGAAAAATCTCCATTTTTACCAATAAAAAGGCCTCTAATTTCTGGAATAGGGGTTGGCAACTTTTAGGGAGAGAAAGATGAAGAAAAAGGGAGAAAAAGAGAAAGAAAAATTAAGCTTTTCCTCCAATTTTCCATCTTCAATCTCTGCTTCTAGGCTTAAAATCGGTTAGAAATCATAGGAAAACATCTCACTAGGACATCTAATAGGTTTAAAGACTAATCTGGACATTGAAAACTTAACTTTTGGAGCTTGAGACCATTCTGGAACTTGAAGTTTGGGTTTGAATCAGAGCTTTTTCTTGAAAATTTTCACCTCCTAAAGCTGTGGATCCATGCTACAAAGGTAAATATCTGAGAAACCTAAGCATTTGAGCTGTTTGTGTTGTATTTAAGCATTATTTGCATCATTTTTCAATATACTTTGTTTTTCAGTTCTGGGCTGAGAACCAAAGATGTACAACCATTGCAACATCCACACGACTATTAAAGTGATAGCCACTATGAGTGGACGACCTTAAAGTTGGAACACGGCGAAGCGAACCAGGGAGCGGGCTTTTTCACCGTGTTTAAATTCAGTTTTGGGGAATACAAGTTTTAAGTCTTGATTTAAGAAAACCTTTTATATGATAGAAAACCAATTTATAGAAAACATTATTTGAATATGAGTTTTGGGAAAACTAGTTTTTAGACTTTTACAAAAACCTATTTCATTGACTTAAAGATCTCGAAACATAAATTTTGACATTAGTGATGGAGTCGCCACCCAGATCAGCTTATCCGGGAAATTCCGGTATAGCTCCCTACCAAGCGTAGACAACCATACATAATCCAGAGATTTAGGGTTCAGACAACTTACCTATTCAACCTCAAATCTTGATTTCATTTAGAAGTTCATACTATCATATTCAACTCACTTATTGTCTTTCTTTACCCATTTTTATCCTCTTATTATTAGTCAATGCTCATACAAATGATAGAAATAAATTGCAGCAAAACTAAAGTGCAAAAAAATAAAGTGCAGAAAAGTAAAAATAGAGGCCAGCTTATACAACCAAATCGAATGAAAAAGAAAACTCTCATCCTCACATACAACCGCCTAGTTACATGAAATCTACAAAAGTACAACTACCTAGTTACACAATCATTTTATCAAATACATCCAAAATAAAAAAAAAAGATAATCAAAAGTTACAAAACAGATGGTTAGCACAGTTATACAATAAAGCATGTATGACTCATACTAAAACAGAATGAGGAATTCTAGGGAATTGGGGAGCATGCATAGAGGGATAACCGGAAAGTCCGGATGACTTAGTCAATTAGACCTAGAAAACCATTTTAGAAATGCCCTGTAAATTTTTGTGCTTGAAAACAGTTTTAAAAAAATGGTTTGGCTCAGTTACATACAAAATTCTCCATATTTAGTGGGTTTGTTATCTCGAAACTTGGGGTTTCGCTCATGGGTGATTCCAACTTCCAACATTCATCTAAGGTCTAAAACAGTAAACACATCATAAAGAGTTTGAATTTGAAGACAACATCACATAATGAGATTTATTGAAATTGTCCCGAGATTCTGCCTTGATGGCTGTAGCCATTATAACCGTGCGGCTATGGTACATAAACCCGAATTGGTTTTCTTTCATTTTCGTGTATCACTATTTTGATTCATTCCTGATGGTTCCTTGAGATTCTTAAATTTTGGAGGTTCACCGAGGCTGGACCGAGAGTCTATTTGGACTAAAACAATTCCAGAATTTAGAAATCGAAGCCATCGGAAATCTAAATCTCACATTCACATCATCTAAAATCTGAAAACCATAATTTTAGTTATGACGGATGTCATTTGACCGAAATCAATCATAATGGAAGGATTTAAAAGGGAAAAACTATCTAGGTTCGATCACTTAGGACATTTCGGGTTTCTGGCTCGAAGAACATAGTCATGCAGCTATAGAACTATAGTTGTGCAGCTGTACTCAAAGGAATTATAGCCGTGCGGCTCTAGTTAGAGTCGCCCAACTGTAATCAAACAGCCAGTTTTCTGGATTTTTTTTGACACTTGGCACACACCATAAGAATTATCAAACTTCAAGTTTAAGGCATCTCAAAGTTTATCTTTGTTGTGTTCCAGTGTACTTAACGAATAAAGATGGATTTGGATGCCGGAATACATCTAGAATCCCGAAAACGATCCGAAACACCGAAAACGAATCTCGAACCGACCTGAACAAACCCGAAGATGGTTTAAAATCAAAGAAAATGGTTGGAACCTCTTGTTCCTTAGTTTTTTTTCACTCTTTTCTTTCTTTTTTCTCTCTTTCTTTTTCTCTCTTCTCTCCTTTTTTTTCAAAATCTGAAATCTTAAAAAAAAATCCCTTTTTTCTGATTTTTCCCCCTTTTCTCTCAGAAACCCGCTCCTAATTAGCCTCATTAGTTCCCCAAATCACAGAATGCATTTATCAAGCTTAGGGGATAAGGAAATTTGAAAATTTTTGAAATAGCCTCTATAGTCGCATGACTCTAGCATGTTTTTGCCTAGCGACTATACTATAGCCGCGTGGCACTGAGTGAAGCTGCTAGGTTTCCATTCGAGTCATGGGGTCGCACACAAACTTTCTAAGTATTCGAAAGGGACTTCGTCGAGTCTTCGGGTCAAGAACTACTCTGCTTTTTAGATCGTTTGTGATTCTAGGCACCATTCCGTTCATTTGTAAATGCACCTCACGTTCGTCTATTCAAACAAGTAACATAGGGTATTCAGAGGTCGAGAAAACCCGTTCTCATAGCCACATGGCTGTTGGTTTTTAGAATAGAACCACTAAAGTTGTAATTCAATAATCCTCACTGGTCTTAAAGTGACATCTATACGGGTATAAATTATAGCCGTACGGATTATGATTCAACACCTACACGGATGTCAGTTCAAGCCAGAATCATCAAAAACCAATTTTGTGCGTCCCATGACCATTGAACCTTAGATTTACATTCCAGAAGTATGTATTAGAACAGAACAATGATGGAAACCTAGTTTCTCGATATCTGACTCACTTGCTATGTTAAACAATTAACCAGAAAAATTATTTTCAAAACCGTTTTCCCAAAAATAAACACATGGACGTTTCAAAATGTTTCCAAGGTCTAGTCGGTGAGATTTGTCGAGTCTCCCTTGCTATCCACTCTAAATGTATGACCATGATTCATTTTCTATCCTATTCTGTCCTGTTTGAGTCCAAAGTGCGATTATTCATATACTAACCTTTGTTTTGCAGGATTAGATGTATGTTAGGATTTTATTATTATGCTAGATAAATCTTTGTGTTTTAGGCGATTATATCCCTATCCCCAATTTGATCTATATGTATCCCCTAGGGTAGTTTATATGATTCGATATGGTTGTAATAATTAATTTATTTACTATTTCCCGCACCTTACATGAACACCGTATGCTCCTAATAAAATCAATTTAGTTCGTAAAATGCTATAATTTGATTGTTGAAACATATATTTTAATTGGATAGCAAGTAACTGACTCGTCTGGACCTAGATCTCTGGAAGGTATGGTGGCCCTCACTTGGTTTCGGCTATACCTAAATTTTCTGGTTAAGCTGAGCCGGGTGGTGACTCATACATTTTCTTTGGGATTTCGATCTTGAATCTTTTATGAAAATAGGATTTTTCTAGAAATGAATTTCATGTGATAATAAAACTGTAAGTGCCAAAAATTCCTCAGTTTGCTTTACAGCGTTTCGTGAGTCAAAAACATCATCCGCTCACAGTGGCAACTTAGAATTTCTTTTAAAAAGTTTTTCAAAACTTAAAAGATTTTGACGAGCACTAAAAGTATATAATTAAAATAGCTTCAACAAACTTCTCGTAGCATTTTATGTGCATTGCATATTAACTAGATTACATATTAGGTCAAAGTGCCATTTTTAGCCCGAGGGACTATTGAAATTGTTGCCTACTTTCTGCCAGGTCATAGGGGCATAGATACGGAACACCACCTATAGCCTCGTACAAACCCCCTCCCATAGACCCTTGAATGGGGAGAAGTGAGGAGTATATGTTTGCTATACGGACCTTGATGTTATCCGGACTTGGATCGAACTCATACAAGTAACTGTAGCGATTTCCACTAAGATACCAAAACAATACATGTATATATCCATAGTTTCGCCTTTATCATCCCCCGTTGATGATTAAAGAGACCCCCACCTAGGACTTGGTTAAAATTTGTGTTCCCATGCTATGTGCTACGTGATTTACTCACTGTACCATATCATACCATTATAATCATTCTTTCATGCACATATTATACCACTTGTATGATACTAACCCATTATTTTTGTGCAGACACACCATTATTTTTGTGTGTAAATAAGCCCATTCATGCATCATATTTTGTGTGACATATACACTAACAGTTTTGATGTAGCCATAAACCACATATAATCGCATTTTAGTACAAACCCTAGACGTGACCTTAAGGCCTCGTATTTATTCCCACGTAACCTACAGTTATTACGAGGAACTCATACACTTATTTGTCTTCCAAAGACAATCCCTTTTCGATACTCCCCAAGCACCGAACCTCTATTCGTGTGTAGACTCACACGTACCCCAAACCCGTAGGTCGTTTTAGGTCCGAAGACTTCAAAACTGTCTAGTATCACTTTTAGGTGTCCCAAGGGTACCAAACCTCTATCCGTATGTAGACTCATACATATGTCACTGTGACTAGCAAAATTTAGTTAACCTTTTTCGGTGTTCCCCGAATTCCAGATCCACCCCTATCCTGCATAAGCATTCATGTCGGATGCATATCACACATCCACCATGTCACGTTATCCATACATACACGCATACCATGTTAGGTCAAAGAAATATCATACATTCATCCACATTGCTAACGTATGGCTGTGACTATCTATAGTTTGGAATCGCCCTCCTAAAGGAAGACTAGATAGAGTTGGCTATACAAATCCTTAGCCAAGGTAAAGAACTAGACCAAGAACAGTAAATGCAGCATCCGAGTTAGTGGTTGTAGAGTCAGGGTCAGATTCAAAGCCGGGGAAATAGATTCAAACTTTGGGGATTGACAGCTTGTTTCTGCTAGAGGAGAGTTTTAGAGAGATGGGAGATCAATAGAATGCCAACCAGCAGAATGCTGGAATGATCACTGCTTCTGTGGCAATAGCCATCAGGGACCTCTTGGGTTCAAATGAGTTCATAACTAGGATTTGCAGTCAGGTACAGGCCGAAGTGGGTAGCATTATCACTAACAGGCAAGCAGAGTCCGTGGCAGATCCCGGGGTTGGTAATAGGCAATCAGCTTTGAATGCAGACTGTGGGAATGTAGGTAGACAGGCTCCAGTAAGGGAGGTGGACCATCATTCTGAGCAAGGGGACGCTTCCGGGAGAGTTAAGGAAGTGCTGGCCGAGTCGGTAGCTGAAAGGAAATTGAAGGAGAAAGTATTCTGAGCTCAACGAGCTCCTCCTTAAGCTTCACCAGATGGTGTAAATCCCTACTGTAAATACATTGAACCTAATGTATTAGGGGCAGATGGTATTGACTTGCTTCCTCCAGGCTTCCAGATGCCAAAGTTCACCTCTTACAAGGGAACAGGACCACCTGGACCTCATATTAACAATTATGTAACGGTAATGATGATGAATGGCCTAACTACCAACCAGCTATTTGGATTATTCCCCACCACTCTTGAGGATAGTGCTGCTTAATGATTCAGCAATCAGCCAGTCCACATAAAAAAAGACTGGAACTCCCTGATCGAGGCCTTTGTGAAACATTGTAGTTAAAATACTTAAATCGAAGTAACACTACACAACTTGGAGGTAGTGAAATAGAAGCCGAACGAGACTTTTGCTGAGTATTACAAGAAATGGATGAATAAGCAAGTGTTACTGGAACAAAGGCCTAGAGATTCTAAGCTTATTATAAAGCTTGTAGATGGGAGTTTGAAAAATTATCATGACAACATAAAGCTTTGTGACTTTAATTCTTTTGTGGATGTGTACAATCTCGCTAAGAAAATTAAAAAGTAAGAAGAAGAAGACAAGTAGAATAATAGTGGTGGTAACAGCTATCGGAGCGATCAAAGCTAGGTCAAGAGCAGTAGTGGCGCCACCGCAACTCCGGCTGGTCCTAGCTATAGACAGAAGCCTACTTAGGCTTCCACCTTTGTAAAGTAGGTCGAGGTGGCAGCAGTAGCTTAGGGACTAGCTACCCAAGCCAATTTGAAAGGGATGGGCTGAGTCATTAAGCTGGATATTTGGTAATTTCAGGAAGTTGGGGGTTTTGCACAGCTTAAAGCCTTTCACCCCTCCTATCGAAGTAGCCAAGGAAAATTTTTGCACTTATCATATGGCAAAGGGCCACCAAACAAATGATTGCCTCCACTTGTGAGATGCCATTAAGCAATTAGTGACTGAAAATAAGATCCAAGGGCCGTATGCTAAGCCAAGTATGTAAAGGAGCCTATTGTCTAGCTTTGGAAGCCAAGTCAACAAGGTGCAAATCGGGCTACTGTCTAATTTTATATTCACACAGATCATCCAAGCTAATCTAGTGGTACAAACAGTTTCCTTCGGTGGGGAGGATAAGAAGGCAATGGAGCTGGTAGTGATGATTGAAAAGAAGCCAACGCCGATCAACTTGAATGATGTGGAGTTAGATGATGATTATAACGAGTACGAGATTCTTGAGCTTAAAGTGGTTTACTCGATTTGCACTAAGACTAGGATGTATATCAGAAAAGAGGATGTGCTAGTCAACCACATCACTAAGAGTGGGAGAGTATACCAACCTACCAGTTAACCATGACAAAATAAGTTAATGCCTAGGATAGGAACACTGGACCATAATGACGTTCTCGCTGCTCCTATTGAAAAAGAGGACCTGGTGGTGGAACAGTTGAAAAGGATGCTGCTAGGGCTAGTGTTTGGCATCTATTGATGGAGTCCCAGAAACACCACACTGTGGTGGTGAAGAAATTGATGGAAATTCAAGGAACCCCCCTAACTTCTCTCAAAGAAGTTTGCATGATGATAAGTAGATTAGTTAGCTGCTCAACAAATCGCCCCTTAGAGATAACTTTCATTGATGCAGATTTATCGCCAGATGGAGTAAACCATAATAAGGCCCTAGACAGGGTGATGCCGTGCGTCATAGTGGATGACGGCTCTGCCCTGAGCATCTATCCCTTAAAGATTCTGCCCTATTTGAACATGAGCGAAGAAGCCTTGCTAAGATCCAGCACTGTGATCCACACTTATGACGATTCAAAGCGCACAGTGATAAAAACTTTTGAAGTAGAAGTGGTAATTGGGGAAGTGAAGTCCAAGGCACTGTTTACAGTCATTGATATCTCGGTGACCTTCTCTCTATTATTGGGGCATATGTGGTTCCACTCGTTGAGAGGTGTGCCCTCTATTTTGCATCAAAAAGTCAAGTTCCCTATTGGGGGAAAGATAGTGACTCTTGAGGCCGATGAGCCTTTAGTCATCCCTACGTTAAGCGCCTCCGATCAACCTATGACTAGCTTCCAAGTTGCTGTTGTATCGGGAAAGAAGGGAAAGGAACCTATATTCGTAGATTGGGTTCACAAATATTTAGAGGAACAAAAATTTTTCCTGGGAAAGGGTTTGGGAGCACAGCAGCAGGGTATGCCTAAGTTTGATATTGACAACGGGCAGACACATCAAGCAAGCTTGGGATATAAATGAGAGACTTCAAAAAGCAGACCCAAGTGAAAAGCAATACACCTCATGGATGCTTTTGTCTATGCCACCAATTGGGCTTACGACGGTAAGCCTGATCCGATAGGGGTAGAAGGAGGTATGGTCTTAGGATTCAAGATTTTTGTGGGCATTATGGATTTCTCTAAGAATAGGATGGAGCTAATCGAAGACATGCTCAAGATGGAACCCAAGGAAGGAAAAGAGGTTATCTCACTAGTAGCTCTGCTGAAGCCTGAAGAGCCTATGGATGCTATTGTCTAGGGCAAGAAGCCCGTTGAAGGAGGCTAAAGTATGAGGGACATGGATACAGTGATAGACGTTGTCTCTAAGGCATTATTCTCCCTTCTGAAGAAAGGCCTTATAGATCAGATCGAAGAAAAGCCTGCAGCAATGGAACAAAATGATCAGTTCAGGAAGGCGGTGTATGAGTTGGCCTAGTTGATGGGTATAGAGAAAGAACTAGCGAAAGAATCCACCCTGTCTAAGTTGCAAAGGGAGGCACTAGAATCAGATCTGGAAGACTTACTAGAAGAGAGGATTGAGGAAGCTGTGGCAACTGCTAGTGAAGACCCTCCGCATGTGGAGAAGGAAAATGACTTCTATTTATCTATTTCTTTTATGTTTGATGTGAATAATTCTGCCCATGAGGCTTTGAATGTAATAAAATCTAACTTTGCTTACTTGTGTGATGTTTTTCCTGATGGATCTATGCATACATTTAAGCATTCATACAATGTGTTTAGCATACATGACACTCCATTGCATGAAATTAACTTGGGAACAAATGAAAACACCAAAATGGTATCCATCTCAAGTGATCTTACTCATGAGGAAAGGAGAGAGATCATAAAAGTTCTGGAGAAGCATGTCAGAGCATTTGCCTGGTCACATGAAGATATGCCTGGAGTCGACAGGGAGATCGCATAGCAGAGAATCCCTACGGATCTTAAATGCAAACTAGTAAAGTAGAAACTCAGACGTCTTAGACCGGAATGGGAGGAAAAGGTTAAGGACGAAGTGGCTAAGTAGATTAAAGCCAAATTCCTAGAAGTTGTAGAGTATCCCGAGTGGTTGGCTAACATTGTACCAGTTGCAAAGGATGGAAGGGTCAGAGTCTGTGTCGACTATAGAGATTTGAATAAGACAACTCGTAAAGATGATTTTCCCCTGCTACATATAGATGTGCTTATCGATAATGTAGCCAAAGTGCTCATGTACTCGTTTATGGATGGATTCTCTAGGCATAACCAGATCTTGATGGACATAATCAATAAGGTTAAGACAACCTTCATCGCAGAATAAGGCACGTACTGTTATAGTGTGATGCCATTGGGATTGAAAAATGCTGGAGCCATATATTAAGGAGCTGTCACTAGACTTCTTCATTACATGATCCACAAAGAGGTTGAGGTATACGTCGATGACATGTTGGTCAAATCCATGACCCGGGACATGTTGGGAATGCCCTAGTCCCAAGGTATTGGTCCTTGTATTGTATCATACATTTTGTATCTTATAATGAGATTTATGTATTATACATTTGTGTCAATAAATAAAGGCATTAATCTATTTATTATATACATCTTGTGCAATATTATAAATAGAGTATCCAATGGACATATCCATATCCATGCTGACAAGTGTCATGCACTTGGCAGTAAGACCATTGATAGGGAAAATGATATGAACATAAAGTCATCCATAGTCTGTTTGAATCATGGAAATGAATGGAACCAAAGACTATCATAAGCTTGGTTGTATGGCAGTGTCTTACCAGTTATTGGACATGGAATATCAACCAAGTTCATGGGTACATGCAATGGGACATGGTACTGGATAAATCCAGTAGACGAGAAATCCATATAGTATAGTATCACAAGTGATTCTCGTGTAGTACTTATATGGATTCTTTGACCTAACCATGTTATGGTCTTACATGTGAAGTGACACACTTTGGTGTATGCCTAAACGGTCTGTAATAAGGTGCCAAGTATAGGTACATTTGGGTGTGCCAGTGAGCATGGCAAGACTATGAACATGCAGAAGGGAATGTCACTCAGTAAACTGCTGAGAAGATATCACTGGCCTCTTGATGAATGCAATTGATTAGAGTGTAGCCACACCTAAACAAGTGTAACTTGTTTGTGAGCATCGGTTCATTCGGGATCAAGTAAATGTCCAGACACAAAAGAGGGTGATGATGCCATGCCTCCATGTTGGACACCGATATTAATGACATAGGATATATAAGTTTAACTACAGGGTTAAGACTTCTGTTAGACTGTTGTCTCCATCTTAATTGGGGGCTATATAGCCTGCCTACATTCTATAGGCCTTAGGCCCACTACCAACATAAAGACGACGGGCCCACAAGATCGTACACATAGAATGTCTGAGTTTGAATTTGTTGGATCACCCGTATACTTGGAGTATACAGGCTGGAAAGATAAATATTAATTAATTAAATTATAGATCAATTGGATTGATCAATATAATTTAATTGATATATATTAATTGGGAATTTATTTTCGGATGGAAATAAAATACATATATAGGTTTACATGTATTTTGATTTAAGTTGAATTTCAATTAATTTATTGGGTCAATTTTAATTGGTAAATTAATTTTAATTTAACGACATGTACATTATATAATATGGTTTTATATAAATACATGCATGAAAATTAAAATAGAATTACATTTAATTTTACCTATAATAATTAAATTGAATTTATGGATTTATGCTATTAAATCCCAACTTAAAAGCTAATTAAACTCAAGGCTTAAATCAAGGCCATGATTTTGAGCCATGAGTTAATTCTCATTAATGAGAATTTTCAGCCATAAAGGTTTTGTAGGCTAAAACTTTCGGCCAAGAAACTTGCTCTCCTCCTTTGATCCACCGCTAGCACATGTTCCTCTCGATAGACATTTGTGTATGTGAGAGTGGAGGAAATCGATCTCGTTTTCTATAGCTATCTCTAGAATAGACATAAAAAGGTGAGAATCTCATTCTTGATCTTTTGATTTGTGTTTTTTTTATTTCCACTTCAATTGCTCCTGGGTCACGGATTTGAAAAAATTGATCCGAGCTTCCGCTTTTGTCAATTGATTTTCTATGAAAAATCCCTACAGTGGTATCAGAGCGGGCTTTTGATCCATGAAAATCTTAAATGGTTTGAATCTCATGTTTTGAAATTGGTGTTTTTCTTTTGGGATTCGTTTGGTTGGATGGGGTTTATGATTTTCCCTATTGGTTTTTCTATTCAAATGAAAATTGAATTGATATTTGGTTATATGCTTTTTAATTCCTATTTGATTTGTGCTTTGATCTTGGTGATTAATGGTTTTATTTTGTTTAAAAAAAATCATGGGCTGTTTCCATGCTATGGGGCTGCCGGTGGTAGAATTCGTCATCGGCTACCACCATAGCGGTAGAAACAATAACCGCTCGCTCTTTAGGGTTACAGAACTAGTGTTAGAACCCTTACTAGTGAGACCCTAGACTCACTAGTTTATGGGATGGAAGCAGTGATACCAGTACAGAAAGAATTGAAATCCCTAAGGGTAGCCTTGGAAGCTGTGATCGATGGAAAGCATCTAAAGGCCTTGGATCATTTGCAAATGTATCAGAAGAGGATGGCCAGGGCATATAATCACCGAGTTCGTCATCAAAGGCATCCCTTAGAAGCAGGAGACCTAGTACTAAAACAATTAAAGCCTTCTAACACTGACGTCAGAGGTAAATTCAAGCTAAATTGGGAAGGTCCTTATGTGGTGAAGAAGATCCTATCGAAAGGTGCGGCCAAGATAATGGATATGGAAGGGAATGAGTTCATCAACCCAATCAACTAGGACCGCCTCAAGCGCTACCATATTTGAAGAGATCAGAATGGACTGCCAAGCTATAAAGGCAACTTAGGCAAAAGTTAAGGTGTGAAATAAGAGGCATCAACTAGAAAACCTATAAAGGCTAGTCAACCGTATGAGTAAATTATCTGAGATGTATACTATTTTTTGAGCGTTCCCATTTTGATTTCATTAATGAAATGTTAATCTGCTTAACACACTTTATAAATGTTTGAATTTATGCATAGATTCATCTGTTAAAACATCTAAGTAAGCCAAGCATTCAAACACGCATGTGCATGAGTTGTCACATCGAACTAAGATTTGCAATCAAAGAAGTTTCCCCTAAAAAATAATAATAATAAATGATAATAAAAGAAATAATAATGGCCCACTGAATCGAAAACCCGGTAAAGGCGATTCAGGTAAAAGTTAAAGCAATCTGATAGATTGAAAACCCATATAGGGCAGTCTATGCAAAAATTAAGGTCATATAAACAAATAATGAAAACAATAATGAAGGAAACAATAACAGTTACATTCTCCTCCTCTTAGCAGCAGCGGATTCGTCGATGACTATTAGTCCAAGCGACTTGAGAGTCACACCCTGGCACCCCTTTTGGGTAGATAAAACCCTAATCTCGGCCAACCATGATCTGTAGGAGTCACTAGTGTCCGTAATAGAAAGGGAGTCGTACCTCAGCTTCTCGTGACACACATTGCCTAACCATCGAGCTAGAATGTGATCAGGACATTGTGAAGTGTACTCCATACTTTTAGTAACATAAGTCGACTCAGGGACTGTTGGGATTCATCACGGGAAAAATTACATGGCGCAGCAAAATTATACCGTTTAAATTTTCTTAGAATCCACCTATCGTGTCCAATTACCATTGATTAGAATAAAATCAATTTGCATCAAGAGAGATAAAACTCACCAGATACGTCTCTTCTAGAGACTACTGCAGAATCGAATCTTGGAATGATCTCTATAGTCCAGTGCATGACCAACTATCGAGTGGGAACTGGTGCTAGCTAAAAAAGTAGAGGAATGAAAATTGTAGCTGTGAAAATCGGCCAAGGGGCTGCTCTAAGGGGGCTGAAATTTACAGTCAATCATTAGGGTTAGGGCTGATTTTTTTTCACTTAAGTGTGCCCGTATATAGACTCCTTGTCTAATTGAGTTTTACTTAGGTTTATTAAACCCAAGCCCACTAGGATTATAATTACATAAATTAACTTTAATTAAAAATTTTATACTATGTAATTTAATTCCATTTGGCTAAATTTAATTACCCCTAAATAAAATTAAATCACACTTAATTAAATACATTACATGTATTTAATTTTCCTACTTAGAAAAATAATTTAATTAATTATTTACTTTATGTAATTCAATTAATTAATAAATCAATTAATTATATTACGTAAACTTATTAATTAAATAAAATCAATCTAATATTAATTAATTACCTTGATACCAAATGTCAACTAATTAATTAACACATTCTTTCCAATGTACATTACATGTACAATTTCTATAAGTTTCGACTCAGTTGATCTATGTGCATGATCCTATGGATTTGTCTTTATATTGGTAGTAGGCCCAAGGCTCACAGACTGTAAGTGGGTTTTAGCAAACCATTACAACCCCTAATTAGGATAGAGATACAACAGTCTTTAAAATACACTCGGCCGGTAGTAATCTCATAACGTCCTTTACCAAATGATCTCGATATGAATAAACAAAAGGCACGGTGTCCGTCATCCTCTTTTGCTGTTTATTAAATTTCTTGATCTTGAGTTGACTAATTAATCAAATATGCAACCGACTTATATGGGTATGGTCATACACTTATCAGTCTCACTCATCAAGTGGCCAGTGATATAATCTCACCAGAGTGGCAATTCCATCAATTCATCATCAATATCAATATGTTCACCAGTCCACCCAATCATACCTGTATTTAGCATCTTTTTACAGACCTGTTAGGCGTATGTCAAAGTGAACCGGATTCCATAGTGATATTATAATGAAATCTGGTCTGAGGACAAAAGAGACATACTCAAAAAAGACCTATGATGCGATAGCCATATGGCTTTCTTATGTGGATCGATATAGTCCCATGTCAATGACATGTACCTATTTTTATGACTCACCATACAAGTTCTATGGCTAGTTAAGAACTACCATACAGTCATCGAATATACAAGTTTGTGATTCTATTTGTTCCCACGATTAGAATAGAATTGGGAAATGTTTTATGATTATCAATCAATGGATACTCTATTCATGTTATAGCATAAGATATAAATGAAATAGATTATTGCCTTCATTAATGTGACACAAATGATGTATACATACATAGAGTCTTAATGTAGAATACAAAATACAAGAATAAAATGCCCTAGAACTAGGGCACACTAACAGGGACCCCCTGCATTTGCCCGTATTACCTACGAAGGCGGGTTGAAGCATAAAAACTCACCTTGTTTAAACCCAGCAGCTGAATACCTCCAGCCCACATGTCCACAACAACATGGGTAATCCTTTACTAGTGGCAAACCCACCTAAGACAATCATCAGTCCTCTGAGCCATCCAGGTCTCCCACTCTGTTGAAGTCATCCAACTATGGCCCGTCATGGTGAAGCCTCACTCTCAGAAGTTGGTAGGAAGATACTTCTTAAAATTCCCTTGAGTTACATGGATGAGAGCTAACTTCTCCATGAGTCATACTTGTTACAAGACTAAGTCTCGAAGGTAACAGTTTGATGGAACACAGAACTAGAGCATAAGCGGTGATAGGAGGGTTACCTGGGGTAACAGGAACTGGTTGTCGGATTGAAATGACCAATCAGATTGAGTAGTATCTATTTGGATCAGAGTCTCAGCCAGGATCAATGCTATGGGTGAAGCTCCAATAGGCATCTATAGAATGACAAAAGTGAGTCAAAATGGGCACACTCTAGAGCTCACACCACAAAGACACTGGCTCATCAACAATACGCTAACCATGCTAGCCTATCCAAGATGATCTCAAGAAACGTACATGCACCAACTCAGTACAGAATTTAGGTGGAAACCCAAGGTTAAAGCAGTAGTAGAAAGAAATGTCTTCATTCAAGACTGAGGGATGTCAAACAGATCCACTAGAGAAGAAGCATCACCAAAAGCAAAATTGGGAATAATAATCTTGGTACCCTTGAGGCAAGGCACGTTTAAGATTACACTAAACTCCTTGGACAAAGGACATAGCTCCTAATTTGAGAAATGAAAGACATGGTCGACTGGATCCTAAAAGCGTATAGCGACATATAGTAAAGTTGGATTTTACATCCCGTTGTAATAAGCCTTCATGTTCTGAAGCCCAAAAGGCTTCAGTTTCAACCAATATAGGTTTTTCAGAGCTCCAAGGAGTGTGCAAAATTGAGAATCAAAAGAATCAATGGCCGAACCATTCAAAAACTAGAATGAATAGCCATGCGGTTTTCAGAACAGCCGTATGGGTGTCACATAAGCCATGCGGCTGTTGTATGACCGGTACGGCTGTCAAACAATATTCGTGCGGCTATTAATTTTATAGCCATATGGCTAAATCTTTAATCGGAGTGATTTTCTATGATCCTTATGGGTGTTGATGGTTCAGGGGTGTTTTTCAGTATGTTTTGATATTTCGGTGTGTTATTATATGATTCTCGGATGGAAATGAATGAATTTAGCGAAAACAGTGCATATTTCTAAATCAAAACAATAAATGTAACAAGAGAGTTCATAAGTAGAAACTAAACAAATCCTAACATACTAAATGTATAATAAATATGATGAAAAAATTGTTCTTATAAAGATCCTAATAAACTAAGAAGAAGGTATCAGCAGTAAAAGGTTTTATTACATCATTTAGAAGAGTTGAATGAATAAAAAATCCCAAATTCTACTGGCCCTGCCTCGGTGTCTCGTCTTGATCCTCGACATATAAGTCCACAGCATCCACCTCTGCATCCAGATACTTGGCTCTGTACTAGTCTAAATCTGTCTACAACCTGTGGGTCTCCTGCTCATACTGCATCCGTAGCATCTGGTGTTCCTGTTCAAGTTGCGCCAATCGTTCTGCAGCCCCTTGATGAGCCTGCAATGACTGGACGTGGCTTTGTAAGATCAAAGGCAAAATAGCCCATGTTACTATACTCATACATTTATGCATCTCATGCATGCATCACATAAAATATAATAATAACAACTATAGGAAACTCACCTACATCACCGCGTTCTCCCGAAATAGGAGGTGATGTAAGAACTGGTACATCTACACTGGTCTCTCTATAACCTCATAAGCAACCTGTAAAAATTAAGCCCCAAGTAAAAAAAAAGCAAAAAATTAGACTAGAAGATACTCATATGGGTAGTATCAGGAGGGACAAAATCTACCGTAAACAAGTTATACGGAGGAAGCTCCTTCTCCTCATATCGACCCTTAAGGTTCATAACACTGAACCGACTCAAAAGGGGAGTAGAGAAGTCCCCGTATACGACCCTTGCCGGTGTCGAAGGAGTGGTCCCACTAGTAGCACCTGAAAAGGATCCAGCTCCCCGGGATCTGGGCCTGACCAGGGGTCTAGACCCGATGGGCTCCGCTTAAGCCACAACAACCTCTGCCTCCTCCTCCTCCTCCTCATTCGATCTAGTAGATATCTTCTTCTTTTGCTTCTTCTATACGAGAGGAGAAAGAAGAAAAAAATGAGTCAAAAACCAATTAGGATGACAACGAAACATTCAAATCCAAAGCACATAAGTTAGGAGCGCTTACCTCATGAGCGATCAAAGTATAAGGGGTTTTAAGTAGCAAGCTCCTCATAAACATCAAGTAGTTGCACGGTCAGTCCAACTCCAAAAATCACGACTTAATCTACCGAAGAATCGGTGTGAGGCCAGAATAGAGTCAGCAGCAAATCGGGGGCATTGGCCTAGTAGCAGGAGTACTAGCACTATCCCAGTCCCTTACCCTCTCACCTAGATACCTCTCCTGTGAGCAGGGACACTCCATCACAAATCGCCGATGGTCCCATACTGTAGCATCCAACATAATCTAATGATTTCGGACGTAGTCCCATGGATCCATGTTCACCTATTGGATAAAAGGAAGATGAGATTAAAAAGCACTTATCAGGTACGAATCACAACTACGGTCAATTAAGTTTAGACTAATGAGTTTTTGGTTTGTATTTGCCATACCTCATCCCAGGTCATATCCCTGAGCTTCTGCCTGATTCACCTAATATCCATCGAGATGTCACCCCAGCTCTGTGTCCACCTCAATAATGTAGTAGGTATATCCACCCCCTCGAGTATACTCAAAGTAGGCCAAGACAAGAAGCTGTACTCGTAAGCCTAGATCTGCAAAAGAACATACAATTAGAACAAGTAGACACAAGCAAAAAAAGAGTAATAGCAAAGTAGGAAAAAGTCAGCGGCCTTACCAAAACGATAATCCAATAAACCTTGAATTCTTTCTATATAGCTCGAGCACAGAGATCAAGGCCGTAGTATAGCTACCCAAGCCCCGCTCAGGCCCAATCATACTCCCGAGCCCTCTCTAGATCAGCCAAATATGGAAGAACTATGAGATAGGTACGCTGATCAACCCTACGCTCTGGAAAAAGCTGGCGCCTTCGGCTCTCACTACCCCAGAATTATAAAAGGTTAGAACACCAAACCTTCCCCTGGGTGCTGCCTAGGCTGATCATGTCCACCACGTAAGAATCCTGGTAGGAGACCTGAGATAGATAGTAGCTGAACTCAACGGGGATCCCACTGAATGGCAATCTGGTGATCGTTGTGAAGTCAGACAAAGTGATAGTGCACTCCCCAATAGGAAAGTGGAATGTGTGGGTTGTATCCACCCATCTCTCGATCAAAGCTGTCAATGCCTTATGGCTCGTATGTGGGGCAGAAGGAGAGACGGACCTTGCCAAATCAGCAAACCCAAGCTCAGCAATACGCCTATATATATATATATATATATAAGAGCTTATTTCATTCTTATTTCGTTCTGGGTCCATCACCCACGTGGGTGATGTAACACCCGTACAGGTGTTGGGTTTAGCTGTGCTGCCAAACGAGGCCCGCACGGTGTCACGGGGATAGCCTAAGGCAAGGCTATGGATCCCGTGTGGCGCCAAGTCTCTGGCCAGCCAACCCGCATCATGGGGAAACACCCCCTATTGTACATTCCTTGGTAGCCCTTTTAGGCATTGACTCCCGCATACCGCTCCCGCATACCGTCCCCTGTATCAAACCTCCCCACATTAGGAGCGCGCACTATAGGCCCCGTGGCCCAATAGTGTCCGTAAGGCTCCTCCCTTAACGGAGACACCCGCCTTCGCTTCCAAGACCGGATGCCCGCCTCACTAGTCTATCCAAGACTAGGGTGGATCACTTAAGCCATAGTGCCCCATTCACTAGGCCCAGGGGTGGCGGAGATCCTACGCCAAAATCCATGCGGACTGTCCATGCGGACTACTGTCCCCCCCCTATAGTAGTGCTTATACCAACTTCAGCTCCTGGAGGAAGAGACATCAATATGTCTCATTGGCCACACCTTCTTATAGCGTGCATCGACATGCCCACTGGCGTGCATCGACATGCCCACTGGCGTGCATTGACATGCCCACCGGCGTGCCTCCCCCACTGGCGTGCATTGACATGCCCACTGGCGTGCATCGACATGCCCACTGGCGTGCCTCCCCCTTACACTCTCCCCCACTTGGATGATCAACGTCCTCGTTGATCGCGCGTCACCATCACCTCTGGATCTCCTTGTAGCTGTAACTCACTTGATTCTCTCTGGATCTCCTTGTAGCTGTAACTCACTGATTCCCATTTGCTCGGTCTTCTTTGAAAGCTTGGTCTTTAGCTTCATCCATATCCTGTTACCTTTTTCCATATTTCTGCAATTCTCTCTTCTCCATGAAAATTTTCGGACAATCACTTGAACAATAATGAAAAATTGCGTCTGCATCTGTGTGTTTCCTCAGTGTGATTCTTGGTCTCTAGGTCTTCTTTCTACCACTCTTGTATACCCTATACGGGTAAGTAGCCCACCCTTCTATATTTCTGCCTCAAAATGTGGTTCGCCTCCGGCTCACTTCTCTATACTTCATGCTTCTTTTATCATCGTTTAGGAGAATATCTCTTCATATAACCATGCCCACCCTTCATATATGGCCTATACGGCCACTGTGTACTCTCCCCCACTTGTACCATCATCGTCCCCGATGATGGGTGGGAAAGCAGCATGCGCCTCGGTTGCGTTGTTCTTGTGCTTGGTTCCTGGTGGACTCCGCTTGTAATCACGACGATCCCTCGCAAAATCACAAGAAAGAATACAACAGTATCCATAATAAAAAAAATTTCGCATATTGCATGCATATAGCACATATACATCAAATAAATAAAGAGTAATTCTCAATATTAATATGAGAACAGATGACACTTACACCGCACATACTCATGCCATTATCACCGTCTTCACTTGTACCCCCACTTCCTTTTTCCTCTCTTCTTGTTTGGGTCACCACGTTGTGGGAAATTTGGTAGCAATCACCTTTAACTTCTGACTCTCTACATAGGTAGTCCCTTCTTGTCCACCTCTTCGTTTGATCACTTCGTGGTTGCACCATGTTGCCTCAGGCTTTACTCCGCTTTGGCCTTGCTTCTATCCCATCTTGTAACTCGCACCTACACTCGAAAATGTGGTCTTTCTACACAAGAGTTTGGAAGGGCGTCCCCTAACCAGATCTCTTTGTAGACAAGAACCAAGACAATGACTTAGCATAGGCGTCCCTACCCAAGTCCATTGCCAACTCGGTTAACTCATATGGCCTCATGCCAACATAGAACACATGTGATCACAGTCTCGCGTTCCCCCGGGGTAATTTTACATTGCTCAGTTTGGCCAGGGGTCTATCCCCATACTCGGTTCTCATTCTCACCCAGTTTGAGAGAGAGGTCTATCCTCGCCTCTCCAACTCATTTGCCACACTTTCGCACTTTGGGTTTGCCACATCCGTTTCAAAGGAGGGGTCTATCCCCACCTTCATGCAGTTGTCAATTCATGTTAACTCGCAACTCAAGGCCTTGTCCACCTTGCACAGCTCGCTAGCAAATATCTCATTTGCTTATCTCATTTTAGGTATCTACCATTCCCATCATATAGGTATATTTCCCACTATTGTTCCATCTCGAATGACACCTTGGTCTCATTGAGGAGCTTTCACTAGGATGCCTACAGGTGCACTACAAACTACGCCTCAATAGTTTGCACGCTGCACTCAGCCATCCCAAAGTTTTCTACCTCAACATCCCACATGGTGTACACTTACCATCTGTCTCAATACACTACTAGGTTTCTCCCCCACTTGAGGGGTTGGCCATATAGGCCATAGTAGCGCTCTGCCTCGGGGTCTCATTGTACATGTACTAGCGCTTATGACTATTAACTATGTGAGGTTGGGGCGTGATACAAGTCACGCCTCAATGACTTGATCTACCACCCACCAGCACAAGCTCATGTCCACATGCGCTGTCCGTTACAATGTCAACCGCCTCGTATCTTAGCTACAATGCTTCTACCCTACTCAAGGGTTCCGCCATTATAGCCAACCACCGTTCACGCGTATTCATAGGCATTCGAACTTGGGCAAACTCGCATGCCACTTTATCTCTGTTCCCTTTGTCACAGCATCCGCACTCTTACTTAGTGGGGTAGGCTTGTCCTGCCCTAGCCCACAAGCTCAAGCTTTCACTGTGTTTCTAAAAGCATCCGTATTGTCACCTTCGTGAGAGTGTTGCCATGTCAACTCATTTTGGTGAACAAGCATCACAAGCCCGCCTCACGTAGTAGGCTCTTTTCGGGCTCTGATACCAAATGTCATGGGGCCTTTCTCTTGCCAAGATATTGTCCGCTTTGGCCCACTGGCCTCACGGTTTTGTTCTTGGTCTGGGCTGCGGATAGCCCACCCAAAACGCGTCTTGCAAGTCTAAGGCTCCCCACCCCTTTTAAGCACATCACCACAACCCTCTCTTAGCGATGTGGGATTACGGTTCCTCTGAACCCTTCCCCTCTTGGGAAGCCCAGTGTCCTCACTGGGATAACCCTTTCACATCCTAGAGCAGGGCCCAGCTCTGATACCACTTGTCACGGGGATAGCCTAAGGCAAGGCTATGGATCCCGTGTGGCGCCAAGTCTCTGGCCAGCCAACCCGCATCATGGGGAAACACCCCCTATTGTACATTCCTTGGTAGCCCTTTTAGGCATTGACTCCCGCATACCGCTCCCGCATACCGTCCCCTGTATCAAACCTCCCCACATTAGGAGCGCGCACTATAGGCCCCGTGGCCCAATAGTGTCCGTAAGGCTCCTCCCTTAACGGAGACACCCGCCTTCGCTTCCAAGACCGGATGCCCGCCTCACTAGTCTATCCAAGACTAGGGTGGATCACTTAAGCCATAGTGCCCCATTCACTAGGCCCAGGGGTGGCGGAGATCCTACGCCAAAATCCATGCGGACTGTCCATGCGGACTACTGTCCCCCCCCTATAGTAGTGCTTATACCAACTTCAGCTCCTGGAGGAAGAGACATCAATATGTCTCATTGGCCACACCTTCTTATAGCGTGCATCGACATGCCCACTGGCGTGCATCGACATGCCCACTGGCGTGCATTGACATGCCCACCGGCGTGCCTCCCCCACTGGCGTGCATTGACATGCCCACTGGCGTGCATCGACATGCCCACTGGCGTGCCTCCCCCTTACACTCGGCTGTCGCACGAAGGACTCCAAAAATCCAAAAAATTCACCATTTTTCTGGGTTCTTCTTTGATTTTTAGTCCTCCCTAGTATGCATTCTACTCAACAATTTGACCAAATGAGCACAAAATTGCAAAAACCCAATTCAAAAACCTAAGTTTGTAAACCTTGTATTTTAACTTAAAACCAAGAAAGTTTAGGCACTTACTTGGTGCTGTGAGGCATGGTTGGGCACCTTCAAGAGTACGGGGATGTCTTGCCCGAAGGAAACACCCAAATAAGGCATATCCCATGCCAGTCCATACCCATTAGCCACAGAGAGAAAGGGGAGCGCTTGGGGGTTCTCTCCCACTCTAATCAACCTTGAGGGGACTCTAGGGAGGCATTTTCCTTGTTTCTTCATTATTTTTGCAAGGATTTGGGATGAAAATTGGATTTTAGGGAGAAGACTAGAGAGAAAAAGTTTGAAAATCTTTGTGAAAATGACTTGTGGCCGTTTCCCCCCCTCCTAAACTGTGAGCGACACCCATGCGGGTGACCCAACAGCCGTACGACTATTATTATATCAGCTGCACAGCTGTATAACATCATCCGCACGACTGTCACCTTTTCAGCCGTGCCAAATTTTATTTTCTTCCTTTTTTTTTAATTTATTCTTGCTATTTTATATTACTTACTAACTTTAGCTGAATGTTTATTATAATCACCAACTTTACTATTATAATCATTAATTTCATCAATTTATCGGCAACAAATTAATCCATCTTCCCCGTTGAAGTTTTATTTGTACAGGTATAAACAGTCTCGCTAAACCCTGGTTTTAAAAAAAATGTCCATCAAAAGAATAATCACTATCAATCTATTCTCAATCTCTTCGTTTTAGACGTGCCATAACACGTCGGTTCTCAGTCACACTAAGAACTTCAATCATCACTTCTGGTGTCTCGATATATTAGTGTTCCTTTCACCAAACCTCACCACTCAATGGCCAGCATCGCTCCTGTATTTATTTTTTATCCAAAGGGGCAAAATTTTTTTTTCCAAAATAATTGATCAAGGAATAAATACACATCTCATAACTTCTCATCAGTCCCGTACGACCCTAAAAGGTAAATCGGTCCTACATGACCTTAAAAGGTAATTGATCCCATACGACCCTGAAAGTAATTAGTCCTATTTGTCTTTAAAAGGTAATCAATCTCACACATCTTTAAAAGGTAATTGGTCTCACACGACCCTAAAAGATAATTCGGTCCCACACGACCCTAAAAGGTAAACGAGTCCCACAGGACTTTAAAAGTTAATTGGTCCTATACGACCTTAAAAGTTAAACAATCAACCAAACCCTTCAGTTAAAGTTAGGGGCAGGTGCGTCTCTTTTCTTTCTCATCGCGCTCTCTATCGTGCATCCAAATTCACCACAGGACATGGTAGACCCGTAAGTCGTGAATTTAGATACATAAGGGGCAGCCCATGAGCGTGGTTTTTTCATCCTCGGTTCGATGATGATGAGTTCTTTATTTGCTTCTATAGCTTTCCATAATTGTAGGAGTCAAAGTCAATTCAAGACCAAAAAGCTTTGGTCGATCGAACTTTAAGCCTCAGGACATTTCCCGGATGAAAAGGAGGCTATTTAGGTACAATAGTCGCATAACTATACTATTCACACAGGTATAAATTATACCCATATGACTGATGACTCAACACCCGTGCGGATGTCAATTCTGGATAGAATCACCAATAACCGATTTTTATGCGTCCCACGACCATTGAACCTTAGATTTACATTCCATAAGCATGTATTAGAATAGAACAATGATGGACACCTAGTTTCCTGATATCTGACTCACTTGCCATATTAAACAATTAACCGGAAAAATCATTTTCAAAATCGTTTTCCAGGTGTAGTCGGTGAGATTTGTCGAATCTCCCCGACTATCTCCTCTAAATGTATGACCCCGATTCATTTACTATCCTATTTTGTCCTATTTGAGTCCAAAGTGTGATTATTTGTATACTAACCTCTATTTTGTAGGATTAGATGTATGTTAGGATTTTATTATTATGCTAGATAAATCCGCATAGTTTAGGCTATTGTTCCCTATCCTCAATTTGATCTCTATGTATCCCATAGGGTAGTTTATGTGATTTGATATGGTTGTAATAATTTATTTATTTATTGTTTCCTACACCTTGCATGAACATCGTATGCTCTTAATAAAATCAACTTAGTTTGTAAAATGCTATAATTTCACTGTTGAAGCATGTATTTTAATTAGATAACAAGTAACTGACTCGTCTGGACCTAGATCTCAGGAAGATATAGTGGCCCTGACTTTGCTGTACCTAAATTTCCTAATTGAGCTGAGCCGGATGGCGAATCCTATGTTTTTTTCTGGATTTCGGTCTCAAATGTTTTATGAAAATATGATTTTTCTAGAAATGAATTTCGTGTGATAATAAAACTTTAAGTACCAAAAATTCCTTGGTTCGCTTTGCAGCGTTTCATGAGTCAAAAACATCATCCACTCATAGTCATCTATGGCCATAATTTTATTAGAAATAAACAGGACCTATTAACTTAAAGTGGTTCCAAATGATAAGCATGTGAACCTTCTTTTTTTGTGCTCTATTAAGTGTTGGTGCATATGTATGCAACGTGTATGATGGTCTCTGTGTTTGGTGATTGAAAATGATAATTGACTAGAGTGGGGACTGAATATGGGCTTTTTATGAGTTCATATGCATTTATGCTTGAGAATGAAGGGTCCCTATGTATACTGGATGAACTAAAAAACTATGAAATCTGAACTGGGTTCCTTATTTGAAAATTTTGATTTAGTGCTTATGTAATTAGGGGATCCTATGCTGATACATAATGCTTTGAGAATCTATGCATGCTGATATGAGTTTGTGAGAAATGAAATGGATTTATTAGTGGGAAAGAAGTGAAATGCTATGATTATACTCATCTTTGTGAGGTGTGTGCTAATAAGTTGGACCCTGATCTGATCGGATTAAAATGTGCAATGTTGTTAGCATACACTTATTTATGCAACTTTGAATTCCTGGTAGCCAATAAGTGTGATGATATCCTGACTATTTTTTGTTGATGCTGACTGAGAAATGTAAATGTTGCTTCTATCTTGCTTATTTGTGTAATGAGATGCCTAAATGCATGGCTAGAATAGGCCTCAAATATGATTATGCAACTACGCTTTGTCTCTAGATGCTATATTGGGTTGGTGGAACAAAAATTTTCTTTTATTCATTACAATTCATGCATAATTTTGTTTTACATACTTACATAAAAGGATTGGGTAATAAGGAAGAGGCCAAAATGAGGCTATGGCTTGTGATCTTTTCAATGGTTTTTCTAAAGTTTAAAAATGAATTTGGGTTAGGTTTCCCTAAGCAACCAGTTATCTACTTTCTTTTTTTAAGGGTTTAGGGGTAAAAAATTTGGTTTTGTTGGTACTAATCCCTTTTGAAAAAAAAGAAAACATAGCTTTTCAAAATGGAACTTGGATGGCTTATAGGGATCTCCTCCTCTTAAACATTTTCACCTTAAGAAAGAAAACCACATACCTATGGCTAATGATCTAAAACATCAAATCTGAACCCAATTTTTGCATACATTTCTAGATCTAGCTACGCATATTCATTCAAAAACTACTAAACTTAGACCTCTGATCATTAATAGGAAATAGGTACATTACATGCCCTATTTCTTATTAAGGATCGTGGACACCACTCAAAAGGGGTATCCTTTCTCCTTACACATGGAGTAAGGATATCCCTTTGAGTCATAAAAGACTTGTATATGGACTATACACAAAGGAAATGCTAAAAAAAATTTACATGGAAAAGGACCAACTTAAATGTGTATCTGTCTTGGAAATGAATGTGAGTAATTTGCTTGTCTTTAATGTCATGTGTTTGGGCACTCTTTAATAGCCTTTAACTAACAATTGTAAGTGTAAGGAGATGATGAATAGTGGAAAGGGATGATTACATGAAGAAGGGGTGATTGTGTTGGAAATGCCCTAGTCCCGAGGCATTGGTCCTTGTATTTGTATTATACATTTATTGGATTTATGTATTATACTCATTTGTGTTATTAATAAAGGCATCAATTCATTTATTATATTTATCTTGTGCAATATATTAAATGAAGTATCCAATGGACATATCTATATCCATGATGACAAGTGTCATGCACTTGGTAGTAAGATCATGGATAGGGTAAACGATATGACCATAAATAGATCCGTAGTCTGTTCTAGTCATGGGAATGAATGGAACTAGAGACTATCATTAACCTGGTTGTATGGCGGTGTCTTACCGGTCATTGGAAATGGAATGTCAACCGAGTTAATGGGTACATGCCTGGGAGCATGGTACTGGATAGATCCACCAAACGAGTAATCCACATGGTATAGTATCACAAGTGATTCTCGTGTAGTACTTGTATGGATCCTTTGACCTAACCATATGATGGTGTTACATGTGAGGTCGCATACTTAGGGGTACGCCTAAAGGGCCTGTAATAGGGTGCTAAGTATGGGTGCTTTCGGGTATGTCACTTAGCGTGGTAATGACATGGATATGCAGAAGGGATTTGTCACTCAGTAGCCCACTGAGAAGATATCACCGGCCTCTTGATGAATGTGACTGATAAGAGTGTGGCCACACCCAGACAAGTTGGAACTTGTTTGTGAGCTTCAGTACATTCGGGATCAAGTTAATGTCCGGACACAAAAAAGGGTGATCAATCCATGCCTCTGTGTTGGACACCGATATCAATGACATGGGATGTACAAGTTTAAACTACAGGGTTATGATAACAGTTAGACTGCCATCTCCATCTTAATTGGGGGCTGCAGTGGCTTACTAGAGCCCAACTGCAGTCTGCAGGCCAAAGGCCCGCTGCCAACATAAAGATGGGCCCACTAGATCGTACACATAGAACGACTGAATGCAGACTTAAGGAATCATATGTATACTTGGAGTATACGCTATGGAGAGAGAGGTGTGTATATATTAATCATATTATAAAGATCAATTGGATTGGTCATAATAATAAAATTAATATATTCAATTGGCTCTTCATAATTAATTTGATTAATTATGAGACTATTTCCTAGGTGGAAATATTCATATGTATAGGTTTACATATGATTTTATTTTGTGTAGATTTAATTTTAATTTGATGGATTAAATTAATTGTTCAAACTAATTTTAATTTAAATGTAAATAATATATTACGTGGTGTAATATATTAAATACATGGGTATATTAAAATTGGGCTTGAAATTAATTTAAACCAGAATAATTAAAATTAGACTGGGCCCAAATTAAAACAAGGAAGCCCGCACATAATGGAATGGAGCCAAGCTGGGCCTGAATTCCCCTAAGGGAATTCGGCCACCCTAGGTATAAAACCTAGGGTGAAAATTTCGGCCCCCCGCCTAACCCTAGCACACTAGTAGCCGAAATTTCCATAGCCTCCTCTCTTCTCCATTGTTTCGTTTTTCTGACGCTAGCACGGGTTGCATTCATTAGGGGTTCGTGTACGAAAACGAGGAGGAAATCTGCTTTGGTTTCTGCACTCTTCATCCATCTCTTGAAAGAGATTTTCTGGTAAGAAAATTAATCTCTTTCTATTTATTTTAAAGTTTTTCAATTTCCATTTCAATTGCTCCTGGGGCCAGATTTGAGGAAATCACCGCGTTCTTCCGCTTTTATCGGGTGATTTCCGGTGAAAAATCCCAACAGTGGTATCAGAGCGGGCTTTTGATCCGTGGAAATTGATAATTTTGGTTGAATCTCATTTTTGAAATTGGATATTTTTTGGGGGTTCTTGGTATGGGTTTTATGATTTTTCCCATATGTTTTTTACAATGAAATTTAAATTTGCATATTGGTTATGTTATTTTAATTTTGTTGTATGTTATTGGAATTCTTGGAGAATTGCTTTGTGTTGATGGATGGTGATTTTTTTATATTCTATTTTATAAAAAAAAATCTGCCTCCCGGGTGCAGGGCTGCCGCCGCACGCTGCGGGAGGCGCAGCGGTCGCTGCCTGCTGCTACGCCAGCGACTGCTACCGTTTCGGCAGCAGCCGCTGGGCGGCCACTGTGCAGCGGCTGTGCCGCTACTAGCTGCAGCAGCGAGCCGGGCCCAGTTTTTTGGATTTGGCGGGTCTTGGGTCCGGGGCCCAGTTTTGAAATTTTAATTGGTTTTAAAATTCGTGTGTTTAAATTTATGCAATTTAAATGCGTGTGGTTTCTTGAATGAATTGTATTTTCGTTCATGTGATATTAATTTTGGAAATTAATATGGTTAATGGAAATTGGTTCGGGTAATTTTGGCACAATTACTTGGACTGCTAAATTGGACCCATGGTTTCCCAATTCCAGTGGGAGCAGTTGGACTGCCTAGGCTGGAGGCCCAAAGCCCGTTAAGGGTTAGAACCATGGTGGGCCAAAATTGGCGATTTCTAATATAATGGCTTGGACATAATTGAAATGGGCTTAAATCATGCATTATAACATGCTTTTGAATTGTATGTGCATATGGTTGGATGCTATTGGGCCTTTTTACAAGATGGGTTGTATTTTTCTTTTTGGGTAAATACGGCCTGCATGTCGTTTTTCTTTTTTTAATGTAATTTTATTTTATTCATATATTATAAAATTTGTAAAAGAAGAAGCCCATGGAGTGGTGAGCCCAAGTGGAGGTGCAAGCCCAGAAGGAAAAGATGGAGGCCCACCTGATATTCACTTCTTGTATAGGTTTACTAGAATAATATTAGGATGTAATATAGGCTCATAGCAGTCCATTTTACTTTTATTTAATTACGTTTTATATTCATTTGCATGTATGAATGTATGTTCCAATAGCCTTTTCACCCGCTTTATGTATGTAAGCCGTTATAATTGAATCTAATAACCAAATGGAATTACTAAGTCGCTTAAAAGTGCTTCCCTCATTGATAAATGAATCGAGGTGGGAATAGGCCAGTTGTAGACCATGCCCTCGCAGGATACACTGGAGTATTGTCACTTTGTATTGGGTTAGAGTATGGGATACTCTAACACTTGGATAGAGGTTTTGACTTAGTGTGGGTAGTAGGATTCTCCTAGCCCTAAGCACAGATGGGTAAGTGCCAACAAGCCCATCAAACCGAGAGTCCTTAGGTTGGGATTGGACGGCATTCCTACCTAAATAGTTAAGGTGTAGTTGTACCAAACCCTCGTTTGGCTATATCTTAATGAAATATGGATCTCGGCCCATGAGCCCAACAACTCGGTTTAAATTAATAACTTGATTCATTATTAATTTCATATGGAAACAACAAAGTAAAGCCCTTTATTAACACTCTAAATGTTTTTCTGTGTAGAAACACTCAAATGGCAAACACTAATACCTTATCACTGCGATCCATTCTTGAGAAGGACAAGCTTTCCGGTCCGAACTTTTTAGACTGGTCTAGGAACTTAAGGATTGTTCTAAGACAAGAGTCAAAAGAGTATGTACTGGAAAGGCCTGTGCCGGCTGCGCCTCAAGGACATAATCCACCGGCTGCCCAGCTGGAGGAATACGAGGCGCATGTCAAGGACAACCGGGATGTGACATGCCTTATGTTAGCCTGTATGGTCCCCGAACTGCAAAAACAGTTTATGGACCACCAAGCCTATGCGATGATAACAACTCTTAATGAGATGTTTCAAGAGCAAGCTCGTCAGGAAAGGTACCTGACGAATAAGGCATTCCACTCTTGTAAGATGGGGGCCGGGACATTTGTGAGTGCATACGTGCTCAAGATGAAGGGCTATTTGGATACTTTGGCCCGTCTCGGATAGCCTATCTCTCAAGAGTTGGCGGTGGACACAATCCTCGCGTCCTTGCCGGATTCTTATGATCAGTTCATCCTGAACTACAATATGTAAGGGATGAACCGTACTGTCAGTGAGCTGCATGGGATGCTTAAGGTTACTGAGCAGTCGATCAAAAAGACTCCAC
The DNA here is from genome assembly GCA_039660915.1 of Euphorbia tirucalli. Lineage (NCBI taxonomy): Eukaryota > Viridiplantae > Streptophyta > Magnoliopsida > Malpighiales > Euphorbiaceae > Euphorbia > Euphorbia tirucalli. The sequence continues at coordinate 47,235,823 of CM077636.1, forward strand.
CGGTGCTGCTGGTCAACAAGGGGAACCCTCCTCTTGCCAAAGGTAAGGCCAAGGAAAAGGCCAAAGCCAAGAAGGCCAAGGCCCAACCCAAGGCCCAGCAGAAGGCAGGTCCTGAGGATGTCTGTTTTGGGTGCAAACAGGCGGGCCATTGGAAGAGATCGTGTCCCAGGCAAATGGGAGAGCAAAGAAAGGGCCAAGGTGCATCCTCTTCAGGTATTTATGTTATAGATGTTAACTTTACTGCTTCAACATCCTGGGTATTGGATATTGGATGTGGTTCTCCCATTTGTTGCAATGTGCAAGGACTTAAGAACAGAAGGTTGCTGGGGTCGGGAGAGGTGGACTTGCGGGTCGGGAATGGAGCAAGGGTTGCTGCCATAGAGATCGGCGAATACCACCTTGTGATGCCCAATGTATTGGTTTTGATTTTAGAACATTGTTACTTTGTACCTGCCATGTGCAGGAATATTATTTCTGTATCAATGTTGGATATTTCTGGATCTAATTTCACTATTTTTAATGGTCGAATTTCAATATCTAGAGAGGGATTATTTTATAGAGATGCTCTATTAAAGAATGGTCTATATATCCTGGACTTAAATGAAACCAATCATATCTATAACATAAACACTAAAGGGTTAAGCCTAACAAACTTAATCCTGTCTACCTATGGCATTGTCGTCTTGGCCATATAAACGAGAAGCGCATTGCTAGACTTCACAAAGCTGGGGTCCTAGGGTCATTTGACTTGGAGTCAATTGATACATGCGAATCATGTTTACGAGGCAAGATGACAAAGGCGCCTTTTAGCAAGAAGGCTGAAAGGGCCACTGGCTTATTGGACCTAATACATTCAGATGTATGTGGACCCATAAGCGCAGCGACCAGAGGTGGGCATCTGTACTTCGTCACGTTCACGGATGATTTGAGCAGATATGGCTATGTCTATCTGATGAAACACAAGTCCAAGACCCTTGATAGGTTCAAGGAATTTAGGAATGAGGTATAGAACCAGCTAGGCAGGAATATCAAAACCCTTCGGTCGGACCGAGGTGGTGAGTATATGAGCCTAGAGTTTGACTTATACTTGAGAGAGCATGGAATAGTTCCTCAGCTCACTCCTCTCGGAACACCACAATGGAATGGGGTGTCCGAACGGAGGAATAGGACCTTATTGGACATGGTCCGCTCAATGATGAGTCTAGCAACTCTCCCAATTAGTTTCTGGGGACACGCCCTCGAGACAGCAGCTCTCATCTTAAACAATACTCCGACTAAGGCAGTGGAAAAGACCCCATATCAGATATGGACGGGCAAGGAGCCCAATGTGTCTTTCCTAAGGATTTGGGGATGCGAGGCATATGTCAAGAAATTGACTAGTGGCAAGCTGGAGCCCAAAACCGATAAATGCCTGTTTGTGGGCTACCCTAGGGAAACCAAAGGGTATTACTTCTACAACCCCACTGAGAATAAGGTGTTCGTGGCAAGGAAGGGGGTCTTTCTAGAAAAGGAGTTCCTTTCCAAGAAAGATAGTGGGAGCAATGTTGAACTCAGGGAAGTTCAAGGTCCACAAGCTCCTGAAGAGGATAACTCAGAGGCCCAGGTGGAGCTTCCACAAGTGGAAGCACCGACCCAGGCCATACAAGAACCTAGAAGGTCTGGTAGGGATCGTCGGGAACCGGAGAGGTATGGTTTCCTCGTCACCGATGATCAAACTCTTCTCATCTGGGATGAGGAAGAACCCAAAACCTACCAGGAGGCTATGGCTAGCCCACAGTCTGCGAATTGGCGTAAAGCCATGGAGGCAGAAATGCAATCTATGTACGATAACCAAGTTTGGAACTTGGTTGATCCACCTCTGGGTGCTAAGGTAATAGGTTGCAAGTGGTGCTACAAGCTAAAAGCTGATAATACCTTCAAGGGGCGTCTGGTCGCAAAAGGTTTCAGACAAGTCCATGGAATAGACTATGATGAAACTTTTTCACCAGTAGCCATGCTCAAATCCATTAGGATACTACTGGCCATAGCCGCATGGTATGACTATGAGGTATGGCAGATGGATGTCAAAACCGTCTTCCTTAATGGAAAGCTACTCGAGGATGTGTACATGACACAACCTGAGGGTTTTGTCGATCCTAAGTATCTGGGTAGGGTATGCAAACTTCAAAAGTCCATTTATGGACTGAAGCAAGCGTCCCGTAGTTGGAATCTAAGATTCAATGAGCCTATAAAGGAATACGGCTTCATACAGAATCTAGATGAGCCTTGTGTGTATAAGAGGACGAGTGGGAGCATTGTCACATCCTTGGTACTTTATGTAGATGACATTCTGCTCATTGGAAGCGACATACCTACACTGCAAGGGGTAAAGCAGTGGCTGAGTAAGTACTTCGCAATGAAGGACTTAGGCGAAGCTGAGATGATCCTAGGGATCAGGATCTACAGGGATAGATCAAATCGGCTTCTGGGCCTAAGTCAGGCTTCGTACATTGCCAAGAAAGGTTTCTTGCCAATGGGCCATGGGCTGAAACTTAGTAAGAAGAACTGTCCTAAAACTAGGGAGGACAGGGAGAACATGAAATTGGTTCCATATGCTTCGGCTATAGGATCAATTATGTACTCCATGTTATGTACGAGACCTGATGTCGTCTTTGCACTGAGTATGACAAGCCGATACCAGTAGGATCCCGGGGAGGATCACTGGAAAGCTGTCAAGGCGATCCTCAAGTACCTTAACCGGACTAAGGATAGCTTCTTAGTGTATGGTGGTCAGGAAGTGCTATCAGTTACTGGGTACACTAATGCGAGCTTCCAGACAGACCAGGACGAGTACCAGTAGCAGTCTGGGTATGTATTTTTGCTGAATGGTGGTGCTGTAAGCTGGAGGAGCTCAAAGCAGCCGACCATAGCAGACTCTACAACAGAAGCTGAGTACATCGCTGCGTGTGATGCAGCTAAGGAAGCTGTGTGGATGAAGAAGTTTATCACTGAGTTGGGAGTAGTGACAACTATCCAGGACCCAGTCGATATCTTCTGTGACAACAATGGGGCCATCGCACAAGATAAGGAGCCCCGGTCACACAAGAACACAAAGCACGTGCTCAGAAAGTTTCACCTCATACGAGAGATCGCGGAGAGAGGTGACATTGCATTGCACAGAGTGGACACCGAGGATAATGTTGCAGATCCATTGACCAAGGCGCTGGCTCAGCCCAAGCACGAGGGTCATACTAGATCTATAGGGATTAGGCCCATGCCTAGTTGGAACTAGTGCAAGTGGGAGATTGTTGGAAATGCCCTAGTCCCGAGGCATTGGTCCTTGTATTTGTATTATACATTTATTGGATTTATGTATAATACTCATTTGTGTTATTAATAAAGGCATTAATTCATTTATTATATTTATCTTATGCAATATGTTAAATGAAGTATCCAATGGACATATCTGTATCCATGATGACAAGTGTCATGCACTTGGTAGTAAGACCATGGATAGGGTAAACGATATGACCATAAATAGATCCGTAGTCTGTTCCAGTCATGGGAATGAATGGAACTAGAGACTATCATTAACCTGGTTGTATGGCGGTGTCTTACCGGTCATTGGACATGGAATGTCAACCGAGTTAATGGGCACATGCCTGGGAGCATGGTACTGGATAGATCCACTAAACGAGTAATCCACATGGTATAGTATCACAAGTCATTCTCGTAGAGTACTTGTATGGATCCTTTGACCTGACCATATGATGGTGTTACATGTGAGGTCGCATACTTAGGGGTACGCCTAAAGGGCCTGTAATAGGGTGCCAAGTATGGGTGCTTTCGGGTATGTCACTTAGCGTGGTAATGCCATGGATATGCAGAAGGGATTTGTCACTCAGTAGCCCACTGAGAAGATATCACCGGCCTCTTGATGAATGTGACTGATAAGAGTGTGGCCACACCCAGACAAGTTGGAACTTGTTTGTGAGCTTCAGTACATTCGGGATCAAGTTAATGTCCGGACACAAAAGAGGGTGATCAATCCATGCCTCTGTGTCGGACACCGATATCAATGACATGGGATGTACAAGTTTAAACTACAGGGTTATGATAACAGTTAGACTGCCATCTCCATCTTAATTGGAGGCTGCAGTGGCTTGCTAGAGCCCAACTGCAGTCTGTGGGCCAAAGGCCCGCTGCCAACATAAAGATGGGCCCACAGGATCGTACACATAGAACGACTGAATGTAGACTTAAGGAATCACATGTATACTTGGAGTATACGCTATGGAGAGAGAGGTGTGTATATATTAATCATATTATAAAGATCAATTAGATTGGTCATAATAATAAAATTAATATATTCAATTGGCTCTTCATAATTAATTGGATTAATTATGAGATTATTTCCTAGGTGAAAATATTCATATGTAGAGGTTTACATATGATTTTATTTTGTGTAGATTTAATTTTAATTTGATGGATTAAATTAATTGTTCAAACTAATTTTAATTTAAATGTAAATAATATATTACTTGGTGTAATATATTAAATACATGGGTATATTAAAATTGGGCTTGAAATTAATTTAAACCAGAATAACTAAAATTAGACTGGGCCCAAATTAAAACAAGGAAGCCCGCACATAATGGAATGGAGCCAAGCTGGGCCTGAATTCCCCTAAGGGAATTCGGCCACCCTAGGTATAAAACCTAGGGTGAAAATATCGGCCCCCCGCCTAACCCTAGCACACTAGTAGCCGAAATTTCCATAGCCTCCTCTCTTCTCCATTGTTTTGTTTTTCCGACGCTAGCACGGGTTGCATTCATTTGGCGTTCGTGTACGAAAACGAGGAGGAAATCTGCTTTGGTTTCTGCAGTCTTCATCCATCTCTTGAAAGAGATTTTCTGGTAAGAAAATTAATCTCCTTCTATTTATTTTAAAGTTTTTCAATTTCCATTTCAATTGCTCCTGGGGCCGGATTTGAGGAAATCACCGTGTTCTTCCGATTTTATCGGGTGATTTCCGGTGAAAAATCCCAACAGATTGAATGAAGAAGGGGTGATTGAATGAAGAAGGGTGATTGAATGAAAGGGAAAGGTGGAAATGGCAAAAGATGGTTTTCTAGAGAAAAAGTTGGAGCTGGGCGACTGCTGCTGCCTACTATTCTCACTCTCTAATTTCTCTCTCTTAAAAGCTGTCTTTTTAAGCCACCTTGCCTTTCTGTTTTAGGACCCTTTTATAGTCCTCTTCCTTGTCTAAATGTAACTGAATTCTTTCTTCCTTTATCTGGTTTGTCCCCTTCTAGTTCTATCAGAACTAGAATCTCTTAAGAAAAATCTCCCCTGATTTCATGAATATGCTGTTCTTTAAGTAAAAAGAGCTATAGCTTCTTATTTGTTTATTTGTTTATTTTTGTCTTTTTTGGACTCTTGTTGGGCCTGCAAACTATTGGACTTAGGCTCTTTTTCTTTTATGTTGTTCTTTAAGTAAAAAGGCTCGTTTTCGTACACGAACGCCTAACGAACACAACCCGAGCTAGCGTTAGAAAAACAAAAACAATGGTGAGAGAGGGCTAGAAAAATTTCGGCTATTGTATGGCTTAGTGTAGTGGTGGCCGAAATTTCTAACCCTAGGTTTTTATACCTAGGGTGGCCGAATTCCCTAGGGGAATTCAGGCCCAGCTTGGCTCCTTTCATTCTGTGCGAGTTTCCATCTTTTAATTTAGGCCCAATCTAATTTTAATTATTCTGGTTTAAATTGATTTCAAGCCCAATTTTAATTTATCCATGTATTTAATATATTACACCAAGTAATATATTATTTACATTTAAATTAAAATTAGTTTGACCAATTAATTTAATCCATCAAATTAAAATTAAATCTTCACAAAATAAAATCATATGTAAACCTATGCATATGAATATTTCCACCTAGGAAATAATCTCATAATTAATCCAATTAATTATGAAGAGCCAATTAAATATATTAATTTTATTATTAGGATCAATCCAATTGATCTTTATAATATAATTAATATATATACACTTCTCTCTCCATAGTGTATACTCCAAGTATACATGTGATTCCTTAAGTCTGTATTCAGTCGTTCTATGTGTACGATCCCGTGGGCCCATCTTTATGTTGGCAGCGGGCCTTTGGCCCGCAGACTGCAGTTGGGCTCTAGCAAGCCACTGCAGCCCCCAATTAAGATGGAGATGGCAGTCTAACTGTAATCATAACCCTGTAGTTTAAACTTGTACATCCCATGTCATTGATATCGGTGTCTAACACAGAGGCATGGATTGATCACCCTCTTTTGTGTCGGACATTACCTTGATCCCGAATGCACTGAAGCTCACAAACAAGTTCCCACCTATTTGGGTGTGGCCACACTCTTATCAGTTACATTCATCAAGAGGCCGGTGATATCTTCCCAGTGGACTACTGAGTGATAAATCCCTTCTGCATATCCATAGCATTACCATGCTAAGTGACATACCCGAAAGTACCCATACTTGGCACCCTATTATAGGCCCTTTAGGCGTACCCCTAAGTATGTGACCTCACATGTAACACCATCATATGGTCAGGTCAAAGGATCCATACAAGTACTACACGAGAATCACTTGTGATAGTATACCATGTGGATTACTCGTTTAGTGGATCTATCCAGTACCATGCCTCCATGCATGTACCCATTAACTCGGTTGACATTCCATGTCCAAAGACCGGTAAGACACCGCCATACAACTAGGTTAATGATAGTCTCTTGTTCCATTCATTCCTATGACTGGAATAGACTACGGATCTATTTATGGTCATATCGTTTACCCTATCCATGGTCTTACTGCCAAGTGCATGACACTTGTCATCATGGATATAAATATGTCCATTGGATACTTCATTTAATATATTGCACAAGATAAATATAATAAATGAATTGATGCCTTTATTAATAACATAAATGAGTATAGTACATAAATCCAATAAATGTATAATACAAATACAAGGACCAATTCCTCGGAACTAGGGCATTTCCAACAATCTCCCACTTGCACTAGTTCCAACTAGGCATGGGCCTAATCCCTATAGACCTAGTATGACCCTCGTGCTTAGGCTGAGCCCGCGCCTTGGTCAATGGATCCGCGACATTATCCTCGGTGTCCACTCTATGTAATGCAATGTCACCTCTCTCCGTGATTTCTCGTATGAGGTGAAACTTTCTGAGCACGTGCTTTGTGTTCTTGTGTGACCGGGGCTCCTTAGCTTGTGCAACAGCCCCATTGTTGTCACAGAAGATATCAACTGGGTCTTGGATAGTTGGCACTACTCCCAACTTAGTGATAAACTTCTTCATCCACACAGCTTCCTTAGCCGCATCACACGCAGTGATGTACTCAGCTTCTATTGTAGAGTCCGCTATGGTTGGCTGCTTTGAGCTCCTCCAGCTTACAGCACCACCATTCGGCAAAAATACATACCCAGACTGCGACTGGTACTCATCCTGGTCAGTTTGGAAGCTCGCATCAGTATACCCAGTAACTGATAGCACTTCCTAACCACTATACACTAAAAAGCTATCCTTAGTCCAGTTAAGGTACTTGAGGATCTCCTGAACAGCCTTCCAGTGGTCCTCCCCGGGATCCTGCTGGTACTGGCTCGTCATACTTAGTGCAAAGGCGACATCAGGTCTCGTACATAACATGGAGTATATGATTGATCCTATAGCCGAAGCATATGGAACAAACTTCATGTTCTCCCTGTCCTCCCTTGTTTTAGGACAGTGTTTCTTACTAAGTTTTAGCCCATGGCCCATTGGCAAGAAACCTTTCTTGGCTCGGTCCATGCTGAACCTTTTCAAAACTATGTCAATGTACGAAGCCTAACTCAGACCCAGAAGCCGATTTGATCTATCCCTGTAGATCCTGATCCCTAGGATCATCTCAGCCTCGCCTAAGTCCTTCATTGCGAAGCACTTACTCAGCCACTGCTTTACCCCTTGCAGTGTAGGTATGTCGCTTCTAATGAGCAGGATGTCGTCTATATAAAGTACCAAGAATGTGACAATGCTCCCACTAGTCCTCTTATACACACAAGGCTCATCTTGATTCTGTATGAAGCCATATTCCTTTATGGCCTCATTGAATCTTAGATTCCAACTTCAGGATGCTTGCTTCAGTCCATAAATGGACCTTTGAAGTTTGCATACCCTTCCCGGATACTTTGGATCGATAAAACCCTCTGGTTGTGTCATGTACACATCCTCGAGTAGCTTCCATTAAGGAAAGCGGTTTTGACATCCATCTGCCATACCTCATAGTCATACCATGCGGCTATGGCCAGCAGTATCCTGATGGATTTGAGCATGGCTACTGGTGAGAAAGTTTCATCATAGTCTATTCCATGGACTTGTCTGAAAACTTTTGCAATCAGACGCCCCTTGAAGGTATTATCAGCTTTTAGCTTGTAGCACCACTTGCAACTTATTACCTTAGCACCCGGAGGTGGATCAACCAAGTTCCAAACTTGGTTATCGTACATAGATTGCATTTCTGCCTCCATGGCTTTACGCCAATTCGCAGACTGTGGGCTAGCCATAGCCTCCTGGTAGGTTTTGGGTTCTTCCTCATCCCAGATGAGAAGAGTTTGATCATCGGTGACGAGGAAACCATACCTCTCTAGTTCCTGACGATCCCTACCAGACCTTCTAGGTTCTTGTGCGGCCTGGGTCGGTGCTTCCCCTTATGAAAGCTCCACCTGGGCCTCCGAGTTATCCTCTTCAAGAGCTTGTGGACCTTGAACTTCCCTGAGTTCAACATTGCTCCCACTGTCTTTCTTGGAAAGGAACTCCTTTTCTAGAAAGACCCCTTTCCTTGCCATGAACACCTTGTTCTCGGCGGGGTTTTAGAAGTAATACCCTTTGGTTTCCTTAAGGTAGCCCACAAACTGGCATTTATTGGTTTTGGGCTCCAGCTTGCCACTAGTCAATTTCTTGACATGTGCTTCGCATCCCTAAATCCTTAGGAAAGACACATTGGGCTCCTTGCCTGTCCATATCTGATATGGGGTCTTTTCCACTGCCTTAGTCAGAGTATTATTTAAGATGAGAGCTGCTGTCTCGAGGGCGTGTCCCCAGAAACTAATTGGGAGAGAGGCTTGACTCATCATTGAGCGGACCATGTCCAACAGGGTCCTATTCCTCCGTTCGGACACCCCATTCCATTGTGGTGTTCTGGGAGGAGTGAGCTGTGGAACTATTCCATGCTCTCTCAAGTATGAGTCAAACTCTAGGCTCACATACTCACCGCCTTGGTCCGACCGAAGGGTTTTGATATTCCTTCCTAGCTGGTTCTGTACCTCATTCCTAAATTCCTTGAACCTATCAAGGGTCTCGGACTTGTGTTTCATCAGATAGACATAGCCATATCTGCTGAAATCGTCCGTGAACGTGATGAAGTACAGATGCCCACCTCTGGTCGCTGCGCTCATAGGTCCACATACATCTGAATATATTAGGTCCAATAAGCCAGTGGCCCTTTCAGCCTTCATGCTAAAAGGTGCCTTTGTCATCTTGCCTCGTAAATATGATTCGCATGTATCAATTGACTCCAAGTCAAATGACCCTAGGACTCCAGCTTTGTGAAGTCTAGCAATGCGCTTCTCGTTTACGTGGCTGAGACGACAATGCCATAGGTAGACAGGATTAAGTTCGTTAGGCTTAACCCTTTTAGTGTTTATGTTATAGACATGATTGGTTTCATTTAAGTCCAGGATATATAGGCCATTATTTAATAGAGCATCTCCATGAAATAATCCCTCTCTAGATATTGAAATTCTACCATTAGAAATAGTAAAATTAAATCCAGAAATATCCAATATTGATACAGAAATAATATTCCTGCACATAGCAGGTACAAAGTAACAATGTTCCAAAATTAAAACCAACCCACTGGGCATCATAAGGTGGTATTCACCGATCTCTATGGCAGCAACCCTTGCTCCATTCCCGACCCGCAAGTCCACCTCTCCCGACCCCAGTGACCTTCTGTTCTTAAGTCCCTGCACATTGCAACAAATGCGAGAACCACATCCAGTATCCAATACCCAGGATGTTGAAACAGTAAGGTTAATGTCTATAACATAAATACCTGAAGAGGACGCACCTTGGCCCCTTCTTTGCTCTCCCATCAGCCTGGGACACAATCTCTTCCAATGGCCTGCCTGTCTACACCCGAAACAGACATCCTCAGGACCTGCCTTCTGCTGGGCCTTGGGTTGAGCCTTGGCCTTTTTGGCCTTGGCCTTGGCCTTTTCCTTGGCCTTACCCTTGGTAACAGGAGGGTTCCCCTTGTTGACCAACAGCACCGGCGGAGTCTTTTTGATCGACTGCTCGGTGAGCTTAAGCATCCCATGCAGCTCACTGACAGTACGGTTCATCCCTTACATGTTGTAGTTCAGGATGAACTGATCATAAGAATCCGGCAAGGATGCAAGGATTGTGTCCACCGCCAACTCTTGAGAGATAGGCGATCCGAGACGGGCCAAAGTGTCCAAATAGCCCTTCATCTTGAGCACGTGTGCGCTCACAGATGTCCCGGCCCCCATCTTACAAGAGTGGAATGCCTTATTGGTCAGGTACCTTTCCTGACGAGCTTGCTCCTGAAACATCTCTTTTAGAGTTGTTATCATAGCATAGGCTTGATGGTCCATAAACTGTTTTTGCAGTTCGGGGACCATACAGGCCAACATGAGGCATGTCACATCCCTATTATCCTTTACATGCTCCTCGTATTCCTCCAGCTGGGCAGCCGGTGGATTACGTCCTTGAGGCGCAGCCGGCACAGGCCTTTCCAATACATACTCTTTTGACTCTTGTCTTAGAACAATCCTTAAGTTCCTAGACCAGTCTAAAAAGTTAGGACCGGAAAGCTTGTCCTTTTCAAGAATAGATCACAGTGATAAGGTATTGTTGTTTGCCATTTAAGAGTTTCTACACAGAAAAAGATTGAGAGTGTTAATAAAGGACTTTAATTTATTATTCCCATATGAAATTAATAATGAATCATGTTATTAATTTAAACCGAGTTGTTGGGCTCATGGGCCGAGATCCATATTTCATCAAGATATAGCCAAACGAGGGTTTGGTACAACTATACCTTAATTATTTAGGTAGGAACGCTGTCCAATCCCAACCTAGGGACTCTCGGTTTGATGGGCTTGTTGGCACTTACCCATCTGTGCTTAGGGCCAGGAGAATCCTACTACCCACGCTAAGTCAAAACCTCCATTCAAGTGTTAGAGTATCCCATACTCTAACCCAATATAAAGTGACAATACTCCAGTGTATCCTGCGAGGGCATGGTCTACAACTGGCCTATTCCCACTTCGAGCCGGTTTTGAATGAGGGAAGCACTTTTAAGCGACTTAATAATTCCATTTGGTTATTAGATTCAATTTATAACGGCTTACATACATAAGACGGGTGAAATAGCTATTGGATCATACATTCATACATGCAAATAAACATAAAGCATAATTAAATAAAAGTAAAATAGATTGCTATGGGCCTATATTATATCCTAATATTATTCTAGTAAACCTATACTAGAAATAAATATCAGGTGGGCCTCTATCTTTTCCTTCTGGGCTTGCACCTCCACTTGGGCTTGCACCTCCACTAGGGCTCACCACTCCATGGGCTTCTTCTTCTTTTACAAATATTATAATATTTGAATAAAATAAAATTACATTAAAAAAAGAAAAACGACATGCAGGCCGTATTTACCCAAAAAGAAAAATACAACCCATCTTGTACAAGGCCCAATAGCATCCAACCATACAAACATTTAATCATACATATGCATCCAATACATATAATTCATAAGCATGTTATAATGCATGATTTAAGCCCATTTCAACTATGTCCAAGCCATTCTATAGAAATCGCCAATTTTAGCCCACCATGATTCTAACCATTAACGGGGTTTGGGCCTCCAGTCCAGGCAGTCCAACTGCTCCCACTGGAATTGGGAAACCATGGATCCAATTCAGCCGTCCAAGTAATTGTGCCAAAATTACCCGAACCAATTTCAATTAACCATATTAATTTCCAAAATTAATATCATGTGAATAAAATAAAATTTCATTTAAGAAACCACACGCATTTAAATTGCATAAATTTAAACACATGAATTTTAAAACCAATTAAAAATTCAAAACTGGGCCCCTGGCCCAAGACCCGCCAAATCCAAAACACTGGGCCCGGCCCGCTGCAACCGCCAGCAGCAACCTGCTGCTTCGGCAGCAGCGACCGCTGCCGCTCCCGCCGCGTGCGGTGGCGCCGGCGGCGATTCCGCCGCAGGCAGCCCCGCACCCCGGGAGCTAGATTTTTTTTTATAAAACCAGATATAAAAAAAAAATAGAACAACCAAAATATTGCATCCATCAACAATAAGAAATTCACCAAGAATTCCATAATCATACAATTTAATTAAACTAATATAAACCTATATGCAAATTTAATTTCAATTGTACAAAACAAATGGGAAAAATCTTAAACCCGAACCAAGAACCCCAATAAAAAATCTCCAATTTTAAAACATGGGATTTTTCACTGGAAATCACCCGATAAAAGCGGAAGAACGAGATGATTTCCTCAAATCCAGTCCCAGGAGCAATTGAAGTGGAAATTGTAAAACTTAAAATTGAAATAGAAAGAGATTAAATTCTTACCCGAAATATCTCTTTCAAGAGATGGATGAAGACTGCAGAAATCAAATTAGATTCCCTCCTCGTTTTCGTACACGAACGCCTAACGAACACAACCCGTGCTAGCGTTGGAAAAACAAAAACAATAGTGAGAGAGGGCTAGAAAAATTTCGGCTATTGTATGGCTTAGTGTAGTGGTGGCCGAAATTTCTAACCCTAGGTTTTTATACCTAGGGTGGCCGAATTCCCTAGGGGAATTCAGGCCCAGCTTGGCTCCTTTCATTCTGTGCGGGCTTCCATCTTTTAATTTAGGCTTAATCTAATTTTAATTATTCTGGTTTAAATTAATTTCAAGCCCAATTTTAATTTACCCATCTATTTAATATATTACACCAAGTAATATATTATTTACATTTAAATTAAAATTAGTTTGACCAATTAATTTAATCCATCAAATTAAAATTAAATCTTCACAAAATAAAATCATATGTAAACCTATACATATGAATATTTCCACCTAGGAAATAATCTCATAATTAATCCAATTAATTATGAAGAACCAATTAAATATATTAATTTTATTATTAGGATCAATCCAATTGATCTTTATAATATAATTAATATATATACACCTCTCTTTCCATAGTGTATACTCCAAGTATACATGTGATTCCTTAAGTTTGTGTTCAGTCGTTTTATGTGTATGATCCCGTTGGCCCATCTTTATGTTGGCAGCGGGCCTTTGGCCCGCGGACTGCAGTTGGGCTCTAGCAAGCCACTGCAGCCCCCAATTAAGATAGAGATGGCAGTCTAACTGTAATCATAACCCCTGTAGTTTAAACTTGTACATCCCATGTCATTGATATCGGTGTCTAACACAGAGGCATGGATTGATCACCCTCTTTTGTGTCGGACATTAACTTGATCCCGAATGCACTGAAGCTCACAAACAAGTTCCCACCTGTTTGGGTCTGGCCACACTCTTATCAGTTACATTCATCAAGAGGCCGGTGATATCTTCCCAGTGGACTACTGAATGACAAATCCCTTCTGCATATCCATAGCATTACCATGCTAAGTGACATACCCGAAAGTACCCATACTTAGCACCCTATTACAGGTTCTTTAGGCGTACCCCTAAGTATGTGACCTCACATGTAACACCTGTTAGAGATTGTGCCCTAAGCCAATGTTGGATTATGTAAACAATCTTCTTAAGTCATTAATAAAGACTTATTTTATCATATATATTTGTATGTTAGTATTTATGATAATGTATCCATGAATTAATTGTGTAATTCTAAATTTCCCTAGTCGATTGTTATTATGGGAATAATAACAAACTAAGACTAGTGTGAGTGATAATGGATATTCATAAGATGAATATAGTGTATACAGATACAGATTATACTCACGGGCAATATGTTAGAGAACATGTTGCTGGAGACCCACTATGAGATCAAGTTCATGGTCACGTGTCACAACTGATCTTGATTATAGTAGTGTCATCAGCTGATTCCTTTGACCTGAGGTCACCATGGATTCCGGGATGAATTCATGTTGTGCTTTGACGCAGTCAAACGCTGCTTGTAACAGAGTAGTTATAAAGGCTGTGGTTGGGTACAATATGACTCATGCTTTGGGATGTGAGTGACAGATATGGGATTTTGTCCCTCTCTAACAAGAGAGCGATATCACTGGGCCCCTCGATAAGTAAGACTGTTAAATGCATGGCCATGCTCAAATAATTGATAAGAGTATCAATTAATTTGTCTAAACAGTTTACTTTGAGATCGAGAAAGCATATGATTAATTATATAAGATTGACAAGTGTACCATGTCTTATGATTAATCATGATATCAAAGAGACAAAAGGGAATATGACATTCTATAAATAGGTATTGGATCATTCCAATCATATTAATTGGGTAGTCGTAATGGCTTGCTAGAGTCCGCTTGTGACCTATAAGGACATTATGGTAATTTCCTTATTGCCAATTAATATGATCCTATGGGGTCACACACAAGAGCAAAATGAAGTTCATCTTATCGGGTATAAATTATTATTGGATAATAATTTATGAATGAGAAAGAGAATAAATATATATATAGTGATATATATTTATGTATGTGTATATAAATATTAATGTGATTAATATTGCATAAAGTATGCTACATATTATAATTAAATTATATAGAGATATAATTAATTATAATATTATATATATACATATGTGTATTATGGAGAATTGATTTGATTTAATATTAAGTGAGAATTAATATTAAATTATGTGGGTTAATTTATAATTATAATTAATAGGTGTATTAGATTATAATTATAATTAACTAATTAGGTGTTTTTTATTTAAGGAAATAAGAAAAAACCTAAACCTAATGTAATTCTTATATAACAAAAGTGGAGTTTTCGGCAGACAGAAAGTGGTGGAAGAAGAGCCAGCCGAAATTCATCCAAAACCCCAAAAAGAAAATTTGATTTTCTATCTCTCTCTCTCTCGTTCGAAGAATTGTTCTTCAAATCCGGCGCTAGCACGCGGTGGACGTATTGCTCCGTGTGGATCAACCGTAGAGGGAAGCTATTTTGGTTCCTGCTTGATTCAATCTTCAAAGAATTAAGGTAATTCTTTAACCCTCCTTCCGATTCAATCCAATGTACATAGGTCCTTGGTGGGGATTAATCTGTTTTTCCGCTGCGTTTATATTTTTTTTTTTTGTGCGATTAATTCCCAACAACACCATCATATGGTCAGGTCAAAGGATCCATACAAGTACTACATGAGAATCACTTGTGATACTATACCATGTGGATTACTCGTTTAGTGGATCTATCCAGTACCATGCCTCCATGCATGTACCCATTAACTCGGTTGACATTCCATGTCCAAAGACCGGTAAGACACCGCCATACAACCAGGTTAATGATAGTCTCTTGTTCAATTCATTCCCATGACTGGAACCGACTATGGATCTATTTACGGTAATATCGTTTACCCTATCCATGGTCTTACTGCCAGGTGCATGACACTTGTCATCATGGATATAGATATGTCCATTGGATACTTCATTTAATATATTACACAAGATAAATATAATAAATGAATTGATGCCTTTATTAATAACACAAATGAGTATAGTACATAAATCCAATAAATGTATAATACAAATACAAGGACCAATGCCTCGGGACTAAGGCATTTCCAACACAATGACCGGTAAGACACTGCCATACAACCAGGTCAATGATAATCTCCCATTTCATTCATTCCCATGATTGGAACAGACTACGGATCAATTTATGGTCATATCATTTACCCTATCCATGGTCTTACTGCCAAGTGCATGACACTGGTTATCATGGATATGGATATGTCCATTGGATACTTTATTTAATATAATGCATAAGATATATATAATAAATGAATTAGTGCCTTTATTAATAACACAAATGAGTATAATACATAAATCCAATAAATGTATAATACAAATACAAGGACCAATGCCTCGGGACTAGGGCATATCCAACACAAAGTTCTTGGAAAAGGGGAGGAGGATCTTATTGCAACAGATGTCACAGTATCTGCTTTTAATGGTAAGATTTCTAAATCTCTTGGGGTCTTGCCATTGGAAGTTACTGTAGGAAGCAAGTCCCATATGGCAGCTTTCTTTGTTGTGAATTCAACTGCCAACTATCAAGTGCTATTAGGGAGGGATTGGATACATGGTAACTGGTGTGTGCCATCCTTTTTACATCAGTTTCTTCTTTTTTGGAAGGGAAATGAAGTGGAGATAGTATGGGCAGATGAAAAGCCATTTCAAGTTACTTCAGATGCAATGGATGCAAGATTCTATGAAAAAATAGTTGGATCAATCCAGTTGTTGGGGAAAAGTAAGCTTGGGGGTCCAAAAAAGCTCTCATTCATGATGAATAGAGATAAAAGGGAGAGTAGAGGAAGAGAAAGCTTTAGTCGTGCCAAGTATCAGCAGGCCGCTAAAGGATGCTCCTATCATTAAAGAGATTGATGATGATTAAAGCAAAAAAGGAGCAAGAAGCGGTGATTGCAGCTACTAATATAAAAGCGCATATTTTGGATGTATTAAAAAGATTATTGCAGCTAGAAGATTGTGAAAGTGCTGGAGCTGAAGTGATTTAGGAAGGAAATGAGTGTAAAGATGACGGCTTGAAGTGATACAGTTGCATGAACTCAAAGCTGTATCACAGAAGCTTGATGATACCCCTTGCCAGGTGGTGGATCCTTTGGAAGAGGTGAATCTCAAAACAGAGGAGGATCTAAAACATCACTTTCATTAGCAGCTTGCTAAATCCAGAGTTGAAGAAAAGAATTATTGAACTTTTACTTGAGTTCAGGGATTGTTTTCCTTGGAGCTATGAAGACATGCCCGAGTTGGATAGGAGTCTGGTGGAACACAAGTTACCAATTAAACCTGACTTTTGACCATTTTGCCAGCCACCTAGAAGGATGTCCAAAGAAGTGGAGCTGAAGGTCAAGGAAGAAATTGAAAGACTCTTGAAGGCTGGGATTATTAGTCCAACAAGATATGCACACTGGTTGTCTAATATTGTTCCTGTTGTTAAGAAGAATGGAAAACTTAGGGTGTGTGTTGATTTTAGAGATTTGAATAATGCCACACCTAAGGATGTGCATGTAATGCCTATAGCTGATATGCTCATTGATGCAATATCTAGGAATAATATCCTGTCATTTTTAGATGGTTTTTCTGGGTGTAATTAGATATTAATTGCTTTGGAGGATATAGCTAAGATCGCCTTTAGATGTCCTGGGGCTTTAGGCAAATTCATGGAGGTTTTTCTTGATGACATTGTTGTTAAGTCAAAAATGGAGAATGATCATGTAGAACATTTGAGGAAGAGTTTTCTTAGAATGAGAGAACACAAGCTTCGCATGAATCCTTTAAAGTGTGCATTTGGAGTCAAAGCAGGGAACTTCCTTGGGCTTTTAGTTCGTAAGAGAGGGGTAGAGGTTGATAAGAATAAGGTTAGGGCTGTAATTGAAGCTCAGCCTCCAAAGAATAAGAAAGAGCTGCATAGATTCTTTGGGTTAGTTAACTATTTAAGGAGGTTTATAGCTAATCTTGCGGGAAAATCTCAAGTTTTTTCAGAACTACTATCTCTAAAGGGAGAAGAAGAGTTTTGATGGGAAGAGAAGCACCGGTAGGCTTTCGAGAAGATAAAGGAATACTTAGCACATCCTCCTCTGTTAGTACCACCAAGAAGGGGAATTCCTTTGAAGTTATATATGTCAACTACAGATAATTCCATTGGTTACCTCCTTGCTCAAAATAATCAGGCTGGCTATGAACAAGCAGTGTATTATCTCAGCAGATGCCTAAAGGATGCAGAGAGGAGATATTCACCCATGAAGAGACAGTGCTTGGCTTTGTATTTTGCCTGTACTAAGATAAGGCACTATCTTATACAGTGAAGAGTTTTTATGATTTCGCAGGAAAATGTGATTAATTTTATGCTTAATCAACCACTCATAACAGGGAGAATTGGCAAGTGGGCATTGGCATTGTCGAAGTTCAGTCTTGTTCATTTATCTAGAACAGCAGTGAAGGGTCAGGCTTTGGCATATTTCTTAGCTGAACATTCTTCTTACACTATGAAGAAAGAAGTGAAGGTTGAATTACCTATATGTGGTGTGGAAAAAGTGTTATGGACACTGAAGTTTGATGGATCAAGTACTGACAGAGCAACTGGTGCAGATGTTATAATTATCTCTCCTTCTAATACTAAGACATACTTTATCTTTCAATTTGGATTTTGATTGCACTAACAATCAAGTCGAGTATCAAGCTTTGATTATTGGTTTGGAGATTTTGAAAGATTTAGGTGCAAAGGAAGCTGTGGTCATGGGAGATTCTCAATTAGTCCCTAAACAATTGAGTGGAGAGTTCAAGTGTACTAATGTGTCCTTGGCTCCTTATTTTACTATGGCCAGGCAACTAGTTGATGATTTTAAAGAAATCTCCTTGGTGCACTTGCCAAGAGAAAGCAATTGGGAGGCGAATGAGATGGCACAAATCGCATCAGGCTTAAAGATTTTAGAGGAGCTGACTCATAAACTAATCTTAATTCATAAAAGTGGACACCCCTCTATTATGGAGAGAGGTTTACAGGTGGAAAGCTTTGACATTGATGCTGACTTGATCAATGATTGGAGGGAGCCAATAAAGAGATATTTAAAAGATCCATCCAAGAAAACTCCCTATGCAATTAAAATGAGGGCTCAGCATTTTATGCTACTTGAAGAGGATATGTACAGGAAAGGAGATGATGGTCTACTACTTAGGTGTTTAGGGATTGCAGAAGCTTTGAAGGTGATGAGCCAAGTGCATAAAGGTGTGTGTGGAGCTCATCAAGCTGGAATCAAGATGAGATGGCTTTTGAGGAGGCATAGAGATTTCCGTCAATGTTGAAAGATTGCATAATGCAAAAGGTGCAAACAATGTCAAAGGTACGGGCCTATTCCTAGAGTGCCTACTAATGACATGCATCCAGTGATTAAGCCATGGCCTTTTCGAGGTTGGGCAATTGAGTTTATCAAGGGACACATCATACACAGATTTGGCATCCCTCAAACCATCATTACAGACCGAGGCACAATGTTCTGAGGATTATGGGATAAAGCTTTTAAATTCCACACCTCACTATCCTTAAGCAAATGGTCAGGCAGAAGCATCCAATAAAGTCATCATTGGAATTTTAGAGAAAATGATGGAGGAGAATCCTAGGAATTAGCATTTGGTGCTGTCAGAAACTCTATAGGCTTACAAAACTTCTAAGCGCGAAGCAACTAGCACGAGTCCATTCCTATTGACCTATGGGCACGAAGCTGTTCTCCCTATGGAACTAGTAGTATAGTCATGTAGGGTGGCAAAGCAGGCAGGGTTGACAGTTGAAGGATATTCAAAAGCTATGTTAGCCGAGTTGGAGGACTTAGAAGAGGAGAGAATAACAGCGTTCAACAACATGCTAGTCCAAAAACGCAAAGTTGCTAGAGCTTATAATAAGAGGGTGAAAAGGAAGTCATTTAAAGTTGGAGATTTGGTATGAAAGTTGGTACAGCCCATCGGTTCCAAAGACAGAGAGTTTGGGAAATGGTCAAGTAATTCGAAGGGGCCATTCAAAATCTACAAGGTTTTGGAAGGAAATTTATATTGGTTATCCAGCTTGGAGGATCAACCATATAGCAGGAAGATAAATGGGAAATACCTAAAGAATTTTTATCCAACTATGTGGGAAATGCAAGAAATCTCCCGGGAGAATCCTTAGAAAATCCTTGGAGAACCCTCAGAAAATCTAGAGATTCCTTAAGGATTTTCTTTAAAATTTATTAAGGAAGGATTTTTTGCAAAATTTTGGCAAGGGTTGGCTTATATTTTCTAAGTCTAGGCCACTTGAAGAATTCAATTTTACAAATATTCACACAGTGTAAGCTGGTGTGAGCGGACGACCTTTTTAGTGGAACGCGGCGAAGCGAACAGGGGAAAAAGAAATAAATTTAAGGAGATTTGTGGAAAACGAAGTTTTGTTTATATTGAGTTGGGAAAACTATTGATTTAATTTTGGAAATTCATTTGTAGAAAACGATTTTACGTTTTATAACTTAAAGACCTCGAAACCTAAATTTCGAGATCAGTGACAGAGTCGCCACCCAGATCAGCTCATCCGGGAAATTCCGGTACAGCTCCCTACCGAGCGTAGACTACTGTACCTAATCCAGAGATTTAGGGTTCGGGCAACTTACCTACTTAACCTCAAGCTTGTATTCGTTTATTATTTATAAAGTCATATTTATTCAATTTATTATCTTTCTCTAACCCGATTTGTTTATTCTATTAGGCCGATGCTAAGGCAGTAATGCATAACATAAATTGCAGGAAAATAAACCATCCACACGAATACATGAAAGAAAAATAAAGGCCGATTATACAACCAAATTGAATAAAATATAAAAAAACTATCGTCCTCACTTTTACAAGCGCCTAGAGTACACGAGGATCTAAAAATACAACCGCCTAAACACACGAATTAATCTATTAAATACAATAAAGATAAAAATAAAGGCTGCAAAACAGATTGGTTAGCGCAATTTATATTATAAACGTAAGTCGGACTCAAATCAGGACAGAATGGGGATTTTAGAATAAGGGAGTATGCATTTAGGGGATAACCAGGTCAACCCAGCCGGTCGGACCGGTTAGACCTGGAAAACGGTTTTGAAATGCCCTGTAGTTTTTATGCTGAAAAATCAATTTTGGAAAACCATTTGGCTCGGTTTCATGCAAATTTCCATTTTCATGGGTCGGTTATCCTGGAACTCGGGGTCCCGTTCGTGTGGGTTCCTAAATACAATTTTACTGGAACTTGAATCTAGGGTCGTGAATGCACACAACAAAATTCATTTTGATGATTTTCTGATTTTTTTAAATTTTTATGGATTTTTAGGAATTTATGGAAATTATTCTGGAAATTCTGATTCTGGAAAAAGTGTTACAATCGTGTGACTGTAAGTGATCTAAACTCAGAATTTCACCAAAATTTATTTGAAATAAAACTGGAAGAAAATATCTGGAAACCAAGAACACTCATACGACTGTAAATACAGTCGTACAACTATTGATCAAACTCAAGAACAATCGCACGACTGTTCTTGATTTCCAGAAACAGAGAACGTAAAACTTAAATAAAAAGCACAAAAAACACAACCAATCACCCAGAAAGCCAGAAAAACAGAGGGGAAAAGCAGTGTTTACCTCTTAGGCGATGATCCGCCACAGGATTGACCCCTGGCATCGCACCAATCCACTTGGATTTGCTCTTTTTCTCCTTGAGTCAAGGTTGGGAAGTTTGGTCCAAAATGTCCAAAATGTTAGGGATTTAAGCTAGTTTGTGGTCTGTAAATGATTTAGATTTCATGTATTAAGTTTAACCTACGATTTCTAATTCATTTTAAGCATTAACACTCTGAAATTGAGAAGAAAAGAGTTCCAGAAAGTTTTGAGTTTTTGTTTTTCTCTTTTCTTCTTCTTTTTTCCTTCAATCCCCCTCTCTCCCTGTGTTTTTCTTCTTTTCCCTCTTTTGGCCAAAAGTTCTCCTTTTCTCTCCTTCTCTTTTCCTTTTTATCCAGAGCCTTAATGGCTCCATCCCTTGTCCCCTTTTTTCAGATTTTAGGGTATGGGTTGGCTTACCTGCCACGAACCTACAGTCGTATGACCGTAATCAAACTACAGTCGTACGACTGTAGTTTGATTACGGTCATACGATTGTAGTTAAAGTCGTACGACTATCTTTCTTTTTTAAGAGGAAAATACCGACGCTAACAGCTGCCCCTCGCAGGATCAAAGTTGGATCATCGTGGGCACTAGAGCCTAGATAGAGTTTGGTCTCACAACTGCACGCGTGGTGAGGAAAGGAAAGGAAATGTGCCTGGCATTCCTTGCTGGAAGTGCGGCCGTGCTTCCAAGTTGACTTACTGCAGGGGAGTTCTACCATGAAGTTGGCTCACTATAGTGGAGCGCACCCGTGATATTGGCTCTCTATAGTGGAGCGCACCCGTGATGTTAGCTCTCTGAAGCGGAGCGCGTCCGTAATGTTGGCTCACTGAGGCGGAGCGCGTCCGTGATGTTTGCTCACTGAGGTAGAGCGCATCCGTAATGTTGGTGCTAAGTAGCATATTTATTTCTTGATCGATAGTTTTGGAAACAACAATTTTTGCCCCCTCGATCAAGAATAAATACAATTGAATTGCTTTACCTGTTAAAGGCAAGCGAATCCACAATAGGCATTTCTTCCTTGCCTATGTGGCGACAAGGTTGAAGTGAAAGGCACTATCCCTTTTATGCGCCAAAGAAGCAGTCCGAGGTTAATTGTTGTCTTGCCCCCAGATACCTATTAAGGGCAAGAAACACCTCCATATGCATTTCTTTCCTGCCTTTGCGATGACAGGATCGAAATGAATGTTCCTCCCCTGCTCTGTGGCTAAAGGTTGAACGAGATGGTCTATTGTTTGGCACCCAGATACCTGTCAAGGGCAAGAAGTTCGTCAACAGACATTCTTCCCTGTCCATTGGGTAGACAAGGTCGAATGAGAGATGTGTCGTCCTTTCTATGAAGCGAAGAGGCTGCACGAGGCTGGAAATGAATGTTCTTCCTCTCCTACGTGGCGGAAAGGTCGAATAAAATGGTTTGTTGTTCTGCCCCCAGATACCTGTCAAGGGTAAGAAGTTCATCAACAGACATTCTTCCCTATCCATTGGGTCGATAGGGTCGAATGAGAGATGTGTCGTCCCTTCTATGAAGCGAAGAGGCAGCATGAGGTTGGAAATGAATGTTCTTCCTCTCCTATGTGGCGGAAAGGTCGAACAAAATGGTCTGTTGTTCTGCCCCCAGATGCCTGTCAAGGGTAAGAAGTTCATCAATAGACATTCTTCCTTGTCCATTGGGTCGATAGGGTCGAGTAAGATAATGTGCTGTCTCCTCTATGAGGCGAAGAGGCAGCACGAGGTTCATTATCTTGCCCCCAGATCCCTGTTTAAAGGCAAGAAACTCCTCAATAGGCATTTCTTTCCTGCCCCAGCGGTGACAGGATTGAAATGAAAGTTCTTCCTTTCTTATGAGGCGGAAAGGTCGAACAAAATGTCTATTTTTCTACCCCCAGATACCTGTCAAGGGCAAGAAGTTCATCAACAGACATTCTTCCCTATCCATTGGGTCGATAGGGTCGAATAAGATAATGTGTTGTCTCCTCTATGAGGCGAAGAGGCAGCACAAGGTTGGTTATCTTACCCCCCAGATCCCTGTTTAAAGGCAAGAAACTCCTCAATAAGCATTTCTTTCCTGCCCCAGCAGTGACAGGATTGAAATGAAAGTTCTTACTTTCCTATGAGGCAGAAAGGTCGAACAAAATGGTCTGTTGTTCTGCCCCTAGATACATATCAAGGGTAAGAAGTTCATCGACAGACATTCTTCCCTGTCCATTGGGTCGATAAGGTCGAATAAGATAATGTGCTGTCTCCTCTACGAGGTAAAGAGATAGCATGAGGTTGGTTATCTTGCCCCCAGATCCCTGTTTAAAGGCAAGAAACTCCTCAATAGGCATTTCTTTCCTGCCCCAACGGTGACAGGATTGAAATGAAAGTTCTTCCTCTCCCATGAGGCGGAAAGGTTGAACAAAATGGTCTGTTGTTCTGCCCCCAGATACCTGTCAAGGGCAAGAAGTTCATCAACAAACATTCTTCCCTATCCATTGGGTCGACAGGGTCGAATAAGATAATGTGTTGTCTCCTCTATGAGGCGAAAAGGCAGCACGAGGTTGGTTATCTTGCCCCCAGATCCCTATTTAAAGGCAAGAAACTCCTCAATAGGGATTTCTTTCCTGCCCCAGCGGTGACAGGATCGAAATGAAAGTTCTTCCTCTCCTATGAGGCAGAAAGGTCGAACAAAATAGTCTGTTGTTCTGCCCCTAGATACCTGTCAAGGGCAAGAAGTTCATCAACAGACATTCTTCCCTGTCCATTGGGTCGAAAGGGTCGAATAAGATAATGTGCTGTCTCCTCTATGAGGTGAAGAGGCAGCACGAGGTTGGTTATCTTAATGCATGTATGCATGAATGCATGTATAATTTGGTGTATGCATGTGTCATGATGCTTCTGATAATATTTTTGGTATCTGCACCATGCTGGGGAGTGAACTTGTGACTCCTGACGACTCCTGTGGGGACTGTGCCCGTCGGATGACTTTTTGAGGATAATGACTCAGTGGGGATCGTTTTGGCTGAAGACTCAACTGGGGAGTATTCTGATCCACTTGATCTAGCTGGGGAATCTGTTGGAAACTCTGATTCAGTGGGGAGCCTTGTTGGGAACTCGTTGGAGATTTTGTTGGAAACTCCATGGGGGTGATCCTACTGTGGACCACTCTGCCAGGGATAATTTTGTCGATGCCAGGGATAATTATGATGGGAATGGTACAACTGTACCAGTAGCTATCATTTTAATGACAATTTCGTTGATGCCACCGTGGGTTTGGATGCAATGACCTACTGATGGGTGTTTATATGTAATGGCACGATGCATGCAATATAAACATCTAAGCAGAAAATCTAGCATGCCTAGTATCCTTATGATGACATCGTAATGAATACGATAGGAAAATCAAAAGTGACACTGCCTTTGTATGTCACTCTCTTCTTGTTACCAACACGTCCTTTCAGTTTTCCATGTCGGAGATTCTCTTGCTAAAGATCGTTGTTTTTTTTTTTTACGATGGCCGAGTCTATAAGAGGGTGCCAGCCAAGTGGATGTTTTAGTACTAGCTTGTCTTAGGATTGCAGAGTACCTTGACGATTCCGCCAGGTATTATTGTACGATTGTCCTTGATGATAATTCATGATTTTTCTTTTACCTGCCCCAAGTATTAGAGGTTTGGGTTTGGATGTTAAATGCTTCATTAAGTCTGGTTTACAGCGTGCTGTACCCTGAACATGGACATTTACATGCAATGGCATAACACATGCATATTGAGCATCAAAACAGCATATAAAACATCTATGATATGATGAATGTGAATGCATTAGGAAATTCCAACCGTGGCTCTGGTATGGATTAATGTTCCTTCATTACACTCTCTTTTTTTTTTTTTTTTTGAGGATCCGCTGGGGATGTTACCAAAGTGTATAGCCGGCCATTGGATGGAACTGCCTCTGTTGAGTAGACCACCTGAGATGGAGTTAATTAACCACTAAAATCTCCAAGGGTCTAGAACTGTATTCATGTTTTCAATTCACCCCAGATTCCAATTCACACACGGTCACCAAAGATGGACACAACTTTTAGTCCTTCAAGGTATGGCCTGATCCAGAATGACTTGAGTCAATTGTGGTTTTCCTTTGTCTGTGAACCACAATAACTCTAAAACAAGGCACACCATGGCTAGGAGATGAAAGAACCACTGGTAAGTAGTCACTTCTGTTACAGCTGAAGACTGAGTTCTTGAAATGGTTGGTAAATGCAACTTTCCCCAGAATATTAGCACAGCAGGCTTTGTAAGTCTTTCTGTTGATGGGAACATCCCATTCATGATTGTTGAAAGCTTTGTAAAACCTGATTGCTCCAACACTGTTGGTGAAGTTCATAGGGGTAGATCTCAGTCTCCTCTTCTTTTTGTAGCACATTTTTGCTTAACAGAACCATCTCTTGCTGTGTTGAGTCCAGTATAGGCTATGGTGTGGATTTTTTTGGGCGAGAACAGTGGTCACTTAGGAGTTCCATCAGCGGTTGTTTGAACATTGGCAAACTCCAGCTCAATTGAAGTAGGCTTATGTTCAAATCCTTTCTCTATCATGAAATCAAGGCCTTTCCTGTCAGTTTGAGGTTACAAAATGTTTGGTCTGGGGGCTTAGATTGAAGAGAAGTGGCATGGGATAGAAAGAGAATCCCCAATTTGGTACAGGTTGATGATAAACAAAGACTGATTGAGTCAGTACTTTGTCATATACCCCTGTTACCTTTGTGGTGATGAGATGATGTGAATATTGAACAACATTGGGGTTCAACTTCTTGTTAAAATCCATTGATGGTGGAAAATAAGGCTTCAGAGTGTTAGTTCAGAGAATAAGGTGAGAAGAGGTTTGGTTAAATAGGTGTTGATGGTTTGGGTGGTAAATGGAAGACAAACGGTGTTGAAGGTGTGGAAGAAATTGGAAAAGGAAAGGGGAAGAACTTTGGTTTTGAAGACAGGAAAGTCCAAATCTTTCACAGACAGGAAAGAAGGATCTGACAATGCCAGGAGCTAAAGATTACCCTCTAATGCCATGAGATCCCCTCTCTCTTTCTTCTTTTTTTTTTTTTTTTTGGAACTGAGCTTCAACCATGACCATCTATTGGTTTTCCTGCTGCATTCAAACTCATGCATGTCATGTGTGTTTGATATGCTTTTTGGATGAACAATGTATGCGTAATGTCACGTACATATAAATGTCACACGAATAAGATAATGTATGCACTACAACCAAAATTGCTTCAGCATTTTACATATGATGGGGTGATGAAGGTGATGAAAACCATTTGAACACTCCGTGGTTTGGAGATTTTTGGTGAATGGGGGGTTTTAATTTTAGGGTTTTGGCATGGAAGGCCCCCTTGGGATATGAGACCATGTTGTGCCTCCGGGAAGACTTTTTCCAGTTTGGATGGCTCAAGGAGGGTTTTCGTTTTGATTTTACCTTAAAGAGGGCTTTTTATTTTTTTATTTTTTTTTTGGTAGGATTTGGAGTTTCAAAGATTGCTTTCGGTTTAGAATGGTTTGGGTATCGTGTATGCCTTTTACGTTGAAGCTCTGGGGCAGGATTGGTAGTGTCTTGCAAGGATTGTTGATTTGAATCAGCAGATGCCTCGGTGGAAGTGGTGCCATCATATCATTTTATTTATCTCACCAGCTCACCTTTCAAGGGAGAGTTCGTTCAGGACCAGGTTCACTTTTAGGTTCCCTATAGTATTCAGATTGATGTCATGCATTTTGATATTATACGTGTTTGATATGTCATGTTAGATGATCAAATGCGTGCGTAATGCCATATACATGCAATCACCATATAAGTAAGAAGATAACAAAATTAATTGCATTCAAAATGATATTATACACCGTGGCAACAAAAATGAGTTCCCTATAAAAAGGACAGCTCCGAGGGGTTTTTTTTTCCCCACCTAGTCACTGCCTCGACTCCAGTACCATTGCCCCATTCTCGTCAGGTCAGACCCTGTAGCTCTTCATCATATTCCTCTCCACGGAAAGATTGAGGAATTTCATTGGTGGTCTCCTTGATTGCCCCTAATTGCATGTTAGAGGCAGACGGCACCCTCAATTTTCCTTCATCGACCAGCTTCTAGATCCTCCTTCGCAGACCGACACATTGATTAGTTCGGTGGCCTGCTACTACATGATAGCTGCAGTAGTTAACCTTTTGTTCTGGTGTTGGTACCACGTATGGTCGGACACTCTGTAACAGGCCCATCTTTAGTCTGGTCACTGAACGAGGTCCAGAGGATACGACTATCCATTTATCTTCTGGAGGCAAACTCTGGATTTGTCGTGAAACAAAGTCGATGTTGGCATTGGTGTCGAGAGGTCTTTTCAGTTCTCTTTCATTGGACGACCCCGATAAGCCCAAATTTTGGTGAGAGGGCCTTCCGAGGTGTTGAGAAGGATTATCAACAAGTTTGGTGTTCTGCTTCTTATCAATGCCAATATTAGGGTCCATGCTCGCCATGTCTCTTATTTTCCCTTCGAGTTCTGCCACTCGGGTTTCCAATTCAGCGCATCTCGCCGTCAGCCTCTCTACTCTGTCAAGATCATCCCTCAGCATTTCTCTCAGCATTGCTGCCGCTTCCTCCCTAACTGCCTTTCGGAATCGAGATGAAGCGACATAGTCTTCGACCACATCTGTTATGGTGTTAAAGTTCCTTCGGTTGGCCATCCTCAAGATCCTTTCCCCTGATGAGAGCACTTGTTCACATCGGTAGGTGTATGCGTGGCAGATACCAAATAGGGAATAATGTATGCATGAATATGCGTGATGTGTATGTGGATGATGTATTACATGTTTGATGTCATGTAATGCTATTCGGAACCCATGAATATGTATACAAAGTTAAGAAGGGAAATGTTCAGATGCAATGAATGTTGGTGGGAATGATGCATGCTAAAATAAAATATGGTGTATAAATATACACCACGGGGATAAAATGACACCCGGGAGTGTCCACGGATCGAGGCAAGTAGTACTTGCAATGGGATGCATAGTTATGCCCCCAGAAAGAAATGACACACTGAGGTGTCCACGGATCGAAGCAAGATATTACTTGCAATGGGGTGCATAGTTATGCCCCCGGGAAGAATGACACACTGGGGTGTCCATGGGTCGAAGCAAGATATTACTTGCAATGGGATGCATAGTTATGCCCCCGGAAAAGAACGACACACTGGGGTGTCCATGGGTCGAAGCAAGATATTACTTGCAAGGGTGCATAGTTATGCCCCTGGGAAAGAATGACACACTGGGGTGCCCACGGGTCGAAGCAAGATATTACTTACAATGGGTAGTTGAGATGGGGTGCATAGTTATGCCCCTGAGAAAGAACGACACACTGGGGTATCCACGGATCGAAGCAAGTAGTACTTGCAAGGGTGCATAGTTATGCCCCTGGGGAGAAAGACACACTGGGGTGTCCACGGATCGAAGTAAGATATTACTTGCAAGGGTGCATAGTTATGCCCTTGGGAAGAGACGACACACTGGGGTGTCCATGGATAGAAGCAAGATATTACTTGCAAGGGTGCATAGTTATGCCCCTGGGAAGAAATGACATACTGGGGTCTCCACGGATCGAAGCAAGACATTGCTTGCAATGGGATGCATAGTTATGCCCCCGGGAAAGAACGACACACTAGGGTGTCCACGGATTGAAGCAAGATATTACTTGTAGAGAAAAGTTGAGATGGTATGATGGTGTATATGCGCATGATGACCTAACATAATCTTCAGCACTCAGGGAGTACCTTGGATTATGATGCATGATTTTTTTTTTTTTTTTGCATATGAATTGTTTTTCGGCACGCGAGGAGCACCTTGAGCCTTTATGTGACAAAATGATATGAGATAACGTGCTTGGTATATGGACTGAGTTTCGGCGCTCGGGGAGCGCCTTGTATGTATGAATGAGATATATGACTATGGGTTGATGCGGATAAATGATAATAGACGGATGGAAACATGAATGAGGATGATTATAATGTATTTTGGACATTCGATAGATGCCCCAATGCTATGCAAATGGACCACGTGTGAACCGGCACACGGGTGCAGGTTCGGTGCCTTTGGAGCACCTAATGGATGTCATGAAATGGTCAGGCATGACCACCATGCGGACAGAGTTCTGATGCTTTTGAAGCACCTAATTGATGTTATGGAATGGTCGTGCGTATGCCGATACACAGACAGAGTTCTGATGCTTTTGAGGCACCTAATTAATGTTATGGAATGGTCGTGTGTATGCCGATACACAGACAGAGTTCTGATACTTTTGATGCATCTGACATGAAATGATGTTATAGATAAGTCACGTGTAACTTGAGACATGGACAAAAGTTTGGCGTTCATGGGCTGCCTTGCATGATTTAGTAGTGTCATGTAATGCCCTTATATGCGTACTAACTGGGCACTCATGGAGTACCCTGGATGATTTGATAATGTTATGAGCAATCCGATACGGATCACGACATACAAGCAAGATCTCAGTATCCCAATGACACCGGGAACAGACAGATAGATGAGATGTAATGTAATGCTTATCATGTGACTCTCCACATGATCGGAGATTTAGGACCGTTGTGGTCTCCTAATGAATGGGATGCAGAAATGACCCAGTGCAACCAAGGCACAGGCAAAACACGAGTGGCTTTGGGACACCCGTTATGAAATGAAATGATTATGATGGGGGACCTTTGGACCGTCCTTTATTTGGATTAATGACATGAAGTGGTGTGAATGCACATGTCACACAGAATGCAGGTAGCTGCAGAAGATGTGGTTAATGCATGACATACGAGATGATGTCGTGCGTGCAAAGAACAAATGTATATGTCATCTGAAATGCAGATGGCTGAAGAAAAATGTGGTTAGGGTGCATGGCATATAAGATGACCTTATGCGTGCAAGAAATGAATACATATGTCATTCAAATGTGATCAGGATGCATGACACATAAAGTGATATTATGCATGCAAAATATATGACATACAATGTGATGTTGTGCATATAGGGAATGAATGCATATGTCATTCAAAATGCAGGTGGCTGTAGGGAAATGTGATTACGATGTGATATGAATGCACGTGTCACACATAATGCAGGTGGCTACAGAAGATGTGGTTAAGATATATGACATACAATGTGATGTTGTACGTGTAAGGAATGAGTGCATATGTCATTCAAAATGCAGGTGGCTGCAGAGAAATGTGACTAGCACACATAACACACATAAAAATGCATGTTTCATAATATATGCATGGCATATGGAAATAAAATATCATGGCTGCAGAGGGACATGGTTAGTATTAATGCTACCCAAATGTTGATGCCCTGGGAATGATTATACCAGACATGATATGAATAACATACAGATGATTGTGTGCATTTGATGCTTTGTGAATGAAAACAATAATGGATGTGAATTTTTTATTCTGGATGTTTTGAGAATGCCTAATGCTATGTAAAAGTAATGCAAAGAAGACCGTGTGTGAATGGTCACACGGGTAAAAATTCAGTGCTTTTAGGGCACCTAATGAATTATCGTGAAATGGCCATGTGTGAGCCGGCACACGGGCGGAGTTTTGCCACTTTGTGGGTCAATGACATGAAGTGAAATGGTCACATGGGAACTGCCCCACGAATAAAGTTCTGATGCTTTTGTAGCCATGTGATATGAAATGATGTTGCAGGAAAGTCGCGTGTAACTCGAGACACGGACAGGGGTTCGACGTTCGTGGAACACCTTGCATGATGTGATGGAATGCCCCTATGTGCATACTGATCCGGTACTCGGGGAGCACCTTGAATGATTTCGCAATGTCATAGAGTGGTTCGATGTGAACCACAATGTGCAAATAGGATTTCGACGTCACCGGGACACCTATGATGAATGAATATGATGTCATGTGATTGCATCATGTGAGCTGTCACACAGAAGCAAATCTAGGACCATTGTGGTCTACTATTGAATGATATGATATTTTGTAAAATGGTCGAGTGCAATCTGGTGCACGGGCGGAAATCGGGTGGCTTTGGGGTACCCGACATGGGATGAAATGATCATGATGGGCATTCTTAGAACGTCCCCAAATAGGTAAAATGGAATGAAGTGGAATGGATGCGTATGTCACACAAACATACGAGTGGCTACAAGATAACGTGGTTAGAATGCGTGACACGCATAATGATGTCGTGTATGTTTCATGGAAATGCTAACACATAGAAGGTACATGTATGTTACGCAAATAAAATGTCATGGCTAAACGAAGACGTGGTTAGGATGTATGACATACATAATGATGTCATGTTTATGTTATGGGAATGTGGACATACGAAATGGGTAAATAACACACGAATAATATTTCATGGCTGTAAGAAGAAGTGGTTAGCATAAATGTCACACATAATGCAGGTATTTTAAAAATGGCTACACGAAAACATGATCAGAAATGACACACGAGGTGATTATGCACTTTGGATGCTTTATGAAAGGTAAAAAGGAAAGGAAAAATAACACAGAACAAACGTTAGCACACGCAGAAATATGCGCTCCCTTCCAACCTTATTTCTCCTTTCGAATGGTCTTGCATTCTTCCTAGGTATTGGGTCTCTTTGGGATCAACGGGGGATACCAAAGGCGCCCGCGTAATGTTCAATTTTAGAGTTAAGTTTTGGTAACCCTAGGGGAAATTACTAAGCCATTGCATGTGGGCCAAAGTCAAAACCAAGGGTCGTGCTGGCTCCCATAGCGAATAAATACTTCTCCACCGTAGAACACGATGTAAGGTCATGCGGGGCTATGAGTTATTTACCCCGTTGGGTGTCTCCAATCCTAGCGGTAGAGGTAGGCCACCTTGTTGGGTAAACCGAGGTGAAAACAGTGTATTTGAGGGTTGAGGAAAAGAAAATGTCATGATATGCAAAGGTATGAATAAATACGATGCTTATAAATCGATAAACGAATACAAGCGAGGTTATATTTCAATAGTTGCCTAAGTTCCTTAAGTTTTTATGAAAAACATTTTAAGGAACATAAATGATTCCCCAGCGGAGTTGCCACTGTGAGTGGACGACTTTTTTAGCGAAACGCGGCGAAGCGAACCGGGGAAAAAGAAATAAATTTGAGGAGATTTGTGGAAAACGAAGTTTTGTTTATGTAGAGTTGGGAAAACTATTGATTTAATTTTGGAAATTCATTTGTAGAAAACGATTTTACGTTTTATAACTTAAAGACCTCGAAACCTAAATTTTGAGATCATTGACAGAGTCTCCACCCGGATCAGCTCATCCGGGACATTCCGGTACAGCTCCCTACTGAGCGTAGACTACTGTACCTAATCCAAAGATTTAGGATTTTGGCAACTTACCTACTTAACCTCAAGCTTGTATTCGTTTATTATAAAGTCATATTTATTCAATTTATTATCTTTCTCTAACCCGATTTGTTTATTTTATTAGGCCGATGCTAAGGCAGAAATGCATAAAATAAATTGCGGGAAAATAAACCATCCACACGAATATATAAAAGAATAATAAAGGCCGATTATACAACAAAATTAAATAAAATATAAAAAATCTCTCGTCCTCACTTTTACAAGCGCCTAGAGTACACGAGGATCTAAAAATACAACCGCCTAAATACACGAATTAATCTATTAAATACAATAAAGATAAAAATAAAGGCTGCAAAACAGATTGGTTAGCGCAATTTATATTATAAACAAAAGTAGGACTCAAATCAGGACAGAATGGGGATTTTAGAATAAGGGAGCATGCATTTAAGGGGTAACCGAGTCGACCCGGCTGGTCGAACCGGTTAGACCTGGAAAACGGTTTTGAAACGCCCTGTAGTTTTCATGCTGAAAAATCAATTTTGGAAAACCATTTGGTTCGGTTTCATGCAAATTTCCATTTTCGCGGGTCGGTTATCCCGGAACTCGAGGTCCCGTTCGTGTGGGTTTCTAAATACAATTTTACTGGAAGTTGAATCTAGGGTCGTGAATGCACACAACAAAATTCATTTTGACGATTTGCTTATTTTTTTGAATTTCTATGGATTTTTAGGAATTTTTGGAAATTATTCTGAAAATTCTGATTCTGGAAAAAGTGTTACAGTGGTGCGACTGTAAGTGATTCAAACTCAGAATTTTGCCAAAATTTATTTGAAATAAAACTGGAAGAAAATATCTGGAAACCAAGAACAGTCGTACGACTGTTCATCAAACTCAAGAACAGTTGCATGACTGTTCTTGAATTCCAGAAATAGAAAACGTAAAACTTAAATAAAAGCACAAAAAACACAACCAATCACCCAGAAAGCTAGAAAAATAGAGGGGAAAAGGAGTGTTTACCTCTTAGGCACTAATCCGCTGCAGGATTGACCCCTTGCGTCGCACCAATCCACTTGGATTTGCTCTTTTTCTCCTTGAGTCAAGGTTGGGAAGTTTGATCCAAAATCTCCAAAATGTTAGGGATTTGAGCTAGTTTGTGGTCTATAAATGATTTAGATTTCGTGTGTCAAGTTTAACCTATGATTTCTAATTCATTTTAAGCATTAACACTCTGAAATTAAGAAGAAAAGAGTTGAAGAAAGTTTTGAGTTTTTGTTTTTCTCTTTTCTTCTTCTCTTTTCCTTCAATCCTTTTCTCTCCTTGTGTTTTTCTTCTTTTTCCTCTTTTGGCCAAAAGTTCTCCTTTTCTCTCCTCCTCCTTTCCTTTTTATCTGGAGCCTTAATGGCTCTATCCCTTTCCCCTTTTTTTTAGATTTCAGGGTATGGGCTGGTTACCTGCCACGAACCTACAGTCGTACGACTGTAGTTTGATTACGGTCGTACGACTGTAGTTAAAGTCGTACGACTATCGTTTTTTTTAAGAGGAAAATACCGGCGCTAACAGCTAGCTTATTAGCCACAATGAATGTATGCATGTTATCAAGCAATTGCAGGCCTCTAGCCGCTTTTCACATAATCCTAGTTTCTATCAGGACCGGTGTCCATCAACAAGCAATCACACATCGCAAAAAAAGCACACCCCTATAAGTTTGTACATGTGCATTATAAATAGGCCTCAGGCCATTTCTCAAATCACAAGCAATGAGATGTTACACATGGATGGATGCAGCACACAATGCTTGAGAAAAAGTTGGCTTCATAGCCACTTCTCATTCAAAAAATAGTTAAGGTTATTGGATTACAAGCTTTAAGAGTTCAAAGTAAGCCATAATAAAAAAAATAACAAATTCCTACTGTTCCTACTGCTACCTACTATTTCCAAAATCCAAAAAATCCCTATAAAATGGAATTCAAGTCGATGGTCTTGATATCCCGCCAAGCCTGTGTCACGCTAGCTCGTCTAGCACTGATCTCTTCCTTTCTTTTTACCCAAGTGTCCACTTCACTCCTTTGAGCTTTCAACTAGGCTTTCCTCATCTCAATTTCATTAAAAGCTTTATTTTGTTGGTTGGCAAGTTCAGCCCTTTCTTCATCCAGCTTTTGGAGTCGTGTTCTGCTTGCAATCATCTGTGCCTCCAAGTCCAGCATAAATTTTTCCTTTTCCTTATAAGCTCCTTCTTAAGCCTATCTGTTTCTGCTCTTGCTTCTGCTTCTTCTCCACTGAGTTTGAGTTCGAACAAACTTCATATAGGAATGAAGTTGGCTTTCAAGAGATAAAAACTCATCTCTATCATAGCTCAATTGATCATAGTAAGTAAACAGCTTGGAAGCAAGAGAAGTGAGCAAGTCTTCTTTATCTTTAGACTGGCAGGCAAAGGCAAGCACAGTGAGAGCAGATTTCAAACTCCTGATTTGCAAATGGTCAAGTTCATTTAGTTCCAAACTAAGGTACTTGGCAATTGTCTCTTTGGCGTAGGCAATGGACTCATGGGATGGTGTATGACCAGTTCCAGCAATGCTGATGGTTTTCTTGGTGAGAAAGCTGAGGTCCAGGTCTGATAAAGGATCAGCAGGAGAAGGAAGCTCGGGCCTTGCAACTAATCTATTTACAGAGTCCTGAAACAGAAATTACCCAAAGTTAGAATCATCAACAGTAATTTAACAGGAGAAAGTGTTATTCTTGTATTCTTTAACTTACTTAGGTAGAAGGAGTGAAGGATGAATTAGCCTTCTAATTCAGATATGGGCTATCATTGGAAATAACTTTTACCTTTAAGTTGCTAGAAGAGGGAGGCTCAAAACCACCAGATTGATGTTGGGGATTGTAGCCTGGATCGAAGCCTTGAAGTGCTGGCTCTGTTCTCAAAGAATCATCCTCATCAGCTGTCGTATATCTGCAATCTTCTTCTATCTGCTCATCTGCCAAGTTTAAGCACATTAGCACAAAGCAAAACATACCAACAATACAAGGAACAATATAACACGAAAGAAAGGAAAGGAAAGATTACTAGAATCATTTGCATCATCACTTTGGGAGTTTTTGCTGTCCTCCTGTTCAGGTTCCACCTCCATTTCCGATCAGAGGTTGGAATCATCACTCTGAACTTCTATAGGCTCCTTCTCTTTCTGGCTGGTTTTCACATGCTTCACAGCCGTCAGCTTATGGGATTTTCGAACTGGAGGAGCAGTAGCTTTCCCTTTGCCTGTTGCTTGCCTTTTTGTTTTTGGCTTTTGTTTGGGCTGGCTTTGTCTTTTCCTTTTAGGAACAGAAGTAGGGACTTCTCCAGCTGCCTTTTTCCCTGCATAAAACAAAATACAAATTAAGAGCCAAAAAGAGGACCAAAGGAGTTTGAAGCATAATTTAAAGAAGTGTAGATATGGCTCACCCTTGGGATCATCCTTGAAAAATCTAAGGAACAAGGAATACCAATACTCTTCAAACTGGGAATGGAAAGTTTGAGTAGGTACAAAACATTCAAATACTAACTCATCAATTTCTAGGGAGTGAATACTTTGTTCTTGTATTATGTTTTGAATGTCTGTGACACTCACTTTGTTCCTGAGATCCCCTTCTGGGAATTTGTTATTGGGTATGGCTGTTTTCCATTGGACCAGACCAAATTGTTTAGACCACAAAGTAGGATGATATCCCTCCAAACAAGGAAATATACCAGTCCCTAATTTCTTTGTCCCTACCCCTACGTGAAGAAATTTCGGAGTAAGATAGGCTTTCCAAAACCACTTCCCAACTGGGTTAAGTCCATGAAATCGAAACTCTCTACCAGACACAGACAAGTCTATGATATTTTCATGGAAAATAAAATAGTCTTCAGGAGCCATCTTTAAAGTATGAAAAAAGGAAAGACAAGACTCATAGCCCAAAGGACATTCACAAGCCGCCACCCGTATACCCCTAAATCCTTCTGGCAATGGCTTATCACCTCTCAAAGCAGGAAAATAGGAGAAAAGCTATAGCTGTAGGATCCACACACACCCACCATTTAGCCAGGAAAAAGGTTCTCTGGTGATGGACAGGTACAGGTTGTGGAAAAACGACCCTAAAAGCATGTTTCCAAGGGTTAAAGTATGCTCCTCAACCAAATATTTAGCTATAACCAGGTAGTCCTTGCTAGGGTGGCCACTAATAGGGAAGAAGATGTACTTACAGATTAAAACCCATAAAAAGTGTATGTGTTCATTAGTGGGATTAGCTTCTAGGGCCTGGGTAGCAAAATGGTTAATGTATGCACCATAAGACTTGAACTTGGCATCTAATTCCAAGGGTTTAAAGTCAGGAAAGGCATCAAACTCAACCAATGCAGGAACCTCTGGTCCCAATATAGGTAACCTGGTAAGGGCTAGAATGTCCCTTAAGGTGATGGACATAGGACCTCAAGGGAAGAGAAAGGAATTAAAATGTGTTGACCACGTGGTTAATCCAGCAAGCACCATGTCTTGGGAAAAGAAAGAGGGTTGAAGGGTAACGTTGATAAAGTCTTTTATGCCTATCCGGCTCCAGTGAATCTCAAATATCAGAGCCAATTGGTTTACCAATTTTTGCCGTTTTAAAGAGAATCGGTGCCAAGATTTCATCTTATCACTGTTTTCAGGTGGATGGGTTGGTTTATTAGTAAGCAACTCATCTACTTCCCCAGCAGGATAAGGAAATGGTGGAGTTTTATCAATAGGGGGGGCAATTGGTGAGAGAGAGCTGCATAATACAAAAGCACAGGCTTAGAGTATTCACATCTAGCAACCAAAAGCAAGTGAAGGGAGAAGGTCGACTTACCTCAAGAGCAGAAGACATATCACCTGGAGGAGGGAGTTTTGTTGTATCAGTGCTGGAAAACATTTTTGCTGCAGAGGAAAAGCAAGGTATAAGTTATTGTTTGGTGCACATAATTAAATGCTCGTAATTATTATGAAACACTTAAATAATGATCTGGTTTCCTTTGGCGAATAAAATTTGCCAAGAAACTGATTTTTATTTTTGGGTTAAGCTGAGTATTAAGAGCAATACAGAGTAATAAACACCAAATACACACAATCTATTGTGATTTAACAAAGTAAAGAGATGGAGAGCATACTAGGAGAATTTGCGTCGAGGAAAAGGGATTGAAATTGAGAAACAAGTAAAGTATATTTTTTCCTCTGCCGGTGGTAAGTTTGAAAGGTTTTCTGGGTTTGAGAAACTTGTAAAGTCTGTGGAGACTGTTTGTTTAATGTTCCGGATAATTTCTTAAATGAATGGTGATTTGGGTCACGGCTTTCCAAGCTGCATTTGTATGGAGTGTGAATAATGTTTCCTTTGATGAAGGAATGTGGAGAAATAAGGATGGGATATTTAGTTGAGATGGTGTGGGTTTCAACTTGGAAGAAGCAGAGAGGGTATGGAGATTGTAGAAAGAGTTTGGAAATTTGGAAAATATATAAAAAGGGGAAATAGTTGGGCGATTAGTTTTCAAAGCTAGATAAGGATGAGCATTGATGGAAAGATTTAAAAGAAAGAACTCAAGATATTTCTCATATTGGGTTGGCCCGGGAAGTGTTTCCAGGTCAGGGTCACTTGCATTCGGAATGAAATTAAAAGCCTACTCATTCAGCCTACTAAATTGGACCTTGGGCCTATATTTCATTTAGGGCGAAAAGCATTAATTTCGGTTGAAAATAAAGGGAAAAGGCTTGGTTAGTAGATTGGTGGTAAATAAGGGAGACTAAAATTTAATAATTGATTAATTAAAATTATATACAATTAATTAGTTATTTAAAAAAAGAGGTTGGCAATGAACAGTAATGCAATTGGATCCAATTGCAAAAGTAAGCAGCAATAGCAATAGCAATTCTTTAATTAGTTATTTAAAAAAAAAAGAAAGAGAAAAAGCACTTCAAAGGTGGGCAATGAATAATAGTCACAATTAAGCAAATTAAAAAAAAATGGGCAGGGATAGTATTTAGCAAATTGCTTCATAAAATTAAAAGGTCGGCCTGGAAGCAACGCCAGCAGTTCACGTCCCTACCACACGATACGCCGCCCGCAGCAGCTCTCCTTTATTGGTCATAGAACAGCAACGCCGCCAAGGCAGGCATCACCGTCAACCGATATTGAGGTATATGTTTTTTTCTCTTCTATTAAGGCAACAAATAAAAAGAAAAATAACCCATAAAATCAATTAAGATAGAGAGAGAAAAAAAAAAAGAATTACCAGTTAGTTTGAGCTTGGAGTTTCAAATAGAGTTGCAAATGGAGCTTGAATTTTGGAGTTGAGGGTTTAGGTTTTTCTCTTTGCTTTTGAATGTTTAAAATTCGAAGTAGAAGTGTTCGAAGTTAGCGAAGGAATACTCTGAGTGTTTTAATTGAGATGATGACAAATATCCATTCTGGTCCTTGCAGTTTCAATTTTCATTACTTAATGAATTAAACTTTGGGTTTCTTTTTATTTTTACACATGTACCAATTTAATTTTTAAATTAGGTATATGGGGGGAAGGAGGAGGCAATTGTTAGACCTGTAAATTATTTGGGCTGATTTTAATTTCTGGCCTAATTAATTTTCTGCCTAATTTTTAAATTAGTTAATTAATTAATGAATTAATTAATTAGTTTTTATGTGGGGAGTGAGTTGGTTACCGGAGGAAATTATAATTTAGGTAAGGACGTGGCTGAAGTTTAGTGTTAGTGACAGTTCTTTGAGTCATGCGAGTTGGAGGAGGAAAGTGGCATAGTGAGAACTCAACGTGTAAAAAATACAGTTATTTTCTTCCCTTTAAAATAAAACCCAAGTTTGTAGCAAAAGCAGAAATGGCAGACATCAACAACACAAACTCTACTCAAAGCATCAAATCCAATTTTTAATTCCCCTTCAGTCAATTTTATTCTATTTCTCAGTATTTATTTTTTCCTAGAGAATCCTTAGTATTTTGGGAAAATCTTTAGCAGTTTATATCATTTTATTCTGTAAGTTGTATGTTCTGCAAACTTAGTTCAATTCAAGCATTAATTCTATTCCAGCAGTTTCATTTTGGCATTGTTATTTCAATTAATCTAGTTATAGAGTTAATTGGAACCTTGAACTTTTAGTCTTTAAGCTTTTTCAATCGTTTTGTTTAGAAGTCAGATTTTCAATTTCATTTTGTAATTTTCCTATAAAATTACTGGCATGCTCAAGTTTACAAAAAGGTAAGAAACAAAACGAAATAAAAATAAAATAACATCCAAACAAAATGGGTATCTACAGGAAGTTTGGGAGGTTTCCCTTCTATATTCCCTTAATATTTGATCCTTGTTTTCCAATTAACTTGCTAATCCACAATTTTTTCTTTATTTCTTTTTTTTTTTTTTTTGGGAATAATGCTAGCCCGAGATTTGATTAATATCATATATTATTGTTTAGCCACTAATCCTATCCTTATTTGTAGATAATATATGTATACTAACGACGTGATTGTTTATTTTAATAAATGATGCACGCTTGTGATTAATTAAAGAATTAATAGTCGTTAAAAAAGTCGAACAATTAATAACTTTTTACAACACCGATTCAACCGGTTGAATTTCTGCATAATTATGACTTTATTTTAGCGCTAGCAATCTATTTTCAAATGGATAATAAAGAGTAGTGGTATTAAATTAAATTAAACTAAAGTCGATAGCAACTACCATTCTAATTAATCTTGGCATTATTTTACTATAAGACAACTAGCTAGTAAAATAAGTTATCCAATCTTATATGTACGAGGTACCCATTTATTTGTAGAAGGAAAAACAATGCGGTGTTGCGTTTTGACACATAAAAAATATTTTAAAACATGATTGAAAGTTCAATTTCTAATATTACCAAATAAAGAAATTTTTGTTATTTTCATTTTTTTTAATTTCATTAGTTATAATAACTAATAAAAGACATTTTAAAATGTTCATCTTGCGAGAGTACTCGTTAATTATATCATGTATTACATTTACGGAAATAATTATAATAAAAATTATTATTGGAGTATATCTATCAGTTTAAAGTTTTAAATCAAACGATTTCATAATACGGTATCAGAACTTCTTAAATCTAAAGATCAAATGTTTTCATTTTTTGAAACGATTAAAAAGCTCTTTTTCAATAATTACTTATCTGTTTTTATTAGGATTCTCCCGTGTCATGAAAATTCATAAATGGGTTAATCCATATCCGATAATAATATTGTTGAGCTAGCATAACTCATCGTTTATTACTTCAAGTTATGCTAAAAAGCACAGAAGATCCATAGTCCGAGGAAGCATGAA
Source organism: Euphorbia tirucalli (assembly GCA_039660915.1). Classification (NCBI taxonomy): domain Eukaryota; kingdom Viridiplantae; phylum Streptophyta; class Magnoliopsida; order Malpighiales; family Euphorbiaceae; genus Euphorbia; species Euphorbia tirucalli. The sequence continues at coordinate 47,277,049 of CM077636.1, forward strand.
AAGTAAAGAAATTAATTAGGAAAAGAAAAGGAGAAAGAATAACGGTATATATTGATTATTGTTGTCTTAATAAAAGATTTATCAGATGTTTATTATTATTATTGATCAAGAACATAAGATATATGGCATAAATGATGGTTTAAACTTTAACGTTGACCTAAAGTTAATTTAGCCACTTACAGAATTCTTCGTTCTCTGTTAACGTTGACATTTAGCTATATTTATGTCTTCTTATCACTATATTAAATTTATGTGGCTGCTGATAATCATTTTGAAAATTAGTTCATTGAAGTGGTGAATTGTTCGAAGCTTTAATGGTGGTTTCAATAACAAAAATAATGCAAAGCAAAAATTAGAGAGAAATAAATTGGTCATACTGATACTTGACTAACATCTAATTGGTTCAATGATCATAAAGAGTACACGTGACTAAACATCAATGGATTTGATAGAAAAATGAATTAGTCAAAACTTAATTGGCCGTGGATAGTAACAGTGATCAATTGCACTAATTAGTATATTAGGTAAAATTACACTTTGGTTATGACTATATGAGCTTTAAAAGTGTTGGGTCTAACTGTATAAGTAAACACGTATAAATGGGGTTTTGCTTATGTAGCATAAAACTAATTAGTTCATATTAAGATTCAATCTATACTACTTATATATTACTCTTTAGTTTCATTTATTTCTAATGTGGGATCTCCAACACTCTTCTCAAATACAATTGGACTTGGAAGATTTGTCACTTGTCAAACATCCTTTAGCAAACATCCTTTAACACTCAAGGCCATCAGTAGGTATTGTTTTTTCTAAAATCCTAAACTCCACCAATTCCTTTAATACGAGCTTAGAAACTTTCGATTGTTAGATTTTTTTTTTAAATAAGCACATATGTGGGATTAGATTCATATGAATCTCATTTATTTCCATTGCGGGATCTCAAGCTTTTTTTTTTTTTTTTTAGCTTATTCCATTAATTGCTGAAAATTATAAAACGATAACTGAATTGGAAAAAATACATAATGAAATCAAAATAATATTAAAACCAGTCAACTTCAGTATTCAAATAAAATATTCTTGGCGGTGAAATCAATAAAAGAATATAAACTGAACATAATATAAAAGGATATATATGTTCTATTTATATACGAAGTTGCGTATGGTACTATAACCCCCACTGCATCATTCACTAAAAACTCTATTGAGAAAAGCGAAGAAGTTTATTAATTATACATTCAAAATCTAATTAAAAATTGTTAGATCAATTAATATCAAACAATAATTTAATTATTTATGTTTAATTCTGAAATTGACAACAGCCTTGCATATAAAACTGATAATAAATGGGTTTACTTTTGAAGCTGTGATATTGTATTTTAGTTTGTAGAAGAGGCAATATATGAATATATAGTGCAACATATATGCAACCATATAGCTTGAGAAAAGGTCTTTTGTCCTTTTGCTTTGGCTATATGAGGTCATTCAACACGTAATCAATTCAATGCAACACATCATATGTCACTCTTGATATTAATAATCCATACCACATATAAAAATATTTGGTTATGATATATAAATGCAAAAGATTGTTTTCCAGACACAATTATTTTTCAAAGAATATGATATTATAATATATGTCATCTAACTTACATTCTGTTAGGAAGGTTACGAAACCCTAAATGGCAAGACTTTGAAAATTTTTTGTTACCCTGGTGTTGTGCCTGATCACATAAGTGAATATATTAAGGAGTTGAACTTATGTAACACAAAACTAATTGGTTTGTGTTAAAGCCCAATAAACACTATTTATATATCTATATTTAATCTTACTTATTTTCAATGTGCAATCTTCCTCTCCATGCATGTCTTTAAATACTATCCCGGGATCTTTCAACTGCTAGGCTTCTTTTACATTGATATCATGAAGAATGAGAATGTTGAACCTGAGTGCATGAGTGGCACATATGTGTAGTTGAATCTATTTAAAACAAAACCAATTGACTTGTATTAAGACTTAATCTACATCACTTATATGCCACCTTTTCATCTTACTTACAATGTGGAATCTCTAAGAAAATTACAACATATGAAATATGTAAAATATATCCTTATCACTCTCCCTCAAATTGAATAAGGTGTAAAACAATATTCAATTTTGGAAAGTAAGAATAAAAATAAATACTTTAGCAATGGTTTTATGAAAATGCCCGCCACTTGTTCAGTAATGGAAATGTATCAAACTATCAGTAATTTATCATTGATCCGATCCTGAACAAACTAAAAATCAAGTTCATGATGCTTGCTTCAGGAGTGAATAACAGGATTCATCGTAAGATAAGTGACGAATAAATTTTCACACTAAAGGAGAGGAGATTGAGCCATGCTATCGGACCTAAACTTCACTGAACAAACTTTGCAACGAACAAATTTCTGATGTTGTTGTATCAAGAACCCAATTTTCTTCCTCAATCGAAGTTCGCGAACTGTATGTTGCTTTTTTTAACACTGAAAAACCAAGCAATTACCCGGATAAATATCATATCCTAAAGTAAGTCTTTAAGAAGGTGGCTCCATTGCTAGTGTGGCAAAATGTCAAGAATAGGGATAAGGTCCTATGACTTTTATTAATTATTCTTTGATGAATTAAATCCTAGCCTGGTGTACCTAATTATGATGATAAAATTATTATTGGAGGAGAAGTCATATTATCTAAATAATTATGGTTTTGACAAATTATAAACCTAGTCAAGATCAAGATCTTATAATGAATAGGATTTAAGTATACAATAATTATAATCATGGTTCATTTAGTAGACTTTGAATTTATTTATTTCTAATTGAGTTTTAAGGCATGTTATGCTAGACGTCAACCATGATCTTTAAGGAGCTAAAAGTAATACAGATAAGAAATTTTACTTTTGGAAAAAGAGTTTTATATTCTTTAATATCAATTAGATATGAACCTAAAAGCTGCTCCATGCTCTAAGTTATAAATGGTCTATTAATTAATAGAATTATGAATTCAATTAAATAACAAATTAGACGATTAAATTTTGTTATGAACAAAGACTCTAACATGTTTTGAAACTTAATTAAATTGTTCTTGCTCAAGTTAAGTTATTGTATATATTTATTTCATAAATTAAGTGTTGACGATTGAGATTTAGAAATGCATAAAGCTAGCACCTGTGGTGTTTTTATAAAAGGATATAATAGTAATTAATTATTATTATATTAAATTATAATATTATAATATATTATTTTATTATAATTTATTTGTGAGAAAAAGGTAGATAAGTAGGACTCAAATAATAGATTTGGGAAATCCCTTCAATTGTATCGCTGAATAATTGATTTATATGTATACATGAGGTGGGGGATAATTACACAAAACCCCAATAGTGGAAAATATATACATTAAGTGGTCCCTCTATAATATATTCCTAACACAGCCCCTCAAGTTGAGCATGCAGAGGCGACAATGCTTAACTTGTCCCGAAGAGACCGAAACCGTGTCTTAGCCAAGGGTTTAGTGAGGACGTCGGCAAGCTGAGCATCTGTGGGGAGATACCGAATAAAAAGAGACCGATTGGCCACCCGTTCCCGCACAAAGTGAAAATCGATCTCCAGGTGCTTTGTACGGGAATGAAAAATTGGATTAGCAGTTAGATATGTGGCACTGAGATTATCACACCAGAGAGTGAGAGCAGTGGACAGTGGTAGACCACTATCACGGAGGAGCATAACCAACCAAGACAGCTCAGAAGTAGTGGTAGTAAGGGCACGATACTCTGCCTCTATAGAAGACCGAGAAACTGTCTGTTGTTTCTGAGAGACCCATGAAATCAGATTATCACCCAAAAAGATCGCAAAGCCAGTACTAGACCGTCGATCATCCAGATCACTACCGTAATCAGAATCAGAAAATCCCTACAGAACAAGATTAGAGGACAGTTTATAGTGCAAACCGTAGGTCGATGTGGCCTGAAGATATCTGAGGATACGTTTTACTGCTTGCCAATGAAAATCTGTAGGTGCATGCATAAACTGAGCAACCTTGTGAACTGCAAAGGCGATGTCAGGGCGAGTAATAGTCAAATATTGCAAGCCACCTACTATACTCCGATACAAAGTCCCATCAGAAAGAGGCTCACCCCCTGCAGCAGACAAGGAGGAGGTGGCAGAGGCAGGGGTGGCCAACGGCTTACAAGAGTCCATTTGAGCCCGCTTGAGTAAATCCTGAACATATTTATGCTGATTAATAAATAAAGAACCACTATGCCAGGTAGTTTCCGGGACAAGAAAATACTGTAACCTGCCAAGATTTTTTATGGCAAACTGTGTTTGGAGATACTGGACAAGCCGTGATAACTAAACCGAATCATTACCCAACAGAAGCAAATCATCCATATAAATGAGACAAAAAATCAGAAATTTACCCATACGAAGCATATAAAGAGAGACATCCGCCTTTGAATAGCAAAAACCAAACCCAATCAAGGCCGAAGTAAGGCGTTTGTGCCACATACGCGGGAACTGTTTCAACCCATACAACGACTTCTTAAGGGAGCACACATGAGTGGGATGGACCGGATCAATAAAGCCAGGAGGCTGAGTCATGAACACATGCTCTTCCAAGTCCCCATGTAAGAAAGCATTAGACACATCAAGATGGAGAACTTGCCAGGAGTAAGTGACTGCCAAAGACAAGAGGACCCGTATAGTGGTGGGTTTGACTACTGAAGGTATCAGTGAAATCCATGCCAGGGCGCTGATGGTACCCTTTAGCAACAAGCCGTGCTTTATACTTGTCAAGTGACCCATCTAGTTTTCTTTTAGTCTTAAACACCCATTTACAACCAATAATGTTTGCCTTCGGAGGAGCAGGAACCAATTCCCAAGTGCCATTAGTGAGAAGGACATTATATTCTTCCGCCATTGCCTGACGCCAGTAAGCATGTTTGACTGCAGCAAAATAAGAGGTAGGGTCTGAAGCAATGACTTCTGTGTGCAAAATTCGAGGGCAAGTGGACCCTGTTAAAGACCTTGTAATCATACGCCGAGGAGACGAAACTGGAGCTGGAGCAGGCTTATGGTCACTGGTTGCAAACCGAGACAAATCAACTATGAGAGGCAGGCCCGGGGAAGTGGTGGGAGCGGGTAGCGGGTTGGATGGAGGGGAGGTGGAAGTTGCCGGTGAGGCGGGTAAGTGGGCTGTGGCGGTTGGCGAGGGCGGGGACAGGTTGGGACGGGGGGTTAGTAGGGCGCTGGGCGGGTTGGGATGGCGGGTTGTGAGTGGGAGAAAAGGACGGTTGGGGGCTAAAGGTGGCGGTAGGTGATAGGGCGTATTATGGGTGCTGGGCATGTGGTGGGCAACGGGGACAGGGGGTAAGTGACTGAGGTGCTGGCGGGTGGAAGAGGGGCTGAGACTCGGGTGAGCTCCGAATAGGGGAACACCTATTCATCAAAAATTACATGGCATGAATAAAGATTTTGCCAGAAGAAGGGTCAAGGCAATGGTAACCTTTATGAAGGTGACTGTAGCCAATGAAGGCACAAGGACGAGCCAAAAATTAAGTTTGTTAGAATTATAAGGGCAAAGCCACGGATAACACAAGCAACCAAATATACGAAAAAAATTATAATCTGGGGCAACATGCATGAGATGTTCAAAAGGAGAGATAAAGTTCAACAGTGGTGTAGGCATTCGATTAATCAAATAAACAGCAGTATCAAAAGCATTGGTCCAAAATTTTTTGTCCAAGCCAGAATGAGCAAGCAAAGCCAAACCAGTCTCAACAATATGGCAGTGTTTCCTCTCCGTACACCCATTTTGTTGTGGGGTGTGAGGACAAGAGACCCGATGAATAATACCATGGGATGACAAATAACGGGAAATAGGCTGAAATTCACCACCCCAATCAGACTGAAAGGACTTAACAGAACAATTAAATTATTTTTCAGCAAGAGTACGGAACTTAATGAAAACAGACAAAGCTTCAGATTTATACTTGAGAAAATAGATCCAACAGAACTTGCTATAATGATCATAGAACAAAATATAATAGGAAATATTATCATGGGATAAAATTGGGGAAGGACCTCATAAGTCAGAACAAACCAATTCAAGAGGCCCTTTGGCCTGAAAATTAGATTCAACAAAAGGCAGTCTATGACTCTTACTTAAAGCACAACTAGAGCAACAAAAATTATTAAATTTATTCGGAGCAGATAAACTATGCTGACTAATGATTTTCCTGATAATGGGAAGTGCCACATGACCCAACCGGGCATGCCATGTGGACAATGACGTGACATGTACACGTGCTGGAGGAGTTGAAGGAAGCAGCATAGTGTATAATCCTTGCTTATTCGGCCCTCTGAAAAGAACCTTCTCGGACTTCAGGTCCTTCACCATAAAAAACTTGTTAAAAAACTCAACAGAAACATCATTCTGATTAGTCAAGGCAGAGACAGAAACAAGGTTAGCGTTAGAGCCAGGAACATGAAGAACGTTAGATAATTTTAAAGAGCAATCAGAATTGGAAAGAAAAGAATGACCAACATGAAGAATAGGGAGTTTAGCACCATTACCTAAAACCACTTCTTCAGGCCCGGTGTAGTCGGAGTGTAGAGCAAGGTTCCCCATATCCGAAGTGAGATGGTGGGTTGCACCCGTGTCCATGATCCAAGGTTGGTAGGAATGATGGCTAAGGGTGATGTTATTGGCTTGGGGAAAACGGTGGGACTGCTGATTTTGTCTCGGAGATGGACACTGCCTCGCATAGTGACCATTGCCTTTGCAATTATGACATACAACCATAGAGACATCTGCTATAGCGGAGGTGCTTTGGTCTTGATTCCACTGCTGAAAATTATTATTTTGCTGCCAATGCTGTCCCCCACGGGACTGCTGCTGAAAATTACCCGGATAATACCCAAATTGCTGAAAATTATTATGGTGATGGGGCTGCCTACCACGGCCTCTACCTCGGCCACCACCACGCCCTCTCCTGGGGCTGGAAAACGGACTTGATCCATGTCCGGACTGCTGCTGTTTGACAGTGACATTAACAGTAGGAAGGGAGGTCTCTCGCTTCACACGACGATTTAAATTTCTCTCCTCGGTAAGTAACAAACCATACAAGTCATCATACCCAATTTCATCCATACGAATCTCAAGAGGACGACAAAACTTATGAAAAATATCATCTAACCCATCCAAAATAAATTCAACAAAATCATCCTCCCTTACTTCATAACCCAAGGACATTAATTGGTCCCAAATTGATTTAGCCTTTTTCATATACTCATCAGTAGATTCATTCCCTTGTTTTAAACTATGTAAATGATGCCTCAATTCTCTTATTTGGGCGCGGGAACCCAAAGCATACACCGCATTTAATCTACTCCAAGCTACTCTAGCAGAATTAATTCCAACAACTTGATGAACCAAAGATTCAGAGAGAGAGTTAACTATCCATGAAAGTACCTGTTGATCCCTTCGCTCCCATGTGACGAAGGCTGGATTTTTTGAACCGTCCGGTAGCATCATCGGTGGGATAGGTTCCGACCCATCTAGGTGCCTTTCAAGACCACAACCCCTAATCATAGGTAGTAATTGGGTTTTCCACAGCAAGAAATTGGTTGATGTGAGTTTGGTAACCATTTGAGTGGAGACGTTGTGAAGGGAGAGAGGAAGGGGCTGGATCACATGGTGGTCATTTGTGGTGTCAGAGGCGTCGGAGTGGAGGTTCTCGCCGGTGGACATGGCTGCTACTGATCGATGGTCGGCTGCTGTCTTCTTTCTTGCCGGTCGGCTGCTGTATTCTTTCTTTAGGGTTTCGGCTGCTATCTTCTTTTCTTTCTTTTCTTTTCTTGTTTTAGGGTTTTCCTATTTTAGCTCTGATACCATAATAGATTTGGGGAAATCCCTTGAATTGTATTGCTGAATAATTGGTTTATATATATACATGAGGTGGGGGATAATTACACCAAACCCCAATAGTAGAAAATATATACATTAAGTGGTCCCTCTATAATATATTCCTAACATCAAATACCTGATAAAGGGAAAGCAAGCGCATCGATAATTTCTATGTCCTGCTGAACTTTCCAATTGTGTCATATATATATTTTTGTATATGTATGATATGTTTAAAAAGCATAGATTAGAGAGTTGGAGCTAAACAACATATAAGTTTTTTCGTTCATGTTTTCAACTTTAAGGAGCAAAGGCAAAAGCACCCAAGTCTAGAGCTAAGGACTTCATGTGGACAGAATAGAGGTGCAATATTTGGTGCACTGTATTAAATTCCACATATGGTCTATAAGATGTAGGATGTCAATCCATGTTCTATGATTTAATTAGATGGTTATAAATTAGAATAAACGATCCTAAGGAAGTTTAATTCTTAAAGAATGATTGTTAACAAAGAGTTTGCTAAAGAATCAAAATTTTGAATTTTGGGCTCAACACCTCATCGATACCTTTGATTCTTTTAAGTGGTATCGGAGCCGCCTATTCTAAATTATAGCCTCTAATTTAATTGATTTTGTGATGAAAATGAGTTTTTTATTTTTATTTTTTATCATGGATTTTACGTATTCCAAAATTTTATTTTGAATCGGTTTGATTGATAAAGGCTTCATTTTTGTTCTTTGTGTTGTTATTGGCCTTCTTACCAAAGAGTTTGCTAAATAATCAAAATTTTGATTTTTGTGCTCAACACCTCGTTGACACCTTGGTTCTTTCAACTACTACAAAAGCTCTCTCATTAGGATAAATGTTGATCCTATGTGGTTAAAGCGGTTGGTAGCGGGCGATATTCGGAACAGGCCACAAGGCTGGGGTGGGCTTTTTAAATGTAAGTATAGATAAAAGGTTTCAATTTTATGGAAAAAGGGTTTGGAGCTTGGAAAAGGCGAAACAAAAATGAATGAACGAAACCAAGTCCTTGCATCTTAAAGGTTTAAAAGTCGTCATTGGGCTCAGCTCTTACCGGGAAATTGTGATATAGTTAAGCCTGACATGGATTCCTATACCTTTAAAACAGAGATTCTGGTCCAGAAAAACTACCTATTTCTGCTCCATGTTGGAATAACTTTAACCATACCAAATATGTCCCTTTTGTTATTTAATTTTTATTCCGTATTCAACCGTAATTATATTTTCTATATGCTAACATAGAAAGTGATAAATAAATTCAGAAAATCAAATTATTACAACTAGATTGAATAAAATAACCCAGGGGATATAACTAATAAAAAGAGCTGGGGTACAAGCACCTAATTTACACGAATTCTAATATTTACAATCGCCTAAATACACAAAATAGAAATAGAAATCTAACATGAATCTATCCTAACATACATCTACCGACAAAACAGAGATCAGTAGTATAGTAAAAATACATACACATTGGACTCAAGTAAGACAAAACAGGATATACAAATAGCTCAGGATCAAGCATTTAGAGGATAATCAGGAAAACACGGCAGGTTTACCCAATTAGACCTGGAAAACAGTTTTATAAATGCCCTATGTGGTTTGGAGAAAACAAATTTTTGAAAATGACATTTACTGATTTAATTATTGTTAAGCATACAAAATGTGGGTCGGATATCCAGGAATATACTGAAAATTCCCTTCGTTCGAGTCCTAAAAATTCTCTAAAATTAAACTAAGTCATAAAGCATTTAAACACCCAAAATTAATTTTCATAACTAAATAAATAAATAAAATAAAGAAATAAAGAAACTGAAACAAATCCTGGAACAGCAAGATGAGCCGTGCGACGCAAGCCATAAGCTGTATGGCTTAATGATAAGTGCATTTTATATACATAATTTGTCCCATTCTTTGAGCCTTAATTGTTTTATTTCACTTTAATTTAGGTGGATTCTATTTCATTTGTTCTATTTTTGTATCTTAGTGCATTAAAGATTGAACTTGAACAAATGGAGGTTAAATCACCTATTTTTGGGGCTTAGTAGTGCTTATTGGAAGGGCAAGGAAGTCCTGAGGCATGGCCATGCCTTATGGAGAGCTAAAATTGAAGATTTTTTTTTACAAACAGAAGTTGACCACTCTTAAGACACCCCTGTGCTGCAGAGTTACGGATTTTGTACTCCAACTAGGGTTAAGAGTTTGGACTTTTCAACTTTAGACTATTTTAATTCTAAACTTGAAGAGGAGGAGAGTAGTTTTTAGTTTACTGTTCTAGTTTTTAGTTTAGTTCTTAGACAAGTTCATATTTTATTTTGTTTTCCATCTCCCACACCAAGAACGTGACTTTGAGGAGCAAGGAAGAAAGCTAGGAATTTGAGAAGTCTCCACCTATCATCCATCAATGATTTCTTCGATTCTCTAGTTTATTCTAAAACTCTTCTCTTCATATTTCTTATATTTTTTTTGGTTGTTTTTAGTTCATTATGAGCTAAATCCACCATAGCTAAGGCTATGGTAGATCTTAACAAGACTTCTATGTATTTTATTCAAGTTTAATGTAATTAATTCGTATTATTTTTCATGGAACATGTTATGAATACTTAATACTTTGAATGCGTGACCATCTATTTTAAAAGTTCATAGTTAATTGATAATTAATCAAAGGACTAAATTAACGGAATTACATAACATAACGATAGCATGATCATTGCTTTTGTGGCCCACTAGTTTGTGCTAGGTTTTTAAGTGCTTAATGTTTTATTATCTAATTACTTAAGATCGAACAAGTTTAAGTACCTAGGTTAAGAATTAGAATTAATAGCCCTAACCAGTGTTGCTTGCTTGAGGAATTTGCTATCTTTGGAATTTAATTAAGTTAATTGTAAGACTTGGAAAATTGCTAGAATGAATGCTAGGTGAACCAAATGCCTTAATTAATCCATCCATTGAATTTTATTTTCTCAATTTTATTTGCTCTATTTACTTGCTTTTTAGTATTAGTTTTAGAATTAGTAAATAAAATTTCAAAGATATTATATCATGCCTAGTTAATAAATAATCTGAGTACATTTAGTAATTGTATGCATAGTCTTCGTGGGATCTATACTCTATTTATTCTATATTACTTGATCGACAGAGTACACTTGCTCTTTTGTGTGTTTGTTTTAGATGCACCACTTCACATCAAAGATAGGTCGTTCGGCCGAATATGGGAAGAAATAGTGCCAACATTGATCCTGGGAAAGATTAGATGGTACAGCTCAAATGCATATGAACAAAACCATACAGCTTTATTGTTCTAGAAACTAAAGCCGTGCGGCCTATCATTTTTAGTGTTTCTCCTTCCAATTTTGAGATCCTTTGGGAGTCTACTAGTTAGTTAGACTTAGAAATCGTTGATTTTCACCCCGGAGTCCACAAACTCAAAGATACTTAAGCAGTGAAATTTTGAACTACAGAACTCATAGGCTACGGATAAGCCAAGCTTGAGTTTTAAGCCAAAATAACACAACACAAGGATATCAATCAAAGCAGAAATGAAAAGAATGAATTTATGGCCTCTTAGAAGTTACCTTTGATGCATTCATCCAAGATTCGGTTGTGTCCTGAGATTCAATCCTTGAAGCTGAAATGGATTCTAACTTGTCAATTTCGTGCCGAAACTCATCAAAAACCCGAGCACAACCGCAACACATCTCGATTTTCTGCTTGTCCATGTATAGAAGTGAGTTTTTGGGTACGGAATTCTGAAAAATGGGTGGTGATAAGTTTGATCGTGGGAAGTTTTTGGTCTTGAAGAAGATGATGAAGATGAGGTGGTTAAGGGAGATCTCTGCTTGTTTTGGCATGATGACTAGATTGGAAATTCTTCCTTAAAATCAAGACTTCATTGTTTGTTTCTCATTTTGGCAATTAGGGTTCCAAAATTATAGAATGCGGAAAATGGAAAGAAGATAAATGGGTTAGATTATATTATTGGGTTATTGGGAGCTATTCGTCCTTAATGAGCTGTTGTTCCTTATCGCCACCTTTTCTATATCTGCTTCAAGAAGTGATAGACTAATTTGGGTTCATGGTCCAAAAGGGGATTATTCAGTAAAATCGACAAGTGCTACCATTAACTCTCTTCAACAATCCAACCAAAGTTCAGACTCCATCTTACCCAACATCTAGACAGAGTTATCCCCTCCCAAAATCAAATTTTTTGTTTGGATGGCACTTCAGGATTGGGTAAGCACTAAAATTAACTTTTTAAGGCAAGGTGTGTTGAATTCCAGTTGTGTCTCTCGTTCACTATTTCTTCAAGAACCTGAAAATATTGATCACTTAATAATTCATTATTGATCACTTAATACTTCATTACCCTATTAGCAATTTTATTTGGAGAAGCATTGCAAATTGGTGGGATTGATATGTTGCTCTTCCTAATTCTTTTTATGGCCTGTTTCATCGATGGAGAAATCTAATTTCCGGTAGACTTCAATGCAAAGTTTGGAACGTGATCTTCATGTCAGTTGTTTGGATTATATGGTTAGAACGAAATGCAACAATTTTTAATGGGAAAGCAATTAAAACATCTAAAATTTAAAATCTCTCCTTAGCTAGAGCTTTGTTGCGGATTAAGGTTAACAAATGCTTCGAATTTTTTACCTTCCAAGATATCATATTGGCCTTAGATGCAATAAAAAAATCTTCTTTGCCAAAGAAAATTAGAGCCCCTACAGTTTGGACTTTGCCAAGATTTGGATCTTTCGAATGGAATACAGACGGATCTTCATTAGGAAGGACGGAACCTGTTGGAACCGGGGCTGTGTTGAGGAATCATAAAGGGCAGGTTTTATGTCTTTTCTCCTGTTATGCGGGTGTTTGTGATTCAAATTATGTTGAAATTCCTGTTGTCTATGAAGCATTACATTTCTCCATCACTTTTCTACGAGAACTAGATCGCAAAGTGGTATTCGAACTTAATTCCTTAAACGCGATAAATTGGTTGAATAATCCGACCGAACCTCATCCTTGGAAATTCACATCTCTATTCAATGAGATTGATAACCATCTCTCAAGAATCCAAACATTCTCCTTCGTTTTCAGGCCAAGAGAATGTAACTCATTTACAGATCATTTAGCCAAAAAGGGGGTTAATAGGGGTGCCAATTTCATAGCTTGGTTTGGCGAGGGTGATGTTCTTCGACCATAACTTCTTTAAGAGTTGTTTTTGCTGTATGTTTGTTGTCTGCAGATCCCTTGGCTTACATAAGTAATGGCAATTTACATGTTTTTCATTATGATATCTGCTGCTATCTTCTGTCATTGGGTGCTTTGGCTTTGGTTGAGAATTTTAGTTAAATGTCAATTTTTTGGGCTTCGTAGGAGACCTTCTTAGTACTGGTACTTAATTTGTAAGCTCATGTACTTGCTTAGCTTTTCAATTGTGGATTCAACAGCATTTGCTTTGCTTCTCAATCGGGGATTCAGCACTATTTGAGCTTATTACTCTTGTATTTCTGGGTGTGCTACTTGTAGCGATGAAACTAGAACTAAATTAATATATCTTATAATTTATAAAAATTAATTTTACACCAAAAATAATAATAATCTATCTATTTAATTAAAATTAATTTCTAATAATTAAAAATTTGATTAATATTATATCAACTATGTCTAATATAAATATAATGCTTATTATATAAATTAAAAATCAAAATATTTCAACTAATACTTTAGAGGGTAAAAGGAAAAAGATAAAACGAACGTGGTAACAAATAGGAGAAATGGGCGGAAAAAATATATTCGCAAGTGGATTGGTTAATCATATTTGTTGGGAAAATTATTAAAAATACCTGATCTTTTACTTTTATTTTATGTGTACGCTTGTGACATTCTTTGATATATATTCATTTGATTTTAAATTTTGCTTTTACCCACTTTCTTTCTTCCCATACATTTCTCTCTCCTATTTTATATTTTTAATCTTAATTTTGTCATTTATCTCTTAATCCGTTAATTTTTTTGCCACGCCACTTTAGAATATTTTTATAATTTTTTTTCTTCAAAACGAGATTCATATGTATATATCTTGTCGGATTTTTTTTTTTCTGATTTTCAGATTTGTATCAGAAATGTGTCAAAAATTATTTTATCTGTAGTGACAAACTAAACTGATTTTTTTTATTGTTATGATGGCTAAATAAAAGCTAACCATAGAAAAAATATAGAATATAGTATATTGTATCAATTTGTTTGTTGATATTTTCTGATACATTTATGATACAATTCTGATACTTCGCGTATTGTGTTTTTTGTATTAATTCTACATGTTTTATCTGTAATAAAAAATCGCCTAAAATGATTTTTTTTATTGTTATGAAAGCTAAATAAAAGCTAACCATAGAAAAAAAATACAGAATAAAGTATATTGAACTAATGTCTGCTTGTTGATACATTTCTGATACATTTTATGATATTTTTATCACATTTTTGTAGTACATTTTTTGATATTTTCTAAAGTATTGTTTTATATGATGTTTGTCTGTTTGTATTTTTCTTGAATTATGTTATTTGTAATGTTTTTTTTTATGTAAAGTTGGTGATACATTTTTGATACATTTTTTTTTTTTTTTTTGAAAGGAAAACGGATTTGACCAAGGACGAGACTAATCATCCCAACTAGGTTGGCACAATTAGAACCCAACCCAGCCAAATCCGAAGGAAAATATATAAATAGACCTTAAGGAAAGGTCAAAAGAATTACAAGAGAAGATCCATAGGGTTTACAATGACATCAGAAAGAGAAAAAGGAAAATTGCTAGTTCTAGATTTTACAAAATACCATGAAAGATAGATACAATTAAATAAAATATCTTCTGAAACCGAATCGTTTTGAAAAATGGCTTTGTTTCTTCTATTCCATAAGCTCCAACTTATTGTCATCCATAAAGCTGAACAAAAGTTCTTCTGAACGGGGCCTTTAAAGCAACCAATCCATTGCCAAAAAAAATCAGTAGCCGAATGAGGGATGACAAAAGGAAGATTTAACCAAGAGAACAACTCCATCCAAATCTTTAAGCTATGAGCACAGTGGAAGATGATATGGTCCAACGACTCAAAATCAGAACAAAAGCTACAAATAGCCTCTTCCAAAGGCAAGAAATTAAGATGGGCTAAAAAAGACGAGTAGGCAATTGTCTATGCACTAAAACCCACATAAAGAACTTTATTTTAGGGAGCACCTTTGCACTTTGAATAGCCAAAAAAACTGCATCAGAACAAAAGCTACAAATAGCCTCTTCCAAAGGCAAGAAATTAAGATGGGCTAAAAAAGACGAGTAGGCAATTGTCTATGCACTAAAACCCACATAAAGAACTTTATTTTAGGGAGCACCTTTGCACTTTGAATAGCCAAAAAAATTGCAGATTCTGGGCAGCAGTTCTCAAGCTTAAATAAACTCTGAATGAAGGAGGCTGACATACAAATAGCTTGGGCTGCAACCTTTCGACCAAGACATAATATCTGGCATACCATGATTCAGATTTCTCGGAAGAAGAGCTACTAAATCCTGCTGTTGAACATGATGGCAGCTGCGCAAAGATCTAACCCATAACTGACGCCCCCTGACAGTTGCTAGTTGAGCAAAAACGTCAGCCACTGTAGCCATTTTATTCAAAGCCAGTGAAAAGAGAGCAGGAAATTGCTGACGGAGAGGCGAAGTTCCCAACCAAATATCATTCCAAAAATTGGTTGAGGTGCCATCTCTCACCTGAAAACGGACAGCATGGGTGAACAGCCCCCACATACTATCATTCTTGACACAAGTCAATAGAATTCCCTTCCAAATTGGAGAAACATTATGAAAGTTACAGTCTCTGAAAGTGTTCCAATCCCTCATATCATTACGAAGCACACAAAAATTATACCAAAGGGAATTGTCCTCGTGAGATCTAGTTTTCCAAATCCATTTAAAAAGCAAACTAACGTTCTTGTTAGAAAGCTTATGAACATTCAATCCCCCAAGATGATAAGGTTTACAAATCGAATTCCAACTCACTTTATTCAACCCCTTCTCGGAAGCATTTCCTTTCCAAAGGAAATTTCTCATGTAGCTCTCTATAATTCTTGATATTTCTTTTGGAATTCTGAAATGACATCAGATATACCGGAAGGCTACATAGCACTGACTTAATCAAGGTCAATCTCCCGGCATAAGACAGTCAAGAACCTTTCCATAATGCCAACTTTGATTCAAATTTCTGAATTAGGGGATCCCAATCTCGGTTTCTTTATTTTTTATAAGTTAAAGGCACACCTAAATAGTTAATTGGAAGATCTGAAATTTTACAGCCTAGTTTGGAAGCACAAAGTTCTGTCAGAGACTCATTAACACCCAAACCAACAAGAGAACTCTTTGAAAAATTAATGCGAAGACCCGAGATAATTTCAAAATAACGAAGAATCCGCACAAAGGAAGAAATCTCATCCATAGCTGCTGGAAGGAAATAAATAGTGTCATCCGCAAACTGCAAAATAGGAGGAATTGGAAAATCCCCATTAGAGTGGAAACCCGAAAGGATATTCAACTCCTTGGCTTTGTCAATCAACTTTTTCAGCCCCTCAACTGCAATTACAAACAAAAAAAGAGACAAAGGGTCTCCTTGTTTCACACCTCTTCGAAGATAAACAGGCTTACTCAGAACTCCATTAACAAGAACTGAAGTTGATGAATTTGACCTGCAAGCTTTCATCCAATTGGTCCAAGTTTACGAAAAACCAAGGCTCACTGAAACAGAATGTAAATAATCCCAAGAAATACTATCAAAAGCCTTATTGAAATCCAATTTGAGAATAAAAGAAGGCCGATTTCTTTTCTTAAGGCTGTGAACAATATCCGACGACAAAAAGGAGCAATCATGAATATTCCTCTCCTTAACAAAAGTGAATTGACAACTCCAAATAATATGAGGGAGGACATGCTGAAGTCTCCGAGATAACATCTTTGAAATAATTTTATAAACCCCATGGATCAAAGAAATTGGTCTAAAATTCATGATAGAGGAACTTCCCGCTAACTTAGGGATCAAAACTGTGAAGGAGGATTTAAGGGCAGCAGGAAGGGAGCTGTGATGATAGAAAGAATCAACGACCCTCAGAATTTCAGATTTCAAAATGCACCAAGCACGCTTATAGAAAAAGAAATTGAAACCCTCCGGCCCGAGGGCCTTATTTTCTCCACAAGCTTTCACAGCTTCCCAGGTCTCTTCTTCAGTGAAAGGAGCAACTAAATCTCTATTCAGATCATCGGTAACCTTTGAGAAGTTTAAACAATCCAGATTAAAGGGAACAGAGGGCTGCTTTTGAAAGAGATTTTTATAAAATCTGAAAATGCACTCCTTGATTGCTTCCGGACTCGTCACCGATCCCATATCCGTGGAAATTTTAGAAATTCTGTTATTTCTAAATCTAGCTGAAGCAGTTATATGGAAAAAAGTCATATTGTTATCTTCCAGGAGGCTCCACTTCAATCTCGATTGTTGGTGCCTAATCGATTCAAAATGTCTTCTCTTTGCACTCAATTCTACTTTTAAAGAAGCTAATAAAGCTTTTTTATTATCTGATAGAGGCCGAGGATATCAATACGAGGAGAGATCAAGTATCTGCTGATCTAAAGAAGCAATGGAATTTTCGATAGCCCCAAAATTATTCCTGTGCCAATCTGATAATTTGCTCCTCAGAAATTTCAGCTTTGAAGAGAGCGAGCAATCTTGATGACTAGAACAAATTTCCTTCCAAGAATCCTTAACAAAAGGGAAAAAACTTGAATCATCCCACCAGCAATTTAATGATCTGAAAGGTTTTGGGCCCCCCCACAAATCCACTGAGGATTTAAAAATAATCGAAAGATGATCAGAGAGAGTGGAATCAAAAGAAAAAGATGAATGCAGAGGCCAAACGCTTATAATTTCAGAAGAGACTAAGACCCTGTCGATCTTTGAAAAGGAGGAGATGTTACGCCAAGTGAAGTTCCTGCCTTGAATGGGAACATCATGAAGCTCCCCTTTATTGAAAAAATCTTGGAATTAATGAATGGAATTTGTTAAGGTACCATTTGACCTCTCATGTGGACTGAGAACTTCATTAAAATCTCCGCAAACAATCACCCGAGGCAAAGGAGAAATGATAGGAAGAATATTGCTCCAAAGAGTTGCTCGATCAGCCCAATCGTTCGAAACATAAACAAGAAGAACACAAATGTCAATTTCCTGATTAACACACTGAATAAGGAGCCATCTGTCATTCGAATTCCGCAAAGTGCAATTGATCAATCTAGAATTCCAGGATAAGATCAAACCCCCTACTGCCCCATTCGATGGTGAAAAAACATGACCAAAATCCGAGTGACCCCAGATATTCCTCAAATAAAAATTATCAATCATATCAACTTTAGATTCCAACAAGCCAAAAAAATACAAACCATATCTATAAATCAAAGACCAGATAAGTTTTTGTTTAGCTGTATTCCTGAAACCCCCTTGAAAATTCCAAAAAGCAAAATTTAAAGGCATAGAGAAAAAAGAAAACCTGGAAAAATCAGAAAGTTCATGTGGCTTTGATCAAATCTCCTATAAGTCCCTTGATAACGGCTTTGTCTGTGTCATTAAAAATCCCAATGGCACTACCCACCTGCCATGTTCCCTCAATTTCATCCTCAGATGATGAACAAGGATCTGCATTAAAGTTGTTCCAATTCCTATTATTTGTGTTTTCGATGTCGATACTGCAATCACCATCTGAAGATAGACTGACAATGGACCCAATATTTCCCTCAATTAATACCGCTCTACCTTTCTTCTTGAAAACAGATGTATCAGCTGCAGGCAACAACTCTGGAACATGTTGATGCTGAACAAAATCAGCTTGAACTGATTGAGGAACAAATAAATTGTCCAAAATTGGAGTTCCCTCCTCCACTGACTCTGAGGGAATTTCGTTTAAAAGAGAGACTGAGCCAGCAGCAAAATCCGACTCTATACTATCACACGAAACTAAAGTTTCAAAAATCTCCAGCATCACCTCCAAGCCGTTAATATTAACAACAAACTGCTCGTTCAGAAATTTCCTTTTCGTCGAAACCAAATAAGAAATAATGTCTAATCTGTTTCCATCCACAAAATCTCTATGGATCCCGATGATGTCACCAAAATCTGATATAATGAATTCAATAAAACATGTATGGCAATAATTTAAAAGAACCCCCAAAATGTTGACACAAGTTAAACAATGAGAAGGAGTTGCAGTTGGGTTAAACTGCTGAACTTGAAGAATAATGTCGTTCAAAGACAACCAATCGGAATGCATAAAAGCCTCCAAAGCCTTCTTTGAAAAAAAGGAAATAAGCACAGATGAATCACCCAATAAAGTGATGTTCCGAAAACCATAGTTCCTCTCCCTAAGAGTCCGTTTCAGAACAATCAAAAACTTGATATCCTTTATAATCACAATGCAGGAACAATTATTCCAAGGGGCGATGGACATATTTTCTGTGGGGAGAAAGGTTTTTGGTTTAACCACTTGAGAATGTCGAGTGGCTGAAACATGAGAGCGTTCATTCCTGTGAGCAGAGTGTTGAGTGACTGAAATGTAGGATCGATCATCCCTGTGGGCAGGCTTGAAAACCGATCGTGATCTAGGAGTAGATGAGGGTTTTGGGCTGTTGCAAAACTGCTGATCAGAAGGAGAGGACTTATGCTTCTAGGGATAACGAGCCTGGAATGCACGGAGTCTCCTAGCTCCAATGTAAATCTTGTTAATAGCAGCAATAACATTCACCATGCTCAGGTCTTGATGAATACGAAGAAAGCCAAAACATAGATTCCTAACATTCTTCTTCCGTGCCAAAGAGATGAGACCGTGGATGTTGTGCGAAATAAAAAGCTTGTTGAGATTTTGAATGGACCACCCTTCAGGAAAACCTTCAAAGTATACGACAAAGGGTTGAAGGGAAAAGTTTGGCTTTTGAGAGTGATGGATTGGTGGCCTGGTTCTTGGCTGTGGCTGGGTGGAAGACGAGGGTATGGGATGGCGATTTATTGGCGGTTGGGTAGAAGCCTGCTGGAAGGAGGCATCGGCGGCGGAGGAGGGTTTTGGTAGGGGAGGCGGCTGGAAGGGAAGGGACTACATAGGTTATTTTTTATAGATTTTATTGTATTAAAATTGTAGAAAGAGTTATATCAATATCTGTTTATTGATACATTTCTGATATATTTATGAAACATTTCTGACGATCGGAAAAAAATAAGAAAAAATATATACATATAGATATCAATTCAAAGATAAAAAAGAAACGAAAAAGAACTTGCTAAAGCGGAATTTCAAAAAAGTGAACGGTTTAAAAGATAAATGGAAAATAACGTTTAAATAATAAAAGAGAAGAGAGAAAATAAGATGGAGTAAATAAAGAATGTTTGGAACGTAAAACAAAAATTGCACTTACTTTTAAGAGTATTTTTGAGAGATTTTGGAGTAAATGCATATTTGATATAATTGTTGAAAAAATAGTATTTTTTGTAAATTACCCTACTTGTTACTACTAACTTTTTTATATTGCTAATTGAATACAAGTACGAAACTCGGCCTTTTACTAAATATATATATATATATATTAAAAAAAAAAAGAGTTAAAAACTGAAGGTCTTCTTCCAGCTTTCAAATGCTAGGAAGTTGTAGACGCCATTTGTTCCCTGTTGAACCTTTTTCAGCTGCTACATACTAGGCAAGACCTCCAACTGCTGAAGACCTGCAGGGGGTTTATGGACCCTGCAGACCGCCCCTCAGTTTCGTCCCTGGTTACTTGTACAGCCCTTATTTCATAAACTATTCTGTTCGCTTTGTTGTAGAGTTGGTGAAGGCTTGATTGCTGCAGGTTCTCCGTGTTGTGACTATACACAAGTCATGAATGATGGTAATTTTTCACCTGGTTTAATACCTCAAGTCAGTAAAGGGAGAATTGAGTGGTTGCGAACGAAAGGAGAAAAGAAATTACTTTTGTTAAGACTCCGCTAAAATTCAACTCCATTGTATGCTATGTATTATTCGTACCAATGTGGAATTAATATTTTAAATTGCAATCATCGATCTTTTTGCGAAGCGAGGGTTTTCTCCTAATTTATATATATATAATAAGCATTGAAGAATATGCATCATTTTCTGGTCTACTACATCACTTGCTAGCTACTTACATACTACTACAATAATATAAACATCATCCATTACAACAAAACAAATATATATATTTCACTTTGAGCAGCTTTATATGGTTTTCTGGCTAAACTACAAAATATGGGAGAGAGAAATGCTGATGAGGAGATAGAATATGGTATAGGTGTTACATTCATAATTAAATTAGGTCCAATTTCGGCTTAATTTCACCTATGGTATACCAATTATAACCTCAATCACACTTTGGTGTACCAACTACCATTTTGCACACTGTAGTACCCCAACTTGTCGGTAACCTCTCATTGTGGTATTTTTTACTTGAGACTCCCGGTTGAGCATGCCACATCAGCTTGTTGACAAAAATGCGAGCCCCACTGTATGAGAAATACCCATTCTACCCTCAACATAAATTTTATCCCCTTCCCTCACTCACCCTCTTCCCAATGGCTTCCACAATCTCTTCATCTATCATCCAAACCCTCTTTCTCCGTTGTCACAGCAGTGCATACCCTCTGCCGTACAAAATTAGAGTCTTAAACCCACTCCGATTGCTTTCTCCAGCAGAAGGTAGCTACTCTTCCTCCTAACAATGTCATCGACATGACGGTAAGAGAATCGACGTCGAAAGCAGAGTATATACCGCTGTTTGGCTGAGGAAGAAGCTGAAGAAAGTGGAGGAGGAAGCAGAGGAACTGGTGAAGGAAGGCTTCGGGACGACAGAGAGAGGAATTGAATCAGCGAAGAAAGGGATAGAGGCGACGGAGAGGGGAATTGAAATGGCGGAGAAAGAGATAGAGAGAACAGAGAGATATATCGAAGGAGCAGTGAGCTTTGGGAAACTGGCACAGGCGGGTACGGTGGTCGAGGCAGAAGTGATCGGCATCAGGTGGCAACTGCGGTGGTGAATGGATTTTGGGACCGCAAAGTCAAAATTTTTTATTTTAATTTGTTTGTGAATAGAGCAATTTGATTAGATTTGTGATTTGTGTATAGCCTGCATCGTGGTGGCGACTTGCAGCATCTCAACCCAATTTTGATTTTAATTCATTTCTAATCTGTGAATTGATTTTGATTTTAATTAGATTTGTGATTTGTGAAGGGAAAAATTAAAGAGAAAGCCTAAGGATAGATGGATTAAAGAAGAGAGAAAATAAATGGAATTTCTGTGAGGAGGGTAAAATAGTAAATTTTTATTATGTGGGATTTATATATTTATTTTAATATGGTCAATCTGCTGATGTGGCATGGTTTACTTGCTATCACAGGTCATAGGTACCACAATGGGAGGTCACCAACAAGTTGGGGTATTACAGTATGCAAAATGGTAGTTGGCACACCAAAGTGTGATTGAGGTTATAGTTGGTATACCATAGGTGAAATTAAGCCATCCAATTTGGTGAAAGATTTATGTGAAACCCTACATTAGATTGATTTACATTGGGTATTTATACCCTAGTACATGTGAGGAATTTACAAGAGTGTCCTTTGTACAATAATATTAAATCCTAATATACACATATTCCTATCACGCCCCTGCAAGTTGAGCAGGGGGAGAACCAATGCTCAACTTGTCACGTAAGGAAAGAAAATGTGTCTTGGGCAACGCCTTAGTGAGAAGATCAGCAAGCTGGGACTCTGTAGGTAGGTATTGAACATAGAGAGACTTGGAGGCTACCTGCTCACGTACAAAGTGAAAATCAATCTCCAGGTGCTTTGTCCGAGAATGAAAAATAGGATTAGCAGTGAGGTAGGCAGCACTTAAATTGTCACACCAAAGCATGGGGGAACTGGCTAACGAAAAACCAATATCAGATAGAAGCATGGTGATCCAAGAGAGCTCAGAAGTGGTAGTAGCCAAGGCACGATATTCGACCTCCATGGAAGAGCGAGAAACTGTGCACTGTTTCTGAGATACCCATGAAATCAAGTTTGCACCAAGAAAAATAGCGAAACCTGTGGTGGATCAATGATCATCCAAGTCACCACCCCAATCAGAATCAGAGAACCCATGAAGCCGAGATATGGAGCTTTGACGGAATACCAAACCATACGTAGCAGTAGCCTGAAGATAGCGCAAGATGCGCTTGACTGCTTGCCAGTGGACGTCAGTGGGAGCATGCATACACTAGGCAACCTTATGAACTGCAAAGGCAATGTCTGGTCTTGTGACAGTTAAGTACTGAAGGCCTCCCACAATACTACGATAAAGTGATCCATTTATCAGTGCATCACCCTCAGTGGCCGAGAGCTTAGTAGAAACACATGCAGGAGTATTAATCGGTTTGCAACTAGCCATATCCGATTTGAGCAGCAGGTCTTTGATATACTTCTGTTGATTCACATACAACAGTTTATTCTCCCATTGCAACTCAAGACCCAAAAAATATTGAGCCAGTCCCAAATTCTTAATAGCAAACTGACTTTGCAGGAAAGTAACCAATGACTGAAGTAAGCCAGTATCATCACCAAGCAACAATAAGTCATCAACATAGATAAGGCAAAAGACCACCGCAGAACCAGAACGATAAACATACAGAGATATATCAGCCTTGGAGCACCGAAAACCAAACTAAATCAAGGCCAAAGTAAGCTGCTTATGCCACATTCAGGGAGATTGTTTTAGACCATAAAGAGACTTGCGAAGAGCACACACATGAGATGGTCGGGTTGGGTCAACAAAACCCGTGGGTTGCTACATAAAAACCTGTTCCTCTAGATCACCATAAAGAAATGCATTGGAGACATCAAGATGTAAAACTTGCCAAGAGAGAGACACAGCAATGGCAAGGAGAAGTCGAATTGTGGTAGGCTTAACAACAGGGCTGAATGTGTCGGTGAAATCCATACCGGGGCGTTGATGATAGCCCTTAGCAACCAACCTGGCCTTATATCTGTCAACTGAGCCATCAGCTTTCCGCTTAGTTCTGAAAACCCATTTGCACCCTATCACATTAGCATTTGGAGGCGCAACCACTAATTCCCATGTACCATTCCCAATTAATGCATTATATTCATCTGCCATAGCGGTCCTCCAATGTGCATGTTTAGCAGCTTCAGAATAAGTGTTAGGATCCGCCTCCTGAATTTGGCTGTGCAAAGCTCTTAGTCTTGAGTTCCCGGTTTGGGAACGTGTGACCATGCGAGTAGAAGGAGGCACACGTGGGGGCAGAGGAGGGGGTGCTACTGCTGTAGAAAAATTAGTGAGGTCCACAACAAGAGGAATGCATTGGGGGAAGAAAGGTTGGAGGTGTTGGAAGGGCTGGGTGCGGCTGGTGGGTGGCGGGTTGGTTCAGTGGAGGACGGGTTGGGTGAGGTAGGAGCAGGCATGAGTGATGGGTTGGAAGGAGGCGGGTTGGTCCGGTCAATGGGTGGCGGGTCATTTTGGCACGGGTTGGTGGGTAGTGGTTCGCTGATGGGCGGGTCGGTCTAGGGAAGTGGCTGGCGGAGTGGTTGGTTACGGGTTGGTGGAGAGTGATTTAGTTGGGTAGTGGGTTGGGTACGTATATGCGGGCTGGAAGTAGGGTAGGGTTGGTGGGTCGCTGGATTTAGACGGGACAGCACTGGGGCATCTGACACAGGAGGTAGAGAAGGATTGGATTGGTGGTAGAGGTGGCTGCCCAGGAATCACGGTGCCGAGTCATCTCTGAATATGGGAAAACCTGTTCATCAAAAATAACATGGCGTGAGATAAAAGTTTTACCAGAGGAAACATCCAAACAACGATAACCTTTGCGTAAATGGCTATAACCAACAAAGACACAAGGATGAGAGTGAAAATCAAGTTTAGAAGCAGAATACGGACGAAGCCATGGATAACACAGACTACCAAATGCATGAAAAAAAGAATAATCAGGTGGACACAGCAATAATTTCTCAAATGGAGACTGAAAATTGAGCAATTTAGTGGGCATGCGATTAATTAAATATACAGCAGTGTCAAAAGCAAAGGTCCAGAGAGATTTGTCCAATTTGGCATGAGATAAGAGAGCAAGAGCCGTTTCCACTATGTGGCGATGTTTCCTCTCTGCACACCCATTCTGTTCAGGTGTATGTGGACAGGACACACGATGCTGTATACCATGCTGAGACAAATATGAAGAGATGGACTGAAATTCCCCACCCTAATCTGTTTGAAAAAATTTAATAGAACACTCAAATTGTTTTTCCACCAAAGACCAAAATTTAATAAATGCAGAAAGAGCTTCGGACTTATATTTCAGAAAATAAATCCAACAAAACTTACTATAGTGATCATAGAATAACACATAGTACAAAAAATTATCAAAAGACTTAACAAGGGAAGGACTCCAAAGATCCGAACAAATAAGTTCCAAAGGCCGCTTGGCCTGAAAACTAGACTTAACAAAAGGAAGTTTATGACTCTTGCTAACAGAACAGCTAGAACAACAAAATGACTCTAAGTTACTTGATACTGGAAGAGCATGTTGATGAAGACCACGGCGGACAATGGGCAACGCAGCATGTCCAAGGCGGGCATGCCGGGTGGAGAGAGATGTGAGATGAATCTGAGGCGACGAGGCTGAAATTTCTGGAACAGTGTATAGGCCCCCTCTATTCGGCCCTTGATAGATTATTTTCCTGGATTTCAGGTCCTTCACAACAAAACAATTATTAAAGAATTCCACGGAAATATCATTATGATTAGTAAGAGCTGAAACAGATATAAGATTAGAATTAGATTGCGGAATATGCAAAATATTAGAGAGTTGCAAAGGCCTATCAGAAGTATGAAAAAGAGATTGACCGGTATTAGAAATTTAAAGTTTAGAGCCGTTACCCAAAAGAACTTCCTCCGCTCTGGTGTAATCTGAATGAAGTGCCAGGTTTCCCATATCGGATGTGAGATGATGAGTGGCACCCGTGTCCATGATCCAAGGTTGAGAGGCGGATGAATGAGGTGCTAGGGTGGTATGGTTGGTTTGGGGATTTTGGTTTTGTGGAGTATTTAATCTTGGTGAAGGACATTGGCGTGCATAATGGCCATTCCCCTTGCAATTATGGCACACCACTGTTGTAACATCAAACCCAACTGAAGCTGAAAAATTACCATGTGAAAAGGAGTTCCCATTTTGATAACCACTGCTGCGATTATTCTGACTGAAACCAAATTGTTGTTGCTGTCTCCCATGACCACGGCCTCCACTGCCAATTCCGCGCCCCCTACCAGCGCCATTAAACCCGGAATTTTGTCCGGAAAAGCCACCTGCAGCATTACCTTGCTGCCTCACCGTCACGTGTGCGGACGGGACTGAATTTTCCCTATTAACTCTACGATTTAATTTTCTTTGTTCTGTCAACAGCATTCCATACAAATCATCGAATAAAACTGACTCCATATTAATTTCAACATTTCTCACAAATGCATCATAATTGTCATTTAATCCCTCAATAATAGATTCAACTAAATCTTCTTCATGAATATTACTACCCAAAGCCAACAATGAATCAAAAATACGTTTAGCACGCTGTAAATACACAACAATTTCATCATTCCCTTGTCTTAAGTTATGTAAACGACTACGTAATTCACGTATTTGAGACCTAGACCCGGATGCATAAGAAACATTCAATTTTTCCCAAGCTGCCCTAGCCGTAGTTACACCAACCAATTGAGGCAAAATTGATTCGGAAATAGAATTAAGAATCCAAAAAAGTACCTGTTGATCTCTGCGATGCCATAACGTATGGGCTGGATTCTTGGCGCCATTGTCAAGAAATTCGATTGGAGAAGGATCGGTCCCATCAAGATGTCCGTCAAAGCCACTCCCTTTAATCATGGGAAGAATTTGTGTCTTCCATAACAAGAAATTGGAGCTGGTTAACTTAGTGGGCAGCTGTGTGGCTAACGATGGAAGAGGAGGAGCGGCTGCAAGGGAGAGACGCATCTCCAACAGTAACGATTGAATCAAAGGGGGCGCTGATGGTTGCCATGATTTCCGATTAGGGTTTGAAGAGAAGAGAGAACAAGAGAGGAGAACAAGAAAGACGGCTGGAACAAGAGAGGAGGGCGGCTAGGTCTAGGGATTTTCGGCTATGAGGCCTTGAAGCTCTGATACCATGAAAGATTGATGTGAAACCCTACATTAGATTGATTTACATTGGGTATTTATACCCTAGTACATGTGAGGAATTTACAAGAGTGTCCTTTGTACAATAATATTAAATCCTAATATACACATATTCCTATCATTTGGATGTGTTTCCCAATTTAATAAATTAATTAATTTAATTATTCTGAATTAGAGAATCAATTCAATTATTGGCTGAAATATGAAGTGATGGGGTAATGAGTGGTGTAGTGAAGATTTTATTCAAAAAAGTTCCATATATATGTGGGTTAGTGGATGGATATGTGGAGAATTTACTAAACAAGTAGTGGAGCACTCTTGAGGCAGTTTAAGGAACTTGTAAATATAGTTATTAAGACTCTAGAAATCCAAATTCTACAGCAAATTTTCATTTTCCATTTCAAATTCTACAACTTTTAATTCATGCTTTTTTGTTTATAGAGAGCTTTTTCAATGTTTTCATTTTTCTTTATGTAATTCAATATTTTCATTTTAGGTAAGAAATTTCTAATTTCTTTTATAATTCATGCAATTTCTTTTTCTTAGGAATTACGTTTTATTTAACTAGGTCATTTGTTACAAATGAACTTTAGTTAATTTCGTCTTTTCTAGCTTTAGCAATTGTTTGATGATACAATTGTTTTCGAAAAAAATAGTAGTAAGCTTTTTTTTGACTGAAAATTAGTAGTAAGCGCAATTATTTTTATAATCTTTTTGACAAAACTAGTAGTAAGCTTATTTTAACATAAAAGAAAAAATATATAATAAGGACGACAATTTTAATTTATTTATTTTTGAAAAATGACAACTCGAGTTTATATGATAGAAAAGTGGGATGTCATTTGATTTCTAATAAGTAATTAATTAAAGGTGGTAGTAGAAAACACCCGAGGGACGTGCATGGAAGAAGTTAAGAGTTGTACTGCAAGCATGTTAATTAGATTCAAAGGCAAAAGTAAGCCCATAGAGATTAATTATAAGTGCAAAAATTTGAATCCTTAACTTACCTCCAAATACAAACCATTCAATAGTTTTGTAGGTGGTGCATAAGAATTCCACTAAGTGTTGATTGGCTATATGTATACTTGTTTTCTGGGGCTGTTCAATGAGTCGCCAAAAAAGATAGGGTGTTAATCCAACCCAACTCGGGATGGCAGCAGGTATACAACTCACGGCTACCCGACACTATCTGATTCTTATGGGATTACTTAAACCATGTATAAAGAATACGAGGTGGAAATGAGATTGGAAAAAATTACCCTGTTATGAGTATGGAAATGGTACGGGTATGGAAATGGTACGGGTGTTGCCCCATATATCGGCTACTTGTATTCGGTTATATATTTGTTGATTAAACTTTTGAATATTAGGTTATATTTATTTACAACTCTAAACAGTTTAATTAAGATTTATTTATGAACATTTATCAAATTTGTTGAATATTAAGTTTACATAATGATGGATTTTGTGATTGATTTGTCTATTTATGTGTTTATTATTTAATTGTTATATTAATGGGTAATGTTTATGGACATATGGCAAATAACAGGTACCTGAAAAATGTGTGGGATGGGAAATGAGATTTAGGTTGTGCATATAAATCGGTAATGACACGGGAAGGATAGTTATCATTACAACAAATGTTAGGTTTAGCAGCAAAACAAAGTTGTGACCATGTGCATATGCAACAAAAAATTTGATATAATTTTGCTGTTAAATGTGCTTTTTGGCAATAACTTTTGAATATTGCTGCTAAATATTCCCTTTAACAGCAAAAATTTATCTTTCTGCTAATTCTTTTTGTTGTTAAATCTAATCTTTATTGTAGTGTGTTTTGGTTAATGGGTATGAGACAGGCAGTGCCAATACGTACCCGCAAAAACCTTACTCATTGTCATCACTAAATCCAACCCAATTATAAGAGCAATTTATGGGTTGGTCGTTAAAAATCAATCCAACTCATGAATACTCGCTTGAGGTTGAGTTGGATTAAATTAAGCTGGTTTGATTTTATTCATTGATCTCGTAATTTTTTTTCCTTTTTTTAACTAAACTTTAAATATAGAGAATTTTTTTGGTAAACTTGAATATAACGTACTAAAATTCATTAATAAAAAAAATAACTCTAAAAAATTTACAACAACAGTACTTTTAATTATGCATCAAATAAGTTATTATATCTAATAAAACATATAATTACATGCTTAGAAAAGAAGATAAGAAATCTTATTGCATTTTGTCAGTTCTCTTCTTATTTTTGGGGATTTCTTTTAATTGATGCTAGCTTAAAAAGGCTGTTAACTTGTGTTACCATAGATGGTGTTTCTTTAATAGTTTGAACTTGTCAATTTAATTGTATTAAAACTTGATCTAAAGTAAGAAAAAAAAAAAAAATTTTCAACTTCTTCATCAAACTTCTCTAATGTAAATGGTAGAGTATTTAGATAAGAGTTCGTAATCTGCTAAATGGCTAATCCTAACTTTTTTTGAGTCTTAATAGTAATGGTTCTGATTGCATAAGTAAACACATAAATAGGTTGAGTTTATATAATACAAAACCAATCGACTTATATTAAGATCTAACCTACACCCTTATATTCCACCACCCTCTCATCAATTGTGCAATTGAGTCTGGACCAGTTCTCGGTTGTCAAACATTTCTTGCCGCATCTCATTTGATGTCAAAGGTCACCAATATGTCTAGTCTCTATACTAACGAAAACTCCACTAGATTTTTAATACGAGCACACTAGGTATATTATTGAAATAACAATTATTGGGTTAAGCTTCAAATACTCACAATAAAATGTAAATACTTTTAGTTTCGGCCTTGGAAGCAGTAAATAAAAAACATGTATAACAAAAATAATGAATCATTCACAATGTTACAGTCTCACTTATTTTGTCTTATGCATGGCTTAATGTTTCAGTTGTGGAAATTAATATTGGAAAAATGAGAAGGCAAAACATAATTCAAGAAGATACGAGCAAGAAATGGGAAGGTGTAGAAAGTAAGAATAATTAATATTCCTTTCTTAAAATCTAAGATTAAGTCCAATGGGTTGATGGAACACTTATGTGTCTTATCTTGACTTTGTAAACTCACGACGGCGGCCAAAAGTACCCACTTCTTTCTCAATTTCATCCCCTCCTCAATCGAGTTTTCACATTTTCATATGCTCTATTCAAACTCCAAATCTAATCTTAATTAGGAGGTCAATTGCTTTTTATATTGTCAATTAATCATTATGGACTCTCAATAATATATATATATATACATATATATAATTAACCACCAAACAACAACATGATGGCTACCACACTTTAAAATTGGACTGTTCAAAATAGGTTTCGGTGCCGGGTAAGCTTGCTCTGATGGTACATATAAATTTAATATTAACACAATCCACTTATTAGATGGGTTAAACATATCGATTCATTTTCAACATTACTCACGTAACTTTTTTTTTTTTTTTTTACTAAAAGAGTATTTTCATTAATCAAAATAACAGATGACAGCATGTGGACAATTGCCGAAGGCGGATCATTAACATTACAAGTAGGTAAAGAAGAATTCAGCCCTGACTTTGCAAGATTATGTGCAACAACATTTGCACTACAACGGAAAAAAGAGAAATGGCAACTCAGCAAAGAAGAAACCAGAAGACGACAATCTTCAAGAATAATTCCTAGAGCTGAAACATCATCACTACTTGGACCCTGAAGTGAGTTTATAATCAACTGAGCATCACCCTCAACAAGAAGTTGGATTGGATGAAAAGACTTGACCCTGCTGAGAGTCTCCTAACATTAACTCACATAACCTTGATTCATTAAATTTTCGTGTTATACAAATCATATTGGTGTATTACGATCCATTTTGATATCCCTATTATATGTAATAGACAACAACCCTAGTCGCCATCTCTATATCTAGTTTTCTTGTAAATTTTATTGGGTTTGGGCAACCCTCTCAACAACTAAGAAATCCATTCTAGGAACATTTATGTTTAATCTTCAAATAAATTAAACGAGTCATAGACGATCGAATTGGTAATTAATTTGTGACACGACATGTTTATTAGACGAGTTAAATATGTGAATCCGTTTTCGGTACTTACTGAAGAGACTGTGGGTTTTGAGAGTGCTAGGCTTGATGATCCGGGCCACAAATAATAAAAAAGATCTCCAATTCAATTTGGAAACAACTACTTGTTGTGGAAAGAAATTAAAGATATATTTTAGATTATATCTTTATTTTAATTGTAATTATTTTATAATTTGAATTAGGAATAGATTTTATTGTAAGGATCCTAAATTGATAAGGATTCCTATTTTGTTTGTATTTTAATTTATTTAGTATTTTTTTTAATTAGGAAGTTTAGACTATTTAGAAGTTTTTATTGTTTAGGGGTTTTATTACATTAGGATAGTTTGCCTATAAATAGGCTTTTATTTCTCAATTGTAAGGAGTTTTGGTTTTTCAATAAAAATTCGGAATTATTTCCTTTACCCTGCTTTTGTGAATTTTGCGAAATTCAATTAGTAGAAGGCTAAATTCCGGCATCGTGCGCGATCAACGGACTTTAGTAGTTGTTAGGGTTTGGGTATTCTTAGAATCAACAACTCCTTTCAATTTGTATCATCAAGTTTGAATTTTTCCGCTGCATCACTTGACTTGATGAGTGAGCATATAAGTGGGATTGAGTTCATGTAACACAAAACCAATTGGCTTGTGCTAAGGCCCAATTTACACCACATATATACTACTCTTTGACCTTATATATTTCCGATGTGAAATTCATTCCTCAACATCTCCAACACTCTCCCTCAAATGCAACTGGGCCTGGACTAGTTGTCACTTGTTAAACATCCTTGGCCTATCTCCTTTGAAGCCCAAGGTCATCAACGGGTCAAGTTTTCACTATTAGCCCAAACTCCACCAGGATTTTAAACACGGGCCAAAATCTTTTCTGCTGTCGGGTCTTTTTCTGCTTTGATACCATGAAGAGACTATGTGGATCTTGAGAGTGCTGGGCTTAACTTAATGAGTGAGCATATATGTGGGGTTGAACCCATGTAACAAAAAATCAATTGGTTTATGTTAAGGTCCAATCTACACCACTTATATACTACTCTTTGATCTTATGTATTTTCGATGTGGGATTCATTCCTCAACATCTCTAACACTTACCCGCATAACCTCAATTTTAATTCGTCAAATTTATGTGCTATACGAATCGTGGTGGCGTGTCAATGCTTATTTTGACATCCCTACTTCAAAAGAAGTGTATCATTGTGAGTTTAAAATTTTCAACGTTGGCGGCCCAAATTTATTAAAAAAAATTGTGAAAATACTTATTCTGAAAAATTTATCTATGAACTAAAATCATTTTGAGTTAAAAACTTTGAAATGATATCACTGCTTTGTAGACTAAAAGATTTAGTAAAAAGTACAAAATAAACTCCTTGAAAATGTTTCAATCTCAAGGTATATTGATATGCTGAAGATAATAAAAGTTATCCTCGAAAATTAGCATAGTGACCTTTAAAAAAAAAAAAAAAAAAAACCAACGTGTCACAACACATAACGAGTGATAAACTAAAGTGGAGTCACACATCCACTCCAGCGAAAAAAAAAAAAAAAAAATAAGAGTTAATGGGGGCAAGAATTGTCTATATAAAGGAATTGTTGTTAGTTTCAAAATGTGAATATTGAGAAACAAAAGCAGTATTAGTATTCTTAAAACAATGGTTAACAACAACATTAATATAAGGTTGGTGTTATGTGTTGTGCTGGTTTTGCATTCAATAGGGAAGATGGAAACTCGTCCAATCCAACTCAGTACACCTAACGTGGACCGCTCATTGATACAAACTACAAAAGAGATATTGGAAGAAAGCATCAGAAGAAGGCAAGAAATGATTGGTGGGTTTAACGAGCCAGCTAGACTCAGTCCTGGTGGCCCTGATCCTCACCATCATTAACCTTATTTAATTTTCTTTTTCTCTTTTTAATCTCATCTTCAAATTACGCTTTCTATTTTTGTTGAATTTTTGCATATTGAAGTTGACACTGTCTAGTCAAGCAGAAGTTGACACTGTCTAGTGAAGCAGAAGTTGACATTGTTATAATTTTATCTTCTGCATATTGAAAAGAGAAAATATTAGTAAAAAGAAAAGTGCAGCTGCATTTATTTATTTATATATATTAAAATACATATAAAAAAAGTTAATAACGTAATTTTATATATTTTAGGTATAGAAATGTGTTATTCTACCATAACTTATAGAATTCCTTTTTTTTTTTTTTTTTTTTGGCAAAAGAGATAATGTGTTGCTTTCACGATAAGAAAGAAAATGAAATTGAACCATAATAATAGGTTTTGTTGACTTGAGTACTAGCCGTTATCTTCTTAAATCGATCGATATTCCACATCAATAAAGAGTCAGTGCATTCTAAATTATAATCCAATTTCTATTTTAAGACTAAGGTTAAATTTTTAATTTCTCAATATTTCCCTATTTAATGCACATTAATCGGTATTCATATAATGTATAAGAAATATCACCTCAATCACATTTTGGTATACCAATTACCATTTTGCATATTGACATACCCCAACTTATAAGTGACCTCCCATTGTGGTATATATGTCATGTTATTACAGATAACTTGCATCATATCAGTATATTGACCGAAGTCAAATAAGTCAATAGAACCCATATAATGTGAATTTACTATTTTACCATTAAAAAAAAAGTTTCCTCTACTTTCTCTCTCCTACCATCTCTTTTTCTTCCTTCTTCCTTCTTATCTTCTTTCATCCCTTTCCTTCTGATCCACATTCATTTCCCAATTTCAATCAAAATTATATTAGTCAATTACCAATTTCAAGATTAAGCACCTCGCAATTTCATCATCCAAATCCATCTTACCAAATACCCAAACCAATATCACCCAATTTCATCATCCAATTGCAATTTTTTTGTCTTGATTTTCTTTGAGATATGCTTCTGATCTACTCGTCTCCTTCTTCTCATATCCTTCGTCTCCTTCAAATTAGTTTCGTCTCCTTCTTCATATCCTTCTCTTGCTTTGTCTCTTTCTTTGTCTTTCTCCACGAACCCTCTTTTTAGTTTTTCCTTCTCTTCTTCCTTTTTCTCTCTACAACTCTGCAACTCACGAACGTCTCCCTGCAACTCCTTGTCTTTACTCTAGCGTCTTGGTTTTTTTCCAAACCTATTTCTTTTACTCGTTTTCTTTTTGTATCTAATTAACAAAAAAATCCCTAAGTTGAACCTATGATAGTAGAAAAAAGAAGAAAAAGAAAAAGAGAAAAAATAAAATGAAAAATAACAAGTTTATTTACTTGAATTGAAGCGCTGGCAGGAACCAAACCGGTAGAAACCGGAGATGAACTGACCTCGTCGGATCTGGTGAAAGAATAAATGAGATTCAAGCGAGATTGGGTGAGGCAACGATGTGACAATGGCGGTAGTATCATTCCGTCATCGAAGTCGATCTGTTGATCAGCAAGATTAGCAAAGAGATGAAATACAGTTGAGGAAAATTTTTGATCCGAGAAGAGACAATTCAAGAGAGAGAAAAGTGCATTTTGTGAAAATAATAATCATGGAGGAGAGAGAAAGTGGTTGAAATTTTTCAACAAGGATAAAATAGTAACTTCTTATTTTGTAGGGTCTGTAGACTTATTTGACTTTGGTCAATATGCTGACATGGCGCAGGTTACCTGTAATAGCAGGTCATATATACCACAATGGGAGGTCAATTATAAGTTGGGGTATGTCAATATGCAAAATGGTAATTGGTATACCAAAATATGATTGAGGTGATATTTGGTATACTACAAATGAAATTAACCCAAGAAATATATCAATTTCTATTTGGAAGTATATAGTGACCAATAGTATCAAATTTAAAGGGGGATATATACAAAAACAAACTAACATTTAAAGAACTGTATTTTTTAAAACAACTTGATTAACTGAACTATCTCTTTAGGATTGAAGGAATAATTTTTTTAACATTGTAAAGCACATAGTATTTTTTGGAACGAAAAATCACAGATTCTTACATTTTTAAATATGCAAAAATACATGGATATCTTTTACTTTTCCCTAATAACGTGTATATATATAGTTAAAATGGAATATGAAAATGTCCCCTAAGTACAACAGTAGATTTATAAAGGGGAGACTGATCGTCGTATATTGATTCGAGTCTTTATAGGATGAGAGGCGGGACTTGTTGGTTGATCTTGGATGATCGTAGTTTTGATGTAACGGTTGATAATCCTTAACGAGATACCTGTTGCAGTGAGGGAAGGTGTTCTTCCCATAAACACTCCAATACTAAAGTCAGATAATATAGTAATAATTCTAAAATCTCTAAAGATCCAATCCTTTTACCATTAAATGTGAAGCTATTTATAGCTAATACAAGAAGTTACCTGAGAAAACACCACATTGTACTTTTACTTTGTAACTGCTAAACGTAAGGATGACATGTGAAAAATTATGTTAACTGCTATTGTAAAATTATAATCTAATAATGATATATATTAAGTTTATTCTATATTTGTATTAGGGTTATATCAATAGTGAATCATTGTACTTATAGATTTTTTTTTTATTAGTGGTCAATTAATTGTATATTGTGGTTGATTAGATGTTTAATTAGTTTTCATTTAAGTAAATTGTTTAATTAGAATGATAGGGAATTGAAGAAGTGGAAGTAATATATGTACAACAATTAAGAAGTTGGATAAGTAACAGGTCCAATAAATTGTCGGCTGGTGCAAAAAGGTCTTAGTTTAATTTATCCTAACAATTTTTTTAGTGCAAAGGCGTCCCTTCTTTTTTAATCCAACGAAGTCAAATCATTTAATTATGTAAACTTTGTCATGGAACCCATAAATGAGTGCTCCATTAGTCAAAACAATTTAAAAAAAAAAAAAAAAAAAAACAGCAGCAATAGAAATATATTTATTACTTAATAACTTTCTCCTCAACAACCATATAGTAAGAATTTTATTTCCAAAAACAAAAACTTGAATGAAAGATTCATATTCGAATTTCAAATGATTAGTAGGGACATCAGTTCCCATCCGCATGAATTTAGTTAAATGATTTTTTTTTTTTAAATTATTTCGAGAGTGATTAAAAGGAAAGTCGGAACGTTTTGAAAATTATTTCAATTATTCAGGAGTAGAAACTAATTATATAAAGTCTGAAATTTCTAAAATTACTTGAATTTCGAGCGTAGGAATATTTAATTATAAAATTTATGCAGTTCTGAAAATTATTTTAGTTATTTGGGGAGGTAGAGATTTATACATTATTCAAGGTACAAAATTTTGAAGATTAGCAAAATATAAAGTATTTTTGACAAATCTATAGGCACATATATGGACTTGTAAAATTCACAATAACCCTCAAATATTTTAACAAAATGTTTTAAGTGAAATTATACATAAGTGATTTGTCAAACAATAATTTTTATTTTTTTTTTTTAGTTTGCTATTGCTAATCAAAATAAGAATTGAAAACTTTTTCTTTAAGGAAATCCTATGAAGAAAAGAATTATACTTTGAGATCTATATAAGCAAAAATTATTTTCTTATTTATTTGCATTAAGAGTTTTAGAATTTATGATCTTGAAATATTTATATGTGTGAGTTTCGAGTCTTTTTGAATCTTTTGAGTTAAAACTTGTGTAAAAGATGTAATTTTTTTATTATTATAATTTCTATATAAAGATATGTATCATGCTTATTATAATCAACATTAATCCAATTCATACACTGAGATCAAATTTTAGAAAAGAATGATATACATGATAAATATTATTTAAAACTTGGCTTAAAGATTAATTTGAGTGAAAGAACATTAGAGCAAGATTAATGCTTTAGTGGAAAGTCTAACTCGATAATATGTGAGAAGCCAATAGATTAAAGTAATTTGTTGTCATTTTATAGATTAGTTGAATCCTGCTAGGGGTGGCTCTGGGATTTGTTGTACGCTGCTTGAAAAAGAGACCGAAAGAAGAAGAAGAAAAAAAAAAAGTAATCCTAGCTAGGACAACGACATATATATATACAATAGGGTTTCAATAACTCTTAGCTAAGTAGGAAAACAACATCGACACTAATGAGAAATACATATTGATACAAACACTACTTAGGAATATGTTTAAGTGATTGAGTCAAATAGTTTCATGACATGATATTAAAGCCTCTTAAACCTAGAGGCTGAATGTTCGAATTCTGATAATATTTGTTGATTAAATTTCAACACGTGGTAGACCTGCAAGACAATAAGCTCAATCGAAGATGACATCTTCTTTCACTAAAAAACCGGATTGGTCAAATTTGAGTGTCAAAAATGATAATAAAAACTATTATATTAAACCTTACTTATCAACTTAAATTTTTAAGTTAAATGGTTTTATGAGATGCATGTGCAAGTCTTAGACCAAAATAACAGGCGATTTAGCACTGTCACAACTAGCCATATAATTAACACTTTCAGAGTTTATACTTTGTGACGATCTTCATAGTTTTCATAGTTACGGATTACTTTAATAAAATTTAAATATAAATTAAGATGACCTATCCCTTAAGAATACATGTGGTAAGAAATTACATGATATATTATGAGGAAATGCGGTGAAAAGTATGATGAGAAACCTGTGTGGATATGGTATAATTGTAATGTTAAGATAACATAAACACTAGGTTGATTAATTTAATTAGGAAAGAGGAAGGCATCAATGGCTATGGCCCGGTGATAAAAATTTCCATGCAAAGAATGATGGAAAAAGATCCAAGTGGACCCTAAAGGACAAAATTCATTAGGAGAACAAAAAGAATGAGAATGACTTAATTAAGAATTCAAAGGATGGTACAATGTGGATTAATTTCTATCCTAAAGTTATCACAAAAGGACAACAAAGTGCGGCTTGAAGTCGGCCCTCTCTCCACCGACTATAACCATTCATATTCTCTTCCTACCAGCCAAAATGAGTAGATGCATTAATTCTTTTCTTTAGGGTTGTCATCTTTTTATTAAAATATTTTTAAGTTTGGTTACTAGCAAATATTTTTATATTTTTTTAAGTCTCGGAAGAATTATAGAATATCAGAATTCATTGTAACTTACTTTCCTGTTGATCATGTGGTGTGATGCCACGTAGAAGCCTATAACTTTTGGGCCATATCAGCCGCTTCAAGCGCAATCAATTGGAAGGAGACATCTTAAGGGTCAAAAGAGACATTTTCACACAATATATATACATTTATTTCTATCAAATACATCAAGTTTGGTTTATTGATAATGAAACCAAATAAATCTTTTTCTCCTGCAAATATTAAAACAAACATAACATTCCATACTGATGACAAATATGCCACATGGGCAATCAAAAAAGACATAAAATAAACAAAATAATATTACATCAACTTTTTATCGAACTACACCATACTTTATCAAAAATCCACAACATTAAAAATTTCTACATCCTGCATATCATAATGCAATTTAGCATATCTAGATAAAACTTAAAGATCTTGTCTAAAAAAATAGATCTGAGTATCTGGGGTGTAAAGATTTCTCAAAGAATTAGACTCGTCGTGTGTGACTTATTAGGTCTACCTTTAATTGGTAATAAGAAACCATAATACTCTTCCCTAAAATCAATATCTCGTTGTTTATATCACTTTCAGTTTCTTAAGGCTTAAGTTAACCAATTAGAAACCATTGATCATAACCTTGCACTAAATCCTTTTCATTACTCGATCTGGATCTTCACTAAGGTCATGGTTTTGTCAAACTTTTACATGAAGACACTATGATGTTGACTCACTGTTCTATTGTTCTAATTCTTTGATGTTTGGCCAAGGATTAATCCATCAAATAACAACAATGCAAGTCATCGGTTATTTTCTTATTCTCACAAAGGTAATGAAATGCTATCTTGATTGATCTGTTATCTCACTTCATAATATGTTAAGACCATCACATGTCCAATAACCATGTGTGTCGAAGATGATGCAAAGTCGTAACAAACTTCAACCATTTGTGAAAAGACTTCAAGTCAAAGAACCATATATATCATTACAATCAAACGACAATTGGTTGACAATTCGAGAACCTCCGTGTCATTGTCATTCATGTTACAATCCAGTCCACTCATCTCATAAGTATCTACATATTTATACTGACATCTCATGTTAAATGGCATGAGATTTACCACTTTCCAATTAAAAAGGAATATAGGTGATAGTTTGTGAATCAATAAATCTCACTTATTAATTCTTTCGACCACAAACATTTGATATATATCATTGCCAAGGAAGCCCTTCACATATTCTCAACTTGAGAATAGGTATTCTTCACCAATAACTTAAGCACTTATATTAACAATCATACAATATTAAACAATATTCTCACATATAAATAAAAATATTAATACCATTAACATGTACAATATACACATAAGTATAACACTAAAGCATATATCACTAGCACAAATATAATTAGGTATTTATCAATCAAAAAGCAATTGATTATAAAAGAAGTATGAAAGCAAGCAGAGTTGGTCACTAGTTGAGAACAACAGTAATGTCTCCCAAACCCTATTGATCATATGCAGAGAAAATCAATGAAAACAAGCATATGTTATTGTTAAACTTGTTAGGTAACTACATCAGGAAATGATTTAAAGATGTCAACTAGATTATCTATGGTAAGACGTTAGAAACTGAAATAAGAATTTCAAAACAAAATTTGTGGCACAATAATCATACGCAAATCACTTAAAGAACGCCTACGAGTAATCAGATTCACATTACCAAAACAGAACATTATAAGTTTTAGGTTGAGGGCAGGAATAAAGAATGACAAATGCTTCCACCAAGAACATTTGACAAGCCCAAAAAAATGCAGATTAAATTAGGTTGCAGGTTTAGGATGACATTATAGAATGCCTTTTAGTATCATACACATTGAAATTCTACTCGCAAAAAAAACAAAAACAGAATACTTTTAATCAGTCAACAAAAGGCACAAGATGCAGATGCACATACTGGGACATGTGAGAGTCGGTCTCTAAAAAAATGACCATATTTTAAGTAAGGCAAAAAAGATGTAGGTCAGCTTTTGAGGCCATGACGTGAGAGAGAAAAAGTGCAGCCAGAATAATAATTCAGGTTTGTTGGGTCAATAGAAAAGAGAAAGAAGAAAAGTTTTAGCTGTCATCGAGATCCAATAAATCGAATGCAAGTCCCTACATAGTGCAATTAGGTCACTATTTCAGGAAAAAGGCTTCAAAAGGTAGTTAGTAGGCCATTACGTCAACTAGTTTCCACATAATTTGTCCTTGGCAAAAATCATCCACACAAATGATTGTTCTGGATGGATCTCACCAAACTATGTCCATAACAAACATCCACGCAAAAAGCGTCACAGAGCCTTTAAAATTTAGGTCATAGGTCAATGAAAAGATAAGATATGGTTAGGTTTTACGAACCAAAATCAATTGATTGCAGATGGATTATATAAGCAACCAAAGTTTATGACCATTGCAAGATAACATCTTCCAAATTGTACGGTCATATGCAATGAAAACGAATCAAGTTTGTTAGGTAACTATTTCAGGACCAGGTTCAACAATGCTCGCATATATAATCTATAGTTAGAGTGCACCTGAAATGTGGTGCCCAAAATAAATTTTTCAGGCAAAATAATAATTTGGCAACAGACGTTATTAGTTTTAAGTTGAGGATCAAGATGAGAGAATGAAAAATGCTTCAACCAAATCTTT
Source organism: Euphorbia tirucalli (assembly GCA_039660915.1). Classification (NCBI taxonomy): domain Eukaryota; kingdom Viridiplantae; phylum Streptophyta; class Magnoliopsida; order Malpighiales; family Euphorbiaceae; genus Euphorbia; species Euphorbia tirucalli. The sequence goes on from CM077636.1 coordinate 47,318,148, forward strand.
CAATCAAAAGGCAAAAAAATGCAAATCAAATTAGGATGCTTGTTTAGGATGACATGAGAGCACTCCTTTTAGAATCATGCATATTGAAATTCTGCGAGTGCAAATTCAAGTGGTAAAATTACACAAGTTGGTCACGACACTTCTTCTTGAGGAGAAGAAAAACAATTCCTTTCATTATAGTACCACAAGTGAACAATATTGGAGGTTTGCCGAAAAGAAGTAAGATTGAATATCACAGAAACCTAAGACGATATGTGAATGACAGCAAAAATACCGATACCTATACAATTACCTAATTGGTGCTAACACATAAATGCTGTTGTAGATTAATTTGCTTTAGCATATATAAGAAATAGTCGTGCAGATCACTGAAACAGATGTGAAAACAACAAACCAAAGGCTACAAGGGACTACTGACTACCAAAGGCTATGAGGGACTACCAATGTTTCATATACAAGATGATCAAGACTACCATACAGCATGAAGACAATTCAGGACTAATCAGGAAGGAAAGGCAACCTTTCAACACTGCAGGGTGCTCCATTTGAGTCAGAAATGGCACCACCAAGGATGTCATCAAATCTGCTACCAGTATCTTCTGTTTCACTAGACTTCCTACCTTCATTCATATCAATCTCATAAGGAAGGATACGAAGATGTATATTGGGCTCTGTACCAATTTTCTCTGCTTGTAGTCGGTATTTTTGGATGAAGTCCATCTGAAGAGAGATAATGTGTGATGGCCTTGAGAGTAACTCCACAGGTTGCCCTTTAGGAATCACTACGTGCTCAATAGCTATCCTGACCTCCTGCAAGGGGAAACACTTCGTGTAGATCAGTAATCAAATCTAAACATTGTGTAGAACCTGGTCATCAAATCTCAACACTTCATTTTTATTTCCCTATTTTTAGATAATTAGGGCCATCTGCCAGACATAGAAACCTTGTTTTGAAGGCTACATAATTGAACCATTGTTCTCTTTTCTGTTCAATAGAACGTTTAACCATATTTACTCAAATATTTCACAGAAAAGCATTGTCAAAGAATGCAAGGGAATGATTCAAAAACCTCATGAACACAAGCGATACGAGTTTCTAGAAGTCTATAAGATTATAGCAAACAACTAAGTCTAGCAACAAGTAATATCTACTATTCTTTCAAAAGTTAATTCTCCCTGAACTTTTGACTAGGCACAAGACCATTCAAGATTTTGGGAATAAGAAATAAAACAGACAATTAATCTTTTTAGTGAGGTTGTTTTAGAATATAAAGAATGTATGCCTTTTTTTCAACCTAATCCCAGAAAATATCGATGGTAGAACAGCTTTCAACTGCTACACTATCATGTGCTGAGATTTTATTGAAATCAAACTATTTCTAAATGCATCTTAAGTGTGAGTGTGTGTGTGTGTGTGTGTGTGTGTGTGCATAGTTCTTACTTCTAGGGCATCAGTGTTCTCAGACGATTTTGCATTGTCTTCAGATCTGGAATCCCTCAATCCATCAGTGCAATCACTCGCCAGCACCCTTATGGCCTTTGTAATCTGCACTAGTGAGCTTGTCTAGAAGAGGAAAAAGTATAAATAAAACAAAATAATAAAGTATAAATAAATAAATAAACGCTTTGCATATTAACTTGACCGTCAACTTCAAGGATAACTATTAAGATCAACCTTCGTGACATATATAGGAATGCCATGAGATTTAGCAGCAGCTTGAATCCCAGGATTCTTCTTCAGCTTGGACTGCAAGGCAAGTAGTGCATCCGCCTCACTGATATTATTAGTCAATTGAACTGCAGTACCCATGTTCAACTGGTTGATCCCCTGAATTATGCTTGCCTCCAGGATCTGGAACAACTTAAGTTCAATTTCCATTGTTTTCTTAACATGTATTGCTACTGCACATGACAATAACAAATGTTAAATAACAAAAACACTGCAATATTCCAACCTGGACATGAAGAATAAAAGAAACAACTCCCTAGAACAAAGAGATGCAGAGCAGTACCGCGTAGGAAAGATTTGCAATCCATCTATGCCACTTCTCATAATAGCTAAAATGTTAATAACCTGTAAGTCAATAGAATACCTTTCTTTTTTCCATTTTAGACTATTCTTTTACAAATTCAGCTGGCTATACAACCTCAACCAGTTACTATTAATAGCTTTAAAGAACACTGGGATAAAGATCATATATGTACATGCATTACCCAAAGGGATTTGAAATCCTTCACCACTATCAAAACCAATAGATGAAGCATATGTATATTTTTGTCATGTTTTTCCCAGGCAAGATATGTCTCGTAAACAGAACCACTAGAAAAAAAAAAACCAACAACACAAGTATATCCAATTTTCCACTAGCCCTGCATTAGTATCTTTCTTTTGATACATTGAACAGGCAACTGCAACTTTTGGCACAAAATTTTAGGGACATCAGCATATGATTATACCTTAAAAATATAACATGGAAAATTAAGCAAATCTGATTAAAAGTTCGACTAAGGACATTCCATTAACAGCAAAATCAAGATAATAAACCTGCTAAGTCAAATTTATAGTCTTACCCCATAAACATACAAGCGAAGTGGTATCCCATCTTCCAAAGAATTTTCTCCAACGTTACAATACTCGGGAATGAAGTCGTTAGCAACGACCATTTCATTAGTCATCCGGAGATTTTCTGAAAGAACCTCACTGTTATTTAGAACAGATGCTTCAGTGAAAGGTTCCATTTGTACCTTTTCCTTGAAACCCTGATTCATCTTGCGGACTTCAACATATGGTGAACGACCTTCAAGGAAAGAAGTGTCAACAAAACCAAACTACTAAAAGAAAAAACAAAAAGAATAAAAAGTCTCTACAATCGAAACAAGGCCATGACACTGATAGGAATTGTGATGATTCTTCCTGATTCTAATGTTAGACCCTACTTGTGCAAGGTCTCCAATAGGAAAGGCAAGGGTATGTGTGGAGAAGGGGTCAGATATGGTGAAGAGGAGGGATAAGGTTTGAGCTGACAAATAAGACAAGTAGGGGGCCTGTTTCTAGTACAAGGTCATTACAATAGCAATGGGTGAGTGAGTGGGTTTTAAGGATGCTTTTAGAGAGAGGAGAGGTATTATGTGATGATTCTATGCTTTCTTTTTCTCTGCTAGGCTCTTCATGTTGAGTTAGGAGAGGGGGTGAAGATCATTTTGGTCTCACTCATTGCTCATTTTAACTGATTGTATTTTCAATTCCCAGAGATATTGCATAAATAAAGTTCTTGATTTCTCTCAGCTTGTGTTCTTTGAGTTCTATTGTTAGATGAGATCCCAACAGACTTTTTCTTTCCCACAACGAGACTTTAAATGTACCTGAGAGAATGGCATCCACAGTTGCTTCTAGGCTACGATGAACACGTAACTCATCTTTTGAAATTATTTCCACCGCGCAATTAAATGTTGAAGGTCCCTTCCTCTCCAACACTGTCTTCTGGACTCCTCTGCGGTTTGCTTCTTCATCCCCTAGAGTCACGCTCTAAAACATGATATTAGTATAAATGAATTTGATCAGTCAAGCAATAGCTCAGTTGTCCTGTAACTGCAGAAGTTCAGAAAGAATGGGAAAGGAAATTTGAGAGAAAACATACATAGTCGCCCAAACAATGGCACAAAAATAATCATTGCTTCAATGATTTTATGTTCAGAACAGATAAATTGTCTACTTTTAATTCTATGGACAACAGAGTTCACAAGTCATCTTAAACAAAAGTCATATAGATTACATATGAAGTTCCATAAAGCTAAGGCTGCCAGATAGAGCGGAACAGAAGGATACAGCATTGCACATTCTTCTAAAGAAATGAGGCCTCAAGGTAATTTTTTGGTAAACCCACCGAGAACAGTCATGGCAACAGATGATGATTCATTGACAATAGGTATAGTTTGAGGATGGAGGGTTGCTGTCTTATACACTTATTGTGTACAGAGCCAATTTGGTTTTTTATGGACACTCAAAAAGTTGCATTCATGCACCCAGAAATCAGGAAGAAAAGCTTATTGTATTGTTGGATTTTAAAAACATACAAATATAGAACAATTGAATTCAAATCTAAATTATTCCGAAGATAACTATACAGAATTTAATTGAATACAATTCGCTTGGTTATAAAAATCTGAAAAGGATATATTAGCAAATTATATTTTTGTAGATTGGTTCTATAATAGTGCAGGCTGCAGAAAAGTAGACAGACATTTGATGACTATACTATCATTACTGCTATCTTCACTGTAATATTACCTGTATTCCTCCAACAAGCATTTCCAGAGAAGGATTCACTATCAAATTTTCTATTGTAACTCCATGAGCAGTGGCTACTAGCTGAATCCCACGTTGTGCAATTGTACTTGCAGCCATTGCTTCAAGTTTCGTGCCTATTTCATCTATTACAATCACTTGAGGCATATGATTCTCAACTGCTTCTATCAACACCTTAATGAAGAAAATTACAAGCGTAAGCATCCCTTTTTATTATTATTATATGAGAAAATAACCACTTTAGCTAGACAGAACAGGAAAAGAAAAATTAAAACTGGTATACATTTCTCCCAACTGCAGTGCACATAGTATAATCAGAATATGCTAATGATAAGTCCAATCTTTATATGTTTCAGAGTAGTTCACTAGTCAAATATAACATAAATAAAAACAGTTAAATAGGAAATTTAGCTAATTAAACATCTTCTTGTGAACAATCAAAGTAATCAAACAACAACACAGAGGAGAAGTCAAATTCCAAACTCCTAGCTCATACCTTGTGTTGCATATCTGAAACAGGTACTTGCATACGGCGAGCATTACCAATGCCTGCATGAGGTATATCACCATCCCCCCCTATCTCATTGGAAGTGTCAACAATCATTACACGTTTCTTGTAATCATTTGCAAGCATTCGAGCTATTTCCCTGCAAATTGTAGAATTCTAGGTCACCCAAAGTTTTATAAGGAAGTAGATTTCGTGCTGTGGCACTGTCCCGTATTTTAGTCAATTGCAACATGTCCAAACAAAGTAAAGAGCGAAAAAAACTGTCTTGAACTTTTTCTCAATATCAATTTTCAGTTCGCCGAAAAGAAATTTAAAACCAAATAAAGAAGCAGAAGCCTGATTTCCAAAATTTTAGGCACTCAAAATGTTATTATCCTTTTTGAAATCAAACACTGATAATTGGTATCCACAAGCAACATAGCAAGTAAGTTTGTGAAAGTAACCCCACCTGCAAAACCCATCAAGTAGCAAAATTTGGTTCAATATCAAATATGATCCTGTAGTTGTGATATCATATTAGTAGCATGCTATAAAGCTGTATCCTATACTCAACAGTTCTACATTGCTGATCCATTATAACAGGGGAGTTTGCTCTTTAACACTCATCAAGTCGAACAAATTTTAATTCTATGTTATATATATTTAACAAACTCTTACCAGTCCAAAAGTCAGCGGATACTGAAAACAAATTTTTAAAAACTTTTTCTAATCTGCCAAGAGAATGAGAAACTAAAACTCATATTTCCAGGATAATTGATGATTTCTCTGTGCTCCTACTTTACCAAGGGGTTCAAATCAAATTGGCTGAAAATAAGTTGAGTTAGAAAGGCCTAAACAGTCACAATGCAAGCTTATCAATAGAATGTCTTGAGTAAGAATACTGAAGTTTATAGAAGATATTATTTTGAATATGCCAACATTGAGACAAATGTGGGAAAACATCTGGTAGACAAAGTTTGCAGAAATTGTAGCTAATTGCCCAAAAAAAAAAAGCCTAATGGAGGGTTTTCCATTTACTTTTTTTCTAAGAAAAAAAAAGAATCCAAAAGTACAAATATCCTCTCTTTAATGATTTCCTCTTCTATTGCTACAATTTCTTTTCCCACTAAAAAGCAAAACAAAGTTACTTAGATTCGATATTAGGTTTTAAAAGCCATAAGTCAACAACAATAGTACTAAAGGCTGTTCCCATAACCCCGACATTATAAATTCCCAATGATGAGTGTATGAAACACTACTCTGATAATCAAAGATAATGTGTCGTTCTCGCATTGGTACCAATGCAATGCATTAAAATGTATAGATGAAATTTGGAAGACAGTAGATCACCTGCAATGAAAATACATGCCTCACCTGATAATCGTGGTCTTTCCCACCCCTGGAGGGCCAATAAGCAATAGTGAAACTCCATCCTGAACCAAATCTCTTAGTAAACCAGCACTCCCTTGTATTGCCCGACCAACACGACAAGTTAAACCAATGATGTGTCCTTTCCTATTCCTGATGGCACTGATGCGGTGCAATGTATGACTGATACCAGCTCTATTGTCAATGGCAAAGTCCCCAACCTAAAATATTCAATTCTAATCAGTATGACCTTTTCTTTTCTCCGTTACTAAAAACAATGGGATTATTATGCTTGACATAGCCCCGCACACGAATGCCTCTTGGACTTAAAAGCATGTAGAACACAGGCCCACTCTAACATTTGTTGAATTTTTATCAATAAATGGAGCTGCCAATATTCGAACCCTCCACCTCTAATTCTAAGAGGCTCTGATAACATATCATGGAACCAATTGACCTGAAAGCTTGTTAAGGCTCAATTATAGCTTTTATTATTATCTATGACAATATGAATACGATAAAACTAAAAAAAAAAGAAGTTAGTTTTGATCTTCTATTGCTCAAAAAATTCATTAATATTATGGTTGATGATAATCTAGTTAAGTCATAGAAAAATACTTTATACCTAAAAGAATTCTCTAGACAGTCTACTCATACTTTCAACATTTTTCTACATAGTGTTCAAAAGCCTCAGGAACGTAGCCACTTAACGCCCATAATACTTATCATTAGAATAAAATTCTCATATATTCCCACGTCTATCATTTTCAACAATTTCATATCCTGATGTTACCAATAAATGAAAGCATAAATCATAAAAGCAATTTGACCAAAAAAGAGTGGTGGAGAATAGCCAAAAGATTACCTGTGAAGTAGCATTCTCAAGATCCTGAAGCGTAATTGGAAAATCTGATAAAACAAAATCACCAGACGGAAACCTGGCGAGAGGCCTCCGACCTAAATCCATAACCACTTCAACCAACTCATGCAACTCTGGATGCTCACATACTCTTCTTCTCATCTCTTCGGGCAATAGCGCCAAAAGGCGGCCCAATTCGACATCAAAATCGTCATCAGATGATGATAAAACGGAAGAATTGGAGATCGGGAAACAGCCACAAACATGGGAAAAGCGGTGAAAGGATAGAATTGGAGAGAAACTAAGGGTTTTGAAGAGAGAATTAGAGAGTGGAAGTGGGGGTGGGAGTGGGAGTGGGAGTGGGAATAGGGTTAAGTGAGGTAGGTGTGGGAGTCGAAGCAGTGAAAAACAGAGCATTTGATTTAGGCGGGAAAAGAGAGGGGCATGTGTATGTTGTGGCTTCCTTCTTTCGATGGATCAGCTTCTCTAACTTTATATGGATACCGTGAAACAAATTTGTAGCCACAATTCTATTCAAAAAAGATTTCTAGCCACAATTCAATAAGTTTGATCTCGTCACAAACATTATGAAATTGTGAAATTTCCCTGCTTAAAAAGACGGACTATCTACCAATCCATCATCCCTAGCAGTACAGACGGTTCGTGTGTGGTTGAAACTGGGAACGAAAGTGAAAGGAAAATAAAGAAAAAACTAACTCATCCCCGCCGCCCTTTTATTGTCTAATTGTTTCACCGCGTCTCTTCCATTTCACATTTGTTTTGGGCCTCTGCTGTAAGTCAAGAGTAAGCCTGCCGCTTCCTCCGCTTGTTACGTAAGAGTCATATCGAGTAAAACCGAAAATTAAGTGTACTTGAATATTATAAAAATTAAAACTATTAAATGATAAAATTATTTGATAAATATGAAAATTAAAATTTTTAGTCAAATATTTTAACTTATTAAATTAAATGATTTTTTTTATTTAACTAAAACTTTTAACTACTATTATCACACAAACATAAAAAAAAAGTACTTAATATATTAGTTTAAGTCATTAATCTAGTTATCAAACAAGGCCTTAGACAAGTTGAAAAGTCAAATTAATAAATTTCCATTTAGCATTATTACCGCTCTCTTTTTTTAGATAAAAATTATCATTATACCCCTACTTTTATATTTCATTTTAAAATTACCCAATTTTATTTTCTCTTCTTTTTCTTTCACATGTGATTAACCTATATATATATATATATATATAGAATTTACAATCAAAAAACTTAGGTATTTTCTATTTATATATCATTATTTTTATACTTGTAATATTGTGTAGGCATAAATTAAATAATAATTTACTTACATATATTAATAATAAATTTTGAATATACTACAATATAATGAACTTAAAGTATAGAATAATACACAAAAAATAATGATATTAAAAATTATTGGGTAAACAATGTATTAATCCATATATTTTTGCTTATTATACTAATTAGTTCATACATATACTTTACGTTCCTTAAGTTTTATCTTTGTCAACGATTTATCAAATTAGAGTAAAAATACCAAAATTACCCTTTATCTAATTTATAATTGTAAAATATATATTCATTCCTATTTTATTTTTTCTCACATAGTTCGAATATTACTAATATTAATTAATTTGTAAATTTTATACAGTTATATAAATTAATCTATTCATGTGGAATTTATTTCCTATAAATAAGTAAATATTTTTAAAAAATAAAATAGGAGTAGAACTATAAAAAAATTTAGAAACATGGACATTTCATCTCAATCTTATGAACAACATTAACAAAAAAAATCATTCCGAAAAATTATCAAAATTGTAGAAATATTTATTGCTTTGTTAAAGATATTATATTAAATAATAAACAAAATGATAGAAAAAATTAAGAAAACAAGTAATAGGAAAATATTGGTGCGGCGTATATATACAACAAAACTTTATTACAAGTATTCTAATTTGAATTAAAAATTAAAAGATTTATTTTTTTGTTATAACTAAGGTAGTTTTTTACTTTCATATGCAAAAATAGATGAAATGACTAAAAAGTTAATTGAGACAAAAGTTAAAAACCTTAGAATACATGTATGGACTAACTAGTGTAATATGTAAAAACTTAGGAGCTAATAAATTGTTTACCCAAAATTGTATAACTAGAAAAAAATAATATGTGCTAAAAGTATGAATTACATATAATACATATAATCCAACCTTTTGTCTTTGTTGTTTAAAATTAGAAAATAATTTCATAATACAGGGACAATAAAATTAAGGATTGATCAACAGGTCAAAAATGAAATTTTACATCATTCTACATTCAATTCATTATGCAACATTGACAAGGGAGACCGATTAAAACAATTTAAGTTATATAAGGGGGCATAAGTGCCAAACTTGAAACTAAGGGAGCAGGGTTAAACAATTGGATAATTACAAGAGAGTCGGATGGATTAGGCCTAGAAAAAATACTTAGTTTTTTATTCTTAGGTCCGAAGAATTGGGATATGATGAATACAAAGAAAATTACAATAATATTTTTTTCTTGCAAAAACCTTTTTGAATAGAAAAATCATGGAATAAAATGGATAGAATGCATTTTTATTAGTAAAAGGAAAAATGCATCCTCAGCCCTTAATCATTACTTTATAAAGATTGAGTCCTTAATTTCATGTTTTGTGTTGTAGTCGCTCATTTTTTAACCCTTTTGTCACACATGTATTACAAACCTCGTTACTTGGAGCATCGACCCGTTGAAGTTGCCAGGTCAACGTCCACGCCATTAAAATATTGCCACATTAGCTAAACCCCCCTCCCTCCTCAACCCATTTGCCTTTACGTAGCCCGACCCGTACCCATATCCACCCTTTTTCCCTTTTCTCTCTCTTTTCCTAATGGACCACCACCACAACCATTGTCTCCTTTACTCCTACTCAAATCTAACTCACAAGACACCACACAAAGCCATAAATCTTTGCTTCGCCCCTAGAAGAAACCTTTCCCTTTTTTCTTATCTACTTCGCCTCCAGACGCTGCACAAACTTCTCCCTCATCTCCTCCTTAGCTGTGTACACGGCATTCACAGGCGCGATGGTTTCTTGACACCGGATTATGGCCAAGAACATCACTACAAACTACCAAATATATGTATTTTCCATTCAAAGTTCAAACATCCCAAAATCAAAGCCTTAATTTATCAATTTCATTAAATCTTAGCATCATATGCAAAACCCCATTTTAACCTCCTTTGACTTTGCATATCCATATCTAATTTAGCATTTCCAAATTAAAACTACCTACAATGGAGGATGGCGCTTCGGATTCCATCATGATCCTGCATTGTGAATATCTCTTCTCTTTGATGTCATCGAAGCCATTGCTACTGCAGATGATGCCGACCAACTCCCCCCTAAATATTTACACATAAATCTTAACTTGGTTAACAAATATTCTTGTTTCAAGCTTTTCATATTGCTCAATTTAGGTGCATGTGTTTGTAGCCTTTGGTAGTGAAGATTTAGTGTTACAGTTGTTGTAAATAGTTGTGGAGCAATGACTTTCAGGCCAGAGGCTAATTAATTAAGAAGGAACGAGACTTTATTTTTATTAGATTTACTAAAACGTTGTCATCCCTGAAAACTCTTTTTCATATAGGCATTTTTAGTGTTTTTTTAGCATATGTTTTTATTAATTTGTGCATTTTTTGTATTAGTTTTAGTGCTTTATTTGTTAATTATTATATATTATTTATTTGATTTTTATTAGTTTTATTTCTCTCTTTTTAGGTGTAAATTAAGAGCTTTTGCTTTAAAAAGGAATTCTAAGTGGAGAAGGAATGCAGAAGACAGAATTTCAACTGGAGTTTCGAGATAGTTAAACACTGATTTAGTTCTGGAGTTGTTCTACAAAGTTTTACGTCTATCCATCATCTTTTTAGCGCATCTTGAATCGCACCAATCAGAGTTGAAACAAAGAAGATATGTTGGATTTACTATAGCTGGTCATAAACATATAGGTCAAAGTTTCAGTTGACCTTTTCTTCTCCAAACTCAAGCTTTCCTATTGGAATTAAAGTCTCAAACAAGAAGATGATTCCTAAACACTTTTTCCAGCAAAAAATTTATAATTAGGAAGAGTTTTACTCCCTCCGTTCCTAGAAGGATATCCCTCTAGCAAAATATATTTATTCCAAAATGCTTTTCCTTTTTAGAAATCAAAGGAATATTTATTACTTTTTTTACAAATATATCTATACATTTAATGTTGATTATAATCTACTAATAAGGTTATCCATTTTTCAAAAATATTTTATAGGGATATTTTAGTAACACAATACTATAATTAGGACATTTTAATAACATTTTTAATTCTTGTGTCAAAGGATAAAAGGACATCCTTTTAGGAATGGAGGAAGTAATTAGGTTAATTTAAAGACTCCTTTTCTAATAGTTTTACTCCTTTTTGGGTTAGGAGAATGTTACTCCTATAAAAGGAGCTTTTGCTTTTTAGTTTAGTTATCCCATAACTTAGCTTTATTCTTTGTTTTTAAGAGAAATTCTAGATGTTTAGTGAAGATGACAAGGTGAAGAAATTCAGCGAAGACGTCCACACCAACCTTAAAGTTTTCATTTCTTCTTTATGCTTTTATTTCTTATTTATTATTTGTATCTTTTAGATACTATGAGTAGCTAAACTCTCTCTATCTAGGATATGATGTAGTATAACTTTATTACTTTATGAAATTATTGTAGTTTTCTTACTTTATTTATGCAAATCTTATTATTTTGCTTAATGTTTTCCATTGCTTGATCACCAATTGCATGATTATAAATTGAAATAGTATACAGTATCGAGATGGAATATTATTAAAATTGGAATTAAAATAATAAAATCATAAGTTTATATTTAAACGAGACTAATATAATTTAAAGGGTAAATTACAAAAAAAAACCCTGTGGTTTCATTTTTTTTGCAAATAAAGGACTGTGGTATTTTTTTTTTAAAAAAAAAAGAGGATTGTGTTCTAAAAAGTTAACAAAAAAAGGATAACTAAAATTAAATCATGACATTACATAGAGTATTCTTGTTCATTTTGAACTCAAAATTTTCAAATTGGTTAATAAAAATACAATACACGTAAACGACAAATTTTGAAAATTTTTGAAAAGGGTAAATATTTTTATAAATTAAATAATGATAATAGATTTAAAAAAAATAATAAAAAATTGAAAAATATTTGAAAAATATTCAAATTTTGATGTAAAATTCTTAAATAATATACATAAATTATTGGTATGTTAAATAACTAAAAATACCCTCCGCTATATCATCATTTTTAACGAAAAAATGTTAGTTATCATTTTTTTGTTAACATTTTAAAACACAATCCTCTTTTTTAAACAAAAAAAACCACAGTCCTTTATTTGCAAAAAAAAAAGTGAAACCACAAGGGGTTTTTTTTGTAATTTGCCCTAATTTAAACTTGTGTGGAGTTTTCGGTGATTCGTACTTAGTAAGTTAACTATAGGTTATTAATCACAATTAAGAAATAGGGTTAGTGATAAATAATTAGCATTGATAATATATCTTGAGAGAGAATATTATTGATATCAGATCATTCTCCATTGCATGAGTAATAAATTGTTTGAATATAGAATATATTGATTAGGCTAAAGAGTTGTATGAAGTCAATATCCTAGGTGTTTCCTTATTGAATTTTCTCTAGTTATCTTACTTTAATTGCTTTTATTGTGTTTTTCAATTAAATTAGTTTAATAACATGCAATTCCAAATATTCATTATTTGCTTCAATAGTAGTTTTAGTAAATTAGTCAATAATTAGTAAACAATCTCCGTGAAAACGATTTTCACTTACACTTTATTACTTGGTACGATTTTATGCACTTGCAAAACCTGACATCAATCCCTTAATTAATTACTTTGATTTTTTTTTTTTTTTTTTTTGTAAACTAATTACTTTGTTCTAGATATCAGCTTATTATTGAATATCTGTATGTTATATTTTGCATAAATGTTTCTCCCATTTAATATATATTAAATATATTTTAGATTTAAGTAAAGAATAGACTATTAGTGATGGTGGTGTGTGGAAGCAAAAGGGGGAGGTTAAGGGGGTGGTGGTGGGTCCATCAGGAAATGAGAGAATGGCAAAAATGGTAGATACGAGTTAGGTTTTGTTAGAATATGGGTACATGTCGGGCTACTTGAAGGCAAATGGGTTGAGGAAGGAATGTGGTTTAGCTGATGTGCTAATATTTTAATGGCGTGGACGTAGACGTGGAAATTTCAACGGGTCGACACGCCAAGTAACAAGGTTTGTAATACACGAGTGATGGAAGTGTTAAAAAGAAGACAACTACAATACAAAACAGAAGATCGAGGACTCAATGAGCAAAAAGTGAAGATCAGGAGGTTGATTGTATAAAATGAAAAAGATCAGTGAGCTGAGGATGTATTTTACCTTGATAAAATGACTTCATAAAGACATAAAAGTATATATTACTAAGTTTTCTCTCTCCTTAATAATAAATGCTAATTCTGTTTGTTTAGAAATTATAACATTCCTGTTATCAAAAATGAAATTATAACATTCCAAATGTTCCATCACATCATGAGATCATGACCTTTTTGCAAATGTATCGGTATTTTAAAAGTTCAAATCTTAATAGAAATACTTAAATAATATAGGTAAATTATTAGGATAATAAATGAAGGAAAATTTTGAGATTTGCATGGAGATGAAGTCAAAAATATCCGTGTTCATATTGTTAACTCGATCCTTGTGTTAAAGTCAACATTCTTTTACCATTTAACATTTGAATAGTTTATTTACATTATTTAAGAGTTTCACATTAAGATTTTCCATAACCTATTTAGATAAATAAAACAGTCTTATTCGGACTAGCATTCTTATTCAAGCACAGAACGAAGTGCTAAACTGATTAGGAATTATAAGGCTTATATAAAAGCTCAAAAACTTCCAAGATGTAATTTATGCTTGTTAGACTTAACATATTCTTTATTTTACAAATAGACTTGTTTGCCCGAGTCCAAATTTGTAGGTTGGCCTGAACAGGGCTTTTTCAATTAAGTTCAGGTTAGTTTCAAGCCCGATATTCAATGGGTTCGACCTAGACTTTAGCTAAATAGTTAAGTTCAGTCTGACTAATATATAATTTTATTAATTATTTTTTAATTTTATATCATTTAAATATTTTTTACTTGAATTTGCAATTGATGGATAGCTTTATTGCTTTTTGTTTTTATAGTGGTTTTACTATATTATAAATAACTAGATTGCAGTTTAATTTGATAGCTTTGCTGCTTTGCGATTCATATATAACTTTAAGAATAAACAAAATACAGAAAATGTGAATGATGAAAATGTGAATGATTAAAAAAATTAACATTTAATTATAGCTCCAGCATATTTGTCAAATTATTTTCCTCACTTGATTTGTAATTTAATTAGCTTGCTTTAGAATTAATATCACTGTAATTTTTTTTAATTCTTTTTTCAGTTTCTATTTTTTTTAGCAGTAGCTTCTGTTTTTAATTTACTCAAGGTAAACTGAAAAAATATATCTACATATATAATATTGTTGGGCTGGTTTTCATGTTGAGCCCAAAGTGATTTTGGTGGGCTTGAACAAATATTTTTGTAGATAAGCACAGCCTAAGTTTAGGCCCACGCCGCCGATGAAGATTTAGATTGGACGAATTCATGGGTATTGTTTTACTCGTACACTATCATCATTGAAACGTACGTACACTCGATCATACACTTAATTTAGGATTAATATTAATAATTCAAATATTTAAAATTTCTTTTTGTTACAAATTATTTTAATCATTAGCACTTTCAGATTTTCTTACACACCAAATATTCCCATTTCATTCCCTTACCAGGCACCTTTGCTCTATATATCATTAATCAAATATTCTTTTTTTTTTTTTTAGACCAAAAATTTTTTTAATAAAAATGGCCATGCTTGTATTTTAGCAGGCAGCCTGAATAGTTAGTGATTAGTCCCGATCACGCATGGTCCTTCCCTTGAAATCTTATATTTAAAGTTAATTTATAGATTAAAGAAGTCATGCACAAAATGATAAATTTGATAATGTAGGATCACGAATAAAATCTTTTTTGTGCAAACCAATTATTTCTAGCCATATCGCAAACTAATTTTATAACCAGTTGTCCAAATATATACTTTTTTATATTTTACTTTTAGAAGGGGAAATATATATTAATTTAACATCAAATTAATAGTATTTAATGGCCCAATAATTGTAACAAATGAAATATCATTTTCAAACTACTAAGGTTTTTCCTCGTATTCAATATTCAAGTGGCAGAAATTATTGTACCTTCTGTTTGGCTATGTTCTTGGGATATAATGTGCTCTTTTTTCCCTCTCTTATTTTTCTATTTACTTTTGTTTCATCCTAAACCTAAAAAAGATTAAATAAACAATAAAAAGACAAAAAAAAAAAAAAAAAAAAAGAGTACATTCCCACAAAATATAATAGATTTTTCCATTGTTATATTAGGCTTCAAAATTCTCGACACTCCTATTTTTTTTATATCATCTTGTAATTTAACATATCGAGCACTCAATCAATTAAATCACACACATTAAAATCTAAGTTAGTGTGATTAATATCAAATTTGGTTAGATACGTGATATTTATCTAATTTCTGTGTAGCATGACAATTTTTAAAGTTTGAAAGGAGATTTTATATATTTGATAAGGTTATTATTAAAAAAAAATGAGGCTCTTTGTTTTTACAGATGGGGAGAATAACCTATCAAAATTTGCAATGCTTAATAAGGAAGAAAGAACTCCACGAGTTTTTTTTTAGTAGACTTTAATACCATTATGATAAAAGATTATAAGTTAAGAGTTTCAGATTTTTTTTTCCTGTTCTTTTGAAATCATACACTTAATCTCCTTTAACTTTGATAAAATACACTAGTACTTCTTTCTATTTTTCCAATTTAATTCTGACCTTCTTATATTTTGCCTCCTTCCAATTATTATGTTCATTCTTTTCTATTTATGCTTTTCCCATTGAATATGATGAGGTGACACATTTAAATGGATGAAATTACTATTTTATATAACCTCACCCATTTTATCTCTTTTTAAAGATTCTTTTTTTTTTTTTTTTGACAAAATTTTAAAGATTCTTTTATGGAACCATATATATTTATCTTTCTCTTTACGTCTCTTAGCTGTCCTTGAAACTCTTCGTCCATGCGTGCAACAACTAACAATTTCATCTAATTTTCGTTCCTGAAATATTAAGGTTTACTTTATGTTCTTTTGTGAAGGAACTTCTTGAGTATAAAATTTTTATGGGCATCTTTTCATTCTAGGTTATAATTCATCTCATTCCATCAATTTGATCCTGAAATATTTGGGTTTGTTTATGTTCTTTTACCAACGAAAATCTCAAGTATGAAATTTAATTATTGTGGGGTTGTAGATTGGAAAATAATCTGCCAGCAATACAAGAATATAAGCGATTACCGACTTTGTCGATGACCACCGAATATCCATCGGTAGCTGTAATTACCGCGGATTACCGACAGATTTCTGTCCATCAGGATAAGACGGGTTTGTTGACTGACAACCAAGCAAAATATTTGTTCCATTAGTATGCATATCGACTGGTAGGGAACAATTTGTCTACGAAAGTACACATACGGATGTTTACCGGCTGATATTCCGTCGGTGATCATTTCCAAAATTATGAAAAAACAAAAATTCAAAATTTTTTTTTTATTTATTTGGATAGAAGGGAACTCAATTTTATGGAAAGTCTCTCCAAGCATTCAACAATGACATAAACGTATCAATATATACATAAAATTTCAGTTACTCAACCTGTAATTGGAATAACATACTACTCAACTTAAGCTAGTGAAACTTTTAGCATTTCTACTGCGCACGATAAGAAAACACGAGAGTAAAAAATGAAAAGCAAAATTATTAACCAAACCCATGGAAAGAAGACCCATAAAACTAGACCCCTGCCATTTAAAAATAAGGACAAAGCAAGCAACCTGATGAGGAAAAAAAACTGATGGACGAAAAACTAACCATGAAATACATTAAGATAACGCCATGTGGAAGAGCAAGAGGTCCTTAAATCTGCATACAAAATTGAAGAAATAAGGGGTTTACCAAATAACCAATGGAACACAAATATCAATTATAAGCACAATGGTACACAACTAGCCTTTAGCCACTGGAAAATTCAAGATGTAAATATATATTGATATGTGTGAAGCAAATAAATATCATGTTAGGATATTGAATCCTGCTTCAAGAATATAAATGGAATTGCAAAAGTTGCATTTTATAGGTACAAAATTTGTGCATTTTCTCTTATATAAACCAGCATTAATAGATCTAACAAAACAGTATTCAAAACGAGGCATAATCATAAAACAGAACAAAAAAGATAAGCATATAAATCATATGTTTTATCAGAAGCAGATGAAAAAACAGTAGAAAACTGTTATCTAAGGAGAAACTCACTGAATCACATATCTTTTATACTTGGTCAAAAGCTCCTGGAAAAGATTTGATATGCTTGCACCTGTTGGAAATATATTGTCTGAACTAGTTCTTCAAATATAAACTTAAACCCTCATATGCAAAATGAACATGCACAAACACAGATATCACCTGGACAAGAATTCCCATGCAGGTTTTTTCACTCGTATATCTGTAAAGAGGCAATGTCAGAAGCTTATGAAATTTCAAGTTATATATGACACAAGTTAAGAAATTGCAGCCACGCTAAACTAACCATTGACGAAGAGTTTCTCTTTAAATTTCTATAAGAAACATAAAGTTCTATGCGACCTCAAATAATACAGCTTTACAGCTTGCAAGCAAGCAGTATCCTAGAGGTAATCAATATTTTTTCCATAGTTAGACTGTAATCAAGTTTTTTAACCATATCTAGACTGTAATCAGAATTCAACAGCACATAACCAATCTCAAATTAAACCTACATCAAAATTACCAGATTAGACAGCAATAATGCAGCACTATCAGCGACTTGAAAATCAAAGAAACATCAAGCTCTTATCTCATTCTCCATTATAATGAATAAAACCTAGTATGGTATCCATTCATGTTGAAAAAGAAAGACTTTAATGAGATTTAAACACAAATCAGAATATTTGCATAAAGACTTGGACTTCCATGTATCCTGTATAATCTATATGCTCATCAAAATCTAAGGAAGATAGGTTTAGTTTTAGCCAAAATGTCAGCAGACAAAAGTCTTATAATAGCAACACTTTATGCATGAAAGTAGTAAAACATCGCAATAAGCTATAATGACAAATTACAGGTTTTTGCAAACATCTATTTGACTAACAGAGCACTGGACTACAGATTTGAAAATCTTGATTATCAACAAGATTATTCACTTATACTAGCAGCAATATAGACTATTCCTGTTTCGAGATATCAACAATAGCAGTATTATTGGGACTCCACATGCAATATGCATACAATTGGGTACTAATGATTGGTTCTATTAATAAAGCTTTTGGATTTTGTCATAACGATCAAATTATATCTGGCCTTGTTTCTAATTTTCCATCGATACAAATTTTGAAATCAAACCAAAATTCCACTGATAATAAATGAGAATTGTAAACGCCGCTGATGAAGCAAAACTCTGAACAAAAACAAGCAATTGTTGATTAGAATATAAGGAGAAAGCAAATAGTATACCTCTCAAACTTTGCAAAAAACAGAGGAAACTAGGGAGCCATATCCAAAGAGCTATCTAAGAATGGCAACAAAAAGGATCACCTCCCTGAATTACTAATACATGGGTCACCAAACAACTAAATAAGATTCAGAATTAAGGACAAGTGCAGTCTTAAAATGCCATTTGAAGTTTTCTTTTGCTACCTGTAAATTCTAACCTTTTCTACAAAATGTGGATCCAATTGAATTCTTATAATCCCAATGGTTCAAAAATTAAAAAAATTGACAAGCAAGAAAGTGCATCTTATTCTTGCCTAAGAAGCCGCAATTCATCTTATATCGGATCCTTCGAAGAAGGAGTAATAGAAAACTCAACAATTTCCTTTTCATCTATGTCATCAACTTCCTATTTATTTTACCCAGCAACAAATAAAAATTCAACAAATAAATTAAAAAAATTAATTATCCAACAAATTCAGTTTCAACAATTTATTCAAGGGAACAAGGGGACACCACAGTGTTTGCCATAAAAAGTGGACAAAGAATGGCAGAACGAAACATAGGTAGATAAAAGAGAAAGAGAGACATCAATGGTGGTGCCCTACATAGTCAGACCAGAAAGCAAAAGGAGATAGTTTTAGCATTATTTTTTGTAACTTCGACCACACAACATTGTTCTTTTAACTTAGAGAGCCTTCAGTTTCAAGTAGAAGAAGTAAAATAGAAATTCCCTAAGCAAATTAGTTGAAAATAACCAAATCTAAACACTTGGCTCATAAAAATCAACAACTAAATAGACATGAACAACAAGAAGTAATCACCATCCTCAACTGAGTCGAAAAGAAAGGTAACAAGGGAAAAAAAAACTAGTGGTCGAGCTGCAACAGAGAACGTGGAGGCTGCAAGACATTGAAATCGCAATTCGTGGCCCTAGAGCTGCAATATCAGTCTGAAATCGTCAGATCGATTATGGAAAACTCCAGATCAAAAATCCACTAGAGAGAATGCAGGAATTGATAGAGAGGATAGGAAGAACGAACGAAAGAGGTGAGGCAGCAACAAGAAGAGTAGGCCGTAGGGATGTCAACCAGGTGGTGGGGGTACATCCCCAGTGGAACCCGTCTGGATGCGGATGGGGAATCCCTGATTAAGATTTTCGCGGAATGGGAACGGGGATAAATTTGTTCCGTTTCTTAAGCGGGGATGAAGATGGTAATATCTCTACCCGCTCCGTGGGCCCCTATCTTCATCTCCGTTTAAAACCCGCTTGGATCCCCAATAAATTTTATGGTTAAATATCCAAATCTCCGATAATTCTCCGTTTGTATTTCTTTGTTATTAATATTATTACATTCCATTATTATTATTTATAATTTTATAAACTAAAGTAAAAAGAAAACTAATCTCTCACGAATAAATATTAATTATGTGTTAGTGTATTTGACAATTGAGTTATGAGAATTTTATGTCTATAGTTTAATATATGTTTAGATAAGTTAGAGGGTAAAAATTGAAAATTTATAGGTTTTTTTTATAAAATTAAAAATTAGTTTATTGGGGATATCCGCGGGAAACTGATTTCCCACCGGATTCGGGGATAGGATAAAATTTTTTCTCCGATTAATAAACGGACGGGGATAAAAATCCCCGAATAATCCAGAGATGGGAATAGAAAGTACAATCTCACTCCTGTCCCACTCCATTTACAATTCTAGTAGGCCGGCTGAATAACGACAGGAGAGGCCGAGGCTGAAAACTATTTAATCAGTGAATAGTTTTTCAATCATTTATCTATTTTTATAATTTTTTTGTAATTTAATTAAAAAACCCTTGTATTTATCGAAAAATACACAGTTTCATGGAAATGTCAATTACATTGAAAATTTAATTTTAAAATTTTAAAAGATCGGAAATTTTTTGGACATATATTAGATATAAGGATTTATTTTTTAATTCTAAGATACCTATTTACTAATAAAAAATTAATATTTCTCTTTGTCAATTTTTAAAATATATATATGTGTTTGTAAAATTGCTAAAGCATAAGTATTTTTTTGTACTTCTCTGTTATTATTATTTTTATCATTTCCATAAATTAAAAGTATCCATTTAGTTAAATTTCGTTTGGGATTCACAATTAATTTTTCTTACTCTTTTTTTGTGAAGATATTTAGTGGAAACTCGATTTTAATTTTTTTTTTTCCATAAACTCAACCTACGTTATCAAAACTACAAACCAAAACTAGAATATAAAAGTTATGAATTTAGTATATTTCCAATTTAATCATTTCAATTTCAATTATATTTTAATCTTTTCTAGTTAGAAATGTAAATGAGACGGGGCAAGATGTATCCCCATTCTCCGGTTAGGTGGGGTTCCTTGTCCCCATTTAGTAAAACGGGGATAATCTTAATCCCCGTTGGGGAACAGGTTCCCTGCAGAGATCTCTATCCCCGTTAAGATAATTTAAAAAAAAAAATAAGTAAAATTCAATTTTATATAAAAATAAGTAAAAAAAAGTACATTAAACAAAACATAAAACCCTTTCAATTTATTACATCTCAATTCTCAAATAAAAATAAGGATGTAAACGAAATCCCTAGTTTTAATATTTTTTTTTGTTATAAAATTCAATTATTTACTGTGAGCGGACGACGCATTTTCGACGGGAGGCGGGACTCCCTTTCGGAAGGGGCGCCTCGATTTCGGGCGGGGCCCTCCCTCGCGTGGGGTTTTTGATTTAGAAATTCGTTTTTTGGAAAAGCGGTTTGTTTCGAAAAAGAATCGAGACCTAAATCTCCATAAAAAGTATAGGAGTCGCCACCTGGCTCAGCTCAACCGGAAAATTACAGTGTAGCTGAACCAAAGCGGGAACGGCCACACTTTTCAGAGATCTAGGTTCGGACAAATCCCTTATTTCGTGTCTAATTTAAATATTATTGCCAATGTTCTAGTTACGACACTTTAAATTACTAAAAATTGATTTTCATTAAATAATACACGCAGAGCGCATACGGAATAATAACACAACATAAAAAGTAAAAAGAATAAATATTTAAGAGCTTACAACCCAATCGAAAGAAAAATAAAACTCTCGCCTCACTGATACAACCGCCTAGAATACACGAGAATCTAAAAAAATTACAAGCGCCTAAATACACGATTTAATTCTATTGAAATACAAATAAAATAGAAAATTAAAATAAAATAAGGCTGCAAAACAGAAGTTAGCACAATTTATACGGCATGCCATAAATAGGACTCAAGTAGACAGAATTGGGAAACTAGGATTTGGGATCATGCAATTGGGGGTAACCGGGTCGGCCCGGTCGGCCAGCCCGGTTAGACCTGGAAAATCATTTTGAAACGTCCCCGTATTTTTGGTTTTTGCGAGAAAATTATTTTTGAAAACATTTTTCCGGTTTATTTAATTTATCGCATGTGAGGTGGGTCGGTTTTCGGGAGAACCGGGGTCTCCATCGTGGTTTTGTTCTAAATGCAATTTCATCGAAAAATAAATCTAAGGTCGTGAATGCACACACCAAAATTCATTTTGATGATTTTTGGGGTTTTCTAATTTTTCTGATTTTCTGAAATTTTCCAATTTTTATGAAATTTTTGGGATTTTATGAATTTTTTTGGATTTTAGGGATTTTTTAGGGATTTCCCCGCCTGGCCGAGGACTACAGTCGTACGACTGTAGTTACAATCGTACGACCGTATACCACAGTCGTGCGACTGTAATCTTACCAGAGGTAGAAATCGCTAAAAAAACCCTAAAAAGAGCACTTTAACACTGAGAAAATAAATACAGTGGTACGACTATAAAAGGTTTGGCACGGCTGTAATTAAAGTCGTGCCCCTGTTCTTGTGCAAAGAACAGTCGTATGACTGTTCTTATTTTTCCAGAAATGAAAACTTAAAAACTTGAATAAAAACGCACCAAACACAAGCAAATCACCCAGAAAGCTGGAAAATGAGTTGAGTTAAAGGTTGTTTACCTCCTTGGCGACGATCCACAGCTGGAATGACCCCTGGCTACGCACCAATCCACGTGAATTTGCTCTTTTTCCTTGGAAATTCAAGTTTGCAAAAGTGTCCAAATAATCCCAGAAAAGTCACGGATTTGTGTTTGTTTTTGTTCCAAAGTGATTTAGATTTCCAGTATAGATGTTAACCTAGAATTTCTAATTCATTTTAGTGATTAAAAACAAGAAATTAAGGAGAAAATGTGAGAAGAAAGCAAGGTGTTTTCTTTTCTCTCTTCTTTCTTTTTCTCCCTCTTTCTCTCTCTAAAATCTCTAAATCCCATATTTCTGTTGCCAAAAAGTCCCTCCTACTCTGATTTTCCACTTTTTATATCCCTACTTACCCAGAAATCTTGAGCATTAAATGCTCAAGATTTCCCCACCTTTTTTTAGTCAAGGGGGTATGGGTTCTGCAACCTGCCCCCGAAAGTACATTCGTACGACTGTAATTATGTTACAGTTGTACGACTGTAAGCAAAATCCCACGACTGTATTTACAGTCGTGGGTCAACGGTCAATGACGATTTTTCGATTTTTTTTTAAATGTAAAAATTTCGTGTTCACAGGCTGCCCCTCGTGTAGCTGAAATCCGATTTTCGAAACGGATTCAGGTACACGACAAAGAACATGAAATCACGATGATATGCAAATGCGGTTCTCGCAGGTGAACTGCAGGTGACTTTGGTAGTCAGGTGATCTATATGCCTTTTGTATGAAGATGACATCGAGAAAAGAGACGACTTTTGGATTCGGGCGGTTCCTTATGATGATTTTCGCGCAAGGATGACGCCGAGATAAAATAACTTTTAGAGTCAAATGGTCATGTATGATCTGTCATACAGAACCAGAAATGTGTGTAATGTGTTGGTGAACGTATTTATTCCTTGATCGATAATTTTGAAACAAAAATTTTTACCCCTTCGATCAGGAATAAATACAGGAATGCGTGTCCTGGTTGCCTTTTATAGTCGTGCGGGACTGAATTTGCAAATGTGAGATGTGATAGTCGTGTGCGACTGGCGCACTCAACAGACTGACATAGGATTCGGGTTCCCTTTTAAAGTCATGGTGGACTATGATTTTTGTGAGTATGTGTGACAATCGCGTGCTGCTGGGTACACTTGACGGACTGAGACTGGATTCGGGTTCCCTTTTAAAGTCGTGGTAGACTATGATTTTTATGAGAATGTGGTAATCGAGTGTGACTTAGCACACAGGACACGTTGAAAATGCGGTCTGGTGAGATTGTACTTACAGTGAATTTTTCACGGTTTTCTCGGGTTTCGTGCCCCTTGGGTGAGGCGGACCGTCGTTGAAAGAAATTAGTCGCCGCTGGGTTAGCCCTGCAAAATTACTGAAATATCTTCCTGTGGGGAATAATTAAGCATCGGGTAATGAAAATAAGGTTTAAAGAAAAAATTAAAATTTCCCTCTTTTTCCCACTACAGTCGTGCGATTGTATTCAAATTTTAAATACAGTCGTACAACTGTAGACGAAGTACAATCGTACGACTATACTTCGCGGGCAGAAAAAATTTAAGGGGCGGTTTCCGCCCCTTTCCTCTTCCACCTTCATTTTTTACGAAAACCCTTTCTCTCCTTCTCTCTGAAACCGACTCCAAACCTCACAAAACTTGCCAAAATGTTGAAGAAAATGGAAAAGAAGTTGAAAAAGCTCCAAGGTAACTTGATTCCAGGAACCAATAATCCAGATAAGATCCCCTTCGTGGGCATTGCACAAGGATAGGGGCATCCTCTATATATGGGGCACTTCGGGATTCATTTCAGGACGGAGATCCCAATTCTGCTGGAGATAGACTCCCATTTGTCCGTTACTCAGGTTGGTATCTGATTTTTAACCTTTAATTTTGAGTTTTTTGGATATTTTTTCTTTGAATGCATGAATCCGATTTGGCATGATTTATCGCTTTTTGGGTTGATTGGTTGAGTAGACTGCATGCTAGGAGTTCCCTGTAGTTAATAGGAACAAGAAACTAGGAAAAATGAGTTAAAAATTGCGAAAATTGCATGAATTTCAAAATCTGCCTGTAGGAATATGAACAGTTGTGCGACTGTTCATGCCAAAGAAGAACAGTCGTACGACTGTGGGCACTACAGTCATGCGACTGTAGTTACGCTCGTGCAAAGCATACTACAGTCATACGACTGTAGCAAGAAAAACAGGCCTTAAATTTTAATTCTTCCAATTAATTTTAATTATGTTATTGTTATGCAAAAATTGAATGCATGTGTGTCGTACTTCCCCATAATGCAGGCACACAGGATTTCCAGCAGCTGGAATCTCTCCCTGCCACGTATTTGGTGGGACCGGCTTCCCGAGCCTTTGCGGGCCCGAGTTAGGATCTTGGGGCTCGAGTCTTTCATATTATCGCTGCCCACGAGTACACCACATACTACACATGCCGTGTTGACGGCTTTATGCGAGAGGTGGGTCTGCACTACCCACACGTTTCATCTGCCCATCGAGGAGTTCACCGTCACTTCCTCAAATTTTGCTGCGATCACGGGGTTCGGGTTCGGCAGGACCCCTATCATCTTCAACTGTAGCTTGACCCGACATCAGCAGGTAGATACTTACATTGGGAGGTTGATTGGCTACACCCCTGAGAAGGGGAAGATCCTGTGTTCGCGGGTGGAGGCTTATTGGACCATCCGCGCAGACTTGTCCGGGGAGGATGTAGAGCGGTACACCCGGGCTTATGTGCTCGTACTTCTATCATGCACGCTATTCCCCACCGGGCAGAGTACCTGCAATCTGGGTCTGCTTCCCACATTGGCGGACCTGGCTGCCTTCCCTTCCTTGGATTGGGCGCGAGCTGCATTAGCGCAGCTGTATTATGGGCTGGACTTATGCGCTCGGGGAGCACAGCAAGAGATTCTGGGCTTTTGGTTTGGCCTTCTGGTATTATCTCTTTTCTTCCCTCTTTTTTTTTAATACTTTTTTGGTAACTACAGATCTGGGCATTTAAGCATCGTGTGTTGGAGCCGTCCGAGTTGAGAGATGTCCAGGGCGATGTCCAGCCGACTGTCCTGCATTGTCGGACGCAGGGGTGCCAGGGCATCGGGCGCGACTTGGAGGAGGTGAGGCAGAGTTTGCTTGACACCACCTTGCAGAGGGTAAGTAGACAAAACTCATTAGTGAGAAAATTTAATCAACTTTTATTTACCTGTTCTGAATTTCCTTTGATGTACTGCTACAAATCCGGCACCATCCTTGGCAGGGTCTGGCTGCCATCACCCTACTTGTGCAGACGTCCGCGCGCTTTGACTTTTACCGGTTCGTCATGGAGTGCCTTATGTCCCAAGAGTGGTATTTGGGTGAGCGCCTCTTCCTCTCCGACCACGTCGATGGTCCAGCTAGCCGGCCTGTGCCTCCATCGCTTCCACATGCACTGTTCTGGCCCCATCTAGCTGACCCTGTGGTATACCCTGATGTATTCGAAGAGGGTTATAGTGTTGACCCTGTGGACGGGGACTACCCGACCTACATCCAACAGTGCCTACTGCCGGTTGCGGGTGGTGCACCAGCGGCTCCTCCTCCTCCTCCTCGTCAGGTATTCACTTTTTTTCTTTTCTCTTTTCTTTTTCTTTTTCTTTTTTTTTTAATCTTTATTATCTTCGCAGGTTAAGAGACGTAAGGGAACCGGGTCTTCTCAGCCTAGTGGCCCGGCCGACGAGAGTGTTGACGCGGCCACAGCTGGCGAGGATATTCCTCTTCAGGATAGGAGCCACCCCGTCCAGGCGGGTAGCGCTACAGCTTTGGCTTCTCGAGCTGTCGGTGTGGTGGAGGGCCGTCTGGTGACCGAGCTTAGGATCGGCTTTAATATGATGGGGTTGGATGGCACCCTTTCTTATAGGACGTGGAATATTCCCCGTGAGCAGCCAGCTATGTTCTTCCCGGAGGACACCACCCACGTAAGTCCATGATTTTTCTTTTTTTTAAAAAAAAATTTTCTGGTATTTTCTAGGTTCCGCGAGCTGATGTGGAGGAGATAGCCTACCGGTATAAGGGCCTGGGGGACCTCTTGGTCCATGAGAATGGCACTTGGGCGGTAAGCATTTCGCGTTTCCTGCATCATCTCATGATTTATGTAATGCATGAATGTGCGTGTATGTATGTATGAATGTTAATTTATGTTATTAATTACAGTCCCGAGTCCAGATGCTTCAAGAACAGGTCAGGCAGGCTGCTTCTTTTGAGGCTCGGGTCTGAGTTGCAAACCAAGAGGTGGATCGGGCGAGAGCTGAGGTAGCCAGGATGCAGGCTGGGATGGCTCGATTGCAGGCGGACTTTGATTCCTACAGGGCCACACACCAGAGTGAGTCCGATGAGGAGGAGGAGGATGAGGGGCAAGATGAGAACTAGATGGAGCGCCTTGTTTTTCTTATTTGTTGTCTTTATGGTTTCTCTTCTTTTGTATTAGATTTTTAGGGACATTATGAACTGCACTCTTTACATTATGGGATTTGCTTTTGTTTTATTGATCTTTAGAAATTCACTCTTCTTCTTTTTCTTTTTCAATTTTTGCTTCTTTTTATCTAGGCTTTTATAATTTTCTAGAATCATTACAAGACTCTGATTGGCTTAAATTGAAGCCTTTCGGGTTGTGGAATCTCAAGGCCTATTACAAACACCCCAGGAACATTGAACTGAACGCCTGTCATCGTTTCTAGGATCCAGTGGATAATGTTTTCCCCTTTTCATGCCAAGAGCTCTGCCCCTTATATGAAGAATTCAGCGCCATCTTGTCACAAAGGGGTGGACGTTGCCATCCCTGAGTTCACCTTTGGCAGCATTTCTTCCTTGGTAAGCTTGTTCGGGCTTCCCAATCCCGAGGTGGAAGCTTTACTCGCCACCGGTTCCCCTTCTCCCGGGTTGAGCTCGGATTCTGTACTGGAGTGGTGTGTCAATGCCCCTAGGGACCACATGAGCTGGGCCTCTATGGTTAGCCTGTTACTGGTGAGCCGGTATTTCTGTGGTCCTAGTGATGGGGTCGTCTCCTTCAGGGCTGTCTCCCTTATCTCTCAGATGGCTGCGGGGGCATCTCCAGCTCCTTTTGCACTTGCTGAGACACTGATTAGTTTGCATACATCTAAGACAAATGGTGTTCTCCACATTGGCCCTCACCTCACACTGCTCCAGGTAAAACTCCTTATTGTCCGGTGTATTTCCAGGTCGAATGAACTTCTAACCCTTGCTTCCTATCAGTTGTAGATCTGGTTGTTGGAGAAGCTATCAATTCTTAAGATCCCGAGAGGGAATCTTAAGAAATACCACCCGGCCAATTTCAGGGAAAGAGGCTTCTCCTTTGACTCCTATACTGATATGTATGCTGATGAGTGGGGTGTTTGGCTATCTCGCTTGACTGATGACCAGATTAGGTGGGTGTGCCCCAGGTGGAAGATTACCCATATGATTGTGGACATGTGGATACATGGTGTGCAGTTGTTGGGATTGACCAGGGTGACATTCTATTCTCCGAGTCGCCTTTGCCGGCAGTACGGTCATCTACAGGATATCCCCCAGCGCTCTTACTTCACCAGTTGTGAGGAGTACACTGCTTCTTGGCCAGATCACATTAGACTTCACTGGGCTGGAGATACCCGTCGTGTGGCATTGAGCTATGCTTCGCTTGCTCCCACAGAGACAGATGATGGTTACAAGCGGTGGCTGGCTGAGATTCAGGACCTACCGACCCGCGAGGCGCGTGAGCGTGCGACTTTCCACTGGTTGGCTCCTTCTGAGGCCACGAGATCACTTCCTGTCAAGAAAAGAAGAACATAAAAGAAAAAGTGATTTTCATTATCATGCATGTATTGACTACCATTATTATTATTTATATATATCTCCTTTATTATTGATGCGATCTCTCTCTTTTTTTTTTTGCCTTAATTTTTGCTTAAATTGCCCTTGCGGGTTTTCGACTTAACAGGCTTTTTTTTTATGAATGGATGATGTTCGCAATTGCACACTTAGGCGTGTAAATGTCTTTGTTTATCTGGATGTTTCGACAAATGAATCATGTAACATACTCCAAACATTCATGCAATATGTTAAGCAAAACACAGTTCATTAATGAAATTTAATTATCGCATCAATTGAAAAATTTAAAATTAGTACATATCTCGAACGAACTCATTCCTGTTATCAACCATCCTATTCAGGTTTCCTGGTCGATAAGCTAACCCTCGTTGCCTTAATTTTTGCTTAAATCGCCCTTGCAAATTTTTGACTTAACAGGCTTCTTCTTTTTTTTTTTTTACACATGGTAGCGTTTGAGGTGATCTTGATTAATCGGATTGGTGAACTCGTTGCCATCCATGTCCATAATCTTCACTGCATCTTTGGAGAGTATTTTCTTAATCACATACGGCCCTTCCCAATTGGGTTTGAATTTGCCCCTCGCATCTATGTTAGTGGGTCTCATCTGTTTCAACACTAGATCTCCGCTTTCAGAGGCTGTTTCTGATGACGAACCCGTCGATTATAGGCCCTAGCCATCCTTTGGTGGTACATCTGTAGATGATCTAGAGCCTTAAGACGTCTTTCATCGACCATAGCCAGCTGCTCAAATCTCGCCTTTACCCATTCTGTTTCAGGCAACTGGGCTTCTAAAACCGTCCTTAGTTACTTCAATTCTACTTCAATAGGAAGGACTGCTTCCATCCCATAAACCAGCGAATAAGGTGTTTCTCTAGTTGGCGTCCTAACACTGGTTCTGTACCCCCATAGAGTATAAGGTAATATATCTGCCCAATCCCGGTAAGTTGAAGTGGTCTTGGACAAGATCTTCTTAATAGACTTATTGGCCGCCTCCACTGCTCCATTGGCTTGTGGCCTATAAGGGGAAGACTTACGATGTTCCACATCGTACTCTTCGAATAGTTCAGCTGTGGCCCCTTGAAATTACGCTCCATTATCAGTCACCACGTGATGTGGTATTCCATATCTTGCAAAGATATGCTTCTTTACGAACTTAGCCATATTCTTAGTTGTGACCGTGACATAAGACTCGGCCTCAACGCACTTGGAGAAATAATCGACTGCCACTACAATGAATTTGTGACCATTCGATACTGGAGGCCGGATTTCACCAATTATATCTATACCCCATACTGCAAACGGCCAAGGAGTTATGAGGTTTTACAACTCCATAGATGGAAGATGGCTGATGTCCCCGTAAATCTGGCACTCGTGGCACTTTTTCACTTCTTCTGCACAGTCTATCTACATAGTAAGCCAGAAGTACCCTTGTCTCATGATTTTCTTTGCTAGAGCTAAGCCATTCATATGCGGGCCGCAAATCCCTGAATGCATTTCTTGCATAACCTTCTTGGCTTTTGCTTCCGTCAGGCACTTTAATAACAATCCATCAGCGGTCCTTCTGAAAAGCTATCTATCAAACCACCTGAACTGGGCTGCCAATTTTCTTAAAGTGGCCTTATCTGATGCATCTGCTTCTTCAGGATATTGGCCATTTTGTAAAAAGTCAGCTATATCTTGGTACCAGGGCTTATCATCTGCAACTAATGCCAGGACCTCACTAGAATGATGAAATGGTGTTCTAGCTATCTCCAGGATCAAAGGATGCATCGGTGCTTTCTGAGGTCCTTCCCATATAGATGACAAGGTAGCTAACGAATCTGCCATCTGATTATCATCTCTAGCCATATGCCTGAATTCAATATACCCTAATACTTTCACCATTTCCCACAAAGTCTCTAAGTATGAGTGAAGTGATTCTTCTTTGATTTCCCATTCCCCCGTGGCTTGACGGATTACCAACAGCGAATCTCCAACAATGGTCACATCATTTGCCCCTAGTGCGGTGAGAGCATCAATGCCAAACAAACAAGCTTCATATTCTGCACCGTTGTTAGTTACCGGGAATTCTAGCCGTTTTGACAAAGGAATTATCTCCCCCTCATGAGTTACAATAATTACTCCGAGGCCTACTCCTCTCTTGTTTACGGCTCCATCAAAGTGCATAATCCATTTTCTGACCTCCACCTCTACCAAGGCCAACTGCTCATCCTGAAATTCCAGGTTTTCCACATAATCAGATTCAAGCAGCTGATTGGCTAGGAATTCAGGCACTGCTCTTCCTTTGATCACCTTCTTCGTCACGTATTCAATGTCGAATTCCGATAGCAAAAGTAACCACTGGGACAATTTCCCCGTTAAGGATGGGGCAGAGCAGAGGTATTTCATTGGATCAACTTTCGCCACAGCTTGTATCTTGTAGGATTGGAAATAGTGTCTCAACTTCTTCGTCAGCCAAACCATGGCAGTGCAAGTCTTTTCCACCACGGTGTAACGAGTTTCATAATCTAGCAGCTTCTTACTGAGGTAGTAAATGGCGTGCTCCCTTTTATCATCTTGCTCTTGAACCAACATCGCCCCTATGGAGGTCTCTTCAATGGCTAAGTACAGAGTCAAAGGCTTTCCCAATGTTGGAGGCTTCAGCACTGGTGGGTTGATCAAGTATTCTTTGATCCTATCAAAAGCAACCTGGCACTGGTCATTCCACATAACGGGTTGTTCTTTCCGAAGAAGCTTGAAAATGGGCTCACAGACAGCGGTCAATCTGGCGATGAATCTGCTGACATACTGAAGCGACCCTAGAAAAGATCTGACTTCTTTCTCTATTTTCGGTGCTGGTATATCTCGAATAGCTTTAATCTTGTCCGGGTCCATCTCAATGCCTTTCTGACTGACAATGTGCCCCAACAGCTTGCCCGATGCAACTCCGAATATATATTTCTTTGGGTTGAGCCTCAGGTTATACTTCTCAATCCTGGTCATAAATCTATCCAGGATGGCAGGGTGCTCTTCTCAGGTCATGGACTTCACCAGCATATCATCAACGTACACCTCGACCTCTTTGTGAATCATGTCATGTAGCAACGTCGTAACCGCCCGCTGATAGGTTGCCCCAGCATTCTTCAACCCGAAAGGCATTACTCTGTAGCAGTATACCCCCCACCCGGTGATGAAGGCCGTCTTGACTTTATCAATGACATTCATTAAGATCTGATTATACCCCGAGAAACCATCCATGAATGAGTACATAACTGCCCTTGCTGCACTGTCGATCAGGACATCAATATGAGGAAGTGGGAAGTCATCCTTTGGGGAGGCCTTATTCAAATCCCGATAATCCACACAAACTCTGACTCTTCCATCTTTCTTGGCAACTGGGACTATATTGGCTAACCATTCAGGGTAGTCCACTACTTCCAGGAAGTTGGCCTTAATCTGCTTTGCTACCTCCTCCTTGACTTTCTCGGCCCATTCCGGACGTAGACGCCTGAGCTTCTGCGTTACTGCACTGAACTTGGGATCAATCGGAATTCCGTGCTCTGCTATCTCTCTGTCAACCCCTGGCATATCGTCGTAAGACCAAGCAAACGCTCCCACATGTTTTTTAAGTATTTTTGTCAATTCTCTCTCTTCTTCAGGATTGAGTTCGTTAGAGATAGATACCATTTTAGGATTTTCAATTGTGCCCAAATTAAATGCAGTGTCATGAATGCTGAAAACATTGAATGAATGATTGCATGTATGCACAAAGCCATTAGGAAAAACATCACACAAATAAGCAAAGTTAGATTTCATTTCATTCATCGCCTTAAAAGTGGAATTGTTCATATCAAATACATAGGATAAGTTTACAAAGAAATCATTCTCTTCCTCCACATGCGGAGGGTCTTCAGCAGCATGGTCTTCTGGATCAGCAGGTCCTTCCCCGAACAATTCATTCAGGTCAGCCTCGAGGGTCTCTTTCTGTGCTTCCGACAGGACATCTTCTTCCTTCTTCGCTTTCCCTTTTGCCATCATCTTGGTGAGCTCAGCAACAGCCTTTTCTACCAACTCTGCCTGTCCCGAAACAGCTTCCTTTCTCACAGGGCTCTCTTTTAACCCTTTCTTCAGCAATTCAGCAAATGCCTTAGTAATGGCGTCTACCAGGGGGTCTGCATCTTCTTTTGGTTGCTCCTCCAGAATGATGGGAGCCACTACTTCAGCTTGGATTATTGGAGGAGGATTGATCTCTTTCATAGCTTCAAGCTTAAGCATTTCTTCCACCGAACCAATCCCATATTTTGAGAAATCGACGACATCGGCAAAGATATCAAACCCGGGGACTATTTCCCCATCAATAACCATCGGCTCCGGCTTACCACCATATGGCCCACCACTTGCTCGAACAAAAATGTCCAAGAGATGGACTTTCTTTGTCTCCGGGATCTTCTTCTTTTCAGCACCTTTATAACCAAGACCCCCTCGGTGTGATTGGCCCATAGTGAGATCAAACTTTGCAACCCCTTGCTGGTGGACTCCCAGCCTCTTCCAGGGGATGAAATTCTGCTTCTGAAAGTACTTATAGATCCACGGGGAAAACATCAGGTCTTTCTCCTTGTGTTCTGAGACGACCGCCACCTGGAAGCTAGTCAGAGGCTGTTCAAACGAGTTCAATGCAGCTACCACAGAAGATTCATCCGCCTCAAGAGTCACGATTTTCCCTCCCATTGGAATCTTCACTTTCTGATGTAGGGTTGATGGCATACCTCCCAATGCATGGAACCAAGGCCTTCCCCAAAGCAAGGAAAACGTCACCGGAATGTCAATGACAGTGAACAGCACAATCGATTTAACTTCCCCAACTGACACCTCCGCCTCAAAAGTACCAATCACAGTGCGCTTCGAATCGTCGTAGGCCCGGATCACTGTGTTAGATCATGATAATGCTTCTTCAGACAGGTGGATACTAGGTAATACTTTCAAAGGACAGATATTCAGTGCGGAACCATCATCCACCATTACACAAGGTAAAGTTCTGTCCATCATTTCCACTTTCAAGTACAATGCACAGTTGTGATTAGTTCCTTCCGGTGGCAGGTCATCATCAGTGAAAGTGATCCCCTTGGGACTATCAGGTTGCGGACTCTTTGTACTCCCAATTGCCATGCACACCTCCTCAGGAGACATTAACGGATTAGCATCCATTTCCATAAGCTTCTTTACCACCGCAGCTCGGTGCCTTTGGGACTCCATAAGTAGATGCCACACAAATACACGTGCAGGCATTTTTTTGAGTTATTCCACCACTAGATCTTCTTTTTCATCCACTTTGATAGGCAAATAATCCTGGACCGGGGCCTCTGCTCTTTTACTCGGTTCCACTAACCGCTGTGGCTCAGGTTGATATACCCTTCCACTCCTCGTGACATTATTCACAGGGGCGTCCTCCTTTCTTATGTACATCTCGTCCTTGGTACAAACAGGATAAACAGGTGTTGTCCGGCCTACAAGCTTGGGTCTACTCATCAGTTCGAACTCATCCGCAACGTCATCCAACTCCACATCATCTAGATTCACGGGCTTGCTATCCTCCACAGGTGGGTCAGCATCCCCACTCACTACCACTTGAATTGCAGGATTTGCCTTTGCAATCTGAGCCAGGACAAAGTTAGGAGACAATCTTGACTGCACCATATTCACCCTCCTTTCAAACTGAGGCAGTGGATTGCTCTGTACATTGGGCTTTAAGCGAGGTGCTTTTATCTTCTTTTCATCAATCAACTGCTGAATTGCCTTTTTCAAAGCATGGCACTCATTGATTCGATGCCCCTTGGTCACATGATAAGAGCAAAAGTTGTTCTTGTCCGCCTCGGCCGGAGGGGTGTACGGTTTCAGGCTTTGAAGAAACCCAAATTTTTGCACTTCAGAAAAATCCGCCCCAAAGAATCCTCCCAAGGAGAAATCCCTTTTCCAGCTGTTTGCTGACTTGGCCCTTGTGCTACTGCTGCTACTTCTACTTACTTGACAGGGGCAGGTGGCTGACTCGGCTTGGCACTTGTCGAAGAGGAAGCTGCAGGATTGTTATTACTCTTGTACCCTAAAGAATATGTCCGGCTTCGATACCCTCCCCCAGAACTGTTGTGAGCTGGATCAATCTCGTATTTCTCCACTTTGCGGGCTAACTCATGTACTTCCACCAAGGATTGAAACTTGTGATATTTCATCACATTCCGATAAACTTCCAAGCTCCAATCAATCAGCTTCACAATCAGCTCATCTTCCAATGGCTTCTAATGAAGGAGGATCATCTTATCCATCCACCTTTGATAGTACTCCGAGAAGGTCTCATTCGGTTTCTGCCTCACTGCCTCTAGGTCTTGTAGCTTGACCTCTAGCTGCGTATTGAAACTGAAGTACTTTATGAAAGCATCAGACAGCGCATCCCAGTCGCCTTGCACATTCTCGGACTGTTTGTTATACCATGTGATGGCTCCTCCTTCCAACGAAGTAGGGAACAGTCCCCCTAACTTATTCATTGTAAGCCCCGCCATGGTCATGATCCGCACGTACTGATTCAAGTGAGCCGTGGGAGGACTTTTCCCGACATACGGTGCAATCCTAGGCATCTAAAAGCCTACAGGTAACATTTCAACCCCTCCGGCTATGAGTGTGGACGGGTCAATACGCTTGGCAGATTGGATCTTAGAACTGGCACGCAGCTTCGCTATAGTTTCTTCCATCTCCTTCATCTTTCTTTCTAAAGTAGACTCCACAGGTCGCTCAGCATTATCTCTTCGGCCTTCTTCAGCATCTGACTGCCCATCATTCAATCTCCCACTGCTACTCTCCTCTCAGGTAGCCCTTTCTGGTCGTTGATTAGACGACTCAGTCAATGCACTCTGCACTTGGTTCTTGATAAGGTTCTTAAACTCATCAGAATTCATGAATTCTCGAATAGCAGAGGTGGCCATCATGGCAGTAGCAGCTTCAGGTGTGAGTGCCATATCTTGAAATCTTTGTTGTAACTGTTCAAATTCCAGTGAAAACTCAGTACTTAATTCAGATGACGCTTCAACCTCCCTGAACTGAGCAGATTCCTCAGACTCACTAGACGATGAATCGCTGTGCTCTAGTCTCACGAGTCTTTGTCCCGACCGAAGCCAAA
Organism: Euphorbia tirucalli; assembly: GCA_039660915.1. Classification (NCBI taxonomy): domain Eukaryota; kingdom Viridiplantae; phylum Streptophyta; class Magnoliopsida; order Malpighiales; family Euphorbiaceae; genus Euphorbia; species Euphorbia tirucalli. Next base: position 47,353,978 of record CM077636.1, read on the forward strand.
CTACAAAACATTTCAAACAAGAGTTAGTGACAGATGATCACCTAAAGAGTTATGAACTCTAGGGGATATGCATGTATGCATGGTGTGTTGGATGAATGATATGTGGATGTTGTGTGAAATGGATTTGCAACACGAACCTTGAACACTAATCCTTCGGGTGGTGAAGTATGCATGAACTCCTATTTATGTATGCATATATTGCAATTTAAGTTTTTGATGCATGGATGAGACCTTTGGCGCTCGGGGAGTACCTTGGGTTTTGTGAAATGAGATGAATGTTCTTAGCGAACGGACAGAGTTTCGGCACTCGTGGAGTGCCTCGGATTTTTGTGATGTAAGAACGACATGTGCATGGCACATGGTCGGAGTTTCGGTGTCCAGGGGACACTTCGAATTTTTTATGATATGCAGTGAACTCCTGCTTGGTGTACGAGCGGAATTTCAATACTCAGGGAGTATCTCAGTTTCCACGCCGCAATTTGAAATGAATACGTTCTTGGTGAATGTGCAGAGTTCTGGCGCTCGGGAGGCACCTAAACGGTTTGATGTGTAAAATGAATTTTTCGGCACTCGTGGAGTGCCTAAAATGATTTGATGAAGTGTGATGAATTTTGTCGGCGCTCGTGGAGCACCTAAAATGATTTAATGAAATGTGATGAATTTTATCGGCACTTGTGGTGCACCTAAAATGATTTAATGAAATGTGATGAATTTTGTCGGCACTCGTGGAGCGCCTAAAATGATTTAGTGAAATGTGATGAATTTTGTCGGCACTCGTGGAGCGCCTAAAATGATTTAATGAAATGTGATGAATTTTGCCGGCACTCGTGGAGCGCCTAAAATGATTTAATGAAATGTGATGAATTTTGTCGGCACTCGTGGAGCGCCTAAAATGATTTCCTACTTGGTAGGTGGTGTGATGTGTATGACCCTTATGGAGTTATTCAAGATTCGCGTGAATGCTTTATGCATGACACGCGTTTCCCATGGCTGCAAAATAAAATAGTTAATGCTTATGACATTCAAGTGATGTATGTAAATTAACTAATTTTTTTTTCACACAATGAAAAGATGCATGGCTACAAAAAATGTGGTTAGTTTAATATCACACGGGTGATTAATGTATTTACGTGCGGAAAATGGAAATGGCTGTATAAAAGATATGCGTTAGAATCACACAAATGCTTTAGATGTGGTATGTTATGTTCGTGAAAAAAATGTGGATGATGACATGTTATGGAGGGACAAAAAGACACGTAGCAATTAGCACACGGATCGTAATCCTCCAACCTTATTCCTTCAAACGTGGTCAGGTCGATAAAATTCTAACCGAGTCCTAGGAGGAGTTCTCTTCGATCACCAACCGGGGATGATGAAGGCGGATTTTATTTTATTCACACAATTTATTTTGGTATCCTAAGGGAATTCAACTAAGGTTGCCTAAATGAGTTCGGTCCAAAGTCCGGATAACATCAAGGCTCCCATAGCAAAATATACTCCTCACTTCTCCCCACTCAAGGGTCCGAACGAAGGGGTTCGTACGAGGCTATGAGTGGTGTTTCCTATTTTTGCCCCCAAGACCAAGAGGAACTTAGGCGACACTTCAACAATTCACCGGGCTAAATAATGGATACCTAACCTAATGCAACAAATGTTTAACTACAAAAATGCATAAAGTGTCATATAAGAATCATCCGCTTAATTTAAATTAGACACTTTTCAGGGCTTGTCAAATTCTTTTAAGTTTTTGAAAAACTTTTGAGAAATCCCTAGCGGAGTCGCCACTGTGAGCGGACGACGCGTTTTCGACGGGACGCGGGACTCTCTTTCGGAAGGGGTGCCTCGATTTCGGGCGGGGCCCTCCCTCGCGTGGGGTTTTTGATTTAGAAATTCGTTTTTTGGAAAAGCGGTTTGTTTCGAAAAAGAATCGAGACCTAAATCTCGATAAAAAGTATAGGAGTCGCCACCCGGCTCAGCTCAACCGGGAAATTACAGTGTAGCTGAACCAAAGCGGGAACTGCCACACTTTTCAGAGATCTAGGTTCGGACAAGTCCCTTATTTCGTGTCTAATTTAAATATTATTGCCAATGTTCTAGTTACGACACTTTAAATTACTAAAGATTGATTTTCATTAAATAATACACGCAGCGCGCATACGGAATAATAACACAACATAAAAAGTAAAAAGAATAAATATTTAAGAGCTTACAACCCAATCGAAAGAAAAATAAAACTCTCGCCTCACTGATACAACCGCCTAGAATACGCGATAATCTAAAAAAATTACAATTGCCTAAATACACGATTTAATTCTATTGAAATACAAATAAAATAGAAAATTAAAATAAAATAAGGCTGCAAAACAGAAGTTAGCACAATTTATACGGCATGCCATAAATAGGACTCAAGTAGACAGAATTGGGAAACTAGGATTTGGGGTCATGCAATTGGGGGTAACCGGGTTGGCCCGGTCGGTCGGCCCGGTTAGACCTGGAAAACCATTTTGAAACGTCCCTGTATTTTTGGTTTTTGTGAGAAAATCGTTTTTGAAAACATTTTCCCGGTTTATTTAATTTATCGCATGTGAGGTGGGTCAGTTTTCGGGAGAACCGGGTCTCCGTCGTGGTTTTGTTCTAAATGCAATTTCATCGAAAAATAAATCTAAGGTCGTGAATGCACACACCAAAATTCATTTTGATGATTTTTGGGGTTTTCTAATTATTCTGATTTTCTGAAATTTTCCAATTTTTATGAAATTTTTGGGATTTTATGAATTTTTTTGGATTTTAGGGATTTTTTAGGGATTTCTGCTCCTGGCCGAGGACTACAGTCGTACGACTGTAGTTACAGTCGTACGACCTTATACTACAGTCGTGCGACTGTAATCTTACTAGGGGCAGAAATCGCTAAAAAAAACCCTAAAAAGAGCACTTTAACACTGAGAAAATAAATACAGTGGTACGACTGTAAAAGGTTTGGCACGACTGTAATTACAGTCGTGCCCCTGTTCTTGTGCAAAGAACAGTCGTATGACTGTTCTTAATTTTCCAGAAATGAAAACTTAAAAACTTGAATAAAAACGCACCAAACACAAGCAAATCACCCAGAAAGCTGGAAAATGAGCTGAGTTAAAGGTTGTTTACCTCATTGGCGACGATCCACAGCTGGAATGACCCCTGGCTATGCACCAATCCACGTGAATTCGCTCTTTTTTCTTGGAAAGTCAAGGTTGCAAAAGTGTCCAAATAATCCCAGAAAAGTCATGGATTTGTGTTTGTTTTTGTTCCAAAGTGATTTAGATTTCCAGTATAGATGTTAACCTGGGATTTCTAATTCATTTTAGTGATTAAAAACAAGAAATTAAGGAGAAAATGTGAGAAGAAAGCAGGGTGTTTTCTTTTCTCTCTTCTTTCTTTTTCTCCCTCTTTCTCTCTCTAAAATCTCTAAATCCCAGATTTCTGTTGCCAAAAAGTCCCTCCTACTCTGATTTTCCACTTTTTATATCCCTACTTACCCGGAAATCTTGAGCATTAAATGCTCAAGATTTCCCCACCTTTTTTTAGTCAAGGGGGTATGGGTTCTGCAACCTGCCTCCGAAAGTACAGTCGTACGACTGTAATTATGTTACAGTCGTACGACTGTAAGCAAAATCCCAGGACTGTATTTACAGTCGTGGGTCAACGGTCAACGACGATTTTTTGATTTTTTTTTTTAAATGTAAAAATTTCGTGTTCACATTTACATATATATAAATAATAAAATGAATAATTAAATGATAATTTTAAAAGAGATCCCGCGGGAGTAAATAGGGACGAGGAGGGGTAATCCAATCCCTGTCCCCGTTTAGCATTCGGAGACAAATTTACTTCCATCCTTGCTCTATTGGGATTCTAAATGGGGAATTCCCGTTCCTATTCGGGCGGGTCCTCGAGCCAAAAAGTCATGCATACAAGTGGGGGGAGGACATCCAAGCCCCAAAACTCAAATCAAAAAACGAAGTTATGTTTAAGGCATGAAGAACCTCATTAGCAGACAGTTTAACAAGACATTACTTACAACTTAAAAATTGAGACATTAAAAAAAGGTAATCCTCAACGATTAAGCCAAAGTAACAGAGACTATAAGCTCTTTGAGAAAAAGCGTTAAAAACAATAGCAGCATCCATCTCCATAATTATCTTTTTATAACGTAAAGATTTGTACCAAGATAAAGTTTCTTTACAACTTAGAGCTTCATTAAATGTAGGATCACAAGGGCCATACAATTTAGTATTCTTGGCTGCAAGGAAACAATTATCAACATCTCTAACAAAAATATCACATGTAGTACTATTAATATTAGAGAAAACAATAGCATCTATATTACGTTTAGCATAGTCAGTTTCAGGAAGACTCCAACTGTTACTCGAATTGGTTTGAAAAGGGACATTATTATGATAAATACCCTTCGACTACTCCAATTCTCGAGAGAGAGAGAAGCGTTTCTCACAACAATAATACTACTCAGTCGGTTACGATTCCCAACTCATTGATTCGGATTGTTCCAAATCTCTCATGTAATCATAAAACTAAACTTGAATTGAGATGGAAAGAGAAGAAATAAGAGATAGAGCTCCAATTCCCAGTCGGAATTGTTATAGAGAAACAATTCCAAACATCAACAACTAACATATAAAAAAGGAGGTCGTGAAACTCAGTTTTAGCTTCGCAATTGCAAGAGGAGCAAACGGCATTATCTATTACTCTTAGTTGAAAGAGGTCTTGCAATTTGGAAAGTGTATTAATGCAAGCCTTAGAAATAGAATGCTTCACTTTTGGAGGGACATGCATATTCTAAAATCTTGCCCAATCAACAATTATAAAAGTATTAATATGATCTTCCAGTATTTGAGTAATAAGCCGTCTATGATTAAATCTATAATTTTGGTCTTCTTTTGGGTTTTATTTCTTTAATTATTAGAACCATAGTAAATTATTCATGTTTCTTTATTATCTAATAGAAGCCATTAATAATTGTATTTTAATTTAATCAGAAGAGCTAGCCAAATAGAAACGACGCTTTAGGGTCATAATGTAATGTTCAATTCGCTTAAATAAAATAAACTGTGATTACAATTATTATAGCTATAGAGTAAGATATACCAACTTCCGACAGTGATTGACCTTATAAAGTTTGACGATGCGTATATCACATGCAAACAATGATCTTTTTTACAAGAATTAATTAATAAAATCCCTAACATAATTAGAATATATAATTTCATTACATTAAAACTACAATCAATAAAATTAAAAGCTCATATACAAAAGTTATCATGAATAACAATAAAATTATACTATATTTTATTATCAAATACACGCATGGTTACAATTTTACAGTATCAAAATACAACCTTCTTTTTTTTTTTTTTTTTTTTTTTTAGAGCTGTAACAATAATTTTTATACTTTTAGTTGCAAAATCTTCTGCGGCATATCTTATTATATCTTTTGCAATTTTTTTAAAACAATAATTCCATTTATTGTATCTTATTATGTTGGTAGTCGGTTAATTACATTATGCATAGAACGTTATTACATTATTGATTTCTATATGTTTATATGGGGTACAAAATAGAATGTTGTACACTTAAAACATGACATGATAATTTGGTTTCATTAAATTCGTTAATCAACAATAATTCAAAACAAATTTTAATATATCCAAAAAATTCATGTAAAAGATCCTCATTTTGTGGATACAATTCAATTTAACCATGTGTGCTTCATTAATTCCTAACTTATTGCATTTTACACTAGTTCTTAACTCAAATTCATATGATGTAAAATAATCAATTATTTACTCCTAAACTTATTACGTTTAACACTTGTCAGCCATTTTATTTTGATAAGTATATAATGGTATTTTTGTACTTTATTTTCGTCAATTGTTTGGTTTTCAAATCAAATTTCACATTAAGCAAATAAAATGATATTAGAACACTTTTTAATTTTATTTTTAAGCCTTGAAAAGGTAAATATTTCCAATCCACGACAATGAAGAAAGAAAAAAAATAAATAATAAACAAATTAAAGAAAGAATTGCTATGAATATTAGAATTTATTCACTGAATCTCAATTTTGTCATTTTTTAAAAAATTTATGATTGACTAACATACGTGAAAATACTAAATAATTGATAAAAAAAAAACTCAAAAATTTCAAGATGTATTTCTTGTAAATCGAATGACCGACTAATTTAGTATGTAACAAGGCATGAACCAATAAACATTTACTTATAATTTATTAACTATTTCAAGTGATAAATATAACATTGAAATAATGTTTATTCGTGGACTTGAATATTTGCATAAAAGAGTACAATTTGAAATCGAAAACATAAAGTAATGAAATAAAATTTGGTCAAATCATAACATGCAGGACAAAATGTTTTATATTCAAACTTAAATTTAAGAATAGATAAAAAAAAAGGAAGGAAATTTCTAATGTACAATAATTGTTTATATTGTGATATTATCACTAATCATAATAATATTAAGAAAATCCTACGTTTAAGAAGTTAAAAAAAATGCTTAAATATAGGATACTGGTAGGTATTTGCCATAGGAGAAAATGAAGGCAAAAAAAAAAAAGGCATTTATCTCTTAAAGATGCCATGCTACAAAAATCCAACAAACAAGAAAAAGATGGATAATAAGAAGAAAGAAAGAAAGGTAACGTTGTTTCTTTCAAGTGAAGCCATGGAGAGAGAGAGAGAGAGAGAGAGAGAGAGAGAGAGAGAGAGACAGAGACAGAGACAGAGAGGGAAAAAAAAGGTGGAAGGGAGGGTCACTTTCAAAAGGAGTGGTGGTGTGTTGGCATATAAAGGATCTAATCTACTCTCTCTCCCTCTCTCTCTCTCTCTCTCTATTCAACTACAACAAACTAAAATCCTAAATTGCAGCCAAATAGTAAAAAAGAAACCTTGAAAGAACTAAACTAGAGAGAGAGAGAGAGAGAGAGAGAGAGAGAGAGATAGATGGGGAAAGGAAGGGGGTTAAATTTAGAAAAACTTGGTGGGAGGGTAGAAGAAAGAATGGAGGAATTGAGGCAGTAGTACAATAGCAGCAGTTAGCAGAGGCAGTGATGAGATCACAGAGATCTTTAATCTCTTTTCTGACCAAACACTGCCATCACATCATCATCAACACCCTCTCCCTCCTCTTTCTATAGGTCAAATCAAATAAACCACAGAAACATTTCCTCTTCCCTATATTTACTGTTTTCAAGCATAACGCCTACCCCTTCTCTTTACCTTCTTCTCTCTATACATAATACTATATCAAAACCGAAGCAGCAAATCAAATTCCCCTTCTCAGAAATTGTTTGGGTTTTTCTTTTATATAATAGAATCAGTCAAGTGGGTTACATAATTAGAAACAAACTGGAAGCAATATTTATGCTAGTGTTGTAGAATACATTGAAAAAAGGCTCAATTTTTTACCTAAAGGAAGTAAAAGAGCGAGATGGGTTAGGCTCTAAATAGAGGGAGGAGGCTTTTGTGTTTGATTCTGGTTTTTGTTTTTTTTTTTTTTTTTTTCTTTTTTTTGTGTGATGAAAGTGGAAACATTGAATGGCACAGGGTTTTGGAAGAAGGAGTTGCACAAGCAACAAGAAGAAGAGCAAATTAGTAAATAAAGGAAAAAGTGTTGCCTCCTTTAAAAGCTGGAACATAAAAAGAATAATAAGGGTCTGAGTCTGGATCCACAAAAGAATTATCTTTTTCCTCCCCATTTTAGTCACCAAATTCAACCAGAAGATAGAGCCTTTAATTCAAGATATGTAGAACAGGGCAAACAAAGAGGAGGAGGGGCAGAAGAAGAAGAAGAGGAAGAAGAAGAGCAATACTTTCATCAGTTACCCTTTCTTCTTCCTCATAACCAAAACCAAAACCAAAACCAGAACCAGAACCAGAACCAGAACCAGCATTTGTATCAGAAAGCGGATTTGCAGCCTCTTCATTCTTCAAAGAAGCGATCTTTATTCTCTTCTTCTCCTTCTTCTTCTTCAACCTTGGCGAAGCAGAGCTTTGAATATGCTGCAAAAATGGGGGAGAGCCACCACCAGCCAACAACATCGAGATTGGGTGGAAGAAACACAGGTGGAGGTGAGATAGTGGAGGTTCAAGGCGGCCACATTGTACGGTCTACTGGAAGAAAAGACCGCCACAGCAAGGTCTGTACAGCAAAAGGCCCCAGAGACCGCCGCGTACGCCTCGCCGCCCATACTGCTATCCAGTTCTACGATGTTCAGGACCGCCTCGGCTACGACCGCCCCAGCAAGGCCGTTGATTGGCTTATTAAGAAAGCCAAAACCGCCATCGACGAGCTCGCCGAGCTTCCTGCTTGGACTCCTAGTGCTACACCAAACAACAACACTAAACCAGCCACTCAACAGGATCAGATTAGCGATGAAAGAGATTACAATCTTCCGATGGAAAATCTGGCTGTTTTAGGTGGTGGTGGAAGAACGACAGCTCCTGCGACGACAGCAATCACATTAGGAAGTGATGTTCAGCAGCAGCAGAATCAACTCATGGAGGAAAATCCGAACAGTAATTCGAGTTTTCTGCCTCCATCGCTAGACTCCGACGCCATTGCAGACACAATAAAATCGTTTTTCCCAATGTGTGCATCTGTGGAAACATCATCTTCATCGATTCATCAATTAGAGAGCTACCCGCCGGATTTGCTGTCGAGAACTAGTAGTCAAAATCAAGATCTCCGGCTGTCTCTACAGTCTTTTCAGGAGCCAATTCTTTTACAGCAGCAGCACCACCAGCAACAACATGCTCAAAACGAACACCACGCCGCCGCCTTGTTCACAGGAAATGGCGGCCATCAAGGTTTTTACGGGCCTTTCGCTGGGTGGTCTGAGCACCACCAGAACCATCCAGCAGAAATCAGCCGGTTCCAGAGGATGTTAACCTGGAACGCCAGTGGTGCTGCTGATAATACTGGTGGTAATGGTGGAGCGAGTGGCGGCTGCGGCGGTGGAGGAGGATTTATCTTCAACTCAACACTGCCGCAGACAGTATCGTCGCCGCCGCCATTGCAGCCGTTGTTCGGCCAAAACCAGTTGTTTTCTCAGAGGGGACCCCTTCAGTCCAGTAACACGCCTTCGATTCGTGCTTGGATAGATCCAGCGATTGCATCCGATCATCATCACCACCATCTCCACAACAATAACTATCACATCTCGCAACTTTATCATCAACAATCAGCAATGGCCGGAATTGGATTCGCCACCTCTTTAGGTGGGTTCTCCGGATTTCGAGTTCCAGCACGAATTCAGGGCGAAGAAGAGGAGCATGTACACGGCGGAATTCACAACAAGCCGACCTCTGCTTCCTCTAATTCTCGCCATTAATTGATTCTGCCCCAAATACTCCCACCTCTAACAGGTCCAATGCTTAAAAAAATTCGTACTTTTGTCCAATCCCGTGTTCATTTCATTATCTTTTTTTAATTATTTCCTCATAATGCAGGGCTTATTCAGTTTGGAGGAGAGATTTGAAATCAAGAATCAATGGCAAAAACCAATGGAAGAGAAAGATGAGCATTTCAATTCCTGGTTTGTTTAGCTTTCTAAGCATTTGATATTAGTGTTTGTTTCAGTTCGAATCAATGTTTGAGTGGGCTATGGAAGCTCAACTTTGTTTGATCTTGTATGTTGTGGATGTTAATTGTTTTCCATTTGTAGAATGAATTGATAGAGGCAACAGCTATTTTGCCTTAAATGAAACATGTTTCCATTATTCCCATATTGGAGCAGACCTGGTAGGCATAATCTAGCATTATTTCAAAAAAAAATTGATGTAAATTAAGGCAAAATCCCAGATCAGCATTTGTGGAAATATTTCAGCTGTCTGCTGCCTTGACCTATCTACTCAAATTTGGTTGTTGTTTTCTTTTTTATCATAATAAAAAATTGGGTCTTTTTGTTTAGAAATAGAAATGGTCAATTTAATTCCATGCAGATTTGGAAGACAGAGTTACTCAAAATGTGGTGGCCTTTCTGTCTGTTACTTGAGTCATATTTTCCTTGCCTCAACAACTTGCTATATTTTGCAATAATAATTGAAAGATTAACCGATGTTTAACATCCCTATCATTGCTGGGATTTCTGGGAGCATCAAACCTCGAAGTCATTTCTATCAACAGTAAAAAGAATCAGTTGGCTATGGATTAATTAGAATAACTAGGAGCTGAATGAGAAATTTTATGACTGTTTTGCTAGCCCCTTTGACTAGACTTGAATGTGAACTGACTAGAAGATTTCAAGGATAATAGAGATGCAGTTCTCCTAAATTAGAAACTTTAGATTTTTTTCTTAATGAGCTATTAAGAATCATGAAGTTAGTTGATTCAACAACTGGTTGGGATGATATATAGGAAAAACATGATTGACACATTAAAAGTTGAGATTTTGGGTATTTGGTGAAGACTTGTGATTGCATATGGAATTCGGTTACTTGATTCGTAAATAAAGCGTATTGCGTACATTGGGACTCGAACCAAAGTGACCTGATGCCCGATGTACTCAAACCAATCTTGATTGGTACAAGTTTTATTTATTTGTTAGCATTAGAGTCTTGACTCTTCAACAACCAAGGGTGAGCATGTAATGTAACTAGCAAGTAGGGTGGTCGTGACACGTTAATATGATTTGCATAATTTGCTAATTCAGGGAATTACTGTTGAGGTGCAATAAATGCAATCCTATTATTGTCGACTCGCCAATTTGTTTATGACCCTTTAACTCATTGAAAGATTAAACATAAATGCAATTTATACATGGAGGCGTCAAAATAAGTTGTGATAAGATAATTTGATTCGTATAGCATGCAAATTTAACGAATTAGGGTTACAAGTTATCATATAGGTTAGTGTTGAAAGTGGGTTGACACGATAAACCCGTCTAATAAATGAGTAATGTGAAGTGTTACCGTTGATATTGATGTTATATGTGTCGCTACATTATGTCAATGCGATTCAAACACGATACGATAATCTATTTTGAGATGAGACTTGTAGTGCGAACAGCTTAAACATAAACAAGGAATGCATTAAGATGAGGTAAAAAGGGTAAAGAAAGTGTAGAAGCAGGTAGAGGAAGTGGAGGGAGTAGTAGAACATCTGGAGGAAGAAAAACAAATAAGCTCAATAATGGAAGAATACGATAGGATGGAAACCAGCAAACCGGCGTTACTTTGACATCTGTATTTGATGGTCCCCCCACCATTTTCTGTGTACTATCTCAGTCTATTAAAAAAAATCTCCTCTTCAGTCTAGCTGGATTTTCTTATTTCCTTTAGGAAATACCACACAATTAAAAAAGTGAAACACTTGGCTTCAATTGGGATAGCGACCTTGCAGTAGATGCTGCTTCTCTTCTTTATACCTCATTCATTACGCCTGTCTCACATTTTTGCCCTCTTTTCTTTTCAATAATCCAAATTTTTAAGTACTTCTATCTTTTTCATAACTCCATGTAGGTTTTGGATAATTTAGTTTATAATTAACAAATTTCTCTGGTACATCTCCCCTCTTTTCCGTAATCATCCACTTTATATCTAATTTTCTTAGTTGTTGTTGAGTCAATTAAAGAAAATTGAGAGATATATTTGACAAATTTATTCAGCAGATGTTAGATTATTCAAAAATTATAGATATGACGAGGACCAAAATAAAATGCATAAATTGATTAAAGATATTTATGCAAGTACGGATAGCATGGGTTTTGACAAGTGAGATTCAAGCCGTATATTTCATAGTGTTTATTAGTCTAGTCTATGCAAAAATATTGTATCATCGTAGGAAACTCTTTATCATTTAGGCCAAGAACTATGGTCATGCCCCTATACTTTGTTTATTTTATATATAACCTTATTGACCCATTGATAATTAATTTTTTGACATCAACGGATCCGTGACTAATATTTCTGTTGCGACTATGCTCACGTGAACAGTACGTTTGGATTATTTTTAACAAAAAGTAAAGTATAATTGCTGTAAAATTATTAGTGATGAGGCTAGTTAATCTTATCGAATCGATTGATGCTCTATCTCGAAAATAATCCGGCCGACAGTTTAAAATACTTTTCCTGTATCTTTAATAGAATATGGAAAATAATTCGCTGGAACGGTCGACGTAATTAATGTTAAAACCAATTGATCAAGGATTTGGCGTGATGAAACAATTGTTACGGATCTTATACATAAAACCCTGAAAGTTTAGGGATTATCATGATGTGATTGGTTTTCCTCTATTTTTTTATTATATGACTTTTTTTTTTTAATATGAAGTAAATGCATTTTTTCATAAAATTTTTCAAACTTGTCCCTTTTTTTTTTTTTTCAACTATGTGAGAGATTTAACGCTAATGCTAACAAACCTATATTAAGCTATGATAATTAAGAGGAAAATATATTTTGGCATGAAAAGTTAATTTTAGGAGAGAGACATAGGGGTAAAGTTTAAGAACTTATAAAATACTTTATTAGTCTCGGTGAATAACCTGGAACGATATATGAATTTGCTCCCATCATTTCATTGAATATTCATCTCATGCACAATTGGCATCCCCTAGCAAGCATCCTAGCTTAAGGAATAGGTAAAATGATCTTTCCAATCCTTATTCTATCAACCAACAATCTCTTCAATTTGTGTCATTTCAAAGTTGTCTTTTTAATCTATGTTCTATGCTAACACACATGTAATATGATCGTAATTGGCCTTTTTACGCTCTAGATGAGTTAAAGTTGAAGAATAAAAAAAGTAAATTATCGTCCAATTAAATATAGTTTAGTATATAATATGAACTAGAAGGAGAATTCTAACCTAAAAAACAATTGGTTGATAGAATATAATAGGGAGGAAAAAAGGTTATATTACGCATTCCTTAGGCTAGGATGCTTGGTGGGGATGACAAGTGGGCATCAGATGAATATACCAATTTTATGGCATGCTTAAATTGTGAATGTGGGGTAGACTTCCAAATGTCTAGGGATGCTAGATTTTGTTGGGATGTAATTTCTCTTTATCTAGATATTATAAAAATTAAAAAAAAGGACTAGTAAAATGGCTTATTGTACGTTTGGACTTCGGATTTCTTTAGGTAACATTAAACATAAAAAAATGATGGGATGACAGTTAAACCTTTGGTTTGGTGCTCAACACCTCGATCTTTGACCTAATTTTGATCCCCATGTTCCTTAGCTGAAGGCACCAAGAGATTTGTCGTCATCAAGTTATCCTAATTAAACAAATGCTTTTTTTTTTTTTGTCAGATGCAACATGAAACCACTCTACCTCATAACTTATTATATGATATCTTTAACTAAAAATGTGTTTAAGATGATTTAAATTTATTAATAAACACAAAAATCAAGCCATGTGCCTGCTCTGTTTTTCTTATTTTACATACCGCATGCCAAATTCACTCCACTCTCATATATATGGACAAAGACAGTAAATATCTATGTATGTGTTGATGAAATTTTCCTAAGTTACAACGTCAATGGCTTCTTGGGCAGCTGAATAGTCAACAGTGTTTGGGTCGGATGATTTTTTAGCCTTTGTACTTGCCTTTCCGTTTGATGTAGCTGGCTTAGATGCGAGTGCCACTTTCATCTCTGATTTGCTGACTTGCCTGCTATGGCATTTCTTTTGGTTATTTGGCTGTGCTTGTATTCGAATCTCCCATGGTCGAGCGGCAATCCAACGTTCCTTCCAGCTCCATCCCCAGTTCTCTTTGCCAATACTGTAATAAGCCTGCCCTAGATATTGGGTCGGGTTGGCTCGCCACTGCAACAATATATCAAATTGCTTAATGCTTACGTAATACGTAACCAGAATGGTGGTGAAATATAAAAATTTGGCTTCTATACTCGGTTAAATTTGATATTTTAATCACCGTGCTTCAATTTTTGGTACGTCTATGACCAATCAAGAGCGGTGGATGTACCAAAAGACATGCATTGTTTGTCACACAATCAAGAGACATACTTTACGTGACATAAAAAATTAAAGAGTTTTGAGTTGTCCCAAAAATATGAAAAATCGTTCCCTATTATGGTTTTTATTCAAGTCGACCTGATGAGTGAAAGCATAAGCCATAGCTCGCTCGCGCTTAACTGCTGCTTCCTCTCGTTGTTGGATTCTAGAAAGGATATCTTCCATGGTTTCTGAGCCGCCACACCAATCCACCTGCAAAACAAATGTTTGTTTTACAACAATATTACTAATTTGTACGTTAAATTTAATCAATATTGATCCCAAATGGTTAAAATTAACAAAATTGAGCCAACAAAGCGTAATAATTGGGAGTAGTGATTTACAACCTTTCAAGCTTAGGCCTACCACGTGCAACATAGCAGTCATGCTCTAAAAAAAAAAAGGAGGGGGGGGTGGGGGGGGGTGGGGGTTTAAATATGCTGAGACAGCAAAGGTTTTTGGCAATGAAATTGCAGCCAAGCCAACTACCATCTTTCAATTCAATTTGAAAACCCCACAAAAATTTATTCGAAGGCAACAATGGTGAATTGAATAAAAAGCATTGGCAGTTAACTGTAAGACAATTTCCCTCTTGTATGGGGATCAATTTTTATATATGGGCCAGACTCATTCATTGTTTTTTTATATCCCAAATTTCTCTTTCTACCAACTAAAGGTATCAGCAGAAGCAATTATTTGATAGCTGCAGATTTCTCAGTCAATGTAATGATATACAACACTAGCTATATCAATGTAACTAGTAAAAAAAAAAAGACACTTTTACTTTTTCTGAAAATTCTTTCAATGAGGTCAAACTTACCCATTGAAGCTCAGAGTTTATCATGCATACTGGCATTTTGCTTTTATATGTTGGTGTCAAATTAGCGTTAGACCACTTGCATTCAATATGAAATCATGAGGTAATTAGGAACAAAACGTTTTTTTTTCCCCTCCTAATTACATGCAACTATAATTTTATAACCATATTTTTTTTTTACGGTCTAAAACTATGACAATATTTATATCTTTCGCCGCAAAATTTCTTATTGTGAGTGACATTTAAATTTTAACATCGAACCTCTAAACTTCGATTTGTGTAATTTATTTTCATTAAAATGTAGTCCTTCAATAAAATGCTAAATTTTGACAAAAATTCAAAATATAGAGAAGTTAAAGGGCTTGATATTAAAGTTTGAACAAATACAATGGCCAAAACTCTATGATATCAATTTAAAAAATTTTGGCTCCCTATTTTTTTTTTTTTATAAATCACTTATTGAGATAATTTTGTAGGGGTTAAGTCACAGTTAAAACTCCTCACCCTCTCTACAGATGTATTTGGTAAGATACGAACCTAAGTCTCTTCCCATAAACTTAACCTGTATTGCCAATTGAACTAAAACCCCGTAAGTAGCTCTCTAATACATTAAAATTGTAGTGTACAGTACACTTAAGAAGATCTTATTTTCATGGATTCACCAAACATACACCGAAAAAGATCATCATTGAAGACATAATGGAGAAAAACATTGATGTGGTTTCACTAAAAAGAAAGGGTTTGGCAGCATAATTGTACAATTTAATAAATTAAGCAATAAAAGCGCTAATGCAAAGTAGGTAAACAGTAGTAATTAATTAGTACCTCAAGTTCTTGAAGTTTGGCCTCAAGTTTTAACTGATTCTCTAATTTTCTTTGCTTAATCCGGCCTTCTGTTACCATATGGTGTCGTCTAGCTTTAATCTGAGCCTGTATGTAACTCCATGTATGGATGCAGCTTATTGCACTTGAAGCTTGTTTTTGTGTATCATTGCCTTGAATTACTACATTAAACCTCACTGCTCCTTTGAGACGCCCAACTTCTTTTCTGGCCTAATAATTCATTATAACAGATTACTTACATATGCTTATTTTTATATGATTTTGAGAGGTCTAATTAAAGTTGTGACAATTTGGACTCAACAAGATGCTATAGTTAGCTAGAGCAAGCTTTCATTACATATAAAACGACAATCAAGACACAAAAGATGCGCATCTCGAGGGGGTGCACTCCTAGCCGCCGAAATTTTTCGAGTAGCTTAATCTTACAGTGTTGTAATGCGACTGCTAGAAGTGTCGTTTGTTGCATACAACACCCCAAAAAGCTTTGGCCCTGTTCATATTCAGTAGGCCGTACCATGGAAATAATAGAATATAAAATGTTAAGGAGTTACAATGTGACAGCCAGAAGTCTTGTTTGTCAAATTGAAAACCCCTAAAAGCTTTGGCCCGTATAGGCTCGATCAATGTAAACTCACCATGTTTATAGATACATGGAAATAGTAGAATATAAAATGTTAAAGAATTATAGACGTCTCCATGTTAGGTAGTGGAGTTCATTGTGAAAAAAACATTCAGTGGGCTTTGAGAACGTTGAGTCTGGCTTCATGTGTGAGCGTATAAGTGGAGTTGAGGCCACGTAACAAAACACCAATTAGCTTGTTACGTAACAAAACACAAATTAGCTTGTTAAGGCCAAATCTACTCAACTTATATGGTATTCTTTATTTTCCTCATTTATTTCCAATGTAAGATCTCAAACACTTACCCTCAAGTGTAACTATAACTGGACCTGGACTAGTTGTCACTTGTAGCGTATCTCCTTTGAAGGCCAAAATCTCCAACAAATAGGGCCAGGCCACTAGAGTTTTCCCACTATTATTCAGACATCATGGACAAAAAGTGTGCATGATATATTGTTTGATACCTTATTTCACATATTCCAAACAATAAGTCAAGTCGGATTGCTCTTAATCAGCATAGAAACAGAAACTAGATGCATATGCTCGAGTAACATACAAAGGTCAGTAAGACAACATGTATTTGAATTGGGCTCTGAAATTAATTATTTTGATATTTGGAACACAATATCATCATTATCATCCATTAGATAAAATTAAGGGAGGCACAAACACCCCAAGGATATATTAGATAACTAGTTAATTTAATAATGCTCATATGATGCGATATAATATTACCATATATCTCCGAAACGCAGTTTGAATCCGAATTGCAGCTTGATATTCAACAGAAACATGACCATTACTCAGATGCTGTATGACTCCATTGGGGGGACTAGTTGTTGACTCTATGTGATCTGTGATGGGACTTCCCTCTTGATCATTCGATTTTTCGATAGTCGAATGTACCTGTCTCATTTTGAGTGATTCATATACATAAGAAATGAAAATATTTGTAACAAATTAATAATATATAGGATTCTACGATTATATATACCTTGACTTCCTTTGCTTTCTTTCTGAGGCTAACGATGGACCTAAACCAATCTCCTGAACCTATTTTATTTGCATTAATCAGGTTGCTGATGTTTAGTGAATTAAAATTACCAATATAAACATTACACAAGAAATGATTATCATGTTCATATGTATAAATTAACAAAAACACTCGGATCGGATTAACATGATCAAGCATTCAAATATATATATTGCAGTTTAGGCCAAGATACATATGCAAGAATTGGAAATAATTTTAAATCTTTAAACCAATTCTGAACTTGGAATCAGAATCCCTATCTAAGTGCGAGCAACGAACAAAAGAGAATCAAAAACATTAAGAACTACAAAGAACTTGGTAAGAGCTTACAAGCAGGCTTCTATCAATAATCCAGAATACATAAGATAAATCCAAAAAGCTTCCAATTAGCTACATATTGTTATAATTCACAAATTTAGAGTATAACCACATATTTTTGTTAACCATGTTTAGACCAAGGAAACATCATTAATTACCACAAATTGGTTCTACATATCTAATCCAATTGGACAGCATCAAACACAAATTTTATATATATATATATATATATAATATTGGTCAACGGAACTAATATATATTACTGCCAGAAGAACTCAATAAAGACCATACGATTTACCTGCCTGTAAAGTTAACAGTAATCAGTTCTAAATCATTACTGCTCATAGTTTCTAAAAGAACTACCATACCTCAAGCTTTAAGTAACTTTAATTATGTATAAAAAAGGATGATCAGCAAAACAATAAATATAAATCAGCAAATTCAGTATGTGATATATATAATAAATAAATTGTTGTATTCATATATATAAAAAAAAATTCTATATGAAACAGTCTTTCCTTATAAATTCACTAATTCCAGACGGGAAAATAGATGGGCATTAATTAATTAATTACCCAAATAAATAACTAAAAAAAAAAAAGGAATAGAATAATGAGAAGAAACATACCAGAGATGGAACAACAGCAACACATGTTGGTCATTTGTGAATGTGGATATTTGGAGTATAGGAAGAAAGAGGAAGAAGAAGTGTGATATAAGAAAAAGAAGAAAGATGTAAATTCACTTTCCATAACTGACAA
This sequence comes from Euphorbia tirucalli, assembly GCA_039660915.1. Classification (NCBI taxonomy): domain Eukaryota; kingdom Viridiplantae; phylum Streptophyta; class Magnoliopsida; order Malpighiales; family Euphorbiaceae; genus Euphorbia; species Euphorbia tirucalli. The sequence continues at coordinate 47,372,405 of CM077636.1, forward strand.
CTCAACTAAACAGAAGCTTCTGTTTAATCTTACGCAAGTTCAAACATCAACTACACCAATCTTTTCCCGGCCCATCCCACCAAACCTACCTTCCATTTCTATTTTCTCTTTTTCTTTTCTTTTGTAATTTTAAATTATGTCTTTCGATTTAATTTCATGCCCTTTTCTTTAATAAGTATATTCCAGTCTCAATTTTGCGCATTAAATTTCTGATTTTTCAATTTTACATGTTATACTCTCGACCATACACATTGAATTATTAATCTACTTTTTCTATGTCTAATTTGGTTTCAGGGGACCGATGACACCACTTTAACTTTCTATCTCCAAATAAGAAAAATGTTTTGTCAAAAGTATAATGTTCCATACATATGAAATCAACTATGTAACATTAATTTACTTTGAAGTTTGTAGCTAAGTTCACAGTTAATAAGGAGTCTGACGGGTGCAATTACAATCAGTGACCAACTCAATAGGAAAAATTAAAAACTAAGGAATTTAATTTACATGCTCTACTAGAAATATTAGATTTAACAGTAAAAGTTTTTACTGTAAAAAGTATAAAAATTGTTGCGATAATAAAAATTGCTGCTATAGACTTTTGGTAGTAATAAAAAAAATTGTTGCATATTGCTACGTAAATATTGTGACCATATGCATATTGCTGCCAAAAATTGTATAAAATATCCAATTTCGTTGATTTAGATTGTGCGAATTCTCCATAATCGCTAATATTAAACAACGGAAGGAAAAAAAAAATCCCTAATCACCATCTCCTCTCCCTCTTAAAAGAAAACACTTCTAAAGTTTCAATTTTTAAGGGGGAAGGAGGATATTCCTCTTTATCCCCATCTTTATTATTTCGTATTTGTTTCATTTTGAATGATTTGATTGAAAATACATCATAAAGATTGATTTATAACCTCTGGTTCACAGCATCTTTGTTTCACTATCTACTTGGTTTACATCCTTTCTGATAGAGAATAGGTATGTAATTGTAATTGTATAATTATGTAGGGGTTCTTGTGTAAAGCAAAACCCTAATGTACTTGTATATAATTCTCATATACAGATAATACAATTACGTCTTCCACACTTTACATGGTATGAGAGCCTTTTTTTCTCGGTGGCTCTCACCAGTCCCATATTGTCTAATTCAATCCCTGGTATTTCAATTATGAATACCCCACTCACTCAAGCCCTACTCACACATACCGATTCCATTGTTACTACTTCAAATCCGCAACTAATGACAAGCAACGGCTATGTGCCATTGGCTGGTGGCTCTTTCAATGCTAATTAGCAACCAATTTCTACTCCAGTGACGTATCATCCGGCTTTAGCGGTTCAAATAGCTCACAAATTAAATCCAAATAATTATCTTTTGTGGAAGTTATAGATCCTTCCAATGTTTCGTGGCTGTGGGCTCTCTCATCATGTGATTGGTAATTCTCAACCACCGATTAAATATTTACCAGATGGGTAAGATAATCCGGTTTATCTGGCTTAGGAACAGCATGATCAGCAGGTCCTTAGTTAGATCTTTACATCAGTTTTGCCTTCGATTATGCCTCAAATTGTTGGTTCAAATACCGCTCGGGAAGCAAGGAATAAATTGATAGCAACCTATGCTTCCGGTTCAAAGACTCAAATTCGCAATCTCAGGGGTCAATTGCATTCTTTATCTCAAGGTAATGATGATATTGCTGCCTATGTTCAATGTGCTAAATTTATTCCTGATCAATTAGCGGCTTTAGGATATAATGTCCTCGAGGAAGATTTAACTGATTTTTTCCTTGCTGGTCTGATTGGCGATTATCACTTATTTATCCGTGCACTTGAGACAAAATTGGAGCTTGTAGGATTTGATGATGTTTATGGAATGTTGCTAACTGAAGAATTCTATTTAAAAAAAGCAAAACAGCATCCAACTAGTGATGGAATTCCACCTACGGTTCATTATTCTGTCCGTGGGCAAACTCAGCAGTCATTTGCCACTCGTGGAAGAGGGCGTGGTGGTGGCAGAACTGGAAACCGGGGCGTGGTGGCCATTTCTAGCAGCATCAATGTTACACAGGTTCATATGGGAGTTCCAACTCTCAATTTGGTGCTGATAAAAACCATTTTGATAGAATTTGTTATAATTGACGTGGCAATGGGCATTTGGCAAATGTTTGTCTAACTCCTAAAATGAAACGCAACAATGATACACCTCACCCTAGCTCCTACATGACCATTACAAAAACAACCTCAAATTCCAACAAAGCCTGGGTTGTTGATTCGGGTGTAACTCACCATCTTACTAATGATCTTGACAATCTTGTTATTCATTTTGAATATCAAGGTCCTGAGGAAGTCCAGCTTGGTAATGGGTCTAAACTTCATATCTCTCGTCTTTGTAGTTCGAGTTTTTATTTTGATAACACGTTGCTTCGTTTTTGTAATATTCTTTATATGCCTCGTACTAATCAAAATTTGTTATCCGTTTATGCTTTAACTAATTCTAACCCTGTTTCTGTTGAATTTTTTGCAAATTATTTTGTCATAAAGGATTTGGCAACAAAGCGGGTTCTATATCAAGGCCAGAGTGATCAAGGATTATATTCGATGTGTCTTACACGTCCTGTGTCAATAAAAGCAAACTTTATTTCATTATCTACTTGACATGCTAGATTAGGTCACGCTGTCAAGCCTATTGTTTCTAAAGTTTTATAGTTTAATAAAATTTCTGCTAATTCTCGTTCAAATAATTCCTTGTGTGATGTTTGTGGTTTGAGTAAGGTTCATAAGCAACCATTTATTTCATCTTCATTTAAAGCAAAAGCTTCATTAGAACTTGTCTATTCCGATGTTTGGGGACCTACACCTATTGATTCATATGATGGCTATGCATATTTTGTCATTTTTTATGATCATTATAGTAAATATACAAGGCTATATCTTATGAAACATAAATAAGAAGTGTTGTTAATTTTTAAATCATTGAGAATTATTTTGGCACTAAACTAAAAATTTTCCACTCTGATTGGGGAGGGAGCCTTAACTAATTTTTTACGAGAGCATGGGATTACACAGTAGGTCTCTTGTCCATATACCCTAGAACAAGATGGCTGTGCTGAAAGAAAACATCGCCATATTGTTGAGACAGGTTTGGCACTTCTTACTCATGCTAAGGTTCCTCTAAAATATTGGAGTAAAGCATTTAAATGTGCTGTTCATATTATTAAACGCTTGCCAACGCAACAAGTAAATTATCAAAGCCCTTTTAATCAGTTGTTTGGCACAGAGGTTGATTATTTTTCTTTTAAAATATTTGGTTGCTTATGTTACCCATGGTTGCATCCGTACACAAAACACAAATTAGAGTCTCATTCTATTCCTTGTGTCTTTTTTGGTTATAGTAAAATTCATAAAGGTTATCAATGCTTTCATATTCCTTCGGGTCGCCTTTATATCTCACATCATGTTCTTTTTGACGAGCAGGTCTTTGTGTTTGTGTCTCAGTCTGGTGAGGTGCACACAACATCAACACCCCTGCTTATGGATCCTAGACCTACACTTTACTACCTTCCTATCACCAATCCGCCAATATTCGCACATAAAGATCCACTTTCCATTTCAAATTCCCATGCAACCTCATGCAGCTCTACATCCATAATTACATGCCATCCACCACCCAATTAATATCTCAATCACCTAATTCCAAAGATTCCTTACCTACCCATACCTTGTCCACTACCTATGACTCCAATACGCCAAATTCTTCAATTTCAAACGTTCCAATACCACCCATATCTAAAAAAATTTTGACCAGCCCATCCATTCAATTAAATTCCACCACTGAATTGCAAACATTACCAAGTACATCCATTGCTGTTGACCTTACTGCCTATGACCGATTACCAATAATGTCACAAGCACACTGTCCACCACACCCTCCACCACGACGGATGATAACTTGAATGCTCACAGGCTCTCTACCTCCCAAACCAAAGCAATTTTCCAATGTTATCAATATACCAGCGGTTGAACCAACCAGTTTTACACAGGCTAGTAAATTTTCACACTGGCGTCGAGCTATGGATTTAGAGTATAATGCATTAATTAGGAATGGCACATGGCAACTTGTACCATTAGGCTCGGGGTAAAATTTTGGTTAGTTGTCGATAGGTTTTCAAAATTAAGAGGCACCCGAATGGCTCGGTTGAAAGATACAAAGCACACCTTGTGGCTAAAGGCTATACTCAATGTCTTGTGTAAGACTATGTTGATACATATAGTCCTATGGCAAAACCTATTACCATTCGAGTTATTCTTTTAGTTTTTGTGTCCCTTAAATGGCCTTTATTTATATGGATGTGTCCAATGTCTTTTTGAATGGTAGTTTGGTGGAACGGGTTTTTATGGCTCAACCCCCTAGATTTGTGAATACTTCTTTTCCAAATCATGTCTGTTTGCTTAAGAAATCATTGTATGGGTTGAAACAGGCTCCTCGAATGTGGCACAAGTGCTTGACTGATGTTTTGTGTAAGATTGGCTTTCAGGGTTCCAAATCGGATACCTCATTGTATTTCTATACTAAAGAGAAGATCCGTTTTATTTTGCTTGATCTATGTTGATGACTTGGTGATAACTAGAAATAGTCAAAGTTGAAGGGATTCGTCACGGAAAATCAACCGATTGAAGTTGAAACTCGCAATGATTTTCTCAAATCCGTGCCCAGGAGCAATTGATATGGAAACCAAAACAACAAAAATAAAACCGAGAAAGATTAGATTCTCACCCGAAATATCTCTACAAGAGATGGCTGTAGAAATCGAAATTGGCTTCCTCCATGTTCCTGTACACGAACGGCTATCGAACTCAAACCCGTGCTAGCGATTTGATCGACCGAAAGAGAGGATTTTTGGCTGGAATTTTTCTACCCTCTTTTTCACTTTGTTGGCCTAATTATTCAAGGGGTTTTAATCCTAGATGGCAGAAAATTACCTTACTAATTTTTGGCCCAATTCCTTTTTAATTTTATATGGACTTTTTCTCTCTTTTAAGCCCAAGTCAGTATTAATTCTTTTGGTCCAATTTAATTGCAAATGTAATTTCAATCTAACATGTATGTTTATATATTATACCATATAATATATTACATTCCATTTAAATTAAAATTAATTGACCGATTAATTTAACCAAGGAATTAAATTAGACTTTCAAATTAAACACATGTAAACCTATACATGTGAAATATTTCCACCTAGGAAATAATCTCATAAATTAATTCGTTGAATTAATTATAAGAAAGCCAATACAAATGTTAATTATATTATTTTGATCAATCCAATCGATATATATAATATAATTAACAGAATCCTCTCTCTCCAGTAGCATACGGTAGATCTTTTAAGTTCAAGCTCAAACGTTCAATGTGTACAATCCTGTAGGTCCATCTTTATGTTGGTAATGGGCCTATGGCCCGTAAACTGCAGGTGGGCTTTAGCAAGCCACTGTAGCCCCTAATTAAGACGAAGATAGCAGTCTAATTGTAATCATAACCCTGTAGTTTAAACTTGTATATCCCATGTCATTGATATTGGTGTCCAACATAGAGGCATGGATGGATCACCCTCTTTTGTGTCTGGACATTTACTTGATCTTGAATGAACTGATGCTCACAAACAAGTTCCAACTTATTTGGGTGTGGCTACACTCTTATCAGTAGCACTCATTAAGCTGCTATTGATATTTTCTCAGTGGACTACTGAGTGACATTTCCTTTTGCATATCTATAGCCCTGCTATGTTTACTGACATATCCGAACGTACCTATACTTGGCACCCTGTTCCAGGCTCTTTAGGCGTACATCAAATTATGTCACTTCACATGCATCACCATGATATGGTCATGTCAAAGGATCCATACAAGTACTACACGAGAATCACTTGTGATACTATCGCATGTGGATTTCTCGTTTAGTGGATCTATCCAGTACCATGCCCCTTTGTATGTACCCATTAACTTGGTTGACATTTCATGTCTAATGGCAGGTAAGACATCACCATAGAACCAGGCTAATGATAGTCATTGGTTCCATTCATTCCCATGACAGGAATAGACTATGGATGACTTTATGGTCATGTCGTTTCCCCCTATCCAAGGTCTTACTGCCAAGTGCTTGAAACTTGTCAACATGGATATGGATATGTCTATTGGATACTCTATTTATAACATAGCATAAGATATATAATAGATAGATTAATGCCTTTATTTAATGACACAAATTGTGAAATACATAAATCTCATAACAAAGTACAAATTTATGATACAAATACAAGGACCAATGCCTCGGGACTAGGGCATATCCAACAATCTCCCAATTGCACTAGTTCCAACTAGGCATGGGCCTAATCCCTATAAATCTAGTATGACCCTTGTGCTTGGGCTGAGCCAGTGCCTTGGTCAAAGGATCTACGACATTATCCTTGGTGTCCACTCTGTGTAACGAAATGTCACCCTTTTCGGCGATTTCTTATTTGAAGTGAAACTTCCTGAGCACGTGCTTCATGTTCTTGTGTGACCGAGGCTCCTTAGCTTATGCAACAACCCTGTTGTTGTCATAGAAGATCTCAACTGGATTCAGGATAGTTGGTACTACCCCTAATTCAGTGACAAACTTCTTTATCCACACAGCTTCCTTAGCTGCATCACACACTATAATATACTCATCTTTTGTAGTAGAGTCCATGATGGTCGGTTGCTTGGAGCTCTTCCAGCTTATAGCACCACCATTTAGCAAGAATACATACCCAGACTGTGACTGGTACTTATCCTGGTCGGTCTGAAAGCTTGCATCAGTGTACCCAGTAACTAACAGCTCTTCTTGACCTTCATACACTAAGAATCTATCCTTAATATGGTTAAGGTACTTTAGGATCACTTTAATAGCCTTCCAGTGATCCTCGCCAGGATCTTGCTGGTATCAGCTCATCATACTTAGTGCAAAGGTGACATCGGGCCTCGTATATAGCATGGAGTACATGATTGATCCTATAGCTGATGCATATGGGACCAATTTCATGTTCTCCCTGTCCTGTCTTATATTAGGATAGTTCTTCTTACTAAGTTTTAGCACATGGCTCATTGGCAAGAAACCTTTCTTGGCCTGATCCATGCTGAATCTCTTCAGAATCTTGTCTATGTACATGGCTTGACTTAGGCCCAGAAGTCGATTAGGTCTATCAATGTAGATCCTAATCCCTAGGATCATCTCATCTTCACCTAAGTCCTTCATTGCGAGGCACTTACATAACCACTGCTTTACTCCCTGCAGTTGTGAGCCCGGGTTTTCCTAACCTCTGTGATGAAAATCCTATGTTAACTGTTAGATAGAAAAACATGAATCGGATTTGAAAAAGAGTGGAATGTTTCTTGGAACATCTCAAAAACTCTGAAAACCAAATAGTCCTTGATCCTAAACCCCAAGAAAGGTCCTTCGAGTGAGTAGAGAGCTTAGATGTGAGTGTGGGATTTAGGAAAATCCGTGGCAGCTCTAGTTAGAGTCGCACAGCTGTTGTTTCACAACTATAGCCGTGCGCCTGTAACACTAGAGCCACACGACTATGGAATTAAAGCCACACGACTCTAATGGGTGACCAGATTACTTCCTAAATAACCAATCTCAATCTTTGACAGCGAAGGATTTCGAAATTAGGGGGGATTTTAAGCCAGGATTCTCTGGGTTTAGAAAGGAGACATAATAGGAGATTGGAGAAGAGAGAACATAGAATAAAGAATACAGAAGAGAGAGGCAGAAAAATCATTCTAAAAGAGAGAAAAAGGGAGAAAGAGTGAAAAACTAAGAAAACTACGAGAAAAAGACACAAAAAGGGATCAAAACACTTGAGAAACACATTGAGGGTAAGTTTTTGGTCGTTTCATCATTCGTCTGAATCATTTTCGGGTTTGTTCGGATCGATTCAGGACGTGTATTCGAGGATTTCGGGATGTTCATGAGGTTCTAAGCTGATTCCGGCATCCAAATCCAATTCCAGTCGTCAAACACATTAGAACATCAAAAAGGTAAACTCTGATAGGCCTTAAACTCATAATTATTTGCTTTTTGCTATGTATTTTCTGTGTTTTGTAAAAATCAAAAAACTGTCTGTTTGATTATAGCCATGTGGTTCTAACTAGAGCCGAGCGGCTGTAATCCCTTAGAACAAAGCCGTGCGGCTGTGTATCTATAGCCGCACGGCTATGTTCTTCTGGGTAGAAACCCAAAATGTCCTAAATTGACCGAACACAGTTAGTTTCCCATTTTAGTCGTTATGTTATGAACTATTTCGGTCAACTCATATCCGTTATATTCAAAATTATGGTTTTCGGATTTCCAAGAATGTTGATGTGAGGTTTGGGTTTCGTTGATTTCGGTTTTTCAAAATCCGAGGTTATTCGATCCAAATCGGATCCATGATTCAGCTTTAGCGGACCCCCAGATTCCACAAAATCCTCAGAAATCATCAAAACGAGTTAAAACAGTGATTTACAAAAGCAAAGAAAGCTAATTTTGGGTTATAGACACTACAGTTACACAGTTGTAATGGCTATAATAGGGCGGCTCTAACTAGAGCCGTACAGCTATAGTTGCCAGATGGAGGCAGAATCTCGGGATGACTCCTACGGACGTCGTTGTGTGATGCTGTCTTCGGATTTGAACTATTTTTGATGTGTTTACTGCTTTAGACCTTAGATGGATGTTTGAGGTAGGAACTCCCCCACGAACGGAACTCTGAGTTTCGGGATAACCGACCCACTAAAAGGAAGAAATTTGCATATAATCGAGACAAATGTTTTTCCAAAAATGTTTTCAAGCACAAAACTTACAAGGCGTTTCTAAAATGATTTTCCAGGTCTCGCCTGGACTTCTCAATTACCCCCTAAACGTATGCCCTCGTTTCCTGAAATTCCCCATTCTGTCTTGCTGTGAGTCCTATGTATGTCTGTGATATAATTGTGTTAACCAGTTTGTTTTGCAGCTTTTATTTCCTTTCTTTTTTATTTTATTTTGGATGTATTTAATAGATCAACTCGTGCTCCTAGGCGATTGTACCTTTTTTAAATATTCGTGTATAGTAGGCAGTTGATTGGTGAGGATGACAGTTTTTATCTTTTTGGGTTGTAATAAGCGGCTTCTATTATTATTATTTTTTTGGGTTTGGATGTATGGTTTACTTTTCTGCTCTTTATTTATTTCTGTCATCTGAATGAGCATGGGATAACAATAAAAGATAAAATAAGTAGTGAATAAGTGAGTATAATATTGTAATATGAACTTAAAAATGAAAGCAAGCTTGAGCTTGAATAGGTAAGTTGCCCGAACCCTAAATCTCTAGATTAGGTACGGCAGTCTATGCTCGATAGGGAGCTGTACTTGAATTTCCTAGATGAGCTGATCCGAGTGGTGACTCTGTCACTGATCTAGAAATTTGGGTTTCAAGATCTTTAAACAATAAAACGGAATTTTCTAAAATGTAAAACCAGTTTTCCCAAAAACTCACATTCAAAGAAAAGATTTTCTACAGAAGAATTTCCAAACAAATCAATGGTTTTCCTAAGAAAGATCATTAAACCCGTTTTCAATTCAAACAGCCATAAAACAACATTCTGTTCTTCTTTTCCCTGTTCACTTCACCGCGTTCCACCCTAAAAAGGTCGTTTGCTCACAGTGGCTACTCTGCTGGGGATCAAATGTTTCTTAAAAAGTTTTTATAAAAAACTTAAGGAACTTAGGCAACTACTGAAATATAAACTTGCTTGAAGTCATTTTATTAGTTCATAATACCATATTTTACTCATAATTACATGGCATGACATTTTCTTCTTCTCAACCCCTCAAACTCATTTATCAGCCCTGTTTGCTTTAAAAGGTGACTTACCTCTTCTGCCAGGATTAGAGGCACCCGAAGGGGTAAACCACTCATAGCATCGCATGAACCTCTTATGTTCTATGTGGAGGAGTGTATATTCACTATGGGAACTTGTACGACCCTTGGTTTGACTTTGGCCCATATGTAATGACCTAATAACTTCCCCTTAGGATTACCAAAACATAAAACATGAAATTGGACATTGAGAGTACGTTTTTGGTATCCCCGGTTGGTACCAAAGAGACCCAACACCTAGGAAGAATGCATGCCAATCGAAAGGAGTAATAAGGTTGGAAGGGTGAGCATATTATTTTGTGTGCTAATGTTTATTCTGTGATGGTTTTATTTGACCTTTTCACGAAACATCAAGTACACATAATCATTCGTGTGCCATTCTAACCATATTTTCATGCAGCCATTTTCAAGACATGGGCATATGTATGACATTAATGATAACCACATCTTCATGTAGCTACAACATTTTATTTCTGTGCCATATACATTTGCATCTCGTGCGTTGGCATTTCCACGAAATATACACTACATCATCCTGTATGTCATGCATCCTAACCACGTTTTTGTACAGCCATTTGCATTTCGTGTGACATGAACATTCATATCATCTCATTCCATTTAATATAAGACGTTTTGAGAATGCCCATCACGATCATTTCATTTCATATCGGGTGTCCTAAAACTACCCGTATTCTGCCTGTGCACCAGATTGCACTTGGCCATTCCACTATACCACATCATTCATTACAGGACCACGATGGTCTTAAGTCAATATTCATATGGCGGGTCACACGATAACATTACATCACATGACATCATGCCCATTCATCATTAGTGTCACGTTGATGCCGGAGTCTTGCTTGTGTGTCGTGATCCACATCGGATCGTTTCAAGACATTGTTAAATCATTTGAGGTACTCCACAACTACCAAATTACTACATGCATAGGGACATTTCATGAAATCACTAAATTATACAAGGTGTTCCACGAATGCCGAACCTCTGTCCATGTCTCTATTCACACGTTACTTGTTTGTAACATCATTTCATGTTGGATGCCCTAAAAGCATTGAAACTCTATTCATGGGATAGCCCCCATATGACCATTTCATATCACTTCATTAACCTACAAAGTGTCGAAACTATGTCCGTGTTTTGGTACACATGTGACCATTTCATGACATTCACTAGGTGCCCTAAAAGCATCGAAACTCTGTCTGTGTGACAGCTCACATATGACCTTCTTACATTGTCTTTCGTATGGCATTGGGTATTCTTAGAACTTCCAAAGTAAAAAGAATGAAAACAAAAAAAAGAAAGTAATCTTCATTGCCATTTTCATCCATCTCACATCATTTAACATGATCATTTCACGACCATACCATACACATTACTTAGTGCGTCGTGTCTAGACTCACGACATCCATCCACCGTTCTAACCCTATGCTAATTGATCTTCAAAATGGTTAGTGCGCATTGAATCGGAGTCTGACCAATTAGTTCAACCAGAATCAGTCACCATGGAAGGGATTAGGGATGGTTCAGGGTCAAAATTAGAGCAGGAATTTTGGTATCAGTTACCTTCTTCGCCAGTTGACAATCAGTTTGTGTTAGAAGAAGTGAATAGAATAGAAATGGCTTAAGACACACTTGTGGAAGTGCCTGCTTTTGACATGAATGCCTTCGTGGATGCCCTATTGAACTCGGACCAGTTCAAGGCTACTTTGAGAGGGCAGATGAGAGATGTGATGCCTACTGAAGGGGATCAGATCGCTCGGGCAATCTTGGCTTCGATCGAAAATGGAAGAAATATGGTCCAAGTTACGAACGGAGTCGGAGGAGGCATTCCCGCTAGTAGTAGAGTGGTCATTCCTCATCGGGAAATTGATCGCTAGTCTAAAGAAGATGAAGCTTTGTAAGGGCGAAGGAGGCCTCAATTGAGACAGCTGGGAAAAGCATCTCAAAGAAAGGTTCTCTGATCTTGAAGCTCTACTGCCGAGGTTAAAGGAGATGGTGCATGATAACCCTGTCAAATGTGCAGACCTTACTTACCCCCGTACACTGGAGAAGGCCCACCGGAGACTCACTTGGACAGTTATGTAAGGATTATGTCCAGTATGGGAATTAGGAAAATTCACCTGCTGAACCTATTCCCGACTACTCTAAGGGATGCTGCTGCTAAGTGGTACTTAAAAATGCCGATCCACACCCGTTCCACATGGGAAGATTTGTCTGAAGCATTTGTGAAGCAGTATGCTTATCCCAAGTGGAAACTACTTTAGAGGATTTGGAAAGGATTCACCCGAATCTGAATGAATCATTTTTGTGTTACTATAAGAGATGGATGGATGTCCAAATGCTGGTAGACGAGGCTCCAAAGTTGGAATCCCTTGTTGTAAAGCTAGTTAATGGCAGCTTGCCCCTTTATAAGGAGAAAATGAAGTTGAAAAGGTTCTTCTCCTTTAATGATGTTGTTGAGTTTGCTAAGGGTATCGAAAGGTAAGAAGAGGAAGATTAGAGGAACAAACAGAGCTTGGGCACTTACCGAGGCAACTGGGGGTATTCACAAGGTTATAAGAGTAGTAGTTCCACAACTACACCTGTCGGGTCTAGTTCGAGAATGGTACAGGTACAAAAAGCAGATGTGGCTGCGGTGGCCCAAGGCAGACAATCAATAACTCCTAAAAGGCTCACTAACCCGTAGGCAGAGCCTTTGCCTCGCATCTTTGCCAAGTGTAGGAAAACTGGTTTACTTCAGAGTTTTAAGCCATATGTTCCTCTGTCCGAGTTAGAAAAAGACAACTTCTGTGCTTACCATATAACGGCAGGTCATCACACTAATAATTGCACCCGTTTGATAAGAGCCATTCAACGGCTAATTACTGATGGAAAAATTGTAGAACCTCTTTTGAAGCCTAGTGTTCAGAAGAACCCTTTGCCTAAATTTAGGGGTTAGGTTAACATGGTACAGTCAGGAATGCCAACCAATTGTGTGTTCGCTTAGATTATCAAGGATAATCCGAATGTGTAAGTGGTTATAGCCAAAGAAGATGAGAAATTAGAAGAAGCCGAAGGGCAGACAGTTGTAGTGAAGAATAGGCAGGTCCAATTGACCAGGCTGATATTGAATTGGATGATGATTATGACGATTTTGAGTTTGAAGAACCGAAGCCAGTTTACCAAGTTGAGACAAGAAGAGGAACGGTGATCACAAAGGATGGTCCCGTTATGCACATTACCAGAAGTGGTAGGGTTTATCAACCTCCTAATATGGTACCTTAAGCACCACCGAGAAGAACTAACCCACTTGTGGTGTTGACACTACTGTTCATACACCAAGAAATAAAGAAGATGAGTCATGGTTCAGCAGTTGAAGAGAACGCCAGCCCAAGCTAGTATTTGGTATCTCCTTATGGAATCCAAGAAGCACCGTGAGGTAGTAGTGAAATAGCTGATGGAGATGGAAGCCACTCCTATAATGTCCCCTGATGAAGTATGTGCTATGATAAAGGGCATTGACCTAAAAGCTAACCGAGCCCCAGAAATTAGCTTTGGAGTGTGTGACTTGCCGCCAGAGGGCGTGAACCACAATCGGGCTCTGTATTTAAAGGTTGAATCATGGACAGGGTGATACCTTATGTGATGGTCGATGATGGCTCAGCCCTGAACATTTGTCCTTTCTAAGGTTCTTCCGTGTCTGGGTATTAGCGCAGAAGCACTTTATCGGTCTAACACAATGATTAGGGCATATGATGACAGTAAAAGGACCATAATTAGGATATTTAAAGCTGAAGTGGGTGTTGGGGAGATCAAGTCCAAAGTGCTATTCACAGTTATTGACATCTCTATCACATTCTCTCTACTTCTCTGGAGACCATGGTTCTATGCCTTAGGAGGGATGCCATCAACTCTACACCAGAAGGTGAAATTCCTGATAGGAGGAAGGGTAGTAATAGTTGAAGCTGATGAGCCATCCGTTGTAGCAGCTTTGAATGATGGAGAGCAGCCAATGACTGGATTTCAAGTAGCAATGATTTCAGATAAGAGCAAGAATGAGTCGAAGTGCCTATAATGGATCCAAAAGTATTTTGCTAAGCAGAAATTTGAACTTAGTAAGGGATTAGGGGCAAAGTAGCAAGGCATCCCCAAGTTCAATATTGAGGTTGGCAAATACCGTCAACATAGGCATGGTTACCATGAGGAAAGAAACAAGCCAAATAAGAAGTATATGAACTTGGTTGACACTTTTGTCCTTGCAACTGAAGAAGTGTACAATGGAGCTCCTAAGCCAGTGATAGTTGAAGGAGGATAGCTCCCAGGTTGTAAGATCTTCTCTGATGTTGTTGACTTCGGCAAATATAGGGTCGAGCCAATTGTGAATATGCTGTGCACTGGGATTGAAGACAAAGGGAAGAAGGTTCTGAGAGATAAAAAAGATGCAGTTGGCCAGGTTAGAATTGAATTCGGGAACAAAGGTGAACCAGCTAAGAAGGTGGATCCAGAAAAAGATAGAAGTCGAAGCAGCTATTGAAGCCATCACTAAGGCACTGACTGTTCTGATGAAGGTAAATGCGGGTTCTGGAAAGAAGCAGGCATCTGTGGTGAAGACTTAAGAGGAATTGATGAATGAAGTTGTGAAAGAATTGGCCGAGCTGATGATGGTAGGAAAGGCAAAGGCAATCAAAGAAGAGCTGTCTAATGACCAGAAAGAAGCCCTTAAGGGTGATCTGGGAGACCTGTTTGAAGAGGTTGATGATGCTACGGCAGAGGAAGACCCTCCGCATGTGGAGGATAACAATTATTTTAATGTATCTATCTCTTCTATTTATGATGCAATTCAGCCTATAGGCCATTCAATTTAATGAAGTCTGATTTCGCTTACTTGTGTGATGTTTTTCTGAATGGAACTGTGCATACATACAAACATTCATTTAATGTTTTTAGCATACATGATGCATCATTGCATGAAATGAATTTAGGGACAGATGATGATCCAAAAATGGTATCCATCTCAAAAGATGTCACACCTGATGAGAGAAAAGAAATTGTAAAAGTATTGCAAACACATGAAAGCCTTCACCTGGTCCTACAATGACATGCTGGGGGTTGATGGAGAAATTCCTGAACATCGAATTCCAACGGATTCGAAGATGAAACCTATCAAACAGAAGCTCAAGAGACTTAGACTAGAATGGGCAGAGAAGGTTGAGGAAGAGGACCAATTGGGTGCAGCTCGATCGGTACATCTCTTAATGTAGAGATGGAAGATTATGGGTTCAATGCTGAACCTCTTTAAAATCCAAATTTACCAAAAAAAAAAAAGATGGCGGAGTTCATAGAAAATAAAATGTTTGCATGGTATGGAATCCCGCATCATGTCTTAAATAATAATGGAGTACAATTTCAGGGGGCAGCAGCATGGTTGTTCCAGAATAAAGGGGTTGAACATCATAAATCATTTCAGTATTGCCCATAAGCCAATGGGGCAGTAGAAGCGGCCAATAAGTCTATCAAGAGAGTTCTGTCAAAAATGGTAGTTACCTACAGAGATTAGGCCGACATGTTACCATTTGCCTTGTGGGGATACAGGATTAGCATTAGAACACTTACTAGAGAAACATCGTACTGGTTGGTCTATAGGATTGAAGTTGTCTTGCCAGTGGAAACCGAGGTTAGGTCATTAAGGATTGTTGTGGAAGCACAGTTGCCAAAATCAGAATGGGTTCTATCGAGATAGAACAGTTAGCCTTAATCGATGAGAAGCGTCTCCAGGCATTAGATCACCTACAGATGTATCAGTAGCGAATGGCCAGGGCTTATAACAGTAAAGTCCATCGTCGAAAACACCCACTCAAAGTCGGGGATTTGGTGCTTAAACAAATGAAACAGACCAATACGGATGTACGGGGGAAGCTCAAGCCTAACTGGGAAGGTCCATATGTGGTCAAGAAGGTGCTTTCAAAGGGTGATATGAAGATCATGGATATGGACAGAAACAAATTCGTTAACCCCATCAATCAGAACAAGCTCCGGTGATACTACGTGTGAAAAAAAAAGAAAAAAAAAATAAAATACCGATAGATTGAAAACTTGAGAAGGCGATTTATGCAAAAATTAGGATATGAACAAAGTCTGTTGAGTCGAAAACCCAAAAGGGCGGTTCAGGCAAAAGTTAAGGCAGTCCGATAGGCCAAAAACCCAAAAAGGTGGTATATGCAAAAATAAGGACACAAAACAAAAAAAAGTCACATAATAGTAGGTTCAGGCAATCTTAGCTCCGTGCAAACCCAGGCACTTCAAGTTCAGCGCCTCTCGTTCACGGCCAATGTACCAAAACAAAATGTGCAAAGATGAGCCTACATACAGGCTAAATTGTCAAAGAAGGAAAAGAAAAGGTGTAGGACTGTGCCCTGTCACCCTTATCATCCACCTGGTTCTCATCCTCGATGTTCTCATAATAAGCAAGTCGCTCCTCCTATGGTTCCATGCGCATCTGGAAAGCCTGGTTTATGACCTCGGTCCATAACTTGGCCAACTCTTGACGCTGAATGCCAAATATGGACTATACCAAGACAACAGCCAAAACATCATGTCACATACATGCATACACTTGAAATATACACACAAACATGCATACATGCATCAACACTAATGTGAGCGGACGACCTTTTAAAAACAGGGAAAAATGATGATTATTATAGATTATTTTGGAAAACGGGTTTTGTTTATCTTAAATTAGAAAATTGTAGATTTAATTTGGAAATTCTTTTATAGAAAACATTTTCCCGTTTTTAACTTAAAGACCTCGAAAATTAAATCCAAGATCAGTGACAGAGTCGCCACCCGGATCAGCTCATCCAGGAATTCCGGTATAGCTCCCTACCGAGGACAGGCTGCTGTATCTAATCCAGAGATTTGGGGTTCGGCAAATAACTTACTTAACCTCAAGCTTGTTTTCACTTTACAGTTTATATTACCATATTTAATTTGCTTTATTATCTTTTCCTAATCCCTTGGTTTATTTTAATTATCCGATGCTAAAACAAAATGCAGAAAATTAATTGGGAGAAATAAAATCATACATTCAAAATATACAAAAGAATAATAGAGGCTGATTATACAACCCAATTGAATAAAAATGGAAAATTCATAACCTCACTTTTACAATCGCCTAATATACACGAAGATCTAAAAAATTACGATCGCCTAAAATACACGATTAATTCTATTAATTACATTAAAAGTAAAAATAAAGAAATTAAAGCTGCAAAACAAATGGTTAGCACAGTTTATAGTACACCACAAATTGGACTCAAATAGGACAGAATTGGGGATTTTAGAGATCGGGGGCATGCATCTGGGAGGATAACAGGGTTGGCTCAGCCAGCCGGCCCAATTAGACCTGGAAAATATTTTGAAACGTCCATGTATTTTGGTTTTGTGAGAAAATAATTTTGAAAACAGTTTTTCCGGTTTACGTGCATTTTTACATGCGAGGTGGGTCGGTTTTCGGGGGAATCGGGTCTTTGTCGTTGTATTGTTCTAAATACAAATGCACTGAAAATTAAATCAAAGGTCTTGAATGCACACAACAAAATTCATTTTGATGATTTTCTGATTTTCTGAATTTTTATGGATTTTTAGAAATTTTTGGGGGTTATTCTGGAAATTCTGCTTTTGGACAAGCACTACAGTCGTGCGACTGTAACTAAAGTCGTACGACTGTAACTAAAGTCGTGCGATTGTAATCAATCCAACCTCAGAATTTCGCCAAAATTATTCAAAATAAAATTGAAAGAAATCAGCTGGAAACCAAGAACACTCGTACGACTGTAATTACAGTCGTACGATTGTTCATCAACTCAAGAACAGTCGCACGACTGTTCTTGATTTCTAGAAACAGAAAACACAAGAGTTGAGTAAAAATGCACAAAAACACACCAATTCACCCAGAAAGCATGAAAAATAAAGGGAATAAAGAGTGTTCGCCTTTTAGGCGCTTATCCAACGTAGGAATGACCCCTGGCGTCGCTCCAATCCACTTAAATTTGCTCTTTTTCCCCTTGAGTCAAGGTTGAGAGGTTTGGTCCGAAATCTCCAAATGTTAGGGATTCTGATGATTTTTTTAGTCCGAGATTGATTGAATTTGGAGTGTTAAGTTGTTAATCTATTGATGTCTAACAGATGTTAAACTTAAACACTCAAGAATTATAAAGAAAAAGAAGAGAAAAAGAAGTTTTGTGTTTGTGTGGTTTTTTCTCTTTTTTTCTTCCCTTTTTCCCAATTCTCTCTCTCTCTAAGACCAGAAATTCTGCCACCACCACTACTTCCGCTATCTCCTTGGACGGTTCACCTTGCAGAACATTAGATTCAATAGCTGCCTTTTCTATCACCACTGGGGCCACTGGTTCCTCCTGGCTTTTCTCAATATCAATAACATCAGCAAAAATCTAAAAGCCAGGATATTCAACATTTCCAACCCTTATTGGTTCAGCCTGGCCTTTGTATAGCCCTTTTCCCGCTTTCAGGAATGGCTTCATCATAACCTTGCCATGCTTGCCCTTTCTCGGGTTTTGCTACTCAAATGTCTCCTCTGTATAGCCAAGGCTAAACTGTTTTGGTTTCCCCGAGTCAATATTGAATTCAGGTACTCCTTGCAAATTGATTCCAAGTCCCATGCTCGGGACAAAGTTCTGTTTGTGTAAGTAGCGGGACTGCCATTCCGGCATATAATTTTCATAGATCACCATAGGAGCATCTGTAGCTTCCTCTTCCCCGATCATGGAGACTTGGAACCCACCAAAAGGGACAACGCCTTCATTCACAGCAGCAATCACCGATTGGGCATCCGCCTCAACAGTCACAATCTCGCCAACTTAATTTTCTGATGCAATGTGGAAGGGACACCTCCTAGAGGATGGAACCATGGCCTTCCTAGCAGTAAGGAAAAGGTGATCGGGATATCTATCACCGTGAAAACGACCATGGACTTGACTGGTCCAACCTCTACTTCAGTTTCAAAAGTCCCTATCATTGTTCTCTTGGAGTCATCGTATGCTCGGATTACTGTTGAGGACTTTTTCAGGAAATCTTCATTCAAGCCCAAACATGGCAGCACCTTCAGTGGACATATATTCAGAGCCGAGCCATCATCCACCATCACACACGGTATCACCTTATCCATCATATGGCCCTGATGTAAAGGGCCTTATTATGAGCCTTTCCTTCACCCGGCAGATCTTTCTCAGAAAAAATAATGTCAGGAGTCCCAGAATGGACTTTGTCTAGCAGACAACACATGGCCTCTGGAGATGAAATAGGAGAGACTTCAATCTCAGACAACTTCTTCACTAAAGCCGCTCTATTCTTTAGAGGTCAAAACCAGATGCCACAGGCTGGCTTGTGCAGGAGTCTTCTTCAACTGGGAAATAACCAAGTCTTTTTTCTCAACCCCTTCCGGTGCTGATGTACTACCCGACCCAGTCATGGGGGCTTTGTCCTTCACTTGATCTACCGGCTGGTACACCCTGCCGCTCTGGGTCACATTCTGGATCTCCTGAACTTTCAACTTCTCAATGGCTGGAGTCTTAACCATCTCCTCTCTGCCAAAATCTTCATACTCGTCTTCGGAATCAAGGTCATTCAAGTTTATCGGCTTGATCTCTTTCTGTTCTGCCTTTTTTTCACATTCTGTCCCCACTTCAGCTTCCTCCACTGCTACAGCCGGAATGCACCATGTTGACCCGCTTCTCAAATGCTGGTAGCGGGTTGGTCTTCGTGCTAGGCTTAGCTGGTTCTTGCAGTTTCCCTTCATCTATCAGCTTCTGAATAGCATCCCTCAACTTGTAGCAATTGTTAGTCCGGTGGCCAGCAACAACATGATACGTGCAGAAATTATCTTTATCTGCCTCAGAAGGTTTTTCAAAGGCCTTAAGGACTATAGCAACCCACCATTTCTGCACTTACGAAATATCTTTACCAATGGGAGAGTCCAAGGCGATATGCCCTGAACTCCCGGATTCCTACTCTGATTGTTCTGTTGCTGGGTCACTGTAGCAACTTCTACTTGCTTTACCTCTGAGGTCTGCCCCCCTTTGCCACTAGAACTTGAACTTGAACCGCCACCAGACCCGGCTGCAGTCGTTGACCTGTACCCAAAACTATAACCTGAACTTCTTCCACCCTTATGACTTGATGCCTTCTCTTCTTCGTCCCGCTCAATTTTCATTGCCACACTGTAAACTTCACTAAGCTTATTGAATGGGTGGAATTTCATATTGTTTTTGAAGATGTCCTTACTACCATCAATCAACTTTTATATCAGTTCATCTTCATCTGGGCGGTTTTTCAGAAGGATCATCTTTGTCATCCACAGCTGGTAATACTCATCAAAAGGCTCATTGGGTTTTTGCTTAATCCTTTCTAAGTCATACAGCTTCACCAGAATCTTGGGGTTGAAGCTGTAATACTTGATAAAGGTTGCTGACAGAACCTCCCAATCTGACTGCTCTTCTTTTGATAACGAGTTGTACCATCCCAAAGCTCCTCCCTCCAAGGTAGTCGGGAAGAGATTAATCACTTGTTGCTTAGTGGCGCCTGCCGTCAGCATGACTCGGGCATACAGGTTCACATGGGCCTCTGGCGACCCCATTATCTTGTAAGAAGGCACCGTTCGCATTTGGAATCCGATGGGAAAAGTCTCTATGCCCCTGCTGATCATGGAATCAATCGTAACTCCTTTCTTAGACTCTGCACTGACACTGGCCCCTTTCTTCAACTGAGCCACTGCCTCCTCCAACTCAGAGCATTTCGCTTTCATCTTTCTTTCCATAACTGCTTCTATTTCTTGTAGCTTCTCGGGACTGGCTAAGGTATCACCACCCTGTTGGGATGATTCAGCCTCCTTCTCTTTCACAGCTCCACTACCACCGGTTTCTCCAGCCTCTCTCACTACTGCCCGCACTTCCTCCTTCAGCATATCCCGAAAGTCTGACGATCTTAGAAAATCCTTCAAAACATCAGCAAGGCCTGATATTGGATTAGCCATCTCTACTTCTTCCCCAGAATCAGAATCACTTTCTGTCTCAACTGCTCTCCACCCCCCAACAGCCCTCAAAGCCTGAGATCTTGTCCAAGGTCGCTCCAACTTATTCTGCTAGGCATCATACGGGAAGTATTAGGAACATGCATGAATGGCATGGTCATATGAAGAGTAAGGCATTAAAAGTGCTTGTAATGAATGGATGGAGTGAGGTTATGAATGAAATGATGGTATGGATGATTTTCTTTTATTCTTTTTTCTTCTTTTTGGGACATTCCAAGAACACCCAATGATATGCAAAAATGTCACGTGTGGACCGCCACACGGATAGAGGTTCGGTGCCTTTCGGGCACCTAATGATTTTTGTGATATGGTCGCACATGTGCCGACACACGGACAGAGTTTCGACGCTTTTAAGGTCTATGAGATGACATGAAATGGTCACATGGGACTGTCCCTTGGACAGAGTTCTGATGCTTTTGAGCGTATGATACGAAATGATGTTATAAGAAAGTCACGTGTAATGGAGACACGGACAGAGGCTAGGCGTTCGGGGAACACCTTCTATGATTTGGGATGTTATAAAATGCCCCTACATTTGTACTAACCCGGCACTCGAGGAGCGCCTTGAATGGTGTAATAATGTCATGAAGTAACCTGATGTGGATCACGATGTCATATGATGTTTATGATAAATGAGCATGGTGTCATGAAATGCGTCGTGTGGATTGTCACACGGCAATATACCTAGGACCATTGTGGTCTCTTTTGAATGAAATGATTTGGTGAAATGGCCGAATGCAATCCGACGCATTGGAAAAACACAGGTATTTTGGGATGCCCAATATATGATGGAATGATATGATCGTGGTGGGCGTCCTTGGAATGCCCCTAATTTAATTTAAGTGATGTGTCATGAATGCTTATGACACACAAAATTCAAATGGTTGCACAAAAATGTGGTTAGAATTCATGACACGCATAATGATGCTAAGTATGTTTTATGAAAATGCTAACACACTAGTATAATGTTATGGCTGCAAAAATAATGGTTAGTATGAATGGCAAGCAGATGAATAATGTTTTCACACGAAAATAAGAAAATGCAAATGGCTGCATAAAAATGTGGGTTGGTATGGCACACGAAAGCTATGCATGTTTGATGCTTCGTGAAAAGTCAAAATGGAAAACAACACAGAACAAACGTTAGCACACGTAAAAATATGCACTCCCTTCCGACCTTATTTCTCCTTTCGATTGGTCTTGCATTCTTCCTAGGTGTTGGATCTCTTTGGCATCAATGAGGGATACCAAAGGCGCACACTCAATGTTCATTTTGAATTTAAGTTTCGGTAATCTTAGGGGAAGTTGCTAGGCCATTACATGTGGGCCAAAGTCAAAACTAAGGGTCGTACATGTTCCCACAGCGAGTATACACTTCCCCACCGTAGAACACGATGTAAGGTCATGCGGGGCTATGAGTGGTTTACCCCGTCGGGTGTCTCCAATCCTGGCGGAAGAGGTAGTCCACCTTCTTAGGTAAACCGGGGTTAATAAGTGTGTTGGAGGGATTGAGAAGAAGAAAATGCCATGACATGCAATGTGCAAATAAATATGGTAATATGAACTAATGAAGTGACTGCAAGCGAGGTTTTATTTCGGTAGTTGCCTAAGTTCCCTAAGTTTTATGAAAACTTATAGAAACTAAATCCCCAGCAGAGTCGCCACTATAAGCGGACGACCTTCTAAAAACGGGACGCGGCGGAGCGGACCGGGGAAAATGATGATTATTATAGATTATTTTGGAAAACAGGTTTTGTTTATCTTAAATTAGAAAATTGTAGATTTAATTTGGAAATTCTTTTGTAAAAAACATTTTCCCGTTTTTAACTTAAAGACCTCAAAACTTAAACCCCGAGATCAGTGACATAGTCGCCACCCCGGATCAGCTCATCCGGGAATTCCAGTACAGCTTCCTACCGAGGACAGGCTGTTGTACCTAATCCAGAGATTTAAGGTTCCGGCAAATAACTTACTTAATCTCTAGCTTGTTTTCACTTTACAGTTTATATTACCATATTTAATTTGCTTTATTATCTTTTCCTAATCCCAATTGGTTTATTTTAATTATCCGATGCTAAAACAAAATGCAGGAAATTAATTACGAGAAATAAAATCATACATTCAAAATATACAAAAGAATAATAGAGGCCGATTATACAACCCAATTGAATAAAAATGGAAAACTCTCAACCTCACTTTTACAATCGCCTAATATACACAAACATCTAAAAAATTACAATCGCTTAAAATACACGATTAATTCTATTAATTACATTAAAAGCAAAAATAAAGAAATTAAAGCTGCAAAACAAATGGTTAGCACAGTTTACAGTACACCACAAATTGGACTCAAATAGGATAGAATTGGGGATTTTAGAGATCGGGGGTATGCATCTAGGAGGATAACAGGGTCGGCTCGGCCAGCCAGCCTGATTAGACCTGGAAAACATTTTGAAAGTCCATGTATTTTGGTTTTGTGAGAAAATAATTTTGAAAACAATTTTTCCGGTTTACATGCATTTTTACATGTGAGGTGGGTCGGTTTTCGAGAGAATCGGGTCTTTGTCGTTGTATTGTTCTAAATGCAAATGCACTGAAAATTAAATCTAAGGTCGTGAATGCACACAACAAAATTCATTTTGATAATTTTCTGATTTTCTGAATTTTTATGGATTTTTAGAAATTTTTGGGGATTATTCTGGAAATTCTGCTTTTGGACAAGCACGACGGTCGTGCGACTGTAACTAAAGTCGTACGACTGTAATTATAGTCGTGCGACTGTAATCAATCCAACTTCAGAATTTCGCCAAAATTATTCAAAATAAAACTGAAAGAAATCAGCTGGAAACCAAGAACACTCGTACGACTGTAATTAATTCATCAACTCAAGAACAGTCGCACGATTGTTCTTGATTTCCAGAAACAGAAAACGCAAGAATTGAGTAAAAATGCACAAAAACACACCAATTCACCCAGAAAGCATGAAAAATAAAGGGAATAAAGAGTGTTCACCTCTTAGGCACTTATCCAACGTAGGAATGACCCCTGGCGTCGCTCCAATCCACTTAAATTTGCTCTTTTTCCCCTTGAGTCAAGGTCGAGAGGTTTGGTCCGAAATCTTCAAATTTTAGGGATTCTGATGATTTTTTTAATCCGAGATTGATTGAATTTAGAGTGTTAAGTTGTTAATATATTGATGTCTAACAGATTTTAAACTTAAACACTCAAGAATTATAAAGAAAAAGAAGAGACAAAGAAGTTTTGTGTTTGTGTGGTTCTTTCTCTCTTTTTCTTCCCTTTTTCCCAATTCTCTCTTTCTCTAAGACCAGAAATTCTAAGTGTCAGAAGTCTTCCCCTTTTCTTCTCTTTCTTCTCCTATTTTCTGCCTTTGCTTCATAAAAAACCGGGCATTAATTGCCCATCTTTTCCCCTCTCTTTTCTTATGTCATGGGCATGGTCTTCCGCACCTGCTCCGACGTTACAGTAGTACGACTGTAATTTAATTATAGTCGCATGACTGTAATGACAGTCGCATGACTGTATGTTACAATCGTGTGACACGCGTGATTTTTTTTTTAGGATGAAACATTCCGGTGCTTACAACTAATTTAAGTACAGGCACTTACTGTCATCATCGGGTTGGTCCGAATCGTGAACTCTCTGAAAGCAGAAATAGCCCGACACTGGGGAATCCCCCGTGCTATAACTTGCGAATAGGAGCCGCATGGTTCTAACTCTCAGGTATGAAGATTTTCTCAATTTTCAGAGTTTTCATTTATGCCGACATAATCCCGACAAGGTTACTCTTTGCTTTTTACAGGTATTCAGGGGCAAAACAATTAAGCCGTATTTATTCTTGATCGAAGGGGCAAAAATTTTTGTTTCCAAAATTATCGATCAAGGAATAAATATGCACTCTTGACACAACTCCAAAACCAATGGCCCTTAGGCCAACTTCAAAATCAACGCCCCTTGGTCGACTTTAAAACCAAAGCTGCTAGAGCTAACTTCAAAATTATTGATCCACCGAGAGCCAACTTCAAACCAAAGCTCCTAGAGCCAACTTCAAAATTATTGCTCCACCGAGAGCCAACTTCAAACCAAAGCTCCTAGGGCCAACTCAAAATTATTGCTCCACCGAGAGCCAACTTCAAACTGAAGTTCCTAGAGCCAACTTCAAAATTATTGCTCCACCGAGAGCCAACTTCAAACCAAAGCTCCCAGAGCCAACTTTAAAATTATTGCTCCACCGAGAGCCAACTTTAAACCAAAGCTCCTAGAGAGCTAACTTCAAACCAAAGCTCCTAGAACTAACTTCAAAATTATTGCTCCACGCAGAGCCAATTTCAAACCAAATCTCTTAGAGCCAACTTCAAAATTATTGCTCCACCGAGAGCCAACTTTAAACCATAGCTTCTAGAGCCAACTTCAAACCAAAGCTTCTAGAGCCAACTTCAAAATTATTGCTCCACTAAGAGCCCATTTCAAAATTATTACTCCACCAAAAGTTGACATAAATTCAGAATCATTGATCCACAAAGAGCTGAGGTAGGTCTCTAATTAGATGTTGCGCCTGATTTCCAAGACAAACAAAGATGTCAGGTATGTTTCGTTTTTCTTTTCTCACCGTGCTCCCTATCACGAGACCAAACTCGATCTGGGCATGACGGCTGGACCATGTATCGACTTTGATCTCGCAAGGGGCTGCCTGTGAGCACTGGTTTTCCCGACCTTTGTGATAAAAATCCTATGTTACCTATTAGACAGACGAATGTGGATCGGATTTGAAAATGAGCGGAATGTTGCTTGGAACATCTCAAACACTCCAAACCGAATAGTCATCGATCTGAAACCCCAAGAAAGGTCCTTCGAATGATTAGAGAGTTTAGACGTGAGTGTAGGATTTAGGAAAATCCATGGTAGGTCTGGTCAAAGTTGCACGGCTGTAGTTTCACAACTACAACTATGTGGCTGTAACACCAAAGCCACACAGCTATAGAATTATAGCCGTACGACTCTAATGGGCAACCAGATTACTTCCTAAATAACCAATCTCAATCTTTGACAGCGAAGGATTCTAAAATTAGGGGGGATTTTAAGCTAGGATTCTCTAGGTTTAGAAAGGAGACAAATAGGAGAGGGGAGAAGAGAGAACACAGAACTGAGAATAGGGCAGAAAAATCATTCTAAAAGAGAGAAAAAGGGAGAAAGAGTGAAAAACTAAGAAAATTAAGAGAAAAAGATAGAAAAAGGGATCAAAACACTTGGGAAACACATTGAGGGTATGTTTCTGGTCGTTTCATCATTTGTTTGAATCGTTTTTGGATTTGTTTGGATCGATTCAGGATGTTGTGAGTGGACAACGTTTTCGACGGAACACGGACTCCCTTTCGGAAGGGGCGCCTCAATTTCGGGCAGACCCCTCCCTCGCGTGGGGTTTTTAGAATTAAAATTCATTATTAGAAAATTATATTATTTTATAAAAGAACCGAGACCTAAGTCTCAATGAATATTGTAGGAGTCGCCACCCGGCTCAGCTCAACCGAGAAATTTATAATGTAGCTGAACCGGGCGAACGGTCGCTACACTATCCAGAGATCTAGGTCCGGACAAGTCCCTTATTTAGTGTCTAATTAAAATAAATATGGCCAATGTTCATAGACGGTATTTCATAATTCTAAAGTCAATTTTATTAAAATAATTCATACAGTGCGCATACACAGAAAATAAGAATAAAAGTAAAGTAGTAAATATTTAAGTGGCTTACAACCCAGTCGAATTAAAAATAAAAACTCTCAACCTCACTTTACATCCGCCTAAAATACACGATTTATCTAGAAATTTACAATCGCCTAGATACATGAATAATTCTATTAAATACATCAAAAATAAAAAAAGCTGCAAAACAGAGGGTTAACACAGTTTATGGAACACCACAAATAGGACTCAAATAGGACAGAATTGGAAAATTAGAATTCGGGAGCATGCAATTAGGGGGATAACCGGGTCGGCTCAGCTAGCCGGCCCAATTAAACCTGGAAAACATTTTGAAACGTCCCTGTATTTTTTGTTTTTGTGAGAAAATCATTTTGAAAACAATTTATTTCCTGGTTTAATTTCATTTTAGCATGTGAGGTGGGTCGGTTTTCGGGAGAATCGGGTCTCCGTCGTTGTATTGTTCTAAATGCAATTATACTAAAAATTAAATCTAAGGTCGTGAATGCACACAACAAAATTCTTTTTCGGTGATTTTCTGAATTTCTGAATTTTTAGGGATTTTTAGAAATTTTTAGAGATTATTCTGGAAATTCTGATTCTAGATGAGCATTACAGTCGTGCGACTGTAACTACGGTCGTACGACTGTAAATACAGTCGTGCGACTGTAAATAATCCAAACTCAGAATCTCACCAAAATCATTTGAAATAAAACTGAAAGAAAACAACTGGAAACCAAGAACACATGTATGACTATATTTATAGTGGTATGACTGTTCAATCAATTCAAGAACAATCGCACGACTGTTCTTGATTTCCAAAAACAGAAAACGCAGGAAAGAAACTACAATGCATAAAAACACACCAATTCACCCAGAAAGCATGAAAAATAGAGGGAATGAAGAGTATTCACCTTTTTGGCCCTTATCCACCATAGGATTGATCCCTGGCATCGCACCAATCCACTCAAATTTGCACTTTTTCCTCTTGAGTCAAGGTTGTGAAGTTATGTCCAAATTCTCCAAAATGCTTGGGATTCTTAGAGTTTCTAGTCCGAAATGTAATTTGTTTATGGTGTTAGATTATTAACCTATTGATTTCTAATAGATTTTTAATCCAAAACCTTAAGATTTGCTAAGAAAAAAAGAAGAAAAGGGGTGCTTGGAGTTGTATGTTTCTCTCTTCTTTCCTTTTTCTCCCAAATCTCTTTAAATTCTCTCTCTCTACTAGACCAG
Organism: Euphorbia tirucalli; assembly: GCA_039660915.1. Classification (NCBI taxonomy): domain Eukaryota; kingdom Viridiplantae; phylum Streptophyta; class Magnoliopsida; order Malpighiales; family Euphorbiaceae; genus Euphorbia; species Euphorbia tirucalli. Next base: position 47,400,392 of record CM077636.1, read on the forward strand.
AAATTCAAGTGTCCAATCCCTTTTTTTCTCTCCCCTCTCTCCTCTCTTATTTTCTACCTTTCTTCGCCAAAAACCGGGCATTAATTGCCCATCTTTTCCCTCTCCTTTTCTAATGTCATAGGTATGGTGTTCTGCACCTGCTCCGATCATATAGTCGTACGACTGTAATGATAGTCGCATGACTGTAAGTTACAGTCTTGTGACACCAGCGATTTTTTTTAGGGAGTAAAATTCCAGCGCTTACAGATGTGTATTCGAGGATTTCGGGACGTTCATGAGGTTCTAAGCGGAATCCTGAAATCCAAATCCAATTCCGGTCGTTAAACACACTGGAACATCAAAAAGGTAAACTCTGAGAGGTCTTAAACTCATAACTATTTGCTTTTTGCTGTGTATTTTTGTGTTTTGTGAAAAATCCAGAAACTGTTTGATTACAGTCATAAGGCTCTAACTAAAGCCGAGCGGCTATAATCCCTTAGAACGGAGCCACGTGGCTGTATCACTATAGCCGCACGGCTATGTTCTTCTGGGAAGAGACCCAAAACGCCCTAAATCGACCAAATACAGTCAGTTTCCCATTTTGATCATTCTGCGATGAACTATTTCGGTCAAATCACATCCGTTATGTTCAAAATTATGGTTTTTGGATTTCCAATGACATTGATGTGAGGTTTGGGCTTTTTTGATTTCGATTTTTAGAATCTGGGGTTGTTCAATCTAAATTGGATCTACGGTTCAGCTTTAGCGAACTCCCAGATTCCACAAAATCCTTCGAAATCATTGAAACAAGTTGAAACAGTATTTACAAAAGCAAAGAAAAACAGTTTCGGGTTTTGGATAATACAGGCACACGGCTCTAACTAGAGTCGTACGGCTATAGTTCCCAGATGGAGGCAGAATCTTAGGATGACTCCCACGGACGTCGTCACGTGATGCTATCTTCAGAATTAAGCTATTTTTGATGTATTTACTGCTTTGGACCTTAGATGGATGTTTGAGATAGGAAACCCCCACAAACAGAACCCCGGGTTCCAGGATAACCGACTCACTAAAAGGAAGTAATTTGCCTGTAATAGAGCCAAATGGTTTTTCAAAAATGTTTTCAAGCACAAAAACCTACAGGGCATTTCTAAAAAGGTTTTTCAGGTCTAATTGAGTAAGTCGCCCGGACTTCTCGGTTATCCCCTAAGTGCATACTCCCATTTCCTGAAATCCCCCATTATGTCCTGTTATGAGTCCTATATGCGTTTGTGATATAGTTATGCTAACCCATCTGTTTTGCAGCTTTTATTTCTTTTTATTTCATTTTTGATGTATTTAATAAATCAAATCGTGTATCCTAGGCGATTGTAACTTTTCATAGATTTTCATGTATCTAGGCAGTTGTAAGGTGAGGATGAGAGTTTTTATCTTTTTGGATTGTAATAAGTGGCCTCTATTATTTTTGTTTGGTTTGGATACATGGTTTACTTTTCTACACTTCAATTTTATGCTATTTATTTTTGTCATCTGAATGAGCATGGGTTAATCAATAACAAAAGATAAAATGGGTAGAGAATAAGTGAGCATAATATTGTAATATGAACTTAAAAACAAAAGCAAGCTTAAGGTTGAATAGGTAAATTACCCAAACCCTAAATATCTGGATTAGGTACGGCAGTCTACACTCGGTAGGGAGCGGTACCAGAATTTCCCGGATAAGCTGATCCAGGTAGTGACTCTGTCACTGATCCCAAAATTTAGGTTTTGAGATCTTCAAGTAATAAAACGGGATTTTCTAAAATGTAAAAAACAGCTTTTCCCAAAAATTCACATTTAAAGAAAAGGTTTTCTATAAAAGGATTTCCAAACAAATCAATGATTTTCTTAAGCAAGGTCATTAAACCCGTTTTCAATTAAAACAACCATAAAACAACATTCTGTTCTTTTTTCCCTGGTTCGCTTCGCCGCGTTCCACTCTGAAAAGGTCGTCCACTCACAGTCCCATAAAATCCATAGAAATCATCAAAACGAGTTAAAACAGTGATTTACAAAGCAAAGAAAACTAATTTCGGGTTCTGCACACTACAGCTGCATGGCTGTAGTGGCTATAGTCACGCGGCTCTAACCAGAGCCACACGACTATAGTTGCTAGATGGAGGCAGAATCTCGGGATGACTCCCACAAACATTGTCATGTGATGTTGTTTTCGTATTTGAACTGTTTTTCATGTGATTACTGCTTTGGACCTCAGATGGATGTTTCAAGTAGGAACTCCCCCATGAACGGAACTCCGAGTTCCAAGATAACCGACCCACTGAAAGGAAGGAATTTACATGTAATCAAGCCAAATGGTTTCCCAAAAATGTTTTCAAGCACAAAACTTACAGGGCGTTTCTAAAACGATTTTGTAGGTCTAATCGAGTAAGTCGCTCGGACTTCTCGGTTACCCCCTAAACGCAAGCCCCCATTTCCTGAAATTCCCCATTCTACCCTTTTGTGAGTCCTATGTGTGTCTGTGATATAATTGTGCTAACCAGTTTGTTTTGCAGCTTTTATTTCATTTATTTTTTATTTTATTTTGGATGTATTTAATAGATCAACTCATGTATCCTAGGTGATTGTACCTTTTTTAGATATTCGTGTATATTAGGTGGTTGTATTGGTGAGGATGAGAGTTTTTATCTTTTTGGATTGTAATAAGTGGCCTCTATTATTTTTGTTTGGTTTGGATTTATGGTTTACTTTTCTACACTTTATTTATTTTTGTCATCTGAATGAGCATGGGCTAACAATAAAAGATAAAATAGGTAGAGAATAAGAGAGTATGATATTGTAATATGAACTTAAAAATGAAAGCAAGCTTGAGGTTGAATAAGTAAGTTGCCCAAACCCTGAATTTATGGATTAGGTACGGCAGTCTAGGCTCGGTAGGGAGTTGTACCAGAATTTCCTGGATGAGCTGATCCGGGTGGCGACTCTATCACTGATCCCGAAATTTAGGTTTCGAGATCTTTAAACAATAACACTAGATTTTCTAAAATGTAAAACTAGTTTTCCCAAAAACTCACATTCAAAGAAAATGTTTTCTACAAAAGGATTTCCAAATAAATAAATGGTTTTCCTAAGCAACATCATTAAACCCATTTTCAATTTGAAAAACCACAAAACAACATTTTGTTCTTCTTTCCCCTATTCACTTCGCCACGTTCCACTCTAAAAAGGTCGTCTGCTCATAGCAGTGTTGGTAATTTGCTTCCAATTAGAAGGATGTCATCCACATATAATACCAGGAAAGTGACAATGCTCCCACTAATCTTCTTATACATACAAGCTCATTTTGATTCTGTATGAAGTCGTATTCCTTTATGGCTTCATTGAATTTAAGATTTCAACTTTGGGATGCTTACTTCAATCCATAAATGGACCTTTGAAGCTTGGATACCCTTCCAGGATGTTTTGGATTGACAGAACCCTCAGGTTATGTCATGTACACATCCTCAAGTAGCTTTCCGTTAAGGAAAGCGGATTTGACATCCATCTGCCAAACCTCATAGTCGTACCAAGAGGTTATGGCTAGTAGGATCCTTATGGATTTGAGCATAGCGACTAGTGAGAAAGTCCCATTATAGTTGATTCTATGGACTTGTCTGAAACCTTTCGCAACCAGCTGCCCCTTGAAGGTATTGTCGGCTTTCAACTTGTAGCACCACTTATAACCTATCACCTTAGCACCCGGAGGTGGATCAACGAGGTTCCAAACCTGATTATCATACATAGATTGCATTTCCACCTCCATGGCTTTACGCCAGTTGGCAGACTGTGGGCTAGCAATAGCCTCTTGGTAGGTCTTGGCCTCTTCCTCATCGAAGACGAGAACACTGTGTTCATCAGTAATGAGAAACCCGTATCTCTTAGTTCACAACAATCCCTACCAGACCTTCTAGGTCCTGGTGTGACCTGGGTTGGTGCTTCCTCCTGTGGAAGCTCCACCCTGGTCTCCGAGTTATCCTCTTCAGGAGTTTATGAGCTTTGAACTTCCTTGAGTTCAACATTGCTCCTACTGTCTTTCTTAGAAATGAAATCCTTTTCAAGAAAGACCCCTTTTCATGCCACGAACACCTTGTTCTCGAGTGGGGTTGTAGAAGTAATACCCTTTGGTTTCCCTAGGGTAGCCCACAAACAAGTATTTATTCGTTTTAGGTTCTAGTTTGCCCCCAGTCAATTTCTTGACATGTGCATCACAACCCCAAATCCTCAGGAAAGACACATTGGGCACCCTGCCTGTCCATATTTCATATCGGGTCTTTTCCACAACCTTAGTCGAAATGTTGTTCAAAATGAGAGTTACTGTCTCGAGAGCGTATACCCAGAAACTTATTGGGAGAGAGGCATGACTCATCATTGAGCGAAATGTGTCCAACAAGGTCCTATTCCTCTGTTCAGGAACCTTATTCCATTGTGGTGTTCTTGGAGGAGTGAGCTGTGGAATACTTCATGTTCTCTCAAGTATGAGTCGAACTCTAGGCTCATTTACTCACCTCCTCGGTTTGAGCGAAGGGCTTTGATATTTCTGCCTAGTTGGTTATGTGCTTCGTTCCTAAATTTCTTGAACCTATCAAGGGTCTCGAACTTATGTTTCGTCAGACAGACATAACCATATCTGCTGAAATCATCCGTGAAGGTGATGAAGTACAGATGTCCACCTCTAGTAGCTGCGTTCATGGGCCAACATACATCTAAATGTATTAGGTCCAACAAGCCAGTAGGCCTTTCAGCTTTCTTGCTAAAAGGAACTTTAATAATTTTACCTCGTAAACAAGACTTGTATATATCATGTGACTCCATGTTAAATGATCCTAGGATTCTAACTTTGTGAAGCCTAGCTACGTGTTTCTCTTTTATGTGGCCTAAACGACAATGCCAAAGGTAAACTGGATTACGTTTGTTAGGCTTAACCCTTTTAGTATTTATATTACAGACATGATTAGTTTTATTTAAATCCAGGATATATAGGCTATTATTTAAAAGAGCTTCTTCATAAAATAATCCCTCTCTAGACCAATTCTATCATTCCCAATAGTAAAATTAAGTCTAGAAATATCCAAAACTGAAATAGAAATAATATTCCTACACATAGCAGGTACAAAATAACAGTGTTCCAGTATCAAAACTGATCCACTAGGCATCAATAGATCGTACTCGCAGATCTCTATGGCAGCTACCCTTGCTCCATTTCCGACCCGTAAGTCCACCTCTCCAGATCCCTGTGATCTCCTATTTCTAAGTCCCTACATATTACAACAAATGTGAGAACCACATCTAGTATCCAATACCCAAGATGTAGAAACAATGAGGTTTATGTCTATGACATATATACCTGACGAAGACACACCCTGGCTCTTCCTTTGCTCTCCCAATAGCTGGGGACACGATCTCTTCCAATGTCTGCCCTGCTTGCATTGGAAGCAAACATCCCCAGGATTGGCCTTGGGCTTGGCCTTTGCGTTATTGGCCTTGGCTTTCTTATCCTTTGCCTTAGCTTTTGCCTTGGCCTTGCCCTTAGCCAGGGAAGGATTCCCCTTGTTGACTAGCAGTATCGGCGGAGTCTTCTTGATCAACTGCTCAGTGAGCTTGAGCATCCCATGCAGCGCACTAATAGTATAGTCCATCGCTTGCATGTTATAGTTCAGGATGAACTGATCATAAGAATCGAGCAAGAAAGCCAAGATCGTGTCAACCCCCAGCTCCTGTGAGATGGAGGATTTGAGGCGGGCTAAAGTATCCAAATAGCCCTTCATCTTGAGCACACGTTTTTGCTCACAGATATCCCAGCCCCCATCTTACAGGAGTGGAATGCCTTATTGGTCAAGTACCTTTACTTGCAAGTTTGCTCTTGAAACATCTCGTTAAGAGTTATTATCATAATAAATGCCTGATGGTCCATGAACTGCTTTTGCAGCTCAGGACCATACACGCCAACATCAGGCATTTCACGTCATGGTTATCCTTAACGTTCACTTCGTATTCTCCAGCTGTGAAGTTGATGGATTACTCTCAGTTGTTGCCACCGGTACAGGCCTTTCTAGCACATACTCCTTAGACTATTATCTTAGAACTATTCTCAAGTTCCTAGACCAGTCCAAGAAGTTAGGCCCGGAGAGCTTGTCCCTTTCTAGGATAGATCACAGTGATAGTGTGTTATTCATTGCCATTTGATTACTACATAGAAAAATTAATAAAGGTCTTACTTTGTTTTTCCCATATTTAATTAATAACGAATCATGTTATTAATTAAGTCAAGTTGTTAGGCTAATGGGCCGAGAACCATATTTCATCAAGATATAGCCAGACGAGGGCCTAGAAAAACTATACCCTAATTATTTACGTAGGAACGTCGTGCAATCACAACCTAGGGACTCTTGGTTTGATGGGCTTCTTGGCACTTACTCATCTGCGCTTAGGGCCAGGAGAATCCTACTACCCATGCTAAGTCCAAACCTCCATCCAAGTGTCAGAGTAACCAATACTCCAATCCAATACAAAATGATGATACTCTAGTGTATCCTGGAAGGGCATGGTCTACAACTGGTCTATCCCTACTTAGAGTAGGTTTTGAATGAGGGAATCACTTTTAAGTGACTAAGTAATTTCCTTTTGGTTATTAGATTCATTTTAATAACGGCTTATATGCATAGGCAGGTGAGAATGAGATTGGATCATACATTCATACCTGTAAATAAATAAAGAATAATTAAATAAATAATGGTATGCTATGGGCCGATATTACAATCTAATATAATTCTAGTAAACCTATACTAGAAAAACACCAGGTGGGCCTCCTTCCTTCCTTCTAGGCTCGCATCTTCAATGGGCTTCTTCTTTACATCATTTTATAATAAGTAAATAAAATAAAATTACATGAAAAAGAAAAACGACATGCAAGCCGTAATTACCCAAAAAGAAAATACAACTCATCTTGAAATAAGGCCCAACAGCATCCATACACACATTTAATCACACAAGTACGTTATCCAGTACATCAATTTATAAACATGTAAAATGCATGAAATTAATCCCATTTTAATTATGTCCTCAGCCATTATTTTGAAATCGCCAATTTGGTCCATCATATTTCTAACCCTTAATGGGCTTTGGGCCTCCAGCCCAGGCAGAACACTGCTCCCTCTGGAATTGGGAAACCATGAATCCAAATCAACCGCCCAGGTAATCGTGCCAAGAAAACCCGAACCAATTTCAATTACACCATATTAATTTGCAAAATTAATATCTCATGAATAAAATTAAAATTTCATTCAAGAAACCATGCATATTTAAATTACAAAATTTAAACACATAAAATTTTAAAGCCTATTAAAATTTTAAAACTGGGCCCAGGTCAAAAAACCCGCCAAATCCAAAACAGGGCTCGGCTCGCTGCTGCTAAGGGCAACAACAGGCAGTGGCTGCTGCCAATGTTTTCGCCGCTATGGCGCCACCGGCAGCCTCATATCTGGGAAAACAGCCTGTGATTTTTAATAAAAAAAATTGCAGTAATAAAATTAAATCACCAAGATTCAATCACACAACAGAAAATTAAATCAAATATAACCAATATACAAATTAATTTTCTAATTGCAAAATCCAATGGGGAAAATCACAAAACCCCAAAAACCAAGAATCCCAATATCAAAAATGTCAATTTTAAATACAAGGGATTCAATCCTGTTAATGATTTTCACGGATCAAAAGCCCACTCTGATACCACTAAAGGGATTTGTCATGGAAAATCAACCGATTGAAGCGAAAACTCATGATGATTTTCTCAAATCCCTGCCCAGGAGCAATTGATATGGAAACCAAAATAACAAAAATAAAACTGAGAAAGATTAGATTCTCACCCAGAATATCTCTACAAGAGATGGCTGCAGAAATCAAAATCGACTTCCTCTACGTTCCCTTACACGAACGGCTATTGAACTCAAACCCGTGCTAGTGATTTGATCAACTGAAAGAGAGGATTTTTGGCTAGAATTTTTCTGCCCTCTTTTTCTCTCTGTTGGCTGAATTATTCAAGGGGTTTTAACCCTAGATGGCCGAAAATTACCTTGCTAATTTTCAGCCTAATTCCTTTTTAATTTTTTGCGGGCTTTTTCTCTCCTTTAAGCCCAAGTTTGTATTAATTCTTTCGGTCCAATTTAATTGCAAATGTAATTTCAATCTAACATGTATGTTTGTATATTATACCGTATAATATATTACATTCCATTTAAATTAAAATTAATTTAAACCAATGAATTAAATTGGACTTTCATAAAATTAAACACATGTAAACCTATACATGTCAAATATTTCCATCTAGGAAATAATCTCATAAATTAATTCATTATATTAATTATAAGCAAGCCAATACAAATGTTAATTATATTATTTTGATCAATCCAATCGATCTATATAATATAATTAACAGAATCCTTTCTCTCCAGTGTGTATACTCCAAGCATACGATAGATCTTTTGAGTTCAAGCTCAGATGTTTAATGTGTATGATCCTGTGGGCCCGTCTTTATGTTGCCAATGGACCTATAGCCCACGGACTGCAGGCAGGCTCTAGCAGCCACTGCAACCCCTAATTAAGACAGAGATAGGAATCCAACTGTAATCGTAACCCTGTAGTTTAAACTCATAGATCCAATGTCATTGTGTCCAACACAGAGGCATGGATTGGTCACCCTCTTTTATGTCTGGACATTTAATTGATCCCGAATGAACTGATGCTCATAAACAAGTTTTAACTTGTTTGGGTGTGGCCACACTCTTATCAGTTGCACTTATCAAGTGGCCGGTGATAGCTTCTCAGTGGGCTATTGAGTGACATTTCCTTCTGCATATCCATTGCCCTGCCATGTTTACTGACATACCCGAACATACCTATACTTGGCACCCGATTACAGGCCCTTTAGGTGTACACCAAAGTATGTTACTTCACTTCACATACAACACCATGATATGGTCAGGTCAAAGGATCCATACAAGTACTACACGAGAATCACTTGTGATACTGTACCATGTGGATTTCTCGTTTAGTGGATCTATCCAGTACCATGCCCCTTTACATATACCCATTAACTTAGTTGACATTCCATGTCTAACGGCCGGTAAGACTGCCATATAACCAGGCTAATGATAGTCTTTGGTTTTATTCATTCCCATGACTGGAACAGACTACAGATGACTTTATGGTCATGTTGTTTCCCCTATCCATGCTCTCACTGCCAAATGCATGACACTTTGCAACATGGATGTGGATATGTCCATTGGATACTCTATTTATAACATAGCATAAGATATATAATAAATAGATTAATGCCTTTATTTAATGACACAAATTGTATAATACATAAATCTCATAACAAAGTACAAATATATGATACAAATACAAGGACCAATGCCTCGGGACTAGGGCATATCCAACAAGAGTATGTTGGACTGAATCATATCTCTTCTATAGTCCCATTTTGCTATTCAGAATTTGGGATCTTTGAAGTACTTTCTTGGCATAGAAGCTCATTGGTTGCCTTCTGGTTTGTTGTTAATTCAAACCAAATATATTGAGGATTTACAGCGACAAACACCTATGCATACTTGCAGTTCTGTCTGTACACCAGCTTGTACTTCAGAAAAAATGCATCTTAAGTTGGGTGAACTGTTGTCAGATCTCGGTTAGTATAGAAGTGTTGTTGGTTCCTTACAATACTTAGCATTGACACGCCCGGACATTTCTTATGCTGTATTCAATATTTGCATTCTTCTGCATATGCACACTGGACAGCAGTTAAACGGATCTTGAGGTATTTGAGGGGTACCTCTACTTCGGGTATTCTTCTTCATGTTGAGCCGTCCTTATTTTTGCAAGGATATTTCGATGCCAATTGGGCCAGTTGTTTAGATACTCAGAAATCCACATCAGGGTTCATTATTTATCTTGGTCAAAATCTTGTTTCTTGGGGTTCCCGGAAGTAGAAAGTAGTTGCTCGTTCATCCACTGAAGCTGGGTATCATTCTCTTGCTTTGGTCTCCTCTGAAGTTCAGTGGATTTGTATTCTTCTTCATGAGATAAGATTTCGAATACCTATGCCACCAAGGGTTTGGTGTGACAATTTAAGTGCAACATATCTCACAGCCAATCCAATTTTTCACACTCGAAGTAAGTATTTAGAAGTTGATTTCTTTTTTGTATGAGATCAAGTTGCCAGAAAACAATCTCAAGTTCGATATGTGACTTCTCAAGACCAGTTAGCTGATGGTCTCAGTAAGCCATTGTGTAAGCTTCGTTTCATTCATATGTGTGGCAAGTTGAACTTAGTTTCACGCCCTGTTCAACTTGAGGGGGAGTGATAGAGTATAGGTATATAGTTGTAATTGTGTAATTATGTAGGGGTTATTGTGTAAAGCTAAACCCTAATGTATTTGTATATAAGTCTCATATACATATAATACAATTACGTCTTCCACACTTTACACTTTCAAGTTTAGTACAATGAGCGGAAGCATTTCTTTCTATGAAAGACCTTCGATCATGGTCAATATATTTTATTAAAACGATCTTTTTATATATATTTACTCAAAAAGATTATAGCGTTGCAGATTCTATTGCAATTGTTATCCTGCAATGGTGGAAAGATTGACAATGGGCTGGATTTTCTTCAAATTACATTTTAGATTCTTAGTTTTTATTTTCTATTTCTATCCTTTGTGGTCTTTTTTTCTGATTTGTGGAATTTGTTATCTAGCTCTAGTCTGGATCATGACGGGGATATTTTCCTTTTTTTCTTGATTATTATTTCCCTTATTGAAATAATATATATTTTATCATAAAAAAAAGATTGTTCTAGTTCTCCAGCAATGGGTCGACGAAGTAACGTCGAAGCTCAAAGAGTAACGCTGGAGAAAATTGGAAGGAAGATTGTCAAACTGGATTTATAGTTTCTCCACTGCCATCGGATTTGGTTTCTCTGTCGCCATCGAATCTTGTTGGAATTGAAATTGGGTCTTAATTTGGAGAATAATTTTGAGATTCATAGTAAAATTGGGGTGAAGAGAAGGAGAAGAGATAATTGAAGAGAGAAACAGAGAAAAATTTGATGAGAGGGAGATGTGAATTTTTTTTTTAATTTTTTAACATGCGGGTTGTTAATCGGAGAAGAGGTTTAATGTAACAAAATTTTTACGACAGTTTTTCACATTAGGTGGGACCTGAAGAATTAGGTTGGAAAATAGTCAAATGCTGAAGTGGCATGAATTACCTGTAGTAGTAGGTCATATTTATCATAGTGGGAGGTCATTGACGAGTTCATGTATGAGCGTATGACAAATTGAAGTTTATGTACCATACTTTCAGAATAGGTAGAGTTGGTGTATCATGTATAAAATAAATCATTTGTTTCACTTACAAAGTAGAATGTAAACCTTGCTACTGTACAGTGGCGATGCCAGGATTACTACGCTGGGGGGGGGGGACGCAGAATTTTATTCAAAAAATTTCTGACCGGTCAACAAAAATTTTCGGCCGATGAACAAAAATTTCAGATCAGCCGACAAACCTGAATTAATTTAATTCAATTCAATAAGAACACAATTAAAGTAATCCAAACAACAACTTCATTTAAAATATAAGTCTAATCTAACACAATCAAATTAATCCAAACAACTCAATACAAATAACATACCAATAGGGTTTTCATTACTAGTTGATGATGGTTCGGGATTTGATAAAGGATTCCGCTTTGTTCTAGTAACAAACTTATCCATATTTCCAATTCCTATAAATAAAAACACAAATACTATAATCAATTAATCAATTCATAACTAAATTTAAACATACTTATCAATTCAAACCCAAAAATAACAATACACAATCAATTCAATTCAAACTCACATTCAAACCTAATTTATCAATTCAAATCTAAAAGTAACAACATAATTTACACAATCAATTTATTAATTTATCAATTAAAGCCTCAGTTTATTAATTTTCAATTGATCAATTCAAACCTAATTTATCAAGTAACAACACAATTTACACAATCAATTTGTCAATTTATCAATTAATGCCTTAATTTCCCAATTCAAACCTAATTTACACAAATATTTTTCATTAAAACCTAATTGAAAAAAACCTAAATAAATTACAAACCTAACATTTAAATCTAAAACTAACCGGAATAAGAAGCAAAGAGGAGAAGAGGACATACAGCGTTGAGTCAGCTGCGGCACACAGCGGCACAGGAGGGCAGGCGAGCGAGAAAGCAAAGAGGAGAGGAGGAGAGGAGAGGAGACAGGTGAGGGATGAAGTCTGTACTCTGTCTTTTATTTTGTTTTCCCAAATGCCAAATTTGCCACGTTTTGCCCTAGCAAATTCAAAAAATGAAAATAAAAACGGGCCAGGGCAAAACGACTTCATTTGGCCCTGGTCTTTTTTTATTTTTATTTTTATCTTTTAAAAAAAAATAAAAACCCTGATACAGGGTCGCCCCTGTATCAGGGAACAGCAGAGGCACTGCCCCTGCTCTTGGGGGGGTAGCCGCTTGAAAGCCCCCTACTTAGGGGCTTTTCCGATGGCTGGCAGATCAGCTGCCCCCCCGTGACCCTCCTCAGCCCTGCCCCTGCTACTGTACGCATGCTAAAGGCACCATCACTAGCAACAGAAAAATCCTAGTTTTAAAGCATGGGGAATTTGATAAGATTGTTTGTTTGAGTTTAAGCAATAAGTTAGAGCTTCAGGAGATTTCTGATACTCTTTATTCTCGTACTTCTTTTGATTAAAAGATTAACACAAATGGAGAAGAAAAAGTCTGAAAAGCCATAATGACTAATTGGGTCTATGTTTTAAATTCGAATTCCTATTTTGCTTCAAATTAGGGGTGAGTAAAACATGGTTCGGTTCAAAAATCAAACCAAACCAAACTGAATAAAAAACCAAAGTAGAAGAAAAATAAAAACCAAAGCCAAACCAAAGTTCATATGGTTCGAGTAAAACCAAACCGAATCAGTTTGGTTTCGGTTTGGTTCAGTTAAAATCTGAATCAACAAAAATTTTAATTTTTTAATTTTTATTATCATTATTTTTTATCAATTACATGTAAAGTATTTCTTAAAAAGGATTTATATTACATATGTATTACTGAAGTATCATAATACAAACTATATAATAATATAAATATATAATATGCCAAATAATATATATATATATATATTGTACTTTCGATTTGGTCCGGTTCTGTTTCGGTTTTTTCAATAAAAACAAAAAACCGAACCAAAAACTAAATTGCTATATTTTATAAAATCGAAACCAAACTAAATAGAGTTTGGTTCGGCTTGGTTTTTCAGTCTTCTTTAATTTGGTTTTGGTTCGCTGTTTAGTTTTGCTCACCCCTACTTCAAATTGCAACTATATATTTCAAGCTAATGAATTGAATAGCAATGGGAAAATTATTTGTTCCTATTTTTATTACTTGCTTTTTTACATTGAAGGTGTAAGGGATCCAATCTCCACTTCCTCTTTAAGCCGATTTTTATCATTTTCATTAACAACAATTAAGGATGACAAAAAAAATTAATTAGCTTTATCAAACCTGTAAAAAATGGATCATAGAGTTTTACAAAAAAACTTGCATTATCATGGGCTATGTTGTGCTTGATAAAGGGAAAATATTTTAATATTTTACCACCAAAAAAATCTAATTTGAATTAAATATAAGCTGTTTTTTGCTCAAATTTACTTTAATTAGGAGTAATTATGGCTTATTGTTTGCTTTTCCCTATTTTTAGGTTTTTCTGGAAATTTTGGGAGTGATTTGCTCAAATTTGGTTACCCAAGACACATGGAGCAACAGAGCATTCTAGTCAAAATTGACGCAGAAGCTACTTTTACCAGAAATGGAATAGAACAGCTAGCTATTTCTAGAAAGTTTCTCTTTTGAAGCAAAGTCGCTTAAATCTTATTGGCTGAAGCTGGAGTTAGATTAAAAAGTCCCTTTTTAGCCTTTTTCTGTAATTTTGAACTCTTAGATCTAGTGTCCTTACTCGTTTATGGCTTAGATTTATTCTTGTTTAATTGTCCTAGTTTGCTTTGGAGCTGTATAAATGCTCCCCTCTTCTTGATTTATTGAGTGGCTAGTCTTGGATATCTTTTTCTCTCTATTTTACTTTGTTTACAGTAGCATTTAGTGTAATCCTTCTTTAATGCCTTCCATGGTAGTTCTTGTTCTGACCATGGAGGAGTAGTCTATTGGTGTAAACCAGTAGTGGTTGGAATTATGTAAGTATTTTCATGTTAATCTAAGTGTGTTTCAGTTTAAGCATGTATATTTACCTTGTCGTTTGTCTTGTTAGGTGAGTTTGATCAACTCATGCGCAATATGTTGAGTATAACATTTATTTACTTTGCATTTGGACAATACAATGTTAGATGCATATATTGACTTAGCAATGGCTATGTTGCATGTGATTGATGTTCATGTTGGGAATGCCTACGTTGATGCTTTAAACTAACTATAATAACTTTAGTAAAAGATATATTCTTTTGCATGTTAGACTGAAATTACTTAGATTGCATAACTGTACAAGTTGTTTCCATACCCTGTTGTTGCTTACTCCGTCTTTTATCATTGTTAATTCAGATTTGTATTCAAGTTGACTTCTTTTCATGATATTTAGTAGATCTAGTTAATTTTAGTAGACTTTAAAATTAAAACACAAACTTTACAAAATTACCATCTTTATGCCACAAGCTGTTTCAGTTTAAGAACCATTTTTATTTTACTTGTACTAAGATCCAGATCCCTATGGGAATGATATTCGAACTTATTTGAAGAGGAAGCTACGAAGGAGTCTATAACATATAAAAAAAGCATTTCTAAGCAAGACGTGAGAAAGGTCGATATTGAGAGGGAATATTAAAAAAAGAGACACCATCGACTTAATATTCTAGACTAATCTAGGCTAAAATAATATCAAGATATTTTTAGGCGATCTAGAAAAATGTAAAAAATATCACAATGTAAATTTGTGGCTATTGTTTGTTGAGTCGCGGACTTAATTTAGTATAAATAGGTAGAGAGTTGTGAGCAAATTGTAAGTAGCAATTAGCGAGAGTGTTGTAGTGGTGAGCAACGTGAGTTGAGATGAGTGTGCAGCAAATTAGAATAATGGTCAGTGAGTGAAAAATCAATTAAGCATTGTGAATGTTTAGTTTAATTACGATAAAAATAATTTAGTTCAAGTTAATCCCTCCGCTATATTTTACATTTCAATAATTACAGAAACCGCATCCTTGGACAAGGAAGAAGCATATGATGGATTCCGAATAGATTCAATTGCACATTTGAAATCACAGGCCACAGTAATATCAACACCTTCAAATTTTGATTTAAGCTCAGCCACTTCCGGATTAAGGCAGGAACCAAGAGGAAAAGGCCCACCCAACATCACATCTCCCCTAGCAGTACAAACAGTTCCATCCTCGTTGAATCAGGCATCAGATTATCACTCTACTTCTTAATTACCTAGCGTATACTTATAAGGAATTATCATTATAGAATCCACCCCCAGCAAAATTCGCATCTGAAATCACAGCGCCGCATCTCGTCTCCGGCAATGTCGCAGAAATTAAAACACTGCTCCACTCCAAAAATGAATTCTTCAAACCTTGTAGTCACACTTTCGGTTTCCAGTTCCACCAATCGTCGATCGTAGATCAATTGTTACTGTCTAATGAAGCTTTCTTTAACTCTGATCAGCCGTTCACTTTTCTTGCATCACTCTTTTCAACTTGAATTTCGCACGGACTCTGAGTTTCTGCTTTTAATAACGCCAATCCAAAACCGGCGATCTTCACCGAGAAAGAAAAATCGAGCAAGATAGTACTAGGCTGCAAGTTGCTTTCAAGTTTCAAGCAAGAATTCTTACAGTTTTATGAAGAGGGAGAATCTGGCAAAATGAGCATAGAAAAGAGAGAATCTCGAATTGGAATCCAATTTTAAAAAGAGGTATTTTTTATAAAACGGGCCACCTGAGTGGACTTGCCTAGCCACTAATCCTGTGGTAGGTGGGCTACGATGCTATAACACTGGTTTTGTATGAATTATAATGGGAAAAAACAAAACTGGTCCCGGCGGGGCTCGAACCCGCGACCTTCGGCTCATAAGACCAACGCTCTAACCAACTGAGCTACGGGACCACGGCTGATGAGAATGGATTAACTATTTACAGACCTTTTATTTTTGGCCAGTTTTATTATGTACACATACGATTTAGCTTAAAGTTCAAAATAGTGAAATAGATCAGTATCCTTGTGTTTTTAAATACAAACCAGGGTAACAAATAATACTGTTGTACACAAGAAAATCCTTAATTAGAAAAACAAAACCCACTTACTGCCAAAAAATACAATTCAATCACTTAAACGAAGAAAAAAATTAATGAACTTTTTCCACAAATACAGAAAAAGGCCAAAAAAAAAAAAAAAAAGACGAACCTCAATTCAATCCGCGCAAAGTAAGAGGGAGTGCACACAATTTCTTTATTAAAAAAATAAAAATAAAAAGCCTGTCTATGAAAGATTTGCACATAAGAAAGGCAGTGCAACTATTATTATTATTATTTGTGATAGAGTGCAGTTAGTATTTTGAGGTACTCACTGTCCTCCACCCTTATTATAAATATGGTTTAAGATTTTAAATGCAAACCGAGACTTGGATGGCGGTTTAGTAAAAATATGAATCTTTTGATCCTTAAAAATGGTAAAATTGGAGATATTGATTTGTTTATGATGCTACTTTGTCCTGTCCGTCAATCATGATAGTGGACATGAGGAAGACGACAAAAACTGCTTCCAGCCTGCCTGTCATAAGAGCGGATGTGAGCATTATTGAAAAAAAAAAAAAAAAAAAAAAAAAAAAAACAGAAATTCATGAAAATGTTAAATCCGTTGTTAACTATAGCGGATGGGGAATTGGTTGAAAATTAAAAAAAGCGGATTAAGTTAGCCGCTGTTGTAGGGCCAATCAAATCCGTTGTTATGGGGGAGCGGATAAAACTAAGGGGGTGGTATTCGATTAAGACTTTTATAGACTTTTTTTAAGTGAATGACTTTTATAGACTTTAATGACTTTCAGTGACTTTTAATATCTTACAGAGAATTTTTAAAAGTATTGATGACTTTTTAAAAAGTTTATTTCATAGACTTTTAAAGACTTTTATAGACTTTTAAAGATTTTTAAATACTTTTATAGACTTATTAGAAAATACTAATAATCTCTATGTGTGCAATGATAATACACCTCATAAATGACTACAACAATCGCCAAACATAAAATATGAAATAGTAACATAAAAATTGAGTAGTAATATTAATTAAAAAATTGTAATTTGGCTATAAAATTTCTAATATTTATCATCATTCATATGTTCAATATTATTCCACATGTCAGTAACAATACTAGCTCTCTATTCATTAGCATAATTTATTTGTTGCTCTTGTGTTCCAACAAATTGTTTAAAATCTTCTTCTTCATTAATTGACATTGGTGTAGATGAATTAGTTTCACTATTTTGTTCAATTGGAAACTCATCTGATCGACTCTCCTTTCTAAGAAAATTATGCAATCCTGCACAAGCCAAGACTAGCTCTATTTGTGTGTCAAACTGAAATGGTGGAGCTATCTTAAAGATGATAAATCTTGATTTGACAATACCAAATAACCTCTCAACTGTATTTCTCCGAGAAGTATGACGAATATTAAATAACTCATTTGCGTGTTCATGATGTCGATCTTTGCCATTAAAATCATGTAGATGATAGCGAACACCTCAAAATGGAGCTAAAAATTGTCTTCGTGCTTGTTGCAGAACGAAAAAGGGAAGGTGATTATGGAGGTCGGAGATAGGGGTGAGCAAAACCAAACCGCGAACCAAAAACAGAACCGAACCTAGGTTGAAAAACCGAACCGTACCGTACCAAATTCTATTTGGTTTGGTTTTGGTTTTATAAATATAATAATTTGGTTTTTGGCTTTTATTGAAAAAACCGAAACTGAACCGAACCAAACCATAGTATGAAAAAATATTTTTTAAAAATATGTATCTATATATAAATAAATTTTATTTGGCATATTATACATTTGTATTATTATATAGTTTGTATTTATGAGACTTTAGTAATATACATGTAATATAAATCCTATTTAAGCAATACTTTACATGTAATTTATAAAAAATAATAGTAATAAAAATTAAAAAATTAAAATTTTTGTTGATTTGGTTTTAACCGAACCAAACCGTAACCGAACCGAACTCGGTTGGTTCGGTTTTATCCGAACCATATGAACTTTGATTTGGTTTTGGTTTCTATTTTTCTTGTACTTTGGTTTTCGATTCGGTTCGGTTTTTGAACCGAACCGTATTTTGCTCACCCCTAGTGGGAGAGGGTAATGAAAAAGGGAGGGTGATTATGCAGGTCGGAGAGGGTGGAGATCGATCGTTTCTAGATATAGAAAGGGCGGGTGATTATGGATTTCACGATAAATGATAAATAAAAAGTCTTGCGTATAGATGCAAGACTTTTTTCTAAGGATTTTGTGTTATATTTTGTATAAAAAGTCTATAAAAGTCATTCTCATCAATTGTTAATGACTTTTTGAATACAGGATGACTTTTAAAGACTCTTAAAAAGTCATAATTGAATACCTGATGACTTTTAAAGACTCTTAAAAAGTCATAATTGAATACCTGATGACTTTTAAAGACTTTTAAAAAGTCATAATTGAATACCTGATGACTTTTAAAGACTCCTAAAAAGTCTTAATTGAATACCTCTGGATTTTAAAAGTATGTAAAAGTTATTAAAAGTCTTAATCCAATACATCCCTGTAAATTGGAAAAATGGAAAACAACGTGGCAACAACATCCCTGAGAAAGCAGCATTCCAAATTAAAACAACACAAAAAGAAATCCCAAATACTTCTGTGAAATAAAATAAGGTTAATTATGTATAAATAATTTTAGATATTAAGTGAAATAATCTTAACTAATTAATAACACAAATAATTTGGAAGCACTTGCTAGAGTATTAATTCATAAATTATAAATATCATCCCTAAATTTTAATTAATAGTTTCACAAACAAATAAATTCAAATTTCATCATGAATCATTTTGGACATTTTCCTCTGCGCAGAGCTCGTATCAGTCTAACCGTCTGTGATTAGTTTTTTTGAAGTGTGGATGATGTTCCACAATGAGGCTGTGTGTTGTCTGAATAATGATAAGATGGAAAACTAGACAATCCTGAACAATGTTCTGCCGAAGATAGCCTAGTAGTAAACGTTGAGAAAATCATATTAGCAGGTGTTTGAGAGGTACCAATTTTAACTGTATGTTGTCCACTTATTACAAAAGCGTTTATCTTGCTCCGTTGATTTTGGAAAATCGACGGATGTAATTTGCTTCATGATTTGAGGAACTTGTCTGCTATTTTTAAAGCTGTCCATTTCTAGCCCTTCATCATCGTCAATCAACGGTTAGGAATGGCTTTCTTTTGTACGCTTTTATAAACTACGGCCGGAATGTTTTCAGTGAATATCTCAGGGTGATTGGACATCTCTTAGGTATCCGATAGTTAAATACAATCAGACATTTTAGTTCGCTATTATTATCAGCGACAGAACTTCCACTACCACAAACACATAAATTGGTGGGTTTTCAGCACTAGCACTAGGATGTAATTACTTTGAAATGGTACCATAAACAACTCAATATCCTCAAAATTGGGTATGAAGTTACTAGATTTAAGTTTTAGTGTTAAATTTGGGAGTAAAATTGGTGGAGGGATGGATGGCACACCAAAAAATCAGTTGCTGCTAACTGGTGAAGTTATTTTAAAAGAAAAAAAGAAAGGATTCATCACAGCTTAATTAGACGGATGAGCTGAAAGGATTAAAGACAGATTTGTGGCACTAATCCAAACTATTACCCAATATAGGGTGGAAACTGAACTAATTCTAATTTTGTGGTATTTTTGTCAAAGTCTGCATATGGGGTTGGCGGACATTATCATTTTTTCTGGTGGGCCAAGTCCGCTAGTCAAACCTATGGACCTAAGCAGGTCCGCAAAAAAAAAAAAAAGCGGACTCAAAATGTCCGCAAGTGAAGTAAGTGGACACAGCAAGTCACGATATTTATATTTACGGACAGAAAGTGTCCGCAAGTTAAAATAGTGGACTAAATGGTCCGCTTATTTAAAAAGCGGACTTCCCAAAGCTGGTCTCACCAGGTGACGTGACCAAGCATGGTCCGCATCTGACAAAAGCGGACAGAGATCCGCAACTGTCAAAAGCGGACTCTTGGTCCGCGTCTCCTGAATACGGACCTTCATAAAGTCCGCATGTGATTAAAACGGACCAAACCGTCCGCATCTGCCAAAAGTGGACATAATTGATTCTGCTACCCCCCAACCATCCGATAATTAAGAGAAAATGAATCCAACCGTCCGATGATTTCAAATTCATTTCACCTGTTTGATCTCCGTTATAAAAATTAAACATCCTTTTTCTTTTGTTTTTCACACTCAACTTTCTCTTTCGTCCTACTTCTCAAGTTAAATTCTGCCTTCTTCTTCTTCTTCAGCTCTTTCAGTTTAAAAGTTTCGTTATTATTTAATAAGTGATTACAAACTCTAATTTAATTTTTTTATATTTGTAATTGATTAATTAATTGTTTTTAATACTTTTAATTAACTTTTTATAATTTTTTCTTAGGATTGTCATCATCAAATTGGAAACAAAAATCTTATCACTACAACCACCAAACAATAGTTATTTTGTATTAAACAGAAAAAAAGGTAAAATTAAAATTTCTTTAAAAATATTTAATTTGTGGAATAATATATATATATATATATATATATATATATATATGAGAATTATGAAAACATGGAATATGTATATAATATTTGTGTATAAATTTGTATTAGATTTATTTTTGTGAAGTTAGTATATAATATTTATATGTTTGACAAATCTTAAATATATGATATAAACTATATAGTTAGTAAATGTCTCTATTAGTTTTGTTTAGAAATTGTTATTAGATTTTGAAATATTATTATTATTATAAGTTATAGAAAAAAAAAGTGAGGTAGTAAATAGTTGTAATTTAATTATTATTATTATTATTATTATTATTATTATTATTATTTATTGGAAAAAAAATAAAACTGAGCTAGTAAAATCGATTTATTTTTTGGTGTAAAATCTTATATTTATTTTTATCATTATTATTGTTATTGTTATTATTATTATTAATAATACAAGTTATTGGGGAAAAAAAAAATGGGATAGTGAAGTAGGTTTTTTTTATTTGTAAATATATATATATATATTTATTTTTATTATTGTTGTTGTTGTTGTTGTTGTTGTTGTTATTATTATTATTATTATTATTACAAGGGTTTAAACTAGAAAAGTGGTGTAGTGATGTAGAAATTTTTATTTAAGTTGTAAATTAATTAATTAATGAATGTGTATTTGAATTGTTTAAATTAAGGTTAATTTTTTTTATGCAACTTGTAGATGGTTAAAACAATACTTACCCCTAAGTGTATGCGGTACCCGGAATTTGCATTGAAGAAAATAGAAAATTTAAAAGCAATTCGGATGCGAAGGGAGAAAAATTTACTGGAGTACCTGCTAAATATGAATGAAAAATTGCAAGACATAATAATGTCTGGCTACAAATTTGATGTGCGAACGAGAGAACAAATGTGGATGCTAAGAAATGGATTATCTTGGCGTTATCAACGCTTATTTGATGAGATTTTTGACGAATCACCTGTAGATTATGACAATATGGTAAAAATATTAATTACGAAGAAAAGTGAATGTATTAAATTACCCCAAGAATTAGTTGGCAAAGTTCTAGAAACTCTGCCAATATGTCAAGTAGACTATTGTAATAAAGTGAACGATAGGAATGGTTTTAAATTCAAGATTGGGAGATGACTATAGTAGTAGTTTAATTTTATGATTTTGTAACTTATGTTGTTTTTTGTTGTTTAGTATTATAATGTAATTTAATATTATAATGTAATTTCGTATTATGATTATCTAATTCAGTGTTAATATTTTTAGTAAAGTCCTTAAATTATATAGAACATAAATGAACTCTAGAGTTATAATAATCGTTGAATAAATATACAATTTTACTATTGTGGTATTATTAATAATAGTAAATGGGGAAAAAAATACAATAAATATGGAAAGAATTTATTACCACTCGTATTTTAAATCTTACCATTGATTAAAAAAAAAATTCCTTCAGACTACAATCTTTGTAGTATTGATAATTTAACAAAAAATGCGTATAACATTACGCAAATTCTGACACGTAGTCGTAACAACAAATGCATTATTTTCTATCTCCAATTTTAAAATATCATTCTTTCATCTATGATTTTCATTATTATTATTGTTTTCAATACGTTTATTAATACGTAAAATATAATGCAATAGTTTGTATCAATATATATATATATCACTATATGTTATTTGTAAAAAAAGATAACTGCAATTACTTTTTATAAATATCGTAACAATAAAAAGTTACAAAAACTTATTAATTTTGGTATAACAAAGTTATTACAAAAACATTTATGATATTAAGTTTTATATGTTACATAGAAAAAAACTTCAAATTCTGACCCTTTAGTTTATTACTTATTGATTTGGCATATTAATACACAAGTGCATATTTCACAAAATTTCTTTTCCATTTAATTGTATAATTTACAATAATTTTCTTTATTTGTAAAAAAATGTTTGTATATACATAGTTTTTATATGAAAATCTATGAAATAAAAATGTTACTATAAAAAAACAATGAGTATGTTGATAAATTTTACATTACTTTGAAAATATGCATTACACTCGTTCGATTAATTATTTAATAGTTCAATAATTAATTATAAAAAAAGTATGATTTAAAATAGGATTAAATTATAAAAACAATATACAATTTTTTAATTAATTAATAGGATTACAAAGGAACTGAGATGCACAATTAAAAAAAATATATGAGATATTATTTATAGTAAATATTCTAAATATTCAAAGATATAAGTCTCAAACTAAAACATAAAAATATTATACATTGTTTAAAAAGAAACATCAAATATTACATTCACTTCTATTGGAAGGCTGGGATGGATCAGTGCACTGTGATGGATTAAATTCAACATTTGATGTTGTTCCAAAGTTGGAATATGAAAAAGTAGGTTGTTGCTGAGAGTACATACTAGACATACCAACACACCGTCCACTGAAGATGGCCGTGCAAACGATGGAAATATCATATTCGAAGGAGTACGGGGTGTACCCATACCATGCATAGCCTAAGGTGATTGGCCCGACCCAGTCCATTGTGTAAATGGGTTTTGAGAATTGTTAAACCCATACTGTGATGGACCAGTTGGACTAACAAATGAACCAGGAGCAGATGGGTTAGGAACCAATGATGAATATTGCTGTGTTGGTTGTGATTGTTGTGAAGTGCTTGTTGGTGTGCCCTAGTTCTTAAGGCATTGGATTCTTGTATTTTGTATTATACATTAAGACTCATTGTATGAATACATTATTTGTGTCACATTAATAAAGGCAATTAATCTATTTCATTTATATCTTGTGCTATAATATGAGTAGAGTATCCATTGATTGATAATCATAAAACCTATCCCAGGTCTGTTCTAATCGTGGGAACGAATAGAACCACAGACTTGTATATTCGATGACTATATGGTAGTTCTTAACTAGCCATAATACTTGTATAGTCAGTCATATATATAGGTACATGTCGTTGACATGGGACTGGATCGATCCGCACAAGGAAGCCACATGGTTGTCGCGTCATAGGTCTTTCTTGAGTAGGTCTCTTTTGTCCTCAGACCAGATTTCATTATGATATCAATATGGAATCCGGTTCACTTTGACATATGCCTAACAGGTCTGTAAAAGGATGCTAAATACGGGTATGATTGGGTGGACCGGTGAACATGTTGATATTGTTGATGAATTGATGGAATTGCCAATCGGGTAACACCGAGATGATATCATTGGCCACTTGATGAGTGAGACTGATAATTGTATGACCATACCCAAATAAGTTGGTTGCTTATTTGATTAATCAGTCAACTCAAGATCAAGAAATATAATAAACAACAGAAGAGGATGACAGACACCATGCCTCTTGTTTATTCATATCGATATCGTTAGGCAAAGGACACTATGAGATTACTACCGGGTGAGTGTCTTCTAAAGACTGCTGCATCTCTGTCTTAATTGGGGGCTGTAATGGTTTGCTAGAACCCACTTACAGTCTGTGGGTCTTGGGCCTACTGCCAACATAAAGACAGACCCATAGGATCATGCACATAGATCAACTGAGCTGGAACTTATAGAAATTGTACATGTAATATACATTGGAAGGAATGCGTTAATTAATTAGTTGACATTCGGTGTCAAGGTAATTAATTGACATTGGGTTGAATTTAATTTAATTAATAAGTTTACATAATGTAATTAATTAATTAATCAATTAATTGAATTGTTGGGATTTTTCACCAGAAATCACCCGATAAAAGCGGAAGAACGCGGTGATTTCCTCAAATCCGGCCCCAGGAGCAATTGAAATGGAAATTGAAAAACTTTAAAACAAATAGAAAGAGATAAATTTTCTTACCAGAAAATCTCTTTCAAGAGATGGATGAAGACTGCAGAAACCAAAGCAGATTTCCTCCTCGTTTTCGTACACGAACGCCTAACGAATGCAACCCGTGCTAGCGTTGGAAAAACGAAACAAATGGAGAGGAGAAGCTAGGAAGATTTCGGCTAGGAGGCTAAACACTAGTGTTGGCCGAAATTTCTAACCCTAGGTATTTATACCTAGGGTGGCCGAATTCCCTTAAGGGAATTCAGGCCCAACTTGGCTCCTTTTCATTCTGTGCTGGTTTCCTTGTTTTAATTTAGGCCCAATCTAATTTTACTTATTCTGGTTTAAATTAATTTCAAGCCCAATTTTAATATACCCATGTATTTAATATATTACAACAAGTAATATATTATTTACATTTAAATTAAAATTAGTTTGAACAATTAATTTAATCCATCAAATTAAAATTAAATCTGCACAAAAGAAAACCATATGTAAACCTATACATATGAATATTTCCACCTAGGAAATAATCTCATAATTAATCCAATTAATTATGAAGAGCCAATTGAATATATTAATTTTATTATTATGACCAATCCAATTGATCTTTATAATATGATTAATATATACACACCTCTCTCTCCATAGCGTATACTCCAAGTATACATGTGATTCCTTAAGTCTGCATTCAGTCGTTCTATGTGTACGATCCCGTGGGCCCATCTTTATGTTGGCAGCGGGCCTTTGGCCTGCAGACTGCAGTTGGGCTCTAGCAAGCCACTGCAGCCCCCAATTAAGTTGGAGATAGCAGTCTAACTGTTATCATAACCCTGTAGTTTAAACTTGTACATCCCATGTCATTGATATCGGTGTCCAACACAGAGGCATGGATTGATCACCCTCTTTTGTGTCCGGACATTAACTTGATCCCGAATGTACTGATGCTCATAAATAAGTTCCAACTTGTTTGGGTGTGGCCACACTCTTATCAGTCACATTTATCAAGAGGCCGGTGATATCTTCTCAGTGGGCTACTGAGTGACAAATCCCTTCTGCATATCTATAGTATTACCATGCTCAGTGACATACCCGAAAGTACCCATACTTGGCACCTTATTACAGGCCCTTTAGGCGTACCCCTAAGCATGTGACTTCGCATGTAACACCATCATATGGTCAGGTCAAAGGATCCATACAAGTACTACACGAGAATCACTTGTGATACTATACCATGTGGATTACTCGTTTAGTGGATCTATCCAGTACCATGCTCCCAGGCATGTACCCATTAACTTGGTTGACATTCCATGTCCGATGACTGGTAAGACACCGCCATACAACCAGGTTAATGATAGTCTATCGTTCCATTCATTCCCATGACTAGAACAGACTACTGATCTATTTATGGTCATATCGTTTACCCTATCCATGGTCTTACTGCCATGTGCATGACACTTGTCATCATGGATATAGATATGTCCATTGGATACTTCATTTAATATATTGCACAAGATTAATATAATAAATGAATTGATGCCTTTATTAATAACACAAATGAGTATAATACATAAATCCAATGAATGTACAATACAAATACAAGGACCAATGCCTCGGGACTAGGGCATTTCCAACAATCTCCCACTTGCACTAGTTCCAACTATGTATGGGCCTAATCCCTATAGATCTAGTATGACCCTCATGCTTGGGCTGAGCCAGCACCTTGGTCAATGGATCTGCAACATTATCCTCGGTGTCCACTCTGTGCAATGCAATGTCACCTCTCTCCGCGATCTCTTGTATAAGGTGAAACTTTTTGAGCACGTGCTTTGTGTTCTTTTGTGACCGGGGCTCCTTAGCTTGTGCAACAGCCCCATTGTTGTCACAGAAGATATCAACTGGGTCCTGGATAGTTGGCACTACTCCCAACTCAGTGATAAACTTCTTCATCCATACGGCTTCCTTAGCCGCATCACACGCAGTGATGTACTCAGCTTCTGTTGTAGAGTCTGCTATGGTTGGCTGCTTTGAGCTCCTCCAGCTTACAGCACCACCATTCAGCAAAAATACATACCCGGACTGCGATTGGTACTCATCCTGGTCGGTCTGGAAGCTTACATCGGTATACCCAGTAACTGATAGCACTTCCTGACCACCATACACCAAGAAGCTATCCTTAGTCCGGTTAAGGTACTTGAGGATTGCTTTGACAGCTTTCCAGTGATCCTCCCCGGGATCCTGCTGGTATTGGCTTGTCATACTCAGTGAAAAGGCTACATCAGGTCTCGTACATAACATGGAGTACATAATTGATCCTATAGCCGAAGCATATGGAACCAATTTCATGTTCTCCCTGTCCTCCCTTGTTTTAGGATAGTTCTTCTTACTAAGTTTCAGCCCATAGCCCATTGGCAAGAAACCTTTCTTGGCCCGGTCCATGCTGAACCTTTTCAGAACTTTGTCAATGTACGAAGCCTGACTTAGGCCCAGAAGCCGATTTGATCTATCCCTGTAGATCCTGATCCCTATGATCATCTCAGCCTCACCTAAGTCCTTCATTGCGAAGCACTTACTCAGCCACTGCTTTACCCCTTGCAGTGTAGGTATGTCGCTTCCAATGAGCAGGATGTCGTCTACATAAAGTACCAAGAATGTGACAATGCTCCCACTAGTCCTCTTATACACACAAGGCTCATCTAGATTCTGTATGAAGCCATATTCCTTTATAGCCTCATTGAATCTTAGATTCCAACTACGGGATGCTTGCTTCAGTCCATAAATGGACCTTTGAAGTTTGTATACCCTACCCGGATACTTAGGATCGACAAAACCCTCAGGTTGTGTCATGTACACATCCTCGAGTAACTTTCCATTAAGGAAAGCAGTTTTGATATCCATCTGCCATACCTCAGAGTCATACCATGCGGCTATGGCCAGTAGTATCCTGATGGATTTGAGCACGGCTACTGGTGAAAAAGTTTCATCATAGTCTATTCCATGGACTTGTCTGAAACCTTTTGCAACCAGACGCCCCTTGAAGGTGTTATCAGCTTTTAGCTTGTAGCACCACTTGCAACCTATTACCTTAGCACCCGGAGGTGGATCAACCAAGTTCCAAACTTGGTTATCGTATATAGATTGCATTTTTGCCTCCATGGCTTTACGCCAATTTGTAGACTGTGGGCTAGCCATAGCCTCCTGGTAGGTTTTGGGTTCTTCCTCATCCCAGATGAGAAGAGTTTGATCATCGGTGACGAGGAAACCATACCTCTCCGGTTCCTGACGATCCCTACCAGACCTTCTAGGTTCTTGTGTGGCCTGGGTCGGTGCTTCCACTTGTGGAAGCTCCACCTGGGCCTCCGAGTTATCCTCTTCAGGAGCTTGTGGACCTTGAACTTCCCTGAGTTCAACATTGCTCCCACTATCTTTCTTGGAAAGAAACTCCTTTTGTAGAAAGACCCCCTTCCTTGCCACGAACACCTTGTTCTCGGCAGGGTTGTAGAAGCAATACCCTTTGGTTTCCCTAGGGTAGCCCACAAACAGGCATTTATTGGTTTTGGGCTCCAGCTTGCCACTAGTCAATTTCTTGACATTTGCTTCGCATCCCCAAATCCTTAGGAAAGACACATTGGGCTCCTTGCCCATCCATATCTGATATGGGGTCTTTTCCACAGCCTTAGTCGGAGTATTGTTTAAGATGAGAGCTGCTGTCTCGAGGGCGTGTCCCCAGAAACTGATTGGGAGAGATGCTTGACTCATCATTGAGCGGACCATGTCCAACAAGGTCCTATTCCTCTGTTCGGACACCCTATTCCATTGTGGTGTTCCGGGAGGAGTGAGCTGTGGAAGTATTCCATGCTCTCTCAACTATGAGTCAAACTCTAGGCTCATCTACTCACCGCCTCGGTCCGACCGAAGGGTTTTGATATTCCTGCCTAGCTGGTTCTGTACTTCGTTCCTAAATTCCTTGAACCTATAAAGGGTCTCGGACTTGTGTTTCATTAGATAGACATAGCCATATCTACTGAAATCATCCGTGAACGTGACGAAGTACAAATGCCCACCTCTGGTCGCTGCGCTCATAGGCTCACTTACATCTGAATGTATTAGGTCCAATAAGCCAGTGGCCCTTTCAGCCTTCTTGCTAAAAGGCGCCTTTGTCATCCTGCCTCGTAAACATGATTCACATGTATCAATTGACTCCAAGTCAAATGACCCTAGGACTCCAGCTTTGTGAAGTCTAGTGATGCGCTTCTCGTTTATATGGCCGAGACGACAATGCCATAGGTAGATAGGATTAAGTTCGTTAGGCTTAACCCTTTTAGTGCTTATGTTATAGATATGATTGGTTTCATTTAAGTCTAGGATATATAGGCCATTATTTAATAGAGCATCTCCATAAAATAATCCCTTTCTAGATATAGAAATTCGACCATTAGAAATAGTGAAAATAAATCCAAAAATATCCAACATTGATACAGAAATAATATTCCTGCACATAGCAAGTACAAAGTAACAATGTTCTAAAATCAAAACCAATCCACTGGGCATCACAAGGTGGTATTCGCCGATCTCTATGGCAGCAACCCTTGCTCCATTCTCGACCCACAAGTCCACCTCTCCCGACCCCAGTAACCTTCTGTTCTTAAGTCCCTGTACATTGCAACAAATATGAGAACCACATCCAGTATCCAATACCCAGGATGTTGAAACAGTAAGGTTAATATCTATAACATAAATACCTGAAGAGGACACACCTTGGCCCCTTCTTTGCTCTCCCATCAGCCTGGGACACGATCTCTTCCAATGGCCCGCCTGTCTACACCCGAAACAGACATCCTCAGGACCTGCCTTCTGCTGGGCCTTGGGTTGGGCCTTGGCCTTCTTGGCTTTGGCCTTTTTGGCCTTGGCCTTAGCCTTTTCCTTGGCCTTACCCTTGGCAAGAGGAGGGTTCCCCTTGTTAACCAGCAGCACCGGCGGAGTCTTCTTGATCGAATGCTCAGTAAGCTTAAGCATCCATGCAGCTCATTGACAGTATGGTTCATCCCTTGCATATTGTAGTTCAGGATGAACTGATCATAAGAATCCGACAAGGACACGAGGATAGTGTCCACCGCCAACTCTTGAGAGATAGGCGATCCGAGACGGGCCAAAGTATCCAAATAGCCCTTTATCTTGAGCACGTGTGCACTCACAGATGTCCCGGCCCCCATCTTACAAGAGTGGAATGCCTTATTGGTCAGGTACCTTTCCTGACGAGCTTGCTCTTGAAACATCTCGTTAAGAGTTGTTATCATAGCATAGGCTTGGTGGTCCATAAACTGTTTTTACAGTTCAGGGACCATGCAAGCCAACATAAGGCATGTCACATCCCGGTTGTCCTTGACATGCGCCTCGTATTCCTCCAGCTGGGCAGCCGGTGGATTACGTCCTTGAGGCGCAGCGGGCACAGGCCTTTCCAGTACATACTCTTTTGACTCTTGTCTTAGAACTATCCTTAAGTTCCTAGACCAGTATAAAAAGTTAGGACCGGAAAGCTTGTCCTTTTCAAGAATGGATCGCAGTGATAAGGTATTTGTGTTTGTCATTTGGGTGTTTCTACACAGAAAAACATTTAGAGTGTTAATAAAGGGCTTTACTTTGTTGTTCCCATATACAATTAATAATGAATCAAGTTATTAATTTAAACCGAGTTGTTGGGCTCATGGGCCGAGATCCATATTTCATTAAGATATAGCCAAACGAGGGTTTGGTACAACTACACCTTAATTATTTAGGTAGGAACGCCGTCCAATCCCGACTCTCAGTTTGATGGGCTTGTTGGCACTTACGCATCTGTGCTTAGGGCCAGGAGAATCCTACTACCCACACTAAGTCAAAACCTCCATCCAAGTGTTAGAGTATCCCATACTTTAACCCAATACAAAGTGACAATACTCCAGTGCATCCTACGAGAGCATGGCCTACAATTGGCCTATTCCCACCTCGATTCGGTTTTGAATGAGGGAAGTACTTTTAAGCGACTTAGTAATTCCATTTGGTTATTAGATTCAATTATAACGGCTTTCATACATAAAGCGGGTGAATAGGCTATTGGAACATACATTCATACATGCAAATGAATATAAAAACATAATTAAATAAAAGTAAAATGGATTGCTATGGGCCTATATTACATCCTAATATTATTCTAGTAAACCTATACTAGAAATAAATATCAGGTGGGCCTCCATCTTTTCCCTCTGGGTTTGCACCTCCAATTGGGCTTGCACCTTCATTTGGTCTCACCACTCCATGGGCTTCTTCTTTTACAAATTTTATAATATTTGATTAAAATAAAATTACATTAAAAATAAAAACGACACGCAGGCCGTATTTACCCAAAAGAAAAATACAACCCATCTTGTACAAGGCCCAATAGCATCCAATCATACACACGTTTAACCATACATATGCATCCAATACATACAATTCATAAGCATGTTATAATGCATGATTAAAGCCCATTTTAATTATGTCCAAGCCATTATTAGGAAATCGCCAATTTTGGCCCACTATGGTTCTAACCCTTAACAGGCTTTGGGCCTCCAGCCCAGGCAGTCCAACTGCTCCCACTGGAATTGGGAAACCATGGGTCCAATTTAGCCGTCCAAGTAATTGTGCCAAAATTACCCGAACCAATTTCCATTAACCATATTAATTTCCAAAATTAATATCACATGAACGAAAGTAAAATTCATCCAAGAAACCATACGCATTTAAATTACATAAATTTAAACACACAAATTTTAAAACCAATTAAAATTTCAAAACTGGGCCTCGGGCCCAAGACCCGCCAAATCCAAAATACTGGGCCCGGTCCGCTGCAGCCGCTAGGCGGCTGCACCGCTGCTGCCGCCAGCAGCAGGCAGTGGCCGTCAGAGGAATCGCCCGGGAGGCAGATTTTTTTTTTTTTTTTTAAAAAAAGAGAATTAAAATAAAAAAAATCACCATCCATCAACACAAAGCAATTCTCCAAGAATTCCAATAACATACAACAAAATTAAAATAACATAAACCAATATGCAAATTTAATTTTCATTGTATAAAACATATGGGAAAAATCATAAAACCCATACCATGAACCCCAATAAAAAAACACCAATTTCAAAAATGGGATTCAACCAAAATTTGTCAATTTCCACGGATCAAAAGCCCGCTCTGATACCACTGTTGGGATTTTTCACCGGAAATCACCAGATAAAAGCAGAAGAACGCGGTGATTTCCTCAAATCCGGCCCCAGGAGCAATTGAAATGGAAATTGAAAAACTTTAAAACAAATAGAAAGAGATAAATTTTCTTACCAGAAAATCTCTTTCAAGAGATGGATGAAGACTGCAGAAACCAAAACAGATTTCCTCCTCGTTTTCATACACGAACGCCTAACGAATGCAACCTGTGCTAGCGTTGGAAAAACGAAACAAATGGAGAGGAGAAGCTAAGAAGATTTCGGCTAGGAGGCTAAACACTAGTGTTGGCCGAAATTTCTAACCCTAGGTATTTATACCTAGGGTGGCTGAATTCCCTTAAGGGAATTCAGGCCCAGCTTGGCTCCTTTTCATTCTGTGCGGGTTTCCTTGTTTTAATTTAGGCCCAATCTAATTTTAATTATTCTGGTTTAAATTAATTTCAAACCCAATTTTAATATACCCATGTATTTAATATATTACAACAAGTAATATATTATTTACATTTAAATTAAAATTAGTTTGAACAATTAATTTAATCCATCAAATTAAAATTAAATCTGCACAAAATAAATTCATATGTAAACCTATACATATGAATATTTCTACCTAGGAAATAATCTCATAATTAATCCAATTAATTATGAAGAGCCAATTGAATATATTAATTTTATTATTATGACCAATCCAATTGATCTTTATAATATGATTAATATATACACACCTCTCTCTCCATACGTATACTCCAAGTATACATGTGATTCCTTAAGTTTGCATTCAGTCGTTCTATGTGTACGATCCCGTGGGCCCATCTTTATGTTGGCAGCGGGCCTTTGGCCCGCAGACTGCAGTTGGGCTCTAGCAAGCCACTACTGCCCCCAATTAAGATGGAGATAGCAGTCTAACTGTTATCATAACCCTGTAGTTTAAACTTGTACATCCCATGTCATTGATATCGGTGTCCAACACAGAGGCATGGATTGATCACCCTCTTTTGTGTCCGGACATTAACTTGATCCCGAATGTACTGATGCTCACAAACAAGTTCCAACTTGTTTGGGTGTGGCCACACTCTTATCAGTCACATTCATCAAGAGGCCGGTGATATCTTCTCAGTGGGTTACTGAGTGACAAATCCCTTCTGTATATCCATAGTATTACCATGCTCAGTGACATACCCGAAAGTACCCATACTTGGCACCCTATTACAGGCCCTTTAAGCGTACCCCTAAGCATGTGACTTCACATGTAACACCATCATATGGTCAGGTCAAAGGATCCATACAAGTACTGCATGAGAATCACTTGTGATACTATACCATGTGGATTACTCGTTTAGTGGATCTATCCAGTACCATGCTCCCAGGCATGTACCCATTAACTTGGTTGACATTGCATGTCCGATGACCGGTAAGACACCGCTATACAACCAGGTTAATGATAGTCTATCGTTCCATTCATTCCCATGACTAGAACAGACTACGGATCTATTTATGGTCATATCGTTTACCCTATCCATGGTCTTACTGCCAAGTGCATGACACTTGTCATCATGGATATAGATATGTCCATTGGATACTTCATTTAATATATTGCACAAGATTAATATAATAAATGAATTGATGCCTTTATTAATAACACAAATGAGTATAATACATAAATCCAATGAATGTACAATACAAATACAAGGACCAATGCCTCGGGACTAGGGCATTTCCAACATGAATTACATAAAGTAAACAATTAATTAAATAATTTTCCTAAGTAGGAAAATTAAATACATGTATTGTATTTACTTAAGTGTGATTTAATTTTATTTAGGGGTAATTAAATTTAGCCAAATGGAATTAAATTACATAGTATATACTTTTTAATTAAAGTTTATTTATGTAATTATAATCCTAGTGGGCTTGGGTTTAATTAACCTAATTAAAACCTAATTAGACAATGTGTCTATATAAGGGCACACTTAAGGAAGAAAAACCTAATTCAATCCTAATTAATTGCTGGAAATTTGAGCCACCAAGAGCAGCCCCAAATCAGCCGAAAATCCCAGCATTGATTTTCCATTCCTTCGCGTCTTCGGCTAGCACCGGTTCCCGCTTAATAATTGGTCGTGCACCGGACTTTGGAGATCGTAGTTTCAAGAAACGATTCTACAGCAGTCTCTAGAGGAGACGAATCTGGTGAGTTAATCTCTCTTGATTCAAATTGTTTTATTCTAATCAATGGTAATTGGACACAATAGGTGGATTCTAGGAAATTTTAAACGGTGTATTTTCCGCTGCGCCACGTTATTTTTCCAACGATGAATCCCAACAGTGGTATCAGAGCCTAGGTTTTATCCATTAGATTGATTGGAATTGGTTCTTGAAAGCATTCTTGAAGAATGAATGGGTTTCAAGCTTGTGATTTTAGGGTTTTTATTCAATTGGTTTTGGTTTTGATAAACCCTAGAATTTTTGTTTGGGGTTTTTGATTTTTTTTCCCCCAATTGGTTTCAATCTAGAATTGTATTTTCTTTATTGATTACTTATTGTTGATGGCTGAAATTTCTTGTTTATGATTTAATTAAAAAAAAGATTTGGGCAAAAGATGGAATCGCAATTCTGCGATTCCATCTGCTGCCGCGCAGCGGCACTGCTGCCCCGCCGGGACAGCAACGCCGCACTCGGGTTTTTGGTCCGGTTTTGGATTTTGCGGGTATTTTTTTTGTATTTAAATTATTTATTTTGTTGGCATGCATATTTAATTTAATTATTTACATATTAAATTTAATATGGGCTTTGTAAAATTGGCCCAATAAACCGTGACACCGGTTAAAATTTGGAGAGCTAAATTTTAAATTTGTGACAAACCAAATTCAAGTGGGAGCAAAATTGTTAATTTTGCATTTATGGATGTTATCCATTGGGTTTTTATGGGCCTTAGTCACATTTGTTAAAATTAGCGATTTCACCCTAAGTAACTCGGGTTAACATTTATTTTTATAATTTGGAATGCCATGATCATGCATCATATTGGTATGTATGTGCATGATAGGTACTTTGTTTGAAATGTAATGTTGAGTTCTATGGGCCCTAAATTATTATCGGTTGTAATTTAATTTTGGAAAATATGGCCTGCGTGCCATTTTTTTTATTTTGATGTAATTTTAGAATAGATTTTATTTTACAAAATTATTGTAATTGCATCAAGTATGGAGGAAGGCCCAGATGGAGCAAGCCCATGGTGGGATCCCAAGAAGGATTGCAGTTCGGCCCATGAAGAATTAGATAGGATATCTAGTTTTCATTAGATTGTAATTAAAGGCCCATAGGATCTCATTTATTTTAAATTAAGTATGCTATTGCATTTGTCATATAATATGGATGTATGGATCACCAAATTATTACCCGCGTTTTTGCATGCTAAGCCGTATCACTTAATTATAATCCGGAAATTAAAATATTGAGTCGCTTAAAAGTGCTTTCCACATTCACACCTCTTCCTCCCATTAGCTGGGTATATTGTAGTATTCGGTGGGCTGTCGAGGGTTAAGATACTTGGTATGGTTAACATGTGAATGGTGGTTTGACTCAACATGGGTAGCATTAGCTCAGAGCGGGCCCTAAGCACAGACGGGTAAAGTGTCAATAAGCCCATCAAACCAAGAGTCCTTCGTGGAAGGATTAGATAGGTTGTCCTACTAAACGAATCAATGGTTGGTTAGCGAGCCCTAGTTCAGCCAGTCATTGATATGTTGTGGATCTTGGTCAAGTCAGCCAATTAACAACACCAAGAAACAAATTAAAATCGGATTATTAATTTGAATTGGCTTAAAAGTCCTTTATTTCTAACTCAAGTAATGATTTCTTCCATGTAGATAATCTCATTTCACTTAAGCAATTTAAATGGCTGCAATAAACAACAACTCACTCTCACTTAGGTCACTCTTGGAGAAGGAGAAGCTTTCGAGGACTAACTTTCTGGACTAGGCTAGGAACTTACAAATAGTTCTTAGACAAGAGTCTAAGGAGTATGTACTGAATGCTCCTTTACCAGCTGGCCCTCCCGCAGGTCGAGGTGTCACCACGACGATGGTGGAGCAGTATGACCGGCACGTGAGGGATGACTGAGATGTCTCGTGCCTTATGCTGGGTACCATGGCTTCTGATCTTTAGAAACAGTTCTTGGACGAGCATGCTTATGAGATGATGGATCAACTTAAAAAGATGTTCCAAGATCAGGCTCGTCAGGAACGTTACCTGACAACTAAGGCACTTTGCACGACTGTGATGGCAGCTGGGACTTCTGTTAGCACTCATGTGCTAAAGTTGAAGGGGTATATTGATGCACTTGCCCACCTCGGCTCACCAGTTCTGCAGGACTTGGAAGCAGACATTATTCTCGGGTCACTTCCTGAGTCTGACAACCAGTTCACCATGAATTACCATATGCAAGGGTTTGATAAATCGGTTGTTGAGCTGCATGGCATGCTCAAGCTTGCTGAGCAGTCTCTTAGGAAGACTCCTAAAGTATTGCTGGTGAACAAGGGCAATACATCCATTGCTAAGGGAAAGGCCAAATCTAAGGCCAAGGCTAAGGGTAAAAAGGTGGTGGCCCAACCTAAAGCAAGGGTTGCTTCTCCTGACGATGTCTGCCATGAGTGTCATGAGAAGGGACATTGGAAGAGCTCATGTCCAAAGCTAAGGGAGCAACTAAAGGGCAAAACTACTGCTTCAGGTATTTATGTTGTTGACATTAATTTGGCTATTTTTACATCTCGGGTCTTGGACACTAGATGTGGATCTCACATTTGTTCAAATGTGCAGGGTCTAAGAAATAGGAGATTATTAGGATCCGGAGAAGTAGATCTTCGAGTCGAAAATGGTGCTCGGGTTCAGGCCATGGAGATCGGAGATTATTTCTTAGAGATGCCTAGTGGACTTGTTTTGGAACTAAGAAACTGTTATTTTGTAACTGCGATTCGCAGGAATATTATTTCTATTTCTTTGTTGGATATTTCTGGTTTCGTATTTAATATTGGACATGATAGAATTTCTATGCAATGTGGCAATATTATTTATGGAACAGCATTTCTTGAAAATGGCTTATATATCCTTTATCTAAAACGTGAATGTTTAATCTATAACATAAATACTCAAAGGATTAAACAAAATGAAATTAATCCTACTTACATCTGGCATTGTCAACTTGGACATATAAATGAGAAGCGCATAGCTAGGCTTCACTCTAGTGGAGTGCTAGGGTCGTTTGACATCCAGTCTTATGACACATGCGAATCTTGTTTGAGAGGCAAGATGACAAAGGTGCATTTTAGCAAGACTGCCGAAAGGGCCTCAGAGCTATTGGAGCTAATACATTCCAATGTATGTGGCCCAATGAGCACTAGTGCTAGATCTAGTTTTCTGCACTTCGTCACCTTCACGGATGACTTCAGCAGATACGGTTATGTGTATCTGATGAAGCATAAGTCTGAGACTCTCCAAAGGTTCAAGGACTTTAAGAATGAAGTAGAAAACCAACTTAGCAAGAAAATAAAAGCACTTCGGTCTGACCGAGGGGGTGAATATTTAAGCCAAGAGTTTGACTCATTTTTTAGAAAGTGTGGGATTGTATCCCAACTCACTCCTTCTGGTACACCCCAGTGGAATGGAGTGTCAGAAAGGAGGAATAGGACCTTGCTTGACATGGTCCGCTCGATGATGAGTCATGTTACACTCCCTGTCTCCTTTTGGGGATATGCTTTAGAGACAGCTGCTTACATTCTTAATAATACACCAAGCAAGGCAGTTGAGGGAACACCATATGAACTATGGAAGGGCCGAAAGCCCAATGTTTCCTTCTTGAAGATATGGGGTCGTGATGCACATGTTCAGAAATTGACAAGTGGCAAACTCGAGTCCAAGTCTGTCAAGTGCCAGTTTGTGGGTTACCCTAAGGAAACTAAGGGTTATTACTTCTACAATCCGGCTGAAAATAAAGTTTTCATAGCTAGAAATGCAGTCTTCTTAGAGAAGGAATTCCTTTCCAAGAGAGACAGTGGGAGTAATGTTGAACTTTTAGAAGTTCAAGACTCATAAACTCTTGCAGCTACTGCTGAAGATGCTTCGGGAACCGATCTGACTACTCAAGAAATTGAGGAACCAGAACCGGTTGCATAGGACCTTAGAAGGTCTGGTAGGACACGTCATCAGCCAGAGAGGTACGACTTTCTCATGATTGATGATGGGGACCTTATGGTCGTTAACCGAGAGGAGCCCAAGACCTATCAGGAGGCTATTGAAAGCCCACACTCAGATCAATGGGGCAAAGCCATGGAGGCTGAGATGCAATCTATGCACGATAACCAAGTATGGAACTTGGTGGATCCACTTCTGGGTGCTAAGGTGATAGGTTGCAAGTGGTGTTTCAAGTTAAAGGCCCTGTGTGTATAAGATGGTTAGTGGGAGCGTTTCCACCGTCCTAGTGCTGTATGTTGATGACATCCTTATCATTGGAGGTAACATACCAACACTGTAAGGGGTTAAGCAGTGGTTGAGTAGGTGCTTCGTAATGAAGGACTTAGGCGAAGCTGAGACGATCTTAGGGATCAGGATCTACAGAGATAGATCCAATTAGCTTCTAGGCCTAAGTCAGGCCACGTACATTGACAAGGTTCTAAAAAGATTCATCATGGACAAGGCAAAGAAAGGATTCTTGCCTATGCGCCATGAGTTGAAGCTGAGTAAGAAAGATGGTCCTAAAACAAAGAAGGACCGGGAGAACATGGAAAAGATCCTTTATGCATCTGCTATTGGATCTATCATGTACTCCATCATATGTACAAGGCCTGATATCGCGTTTGCACTAAGTATGACTAGCCGATACCAGTCCCTAGGGAGAATATTGGAAGGCTGTCAAGGCAATCTCGAAGTACCTTAATCAGACTAAGGATGCTTTCTTAGTGTATGGAGGTCAAGATGAGCTGGTAGTGTCAGGTTAAACTGATGCAAGCTTTGAGACCGATGAGGATGAGAACTAGTCACAGTCTGGTTATGTTTTTCTCCTGAATGGCAGTGCCATTAGTTGGAGGTCCTCAAAGCAGGCCACCATTGCTGACTCTACAATAGAAGCTAAGTACATATCTGCGTGCGAAGCTCAAAGGAAGCCGTTTGGATCAAGAAATTCATAACTGAGTTGGGAGTAGTGCCCACTATCCTAGTGTTGGGATTCGTCATTGGAAAAATAACGTAGTGCAGCGGAAAATACACCGTTTAAAATTTCCTAGAATCCACCTATCGTGTCCAATTACCATTGATTAGAATAAAATCAATTTGAATCAAGAGAGATTAACTCACCGGATTCGTCTCTTCTAGAGACTGCTGTAGAATCATTTCTTGAAACTGCGATCTCCAAAGTCCGGTGCACGACCAACTATTGAGCGGGAACCGGTGCTAGCCGAAGACGCGAAGGAATGGAGGTTTAATGCTGGGATTTTTGGCTATTTTGGGGCTGCTATTGGTGGCTGAAATTTCCAGCGATTAATTAGAGTTGAATTAGGTTTTTATTCCTTAAGTGTGCCCTTTTATAGACACCTTGTCTAATTGGGTTCTAATTAGGTTAATTAAACCCAAGCCCACTAGGATTATAATTACATAAATAAACTTTAATTAAAAAGTATATACTATGTAATTTAATTCCATTTGGCTAAATTTAATTACCCCTAAATAAAATTAAATCACACTTAAGTTAATACAATACATGTATTTAATTTTCCTACTTAGGAAAATTATTTAATTAATTATTTACTTTATGTAATTCAATTAATTGATAAATTAATTAATTACATTATGTAAACTTATTAATTAAATTAAATTCAATCCAATGTCAATTAATTACCTTGACACCGAATGTCGACTAATTAATTAACGCATTCCTTCCAATGTACATTACATGTACAATTTCTATAAGTTCCAGCTCAGTTGATCTATGTGCACGATCCTATGGGTCTGTCTTTATGTTGGCAGTAGGCCCAAGGCCCACAGACTGTAAGTGGGTTCTAGCAAACCATTATAGCCCCCAATTAAGACAGAGATGCAGCAGTCTTTAGAAGACACTCACCCTGTAGTAATCTCATACTGTCCTTTGCCTAACGATATCGATATGAATAAACAAGAGGCATGGTGTCCGTCATCCTCTTCTGTTGTTTATTATATTTCTTGATCTTGAGTTGACTGATTAATCAAAT
Source organism: Euphorbia tirucalli (assembly GCA_039660915.1). Classification (NCBI taxonomy): domain Eukaryota; kingdom Viridiplantae; phylum Streptophyta; class Magnoliopsida; order Malpighiales; family Euphorbiaceae; genus Euphorbia; species Euphorbia tirucalli. Next base: position 47,440,589 of record CM077636.1, read on the forward strand.
AAGCAACCAACTTATTTGGGTATGGCCATACACTTATCAGTCCCACTCATCAAGTGGCCAATGATATCATCTCGGTGTTGCCCGAGTGGCAATTCCATCACTTCATCATCAATATCAACATGTTCACCGGTCCACCCAATCATACCCATATTTAGCATCCTTTTACAGACCTGTTAGGCGTATGTCAAAGTGAATCGGATTCCATATCGATATTATAATGAAATCTGGTCTGAGGACAAAAGAGACCTACTCAAGAAAGACCTATGACGTGACAACCATGTGGCTTTCTTGTGCGGATCGATCCAGTCCCATGTCAACGACATGTACCTATATTCATGACTGACTATACAAGTACTATGGCTAGTTAAGAACTACCATACAGTCATCGAATATACAAGTCTGTGGTTCTATTCGTTCCCAAGATTAGAACAGACCTGGGATAGGTTTTATGATTATCAATCAATGGATACTCTACTCATATTATAGCACAAGATATAAATGAAATAGATTAATTGCCTTTATTAATGTGACACAAATAATGTATTTATACAATGAGTCTTAATGTATAATACAAAATACAAGAATCCAATGCCCTAAGAACTAGGGCACACCAACAATCTCCCAGTTGCACTAGTTCCAAGTGGGCATTGCCCTAATTCCTATAGATCTGGTATGACCGTCGTGCTGTGTCTGCAACAGCGCTTTGGTCAAAGGATCAGCGACATTATTCTTGGTGTCAACCCTCTGCAATGATATGTCACCTATGTTCACGATCTCCCGAATGAGGTGAAACTTTCAGAGTACATGTTTGGATCTCTTGTGTGACCGGGGCACCTTTGCTTGTGCGATGGCCCCGTTGTTGTCACAAAAACATCAACTGGGTCTAGGATAGTGGGCACTATTCCCAACTCAGTTATGACTTTCTTGATCCAAACGGCTTCCTTTGAGCTTTGCACGCAGCTATGTACTCAGCTTCCATTGTAGTGTCAACAATGGTGGCCTGCTTTGAGGACCTCCAACTAATGGCACCGCCATTCAGGAGAAAAACATAACCAGACTGTGACTGGTTCTCATCCTCATCGGTCTCAAAGCTTGCATCAGTGTAACCTGACACTACCAGCTCATCTTGACCTCCATACACTAAGAAAGCATCCTTAGTCCGGTTAAGGTACTACAAGATTGCCTTGACTGCCTCCCAGTGTTCCTCACCGGGGTCCGACTGGTACCGGCTAGCCATACTTAGTGCAAACACGACATCAGGCCTCGTACATAACATGGAGTACATGATAGATCCAATAGCAGATGCGTAAGGGATCTTTTCCATGTTCTCCCGGTCCTTCTTTGTTTTAGGACCATCTTTCTTACTCAGCTTCAACCCATGGCGCATAGGCAAGAATCCTTTCTTTGCCTTGTCCATGCTGAATCCTTTTAGAACCTTGTCAATATACGTGGCCTGACTTAGGACTAGAAGCCGATTGGATCTATCTCTGTAGATCCTGACCCCTAAGATCGTCTTAGCTTCGCCTAAGTCCTTCATTGCGAAGCACCTACTCAACCACTGCTTAACCCCTTGCAGTGTTGGTATGTCACTTCCAATGATAAGGATGTCGTCAACATACAGCACTAGGACGGTGGAAATGCTCCCACTAACCATCTTATACACACAGGGCCTTTAACTTGAAACACCACTTGCAACCTATCACCTTAGCACCCAGAAGTGGATCCACCAATTTCCATACTTGGTTATCGTGCATAGATTGCATCTCAGCCTCCATGGCTTTGTGCCATTGATCTGAGTGTGGGCTTTCAACAGCCTTCTGATAGGTCTTGGGCTCCTCTTGGTCAACGACCATAAGGTCCCCATCATCAGTCACGAGAAAGCCGTACCTCTCTGGCTGATGACATGTCCTACCAGACCTTCTAAGGTCCTGTGTAACCATTTCTGGTTCCTCAATTTCTTGAGTAGTCAGATTGGTTCCCGAAGCATCCTCAGTAGTAGCTGCAGGAGTTTGTGAGTCTTGAACTTCTAAAAGTTCAACATTACTCCCACTGTCTCTCTTGGAAAGGAATTCCTTCTCCAAGAAGACTGCATTTCTGGCTATGAAAACTTTTTTTTCGGCCGGATCGTAGAAGTAATAACCCTTAGTTTCCTTAGGGTAACCCACAAACTGGCACTTGACAGATTTGGACTCGAGTTTGCCACTTGTCAATTTTTTTTTAACATGTGCATCACAGCCCCAAATCTTCAAGAAGGAAACATTGGGCTTTCGGCCTTTCCATAGTTCATATGGTGTTCCCTTAACTGCCTTGCTTGGTGTATTATTAAGAATGTAAGCAGCTGTCTCTAAAGCATATCCCCAAAAGGAGACAGGGAGTGTAGCATGACTCATCATCGAGCGGACCATGTCAAGTAAGGTCCTATTCCTCCTTTCTGATACTCCATTCCACTGGGGTGTACCAGGAGGAGTGAGTTGGGATACAATCCCACACTCTCTCAAAATGAGTCAAACTCTTGGCTCAAATATTCACCCCCTCGGTCAGACCGAAGTGCTTTTATTTTCTTGCCAAGTTGGTTTTCTACTTCATTCTTAAAGTCCTTAAACCTTTGGAGAGTCTCAGACTTATGCTTCATCAGATACACGTAACCGTATCTGCTGAAGTCATCCGTGAAGGTGACGAAGTACAGAAAACCAGATCTAGCACTAGTGCTCATTGGGCCACACACATCGGAATGTATTAGCTCCAATAGCTCTGAGGCCCTTTCAGCAGTCTTGCTAAAAGGCGCCTTTGTCATCTTGCCTCTCAAACAAGATTCGCATGTGTCATAAGGCTGGATGTCAAATGACCCTAGCACTCCACTAGAGTGAAGCCTAGCTATGCGCTTCTCATTTATATGGCCAAGTCGACAATGCCAGATGTAAGTAGGATTAATTTCATTTTGTTTAATCCTTTTAGTATTTATGTTATAGATTGAACTTTCACATTTTAGATCAAGGATATATAAGCCATTTTCAAGAAATACTGTTCCATAAATAATATTGCCACATAGAAATTCTACCATGTCCAATATTAAATACAAAACCAGAAATATCCAACAAAGAAACGGAAATAATATTCCTACGCATCGCAGGTACAAAATAACAGTTTCTTAGTTCCAAAACAAGTCCACTAGGCATCTCCAAGAAATAATCTCCGATCTCTATGGCCTGAACCCGAGCACCATTTTCGACTCGAAGATCTACTTCTCCAGATCCTAATAATCTCCTATTTCTTAGACCCTGCACATTTGAACAAATGTGAGATCCACATCCAGTGTCCAAGACCCAAGATGTACAAATAGCCAGATTAATCTCAACAACATAAGTACCTGAAGCAGCAGTTTTGGCCTTCAGTTGCTCCCTTAGCTTTGGACATGAGCTCTTCCAGTGCCCCTTCTCATGACACTCATGGCAAACATCGTCAGGAGAGGCAACCCTTGCTTTAGGTTGGGCCACCACCTTTTTGCCCTTAGCCTTGGCCTTAGATTTGGCCTTTCCCTTAGCAATGGGCGTATTGCCCTTGTTCACCAGCAATACTTCAGGAGTCTTCTTAAGAGACTGCTCAGCAAGCTTGAGCATGCCATGCAGCTCAACAACCGATTTATCCAACCCTTGCATATGGTAATTCATGATAAACTAGTTGTAAGACTCAGGAAGTGACCTGAGAATAATGTCTGTTGCCAAGTCCTGCGGAACTGGCGAGCCGAGGCGGGCAAGTGTATCAATATACCCCTTCAACTTTAGCACATGAGTGCTAAAAGAAGTCCCAGCTGCCATCACAGTCGTGCAAAGTGCCATAGTTGTCAAGTAACGTTCCTGACGTGCCTGATCTTGGAACATCTTTTTAAGCTGATCCATCATCTCATAAGCATGCTCGTCCATGAATTGCTTCTGAAGATCAGAAGCCATGGTACCCAGCATGAGGCACGAGACATCTCGGTCATCCCTCACATACCGATCGTACTGCTCCACCATCGCCGTGGTGATGCCTCGACCTGCGGGAGGGCCAGCTGGTAAAGGAGCATTCAGTACATACTCCTTAGACTCTTGTCTAAGAACTATTTGTAAGTTCCTAGCCCAGTCCAGGAAGTTAGTCCCCGAAAGCTTCTCCTTCTCCAAGAGTGACCTAAGTGAGAGTGAGTTGTTGTTTGTTGCAGCCATTTAAATTGCTTAACTGAAATGGGATTATCTACATGGAAGAAATCATTGCTTGAGTTAGAAATAAAGGACTTTTAAGCCAATTCAAATTAATAATCCGATTTTAATTTGTTTGTTGGTGTTGTTAATTGGCTGACTTGACCAAGATCCACAACTTATCAATGACTGGCCAAACTAGGGCTCGCTAACCAACCATTGAGTCGTTTGGTAGGACAACCTATCCAATCCTTCCACGAAGGACTTGGTTTGATGGGCTTATTGACACTTTACCCATCTGTGCTTAGGGCCCGCTCTGAGCTAATGCTACCCATGTTGAGTCAAACCACCATTCACATGTTAACCATACCAAGTATCTTAACCCTCGACGGCCCGCTGAATACTACAATGTACCCAGCTAGGGCATGGCGCACATTGCAGCATCAATGGGAGGAAGAGGTGTGAATATGGGAAGCACTTTTAAGCGACTCAATATTTTAATTTCCGTATTATAATTAAGTGATACGGCTTAGCATGCATAAAAACAGATAATAATTTGGTGATCCATACATCCATATTACATGACAAATGCAATAGCATACTTAATTTAAAATAAATGAGATACTATGGGCCTTTAATTACAACCTAATGAAAAACTAGATATCCTATCTAATTCTTCATGGGCCGGACTGCAATCCTTCTTGGGCTCCCATCATGGGCTTGCTCCATTTGGGCCTTCCTCCATACTTGATGCAATTACAATAATTTTGTAAAATAAAATCTATTCTAAAATTACATCAAAATAAAAAAAATGGCACGCAGGCCATATTTCCCAAAATTAAATTACAACCGATAATAATTTAGGGCCCATAGAACTGAACATAACATTTCAAACAAAGTACCTGTCGTGCACATACATACCAATATGATGCATGATCATGGCATTCCAAATTATAAATATAAATGTTAAGCCGAGTTACTTAGGGTGAAATCGCCAATTTTAACAAATGTGACTAAGGCCCATAAAGGCCCAATGGATAGCATCCATAAATGCAAAATTAACAATTTTGCTCCCACTTGAATTTGGGTTGTCACAAATTTAAAATTTAGCTCTCCCAATTTTAACCGGTGTCATGGTTTATTAGGCCAATTTCACAAAGTCCATATTCAATTTAATATGCAAACAATTAAATTAAATATGCATGCCATCAAAATAAACAATTTAAATACAAATTAATTTAAAAAAAATTTAATTTAATTTGCATTAGGGTCCGGAAGAAAAATACCCGCAAAATCCAAAACGGGATCCAAAACCCGCGCGCGGCGCCGCTGTCCCGGCGGGGCAGTAGTGCCGCTGTCCCGGCGGGGCAGCAGTGCCGCTGCTGCTAGGTAGCATGCCATGCAGCAGCTGCTGCCGCTGGATGGAATCGCAATTTCGCAAATTGCGATTCCATCCAGCCCAAAATCTTTCCTTTTTTTTTAAATCATTAAAAAAAATCCATCAAAAATTAAATAATCAATAAAACAATAATTTTTAAGATGGATACCAATTAGGGAAAATAATCAAAAACCCCAATCCAAAAATTCTAGGGTTTATCAAAACCAAAACCAATTGAATAAAAACCCTAAAATAACAAACTTGAAACCCATTCTTTCTTCAAGAAAGCTTTCAAGAACCAATTCCAATCAATCTAATGGACAAAACCCAGGCTCTGATACCACTGTTGGGATTCGTCATTGGAAAAATAACGGAGCGCAGCGGAAAATACACCGTTTAAAATTTCTTAGAATCCACCTATCGTGTCCAATTACCATTGATTAGAATAAAATCAATTTGAATCAAGAGAGATTAACTCACCGGATTCGTCTCTTCTAGAGACTGCTGCAGAATCGTTTCTTGAAACTGCGATCTCCAAAGTCCGGTGCACGACCAACTATTGAGAGGGAACCGGTGCTAGCCGAAGACGCGAAGGAATGGAGGTTTAATGCTGGGATTTTCGGTTGTTTTGGGGCTGCTATTGGTGGCTGAAATTTCCAGCAATTAATTAGAGTTGAATTAGGTTTTTATTCCTTAAGTGTGCCCTTTTATAGACACCTTGTCTAATTGGGTTCTAATTAGGTTAATTAAACCCAAGCCCACTAGGATTATAATTACATAAGTAAACTTTAATTAAAAAGTATATACTATGTAATTTAATTCCATTTGGCTAAATTTAATTACCCCTAAATAAAATTAAATCACACTTAAGTTAATACAATACATGTATTTAATTTTCCTACTTAGGAAAATTATTTAATTAATTGTTTACTTTATGTAATTCAATTAATTGATAAATTAATTAATTACATTATGTAAACTTATTAATTAAATTAAATTCAACCCAATGTCAATTAATTACCTTGACACCGAATGTCAACTAATTAATTAACGCATTCCTTCCAATGTACATTATATGTACAATTTCTATAAGTTCCAGCTCAGTTGATCTATGTGCACGATCCTATGGGTTTGTCTTTATGTTGGCAGTAGGCCCAAGGCCCACAGACTGTAAGTGGGTTCTAGCAAACCATTACAGCCCCCAATTAAGACAGAGATGCAGCAGTCTTTAGAAGACATTCACCCGGTAGTAATCTCATACTGTCCTTTGCCTAACGATATCGATATGAATAAACAAGAGGCATGGTGTCCATCATCCTCTTCTGTTGTTTATTATATTTCTTGATCTTGAGTTGACTGATTAATCAAATAAGCAACCAACTTATTTGGGTATGGCCATACACTTATCAGTCCCACTCATCAAGTGGCCAATGATATCATCTCGGTGTTGCCCGAGTGGCAATTCCATCACTTCATCATCAATATCAACATGTTCACCGGTCCATCCAATCATACCCATATTTAGCATCCTTTTACAGACCTGTTAGGCGTATGTCAAAGTGAATCGGATTCCATATCGATATTATAATGAAATCTGGTCTGAGGACAAAAGAGACCTACTCAAGAAAGACCTATGACGTGACAATCATGTGGCTTTCTTGTGAGGATCGATCCAGTGCCATGTCAACGACATGTACCTATATTCATGACTGACTATACAAGTACTATGGCTAGTTAAGAACTACCATACAGTCATCGAATATACAAGTCTGTGGTTCTATTCGTTCCTAAGATTAGAACAGACCTGGGATAGGTTTTATGATTATCAATCAATGGATACTCTACTCATATTATAGCACAAGATATAAATGAAATAGATTAATTGCCTTTATTAATGTGACACAAATAATGTATTTATACAATGAGTCTTAATGTATAATACAAAATACAAGAATCCAATGCCCTAAGAACTAGGGCACACCAACACCTAGACCTAGTTGATATTTTTGTGACAACAACGGGGCCATCGCACAAGCTAAGGAGCCCCGGTCACATAAGAGATCCAAACATGTACTCAGAAAGCTTCACCTCATTCGGGAGATCGTGAACAGAGGTGACATATCATTGTAGAGGGTTGACACCAAGAATAATGTCGCTGATCCATTGACCAAAGTGCTGCTGCAGACACAGCATGATGGTCATACCAGATCTATAGGAATTAGGGCAATGCCCACTTGGAACTAGTGCAAGTAGGAGATTGTTGGTGTGCCCTAGTTCTTAAGGCATTGGATTCTTGTATTTTGTATTATACATTAAGACTCATTGTATGAATACATTATTTGTGTCACATTAATAAAGGCAATTAATCTATTTCATTTATATCTTGTGCTATAATATGAGTAGAGTATCCATTGATTGATAATCATAAAACCTATCCCAGGTCTGTTCTAATCGTGGGAACGAATAGAACCACAGAATTGTATATTCGATGACTGTATGGTAGTTCTTAACTAGCTATAGTACTTGTATCGTCAGTCATAAATATAGGTACATGTTGTTGACATGGGACTAGATCGATCCGCACAAGAAAGCCACATGGTTGTCGCGTCATATGTCTTTCTTGAGTAGGTCTCTTTTGTCCTCAGACCAGATTTCATTATAATATCAATATGGAATCCGGTTCACTTTGACATATGCCTAACAGGTCTGTAAAAGGATGCTAAATACGGGTATGATTGGGTGGACCGGTGAACATGTTGATATTGTTGATGAAGTGATGGAATTGCCAATACGGTAACACCGAGATGATATCATTGGCCACTTGATGAGTGGGACTGATAAGTGTATGGCCATACCCAAATAAGTTGGTTGCTTATTTAATTAATCAGTCAACTCAAGATCAAGAAATATAATAAACAACAAAAGAGGATGACAGACACCATGCCTCTTGTTTATTCATATCGATATCGTTAGGCAAAGGACACTATGAGATTACTACCGGGTGAGTGTCTTCTAAAGACTGTTGCATCTCTGTCTTAATTGGGGGCTGTAATGGTTTGCTAGAACCCACTTACAGTCTGTAGGCCTTGGGCCTACTACCAACATAAAGACAGACCCATAGGATCATGCACATAGATCAACTGAGCTGAAACTTATAGAAATTGTACATGTAATGTACATTGGAAGGAATGCGTTAATTAATTAGTTGACATTCGGTGTCAAGGTAATTAATTGACATTGGGTTGAATTTAATTTAATTAATAAGTTTACATAATGTAATTAATTAATTTATCAATTAATTGAATTACATAAAGTAAACAATTAATTAAATAATTTTCCTAAGTAGGAAAATTAAATACATGTATTGTATTTACTTAAGTGTGTTATTTAGGGGTAATTAAATTTGGCCAAATGGAATTAAATTACATAGTATATACTTTTTAATTAAAGTTTATTTATGTAATTATAATCCTAGTGGGCTTGGGTTTAATTAACCTAATTAAAACCCAATTAGACAAGGTGTCTATATAAGGGCACACTTAAGAAAGAAAAACCTAATTCAATCCTAATTAATTGCTGGAAATTTCAGCCACCAAGAGCAGCCCCAAATCAACCGAAAATCCTAGCATTGATCCTCCATTCCTTCGCGTCTTCGGCTAGCAACGGTTCCTGCTCAATAGTTGGTCGTGCACCAGACTTTGGAGATCGCAGTTTCAAGAAACGGTTCTGCAGCAGTCTCTAGAGGAGACGAATCCAGTGAGTTAATCTCTCTTGATTCAAATTGTTTTATTCTAATGAATGGTAATTGGACACCATAGGTGGATTCTAGGAAATTTTAAACGGTGTATTTTCCGCTGCGCCACGTTATTTTTTCAATGACAAATCCCAATAGTGCTTGCTCCATATGGATCATGTGAATGGTAGGATACTGGATGTGGCACAATGTCACAAGGATCAGTTGGTCTTGTGACTTCACGTCTCCTTGATGTGGTACGTTGGCGGCGTCTACCAGTGGCAGCAACAGGTGCCTCTTCATCCACATCAATATTCGGATAAGTAGCAGCCGGAGCTGATGAGGAGGTGGGGAACCCCGGACATAACGCCGTTCCTCCCCAAGCGCCCCGCATATGCTGTTTTTTATCCTGTGCACAGCATCCAAATCTCTAACCAAGGCCAGTTGCTCCATTCCATCAACCTGTACATAACATATATTATTACTATGTAGTTGGGCATAAAAAAACTTAACCACATGAATTTTCAATATTAATGACTTACAGTGGCACCATGGGTAGCACCTCTAACAGAAATCCATCTCCTTGTTATTCGCCTATACCATTCCATGTACTCAGACTGGTAATGGAGTGGTTCGGCACATGGTTGAGCTGTAAATATCAAATTTGCCCTATTATTCCATATTGTGACCCAGTAGGCCATTTTCCGCATAATGGAACCTTTAACCTAAATTAGTACAATATCATGCAGCTCATTGGTTTGCATGGGCACTACAGGTATGTGTTGTTGCAAACCAAATTGTCGAAGGACTCTGTCTGGTTGATGCCATTCCACAATGTGCATGCAAATCAATGGCACAACAGCTCTCCATAAATGATTTCCTTCAAAGCAATATTCCGGTAATGCTACCCGGATATCATCAGTGTATGGCTCCCAAGTGAACTACAAGCAACACAAGTTTACTTATATATGTATACGATTTTACCATTCCAAAGCAAATTTTTAGTCATAAATGTGGAACATGAATGCATGCCTAATTTGTATGACTTATAAAATCTTTGTCAGCCAAATCAAGTACATATCGTATATGTCTGAGAGTATGAGTTGGCACAGCAGTGGAATCCTTAGGTGTGCTCCATCTGTAATTAATTAGGAGATATTAATTTACATAGTAAACATGTTACAATAAATTGTACAACTATATCACAACAAGGAAATATAAATATGCAGAAGTTAATTTTGAATACTAAACATGTTATTAATTTTGTTTAGATTCTTTTTTTTCATAGAATGGTATAACATGTGTTATAACCTGTACCATTTAAGCCATGACCCTAATTAATTTATATTTACTCATTTCACAAGTTCGGCATCGTATACCCTAAGTTGTTGTATTTTATTGATTGTTTGGTAGCCACTATGTGAATTCTATATTGGTTTCCTTTTACAAAGTAGAAGAGCAAAATTGATTTCTCTTGCTTATTTGTAATTTCAATGATTTGTCTATATATATATATATATATATATATATATATATATATATATACAAGTGAAAAACAATGGATATATTAATACATATATATCATAAGTGTTATGTATACGTACTGCCAACCAAGTGGTAAACCAGGCGTGATAACTCCACTCCGTAGGTTCGGCGATATATCTCTCAATCTCTCATATGCCCAAACCTGCAACAAAATTAAAGCACCACCAATTTGTGCAGTGTTGTGTCGGGCGGCTTTACACAGCTCTCTATACAGATATGCTAAACACCTGCTACCCCAGCTATATTGACCAATTGTTGCAATATTCTCCAACAAAGGTAGAAACAAAAGGTTGACATAACCTGATGTTTTTGTGCTAAACAATATGCCCCATAACAGTTGCAACAAGTATGCATGGATGTACCGTGCAATGTCTTCTTCATTATCATTAGCCGGCATAGCAGGAAAATTAGCATTCAACCAACTCAATTGCAGCATATTTTTTTTTAAGGAATTTCTAGGAGGACGAACGCCTAATAGTTATTCACACTCCTCTACCCATTTTGCAGGAAGTGGGCAAATCAATGGATTACCATCTATTGGTAGTCTAATTTGTATAGCAACATCCTACAGTGTAATTGTTGCCTCACCTTCGGGAAGATGAAAAGTATGAGTCTCCGGTCTCCATCTCTCAACTAGAGCAGTTATGAGATGGTGGTCCAACTGAAAAAAGCCCAACCGTGTAACTCCATAGAAATCAGTCTGTCTCACGACTTATTCTAATCGATCATCAATTCCTTCCTCACGTAGGATCGTACCATCCCTCCTGCAAGTAAGTGTTGTCTCCTTATCCTAATATATTGACCAAAAATTATATTAATTAATAACATAGTAACAAATATAACAAAAACATATACACTTACAAAACATTCATATATTAACTCAATTGAACTTAACATATTTCTTAATATATTAACGAGGAAAATGTATTTAGACGTTAAAATTTTCGATAAATTTATAAAATAATACCACTTATGATCATAACTAATATTAATTTAATTCATCACACACTATTTAATTAATAGTTCAATTTTGTAAATAGAAAGTGACATATTTGCACCTCATTGAACCATACTGCCTCCGATCTATGTGATCTCTATGAATGTAAAACGCTAGGGTCAATCGGCCCAGGCTCCATGTATGCTCGCTGTGGTGGTGGATTACCTGACATACCTAAAACCACAAACAATTGATGTCAATATAATAAAATGATGCACATTAAGAATTCAACATACTAGTAAGCTTTACCAATTGAGTGCATTACTATTAAAGCAATATAGCCACAAAACACACATTATCATAGTGGCAAGCATTTCAAATAACATATTAGAATCCATTACAAATTATTCATTATAATTACAACATTTTTAACTACGCCCATATGTCCTAGTGTTATGACCGGGTAAGCCACATTTACTACAAAAACTTGTGGTGTTAGCACCGGCAACTTTCCAATCCATCTCATTCCGAATCCGTGTTGTTTTTGGTCGACCCTTCTTTCTCATCAAATTCAGATTTGGTACAATTGATGGTCCATCGATTGTTGGCCAATAGTCACGTTCTCCAAGTGGGATAAATGTTGTTGACCAACATTTCAAGTTGTTTTCTAATTTATAAATTGGATGAATAAATTGTCTATGGTCAATGCCTATGCCAAACACCCAGCAATGGCATGGGAGCATGGTATTCTCAATTGTTGAAACTTTCGACAACTGCAAGTCATTTCTTTCAGATTGACCACTTGCTTGTGTCCTCCCTTCCTTGCTGAATTCCAACGGGCAGTTTTAATCTCAAACACACCATTCCTCGAATCAAAGCTTTGTACTACATGTTTAGGTGCCTTTTCAAACCTTATCCTCAATAGGTCTATTGCAAATGTAGTATATGAGAATCCCTTTTACATTTAGGCTGCGATTTCCCGTCTGTGTTTTTCGAAGCGATTGACCAATTTAAAAAACAGTCTTTCCATCATTGTTGTTATTGGCAATCCCCGAATATCTTTTAGCAGCCACCCGTTTACTGATTCAGCAATGTTAGTTGTCATACTACCCCCATCGACAACCACCATCAAAAGCGAGAGCCCATTTCTCCTTTGGCAACCGATTCAACCACTCAAAGCTATCAGGTTCTTTCTCCTCAAGCAACCTCATCATTCGATTAAACTTTCGAGGTTGATGTTGATATGCTAGAAAAAACATGAAAACATATTTGAAAGCATAATGAGTTAAACAATTGTATAACTTGTTCACTATGGTTTAGGTTTACGGCAATTGAAAAAGCAATACTCTTAAATACCTGCATTGATGATAAATTTTTTAGCTTTTTCATTTTTGAATTGCTTATTGTAGTTGCTTGCTAGATGGCGAATGCAGAATCGATGAGGTGCCATATTCCATTTTTCACACTCTATAGCTCTTAAGATTCCAGCATGCCTATCAGATACGACACAAACATCGGGCATGTCTGGGCGAACAAAATCCCATACACAACGCAAAAAGAATTCCCAATTTGCCGTATTTTCAACTTCAGCTATGGCAAATGCTATTGGAAATATGTTTCAGTCGCCATCAAGCGCTGATGCTACTAGTATTACACCTTTATACTTTCCAGTTAGAAAAGTGGCATCAACGTACAAGACTGGCATACAATGTTTGAAGCCATCAATGCATGGTTGCAAAATCAATAAAAGATGCTCAAAACGTTTAACTCCTGGCACTAATCGACCATTGACAAAGTGATTAGACTTATTAGTATGGTAGATTGAGACGGGGTTCATTTCGGTTACAGCATGAAGCCAAGGGCGAAGATGGTTATAGGACTCATCAAAACTTCCGTGTATCTTCCCAATCGCTTTATTTTTTGCCAACCATGCCTTCTTGTAAGAGATTTTAATCTTATATCTTTCATCAAAGTTGGCAACAATCACTTTTACCTTTAGTGAGGGATCCTCCTTAATCATAGCCTCCACTATGGGATACATATAGGCCGTGTCAAGATTTCGATTGTCTTGAGACTTTTTCAACCCATGACAAGTATGTTCACCGACATGCTTTATGATCTGCCACAGATGAGACTTCTTCTTCAACGTCGCACGTAACCTTCAAGGACATCCCTCATCATAAAAATGACATACCAATGTGATTGTATTCCACCTAGTCTCTTTACTCCGAAACTCTTTTTGAATTCTCATAGAGTATTCTTTAGCTGCAGTTTTAACTGCTTCTCTTGAATAAAATAACATCCCCTTTGAGAGTTCCATTGACGAATCCCATCTTATAGCATTCCTGTTTTCATCAATATCATGGACTGTTATAGCTGATGCATCAAATTGGGTAAGCTGGGGAATATTTGGGAAAAATGTAGGAATAAAATTATTGTGTAATGCAGTGTCATCAACATTTGAAGAAGTAGCCCGACAATTCCCTTCAACCTCATCCTCATTCTCATTCTCCAACCCATCATGATCATTATCAGCATCAGCAGAATCCTCAGATTCACTATCATCACCATCACCATCAACTTCATCCTCTTCATCATCATCATCATCACCATCAGATTCGTTATTACCATCATCACCATCACCACCACCACCACCACCACCATTAAAACCAAGAGGTTCATAATCATCGCTATCATCTGCATCATCGCAACCATAACCACCAAGTCCACCACTACCACAACCATCATAATCAATAGCTTGAGAATTAGATGGTCCAGCTATATCCCTCGTGTGTGTAGAAGGTGTATTGTGATTACATTCGACGTATAATTCAATACAGAACAAGCAATGACATAAACTGCTGACTATCCCCAACATCATATTCAAATCATCATCGTTACATAGATCAAAACACTTATACACTAACTGTACTCCATTCATTGCAATTGGGTTTCGAAATTGCACCCTAATCAAATCTTCGTTCGCTGGTATATTCATAACAATCCTAATCTTATCAAACAATGAACTTACGTTGAATGAACCATTCATTGATATTACTTTGCAATATCCATTCTCATAATCAACTCCAATTTGATTCCTTATTATTTGACCACTCCAATGAATATATATTGGTAATGAAGTTGACATTATTCTGTCATATAATTCAAAATCATTCAATATATATATGTAAAAATTATCTTACATAAAATTATGATATTTTTTTAATTAATTCTAACACAAATGCAAACATATATATATTTAAATCTATTAAACATTTCTAATACAAACTATATAGTTTATATCATATATTTAAGATTTTCGAAACATATAAACATTAGGGCATCTCCAACCCAACACCAAATTGGGTTGGAGAGCCAAAATTTGGTGGTGGGTGACCTCCAACCCACCACCAAATTCCAATTTCTTTTTTTTATTTATTTATTTTAGTTTCTTTTTTCATTTTTTCTTTCAATGTTTTAATTATTTTTTAGTTTTCAAAATGTCTATTTCTTTTATGGTATTTGGGTTATGTGTTTTTATCTTGGTTTTCAGACCTGGACCGGTCATCGAACCGGTGAAAGGATGGATTCATGGATTTTGGAATAAACCGGAATAAACCGAAATCAAACCGGATTTAATAAATATATTAAAATATTAATATGTTTTTATTTTCATATTTATAATATATGAAAATTTAAAATTTTTTTAATTCTTTAAATTTAAGCATTTCAAACACAATATCGTAATTTAAAAAGCTCAATTTATGAAATATAGTTTTTATACTTACAATTAAACATCAATTTAATTTAAAATAATTTATAAATACAAAATATATTTTATTTTAATTAAAAACACCTCAAAATAATAACTTAAATTTTATATTTAAATAAATTTTTTTAAAAAAAATTTTTGGTCGAACCGTCAAACCGGTCTGGTTCATGGTTTTCCAGTTCTTTCGGATGATCCGACCGAAAATTGACCGGTTATTGACCAGAGTGAAAACTGGATGACAAACCAACCGGCCTGTCATCCGGTTCCATTCGAACCCAGTCCGACCGTCCGGTCCGGTTTTCACTACTATGGTTTTTATTAATTTATGTGTTTGAATTAATTTTTATGTGTATTTGTGGTCTTCAATTATTTTAATAATTCTGCTTAAATTCTTACAATTTTTTAAAATTAATATTGATAAAATATCAAAAATATATTAAAATGCCGAAAAAAATGAAATATTAATAAATATACAACTTGGAGCTATCATAAAATTTGTTATATCCTATTTTTGTATCATTACGTGTTATTTTTGCATTTCAATTACGTGTGTTATGTTATTTTAACTGTATTGCTTATAATGTACTACTTTCTAATTTAGTGTAAACGTATTTGTGATTTGGAATAATTTTTATGTAGTATTGTAATATTATCGTATTTATTTTGTTCTTCGGTTTAATTAAATTATTGTATTTAGATAAGATATTTATGTTGTGGTTGTACTCCGGTTTAATTAATATATTTTATCTATTATGTATTAATGTGTTAATTTTAACTTCATCCGATACGATTTTATTTTATAAAATTATTTATTTATTAAAAAATTAGTATGTAATTTAAATTATTTATTTATATATTATTAACATTAAATGTTTTTTTTTAAGGATTTAGGATTAAATATGTGAATAACATTATTGTATGTAAAAAGGAATATAATAATAATAAAAATGTTAGGTGGAAAGGAATAAATTAAAATTATTTTTATTATAATTGGAAATTTGGATTGGAGAGTTGGAGATGGTCTTATATACTAACTTCATAGAAATCAATCTAATACAAATTTATAAAAAAATATTATATACATATTCCATTTTTGCAGGCATCAATCACATGTATATTATTACACAAATTTAAAACATATTCCATTTTTACATGCATCAATCACATATATATTATTACACAAATTTAAAGAAATTTACAACATAATTTCAAAAAATTACAAAAAATACAAAATTTCATAAATTTTTTATATTTACCTTTCTTGTGTTTAATATTTCACAATAGCTGCTATTTGATGATTGTAGTGCTAGGATTTTCGTTTCTAATTTGTTGCTACTAATCCTATATAAAAATTACAAAAAAATTAATAATTTAATTAAACACATAAAAATATATATAAATATAAAATAAAATTATAATTAGTAAAATCTAATATAAATTTATAAACAAACATTGCATACATATTCTATTTTTTCATACATCACATATATATTATTACACAAATTTAAAGAAATTCACAACATAATTTTTACAAAATCTGCAAAATCTAAAATTTCATAAAATTTTAGTATTTACCTTTCTTGGGTTGAATACTTCACAATAGCTATTATTTGATGGTTATATTGCTAGTATTTTCGTTCTTAATTTGATAATGCTAATCCTACAAAAAAAATTACAAAAAAAAAAAATTAATAAAATACATATAAATATAAAATATAATTATAATTAGTAATAACTTAGTAAAAATTAATTAAATTGATAATTTAAAAGAGGCAGAAGAATTACTTGAAAGATGTAGAATGTTGAACAAATTTAGCGAAGCAAAATCTTAAAGATGGAAGAAGGAAAGCAAGTTTTTTTGGAGGAGGGGAAGAATGCTTCTCAAAAACAAAGCTTGGTTTTTTTTTTTTTTTATGAAACGGAGAGAATAAATGAGCAATAGAAAGAAAGCAGGTGAAGGGAATAAATATAAAAATTCATCGGACGGCTGGGATAACATTTACATTTGATCGGATGGCTGGGATGAGGGGACACAGGATTGAGTCTACGTGTTTTACATGCGGACAGAATCGTCCGCTTTTGTGAAATGCGGACCTCTGTGTCCGCCTATGCCAGACGCGGACACTACCAAGTCCCGTCACCAGGATGAGGCAGCTTTTTCAGTCCGCTTTTAGGAAGCGGACTGACTAAGTCCGCTTTTTTAGAGTGCGGATTCTGTTGGTCCATTTCCTAGAAAGCGGGCTGACGATTGGCCGCTTTCTTTATTCCTGGACTATTTGGTCCGCTTACTTCACTTACGGACATTTTGAGTTCTTTTTTTTTTTTTTTTTTTTTTTTTTTTTTTTTTTTTGCGGACCTACTTGGGTCCATAAGTTTGACTAGCGGACTTGGCCCACCAGAAAAAATGATAATGTCCGCCAACCCCATATGCGGACTTTGACAAAAACACCACAAAATTAGAATTAGTTCAATTTCCACCCTATATTGGATAATAGTTTGGAATAGTGGCACAAATCTGTCTTTAATCCGGTGCTGAAATGGGTAACATGTAACCAAAAGTAGAGAAAGCATTGGGTAGCTTCCCAAAAAAAAAAAAAATACCTAATGAGAGGATGAATGTAAGATAAACAAACTATTTTGATTTGAAGCAAACTGAAGGCGTTGGACCAAATCTAACAGAAATAAATAAGAGATGGAGGCCATCAGTTTCAGTTCAGCAGTCACTTCAGGGGTCCCACCCAGACACCACGACAACATCAGTCCCAATCTCGATCTGCAACTGCACGTGAATTAGTTTGTTACAATTTTTTTCTCATTTCTAAATTAAATTCTGCTTGCTTACTCCAATAACTCATCAACAGACTGACTTCATTATTTATGCTTTCTCTTTCTACAAAACAATAAGAGAAAGGTTTAAATGCTCTAAATTTCTATTTATCAATTAATCTCTTCAATTTCTTACAACTTAAGTACTTAAATTTGCTTTCTTGCACTTTTAATTAATACACCTCTCATTTCATTGCTTTTGTAGGTTCCAATATCATACATCACATTATGTTTTACTTTTTTTCATTTTAATCTTTAGATCAGTATCTTCTAAGAAATTTTACATATTAATGACTTGAGTTTGTACTTGATTTTTGAATAGCAGAGGCTAGGGAAAAAAAGAAGAGAAAACCTAAGTAAGACTGATGTGTGAGACCCAAACAAAAAAGTAAGTGCAATAATAATTATTGGTGATTTACATCATCATACCAAAACACATAGTGACCCCTCAAATTTTATGAATTTTGCAATTAGCTCTCCGAATCAAATTTTTTTTTAATACATTGGTTACCTAATCATACTTCCTATGCAATCGTGTAATAGTTACGAATGTGAATCATACATCTAACTTAAACTCATGTATTCACAAAAATTGTGTTATGTACCATCTAAAGGATACTCCAATCTACGTGAGAAAAATGTATCAAACTCATGTACCCAATGTATTGAAAAAATTGACCAGTGAACCAATTGCAAAATCCATAAAAGTTCGAGGAGCTCACAATGTGTTTTGCGAACTTATAGATTCTATGGTTATGTAATTATTTTTTATGAAAAATTATATAATTTATTTTTAAAAGCTAGAACTCTTAAAATAAATTTTTTCTTTAATATATGATCCACTCATTGCGCGGGTATACGTTTAGTTTATCCTATTTGTTCAATTCTAGGTACATACAAGAAAGAGTCAAGAAAAAAATTGGCAAATGATCTTACACATTTATAAGTAAAAAATATATGATATATTTTAATTGTAAAAGATATCATACATTTTATATCGTTACCAAAGAAATTTAGTTAATACTTTTTGCGGCATCACCCAGTTAAAATCATATTAGCAAAAACCCAACAATTTACTGTGATATATAAACAAAATTAACAAATCAATACCTCATATACAGGAAAGTTAACATATCAAATTAGTAAAGACTAATTTATGTTATTAGTTAAATTCTTTTATCTTTCTAACATGTAAAAACATGAATAATTTTTTCAACAAAAAGTACCACAATTATCTGCTTATATATATATAATCAATGAGCAATGAATTAATTATAATTAGTTGAGGAAAAAGTAATAACTCCCCGAAATGGGTATTTTTAAACATTTGAAGAGAAAGTTTCAATAATTGAAAGTATTATAAATAATGGTATTTATAACTTCAAATTGAGATCAATTACATTTCCTCCAAAATCACCACCATAATTACAGGTGGTTGTAAATGTGGGTTGGCCAATTTGCATTATTGCTGGCGGAAGGAAGCTATAAAAAGGCTGCACCTCATTTCCTAAATTTGTTCCTGCTGCTGCCTCAATAATTTCGTCTTCTCTAATTCCCTATATAATTAAATTTATTCAACAAATTAAATTCGTTAACAATCATATTTCATCTTAATTTGTTTCTTTAAGAATAATAATACTCACTTGATAAGGAAGCGAACTGAAATCCAAGGATTCACAAGGTTGGAAATTGGAAATTGGGGATGTGAAAGCAGTTGGTGGTGGTGGGGCAAGTGTCAGAAAATCTCCATTGAAATCCCCATTTTCTTTCTTGCTTTTCTTGCAGTTTTGCTTTGCCTCTGATATCGAATCACAGCATCTGAAATGTCCCCACAATCTTCCAATTACTAATTCATTAAAATCTATCCCAATTTTTATATCACATCCAATCCTTACAATAAATGTTTGATAAAAATAATTTACATCAAATCAATTTTGTCATAAAAAAAATTTCTTTACGGACAATATTCAAAAGTTAATGGTATATTTATATTAATGATAGTAAAATTTTATCAAATCTTATTATTAAATACATACTGTCACAATTTTATATCAACAATATATATCTATTTTTTTTTTTTTTTTAAAGTTGTCCAGAGATGTTGTAACAACTTTTAAATTTTGGGAACTAAATATTGTATTTTTTTTAGTGAGTAACATGAAATTTTATTATATTTAGGTAATTGTACAATAAGATATGAACACATATAAATTAAGTTAATTTCTCTTAATTATTTAAAAATGAGGACAAAATAACAAGCCTTTGCTATTTCTAATGATATCAGTAATTCAATTCTTTTAATAATATTTTACAAGAATCGAGTATATGTTATTATTACAAATGCAGTTTACTGCTAAGACCAAACTCGATGAATCAGTCCATAATCCATATACGTATATGAAAATAAAATGAAATTGAATAGAAACAAAATGCAAGAAGATGCTGATGAAGGTAAACCTGAAATTAGGGTTAAGAGTCCTAGTGGCTCCATTGATGCCAAATGAAATTGATTCTTCTGATCTTTCAAAAGGGTGAATAATGGTAGGCAACTTGCAATGGAAAGATGGACCTATTGGATTCTCCATAGCAAATGGGTATGACCTTTTCATGCCAACCATCTGTATGAATTACATTTTAATCACATTCACACATCATTTAATCACCATATAATTTTAATTCAGAAAAAAATAAAAAAAATAAAAAAATAAGAATTAGCTCACCTTGTCTTCATTTGGCCACAGGGGTACTGTACAGGAATTAATTTGGTTTGAAGGAAGCTCCACATGGAGATTTAGTAGAGATGATGACGACGATGAACTTCTTGATGGAACATTCATCTAAAATTAAATATCAACTAATCTACATAAATCAATTAATAAAAGAGAAAAAAAAAACTATTAATTTCAAAATTTATAGAGAGAGAGAGGGAGAGAAAGAGAAATTATACCATTGAAGGAGGCGAAGATTGGTAGCAGTGTGATCTTTGCATCAAACTATGGAGAGGCCAGATGGGATTGAATTGATCAAATACGGGACAATTATCCTTTTCAAGATTGAATTGATCAGAAGAAGAAGAATTCCAATTGAGTGATGAATGGCATCCAGCATTGAGATTTGAGTTATTATTATTATTGTAAATATCAATATTATTTTGAAGGCTAAGGATTGAATTTGGAGAAGAGATGGGATCGATAGGAATTGGAATTGAAAAAGAAGGAAGATTGGGATAAGGTTTAGGTGGAGATGGAGATGGTGAGTTAAAAGGATGAAGTTTGTTATGTTGTTGCTCTTCTAATCTGATCTTTTCAAGTTGAGCCACACCAAGTCCTCTTTGTGGAACTTTCTTTTGCTTTTGTAGCTTCTTTGATGATGATGATGATGATGATGATCTAATTAATCCAATGTTAATATTGCTACTGCAGCAGCTGCCACGCCTTTGGATTTCTTCTTCTTGACCCATTAATTAATTCTTTTTTCCTAATAATTCCATCCAACAACGAACCAAATCCTGATTCAATAACTAAATACGCAAAAATCTTAAAGTTTGGTCAATGGATTTTAGAAATCTAAAGTTTGAAATTGAAATGAGCTAAGGGAGATGATAAAGAAAGAAAGAAAGAATTGAACGAAAATCTCGGGGGCAATAGATGAGATAAATTAGGAGATGAGAAGAAGAAGGCAATGTTTGAGGTAGTAGCTATATAATTGGTGAAATTAGCAGAGTGTGGAGAGAAAAAGAAGAAAGTGAGAGACCAATGATTTGATCAAACTACTGCTCTCTCTCTCTCTCTCTCACTCTCTCTCTCATTACACCTCAGCTTGTTTCTCTCTTTTTGGGTAATTATATGCTGTCTTTGCAACTTTTGCTCCTATCTTGTGGATTCCACCCCCAAACACTTAGGGTTGTCAATCTGGTGACGGGAGTCCGCCCGGACGGGGACAGGAAATCTCCGATTAAAATCCCCACAGGATGGGAACGGGGACGAATTTATTGCCGTTTAATAACCGGGGACGGGAGTGGTAATACCCCTATCCGTCCCGCAGATCCTGTCCCTATCCCTGTTTAAAGCCCGCGGGGATCTCCGATAAAATACCTGAATCCCCATTTATATTTTTTTAATATTATATATATTATTATTATTTATTAATTTATAAAAGAAATTAAATAAAACTTATTTTAGAAATAAGGCAGTTGTTTTGTTGGTAGCAGCTATGGCTTCTACCTCAGCTGTTTCAGCACAAGAAATGGCACTTTCACCAGCTCCATCAATGGATAAAGGATCTGCTTATTCTTTCGGAATCTCTGCTTTTGTTATTTGCTCTTCCCTTTTCTTCTCCATGCCTCAACCACTAAACTTCTCCTATCTTTCATCTTTTTTATTTACCAGAGCTGAGATAGCATATTTTATGAGAGATTTTTGTGGGGATGACGTACTGTTTGTATTATTATTGTAATTAATTTGTTGTTTTTATGATTATATATTTCATTTGATTACGGTGGAATAAAGGATTGTGATCATTTGATTACATAATTTAAAGTTATATATATAATTATATACTTATTTTATGTATATATTATAATAAATATATTGATATTATTTTATGTATAATTATTAATTATATATTAATGTATTTGAAATTTTAGTTTTGAGAATTTTATGTTTGTATTTTAATGCATGTTTGTATTAGTTTGAGGGTGAAAATTGAAATTTTACAAGGTTTTTTTTATAAAATATAAAATTAGGTAAACGGGGACAGAGATCTCCGCGGGGACCTGATTCCCCGCTGGGGACGGGGATTGGATAGATTTTTATCTCCGATTAATAAACGGGACGGGGATGGGGATCCCCTATTAATCTGGGGAAGGGGATGCAAAATGCAATCTCCGCCCCGTCCCATTCACAACCCTACCATGCATCCCTTTTCTTCATTTCACTACTATAATTCCATCAACTCATCTATCTATATTGCTAACACACTTCATCACTTATTCAAATCGTACCGTAATTCACAATTTCACCACTTCTATCACAAATTCAACCAAATTTTTATCTTTTTTAAATATTAGTTATTTAATTATTCGATCAATGCTTTAACCAATCTGCTTTCATTATCGATTGAATCGATTAGTATCAATTTTCTCTAAACTAACCTTATCAATGGTCGATTCGTGATTGAATCAATCAGTTCGATCCGGTTTTAATAACATTAGTTATAAATATACAATTTGTTTAAATGCGAGAGATACATTGTGTTTTTTTACCATTCAAAAACTTTTTTTTTTTAAATGTCAAATTAGCTCAAGAGAAAGAATTATGTGACCCTTTGTTTCTTGAAATGGAAAATATAATCTCTCAAAATTGTAATGTACGTTAAGCACATATGAAATGAATCACCATGTACTTTTAACTAAATTTAAAGTTTTCCTAGATTACTCAAAAAAAAAAAACAATATGTATTAATATAATTAATCGAGTTCAATGTATTAAATTAAATAAAAAAAAAAAAAAAACTAAAAGAAGAAGAATTCATTAAAAAGAAGGGGAAACCCCAATTACACAATTGGCCACGTGGAAAGCCAAAACAAAGCAGCCCTATCACTATGAGTTACAAAATTAGAAACAATGGGCTGCTTGACCAGCAAATGGCCAGCAAAATTACAGACTCTCTTGACATGATTAAAAACCACATTTTGAAAATGGGAAGAGAGCCTAATGATGTCTTCAAAAATGACTTTAAAAGCAAGAGAAAAAAGAGTCCTAATCCACTATTTGAGAGACATCTCCTTCAAGAACAATATTAATCATAGTTGTGAAAACCAGACCGGACCGGCCAGTCGGACAGGGTTCGACCAGAACCGAAGGTCAAACCGGTCGGTTTCTATCCGGTTTCATTTTGATCAACAAACGGTCAATTTTTGGTTGGACCATCCGGTCGAACCGGAAAACCGTGAACCGGACCACGACCAGACTTTTTTTTTTTAAAAAAAATTATTTCAATATAAAATTTAAGTTATTATTTTGAGGTGTTTTTAATTAAAATAAAACATAGTTTGTATTTTTAAATTATTTTAAATTAAATTGACATTTAATCGTAACTATAAAAACTATATTTCATAAATTGAATTTTTTTAATTACCATATTGTGTTTGAAATGCTTAAACTTAAAGAATTATAATAAAATGTTCAAATTTTCATAAATTAAAAATATAAAAATAAAAATATTTTAATATTTTAATATATTTATTAAATCCGGTTCGATTTCGGTTTATTCCAGTTTAATCCAAAATCCATGAATCCATCCCTTGACCGGTTCGATGACCGAACCGGGTCTAAAAACCATGATATTAATAAAGCCAAGCTCAGTGCCAAGGCGAATGAATGCCTTCTCTCATAGCTTAATAAACAAAAATTTGAAAAAAAAAATCAAATTGCCCATTTTCTTTCTTTGAAGTTCAAACTCATCAACTTATAAAAGACATATTTCTTAAAAAACTAAATTGGATATATTAATGTATGTGTACTATTTGATAAAATGAATTAATAATATAAAAACCGCTTCTTCTTTTTTTTTTTATAACTAGCTCTATTGTTTTTATTTTGAAAGCAATTTTTTCTCATTAAATGTTTATGTGAAAATCAGGTTGAAGCATATAAAAGTGGGCCCCGAAATTAAATGAAAATGAGATTCTAAGTTTTGAGTTTTTTTTTTTTTTTTTTTTTTTTTCTTTACTTTTTGATAAACCAAAGTTGTGAAAGCCTTAATTGGCAAAGATTTTCGAACTTGATGTGGATTGTTGATGGAGAACATATTATTCATTTTTTTCTTTGCCTAAGCGCATTAGTCCTTAAATTATTAATTTTATTCAATTTAGTATATGAATCTATTTCAATTTATCAAGTCCTTGTACTTTAGTTTGTTCTTTAAGTACTTCGAAATAGTAAAGATTCATATAAATGAGAAATTCAATATATATGTCTAAATATATGCTTCAAAAATCGTAAATCAATCATTTTCTTTATTCCATTTTTCTCTCCAACCCAATACAATGTAAGTATTGGGGGTATGCATAGGAATGATAATAGATGCAGATTTCGTGGATATCCAACACTACTCGATTCTAATG
This sequence comes from Euphorbia tirucalli, assembly GCA_039660915.1. Classification (NCBI taxonomy): domain Eukaryota; kingdom Viridiplantae; phylum Streptophyta; class Magnoliopsida; order Malpighiales; family Euphorbiaceae; genus Euphorbia; species Euphorbia tirucalli. The sequence continues at coordinate 47,466,078 of CM077636.1, forward strand.
AGATTACTCAAATCCGATATAAAATGGTATGGGACGAGAATGATATTTGATTTACTACTCGTCGCAGGTACGAGATAGTGTAAGAGATAATATTGTACTCAATTGTAAATTATACATTTAGACTAAGGTTATACTTGTAATTATCTACTCTAGGGTTTGTATATATATACCCTTGCTTCATCAATGAGAATCACGGTTTGCCACACTCTTTTATGGTATCAGAGCAAAAAATTAGGGTTTGATTTTTCTTCCCAATTTTCTCTCTTCCTTCCCAAACAGCTGACGTCTACCGCCAGATTTCCGCCACCATGAATACTTCATCCATCATTGTTGACGTCATGAACTCAGCCCTCATGGCAATCGACACCACCCCTACACCATTGTTCTCTTCTACCGTCCCTAACTTCACTCACTCAAACACTAAATTAAATCCATCCAATTTTCTAATCTGGAAAGCACAAGTTACCCCTATGTTGAAGGGTCACGGACTCATGGGCCATGTAGACGGCTCCATCGTTCCTCCATCTCAGTTTTCACCCAATGGTAGTGTTAATCCTGAATTTCAGGCATGGGAAAAGAAAGATCAACAAGTTCTCTACTGGCTATTAAATTCCATCTCGGAATCGTTGATGCCACAGGTGATTGGGGCCACAACGGCCAAAGGCGTCTGGGACAAATTAATCACACTTATTCCATGGGGTCTAGGCCTCAAATCCGCATTCTTCGCCGAGAATTACAGACGCTTGAGAGGGGTAATTTACCTGTTTTGACTTATGTTCAGCATGCCAAGTCTATTGCTGATAAATTGGCTGCTCTTGGATATCATGTTCCTGAGAATGATTTGATTGACTGTATTTGTCATGGTTTGGGTGAAGAGTATAATGATTTTAATCGTATTCAAAACTCCAAAACTGAGCCTACTACGTTTGATTATTTGCTAGGTTCTCTTTTAACGGAGGAAAAATTACTTCAGCAGTCCAAAAAGGACGTGTTATCAGCTGGCCAGCCCGCCGCACACCTTGCCGCCCGTTCCAGCACTTACCACTGGCCTGGCAGAGGCAGCAGCGGCTCTCGTGGTAGTGGTGGGGGTCGTTACACTCACAGCTCCCCTCATGTCCATGGTCAGCCGCCTCATACCCCTGGAACTCAATGGAATAATTCTGGACAACAACACTTTAGCACTCATCAGTCTTTTCGAGCTGCTACCCGGGTCAGTCGGATGATCCAATTGTTACTTGCTTTAATTGTCGTGGTTTTGGACACAAGGCGAATCAATGCCCGTCCCCAAGAATGCTTAGAAATCAGCCTCTATCTCCTTAATCAAATTTAGCCGCAACACACACACCAAACCAACCTTGGGTTTTAGACTCCGGCATGACTCACCACTTAACATCCAACTTGGAAAATCTTGCTCTCCACTCCGAATACTCTGGCCCAGAAGAGGTCCAAATTGGCAATGGTATGGTTCTCTCTATAACTCATGTTGGTGAGAATTCCTTTCGTATCGGTTCCAAGTCTCTAAAATTTTGAAATATCTTACATGTTCCAATTGCTAATCGAAATTTATTGTCTATTTTTACACTAACTAACTCTAATCCTGTTTTTGTTGAATTTTTCTCTGATTATTTTCTTATCAAGGATTTGGAGTCGAAGGAGATACTGTTCCAAGGCTGGAGTGACAATGGACTCTACAATCTCTGCTTAAATTCTAGTTCTTCTTTGATTAGTGCAAATATTGCTTCATTAAATGTTTGGCATGCTCGTTTAGGGCACCCTGCCTTACCTATTGTTAAACGTACTTTAAATTCTAATAAAATTCAGTTTCAAAATTCTGTTGTCTCTTTATGCAATGCTTGTGCCATTAGTAAAAGTCATAAATTGCCGTTTGTTGATTCTGTTTCTGTGTCACATTCACCTTTGGAACCGATTTGTGCTGATGTTTGGGGACCGGCTCCGGTTAAATCTTTTGATGGCTATGCGTGCTATGTACTATTTTTTTTATCATTACTCCAAATACACATGGGTTTATTTTGTGCGCAAAAAATCTTAAGTGTTAGATATTTTCATTCAATTTCGTAACCTTACCCATTAAAATTTTCCAATCCGATTGGGGAGGAGAATTTCAGGCCCTTACACAATATCTTAAACATAATGGCATCTCTCATCGTGTTTCTTGCCCCTATACACCTGAACAAAATGGGAAAGCCGAATGCAAACACAGACACATTGTTAAAACTGGACTCTCTTTGTTGCATCATAGTCACATGCCTATCAAATATTGGACTGCTGCCTTTGAATATGCCGTGTATAATATAAATCGCTTGCCTACTAGTACAATTTCCTTTGACAATCCTTTTCACAAATTATTTGACACTGATCCTGAGTATAATTTTCTTCGTGTTTTTTGTTTTCGTTGCTATCCATGGTTGCGTCCCTATGCTAAAAATAAACTTGCTCATCATTCTCTTCCGTGTGTTTTCTTGGGTTACAGTAAAGTTCATAAAGGGTACAAATGTCTTGATTATTGTTCTGGAAAAATTTATGTCTCACGTCATGTACTCTTTGATGAACAGGTTTTCCCGTTTACTGTTAATGGTGATTTTATGGCTCCGGAGTCCGAACAGCCCCCAACTTCGTCCTTCTCCATAAATCTGCCCTTCTCCTCCAGTATCCAGCACCAACGTTCTGCCCCCTCAGTCCCGCCACATCAAATCAGCCCTCCTCCTTCCTCACCGCCCAACAAACCAGCCCAACCCGAACCATTATCTACTCCACAAACGACCAGCCCCATTCACCTGTACCCAGCACCGTTTCGCCGCCACCGCCATCTCGGGCTGCGACTCCGCCTCCTCCCAACCGAGGTGTGATAGTTGCTAACCCCGAGGTGCCCTTGGTTGTTGATCTTCAAGGTCATGGACCCTTACAACCCATAATTCCTGCAAGTTATCAATTTTCTCATCCAATGGTCACAAGGGCCAAAACCTGCTCACTTAAACAAAAGGTAGTTCTTGATTTGGTTGCCACTGCTACTGGAGACCTGATTGTTGAGCCCTCTACTTATGCTCAAGCTGCAAAAATTCTTGCTTAGCGGGATGCCATAGCCTCCGAGTTCAATGCACTCATTCAGAATGGAACATGGGAGCTTGTTCCTCCCTCTCAGCCTCAGAATATAATTGGCTGCAAATGGGTATTTCGCATCAAACAGAAATCTGATGGTTCCATTGATTGTTATAAAGCTCACCTTATGGCAAAAGGTTTTCATCAGCAACCGGGTATTGATTTTCATGATACTTTCAGTCCGGTGGTTAAACCCACCACTATTCGGATGTTACTCACTCTGGCTGTGTCATGTAATTGGACTGTTATTTAGCTTGACGTTTCTAATGCATTCCTTCATGGAACACTGAATGAGGCCTTGTTTATGTAACAACCCCAGGGATTTGTTGATCCCCCTTTTCCAGATCATGTCTGTCATTTCAGAAAGTCACTGTATGGTTTGAAGCAAGCACCTCGTCAATGGCACAGGTGCCTCACTACCGCTCTCCTCCAATTTGGTTTTAAGGGCTCAAAATCGGATAGCTCTTTGTATTTTCTCCACACTGTCTCGGTAAAAAATTTGGGTCGATTACACTACTTCTTGGGTATTGAAGCTGATTGGACATCTTCTGGGTTGTTCCTCCGTCAAACAAAATATGTCAATGATATGTTTCTTTGAGCTCAGATGCACAATTGCAACTCCATTGCCTCTCCTATCAATTGCAGCGAAAAATTAACTCTTGATAGTGGGGATCCCTTTCCCGATCCCGCGATGTTTCGTTCTGTGGTTGGTGGTCTTCAGTATCTCACATTTACACAGCCAGACTTAGCCTTTGCTGTCAACCGAATCTCCCAATTTATGCATGCTCTGATGACTTTACACTGGAGTGCAGTGAAACAAATTCTTCATTATCTTCGTGGCACCTCTACTTTTGGTATTTTTCTTCGGCCTTCTAAGACTGTTCTGACTAGGTTGGCTGATTCTGATTGGGCTAGTTGTCTTGATGACCGAAAATCCACCACATGCTTTGTTATTTTCTTGGGTGCTAATGCCATCTCTTGGTCATCTCGGAAATAAAAAGCTGTCTCTCGTTCTTCCATAGAGGCCGAATACAGGGCCTTGGCTTCAACCACGTCTGAACTGCATTAGCTGCAAATTTTTCTTCAAGAAATCGGTTTTCACGATCTCCCACAGCCTACCTTGTTCTGTGATAATCTTGGGGCTACCTATCTCACTTTAAATCATGTATTCCACAATCGCAGTAAACACTTGGAGGTGGATTTTCACTTTGTCCGTGACCGTGTTCGAAAGGATTCCCTGTGTGTAGCTTATCTCTGCTCCAATGATCAAATTGTTGATGTACTTACTAAAGGTCTTACCAAGCAACGTTTTCTTTGGCTCCTTGACAAGTTGACCGTTGGTTGTTCCCCCGCTCAACTTGCGTGGGGGGAGGGGGGGTGTAAGAGATAATATTGTACTCAATTGTAAATTATACATTTAGACTAAGGTTATACTTGTAATTACCTATTCTAGGGTTCGTATATATATACCCTTGCTTCATCAATGAGAATCACGGTTTGCCACACCTTTTTAGATAGAACGTGATTATCCACCAGGATACCAGCTACTCGTATCCGTATATGTATAGTATTGTTCAATTTATTTTTTAAGTTGTATTATGGTATAATTTGTTAATTTGTATATTTTATTCTCTTGAAGAATATAGAAAAGATCGAAAGAATGATAAGTTGATATATATATATTTTTTATTAAAAACTTATTAGTGAAAGTGTTACATTTGTCCATTACTTAAAAATTTGGATGTGGAGTATTTATTAAATTTATGTTGGTTATAAAATTTATGCATAGACGGTTATTTTATTTTTATAATTGATTTGTTTATTTATTTTTTATTAAATAAGTAATTTTTGTAAACAGGGACATCCGAGAATTTTGTAAGATGAAAATAAAATTTACTAAATGAATATCGGTAAACAATAAGAGAAAACAAGTAAAAATACTCAGTAAACAAATATCGAACTAACAGTGTCATTAGCCGTGACTACCAATGTTATGAAAACCGGACCGGACTGGCCGGTTCGACCGGTTTTACCGCGAACTGATCATGGGTCTGGTCGGTTTGATTAAAATGAACGGTTTGATAAAAAACCGGAAATGATAGGTTCTACCGGTTAAAAACCAGTAAACCGACGAACCGGTCACAAACTGGTTTTGACCATTTTCTATCTTTGGTTTTGTTTCGGTTCGGTTCGACGGTTCGGTTCTGTTCGAACCGAACCGAACAGAATCAAAAAATAAACATATAAAATTATAAAAACCAAAATCAAACCAATATACATTCGGTTTGACTTGAACCAAACTGAACTAGTTTTGTTTGGTTCTGGTTCGGTTTGGTTTCAAACCAAAATTTTTCAAATTTTAAAATTTAAATCAATTATCATTAAAATTTAAAATTGATGAAATTTTAAACCGAACCAAAAAATAAACATATAAAATTATAAAAACCAAAATCAAACCAATATACATTCGGTTTGACTTGAACCAAACTGAATTAGTTTTGTTTGGTTCTGGTTCGGTTTGGTTTCAAACCAAAATTTTTCAAATTTTAAAATTTAAATCAATTATCATTAAAATTTAAAATTGATGAAGTTTTAGGATATTTCATGAAATTATTTTGAGTATTAAATATTTGAAACTTGTGTTTGATGAATTTATAAACTTATTTATTTTTTAAATAATATTTTTTTTAAAAAAATAATAATCCGGTATAACCACCGATATTACCCGGTTGAACCGGTTGTACTACGTATCAGTAGTTTCACCGGTTTGATGTCCGATACGGTTATGATAACATTGGTGACTATCCAATCCATCGTCGTCCCAGGAACGCCAAAGAGAAACACTATCTCGATCTTTCAAAAATGGGGTCCACAGGCAAATAAAACAAAGGTATTACGTATAGGAAAGTGGGTGAACCAATCAGAAGCCACAACCAACGGTGTGCGCTGATAGTGGCAGTGGAGCCCACTTCCTTGTCTCATTATTATGTGATGCCAAGATTTGGTTGGATCACAAAAATATAAGGACTCCCGTTTGAGCATCTAATTATTAGATTTTCTTACCACGTTTTTACTCTTTCCTTTCACGTTTCAGCTTCTATACTTGTCATTTAATGCCAATTATAGATGTTGATGGGTTTGCTCAAGTGGATTTCAACCAACCCAACCTTTGTTTCCTACAATTCTTTTTTTACATTTAAGTTTATTATTCTTTTACAATATTATATTTAAGTCATACATTTGGAATATGAGCCTATACATATTCCATCAAGAATCCTAATTAGCATCGGATTTAGCTTTGTACCTCAACAGTATTCCTAAAACTAATACAATGGAGAAAAGTTTATTATGCATCCGGTCTATATAGACTATTCTTTGTACTTTAATCGGATAGTCATAAAAAAAAAAAAAAAACAAAATGTTAGAATTATTTTAGTCTAGCTCGTATTCGTATAAACGGATTAAGAGTATTGGACAAACATGCACGAAATGTGGGCTTTGGACCCACATTTTTATACACAAACAAGGGATATACATCATGAACTCGAGCAAAACAGATATAAAGACTCAGAATAGGGGGGTAAAATGGAGAAATGGATGACCAAAAGGACAATAAAAGTTAAACTATGACGATTTTATTTCAAACTTTATAACAATTTTACTCTATGTTTTATAGTTGGAGAACCATGGATGTAGATATGTTTATTAATTTTTTACGGTAGAGTCTAAAATTTGCAATGAAACAAAAGATATGGACCTTATAATATATTTTAGATCATATGAGAATTGACTAATGTGTTAATTAGACAAAAAGTTAAGGACTGGTAAATTATGTATATATACAAGTTAATGTGGCATATAGTTTTTGACTCAAAACTTAAAATTACACTTTTTTCTTTATATAATTTCCTTTATCCCAACTTTTAACTTTTCTCTCCTCAATTTCTCACTCTAAAAACATTAAAGTTATGCTCAGTATAATTTCTCCAAACCAGAGTTCAGAAAAGTTTAATTAAATTTAGCCAATGAATTGTTTATTCTAATTTCTAAGGTTTAGAATTTTTTCAAAATAATTTAATTAATTGATTACATATTTTCATTTTTTTTAATCGGTTTATCAATTAAAAAGGTTTCTCAGTATGTGCTTTTTCTTTTAGGGTTTTACTTGTTATTCTTCAATATATTCATGGAATTATATTTGTTATTGTTGATTTGGAAGTTTCACATTTATTTATTTTGAAGAAGAACAAGATGTTCTACATTTATTTATTTTTTTTTTAAGAAATAGTAGGTTTCATATATTTCGAAATGTGTAGTATATGAAAAATGATACATAAATATCAAAATAATCAAACAGTCTTTCCTACAATAATCAAAATAAAACAATATAAGAAAAACTTGCTACAAGAGCAAGAGAAACACATAGAATTAAAAAAAAATATTGTAACCAACATTTTGTTAAGCTCCACCAAACGTAATCGAAGATCCACGACCATAAAAATTCCGGTGTAGTGCATAACATTAAACAGTTTTGCATATATGGAGGGATCTCGCTTAAAAGAGATAGATTTGGGTACCTACAATATAAAGATCGACATGTATCTTTGAATAGGAGCAGATGATGATCAACCCTGTAGAAAAAAACTGATGCAGAGCTGGTAGCGGATGAGCTCCTGGACCGAGAATCAAGAAAGACAAGGGATCGTAGGCCCAAGAGAGGAAATAAGTAATTTAAATTTCGCTAAATCTTCAATCGGACGTAACTTTTTGCATTGGAGTCCGATTGTTTATTATAATATGTTTCTGGAATGTTTTTTCTAGCTCTACAAGGGCTATGATAGGTTTACAATAACAGGTTTCGTTTGGGCCCAAAAAACGTTGTTTAGGCCCTCATCCGGCAGTTTTAAAGTTTTTGGGTATTTTTTTGTGTTTTCCTTACTAGGGTTAGAATTCCTTGTTGGAGTTGGACTTTAGCCTATATAAGGCTTTCCTTTTCCTATTGTAAGGCAGTTTTGGAATTATTCAATCATACAAAAGAGTTTCGTCTTGAATTTATATTATTTTCGGTTTAGAAATTAATCGTTGATTGATTCCCTTTTTTTCACGCGAACTTGCTACATCAGTTGGTATAAGAGCAGGTCGAGTTTTCGCCCTAATTGGATGGCAGGAGACAACGGAGAACGCGATCATGTCTCGAACGTTGTTCAGGATGTGGAAGCCTTGCGAGCCACCCAATAGGCTCAAGGGGCGGCTATTCGAGCCCTAGAGCTGAATGTGTAGACTATCCAAGCGACTACCCAGCGATTAGATGAGCGTTTGGACCAAATCCTGGATTAACTTGATGCCCTTTGGATCGAAGCCAACGGTAGAAGGAATGTTGAAAGGATACAACCTCGAGATGAGCTTGCTCGGGGGGAACCTCTCAATCGACCTTTTGCCGGAAATCGTCATCAGCATCAGGCCTATGAGGATCAAACTGAAGAGGAGGAGGAAGATGTATTTGAGGACGGTAGACCATTCAGGCAAGGTGGTCGAGGATGTCGCGGTAGGAATAATAACTGGTATGAATAAGGAGATCACGAATTCAAGTTAAAAGTCAATATCCTTAGCTTTAGTGGTAATCTGGGTATTGAAGATTTCCTTGATTGGCTAACTACAGTCGATCGTTTCTTTGAGTACACGGAGATACCACAGGATAGGAGAGTGAAGCTGGTGGCTTGTAGGTTAAAGGGTGGTGCTTCTGTATGGTGGGAGAGATTGCAAAGTGTAGGTACCGAGATGGCAGGCAACCTGTTCAGACCTGGTACAAAATGAAGCAATTGCTGTAGAGGGAATTTTTGCCTGAAGACTATAAGCAGATCCTTTACCAGCAGTACCAGAGATGTTGTCAGGGGCAGAGAACTGTCCATGATTATACTGCTGAGTTTATGCGACTGGTTGAGCAAAATGATGTTTGGGGGGCTGAAGCACAATTGGTTTCCAAGTATTTGGAAGGGTTGACTCAACCGATCAATGAGAAGATTAGCGTGCAGGTGGTGCATAGTCTTAGTGAGGCCAAGAATATAGCCATGAAGGCAGAACTGAAACTTCAATAACATAAGGGTAATAGGTTGATTCTGTGAAGCGATGTTTTGAGGGGTACACGAGAGGTTACCCTGAGAAGAGTAAATCTGTCCCAGAAGTGCCACCTCGAGTAGAGCTAGCGGTGGATAAGGCTGCAGGGAAGAAGCCAATGGAGCAGAGGGAAGCCCCAAAACTCACTAATCCCTATGCAAGACCAATCCCTGAGAAGTGTTTCAGGTGTAATCAGCCTGGACACAGGTCGAATGAGTGCTTTAATAGAAAAACAGTTAATATTGTTAAGAAGGATGATGATGCAATTGATTGTAGCCCTGATGGGGAGGAGGATGAAGAGTATGCAGCTTATGAAGTTGAAGATGATGAGGATGAGCAGACATATATAATTAGAAACTTGATGCTAACTCCAAAGCAGTTAGACAATACTCAAAGGCACCAGCTGTTTCGTACCAGGTGCACGATCAATGAGCGTGTATTTGATCTGATCATTGATAGTGGAAGCTGTGAGAACATCATTGGGAAGGATACAGTGGAGGCATTAAAGTTGCCAGTGGAAAAGCACCCGAATCCATACTCAATTGGATGGATTAAAGCAGCTAAGAAGATACAGGTAACAAATTGTTGTAAAGTACCATTTTCTATTGGCAAATATAGGGATGAGGTGTACTATGATATTATGGATATGGATGCTTGCCATGTGTTATTTGGGAGGCCTTGGCAATTTGATGTAGATGCACAGCATGAGAATGTGTATAGGGTCAAAAAGGACGGGGTGAAGTTCTCTTTACTGCCCCTAAAAGTGAGTCTTAAACCCTCCAAGGTGAAAGGACGAGCCTTCCTTACAGTTATCCAATCTGTCCAGGAGATGAAAGAAGCGGTTAAGGAGTCGAAAGTTGTCCATGCTTTGATTGTTAAACAGGTTATGACAATAGAGGATGGCCAGAATACTGAGCAACTACCAGAGAAGGTGAAGCTGTTGATGGAGGAATTCAAAGAGATCATGCCAGATGACCTATCAGATAGGCTTCCTCCAATGAGGGAAATACAACACTGTATTGACCTAATCCCTAGGGCTAGTTTACTGAATCTGCCTCATTACAGGATGAGTTCGAAGGAAAGTGAAATTTTACAGGAGAAGGTTTAGGAGTTATTACAGAAGGGATACATTCGGGAGAGCATGAGTCCATGTGTTGTACTTGCTTTGTTGACGCCAAAAAGGGATGGAAGTTGGAGGATGTGTGTTGATAGCCGGGTGTGAGTGGACGACATTTTGGACGGGATGCGGACTCTCTCGGAAGGGAGCCTCGATATCGGGCAACCCTCCCTCGCGTGGGGTTTTTATGATGGAAATTCATTTTGGGAAATTAGATTAATTCATAAAAGAACCGAAACCTAAGTCTTGATAAATAGTATAGGAGTCGCCACCCGGCTTAGCTCAACCGGGAAATTTCAGTGTAGCTGAACAGGACGAAAGGCCGCTACACTATCTAGAGATCTAGGTCTGGACAAGTCCCTTATTTCGTGTCTAATGAAAATAAATACGACCAATGTTCATAGATGGTATTTCAAATTTCTAAAATTAATTTTATTGCATTAAATTAAGCACACAGCGTACACACAAATAAAATAAAGCAGTAAATAATTAGATGATTACAACCCGATCGAATAAAAATAAAAACTCTCAACCTCACTTTACAAACGCCTAGAATACACGATTTATCTAAAAATTTACAATCGCCTTTGAAAAACACGGATTAAACTATTAATTACATTAAAAATGAAAAATAAACTAAAAGCTGCAAAACAGATGGTTAGCACAATTTACGACACACCACAAATAGGACTCAAACAAGACAGAATTGGAAAATTAGAAATTGGGGGCATGCATTTAGGGGGATAGTCGGGTGAACTCGGCTAGTTCGCTCGACTAGACCCGGAAAACAATTTTGAAGCATCCCTGTCTTTTTGTTTTGTGAGACAATTATTTTGAAAACAATTTATTTTCCAATTTACTCCAACTTAACATGTGAGGCGGGTCAGTTTTCGGGAGAATCGGGTCCCCATCGTGGCATTGTTCTAAATGCAATAACTTTGAAAATTAAATCTAAGGTCGCAAATGCACACAAAAAAATTCATTTTGATGATTTTCTAATTTTTCTGAATTTTTATGATTTTTAGGAATTTTTTTGGATTAAAATGGAAATTCTGCCTCTAGACGGAAGTTATAGTCGTGCGACTGTAACTACAGTGGTACGACTGTAATGTAATCCTTCCAAATACAGAAAATCACCAAAATTTATTTAAATGAAAGGAAAATAGCGGGGGAATTCAAGAACATTTGTATGACTGCAATTACAGTCGTACGACTGTTCTTCAACACAAGAACAGTCGTACGGCTGTTTTTGAATTCGAGAAACAGCAAGCCCAAAAATTGAGTTTTTATGCACAAAAACGTAGCAAATCACCCAGAAAAAGCTTGGAAATGAAGGTTTATGGTATGTTTACCTATGTGGCACTGATCCACCGTAGGAATGACCGCTGGAAATGCCCCAATCACCTCCAAATTGCTTCTTTTTCCTTGTGTTAAGGTTCCCAAAACCAAGTCAAAAAATCTCCAAAATGTCAAGGATTTAGAGAGTTTAAAGTCCGAAATTGATTAAGTTTAGAGTGTCCAATTACTAACCTATTGATTTCTAACAAGTTTTAAACATTAACACCTAAGAATTAAAAGAGGAGAAAAAGATGAGAAAAAGATATTTTTTGTTTGGTCTTCCTTTTTCTTCCCTTTTTCTCCAATTCTCTTTCAATTTCTCTCTCTAAACTTCTCCAATTTCAGAACCAAAAGCCCCCTCTCCCTTCTCTCTTTTTCTCTTTTATTTTCTGATTTCTTGCTGCCAAAACCGGAGCATTAATTGCTCTGAAAACCAACCCTATTTTTTATGTCACAAGGTATGGACTGCTGTACCTACTCCGATATTATAGTCATATGACTGTAATACAACACCACGACTATAATAACAGTCGTTGTGAGCGGACGACGCGTTTTCGACGGGACGCGGGACTCCCTTTCGGAAAGGGCGCCTCGATTTCGGGCGAGGTTTTTGGATTGGAAATTCATTTTTTGAAAATTGGATCGTTTCATAAAGGAATCGAGACCTAAATCTCGATAAAAAGTATAGGAGTCGCCACCCGGCTCAGCCCAACCGGGGAAATTACAGTATAGCTGAACCAAAGCGGGAACTGCCACACTTTTCAGAGATCTAGGTTCGGACAAGTCCCTTATTTCATGTCTAATCAAAATAAAATAGCCAATGTTCTATAATGACACTTTAAATTGCTAAAATTGATTTTATTGAATAAATACATGCGGCGCGCATACATAGTAATACAAAATAAAAGTAAAAGAATAAATAATTGAAAGAAAAATAAAAACTCACGGCCTCACAATACAAACGCCTAAAATACACGAGAATCTAAGAAAATTTACAATCGCCTAATATCACGGATTAATCTATTAAATACATTAAAAATAAAGAAATTAAAGAAATTAAAGCTGCAAAACAAATGGTTAGCACAAATATATGGCACACCACACATAGGACTCAAATTGGATAGAAGTGGGAATTTTAGAATTCGGGGTCATGCATTTGGGGGTAACTGGGTCGGCCCGGCTGGCCGGCCCGATTAGACCTGGAAATCAGTTTTGAAACGTCCCTGTATTTTTGGTTTTGTGAGAAAACCTTTTTGAAAATATTTTTCCGGTTTATTTTAATTTAGCATACGAGGTGGGTCGGTTTTCGGGAGAACCGGGTCTCCGTCGTGGTTTTGTTCTAAATGCAAAAACACCGAACAATAAATCTAGGGTCATGAATGCACACTCCAAAATTCATTTTTGATGATTTTTTATTTTTCAAGATTTTTTATTTTTTTCTGAATTTTCTGATTTTTATGAAATTTTTGGGGTTTTATGAATTTTTTTGAATTTTTAGGGATTTCTGCTTCTGGCCGAGAACTACAGTCGTGCGACTGTAGTCCAACCTGAAGCAGAAATCGCCAAAACTTTGAAAGGAAATAAAACTGAGGAAATTCAACAACAGTGGTACGACTATAGATGAAATAGCACGACTGTAATTACAGTCGTGCCCCTGTTCTTTGTGACAAGAACAATCGTACGACTGTTCTTAATTTACCAGAAACAGAAGTGAACAAAGTTGAATAAAAATGCACGAAATCAGCCAAAACACCCAGAAAGCAGGAAAAAGAGAAGGGAAAAGGAGTGTCTACCTTTTTGGCGTGCGTCCACCGTAGGATTAACCCCCTGGCAACGCACCAATCCACCTGAAATTGCTCCTTTTCCTTGGTTTGTTAAGGTTGCAAATGAGGTCTAAAAATCCTCCAAAAAGTCATGGATTTGAGTTTGTTTTTGTCCAGAAACGATTTAGATTTTGTGTATGAATGTTAGCCTATGATTTCTAATTCGTTTTAAACATTAGCACACTAGATTTGAGAAGAAAAAGATTGAAGAAAAGTTAGGGTTTTGTTTTTGTTTTTCTCTCCCTTCTCTCTTCTTTCTCTCTCTAAAGTTCCCTTAATTCTCTGCCAAAAAGTCCTCTCTTCCTCATTTCTGGCTTCCTTTTATCTATCAATCCCAGAAAATCCTCAGGCAATTAATGCCCAACTTGTCCCTCAATTTTTTATTCTAGGGGTATGGGTTCTGCAACCTGCCCCTGAACAGACAGTCGTACGACTGTAATGAAAACAATACGACTGTAATTACAGTCATGGTAATCAAGGCTACCCCCTTTTTTTTTAGACCCAGAAAATTCCATGTTCACAGGCTGCCCCTCGTGTAGCTAAAGTCCAATTCTTTGCACGGATTTATGTACACGATAAAGAACACGGGATCGAAGGTAGTGTGCACGTGTATGGCTTGTGGGTTGATTTCATGAGACTTTTGGTAGATAGGTGGTTTCTTGTGATCCCTTTTCACATAAGAAAGATGCCGGGGAAATACGGCTCTAAGAGCCAAGCGGTTCCCTATGATCCTTTTTCACATAAGGAGGACGCCAGTAAAAACATGACTTTTGAGAATAGATAGCCACGTATGGCTTACCATACAGAGCCATGGTGTTTGTAGTGTGTAATTGGTGGACGTATTTATTCCTTGATCGATAATTTTGAAGCAAAAATTTTTGCCTCTTCGATCAAGAATAAATACGAGAAGATGCGTTTCTGGTTACCTTTTATAGTCATGTAGGACTGAAATTATGAAGCAAGTGACAGCCGTGTGCGACTTGGCGCACTCAATGGACTAACACAAAAATTCTGGTTCTGTTTTAAAGTCGTGGTGGACTGGGATTTGTGAAGTGTGTGTCAGCCGTGTGCGACTAGGCTCACTCAACAGACTGACACGGAAATTCTGGTTCCATTTTATAGATGCGGTGGACTGAGATTGGGTGAAGGGTGTGACAGCCGTGTGTGACTTGGCGCACTCAACAAACTGACATGGAAATTCTGGTTCCGTTTTATAGTCGTGGTGGACTGAGATTGGGTGAAGGGTGTGACAGCCGTGTGCGACTTGGCGCACTCAACGAACTGACACAGAAATTTGGGTTCTGTTTTATAGTCACGGGGGACTGAGATTTGGTGAATGGTGTGACAACCATGTATGACTTGGCGTGCTCAACGGACTAGCATGGAAATTCTGGTTCCGTTTTATAGTCGCAGTGGACTGAGATTTGTGAAGGGTGTGACAGCCGTGTGCGACTTGGCCCACTCAACGAACTGGCACGTAAATTCTGGTTTCGTTTTATAGTCGTGGTGGACTGAGATTAGGTGAAGATGTGAGGCAATCGGGTATGACTTGGCATACAGGATGTGTCAAAAATGAAATTTGGTGGAATTGTACTTACAGTGAATTTTTTACGGTATCCTCGGGTTTCGTGCCCCTTGGATGAGGCAGAGAGTTGCTGGAAAAAGGTAGTCGCTGATGGATTGACCCTACAAAATTACTGAAATATCTTTCCGTGGGGAATAATTAAGCATTATGTGATAAAGTAGGGTTTAGGAAATAAATAAAGAAAAAATTAATTAAAAATTCCCCTTTTTTCCACTACAGTCGTGCGACTGTATTCAAATTTGAATACAGTCGTACGACTGTAGATGAAGTACAGTCGTACGACAAAAAAATAAAATGGGCGGTTTCCGCCCCTTTCTCTCCCACTTCTTATTTCTTCATCGGTTTTAGTTTTCTCTCTCTCTCAAAACCAATTACTAACTCCAACAACTTGCGAAAATGCTGAAGAAATCAGGAAAGAAAGTGAGAAAACTCTCCAACAACTTGATTCAGAGACCAGAGCATGCGCAGGACATCCCATTTGTCAGTGTTTCCAACGGCTACGGTCACCCGCGATACGTGGAGCATTTCGGGATTAGACTCGGGATGGAGATCTCGATTTTGCTGGAGATGGGCTCCCATCTGTCTACCACTCAGGTTGGTACCCGAATTTAGTCGTTAATTTTGAGTTTTTGAATATTTTTCCCTTTGAATATTTGAATGTGATTTGGCATATTTTACTGCTTTCTGGGTTGATTAATGGAGTAGAATGCATGCTAGGAGTCCCCTGTAGGTAATAGGAACAAGAAACTAGGAAAAACAAGTTAGAAATTGCAAAAATCGCATGAATTTTGAAATCTATCCGCAGGTGTATAAACAGTCATGCGACTGTTCATCTAATTTATGAACAGTCGTACGACTGTGGGATGAACAGTCGTGTGACTGTAGCCATGCTCGTACGACACGTGCTATAGTCGTACGACTGTAGCTTAAAAGCCAGATTTTTTTTATGTGCATGCCCCCTTTTAATTAATGTTGATTATGTTGATATTATGCAAAAATTGAATATGTATGCATTATACTTCCTAAATATGTAGGAGTATAGGATTTCCGGTAGCAGAAATCTCTCATTGCCACGGGTTTGGTGGGACCACCTTCCCGAGTCTGTGAGGGCTCGGGTCAGGATCTTGGGCCTGGAGACCTTCATCTTGTCATTGCCGATGAGTACGCCGCACACTACTCACGTCGTGCTGATGGCTTTATGTGAGAGGTGGGTCTGCACTACCCACACGTTTCATCTGTCTATTGAGGAGTTCACCATCACTCCCTCCGACTTCGCGGCTATCACCGTGTTTGGATTCGGTGGGACCCCGATTGCGTTCAACTGCTATCTGACTCATCAGCAGCTGGTGGACGACTATATTGGAAGATTGATCGGCTGCACCCCTGAGAAGGGGAAGATCCTATGCTCGCGGGTGGAGGCTTATTGGGCTGCTCGCCCAGTTCTGTCTGAGGAGAACGTGGAGCGGTGTGCTCGAACTTATGTGCTTGTCTTGTTATCATGCACACTTTTTCCCACTGGGCAGAGCACTTGCAATATGACACTGCTGCCGACTCTGGTGGATTTGGCCGCCTTTCCTTCTTTGGATTGGGCTCGAACTACGTTGGGGTAGCTGTGCTACGGACTTGACCTGTGTGCCAGGGGGAGGCAGCAGGAGATCCTCGGCTTCTGGTTCGGCCTTCTGGTATCGTCTTTTCCCTTTTCCCTTTTTCTTTTTCTTCTTTCTTTTTTTTTTCTTTTTTGACTCTTTGTTAATTACAGATTTGGACCTTCGAGCATCGCATCCTAGAGCCGCTGGAGCTGAGGGACATCTAGGACGACGCTCAGCCGACCGTCCTGCGTTGCTGGACGCAGGGGTGGTAGGGTATTGGCCTGGACTTAGAGGAGGTCAGGCAGAGCTTGCTTGATGCTTCCTGGCAGAGGGTAAGTAAACAAAACTTATTAGTAGAAAAATTTAATTAACTTTTACTTACTTGTGTTGAATTTCTTTTGTTGTATTTTTACAGATTCAGCACCATCCATGGTGTGGTCAGGGTGCCATTTCTCTCCTCGTGCAGGCATCTGTGCGGTTTGACAACCACCGGTTTATCCTGGAGTGTCCTATGTCCCAGGAGTGGTACCTGGGCAAGCGCCTCCGTCTATCTGACCATATGGACGGCCCTGCTGGTAGGCTTGTTCCTCCGCCTCTCCCGCTCATTCTGTTCTGGCCCCATTTTGCCGATCCTGCTGTGGATCCCGATATTTTTGGGGATGGGTACCGTGCTGATGCCGTGGACGGCGATTATTTGGCATTTATCTGCCAGTGTCTGCTGCCCGTTGCTGGTGATGCACCGGTGACTCCTCCCACTCGTCAGGTATTTACTTCTTCTTCTTCTTTTTTTTTTAAAGTTCTTCTATTTATAGGTCAAGAGACGCAGGGGGTCTAATTCTGCTCAGCCGAGCAGCCCGGCAGGCGAGGGTGCTGAGACCGCCATGATTGATGGGCATGCCCCTGTGCAGGATAGGAGTCATCCCGTGCGTGCTAGCAGCGCTGCAGCATCCGCTTCTCAGACTGTTGGTGTGGTGAAGGGTCACCTGATGATCGAGCTTAGGACTAGCTTGAGCATGATAGGTCTAGACGGTAGCAAGTCATATAGGTCGTGGCCGGTTTACCGTGAGCAACCACTTACATTTGCTCCAGTGGCCACCACCCATGTACGTTTCTTTTTTTTTTTTTTTTACTTTCTGGTATGATCTGGTATATTCTAGGTTCTCGGGCTCAGGTGGAGGACATGGCATATCGACACTTGGGCTTGGAGACCTTTCTCGTTCAGGAGAACGCCATCTGGGCGGTAAGCATTCTACATTATCTGATGATTTATGCAATGCATGAATGTGTATGTATGTATGTATGCATGTTAATTTATATTGTTATTTTGCAGACTCGAGTGCAGATGTTCCAGGACCAGGCCAGACAGGCTATCGTTTTTTAGGCTCAGGCCTTGGCTTCGGCCTAGGAGGCAGATTGGATAAGAGCTGAAGCAGCCAGGCTGCAGGCTGAGCTAACCCGAATGCGGGAGGACTTCGACTCCTATAGGGCTACGCATCAGAGTGAGTCTGAGGAGGAGGAGGAGGGAGAGGGACAGGATGAGAGCTAGATAGAGTGCTTAGTTTCACACTTTGTTTTTTTTTTTTTTGTATTGGATTACTGTACATAACTTGAACTGTATTTTTATTATTATGGGACTTGGATGCAACCATCTATTGATGGATGTTTATGTGTAATGGCACGATATATGCGATATTGAACGTCTAAGCAGAATATCAAACATGCATAATTTCATTATGACGACATCATAATGAGTATAATAGGGAAATTAACAGTGACTCCGACTTTAGACATCACCCTCTTCTTGTTACCAACACGTCCTCTCGGTTTTCCGTGTCAGAAATTTTCTCTTTGTGATTTTTTTTTGAATGGTCTAAGAGTTCTGCGCGAGCATTCTAGCCGAAATGATCTCTCTGTATGAATCCCTTTTGAGATTGAAAAGCACACCTTGACAATGTTCATCAGAAGTCGTGAGAACATTGCTGCTGATGACATCCAATGGTTTGGCTTTTCCCTACCCCTAGTATTAGAGGTTTGTATTTGGGGTATAAAACACTGAATCAGACATGGTTCGCTGTGTGCTGTCACCCGTATGTGGACATTGACATGCAATGACATGGCGAATGCATATTGAACATCAAAATTGAATATAAAACATCTATGACATAATGAATATGGATGCATTAGGAAAATCCAAAGTGTGGCTCTGGTTTTGATTGATGCCCCTTCAAATTACCAATATGTCCTTTTGGTTTTCCATATTGGAGGATATTTTTTTTTTGCTAACATATGTCAGAGTGTGCAACTGAGCACCGAACTGCATCAATTGATTACCCACTGGATCCTCCAAGACATATTTCCAATTCATCTCAGATTCCAACTCACGTACAGCTCTCAAAGGTGAACACAACCTTCAATCTTTCATAGTACGACCCCATATGATGAAAGAACCACCAGTAAGTAGTCATTTCCATTGTGGCCGAAGACTAAGTTCTTGAAATGGTTGGTAAATGCAACTTTCTTTTGGATATTGGCGCAGTAGGCTTTACAAGTCCTCCTGTTCATGATTGTTGAAGGGTTTGTAAAATCTGGTTGCCCTAACACTGTTGGTGAAGTTCATGAGTGCATAACTAATATTTTCTCCAATCCGGGAGTCCATAGGCAAATAGAGGGAATCGTAAGCAGACTGTTCTTTGGGCTTGAACTGACGGTAACGGGTGTTGAAGGTATGGATGAAGATCAAGATGGGGAGTGTTTTGGGTTTAAAGATATATAGGAGTCCAAATCTTTCACAAGTTGTTTGAGAATGAGAAAGTCCAAATTTTTCACAGAAAGGGAGCGAAAGATCCAATGGCGATGGAAATTGAGGTGGTGAGTCATTCCCGTGTTAATTGTAGCTGCCATATGAGAGAGAAATTCTTCTGTCTGCACTGATCCCTTTTTTTTAATTTTAATTTAAAATTTTTTTTGAAGGAACTAAATCCAAGCCATAGCCACCTTTTGGTTTTCCTGCTGCATTCAAATTCATGCATGTCTTGTGTGCTTAATATGCCTTTTTGAATGAACAATGCATGCGCAATGTCATGTGCACAAGAATGACATGCAAACAAGACTATACAGGCACTACAACCGAGGAGTAATTCAGAGTTTTACAATAAGATGGATGGTGAAGGTCACTCGAATTTCTTGATGGTTGGTGCTTTGGGTAAGTTTGGGTTTTTATTTTCGGGGTTTTGGTATAGGGTACTTTCTGGGGTGTGAGACTAAGTTTTTGCCTCCAAGAGGACCCTTTTTTTGTGATTGCCCCAAGGAGGGCTTTTGATTCAGTTTTGCCTCTAGGAGGGCTTTCTTGGTTTGAGTGCCTCAAGGAGGGCTTTTCGGTTTGATTTTGCCTCAGTGAAGGCTTTCTTCGGTTTGGGTGCCTCAAGGAGGGCTTTTTTTTGTTTTGCCTCAAGGAAGGCTTTCTTCGGTTTGGGTGCCTCAAGGAGGGCTTTTTGGTTTAGAAAAATTTGGGCATCGTGTGTGCCTTTTAAATTGAAGCTCTGGGGCAGGATTGGTAGTGTCTTTCAAGGATTGTTGAGTTGAATCAGCAGATGCCTCGGTAGAAGTGGTACCATCGTATCATTTTATTTATCTCGCAAGCTCACCTTTCAAGAGAGAGTTCGTTCAGGACCAAGTTCACCTTTAGGTTCCCCACAATACTCAGAATGATGTCATGCATTTTGATATTATGTGTGTTGGATATGTCATTTCAGATGGTCAAATGCATGCATAATGCCATTAACAAGTAATCATCATATGAGTAAGACAAAAATAAATTTCATTGCATTCATGATGAATTCAATACATGCCACAAACAAAATGAGTCCCTTGTAAAAAGGGAATCTCCAAGAGGCATTGATCTCATAGAATCCGATTATTTTCCGGTTGGTCACCATTTCAGCTTCAGCATCCTTGAACCACTCTTATCAAAGCAGACTATGAAGTTCTTCATCATATTCCTCTCCTCGGGAGACTTGAGAAGTTTCCTTGGCAGGCTCCCTGATTGCTCCTGGTTGTTTATCAGAGAAGGTCGAGATTTCCAATTTCCCATCGTCGATTAGCTTCTAGATCTCCTTTCTTAAAGCAAAACAATCATTGGTCTGATGTCCTAGCACCACATGATAGCTGCAGAAATTGTTCTTTTGTGCTTTTGCCGACTCTACAAATGACCTGACACTTTGCAGGAGACCTTCCTCTCTACATCTGAGGAACAGCTTGCCCAATGAGTCAGCCCATAGAGAAATGCCCTTTCCGCTACCCACGGTAAGCGAGTTTTTGGTCTGTAGAATGGAGTCGGTGCCAACATTCGTCTTGAGGGGCCTTTTCAGTTCTATCTCATCAGTCAGCTTTGGCAGACCCGAATCTTGGAAAGAGGGCGTTCCAAGGTGTCGAGGGCGAATGTCAGCAAACTGGGCATTCTGTTTCTCGCTGGCATCAGTGTTGGAGTCTGAGAATACCGTGTTTTTCATTTTCCCTTCGAGTTCTGCCACTCGTGCTTCTAATGGATGTGACGAAATTTTTCGGCGCTCGTGGAGCGCCTAAATGACTTAATGTATGCGATAGAGTTTTTCGGCACTCGCGGAGCACCTAAATGTAATTTTTCAGCGCTCGTGGAGCACCTAAATGGCTTAATGCATGAAGTGAAATTTTTCGGCGCTCGTGGAGCACCTAAATGCTTTAATGGATGCGATGAAATTTTTCGGCGCTCGCGGAGCACCTAAATGATTTAATGAAATGAGTGAATTTTGTCGGTACTCGTGGAGTACCTAAATGATTTCCTACTTGGTAGGCAGTGTAATGTGTGTGACCCTTATGGGGTTGTTCAAGGCCCACGTGAATGTTTTATGCATGTTTATGAATGCTTATGACACTCGAATGATGTATGTGAATTACTGTTTTTTCACACAATGAAAAGATGCATGGCTGTAAAAAAAATGTGGTTAGTGTAAATGTCACACGGGTGATTAATGTATTTACACGCGAAAGATGGAAATGGCTGTACAAAAGATGTGAGTTAGTATCACACAAATGCTTTACATGTGGTATGTTATGTTCGTGAAAAATGCGGATGATGGCATGTTATGAAAGAATGGGATACACGTAGCAATTAGCACACGAATCGAATTCCTCCAACCTTATTCCTCCAAACGTGGTTAAGTCGATAAAATTCTAACCGAGTCCTAGCAGGAGTTCTGTTCGATCACCAACTGGGGCTGATGAAGGCGCATTTTATTTTATTCACACGATTTGTTTTGGTATCCTAAAGGAATCCAACTAGGGTTGCTTAAATGAGTTCGGTCCAAAGTCGGGATAACATCAAGTCTCCCATAGCAAAATATACTCCTCACTTCTCCCCACTCAAGGGTCTGAACGAAGGGGTTCGTACGAGGCTATGGGTGGTGTTTCGTATCCGTGCCCCCAAGACCAAGAGGAACTTAGGCGACCCTTCAACGATTCACCGGGCTAAATAATGGATACCTAACCTAATGCAAGAATGTCTAACTACAAAAATGCATAAAATGCCATATAAGAATCATCCGCCTTATTTTGATTAGACATTTTTCAGGGCTTGTCAAATTCTTTTAAGTTTTTGAAAAACTTTTGAGAATTCCCTAGCAGAGTCGCCACTGTGAGCGGACGACGCGTTTTAGATGGGACGCTGGACTCCCTTTCGGAAGGGGCACCTTGATTTCAGGTGGGGCCCTCCCTCGCGTGGGGTTTTTGGATTGGAAATTCATTTTTTGAAAATTGGATTTTTTCGTATAAGAATCGAGACCTAAATCTCGATAAAAAGTATAGGAGTCGCCACCCGGCTCAGCCCAATCGGGAAATTACAGTGTAGCTAAACCATAGCGGGAACTGCCAGACTTTTCAGAGATCTAGGTTTGGACAAGTCCCTTATTTCATGTCTAATCAAAATAAAATAGCCAATATTCTATAATGACACTTTAAATTGCTAAAATTGATTTTATTGAATAAATACATGCGGCGCGCATACATAGTAATACAAAATAAAAGTAAAAGAATAAATATTTAAGAGGCTTACAATCCAATTGAAAGAAAAATAAAAACTCACGGCCTCACAATACAAACGCCTAAAATACACGAGAATCTAAGAAAATTTACAATCGCCTAATATACACGGATTAATCTATTAAATACATTAAAAATTAAAAAAATAAAGAAATTAAAGCTGCAAAACAAATGGTTAGTACAAATATATGGCACACCACACATAGGATTCAAGTTGGACAGAATTGGAAATTTTAGAGTTCGGGGTCATGCATTTGGGGGTAACCGGGTCGGCCCGGCTGGCCGGCCCAATTAGACCTGGAAAACAGTTTTGAAACGTCCCTGTATTTTTGGTTTTGTGAGAAAACCTTTTTGAAAATATTTTTCCGGTTTATTTTAATTTAGCATACGAGGTGGGTCGGTTTTCGGGAGAACCGGGTCTCCGTCGTGGTTTTGTTTTAAATGCAAAAACACCGAACAATAAATCTAGGGTCGTGAATGCACACTCTAAAATTCATTTTTGATGATTTTTTATTTTTCAAGATTTTTTTTTGGTTTTTTTCTGAATTTTCTGATTTTTATGAAATTTTTGGGGTTTTATGAATTTTTTTGGATTTTTAGGGATTTCTGCTTTTGGCCGAGAACTACAGTCGTGCGACTGTGGTTACAGTCGTACGACTGTAAACTACAGTCGTGCGACTGTAGTCCAACCTGAAGCAGAAATCGCCAAAACTTTGAAAAGAAATAAAACTGAGGAAATTCAACAACAGTGGTACGACTATAGATGAAATGGCACGACTGTAATTACAGTCGTGCCCCTGTTCTTTGTGACAAGAACAGTCGTACGACTGTTCTTAATTCTCCAGAAACAGAAGTGAACAAAGTTGAATAAAAATACACGAAATCAGCCAAAACACCCAGAAAGCAGGAAAAAGAGAAGGGAAAAGGAGTTTCCACCTTTTTGGCTTGCATCCACCGTAGGATTGACCCCTGGCAACGCACCAATCCACGTGAAATTGCCCCTTTTCCTTGGTTTGTTAAGGTTGCAAATGAGGTCTAACAATCCTCCAAAAAGTCACGGATTTGAGTTTGTTTTTGTCCAGAAACGAGTTAGATTTTGTGTATGAATGTTAGCCTATGATTTCTAATTCGTTTTAAACATTAACACACTAGATTTGAGAAGAAAAAGATTAAAGAAAAGTTGGATTTTTGTTTTTGTTTTTCTCTCCCTTCTCTCTTCTTTCTCTCTCTAAATTTCCCTCAATTCTCTGCCAAAAAGTCCTCTCTTCCTCATTTCTGGCTTCCTTTTATCTCTCAATCCCGGAAAATCCTCAGGCAATTAATGCCCAACTTATCCCTTAATTTTTTATTCTAGGGGTATGAGTTCTATAACCTGCCCCCGAACAGACAGTCGTATGACTGTAATGAAAACACCACGACTGTAATTATAGTCGTGGTAATCAAAGCTGCCCCCTTTTTTTTAATGTATTTAATAGATTAATCCGTGTATATTAGGCGATTGTAAATTTTCTTAGATTCTCGTGTATTTTAGGCGTTTGTATTGTGAGGCCGTGAGTTTTTATT
Source organism: Euphorbia tirucalli (assembly GCA_039660915.1). Taxonomy (NCBI): domain Eukaryota; kingdom Viridiplantae; phylum Streptophyta; class Magnoliopsida; order Malpighiales; family Euphorbiaceae; genus Euphorbia; species Euphorbia tirucalli. The sequence goes on from CM077636.1 coordinate 47,490,396, forward strand.
TTTCTTTCAATTGGGCTGTAAGCCTCTTAAATATTTATTCTTTTACTTTTATTTTGTATTACTATGCATGCGCGTCGTATGTATTTATTCAATAAAATCAATTTTAGCAATTTAAAGTGTCATTATAGAACATTGGCTATTTTATTTTGATTAGACATGAAATAAGGGACTTGTCCGAACCTAGATCTCTGAAAAGTGTGGCAGTTCCTGCTTTGGTTCAGCTACACTGTAATTTCCCGGTCGAGCTGAGCTGGGTGGCGACTCCTATACTTTTTATCGAGATTTAGGTCTCGATTCTTTTACGAAATGATCCGATTTTCAAAAAATGAATTTCCAATCCAAAAACCCCACGCGAGGGAGGGCCCCGCCCGAGATCGAGGCGCCCCTTCCGAAAGGGAGTCTCGCGTCCCGTCGAAAACGCGTCATCCGCACAAAAACAATTTTTTTTAAGTCTGGAAAAATTTCGGCGCTTACACCAGGCGATCAACAAAATCACCATTGGATACAAGTTCCCCATTCCAAGGTTGGAAGATATGCTGGATAGGCTGAGTGGAGCAGTGGTGATCACAAAGATTGATTTGCGCAGTGGGTAGCACCAGATCAGGATTTGAATTGGTGATGATGAGTGGAAGACAGCCTTTAAAACCAGAGAAAGGTTGTGTGAGTCGCTTGTTATGCCATTCGGATTATCAAGTGCTCCTAGTACTTTCATGTGTGTTATGAATCAGGTACTGAAGCCATTTATTGGAATGTTTGTTGTTGTATATTTTTGATGATATCCTAAATTATAGTCGATCAGAAGAGGAGCATGTTGAGCATTTGCGATAGATACTAACAGTTTTGCTAGAAAATAAGTTGTATGTGAACTTAAAGAAGTGTAGCTTTATGTGTAGGAAGCTGTTGTTTCTTGGTTTTGTAGTTAATGCTAATGGATCCAGGTGGATGAAGAAAAGGTGAAAGCAATTAGAGAGTGGCCCGGGCTAAGAACTGTAACTGAAATGCGGAGTTTACTTGGATTGGCTAGTTTTTATAGGCGGTTCATCAGGCATTTTAGCATGATTGCAGCTCCGTTGACCGAATGCCTTAAGAAGGGCAAGTTTCAGTGGGGTGAGGAGGCCGAAACTAGTTTTGCATTGTTGAAGGATAAGTTATGTTCTGCCCCAGTCCTAGCATTGCCAAATTTTAACAAGTTGTTCGAAGTTGACTGTGATACAAGCGAAGTTGGCTTCAGGGCAGGCCTATTGCAATTTTTAGTGAGAAGTTGAGCGATTCCAGGCGAAATTGGAGCACATATGATAAAGAGTTTTATTCTGTCGTGAGGGCTCTATGAACTTGGGAGCATTACTTAATAGGGCTAGAATTCGTGCTGTATTCAGATTGTGATGCACTTAAACACCTGAATATTCAGACTAGGTTTAGTAAAGATATGCATGCCAAGTGGGTGCAGTTTCTACAAAAGTTTCCTTTCAAGTTGAAGCATAAGGCGGGAGTGCAGAATAAAGTGGCAGACGCATTAAACAGAAGGGCTCATTTGTTGGTGACTGTGAGCAATGAGATTGTGGAAATCAGTTGATCATTTTAAAGAGATTTAGGGAAAATGTTAACCAACCCTGTTCATATTTTCATATTATTGATGGGTACTTGATGAAGGGAAATCAGTTGTGCATTCCTCAGTCGTCTATGTAGGAGAAACTGATTCGAGATTTACACGGCGGTGGGCTAGCTGGCCATTTGGGTCGTGATAAGATTTTTGCAATAGTGGGAGAGAGGTTTTATTGGCCTCATTTGCGTAGAGATGTGGGCAGAGTTGTGGAGTGTTATTATGTATGTTAGACATCCAAAGGGCAATCACAGAACACTGGGTTGTATATGCCTTTGCTTGTTCCTAAAAATATCTGGGAAGATGTGTCGATGGATTTTGTGCTCGGGCTGCCTCGAACACAGAGAGGTGTAGATTATATTTTTGTTGTGGTTGACAGGTTTTCAAAGATGGTGCATTTCATTCCGTGCAGAAAAGTTGATGATGCTCAGGGAATAACCAAACTGTTCCACAGGGAGGTTGTTCGTTTGCATGGAGTCCCTAAGTCAATCACTTCTGATCGAGACAACAAGTTTCTTAGCCATTTTTGGAGGACTTTATGGCAAATGTTTGGCTCTTCATTAAACTAAAGTAGTACAACACATCCTCAGACGGATGGTCAAATAGAAGCCATTAATAGGACCCTAGGCCACTTACTTCGAAGTTTAGTGGGGCAGAAACCAAAACAATGGGATGTTGCTTTGGCTCAGGCAGAATTTGCTTACAATAGTACTGTCCACCGAACAACGGGCAGGTCACCCTTTTCAGTGGTTTATACTAAGGTGTCACAGCGAGTTGTCGATCTGATCAAGCTACCAAGGAGCGGAGACCAGTGTAGTGGCGAAGCATATGGCTGAAAACTGGAAATCGGTTGCTGAAGAAGTGAGGCAGAAGATTGAGCAGTCGAATGCTAAGTAAAAAGACGCTGCTGATAGACATCGTCGGGTCAAATTGTTTTTTGTGGGTGATCAGGTGATGGTCTTTTCGAGGAAGGAACAGTTCCCAGTGGATACTTCCAGCAAGTTGCAACCTATGAAATATTGACCTTACCCAAATCAGAAGAAGATTAATGACAATGCTTATTTTTTGGGGTTGCCATACAGTAAAGGTATATCCAATACATTTAATGTGGCTGATATTTATCCATATCATGCAGATGATGAGCCGTTGTACCCGGAGCCAGAAAACTCGAGGTCGAGTTTTTCTCTGGTGGGAGAGAATGATGCAGAGCTGGTAGCGGATGAGTTCCTAAACCGAGAATCAAGAACGAAAAGGGATCGTAGGCCCAAGAGAGGAAATAAGTAATTTAAATTTCGGTAAATCTTCAATCGGACGTAACTTTTTGCATTGGAGTCTGATTGTTTATTATAATATGTTTCTGGAATGTGTTTTTCGAGCTCTACAAGGGTTACTATAGATCTAAAGTAACAGGTCTCATTTAGGCCCAAAAAGCGTTGTTTAAGTCCTCATCCGGCAGTTTTAAAGTTTTTGGGTATTTTTGTAATTTTCTTTTTTTTGTGTTTTCCTTGCTACGGTTGAATTCCTTGTTAGGGTTGGACTTTAGCCTATATAAGGCTTTCCTTTTCCTATTGTAAGACAGTTTTCGAATTATTCAATCATACAAAAGACTTTCGTCTTGAATTTCCATTATTTTTGGTTTAGGAATTAATCGTTAATTGATTCTCTTTTTTTCATTCGAACTTGCTGCGATCTGATATCCCCAAAAATCATTATCTTTACCTTCTTGTGATCCGATATTCCTTTCTAATGCTTGTATGAATCCAACATTAAATATATGTTTGTCAGACATTGTTGAAACATTATTTGATTGCTAATATATATAGAGATATGAGAATGATAATATATCTCGAAAATTTTGTCCGACACTTTTTGCATTCTTTTTAGGTAATAAATATTGCAGAACAAAGATCCTGAGAATTGTAAGGAACCTATGACCAACCGAAAATATAGTCAAGAACGTAGACAAGTGCCAGAGAGAACGGATACAATAAGTAAGCCAGCGAAGAAGTCCAAAGAGGGAATGTGGAGCGGTAGCTACCAAAAGCACCCATCACAATGCACACAATAAAGATAACCAGAACCTCCGACGAGAAGTCCCATGTCAATCCCCTCACATAAACGAGAGCCAAGAATACCGATAGACAAAGGAGATTGTTCATGGTTACGGCTCCATATAGCTGCAGGAAAGAAATTCAAGTTAGCATTTCATAAAGTGGCAAAGCGTGGATTCGTGGTTTTCCAATTAACTAGCAGGAAGTTCTGCTCTCAAACATCATGCAAGAACAAAGTATAATCGAAAATATATTTGACATTAGTATCCTTGTGCTTCTTAGGCTACCCCAAATACCAGTAGAGTGAAGAAATGTTATTCACATACATGAGAAATACAATAAGTTTCAATGTAACAAACAATTTTTCAAGAAAATTGGAATAAAGACCCTCAAGCATATCCCCAGAAATAACCAATCAGAAATTCATGATATACTTTTTTCCAGAAGACACAGACAACATTCTTGAATACTCCTAAAAAAACTGATATTTTCCAGCACATAAAAATGTATCAGCAAATTTAATTGCATCAGGTAATAGTTAATCAATACTAGAAAATAGAGAAATAAAATAGTCAGAAAAGGTTACTGACAAACAAACCTCAGAAAATGTTAAAGAAGCAGTTCTTAGGGACTTGCGGCTCGCAAAAATGATCGCAGAAACAGCTTCACTAGAATTGGTAGCCAAGGGCAGTGCAATGAATGAGATGAAGAAAGTAGGAATACTTGTAGCATCAGAAAAATTGTCAACAGCATCAACGAGAGGATCAGCAAATGCAGCTGCAATAATGGTTCCTAACAACAACATCATTACTGCTTTGATGGAGATCCACTTGGGGTTTTCAACACCCTCTACAACCTCATCACTTTGATTCTCCACTGGTTCTTCAGGGCCCAGGAGAGTATGTTCTCTCTTTGTTTGCTGTTGATGAATTAGTAAGTCATCATGATACTAAATGCATATTGGAAACAGAGAATTAATACTAATACTTACCATATGAAAACGATCACTTATAAACCTAAATGTTTGAGACCCAGGGTAAGATGCCACTGCCCCTGATCGCTTTGCCTCTTCAATCCATCTGGAGATGCCAGCTTCAAATTCCTCAAAACTAATTTTATTATCACGAGATGTATCGAAGTCTATCAGTAATTTGTCTGCAGCATCTTCCCTGTCAAAGTCGATCTCTTCAAATCGTATCCCTAAAATCAATGCTTTTAGTTCAGTAGCGGAGAGATACCCATCTTTACTTGAATCAATAGCATTAAACAATCTGTAGAAGTAATGTAAGTCGAACTATAAGAAATTTAGGTTAAAACCAGGATAAATGACAAAACAAGTATTATATTATTATTGAGTGTTGAAAGAAAATCTGACTTTTGCATCACTTCTCTGTTTGGTTGACCGTCATCAGTAAGGAATTTTCCCAAAGCATGCTGACTAAAATGTTTCAAAATTCCTGATATTACATGTTTGTGCTTTGCATAAGCAAGTCGTCTCCTCTGGATCCAGGGCTGGAATACCTATGGTAATTACACGCGAAAAATCAGACAATTGGATGAGGAAAGGGATCTTGAAAGTCACAAAGGAGTGAAGTTAAGAAACTGATAATATAGGAAATGACTTGAACAAATTGTCTGCCTTGATCATTAAAACATCGCATCTTTTAGCAGAAGTTCAGCTCATTCATAAGACGTCCTAGTAAATTGCGCAAGTCAGTATTTCTCACTGGGTGTTGCCTCAAATGCAAAGAAAAGGAAAAGCTACATTTCAATTTAACAACAATACCTTGATATTATTATGTACGGAATAAGCAAGTTAAGGGAGTTGTTGAGACATTCTGTAAGCTTAGAGATGTCCTGAGACTAGAAGGACAATTTAGGAGCCCATGGATGTATTAGGCGTACTTTTAATATTTCAAAAAATTCTAAAATATGTTTTGAAAGTAAACTTAATAGTTTCATTAAAATTTAACAGAATTTTGTCCTTTTTGAAAGTCTAATTAATCAAGACACATACCATTATTACATCAAGAAAACATATAACATATGGAAAGGTTACCTGATAAAGGCAATAGGAAATCAACATTGCAAGAGATAAAATAAGAGCAATCAAGACTGATAAGTGCCTTCCAGAAGTCGAATTGAGGAGCTGTGGTAGTTGAACAACAAGAAATGGGATAATTGATACTGCCATTATCCTTGCGGCATAGCAAGTCCAAATATCAGTACTAACACCAGATCCTGTAACCATGGGAAACTTCAAAGTGTGAATGTTTAATTATATATGCATTAAGATATCACAATTCTACAAATGAATGTGTGATATTTTGCAAACATTTAATTTAAAGAAAAAGAAAATCATTATTTTTACAATCTAGAATTTGAGAATACATAGCCTAAGCAAAAAGCTCAGTGTTATCATACAACATAACTCCTAAAACTTCCTAACTCTGACAACAATAAAAAAAGTTATCATCATGCACATTTTTAAAAGCAGGCTTCAATAGTTCAAACTTCAAATACTCTAAATCAATACAAATCTAAAAGATATAACTAATAATGCTCATATTTAACATGAAATAATAGTTCACTTTGTTCGTGGGAAAAAAGACAACAATAAATAAATTTATATTCTAACGAATTGATAGTTGAAAATAATGTCTTATATAAGCTCAAAAGTTCTTTTACAAAGAGCCTTAAAATGATAAATTTAATGCATATTGAAATCTTCCCTATTTAGCTTGAAGCAGAAATTGTAAACTACAGTCATAGCTGGTTAGTATGACATAGATTTAACTCATTTAACTTCATCAATTGAAAGTTGATTCCAGTAAAAATGACTAGCTAATTAAACTGTTTTTAAATCTTTTTCAAACACACAAACATAATTAATCAACTTTCAAACACAATGTAACTAACATTATACCAAACAGTATATATCAAAGTGAATATCAAATCCTTATATACTGAGTTTGTATAGTTTTTGTCTGATTAAGCAATGTTTTTGATTGCCTTCTTACACTCTATACAATAAACTTGCTATGTACTTGCTCTCCATAGTTGCAGCTTACCAGCCATTAGCAAATTATGTTTGACCTTGTCCTAAAACCCGAGCTTGTAATCTTCCAATAAATTATCAAATTATCCAAGAATACAATAATACTATCTACCTCATAGTTATGCAATATATAGTCAACTATAAGTTCCTAGAATTCATTGTCTGACTGAACTCGCTTTTTTTATCTAAATCTACTCTCCTTAGCCAGTTGTGTTAAATTTATGTTCTTCTAACATATTTCTGTAAATTGTAAGATGAGAAACTTACCAGTCAAATTGAATCCCTTTGTGTCCTGTCCACTTATTGCAATCAAATCTGTTTCCCGAATATCACATTTGCCAACAACAACACAGGATCCCCAGATAATGGTAAGAAGCATCACAGTCGATCCAGCCAGCAAGCCCATTCCAACAGAGACCTGGCTTTGAGCTGTTTCTGTACTTCCAGATAGTCCAGATACTACAGGAAAAGCCATTATGTAACCAAGAGAGAACAAGAACATGAAAACATTAGAACAATATAACATCGAAAGAAAAATAGATAAATTGTACAGGTAATATATGTCAGTAAATGACTGAATGGAGCAAATTGAACTTCTTTGACTGTGCAAGAATTTTTTCTTTTAAAAAAAGAGGTGTGCCCAGTGGACTGCATAATAAAGTGACAGATATGGAGGAAAAATAAATCTGATTGATTAAACGAGCATACTGTTGCTGAGAATGTAATGTATACTCTTATCAGTTATCAGTATAGACATTTTATCATTGGCTAGCAGAGAATATTATTATATAAATTGATGTACTAACGAGAAAAAAAAATGTCGATAAGTGACGAATATGTCAGAGGAATCCAACAAACGATAATGGAAACACGCGTTAGAGGGGGCAAATAATTAGAAAATAGCAAAAGAAAAGGAAGAAAAGAAAAGAGTCCATCGACTGCAATTTGACAATTGACAGATTCTGGAATCCTGGATCCAGATCCTGGAGAGTCAAAAACCAGAGTCATACTATTCAATTTAGGAACAGAAAGGAATTCACTTGAAATATTCCCAATGAAAAAAAAAAGCCTACACTATCAATTGTAAAGCAAAAAGAAGAGAAATATCAAAATCAATTGAATAAAAAAGAGGAAAAGAATAGGATAAGATCAAACCGCAAGGAATAAGTTAACCGTAAAACGGAATTACCAAGAATAAGCATTGCATCAGGAAGAGCGCCAAGCATAGGAAGAAACAAGCCACCAACAATACCAGGGCCTAAAATCTCGAGCAAGAGCTCACTACCAGTGGACAAGTAGGTAGCAGCTAAGAACATGAGGTATCCGTAAACAATAATCAAGAACAGATTACCAAGCGCCGTGGTGGTGCAGGGCAAGAAACCATAAGTCTGCTCACAGGATGAGGCCTCGGCAGAGAATGAAGGGAGGAGGAGAAAAGACGGAGTGCGGTTGGAGTGGACCCCATCAGAAAGTAGATCAGAAGGCAGAGAAGAGAGGAGATGACGGGAATGGACGGCCGTAAGGGGGAGGAGGAAGAGGAAAAGGAAGAGGTAGGATTTGGAAGAAGACATGGTTATGGTTAATGATTGGTTTAAGAGGAAACGTGAAGCGGAGAGATACATAAGCAGTTGGAGAAGCCGTTGGTGAAGATTTTGCTGGTGAAAAGTGGAAGTACAGATATGACAGACAGGGCGCGTCAAGCGGTGGCTGAACCGTGGCTGGCCATTTGGTCACATTATATTTATTTATTTATTTGTTGTTATTTGAATTTTATTAGGTGATGTAGTGTAACCTTTCAATCCGATTGGTCCCAATTTAATGGATTAATTTGAAGTGTTGACGCGGTTTTGAAAAAATATATATAAAGTAATTGAAGTATAATTTGTATTTATATTTTTTTTAATAGAATATTAAATTTTTATTAGATTTATTAACTTAGGATGATTCAAAATGGAAATGTCAACTTTTCATTTTCCATTATTTCTCTTACTGGTAGATTTGCTAGCTTTGTTTAACTTTTGTCTCCCCTTTATTAAATATATTGATAACACAAAAGTAATAAGTTATGGATGACAATTCCTTAAAAAAATAAAAGTCGAATGACAATCTGAATTTAGCATAATGAATCGACATCTCGATTTCATAAACTTTTTATTTTTATTTTATTTTAATGTCATTCTTTTTAAGTTTATCGTATCTATCCTTGATTTCTAACTTTGTCTAAAAACATTAGTTAGCTTTTGAGAGTCTAAAAGCTATTATTTTTTGGAAGCTCCAAATTAGGATTATAATATCAAAAGCTTCCTTATATTTTTTAGACAAAAATATGTTTTTCAAATTATAGAAAATTTGTTTCCTATCAGGTGCTTTGCTAAGTTATCTTATTCTTTTCCTCATCGATGTAAGTTTTACTTCTTTGCTAAGTTATCTTATTCTTTTCTTCATCTATCTTAATAAGTTCTTTTAATTTTTTCAATCAGTTAAATTTTATATATATGTTAGTTCTTTTATATCGTAACAACTTCAATTTATAATATTTTTATCGAACAATAATTTTGATCGGCCAACAACAATATCAAACAACTAGCAACAACAAAAAGCTAATAATAACTATTAGTTAAAAAAAAGAAAAAAAAAACTTAACTTATTATTATTATCCAAACAGTAACAAGTAACTGAATTTCCATAGCACAAAACTATAGTTAGATATGACATAATTCGCTAAAATTTATTTAGATCTATTTACTTAAATGAATTAGAACAACAAGAGTTTTATAAAAATTGTTATTTTGTAGTATGGATTCATAAAAAAATAGTGATATCAGTATGCAACAAATTTTGATGAGAAGTGGATTTATGTAAGGGGAGCCGTAAACCGATTAATCAAATTAATCACCCAAAAAAGTAAATAATATATAGTAGTATTCTTTTGTTTATGTTTATTTTTCTTGTAGATTTTTTAAATAATTTTACTTTTCAACTATAATTTGAATTAGTTCTTTTTTTTTTCTTTAATTTTCAGATGTGAACAATGCATGCATAATTTTGAAATAATAATTAATATTATTAGATACAAAAATTAATTATTTGTAGAAATACTCGTTTAATAAGTTTAGAATTTTAGTTTTTATTAGTTTAATTGATGATTTAATTTTATTCTATGTGCCTAAATTTATAATTTTAAAAAAATGTCTAAACTATAAAATCGAAAAATAATATTTCAGAAAAGGAAAAGAATGTTAAAATTACAAAGTTAATTAGAAGGGACAAGTGGCATTTATAGTAAAGTCATACATACATTATTCTGACATAAATGATTACGGTCTTATCATCTTAAGGAAGATTCAACAAAAACATTGATTGGGAACGGACCAAATTTACAACAGCTATTGAAACTGTAAAGTAATTAATATATACTAATAAGTTGGTATTGACGTTGAGAGGCTATACGGTCACAGTCTCTCAACTTTCTGAAATATAACATATTAACCATAATACTTTACTCTTTTTGCAATTACTTAATCACCAAAAATGTCGACTGGATAACATACATGCTTAAAGGCCTTTTTTGCCCTTTTTAATCACAAGTTTATCCCTTCACCCCATATCTTATTGACCTTTGCATTTCAACCATGTCCGATTTCAAACGAAACTCATTCAGTCTAAAATTAACTACTCATTTTCACATTGTTAGAATTTCAACTGATTTTGACACCACATGAATTGAAGGCATTGACTATCATGGATTCGAACTGCTAATATGATTTTAGTATGTAAGGCCTACCAACAAATAAGTTATTTAAATCTCATTTTCTAGTTCAACATAGATTACCAAAATTTTCCCTTGTCACTGCTTTCTCCTTCATTTAGGTGTGTTGATTTTGCAATTGACATATTTACTAACCATGATACCTTTAATGGAATTAGCATCAAAATCTTCTTAAAAAAAAAAAAATCATTGTTATTTCTGCCAACAACCCTCTTCCAATACAACCCTTGTAAAGATTGTCAAGTCCTAGCCACCCGATCTCTGTCACGCGTCGCCTCCCCTCCACCCTGAGCTCTCAAGATCAACACTATTCCTTCCGGCCACTAAGAATTAAATGTCGCTACAACAGTCTTCGACCTCACCAACGAAAATCTAGAGTTCAAGATTTTTCAATTAACCTCTAGGGACATATCCAACCTGAAGGAGAGAAGGTAAAATCTCACGCTAGAGCCCGAGTTTTTTGTTTCAATGTGGTAATAAGTCATGTTTAGAGATGCAAAGTGCTTTCGTATGATAACAACAAAGATCTCGAAAAGGCATTGAGAATATGATATGTAATGAATATTAGGTCCACTAAATATTTGTTTTAAATATTTTTCTTTTTAAATATTTATTATTTTCATATTTACTTTCCAAGTGGACAATATATTTTTATGCAGTCATCCTCGCAATCATCCACATGTTAATATTAAACGTTCAAGCGTTAATTGACGTTGTTGCAAGGTCGGTCATGTTGGACATGGAGTGAAATGCTAACGCCAAAAGCACATGGGTGAAAGGCCAACTTAGTGATATGAACCGGCCAAAATTAAGTCTTTTTAAGCCATCAACATATATATTAAATATGACATTATTAAAGCCAACTGAATGGTTAGAAAAAGAAGTCAAACCCAAGTTCTCGCTCTTTCGATTTTTTTTTTTTTTTCAAAAAATTCTTATTTTGAATAAAACTATCAAAATGGATCATGACATGATAACTTGACTCGTTTATTTCTCAAATTAAATAGTTTATTATTATTTCAAGGTCACGAACAAATCAAAACTGATTAACTCATATAATAAACAAATCGGATCAGATAATAAACATATCAACCCAATTAATCCAATTATAATAAAATAAAATAAATTATTTTTCATAATTATGTATTTTTATATTTTACATACTCTTAATCTATTTCAACTTTCGTTGTAATTTTGATAACAATGAAGTGAATGATTTCGTGATATTATTTGTATTATAGTGTTTTGACTTTAATTATAGCTTTCTTTGCGATTTAAATGTGGATTTTAGTTCTAAAATTACTGGTTTTGTATTTAATTTGAACACATTCAACCGGTGATTTGGAAAACATTTTTATTAATTTGATAGAAATCCTGAATTGTTGAATTAATAGTTCACTTATATCTATTTAATTATTTTTGTTATAAAATGGGTTAATTAATTGGGTCAAATGATCATGTTGTTTTAAATATTTAATACTTTTTCAATCTATTCTGTTAAACAAAGATCAATTCATTTAATCCATGTATTAAATCTGTTAACACAGCATAATTTATTTATTAAATAGGTTGATTTAGGGTTAATCCTTAAAGGACCACTATAATATACTAATATAAAATGTTTATGTTCCTCGAATCTATTTTGACACCCTTAATTTTGAAGGTAAATTAACATACGGATCTACTTTTAAAAAGTTAGTCATAATTGCTTTTTCCGGAAGGATACCTTCCATAATAGTATGAAATAATGAATAATAAATACAGCCATAAAAGACATCATACCGACAAAGTAAAGTGGTTGAGGTTTAAAAATCGAGATAATCTGTTTCGATACTTTTGAAGGCAAACTATTGATTTTCATAAGGATCAAAATTTATATTACGACAATTCTTAATTTAATATTCAAATTAATTTTCTTTCCAGTTTTGGTTTCAAATTCCCATATGTATGTTGTGATTGAAAAATTTAAAGTCTTAATTGGATATAACATATGTGTTATTGGTAAAATTCTTTATCAATTAATCTTAAATCTATACATACATATTAACATATATGTCATTCGTTAAATGTTTTTATCAATTTAGGCATCAAACTTGTATATCTTAATTGGATATATTTTATTATATGCTTGCGAATAAATATATTATTAAAATCAGACCCAAAAAAGAACTAACAAAATTGAGAATATTAATCTATGGTTTAACCAGTTCACGAGTTTCAACCGGATTCTTATCTTTTTATTGAAAAGATATTATTAAGTAATATAATTTTATAAGATAATTACATTTTTATGGCAAAAAATATATAATTATAATTATTTTTTTATAATAGTTTCAAATGTGGGTTATTTGTAAGAAATATTTTAGAAAAATTACAAAAACTACTCCATTTTTGGAGTTCGTTTTGTGAGTATTTTGCACCCATTTTTGAAATACGCACTTTTTCTTTTAACTTTTTTTTTTTTTTTTTTTTACCTTTTTCCTTCCACCAAATCAAAATCTCTTAGGTTCCCTTTCATCTTTTATATTTTAACCATAATTTTATCATTTATCTCTTAACTGTTATCTGCTACATTCAAACAGGTCTAAGATTAATGCAAAGGAAAAAAAAGATATATTGATTCTGTTAGTTTTTTTGATATACCATTCTAGAATGTTTTATTGTCTTTTTTTATTTGAAATAATATATATATATATATATAAAATTTTTCTGATTTTTTCATGATCGTCAAGAAAGTATAAAAAATAAAAATAAAAAATGTATAAAAAAACATCGAAAGTATCTTGTTATATGTTTTGATATATGCATCAGCTCCAATATATTTTATGATGCATTTTGTAATACTTTGTGTGTATTATGTGCTATGCATTCATTCTACATGCTTTGATAAATGTATCAATTCTATTATATGTTTTATACATTTTTGATAATTTTTGTATTGTGTATTGTGCATTCATTTTACATGTTTTATTTGTAGTGAGGAATCACCTAAATTGATTATTTTTAATGTTACGATTAAAAGCTAACCATTGAAAAAAAAAATACAAATAAAGTATTTTTTATCAATGTCTATTTGTTGATTTTTTTTAATACATCTTTGATACTTTTTTTTTTATACTTTCTTGACAATCAGAAAAAAAAAAATTAAAAAAAAATAGACATATAAATTTCATTAAAAAAAAAAAAAGAAACGAATAACTTGTTACTACTTAATTACCTTTTATCTTTTTTTCTCGTTTCCACATTTGTTGCTAAGCCTTAATTATATATATATAAAGGTTATAATTATAATTTTCATAAAATTTATATTATTAAACCATGAAATTATCTCACCATGAATGCAAATACAATATGGTATTTCGTAAGCCATTACTATACCACACCTCATTTATCACATTATATTATGCTTTATTAATCCCTAAACCAAACTAAGGGCCAATTTGGGATTGTTGTTAGCGAAAGTGCTGTCAGGGAAAGTTAGGTTTCATTGCTTTATTTAAAAATAGCTTTAAGTGTTTTTCCAGTACTTTCCTGAATACAATCTGATTTTTACTAATTGTGTATTTGAGGCTGTTTTTCGCAGCCCCAACAGCAGCTTTCAGCCAAAGTAAGGTTCCCCATGCTTTGGCTGAAAGCTACTTTCAGGGCTACTGAAAGCTGCCCCAAACTGGCCCTAAGTGTAAGTGGTAATTATATGGGTAAAGGATGGAGATATTTTAGGATTTTTGTGTTGCTATTTTATTCTCTAAATGGGAGTATTTCAAGACTGATAAAAAGGTGATATTTTAGGAATTAGTTGAAGTTTCAAGGTATTTTTAGAGAAAATCTTTTGTTATTGTTTATGTATTTTTGCTCTCTGGAATGATGTATTGCCTTAAAATGCCCAATATTTTACTTGTTAAAGAAGTGGACCCAGCATGAAGCCCACCAACATTCTTACATGAATAGAATTAGAAGCCCATTGTCAACCCATCTTATCCCTTTCAAGTTTGACCCCTCTTACTCTCTTTAATTCATATTATTTCCCTTAAACCTTTCCAAATAAATACCTATACTTTTCATCAAATATTAATATATTATTTAGGCAAGAAAAAAAATCAGAGCTTCCAAGTAAGACCACGACCAACCACTGATCATTAAAATTTCTCTTAATATCGAGCTGGTGGCGGCAATGGAATGGAATAAATTACACTAGTAAAAAAAATATGCGAGTGATACCATTCAAAAATTTTTGTTTTTTATTTTTTTTTTTTTATGTCTAATTAGCTCTAGATAAAAAATTATGCGACTCTTTATTTCTCGAAATGGAAATATAATCTCTCAAAATTGTAATGTACGTTGAGCATATATGAAATGAATCACCACGTGCTTTTAACTAAATTTAAAGTTTTCTTAGATTACTCAAAAAACAATGTGTATTAATATAATTAATCGAGAGTTCAATGTATTAAATTGAAAAATGAAGAAAAAAAAAAAAAAGAAAGAAGAAGAATTCATTAAAAAGATGGGGAAACCCTAATTACACAATTGGCCACGTGGAAAGCCAAAACAAAGCAGCCCTATCACTATGAGTTACAAAATTAGAAACAATGGGCTGCTTAACCAGCAAATGGCCAGCAAAATTACAGATTCTATTGACATGATTAAAAACCACATTTTGAAAATGGGAAGAGAGCCTAATGATGTATTCAAAGATGACCTTAAAAGCAAGAGAAAAAAGAGTCCTAATCCACTATTTGAGAGACATCTCCTTCAAGAACAATATTAATAAAGCCAAGCTCAGTGCCAAGGCGAATGAATGCCTTCTCTCATAGCTTAATAAACAAAAATTTGAAAAAACTCAAATTGCCTATTTTCTTTCTTTGAAGTTCAAACTCATCAACTTATAAAAGACATATTTCTTAAAAAACTAAATTGGATATATATTAATGTATATGTACTATTTGATAAAATGAAGCAAATTAATAATATAAAAACCGCTTTTTATATATATATAACTAGCTCCATTATTTTTATTTTAAAAGCAATTTTTTTTCTCATTAAATGTTTATGTGAAAATCAGGTTGAACCATATAAAAAGTGGGCCCCGAAATTAAATGAAAATGAGATTCTAAGTTTTAAGTTTTGATTTTCGAACTTTATGTGGATTGTTGATGGTTAACATATTATTCACCTCTTTCTTTGCCTAAGCGCTTTAGTCCTTATATTATCAATTTCATTCAATTTGGTATGTAAATCGATTTCAATTTATCAAGTTGATGCAGCGAAAACTCGAACAAAGGATACTAGAATCCGTTGATCGCGCACGATGCCGGATAATAGTCTTCTACTAATTGAATTTTGCAAAATTCACAAAAGCAGGGTAAAAAGGAATTAATTCCGAAAATTTTATTTAATTGAAAACTGGCCATTATAAACTATATTATAGCCTATTTATAGGGAAAGTATCCTAAATGTAATAAAACTCCTAAATAATCAAAACTTCTAAATAGTTTAAATTCCTAATTAGACTAAATAAGAAAAACTACTAAATAAATTAAAATACAAACAAAATAGGAATCCTTATCAATTTAGGATCCTTTGAATAAAATCTATTCCTAATCCTAATGATAAAATAATTACAATTAAAATAAAGATACAATTTAAAATATATCTTTAATTTATTTCTATGACAGGTAATTGTTTCCAAGTTGAATTGTTGATCCCTTTTACTATTTGTGGCCCGCATCATACTCCTCCTCTTAGAAAAAACTCGACCTCGAGTTTTTCCGTTAAGAAATCAAGCTTTGAGTTTGTTAAATGGATCCATATTCAAAATATAGTTGACTCCAATACAATCAACATCACCCTTCCAATAAGAATTCTCATATTTGTCTTCATATACATCATAAATTGGCTGTAAAGTTTTTTCAATACCAACAATCTTGTCACAAGAATCATAATCTACTATTTCAACACAAGCATAATCTTCATCATATGTTGGAGGTAAATTGAAATCAAAGAATTTACCTTCTTTAAGTTTTGATTTTTGAGAGAAAATTGGTTCATTCTTTCTGTCATAGAATTCTTCCAATCCAACAAAAGGGTTTCTGAATTTCCCATAATTAGGGTTCCTTGTTTGTCGAGGATTCGGCCTCATGTGAGCTGCGAACAGCCTATCCATTCGGTCTATCAAACGATCCATCATGGTTTCCATCCTCTGGTCCATCATGTTCGTAAGGCGTTGCTCGACCCTCTGCTCCAACCGATTCAGATCGTCCTGACCCGCGACCTCGTCAACCATTCGCTCTCTCCTTGGCGGCATGATGACAGTTAGGGACTAGGAATTCGGCTCTGATACCAACTGATGCAGCGGAAACTCGAACAAAGGATACTAGAATCCGTTGATCGCGCACGATGCCGGATAATAGTCTTCTACTAATTGAATTTCGCAAAATTCACAAAAGCAGGGTAAAAAAGAATTAATTCCGAAAATTTTATTTAATTGAAAACTGGCCATTACAAACTATATTATAGCCTATTTATAGGGAAAGTATCCTAAATATAATAAAACTCCTAAATAATCAAAACTTCTAAATAGTTTAAATTCCTAATTAGACTAAATAAGAAAAACTACTAAATAAATTAAAATACAAACAAAATAGGAATCCTTATCAATTTAGGATCCTTTGAATAAAATTTATTCCTAATCCTAATGATAAAATAATTACAATTAAAATAAAGATACAATTTAAAATATATCTTTAATTTATTTCTATGACAGGTAATTGTTTCCAAGTT
This sequence comes from Euphorbia tirucalli, assembly GCA_039660915.1. Classification (NCBI taxonomy): domain Eukaryota; kingdom Viridiplantae; phylum Streptophyta; class Magnoliopsida; order Malpighiales; family Euphorbiaceae; genus Euphorbia; species Euphorbia tirucalli. Next base: position 47,507,654 of record CM077636.1, read on the forward strand.
GAATTGTTGATCCCTTTTACTATTTGTGGCCCGCATCACAAGTCCTTATACTTTAGTTTGTTCTTTAAGTACTTCGAAAATTTTATCCAATAGTAAAGATTCATATAAATGAGAAATTAGATATATATGTCTAAACATATGCTTCAAAAATCGTAAATCAATCATTTTCTTTATTCCCTTTTTCTCTCCAGCCCAACCCAATACAATGTAAGTATTGAGGGCATGCATAGAAATGATAACAAATACAGATTTCGCGAATATTAGACACTACTCGATTCTAATGGGATTACTCAAATCCGATATCAAATGGTATGGGATGAGAATGATATTTAATTTATTACTCGTCATAGGTACAAGATGGAACGTGATTATCGGCCAAGGTACCAGCTACTCATATCCGTATATGTATAGTATTGTTCAATTTATTTTTTAAGTTGTATTATGGTATAATTTGTTAATCTGTATATTTTATTCGCTTAAAGAATATAGAGAAGATCGAAGGATTGATAAGTTGATTTTTTTTTTATTAAGAACTTATTAGTGAATGTGTTACATTTGTTTATTACTTAAAAATTTGAATGTCGAGTATTTATTAAATTTATATTGGTTATTAATTGTTGGTTATAAAGTTTATGCATGGATGGTTATTTTACTTTTATAATTGATTTGTTTATTTATTCTTTATTAAATTTGAGCACGGGCATCGAAAAATTTTGTGAAATAAAAAAAAAATTTAGTAAATCAATATCCGCAGATAATAAGATAAAACAAGTAATAATACTTAATAACAAATATTGGGCTAACAGTGTCATTAGCCGCGACTACTCTATCCATCGTCGTCCCAGGTATGCCAAAGAGAAACACTATCCCGATCTTTCAAAATGGGGTCCACACAAGGCAAATGAGACAAAGGTATGAGAAGTTATATAGTACGTCTGGTATACCACGTCATCCGTATACCAAGCCAATAAAATTATGACAAATTGCCCTCCAACTAATAAAAAAAATAACATTTTGTAATTAATTAATTATTTATTTAATAGTTGATTATTTAAATAAAATTCTAAACCCTAAAATAAAAATCCTAAATCCTAAAATATAAACCCTAGAAGCTAATTTATCAACCCTAAATGCTAAAATATATGACATGGCGTGATTTTATTGGTTTGACACACAGATGACGTGGTGTACCGGGTATATTCTATAATTTCTCAGAAGATATTATTATTATATAATGGAAAGTGGGTGAACCAATTAGAAGCCACAACCAACTGTGGGCGCTGATCGTGGCAGTGGAGCCCACTTCCTTGTCTCATTATTATGGGATGCCAAGATTTGGTTGGATCACAAAATATAAGGACTCCCATTTTAGCATCTAATTATTAGATTTTCTGACCACATTTTTAGTCTCTCCTTTCACATTTCAGCTACTATACTTGTCCTCTAATGCCAATTATAGATGTTGATGGGTTTGCTCAAGTGGATTTCAGCCAACCTTTGTTTCCTACAATTCTTATTATTCTTTACAATATTATATTTAAGTCATACATTTGGAATATGAGCCTATACATATTCCATCAAGAATCCTAATTATATTCGGATTTAGCTTTGTGCCTCAACAGTATTCCTAAAACTAACACAATGGAAAAAGGTTTTATTATGGATCCGGTCTATATAGACTATTCTTTGTACTTTAATCGGATAGTCATAAAAAAAAGCAAAATGTTAGAATTATTTTAGTCTAGCTCGTCTTCGTATAAATGGATTAAGAGTATTGGACAAACATGTACGAAATGTGGGCTTTAGACCCACATTTTCATACATTACACAAACAAAAGATATACATCAAGGACTCAAGCAAGACAGATATAAAGACTCAGAATAGGGGCGTAAAATGGAGAAATGGATGACCAAAAGGACAATAAAAATCAAACCATGAGGAGTTTACTTCAAACTTTATAACAATTTTACTCTATGTTTTATAGTTGGAAAACCATGGATGTAGTTAATTTTTTACGATAGAGTCTAAGTAATTCAATGAAACAAAATATATGGATCTTGTAATGTATTTTGGATCATACGAAAATTGACTAGTGTGTTAATTAGACAAAAAGTTAAGGACTAATAAATTATATGTATATAAAGTTAATGTGGCATATAGTTTTTGACTCAAAAAGTAAAATTACACTTTTATCTTTATATAATTTCTTTTATCCCAATTTTTAACTTTCTCCCCTCAATTTCTCTCTCTAAAAATATTAAAGTTATGCTCAATTTTATCAAACAAGACGAGAAATTTTATAGTGGACCATTCCAATGAAAAACTGACATGTAAGTAACATGGGCATTGGGAACATAAAAAACACTTATGTGTCAGTTTTTCATTGAAAAGGTCCACATGGACCAGGTCCATTATATAATTTCTCCAAACCAGAGTTCAATAAAGTTTAATTAAATTTAGCCAATGAATTGTTTATTCTAATTTCTAAATGGAAGCAAAAGAAAACGAAACTAAAGAGAAGAAAGTAGAAAAAGGACCATTCATTTTAAGAATTAGACTGATTTAATCTTTTGGAACTAGGGACTTCGACCAAATTTCTCTAAAAACATTAAAGCTAAAATATTAGTTATATTGATTAAATATTGTCATTTTTCTATCGGTTTATCAATTAATAAAGTTTCTCTAGTATGTGCTTTTTCTTTTAGGGTTTACTTGTTATTCCTAGATATATTCATGGAATTATATTTGTTGTTGTTGATTTGGAAGTTTTACATTTATTTATTTATTTATTTTGAAGAAGAACAAGATATTCTACATTTATTTTTTTAAAAAAGAAATAGTAGATTTCATATATTTCAAAATATATAGTATATTAAAAATAATACATTGGTAATAAATATCAAAATAATCAAACAGTCTTTCCTACAATAATCAAAATAAAACAATATAAGAAAAACTTGCTACAAGAACAAGAGAAACACATAGAATAAAAAATAATACTGTAACCAACATTTTGCTAAGCTCCACCAAACGTAATCGGAGATCCACGACCATAGAAATTCTGGCATAGTGCATAACACTAAACAGTTTTGCATACCTGAAAAGATCTTGCTTAAAAGAGATAGATCTGGATAACTACGATGTAAAGATCGACATGTATCTTTGACTAGGAGCAGATGACGATCAACCCTGTAGAAAAAAAACTATCAAAATCTTGTTGAATAGTAGCAGATAGACAACTGAGGATGACGATTTTATAATTGAAGCCAAAGAAAATACTGGATGTAAATTATTTCACAAAAAAAAAAAAAAAAACATCAACAGGACAAAGTAAAGAAATATGTAAAATTTTCTTAATTCAGATTCAATTATCAAAACATAAATCAATCATAAACATCATGTCCATTCGGATCTTGAATATAATAATAATCACATAGACAATTTGGACAGATCACTTACCTTGTGTGGAATTCGACATGATGCAAGGGCTTTCAATGATCACGAACTAATCGAACTAATTTCTCACCCTTAACCCTCTTTCTGTAGCAGTGGCTCGATGGATAGCCTAAAATACAATCTTTTTGTACTTTGGTTTTTTCTGCGTACTCATCATTAGGGTGAAGAGATGACTAGTTTATATATCTATTAACTTTAGATCTTGTACATCCATCAAGTACTAATTAAACGGTCAATATTTAATGCACTATTAAATTAATGAAATCCTAAACCTAATGGACTTTTAAAATATGGGCCATAACATCGGGCCATATTTCTTACAAAATGAACGGGTGGATGGGAGGTAATTCCACCTTCCCTTAGAAAACTCACAAAAAAAAAAAAAAAAAAGAAAAAAAAAGAAAAAAAAAAAAAGAAAAATAAGCATTGATGCAGCTAGAGTTTTTTCGATGTTCCACATTTATTAATTAAGCACATTATAGCAATCGATCGATCAAAACAGAATTTTACCTAACTTTATGCAGTTTTTCTCTACAATTTCTATCTTCGTTTTAAGCCTTATTTATTTACAATTTATTAATTTAGTACTTAATTAATTAATTTCTTCATTCCATTATATGACTTATGGAAATTTAAACTATTAAGTACATATCCTCCCCTATAAAAATCAAAACATGCATCTTGATACTTAAACAATTGTCAACATCACTACAATTACTGCTATTGTAATAAATTGATTATCGACTTTTTATTATCATTCTACTATATGACTTAAGAAGTCAACATATGTTTAACAATATATTAAGAAATATCTATTAAGTATTCATAACAATATATTAACGAATCTTTTTTGATTTTCATTTATCAAGTTCTTTGATCTTTAGTTTGACACATTAAGGATATTGTAAATTATAATTCAATGTAGTAAGCCCTTGACGTAGCAAGTTCGTGTGAAAAACATGATCAATCGATGATTAATTTCAAAAACGAAAACTAAGGGAAAATTCAAGATGAAATCTGTAATATTATTCAACAATTCAAAAAAATACTCAACAATAGGAAAGAAAGCCCTATATAGGTTGCAGTCAAACCCTAACAAGGAAAACACAAAAAAAGAGAATTACAAAAATATCCCAAAACTTAAAACTAACGGATGAAGGTCTAAACAACCTTTTGTTTTTGTCCAAACCCAAAATGGCCCATGTAGAGCTCAAAAAACACTTTCCAGGAACATATTATAATAGACAATCAGACTTCTATGCAAAAAGTTACGTACGATTTAAAATCTACCAAAAATAAAACTACTTATTTCCTCTCTTGAGTCTACGATTCATTTTTTTTCTTGATTCCCGGTCCAGGAACTCATCCGCTACCAGCTCTACATCATTTTCTCTTGCTAGAGAAAAACTCAACCTAGAGTTTTTTGACTCCGAGTACAGCGGCTCATCATATGCATGATATGGATAGATATCCGCCACATTAAATGTATTAGATATACCCATACTGTTTGGCAACCCCACAACATAAACATTGTCATTAATCTTCTTTTGAATAGGGTAGGGTCCGTAAGGCTGCAATTTGCTGTAAGTACCCACTGGGAACCGTTCCTTCCTCAAAAAGACCATCACCTGATCACCCACAGAAAATAATTTGATCCGATGATGTTTATCAGCAGCGTCTTTATACTTAGAATTTGACCGTTCAATCTACCGCCTCACTTCTTCAGTAACCAATTTCGAGTTTTTAGCCATATGCTTTGTCGCTACACTGGTCTCCGCTCCTTAGGGCAGCTTGATCAAATCAACAACTTGTTATGGCACCTTAGTATAAACCACTGAAAAATTTGACCTGCCCGTTGTACGGTGGACAACACTATTGTAAGCAAATTCTGCCTGAGCCAAAGCAACATCCCATTGTATCTGTTTCTGCCCCACCAAACTCTAGAGTAAGTTACCTAGGGTCCTATTAGTAGTTCAACAAAGAACCAAACATCTGCCATAAAGTCCTCCAAAAATGGCTAAGAAACTTACTGTCTCGATCAGCAGTGATTGACTTAGGAACTCCATGCAAACGAATGACCTCCCTGTAGAATAGTTTGCTATCCCCTGAGCATCATCAACTTTTCTGCATGGAGTCAAATGCACCATCTTTGAAAACCTGTTAGCCACAACAAAAACAGAATCTATACCTCGCTGTGTTCAAGGCAGTCCAAGCATAAAATCCATTGACACATCTTCCCAAATATTCTCAGGGACAGGTAAAGGCATATATAACCCAGTGTTTTGAGATTGCCCTTTGGTCATCTGACATACATAACAATGCTCCATAACTCTGTCCATATCTCTACGCAAATGAGGCCAATAAAACATCGCTTCCACTACTGCAAAGGTCTTGCCACGACCCAAATGGCCAGCTAGCCCACCGCCATGTAAATCTCGAATCAGTTCCTCCCTCATAGACGACTAAAGAGTGAATAACTGATTCCCCTTCATCAAGTAACCATAAAAAATATGAAATCTGAATGAGCTTGGCTACTCGAACATTTTCCCCAAATCTCCTGAAAATCATCATCTGTCTCGTATAGCTCTTTCAGGTACTCGAACCCCACCATCTCATTGCTTATAGTCACCAACAAATGAGCCCTCTGCTCAATGTGTCCGCTGTTGGATATGCCCTAGTCCTGAGGCATTAGTCCTTGTTTTTGTATTGTATGTGTATTGAATTTATGTATTATACAATTTTATGTCATTAAATAAAGACATTAGTCTATTTATTATATATCATGTGCTATGTTTTAAATAGAGTATCCAATGGACATATCCATATCCATGTTAACAAGTGTCATGCACTTGGCAGTAAGACTATGGATAGGGAAAATGATATGACTATAAAGTCATCCGTGGTCTGTTCCAGTCATGGGACTAAATGGAACTAGAGACTATCATTAGCTTGGTTGTATGGCAGTGTCTTAGCGGCTATTGGACATGGGATGTCAACCAAGTCAATGGGTACATGCAAAAGGGGCATGGTACTGGATAGATCCATAAAACGAGAAATCCACATGGTATATTATCACAAGTTATTCTCGTGTAGTACTGTATGGATCCTTTGACCTAACCATATGATGGTGCTGCATGTGAAGTGGCATACTTTGGTGTACACCTAAAGGGCCTGTAACAGGGTGCTAAGTATGGGTACGTTCGGGTATGTCAGTGAATATGGTAATGCTATGGATATGTAGAAGGGAATGTTACTCAGTAGTCTACTGAAAAGATATCACCGTCCTCTTGATGAATGCAACTGATAAGAGTGTGGCGACACCCAAACAAGTTGGAACTTATTTTTGAGCATCAGTTCATTCGGGATCAAGTAAACATCCGGACACAAAAGAGGGTGATCAATCCATGCCTCTGTATTCGATACCGATATCAATGACATTGGATAAACAAGTTTAAACTATAGGGTTACGATTATAGTTGGACTGCTTTCTCCATCTTAATTGGGGGCTACAGTGGCTTGTTAGAGCCCGTTTGTAGTTTGTGGGCCATAGGCCCACTACCAACATAAAGACTAGCCCAAAGGATTGTACACATTAAACGTCTGAACTCGAACTAAAAAATCAACTGTATACTTGGTGTACACACGCTGGAGAGAGAGGATACCGTTAATTATGTTATATAGATCAATTGGATTCATCAAAATAATATAATTAATTTTACATTGGCCTTCTCATAATTAATTCAATGAATTAATTTATGAGATTATTTCCTGGGTGGAAATATTTTATATGTATAGGTTTACATGTGTTTAATTTTATGAAAGTCTAATTTAATTCCTTGGTTAAATTAATTGGTCAAACTAATTTTAATTTAAATGTATGCAATATATTATATGGTATAATATATATACATACGTGTTGAATTAAAGTTACATTTGAAATTAAATTGGACCAAAGGAATTAATACGGATTGGTAGGTTGTCAACCCGTCAAAGTTAAATTTAATATCCCCGGTTCCTTATACTGGGTAGTATAGCAAGAACGGGGTCGAACCACATGGATTAATGCAGGTATATTTATTTGCAGAAAGAAAGAAAATTGATTGGATTGAAATAAAAATAAATGATGTGATTTGTGTATTTGCAGAATGTAAATTAAGACAGAATAAATCAATAGGATGAACAACTAGTCAAGATACTTTTCAGTTTAATTCCGTAATTCAATCACAGACACCAAAGATCCAAAACATTTAACCCAACTTCACAAGACTTAGTCAATTGAAAAACCACCACAAATTATTGAATTAACTAACTTTAGGCAAGTGAATTGTCCAACCTAGAAGGACATCTAGAGATTTTAAGCTTTTATTCACATTTAAAGCACTTCAAACCAAGATAGTTACCAAATTAAGCATAGGGTCAACATCCCAATTTTGCGAGTATTGAAAAGGCCTCTAATGAGGGGTAACTCTCCCCATAGGTCATGCTCCATACACAAAGTCATTGTTTTTAACTTTGCTTAAGGTGAGGTGGGCCTATCCCCCAACTCAAAACCCATGGGTGTTGGAATGCGAAAGGTCTCGCTTTTTCGAGCAATGAAAAGGGTCTCTTATGAGAAGTTTGCTCTCCCTCTTAAGCCACTCTCCATACACAAGGAATGATTTTTGTCATCCCTTGCTTAAGGTGAATTGGTCCCATCTCCCAATTCAAGACTTAAGGGTAATCGAGACAGTTGAATTCTAAAATTTATATTCTCAGCACAATTCAACCAACATTATCAATTGTAAGCTAAACTCTAGTTATCTCATCCTCCATAAGTTGGTAATAACTCACTTGCTTTACATTAGCCAACAAACTTTTTTGAAAGCAATTGATCAATTAAACCTCATCACATTCTGTCAAAATTAAACGTAGAGTCATATGCAAACCAAGCTCAACTCCCAATCCTTATGACAAACCCACTAACATGCTTTGTTTCTAATTCCTCCTACTTCCAATTCGTTTATTATATTCAATGATGACAAAAATTAGGATTTTCCAAGGGCTAAACCAAGACAATTTCAAATTTTTTAAATTTGAGCCTAATTTAATCATGGACAAACAACTGAGAATCCGATTTATGGAGGGAATTATGCAAAAACTACATGCAATCCTAAATAGCACAATAATAAAACCAAAAAAAAAAAAAAGCATTAAACTATCCTAAAAATTGAAAATTATCTCCTAATTTTCCTAACTAATCCCTTCCCCCACACTTAACATGCATTTACTCCTGAAAATGCATCAAAATTAAGCACAAAGTGTAAAGAAAAGGAAAGAAGTACTCCCTTAGATTGTAGGAAATAACGGTGGCGAATCGGAAGAACAATGTTTGCAGAGGCAGCAAGTTCAAAGCCAATTTGGACAAGGATAAATTCTGAATTTGGAGAAATGCAAAACTACAATGTTGTAGATCTGTCTCTTAGCTTTCCAACGCATTTTGAATCACCACAATCGGAGGTCGGACGCAAAAGTTATGGCTCAATTACGAAATATAGTCAGATCTGCGGGCGGGCGCTGCGGTGCGTGCGGCTCGACGTGGCGCTGGCGAGGCAGGAGGGCGTGGCGCGCTGCCGCTGCTGCGTGCTGGGCAGCTCGACGTGCTGCTGGCGAGGCAGCCAGGCGCGCGCTGCTGCTTCTGCCCCCTTTTTTTTTTTTTTTTTTGAACTTCTCTCTCTTTTTTTTTTTTTTTTTGAACTTCTCTCTTTTTTTTTTCTTTTCTTTTTTTTTTTTTCTTTTTTTTTTGTTTCTTTTTTTTTTTGAACTTCTCTCTTTTTTTTTTCTTTTCTTTTTTTTTTCTTTTTTTTTTCTTTTTCTTTTTCTTTTTTTTTTGAACTTCTCTCTTTTTTTCCTTTTCTTTTTTTTTCCTTTTTTTTTTTTGAAATTTAACTTTGCACCTTTGTTTTTGTTTTTTTTTTTTTTTTTTTTAACCCTACATATTACAAGCATAAATAAAACACTTATAGAATGAATTTTTGGGTTGCCTCCCAAAAAGCGCTTTTGTTTAACGTCGTTGGCTCGACGATGGCCACGTTTAGTCTGGTGGTTTTTCAATGGAGGGAAGAATTTTGTTTCTTCCAACTATAGCATGGCCAAGACGTGATTCAGCTGCTATTTTGTACTGCATTTGACTCTGGTTTACAGGTTTGAGCGCTTCGAGGTCTTGGACAGCATATATCAGCTCTTTAGGCATTACCCATTCTTCCTCCCATTCAGCCAATTTCGGATTTGTGAGGTTGTTAGCCAAAGAAACCTGCAAAGGATCACCACTACACATCTCCAAAAATTTATTAGTGTAAATGTCAGAGAAATTGATTGCAAAAACAGAGGCATAATCAACCGGGTGCTTAATTGCTCTATTTATGTCAAATTTAATTATAGCACCATCAAATTCCATAGTCAATGTCCCCTCATGCACATCAATTTTTGTACGAGCTGTTTTCAAGAATGGGCGTCCTAACAGTATCATTCCCGGATTAGAAGAAGTTCCCCCTTCCATATTCAAAACATAAAAATCCGCGGGGAAAACTAAGTCATTTATTTGTACAAGAACATCTTCTAATACTCCTTCAGGAAAAACACTAGACCTATCAGCTAATGTCAAAACTACACCATTTTGTTTCAAAGGACCCAAATTCAATGCGGAGTAAATAGATAAAGGCATCAAATTAATAGAAGCACCTAGATCACACATAGCTTGTTCTATGCCTTCATTGCCTATCTTGCAAGGAATTGTGAACATACCTGGGTCTTGTTCTTTTATGGGTAATTTACCTTGAAGTACTGCTGAAACGGTCTCACCCATAGGTACCCTCTCATTGGCCCGAACTCTGTTCATCCCAGTGCGGAGTTCTTTTAAAAATTTACAATACCGGGGTACATGTTTGATGGCTGTCAGGAGTGGAATGTTGATCTCCACCTTCTTTAAAGTTTCAAACACCTCTGTGTCATCTGTAGCTTTCTTCTTTCTTGCCAATCGATGTGGAAATGGTGGTTTTTCAGGATTGGGTTGAATCAGCTCTTCGATGGGAGTTATCTTCTCTGTCTCGGCTGGTGTTGCACGACCACATGGAGCTGATGCTTTTGGTGCTGGTGCTTCAAGTTCTTTGCCACTTCTCAAGGTAATTGCACTGACGTTGTGCCTCGGATTCACATCAGGTTGGGAGGGCAATTTTCCTTTGTTTTCAAGTTTGTTGAAAGAGGAGATTAATTGGTTAATTTGGTCTTCCATTTTATTCATCTTGTCAACACTCTTCTGCTGAGATTCCACCAATTGCGCCATCATTCCTTTCAAAGAGTTAATTTCTTCTCCATAATTCATCCGTGGGGGCTGTGGCTGCTGTTGTTGGTTATTGCCATATCTGAAATTTGGATGATCCCTCCACCCTGGGTTGTATGAATTGGAGAACGGATCATATTTCCTTCGGTATTGGGTGTTAAAGTCTCCCATGGTGTTAACCATCTCACTGCTGGATTCCTCTTGAAGTGTTGGACATGCATCAGTGGGATGTCCCTGAAAACAACAAATACCACAAACTTGGGCTTGTGGCCCGTAGTTAGAAGCACCTGCACTTCCAATAATACTCTTCTCCAGCAGTTGATTAAGCCTATCCAGTTTAGATTCAAGATCAGAAGACCTTACCTCATGAACACCTCGTGTAGGAGTGTCAGAACGGCTGTTGAACTGCTGTGAATTTGCAGCCATGGCAGAAATCAAGTCTAGGGCATCTTGAGGTGTCTTGCTGACCAAAGCACCTCCACTTGCAGCATCAATGACTCTCCGTTCAAGTGGTAGCAGCCCCTCATAAAAATATTGTATCAATAGCTGATCCGTTATACCGTATTGAGGGCAACTAGCGCATAGTCTCTTAAATCTTTCCCAATATTCATACAAGGACTCGGAGTCTTTTTGTCTAATGCTACAAATTTCTCTTCTCAAGTTTGCAGCTCTAGATGCAGGAAAGAATCGCTCCAAAAACAGCCTTGCCATTTCGGTCCAAGTGTTAACAGTTCCGGAAGGAAGGTAGTACAGCCATTCTTTTGCAGTGGCTTACAATGAGAATGGAAATGCACGCAACTTGATTTGCTCTTCAGTAACTCCATGTGGTCTAAATCCAGAACAAGCCACATGAAACTCTTTTAAGTGCCGATTTGGGTCTTCCGCTTGTAAGCCATGGAATTTTGGTAGAAGCTGAATCAATGCAGGTTTCAGCTCAAAGCCATCCTCCACATTTTGATATTGTATACACAGCGGCTGTTGGTTGATAGGAGGGGCGAGCATATCTCGCAGAGTTGCTAGAGGTGGATTGTCCATTTCAGTTTCTGAGTCCGAATCTGTTTCAATGGTAGGATGAGTTTCAGTCTATCAGAGTCGTCTTTTGCAGCCTCAAGGACTTGTCTCCTGCGCAACTTTGCTTCCTTTCTGAGCCGCTTTGCAGTTTTTTCGATTTCTGGGTCGAACAGAAGTCCACCTACAGAAGAAAAACGCTGCATACACTTAGAAAAGGAATTAGAAACAGCAAATAAATAAACCTTATACACAAATCCCCGGCAACGGCGCCAAAATTTGGTAGGTTGTCAACCCGTCAAAGTTAAATTTAATATCCCCGGTTCCTTATACTGGGTAGTATAGCAAGAACGGGGTCGAACCACATGGATTAATGCAGGTATATTTATTTGCAGAAAGAAAGAAAATTGATTGGATTGAAATAAAAATAAATGATGTGATTTGTGTATTTGCAGAATGTAAATTAAGACAGAATAAATCAATAGGATGAACAACTAGTCAAGATACTTTTCAGTTTAATTCCGTAATTCAATCACAGACACCAAAGATCCAATTCAATTATCCAAATAGATAGAGTTATAGTTAAAGGTGAAACGCACTCAATAACCAATCTTTTCTTAATTTATCGATAGTTCCGGGAAACGCCCGAATAAACTACTTCCCTAGCCAATAGATAATCTCCAAGAAACCTCTTAATAAGAATTAACCTATGGCAGCATTAAACACAAAAAAGACCTCTATCTTAGTTAATGAAATCGGAAACGCCGTAAATCATAAAAACTAAACTATTCAATTCCGTTAACTTTACACGAAGCTAACTTGCCACTATGATAGAACAACAATCACGGATATATTATTCTATTCGGCGATATGCAATACAATCAATCAATTAACTGGCCAAATCAATTTGATTAAATCAATAGCAATATAACAAATTATAATCGCTGGAATTGAATAAATATTCGGATAAAAGAATACAATTAAAACATAAGTCTCATGAATATGATGGAATTAAACTTCAAAGTACCTCAACTAGAAGAGAGTTTAGCTACTCATAACTAAACAAATTCTACCGAAAACCTTAAGAAAAACTTGCCGCCTTCTCCCCTCTCCAAGCCTCCACCAAAACGTTTTAGAAGTAGTCAAAAACTGAACTCTAAACCTTCTCCTCTTTTTCTCTTTTATAGCTCTCCTACTCCTAACCTAATTAGGAGTCTCATTAACCTACTTAATTAAAGAGGCCTGCTAGAAATTAAAGTGTAAACCATGGGCTCCTTAAAAAGAATTTTGGCCCAATTAAGAAGAGAAGGTCAACAAGGGTTGACCCGCAGGACCCGAACAGGCTGTATAAAACCTCAACTAACTTCCTCGATACAGCTCCGATTGGCGCGATTCAAGGTGCTATGAAAAGCTAACGGACAGAAGCATAATCTTGCAGAACAAACCTTGAGCTAAAACAGCCTCAAACACTGTTGAAAATCCAGTTGAAGTTCAAGCTCCAACAAATCCTCTTCTAGCAGTCTTCCTAAAAAGCCGAAATCTACTTCCAAGCATCTAAAAGAGGTAAACAACACTAAATAAGGATACATAAAATAAAACAAACTAACTAATTAAGAAGATAATAAAACTAATACAAAAATACGAAAATAACTAAGAAAATAAGTTAAAATGCACCTAAATATGCCTATGTAAATATGAGTTATCACGGATATGGGCTTAAAAGGGAGAAAGCCCATATAAAATTAAATGGAATATTGGGCCTAAAATTCCCAAGGGAATTTCGGCCAACTAGGTTAAAATACCTAGTGATTTTCTCGGCCAAGGTAGGGAAAAATACAGTAGAAAATTACATCCCCATTCCATGCAGAGTTCGATATCCGTTCGTATATGGGAGCGTGGAGGAAGTTTGTGTTGATTTCTGCAGCCATCTCTATAAGAGATATCTTGGGTAAGAATCTTATTTTTTTATAATTTTTTTGTTGTTTTGATTTCCACTTCAATTGCTCCTGAGCACAGATTTGAGGAAATCAACGCGTTCTTCCACTTTATCGGATGATTTCCGGTGAAAAATCCTAACATCCACCACTTTATTTTGCACTCTCGCTTTATGCTTCAGCTTGAAAGGGAACTTCTGCAGAAACTGCACCCACATGGCATGCATATCTTTACTAATTCTGGTCTGACTATTCAGGTGTTTGAGTGCATCACAATTTGAATACAACACGAATTCTCGCCATATTAAGTAATGCTTCCAAGTGCGTAGAGCCCTCACGACGGAATAAATTTTTTTATCATATGTGCTCCAATTTCGCCTGGAATCACTCAGCTTCTCACTAAAAAATGCAATAGGTCTTTTCTCTTGCGACAAAACTGCCTCGACGCTGACTCCACCTGCATCATAGTCAACTTTGAACAGCTTATTAAAATCTGGCAATGCTAAAACTGGGGCAGAACACAACATCTCCTTTAACAATGCAAAACTAGTTTGGTCTCCTCACCCCACTGAAACTTCCTCTTCTTCAGGCATTCAGTCAACAGAGCTGCAATCATGCTAAAATGTCTGATGAACGGTCTATAAAAACTAGCCAATCGAAGAAAGCTCCGCATTTCAGTTATAGTTCTTGGCGCGGGCCATTTTCTAATTGCTTTCACCTTTCCTTTTTCCACTTGGATCCCATCAGCACTAACTAAAAGCCAAGAAATAACAGCTTCCTACACATAAAGCTACACTTCTTTAAGTTCACATAAAAATTATTCTCTAGCAAAACTGCAAGTATTTGTCACAAATGGTCAACATGTTCCTCTTCTGATCAGCTACAAATCATGATATCATCAAAATAAACAACCACAAACTTCCCAATAAATAGCTTCGGTACCTTTTTTTATAACACGTATAAAAGTACTAGAAGCATTTGATAATCTGAATGGCATAACAAGCCACTCATACAACCCCTCTTTGGTCTTGAAGGCTGTCTTCTACTCATCACCAATTCGTATCCTGATCTGATGGTACCCACTGTGTAAATCTATCTTTGTGAACACCACTACTCCATTCAGTCTATCCAACATATCTTCCAACCTTGGGATGGGGAACTTGTATCCAATGGTAATTTTGTCGATCGCCCTACTGTCAACACACACCCTCTAGCTTCCATCCTTCTTTGGCATCAACAAGGTAGGAACAACACATAGACTCATACTCTCCCAAATGTATCCCTTCTGTAACAACTCTTGAACCTTTTCCTGTAATATTTCACTTTCCTTCAGGCTCATCCTGTAATGAGGAAGATTTGGTAAACTAGCGCCAGGGATTAGAACAATACAATGTTGTATATCCCTTATTAGAGGGAGCCCATTTGGTAGGTCATCTAGCATGATCTCCTTGAATTCCTTTATCAACAGCTTCACCTTCTCTGGTAGTTGCTCAATATTCTAGACATCCTCCATTGTCATAACCTGCTTAACAATCAAAGCATGGACAACTTTCAACTCCTTAACCACTTCTTGCATCTCTTGGATGGATTGGGTAACTATAAGGAAGGATCGTCCTTTCACCTTGGAGTTTTTAGGACTCACTTTTAGGGGTAGTAAAGAGAACTTCACCCCTTCCTTTTCGACTTTATACACATTCTCTCTACCCGCATGCTATGCATCTACATCAAACTGCCAAGGCCTCCCAAATAGTACATGGTAAGCATCTATATCCATAATGTCACAGTACACCTCATCCTTCTATTTGACAATAGAAAAAGGTACTTTACAACGATTTGTTAGCTGTGTCTTCTCATATGCTTTAATCCACCCAATCTAGTATGGATTCGAATGCTTCTCCACTGGCAGTTTTAATACCTCCACAGTATCCTTCCCAATGATGTTCTCACATCTTCCACTATCAATGATCAGATTGAATACACGCCTGTTGATCATGCACCTGGCACGGAACAATTGGTGTCTTTGAGTATTGTCTAACTACTTCGGGGTCAGCATCAAATTTCTGATCACATATGTCTATTCATCTTCGCCATCTTTAACTTCATAAGCTACATACTCTTCATCCTCCTCCCCATCAGGGCTATCGTCAATTGCGTCATTATCCTTCTCGATAATATTGACTATCTTTATATTAGGGCACTCATTTGATCTATGCCTAGGTTGATTACACCTGAAACACTTCATAGGGATTGGTCTTGCATAGGGATTAGGGGGTTTTGGGGCTTCCCTCTGCTCCATTGGCTTCTTTCCCACGGCCTTATCCACCGCTCGCTCTACCCGGGGTTGTACTTCTGGGACAGATTTACTCTTCTTAGGATAACCTCTCGTGTACCCCTCAAAACTTTGCTTTTTAGAATCAAACCTATTACCCTTATGTTGTTGCAGTTTCAGCTCTGCCTTCATGGCTATATTCTTGGCCTCGCTAAAACTGCGTACCATCTGTATGCTAGTCTTCTCGCTAATCGGTTGATTCAACCCCTCCAAATATTTAGAAACCAACTGTGCTTCAGTTTCTGAACATCATTCCTCTCAACTAGTTTCATAAACTCTGTAATATATTCATGGACAGTCCTCTATCCCTGACGGCATCTCTTATACTATTGGTAAAGGATCTGCTCATAGTCTTTGGGCAAAAATTCCTTTTGTAGCAACTGCTTCATTCTGTACCAGGTTCAAACAGGTTGCCTGCCATCCTAATACCTCACATTCTGCAATCTCTCCCACCATGCAGAAGCGCCCCCCTTTAACCTACAAGCCACCAGCTTCACTCTTCTATCCTGGGTTATCTCCATGTACTCAAAGAAACGGTCGACTTCAGCTAGCTAATCAAGGAAATCCTCAATACCCAGATTACCACTAAAACTAGGGATATCGACCTTTAATTTGAACTCGTGATCTCCTTGTTCATACCAGTTGTTATTGCGACCATGACCTCCTCTACCATCTCGCCTAAAACATCTACCGTCCTCAAATACATCTTCCTCCTCCTCTTCAGTCTCATCCTCATAGGCCTACCGCCGATGACGATTTCTGTAAGAGGTCAATTGAGAGGTTCCCTTTGAGTAAGCTGATCTCGAGGTTGTATCCTTTCAATATTCCTTCCACCCAGGGGCGGAGCTAGGGGGCATGGGTAGGCCGTTGCCCCCCCGGCCGCCGAGAATCACCCCTACTAGGGGGTGTATCTCGGCGGCCGTGGCCCGTCGGTCTCTGGTTTTGGTTGGGGGGGGCAGCCCCCCCAAAACCAAAGGAAGAAGACGATGTCTTCTTCCCTTCTTTCTTTCTTTGTTTCTTTTTTTTTTCTTTTTTTATTTTTTAATCCTAGGCAAAACGACGTCGTTTTGCCTAGGATTTAAAATTTTTAAGAGCCCAGGCAAAATGACGTCGTTTTGCCTGGGATTAAAAAAACATTTCCCATGCAAAACGACGTCGTTTTGACTGGGCCTAAAAAAACGCCTTCAATTCTTTAATTAAAACCTGGGCCTAAAAAAAACTTAGGATTAAAATAAATAAATAAATAAATTAGATTGAAATTATATTGATTGGAATTATAAATTTTATAATTTTAAGAATTTTTATTTTGGGATTTTAATTGGAAAAAATTAATTGTTAGTAAGTTATGTATATAAATAATGAAGGATTGTGTTGTTATTGAATTAAATTGAATTAATTATGGGTTTGTTGGCCGGTCAGAAATTTTTAATCGCCTGCCGAAAAATTTTGAGGAAATTTTTGCCCCCCCGAAACTGGCGTCCTGGATTCGCCACTGCTTCCACTGTTGGCTTCGATCCCGAGGGCATCAAGTCTATCCGAGATTTGGTCCAAGCGCTTATCTAAACGTTGGGTAGTCGCCTGGATAACATGCACGTTCAGCTCTAGGTTTCGTATAGCCGCCCTTTGAGCCTGTTGGGTGGCTTGCAAGGCTTCCACATCCTGAACAGCATTCGAGACATAGCCGTGCTCTCCGTCGTCTCCTGCCATCTGATTAAGGCGAAAACTCAACCTGCATTAATACCAACTGACGTAGCAAGTTCGTGTGAAAAACAGGATCAATCGACAATTAATCCCAAAAACAAAAACTAAGGGAAAATTCAAGATGAAATCTGCAAAGTTATTCAATAATTTGAAAAACCCCTCAACAACAGGAAAAGAAAACCCTATATAGGTTGCAGTCTAATCTTAACAAGGAAAACACAAAAAAACAAAAATTACAAAAATACCCTAAAACTTAAAACTGACAGATAAAGGCCTAAAAATCGTTTTTTTGGGCCCAAACACAACTTGTCACGGTAAACCTATGACAGTCCTTGTAGAGCTCGAAAACCACTTTCCGAGAACATATTATAATAGACAATCGGACTTCTATGTAAAAAGTTACGTCCGATTTAAGATCTACCAAAAATAAAATTACTTATTTTCTCTCTTGGACAATCCCTTTTTTTTTCTTGATTCTCAGTCCAGGAACTCATCCGTTACCAACTCTGTATCAGCCCTTGACTACTGTAAATGTGTACCTTGAACATCAAATTTAGTTAAAATAGTGTTACTTATTAATTTCCATACAAAATATAGAGTTATTTAAGTAATTTGAGTCTACAATTGTATTTTTTTTTTTAGTTCATAAAAGTTTTCGAAACAACTGAAAAAATAAAATTTCAAATGAAAATAAAATAAATAATATTTTAGTCGTATTTTATATTCATATTTAACTATTGAATTAATTCGTAGGGTTATAATTGTTAGAAAGTTCGAGTTGAAAAATTTATAAGAAAAAGGAAAAAGACTGAAGGATGCTATTTGTTTTTGGTTTTAAAAATAGTACACTAAGATAGCCTCTCCAAATATAAGCTTCAAGTTACATTGTGTAACTTGTGAATGTCCTGCTGGCCTGCTGGGACAGATATGTGACATGCCATCATCCAATCCTTTTAAAGTCCAAACTGTTCTTCAATTATCTCAAAAACTTCAAGCAGATAATATTCTCTATAACATACCAGACAACAAAGTTTCCTCCAAAAATGAAAATGTCAATTACCCACAACCCAAAAATCATTATCTTTACCTTCTTGTGACCCAACATTCCTTTCTAATGCTTGTATGAATCCAACATTAAATATATGTTTGTCAGACATTGCTGAAACATTACTTGATTGCTAATATATATAGAAGTATGAGAATGACAACATATCTCGAAAATTTTGTCTCATACTTTTCGCATTTTTTTTAGTTAATAAATAATGCACAAGAAATATCCTAAGAATTGTAAGGAACCTATAGCCAACCAAAAAACTAGTCAAGAACGTAGACAAGTGCTAGAGAGAATGGATACAATAAGTAAGCCAGTGAAGAAGTCCAGAGAGGGAATGTGGAGCGGTAGCTACCAAAAGCACCCATCACAATGCACACAATAAAGATAACCAGAACTTCCGATGAGAAGTCCCATGTCAATCCCCTCACATAAACGAGAGCCAAGAATACCGATAGACTAAGGAGATTGCGCATGGTTACGGCTCCATATAGCTGCAGGAAAGAAATTCAAGTTAGCATTTAGCAAGAAGTTCTGCTCTCAAACATCACGCAAGAACATAGTATAATTGGAAATATATTTGACATTATTATCCTTATGCTTCTTAGGCTACCCCAAATACCAGAAGAGTGAAGAAATGTTATTCACATACATGAGAAATACAATAAGTTTCAATGTAACAAACAATTTTTCAAGAAAATTGGAATAAAAACCCTCAAGCATATCCCGAGAAATAACCAATCAGAAATTCATAATATACTTTTTTTTTTCAGAAGACACAGACAACATTCTTGAATACTCCTTAAAAAACTGCAATTTTCCAGAACATAAAAATGTATCAGCAAATTTAATTGAATCAGGTAATAGTTAATCAATACTACAAAATAGAGAAATAAAAAAGAAAAGGTTACTGACAAACAAACCTCAGAAAATGTTAAAGAAGCAGTTCTAAGGGACTTCCGGCTCGCAGAAATGATCACAGAAACAGCTTCACTAGAGTTGGTAGCCAAGGGCAGTGCAATGAATGAGATGAAGAAAGTAGGAATACTTGTAGCATCAGAAAAATTGTCAACAGCATCAACCAGAGGATCAGCAAATGCGACTGCAATAACGGTTCCTAACAACAACATCAATACTGCTTTGATGGAGATCCACTTGGGGTTTTCAACACCCTCTACAACCTCATCACTTTGATCCTCCACTGGTTCCTCAGGGCCCAGGAGAGTATGTTCTCTCTTTGTTTGCTGTTGATGAATTAGTAAGTCATCATGATACTAAAAGCATATTGGAAACAGAGAATTAATACTGATACTTACCATATGAAAACGATGAATTATGGACCTAAATGTTGGAGACACAGGGTAAGATGCCACTTCCCCTGATCGCTTTGCCTCTTCAATCCATCTGAAGATGCCAGCTTCAAATTCCTCAAAACTAATTTTATTATCACGAGATGTATCGAAGTCTATCAGTAATTTGTCTGCAGCATCTTCCCTGTCAAAGTCGATCTCTTCAAATCGTATCCCTAAAATCAATGCTTTTAGTTCAGTAGCGGAGAGATACCCATCTTTACTTGAATCAATAGCATTAAACAATCTGTAGAAGTAATGTAAGTCGAACTATAAGAAATTTAGGTTAAAACCAGGATAAATGACAAAACAAGTATTATATTATTATTGAGTGTTTTAAGAAAATCTGACTTTTCCATCACTTCTGTGTTTGGTTGACCGTCATCAGTAAGGAATTTTCCCAAAGCATGCTGACTAAAATGTTTCAAAATTCCTGATATTACATGTTTGTGCTTTGCATAAGCAAGTCGTCTCCTCTGGATCCAGGGCTGGAATACCTATGGTAATTACACGCGAAAAATCAGACAATTGGATGAGGAAAGGGATCTTGAAAGTCACAAAGGAGTGAAGTTAAGAAACTGATAATATAGGAAATGACTTGAACAAATTGTCTGCCTTGATCATTAAAACATCCCATCTTTTAGCAGAAGTTCAGCTCATTCACAAGACGTCCTAGTAAATTGCGCAAGTCAGTATTTCTCACTGGGTGTTGTCTCAAATGCAAAGAAAAGGAAAAGCTACATTTCAATTTAACAACAATAACTTGATATTATTATGTACAGAATAAGCAAGTTAAGGGAGTTGTTGAGACATTCTGTAAGCTCAGAGATGTACTGAGACTAGAAGGACAATTTAGGGACCCATGGATGTATTAGGCGTACTTTAAATATTTCAAAAAATTCTAAAATATGTTTTCAAAGTAGACTTAATAGTTTCATTAAAATTTAACAGAATTTTGTCCTTTTTGAAAGTCTAATTAATCAAGACACATACCATTATTACATCAAGAAAACATATAACATATGGAAAGGTTACCTGATAAAGGCAATAGGAAATCAACATTGCAAGAGATAAAATAAGAGCAATCAAGACTGCTAAGTGCCTTCCAGAAGTCGAATTGAGGAGCTGTGGTAGTTGAACAACAAGAAATGGGATAATTGTTACTGCCATTATCCTTGCGGTATAGCAAGTCCAAATATCAGTACTAACACCAGATCCTGTAACCATGGGAATCTTCAAAGTGTGAATGTTTAATTATATATGCATTAAGATATCACAATTCTACAAATGAATGTATGATATTTTGCAAACATTTAATTTAAAGAAAAAAGAAAATCATTATTTTTACAATCTAGAATTTGCGAATACATAGCCTAAGCACAAAGCTCAATGTTATCATACAACTCCTAAAACTTCGTAATTTTGACAACAATAAAAAAGTTATCACCATACACATTTTTAAAAGCACGCTTCAATAGTCCAAACTTCAAATACTCTAAATCAGTACAAATCTTAAAGATATAACTAATAATGCTCATATTTAACATGACATAATAGTTCAACTTGTTCGTGGGAAAAAAGACAACAATAAATAAACTTATATTCTAACGAATTAATAGTTGAAAATAATGTCTTATATAAGCTCAAAAGTTCTTTTACAAAGAGCCTTAAAATGATAAATTTAATGCATATTGCAGTCTTTCCTATTTAGCTTGAAGCAGAAATTGTAAACTACAGTCGTAACTGGTTAGTATGACATAGATTTAACTCATTTAACTTTGAGTTCATCAATTGAAAGTTGATTCCAGTAAAAATGGCTAGCTAATTACACTGTTTTTAAATCTTTTTCAAACATACAAACATAATTGATTAACTTTCAAACACAATGTAACTAACATTATACCAAACAGTATTTATAAAAGTGAGTATCAAATCCTTATATTCTGGTTTTTGTCTGATTAAGCAATGTTTTTGATTGCCTTCTTTCACTCTATACAATAAACTAGCTATGTACTTGCTCTCTCATAGTTGCAGCTTACCAGCCATTAGCAAATTACGTTTGACCTTGTCCTAAAACCCGAGCTTCTAATCTTCCAATAAATTATCAAATTATCCAAGAATACAGTAATACTATCTACCTCATAGTTATGCGATATATAGTCAACTATAAGTAGGGGTGAGCAAAACCAAACCGCGAACCAAAAACCGAACCGAACCGAGGTTGAAAAACAGAACGAACCGAACCAAACTCTATTTGGTTTGGTTTTCGTTTTATAAAATATAATAGTTTCGTTTTTGGTTCGGTTTTTTGTTTTTGTTAAAAAAACCGAAACAGAACCGAACCGAACAGTAATAGGAAAAAATATTTTCTAAAAATATGTATATGTATATAAATAAATTTTATTTGGCATATTATATATTTATGTTATTATATAGTTTGTATTTACGAGACTTTAGTAATATATATGTAATATAAATCATTTTTAGGCAATACTTTACATGTAATTTATAAAAATTAATGATAATAAAAATTAAAAAATTAAAATTTTTGTTGATTTGGTTTTAATCGCACCAAACCGTAACCGAACCGAACCGAATTGGTTCGGTTTAGTTTGACCCGAACCATATGAACTTTGGTTTGACTTTAGTTTTTATTTTTCTTCTACTTTGGTTTTTGGTTCGGTTTGATTTTTGAACTGAATCGTGTTTTTCTCACCCCTAACTATAAGTTCCTAGAATTCATTGTCTGACTGAACTCGCTTTTTTATGTAAATCTATTCTCCTTAGCCAGTTAGGTTAAATTT
Source organism: Euphorbia tirucalli (assembly GCA_039660915.1). NCBI lineage: Eukaryota > Viridiplantae > Streptophyta > Magnoliopsida > Malpighiales > Euphorbiaceae > Euphorbia > Euphorbia tirucalli. The sequence goes on from CM077636.1 coordinate 47,530,602, forward strand.
ATGTTCTTCTAACATATTTCTGTAAATTGTAAGATGTGCAACTTACTAGTGAAATTGAACCCCTTTGTGTCCTGTCCACTTATTGCAATCGAATCTGTTTCCCGAATATCACATTTGCCAACAACAACACAGGATCCCCAAATAATGGTAAGAAGCATCACAGTCGACCCAGCCAGCAAGCCCATTCCAACAGAGACCTGGTTTTGAGCTGTTTCTATACTTCCAGATAGTCCAGATACTACAGGAAAAGCCATTATGTAACCAAAGAGAGAACAAGAACATGAAAACGTTAAAACAATATAACATCGTATGAAAAATAGATAAATTGTACAAGTAATATATGTCAGTAATGAAGAAAATTAAATCTAATTGATCAGGATCTAGTTCTTATGCAGAAATCGCTGATTAAGTCGATAATAATAGAAGCGTATCTGGTTCTATGATCAAAGCACGTCACAGAATCCGGGTATCTGATTTTCTAGTTGATTCGTAATTTTCTTGAGGCTCAGGGAAAGATGGGGTTTTCCCTGAGTCTAAGGAATGTGTGTTTTCCTTGTTGAATTACGCTCAACCAGGGACCATGACCCCTATTTATAAAGACTGTGTTGGTATAAAATTACTAATTAAGCCCATCATAAATTAGTTTTATACCCTGGGTTTCTACACCTATTATAAATTGACCCACACTTCTTCTTATAAAATGACATGACCCAATTAAATTAATTAGATCACTTTAATTGGGCTTTAACTTAATTATAATGATAAATACACGATCCAAAACTGACAATGCACGTACGTCTACGAGCCCAAATATCGGTAACGTGTTATATACATATTATAAAGTCCACAAAATCCTAACAATCTCCCACTTGGACTTTATAAGCATGTATTCACACATTATGCTTTATAATCGCATATATATATATATATATATATATATATATATATATATATATATATATATATATATATATATATATATATCCACAGTTGTTCAAACAAATTATTCACACTTTGTCATTTTAAACCAATCCTGTCCATTAGTACATTAGCACAAGGATCAAGGGGGTTTTGGTTGCCAATATATGATACAACTAAACCCAACATGGTCACATATACTAACATAACTAAATGACCTGGATCAAGTGTGGAAGTGTAGCATGGAAATTACATGTGATGTGATCAGTACATGCCTATTTCCAACTGGTCCAACCTTAAACCATATGAGATCAAATAACATTCAGAGTGGTAAATCAAAACTGAGTGTTTTATTTAACACTAAATTGTCATGACATTGATAAAATAAAGTAATAGACTTAATTGTGTGTTAGAGACTCCCACTGAACCTAAAAATCCTCTAACAATCCAACACCCATTCGAGGTACATGTTCAAGAAAAAACTTAGGTACCAATGCTTTAGTCAGTGGATCAGCAAGCATGGAGCTTGTACCAATATGCTCAACACTAATGTGACCTCTCTGAACTATTTCTTTAACAAGAAGGAACTTTATTAAAGCATAATGTGTTATGATATCAAGTTATATGGTTAATTTGAATTTTGGTTGAGTGATTATTTCAAATCATTTATAATATTAAGAAGCATGTCTAGTAATTTAAATCGGTTAATCGAAGCAGCATGTTACCAAAGTATCCTCTCCTGTCTAAGATTTTTTTTCGATTTTAAGTTACTAAGATTTTTTTTTTTAGTGTGTGTGTTTTTCATGCTGATAATATCTGGCCCAAAGGAAGGTTATTATTGTTTGGCAGAAATTCACATATACATGTGGTAATAAACGTGTGATGATTATTAAGTGTCCGTTGTGAGTGTTAAGTCAGTCCAAAGAAAGGCCTAACACTTGACTGGATTTTATTATCAGTGTTTGATTACTACACCAAGGAAATCACTTATAAGTTAACTCTCTGTCCAAAGACTAGACTTAATGTTGTGACGATTTTCTTGTGATGGGTGTTATTTATGATTATGATTAATCACTTTTATGAGCTTACTGTGATTTTTTTATTCTTGTGTTCTCTACATAGTTAATTCTGTTACTGCTGCTACAGTATCTGCTAATATGAATAGCATTCCGGTACTCAATGGAGCCAACTTTAAGCTTTGGAAAAATAAGGTTTTAATTGCTCTAGGATGCATGGATATGGACCTTGCACTTAGGGAGGAGGGTCCTGCTGAGCTTACAAATAAGAGTACCTCTAAACAACAGAGGGAAATGGCTCAGTGGGAGCGCTCAAATCGCATGAGTCTAATGATCATGAAGTAAGCCATCCCTGAGACTTCCTTGGCACTATGTCTGAGGAGACCAATGCCAAAAGGTTCCTGGAAGTGCTTGAAGAGCGCTTTGCCAAAAGTGAAAAGGTAGAGACAACTAGCATTTTACGACAGCTTGTTTCCATGAAGTATAAAGGTAATGAGAACATAAGGGCGTACATTCTTGAGATGAAAGATTTGGCTTCAAAACTGAAAACACTCAAGTTAGAGTTTTCAAGAAGAATTGCTCGTGTATTTGGTTTTGATCTCTCTTCCTCCTTAATTCAGTCAATTTGAGGTGAGCTATAATTGCCAAAAGGATAAATGGACTCTTAATGAGCTCATTTCTCACCTTGTGCAAGAAGAAGAGAGGTTAAGGCATTATAAGGTGGAAAGTGCCATTTGGCATCGTCTTCTAAAGACAATAAGAAGAGGAAGGGCAAAAAGATTACGGTAGATGAACCACAAAAGAAGAAGCAAAAGGTACCTGAACAAGGTTGCTTCTCTTGTAAAAACCCTTCTCATATGAAGAAAGAATGTGCTAAGTATCATGCCTGGTGCGTGAAGAAAAGTACATCTCTTGCTCTTGTTTGTTCTGAGGTTAAAGTACATCTCTTGCTCTTGTTTGTTCTGAGGTTAATTTAGTTTCAGTGCCGAGATACACATGGTGGTTAGATTCTGGTGCTACTACTCACTTAAGTATATCTATGCAGGGTTGCCTGAACTGCCGAAAACCAAGTGATGCTGAAAGATTCATCTATGTGGGGAATGGCAATTCGGTAGAGGTTGAGGCTATAGAAACATTTAGGTTACTGCTTAAATCTGGTTTTTATTTGGATTTATTTGAGACACATGTTGTGCCATCTTTTAGACGGAATTTGATTTCTATTTCTGTTTTGGACAAAGAAGGTTATGTTTGTTCATTTGGTAACAAACAATGTCGTCTTTATTTGGACAATAAATGCATTGGAACCAGTACATTATCTAGTTTTGATAACCTATATTTGCTTGATTCGGTTACCTTATATAATGAAAACCTTCATGTTAATTCACGAGGCACTAAACAAAAGTTAACCAATGAGAATTCATTAACATTATGGCATAAGCGATTAGGTCACATCTCTAAACAGAGAATTGAAAGGCTGGTGTCAAACGGGGATACTTAATGAACTTGACACCTCAAGTAATGAAATCTGTGTTGATTGCATTAAGGGCAAACAGACAAACAAGAGAAAGTTAGGAGCTAAGAGAGCTGAGGGCATCTTAGAACTATTACATAAAGACATTTGTGGACCGTTCCCCACACCCTCGTGGAACGGTCAACAATACTTTATAACGTTCATAGATGATTACTCTCGTTATGGCTACCTATACTTGATACATGAGAAGTATCAAGCTTTGGACGTTTTCAAAACATTTAAAACCGAAGTTGAAAATCAACTCGGGAAAACAATAAAGCAAGTCAGATCCGACCATGGTGGTGAATACTATGGAAGGTATGACGGTTCAGGTGAACAACGTCCAGGGCCTTTTGCCAAATTCCTAGAGGAGTGTGGGATCGTACCTCAGTATACTATGCCAGGTAACCCGGCAATGAATGAGGTGGCTGAGAGACGAAATAGGACCCTTAAGGATATGGTGAGAAGTATGATAAGTCGTACTATCTTACTAGACTCACTCTGGGGAGAGGCACTGAAAACCGTAGTCTACATTCTTAATAGAGTTCCAACAAAAGCTGCTAACAAAACCCCTTATGAGTTGTGGACTGGCAAGAAACCTGTCCTACAACATTTACGTATCTGGGGATGTCCAGCTGAAGCAAGGCCTTACAAGCCTAATGGGAAGAAATTGGACTCTAGGACCCTTAGTTGTTATTTTGTTGGATACTCTGAAAGATCACGGGGTTTTAAGTTTTATGATCCTAAAGGAAGAACTATTTTCGAGACGGGAAATGCTCGGTTTCTTGAGGATATTGAGGTTGGGGGGGGGGGGAGGGGGGGAGAGGACCCAAGATTTTGTCTTTGAAGAAAAGGTAATTTCTCTTCCTACAGTTGCTATTGATCATGATCAGGTCCTTATACCTAGTTTTGATCAACAAGCAAATTCATCACCTGAAGACAATATAGAAAATTCCCCTAATCAAGATCAACAAGATATTTAGGAAGTGCAAGCTCAAAAACCTCAAGAGACAGTGCCACTTAGGAGATCCACTAGGGAAAAGAGAAATGCAATTCCAGATGACTACATCGTCTTTCTCCAAGAGCATGAGACAGACAGTGGAATGGAGGAAAATGATCCTATCAACCTTCGTCAGGCCATTGAAAGTCCCAATGCTCAATCATGGATTGATGCTATGAATGATGAGATGAAATCCATGAAAGATAATGACGTGTGGGAGCTTGTCCCTTTACCCAAAGGTGTAAAACCAATTGGTTGCAAATTAATATTTACAACCAAGAGGGATGCAGAGGGTAAACCGGTCAGGTGTAAAGTTCGTCTGGTCACTAAAGAAGTCATTCAAAGGGAAGGAATTGACTACAGAGAGACTTTCTCTCCAGTTTCATCGAAAGACTCTTTTAGGACAATTATGGCACTTGTGGCACAATATGATCTTGAGTTGCATCAGATGGATGTTAAGACAGCGTTTCTCAATGGTGACATTGAGGAAACGATTTATATGGTGCAACCTGAATGCTTAGATTCAAAGGACTCAAAGCATTTAGTCTGCAAATTAAGGAAATCCATCTATGGGCTCAAACAAGCTTCTTGTCAATGGTATCACAAACGATAATGGAAACACGTATTAGAGGGGGCAAATAATTACAAAATAGCAAAAGAAAAGGAAGAAAAGAAAAGAGTCTATCGATTGCAATTTGACAATTGACAGATTCTGGAATCTTGGATCCAGACCCTGGAGAGTCAAAATCCAGAGTGATGCTATTCAATTTAGGACCAGGAAGGAATTCACTTGAACTATTCCCAATGAAAAAAAAAAAGCCTACACTCTCAATTGTGAAGCAAAAAGAAGAGAAATATCAAAATCAGTTGAATAAAAATGAAAACTAACCGCAAGGAATAAGTTAACAGTAAAACGGAATTACCAAGAATAAGCATTGCATCAGGAAGAGCGCCAAGCATGGGAAGAAACAAGCCACCAAGAATACCAGGGCCTAAAATCTCGAGCAAGAGCTCACTACCAGTAGACAAGTAGGTAGCAGCTAAGAACATGAGGTATCCGTAAACAATAATCAAGAACAGATTACCAAGCGCCGTGGTGGTGCAGGGCATGAAACCGTAAGTCTGCTCACAGGATGAGGCCTCGGCAGAGAATGAAGGGAGGAGGAGATAAGACGGAGTCCGGTTGGAGTGGAACCCATCAGAGGGCAGAGAAGAGAGGAGATGGCGGGAATGGACGGCCGTAAGGGGGAGGAGGAGGAGGAAAAGGAAGAGGTAGGATTTGGAAGACGACATGGTTATGGTTAATGATTGGGTTAAGAGGAAAAGTGAAGCAGAGAGACATTCAAGTAGTTGGAGAACCAAGCGAAAAGTGGAAGAACAGAGTTGACTTACAAGGCGCGTCAACCCGTGGCTGGCCATGTGGTCAAATTGTATTTATTTATTTGTTGTTATATGAATTATTAGGTGAAGGAGCATAAACTCTCAATCCGATTCGTCCCAATTTAATAACGTAATTTAAGGTTGTTGCACCCTTATAATTGCAAGATAATGAGACAAATCTTCGTTAAACAAAAGATGCATATAAAATTCAAAGGAAATAGTCGCAATCTGGCACTCGACACTGGACTGATCAAAGTTTTGTACATTAGTCATTGTGATTGCACAAAAATTATAATGATTGATTTTGATCAACGAAAACGGCAAGTTAAACCACTAGGAAATTATATGTGACCGAATTTATGCCAAGTCATACATACGATCGCATAAGTATTAACAATCAGATACATACGATCGCATAAGTATTAACATGAGATGAATTATGCATAAGTATGTGCCATGGAAACATGTATCAATATCATGATCTAATACCTATTATGACATGAGAACCACCTATTCAAAAGCTAATTGAGCTTACAAATGGGTATAAGATAATATGCAACAATTCTGGGAAAAAGAAAAATTAGTCCATTAATATATCAAGCCACATGCGTGATTGCATATACTCAATCGAATCTACGAGTTACATGATTAATTTTTGTGATTCGTTGGTCAAATTAATTTGGTACTTTTCATGGATTAAAAATATAAAAGCAAAAGGATTTTTCTTATTTGATGTATTATGGTCGACGTAATTTTTCAATTGTGTGATTCGTTGGATTTTCTGTTTTTGCTTGTTCTGAACCTGATGAAGTTATGGATTCAACGAGTCCACACTCATCGTACCAATGATGAATTAAGTGAAAAATTCATACCCGTTATGAGGTTTCTTAACACATTATTTTAGCTTACTATACATATTTAATCATTGTATATGCTTATATTATCTAGTCTTAACACGACTAACACGACTTTTTTTAAGGGCTATATGGGGAAATTCTCTTCTTTTGGCACTAACGCAATCCCAGGTAAAGGGAAAATAATGTACATAGCTAAATAGAAAGGAAACATGACCCAATTTAGGCGGAATTCATTTGTTCATGTCAAGGATTCAATTTGGCCAAACACTGCATATAGCATACAAGAAGAGGAAAATTCATCACAAAATCAACTTAACATAGGTGATTTAATTTGGTGTCAACACCAAATTTCCTATCATAAAGAGGAAGGACAAAACAATGTGTTAAGAAACTCATCTACTCCGCATTCAAAATCCTGCAGAAAGGAGTATTGATATCTTTTGAGTGAAGTCTACTCAAATAATGCTAATACCGGGAAACATGCTCAATTCTTGATCAAGCTTGTTGATCCACATTCGAAAATCAATTTTGTGAATCGCATCAAATTTTAGCCAATTCGATTTGCAACCATGCTTATATAATAAGCATGCTTACTTTGGAGAGCCAATAAAAAGCAAAAAATTTACATTTGTTCATCACACTCACGTGAAGAAGCCAATACAAAAGTACAAAAACCACTTGTCAGCTAAATAGTCCAAAAGGCACCAAAATGTCGAACATTGGCAATGGACTAAAAAGGGACCTTCATACAGCTGCTAAATGGAGCTAAAACTTGAAAAGGCCTTTGACTATACGTGATTTTAGGGGGAGTCCAGAACGGGAGACTGAAACATTCAAATTGAACAAAGGCAATTCATCCAAATTGGAGTACTAGAGAAAGCCATTTCCAAGAGCCGGAACACACAGAACCTTCAAATAAATATACGCTTATAAGCAAAGACTGATTTATTCTACCTTTCAAACACTATCCGGTTGTGAAGAAAATCTGAAAGAAGAGTAGCTTCGGCAGAAGATATAAAGTACTATTTGGATGCAAAGATCTCTAAAAATGAGTAGCTTCAGAAGTACTATTAGCAATAGAAGTGGATGCTAAGACCTCTAAGAAAATGGAGTAGCACCGAAATCAAATAGCATACCTGGTACATTCGGATGAAAGACCCTTGACAAAGGGCAATATTACAAAAACCCTACTTGAAAGAAAAAACCTATAGCAGGTTTCTAAAAGTATGGGTCTATTCATGTTAAGACCTTGGCCTGGTTCAAGACAGAGCAGCACATAAAAGCTTAGGGCACAACAATGCTGAAAACCTAATCTTACAAGATGCATTCGGATAATCCACATACTACGGACTAGATCATAATCTTAAAGGGAAAAATCGATAAGAAGTCAAGCTTAAAGACTCAACATTCCTAAAAGTTTGTTCAGGGGAATACTATACATGCATAAATAAAATGCAGCAAGAGGTAAAACAACTGAATTAGACACTTGGAATAAACAGAGAAATTCTCTTATTCTTACTCTACTGCTTCTTGATCTCTTACTGACTTGAGCATTGGAGTGTCTTTGTTTTGTTTTACAGGTCCCAGCATAGTCTTCCTCAAGACGAGAAACCTCGTAGCGGGTTTGAATTTTTCACTTAATTCATCACATTAGATTTGTAAAATATTTATAGTTTCAAGATAAATGTTAACATATTTTGTTGATTATCATATATAATAAATAAAGATAAATTGAAAAAAATTAGAAACATTTAATTTTTATAAATAAAAAAAAATTGTATAATTTAGGGTGATTCAAAATGGAAATGTCAACTTTTCATTTTCCATTATTTCTCTTTCCGTTATATTTGTTCGCTTTATTTAACCTTTGTCTCGTCTTTATTAAATATATTCATAATAAAAATGTAATAAGGTATGGATGACAATTCCTTAAAAAAATAAAAGTTATGAATGATAATTTAAATTTAGTATAATGAATTGACATCTCTTTTTCATAAATTTTTTTTTTATTCCTAATTCTCATTTTTTTTAAGTTTGTTGTACCTGATCTTAATTTCTAATTTCTAGGTCTCTTCCTCATTCTTTCTCACAAACCTTATGTTTATTTTTTTTTATTACGTTTAACATACTTTATGTTTTGGTTTTTTACTTAACATGATTAATCGGTTTAAAGTTTGTCAAATACTTTTTAGCTGGATCTTTAAAAAAAAAAATTTATTGTGTATACTCTTAGAATTCGAAGTTTATAATTTTAACAATTTGAAGGCTTTAAGTACCAAAGTTAATCTTAATTAAACGGTATCTATTTAGCTCCTCATAGATAATTTTAGCTTTTTCTTTTTCAAATAACATCCACTTCTAGTTGCTTGCTAAATTTTTTTCAAACATTAGTTAGTTTTTGAGAGTCTAAAAGTTATTATTTCTTGAAAGCTCCAAATTAGAGTTATAATGTCAAAAGCTTCCTTATATTTTTTAGACAAAAATATATTTTTCAAATTATAGAAAATTTGTTTCCAATCGGGTGCTTTGCTAAGTTATCTTATTCTTTTCTTCATCAATGTAAGTTTTACTTCTTTAAATAATTTCATTGATAAAAAGAAATTAATAAATTCTTTTAATTTTTTTTATCAGTTAAATTATATATATATATATATATTAGTTATTTTATATCGTAACAACTTCAATTTATAATATTTTTATCAAATACTAATTTTGATTGGCCAACAACAACATCAAACAACTAGCAACAAAACAAGCTAATAATAACTCTTCGTTAAAAAAAAAAAAAAAAAAAAAAAAAAAAAAAAACCCCTTAACATCCTTTATATTTTGTTGACTCAACTCTATTATGATTATTATTATTTTTTTGTGATCTTTCAAATATTGTTTATTGTAACAAGTAACTGAATTTTCATAGCACAAAACTATAGTGTTAGATATGACATAATTTGCTAAAATTTATTTAAATCTATTTACTTAAATGAATTATAACAATAAGAGTTTTATTAAAATTGTTATTTTGTAGTATGGATTCATGAAAAATAGTGATATCAGTATGCAACAAATTTTGATGAGAAGTATATTTATCTAAGGGGAGCCGTAAACCGAGCAGTCACAAAATATTTATTTAATTATCTTCTTCGAATATAAAGTTGTTTTCATCAAAACGAGGTTTAACAGGATACAATCTTGTGATGCCTTTTTTGGGTTTAAAAATATTCTTAGTTCATAAAATAAAGCAAAAAAAAACGTGAATTATTTATTTAAATTAAACATGAAGTAAGAAAAAGTTATACTGCGCTTTTAATAAGAAGTGGGAGCTGAATCTATGAATTTAAAAGAAATCTTTCGCAATTGTTTTAGTTAGTACTGATGTTGAAAGGCTTTACGGTCACAGTCTCTCAACTTTCTGAGATATAACATATTAACCATAAAACTTTATTTTTTTTGCAATTACGTACCACAACTTAACTTTTTGAAGGTTGTTTAATCACCAAAAATGTCAACTGGATAACATACATGCTTAAAGACCTTTTTTTGCCCTTTTTAATCACAATTTTTCCCTTCACCTCATATGTTATTGACCTTTGCCTTTCAACCATGTCCGATTTCAAACGAAACTCATTCAATCCAAAATTAACTGTTCATTCTCACATCGTTAGAATTTCAACCCAGCCTTCCAAATTGGTGGACTGTTGGCAAAATTTCACCTCATATGTTTTGATACATGCATCAACTCCAATATATTTTATGATACATTTTGTGATACTTTGTGTGTATTATGTGTTATGCATTCATTCTACATGTTTTGATATATGTATCAATTCTATTATATGTTTTATACATTTTTGATACTTTTTGTATTATGTGTTATACATTCATTCTACATGTTTTATTTGTATTGAGGAATTACTTAAATTGATTGTTTTTAATGTTACGAATAAAAGCTAACCATTGAAAAAAAATACAAAAAAGTATTTTTATCAATGTCTATTTGTTGATATTTTTTTGATACATTTTTAATACTTTTTTTTATACTTTCCTGACAATAAAAAAAAATCAGAAAAAGTATATACATATAGATTTCGTTTCAAAGATTTAAAGAGAGAGAGAGAGAGAGAGAGAGAGAGAGAGAAACGACGAACTTGCTGAAACGGAATGTTCAAAAAGCGAATGGTTTGAGAAATAAATGAAAAAATAATATTTAAATTACAAAAGATGAGAGAGAGTAGCATAAGGTTTGGTTTGGGAGTTCTCATGATAAGACAAGATATAAATGATAGGTATAGTAACTCATGATAGACCTATGAGTTGAAAGGAGTGATTCTTTTAATACCCCAAATTTGGATAATTTCATGGTAACATATATGGTTACTACCTAATTACATTTTATCTTTTTTTCTCATTTCCACATGTGTTCCTAAGCCTTAATTATATATATAATGGTTGTAATTATAATTTTCATAAACTTTATATTATTAAACCATGAGATTATCTCACCATGAATGTAATCACAATATGGTATTTCGTAGGCCATTACTATATCACACCTCATTTATTATATCATATTATGCTTTATTAACCCCTAAACCAAATAAAGTGTAAGTGATAATTGTAGAAAACTCTAGAATTATCTAGGGAATATAATACATGTCAAATCATTAAGAAAACACAAAATCTATAGCGGAAGCGTACCCCGAATTCATGATTTGGATTGGAAGATAAAATTTCCTTTGGCCAGTGATCTTCCAAATTGATAGGCAGGAAAAACTGTCTTCTGCAGATGGGAATTCAGAAATTCAATACCTCTCTCTTACCTATAATTTGGGGACCATAACCCTTTTATAAAACAAAGTTTTTCTTTATTTCTAATTTAGCCCATCATAAAATTAGAAATTATAAAAGAGTATCTATACATTTAACCCATACTTATAATATTATTATTATTATTGCCCGGTTTAATTTCTTCTAATTAGATCACTTTAACATTTTAGGCCAATCCTTTTAAATGATAGTTATGACATATAATTATTATAATCTTAATATATATATATATAACGTATCTGTCCATAAATCCTAACAGAAATCACATGGGTAAAGGTAGAAGATATTTTTAGGATTTTTGTGTTGCTGTTTTGTTCTCTAAATGGGAGTGTTTTATGAATGATAAAAATGTAATATTTTAGGAATTAGTTGAAGTTTGAAGGTATTTTTAGATAAAATCTTTTGTTTTTGTTTATGTATTTTTGGAAGGATTTTTTGAAATGATGTATTGCCTTAAAATGCCCAATATTTTACTTGTTAAAGAAGTGGACCCAACATAAAGCCCACCAACTTTCTTACATGTAATTGAATTACAAACCCTTTGTAAACCCATCTCATCCCTCTCAAGTTTGACTCTCTTTAATTCATATTATTTCCCTTAAACCTTTCCAAATAAGTACCTATACTTTTCATCAAATATTAATATATTATTTAGGCAATACAAAAATCAGAGCTTCAAAGTAAGACCACAACCAACCACATATCATTAAAATTTCTCTTAATATCGAGCTGGTGGAAGGAATGGAATGCAATGCAAATAGCCTTGTTCTAAAAGTTGTTCAAAAACGACTTCGTTTATTTTGTATTTTAAATCTTCAATTTTTTTTCTTCTAAAACGACTGAACTTGACATTTGGCTAAAATCGGATTTAGAACAGCTCATTGGTTCACTGGTTTTTACTGACACAATCTGGTTTGATTTGGTTTTAGTCAGTCCAAATTATCTTTCTGATTGATTGGACATGTTATCTATTCCCGGTTAAACTAATCTGACCGGTCGGTCCAGTCTAGTTTAATTGCTTTAGCTACACCAAATCACACTAGTAAAGGTTTTTTTAGAAATAATAAATTAGGTTATAATTACTTAAAACGAAATTATTCATTGAATCTGAGAAATTTTAGATTATGACTAGTACACTAAAATCATTCCACTTATATCTTTTAATAATATATAAAAAAAGCAGCTATTTTGTTATATCTAGCTATTTGTCATACCTATTAGTATTACCAGTAGGTATTGTTTACCAAATTTCATTTTTGTCCCACACAATTTTCGAATACCTATTAAATACTTGTACCCTCAAAAATTACCGTTTAATTAAAAAAAATAAATAATAAAAACATAGCTAAGCAAATCAATCACAAAAATTTTTAAAAAAAAAAAAATCCATGAGTAAACTTTATACTCCACATATAACCAAACAATATAAATTTAACAAATAATTCAAATCCAAAATCTTAAAATTCTAAAGAAACATAATATATTCAATAATAAATCCTCAATTAGAAAATGGGTATGGTTAGCAGGTACCATGGAAATATATTTGTACTTGTAATGGATAATTTTTTAAATTTCATTCTCATCTCGTACCTTTTTATGCTAGTTCAAATAGTCTATTTGGGTTGGATAGTGTTGATCCGCAAAGTTATCTTCTCTTTCATATCGAAGGACCAACATCTTTTATTATAGCTTAAACACTATATTGTATAGGCACGAAAGATCAATAATAGAAGCAGATAAAAAAAAATTCCTATTCGGTTGGACTTTTTATGTTTCGATTGGAATTTATGTTGCAATTTTGTTTGGTATTATTACAACCTGTGTTGGCATTAGGGTTATAGCCGAGGCGAGGCGTGGTGGAAATTGGAACTCCCATCCCCATCCCGGTCCCCGATTAGTAAGTGGGGAGAAATATGTATTTCATCCCCGTTTTCGGTGGAGAACGGGTTCCCATGGGGATCTCTGTTCTCGCGAAGAAATAAATAATATTACAATTTATAAATATAACATAAATTATATGATAATTTATAAAAAAAAAAAAAAAAAAGACAATAGGCTTTAATTTTAGAAAAAAAATATTATAATTTGTAAATATAATATAAAAAATTAAAAGATCAGGGAATAATCAGGGAATCGAGAATTGACCGAGGATCACTGCGAAACTAAATGCGGACGGGAATGAGGGCCCTCGGAGCGGAAAAGGTATTCCAATTTCTGTCCCCGATAAGGTTTCGGAAATAAATTTATCTACGTCCCCATCTGGACAAGTCCGTAATGGGGACGGGTACCCGTATCCTTATTGATAATCCTAATCGATATATGACTAGTTTATGTACCGGTGAGCTAAGACCTGCAAACACAAACAAAGGTTAGAGGTCCCTCGGAGAGCCTCCGATGCCAAAGTTCGATCATTCCTCATTAATGTCTCAAAGTGTGAAAAAGGATAGTTTTTGAAGGATAAGTCATAGTACCGTGCATTTTAAAGCTGCTGTCTTCATGAATTGGGCCGGCCCTTTATCCTTTGTTTCTGAATGGGCTTTTAGGCTTTTCTAATCAGGCCACAACAGGTATATTTAGGGGTGAGCAAAATGCGGTTCGGTTCAAAAACCGAACCGAATCAAAAACCAAAATAGAAGAAAAATAGAAACCAAAACCAAACCAAAGTTCATATGGTTCGGATCAAACCAAACCAGTTCGGTTCGGTTACGGTTTGATTCAGTTCAAACCGAATCAACAAAAATTATAATTTTTTAATTTTTATTATCATTATTTTTTATAAATTACATGTAAAGTATTGCTTAAAAAGGATTTATATTACATGTATATTACTAAAGTCTCATAAATACAAACTATATAATAATATAAATATATAATATGCCAAATAAAATTTATTTATATACATATATATATTTTAAAAAAATATTTTTTTCCTATTATGGTTCGGTTCGGTTCAGTTTTGGTTTTTTTAATAAAACCAAAAACCAAACCAAAAACCAAACTATTATATTTTATAAAACCAAACCAAACCAAATAGAGTTTGGTTCGGTTTGATTTGATTTTTCAGTCTCAATTCGGTTCGATTTTTGGTTTGTTATTTGGTTTTGCTTACCCCTAGGTATATTGTTGCTTTTTCTTTTAAAATTGGTTTTTTGTGTGTGTGCGCGCTTATTATAATGATTAGTCAAGAGGTTGAATCATCAATGTGTGTGATGAAAATGGTTTTCATTAATTGGTTGATGATTTGGCTTAAGCATACTTCGATTTAATTTTGTGTTCCTTTACATTTATGAAATCTTATATTTTAAATATATAAATTTTATTGATATTTTTTATAATATTTTAAAATATTTAGTATGTAGGGTGTGATATGTGGTTTCGCTGTTATTTTCCTAAGAATCCAAAAGATAACGTACATTCAATAAAAAAAAAAAAAAAAAAAAAAAAAAAAGAAGGCAAAATACATCCTAACATGGATTTTTAGAAATTTACAAATGCTCTTTTGATTGATTTACATTAAGTATATGATCTTTCTGTTTAATAGTATTAACCATAAACTTGGCATTTATCTTGCATGGATTGCAGTGTCCGTTAACTGACATGTGATACAATTTTTTGTAGAGACATGAGACTAAATTAAATATATAGTTTATACTTGTATGTAGTCTTATACATAAAAAGTATGATTCAAATACCTCTAGTAAATTCGATAATTTTATATTTTTCACTAGAATTGTATCATGTGCTAGTTAACAGATATTTTAGTCCACACAAGACAAAGTGTATCAAATTTGGTGCTAACACTATGAAAAAAAAAAAAAAGATTATATATTCAATGTGTTGAAATTATAATAAGACAAATCATAGCATAAATTCATGAAATTGAAGGGATAAAGATAGTTTTGAGGAAATTATACCATAACTCTTTTTTTTTTTTTTTTTTTAACAATTTATAATTTAGTCAGTTTAGAATTAGATTGTGTCAAGCAAATAACTCAACAATTAATTAGCCAATATCATTTCATTTTATCCGAGATTTATCAAGTTTACAGTTGCTATTTAATTATTATATTTTTATTTTATTAATATACATTATCCACGTATTTTTAATTTTGGTAATCATTTATAAATTTTCATTAAAATCCTTTACTTAGGCTTCCATTATCGTTGTTGATTTTTTATTTATTTCTTTAATCCTTTTGCTTTTGGTACTTATATATTGTGATCACTTTCTAATAAATAGACATCCTTCATGTCCAACTTTCTATTTATTTTTCTTTTGATCTTTTTTCTCTTAAGATATATTTCCAATGGATCTTTTTTTATCACTTTCTAATAAATAGACTTATTGCGTTTTTTTTTAGTCTCCATTGTCAATTTCACAATTTTGTTCTTGTCTTTCTTTTTTTTTTTTTTTTTTTTTTCTTTATTGATTTGATAATTGCATGTTGCGGCATTTTCCTTTAGTTTTATAATTTTCTTTTTCGTTAGTTCATTGAGTTGGGTACGGTAGATAATTTACTTGAATAAAATTTAGTAAATTTTTTGGTCTTTATCATTTGTTTTGAATATTGGTACGAGAGTTTTATTGGATATGTATTCATGTATTATAGATGTAGATCAGTCTTGTATTATAAATGTATTGAATGTCAGTGTAGAGTTTGTATTTAATATGTATTCACCTATTATAGGTGCATTGCATTGGATATGTATTCACTGACTATAGGGGTAGATTAGTTGTGTATTGTAAATGTATTTAACATCAATGTGAAGTTTGTATCAAACTTGTATAAACGGATTTCATGTGCATTTTAGTTGTGTTTTACAAATGTATTAATTTTATATTTTAAAAAATCAAATCTACCTGTTCTACATGAATGTTCTTTAGTGTTTAGAGTTTGTGAGTATCTCCTATCTATTGTTGAACTGAGTTTTCTAATTTTCACTATCTGTTCAAATTCTCATCTTCATTTATTATTATTTTTATTGTTTACCTATTATTAATTTGTTATCATTTATGTTGAATCAATTATATATTTGGAATTAATTCCTAGAAACTATATTTTTTTTTCAAAAATTTATCTAAGAATTTCGGTTTGCTTTTCTATTTTAAAGTATGTACAGTTTAATTTTAATTTATAAAAAAAATTGAAAATTGTTTTTGAAGTTAGAAACACGTATAAATCATACAACGAACGTATAGGATCCGTAATCATAATATAAACAGACTTACAGTTTGTTTTGCAGCGGATGTTTGATTACGGTGCGATTCTGATCCACACAGGAAAACCGGATCGTTCTGGTTGCCTTTCCTACGTATGTAAGATTACACAGAGTTCGGGCGTAATCCGTGAATTATTCCGATGAATTGAAGAAGACGTGTTTCGTGATTTCTCTCTGGGAGCGTTTTTGTGTTTTTCTCGTGTAATGAATCTGAGAAACGGATTCTCTATTTATAGTGGAAATCCCAACTTCCATCTATTTATAGGGTCGGACCAAACTACATATTTGGTCCCTGTAATTTACACATCATTACAGTTTAGTCCCTGCCATTCCAAAATGTCATGGGCGGACCAAAAACCAACATCTCCCACTCGCTCATGACAAGACATACTTTCATGGCGATTGAACACACATACCTCTTTCAATTCTTATTCGGTGAATTCACGCGACCAGTCAACGTAACGGTTAAACCTTTGAAACTCTCCTTCATCGTTCCACCTTTAGCTTAACGCGACTTTCCCCTAGTCCATTTTCCATGATCACTAGTTTTCGACTCACTTTTGATCTCACGAAATCATTCATATACACTACATACCTTTTCCACGAAAAAGTATTGAGCTCGAGTGTTATATGACTACTGAGTGACATGTTACTGAAAATGCACTTCCTCTCTATAAATAACCTTCCACCATATATCTAATACTTATCTGAAAGGTCCCTATATGCCCGTTCATTGCTAACGCAGCCTGGTTTGGGGTTCCAATTAAGATAAACAATTAGACATATCCTTCTTGTTATTTACAAGAGTCCATAAGGGTGAATTGAAACTTACAGTTTCATTTGGGTCTCACATTAGGAAAGTTGAGATCAATTTTCTTCTGCTTTCCATCCCTTGGTCGGCTTTTACACATATTACTAAAATATGCCATAGTGTTAATCCACTTAGGACGTTTTTTTTTTTTTTGAACACTATGCGAAAGCATTCAGTGTCTAAATGCAACTTACGCATCATTACCTCTAGTCCACATTTTAAGCCTTTCACAGGACAGCTTTCGGTATCAACGAAATTATGATATTACACATATCAGTTATGGAGTTTCTCACATCTCCATCCATACTTTTACCTATTATCACACCGCTTACAGTAAAAGATTCATCTATGTGAGTAGATGCATTTCATCAACATACTGAACTATACTTAATAGTGTTGGAATTTTTCACCGGAAATCACCTGATAAAAACGGAAGAACACGATGATTTCCTCAAATCCAGTCCCAGGAGCAATTGAAGTGAAAATTGTAAAACTTAAAATTATAATAGAAAGAGATTAAATTCTTACCAGGAATATCTCTTTCTAGAGATGGATGAAGACCACAGGAATCAAAGCAGAATCCCTCCTCGTTCACGTACACGAGCGCCTAACAAACACCACCCGTGCTAGCGTCGAAAATCACAAAAATTCGGAGAGGGAGGAGGTTGAGAGAATTCGGCCAAGATGGTGGCTACACACACATGTATGTTGGCTGAATTCCTCCCTAGGGTTTTAACCCTAGGGTTTCCAAATTCCCTTGTTGGAATTTAGGCCCAGTCTGGCTTCAGTGTCTGTGTGGGCTTCCTCCTTTTAATTCAGGCGCAAACTTATTTTAATTAGTCTGGTTTAAATCAATTTCAAGCCCAATTTTAATTAACCCATGTATTTAATATATTACTCCAAGTAACATATTATTTACATTTAAATTAAAATTAGTTTGACCAATTAATTTAATCCATCATATTAAAATTAAGTCTTCACAAAACAAATTCATATGTAAACCTATACATATGAATATTTCCACCTAGGAAATAATTTCATAATTAATCCAATTAATTATGTGAAGCCAAATATTAATTTTATTATAATGATCAATCCAACCAATCCTTATAATATAATTAATATATATACTCCTCTCTCTCTAGTGTGTATACTCCAAGTATACCTGTGATTCCTTAAGTCGGTGTTCAGTCGCTCAATGTGTACGATCCCGTGGGCCCATCTTTATGTTGGCAGCGGGCCTTTGGCCCGCAGACTGCAGTTGGGCTCTAGCAAGCCACTGCAGCCCCTAATTAAGATGGAGATGGCAGTCTAACTGTTATCATAACCCTGTAGTTTAAACTTGTACATCCCATGTCATTGATATCAGTGTCTAACACAGAGGCATGGATTGATCACCCTCTTTTGTGTCGGACATTAACTTGATCGCGAATGCACTGAAGCTCACAAACAAGTTCCCACCTGTTTGGGTGTGGCCACACTCTTATCAGTTACATTCATCAAGAGGCCGGTGATATCTTCCCAGTGGACTACTGAGTGACAAATCCCTTCTGCATATCCATAGTATTACCATGCTAAGTGACATACCCGAAAGTACCCACACTTGGCACCCTGTTACAGGCCCTTTAGGCGTACCCCTAAGCATGCGACCTCACATGTAACACCATCATATGGTCAGGTCAAAGGATTCATACAAGTACTACACGAGAATCACTTGGGATACTATACCATGTGGATTACTCGTTTAGTGGATCTATCCAGTACCTTGCCCCCATGCATGTACCTATTAACTTGGTTGACATTCCATGTCCAATGACCGGTAAGACACCGCCATACAACTATGTTAATGATAGTCTCTTGTTCCATTCATTCCCATGACTGGAACAGACTACGGATCTATTTATGGTCATATCGTTTACCCAATCCATGGTCTTACTGCCAAGTGCATGACAAGGATATAGATATGTCCATTGGATACTCCATTTAATATATTACACAAGATAAACATAATAATTGAATTGATGCCTTTATTAATAACACAAATAGTACAATACATAAATCCAATAAATGTATAATACAAATACAAGGACCAATGCCTCGGGACTAGGGCATTTCCAACAAATAGTTCTATGTGTATCGCTTTAAATAGTAAAATGAATTTGAACACAACAAATAACTGACATTCTATTTCAATAGAATTTTCAAAAGTTATTACAATAGTTCAAAGACAACAACATGTTCCTATAATCTACGAAGACCAAATTCCAAAATGTGTTTACTAAAAACATTTGGAGCTATTGGTTTCGTTAACGAATCTACAATCATTCCACTGGGCATCACAAGGTGGTATTCGCCGATCTCTATGGCAGCAACCCTTGCTTCATTCCCGACCCACAAGTCCACCTCTCCCGACCCCAGTGACCTTCTGTTCTTAAGTCCCTGCACATTACAACAAATGTGAGAACCACATCCAGTATCCAATACCCAGGATGTTGAAACAGTAAGGTTAATATCTATAACATAAATACCTGAAGAGGACGCACCTTGGCCCCTTCTTTGCTCTCCCATCAGCCTGGGACACGATCTCTTCCAATGGCCCACCTGTCTACACCCGAAACAGACATCTTCAGGACCTGCCTTTTGCTGGGCCTTGGGTTGGGCCTTGGCCTTCTTAGCCCTTGCCTTCTTGGCCTTCTCCTTGGCCTTACCCTTCGCAAGAGGAGGGTTCCCCTTGTTGACCAGCAGCACCGGCGGAGTCTTCTTGATCGACTGCTCGGTGAGCTTAAGCATCCCATGCAGCTCACTGACAGTACGGTTCATCCCTTGCATATTGTAGTTTAGGATGAACTGATCATAAGAATCCGGCAAGGACGCGAGGATTGTGTCCACCGCCAACTCTTGAGAGATAGGCGATCCGAGACGGGCCAAAGTGTCCAAATAGCCCTTCATCTTGAGCACGTGTGCGCTCACAGATGTCCCGGCCCCCATCTTACAAGAGTGGAATGCCTTATTGGTCAGGTACCTTTCCTGACGAGCTTGCTCCTGAAACATCTCGTTTAGAGTTGTTATCATAGCATAGGCTTGATGGTCCATAAACTGCTTTTGCAGTTCGGGGACCATGCAGGCCAACATGAGGCATGTCACATCCCTATTGTCCTTGACATGTGCCTCATATTCCTCCAGCTGGGCAGCCGGTGGATTACGTCCTTGAGGCACAGCCGGCACAGGCCTTTTCAGTACATACTCTTTTGACTCTTGTCTTAGAACAATCCTTAAGTTCCTAGACCAGTTTAAAAAGTTAGGACTGGAAAGCTTGTCCTTTTCAAGAATAGATCGCAGTGATAAGATATTGTTTGCCATTTGAGAGTTTCTACACAGAAAAACATTTAGAGTGTTAATAAAGGACTTTAAATTATTATTCCCATATGAAATTAATAATGAATCATGTTATTAATTTAAACCGAGTTGTTGGGCTCATGGGCCGAGATCCATATTTCATCAAGATATAGCCAAACGAGGGTTTGGTACAACTATACCTTAATTATTTAGGTAGGAACACCGTCCAGTCCCAACCTAGGGACTCTCGGTTTGATGGGCTTGTTGGCACTTACCCATCTGTGCTTAGGGCCAGGAGAATCCTACTACCCACGCTAAGTCAAAACCTCCATTCAAGTGTTAGAGTATCCCATACTCTAACCCAATACAAAGTGACAATACTCCAGTGTATCCTGCGAGGGCATGGTCTACAACTGGCCTATTCCCACCTCGAGTCGGTTTTGAATGAGGGAAGCACTTTTAAGCGGCTTAGTAATTCCATTTGGTTATTAGATTCAATTTATAACGGCTTACATACATAAGGCGGGTGAAATGCTATTGGATCATACATTCATACATGCAAATAAACATAAAGCATAATTAAATAAAAGTAAAATGGATTGCGATGGGCCTATATTACATCCTAATATTATTCTAGTAAACCTATACTAGAGATGAATATCAGGTGGGCCTCCATCTTTTCCTTCTGGGCTTGTACCTCCACTTGGGCTTGCACCTCCACTTGGGCTCACCACTCCATAGGCTTCTTCTTTTACAAATTTTATAATATTTGAATAAAATAAAATTACATTAAAAAAAGAAAAACGACACACAGGCCGTATTTACCCAAAAAGAAAAATACAACCCATCTTGTACAAGGTCCAATAGCATCCAACCATACAAACATTTAATCATACATATGCATCCAATACATATAATTCATAAGCATGTTACAATGCATGATTTAAGCCCATTTCAATTATGTCCAAGCCATTATTAAGAAATCGCCAATTTTGGCCCACCATGGTTCTAACCCTTAACGGGCTTTGGGCCTCCAGCCTAGGCAGTCCAACTGCTCCCACTGGAATTGGGAAACCATGGGTCCAATTCAGCCATTCAAGTAATTGTGCCAAAATTACCCGAACCAATTTCAATTAACCATATTAATTTCCAAAATTAATATCACATGAATAAAATAAAATTTCATTCAAGAAACCACACGCATTTAAATTGCACAAATTTAAACACACGAATTTTAAAACCAATTAAAATTTCAAAAGTGGGCCCCGGGTCTGAGACCCGCCAAATCCAAAATACTGGGCCCGGCCCGCTGCAGCCGCCTAGCAGCTGCCAGCTGCTACCGTGCGGCAGCCACTGCCCAGCAGCAACGGCTGCTGCTAGAACCAGCAGCCACTGCCTGTGGCGCCCAGCGCCACGGGCAGAGCCTGCCGCGGCAGCTCCCGCCGCGTGTGGCGGCCGGCGGGGGCGATTCCGCTGCCGGCAGCCCCGCATCCCGGGAGCCATATTTTTTTTTTTTTTAAACAGAAAAAAATATATTCCATTCATCAACAAATATCAACCAAATATTCCATCCATCAACAAAAAGGAATTCACCAAGAATTCCAAAAACATACAATTAAATTAAACTAATATAAACCTATATGCAAATTTAATTTCAATTGTACAAAATAAATGGGAAAAATCTTAAACCCAAACCAAGAACCCCAATAAAAAATCTCCAATTTTAAAACATGGGATTCAACCAATTAAACAATTTCCACGGATCAAAAGCCCGCTCTGATACCACTGTTGGGATTTTTCACCGGAAATCACCTGATAAAAGAGGAAAAACGCGATGATTTCCTCAAATCCAGTCCCAGGAGAAATTGAAGTGAAAATTGTAAAACTTAAAATTATAATAGAAAGAGATTAAGTTCTTACCAGGAATATCTCTTTCTAGAGATGGATGAAGACTGCAGGAATCAAAGCAGAATTCCTCCTCGTTCACGTACACGAGCGCCTAACAAACACCACCCGTGCTAGCGTCAAAAATCACAAAAATTCGGAGAGGGAGGAGGTTGATAGAATTCGGCCAAGATGGTGGCTACACACACATGTGTGTTGGCCAAATTCCTCCCTAGGGTTTCCAAATTCCCTTGTTGGAATTTAGGCCCAGTCTGGCTTCAGTGTCTGTGTGGGCTTCCTCTTTTTAATTCAGGCCCAAACTTATTTTAATTAGTCTGGTTTAAATCAATTTCAAGCCCAATTTTAATTAACCCATGTATTTAATATATTACTCCAAGTAACATATTATTTACATTTAAATTAAAATTAGTTTGACCAATTAATTTAATCCATCAAATTAAAATTAAGTCTTCACAAAACAAATTCATATGTAAACCTATACATATGAATATTTCCACCTAGGAAATAATTTCATAATTAATCCAATTAATTATGTGAAGCCAAATATTAATTTTATTATAATGATCAATCCAACCGATCCTTATAATATAATTGATATATATACTCCTCTCTCTCTAGTGTGTATACTCCAAGTATACCTGTGATTCCTTAAGTCGGTGTTCAGTCGCTCAATGTGTACGATCCCATGGGCCCATCTTTATGTTGGCAGCGGGCCTTTGGCCCGCAGACTGCAGTTGGGCTCTAGCAAGCCACTGCAGCCTCCAATTATGATGGAGATGGCAGTCTAACTGTTATCATAACCCTGTAGTTTAAACTTGTACATCCCATGTCATTGATATCAGTGTCTAACACAGAGGCATGGATTGATCACCCTCTTTTGTGTCGGACATTAACTTGATCCCGAATGCACTAAAGCTCACAAACAAGTTCCCACCTGTTTGGGTGTGGCCACACTCTTATCAGTTACATTCATCAAGAGGCCGGTGATATCTTCCCAGTGGACTACTGAGTGACAAATCCCTTCTGCATATCCATAGTATTACCATGCTAAGTGACATACCCGAAAGTACCCATACTTGGCACCCTGTTACAGGCCCTTTAGGCGTACCCCTAAGCATGCGACCTCACATGTAACACCATCATATGGTCAGGTCAAAGGATCCATACAAGTACTACATGAGAATCACTTGTGATACTATACCATGTAGATTACTCGTTTAGTGGATCTATCCAATACCATGCCCCCATGCATGTACCCATTAACTTGGTTGACATTCCATGTGCAATGACCGGTAAGACACCGCCATATAACTATGTTAATGATAGTCTCTTGTTCCATTCATTCCCATGACTGGAACAGACTACGGATCTATTTATGGTCATATCGTTTACCCAATCCATGGTCTTACTGCCAAGTGCATGACACTTGTCATCATGGATATAGATATGTCCATTGGATACTCCATTTAATATATTGCACAAGATAAATATAATAAATGAATTGATGCCTTTATTAATAACACAAATAGTACAATACATAAATCCAATAAATGTATAATACAAATACAAGGACCAATGCCTCGGGACTAGGGCATTTCCAACAAATAGTTCTATGTGTATCGCTTTAAATAGTAAAATGAATTTGAACACAACAAATAACTGACATTCTATTTCAATAGAATTTTCAAAAGTTATTACAATAGTTCAAAGACAACAACATGTTCCTATAATCTACGAAGACCAAATTCCAAAATGTGTTTACTAAAAACATTTGGAGCTATTGGTTTCGTTAACGAATCTGCAATCATATCTCCAGTTGGAACATGTACTAAACTTATTTCCCCTTGTGCTACTTTGTCTTTAACAAAATGATATTTTATATCGATATGCTTACTTTTTCCATGATTACAAGGATTCTTAGGTATAAGCTATCGATGCAGTGCTGTCGAAATAGATAGCCGTACATTTCCCTTTAGGCAATAGATATAAAAGATCTATGAAGTGTTTTAACCAAACTGCTTCTTGTACTGCAGCTGCTGCAGCTACATATTCCGACTCCATAGTCGATAATGCCACGCCAGTTTGTTTCTTGCTACACCAGGAAATTGCACCATTTCCTAGAGTGAAAATATACCCAGACGTGGACTTCCTCCCGTCTTTATCAGTTCCATGATCAGCATCTGTGTATCCCTTTAATTGTAGATCCTTTCCTTGGTAACAAAGGGAGTAATTTGAAGTCCCCTTTGAATATCTCAATATCCTTTTCACTGCTGCCCAATGCTTCAAACCTGGATTAGCCTGATAACGGCTTGCGAGACCCACCGCAAAACCTATATAAGGTCGTGTACAAATCATAGCGTACATATAGCTACCAATTGCACACCTATAAGGAATTCTCTCCATCCTTTTAGTCTCTTCTAGAGTTTGTAGGACACATACTTGCATTCAGTTCTGTACCTTTTGCAATAGGGGTTGGATCGGGATCACAGTGAGCCATACCAAATCGTTCTAAGATCTTATTGATATACTTCTATTGTGAAAGAGCTAATAATCTCTTAGATCGATCTCTTCAGATCTTAACCCCAAGGATGTAATTAGCTTCTCCTAGATCCTTCATCTCAAAGTTAGAAGACAACCAAGTCTTTACTTTCTTGAGTAAAGAAGTGTCATTTCCTGCTAACAAGATATCATCAACGTATAACGTTAGAATGAAAAACTTCCCTCCATTTTCGTGTTTAATGTAGACACATGAGTCTGCATTGATCACCTTAAATTGCATTGATATAATCGCTTCATGGAACTGAAAATACCATTGTCTTGAAGATTGCTTAAGGCCATAAATTGATCTCTTCAATTCACAAACCTTATGTTCTTGACCCTAAACAACGAAACCTTCTGGTTGAACCATATAGATGTCTTCGTTCAATTCACCGTTCAAGAACGTAGTCTTTACATCCATTTGATGTAATTCAAGGTCCATACATACTACAAAAGCAAGTACAATTCTTATAGACGCGAAATGAATAACAGGTGAAAAAGTGTCCTGATAGTCAATTCCTTCCTGTTGTGTAAACCCCTTCGCAACCAGCCGACTCTTAGTCTGGATAGGTTTCCCATCTGCTGATCGCTTAATAGTATGTACCCATTTATTTCCAATAGCTTTGCACCCTTTGGGTAGATCAACTAGTTCCCAAACTTTGTTGATTCTCATTGACTCCATCTCACTTTCCATTGCTTTTATCCATTCTTCCTTTACTGGAGATTCCATTATATCTCTCATGCTAGTTGGAATGTCTTCAATTTGAGCTATGACCGAGAGAACTTCACTATCAACTAAATGACGGCATCGCGAAATGTTTCCCCTCTTCGATCGCCTCAGAGGTTCTGCTTCTTGATAAACAAATTTCATATATTCATCAAGGTGTTGGGCAGAACTCCCATTGGGACCACTCCCACTAGGATCTATATCCATATCCACACTTGAATTTGGAATAAGACTCCCACTCAAATTAAGACCACTCAAGTCAGGGTCAGGATTACTCAAATCCGCTTGTGAAGGTTGAAAAACATCATTCTCTTCCCTTTCCCTTATGTCTTCAACTTTATTCCTCCCACTCGGATTGAGCGATCCTGAAGTTTCAGACTCTTAAGTTTTAAAGAAAGTGAATTCCTTATCCACTTCTCCCAGCTTAGGAAATTCATTCTCCAAGAATGAGACATCTCGTGACTCAAATTCTGTTATTTGACCATTCTCATTCTCTCCCACTAGAACATATCCTTTGGAGAGATCAGGATATCTTATAAAGATACCTTTCTTGCCTCTAGGGCCTAGCTTGCTAGATGTATCATGAACATAAGTAGCACATCCCCATGGTCGTAAATGGTTCAAATTTGGCTTGCGGCTCGTCCACAATTCATAAGGCGTGGTTTCTACGGACTTAGAAGGTACTCTATTGAGTACATATGTGGTAGTCAATAATGCGTCTCCCCAAAAGGAGATAGGCAAATTGGCTTCAGCCATCATAGACCTTACCATCTCTAAGAGGGTTTGGTTTCTTCTTTCGCGACTCCATTTTGTTGTGGAGTCCTAGGTATAGTCAACTGATGTTTTATACCCCTTTCATCACATAAAACTTTAAATTCCTCGGAGAGGTACTCTCTTCCCCGATCGGTTCTTAAAGCTTTGATTTTCTTCTCTAATTGATTTTCAACTAGAGTCGTAAATCGTTTGAAACATGCTAATGCTTCAGATTTATGTGCAATCAAATAGACATGACCATACCTTGTATAGTCGTCTATGAATGTAATGAAATAGTATGCACCATGCCTTGCCCTAACATTCATTAGGCCACAGATGTCAGAATGGATTAATTGCAATGGTTGGTCAGCTCGCATAGCTTTACCAAATGGTTTTCTTGTCATCTTTCCTTTTAAGCAGCTTTCACAAGTTGGAAGATCTACTTTGGATAAATCAGCCAACAAACCTGCTTTAGCCAATCGTACTAAACGATGTTGACCAATGTGACTAAGTCTCGCATGCCACATTTTTGAAATGCTAACATTATCCACAGATGAGTTAACATTAAAAGAAAAGCTATTATTACACAAATAATTTGGATCTATATCCAATACAATAAAACCATTCATTAAATATCCACCACCAAAGTAAATATTGTTCAAATAGAGACTAAAACTGTTTAATTCAAAAGACAAAATGAATCCTAAATTCATTAGGGCAGAAATAGATATCAAGTTCCTTCGTATTCCAGGAGCGTAGAGGACATCTTCAAGGAATAGTGGACGGCCACCATTCAAGACCAGCTGACAACGGCCAATCCCTAAGACTTCCTCCCTTGAATTATTTCCCACGTATATCCATTTTGTTCCCCTTGGAACACTTCGGAACTCTACAAAGGAATCACGATCCTTTGTTACATGGTCTGTGGCTCCTGAGTCTACAATCCACAAAGGATGAGATTCAGTTAGGAAAACAGAACTTGAAACATATGTATAACACTTATACAATTTGGTAACATTTACCTTAGGAGCTTTGCAGTCTTTTGCAAAATGCCCCTTCTGCCTGCAGTTATAACATCTCACTCTAGAAATGTTAACCTTTTTCTTGCCCTTCTTTTGAACTGGAACACTGCCCGCCGTTCCCTTAGCCTTCTTCTGAAAGAACCTCTTGTTCTTTCCCTTTGACTTCGGACCAAAACTTGAACCTGCCATGTGAACTTCAGATCTCACACGGAGAGAAGCCAAATGGTCCTCCTGTAGTTCAAGACTGCATCGTCAAAGGTCTTGATGTCGTTGGAATGGGTTAGGTACAACTTCATATGCTCCCACCCGGTTGGCAAAGAACGTATCACAGCTTGAAATTTTTGCTCTTCAGTCAACTTATGACCAGCATCATGAAGCTCCGTAATCATGTTGGACATTTCTCTTAAATGCCTCTTCATCGTGTGGTCTGCTCTCTTCTTATAAGTATCAAATTTGATGCTCAAAGAACGAAGTTTAGTTAAGGAGACACCTCCAAAATTTTCTTTGAGAGCATCCCACAGTTCTTTAGCTGTGGGGTAGACACGAAACCTTTTCGCGATATCATCATCCATTGCACTAAGCATGATGATGCGGGCAGTAGAGTTTTTCCTTTTCCAGATCTGATAAGCATCAAGGTCCCTTCTGGCTTGTGCGGTGGTACCCTCTTCAGGAGGAACCATTATTCTCTCCAGAGTGTCAAGAGCCTCTTGCTCCTCAATTATGTATTGGACTTTCATCGCCCAAACCTCATAATTGTCACCGTTCAAGCGTAGGTCCTTATTCAATTCAGCGACAATTGACTTGGAAGCAGCCATTGAAAACTATAAAGACGAAATAGCATAAAACAAGTAAGCGATACACCATATTTATTAAAAGATTATTTAAAGCTAAAAATAGTGCTTAGTTCACATAAAATCGAACACTATGCGCAATGCACAGAGTCACCATTTATTCGGGCTAATACAAACACTATGTTAGTTTTAAATTTCCAATAATAAATATATCTATTGGTTATGTTTCAGACTACTAGTTTATTACGACATCGAAACCTATTATTTATAATGCTAATGATTGTATAACACTTAGTTATAAAATCAAAATAATTAAATTTGAAGAACTGAAACAATTAACCAAAATAGGAATGTTTAACAAATAAACACTTTATTTCATAACTTGTCCAACAACAAAGATACAACCACAGAAAAAAAAATTTTAGCACGTAGCTAATTCAATACACAATTGAACATTTGAAATCAACAATAAAAAATGGGAAAAATAGAAGAACTCAATCATCATTTCCAGCCCAACTGTCCACAATATAGTAACCTTCTGGAGTCATCGGATCATCCTCGACACTAGTGTCAATCTCATCCTCTTCCTCTAGGTCAACAATCTCAATTTCTTTAGAGGTGACCGATATTGTCTCTACAAACTGATAGTAGAGATCATGAGGCATGTTCTCAACACCTTCCAAAACAGTGTCCAGACAGGGTCGACGGACCAATTTGTTACTTTTGAGTAACATTTTTCTAGGATTATGAGACAGCTTGGCTCCAGTTTCAGCCAACTGTAAAACAAACACTTTGCATTGGTACTCATATTCCTTTTCGGGAACCAATCCTTCAATGGAGACCACTGCCATGTCAAATATAGGATTTTCACTAAACCAGAATTTCTTAAAATGCTTTTCCCGAAAAACCTTTTTCGCAAATTTTAACATTTTCAATTGATCAGTCCCTGAGGAAAATCCTCCTTTCCAGACAAGCTCTTGGATTTCCCTATTTAACGCGTTAAATCATTCCATTACTCCAACAATATCCCTTTCATCCAACGGAGGATACCGTTTAGAGAATAGCTCATCTTCAAGTTTTTGTATGGCTCCCGCCTCCTCCTGAGACTCGATTATTTTCGCCGTTTTAACGATTATTGCCATTTCTATAACACATATAGAAATAACAAAAACTTGTTAATGATTAATCAAAACTCAGTACATAAATGCACAATAAATATACTGAATTTTCTTGAATTTATTAAACATAAATTAAGCATTTATACATAATAAATACTAGTAAATTTAGTTAAAAATACCAAATGAATTCCGAAAATTCATTAAAATATATCAAAAATTCAAGAAAAATGTAAATTTCAATTCTGGAAAAAAATTGACAAAATTTGGACATCGAAAATAGTCACTAGCGCCAACACGCGCCATGAAGCTGACTGTCAAGGCACTCACGCGCAACCACGCGCCGCTAAGATCGACTGTCACAGGTGACACGTGGTGACATGTGATTGGGGTGATGTGGCGAGAACAGACACGTGGCATCACCTAATTAGTTCATCAGATGACATGGCAGACGACATGGCATGATTAAGTGTCATGATGATGTGGCACACACAATACAGATTTGACACGTGTCATTTTACCATTGGTCCACGTTTCCGAAACGTGGCACTTTGACGGTTTCTGAAAAGGTTACTCGATGACACGTGGCATCACATGATTGGATGTTGACTTTTCAACCGTCGAAACCGTCCAATCGAGTTTTGCCACCTGTCATGTGAACAGTTCTTCGTCGGTTATGTATGACACGCGTCGTTACGTGATTGGCAGTTGGACCGTTTACTTTTCAACCTCTCTGGATCAGCCAATCGCATATCGCCACTTATCGATCACACAGAAATCCTCTCAACCGTTCCGCAACCAACGCCAGCCGCAGTGGTGGCATGTGAGGGCCACGCGCCACCTTTCACTACTCCGTTAGCCGTGAAATTTGAGAATCCGACTCAATTTTTCGTGCTGATTTCAGTGGAGTGGTTAGATTTTCAAAATTCCGACAAAAATTTTGACACTTTGTACTGTTGGATCAAATACGGTATCGTTTTGACACGGATTACGATGGAAATTCACATCAAAACGAATAAAAAAAACGTATTCATGACGAACAGAAACATATTCTTTTCATGGAATATCGGATTTCAATGTTTACGGAATCATTTTGATGCGGATTTTAGTATAAATCCGTATCAAAACAAATGATTATGTATTTAAACAAATAAACACGCTTTCAAACGGATACGACTAATTCTAATTCACGGAATTCCAGAAAACTAGATTTGAACAGATCAATCTATAAACTTTTCGGCTCTGATACCAATGAAGTTAGAAACACGTATAAATCATACAACGAATGTATAGGATCTGTAAACAGACTTACAGTTTGTTTTGCAGCGAATGTTTGATTACGATGCGATTCTGATCCACACAGAAAAATCGGATCGTTCTGGTTGCCTTTCCTACGTATGTAAGATTACACAGAGTTCGGGCGTAATCCGTGAATTCTTCCGATGAATTGAAGAAGACGTGTTTCATGATTTCTCTCTGGGAGCATTTTTGCTTTTTTCTCACGTAATGAATCTGAGAAACGGATTCTCTATTTATAGTGGAAATCCCAACTTCCATCTATATATAGGGTCAGACCAAACTACACATTTGGTCCCTGTAATTTACACATAATTACAGTTTAGTCCCTGTCATTCCAAAATGCCATGGGCGGACCAAAAACCAACAGTTTTCAAACTTAACAGTTTAAAAATCAATTATGCATTCTGGCTTGTTTTTTAATTTGTTTCTTCGTAATGCCTAATATTATGGAAATAATGGTTGTTTATCATCTTATTATTTATATATATGTTGAATTTGAATTTAAAGATAATACACAATTTTAATATCTTAATGTTTGCTATTATCCTTTTTTATTTTAATTCCTATTTTATAGGTGGTTGACATATATTGAATAGAACCATAAAAATTTGAGTTTTATAGAATCATTTATATGTGATTTTGATTTTTGTAATTCCTGTAGAAAAATTGTAGGTTTATGTAGAAATCCCATGAGTTTTTGGGGTATGATATGTGGTTTTGCTGATATTTTCGTAAGAATCCAAAAGATAATGTACATCAAGTAAAAAAGGGGTAAAATATACCCTAATCGCTATGAACTTTTATAGATTTGTAACTGCCCTTTTGATTAATTTTTTCAACATATTGAGTATATGATATTTTTTTTATTAATCTTTTCAACATATTGAATACATGGAATTTTTATTTTGATAGTACTAACCCTAAACTTGATATATTTGTCTTGCTTAGACTACAATATATGTTAACTGATGCATTATACAATTTTTGGAAAGATATAAGACTAAATTAGATGTATGGTTTATATTTGTAGTCATGATATGCATATCAAAACATTATAGTGCATTCAGAATCTTATGCTTTTCATAAGATTTGTGTCATATGTTAGTTAAGATATGAGACTAAATTAGATATATGGTTTACCTTTGTAGTCATGATATGCATACAGTGAAAAAGTATTATTCAGATATTTCTAGTGAATTCAGAATTTCATACTTTTCATAAGAATTGTGTTATGTGTTAGTTAATAAATATTTCAAATCACAAGAGACGAGTGTATCAAATTTAGTACTAATATTAGTAAAACAGAAAGATCATACACTCAATGTGTTGAAACTTTAATAAAAGAGATGATTGAAAAAATTCATAACATTGAAGGGTTAAAGATGCGTTTTTTGGCAATAAAGAAATAGATAACATGAATTTGAAGAAGAAATCAAAATTTTTTTACAATTTCCAATAAAACGAAGAAGAAAAAGAAAAGGCTGAAGCACATCAAAGCATAACCCATCCTTACCCTTGATTGTCAATTGACAACTTCCCCCTTTTTTTGCATTCCGATGCAAACCCCACTCCCCAAACAACTACAGTCGGTTGCCCCCCCCCCAACACATCAATTAAACTAATTTTAATCATCAAAAGAAAAAAAATACATCAAATCAACCCATGAATACAACAGAATAAAAGTAAAATAATAAAAAATTGTTATAGTTGTAGTCACCTTCCTATATTAGGATTCCACGTGCCGTTTGTCATGCCATCTCTAAGTTTGTAGGACCCACCAACCCTAAAGAGACATGTCACGTGAAATTCCAGCTTAGCACCAGAATTGCATTTGAGCCCCTCTTCACTCCTCTCCTATTCTTTCTTTCTTCTTTTAATAATTTTATTGTTTTCCCCATCTTAATTGCTAATTAGCTGAGGAGAATCTCCTGCTTTTGATCCTTATGGTGCAATGCGTCATTGGTATTCAACTTTTTTAAGGTTTTGTTGCTGATAAACTTGCCTTAGCCTCTCTATTTCCTTCTTCAATGCCTCTTGATGTGCTGCCATTTCACACAAATTTAAAAATCAACATTCAAATTGCCAATCATATAATATAAGTTATCCAATCTTTACATTGTAAAATTAATCCTATTGCACTAAAAAAATAACAATTAACGTTCTTATGAAATGGAGGTCTTCATGTCCTTTTCTTTGCTCTATTTCATACTGATCAGCGGACAAATAAAGGATAAAAATAGCACGACAATATCAAGACATATTTATCCTTGATGGAATAAAAAAAAACACACATATCCAATTCAGGAAAGTGGATAATCAATTAAAAATGAAAATTTTCCCTGTGAAATTCAGGCTTCTGTTATGACTTATGATGCATGCAAAAAATGCCCAATGAATACTGTGGTTATATGGAATATTAAACAGATAAAAACAGCAAATCATAATTAATCATACAGTCGTGAATTGTGATCCATGTGTAACATGTACAACAAATGATTAGTAATTAAAAATGCAAATATATATGAATGTGTTACCATCTTTGAAAATCTTGTCTTGAGCCAAAGCAGCAATCCTTTGCTTCAAAGCACTATTATCAACATTCAGAATCAGTCTCTGGTGATCCAAATATGCCACTCTTGGAGACAAAGCTGAAACTTCCGTCTTTTTTATTTGCCAATAAAAGAAATTATGTTAACATTCAAAACCACGAATCATATCTAAGAAAAAAAATTATTACATTACCAAATTATAGAATATAAATATGATTGATAGGTAGGAATAAGATAATGTACCTGCAAAGTGGTGACACTTCGTTCCAGCTCTGAAATGTATTGTAATTTCCTTACTCTTGACCTTTGTGCAGATTGACGATTTGCCAATATTCTGATAAATTAATTAAAGCATACGATTAATCCAAAATTCATGTATACATACTCAACTACATTAATTTAGGATATATCTATTGCCGATAGATGTATAAAAATCACATATAAGTAAGGTCGAGGTTATTTAGTTTGTTTAATTTTTAATGAAGGTTTTATCACGTATGCTCTAAATGGAATTGATGATTTAGCTTAATTGAACTGTTTAATTATTTATTGCACATAGATATAAAACCCTAAATAGCCCAATAGTAGTTATCGATATTAATTACTAATTAACAACCAATAATGAAGTTAACATATGGAGTAGTATTTTACATAACTGGTGAATAAAAAATTAATAATCCAACATGGAAGAAGATAGAGTTGCATGTTACCTTTTTACCCTCTTGGGATCTGTAATAACAGGGTCACCATTGGAATAATAATTAGAAGAGAAATGGTGATCTCGTCGTGGTTGTGGTTGTTGTTGTTGTTGTTCTTGCTTGCATGAGCTCTCCTCCTCGCCTGGCTCAGTCTTCGTAGCCTGTTGTTGATCTATCACCATTAATGGCTTCTCATCATTGTTGCTGTTTTGATCAGACGGAGTTGATGGGTTTGACGTCGTCGGCGGCGGCAAGGACAAGCTGGACATCTCGTCGGAAAACATCGACATCAGTTGCTCATCGTCTAACTTGTCAAATCCAACATTTTCCGACACCAAGCCGCCGCCATTGGAGGAATTATGATTATTGCTGTTGGTGCTATTCTTGCTGTTTTGATGGTGGCATTCTAATTCCAAAAACGGCATCGTATTTGTCTCAAGGAATGCGATTGAATCGCTGATTGACCGGCGGTGGACTCCACGTTTGGTGGAAGAGAAGTCCAAGAACTCATCCCAAGAAGAATTTTGATTCTCAACGGCGGCGGTTGCATTATAGTTAGACATTGTTGGGTGAGGAAATTGAGGCCAATTTGGAGTCATTAGAGGTATTTTAGGAGGCAATTGAGCCATTTACTCTCTTCTGTAGCTAAACCCAATATAAGGATAGATACATGTTGGTATTTATAACATCTATATGCTCATGTGTATTTGTTTAAGATTCTTTAGCTATTATTTTAGTCGCTCATTTTCTAATTAAAATCTATTTTTATTAGAGTTAAAATTCAAAATTACTATCTCAATCCACTTTGAAGCTATTACGATTCAAATCAATCTTAATTATTAGAATCTATTTGTATCAGAGTTCAAAATTGGAAATTACTATCTCAATCCACTTGAAACTATTACGAATCAAACCAATCTTAATTATTTTCATATTGTTAGATCATGAAACATTATTAATATTTTGCAAATTCAAAAGTAATTAATTATAAGTAAAAAAAAAAAAAAATTCACACAAATAATATATGTATGTTTTTTTTTTTTTATCACCAATTTACAGTCAAAGCATAAAGTATTTGAAAGAGTTACTAGTATAATAAATTCAATTTTAATTAGAAATATATATGTTAGTAAGTTATAGTTAAGAAAGATGTTGGGTGGATGTTATTATTATGGTTAAAAACGAAGAAATTAGTAGTTACTTGGAGAAGTGGAAGGAGGTAGTGGTAGGTCACATGGGAGATGGGATTAGAGACAGCTAGCAACAGCTGGGAGTTAAGAGACTCAACGGTTTTTAATATCTTGTCACTGGGAAAGTCATAGACAGACTAAAATTAAAGAGAGGGGAGAGTATAGTATAGTATAGTATATAATTCTAATTTGTAAATTGTTGAGGAATCAGCCACACCACGTGCAGATGTGACCCCTCTCCTTCCCATTCTATTCTCAACTTCTTCCTCCCTATATCATCCTTCTCACTCGATTTCTTCCTTCACAACAACTTATTTCTTTAATTATTAATTGAAACCAAACAATCCTCATATTATTCAGACAAACAATGCATTATTATATCACAATCACATGTCCACGTCTTATTGGACATCCACTTTTCAATGTCTTGTTTACCCTATTATTCCACTTTTCATTTTTACACTTAAATATCACTATTCTTATCATAAATTTTTTTATGTACAAATCTAGTTATAATTTCTCTCTTTTTTTTTTTTTTTTTTCTTCTTAATTGTTGGATGAACCTTGTTGATGATACTTGGCCATTACTTATCATTGTTGGGCAAGTCTAATTACCAATTTTACACATGTAAGTCCTATATGAAATCATATCCAAACTTATGCCTTTTGTTGACTTGTGGACAAGATTGTAGTCGTGATGTATATGAGATCCACGTATTGTTAAGAAATATATATAAATTCTACTTAGGAGTCTTGTATTTATCTTCCTATTTAAGAGTGTTGTATATATATTTTCCTCGTCCATATATATATATATATATATATATATATATATATATACAAACCTCTTGTAATCCTATTTCACAATTCATGAAAAAGATTTATTCTCTCATTTTACATATAAATTCCATTTAGGAGTTTTGTATTTATTTTCCTATTCAAGAGTTTAACATTTATCCTCTCCTTTTTTGTATCATATGATCCTATTGTATAATTAATGAGAAATATTTTCAATCTCTCAAATGCACGTGTACGGTCTAGATGGAGGTATTATTTATCCCATTATCAGGAACTTTTAACTTGTTGATATGTTATTCTTCCACAATGTCAAAGTGCTTTCATGGCTAAGCTTTTGGATTGCCTGGAATCTTTGGCTTGGTTGAACAATTTTCCTTACGAAAGGAAGTTCAATTGGTTTTTTCCGCTCTTTGTAAAGCCTATAATGTTTATTTGGTTTATAATTTCCATCTTTGAAGACTGTTCATCTCTTGCCTCTAATTTAGAAAATATTTCTTTTAATACTACAAAACATTCTAATAACGAGGTTGTGCATTGTAGTTTTCAAAGGGAGGGAGAAATTATCCAACATATCTCAGAGTATTGTAAAATCTTTATAACACTTGTGATAGAAATTTATCGATTGTAGCTTTTTTTGCAATTAATTTGATACCAATGGATAATTCATCGTTAAGTTAAAAAGAAAATGCAACTATTTATACAAATACAAATACATGTTCTGGAATATAAGGAACAAACACAAAACTACTGGAATAGGAAAACCTAGCCCTAATCACTTTCCTAATTCTACATTGTGTGGCTTATCCTTTATCATATTCTGACTTAACGATATACTTAATTAAGAAATTTAACAAGTTGGTTAAATTATAATATATGAATCACGAATTGTAAAATTTAAATTTGGGGAGAAGGAGAGGGTAGTATAATATACATGGGAAATTTAGGGATGGAGATGACATGTATTAATTTAAACAAAAAAATATATAAATAATTTGGAGAGGGAGAAGGAATAATGGGGAAATATTTAAGAAGGAAGAATAATTAATGAGCTGTGTAAAAAGAAAAAAAGAAAGAAAAAAAGAATAATGTCATCTCCTTCCCTCATTTCTCTTCCCCTCCCCATGTGAAGTGGTTTTAAGAGCCCACCCTTTCTTTGCTTTGTCTCCAAATCACACTCACATGCTTTCGTTATGTGTCCCTTATTGCCTCCCCATTTATTTTTTTAATATATAAATAACATCTCATCTCATGTTGTTATTTTTATAAGATTTATGTACTTTGAGACACATAATCATTACTGAAAAGTTGGAAGCCAATTTTAAGCACTATGATTAGCTGAAACTTCAATTTGTCAATGTATAAATTAAATAATATACATATTACTAGTCATATGTATGCAATTATGCTGTGCTTTAATTGTTAATCAAAAACCATAACACAGACATTTTGGCGGCCATCATATACTATATATTTATCCAATGCCGTGTTTTACGTTATACACCATTATTGATTATGTATGACCTAGAGATTGAAATCACTACATTTCCAACTCTAAATTCTCAATATTTACTCTGTCAAATTTATCAGCTAAATTATATGCAATCACTATGTCGTGTCATTACACTACTTTTTAATACCTAAAATATACACAAGAAAGTAAAAAAAAAATTGTATAAAATTGAATGTTAACTAAAGAAATGTTAGCTTCAACAGCAAAATTATTATATACATAGCAATAGAACTTTTATTAAATTTAGTTGATAAATACATATATTCAGTTTTTGAAAACTCTTTTATTTTATGTAGTGATTATTATTGTACATGAAATTGCACATCCAAAAAATAATTGATTATACATATAATTAGCTATGAATTTTATTTTTCTTCTGGACAAGTATCAATCTCAACAATAATTGCATGTAGAGATGTTAAAATGCTTGGTAACACACCCACCAACATTGGTAATGGAAATTGTCTTTACATCCTATAGTAATGGTTGTTTTTCATTGAAGAAGATTAAAAGTAAATATAAAATTGCATAAATGGATAGGTTCGACGAAGTACACATAAAATTAAAATTTATTGAAAAGAAAAGAAAAGAAAGAAATGGGGATCGATGGGGGCAAGTGCATGTGCATAGCATAAGATTAATACAAGTAACAGAAGTTTATAAAAGAAATAAGGAAAAGAATTATTTTGAGAATTGTTAATTTAAAATTTCGGATCCCAAAAATTTCTAAAATTAATTACCGTACAGAAGAGAAGTGAGTGAATGCACGTGGCAGAGAGCTAAAAAAGGTATGTCCTACTCGTATTTTCTTTTCTTAGATAATAAATAAAAATAAAAAGAGAAGGAACGCGTTAACACTTGACAAAATTGGTATAAAGAAATAAAAAGTGATAGTGCTGCTGGCCACCACTTTCTACAGTTGCACCCATTTCCATTCAGTTTCATCCTCTCACTATCTATCTCTACTATTTTTTTTATAATGTTTTCAGTTTTTTATTTATCTTTAATTTATAATTAATTTGGGTTTGAGCTTTCTGAAAGAGAAATCCAATCCAAATGACCATTTTTGTATAAATTGAAAGTATAAGGACTTCCTTTGGCATCTCTCTTGTACAAATTTGTATTTAGAAGAAAAGTTCCCGCCAACCATGCAAACAACAACATTTTCAATCTATTCTTCCATCATACGGCTAGTAATCGTATTAAGAGTGTGCTCAATTATTGCCGAATGTTGCTTAACATGATATTATCTTTTGAGTTCGTTTTAGGATTTCTTAAGGTTTAAGTTTGGTGGATATGAAGTTGCTATGCGTCACGGGGATAGTTTATGGCCGGGCTAGAGGCCCCATGTGGCACGAAGGCTTCCGCATGCGTTCTATCAGCCAACTCTTACCAAGCTTAATTCTACCAAATTCTCATTTCCTCAAGCCCTACTAATGCATACCATCATGCATCCTTATGGAAACATCCGACTCTCTAGCCTAAGACTAGATGCATGCCTCCTACTCTTACGGGAGACTAGGGTGGATCGCTTAAGCCGAGTGCCTATCTAATGGCCCAGGGGTGGCAAAGATCCTATGATTAGAGACTTGTTCACCTAGAGTAGCCCTTCTACCAATTTGACGCCTGTGAGAAATAATACGTTAGAAGCGGAGTACATATATAAATAATATAAGAGTATAACAGAATTGAAATAACAATTTATTGAAATGTAAAAGAAATTACAAAATATAATAAAAATTGACGGTCCCAAATAGGCTAGTTATAGTACTAGAGGGGGGGTGAATAGTACTATATACTGGATAAAAATTCCGTAAATGATTTGAAAGATTCTTTTTGAATAAAAACAATTTTTTTTTTGCTAAACACAAGTTTTATAAAAATGCGGAATTAATAAATTAGTAAAGACTATTAATTTAAATTGCAAGAATTTAAGTAGTAGTTGAATATAAAGAGAGTAGGGATAGAGAAATGAAAACACTGAAATTTATCCTGGTTCGGCCCAACCGGTCTACGTCCAGTCCCCAAGCCAATCGCTTGAGATTTTCCACTAACGTTTCCTTTACGGGCAGGAAACAAGTCTGTGTTACTTTTTACGAGTTCTAGTAACAAACTCAATACTTTTACAGGCTCAGTATCAAACTTCTACCGATACTTTTCCGAGCTCAAGTAACAAACTCTTTCGGTGCTTTTTAAAACTCAAACACCAAACTTATTCTGGTATTTTTCAAAGCTCAAATACCAAATTTATCCTGGTATTTTTCAAAGCTCAAATACCAAACTTATCCCGAAATTTTTAAAGCTCAAATACCAAACTTATACAATCTTTGCTGATCACATTATCAACAAAGTGAACCTCCTCACATAACTCCCTTGTGTGAAATACAAAACCCGAATTGTAGAATATTCGAATGAATAACAATGAAGCTTTTCTCTCTTTCAATGCTTGAAGGATTTTGTAGGAAGACTTATCAAATTGCTCTCAATGTGTGAAATATATGTTTAGCCTTCCATGCCTTCAACAATTTCAATTCTTCTCTTTATATAGGCTTTGAAGAAATCCATCAAGAGGTTGAAGATGGCCGGTGGACACAACTCCTGCAAGCAATATAATCATTACATTGCAGGTCCTGAAGGAGTTATGAACGTTGTAGCTTCTGAAGAAGATTGTGACCGTTACATTTCAGCTCTTAATCAAGGATATAGCCGTTGTGTTAAGCTCATGAAGAAGATATGACCGTTGCTTCTAGGTCTCGAAGATATTATAGCTATTGGACATCCTGAAGGAGTTTATGACTTTTGCCTTCAAGCTCACAAGGAGAGCTATCTATTGCATACAGCCTCTGAAGGAATGATGACAAATGTACTTTAGCTCTTGAAGCATTTTCTTTACTTTCTGATGATAAAGTAGCCGTTGGAACTCTTGATCGTTTTCTTCATTCAAGCTTTCTTTAGCTTGTAAGGCAATGATTATATATGTGATAGATTTGACATGTATTGAATATTTGATCTCCTGATGTTTAAGCTTGATAAATCTGCCTTGTGATGAACTTCATTTTCTAATCATAATTTACTTAATAATTAATTACAAAATAATTTGGAATAATATTCAAGTAAAAATGATTTTACATATATGTCAACTTTTCATTCTGTTGTCATCATCGAAACACGATTCAACAATCTCCTCCTTTTTGATGATGACAACCCTTTGCATGTGATATTCCTTGAATATATAAGTTGACCAAGTGAAGAACATTTCCAGGTGTTTGTAAGCGCCGGAATTTTTCGTCCTTAACAAAAAAATTACAGCGGTGTCACACGACTGTAATATATAGTCGTGCGATTGTAATTAAATTACAGTCGTACGACTGTAACCTCGGAGCAGGTGCAGAAGCCCATACCTCTGCAGCAGAAAAAAAGAGAAGAAAAGAAGGAGCATTAATTACTCCGTTCTGGCAGCAAGACAACCAACAATAAAAGGAGAAAAAGAAGAAAGGATGGGGACTTTTGACTCTGAAGCTTAAGAAGATCAGAGAGAAAGCAATTTGGGAGAGAAAAAAGAGGAAAAGGAGGAAGAAAGAAACTCACAAAAACTCAAGCTTTCCTTCTTCTTTTTCTTTTGATTCTTGAGTGTTAATATCTAAAACCGAATAGAAATCATAGGTTAACGACTTAACACTTAAACTCAATCAATTTCGGACTCTAACTTCACTCAAATCCGTGACATTTTGGAGATTTTGGACCAAACTTCTCAACCCCAACTTAAGGAGAAAAGAAGCAATTTGGTGTGAATTGGTGCGTCGCCAGGGGTCAATTCTACGGTGGATCAGCGCCTAAGAGGTAAACACACTTCATTCCCTCTTTTTCTCGTGCTTTCTGGGTGATTCGGTGTCTTTTTGTGCATTTTATTTCAATTTATGCATTTTCCATTTCCAGAATAATCCCCAAAAATTTCCAAAAATCCATAAAAATTCAGAAAATAAGAAAATCATCAAAATGAATTTTGTTGTGTGCATTCACGACCTTAGATTTAATTTTCAGTGCATTTGCATTTAGAACAATACCACTACGGAGACCCGATTCTCCTGAAAACCGACCCACCTCACATGCTAAAATTAATTAAACTGGAAAATAAATTGTTTTCAAAATGATTTTCTCACAAAACCAAAATACAGGGACGTTTCAAAATATTTTCTAGGTCTAATCGGGCGAGCCAAGCCGGTTATCCCCCTAAATGCATGTCCCCAATTTTTAAATTCCCCATTCTGTCATGTTTTAAGTCCTACTTGTGGCGTGCCGTATATTATGCTAACCCTCTATTTTGCAGCTTTTTATTTTTATTTTTGATGTATTTAATAGATTCGTTCGTGTATCCTAGGCGATTGTATTTTTTTTTATATCTCCGTGTATATTAGGCGATTGTAAAAGTGAGATTGAGAGTTTTCCATTTTTATTCAATTGGGTTGTATAATCAGCCTCTATTATTCTTTTGTATATTTTGAATGTATGATTTTATTTCCCGCAATTTATTTCTTGCATTTTGCTTTAGCATCGGATAATTAAAATAAACAAATTGGAGTTAGAGAAAGATAATAAGGTGAATAAAATATGGTAATATAAACTGTAAAGTGAAAGCAACCTAGAGGTTAAGTAAGTTATTTGCCCAAACCCTAAATCTCTGGATTAGGTACAGCAGTCTGTCCTTGGTAGGGAGCTATACCGGAATTCCCGGATGAGCTGATCCGGGTGGCGACTCTGTCACTGATCTCGGGATTTAAGTTTCGAGTTCTTTAAGTTAAAAACGGGAAAATGTTTTCTACAAAAGAATTTCCAAGTTAAATCCACAATTTTCTAACTCAAGATAAAAAAACCCGTTTTCCAAAATAATCTATAATAATTTTCTTTTTCCCTGGTTCGCTTCGCCGCGTCCCGTTTTTAAAAGGTCGTCCACTCACAGTGTTCGTAGAATATGGATTAATATGGCTACCCCTAAAAATATGATTCCTTTCGAATTTTCAAAATGTGCTCCTTTCGAATTTTCAAAATGTGCTCGTTTTATTTTTAGGGATTTTTAGGAATCATGAAAAATATTTCTTGATTTCTAATTTCTCATAAAAATAATGAAGTTGTAATCTGCGTGAGAAAATTCTTAGAAAACCAAGTTAATTAATGTAATATTTAGTTTCAATTAATGAACAATATATTGGGCTTAACAAAAATTTGGCCTTTTTGCAAAAGATATTTGAGTTTTAACAGCTTAGGCTTTAAAGGCATTTTATTTGGCCCAAAAGAAATAATAATATTGATTTTGAGCAGCCCGGTTATGGGTTTGAAATAGTGGCCTATGAAAACTCATTACTTAAGCCTGTACAATTTTTGATTCATAAATAATTCGTGCATAGACTTATATACCTAGACAGATTGCTCATAAGATCAATAAGATCAATAAGTGGCTTAAAGAATTTTCAAGCCTCATAGTTGTTCCTGCATTTTAACTCTGCTGATCTTATAGTTCATACAATTGTAAGCATCCAGTATGGCACACACATATACATTAGCTAGAGCTAGTTGTATCAACATAACAGTTGTAGAGTATGTTATAAGACATAGATTTGTTAGTGACAGCATAGCAGTAAATCATATATCAACATATTGCAGTAGGCATAATACATATATGTTTGCAAACTTTTACAGCAGCATGAATCATTGCCATAGCCAATGATCATATAACTGGGCACAAATGACAGAAGTGTTATAATCAACAGATCAAAGATATATGTTGGAGATACATATCAAGCACATATACTTATTACAGACTGTATCATCCAGAGTTAGTATCAAGGAGATAAGCCAGAGATC
This sequence comes from Euphorbia tirucalli, assembly GCA_039660915.1. Taxonomy (NCBI): domain Eukaryota; kingdom Viridiplantae; phylum Streptophyta; class Magnoliopsida; order Malpighiales; family Euphorbiaceae; genus Euphorbia; species Euphorbia tirucalli. The sequence goes on from CM077636.1 coordinate 47,574,228, forward strand.
ATTAGATCATTATAAGTCATAGAGCATGTATATCATTTATTTCATATTACATTGCATACCTTATATCAGATAGCTGAAGGCATAGAACAAAGAACCAAGAACCAATAGTGTGCATCACATGTATATGCATCACATATATATATCATTCAAGAATATCTGCATATTTTTCTCCCCCTTTAGAATCATCAAAAAGCATAAAGGAATAGTAGAGGAGGTTCACAAATAATGGAGCCAAATGTTGTAAAACAACATGGTATGAGATACAGGCAATAACCAGTGGTCAAGCTAGAAATTATTTCAAATATGGTAGATAGTAATAACAGAACCACAATGTTAACAAACCATCACATATAAGAAATATACTATATTAGAGAAGATAGATAAAAAGCCAAAAACCAAAGTACAAGCATTCATACCCTATTTTGAGCTACATAAAACTAAAATAGAGTAAAATACTTGTAAACTAGAAGTAGCAAAAGATAATGTAATATTCTGACAGTAAATATAAAGTAGCGAGAAGTTGTTGATTTAAAAATGCAGAGGAGAGATGTGAAGTGCCCTTCTTTTTGAATCATCTCTGTATAACAACAGCTTAGACCTCAAACCTGATTACTGCTGAGAGGAGGATGTATCGGATTTCAGCATGTTAGAGATGAGATTCTTCATTGCCTCTACTTGTTCAGAAGATGGTTAAGAGTTGTAGTCATCCTTGCCAGCTCTATTTCCATACCAGCAGTTAGGTTATGCACTTTGTCTTGTATATTGAGGAGCTGTAGTTGCAAGTCTCTTAAGGCAGATGGTACTTCAGTATATGCCTTAGAGCCCATTATGGCTTTGGAGGTATTCAATAATTCAGATATCACTTTGAAGCATGTTTCCATTATAAAGCTTGTGATTTTCTGATAGTCAGGTAGTGGTGGAGGAAGGGATGTGTATGGAAGGGTGGAGTGTGATAAGTTCAGTGTTGGAAGAGCATTTGAATCGGGCATTTCTATAATGGGAGAAGGTGGACTAATGGTAGCAAAAAGTGATCAGGAGCTTTGAAGTTGTTGGTCATTATGAAGAATGAAGGTTGATAGATGAGAGGGGTTTGAATCAGATCCTTGTATATATCATGAATTTGATAGGAATGAAAAAGAGATCTAGGAGTGGATACTGTTTCTGAAAAAGGATCTTAGCTTAACACATTGGTTTTTAGTCTTGGCACAGGAATAAGAGCTTAAGTTTGATTGACATTCGGACTTAACTCTACCTCATTATACAAACTGATGAGGGAGTCATAAAACTCCATCTCATATTGTGAAAGGACAGTGTCAGTTTGAGAGGTGTTTTGCCTTTGGTCATTCACTGTTGTCACTTTAGGAGGTGCATTTTCCTCTCCTGCCACATTTCTTTCAGAAGCTGCATTTTCATTTTCTTGGCTTACTTTAGGAAATTTTCCCTGTCTTTCTTCTTTAGTGATGTTCAACTATTTTGCTTTCGTGGCTGGAGCAGATTGGACTTCATTTTCAGTGTCATTTGCAGCTTGGTCATTTTCAGCATATTCACTTATAGATCTATTAAGAGAGGCTAACTCTGACTCTATAAACACAGGCTTTGTGGGAAGTTGGGTTTTATGTGCATAGGCCTTAAGTATTCTTGTGATATTAGCCTCATTTATGATTGACCTGTGTCTGATGAAGGTTGGTTTGATGCTAGATTTAGGTACTTTGTAGAAGTCAAAGTACTTTAAAAGGATCATACTGTAAGGCATAGCAGAGTTATTCCTGATATGAGCTAGGTGATTTATCAGGGCAAAAGGAAGGATAATTTTGATATGGTTTATCAAATGCCAGGTAAAACAAATATCGAAACTATTCTTGGTAACCAAGCTAGCTTTCTGATATTGGCCTCATTTATGATTAACCTGTGTCCAATGAAGGTTGGTTTGATGCCAGATTTAGGTACTTTGTAGAAGTCAAAGTACTTTTAAAGGATCATACTGTAGGGCAGAGCAGAGTTATTCCTGATATGAGCTAGGTGATTTATCAGGGGCAAAAGGAAGGATAATTTTGATATGGTTTATCAAATGCCAGGTACAACAAAGATCGAAGCTATTCTTGGTAGCCAAGCTAGCTTTCTGAGGCTGGAAATAAGCAGAGTTCAGTAATTGCAGGATCCTAAACTTGTCATGCAGATATCCAAAGTCTAAATCAGACCAAGGAACATAGTGATCAAGGGGTATGTTGAAGAGTTGATAAACAAATACAGTGGCATTGTAATTTTCTAAGTCTGATGGGGTAGGAGATTTCTCAATTCTGACTCCATATGTTGGCAAGTCAAAAACTTTTCCTAAGATTTCTTCATTGACAAGGTACTTTTTCCCTCTCAGTGTCACTTCATAATTCATATGGCCAATGCAAGTCAAAGAGCCATAGAATTCATTAACCAGAGGCTCATATATTAGCTCATCAATATACATAAACTCTTACCAACCCTGCTTCATAAGGATCCAGACAAAGGGTTTCTTTCTATCCCTAGGAAATCCCAATCGATTTTCCTACATCTGACCTTTTCCCTTATAAACCCATCGGGATAGACAAGTTTACCTGATATGCTTCTGGTTAGAGATGATGGTGATGAGGCAGGTGAAATAGGTGTTGTGGTTTCTGAAGGAGAGTAGCTAGGTCTAGTCTTTCTGGCACTCTTTCTTTTTCCATACACATCATTCATATGTGTGATTCTTCTCCTTTTAGTACTGATTTGGCCTTCACCAGTGGATTCTTCGCACTTTCTTTTCATCTCTTCCTTTGCTGCTCTTGGTAGGTACACTCTCAACTTTTGTGTTGCATTAGCGATACACCTTTGCATCTTCATCTTTGCTTATGAAGTGAATCTTACAAACAAGGATTTTGCAAAGAAGCCGAGGAAGGAGAGTAGGGTTGCAGTAGGATTTTGCAAAGTGGTTAGTGAGAAGTTGCAAACTGTCTTTTCAATTCCTTCTGTCTGCAGACAAAATGGAGAGGAAGGCAATTGAAGTTGGTGCCTTTGGTTGTGATTTCAGCCAAAGTTGTTTTCTGATGCAGCATATTTTGATCATCACGGGTTGATACTAAAAAGGACACGTGATTTTTCTTCTCCTTACCTGCTCATATATGTGTGTGTGTGTGTGTGTGTGTGTGTGTGTGTGTGTGTGTGTGTGGTAGGGCATTGGGCTTGTTGTTGATTATTTGGCCCGTTTTAATATTCACTTTATATACACATGGATTATTTTCATAAATATATATGATTTAAATCTTGAATCATAATCCGATCCAATAGCAAAATCTTAATCGATTTTACGTAATCCAAACTTATGAGAAAGAATTTTATCATAATATTTAATCCAATAAAATCAATACTCAAAATATTAATTCAAGTGAATCAATACTCTAATTTTAATAAGTTGGATTGGCATTCCAATTTTCGTTCCTAATTCACTAGATTTGTTTTCACATAAGGGCTTTGTGAAAATATCTACTATTTGATCTTTTGTTAAAACAAATTCCAAATTGATGTCACCTTTTTGTGCATGATCTCTGATAAAATAATGTTTGATGTCTATGTGCTTTGTCCTTGAATGCTGTATAGGATTCTTTGTTAAATTTATAGCACTAGTATTATCACACCTTATAGGTATATGATCATACTTTATGCTATAGTCTTCAAGATGTTGCTTCATCCGTAATATCTGTGCCACATAGCTATTTACAGATATATATTCAGCTTCTGTTGTTGACATTGCTATAGTTGATTGCTTTTTTCTTGACCATGAGACTAGAGCTTCTCCCAGAAATTGACAAGTGCCGAAAGTACTTTTGCTGTCTAATTTGCATCCAGCATGATCAGCATTACTGTAACCTATAAGATCAAAACTTTGACATTTTGGATACCAAATCCTAATTTCTTGAGTAACATTTAGATACTTAAGTATTCTGTTAACAACCTTTAAGTGAGACTCTTTGGGATTGGCCTTAAATCTTACACATAGACACACACTGAATTATATATCAGGTCTACTAGATGTTAAATAGAGTAGAGAACCAATCATACCTTGATATTTCTTGGTATATACACTTTTACCTTTCTTGTCTTCATCTAGCTAGACTGATGTACTCATCGGTGTTTTTGCAGTTTAGAATTCTTCATACCATACTTCTTGATGAGTTCTTTAGTATACTTAGATTGGCATATGAATGTTCCTTTCTTTCCTTGCTTCATTTGTAGTCCAAGAAAGAAATTCAATTCGCCCATCATAAACATTTTGAATTCTGTACTCATCTCTTTTGAGAATTCCTTACACAACTCATTGTTAGTAAAACCAAATATAATATCATCAACATATATTTGAACAAGTAATATATGATTCTTTTCATGCTTTATAAACAATATTATGTCAACTTTTCCACAAGTAAAACCTTTAGCAAGCAAGAATGTACTTAACCTTTCATACCATGCTCTCGTTGCTTGTTTTAGTCCATATGAAGCTTTAGTAAGCTTGTAGACATAGTCAGGATGGTGACAATCTTCAAATCCTGGAGGTTGCTTTATATAGACTTCTTCATTGATATAGCCATTTAGAAATGCACTCTTCATATCCATTTGATAGAGTTTGAAGTCTTTATATCAAGCAAATGCACACAACATTCTGATTATTTCCAACCTTACAACCGAAGCAAATGTCTCATTGTAGTCTATTCTTTCTTTCTAGTTATACCCTTGTGCAACTAATCTAGCTTTATTTCTGACTCCAAATTCATCAAGTTTGTTCCTGAAAACCCATTTGGTTCCAATCAGTGAATGATTGTTACATTTTGGAACAAGTTCCCAGACACTGTTTCTTTTAAATTAATCCAATTCTTCTTGCAAAGCCATCATCCAGCTTTCTTCTGTTTTGGCTTCTTTGAAGTTCTTCGGTTCAATTTCAGAAACAAATGCCACATTCATAAAGTATTCCTTTAGTTGACTCCTTATCATTACCCTTTGTGAAAGATTGTCAATAATGTTATCTTTGGAGTGGTATCTGTGATATCTGAACTCTTTTGGTAGATCATCATGTTGATTTTCTTGTGTTTGCAGTTCTTACATATTGTGTTCATCTTGATCACCATAGTTGTCTTCTTTTTGCAGGACATTCTCATTATTGTCTGTGTTTTCAACCTGTGGATCAAATATCTCCAAAGTATCATTAGATTCTTTATCTGGGAGAGAGTTAGTTTCTTCAAATACAATATACATGGACTCATCAATGGTAAGAGTTCTTTTGTTAAAGACTCTATATGCTTTACTATGCAATGCATACCACAAGAAAATACCTTCATCTAACTTAGAGTCAAATTTATTAAGATATTCCTTATTGTTGAAAATAAAACATTTACAACCACATGGATGGAAATAACCAATATTAGGTTTTCTATCATTCCATAACTCATGTGGTGTTTTCTTAAGAATGGGGCTTATCAAATCTTGATTCAGTATATAACATGCTGTGTTCATTGCTTCTGCCCAAAAATATTTTGGTAAATTATTTTCGTTAAGCATAGTTCTAGTCATTTCTTCAAGAGTCCTATTTTTCCTTTCAACAACACCATTTTGTTGAGGAGTTCTAAGGGCAAAGAAGTTATGTGAGATACCATACTCATTGCAAAACATTTCAAAAAGATTATTTTCAAATTCTTTTCCATGATCACTTCTAATAGTAGCAATAAAAGCGTTTTTCAAATTCTGAAGCTTTTTGCACAAGGTAGAAAATTGTTCAAAAGCTTCATCTTTTTTACTTAAAAATAATATCCATGTAAAACGTGAGCAGTCATCTATGATAACAAATGCATATCTCATACCTCCTAAACTTGTTGGTTGAATTGGGCCAAGCATTAAATGCAACAACTTTAATAGTCTAGAGGTAGAAATAACTCCTTTAAGATTAAAAGAGCTTCTAGTTTATTTACCTCTTTGACATACATCACAAATATGAGTTTTATCAAATCTAATTTTGGGTAAACCTTTGACAAGATTTTTCGTTGAAAGTTTTGAAATCAAATGCATGCTTACATGATCTAATCTATGATGCCATAACCAACTCTCTTCTTCTTATGAAATTAAGCATTGATCACTAGTAAGAGTACTTGAATTTAAAAGATAAATATTTTCAACTCTAGGTACTTCAAGTAAAGTCTTACACTTTTGGTTTCCACAATTTCACATTTCTTTGAATCAAAGATTAAGTTGCGATCTTTGTCACAGAGTTGGCTTACACTGAGAAGATTGTATTTCAATCCATCTACTAAGGATACTTCATCAATGCATGGATTGTTTCCAATCTTTCCCTTTTTGATGATTCGTCCTTCTAGATCATCTCTAAATTTCACAGATCCTCCTTTTACTTGTTTTATGGAAGTAAAGTATCTTCCATCTCCACTCATATGTCTAGAACAACCACTATCAATATACCACTTTGAATTTCCGAGGGAGTTCTTTAGACATACCTACAAAATAAATCAAGTAGTCTTAGATACCCAAACAGTATTGGGTCCTTTAGGGTTAGTGTCAACATTTTTCTTTTTTGGAATCCACATAGTTTTCCATTTGTAATATCCTTTCCAAAATTTGCAATCACCAATCATATGTCCTGCATAATTACAATAATGACATGTAACATTCCTCCTTTTCTTATACTGATGAGATTGATAAAGTCTTAAGGTGGGATGTTGGTGATAAGGGACATAGTTAATTTGATGTGAATGTTTAGGCTTATAACTATGTCTTTCTTTTGACCTATAAAAATAAGGCTTTTTAGAGTGTATAGGTCTAAACGTATTTTATGGATAATCTTTTGTTGTGAATAAGAATTTTGGTTTGTTTTAGAAGATTGTACACTTCTTGGTTTGGAGGGATATATTTTTGTGGCTTTTAGGTAAGTAGACTGAACATGGATGGTTTTCTGTTTGGAATTTAGTTCAGTAATCAGTTTCTGACTTTTGCTATGCTTTTGACATGTAGATTCAGGAGAGATGTGGTTTGCATAGTAGAAGCAGAAGAAGAATAGAATATAATTGGCTTTGGGGGGAATTTGATAAGGTATTTCATCAATACAAGCATAACCAATTCTTGTTCTATCATTTGGATTTCTTTAGGAGTCTAAAGCATATTTAGCATATTCTCTCCATTAGTGAATTTACTAATAGTAGAATCTAGCTTTTCACATTTCTTCTCAAGATGTGATACTTTGCTAATTAATTCTAGATTGATGTTTTCTAGAAAACTCACTTTGCTCTGTAGTTCAAGCTTTTCTGATTCTTTTTCTAAAAGCTTGTTTTCATACTCCTTGCACTATGCAATCATTTCTAGCTTAGTATCATGTATCTTAAATAATTCTTGTATAAGATCATTATGAGATAAAGTTTGTAGGATTACCTCATCTTCCTCATTTTCATATTGATGTGATGAACTTTCTGCATTATCATTCGCCATAAAGCATATTTGAGCTTTTTCTAGCTTCTTGTCATCATAATCATCATAAGAACTAGATTCATCATTGTCACTCCAGGTGGCCACCATTGCTTTTTTGCCTTTCTTCTTTTATTTGCTGTTTAACTTTGGACATTCAGCTTTGAAATAGCCTGGTTTGTTGCATTCAAAACATGTAATCTCTTGTTTTGAATCTTTCTTGGCTTTATCAATCTTGTTGTTGTTGAAATTGTACGGAATCGTCACGGGAAAAATTAAACGCAAGGCGGAATACCAAAAAAAATTTTCCTTGATTCCAAAGCCCAAGATACATGTAGATTAATAGAATGAAATCAAGAACGGAGAAAATAAATTTTTTCACATTAACTGTCTCCTCTAGAGACTGCTGCAGAAACCTAAACGTATTTTCTCCACAATTCGGTACACGAACGACTCTCGAACAGGGCTCGTGCTAGCGAACGGATTGAAGGAAAACCAAGAGAAAGTGAAAAAAGGGGCTGCTGTAATTTCTGTATTGTGGCTGAAAATTCACTATTAGGGTTAGGGAGACTTAGGTTAAGGCTTCCTATATATTCTCCTTAGCCTACTATTTTAATTAAAACTATAGATTATTTGATTTGATTTAATTGATTTACCTTATATCGTTAGGATTAAATAAAACCATATTATAAAATCCTAATTGATACAGTTAAATACAATTTTATCAAATTAAAATAACCCAAAGTTAAATTAAAGTCAGCCTTAATAAATACAACTTTGGTATTTTTTTATTTCTACTAAGGAAATATATTTTTTAAATTAATTTTTTACTGCATGTAATTAATTAATCAAATAAAATAAATTTCTCTCTTTATAATTGAATTAATTATGACATAACCTAATATCAATAACTCAATTAATTTGGTTTCCGTTCTAATTCCGATTTGTCAACGTTCAGTCGTTTTATGTGTACGATCCTGTGGGTCCGTCTTTATATTAGCAGTGGGTCCAAGGCCCACAGACTATAAGTGGGTTCTAACAAATCCAGAAATATCCAAGACAGAAACTGAAATAATATTCCTGCACATGGTAGGTACAAAATTACAATCTTTCAAAATCAAGACCAATCCAGTGGGCATCTCCAAGTAGAAGTCTCTAATCTCGATGGCAGCAACCTTAGCGCCATTCGTTACTCAAAGATCTACTTCTCCGGATCCCAATAACCTCCTATTTCTCAGTCCCTGCACATTGCAACAAATGTGAGAACCACATCCAGTGTCCAACACCTAAGATGTCGAAACAGTGAGCTTAACGTCAATAACATATATACCTGAAGAACTACCCTGGTTCTTCACTTGCTCTCCCACGAGCCTTGGACATGTCTTTTTCCAGTGTCCTTTCTGCTTGCATTCGAAGCACACATCCTCGAGAGCGGCCATGGGCTTGGGCCCTTGCTTAGCCTTCTTAGCCTTGGCGTTCTTGGCCTTGGCTTTAGCTTTAGCCTTGCCTTTGCCCTTTACAGCAGGGGTGTTCCCCTTGTTTACTTGCAGCACCGGTGGAGTCCTTTTGATAGACTGTTCAGCAGACTTGAGCATTCCATGCAGCTCAGCCACAGTCTTGGCCATGCCCTGGATGTGATAGTTCATGATGAACTGATCATAAGACTCAAGGAGGGATCCCAAGATGATGTCTATCACCAACTCCTACGGGATTGGAGTGCCGAGATGGGCCAATGCGTCGATATAGCCCTTCATCTTAAGCATGTGGGTGCTAACTGATGTCCCAACTGCCATCCTACAGGTGTTGAGTGCCTTAGTTGTTAAGAACCTTTCTTGACGTGCCTGATCTTGGTACATCCTTTTGAGATCATCCACGATCACATAGGCTTGACAGTCCATAAACTGTTTTTGTAGCTTAGGAACCTTCGTGCCCAACATAAGGCAAGACACATCTCTATCATCCCTCCTATGCAGGTCGTATTCCTCAATTTGAGCTTGAGTAACCCCTCGACCTACAGGCGATGCAGCCGGTAAGGCCCTATCTAGCATATATTCCTTGGACTTTTGTCTCAACACTATTCTTAGCTGTCGAGCCCAGTTTAGGAAGTTAGGCCCAGTGTGAGCAGACGACGCATTTTCGACAGGACGCAGGACTCCCTTTCGGAAGGGTCACCTCGATTTCGAGCGGGGCCCTCCCTCGCGTGGGATTTTTGGATTGGAAATTCGTTTTTTGTAAAATTAATTGTTTCGAAAAGGAATCGAGACCTAAATCTCGATAAAAAGTATAGGAGTCGCCACCCGGCTCAGCTCAACCGGGAAATTACAGTGTAGCTGAACCAACGCGTGAACTACCACACTTTTCAGAGATCTAGGTTCGGACAAGTCCTTTATTTCGTGTCTAATTTAAATATTATTAGCCAATGTTCTAGTTACGATACTTTAAATTGCTAAAAATTGATTTTTATTGAATAATACACGCAACGCGCATACATAATAATACAAAAATAAAAGTAAGGAAATAAATATTTAAAAGGTTTACAACCCAATTGAATGGAAAATAAAACTCTCTCCTCACTTGTAAAATCGCCTAGAATACACGAGGATCTAAAAAAAATAATTACAACCGCCTAAATACACGATTAATTCTATTAAAATACAAATAAAAATAAAAATAAAAAGGGAATAAATAAAAGCTGCAAAACAAAAGTTAGCACAATTTTAAGGCACGCCATAAATTGGACTCAAATAGACAGAATTGGGAAATTAGGATTTGGGGTCGTGCAATTGGGGGTAACCGGGTTGGCCCGATCGGCCGGTCCGGTTAGACCTGGAAAATCATTTTGAAACGTCCCTGTATTTTTGGTTTTGTGAGAAAATCGTTTTTGAAAACATTTTTTTCCGGTTTATTACATTTATCGCATGTAAGGTGGGTCGGTTTTCGGAAGAAACGGGTCTCCGTCGTGGTTTTGTTTTAAATGCAAAAACACCAAAAAATAAATCTAGGGTCGTGAATGCACACTCCAAAATTCATTTTTGATGATTTTTGGTTTTCCAAGATTTTTATAATTTTTATGAAATTTTCTGATTTTTATGAAATTTTTAGGGTTTTTATGAATTTTTTTCGATTTTAGGGATTTCTGCTCCTGGCCGAGAACTACAGTCGTGCGACTGTAGTTACAGTCGTACGACTGTAGCCCTTACTTAAGGCAGAAATCGCTAAAAAAACTTAAAATGAGAAACTTAAAACTGGGAAAACAAAAACAGTGGTACACTATAAGAGATATGGCACGACTGTAATTACAGTCGTGCCCCTGTTCTTTGTGACAAGAACAGTCATACGACTGTTCTTAATTTTCCAGAAACAGAAGTGTAAAAACTTGAACAAAAATGCACAAAAAAACAAACAAATCACCCAGAAAGCTGGAAAATGAGTTAAGTTGAAGTATGTTTACCTCCTTGGCGCCGATCCACAGCTGGAATGACCCCTGGCTACGCACCAATCCACGTGAATTTGCTCCTTTTCTTTGAAATGTCAAGGTTACAAATAGAGTCCAAAAATCCTCCAAAAAGTTACGGATTTGAGTTTGTTTACGTCCAGAGATGATTTAGATTTCTTGTGTGAAGGTTAACTTAGGGTTTCTAATCCATTTTAAATATTAACACTAAGAAATCAAGAAGAAAAAGGTAGAAGAAAGCAAGACTTTCTCTTTTCTCTCTTCCCTCTTTTTCTTCCTTTTCTCTCTCTAATCTGCTCTAAATCCGAAAATGTGGCCAAAAGTCTCCTTCAATCACTTTTGCCTTCCTTTTATATCTCTCTTTCCGGAAAATCTTGGGCATTCCCAAGATTTTCTAACCATTTTTTTTATTCAAGGGGTATGGGTTCTGCAACCTGCTCCCGATAATACAGTCGTACGACTGTACTTATGCTATAGTCGTACGACTGTAACCAAAATACTACGACTGTAAATACAGTCGTGGTCCCAATGGTTAGAATTTTTTTTTAACGAAAAATTTCGTGTTCACAGGCTGCCCCTCGTGTAGCTAAAGTCTGATTTTTGAAACGGATTTAGGTACACGACAAAGAACATGAAATTCGCGATGATATGCAAGTGTGTGGTTCGTGTGTGAACTTCGGGTGACTTTGGTAGTCAGGTCGTCCATATGCCTTTTGCATGAAGATGACACCAAGAAAAAGACAACTTCCTTACAATGATTTTCACGTAAGGATGACGCCAAGATAAATTGACTTTTGGAGTCAAATGATCGTGTATGATTTGCCATACAGAGCCGAAGATGCATGTAATGTGTGCTTGGTGAACGTATTTATTCCTTGATCGATAATTTTGAAACAAAAATTTTTGCCCCTTCGATCAAGAATAAATACGAGAACGCGTGTTTTGGTTGCCTTTTATAGTCGTGCGGGACTGAACTTGGAAATGTGGAGTGTGTGACAGCCGTGTGCGATTGGCACACTCAACGGATTGGCACGGAAATTCTGGTTCCGTTTTATAGTCGTGGTGGACTGAGATTGGGTGAAGGGTGTGATAGCCGTGTGCGACTTGGCGCACTCAACGGACTGACATGAGAATTCTGGTTCCGTTTTACAGTCGCGGTGGACTGAGATCGGGAAGTGAGATAGTCACGCGTAACTTGGTGCATAGGACTGAAATTGAATTTTGGGTTCCCTTTTAAAGTCATGGTGGACTGTGATTTTGTGAAAATGTGTGACAGTCATGTGCGACTGGGCACACTCGACGGACTGAGCTGAGTTTTGGTTCCCTTTTAAAGTCATGGTGGACTGTGATTTGGTAAGAATGTGAGGCAATCGGGTATGACTTGGCATACAGGACGTGTTGAAAATGTAATTTGGTGAGATTATACTTACAGTGAATTTTTCGTGGTTTCCTCGGATTTTGTGTCCCTTGGATGAGGCGGACCGTTGCTGGAAAAAAAAAATTAGTCACTGCTGGGTTGGCCCTACAAAATTACTGAAATATCTTCCCGTGGGGAATAATTAAGCATTTGGTGATAAAAATAGGGTTTAGAAAATAAATAAGAAAATTAGAAAATTCCCCCCTTTTTTTCCACTACAGTTGTGCGACTGTATTCAAATTTTGAGTACAGTCGTATGACTGTACTTTGCTGGCAGAATGAAATAAAGGGGCGGTTTCCGCCCCTTTCTCTCCCATTCTTCCATATTTCCGAAAACTCTTACCTCTTTTCTCTCTCAAAACCGATTTTTAACCCCAACATCTCACAAAAATGTTGAAGAAAATGGGAAAGAAAGTGAAGAAACTCTCGAGCAACTTGATTCAGAGACCCAACAATCCAAACGATATCCCTTTCGTGAGTATTTCGCACGGATACGGCCATCCGCTGTACATGGAGCACTTCGGTGTTAGACTCGGGATGGAGATCCAATTTTGCTGGAGATGGACTCCCATCTATCTGTTACTCAGGTTAGTACCTGAATTTAATCCTTGATTTTGAGTTTTTTGGAGATTTTTTCTTTGAATGCATGGATCCGATTTGGCATGATTTATCACTTTCTGGGTTGATTGATTGAGTAGAATGCATGCTAGGAGTCCCCTGTAGTTAATAGGAATAAGAAACTAGGAAAAACGAGTTAGAAATTGCAAAAAACACATGAAATCTGAAATCTGTCTGCAGGGATAAGAACAGTCGTGCGACTGTTCATGCTAATGAAGAACAATCGTACGACTGTGGGCTATACAGTCGTGCGACTGTAGTTACGCTCGTGCGAAGCGTACTACAGTCATACGACTGTAGCAAGAAATAAGCCTAAAATTTGACCTTTTTGATTAATTTTTATTATGCTACTGTTATGCAAAAATTGAATATATATGTATTGTACTTCCCAAAAATACAGGCGAACAGGATTTCCGGCAGCGGAAATCTTTCCTTGCCATGGGTCTGGTGGGACCGTCTTCCCGAGCCTGTGAGGGCCCGGGTTAGGACCATGGGTCTTGAGGCCTTTATATTATCGCTGTCGACGAGTACACCGCTTACCACTCACACCGTGCTGACGGCTCTATGCGAGAGATGGGTCTGTACTACCCATACATTTCACTTGCCCATCGAGGAGTTCACCGTCACTTCCTTGGACTTTGCAGCGATCACGGGCTTTGGGTTTGGCGGGAGCCCTATTGTATTCAACTGTTACTTGACCCGTCAGCTGTCGGGTTGGTCGGCTGCACCCCTGAAAAGGGGAAGATCCTGTGCTTTGGGGTGGAGGCTTTTTGGTCTGCTCACCCAGACCTATCGGAGTAGGATGTGAAGTGGTATGCTCGGGCTTATATGCTCGTCCTATTATCCTACACGTTGTTTCCTACTGGGCAGAGTACTTGTAATATGACTCTGCTGCCCACTCTGGTGACTTGGCTGCCTTCCCTACTCTAGATTGGGCTCGGGCTGCGCTAGGACAACTATACTATGGATTAGATTTATGCACCCGGGGGGAGCAGCAGGAGATCCTCGGCTTCTATTTCGGCCTTCTGGTATTATCTCTTCCTTGGTTTTTTTTTAATTCTTTTGTTAATCGAGCACCGCATTTTAGAGCCGCCGGAGCTGAGGGACGTCCAGGGTGATGTTCAGTCGACTGTCCTACGTTGCTGGATGCAGGGGTGGCAGGGTATCGGCCGTGACTTGCGAGAGGTCCGGCAGGGTTTATTGGACGCTTCCTGGCAGAGGGTAAGTAAACAAAAACTTATTAGTAGGAATTCAATTAACTTTTACTTACCTGTGTTGAATTTCTTTTGTTGTATTTTTGCAGATCCGCCACCATCCGTGGCACGGTCTGGGCATTATTTCCCTCCTCATGCAGACATCCGGGTGATTTGATTTCTGCCGGTTTGTTCTGGAGTGTCCCATGTCGCAGGAGTGGTATTTAGGCGAGCGCCTCACTCTTTCTGACCATGTAGACGGTCAGCTGGTGGGCCTGTGCCTCTCCCACTTCCACATGCATTGTTCTGGCCTCACCTAGCTGATCCCACTATAGGTCATGATATATTTGGGGAGGGCTACAGTGTTGGACCCGTTGACGGGGATTATCCGACTTATATCCAGCAGTGTCTACTACCGGTTGAGGGTGGTGCGCCAGCAGCTCCTCCTTCTCGTCGGGTATTTACTTCTTCTTCTTCTTTTTTTTTAACACCATTCTGCTTGCAGGTTAAGAGGCACAGGAGAACCGGGTCCACTCAGCCGAGTGGGCCGGCCGGTGAGAGTGCCGAGACGGCCACTATTGGTGAGGATGCCCCGATTCAGGGTAGGAGCCACCCTGTCCATGCTGGTAGCGCCATAGCCTCAGCTTCCCAGGCTGCTGGTGTAGTGGAGGGTCACCTGATGACCAAGCTCAGGACCGACTTCAACATGATAGGGCTGGATGGCAGCTATTCCTACTGGATGTGGTCAATTTCCCACGAGCAGCCGGCTAGATTCTTTCCGGTGGACACCACTCACGTAAGTTTAAGCTCTTTTTTTTTTTACTTTCTGATATGCTCTAGGTTCCTCGGGCCGAGGTGGAGGACATAGCCTACCAATATATAGGCATGGGGGACTTCAAGGTCCAGGAGCACGCCCTCTGGGCGGTGAGCATTCTGCATTTCCTGCACCATCTTATAATTTATGCAATGCATGAGTGTGTATGTATGTATGTATGTATGCATGTTAATTTATGTTATTGATTGCAGTCTCGAGGCCTGATGCTTCAGGACCAGGTCAGACAGGCTACTGCTTTCGAGGCTCGGGCCTTGGCTTCGGCCCAGGAGGCGGATCAGATGAGAGCTGAAGCAGCCAGGCTGCAGGCTGAACAGACTCGGGTGCGGGCGGACTTCGATTCCTAAAGGGCTACGCATCAGAATGAGTCCGAGGAGGAGGAGGAGGACAGAGAGGGACAAGATGAGAGCTAGATAGAGTGCTCCGTTTTTCATACACATTGTTCTTGCTTTTTCTTGTATTGGATTTTTACGCACATCATGAACTGCATTTTTCACATTATGGGATTTGATTTTATTTTATTGATCTTTGAGAATTCACTCTTCTTTTTGTTTTCAATTTTTTGCTTCCTTTTATCCAGGCTTTTATAATTTTCTAGAATCATTACAAGACTCTGATTGGCTTAAATTGAAGCCTTTCGGGTTATGGAATATTAAGGCCTATTACAAACACCCCTGGAACATCGAACTGTTGAGTGCCTGTGATCGTTTCTGGGATTCGGTGGATAACATTTTCTGTTTCTCATGCCAAGAGCTCTGCCCCTTATATGAAGAATTTAGTGCCATTCTGAACATCCCGTGTCACAAAAGGGTAGACATTGCCGTCCCTGAGTTCAACTTTGGTAACATTTCTTCCTTGGTGAGCTTGTTTGGGCTTCCCAATCCCGTGGTGGAAGCTCTACTTTCCACTGGTTCCCCTTCTCCCGGGTTGATCTCGGATTCTGTACTGGAGTGGTGCATCAATGCCCCTAGGGACCACATGAGCTAGGCTTGTCTGGTTAGTTTGTTATTAGTGAGCCGGTATTTCTGTGGTCGTAGTGATGGGATTGTCTCCTTCAGAGCCGTTTCCCTTATCCCTCAGATGGCTGCGGGAGCATCTCCAGCTCCTTTTGCACTTGCTGAGACACTGATCAGTTTGCATACATCTAAGACAAGCGGTGTTCTCCACATCGGCCCTCATCTCATACTACTCCAGGTAAATCTCCTTATTGGCCGGTGTATTCCTGGGACTAAACGAACTTCTAACCCTTGCTTTCTATCATACTACAGATCTAGTTGTTGGAGAAGCTATCGATTCTTAAGATCCCGAGGGGGAATTTTAAGAAATACCATCCGGCCAACTTTAGGGAAAGAGGCTTCTCCATTGACTCCTATACTGATATGTCTGCTGATGAGTGGGGTGCTTGGTTATCTCGCTTGGCTGATGACCGGATTAGGTGGGTGTGCCCCTGGTGGAAGATTACCCACGTGATTGTGGATATGTGGGCACATGGTGTGCAGTTGTTGGGATTGACCAGGGTGGCATTCTATTCTTCGAGTCGCCTCTACCGATAGTACGGCCATCTATAGGACATCCCCCAGCGCTCTTGTGTCACTACTTGTGAAGAGTACACCGCTTCTTGGCCAGATCACATCAGACTTCGCTGGGCTAGAGATACCCACCGTGTGGCATTGAGCTATGCTTCTCTTGCTCCCATAGAGACAGATGATCGTTACAAGTAGTGGTTGGCTGAGATCCAGGACCTACCGACCCGCGAGGCGTGAGCGTGCCACTTTCCACTGGCTGACTCCTTCTGAAGCCACGAGATCACTTCCTGTCAAGAAAAGGAGAACATGAAAGAAAAGTGATTTTCATTATTATGCATGTATTGACTATCATTATTATTATTTATATATATCTCCTTTATTATTGGTGCGACCCCCATTTTTTTTTTGTTTTTTTTGCCTTAGTTTTTTGCTTAAATCGCCCTTGTGGGTTTTCGACTTAACAGGCCCTCTCTTTTTTTTTTTTTTTTGAATGAATGGATGGTGTTCACAATTCGCACACTTAGGCGTCTAAATGTCTTTGTTTATCTGGATGTTTCGACAAATGAATCATGTAACATACTCCAAACATTCATGCAATATGTTGAGCAAGACGCACTTCATTAATGAAATTTAATTATTGTATCAATTAAAAATGCCAAAATTAGTACATATCTCGAACGAACTCATTCCTGTTATCAACCATCCTATACATGTTTTCTAATCGATAAGCTAACTCTCGTTGCCTTTATTTTTGCTTAAGCCTCCCTTGCGGATTTTCGACTTAACAAGCTTTTTTTTTTTTTACACATGGTAGCGTTTGAGATGATCTTGATTAATCGGATTGGTGAACTCGTTGCCGTCCATGTCCATAATCTTCACTACACCTTTGGAGAGTATTTTCTTAACCACATATGGCCCTTCCTAGTTGGGTTTGAATTTGCCCCTCGTGTCTGTGTTAGTCGGCCTCATCTGTTTCAACACTAGATCTCCTGCTTTCAGAGGATGTTTCTGATGACGAACCCGTCGATTATAGGCCCTAGCCATCCTTTGGTGGTACATCTGTAGATGATCTAGAGCCTTGAGGCGCTTTTTGTCGGCCATAGCCAGTTGTTTAAACCTCGCCTTTACCCATTCTGTTTTAGGCAATTGGGCTTTCAAGACCGTCCTTAGTGACTTCAACTCCACTTCAATAGGAAGGACTGCTTCCATCCCATAAACCAGTGAATACGGTGTCTCCCCAGTTGGCATTCTAACACTGGTTCTGTACCCTCATAGGGCATAAGGTAATCTATCTGCCCAATCCCTGTAGGTTGAAGTAGTCTTGGACAAGATCTTCTTAATAGACTTATTCGCCGCTTCCACTGCTCCATTGGCTTGTGGCCTATAAGGTGAAGACTTACGATGCTCTACATTGTATTCTTCGAATAATTCAGCTATGGCCCCTTGAAATTGCACTCCGTTGTCGGTCACCACGTGATGTGGTATACCGTATCTCGTGAAGATGTGCTTCTTTATAAATTTAGCCATGCTCTTAGCCGTGACTGTGACATAAGACTCGGCTTCAACCCACTTGGAAAAGTAATCCACTGCCACTACAATGAATTTGTGACCATTCGATGCTGGAGGCCGAATTTCACCAATTATGTCCATACCCCACACTGCAAATGGCTAAGGAGTCATGAGATTCTGCAACTCCATAAGTGGAAGATGGCTGATATCCCCGTAAATCTGGCACTCGTGGCAATTTTTCACTTCTTCTGCACAATCTGTTTGCATAGTAAGCCAGAAGTACCCTTGTCTCATGATCTTCTTTGCCAGAGCTAAACCGTTCATATGCGGGCCACAAATCCCTGAATGCATTTCTTGTATAACCCTCTTGGCTTCTGATTCCATCAGACACTTTAACAACAATCCATCAGCGGTCCTTCTAAAAAGCTGTCCATCAAACCATCTGAACTGAGCTGCCAATCTCCTTAGTGTGGCCTTATCCGATGCATCAGCTTCTTCGGGATATTGGCCATTTTTAGAAAGTCAGCTATATCTTGGTACCAGGGCTTATCATCTACAACTAATGTCAGGACCTCACTAGAACGATGGAATGGTGTTCTAGCAGTCTCCAGGATCAAGGGCTGCATCGGTGCCTTCTGAGGTCCTTCCCACATGGATGACAAGGTAGCTAACGAATCTGCCATCTGATTATCATCTCTAGCCACATGCTTGATTTCAATATGCCTGAATACTTTCACCATTTCCCACAAAGTCTCCAAGTATGGGTGAAGTGATTCTTCTTTGATTTCCCATTCCCCGGTGGCTTGACGGATCACCAACAGCGAATCTCCAACAATGGTCACATCATTTGCCCCTAGTGTGATGAGAGCATCAATGCCAAATAAACAAGCTTCATATTCTGCGCCGTTGTTAGTTACCGAGAATTCTAGCCGCTTTGACAAAGGAATTATTTCTCCCTCAGGAGTTATAATGATTACTCCGAGGCCTGCTCCTCTCTTGTTTACAGCTCCATCAAAGTGCATAATCCATTTTCTGACCTCCACCTCCACCAAGGTCAACTGTTCATTCGAAAACTCCAGATTCTCCATATAATCAGATTCAAGCGGCTGATTGGCTAGGAACTCAGCCACTACTCTTCCTTTGATCACCTTCTTCGTTACGTACTCAATGTCGAATTTTGATAGCAAAAGCAACCACCGGGAAAGTTTTCCTGTTAAGGACGGGGCAGAGCAGAGGTATTTCATCGGATCAACTTTTGCCACAGCTTGTATCTTGTAGGATTGGAAATAGTGTCTCAATTTCTTCGTCAGCCAAACCATAGCAGTGCAAGTCTTTTCCACCACAGTGTACCGAGTTTCATAATCTAGCAGCTTCTTACTGAGGTAGTAAATAGCGTGCTCCCTTTTATCATCTTGTTCTTGAACCAACATCGCCCCAATGGAGGTCTCTTCAATGGCTAAGTACAGAGTCAAAGGCTTTCCCAAAGTTGGAGGCTTCAGCACTGGTGGATTGATCAAGTATTCTTTGATCCTATCGAATGCAACCTGACACTGGTCATTCCACACGATGGGTTGTTCTTTCCGAAGAAGCTTGAAAATGGGCTTACAGACAGTGGTCAATCTGGCAATGAATCTGCTGACATATTGAAGTGACCCTAGAAAAGATCTGACTTCCTTCTCTGTTTTCGGCGCTGGCATACCTCGAATAGCTTTAATCTTATCTGGGTCCAACTCAATGCCTTTCTAACTGACAATATGCCCCAATAGTTTGCCCGATGCAACTCCAAATACACATTTATTCAGATTGAGCCACAAGTTATACTTTTCAATCCTGGTCATAAATCTATCCAGGATAGCAGGGTGCTCTTCTCGGGTTATAGATTTCACCAGCATATCATCAACATATACCTCGACCTCCTTGTGGATCATGTCATATAGCAACGTCGTAACCACCCTTTGATAAGTTGCCCCAGCATTCTTCAACCTGAAAGGCATTACTCTGTAGCAGTACGCCCCCCACTCAATAATGAAGGCCATCTTGACTTTATCAATAACATTCATTAAGATCTAATTATACCTAGAGAAGCCATCCATAAACGAGTACATAATTGCCCTTGCTGCACTGTCGATCAGGACATCGATGTGAGGGAGTGGGAAATCATCCTTTGGGGAGGCCTTATTCAAATCCCGGTAATCTATGCAAACTCTGACTCTTCCATCTTTCTTGGCAACTGGGACTATGTTGGCTAACCATTCAGGGTATTCCACCACCTCTAGGAAGTTTGCCTTAATCTGTTTTGCTACCTCTTCCTTGACTTTCTCAGCCCATTCTGGACGTAGACGCCTGAGCTTCTGCTTTACTGCACTGAACTTAGGATCTATTGGGATTCTATGTTCTGCTATCCCTCTGTCAACTCCCGGCATATCGTCATAAGACCAGGCAAACGCTCCCACATGTTTTTTAAGTATTTTTATCAATTCTCTCTCTTTTTTAGGAGCAAGTTCGTTAGAGATAGATACCATTTTAGGATTTTCAATTGTACCCAAATTAATTTCATGTAATGCAGTGTCGTGAATGCTGAACACATTGAATAAATGATTGCATGTATGCACAGAGCCATTAGGAAAAACATCACACAAATAAGCAAAGTTAGACTTCATTTCATTCATCGCCTTATAGGCGGAATTGTTCACATCAAATACATAAGATAGGTTTACAAAGAAATCATTTTCCTCTTCCATATGCGGAGGGTCTTCAGCAGCAAGGTCTTCAGGATCAGCAGGTTCTTCCTTGAACAAGTCATTCAGGTCAGCCTCGAGGGTCTCTTTCTGTGCTTCTGACAGAACATCTTCTTCTTTCTTCGCTTTCCCTTTAGCCATCATCTTGGTGAGCTCAGCAACAGCCTTTTCTACCAACTCTGCCTGTCCCAAAATAGCTTCCTTTCTCACAAGACTCTCTTTTAACCTTTTTTTCAGCAAAGCAGAAAATGCCTTAGTAATGGCATCCACCAGGGGATCCACATCTTCTTTTGATTGCTCCTCCGGAATGATGGGAGCCACATCTTCTTTTGATTGCTCCTCCGGAATGATGGGAGCCACTACTTCAACTTGGGTTATTGGAGGAGTATTGATCTCTTTCACAGTTTCAAGCTTAAGCATTTCTTCCACCAAATCGACCCCATACTTCGAGAAGTTGACGACATCAGTAAAAATCTCAAACCCAGGGACTGTTTCCCCATCAATTACCATCGGCTCCAGCTTACCATCATATGGCCCACCACTTGCTCAAACAAAAGTGTCCAAGAGATGGACTTTCTTTGTCTCAGGGATCTGCTTCTTTTCAGTACCCTTGTAACCAAGAACTCCCAGGTGTGATTGGCCTATAGTGATATCAAATTTTGCAACCCCTTGCTGGTGGACTCCAAGCCCCTTTCCTGGGATGAAATTCTGCCTTTGAAGTACTTATGGATCCATGGAGAAAACA
This sequence comes from Euphorbia tirucalli, assembly GCA_039660915.1. Classification (NCBI taxonomy): domain Eukaryota; kingdom Viridiplantae; phylum Streptophyta; class Magnoliopsida; order Malpighiales; family Euphorbiaceae; genus Euphorbia; species Euphorbia tirucalli. The sequence continues at coordinate 47,595,724 of CM077636.1, forward strand.
TCAGGTCTTTCTCCTTGTGTTCTGAGACAACTGCTACCTGAAAGCTAGTCAAGGGTTGTTCAAATGAGTTCAATGCAGCTACCACAGAAGATTCATCCGCCTCAAGAGTCACGATCTTCCCTCCCATTGGAATATTTACTTTCTGATGTAGAGTTGAGGGCACTCCTCCCAATGCATGGAACCAGGGTCTTCCCAAAAGCAAGGAAAATGTCACCGGCATATCTATGACAGTGAACAGCACAGTCGATCTAACTTCCCCAACTGACACTTCCGCCTCAAAAGTACTGATCACGGTACGCTTCGAATCGTCATAAGCCCGGATCACTGTGTTAGATCGCGATAGTGCTTCTTCAGATAGGTGGAGGCTGGGTAATACTTTCAAAGGACAAATATTCAGTGCTGATCCATCATCAACCATTACACACGGCAGGGTTCTATCCATCATTTCAACTTTCAAGTACAAGGCTCAGTTGTGATTATTTCCTTCCGGTGGTAGGTCATCATCAGTGAAAGTGATCCCCTTAGGACTATCAAGTTGCTGATTCTTTGTACTCCCAATTACCATGCACACCTCCTCAGGAGACATCAACGGATTAGCATCCATTTCCATAAGCTTCTTCACCACCGCAGCCCGGTGCCTTTGGGACTCCATAAGTAGATGCCACACAGATGCACGTGCAGGCATCTTTTTGAGCTGTTCTACCACTAGATCTTCCTTTTCATCCACCTTGACGGGCAAGTAATCCTGGACCGGGGCTTTTGCTCTTTTACTTGGCTCCCCTAACCGTTGCGGTTCAGGTTGGTACACTCTTCCACTCTTTGTAACATTATTCACAGGAGCGTCCTCCTTTCTTATATACATCCCATCCTTGGTACAAACAGGATAAACAGGTGCTGTCTGGCTCATAAGCTTGGGTCTACTCATTAGTTCGAACTCATCCGCATCGTCATCTAACTCCACATTGTCTAAATTCACGGGCTTGATCTCCTCCACAGGTGGTTCAGCATCCTCACCCACTACCACTTGTATTGCATGGTTTGCCTTTGCAATCTGAGCCAGGACAAAGTTAGGAGACAACCCCGACTGTACCATGTTCACCCTCCTTTCAAACTGAGGCAGCGGATTGCTCTGAACATTAGGCTTTAGGCGAGGCACTTCTATCTTCTTTTCATCAATCAGCTGTTGAATTGCCTTTTTCAATGCATGGCACTCATTAGTTCGATGCCCCTTGGTTACATGATAAGAGCAAAAATTGTTCTTATCCGCCTCAGCCGGAGGCGTGTACGATTTCAGGCTTTGAAGAAAACCCAAATTTCTGCACTTCAGAAAGATCCGCCCAAGAGAATCCTCCCAAGGAGAAATCCCTTTTCCAGCTGTTTGTTGATTTGCCTTTTATGCCACTGCCGCTACTTCTACTTGCTTGACAGGGGCAGTTGGCTGACTCAGCTTGGCGCTTGTCGACGAGAAGGCTGCAGGATTGCTATTGCTCTTGTACCCTGAGGAATACATCCGGCTTTGGTATCCTCCCTTAGAACTGTTATGGGCCGGGTCAATCTCGTACTTCTCCACTTTACGGGCCAATTCATGCACTTCCACCAAGGATTGAAAATTGTGATATTTCATCACATTTCGATAGACCTCTAAGCTCCCATCAATCAACTTCACAATCAGCTCATCCTCCAATGGCTTCTAATAGAGGAGGATCATCTTGTCCATCGACCTCTAATAGTACTCCAAGAAGATCTCATTTGATTTCTGTTTCACCGCCTCTAAGTCTTGTAGCTTGACCTCTAGCTGTGTATTGAAACTGAAATACTTTATGAAAGCATCAGACAGTGCATCCCAATCACCTTGCACACTCTCGGGCTGTTTGTTATACCAAGTGATGGCTCCTCCTTCCAGAGTAGTGGGGAACAGTCCCACCAATTGATTCATTGTAAGCCCCGCAGTAGTCATGATCCGCACCTATTGGTTCAAATGAGCTGTAGGAGGGTTTTATCCGACATAAGGCACAATTTTAAGCATCTGGAAGCCTAAAGGTAACATCTCAACCCCTCCGGCTATGAGTGTGGATGGGTCAATGCACTTAGAGGATTGGATCTTAGAGTTGGCGCGCAGCTCTGCTATAGTTTCCTCCATTCCCTTCATTTTCCTTTCTAAAGCAAACTCCACAGGTCATCCAGTGTTATCCCTTCGGCCTTCTTCTGCATCTGATTGCCCATCATTCAGTCTCCCCCCACTACTCTCCTCTCGGGCAGCCCTCTCTGGTCGCTGATTGGACGACTCACTCAATGCACTCTGTACTTGACTCTTGATGAGGTTCTTGAATTCATCAGAGTTCATGAATTCCCGGATGGCAGTAGTGGCCATCACGGCAGCCGCAGCTTCTGGTGTGAGTGCCATGTCTTGAAAGCTTTGCTGTAACTGTTCGAACTCTCGTGAAAACTCAGCACTCAATTCAGATGCCGTCTCAACCTCCCTGAACTGAACGGACTCCTCAGACTCACTGGACGACGAATCACTGTGCTCTAATCTTATGAGTCTGCGTCCCGATCTGAGCCAAACTACAAAACATTTTGAACAAGAGTTAGTAAAAGATGATCACCCAAAGAGTTATGAACTCCAGGGGATATACATGTATGCATGGCGTGTTAGATGAATGATATGTGGATGTTGTATGAAATGGACTTGCAGGGCGAACCTTGAACAACTGATCCTTCGGGTGGTGAAGTATGCATGAATTACTATTAATGTATGTTATGAATTGCAATTCAAGTATTTGATGCATGGATGAAACCTTTGGCACTCGGGGAGTACCTCGGATTTTGCGACATGAGATAAATGTTCTTAGCGAACGGATGGAGTTTCGGGGATTTTTGTGATGTGAGATCAACATGCGCATGGTACATGGTCGGGGTTTCGATATCCGGGGGACACCTTGGATTTTTGATGATATGAGATGAACCCATGCTTGGTGTACAAGCGGAATTTCAATACTCGGGGAGTATCTCGATTTCCACATCATGATGTGAAATGAATGCGTTCTTTGGTGAACAGACAGAGTTCCGGCGCTCGGGGAGCACCTAAATGATTTAATGAGATGATACGGATTTTGTCGGCGCTCGTGGAGCACCTAAATGATTTAATGAGATGAAACGGATTTTATCGGCGCTCGTGGAGCACCTAAATGGTTTGATGAAATGAAATGAATTTTTTTTTCGGCGCTCGTGGAGCGCCTAAATGATTAAATGAAATGAATTTTTTCGGTACTCGTGGAGCACCTAAATAATTTAGTGAGATGAAATGAATTTTTTTTTTTGCACTCGTATAGCACCTAAATGATTTCCTACTTGGTAGGCGGTGTAATGTGTGTGACCCTTTTGAGGTTGTTCAAGATCCGCATGAATGCTTTATGCATGACACGCGTTCAAATGATGTATGTGGATTAATTTTTTTTTTTCATATGATGAAAGGATGCATGGCTACAAAAAATGTGGTTAGCGTAAATGTCACACATGTGATCAATATATTTACACACAAAAAATAATGGACACGGTTGTACAAAAGATGTGAGTTAGTGTCACACAAATGCTTTACATGTGGTATTTTATGTTCGTGAAAAATGCGGATGATGATATGTTATGGAAGGACAAGAAGACACATAGCAATTAGCACACGAATCGTATTCCTCCAACCTTATTCCTCCAAACATGGTCAAGTCGATAAAATTCTAACCGAGCCCTAGGAGGGATTCTCTTCGATCACCAACCGGGGATGATGAAGGTGCATTTTATTTTATTCACACGATTTATTTTGGTATCCTAAGGGAATCCAACTAGGGTTGCTTAAATGAGTTTGGTCCAAAGTCGGGATAACATCAAGGCTCCCATAGCAAAATATACTCCTCACTTCTCCCCACTCAAGGGTCCGAACGAAGGGGTTCATACGAGGCTATGGGTGGTGTTTCCTATCCGTGCCCCCAAGACCAAGAGGAACTTAGGCGACACTTCAACGATTCACCGGGCTAAATAATGGATACCTAACCTAATGCAAAAAATGTCTAACTACAAAAATGCATAAAGTGCTATAAAAGAATCATCCGCTTAATTTAAATTAGACACTTTTCAGGGCTTGTCAAATTCTTTTAAGTTTTTGAAAAACTTTTGAGAAATCCCCAGTAGAGTCGCCACTGTGAGCAGACGACGCGTTTTCGACGGGACGCGGGACTCCCTTTCGGAAGGGGCGCCTCGATTTCGGGCGGGGCCCTCCCTCGCATGGGGTTTTTGGATTGGAAATTCGTTTTTTGTAAAATTAATTGTTTCGAAAAAGAATCGAGACCTAAATCTCGATAAAAAGTATAGGAGTCGCCACCCGGCTCAGCTCAACCGGGAAATTACAGTGTAGCTGAACCAACGCGGGAACTGCCACACTTTTCAGAGATCTAGGTTCGGACAAGTCCCTTATTTCGTGTCTAATTTAAATATTATTAGCCAATGTTCTAGTTACGATACTTTAAATTGCTAAAAATTGATTTTTATTGAATAATATACGCAGCGCGCATACATAATAATACAAAAATAAAAGTAAGGAAATAAATATTTAAACGGTTTACAACCCAATTGAATAGAAAATAAAACTCTCGCCTCACTTATACAATCGCCTAGAATACACGAGGATCTAATTACAACCGCCTAAATACACGATTAATTCTATTAAAATACAAATAAAAATAAAAATAAAAAGGGAATAAATAAAAGCTGCAAAACAAAGATTAGCACAATTTTACGGCACGCCACAAATTGGACTCAAATAGACAGAATTGGGAAATTAGGATTTGGGGTCATGCAATTGGGGGAACCGGGTTGGCCCGGTCAGCCGGTCCGGTTAAACCTGGAAAATCATTTTGAAACGTTCCTATATTTTTGGTTTTGTTAGAAAATCATTTTTGAAAACATTTTTTTTCCGGTTTATTACATTTATCGCATGTAAGGTGGGTCGGTTTTCAGGAGAAACGGGTCTCTGTCGTGGTTTTGTTCTAAATGTAAAAACACCGAAAAATAAATCTAGGGTCGTGAATGCACACTCCAAAATTCATTTTTGATGATTTTTTGTTTTCCAAGATTTTTCTAATTTTTATGAAATTTTCTAATTTTTATGAAATTTTTGGGGTTTTTATGAATTTTTTTGGATTTTAGGGATTTCTGCTCCTGGCCGAGAACTACAGTGGTGCGACTGTAGTTACAGTCGTATGACTGTATAATACAGTCGTGCGACTTAGCCCTTAGCTGAGGCAGAAATCGCTAAAAAATCTTAAAATGAGAAACTTAAAACTAGGAAAACAAAAACAGTGGTACGACTATACAGTCGTGCCCCTGTTCTTTGTGACAATAACAGTCGTACGACTGTTCTTAATTTTACAGAACCAGAAGTGTAAAAACTTGGACAAAAATGCACAAAAAACAACCAAATCACTCAGAAAACTAGAAAATGAGTTAAGTTGAAGTATGTTTACCTCCTTGGCGTCGATCCACAGCTGGAATGACCCCTGGCTACGCACCAATCCATGTGAATTTGCTCCTTTTCTTTGAATTGTCAAGGTTACAAATAGAGTCCAAAAATCCTCCAAAAAGCTACGGATTTGAGTTTGTTTACATCCAGAGATGAGTTAGATTTCTTGTGTGAAGGTTAACCTAAGGTTTCTAATCCATTTTAAATATTAACACTAAGAAATCAAGAAGAAAAAGGTAGAAGAAAGCAAGACTTTCTCTTTTCTCTCTTCCCTCTTTTTCTTCCTTTTCTCTCTCTAATCTGCTCTAAATCCGAAAATGTGGCCAAAAGTCTCCCTTCAATCACTTCTGCCTTCCTTTTATATCTCTCTTTCTGAAAAATCTTGAGGCATTAAATGCCCAAGATTTTCCAACCATTTTTTATTCAAGGGGTATAGGTTCTGCAACCTGCTTCCGATAATACAGTCGTACGACTGTACTTATGCTATAGTTGTATTACTGTAACCAAAATACCACGACTGTAAATACAGTCGTGGTCCCAATGGTCAGAAAATTTTTTTTTTTCACGAAAAATTTCATGTTCACACCTAGATAATTTCTCCTTTTTGAGGAGTGACCGCAATGAAAATGAATTACCAGCCATTTTAAGTGATTATCTACATAGAAAAATTACAGAGTGATTAATAAAGGGCTTTATTATTTTAGCCATATTAATTAACAATCCATTTTAATTAATTTGTTGGTGATGTATAGTTACAAGACCAAGATCCATAAGCGAAGGCTTGTTAACCAACCCTTAACTATTTAGGTAGGAACTCCATCCAATCCCAACATAGGGACTCCTGGTTTGATGGGTTTATTGGCAATTACCTATCTGTGCTTAAGGCTAGGAGCTTATCCTACTACCCATGTTGAGTCCAACCACCATTCGAGTGCTAAGCATACCCAGTACCTTAACCCTATACAGTAATTGAATAATACAATGTACCCAGCGGAGGCACGGCCCACATTGCACTATTTAAAAACTGACAAGGTTCGCATGTGGAAAACATTTTTAATTGACTCAATATTTAATTGGATTGATTAATAACGACTTACCATGCATAATCGTGGGTGATTGGAATGACTAAACATACATTCATACATATGTATATACGATCGACATAAGCATAAAGTATGTATGTAAATAAAAGAGACACTATAGGCCCTATTTTACAACCTAATGAATAACTAGTAAGCCTATACTAGAGATTCACTGGGTGGGCTTGCAAACTCCTCTTGGGCTTGGCACCGATGGGCTTCCTCTCCAATGGCTTGATGCAATTACAATTAAATTTACAAAATATAAATTAAATAAAATTACATCTAAATAAAATGAAACGACACACAGGCCGTATTTCCCAAAATTAAATTTTACAACCCAACTTCATCTAAGGCCCAATAGTGCTCAAATCCATACAACCAAGCATAGAAAATTATAAACATATAGCAAATATTAATATACATACATGTATTAAAATGCATGAACATGGCAATTCCAATTTTAATTAATTATGTCCAGTCATTTGTGAAATCGCCGATTCTGCCATCCATAACTGATGTTTGGTCAAGGATCCGAATTAGCCGTCCAATTCTAAACCCGTGCCAAGGGCCATTTGGACCAATTTCATTAACCAATTTAATTTTAACCAAAAAATTAAATTATATGCATCAATTAAATCACACAAGAATCCACACGAATCCAATCGCAAAAATAAAATCATACGAATTTTAAAACCTATTTAAAAAATTCACATAGGGTCCAAAAAATAAAATACCCACAAAATCCAAATCGAACCGGCACCCCGCTCGTCAGTGCTGCTGTCCAGAGATAGAAGCTGCATGCCGCCGCAGGTAATAAACCTGTTGAGGCAAGCAGCAAAACAAATGCCCAAATTAGAATTGCAATTTTGTGATTCCAATTTGGCCATCCTAATATATATATATATATATATATATATATATATATATATATATATATATATATATATATATATATATATATATATATAATTCAAACAAAAAAAAAAGGATTGGGGAAAATAATTAAAAACCGCAAAACACCAAATTAGGGTTCCAAATAAAATCAAATTGAAAACCAATTTCAATAAAATTAAATCAAACACCAAGAACCCTAAAACCAATCATTCTATTAATCGGAATATGAACCTACGCTCTGATACCACTATAGGGAATCATTACGGGAAAAATTAAATGCGAGGAGGAATACCGATTAAAATTTTCCTTGATTCCAAAGCCTAGGATACATTGTGAGCGGACGACCTTTTAAGGAGGAACGCGACGAAGCGAACCGGGAAAAAAGAGAGAGAAGTAGAAATGTTTGGATTTTGAAAACGGGGTTTGATGTCTTGTGTTTAGGGAAAACTATTAATTTGTTTTGAAAATTCCTTTTGTAGAAAACATTTTCCCATTTTATTACTTAAAGACCTCGAAACTTAAATTTCAAGATCAGTGACAGAGTCGCCACCCGGATCAGCTTATCCGGGAAATTCCGATACAGCTTTCTACCACGTGCAGACTGTCGTACCTAATCTAGAGATTTAGGGTTCGGGCAACTTACCTATTCAACCTCGAGCTTGTATTCATTTTATAATTGTATTACCGTATTTATTCAATTTATTATCTTTCTCAACCCGATTTTGTTTAATTATCAGCCGATGCTAATACTGATGATAGAAATAAATTGCAGAAAAGTAAATCATGCATCCAAATTATACAAAAATAATAGAGGCAGCTTATACAACCAAATTGAACAAAAAGAAAAACTCTCGTCCTCACATTACAAGCGCCTAGAATACACAGGTATCTAAGAATTTACAAACGCCTAAAATACACAAATTAATCTATTAATTACATCAAAAATAATAAAAAGGGAAATAAATGCTGCAAAACAAACGGTTAGCACAATTATCTCACAAACACAAATAGGACTCACACAGGACAGAATTGGGATTTTTAGGACTGGGGGCATGCATTTAGGGGATAGACGGGATGACTCGGCCAGTCGACCCGGCTAGACCTGGAAAACGGTTTTGAAACGCCCTGTAGATTTTTTGTGCTGGAAAATAATTTTAGAAAACCATTTGGCTCGATTTCATGCAAATTTCTGTATTTCAGCAGGTCTGTTATCCTGGAACTTAGGGTTCCATTCGTGTGGGTTTCCTAATTTCAACAGCCATCTAGAGTCTGAAAGTAATAAACACACCAAAAATGATTTGATTCTGAAGACAGCATCGCGCGATGACGTCCGTATGGGCTGTCCCTCGATTATGTCCCCTTCCGCGAACTACAACTGTACGGCTATAATTAGAGTTGTGGGCTCTAAGACCCATAGCCATCCGGCTGTAATACCCGGAACCCGAAATCGGTTTTCTCGTTTTTTCAAAAATCGTTATTTTGCTTGTTTTCGATGTTTCCTAAGGATTTTTGTAGGGTTCGGGGGTCCACTAGTGCTGGACAACGGATCTGATTTGGATCGAACAACCCCAAAATCCAGAAAAAAACGAAAACCTAACATCCGTACGTGTAAAAATCCAAAAACCATAGTTTGATAACGCACGGATGTGTTTAGGCCAAAATAAGACTCAACGGGATGAACCAAATGGAAAACGGGCTACTTGCGGCCGAATCATGAGCTTTTCGGGTTTCTGCTAGGAAGGAACACAACCGTGCTGCTCTAGTGTTAGAGCCGCGCGGCTCTGTTCCAAGAGATCATAGCCGCGTGGCTGTGTTCTAATGAAACACAATCGTGCAGCTCTATCGGGGTAGCCGGTTTTCCGGAAATTGAGAAAAAAGAGCAGAAAATGCACGAAAACACAATGTACACAAGTTTAAGGCCTCTCAGAGTTTACCTTGTTGTTGTGCCAGTGTATTGGATAATCAGAAACGGATTGAAAAGCTAGAATGTGCCTCGAATCCGCAAACTCCCGAAATTCCGAAATGAATCCTGAACCAATCCGAAACAAATCCGAAAATGTATCCGGACGAGTGAGCAATGGTCGAGAGTTGTTGTTAGGTGTTTTTAGGTGTGTGTTGGTTTTTGTTTCTCAGTTTCTCTCTTTCTCTCTTTCTCTCTTTTCCTCTCTTATTTCTCTGTTTCTTTTTTTTTTTTCTCTTTTGCCGAAAAATTTCTTTAGACAAAAAATCCTCCTCTTTCATAATCCGAAAATTTTGGTTTTTATATCTCTCTTTTCATTTTAATCATTTTGAACATTAAATGAGCCTAAAAAGAAAGAACTGGCAGTATCTTGAGCCTCCCCCATAGCCCTGTTTCAGCCAAGTTGCTCTGCTTTTGCAGGGCAACATAGCTGCCCACCAGAGCCGCATGGTTCTAATCTACAGCCGTGCGGCTATATTTTTACAACTACAGCCCTGCGGCTCTAGACAGAGCCAGGGCAGACTCCTCTAATTCCTACACTCACCTCTAAACCCTGTAATCACTCGAGGGACCTTTCTCAGGGTTTCGGATAGCAGACGGTTCAGTTTTCGGAGCATTTGAGGTATTCCAAGTGACCCTTTGCTCAATTCCAAGTCTAACTGCTTAACAGAGGTAATAAAGGATTCTCATCATGGAGGTCGGGAAAACCTGTGCTCACATACTTGTAGATTAATAGAATGAAACCAAGAACGGAGAAAAAAAATTTTTTTACCTTAACTATCCCCTCTAGAGACTATTACAGAAATCCAAACGCGTTTCCTCCATAATCCGGTACATGAGCGACTCTCGAACGGGACTCGCGCTATTGAACGGATTGAACAAATACAAGAGAAAGTGAAAAAGGGGGCTACTGTAATTTCTGTATTGTGGCCGAAAATTCATTATTAGGGTTAGGGAGAATTAGGTTAAGGCTTCCTATATATACTCCTTAGCCTACTATTTTCGTTAAAACTATAGATTATTTTATTTGATTTAATTAATTTACCTTATATCATTAGGATTAAATAAAACTATATTATAAAATCCTAATTGATACAATTAAATACAATTTCATCAAATTAAAATAACCCAAAATTAAATTAAAGTCAACCTTAATAAATACAACCTTTGTATTTTTTTATTTCCACCAAAGAAATATTATTTTTTTAATTAATTATTTACTACATGTAATTAATTAATCAAATAAAATAAATTTCTCCCTTTATAATTGAATTAATTATGACATAACCTAATATCAATAACTCAATTAATTTGGTTTCCATTCCAATTCCGATTTGTCAACATTCAGTTGTTCTATGTGTATGATCCTGTGGTTCCGTCTTTATATTGGCAGTGGGTCCAAGGCCCACAGACTATAAGTGGGTTCTAGCAAACCGTTACAGCCCCCAATTAAGACGAAGACTTACAGTCTAATGTGAAACAGAACCCGATAATGATCTTGTATATCTCTTGGCAACTGACATCAATACATAAGCAAGAGGCATGGCCCTGTCATCCTCTTATATGCTTATTGATCTCTTGATACTAAGTGGACTGAACCTAACGAATAAGTATCCCAACTTATTTGGGTATGGCCATACACTTGTCAGTCCCACTCATCAAGTGGCCAGTGATGTCATCTTAGGGGACACTGAGGGGCGATTTCGTCAGCTTCAATATAAACATTAACATGTTCACTGGCCCACCCAACATACCCATACTTGGCACCATGTTATGGGCCCGTTAGGCATATATCAAAGTGTATGAGATCCCATGTTATGTTACAATGAATATCAGGTCTAAGGATAATAACAAAACCTACCTGAGAAACACCTATGACGATCGAACCATGTGGTGTTCTCGTGGTGGATTGATCTAGTACCATGCAACCCAACATGTACCCATATCATTGACTGACATTCCATGTCTAATGGCCGGTGAGATGCCACCATCCAGTCAAGGATATGCTAGTCTTTGGTTCTATTCAGTTCCATGATTAGAACAGACTAGGGATATCTTTATGATTATAACTTTAACTCTACAAAAAGGTCTCAAAATCCAATGACCTACATTAGTTTACTTTAGTATGGTTATAATCATTGGATACTTTATTTATAAATAGCACAAGATATGAATAAATAGATTCATGCCTTTATTTCAACACAAAATGTATAATACAAAATATCCAAATATAAAGTACAATACAATACAATACAAGAACCAATGCCATTTGGACTAGGGCACACTAGAAGAAATGCCTTTTGAATGATGATTTGCCTTTGTTTTTGCTTTTCATGAATTTTTTGAATTTTTGAATCAACAGAGCTTCCTCATTATCTTCTTCACCCTCACTATCAGAATCGGAATCGGATTCTTCAAGAGTTGAACTAGCAGCTTTTAGTGCAATGGACCTCTTCTTGTCAGTCTGCTCACTGTCAGTAGTAGACTTAACCTTCATCTCATATATGAGTATGAACACAGAATTTTTCGGGTCTCAAAAAAAAAAAAAAAAAAAAAAGAGATCTGACCATTGAACCACGACTGTATTTACAGTCGTGAGGTTTTGTTTACAGTCGTACAATTGTAACATAAGTACAGTCATACGACTGTAGGTTCGGGGGCAGGTTGCAGAACCCATACCCCTTTGAATTAAAAATTGGGAAAAATCTTGAGCATTTAATGCTCAAGATTTTCCGGAAAAGAGGAAATAAAAGGCAGAAGAAAAGAAAGAGAGGGGACTTTTGGGGGGCAGAAATAATTGAAGAGAGAAAGAAAGAAAAGAGAGAAAGAAAGAAGAGAGAAGACAAAAAAAACCAAAAACCCACATTCTTCAACTCTTTTCTTCTTAGATTTAGAGAGTTAATACTTAAAACGAGTTAGAAATCCTAGGTTAACAACTTGACTTAACAAACACATCAAAATCTGGGATTTAAACCATCAGAATCCGTGACTTTTTGGAGTATTTTTGGACCTCTTGCAACCTCAACACACAAGAAAAAGGAGCAAATTCACGTGGATTGGAGCGACGCCAGGGGTCAATTCGATGTTGGATTAGCTTCTAAGAGGTTGACACTTCTTTTTCCTTCTCTTTTTCCAGCTTTCTGGGTGCTATGGCTGATTCTTGTGCATTTTTATCAAAGTTTTTGCACTTCTGCTTCTGGAAAATTAAGAAGAGTCGTACGACTGTTCTTGTCAAAAAGAACAGGGGCACGACTGTAATTACAGTCGTACCATTTCACCTATAGTCGTACCACTGTTGTTGAATTTCCTCAATTTTATTTCTTTTCAAAGTTTTGACCATTTCTGCTCCAAGTTAGACTACAATCGCGCGACTGTAGTTTACAGTCGTATGACTATAACCAAAGGCGCACGAGTGTAGTTCTCGGCCAGAAGCAGAAATCCCTAGAATCCAAAAAAAATTCATAAAACCCCAAAATTCATAAAATTCAGAAATTTCCGAAAAATTAGAAAAATCTTGAAAAATAAAAAATCATCAAAAATGAATTTTGGAGTGTGCATTCAAGACATTAGATTTTTTTTTCGGTGTTTTTGCATTTAGAACAAAACCACGACGGAGACCCGTTTCTCCCGAAAACCGACCCACCTTACATGTGATAAATGTAATAAACTGGAAAAAAAATGTTTTCAAAAACGATTTTCTCACAAAACCAAAAATACAGGGACGTTTCAAAATGATTTTCCAGGTCTAACCGGACCGGCCGACCGGGCCAACCCGGTTACCCCCAATTGCATGACCCCGAACCCTTGAATTCCTAATTCTGTCAAACTTGAGTCCTAAGTGTGGTGTGCCATATACTTGTGCTAACCATTTGTTTTGCAGCTTTAATTTCTTTATTTTTCATTTTTAATGTATTTAATAGATTAAACCGTGTATATTAGGCGATTGTAAATTTTTTCTTAGATTCTCGTGTATTTTAGGCGCTTGTATTGTAAGGCCGAGAGTTTTATTTTTCTTTCAATTGGGTTGTAAGCTCCTAAATATTTATTCCTTTTACTTCTTATTTTTGCTGTATTATGATGTATGCGCGCCTGCATTAATTCAATAAAATTTATCTTAGCAATTTAAAGTGTCGTAACAAGAACATTGGCTAACAATATTTAAATTAGACACGAAATAAGGGATTTGTCCGAACCTAGATCTCTAAAAAGTGTACCAGTTCTCACTTTGGTTCAGCTACACTGTAATTTCCCCGGTTGAGCTGAGCTGGGTGGCGACTCCTATACTTTTTATCGAGATTTAGGTCTCGATTCTTTTAAGAAACAATCCGATTTTCCAAAAACGAATTTCCAATCCAAAAACCCCAGGCGAGGGAGGGCCCCGCTCGAGATCGAGGTGCCCCTTTCGAAAGGGAGTCTCGCGTCTCGTCGAAAACGTTTTGTTCGCTCACAATGGCAACTCCGTTAGGGATTTCTCAAAAGTTTTTCAAAAACTTAAAAGAATTTGACAAGCCCTGAAAAAGGTCTAATCAAAATAAGGCGGATGATTCTTATATGGCATTTTATGCATTTTTGTAGTTAGACATTCTTGCATTAGGTTAGGTATCCATTATTTAGCCTGGTGAATCGTTGAAGTGTCGCCTAAGTTCCTCTTGGTCTTGGGGGCACAGATACGAAACACCACCCATAGCCTCGTATGAACCCCTTCGTTCAGACCCTTGAGTGGGGAGAAATGAGGAGTATATTTTGCTATGGGAGCCTTAATGTTATCCTGACTTTGGACCGAACTCATTTAAGCAACCCTAGTTGGATTCCCTTAAGATACCAAAATAAATCGTGTGAATAAAGTAAAATGTGCCTTCATCATCCCCGGTTGGTGATCGAAGAGAACCCCTCCTAGGACTCGTGTGAACACGAAATTTTTCAAAAAAAAAAAAAAAGAAGAGAGCAGCTTTGCCACGACTGTAATTATAGTCGTGGTGTTTTCTTTACAGTCGCATGACTGTAACCATACTACAATCGTACGACTGTAGATCGTGGCCCATAAAACCAGAGAAAGGGGGAGGAAAAAAACGAAAAAAGAAAAAAAAGGGAGAGAGAGAAAAACGAAAAGAGACAGAAAGAAAGGAGAGAAAAGAGAGAAAAGGGAAAGAAGAAAAGAAACAAAGAAGAGGAAGGGTAGAACTGATCATCAGAAACCCTTGCATTTTTAGATCTCTGGTCCCAAGTTCCTAACCCTAACTCAAGGAGAAAAGTCCGGATTTTAGTGGATCGGAGCGACGCCAGGGGTCAATCCTATGGTGGACGCACGCCAAAGAGGTAAACACTCCTTTCCTCCCCTCATTTACAAGCTTTCTGGTGCTGGATGTGATTTTTGTGCATTTTTGCCTCGTTTTTCTGTATTTCTACTTCTGGAAATCAAGAACAGTCGCACAACTATTTTTGGATTTGATGAACAGTCGTACGACTGTAGTTACAGTCGTACGAGTGTTCTTGATTTCCAGGTGTTTTCTTCCCTGTTTTCTCTAAATAAATTTCTGGCGAGATTCTGACTTTGGACCCGTTACAGTCGCACGACTGTAACGTTATTTCCGGAATTAGAATTTCAGTTCTTATCCCCAAAAATTCCCAAAAATCCAAAAATTCATAAAAACTTCAAAAATTTCATAAAAATCAGAAAATTTCAGAAAATCAGAAAAATCTTAAAAAATCATCAAAAATGAATTTTGGAGTTTGCATTCACGACCCTAGATTTATTTTTCAGTGTTTTTGCATTTAGAACAAAACCACTACGGAGACCCGTTTCTCCCGAAAACCGACCCACCTCACATGTGATAAATTAAAATAAATCGGAAAAATATTTTCAAAAACGATTTTCTCACAAAACCAAAACACAGGGACGTTTCAAAATGATTTTCCAGGTCTAACCGGGCCGGCCGACCGCGCCAACCCGGTTATCCCCAATTGCGTGACCCCGAATCCTTGAATTCCCAATTCTGTCAAACTTGAGTCCTAAGTATGGTGTGCTATATATTTGTGCTAACCGTTTGTTTTGTAGCTTTAATTTCTTTATTTTTCATTTTTAATGTATTTAATAGATTAAACTGTGTATATTAGGTGATTGTAATTCTTTCTTAGATTCTCGTGTATCTAGGCGTTTGTATAGTGAGGCCGAGAGTTTTTAATTTCTTTCAATTGGGTTGTAAACCTTTTAAATATTTATTTCCTTGCTTTTATTTTTGTATTATTATGTATACGCGCTGCGTGCATTATTCAATAAAAATCAATTTTTAGCAATTTAAAGTGTCGTAACTAGAACATTGGCTAATAATATTTAAATTAAACACGAAATAAGGGACTTGTCCGAACCTAGATCTCTGAAAAGTGTAGCGGTTCTCACTTTGGTTCAGCTACACTGTAATTTCCCGGCTGAGCTGAGCCGGGTGGCGACTTCTATACTTTTTATCGAGATTTAGGTCTCGATTCTTTTAAGAAACAATTAATTTTCCAAAAAACGAATTTCCAATCAAAAACCCCACGCGAGGGAGGGCCCCACCTGAAATCCAGGCGCCCCTTCCAAAAGGGAGTCTCGCGTCCCGTCGAAAACGCGTCGTCCGCTCACAACTTGATTAGAATTTTATCGACTTGACCACGTTTGGAGGAATAAGGTTGGAGGAATACGATCCGTGTGCTAATTGCTACGTGTTTTCTTGTCCCTCCGAAACATATCAGCATCCGCATTTTTCACGAACATAATATACCACATGTAAAGCATTTATGTGACACTAACTCACATCTTTTGTACAGCCATGTCCATTATTTTTCGTTTGTAAATACATTGATCACCCGCGTGACATTTACACTAACCACATTTTTTCCAGCCATGCATCCTTTCATTGTGTGAAAAAAAAAGACATTAATTCACATACATCATTTGAATGTCATAAGCATTAACCAATTCGTCTTGTAGCCATGTAGAACGCGTGTCATGCAGAAAACATTCATGTGAGCCTTGAACAACCTCATAAAGGTCACACATATTACACCGCCTACCAAGTAGGAAATCATTTAGGTGCTCCACGAGCACCGAAAAATTCATTTTATTCCATTAAATCATTTAGGTGCTCCACGAGCGCCGAAAAATTCATTTCATTCCATTAAATCATTTAGGTGCTCCACAAGTGCCAAAAAATTCATTTCATTCTATTAAATCATTTAGGTGCTCCACGAGCGCCGAAAAATTCATTTCATTCCATTAAATCATTTAGGCGCTCCACAAGCACCGAAAAAAAAATTCATTTCATTCCATTAAATCATTTAGGTGCTCCGCGAGCACCGGAAAAATTCATTTTATTCCATTAAATCGTTTAGGTACTCCACGAGCGCCAAAAATTACATCACGTACATTTAGTCATTTAGGTGCTCCACGAGTGCCGAAAAATTTCATCGCATCCATTAAGCCATTTAGGTGCTCCACGAGCGCCGAAAAAAATTACATTTCATGTATTTAGGTGCTTCACGAGCGCCGAAAAATCTCATTTCACATTAAATCATTTAGGTGCTCCACGAGCGCCGAAAAATTACATTTCATGCATCAAATCATTTAGGTGCTTCCCGAGCGCCGAAAATCCCAACCATGTGCCACGCGCATGTTCATCTCATTTCACATCACGAAAACCCAAGTTGCTCCATGAACACCGAAGAATTTCATCGCATCCATTAAATCATTTAGGTGCTCCCCGAGCACCGAAAAATCTCATTTCACACATTGAATCATTTAGGTGCTCCACAAGCGCCTAAAAATTACATTTCATGCATCAAATTGTTTAGGTACTCCCCTAGCGCCGAAAATCCCTACCATGTGCAATGCGCATGGTCATCTCATTTCATATCACGAAAACCCAAGGTGCTCCCCGAGCGCCGAAACTTTGCCTATATGTCATTCTAATCACGTTTTCGTGTAGCCATTTTTAAGACATCAACATAAGCATGGCATTTATTCTAACCACGTTTTCATGCAGCCACGACATTCTATTTGTGTGCTATGCATATTTATGTCTTGGATATTGTTATCATTGCAAAGCATACACGACATCATCATGTATGTCATTTATTCTAACCATGTTTTTGTGCAGCCACTTACATTTTTATGTAACACAATCATTTACGTCACTTCATATCATTTAAATTAAGGACATTCTGAGGATACCCTTTACGGTCATTTCATTTTATAACATATCAGGAGTCCTAAAACTACCCGTGTTCTACCCGTATACCGAAATACACTCGGCCATTTCACTAGACCATTTCATTCAGTAGGAGACCACAATGGTCTTAGGTCTTTTTTCATGTAGCAGGTCATACGATATCATTGCATGGCTTCACGTCATTTATCATTGGCATCGTGGGGATGCCGAAGTTCTGTTGGCGTCCCGATCCATTTCGGATTGTTACATGACATTGACATTATTGTATCATTTGAGGTGCTCCACGAGTACCGGATTATTACGCATATATGGGCATTTCATAGCATCATCGAATCATGAAAGGCATTCCATGAACGCCGAACTTCTGTCCGTGTCCTTACCTACACGAGACTTATCTGTAAACATCATCTCATATTTTATGCCTCAAAAGCATCAGAACTCTGTCCATGGGCCGGCCCCTATGTGACCATTTCACTTCATCTCATAGACCTACAAGGTGTCGAAACCCAATCCATGTGTTGGTACACACACGATCATTTCACGGTAGTCACTAGGTGCTCCAAAGGCACCGAACCCCTGTTTGTGCAGCGGTCCACACATGGTCTTTTTGCATTATCTCTTGCATGGCATTGGGTATTCTCGGAATGTCCGAAAAAAAAAAATCATCATCCTCGTCATCATCTCCCTCATGACATCATATATGCAACTCATTCATGCACATACATACCCCATCATGCATCCATGACTACATCATCTGTGACTTGGTATTCTTCATGAGTATGCACCCGCCAATGCTAATAAGTGTTCTTATCAGAGGGAAAAGGAAAAGATTTCGGGAATGGCCAACCCAATGAACTTCAACTTCATAACGGATATCATGGAGGATCATATCGCCTCATCACGGTTCCGAAGGGCGGTCAGGAAAGAAGCGGCAGCAATGCTGAGAGAAGTGCTAGGAGATGATCTTGACAAGGTAGAAAGGCTGACAGCGAAGTGCACCGAATTGGAAGCATGAGTGGCAGAACTCGAAGGGAAAATGAGAAATGCGACATTCTTATACTCCAACTCTGATGCCAGCGAGAAACAGAAGGCACAGTTTACTGACATTCGCCCTCGATACCTTGGGAGGCCCTCTCTCCAAGATTCAGGTTTCCCAAGGCCGACTGGTGAAGTAGAACTGAAAAGGCCCCTCAAGACGAACATTGGCACCGACTCCATTCCACGGTATACCAAAAACTCACTTGTCGGGAGTAGCGGAAAAGACATTTCTCTATAGGCTGACTCCTTAGGCAAGCTATTCCTCAAGTGTAGAGAGGAGGGTCTCCTGAAAAGTGTCAGGCCATTTGTAGAGCTGGCAAAGGCACAAAAGAACAATTTCTGCAGCTATCATGCGGTGCTGGACCAATGATTGTTTTACTCTAAGGAAGGAGATCCAGAAGCTAATCGACGATGGAAAATTGGAAATCTCAGCCTTATCTGATAGATAACCAGGGGTAATCAGGGAGCCCGCCAAGGAGATTTCTCAAGTCTCCCAAGGAGAGGATTATGATGAAGAACTTTAGAGTCTGCTCTGATAAGAGTGGGTCGAGGATGCTGAAGCTAAAATGGTGACCAATCGGAGAATAATCGGATTCTATGGGATCAATGCCTCTTGGAGATTCCTTTTTACAAGGGACTCATTTTGTTTATGGGATGTATTGAATTCATCATGAATGCAATGAAAGTTATTTTCGTCTTACTTATGTGATGATTACTTATCCATGGCGTTATGCGTGCATTTGATCATCTAACATGACATATCCAACACACATAATATCAAAATATATGACATCATTCTGAGTATTATGGGGAACCTAAAAGTGAATCTGGCTCTGAACGAACTCTCTCTTGAAAGGTGAGCTTGTGAGATAAATAAAATGATACAATGGTACCACTTCTGTCGGGGCATCCACTGTGTCAACTCAACAATCTTTGAAAGACACTACCAATCCTTCCCCAGAGCTTTAACCTAAAAGGCACACACGATACCCAAACCATCCTAAACCAGAAAGCCCTTCTTAAGGCAAAATCAAACTAGAAAGCCCTTCTTAAGGCAAAATCAAACCAGAAAGCCCTTATTAAGGCAAAATCAAACCAGAAAGCCCTCCTTGAGGCACCCGAACTGAGAAAGCCCTCCTAGAGGTGAAACCGAACCAAAAGCCCTTCCTGGGGCAATCACACGAAAAAAAAAAAAAAAACTTGGCCTCATACCCCAGAAAGTACCCTACACCAAAGTCCCAAAGGTAAAAACCCAAACTTCGCCGAAGCGCCAACCACCAAGAAATCCAAATGATCTTCACCATCCATCTTATTGTAAAACTCTGAATCATTCTTTGGTTGTAGTGCCTGTATAATCTTGTTTGCATGACATTCTCGTGCACATGACATTACGCATGCATTATTCGTTCAAAAAGGCATATTAAGCACACATGACATGCATGAATTTGAATGCAGCAGGAAAACCAAAAGGTGGCTGTGGCTTTGATTTAGTTCCTTCAACCAAAAAAAAAAAGATCAGTGCAGACAGAAGAATTTCTCTCCCACATGGCAGCTACAATTGACACGGGAACGACTCACCATCTCAATCTCCATCGCCACCGGATCTTTCGCACCTTTTCGGTGAAAAATTTGGACTTTCTCATTCTCAAACAACCTGTGAAAGATTCAGACTCCTATATATCTTCAAACCCAAAACACTCCCCATCTCGATCTTCATCCATACCTTCAACACCCGTTACCCTCCATTCAAGCCCAAAAAGCAGTCTGCTTATAATTCCCTCTATTTGCCTATGGATTCTAGGACTGGAGGAAATATTGGTTATGCACTCATGAACTTCACCAACAATATTGGGGCAACCATATTTTACAAACCCTTCAACAATCATGAACAGGAGGACTTGCAAAGCCTGCTGCGCCAACATCCGAAAAAAGTTACATTTACCAACCATTTCAAGAACTCAGTCTTCGGCCACAACGGAAGTGACTACTTACCGGTGGTTCTTTCATCTTCTGGGGCCGTACTTTGAAGAATTAAAAGCCGTGTTCATCTTTGAGAACTCTACACGAGTTGGAACCTGAGGTGGATTGGAAGCATGCATATGGGGTTAAACTCTTAGAGGATCCAGTGGGTAATCAATTGATGCAGTTCAGTGCTCAGCTATATGCTCTGTCCCATGTCAAAAAAAAAACTATCCTCCAATATGGAAAACCGAAAGGACATATTGGTAATTTGAAGGAGCATCAATCAAAGCTAGAGCTACACTTCAGATTTTCCTAATGCATCCACATTCATTATGTCGTCGATGCTTTATATCCAATTTTGATGTTCAATATGCATTCGTCAAGTTATTGCATGTCAATGTCCACATACGGGTGACAGCACGCAGCGAACCATGTCTGACTCGGCATCTCACACCCCAAATACAAACCTCCAATACTAGGGGCAGGTAAAAGCTGAACCACTGAATGTCATCAGCAGCAACGTCCACTCGACTTCTGATGAACATTGCCAAGGTGCGCTTTTCAATCTCAAAACGGATCAATACAAAGAGATCAATTCAGTTGGAACGCTCGCGTAGAACTCTTGGACCATTCAAAAAAAAGAAGAGAGAAAATTTCTGACATGGAAAACCGAAAAGACGTGTTGGTAACAAGACAAGGGTGATGTCTAAGACCGGAGTCACTATGAATTTCCCAATTGTACTCATTATGATGTCATCTTAATGATATTATACATGTTCGATATTCTACTTAGACGTTTACATCGCATACATCGTGCCATTACACATAAACATCCATCAGTAGATTGTTGCATCGAAATCCCATAATAATAAAAATGCAGTTCAAGTTGTGTACAGCAATCCAATATAAAAAAAAAAAGAAATACGGAGCACTCTATCTAGCTCTCATCCTCTCCCTCACCCTCCTCTTCCTCCTTGGACTGACTCTGATGCGTAGCCCGATAGGAGTCGAAGTCCTCTCGCATCCGGGTCAGCTCAGCCAGCAGCCTGGCTGCTTCAGCTCTCATCCGATCTGCCTCCTGGGCCGAAGCCAAGGCCCGAGCCTCAAAGACAGTAGCCTGTCTGGCCTGCTCTTGGAACATCTGCACTCGGGTCTACAAAATAACAATATAAATTAACATGCATACATACATACAAACACATTCATGCATTGCATAAATGATCAGATAATGCAGAAAATGCAGAATACTTACCGCCCAGATGGCGTTCTCCTAAACGAGGAAGGTCTCCAAGCCCAAGTGCCGATATGCCATATCCTCCACCTAAGCCCGAGGAACCTAGAACATGCCAGATCATACCAGAAAGTCAAAAAAAAAAGAGAGAAACGTACATGGGTGGTATCCACTGGAGCAAACGTAAGTGGCTGCTCACGGTGAACCACCCACGACCTATAGGACTGGCTGACGTCCAGACCTATCATGCTGAAGCCGGTCCTAAGCTCGGTCATCAGGTGACCCTCCACCACACCAACAGTCTGAGAGGCAGATGCTGCAGTGCTGTTAGCACGCACGGGATGACTCCTATCCTGCACCGGGGCATACCTACCAATCGTGGCGGTCTCAGCACCCCCGCCAGCCGGGCCTCTCGGCTGAGCAGAACTGGACCCCTTACGTCTCTTGACCTAGAAATCGAAGAACATATTTAAAAAGAAAAAAAAAAAAGAAAAAGTAAATACCTGACGAGCAGGAGCCGCCGGTGCATCACCCGCAACGGGCAGCAAACACTGGCGAATGAACACCAAATAATCGCCATCCACCATATCAGTGCGGTACCCATCCCCGAAAATATCGGGATCCACAGCGGGATCGGCCAAATGGGCCAGAATAACGCGAGCGGAAGCGGTGGGGGAACGAGCCGACCAGCAGGGCCATCCACATGGTCAGATAGTCGGAGGCGCTCGCCCAGGTACCACTCCTAGGACATCGGGCACTCCAAGACAAACCGACAGTCGTCAAACCGCACAGATGTCTGCATGAGGTGGGAAATGGCACCCTGACCATGCCATGGATGATGCCGGATCTGCAAAAATACAACAAGAGGAATTCAACACAGGTAAGTAAAAGTTAAATTAAATTTTTTTTACTAACGAGGTTTGTTTGCTTACCCTCTGCCAGGAAGCATCCAATAAACCCTGCCTGACCTCCCGCAAGTCACGGCCAATACCCTGCCACCCCTGCATCCAGCAACATAGGACGGTCGGCTGGGCGTCGTCCTGGACGTCTCGCAGCTCTGGCGGCTCTAGGATGCGGTGCTCGAAGGCCCAAATGTATGATTAACAAAAGAGTTAAAAAAAAAAGAGATAATACCAGAAGGTCGAACCAGAAGCCGAGGATCTCCTGCTGCTGCCCCTGGGTACATAAATCCAAGCCATAGTACAGCTGCCCCAACGTAGCTCGGGCCCAATCCAAAGAAGGAAAGGCGGCCAAATCCATCAGAGTCGGTAGCAGAGTCATATTACAAGTGCTCTGCCCGGTAGGAAACAATGTGCAAGATAACAAGACGAGCACGTAAGCCCGAGCGTACTGCTCCAGGTCCTCCTCTGACAGGTCCGGGCAAGCAGCCCAATAATCCTCCACCCTGGAGCATAGAATCTTCCCCTTCTCAGGGGTGCAACCTAGGGCAGTCAAAATGGGTTCGTGTGTCGTGTTCGTGTCGTGTTGATACAGTTTGGTGACACTTATAAGGTCAACACTGATACTACCCATATATTAAATGGGTTGACAGGACACGACACTATATTATAACGGGTTGACACTATTAACATGTTGAACCCATTTATTTAAAAAAAGATTATTTATGGTAACAAAAAAAAAAAGATTATTTATAAATCAATTCAATATTGAACCACATTATCTATAAAAATAACAATTACAATTCTAGAAATAAAATCAATATAAATTCATCAACTCAATTAAACATGCAACTTTGCAAATAGGTAATAGAAAGTAAAAATTAGTTTAAATTTCCACATTTTTTCTAATTAAACAATATCTGGTGAAACTTTTACATCTCATTCAGGCAGTCTCTCTGAAGGTGCAATTTCTACATCAAAAGCCATAATAGCTACTAGCCTAATATAGTCCAAAAAATATCCATTAGATCATAATGAATAAGGGTTTGAAAGTATTGAAGAAAGAATAAATTTATACTATTAGCTTTCAAGTGCAAATGATAGTTTTAACCTTTATATTAGTCAAAATTACTAATTTGTTAAATGGGTTATACGGGTTCATGGGTCGACTCGTGACCCAACCTATTTATCTCGTGTCATAAAAGTGTCGACCCTTTTCCGATACTAACTCTCATAAACCCAACCCAAATTCGTTAAATTCCGTGTTAAACGAATCGTGTTATCGTGTCACCACCCATTTTGACAGCCCTAGTGCAGCCGATTAATCTGCCAATATAATCATCCACCAGCTGCTGACGGGTCAGATAGCAATTGAACGCAATCGGGGTCCCGCCGAACCCAAACCCGGTGATAGCCGTGAAGTTCGAGGGAGTGACGGTGAACTCCCTGAGGAGCAAATGAAATGTATGGGTAATGCAGACCCATCTCTCGCACAAGGCCGTCAACACAGCGTGAGTAGTATGCGGCGTGCTCGTCGGCAGCGACATAATGAAGGTCTCCAGACCCAAGATCCTGACCCGAGCTCTTACAGACTCGGGAAAGTGATCCCACCAAACCCGTGGCAACGAGAGATTTCCACTACCGGAAATCCTATGCTCCTACATATGCGGGAAGTATAATGCATACGTATTCAATTTTTGCATAATATCAAAATAATCAATATTAATTAAAAGGGGGCATACACATAAAAAAAATCTGGCTTTTAAGTTACAGTCGTACGACTGTAGTACGTGTCATACGAGCATAGCTACAATCGCACGACTGTTCATCCCACAGTCGCACGACTGTTCATATCCCTATAGGTAGATTTCAATTTTCATGCAATTTTAACAATTTCTAACTTGTTTTTCCTAGTTTCTTGTTCCTATTAACTACATGGGACTTCTAGCATGCATTCTACTCAATCAATCAACCCAGAAAGCGGTAAAACATACTAGATCAGATTCAAACATTCAAAGGGAAAAATATTCAAAAACACAAAATAAAGGTTCGGATTCGGGTACCAACCTGAGTGACAGACAGATGGGAGTCCATCTCTAGCAAAATCGGGATCTCCATCCCGAAATGCTCCTTGTACCGTGGATGGCCATATCCATTCGAGACACTCACAAAGGGGATATCATCCGCGTTGTTGGGCCTCTGAATCAAGTTGCTTGAGAGTTTTCTCACTTTCTTGCCCAATTTCTTCAACAATTTTGCAAGATTTTGGGGTTAGGGATCGGTTTTGAGATAGAGAGGAGGTTAAAATTTTCGGAAACTTGAGATGTGGGAGAAGAAGGTGCGGAAACCGCCCCTTTTATTCTTTCTGCCTGCGAAGTACGGTCGTATGACTGTACTTAAATTTGAATACAGTCGCACGACTGTAGTGGGAAAAAGTGGAATTTTTTAATTAATTTTTCTCTATTTATTTCCCAAACCCTACTTTATCACCATATGCTTAATTATTCCCCACGGGAAGAGATTTCAGTAATTTTGCAGGGGCAACCCGTCAGCGACTAATTTTTTTCAGCGACGGTCAGCCTCATCCAAAGGGCACGAAACCCGAGGAAACCGTAAAAAATTCACTGTAAGCACAATTCCATCAAATTTCATTTTTGACACATCCTGTATGCCAAGTTATACCAGTCTGTCACACACATACGCACACGCAAACACTTCACCCAATTTCAGTCCACCGCGACTATAAAACGGAACCAGAATTTCTGTGTCAGTTCGTTGAGTACGCCAAGTCGCACACGGCTGTCACATCCTTCACCCAATTTCATTCCACTGCGACTATAAAATGGAACCAGAATTTCCGTGTCAGTTCATTGAGTGCGCCAAGTCGCACGTGGCTGTCACACCCTTCACCCAATTTCAGTCCATCGCAACTTTAAAACAGAACCAGAAATTCCATGTCAGTCCGTTGAGTGCGCCAAGTCACACACGGCTGTCACACCCTTCACCAAATTTCAGTCCACCACGACTATAAAACGGAACCAGAATTTCAGTGTCAGTTCGTTGAGTGCACCAAGTTGCACACGGCTGTCACACCCTTCACCCAATTTCAGTCCACCGTGACTTTAAAACGAAACCAGAATTTCCATGTCCGTCCGTTGAGTGCGCCAAGTTGCACACATCTGTCGCACCCTTCACCAAATCTCAGTCCACCACGACTATAAAACGGAACCAGTATTTCTGTGTCAGTTCGTTGAGTGCACCAAGTCACACACGGCTGTCACACCCTTCACCCAATCTCAGTCCCCCGGCGACTATAAAACGGAACTAGAATTTCCATGTCCGTCCGTTGAGTGTGCCAAGTCGCACACGGCTGTCACACCCTTCACCAAATCTCAGTCCCCCCGCAACTATAAAACGGAACCAAAATTTCTATGTCAGTCCGTTGAGTGCGCCAAGTCGCACACGACTGTCACACACTCCACAATTTCAGTCCTGCATGACTATAAAAGGTAACCAGAAATGCATCTTCCCATATTTATTCTTGATCGAAGGGACAAAAATTTTTGTTTCAAAATTATCGATCAAGGAATAAATACGTCCGCCAATTGCACACTACAAACACCATGGCTCTATATGGTAGGTCATACACGGTGATCTAATCTTAAAAGTCATGTTTTTGCCGGCGTCTTTCTTATGTGAAAAGGGATCATAAGAAACCGCCTATCTACCAAAAGCCTCATGGAATTAACCCATAAGCAACACACGTGCACACTACCTTCGATCCTGTGTCCTTTATCGTGTACCTAAACCCGTGTAAAGAATCGGACTTTAGCTACACAAGGGGCAGCCTGTGAACACGGAATTTTTCGGGTCTCAAAAAAAAAAAAGAGATCTGACCATTGAACCACGACTGTATTTACAGTCGTGAGGTTTTGTTTACAGTCGTACGACTGTAACATAAGTACAGTCGTACGACTATAGGTTCGGGGGCAGGTTGCAGAACCCATACCCCTTTTAATGCTCAAGATTTTCCGGAAAAGAGGAAATAAAAGGCAGAAGAAAAGAAAGAGAGGGGACTTTTGGGGGGCAGAAATAATTGAGGAGAGAAAGAAAGAAAAGAGAGAAAGAAAGAAGAGAGATGACAAAAAAACCAAAAACCCACATTCTTCAACTCTTTTCTTCTAAGATTCAGAGAGTTAATACTTAAAACGAGTTAGAAATCCTAGGTTAACAACTTGACTTAACAAACACATCAAAATCTGGGATTTAAACCATCAGAATCCATGACTTTTTGGAGTATTTTTAGACCTCTCTTGCAACCTCAACACACAAGGAAAAGGAGCGAATTCATGTGGATTGGAACGACGCCAGGGGTCGATTCGACGTTGGATTAGCTTCTAAGAGGTAGACACTTCTTTTTTCTTCTCTTTTTCCAGCTTTCTGGGTGCTGTGGTTGATTCTTATGCATTTTTATCAAAGTTTTTGCACTTCTGCTTTTGGAAAATTAAGAACAGTCGTACGACTGTTCTGGTAAAAAAGAACAGGGGCACGACTGTAATTACAGTCGTGCCATTTCACCTATAGTTGTACCACTGTTGTTGAATTTCCTCAATTTTATTTCTTTTCAAAGTTTTGGCGATTTCTGCTCCAGGTTAGACTACAGTCGTGCGATTGTAGTTTACAGTCGTACGACTGTAACCACAGTCGCACGATTGTAGTTCTCGGCCAGAAGCAGAAATCCCTAGAATCCAAAAAAAATTCATAAAACCCCAAAATTTCATAAAAATCAGAAATTTCCGAAAAATTAGAAAAATCTTGAAAAATAAAAAATCATCAAAAATGAATTTTGGAGTGTGCATTCACGACCTTAAATTTATTTTTCGGTGTTTTTGCATTTAGAACAAAACCACGACGGAGACCCGTTTCTCCCGAAAACCGACCCACCTTACATGTGATAAATGTAATAAACCGGAAAAAAAATGTTTTCAAAAACGATTTTCTCACAAAACCAAAAATACAGGGACGTTTCAAAATGATTTTCCAGGTCTAACCGGACCGGCCGACTGGGCCAACCCGGTTACCCCAAATTGCATGACCCCGAATCCTTGAATTCCTAATTCTGTCAAACTTGAACCTAAGTGTGGTGTGCCATATACTTGTGCTAACCATTTGTTTTGCAGCTTTAATTTCTTTATTTTTCATTTTTAATGTATTTAATAGATTAAACCGTGTATATTAGGCGATTGTAAATTTTTTCTTAGATTCTCGTGTATTTTAGGCGCTTGTATTGTGAGGCCGAGAGTTTTATTTTTCTT
Source organism: Euphorbia tirucalli (assembly GCA_039660915.1). Lineage (NCBI taxonomy): Eukaryota > Viridiplantae > Streptophyta > Magnoliopsida > Malpighiales > Euphorbiaceae > Euphorbia > Euphorbia tirucalli. Next base: position 47,623,818 of record CM077636.1, read on the forward strand.
TCAATTGGATTGTAAGATCCTAAATATTTATTCCTTTTACTGCTTATTTTTGCTGTATTATTGTGTATGCGCGCCGTTCAATAAAATTTATCTTAGCAATTTAAAGTGTCGTAACTAGAACATTGGCTAACAATTTAAAATTAGACACGAAATAAGGGACTTGTCCGAACCTAAATCTCTGAAAAGTGTACCAGTTTTTGGTTCAGCTACACTGTAATTTCCCGGTTGAACTGAGCCCGATGGCGACTCTTATACTTTTTATCGAGATTTAGGTCTCGATTCTTTTAAGAAACAATCCGATTTTCCAAAAACGAATTTCCAATCCAAAAACCCCACGCGAGGGAGGGCCCCGCCCGAGATCGAGGTGCCCCTTCTGAAAGAGAGTCTCGCGCCCCATCGAAAATGCGTCGTCCGCTCATAATGAGTAATGAACCAATAAATTCATCATATGAGTATGTAGTTAAATCTTTTGATTCTTCTATAGCTGTGAGCTTTGCATCCCATGAAGTTGGTATTGTTCCGATTAATTTTCTAATCAGTTCTTCATCTGTGAAGCTCTTGACAAGATTCTATAATTTTTTAGGCTTTACGAGCTAACTACGTGTGTAGTGTAGCAAAAAACATGAAGAGGTAAATGGCTTTCTGTAAGCGCCGGAATTTTCTATACTTAAAAAAAAAAATTTATAGTCATACGACTATAATTACAGTGGTACGACTGTAATGTCAGAAAAATTACAGAAACCCATACCTCTACAGCAGAAAATGGAGGAGAGAGAGAAGGAGCATTAATTGCTCCGTTTGTTGCAGCAAGCATGCGAAAATCACAGAGATAAAAGGAGAAGAAAAAGAAGAAAAAAAGGGGGATTGATTTCTGGTGAAAAAGGGATTTAGAGAGAGAAAGAGAAAGGAGAGAAAGAAGAAAACCACAAAAACTCATTTCTTCCTCTTTTATTTTCTTTAATTCTCGAAATTAAGGTTAAAACTTGTTAGAAATCCCTAGGTTAATCAATTAACTTTACAACCAAATCAAGAATCCGGACTTAAATCATCAGACTCCCTTGCAATTTGGATTTTTGTACAAAAAGCTCTCAACTTCAACTCCAAAGGAAAAAGTGCGAATTTTTTGGGATCGGAGCGACGCCAGGGGTCAAAACGACTTGGATTAGCTTCTAAAAAGGTAGATACTTCTTTCCCTTACACTTTTCTCACTTTCTGGGTGTTTGAAGTGAATTTTGTGCGTTTTCTGCTGCATTTTTGTATTTCTGTTTCTCGAAATTAAGAACAGTCGTACGACTGTTCTTGGTTTTCATGAACAGTCGTATGACTGTATATATAGTCGTACGACTGTTCTTAATTTCCAGTTGACTTTCTTCAGTTTTGATTTAAAAATGAATTTTTTGGCGAAATTCTGACCCTGAACTGATTACAGTCGCACGACTGTAAACTACAGTCGTACGACTGTAATCCTTGTTCCAGAATCAGAATTTCAGCTTTTATCCGTAAAAAATCCTAAAAAATTTAGAAAACCGCAAAAATCATCAAAAATGAATTTTTTTGTGTGCATCACGTCCATAGGCTCAATTTTTAGTAAAATTGCATTTAGAACAATTCAACGACGGAGACCCATTTCTCCTGAAAACCGACCCACTTAAATATATAAAAATGCATGTAAACCGGAAAAATTGTTTTCAAAATGATTTCTTCCACGAAAACCAAAAATACAGGGACGTTTCAAAGTGTTTTCTAGGTCTAACCGGGCCAGCTAGCCGAGCCAACCCGGTTATCCCCTAAATGCATGCCCCTAATTCCTGATTTCCCATTCTGTCTATTTGAGTCCAACTTGTGGCGTGCTGTATATATTGTGCTAATCCTCTGTTTTGCAGGTTTTAATTTCTTTTTATTTTTATTTTTATTTTGGATGTAATTTAATAGATTAAATCGTGTATCCTAGGCGGTTGTATTTTTCTAGATTCTCGTGTATATAGGTGATTGTATAAGTGAGGCGAGAGTTTTTATTTTTCCATTCGATTTGGTTGTAAGCCAATTAATATTTATTTCTTTTCCTTATTTTTGTATTAAATATTTTGTATGCGCGCTGTATGCCTTTTATATTCAATAAAATTGACTTTAGATTTTTGAAATACCATTTGAGAACATTGGCAATATTTATTTTAATTAGACACGAAATAAGGGACTTGTCCGGACCCGAATCTCTGGATAGTGTAGCAGCCGTTCGTCCGGTTCAGCTACATAAGAATTTCCCGGTTGAGCTGAGCCGGGTGGCGACTCTACAATATCCATCGAGACTTAGGTCTCGGTTCTTTTATGCATTAATTCTATTTATTTTCCAAAACGCGGATTTCCATTTATAAAAACCCCACGCGAGGGAGGGGCCCGCCCGAGATCATGGCACCCCATTTCGAAAGGGAGTCCCGCGTCCCGTCGAAAACGCATCGTCCGCTCACAGTGGCGACTCTGCTGGGGATTTCTTAAAAAGTTTTCTTAAAAACTTAAAAGAATTTTGACAAGCCCTGAAAAGTGTTTAATTAAAATAAGGCAGATGATTCTCTTTTGGTATTTCATTTGCATTTTTTAGTTAGCCATTTCTTGCATTAGACTAGGTATCCTTTTATAGCCCGGTGGATTGTTGAAGTGTCGCCTAAGTTCCTCCTGGTCTTAGGGGCACGAATACGAAACACCACTCATAGCCTCGTACGAACCCCTTCGCTAGGACCCTTAAGTGGGGAGAAGTGAGGAGTATATTTTGCTATGGGGACCTTGATTTTTATCCCGACTTTGACCAAACCCATATAGGCAGCTCTAGTTGGATTCCCTTAGGATACCAAAATAATTGTGTGAATAATAATAATAAAATCGCGCCTTCATCACCCCCGGTTGGTGATTGAAGTGAACCCCCCCTAGGACTCGGTTAGAAATTTTTGAGACCGACCACGTTGGAGGAATAAGGTTGGAAGAATTTGTTTTGCTTGCTATGTGTTCTTCACCATCTCGTGACACATCGCCATTGCTACCTACGCGTACATAACATATCATAATCACCATTTCCATGCATGTGACATATCATACATAAACATTTCTGTGTGATACTAACCCATATTTTTATGCAGCCATTTGCATTTTGTTTTGTGTGTAAAACATTAATTCATTCGCTTGTCATCCATATTAACGATTTCTTTTTCAGCCATAACATTAAACTTGTGTGATTAGCATTTTATTTTTGACATAGCATACATAACATCATTATGTATGTCATGCATCCTAACCCATGTTTTTGTGCAGCCATTTGCATATTGTGTGACATGTTCATTCACTAAATTTCACTTAAATTAAATTAAGGGGTATTTCAAGGACGCCTATCATAACCATCCCATTCCATTTCATAACATATCGGGTACCCAAAATTACCGGTGTTTTGCCAATGTACCGGATTGCATTCGGCCGTTCCACTTATATCATTCCGTTTAATTAAAGCCACAATGGCCTTAGGCCCATTTTCTTGTAACAATTTACACGATGCATTTCATGACATCACACCCATCTATCATAAACATCATATAACACTGTGGTCCACATCCGACCACTTCGTGACATTAATTCACCATTTAAGGTACTCCCCGAGTGCCCGATAGTATACATATAGGCCCATAACATCGCCAAATCATGAAAGGCGTTCCTCGAATGCCGAATCCTTGTCTGTGTCCCTGATACACGTGACTTTCTCATAACACCATATCATGTGCTCAAAAGCATCAAAACCTTGTCCACGGGCTCGGCCCATGTGACCATTTCATATCATCTCATAGACCTACAAAGCGTCAAAACTCTGTCCGTGTGCCGGTATACACGCGACCATTTCACGAATTCATTAGGTGCCCCAAAGGTGCCGAAGTTCTGTCCGTGTGACGGCCCACACGTGACGTTTTTGCATAAACATTGGGTGTTCTTGGAATGCCTCGAAAGAAGAAAGATAATAAAAAGAAAACATTCATATCATTATTTCATACATAATTCCACTCCATTCATTTCAATCATATTCAATGCCTTAATTTTCATGTCACATCACGTCATTCATTCACGACCCTAATAGCTCCTGTCTACTCCCAAGCAGAATACACTGGAGCAACCTTGGACAAGATCCCAAGCTTTAAGGGCGGCTAGGAGACAGAGGGTAGTTGAGAGTGACAGCGATTCTGAGTCTGGGGAAGGAGTGAACATGGCAGAGCAGACACCAAGTATGGCTGATGTTTTGAGAGATTTCTTCAGGTCGCAGGATTTTCGCGACATGTTAAAGGAAGAAATGAAGGCAGTGGTTAGAGAAGCTGGTGAGACCGGTGGTAGTGGAGCCAGGAAGGAAAAAGAAGCTGATTCGTCCCAACATGGTGGTGACGCTTCAACTAGCCTTGAGAAGCTGCAAGAGATAGAAGCAGCTATGGAACAGAAGATGAAAGCCAAGTGTTCTGAATTAGACGAGGTCATGGCCCAGTTGAAGAAAGGGGTCAGTGTTGGTGCTGAATCGAAGAAGGAGGTGAACGTCGATGCCATGATCAATAGGGGCATCGAGACATTTCCTATCGGCTTCCAAGTGCCGAAAGTCCCCACTTACAAAGGAATGGGCTCGCCGGAGGCCCATGTGAATTTATATGCCCAGGTTATGCTAACAGCAGGCGCTACAAAGTAACAATTGATTAATCTTTTCCCCACCACACTAGAGGGAGGTGCTTTGGGATGGTATAATTCACTGTCAGAGGAGGAGCAATCAGACTGGGAGGTATTGTCAGCAGCCTTCATCAAATACTACAGCTTCAACACCAAAATCCAGGTGAAGCTGTATGATTTGGAGAGGGTGAAGCAGAAATTCAATGAGCCCTTTGACGAATACTACCAGAGGTGGATGAACAAGATGATCCTCTTAAAGAACCGCCCTGATGAAGACGAGCTTATACAGAAGCTCATTGATGGCAGCAAAGATATTTTCAAGAACAACATGAAATTCCATCCCTTCAAGGAGCTTAGTGAGGTCTATAGCATGGCCATGAAGATAGAAAGGGATGAAGAGGAGAAACCAACTGGTCAGAAAGGGGGAAGAAGTACATGGTATAGTTTAGGGTATTGATCAACCACAACAGCTGGGTCTGGTAGTGGTTCTAGTTCTAGTTCCAGTGGCAAACAGGGGCAATCATCAGAGGTGAAGCAGGTTGAGGTGGCTACTGTGAATCAGCAGCAAGGCAACCAGAATAGGGGTCCTGGAGGACAAGGCATAATGCCTTGGACTCTTACTTTGGCAAAGATATTCACCAAGTGTAGGAATGGTGGCCTACTACAGTCCTTGAGACCATTTGAGATCCCACCTGAAGCTGACAAGGATAACTTCTGCACTTATCATGTGGTGACAGGCCACCGAGCCAACAACTGCTACAAGCTAAGGGATGCTATCCAGAAGCTTATCGACTAGGGAAAGCTGCAAGAACCACCTAAACCTAGAACTAAAACTAACCCACTACCGGCATTCGAGAAGCGGGTTAACATGGTTCAGTCGGGGTTGCCGGCTAACTTTATATTTGCCTAAGTTTTGCAGGCGAACCCTACGATTCAGGCAGTGGCGGTAGGGGAACCCGAAGTGGAGCCCGAGTGTGAGAAAAAGGAGGGGTGTAAGGAGATCAAACCCATAAGTCTGGATGACCTTGACTCCGAAGATGAGTACGAGGAATTTGACAAAAGAGAAGCAGTCAAACCCCCAGCTGTTGAAAAGCTGAAAATTCAAGAAGTGCAGCACGTGACCCGAAGTGGAAGGGTATATCAGCCGGCAGATCAGACGAAAGATAAAGCACCGATGAATGGGTCGGGCAGCACTTCGGCACAGGAAAGAGTCAAGAAAGAAGATTTGGTCATCTCCCAATTGAAGAAGACCCCTGCACAAGCCAGTTTGTGGCATCTGCTTATGACCTCCAAAGAGCATAGGGAAGCTTTAGTAAAGAAATTATCAGAGATTGAAGTCTCTCCTATAGCTTCACCAAAGGCTATGTGCTGCTTGCTAGACAAAGTCCATGCTGGAGCTCCTAATATTGTTTTCTCTGAGAAAGACCTACCTGCAGAAGGAAAGGCCCACAACAAGGCTCTTTACATTAGAGCCTATATCATGGACAAGGTGATGCCGTGCGTTATGGTGGATGACGGCTCGGCTCTGAATATATGCCCGCTGAAAATGTTACCGTTTCTAGGCATGAATGAAGAAGTGTTGAAGAGGTCCTCAACAGTTATTCGGGCATATGATGATTCTAAGAGAACAGTGATAGGGACCTTCGAAACAGAAGTGGAGGTTGGGCCCATCAAGTCCATGGTTGTCTTCACAGTGATCGATATCCCGGTCACATTCTCCTTATTGCTTGGAAGGCCCTGGTTCCATCCTTTGGGAGGTGTTCCTTCCATATTGCATCAAAAGATTAAATTCTCTATGAATGACAGGATTGTGACTGTTGAGGTAGACGCCCAGTCAATGGTAGCTACAGTGGATGAAGGAGTGGTTCCTTTTGGTGGATTCCAAATTGCTGTCATTAAGGAGGGAGAAACCACAGATGCCCCTATGGTCCTTTATGAGAACTACATGCCGGAGTGGCTATCCCGATATCTATACAAGCTGAACTTTGTCCCGGGAATGGGACTCGGGATTAATTTGCAAGGTGTGCCAGAATTCAAGATCGACTCAGGAAAGTCAAAGCAGTACGGCCTTGGTTATGTAGAGGGGTCATCCGAGCAGAAGAATCTGAAAAAAGGCAAGAATGGAAAGGTCATGATGAAGCCATTTATGAAGGCAGAAGAGAGCCTTTACAAAGGCCAAGCTGAACCGGTGCTGGTTGGAAATGTCGAGCACCCTGGCTTTGAGATCTTTGCAGATGTTGTGGATTTTGAGAAAAGCCAAGAAGAGCCAGTAGCCTCTGCAATGATGGAGGAAGCAATTGCTGAATCTGAAATTTTGAAAGGAGAATCATCTGAAGCGATAGCAGAAACCATAGAGGTGGCCGAGGAAGAAGATGAAAAGAAGACCTATGCCGAAGCTACAGAAGTGATCTCGGGAGCATTGACTGCTGCATTAACCAAAGCTTTTGGGAAATCCAAGGAAGGATTTGGTGAAGAACTGATGGCCAAAGTGAACTTAGACTCTGTGGTTGCCGAAATCGCCAAGATTATGGAGAAAGCTAAGGCACAGGTGGCCGAGAAAGCTGCAGCCCCAGATGATGCTCTGGAAGGGAAGATGGAAGCTGATGAAGAACAAGGCCCTCCACCTGTGGAGGATGAAAATGATTTTGTTGTATCTATTTCTTCCATCTTCAATGTAACTGATGTACTTTATGATAAGTTCAATGCAATGAAATCCCAGTTTGCTTACTTGTGTGATGTTTATCCTGGTAATTCTGTGCATGCATTTAAATCACCATCAAGCATATTCAGCATACATGACACTGTATTGCATGAAATCAATATAAGTACAGATGAAAACCCTAAAATGGTACTCATTTCACACGAGCAAAAATCCGAGGAAGAAAGAGAATTAATAAGAATACTCCAAAAACATGTTAAAGCTTTTGCCTGGTCGTATGAAGACATGCCGGGTGTAGATACAGAAATAGCAGTGCATAAAATCCCGACAGACCCTAAGTTCAGACTGGTAAAGCAGAAGTTGAGAAGACTAAGGCCGGAATGGGCTACACTAGTGAAGGAAGAAATGGCCAAACAGATAAATGCCAGGTTTCTCGAAGTGGTGGAGTATACGGAATGGCTAGCCAACATTGTCCCTGTACCTAAAAAGGATGGAAGGGTCAGAGTATGCGCTGACTACAGGGACTTGAATAAAGCATGCCCAAAAGATAACTTTCCACTGCCACATATTGACGTCCTAGTTGATAGCGCAGCAAAAGCGGCAATGTACTCCTTCATGGATGGTTTTTCGGGGTATAACCAGATTCTGATGGATGTGATTGACAAGGTGAAAACATCATTCATCACAGAGTGGGGTACCTTCTGTTACAGAGTAATGCCCTTCGGGTTGAAAAACGCTGGTGCCACTTATCAGAGGGCTGTCACAACTCTGTTGCACGACATGATTCATAAAAAAGTCAAAGTGTATGTCGACGATATGCTCGTTAAATCAGCAACCCGGGAGGAACACCCTGTTATCCTGGATGGATTTTTAACATGCATCGGAGAGTACAATTTGCGACTTAACCCCAAGAAGTGCATATTCGGGGTCACATCAGGGAAGCTGTTGGGCCATGTAGTCAGCCAGAGGGGTATAGAAATGGACCCAGATAAAATAAAAGCCATCCAAGATATGCCAGCTCCTAAGACAGAAAAGGAAGTCAGATCATTCCTGGGTTCCTTACAGTATGTCAGCCGCTTCATAGCACGGTTAACCTCCACTTATAAACCAATCTCTCAAGCTATTAAAGAAAGATCAGCCGGTTATATGGGATGACAAGTGTCAGCTGGCATTCGAGAAGATCAAGGCTTACCTGGTAAAGCCACCAGTGTTAAGTCCTCCAATTCCAGGGAAGCCTTTGATTTTGTACTTGGCAGTTGAAGAATCCTCTATAGGGGCAATGCTAGCACAGGAACAAGATGGCAAGAAGGAGTATCCCATCTACTACCTCAGCAAAAAGCTGTTGGAGTATGAAACCAAATACACACTGGTGGAGAAGACATGTGTGGCGATGATTTGGTTGACCAAGAAATTGCGCCACTATTTCCAATCCTATAAGATACAGGCCGTGGCTAAGGTGGATCCAATGAAGTACCTCTATGAAGCACCAGTATTGTTTGGGAAGTTGTCCAAGTGGTTGTTACTTTTGTCTGAATTTGACATCGAGTACATCACGAAGAAAACCATTAAAGGGTGAGTCGTGGCAGAGTTTCTGGCAAACCAGCCCCTAGAATCAGATTATATAGAGAACCTGGAATTCCCTGATGAGTAGTTAACCATGGTGGAAGTGAAAAGATGGGTCATGTGCTTCGATGGGTAGTGAATAGAAAAGGCGCTGGAATCGGAGTACTTATAGCAACACCGGATGGTGAGGTCATTCCTTTATCCAAAAGGCTGATTTTTCCTATAACCAACAATGGGCCGGAATATGAAGCATACTTGTTTGGAATGGAAACTTTATTAACCTTAGGGGCAAATGATGTCTTAATTGTTGGTGACTCACTTCTAGTGATCAGGTAAGCTCAGGGTGAATGGGAGCTAAAAGAAGAAGCCTTGCGGCCTTATTTGGAGCTGCTGCAATTCTGAAAAAGTTTATTCGGCCAGTGTGAATTCAAACATGTCCCCAGGGATGAGAATAAGATGGCTGATGCATTAGCAACTTTGTCCTCCATGTGGGAAAATCCAGAGGAGACACAAGTTCAACCACTGGTTATAGCCACTTCCAGACAGCCTTGCTTCGAAATGCACGAAGTGATGGAATTATCAGCTGAAGAAAAGCCGTGGTTCTTTGACGTCTACCAGTATGTTAAGGAGGGAAAGTATCCCGAAGAGGCCAGTGTTGCTGATAAGTTGACATTAAGAAAGCTGGCCAGTCAATTCAAAATCTTCGAGGACAAGTTATACAAAAGAACAGCACATGAAGTCCTTTTAAGGTGTCTAACAGAGCAAGAAGCAGAAAAAGTAATGCAGCAGGTACATGCAGGGTCCTGTGGGCCACATATGAATGGACTTGCCATGGCCAGAAAGATCATGAGACAAGTCTATTTCTGGATGACAATGCAAGCAGACTGCATAAGAAAAGTGAAGAGATGTCATGAATGTCAAATCTATGCAGACATTAGTCATCTTCCTCCACTCGAACTTCAGAATCTAGCGTCTCCTTGGCCGTTTTCAGCATAGGGGATAGATATGATTGGTGAGATTCATCCAGCTGCATCTAATGGGCACAGATTCATAGTTGTAGCAGTTGATTACTTCTCCAAATGGGTTCAAGCAGAATCCTTCATTAATGTGACAGCCAAGCACATGGTCAAGTTCATCCAGAAGAATATCTTCACCCCGGTATGAGATTCCTCACCACATAGTAACTGACAATGGAGTACAGTTTCAAGGGGCAACAACTGAGCTATTTGCAGAGCATGGAATTGAACACCATAAGTCTTCTCCATACAGGCCTCAGGCTAATGGTGCAGTGGAAGCAGCTAACAAGGCAATAAAGAAGATCTTATCAAAAATGGTAACCACTTACAGGGATTGGGCCGATAAACTGCCTTATGCTCTTTGGGGTTACAGAACCAGTGTCAGAACGCTGACAGGAGAAACTCCTTATGCCCTGGTATATGGAATGGAAGCAGTATTGCCAGTGGAAATAGAACTCAGATCACTTAGAGTTGCCTTCGAAGCTCAGTTACCAGAGACTGAATGGGTTCAAGCTAGGTATGAACAGTTGGAAGCACTAGATGAAAGGCGATTAAGGGCACTGGATCATCTTTAGATGTACCAGCGTAGGATGGCCAGAGCATATAATCGGAATGTGAAGTATTCCAAACGGCAGTTGAAGACGGGTGACTTGGTTCTAAAGCAGCTAAGGCCTTCCAATGTCGATGTTAGGGGCAAGTTCAGACCTAACTGGGAAGGACCCTATGTGGTGAAGAAGATGTTATCAAAGGGCGCTGTCAGCATCATGGACATGGATGGAAACGAGTTCACTAATCCTATCAACCAGGACAGGCTAAAGCTTTATCATGTGTAAAAAAAAAAAAAAAAGTTTATAGTCGTACGACTATAATTACAGTTGTACGACTATAATGTCGTACGACTGTAATGTCGGAAAAATTGAAGAAGCCCGTAACTCTATAGCAGAAAATGGAGGAGAGAGAGAAGGAGCATTAATTGCTCCGTTTGTTGCAGCAAGCAAGCGAAAATCAGAGAGATAAAAGGAGAAGAAAAAGGAGAAAAAAAAGGGGATTGATTTCTGGTGAAAAAAGGATTTAGAGAGAGAAAGAGAAAGGAGAGAAAGAAGAAAACCACAAAAACTCATTTCTTCCTCTTTTATTTTCTTTAATTCTCGAAATTAAGGTTAAAACTTGTTAGAAATCCCTAGGTTAATCAATTAACTTCACAACCAAATCAAGAATCCGGACTTAAATCATCAGAATCCCTTGTAATTTGGATTTTTATACAAAAAGCTCTCAACTTCAACTCCAAAGGAAAAAGTGCGAATTTGTTGGGATCGGAGCAACGCCAGGGGTCAAAACGACTTGGATTAGCTTCTAAAAAGGTAGATACTTCTTTCTCTTACACTTTTTCTCGCTTTCTGGGTGTTTGAAGTGAATTTTGTGCGTTTTCTGCTGCATTTTTGTATTTCTATTTCTCGAAATTAAGAACAGTCGTATGACTGTTCTTGGTTTTCATGAACAGTCGTACGACTGTATATATAGTCGTACGACTGTTCTTAATTTCCAGTTGACTTTCTTCAGTTTTGATTTAAGAATGAATTTTTTGGCGAAATTCTGACCCTGAACTGATTACAGTCGCACGACTGTAAACTACAGTCGTACGACTGTAATCCTTGTTCCAGAATCAGAATTTCAGCTTTTATTCGTAAAAAATCCCAAAAAATTAGAAAACCCCAAAAATCATCAAAAATGAATTTTGTTGTGTGCATCACGACCATAGGCTCAATTTTTAATAAAATTGCATTTAGAATAATTCAACGACGGAGACCCATTTCTTCTGAAAACTGACCCACTTAAATATATAAAAATGCATGTAAACCAGAAAAATTGTTTTCAAAATGATTTCTTTCAGGAAAACCAAAAATACAGGGACGTTTCAAAGTGTTTTCCAGGTCTAACCGGGCCGGCTAGCCGAGCCAACCCGGTTATCCCCTAAATGCATGCGCCCAATTCCTGATTTCCCATTCTGTCTATTTGAGTCCAACTTGTGGCGTGCTGTATATATTGTGCTAATCCTCTGTTTTGCAGGTTTTAATTTCTTTTTATTTTTATTTTTATTTTGGATGTAATTTAATAGATTAAATCGTGTATCCTAGGCGGTTGTATTTTTCTAGATTCTCGTGTATATAGGTGATTGTATAAGTGAGGCGAGAGTTTTTATTTTTCCATTCGATTTGGTTGTAAGCCAATTAATATTTATTTCTTTTCCTTATTTTTGTATTAAATATTTTGTATGCGCGCTGTATGCCTTTTATATTCAATAAAATTGACTTTAAATTTTTGAAATACCATTTGAGAACATTGGCAATATTTATTTTAATTAGACATGAAATAAGGGACTTGTCCGGACCCGAATCTCTGGATAGTGTAGCGGCCGTTCGTCCGGTTCAGCTACATAAGAATTTCCCGGTTGAGCTGAGCCGGGTGGCGACTCTACAATATCCATCGAGACTTAGGTCTCGGTTCTTTTATGCATTAATTCTATTTATTTTCCAAAACGCGGATTTCCATTTATAAAAACCCCACTCGAGGGAGGGGCCCACCCGAGATCGTGGCACCCCATTCCGAAAAGGAGTCCCGCGTCCTGTCGAAAACGCGTCGTCCGCTCACACTTTCTATATGCTTTTCTTGTCCTTATCATCTCTATTTCTTATTGAGGTTGCTTGCTTTCAAGCTATCCGGGCCTCTTTGCTACTATACTGGTTCGCTACCACAATGAGTGTGAAGCTGATGTTAATTTCTGAGACTGACTCTTTTGCATCCACCTTGAAAAACTCGTACTTTGTGATGTAAAGATTCATCTTTCCATCCTTAACTTGTTTGGTTCCTTTGTGAGTTGTCTTAAGTTTATCCCATATTTGCTTAGCTGTTGTGCAACCTGAAACACGGTTAAACTCATTAATATCTAATGCACATTATAATAAATTAATAGCTTTAGAGTTTAAAGCTTGTTTATTCCAGTCAGCAATTTCATATTCATTTTCTTCTTTAGGGACTGATTTTCCATCAATAATTTTTGGAGGAATACTAGGTCCTTCCTTGACAATTTCTCCAGACTTATATATCCGTAGATTGTAAAAATATTCTCATTCTATTTTTCCAAAAACTATAATTTTCTCTATTGAATAAAGGAGGCTTGTTGATGGAATATCCCTCAGACATAAAAATATTTTGCCTACCGGAAGTACTAGCTATTTTAGGATCACTCTAAGGATTTTACTCCTTCTATATAGAGACAAGCTCTGATACCAATTGACAGTCCCAAATAGGCTAGCTACAGTACTTAAGGGGGGTGAATAATACTGTATACCGGATAAAAATTTCGTAAATGATTTGAAAGATTCTTTTTGAATAAAAACAATTTTCTTTTGCTAAACACAAGTTTTACAAAAATGCAGAATTAATAAACTAGTAAAACTTGTGAATATAAATTTGCTTGACTGAAAATAAAAATGTTTTTAAATAAAAAGACTATTAATTTAAATTACAAGAATTTAAGTAGCAGTGAATATAAAGAGACTAAGGATAGAGAAATGAAGACACTGAAATTTATCCTTGTTCAACCCAACCGGTCTATGTCTAGTTCCCAAGCCAACAGCTTGAGATTTTCCACTAACGTTTCCTCTACGGACAGGAAACAAGCCTATGTTACTTTTTACGAGTTCTAGTAACAAACTCAATACTTTTATAGGCTCAGTATCAAACCTTCGGAGCTCAAGTAACAAACTCTTCCGGTGCTTTTTCAAGCTTAAACACTAAATTTATCCTGGTATTTTTCAAAACTCAAATACCAAACTTATCCCGATATTTTTCAAAGCTCAAAAACCAAACTTATCCCGGTATTTTTAAAGCTCAAATACCAAACTTATATAATCTTTGCTGATCACACTATCAACAAAGTAAACCCCCTCACACAACTCCCTTGTGTGAAATACAAAACCCGAATTGTAGAATATTTGAATGAATAACAATGAAGCTTTTCTCTCTTTGAATGCTTAAAGGATTTTGTAGGAAGACTTAGCAAATTGCTCTCAATGTGTGAAATATATGTTTAACCTTCCATGCCTTCAACAATTGTAATTCTTCTCTTTGTATAGGCTTTGAAGAAATCCATCAAGAGGTTGAAGATGGCCGTTGGACACAACTCCTGAAGGCAATATAACCATTACATTACAGGTCCTAAAGGAGTTATGAATGTTGTAGCTTCTGAAGAGGATTGCAACCGTTACATTTTAGCTCTTAATCAAGGATATAACCGTTGTGTTGAACTCCTGAAGAAGATATGGCCGTTGCTTTCAGGTCTTGAAGATATTATAGCTGTTGGACATCCTGAAGAAGTTTATGACCGTTGCCTTCAAGCTCACAAGGAGAGCTATCCATTGCTTACAGCTTCTAAAGGAATGATGGCAAATGTACTTTAGCTCCTAAAGCATTTTGTTTACTTTCTGATGATAAAGTAGCCGTTGGAACTCTTGATCATTTTCTTCATTCAAGCTTTCTTTAGCTTGTAAGGTAGTGATTGTATATGTGATAGATTTGACATGTAATGAACATTTGATCTCTTGATGTTTAAGCTTGATAAATCCTCCTTGTGATGAGCTTCATTTTCTAATCATAATTTACTTAATAACTAATTATAAAATAATTTGTAATAATATTCAAGTAAAAATGATTTTACATATATGTCAACTTTTCATTTTGTTGTCATCATCGAAACACGATTCAACAAAATTAAATTAAACCTTAACCAGAAATAGAGAAGGAAAGTGGAGGTCTATATAAACAATTTACTTAAGGACATGATTTATCCGCTATAGACAACTGTCTCCCAAAATACAACATCAATGTTGGCAAATTCAACCGTGTATAGAATAGAATCACCAGAACCTAGAGTTAACAGCCTATTTTGAAAACAGAGAGAAAATATTTGTGAAAGTATTTTTTAAGTGTCTGTATCTAACAGAATCTAATCTGAATGGAAAACTCAATTTCATATATATAGACTGCAAAGAGAAGTTAGAAAATTGGCACATTAATGGTTCATTAATCTACCATTAACCGACAAATTAATGTCATTAAGATTGCTTACTACTGATAAACATTACAAATTATTAAACATGTCATTTAAATCTGTTATTAGTATTATTAATGCTAACACCGTTTTTAGAATTAAAGTTATTAATTCTTACTCTGAGCATCAATTTCTCATTTATTATTTATCCATTTTTTAGCGTATTATACATGTTGGAAAGATCTCATTGAATAGAATACAATGACACAATTCATGTTATTCGAACCTAATCTACCCGTAAATTAATTGAACTCAAAATTGACAAATAATCATATTCAATTATGCCAAATTTCCAACAAAACCGTCAAAATTTTTCATTCACCACACCCAATGGAGTCCTGCCTATGCATTGGCTCATTGGCCTATCATGGAGCACTTTTTCAATGGTTTTCGCTGCCTCCCTGTTACGTTATGTATTGACATTTTTGGGATGTCACTATGTTTTGATTGTTTGGATTGCCACTTACTGAATTGTTGCAATAATAATTAAACTTGTTTAGCAGATTGAATCTGCGAAATGAATCTCTTTTTGGATTTAGAGAATAAAAAAGGAAGCCTCATCACCTAACGTGAATATACGGCAAAAGTACTATTCAAATATTACGATAAAACTATTGTAAATATAGGTTATGGATCTGAGAGAGCCAACAGTGGCAGCACAATCCTATCCCCGATGGTCCCTTGGACCGCCATTAAAACTCCAAAGTGGATGGCTACAAAACCACCTTAGATAAGCCTGGCCCAGGCTCTAGGCTGAGCATTTTTTTTTTTTTAATTACACTAAGGAAAGCAATGTCGTTTTTTTTATTTTTTTTATTACAAGAAGGAAAACGAAGTCAATTTGGTTAGTGTAATTCTTAAGAATAATAAGTCCAATCCAAAGCCTGTAATGTGATACTTTCTTTAATTACACTAGTAATCTAGAGAAAAGATAAAAGAGGCAAGATTGACGTCCAGCCTTTCAAGTCTCAATTCTTCTCTTTCAAAAATCCAATTTATAATTTTCATCATTAAGTCTTATCATTCTCCAATTCTTTCAAATGGTGAGTCCTCACAAAAAAAAAAATAAAAATAAAAATAACAGGATTTCTCTCTTTATTCTTTTAATAACATGCTTCCTTTTTCTATAAATTATAAATATAGTATTAATTGTTGTCCTAATTTATGGTTTAGTGCTTGTTATTTAAGATATTTTCTTTTTAATTCCTAAACCTAAATAAAATTATATTTATTAACTTTTTATTTATTTTCAACACAAGGACTTCGTTTTACTTTTACCTATTACACCGTCAATTTCACGTGGAGGTATTTTCTGTACTATATTAATTAACATAAAAAAAAAAATCAGCTAGCTGTAAAATAATTAATATCATATTGATAAGGACAATAAAATATGAAGATACAAGCGCAAATTACAAAATTAGGATAGGAACAAAGATATAAAATTTCAAGTGTCTTAAAGTTAGTATAATATGGACAAATAATTATATCTAAATTGAAGTCAAATGTTCATGAAATTACCATGTAGGGCAAGATTAGACAGTAAATTAATAGTTTTAGTATATTTAGTAATTAAAATTCAATGCTAAATTTTCGATTTTACCAAACACCACCTAAAAAATCTTACACTGTGCATTCTCAATAAGCTTTGTGAACCAAAATGTTTCATATTTGATATTGCAGTTACTTAGGTTGCAATATACGCATAAACAAAAACTAACGGTATTTTCAAAATAACTCATTAAGTTACAGAACTAAATTTTCTGACAATGTTTTCTGCCAAGAGAAACCAAATACAACATAAGTTACATCAACTAAAAAAAATAAAACAATTCACGAGTGACTATAGAATAGCTGACATCAAATGAAAAATGCATACAGATCTCATAGAAGCTTTAGCATCCACACAAATGTTTGTAATGGTGTAATAGGGTTGCCATTTCTTCACAAGTGGAAGTCTTACATGTTGGGTATTCCACAAGTTTCAACACTTTTCCACCTCAATCTTCTTGGTTTAAACCGAACAACAACCAACTTTCTTAACTGCCGAAACATCATCCTTAACATTGATGTTTTGACCTTTAGGCACAGCAGCTGGATCATCCCCTATATCGAGGGCTTTCCTGCAAACCACATGGTATATTTGAGTTAGCACTTCAGTGAATGCATTCTCAACATTCATAGATTCCAACGCAGATGTTTCCATAAAGTATGTTTTCTCCTTCTCTGCAAAAGCCTTAGCATCTTCAGTTGATACAGCACGCAAATGACGCAAATCTGCCTTGTTCCCCACGAGCATTATCACAATATTGGCATCAGTATGATCTCGCAGCTCCTTCAACCATCTCTCAACATTCTCAAACGTGACATGTCTTGTTACATCATACACTAGCAATGCACCAACAGCTCCTCGGTAGTATGCACTTGTGATTGCACGATATCTAAGCAAATTAACAAACCACCAATGACTAACAAGTTCCCATAAGTAAAACCATAATCAAACAATGACAAAATACCTATTTCTGCCAATATCATAGACCATTTTGAGGATCATAAGAAAATGGTCGAAAGCAATTATAAATTTCTTCCTCTAAGGTAAAAATTAAACATACAAATAATAGCAAGCTCATAGATTCTAAGAAAAAGCATAAGAAGCTACACAACTACCAAGGATGTAATTGATTAAACCTAAGCCAAATAAGAAAACTTTTTGGGACTCGGCTTGACAAATGCAAGGGGGACCAAGCTTGATTGATCCTGACTCATTAACACCAGCTACGCAAATAAGCCAAGCAAATTCACCGCCATATAGAACACAGTATTTCTGATCGTATGCAATAGTGAAGCCAAAGATACTCATGGAGCAGCCATCTTCCTCCATTCAGTCAATGTGTTATGTGTGGACTCTACACCATAAAATCTAGCACAAGGTTTTGATAACATATATTCCACAGAACCAAATCTCCCAATTATCACTTTTAGTTTACAGAAGTTCATAACCTCCAAATTGTGGAACTGGAAAACTTAACTGATTTTGAAATCCAGAACATGTTTAAGTTCTGGCTCATTTTATGTTAGTTTACACTTTAATTGGCTTGACGTAATAAACAATAACCATGATAAGTACTTCAAACAAACTACAAGGACTGAAAAAAAAAAAAAAAAAAAAAAGAAGAAGAAGAAGAGTAACTAAGATATTTTCAGAACCTATATCTGGGATTCTGAATTCTGAACATCACCCCTCACTTCCAGAGTAACAAAACATGAGTAAGAATAAAAAGAAACAAAAAGGCATAAACCTAAGGCAATGGTAGAACACACGACGCAAAATGTGGAAATAAAATTACACATAATACAGATTTCATTATTATCTTTACTAAACTACAAGCCAAAGAACATTAATAAGAAAACTCATTTCAGCTTGTCTCTGCTGCTCTCTACAAAACATTATTGCTTTACAGGTTCAGCTTAAACAAGTCTTCACTATGCATTAAGCAAGTTACTTTGTCATAGAATAGATTGCTGCACTATGGATCCCCACTTGGATTCTAATAAAGCCAACAGATACCAGCTACTAAATCGAAAGATTCATCCATAACAAGTTCATTGATCCAAACTACAGAACAGATCTCCACATCAACAATATGAATTGAAGTTTTAAAAATTTCTTAAAGCCACCATATAGACCAGAAACATACAAAAAAATCCCTTTAAAAAAAGCTCTAAATGAAAATGTCCAATAGTCGATCGATTTTTTCTTATTTTTCCTAATTTATCTCAGTAAGGATTATCAGATCACAACACCCTACACAAATTCAAATGGGAACTAAGGTATGAGATTTCAGATCCCAAACTCCTAAAACCGTTGAGCTGAGAGAAAAGAACAATTTCCTTCCCGCATGGGTTTTAAAGAAGTGAAAAGAGAAGGAATATAACCTTTCTTGGCCAGCGGTATCCCAAATCTGGGCCTTGACGATCTTGTCATCGACGTGGATGCTGCGTGTAGCGAATTCAACTCCGATAGTGGATTTGGATTCGAGACTGAACTCGTTTCGAGTAAATCGAGAGAGTAGATTCGATTTGCCCACTCCAGAGTCTCCGATAAGAACCAACTTGAACAGATAGTCGTAATCATCTTCCGCTCTGTAGGCCGCCATTTTTGCTGGTGAATTTCAGATCGGGTCGGCCTAGTGGTTTTCGTTTCTTTGTATTTTCAAAATTGGGCACTGAGATCTTCAGACATAAAACGCGGGGAAGAAAAGAGTAGAAAAGAGATAGACGCGGAGAGGAAAGCTTCGATTTAGATTTTCTTTCTTGATTTATAATTTTTAAATTCAATAAAATTCTATTTTTATTCATTTTATTTTTTATTTTATGCTTTGGAAAAATAATTTAGATTTTTGTTGTCCCAACATCTAATATGACCATCTTACATCACCTTTTCTTCTTTGAATATTAACAAATGAAAATAGGAGAAACCATTAAAATCATAAAATAAGCATGTTTCTCGCATTTCATATTCCTTCAGTTTTAACCTAAAATTTAATTCTTTATGTTATTTATTTTCATAATATGTGTATAACCATTTATAAATTATCCTCACAAATCATTTTTTATTTTATTTGTCTATGAGGATGGACTCAACGGTAAAAAAGAGTGATACCTCTATCTGGATTCGAATCCCATTGATGTTATTAGGTCTCCATCAGTGAGGTGATATATATCTCCTTTAGTAATTTGCTCCGTGGTCTTAAAGTTTACTCTAATCCCGGGACTAATGAGTAGCATATAAATGGTGCAACTTAAGCTTAACATAAGTTAATTGGTTTTGTGTTAAGGCTTGATGTACTCCACTTATATGTTACTTTTTGTTCACAAACATTTCCAATATACGATTTCCAATACTTTCTCTTAAATGTAAATGGAATTTGAATAGCTGTCACTAGTCAAACTTTCCTTTATCAATCTCATTTGAGATCTAAAATCATCAACGACTCCAGTATATGATGTTAGGTATTCTTTATCATTTCTTGTAATAACAATTGAATTATATGACAACTTGGTTCAAACAATTAGTAACGATCCATTTATAGTTCAACGCATGGTGTAAGCCATTCAATGCCCTAAAACAAGCCAAGTATGCCTACAAAGAGCCGAGATTGACCACAGTATGGTATCCGATACACTATCTTCACTCTATTTCCCCATTTTATATACATCCTTCACCAAAACAGATAAAAGAGATAGTCAAGTCTACCTACTCATAAATTTAAAAAGCAACAAATCAATTGAAATCCGTGATCATTGCACTAGGCGTAACAAAATGGATCATGAAGCATTAACACGATTCGTGTAACACATAATTTTGGTAATTACAATTGACATTATGTGAATTAGTGTCGAAAATGGATTGACACATTTAATCCGTGTAATAAATAGGCCATATTAGTGTTGACTTGCTATCTGTTAATGACACAGTGAATGTAAAAGTGACACGATAACATGAATTAAAAAATAAGCTATGACATGATAACACAATTTGTATAACTGACAATTTTAGCGAATCAGGGTTCTAATAAATGGAATAAAAAACATAACAACTTAAGTCATAAAATAAAGGAAACAGTTATGCAAAAAATATATGGTTTGGCACTTTGACGGTTTTGGTATTTGATTTGACAAAATAGTGCATTTAATAAAAAAAACAAAATCAAGAGATAAAAATGGAAAGAGATAGAATGGAATTTTTGGAAAAGACTAACCAAGAAACTGATTAAGCAAGGAAAGGATATTGAAAAGAAAAATGGACAGAGAAATTTCTTCTAGTTAAAATTCAAGGATATCAATTATAAAAGTGAAAGTCTTAAATAGGTCATGACTTAATTTTTTTTTTTTTTTAAAAAAAAAAAAAAGAAAAAGGATATAAATAAAATAAAAGAACATTCTATCTAGTTTTAGAATTAATTTTTATTAATTAATTAAATATATCTATGGAGAAGAGTGGAGAGTCTTTTAGTTACCATTGTTTATAATATATTAAGGAATCAACGGTCACATTTTTGCACTAAATATATTAAATAAAACATTTAGTGCATGATAAATTTGGTAATTAATGAACATAGCAAGCAAATAAATTCCTATTAAATACATGTATAACAGTGTTAAGACTATATAAATAAGTAGCAGTAGCTCCACACATTCAAGAAATAAAAAGAATGAGCAGAAACATAATGAAGTTATGGATGGTGACAGCCATAATAACATTAATGGTGTTTACAGAGAGCAGTGAAGCTATGAATCTCGAAATCTCAATCCCAATCCCATTTCAAAAAAATGAGAAGACTGTTAATATAACAAACAATTTAAATGGGAAGGAGGATCTATTTATCCATTGCAAATCAAAAGATAATGATCTTGGAGATCATACCATCCATTTTGATGATTCTTATTCCTTCAAATTTCGACCAAATCTTATATTGACAACTCAATTTTATTGTTTATTCAAATGGGATAAAGAGTCACATTGGTTCGATATTTACGTTGATGAGAGGGATAATCTTTGTGATGTTTGCCATTGGAAGATTCAAGAATCTCAACCTTGTCTCTTTGACGCCCAAACTGGTATCTTAATCTATTGTGATTTTTGGAATTCTGATTCTTATTTCCCTTAATTCATTTCTTTTTATAATGTCTAATCAACCACTAATAAAAATTATTAATTCTATCTTACCTTTTATCGTTTATTTCATCTCTTTTTCTATCTTTTTTTTTTTCCTTATTTTCATGTGTTGAGAATATATATATCACCCATAGCTCATTTGATAATTCAGTTAAGTTTGTAAGATGAGACTCGAATTTAATTCTTAATATACATTCACATGAGGGTGAGCAGTTTTAACTATGAATACGGCCTAAAAAGAGTTATGTCAATAAACGTACACATATATATTGAAAATCTAATTAATATATACAATAAAAAATAATTGGAAAATGAACCATGTAAAAATATTTAACTGGTATTTTCGTTTGTCTTATTTATATATTAACAACTTTCTTATATAATGAAAAAGTTGGATTAAGTAAATTAATATCAAGATCGAATTTTAAGTATATGCACAAAATTTAATGGAAAAGTGAGCCACCTTAAAAATATTTAACCAAACTTCAAATGATAAATCGAATTCATAAAAAACAGAACACAGTATATATATAGGTTGTATCTTCTTTTGTACTTATTTTTTTAATATAAAGATATTATGGTTTTTTTTATATTATATATAATAAAGTATATATTATTTCAATAAGGGAAATAATACATCAAAGGAAAAGAGGAAAAAATCTCCATCGTAAAATCTCCATCGTAATTCAGCCTAAATCTAGATAACAAATTTCACAAACGTGAAAAAAAAGACCACAAAGGGCAAAAATAAATCCACAAAAGGTAGAAACAAAAAATAAAACTAAGACCATAAAATGTAACTTGAAGAAAATCCAGCTATTGTCGATCAATCTACCATTGCAGGATAACAATTGCAATAGAATCTTCGACACTATAATCCTTCCGAGTAAATAGATCTAAAAAGATCGTTTTAATAAAATGAATTAACCATGATAGAAGATATTTGACAGAAAGAAACGCTTCAACTCGCTGTACTAGACTTCAAAGGATGTAAATTGAGTAGATAGTGAAATAAAAATATTGATTCAACAATTATAAATAAATCTTTAACGGGTTATTTTCAATCAAATCACTAAAATTGAAATAAAAACACGAAAAGACAAAGATGGGAAAAAAAAGTGAATATGGAGGAGGAAGAAGGAAGACTGGCTTTATTCCTCTCTTTAAAAGCTGAAACTTTAGAGATGCTTTATTTTGAGAAAGATAAGAGGGTGACTAGGGTTTTACATATTATATTAGTCACTCTCTAGCATAGTTGTGAAAACCGGACCGGATCGACCGGTCGGACCGGGTTCGACCGGAACCGGAGATCTTTCCGGTTGCTTTGTGTCTAATTTTCATTCTGGTCAATAATCGGTCAACTTCCGGTTGTACCGGAAAAATGTGAACCAGATCCTTTTTTGGTTCGACCAGACCGTTTAAAAAAAAATTATTTGAATATAAAATTGAAGTTATTATTTTTAGGTATTTTTAATTAAAATAAAATATAATTTGTATTTTTAAATTATTTTAAATTAAATCGATATTTAGTTGTAACTATAAAAACTATATTTCATAAATTGAGCTTTTTCAATTACTATATTGTGTTTGAAACACTTAAACTTAAAGAATTATAATAAAAATGTTCACATTTTCATATATTATAGATATAAAAATAAAAATATATTAATATTTTAATATATTTATTAAATCCGGTTCGATTCTGGTTTAATCCAAAATCCATGAATCCATCCCTTCACCGGTTCGATGACCGGTCCTGGTCTGAAAACCATGATTTCTAGGATAATTATATAATCTTTAAATTTTGTTATTATCAATTGTTTAGTAGTTTTAGTATACTTAATTGTCAAATTAGACTAACAATGCCAAAATTAAACCTTTATTCCATATTATAATAATAAAACATATCATTTTTTCTATTTTCTATTATTTTCTCACATAATACTAATATTACTAACATTTATTAAATTTGACGTAATTATTTAACTAAACTCTATTTGCAACTGGAAAAACTAAATAAAAAATTATTTTAAAAAATATAAAATAAAGAGTAGAATTATATAAAATATAAATTTAAACTTTTCATTTCTAATATATTTTATGAATAACATTAATAAATAAAAAAATTTTATTTTAAAAAATTATCAATGTTCATATAGATATTATTAAAAAATTTTATTAGAAATATTTTAATTAAATTTGAAAATGTCGAATGTAATATGTGACGATAAAGGACTAATAAATTTTTGAGGGTATATCTTAAAACAAACACAACCGAAGGTGATTATCATGAATTGAGAGCTGTGGGGCAAAGAAAAGATGGACAAGAAATATCAAAATACGACGGCGTTTTAAATCAGTCCGTAGGACTGAGCGCCTCCAGCAGAATGGCAAACCAGGAACAGAGGGGGAAGGAGAAGGAGAAGGAGAAGAAGAAGAAAAACCCTAAACAGCAGAAGCAGTCGCCCCTCAATCCTAACTGGGCGCAACTCCAACAAGTACCTCTTTTTCTATTTTCCATTTTCTTATCACTTTCTTGTTCCTCTTAATTTCTTTAAAACACATATTTGTCTGTCTCTACTGGTCTTTGCAGAAGCTCAAAAGACATGGTTCTACTGCTTCTACTAATTCGAATTCTGGATCCCAACACTCTATTTTAGGTAATTCAATCCTTGTTCTGTACTTATGCTTCTTCGTTTCTAGTTTTTTAAATTTTGCATTGTTCATAGACATATAGGAAGGTTAATATATCTCACCATTTTCTAGTGGAATCACAAACTCCAATTTGAATCTGAATATTTATGGATATGATTCTGAGTTCACACTTGAACTCTTTTTGTGAAAGATAGATAGTTAATGATTCCTGAATGTTATACTATCTGATTTTCCATGACCATGAAGAGTACATATTACCAGAATCATGTAAGCCATGCATTCAAACACAGTGCAAAATTTCAAAAATGTGATGAGCAGCAAATATTTGCTTTCCTGAAAGGAAATGCAGTGAACCATTATTGACAGTTCCTTCTGGAAGCAACCAAAGCGGCTCAGAGATTTGAAATCATCTCAATTGAGCAGAAAAACTATAGAAGACGAAGATACTACGTTCAAACCTGATTTCAACCATGGACCAGAAAATAGCAGACTATTAACTGAATCAGCTCCGTTTCAGACTAAACCTTTTGCTACCTGAAACACTCCACTTTGACTCATCACCAAATCATTTTGCTGCGAAACTATCCATTCTTTGCTCCTTCATTAATTCTGTTTATATATTGCCAGCCTCCTTTATCCCTCTTTAAAGTGTTAGAATGCACCATTCATTGATATGTTTGCTACACTACTTTAATTGCATGATATTAATTGCTTTACTATTCACAGGGCCTTGTATAAGTTGAATTTAATTATGGGTGATCGGAAGAACTTTGCATTCCATGTCACTGAGACTGTCTTTCTTTTGAGAGAGAGAGAGAGAGAGCCTATTCATCAATGGAGAATACTCACTTAATTTTAGTTTTCCCACTTCAAATTAAATAAACCTTAATCCTGAACTTGTTGATGCATGAATTCTTTTATCTCCTTCTTTTACATATCATTTCTAATCTTATTGATGTGACAGTGAATTTTATTTGGAGTAAAGAACTCACCACTTATGTATGTAGTTTTTCTTGCTTGGTTGGGTTGATTTCCAAACTAGAAATTTCTTATGCCTTGGTTGCTAGGTGGTTCTAACTGGAATCTCCTTTCCTTATACAGGGCACTCTGTTACTTCAAAAGAAGATGATAATTCTAATTAATTTTTGCATTTATTTTATTTTCCAAGATGCATTTTCTTTAATTTTCCAAGATGCATTTCTTATAATTACTATAGCAAAAAAATTTCTCCAATATTATTATTTTATTCCTCAAAAGCAAAATTCTGTTTCAAATCTATTTCCTCTTTTTCCTAGTTCATATAGAACATTGGTTTGATATGTTCCCCGTCCTGCAGGAAGGATGTAATTAGCTGTTTTTGACATCTTTACCTTTTTGCCTTCAAGAGCAAGACAGACTAGAGTTTTGGGGTGTAAATAAGTGAATCTTCAGTTTGCATTCTAACATGACTTGCCATGACATTTTGTTTTGTAGGTAAGCGTAAAGAGAGACCTGATGCAGTGTCTGATGAATCCCTGCCAAATCCTCTTGCTCCAACCAATGACGATTTTAGGTGATTCTTATGCTTCTTGTTTGAAACTTGTAAATTTCACCATGAACTTCAAACCGGAAGATATTGTGTCTTTTTTGAGATTGTTTTTTTTAGCATCCCTACCAAAAAGAAACAAATGATTCTTGTTTGAAAACTTGTAAACTTCAGTTGTGATATTAAAGCAGAAGAGATTGTTTCCATTTTGAGATTATATTATTAATCACTGTGTTTTTCATTGCTTTGCTACTTTTGAGTGTCCTATTTAATTAATCAAGAATCACAGTGTGACAGATGTAATAGCAATGGATTGTGAAATGGTTGGCATTGGTCAAGGAAACAAAAGCGCTCTTGGACGAGTAACATTGGTATAAATTGGTTACCTTTCTTTCTTTGATTTTTTTCCCTTGTTCAATGCATAAGCCTTTCAATAGCCATTTGTGCTACGTTGTTAAGGTCAATATCATGATTGATGAATTGTTTAACATCATTCATGAAAATGACAGGTAAATCAGTGGGGAAATGTTATATATGATGAGTTCGTTCGGCCAATAGAACGTGTAGTTGACTTCCGTACACAAATTAGTGGCATTCGACCTCAACACTTAAGAAAAGGTAGAACTCGTCTTTCTATTTTCATATATTTTATGTTTTTCAATGGAGCTGTGTCTTTTCTTTTATCTTTTCCTTTTTTTTTTTTTTTTTTGACGTAGAAAATTATGAATTTTTGTAAAAACAGTAAAAAAATAATACTGAACTAGCAGGAACGTCTTCTTTAAAGCTATTTCAAGATGCTTGATAAAATTTTTAGGTTTAGTATGCAAACAATTCACATATATAAATGCTTTAAACATTAATTGTTTTGAATTTGTCAAAGCATTCTATTTGTATTACTCTGCTTTTCTACGATTCCATGGTGATATATAGTAGAAGTTCATGTATAGCATCAAATCTTGTTCCAATTCGACAAGGAAAATAGTTGAAATATAATAGCTGCTTTTATTGTCGGGTGGAATTTATATCACAATTATAAGTGTTCTATTTACAAATACTCGCATCAAAATTTCAACGAAATGTCGAAATTATAAAGTAATTTGTTCCATGGAATGATTTAGAATATAAACAAATATTAAAAGCTTTCTTAAACATGGAATAAAGCCTTATAGGTGCTTGAATTTCTTGTGAATTTGCAGCAAAGGATTTCATGACTGTCCAGAGTAAAGTTGCAGAGCTCATTAAAGGAAGAATTCTTGTGGGCCATGCCTTGTCCAATGATCTTAAGGTGCAGCCGAATATACTTATTTTTTTTTCCTTTTTCTTCTTCTTTGATTTCAAGTAGAAAAAGAAAAGAGGAGAAAGAAACTTGAACGCTGATTGTAATTCTTCTTTTAATAGGCATTGCTGTTGAGTCATCCCAAAAAGGATCTACGGGATACTTCGGAGTATCACCCCTTTCTCAAGTACTTATATGACCCTTGATTATTTATTGAATAAATTTACCAAAGCGTGCTGTAGTTCTGAATGTCCTTTTGATGTCTCGTAACATGAGCTTGGTTTTTCAAAAAGGGAGCGGCGTAGGAAGGCGCTGCGGCATCTTGCAGAAGAGTTTCTTGGTGTCAAGATACAGGATGGGGAACACTGTCCTGTAAGTTCTTTAGCCTTGCAATAGTAATTTATTGAAGTTTGATATCTTCATGTTCGAAGCGTAGTATTTTCTCCTCTCAATTGTTTACCAATTATGGTTGAGGGGTTTAAATTGTAATGTGGATTTCACATACTCACGTGTTGGATTTGTTTCTGACGAATTATTGAGACTTCATCATGATTTAACAACTTCTTGTTCAGATAGAAGATGCTCGAGCTGCAATGCTGTTATACCGGAAAAACAGCAAACGATGGGAGAAAAGCTTTAACGATCAAATGAGACTCAGAGAAAAACAAAAAAAACGCAAGCCGAAAAAGAAATTACGTGATGCAGATGACGCCCCGAAAATTAAGCCGTAGTATCGTTTCTTTTTAGCAGTGGCTGCTGATCAACATAATTCTATAGATCATGAAGCCAAAATCCATCCAACGGTTTCTCTGCCCGCCTGCTGTTGCTGATGGTTCTACTAATATATTGAAGGTTCTTACAGGCATTTTATGGGTGCGCTTGATAGTGATGGATAGCGTGTTTCCTTGTGTTGGATGAAAGGAAGAGAATGCAGTAATTGATTTTGAAGGCAAACAAGGATGAAAAAGAACTTTATATATGGCTCAGATGAAGTAATTGTGTTGGCAATGGGTAATTAAATTATACTTAGACCTTAGTTCAAGTAGACCTAGTATGTCACCTTCAATCTTGAAAAGTTTTTATGAATCTATTTTAAGGAATTGAAATTTGCTGAGAAATCATCCTCCATGCATACAACTGTCATGTTAGCATTTGAGCTGGTTTGTTTAAATGATAAAATTACTTCATTGCGCAAAAGAACTAATTAAATTGTTTTATGGAAGAATTATATATATATATATATATAGAGAGAGAGAGAGAGAGAGAGAGAGAGAGTAATTGGTACCTCACCAATCAACAGTCCAGGGTTTTGGATTGCTGTTAGTGAGAAGGTTGTATTGTTTTCTTTGAAAGTAGTTTTAAGTGTTTTACCAGTGCTTTCCTTAATACAATCTGATTTTTACCAATTGTGCATTTTAGACTGCTCTCTGCAGCCCCGAAAGCAGTTTTCAGCAAAAGTAAGGTTCCTCATGCTTTGGCTGAAAGCTGCTTTCGGGACTGCTGAAAGCTGCTCCAAACGGACCCAGAATGTGGTTTACGATCGCGGTGTCAATGCGGCTTATAATCGTGGTGAACTCTCAGTGAATTACCAGTAAATACGAAAAATAATTAATCTGTATGAAAAAAAAATAAGAGTTAAGAAGCTTATTATTTTTTTGTCAATGGGCAATGTGATTTCATGATTAATAATAATAATAAAAAATAAAATCGACATATGATTTAATAATTACTTCAGGTTTTATACACATCAATGAAAGTTCCGTAACTCGTCTTGCAACATGTTTTGACATTTTTTTTAATTGAAACTTAAGAATTTGGACCGTTGACGTGTTTTAGACTCGAAAACTTTGAATCCATTACTATTCTTAAATTAGAAATTGTAAATTTTAAAACTATGTTTTAATATATCGCATATATTTAATCATTTTGTCTATACAAATTAATCTAGCATTTTTTTATAAACAAAATTATCAATGAATTCTTTTAAAGAAAAAGTTCAATTCAGTTAAATAATTTTGGAAGTAAAATTGACTCTTACTTTTTAAATATTTATTTTAAAATTTTAATTAAACTAATTAATTGTACGTTAAGTAAAAAGATTAATTATAATAATATAATTTAAACCAAGTAATTGCATGTTAAATAAACAAGATATCATATAATAAAAAAATGTTTTTAAAATATTTACATATTTAAGATGAGGAGATTTGTCAAGTTGAATTCACATAAAAGTTAAAATAATTAGTGGCCAATAAAAATAACAAAAACAATTTTAATATAAATTATCTCAGTTGAGTAGTGCTAATAGTGATTTGAGAAGAATTTTTTGGATATTAATATTTGTCACACATTTTTTTTTCTTCTTCTAAAATTATTCTCTATATTTTATAGTATATTTTTATCAAATTTTCATAAATTATTGTTATTTAAATACTCCTAATTTATATACTAATATATAATTAATAACTGCAACATAAAAATAATAATTTATTTTTATTAAATTCCAACCATAAAAATATCGCTATAAAAAATAATAAAATTAATTTATCACTTCATAGCCGACCTCAATTTGAATTTTTGTAGAGAAATTGGCCACCGGGCCAACTGACCCTGAGAAAAGGTTATTAGTAATTAGAATCCCCACTTTCCCTTCTTTCTGCGCTCCCATCATCTCTCTAATCTCTCCCCCTCTCTCCTTCCATCGCCAAATCAGGTAAATTTTTATTCTTCTTTGTGTTATTTCTCGTCAATTTTGAAATTCCGCTCCTTTTTGGATTTTTCAGCAATTCCATTGTGATTCTTTCGTGTTCCTTTTACCGATTCCGTTAACAAGATACGGAATATAGGTTTCCTCAACGAAGGATTTCTTTCTTTGCCAAATCTTGGGGTGCTAAGAAGCACCCTCAGCTTGTAATCTCTTGGCGGAGGGCCGCCTGGAAAAACCCCTTTAAGGGTGGATTTCGGTGGCCGGCGGCGTACCTTGCACCCCCTCCCTCCGCCTCTGGGACTCAAAACCCAATGGAATTAGGACTTCTTAAGTAACGCTTTTAGCTTATTTTATGATTATTGCAAGTCTAATATCTATGGGATTTTTATTATTTATGGCATCCATTGTATCGCAGAGTTGATGTTGACTTAGTTCTTGGATAAAGTTCAACTTTAATGGAAATATATCCTTGAAGAAAGGGAAAATACTTTGTGTACTTTCTGTAGTGTTATTGATAGAAATTTTTTTTGACGGGCTTACATGTGCTAATGAGTTTGGCTAATATGTTTCAGATTTGTTTGAAAAATGGGCAAAAGGAAGTCAAGGGCAAAGCCTCCACCTAAGAAGCGGATGGACAAGCTTGATACTGTTTTCAGCTGTCCGTTTTGCAACCATGGGACAAGTGTGGAATGTCGTCTGTAAGTTACAGTTTAATTTATTTTTACAATGTAGTCTAAGAACTTGTCTGCCTTTGTGAGATATGTTTGTAGGAAAACTATTTCGGGGTGTGGAGTTAACATTAGCAGTCTTTTTCATATTATAATGGGATAATATTTGCATCTTTGAGTTTCAGTAGACAGTTCTTTGGCCAAAAGTTTTTATGACATTGAAAGACATAACTTGAAGAAATTCACTACTTATACAATCTTTTGCATTTTCTTTTAGAATTTTGCATTATGATTATCCAATATTGGCATAACTGATCCGCATCAAGGATTTTTAAAATGTTTATGGTGAAATTATTTTGGAATTTTGGAAGATAGTTTGGAGAAATGTGCTATATGTTGTCATTTATCCAGCTTTTGCATCCTCAAGCTATCAAACTTGTGGTCCCGGCATTTCTATTTGCTTATTAGGTGTTTGATAGTATAAATGAAATTTCAAGAAGGCTTAGCAAGGTTTCAATCTCGAAGGGCCAAATGATGCTATGAATTTTTTGGTTGTATTTAGTGAATGGTCATATTCTTGGATCCTGAATAGGTAAGAAAGTTAACCATATGGATAATGAGGATATTGAAATTATACACGTGTCCAGATTGTCATTTTGTAAAATTGTTCTGGTGAAGTTGAGTTTGTTTGGTTAAAAGATGTCAGGTGAGGAGAGGCAAAATAGATATTTTTATTTTTGGTGTTAAGTATGATAATAGCTAGAGATTATTGGTGATTTCTTGCATGAAGCTTCACAAACAGGTTGTTTAGTATGAGAGTATGGAACTCAGCCGTGGGTTCTGTTCAAAACTGTAGTGGTTATGAAGAATTTACTTGGGTTTGTGTCTAGCACAATGAATACCTATTGACAAAGTCAGCACAATGAATACCTATTGACAAAGTCATCACAATGAATACCTATTGACAAAGTCAACAACATGTTTAATTACTCTTGACTCTTGAGAAATTCGGTAATGAACTTTCTGATTTAGCTAAGACTAAGGCCTTGTTTAGCTGTGGAAAATTAGATAATGGAGCTTAATGTTTAATTGCAAAAAAGTTGTCTAAATAGAAATTGGGAAACGGTTTTCCATTTTTCCTAATTATTGTAGAAATCTACTAGAAGTTCTTTTTTCGACAATTCGAATTCTCCAATCTGTTTGTTTTTCCCCTTAATTTTATCTATCATTCTCTTCAGATCGGTTGATTGTCTGTGTTATACTTTTTTCTGTTTCCCGGAGCATCTAAAAACCTTGAAACTTCCATATTATTTTTTTTTTCTTTGCTGTATTTATGATGTTGAACACTTGGAATCAAACAGATTTTGTTGTTTTTCGTATTCAAAGTGTTTGAGATCATGTGTAAATGCACCCTTGATTCATGTAGTCTAAGTTGATTCGTGTAGTCTAAGTGTATATTGTTTTGGTTATTGATTCTCTGCTTTTCAATATTTAGTTTGGTTGAATTTAATACAGTTTTTTTTTTTCTTTCACAATTGAATCTATTCGTGAAGCATGGCAGACCAATATTGAATTTCCTATTATTTTGATTGGGGGAATTCTTACACTGTTTCTAGTCATGCTAAGACTATGCTTCTTTGTGAACAACTATAAGTTCACATAATAAAACTGGGGTTTATCGCAGTTAAAAAAAAATATGCATATGAGTTGACTATGCTAAATCATTAAAAAAAAAAAAGACACAATTTAATTTGTTTGAGCTGTTAGCTTCTTTTTTTTAGTTACTTCCTTTAATGGTTTGAAGAGGAAATCCAGCTTATATGAAAGAATCTAACTATCAGACATAAGTTAGCACAAGAAACATATGACTTCAAACAACAGTGACAGTCCTGGGAAAGTTGAAACCATGTATTTCTTTTCTTTTCTTTTTTTACTGAATGAAACCATGTATTTCTTTTTCATATTGAATTTGAATAATTCAACTGCAATAAATCACGTAATTTGGTCCAATGGTTTTAAGTTATTTTACAATATTAAATTTATATGACCAAAATTACATTCATGAAAGAAGTGAAAATATCTGTGGGAATATCTATATCATTTGTTCTAATTGAACATTGAAGAGGGTAATAGTCGGGAAATAGGATTATTCTTCTGATATTTGACCAATATAATTCATCAGTGAATAGTTTGATACATCAACTGTGATGGATATAGTTAGAAAAATGTTGATTGATAGCATAGAATAAGGGTCAATGTTGTGCAATAATTTGTTGTGTCATATACTTGTCAATATTAAGGACAACTTGGTGTTGGCTTAGTGGTTGAAGGTGTACGTCAATATTAAGGACAACTTGGTGTTGGCTTAGTGGTTGAAGGTGTACCCTAGTTTCAAGGCATTTGCATCTTGATGGTAATCGGACACATGATGGGAGTCCAACCTCAACCTTTACAGAAGGATTTGATGAAACACGTTTGCAATCCATCTAGCAATTCAGAAGTCCACCTGAAATGATCTGGAATCCATTTAAAATTTTAGAGAAATTGTCGTTTAATTTGTCCAAAAACTGACTTTCATATTTCGAATGATAAATCATGGTTTATATGCATGCATGTGACCATAGTCTGAATGATCAAGTTATTTGATAAGCAATGAAAATAAAATTCTAATTTTAAACTTTTGAGGGTTATTTAGAATACACATTATTTGTATGACAAATTTAGAAGTAATATAAATATATTTGATTAAATAAATTATTTTAATTATTAGAACATTATAAAATATTATTATTGATAATGTTAAGCTTAAAATTTTGAGTTCCACTTTGCTAGCTTATCAGATTAGTGATTTTGTAACTTCTGTGAGGATCTATGTGAGAACTTATCATTTGTATTCTTTATTTATCTTTTGCTTCAGTGATATGAAGAATTTGATTGGTGAGGCTATATGTGGAATTTGTCAAGAGAGCTTTAGTACAACTATCACAGGTAAATATGTTTTTCTTTTAAGCTGAATTGGGTAAATCAAGAAATTAGTCCTTTTAAAGCATGTGAGGCCTATTGTATAACGAGGGTACATCTGGATGTGAAACCACAATTCGA
Source organism: Euphorbia tirucalli (assembly GCA_039660915.1). Lineage (NCBI taxonomy): Eukaryota > Viridiplantae > Streptophyta > Magnoliopsida > Malpighiales > Euphorbiaceae > Euphorbia > Euphorbia tirucalli. Next base: position 47,657,455 of record CM077636.1, read on the forward strand.
AATACCTGAGTAGGTCTATTATATTGTTCAAGACTGATGAAATATTCTCTCTGTTGCTTGCTTTTTTTAATTGAAGACGAATCTAGCTCCAAGCTTATTTGAAGGCGAACTCAGCCTACCTTGTTGACATTTTTGATGATAATACATTTGTTTCTGCATGTACATTAAACTAAATTGATTTGAAGGGCTCAGATTATGCCCTCTTATCCTTTAACAGAATTATTTGAGATTAGGTATAAGTTGGTACAGTTAACACTGATTTCATTCATTCATTATGTGTGTGTGTGTGTGTGTGTGTGTGTGTGTGTGTATGTATGTGTGTATATATATATATATATATATATATATATATATATATATAGGGGACTGAAGAGGCTGAATTTTGAATCCAATGATTCTCACTTCGACTTTGAGGCAGCTTTACCGGGTTGACCTGGGCTCAGTTTCGTTTGTTGCTTGGATTAGCTATTCAGAGTCTTTTGTTTTGTGCTCTTTGTTTCAAGGAGTGAATATATAAAAAAAAAAAGAACATGCATGATGGCAATATTTACATGTTGTCTATTGTAGTTGAACTAACTATTTCTATGTTGTATTTTTGCAGCCTTAACTGAAGCCATTGACGTGTAAGTTGAAAGTGTATCTGATTTGGATTTAGAATGTAAGTTTTGTAATTATTTTGACAGTTAATGATTAAAATTATGTGATGGCAACAGATATAGTGAGTGGATTGATGAATGCGAAAGGGTCAACAACCTGGAAGATGATGGTGCTTACCGAGCTGATTAGGTGAGTTGTATTGTGTGTGGTTAGTGGTAGAGAGAAATCCTTATGAACGTAATGTTGAATCCTGTAGCATGGACTAAGTTTAGCTATAATATATAGATATGGTATGTATGGTGCATGTACAGTAATTAGTGCTCCATGCTGTACTTGAGTCATGTGACATGTATTGGGCTCGAAGGATGATCAACATCTGGAGATAAATACTAAATAATGTGATTATGTTTTCTTCTGCTTAGTTCTTGTTTAAATTAAATTCTTCTTTCTTTGTGCAATTTCACTGTCGAAATGAGAAGACAACTATTTTACAAATTCGGTGGCAGAAAGAAGAATGTTTGGGCAAAAAACTGTACCTTACCTTAGAGTATGATATTATGTTGTTAGCTTTAAGATTCGTAGGCAAATATTAACTGGTGAACGAGAGAAGGCAAATGTACGTGTTGATTGAAGTTAGATCAGAGAAATTCTAAGAAGCTATTCACAATATTTCCAATTAAGGTGCTCAAATGCATTTATAGTTATAATTTCTTACACTTTTTCTCACATTTTCTGCCTAATTAATCTCCTCATCTTGGATGGTTATGGACAATACTTTTTGATGCCTGATACAACTGTTGTCCTTTTAACTTGACTTCAAACGCTCTCATCCCAACATTAGAGAAGTATATTTAGCTCCTGAGTCGGAAAAATTGACCTATGTAATTCCCTGAATCTCACGTGGCATGGAGGGTGAATGCTAGAAAATATGAGGTGCGTTTAAGTACATATGTTGCTGAAAAACAATTTAAAATAAATAAATGAGAAATTAATTAATCCATAAAGATCTTTTTAGCCTTGTGCTATTACCGGTTTACCTTTTTGATCTTGTGTTATTACCGGTTTGTTTTTTTGGTTTTTGTTCTATTGATATTTTTTTTTTAAATTTTTGTGGTATGTAAAAACATTATAAAAGTTCCCAAAAAGCATATTTCGTCAGATTCTGTTAACAATTTTATTAACGATATCTATTGACCAGAAGGCCAAACCGATGATAGCATATGGACAAAAAAAAAGTATTGAGTCCATTAATTATTTTTCAAGAATTACCCTCTTCCCCCTCCTCTCATCTTCTTCCTATTGTATTGCCTCTCCACTCGTCCTACTTTCTCCTCTTTCACCCATTCCCTACCCCTTTCTTCCTTCCCTCGTTCGATTTATGAAGGGCTTGTTGCAAAATTTAAAAGAGAACCAAAGCAATTAGACAAGATCAGACGAGAAGGCCTGTCTTTTTACTTGAGTCCGATGTGATAAAAGGAGCAGCCTGTGGAGTCTATGAAGCTATGCTTCCTTTGGTCGGGCAAGAGTTAAACTAGCTTTGAAGGGTTTCCGAAGGAGATATTGTCTGTACGATGCTTCTGCTGCAAAAGTTCCATTAAAATATATGATTTTGAAATTGCATGTGGGCTTAATGGGATTGTGAAATTTTTCATCAGAGTGTGAACTGCATGTGGGCTTGATGGCATTTTCAATTTTTCAATTGATTTGATGTTGATCACTGAAATTAGTTTGTGCGGATGAATGGTACTTTGGCAATTTTGGAAAGGATTGAAGTTGATGGTGAAATGAGATAAGCAGTTTCAAATTGAAATCGTGTTTCTTGAATATGTTGACCATGTTTTACTGCAAGTAGTGTGTGAATCAAATAAGAGAGATATATAGAAGATTCATATTCTGAAAGTTTTTTTCTTTTTCACTCCATTTTAGTAATTATAAAATTTGATAGTTTAATAAATCTTTTATTAGTCTAGTAGTGATTCTATTTCCAGAGAAATGTAAATTTGCCAGAGAATTAGCACCAGACGGACACTGAACGGAAACAAAGTTCTTTTGAATCTCTCGGTGATGAGGGAAGGCAAAGGAAGGAAGAAGTTGCATATTTAAAAAAAAAAAAAAATTAATGTCACATGTCAAGTTATATAGATTGTTTCATGGATTAAATTTTCAAATTTAATATGTAACAACGCATTACGAACTTCTAATTTTGTTTGGTTTGTTGGATTGAGAGTGTTATGTAGGTCGGTTTTGTTAACTTTCAGGGGCTAAATAGACTTTTCCAAAGTTGGGGTTAACAAGAAGCGCTGGAAGCCAAATTAACGGGGCAAGAGATGTAACAATATATGGTAGATGTATACAACTTTAGTCAGCATATACATTCTAAAATCACTACTGGTGTGTCATAGTTTTTTATGCTTCAAGTAACTTTGATGAGATATTGCTATTTTAAGTTACTTCTCGGTTTAGACTTCTTGATGCGTATACAAATTATTTTCAACTGTCATCGTTTTGCGACTGTTTTATAACTTGTTAGACTAGTGCAAATTCCTTCTTGAGTTTGTCATATGTAGCAGCATATGTACTTGTGATGGTCCAATCTACATGGATTTAACCAATGAAAAATGGAGATAATACATTTTTATTGTTCATTAGTTGGGTGACCATGGCCATTCTAAATCTGGCTTGAAAGATTAATTTAATGCAACACAAACCTTATTTATTAATTTGATCCTTCGACTTATCACTTCTAATTAAATGATTGTATAGCAAGAATGAAAATGGTGAAAGAGAAAAATCAGTCTTCTTTCCCTTCGTTATTGTGTTTGCCTTTCTTTCTGAAAATCGTCTTCCTTCCAATTTGGGCTGAAGAAACATTCAGAGATGAAAATTTTACATTAAATGTATATTAATATCTTTCATTGTTGCCATATGATAATATGTTTCCCAGACAAATTTATCCCTCTCTCTTTTTCCTCATCTCTCTGTATTTGTTGAGACTTAAGAATTAATGGCTCAAAAATATGACCTTTCTTAATGTATACAAATAAAATTCTGAAAATTTGTTCAAATAAAACTAAATTTTAAATGTCAAATAATATATTGAACCAAAAAAAAAAGGCTTTCTTTTAATTTATTATCAAACATATGATTAATAAATTGAATAATTTATTTGTGTTATAGTAAAATTTAAACTTATTTTTAGTACGTTTTACTACAGTTAAATATGTAAAATAAGTGTAAAAAAGTAAATTATTAAATAATATAATATTTCTTGCTTTCTTTCTAATATTTTATTACGAACCAAATAGACGAAGATACATTTCTAAAAATAATTTGTAGAGTGGTGAGAGGAATTAGGTCAAATGTTTTCCAATTTGAGTATTTATTTTGGGTCTTTAATTGAGAGAAAAAAAAAGAAGAAGAGAAATACGTTCCATCCAAACGAGAAATTCAGATTTCAGAATCGAAGTCCAAATCCCAGATAAACGCTTCTCTTCTATGTCCCGCTCTTACTCTGCTGATTGAAATTTTAAATATACTTCTTCAGTCAGCTGTGCACTGAACCAGATTAATCAATTATCAATCTTAATTCTGATCATCAGCTATTTCTTTGTCCTTCTCTTCTGTTTCAATCACATACTCACTCCTCAGAGCTGTCATGGGTCGACCTCCCAGTAATGGCGGCCCTGCTTTTCGCTTCATGACTAATGAGGTACCTTCTTCCCTTTCTTGTCCTTTCTTCTTTCAACTTTATTCTATTGAACATGTATCGACATCTCCTACTTGTATCTCCATAATTTCAATCGCTAGTATCTCGACATGCAAGCGCTTCGAATTTAGACTTAGGAACTAGATACGGTATACGGTTTCACTGCTTGGTTTATCTGTTTGATTTCTGGGTTTCGATTTTTTTTTTTTCTCTCTCTTTAAATTTAATTTTGTTGTGAATTGTAATGTTACCCCCCTCCCTCTCTCTCTTTCGGTTTAACTGTTGTGTTTACGGCCGTGTTGAGGTTATAATTATGGTTTTGTTTGATTTTAGTATTTTGCTTGCTTTTCTGTCCTAGTTTGAAGGTATAGAACGATTAATGATTGGTTACGTTTCAGTCCCGTCTGAGTAATTGGCCTTACGTAGTCTTGTTCTTCGCAAATTGAAGATTCTGTATTTCAGGAAGTTTAGGGTTGTGTTGTTAATCTCAGCTGTTTTAGAGTTAATTTATTGTTAGATTATTGTCCCTCATTTTAGGAAATAATGAAAAGGGAAAAACTTGGTCTGACCTTTTATTTCTTGAATGCGTTGGGTTTTGCCTATGTGGTTCACTTGTAGATTCCTTATCTTCTTTCAAGCTAGTTAAAGTCTTGAATATGACTTCCCACTTTGCAGTTAGCTTGGTTTTCTTTTTATTTTGTCTGGCATAGCATTTTCATCTGACCAATTCAGAGGGGAATTATGCTTATGCATCTACGTTGTCTCTTTTTCTTTTTTCTGCTTATCGGCATTTGTGATGTAGATGCTTTTGAGATGCTTTACTGGATTTGCAAAGATGGAGCAAGATGAATTATTGTTTTCATGATGTTTACATATATCTAATGTTGAAACCATAATTTGAAACTTCAAATAATTGCTTTGTATTATCTTCTTTGGTTAGGTTACGGAGATGGAAAGTATTTTGCAAGAACATCACAATGCCATGCCAGCTCGGGATGTTTTAGTAGCTCTTGCTGACAAGTTCACGTATGCATCTTGCTTTCTTTCAAGATCTTTAGATCTTAGGCTTGTTTGATGTTAGTGGGGAGATTGAAATCATGACATATTTTTCTTTGGTATGTAGCGAATCTACTGAACGGAAAGGAAAGAGCATTGTGCAAATGAAACAAGTGAGACACATTTTGTTGCATTACTTTTGCTGTGCAATAGTTAGGAGTTTGTTTATCAATTAGAAATTTTTTTTGTAGGTTTGGAACTGGTTCCAAAATAGACGGTATGCAATAAGGGCAAAATCAAGCAAGACTCCTGTGAAGTTAAATGTTTCTCCTATGTCCCGGGAGGAGTCAACTCCAGTGAGAACTGTGCCTCAACCTGTGGCTGCTCCCATTAATGCTCATGTAGCTGCAACGATGGCTACTCCTTCGGGTATGACTTCTGAAGTTTTGAGGATCTTCCTTCCATTTCCTTACTTATATCATGACAGGTTTATTCATTTATTTTTATTCATTTGATTAGGTCTGAAATTGAGCCTAGTGATCTACAAGTTGAAGTTACTGTCAATGTGATTTTTATAAATTGCCTTATTTCCAGGCCATTCAAATTGTTTCATGCCTTTGAGTTGGTTGATTTCCATTTGGTTAAAACAATTTCATTATTAAATGAGTAATTCATGGTCTCTTGATGTATGTTAATTAAGAATTTTCCGATGAATTACCCTCGCCAAATGTTATCATTTCTCTACCTGTCCAAGCATGCACTTTATATCTAATAATTTATAGTGTGTTTCTCTATTTTCCCGTTATCATTCTCTTATATGATGCTTTATAAGATTTTACTTTGACTACTTCCCAATGAATGTTATGTGACGGAGGCATGGAGCTATTATTTGAACTTTATTTTTCCTCTTCTTTATCTTTGCCTTTTCTCCATTATAATTTATTTGCGACCGCATCTTCTGATAGGGGCATTATCTTACAGTTTTGCATTAGGTGTAGACGCTCATTAGTGAAAAATCATTCTGCTATGAAGACATTGTGTGGAATCAAAGTCCTAATTGTCTAGAATTAATATAGGAAGAAAGCGAATAAACAACTAGAATTTACTCATAGAAGAGTCCACTATAATTCTATACACCCTCCGTTTTTAATTATAAGTCGTTTAAGGCTTATTAATTTATTCCTATTCAAATTTAACTTAATTACATGAAGACAAAACTCTATATTAATGGAGACAATCCTATAATTAAGCCATAGAAATTAAGAAGAAAGAGAATTTCAGCATGAGAAGTAGTGTTTTAGGAGAGAAGTGTGAAGGATAAATCAGTCATTTAAATAGCCTAATTAATATTCCTTTAAAATCCTGATGTAAAACCTTATACGACTTAAATAAAAAGACAGAGGGAGTAATTATAATTAATCCTTAAGAGCTTTGTAACACCTTTTATAATTCTTGTTCTCTCTGATTTCTACTCATGCTTTGTTCAGTTCTAGTGATGAAAGGAAAGATGTAAAAATTATTTTCCTGAGCATTTTTAACAGATTCTTGCGTCCTTTCCTTCATCATTTGAGAACTAAATAGTTGTCAAGTGTTTGCGTATTCTGGTTGGTGCATGTCACTTCAAGTCCTGATTAGTCATCTAGTGACTTTGTTAAATAACGAGCAATTTTTCCATATGCTGCAGAATTTAAATTATACTTCTTCTGGTTGTCATTCTTGTTTTTATTTGGTTCTCATTTCATCAACAGTTCCTAACACAGCAAGAACCACTACGGAAAATTTTTACATGGAATTTGAAGCCAAATCTTCACGGGATGGGGCGTGGTGAGTATTTTGCATTGGGAATTCAATCACTTATGGTACTTCTCTTTTTTTTTTTTTGGAACTTACAGACCATATCTTGAACAATAAAGAAGCATTAATTCCAGCTAGTTCAGTTTGGGCATATGGATGTTTCTCTCCTAATCAATCTTGTTAAATGCACATTCCTTATTGACTTCGTGTGGTATATGAAATAGATACTAGAACCTTATGCTTTGTCATCTTCTTTTTCAGGTATGATGTTGGGACCTTTCTATCTCATAGACATTTGGACACAGGGGATCCGGTATGGTTGAGCTCTTTTTCTTTGTAAATATTGATGCAATATGTAACATGAGCTCATTTAGGATAATCCATAAAGGGCCTTCAGTGCATTGTGCTTCATTGTCTGTCCATACATCTGCAGCATCTGCCTTCATCATTTTGACTGATGATTGGTATGCATGCATGCTTAATTGAGCCCTGTTAAGCTCTCTCTATTAATGATCAACAAAAACTGCTGATGTTGTATTTCATCAGCTAGTTTGTCATTATATGGAAATCCAGGATTTCTCCACATAACAACCAAAAGATTAAGAAAGATTTTTAACCATGGGATATTCTTTGATATTTTCTATCTGCTCCTCTTAATTTTTTTTCCACTGTCAATGTTCATTTCAGGAAGTATTGGTTCGGTTTGCTGGTTTTGGGCCAGATGAGGATGAGTGGATAAATATTCGCAAGCATGTCAGGCAGCGGTCCCTTCCTTGTGAAGCATCAGAATGTGTCGCAGTTCTTCCTGATGACCTCATACTCTGCTTTCAGGTGGGAACATCTATCTGCAAGTGGCAATAAATGATTATTTAAACCAATCTTAGAAGGATATGTTATTTTTATTTGAATACCATCTTGATAATTTGAGGATTTGATATATTCAGGAAGGTAAAGATCAGGCTCTTTACTATGATGCACATGTCCTCGATGCACAAAGACGTAGGCATGATGTAAGAGGTTGCCGTTGTAGGTTCTTGGTGCGATATGATCATGACCTGTCTGAGGTATGTATATGATCCTTCTTTGTCTTTCCCTTTTGGCCATTGATCTTGAGTACCCTGAACTTCATGCATTTCTTGATCCTAGTTGTTTTCCAAATTTTACGTGGCTTATTCTTTCGCAATTTTATTCAATAATCAATTGCACCATGTTGGACATCTGGGTCTTATGTGGATCAAAATCATTCAATGTCCCCATAAGTATTATTTTGGTTATAGATAATATCATTTTATAACCGTAAACTAAACCCTGCTGTAACCCACAAGGATTGGCACTCAAGGTGGTATTTTTTAAGATAATATCATTTAGGTTATGTTAAGGTGCTTCGGTATATATTGGCACTCAAGGTGGTAATTTTTAACCCTGCTGTAACCCACAAGGATAATTTGACTTCAACTTAAAATGATCCAAACTATTTTGGCAACCTCAGCTGTTTGGATAAGTCGCATGAAAAAAGTGATATGTGCCTGAAAGGTCCTGAGTTGTTTAGGCAAATGATCCTGGTGGATCATTAACGGTACACAATTGATGTTGACAATCAGATCGAAACTCATGATTTGCTAGTTGCTACTATAATTTTATCACTTTTCCCATCAATCTGCAAGTACTTTTCTTTGGAATATTTGTAATAACACTTATACATGAATATGACTTTTTTTAAAATATTGAAATAAACCAAAACTAGTAGATCTAATTTTGTTAGTATACAATTGTTTTTTTTGACAATTCTCATTTTTTTAGGAGTTTTCTATCTAGTCTCAAGTAAACTCGAATCTTGAACCTCCTAGTTGGGGAGAGACATGCTATTAGTATTCATTTAAATCAAAATTAAGTTCTTATATACTGATATTACTTGCAATTCATTTTATCAAGCCTATAGCAAGTAAAAGTTTTTGAATGACACTTTAGGATGTACACACGCACACACCAAATGATGTGGAGAACAATTATAAAAGTACTAATTGGTCGATGTTATTATTACTATTATTATTGTTTGAAGAGTATATATATTAAGGTAAATTGAAATTCTTAAACCTAACCATAAGTCTGATTTGAGAATTCTTTATGAATTTAAATTCAACTATAATGGAGGCAGCGAAAAATGATGATAACTGTGTTGAAATTCAAGATTACCTGTTCCAACGTCGTTTGTAAGCAAACTCAAACTGAAACTGTTACTTTGAAGAAAACAGAGTAGCTACCTTGAACTAGTCTGAAATTAAGATAACCCACCCAAAATAGTGTTGCCTGAACAACCTTGGACTCATAGGAGTTACAAGGACTCAGTCGTATGGATCTCTAAAAGACAGGATAGGATTACAAAAAGCACAAAGTTCACAATATTAGTTTGGGGCTTAACTTTATTTGTTTAAAGTTTGAAAACGTAACTTGATTGGGGATCAACCATATTAGTTTTGATAAGTTGATGGTTTTAGTTCTGAAGAATATATTTTGTGTGCATTAGTGCAATAAGTGCAACCTTTCTTCATGAAAAAAAAAAAAAAATCAGTTTGAACTACTGTATAATTTGTTCCAGGACATGATTGATGAAGTTGCTTGTTCTAGTTCTCCACTGATCAAGGATGTCATGCTCAAAACTTCATTATGATATATTGCAGCGATCTCCTTTTTTTTTTTTTTTTTTTAATTTTTACTTCACATGTGTGTTTTCCTTATTTGTTCTTGTTCTGTTATAACTTATAAGACGCTTAATATTTTGTGCACAAAAAATTTTCTTTTTTAGCTTACGTATCATGACAACCTGAGTCTAGTTAATTTGCAGACGAACAGGTGTTACTCATAAATTCATTTTAAAAGGAAAAAATAAAAATAAAAATCTCGCATATCAAGCACTTGGTAATGGGGGCAGGCATTTTAACATCTTAGTTATGTGTTCAAATGACATGCCTTCTGAGATGCCTTTATGTTTCTTAAATTATTATTGTAGTGTTTGTATTTTTTAGCTGTGATGACAATGTCTTGAAACACTTTGATTCTCAGGAAATTGTGCCCTTAAGAAAGGTTTGTCGCAGGCCAGAAACTGACTACAGATTACAGCAACTTCATTCTGCAAATGACTTGGCCACTACCGATCAGAAGAAAGCTACAATTGATCCTACTAAAACGGTGCAGAAGCAACCAGTTCCAGAACTTCGTTTGGGAGGCCTTTCGTTATCACGTGCTAACATGTCTCTACCTGCCAAAACGCCGATGCCTGGGCCAAAAGAGGTAGAAAGTAGTGGCATCGTTAATGTTGGAAATCCCAGTATTCACACTAGCAGCATTGCCACTACTGATTCAAGTATTGCTGCTCCAAGTAGTGCTCCTGGTGGTTCTGCGGAGAATGTGCAGGGAGGAAAATGATTGGTTCATCTCCAACATTTTTTTTTTTTTATGTTTGATTTATCTTGACGATCTCCTCTATTCGAGAGGAGAAAATCAATTAAAATTAGAAAGATATGTTGATCACTTGCAAATACGGGAGTGGTAAAATTTTACCAGCCATGTGGACCGTACAAACTAAGATCGCGCCTTGTGATTTTTAGTTTCTTTATGTAATTCTATTTCGAATTTCATTTCTAGCTCAATAATATTATCATCGAGTGGAATGGGTGCTTCCTATTCAATGGTGACATGAAAAGTTGGGTTGTTTCTTAGAATGTAAGGACTTAAAGACAAAAGAGAACAAAATAAACAACGGAAAAATAAACTTGATCTATCCAACAAATGGTTATTTGGGAACTTATCAATGGAAATATGGTGACATGAAAATATGGTATATCTAAGAACTTATCTATAGAAATATGGCGATCTGTTTGAGATGATCTACTGAAATATGTATATTTGGATCTTTTCAACTCGATTAATAGGTCAGTCTTAATATGTCTTAAATTTATATAAGTCAGGATTCAAATGTACCATATGTCTTAAATTTATATAAGTTAGTATTCAAATGTACTAGATTTTCGTACGAGGAAAAAAATGTGGATCAATCAATTGGTGTTGGGCAAAGTAGTTGAGGGTCGGATTCACTTTTAAGTAAAATCAGAAATGGGTTCCTGCATATCTTGGGCTGGGGATTAGTTAAACGTTCAATATGTAAATATATGTGCAGCGAAATAACAGGAAGAAAAAAAAAAAGAGATAAATTTAGGAGTGAAACTCAAACGCGTTTTGCTTCAACTAACTCTAGAACAGAAAATTAAACACTCATCAGTCTGCGGATGGCAGCAGAGACACGTTCCACCTTTCTCCATTCCACTCTCTTGCTCTCTTTTTTCACTATTTTATTCATTCAAAATCCCTAATCACACACACTCCACCCTCTCATATTCCTCTTTCAATGCACTGAATCTCCCACATTCTTTTCTCCCTCGCACAAATAATGCAATTTGTGAATTCTCCTTGCTTTAAAGCTGCTGCTCTCAACCGTGCTCGTCGATTGTTGTTCAAATTTGGCTCTGTTAGGTTCCTTGTCACCACTTGCCGCGCGGTGGTGCTGCCCCGCTTCGGTGGGCCTGAGGTGCTGGAGCTATGGCCTGATGTTGAGGTCCCCCAGCTTAAGCCTAATGAGGTTCTCGTTCGAGCACGAGCTGTCTCTATCAATCCCCTTGATACTCGAGTGAGTTGCTTCGTTATAACTATTGGGTTTTTTTCCCGTCTTTTGTTTGTTTGAAGAAATGTAGTTGCTGAATTGATCTAGGAATATAGGAAAATGATTATAAACATGAAGTATATCATTGAAGAATTGATGTCGGTTGAGAGATCATGATTCAAGACATGTTCATGCGGGTGGATTTGGAATGTTAAATAATTGAGTTGTAGGTGAAGTTTCAGATTACAGATTCCGATTTTCTGTGGAATAATGTAAAATTGGCATGACTAGTCTTTATGCATGCTTTTCTGAGGGAACTAAAAGGGAGAAAAATATGCACGGATTGATTCATTTGTTTTCTGGGAAATGAAAAGTGTTTCAAACTCTTTCGAATTGAAATTCTAATGCCTTTTATTTTAAGCAATCTAGGTTTGGTAGACGATATAACACTGTTATGGTATGAGATTCTGTGTTTTATACGAGTAAAATGCTATTTCGTGTTCCATGCTGTTAGATTTTGCAAATTTCCTATCATCTACATTGTATAGAGGTCACAAGACATCCAATTCTTGGTCCATGACTGACTCAAATTTGTTCCTGGTTTCTAACAGCAAGCCCACTTTGAAAATATATAGGGATCGAGGGCCTTTTCTAATTTTAAGCTTCCATTGAATTCTTTTTGTATTGGTAGAAGCATGGGCAATAGGGATTAATTGTGCCAAATCTTTGGATAGCATTGGTGAACTTTACTGTATTATCCTTATCAATAAAACAAACAAATTAAAAAAAATCCTTAGTATGATTGCCATTTATAATTATCATCAACTATTGAATATTTTACACAACTTTAATCCTTTCAGATGCGATCAGGTTATGGTCGATCCATATTTGAGCCACTACTACCTCTTATTTTGGGTCGTGATGTAAGTGGTGAAGTTGCAGCTACTGGAACTTCAGTTCATTCTCTCATTGTTGGGCAAGAAGTTTTTGGTGCATTGCATCCAACTGCTGTGAGGGGCACATATACTGACTATGCAGTTCTATCAGAAGATGAGCTTACTGCAAAACCTGCATCAATTACACATGTGGTGCGTACTCTCTGTTGATCTTATGTGCATATAATTAATTTGTAACTCATGAAGCATTCTTTAATCTTGTATTTCTTTTAGTTGTCTATCCTCTGTGGTACGTTTCACTGGAAAATATGATGCTGCAATTATTAAATGGACAATTTTGCAGCAGAGAGCATTTTCTTCTTTCCCTTTAAATATCATGCTACCCAATCGGCTTGATGGTTGACTTGTTCTCTTCTTAACCAAATATCATCATGCATAGGTTGTGTACACTTGCATTCTCACATCAAAATAATATTTTCAAATGTGGTGGTCAATAGTGAGAATTTAAGCCAGCCTACTTTTTTTGCTGTTATGTAACCAATTGACCTAAAAGTTTAAGCTGATAGGTAAGGCCCAATAATAGCTTTTATTAGTATCTCTGACACTCCCCCGCACGCAAATGCCCCTTGGGCTTGAAGCATGTACAACACAGGCCCATCCTGCCATGTGTTGAATTTTAATCAACAAATGGAGCCGCCAGGATTCGAATTCTCGACCTCTAGGTCTAAGTGGCTCTGATACCATGTCATGGAACTGATTGACCTAAAAGCTTAAGCTGATAGGTAAGGCCCAATAATAGCTTTTATTATTATCTCTAACATTTGCTTTTCATAGTACTGGCTATTACACCATCACATCCTTTTAGCTAGTCCTGCCAAATGTTTATTTCTCATATTTTTAACCAATTTCATTGTTATAAAATTGCTTTTCTCTGAATTTCTTATCTATTTCTCCTGTAGGAAGCAAGTGCCATTCCTTTTGCTGCACTAACTGCATGGCGGGCTCTGAAAAGCACGGCTAGGATAACGGAGGGGTATGGTATATTGCCATTTTATTGCTTAATACTTTTCATTTCTACAAATTCTGTTGTAATTATTGTTATTTTAGACTAGACTATGTTGGGTTTTGTTTGGGATATTTATTCCTTCTCTCTAGAAGTGAAGACGACTGACAATTACATCTTTTTATTCTTTTAGTGAATAGCCAAACCAAAAAGATTATGTTTGATGGACCTATTAAAGGATTTATGGAACAGAATAATCTGATATTCGTCTTTTGAACAGTCTATAATTTGTATGTTAGATCTTCTGCTTATTTCAGTTATACATTACAATGGTCATGTGATACTGCTTTGTTGAGTGTTGGGAAATCATATACAATTTGGGAACCTAGAATTAGAAAGCTTGTTTAGGTTTTAGGCCTGGCTAGAGAAATTTCATCCATTGTTTTCTTTTCAATTATCATAAGATGAAAAGACCATTTGTCTTAACAATCTCAAAATCTCTAAAAATGTATATATTTCAAGTTTAGAATTTTAGAACATGTCTTTAAAATAACAAAAAATAATGATAATAATAATAAAAAAAAAAAAACTTCACGTGATGCCATACCCTTCTAACCTGAGAAGCGCTTCCATTGTGGCCATTCTCTACCTTTGTTGATTATCTGATATTTTTAGTCAAATTGAAAAATCTCAAATTTGATATCACCACCTACAAAAATTACTTGTTAGCAAATCATTTGTTATTTTCCAAAATTAAAATTCAAACTTGAAGTGCTATTACTATTATGATAACCATGTAGGCAAAATTTTCTTGTATCACACTATCCAGGCAAGTATCCTTGCATCCTCAACTTCTTTTCCAAAACTTCCTTCAGTTCTAGAATTTATTCTGTATAACAGAATTTAGTTCAGTGCAGAGTTCCAGTATCTTGATGGAGACAGTCTATTGCTATTTTTGTGATATGAAGTCAGCCACATTTTTCTGACTTGCGTTTCAAAGGGGGTTAATGTTATGATCAATTATTCTAGTATAGTTGTTGTTAGAGTTAGTGGAGTAAAACTACGAATTGGTTGTAATCCTACTTGTATATAAACTATGTACTATCAATGAATAAGATGGAATTCTATTTCCCACCATTTCTAACATGGTATCGGAGCCTTTGTGCTCCTGGGATTATGAGTTGAGATTTCTGCTGTAGAAAGCAGTGTTATTTCTGCCATGGAAGAGCAGAGTGTTCTGGGTTCCTTTTTTTGTTTAATTTCCGCTCTGCCCTGGAGAGCAGACGTTTTGGGACCTAGGGTTCCGGTCACTTTCTTATCGCACCTCCTACCCCAGAAGGAATTTGTTGTCCCAACCCTGAAATCCAGTGACCAGAATCGAAGCGCATGAATCTCACGTGCCGCAACTCTCTCAGACGCGTTTCCCACTTGCCGGCATGTGGCTGTCCCGCCGGTGACCAGACTTCTCCTCCGGGGTCGGTTTCTCATTTTCGGCTATCCTGTCTTGTTACTTTTATAGTCTGACAAGTCTTCAGTTCCTCCTTTCGCTTGCAGCGTGTTTCCTGCGTTGAAACATTTCTGAAATATCATTTGCTGCCCCTATGTGCAGTGTTATCTGCGATATTTGCTTACTGCCCATGTGTGCAGTTCTGTCTTGCTTACTGCCCTAGTGTGCAGTTGGTAAGATTCTATTTACTGCCCCGTATGCAGTGTTATTTGGGACATTTTGGTTCCCGTTAGTTTCAAGTCTGCCTTGTGTGAGCAGCGGTTTCTTCTTCCGGTCATGGTCTGCCAAGAAGTGCAGCCATGTGGGTCCTCGTGCTTTGGACCAGGTTTCTGCCATAGAGCAATGGTTTCTTTCTTCCATAGATTAGTGGTTTCTCCGTTTCTTCCTCCGGTCGTTTTCTGTCATAGAGCAGTGGTTTCTTTGTGCTGTAGAGCAGTGGTTTCTTGGATCTGTCTTCTTCGTTTCTCAAGCCTCACCTCATAGGTTCACCATTCTTCATTCTTGATTTTTTCTTCAATGCTACTAGTTCTCTTCGATGTATTTTAGTTTCTGTTGATTGTATTTGGATTTATTGTATTATGTTTGTATCAAGCTGGACATGATTAAATCTATGCTCCAGCTTTGAGGGGGAGTGTAGAGTTAGTGGAGTAAAACTAGGAATTGGTAGTAATCCTACTTGTATATAAATTTATGTATTATCAATGAATAAGATGGAATTCTATTTCCCACCATTTCTAACAGTTGTGATACTCATTTTTTTTTGGTTGCAAATCCATCAAAATGTTTGTGGTGTTTCCCACTATAAATTTGGGATAATACAGTCAACAAACTGGTTATCAACCTTTAGAGCACTACTCTAAGTTCTTAGAAAAAGAGTCTTACGAAACCACTTCTACAAGTTTTATATCCATGAGTCAACAAGATTCTAGGGGCCAATGTTGGATCTTCCTCTCTCAAATTCAAGGCCAAATTGCCCTAAAATATTTTCCTTTTTGTAGTTATTTTTGTTATACACACACACAAACACAAACACAATTGTAGCTTATAATTTGCAAATTTAACTGGATAAAGGGCCAGCCTTCGATGACGGATTTAGTGGTGAATCCAGCACAAAATTTCTCAAACCATGCATGCTTGTTGTCTTATGTAAAGAACTTGTGATGTCTTGTGGTGGATTTCTGTAGTACACTGGATTTAGTGGTGAATACTAACACATCTTGGTGCTGGTTGCTAATTAGGGATTTAATATGTAGTTCATGTTTGTGTTTCAGTGCTCTGTAATTGAATTCTCAACCAGACTTCTTTTTTTTTTTTTTTTTTTTTATAAATATTTTTATCTTTTTTTCTGTCAAATGGAGTTAGGTACAGTGTTAGGAGTCAATTAGTTGAGACATGGGCTTTCTTGCAAACTCTGCCATTTCAATGTCAAGGCAGCTATGGAACTGTTTGGGTTTCAAGGGAGAAATATAATAAATGAGAAGTTCTAGTAATCTAGTTTGCTATGTTGGTCTTTCTACTGATGATTCTAGGGAAGATGTGAATGAGATGGCTATTGATTACCAGAATTTTGAGTTTGAGAACTTCTACATTTTGGAGAAGGGATTTTTAACTGTAATTTTGTTGGTTTATTTTATTTAAGTTCTGGTTTTCTTTTTTTAAATTACCATATTTCACTTATCTATGTCTTGAATGAGCTATGAATTTCCACGTACCTAAAAGTACTAGTGCTTCCAAAATGACTTGCTGTTACTTTGTAGTTATTATTATTTCTTGTGAACTTGTATTTGGGGGAAGATAATGGGAAGAACAAGTGATACTTTATCAAGATTTTTTCATTGAGATCACAAGGTTCTCTTAATGAACCCTAGAATTTATCTTAGCTCAACATAGGTGGAAAAGGGAACATGATATAGTGGTGAATACTTACACATCTTGGTGCTGGTCGTGTGTAGTTCAGGTTTGTGTTTCAATACTCTGGTTGAAATCTCAAACGTACTTTTTTTTTGGTAATTCTCTCTTTTGCTGGCAAATGGAGTTGGGGCTGAGTTAGGAGTTAGTTGAGACAATTGGGCTCTATTGCATGGTTTGCCGTTTAAAAGGCAAGAAAGCTATGGAACTGTGTGGATTTGTGCGGATGAAATATAACGAATGAGTTCTATTTTGATTTGTTGGTCTTTCTACGTTGATGATTCGTAAGAAGATGTTAATGATATGGCTGTTGTTTACAACAATTTTGAGCTTCAGAACATCTGCATTTTCAAGAAGGGTTTTTTATTGTAATTTTGTTGGTTTATTGTTTTATTTAGTTCTAATTTATTTTATTTTCTTTCTTAAATTGCTATATTTGATTTGTTTATATTTTGAATTAGCTATGTATTTCCATGTGCCTAAAAACATAATCTGAACTTGTATTTGAGATCAGAGAGGAATGGCTACTGGGAAGCACAAGTGGTACTTTTTATTTTTCATTGAGATCACATAATTCTCTTATTGAACCCTAGAATTTATCTTAGCTCAACATAGGCGGAAAAAGCAAAAGAATTTCTAAACATAATGCAAAATGGATGTCTGATTTGCCTATGACTCATTCTGTGACTAGGGGCCATGACTTTTTTCTTCTTTCAGTTTTCCTGTTTATTTTCGGGGAGAGTTTGTGCCTGAGATATACTAGTGGTCTTTTAATTTAGACTTCATGTGGTGGATAAAGAATAAATATTATAAATGTTACAAGTTGAAGCCCAATTTTTAGTTTAAGAAAATGAACAGCAACACGTGGTCAAATACCTTCAGATGGTATTAGGAGAAACAGTAAATACTGAATCCACATTCTTGTCAGGGACAAATTTGGAGACGATTGCAAGACTCCATTTCATTGTCTCATCCTAGGTCATGAGGATTTGAAAATTTGTGATCATGTGTTGCCTAGCTCAAAGCAATAATACAAATGCTAACTAAAGAATGGAGTTGTCTTCTCAAGTATAGACTGGCAGTGGATAGAGGGTTTTTAAAATTGGTGATTTGAAAATTTGTGATCATGTGTTGCCTAGCTCAAAGCAATAATACAAATGCTAACTAAAGAATGGAGTTGTCTTCTCAAGTATAGACTGGCAGTGGATAGAGGGTTTTTAAAATTGGTGATCTGCTTCACCAATATTCTTTTAGTGTGCCTTTTTCTTATTCCATTGTTTTTTTCAAGCTATCTGGCTTATATAATACGAATATGAGGGGATATTCTTCTAGATTTCAGTTTGTTAAAAAGTGGAGTTATTGTGTGTTCTGTCAGCTATATGCTATTATGATATGCTTTCTGCCTTATGCTCACTTGATGAATTTTTTCCAAGAGGACGTATCATATTATATGAACTGGTCTCAGTGATCTGCATTGGTCTTTTCAAGATTTTATTTTTTGGCCACTGGATTAGAGCAAATCATTATACTTTGATGTTTGTTTTCAAAAAATCATCCTCTGCGTCATAATATTACCGTATGCTTTTTGTAGATTGTCATCCGTTATTCCGTTACATCTTCATCTTCAATTTAATTGATACAGGCAAAGACTGTTAGTGGTGGGTGGTGGTGGAGCTGTAGGCTTTTCTGCCATTCAGCTTGCAGTAGCTGCAGGGTGTCATGTTACAACTACTTGTGGAGGCGAAAGCAGAGATCGTTTACTGAAAGCTGGTGCTGAGCAGGCTGTTGACTACACTTCCGAGGTGATGATAACCATTGGTTCATCTGCTTCTTGCACTGCTGTTTGTTCAGTTTTCTTTATTTAAGCCAGCAAACACGTAGTTTCTTGCTCCTCTTCAGAATTTTCAAGTTGGTGGTATGTGAAAGTTTATTGAAGTCTAGCTTGTTTGTAATGCAGGATGTGGAGATAGCTATTAAGGGGAAGTTTGATGCTGTTTTGGACACTATTGGTGTTCCAGAAACAGAAAGAATCGGTGTAAACTTTTTGAAGAGAGGTGGACACTATATGACTCTTCAGGCAAGACATCGTCTCGCAGTCCTTTCTTTCATTGAGGAAGAGAGACGTTTGATTTTTGTCACATCCTCTAGTTAGAAGCTGGTTTCACAAATGCTGCTAAACAGTGTGTTTTGAAAAAATTTACTTCTCATTTACAGGGTGAGGCAGCATCCTTGGCTGATAAGTATGGACTACCGCTTGGGCTTCCTATTGCTACGGCGCTTTTGCTGAAGAAACAGATTCAATATCGATCTTCTCTTGGAATAGGTATTTGAAATTTCTGGATTACATCATCCTTTAAGCAGAAAAATGATAAAAAGACTCTTTTTCTAACTTTTCTTCCTGTTTGATGTATTTTTCATCTTTTAGCCTCAATAAGTAGCACATCTTACATATTTTTTATGTTTGTAAATAAGCACAATAGACCTACATGACAACAAGTTATTGGCATTGTAAGGAAGTGGTATCAGAGAAATCTACATTCAAATTCTGTGCTGTAATATCATCCAATTGGATTTCTAATGGTGCAAACAATCAAATGATGTGGGATTTAGGAACATGTACCTGAGTATGCTGTGTTCATTCCTCAATTAGATGATATCAATTTTTTACCATTTCATTCTTGCCGTAGGAGGATTTCTTTGATACACATTTGAGAAGAAAAAATCAAAATATTCATTTAGATGCATGCTTTTAGAACCCTTACAACCAGTCTTTATTTCTAATGCTATTGATCATTTAATACATCCCATGGTTGAACATCCTGTTACTCCTCCATCACTTGTTTCCCTCTAAAATAAATATAGGTACATTGGACACACATATAACAGGCCATGCATGCTCCTGTGTGACGTGACTTTCAGCTGAAGTCTGTCTTTAGATGCTTCCATGCTGTGTGAGATAGAGACTACTGCCCCTGAAGCATTAAAATACCTAATTGTTATTGTTGTTGCAGAATATTCGTGGACATACATGAGAGCTGATTCAGATGGGTTGGATGAGATCCGCCGGTTGTCTGAAGCTGGAAAGCTAAAGATACCAATCGACAAAACATTTCCCATCACACAGGTGAGAGAGGCTCATCAGGCAAAAGACAAAAGGTTAATTCCAGGTAAAGTGGTGCTGGAACTTGATTAAAGTAAACTCAACCTGCTCATATTTATGTTGTCAAGTCTCTAGCTTTCATAGTTATACTGTCTGTAAATGTTAATCGTCTTGATAAATTTGGAGAGTTGATCTTACATGAAAAATAAGTGGTTTAGGATTTTTGTATAGAAGATGGAACTTTTTTGGGAGGGAACTACAAATATCAGAGTGGTGACCTGTAAATGTTTGAGGATGTTCTTTTTCTCAAATTTTTGTAGTTTTTACTTTGAAATAATTGCAGAATACTTTTGTTTTTAATCCCTTTTGAAAGACAGACCAATTCATGAAAAAGGTGTATTTTGTGAAAATTACTGTAATTGCTTTATCCATTTTTCACCAACACAGCTGCTATTGCTGCTATTGTCCAGCATTAACAACCATTCTTCTCCTTTTGACAACATTACCAATATTGCTGCGGTACCTGTTACTCTTTTTTTGAAGTGATTTGTTTCAACTTCTCCATATATATTGTCACACGTACACAACTCTTTGGCAAGTTTTGAGGCAGCCCATGACAATATATATATATATATATATATATGGTGCCGATCCAGTTTTGTTTCATACTTATTTAATTTCTTTTACTTTTTTGAATGACCGTGTCTCCTAGTTTTCTGTCTATGCTAATTACATCTTAAATTGGCCGTTCATTTTCTCACTATTTTTTTTTTTTTTTAAACATCAAGTTATTGAATTCATGTAGTATATCTTTAAAATTTAAAAGTTGACAGGCGGGCTTGATTCGAGCCTAATTGGATAGTATTGTCTAAGCCAACCCAAATTAGCCCACCTAATTACAGCTTTTATTTTTTTATACAAAATAAAAAAAAATAAAGAATAAAAATTTTAAATAAACATAAATTAAATATGAAAATAATTTTATACATAATTCAACATTCAAATATCAATAAAAATAATTAATCAGATTTTCTATAATTAGATAAAAAAAATACCTAAAAAGATAATTAATCAAATTTTGGTACTAATATTGTACATAATCTGGAAATACTATATATATATTCCTTTCTTATATTGATTTTAAAGTTTTCTTAACTATTCAGCTTTTCTTTTCTTTTTTCGCGAATATATCACTTTTGTATCAATTTTACGTCAATATCATATTGGTTTTATACATCGATTATAAAATCAGTATATAATTATACTATAAAACCAGTATGAAATCGGTAGAAAAGGGATATATGTGCAAAAAAAAAAAAAAAAAGAGTGGTATATATGTAGTATTTACAGATTATGTTTAATATTAATGCAAAAATCGAAGATGAAATATATATATATATATATATATATATATATATATATATATATATATATATATATATATATATAAACGATTTATCAGTCCCTGTGTTTCTATATATTACACCAGTCAATCCACAACATAATAACATAATCCCAAGATTTTTTCATTGTCAACTATTTAGTTTTTTTTATTATTCTTAAAATCAATGGTTAATTTATATTAAACATGTCAAAATTGCCCAATATCCTAATTCATAATTGTAAAACATATCATTATTTCTATTTTATTTTTTCTCACAGAGTTCCAATATTGCTAATATTCATTAATTTATTAAATTTAACATAATTATATAAATTAATCTATTGGTGTATAATTTATTTTATTAAAATAAACAAATAAATATTTTTAAAAATATAAAATAGGAGTAAAACTATATAAAATTGGAAATACGAATATTTCATCTTAACCTTATGAATAGTATTAACAAAAAAAAATATCATTTAAAAAAAAATAAAGATTATATTTACATTTATTGTTACTTTAAAGTTATTATATTAAACTAATAAAGAAAATTGTAAAAAAATTAAGAGAATAAGTAATAGAGAAATTTTTATTTTTGTAACTTATATATAGAAATATTGGTACGAGTATATAATAACAAAAAATTTAGTACAAGTATTCTGATTAAATTTGAAAATTAGAAGATATATTTTGTTTACTTATAATCAATCGTAGTTTTCTACTTTCATATGCAAAAATAGATGGAATGAATAAAGAGTTAATTAAGACAAAACTTAAAGATCTTAAACTACATGAACGAATTAATTAGTGTAATATGTAAAAACATAAAGACTAATGAATTGTTTGGACTAATTGTTCAAAGATTTTAAGATTTTTTTGTTATTTTTTATTTCTCTACGAAATGAGATAATATATAAGAACAAAAAAAACTTTATAAGATCGAAAGACAAGGAATTGAATGGATATAGAGATAAATTAAAAAAAAAATTACATAAAAGGAGAGCGAATAGTATAGATAATGGAAAGACAAATTTTTGGAGAAATATAGAAATACACGTTGACCTATTTACCAAGTTTTGCCATAAATATAATTTATCAAAAGTATTTACTGTAAAACACCCAATATCATAAATTGTGAAAATATAAATGTTATATCATGTAAAAACGAATTACTTTCTTTTATTTAGTTTTCAAAAGTGAGATATAAGGGTAATTATCTCAAAAAAAAGTTGCATGATTTAGCTCAATATTTTGAGGTTGGACAAGGGCGGTCTAACAAAATGCTCGCCCAACTACTTGGTCTTCTTTCAAATATATATTATATATATTAGGAGGATTTTTTTTTTTTTTTTCTTTTCAAAACAGTTTTTAGCTTTTTATTTTGAAAAACAAAAAATCTAATGTTTGGTTAAATTTATTCATCAGCAGCTTTTACTTGTCTTTAAAAACTCATTTTTAGAGTTTTTCACGAAAAGTTTTTTGTAATTATTTGACTTTTACACATTTAACCTTTTCCAAATAATAATTATACTTTTATATAAATATGTAGATTTTTTTTATGAAATTTTTTCATGTCTATAAATATAAAAAAATTAAGCGAGATCAGTTCTTTAAGTGTTTTTATTTAGTTTAGTATCACATTTTTTTAATTTATATATAAAAAAAACTAAAATCATATTATTTTGATACATTTTACGTAGATGAAATTAGAATTTAAATTATTTTCGTATACTTATAAAGTCTTTATTTAATGAAAAATATAATTTTAAAATGTATATAATAAGTTAAATCATCTAAATTATTTATACTAATATTTGTGTAATATTTTTATTTTTGTTAATTAGTGTTTGATATAAAATATATGTCTATATTAACAATTGCTCATCATAGTTTTACCAAATACTATTAATCAATTAGTTACATTTAACAGATTACTGTGACAACAAACAATTAACAGCAATAGCTAACAGCTGCACCAAACAAATCTATAGTGGAGTTGAATTTTATTAATATATCCTTGCATCAATAAAGTTAAATAATAATGAATGGAATTTTTAATTACTCTGAATTGAGGAATTAATTTCAATTGTTTAAGGTAGGGGTGAGCACTATTCGGAAAAACCGAATACCAATACCGAACCAAACCGACAAAAAAATTTGGTTCGGTTACCGAATGTTTTTTTGTTTGGTTTGGTAACAATTTTATAAATATTTTGGTATTCGGTTTGGTTCGGTTTTTCCTTAAAAAAATTCGGTTTAACCGAAACCGAACCGAATTATTATTATTATTATTATTATTATTATTATTATTATTATTATTATTATTATTATTATATGTGTGTGTTGGCAGGCTTTGTATGAGTCCATTATTCCAAGGCGCAACTCTTCTCATCCCTATTTTCGGTTAAAGTTACAAATTTTGGTAATAACCGAACCGAAAAATTTCGGTTCGGTTATTATTCTTGTTTGGTTTGGTTCATTTTTTATAATTACATATAATTTGGTTCGGTTAACCGATAATTCGGTTCGGTTCGGTTACCGAACCAACCGATGCTCAGGGCTAGTTTAAGGTAGATTTTAAAAAAAAATATCATAAAGAAAACATTATAGCATGGAGAGGAACAGTCATTTATTGTCACGAACCTATCCGGCCGTGATTGGCACATAAATTTAGGAAGCCTAATTCTATGCGAGCCTAAACAATACTCTCAAACAAAATAAAAATTCAGAAATATTATTCCTAAATTCAAAAATAAAATTTGAAAAGAAATATCCTTAAAGTAGACAGTAGAATCTAATAAATTCAATACAATGAGAAGTTTGAAAATTTCAAATAAATGCCAAATAAATAAGGTCTAAGCCAAAGATAATTCATAACTAGCTAAACAAAAGAAAAGCGACCAAGTTCTCCCAAGGAAACATTCCAGATTGAATTAGCTACAAAACTAATCATGTAAAAGAAAATAATAATAGTGGTATGAGATTTCAACTCAAAGAGATGACTCTCAGTGAGCAAAAATAACCATGAAAATCTAGTGAGTAGCAACTATAGCACACAATAGATAGGGAATAGACATATAAGCTGATAATTTTACAAACATTATATATATCCATAAATTTCATAAAATCAAAGCTGTATCAAATATAAATAATTCAATGAACAAAATCTAAGCTAACCAAATAGTTTATCAAATGGATAAATCAAATACATTTTAAAATATATGATACAGTGCATCAAAGTGGTGATATTGCACACCACCAGGGCCAGAATTAGTACGCGTGCTACGAATAACAGATATAAAAAACAGATGGTAGTACTACCAGATACATAATGTCTTCACTGGTCTTATGCATGTTTCTAATGTGAACGGACTCGAACATAGAACTCATACACAAACCCGAAAACTGACACAGACACTGAATTCGAACCTAATATGAAGGTTGGTGAGACATAATAACAGATACAAATATATATACAGAGTACATGTACCAGTTTGCAAACACTTTAGTTCCAATCAATTCATCAAAGAGAAACAATTCAGAAATCAAAACAGATATCTATGTAACTCCAATTATAATTGAAATCTTTCATATCAAAACATGCCGAATATAAACAAGTATAAGAACCTGTTCCCAAAAGCTTACAACTCTACTACAAGAAAGTTTTAGCAATTAATAAACTTTCTGAATCAAGTAAAACTTTTATAAAATTTGAAACAAAATACAAGTTGAACAAATCAAATTTATCAAAAGAATTTTATGTGAAAGCATTTAATCAAATAAACCAATTTTGTGAAAACCAAGATCAATATTTATATACATAAAAATCAAATGGGAGTGAACACGATACTTCAGATATTTCATACAATTCAAAAACGTTGACATGCACCATAATTACCACCAACCTAGAAACCAAATGGAACGATGTTTCTAGGGGCTCAACAACTTGCTTATCAATCAACAGGAGAAATTTCAGAACTTCCTCTAAATTAAATTGAATAAAGCAAATGAATTAAACTGAGATCCTAATTGATATGATGCCAATATAGGGTGATCAAATTTCTAGAGGGAACATTATTATACCAATAGACATAAAATATATGCTTTCAGTAAGCTTTGAAATTCTTATAGTAAGTAATACCCGAAAATCTTTTGTTATCCACATAATATAATACACAAAAATTAAACAAAACAATGTTGGAAAGTACTTAGTAATAACATATTGTAGAAGTAGAAAATTAAAATCTCAAACAGTAGCAAGATTAATGAAAACAATGATTCGTAATTTAACAACTCAATTAAAGAAAATAAGCTTAGTAAAGAATAAAGAAGAGATGAAAGGAATATGAGTTGCTGTTGGTACGAAAAGGAATATATACATATTATTGATGTTGATATGAAAAAGGATCAAAGCTTTAGACCAATGAAATCAAATTAATTATGCAAAAGGATAAATACATATTGAACGAAAATTAGAATGAGTGACTAATTGGTGAAATTCTATGGCATATATAATTCATGGGTGGAATATATACTTGTGTAGATGGATTCATGATCTAAACTTAAAAAAATTTAAAGATATCAATTCTCTGTTCTGCTGATTGCATTGACGATCATTCAATTAAGATTTAATTGGGGGTTTTACGATTTTGATACGAAGAAAGATGGTGTTGACGAGAGAACAATTAAGTTTTATTAGTTGAGATTATTGATGAGTAAGGGGGATTGAATATTTAATTCTGAATAAGAAGAATAGATATAAATGGGTTCACACTCCTTTAACACCACCATACAGAATATGTAAAAGATTATGCAGTTAAATGGTTCACATTCCCATACATATACACGCACTTGAGATCAGTATTGCAGCATTTTACCAAATAAAAGTATTTTGATGGATCAAAATCATAGATTAGATGAGTAGTTGGTCAGGTTTAATCCCACTGCTCCACACAAGTACTATAGAAGTAGCTAGTAGGATGCAAATTTGAATGTACTACATTGTCCAACCGGAAAAGAAAAGTCGCACCAAATCCCAAATCCTCTCTTGTTCTCGTACCCAGGATACTCCCATATACAAAAACTCTCTTCCCCAATAAACTTACACAGTCCAACTTCCTCTGCCAGTCCTTTTATATCCCACTTGCTAAATGGATGAGCAGTCTTGTGCGTCACGTGCACCTCTCCTTTTCTGGACAACATCTCACGTGCATTCCTCATGAAACCCTTCACCAATTCTTGATGATGTCTGTGAATATGAAAACACAAATAAATAAATAAATAATACCTTTATCAGAAGAAAATAGTTAAATAGAAGCAGTAATAAATTAGTGTAATTACCTAATTTGAAGCGGGTCATGTTCCTTCCATAGAAGAGGGGCATGAGGGAAGTTATAAACGATTCTGTCAAAAGTTGAATGGAGAAGAAGAGGGTGTTTGGTCATAGTGTTAACATCTACTTGATGTATAATGGTGCATTCCATTTCTTTTAGTTCTTGCAAGTGCTTTTCAGCTTTTGAATACTTTGCCTTCACTTTAACTATATAAATTATTGAAAAATAATAATAAAAATATAGTTTTAATTTAAGTGAAAAATCAGAATAGGTAGGCAAATACTAAGGAGTATATTACCTTCAGAATCAAGAGAAGTAGCTACAATGTTTGAAGCGGAACCAAAAGCTTTGGCCAAGCAAGCAGCAAATGAAAAGTCACCTTCCCCAACTAGAAGTATTTTGTGGAAACTACTGTAATGCTTTATCCATTTTTCACCGACACCACTACTACTGCTGTTATCTCCCATATCTGACATTGATCAAAAGGTTGCCAAAGGATTCTTTATTATACTACTCCCCTCTATGATTGTTTCAACTTCTCCATGATTTCGTTTTAGCTTAATTAGAATATATATTAATTACCTTTTGCTTCATGTGTCAATTAATTAATTTTGTTTCAATTCAACATTCAAAAGAATGTTCCGTACGTGGTTTTCTGTCTCACTGTATTTATTGTTGGCTGTTCATTTTTCCCTCTTTATTTTTTTAATAATTTATATATATTATTCAATTGATAATCTCATTTGAAAATATATTAGTAGATGTAGTGAAGTTGAGCTTTCTATTCATTATGCTTCTTTCTTTTTTTTTTTTCTGTGCGCTTCGGGAGCATACTGGTGGAGCTAGCAAACATTATATATATGAAAAAAAGTAAACGTTAAGTAAATTTTAAGCTTAATTCCCAAATTGTCTACAATTTCTTCAGGCACGAGTAAGCTAAAAAGCAAATATGGGCTCCAACAAAGATCAAATAAATCAAAAAACATGATTGCGAAATCGCAAATCAAAAAATCCAAGTGCTTGTTGATGCATAATTATAGACCTTGCAAGAACGCATTAGATACATGTAACTAAGTAATTGCCCGTGGACAGAAATAACCAAAGATGACAACATATGAACGGTGGTCGGCTTAACCACAGAATTGTAATGTTAGGAAATTCAATGACAAGGTGTTGATAAAACCCTTTAGTAACTAACTGAGCCTTGTAAGGTAGGAGATAGCAAAAAAAAACCTAAAAAAGGGAACCGAATTTGAAAAACTGATAAAACTGAACCAAACCGGTTCTTGATCTTTATATGAGATAATTTCGATTTTAGGTTCGGTTTTTAGTTTTTTACTGAAAAAAGGGAACACGGAACCTAATAAAAATGAAAATTGTTGATAACTTCCCAAAATTCTGTAATCTCGAACTTTTTAGTGGTATTCTTTTATACTTTATATTACATTGAATGATCATTGATATCATTTGAGACTTTTTTTATTAGTGTATTTTAGGGATGATAATGGGTACAGGTTTTATAGGTACCCGGTGCTACCTGACCCGATTGGGACGACCCAAATCTAATATAAAAAGGTTTGAGACGGGAATGGGATTATCCCTCCGAGTACCCATGAAATCCGAACCCGCTTATATGTAGCAATCAAGTAATAATATGTTAATAAAATTATATATAAGTATAATATTATAAACAAATATTTCAGTTATATCATATCAATTATATTTATATTAATTAGATATAAGTACAGTTCATCAATTATATTTATTTATACAATTATATTGGGTATTATCCTTTCTCGTAATCTATAACTTGACCCAATACTCACCTAACCCTAAAACTAAATCTATACCTTAAATCTCATTTTTTCCTTCATCTCAATGGTAATTTACAGATTTATCGATTGTCAATTTGTGGATTTTTTTTTAATTTTATTATTGTTTATTTATTTAATAGTTACTCGGTGGGTAAGGGTAATTACCCCCTACCTGACATGGGACATGAATGAAATTGATTTATTTAATACCCGTAGGTAATGGGATGGGATGGGTAGTTCCATTACCTGCGGGTACCCTACCCGTTGTCATCCCTAGTATACTTAAATTGATTATTTATGTTCTTTAAAAGTTTAAATTGTTATTTAGTGGTCAAATTCTTTTATCTTATTTTATTTAACTATTATAGTTAATCTTGATATGTTAATTAAAAGATTTTGAACAAAATAACATTATGTCATTTTTTATTTTATTAGACTAGTGAAAGTAATAATAAAATAATTGAGGTAGACATCTTTTGTTTTGTTTTGCCCAATTAGTTTAATTTTTCCTAATTAGGCAACAAATAAAATTTTCATTTCAGTCAAAAACAAAAAGCAGTAGATAAGACTAATTATGGAAAACAAAACCCACATTTAATATAAAGTTGAAGTGGAACTCGTTGTTGGTATATATGCTCTTATCAGATTTCGGTTTTTTTTAAAACCGAATCGAACCAAAATATTTCGGTTTGATTTGAACCGAACCAAATTCTATTAGGTTCGGTTAATTTCACTATTAGGTTCTAAATTCGGTTCGATTTGACTTTTGGACCGAACCAACCTTTGCTCCTATGGTACCATTAGACTTTTGTTTCACAAGAAACACCTGCATTTAGAACCAATTATATTCTAACATGGAGAAGGCCAGACAAGTTCCAAGTACCATTAGAGGGAAGGGCATAACTCTTCGCCAAATGTCGTTCGTCATTGGCTATTTAAGTGCATGCGGAAAACTTGTACATTCCAAGATAGTAGAATGGAAGTCTATGCAACAAGGCCAATATTGTTTGCCAATTTATGATTTAAATTTCATTTATAATGCAACTCATTTATAGCATACTATAAAAATTAGTCTCCTAATTAGACAGAAGTTCGTATTGTTTACTCAGACATCATGTTCTCCTATTCAGCATTCTAGCCTATTTAGGTATCAATGAACAAAGGACAAACATTTTGTAAAGAATATATCGACAATCAAACATTTCGTTCAACTTAGTGGTAAGACATTCTAAAGAGTTCAGTTGATGGTAGAACGAATCAATATCTACGAAATATATGATCCCCGCATCACTAGGCAACAAATATATTTTCCATGTTTTTCTTTTCAAAATAAAAAATAAGAAAGAAAACATGAATAAGGGAATTGAGTAAAGGAAAAATGAAAAAATCTTTTCCAAAATTAAATACGCTTGTATGTTGCAAAATATATAGTGAATCGAACATAAAAAAATATTTATCAATTGAATACATCAACCGCATTAAAAATAGTAAAATATTAGTGATCAATAGAAATGAATATTTATTACATGTCTTTTAGCTGGTGCCCCTCGTAGAATGGTGGCCATCAAATCATTCAAAATTATAGATACATGTATGCGAAAACAAGAAAAATGAATAAAATTATCTATTAAAAATTAAGAATGAAATTGGAAAAAAAAAAAAAGAAAGAAAGAATATATTATTAAGAAAATACAGTATACTTTACAATGCATAATATTATGAATTATAAATTCCTTTAATATCTTGGACAAACTTATCAATACAAGTGTTCATAAAAGAATGGGTTTCAAACATTTGTCTCCATTTGGCATGATTCTGTTTCACCATTAAACCAACTTCACTATCTCTATCCATTACTGACTTAACAACACTACACAAATGTTCTTTAGCATACCATCCTGTTTCATCTCTCCTTACTTCAACTCCTACCTTCAATTCTTCAACCAACAATCTTGTGTTCAATATTTGGTCTCCTAATTCTGGTACCATTACTAATTGACATTTACTCATTAACCCTTCCCAAATTGCTCCAAACCCCCCATGACTTATAAAACACCCTATTGATGGGTGTTCCAATATTGACTTTTGTTCAATCCATGCTCCCCACACCATTCCTACCCCACTAACCCTATCCCGGAACCCTTCCGGCATCCCTTCTTCCACTGTTGATGCTCCGATTGGTGGTTTTACTGCTACCAAAAATGGTAGCCCGATTAATTCTAGCCCTAATAATAATTCTTGAAACTGATCCAGTTCAAGATTTATTTGCCTCCCAAATTCACAAAATATTACCGATTCATCTTCGAAACCGCTTAACCAGTAACTCCATTGATCTTCTAGTTCTTCTTTCTGCTCCGATAACACCGGTCCGGTTAGCAAAACCGGCTTCCCATATTGGTCATCGAGGTAATCACAAAACTTACCTTCAATTTCATGACAAGTTCTAATAGCTAAAGCATCACTTTCTTCCATAGCGGTACAAATCCTTTCATAAAAAGTAATCCCCTTCCCAAAAGGCTCTCCGACGAATAACAATGCCCGTGCTTCATGGCCGTGTAGGACAAGCGTGGAGGAAGGATACCCGGCCGGTGGTTCCAATAGTTTTTCCTCTCTTAGGGTTTCATATTTCCTTATATTTTTTGCCGGAACCAACACAATTGCGATAGAGGCAGCACAAACAACAGTGTAATGTATCGCCTTAATGCCAAGAGGTCGGGTTATTTGAGGAATCCAATGAGCCATATCATAGATTACGAAATCCGGTCTAATGTTTTTTTATTAGAATCTCAACCTGGTCGCGAGTATGGTCTAGGGCTATAGCGAGCAAAGGGGTGAGATGAACAGAAATATCAGAGACAATTTCAGTTCCGAAAGGGAGCCCGTTGATGTGTGGGATGTGGAGAGGATGTAAAGTGATATGATTAGGATGAGCATTGAGGTATTGCAATTGTTGTGCAGATTTTCTAGGGAGTAATAATGAGATTGTGAAACCTCTTTCAGCTAACTTGTTGGAAAGATGGAGGAATGGAGTCATATGACCAATGCATAACCATGGAAACATTACTATGTGAAACTGCTTATCACATTCTTGATCATCTCCCATTGTTGATACTTGATAGCTTTGGCATGCGTTCGATTTTGATTCAAGAATTAGTTAAGCCTGTTTAGCTTCGACAAGTAGATAAAGAGGAAAATGTTAAAAGAATTGGTCAAAATAATCATGTTAATTTGATTGGTGGGTAGATAATAACTAGAAACCAAGAGATGGCATATGTTGCGGGAAATTTTAGAATACTTAATTTGTGATTATGTACTCTTTAATAATAATTAATAAATGTCTTTATAAATAAATTGGTGCTAGGTATTCTACAATGGATCGGTTCCACTGTGGTCTGCACCATTAATGTTTGACACGTCATCCAACAGTGCGAAACATAAGTACCCGGTCCATATTAGGAATTTTCTTTGTAAGGATATAAAAAAAAAATTGTATAATGAGGTTTCATAATATATATTCTCTTGCCTATTCGGTTATAGTTTGGTAGTAAATACATCTCTCCCTAATCGGAAGGTTCGGGGTTCAACTCTCATTGAGACCAGATATTGTACCCTTGATTACGAATGAGATTGCTCTCGTTTGTTAAGATATATTTTGGATAAATAGTTGTAACCTTCTTAAAGTTGGATTAAATACATCATTAGCTCTTTATGTTTTATCTATCTAATTTATACCTCCATGTATTTCATCTCGTTTATTTTTTTTTTAATTAAAATTATTGTCTTATTCATGTGCTTTGTATTTCTAGACAATATTAACATATATAACAAAATTTATAGATAAATTAAATATGTAAAATATATAGAGATGGTAATGTATTTTGAACCAAAATTCAAGAAGTCGGTAATTGTTTACCCTTATATTTTTAACTTCTAATGGGTAAGAAAAAATTTGAGTAGCAAATATATTCGCAAGAGTTCCACTGACTAACCCTCGAGTCGAGGTCTAAAGGCAATACCCAATCTAGGTTTGTTCTCCAAAAATCGAGCTTAAACATACATTTTGCAAGTAACATTTGCCTTGACTGGAGCTTGACGCGATTCGATCATTGTGTGGGTGGACTTGTATTAAGTTGGCCTCGCTCGATGTTTTAATATACATGGGATGAGTACAAAAATAAATCTTGTGGTTTCGACCATTTGTAAAATGGTACCTGTGGTTTAAAATTTTACAAGGTTTCACAATACTAACAAAAATAGTCTATCGTCCAATACACTTTCTAAAAACTCTTTTATCTTTCGAATTTTCACCTGAAATTTTACATGTTAGTTGATTAAACATAATGAGCCTTAGTGAAAAAGTTCATAAATTTTGTGAAGTGCATGTACTTTTTTTAATTAATAATGGGAAAAAGAGAAAAAAATAACAAAAAATAGAAAAAACCTGAAAAATTTTAAAACTTTGTAACATATTGTAAATAATATATATAAAATATTGAGATAATAAATAGTAAAAAAAAAATTAAGTTTCGCATAGAAATCGGGTTAACAGTGTGAACTTTAGGTTCTTAACCTAATTTTCCTGCAAAACTCAATGTTTTTTACTATTTGACATCACAATAATTTATATATATTATTAAATAAATTTCCATTAATTTTTGAAGATTTGAAAATTTTCTAGCCATTTTTCAATTTTTTATGAATTTTTTATTTTTTTGTATTATTATTTAATAAAAGTATAAGAGCTTCACAAAAAATTTCAAATTTCAATACTATAGTCCATTGTATTTTAATTAACCAACATAGAAAATTTTGGATATAAAATTCGAAGGATAAGTGAATTTTTAGGGAGTGTATTAGATGATAGACTACTTTTATTAGCATTGTGAAACCACATGTCCTATTTTGTAAAAATTTAAATCACATATACCATTTTGCTAATGACCAAAACCACAAGGTTTATTTTTATACCTCTCTCTCTCTCTCTCTCTCTCTCTCTCTCTCTCTCTCTCTCTCTCTCTCTCTCTCTCTATATATATATATATATATATATATATATATATATATATATATATTAGGCTAAACATTTTATTAGTCTGTACGTTATTACATATTACACTTTTTAGTCCATAGATATATTTTAAAGTTCTTAAGTTTTGTCAATAAATTCTTTAGTCCTTTCCTTTATTTTTGCAAATGAAAGCACAAAACTACCCTTGATTATAAGTAAAAGATTTATCTTTTAGTTTTCAAATTTAACTAAAGTATTTCTAATAAAAAATTTTGTAGACTATATGATAACTGAAAAATATACTAATTATTATTTTAGAGCATAAAAGAATTAATTTGGCTAAATTTGGAATTAAAATAATAGAATTATTGCTAAAATGCTTATTTTTAGGTCGCTCAGTAGTTGCTGAAGGTTACTGGACAAAATCAAAGCAAACAAGGTTAAATGAAGCTGAAAACTGTTGAGTAAAAGAACCACTTGGATGAGTCATACAAGGAGTCCAATAGAGAGAGAGGAGATATTTCTAAACTGGATTTTACAGCTTTAGCCTTCCCTTTTTGACTTTTGGTTATTATTGAAAGAACATTTGTGGATGATATGTTTTTGGATTATTTATTATGTAGTTGTTGACTTACTCTTTGTCCTCTAGATCTTTCTCCAAGGGCTATAAATATTTTAGCTCTTGTTTGTTTGGAAGAAATTTAATAATTTCGTAAGAGAGGAGTAAATTCTCCACCAAACTCTTTGTAATTTCTATTTTTAGTATTAATCTAGTATTGTTTTCTTTTTAAGAAGACTGCTCGTGGTTATAAATTATAAGGAGTGAGTAGTTTCTGAGCAGGCTTGAGCTAACTTAGGCTGGCGAGAGTAAGTAGTCTTTTTCTCTTTTTTTTTTATAAGTAAAATGTTGTGATGATTATTTAGTGGTATTTTGTAATTTCTCATGAGTTTGGCCACCTCATGCTTGGTGTTCATAATGAGACAAAGAGAAGATTTGTAAACATAGACCTATCACTAAACACATGGGTAATATGAGACCGAGAGGAGATTAGACACATGCTAAAGGTTTTTATCTTACTCGATAAAATGCTTAAGTTGAGGAGCAAGATACCTTAGATCTACGTTCTTAATTTGCTTATAATAGGAAGGAGGGAGAGCTACTGAACATGCTTAATCCTACTGGACAAGCCTGTGCATATATATCATTGTTATCTTTATTTTGTTTTATGCAATCTTTACTGTTTGATGACTGTTTATTTATTGTTCTTAGTTTTAGTAGATTTTATATTATTTTGTTTATTAAAATATTAAAAGAAATCAGATATACCATTTTACAAAGAAATTTAAGGTTGTTTACCCTTAGTATCTAAGGAAAAGATACTTGGTCTTACCTCATATTACTAAACGACCTAGTACACTTGCTAGTGTTCAATTTGTAGGCAACAATATACACATGCACCAACATTTCAATACTTATATATATTAGTTATAACAATAAAAAAAAATCTTGTTATTATTTATTTTCTTTAATGTATATTGTTATTAATATTTGTTTAATATAATATCTATAAACTGACAACAAATATTGTTATGAATGTTGATAATTTTTTTAAAATGATGTTTTTTTTTATTATTAATATTATCCATGAGGTATATTAAAGATGAAAGGTTTGAATTTATAATTTTATATAATTCTACTTCTAATTTTATATTTTTTGAAATATTTTTTTGTTTAGTTATTTTAATACAAACTCTATGCCAATAGATTTTAAATCTATAATTGTATAAAATTTAATAAATTAATTAACTATATTAATAATATTAGGATTATACGATGAAAAAAGTATAAAATATAAAAGATGATATGTTTTGTCATTATAAAATAGAATAAAAAGTAATTTTGACATTATTTGTCTAATTTGACCATTAACTATGCTAAAAAAATAAACAGTTGACAACAATAAAATTTAGGGACTATATAATTATCATAAGGACTGACTAGTATTGCATGCAAAAACATAGGAACTAATACATTCTTTATATATATATATATATATATATATATATATATATATATATATATATATATTAAAACCTAGAAGTTCCTTGCTATTTTTGGTATGAGAATTGATCTAAAGTCTCAAGTTCATATAGAAATTGAATGGGTAAATTGGGTCTTGATTAACGTTTTTAGCAGAAAATTTGATCAGGCTACACATAAAGTCCGCTATGCCCAATGAACTTATCAAATTTGAAATAAATATTTTACTTTTCAACTTTTAGAAGTATAAAATAAAGATGAATCAACAATTTAATACACAGTTATATTTTATGAGTATTTTTTTTTTATTGTATAATGTGTCATTTTTTTTTATTTTCTATAGATATATATACATATATACAATTATTGATAGATACACTAATTAGTCTAAATTCAATTCAATATAATTTTTTATTCAATTATTATTTTGAAAATAATAAAAATACAAAGAAAATAAGTTTATTATTAATGGATAAGAATCCCATTAGGATAAGAATTATAATAAATATGAAATTTGTTAATGAATTGAAGTACTCTACAAGCACTTCTAATTCAACTCTTCTTCTTTATGGGAAAACTTGAAATCAACTTTAATGCGTAGAAAGAAATCAAAATCCAATGCAAAATTTATTCACCCAATCCTTACAGAATTCTGTATTCATTCTTGTAGGTATACAATATAAAAGGATGGATTCAATTAATCTGAAGATTAAAATTTAAAAGAGAACAGAAAATCCGCATAGAAGAAATTCTACCGTAAAAATATAATCTACAGATATAAACGGTCATCATTGTAATTCTAGGTGCTGTGTAAAAGTGGATTTGGTGTTGTCTGTCTTGTGTTGTCCAATTTTGTTTGGCTGATTAGTTTCATAGGAATTATGCAATAATATATTGCTATATAGCTAATTCTATGATCTTGAGTATAATAAAATATATAGAGCTGTCAAACATGGCAGAAAGGCAAGCACATGGGCAGTGTGCTGTGATGAGATGGTCTTGCGGCTAATCAATAAAAGCCCCTTACTCTTGTTAATTTCTTAGTTGTTGGAATTCAATTCATAAAAAAATAATAATAACAATGATGCATTTTCTTCTCATTAGTCATATATTTGGAATAAAAAACTAGTGTTATGAGCATAAGGCACATGGGGAGTCCTACTCCTACCCCACATATAATGCATATCTTTCATTATTAGATAACAACAACAAGAACACAAAATAAAGAAAAACGGAGTCTTTTTTCTTGATTACTACTATCTTTTTTTTTTTTTTTTGGTTATACAGATATGGATTCTTCTGATGATGACCCTTTTCACCCTTGTCCATTATCTTCCTCCACTAAAGAAGAATATGAAAAGGTACTTGAGAATAATAATGTTGAAGATCTATTAGAGGAAGGCTGGTTCTTTGGGAAAGTTCTCAGCAAGAAACCAGCAGGAGGAATGTTCAGGTGCTACTCTGATCCTTCTCCAAATTTTGATCAACGACTTTTGGCGGACAATAATCATCCAATGATAACTACTTCTTCCTCCAAGAATGCTGCTAATTTGATTCGAACACCGTCTTTACCCCCTTGTATTGGGAGGAGAGGAGAGATTGTTGAAGACAAAGATCAAACCAGAAGAAGAAGAAGCAGCGGCAGCAGCAGCAACAAAATCAGCAAACTTAATAGGCAATTATCAGATTTAAGTTTGGTTCTAAAATCCAACAAGGAACAACCTTGTATGCCCAATGTTAGCTTTCCTAGGCAGAAATTGATCACACCTCAATCATCAAAGCGTAAGTTACTAAGAACACCATCTCTACCGTCCCCTTGTATAGGAAGGGAACAAGTTGCTGATGAAGAAGATGACTCTGACATTACAATGGGCAGATTGATTTGCGAAGCAATATCAAGTTCATCGGAAATCTTGCCTCCTCGCTCTCATTCTTCTAAGGTAACAGTTTGTTTTTTCCGTTAAAAAATCAATTAATTGTGGATCGGATGTATTTCGAACACCCTTTTGAATTTTATGACGACCCTTTATCACTAATTTCAGTGATGGAGCAAATTTTACACAATATGAAAGATGAGTAGGAAAACAAAGGGGAGAATCATTCTTTCAGTAATTAATACAAACGCTTGGCGTGTATGCAGGGGATGACACAGAGTTACGGTATGCAAAAGAACAGGTCGGCGAGGAACTTGAAGGAATTGGGATACCCAAATCAAAGGAATTTGAAGAAAAGCTTGAGTGATCTTGAAACCCAAGAAGTACAAGGGTTTAAGGATTTAGGATTCAGATGTAACCAAAGAGACTTGAACCCAAGTGTGGTAGCTATCCTTCCTCCCGGTTTACAAGACAAGAAAAAACAAGATGAAGATAAGGAGGTGAAAATGCCTTATCTTTCTGAGGCATGGTATGCAAAAACTTATGCTCCACCTCCAATTCCCATTTGGGCCAACAAAATTAAAACAGAAGATATGAAATTGCAAATTAAGTATTGGGCCAGAGCAGTTGCATCTAATGCCAGATAAAGATTTCATCATACTGTACAAAGATTCATTCAATTGACAGGAGAGGAGATAATAGCCTCTCTGCTAATCTTCTTTATTTTCTTATACTTCTTGTACTTCCTGACTCTTTTTTTTTGGGTGAAAGAAAGAAATTTTTCATTATGTTAGTGTATGCTGATCCAAATGAATAGCATATACCACACACAGCAAGAATTGGTGGAATG
Source organism: Euphorbia tirucalli (assembly GCA_039660915.1). Classification (NCBI taxonomy): domain Eukaryota; kingdom Viridiplantae; phylum Streptophyta; class Magnoliopsida; order Malpighiales; family Euphorbiaceae; genus Euphorbia; species Euphorbia tirucalli. Next base: position 47,695,920 of record CM077636.1, read on the forward strand.
GATTAATGAAATGAAATAACAGCTCTTCATTATTAAGTCTTTGTCTTATTCTATTTACTTGAATAGTCCGTTTTATGTTATTTGTACTCGTATTAATTTAGTTCCGATTCCAACAATTTGATAGTTGCATATGAACTCACTCTACTTTTCCTTTTAGGGTGCAACAAATATTTTAATTCAAATTTTATGTTTATCATTATTACTGTCCAAGAACTAACCTAATAATGTATCAAATTGTTGATGCATAGAGTTTCTTTTCTTTATATGAAATTTTTTAACTAAATACAGCAGAAAAAAACAAAGTAATTATTTTAGGGACAAAAAAAAAAGTGATGAAAAAGTGAGAAAAAAACACAGAAGATATTTTGTAAATGAATAAATATAACCAAGGAAACTCTTAAGGATATTACAAATAAAAAAAGAAAAAAAGATAAGAAAGAAAAAGATACAGTTACCAGCAATAAAATACTAACAGAAAACCAAATTTGATTTCCCCAATCTTGAATAGTGAAAGCTGCATCAAATTCAAATGTTGCATCGCCAGCATCACCACCACACTCTTTCTCCTCAAATCTTCCCTCTTTATCTCTATCCTCACTCCCCTTGTGTTCGTTTCGCTTCTTTCTACAAACCCACTTCTTCTCTTTTCTCCCTCTCTGCGGTTCCCCCACCCATTTCTCGCCTATGGCTTTCCCAGCTGCCCGATCCTACTCCCATTACTCCAATTGACGACGGTGGTCCTGTGGAGCTTCCATTCTTCTCCTCTCCTTCCGTTTTTGCTACTACTGATGATCCTTCTCCCCTCCAAGTCACCACCAGCGTTCTCCTCACTGGTGCTATTGCTGTCTTCCTCTTTCGCTCTCTCCGCCGTCGAGCTAGGCGTGCCAGGGAATTGGTATCTTGTCCCTACTCCTTCTACTTCTTGTTCTTGCTGCGGATATTAAATTAGCTTAATTTTTTTAAGAAATTGTGTATTTGGTTTATTAGCTGTGCATTTTGGCTAATGGGTTCATATTATTTTACCAAGTTTCCGATATTCATGTGTTTCATTTTGGGATTTTGGTGTTGTTTTTCTGTTTGAAATTTTTTTAAGATGTGTTTTGTTTATTTTACTTATGCTTCTAAATTAGTATGTCTTAATTCTTATGTTTTCATTTTGATTCTTAGGGGTTGGTTTTGATGAGATTTCATTTAATTATCTGCACTTTCATATCCTATAGTGCCTGATTTGGTCCAATGATTTCTCTTCAAGTTCCATATCTTGCAATTCTCCTCTTTCCATTTTGAACTTCAAAACACATTGCTTTAGTTTGGGCATGGTACTTGTTATTATGTTTCAATTTCAGTTCTAAAGATGTTCTTGTATTTGGTTTACAGAAGTTTCATCTATGTCTATGTTTCAATTTCAATTCTAAAGATGTTCAAATATTTTGTTTACAGAGAAGTTCCATCTGTGTCTTCTAATTGGAATGCCTTTGTTTCGATAAAAATGTCAATAACCTAATGTATGGTAATAATGGATTATGCAATATCTTGTTGCATTTGGAAAGAATGGTACGGTAAACTGGTGTTTCGGTAATTCTGGTGTGTCTGTTTTGAGGTATTGGATAGTAATATGATAACAAGATTAAAAAATTGCCCCTATACTAAACAGAGGATTTGTGTATGGTGTCCTTTTTATAAATTGCTATATTGATTTTCTTGGAATTTGAGAAATTGGATTACTTCTTTTTCAGAAATTTAGGTCAGCAGGGGCAAAGAAAACATTGAAAGAGGAAGCATTAGAAAGTTTGAAGGCAATAGGATCAGCTCCAATTGATGCTCAAAAGCCTCCTTCCCCAGTTCAGGCATTTTTAGGTGGAATATCAGCTGGCGTTATTGCGCTTATACTCTATAAGTTCACTACTACTATTGAAGCATCTCTCAACCGCCAGACAATTTCTGATAATTTCTCGGTTTGTTCCATCATTTTCTTTTTCACTTCTCTGTTGGGTTTTTCTAAAAAGAAAAAGATTCTGGATTGTCTTTACATATTCATTTTGATTAGTTCTGTTGCCTTGTTCAGAAACCTTAAAAAACATAGTTCCTTTAAAATCCCGTACAGCATCCTTGTTTGTTCAAAAAACATGTATAATTGTCTCACTCTTCACATTTTTTTTGCTTTTCAGGTTCGTCAAATAACAATAACCATTAGGTAGCTGTCTTTCATGCTCACTTCTGACATTTATGATTAATTTTATGCAAGAAAGTTTTGACATTTCTTTGCAAATCACAGGACAATTATAAATGGGTTATGCTACCTTGCAACCTTTGTTTTTGGCCTCAATTCTGTTGGTTTGTTTCTCTACTCTGGCCAGCTTGCCATCAACTCTTTCATGGAAAATTCTACCGGTGGAGAAAGTCAAGTTAAAGGCAATGAGCAGTCTGATTCACAGAATTCAGTTTCTGAGAACCCTGCAGTTAGCAGCCAGGAAGATGAAAGTACAGATAAGTCACAGTAGTACAAGAGAAATCAAGAAAGTAGGTTTCTGTCCTCTTAACTCACATGTATTCGGAAGGAGCAAGGCTTACTCAATTTTGTTCTTGCAATTATAATCAATCGTAGTCATGCTCTTATATGTTCATGCTCTTTTTATGTTTATTTCCAAGCATGATTTTCAATGCAATCAGTAGCTTTTTGACTATGGAGGATGGTTGGTTTAAAGTAGCTGCTGCTTATAAACTTATGCCATATTGGTCATCACCTTGCTTTGTGAATAGATATACTAGGGTACTGGTGTAGAAATTTAGTTAGTTATTTCTGTTTTTTAAAATTTACTACATAATGCTTTTGTTTAATGGCGGCTTCAGCTTTCATTCGTGACATTTCAAGGGCTCCAAGAATGACAGAATAACATTTTTGTTAGCTTTTACATTTCTGTGAATGGAAGTTGCATAATCAAATGATGCTTGCTTTTGATTATTTGAGTAAGTTGTGTTTTGTTCAGTTGGAGTTTTGGAATACTGACAATCCCTCACAACCTTGGTTAAGATATAGTTTTCCTTATTTTTTCCAAGTTTTATACAGTTTGATTAGTCATTGCCAATTTTAACCTAAAGAAGTTACATTACTTTCTTTTATATTATTTTTTATGATATATGCTTCTACACATGAGCAAAAAGATGTCCGCTGGACATCATTTAAGTAGGCACATTTCCAGGAATATACTTGTTCGACATAGGAGAACTAGACAAACTGAAAGTTGACCATGTTCTTGCTTGATGTTGTGATTTTGTAGTTGGTTTTTTTTTACATTTGATGAAATTGTTCAGTTAATTTTGTAGATGTAAACATGTTTCCTGGGTGAGATGCTATTTGATCACCTCGAGTTTTGCTTTGTTTTATTCTGTTTGGGGTGCTTATTCCAATCCAAAAAATTGAATGAAATTTCCTTTGTGTCAAAATGTGAGTCAGGTTTTGTGCTCTCTAGTCTCTAAAGATATTATAGAGACTGTTAAAGAGGACGGTCATACTCCAGCCTTAATGGCATCCAATGAGAGAGAGATTAGATTGGATTAGGAGTAGAGTGGTTTATGGCAAGTAAAATTGTGGTAATTTATGTGAATCTCTCTCTATCTCTCTCTCTTTGTATATATATTAGTTCTAAAAAGACAAGTGAAATAAATTAAAGGCTGGTTAAATGTCACCCTTCAAATCTATCATATTGATCCTGTATTTTTAAAAAATAAAGGGATAATGGGAGAGGGAAGATGGTACATGAAATGTTAAGAGTTCAGAGGTCCAACAGAAAATTACAGAAACACTGATGATCATAAACAAAGTGGCAAGTGGATGTCTTGGAAATGTTTTAAACATACCAAATCAGTAATTAATTTTACAACAAGGGGGACCCCATCCATCTTCACCATAAAATACACATCAACAATTATGATATACCAAATTATTTTAGAACAAAAATACAAAACTTAGTACCCATTAATTATTTTCTTTCTTTTTAATAGGCATCATACATTTAGTTTCCCATGTGATACATAGGATTTCCTTCATGTTGTAGTCAGATATGGTTTACCTGTCCCATACCATACTTACCTTTTTTTTATTATTATTGTTATATTATATCATTTCCTTATCATTTTTAATAGATATGGTTTATTTCTTTTAACATTTTGTACTCCATAGATAAATATTTAATTTATTTATTTATCATAATAACATCAGAAATCAAAATTTTCCTAGACTTGCTAGCAGTAAAAATCCTCAACTTCGAAATATTTTAAAATTTCAAATCTTATTAGTTGTAACTTATAACTTAATTTACTCTAATTTACGATAATCCTCAATCTTGTTTTGCTTGTTTTAATATAAACAAGTTTGATTATCTTTCAATTCAATACATATTACTTTCTGTTAATTGATTATTTTGAGCAACCTCTTTTTTCTTTCTTGTATTCTTTTTTTTTTTTTTTCCTTTTATCGTCATTGATGGAGTCTATACTTGTTTTTTTATTTAAAATTGCTTCCAGACACAACAAACTTAAAACTTCTTTGAGGCAAAACAGCAATCAGGAACCTTAAACAACAGAACCAATCGCCCACTAAAATTAAAAAGGTTTAGCATCTCGATTTTAAAATAGATGTACAATTTATTTGAAAACATTTTGGCAATAACTTTTTTCCAGAAAATGTATTCTAAGTGTTAAATTAAAAAAAAAATGGCAAATAGGGTGGAATAAGAGATAAGAAAGCCAATCAAGCAGTTTATTTTGAAGGCTGTAAAGTGAAAACTAATTTGGGCAGAAACTACAACTCTTTTTTTTAAAATAAAAAAAAAAAAATTAATTAGAATCTTTTTAATGTACATGGGTGTTTGTATGTAAAAGAAAAGAAACAAGAAAGTAAAATTTAAGTCAGAATTTGAGATTAAAGAATGCTTTTGGCTCTGCAAAAGTATGCTCAAAAGAATACATTTTATCTAACTATCAGACTCGCTATTTTTCTTTTGCTTTGGAACTTGATCAACTCACTCACTTACCACTTCCACGGCCCCCACTCTTTTTTTTTCCTAAATAATAATTCTCATATATCTAATTATAATTTCATTTAAAGCCATAATTTTGCTAGTATAATACAAAAGATGCCCACTACAACTTAAGTGAAATCAAATGGATGGTTGATATTCTTCAAAACAATAGCTTAAGCAAACAAATACTATATGGAGAATAGAGTTGTTTCAAGAAGAAGAAGAGGCAGAAACATAAAATTCTATACAAGTTGAAAATGCATTTTGCTTAATAATGATCTTAGTTTGTAGAGCTAAAACAAGTAATGGGTCATTTGTTGATAAGATAATCTTCCTACCCAATTCAATTTCACAGTATCATCATTTATATAAAGCTTTGATTGATTTCATTGTCAAATTCTTGTTTAATTGTCAATTTTGTGCCCCACGCCTAAAAAATTCATCCTACCAATTTAACGGCCTAAATTGGCCCATAATTCTCAACGCATTTCTCAATTATTACTATCCCTAATGACAAAAATGGTTATATTCATCAAATAAATTTACACTCATAATGTGGACGAAAGAAAAGAAAGAAAGAATTTGCATAAAATATCATAAAAACCAAATTTACAAGGATGGCAGCGGCACAACAGTAAAAATCACTATTAAACTACACTTTTACCACCACAACTTACCACACATTATTTTGGTGCTTCCTAACATCCAACCCCAGCCGCTCCGACTCCCAGCGTAGCCGGACGATGCGGCTCCAGCTTCCTGTTCTTCCAGAAACAATTCTCTGGTGCAAGCTTAGCCGCTGATCTCATCGGCTCTGACTTACAGCGCTTAAGCATTGACGGCTCGCAAGCCTTGCTTCCAACAAGCTTCTTCTCTATCGCTGTAGAAATGGATTCAGCGCCAGCTGCGCGAGCCGGCGGCTTAGCAGGATATGAACAAGAAGACCTAGGTGGCTGGTGCAAGTTACTGTGCACCCGCGGAATGCTGCTTCTCTTCTTGGGCTCATCTCCACCGCTCTTTTTCTTGACCGGCCTTGAAGGCTCCGGCAACCATCTGATGAAATCCGTGCTACAAACCCATGTCTCCTTGGATACCTCCATTGATAGCTTCGGCTCGCACATCATCAACAGTAAGCAATCTGGCAACAATGGCGGACTTTCTCTCTCCTTTGACTTGATACCCGTTTGACCTTCTTGTGCCTTTAGGTTTACTTCGGATTCAGATCTTTCATGGGTCAATGTCTCTTCTTCCTTTACTTGGCCGCAGTTATTCTCTGTAGCCTCTTTCAGTTCCTTTGACTCCATTACTAATTCGTCTTCTGTTTCTGATTGGGATTCTTGGTCTTCTAATTCCTGCTCTGTTACTCCATTTTCTTCTGAAATTGGTTCTATGGACTGTAACTGTAAATGAACTGAACCATCACTCAAATTCCCTTGTTTTTCTTCTTCTTCTTCTTCAGTTTGTTGGATTGCATTCTCTTCAATTTCTTCATACTTGATGCTTTCTGGATCTTCATTTTCTAATAGAATTTGTTGAACTTGAATTTCCTGTCGTTGCTGCTGCACTGAATCCAATTCTTCAGTCTCTGTAACAAACCGAGCTTCTTGAATTCGATGCTCTTCAACAGTATCAGAAGAAGCCAACTTTTCATTACTCATACGCTCCATTTCCTCCTCAACTTGTTTTGTTTGGCTCTGTTTTTCTTCTTCTTCTCCAAAAGTACTGATCTTTTCTTCTTCAGGCTCTTGTTTTTCTCCCTTGTCTTCATCATCATTTAAAACAGGCGGCTCCCAAAATTTGTTAGCGAGAGCAGCCATTTTGACAGGGTCAGATCTGCATCTCATCAATAACAAAGCATTCTTTGGTGGAATACAAATACTAACTCTTGCTCCCTCTTCCTCCACACCTTCATTTCCTCCTTCCTTGAAATCAATCTCTTCAAAAACATGCCTCCTGTAGCTTCTCCTCTTCTCCCTACTCTCCTCTTCCTCTTCCTCCTCTTCTTCTTCTTCTTCACCGACAACTAACTCAATCTCTCTTCCTTTTCCATCTCCCTCTTGCACAGCCACCAGCCACCGTGCAAACACCGCACCGCAAGAGCTACTACTCCCATTGCTTGATCCTCCAGCAGCCGCCGCCGCCGCCGCCACCTTCTCTTCGTTGTCTTTCTCGCTCGTCGTACAAGAAGACCGGCAAGGCAAAAAGCAATTAAATTCCCTCAAAGCTTCGCAGATGGTCAAAGGCAAATGCACCCATTTCTGATTCCTATGAGGCAAACACTCCTGTTGTTGCTGCTGCTGATTTAGAAAGGGGTTAGGGTTTTCTGGATGAGAATGGCTGAAATCTTCATCAAGATTACAACTTTTACTCTGCTCAACCCTTCTAAAACTGACTTCCCCTCCTCTCCGTTGAGATCTGGACCTCATTTTCTTCCCCTGTTTCTTGGTCTTAACCCTGACTTGACCAATACAGGTAACTTTGGGGGAAGAAGGTTCAGGATTCTCAAAAGAGCCGCGTTTTTTGGTATTGGTGGGGAACATAGGGGAAGCTTGACCGCCTCTCATGCTGCCATTGGTTCTCAATCTTCGACTGAGAGAAGTAGAAAGGGAGATTTGAGAAGATTCCCTTGATCGGCCAGGACTGAGAATAGACTTGGAAGAAATCTTCATGGAAGAAGAAGAAGAGACACGGGAAGTGAAGCAAATAAAGAGCTCACTGGTGGTGTTGGTGGTGTTGGAGCTACAACTACTATTGCTGCGATGGGGTCTATCACTGTCCATTAATTTGTTGGTGTTTTGCAAAGGTTTAAGACTTCTTTTTTTTACTTTGAAAATGGAGAGATGAAAAATGATAGAGAGAGAAAGAGGGGAAATGGGTTTGTTTTGTAGTGAATGTTGTGGAAGAGGGAGGAGTGGAGGGGTACAGTCGTACAGTTACAGTTGCAGTGATGAATAGAGAGAGAGAGAGACTGTACAGTTACAGTTGCAGTGATGAATAGAGAGAGAGAGAGAGAGAGAGAGAGAGATTGAAAAAGATGTAATTTGCTAATCAATCTTTAATGGAAGGATGAAGATGGATAATTTTATTGTCTGTTTTAAGGGTTTGGGAGGGCGTTTTTGGTATTTCAAAGCTGGATAGTATCTACTAGTGCTGGTTTGTAAGTTTGCTTGGGGAGCTCTGATACTGTTATTGGACAAAAGTGTCAATTTTACTTGATTACTATTTATATTTTAGTAAATACTCTCTTTTGACTAGGGGTGATCACTATTTGTAAAACCGAACACCACTCTCAAATCAGATAAAAAAAAAGTTTGATTCGGTTACCGAATATTTTCTGGTTCGATTTGGTAGTAATTTTATAAATAATTTGATATTTAGTTTGGTTCAATTTTTCCATAAAAGAATTTGGTTTAATCGAAACCGAACCAAATTATTATTTTGTATAGGATTATATGATCATACTAGCAAAATATGACCCTATCCTTAAGTTTTTGTAACTAATATTTTGTAATAATATTAATTAAAACTCTCTAATAGGTTTGTTCTTCAATTATGAATTAATGGTTGAATTAATTGCCCTAAAAATCATTTATTAATATTTTCTTTATATATTTTCGGTTAAAATAACAAATTTTGATAATAACCGAACCAAAAATTCCAATTTAATTTAGTTCGGTTTTTATCCTTGTATGGTTTGGTTCGGTTCTAATTATTATATATTCTAGGTCTGTTAATCGACAATTTGGTTCGGTTCAGTTACCGAATCCACCAATGCTCAGCCCTACCTTTGATACCTGAATTATCTATTTTAGGTGTCTAATAATATAAGTAACTTTTTAATTTTTAATTATTAATTAAGTGATAAATTATTTAAAATATCTTTATTATATATACCTATGTAATTAAGGTGACAACATTTACTTCATTTAATAATTCAATATATTGAGGGTCTTTTAGTAAAAAATATAATTTATTAACTAATTTTCTTAATTGTCATACACTTAAAAAATCGTCTATCAAAATTTGACGGATGGATTATTTGAACTTTTATCTCAATCAACTGTTTAGTGTGTCCGTTTGTTTTTTTATACAAAAGTATAAAATTACCATTAGTTATAAATAAAACTTAATTTTTAAGTTTTTAATTTTAATTAAAATGATTCTAATAAATTTTTATGGCATATATACACAAATATTATATATTTATATACATTAATTATAAAAATAAAAATTTATTTATTATTTGTTCTGCTAAAAATTTATTATCATTCTCTTTATTAATTTGATATAAATAAAAAACAATAAATGTTAATTTTTATTTATTTTTTATGAAATAAATTCTATGTTTGTATAATTATATAAAAATAAGTTGATAAATAAATTTATTAATTAATATTAGAAACATTAGGAATATGTAAAAAAAATAGATATAAAATATAAAAAATAATATTTTTTAACATTTAAAATAGAATTAATGACAAATGTATTATTGTTCATTCCAATTTGACTATTAACTGCAATAAAATAATTAAAAAGTTTATTAGAATAAAATTTAAGGATTATATAATTACTTCTAAAATTACAGACACTAACTAGTATAATATGCAACACTATAGATAATAAATTGTTTATCTTTTTTTTTTTTTTTTTTTTTTTTATGAAAATATCAACCTATAACTAAAACATATACATAAAAATAAAATTTATGAATTCTATCTTACGGTTTTTGTTTAATTGTACTATGACCAGCCGACAGTGTTGTCAAAGAAAAGAACTGAGTCGATATCCATGTATGAACAATCTGAACACCTACGTCCAATAACAACTGACAATAACGAACAGTAAGAAAGCAAAACACTTAACAGAATTTCAATTAAAAGAGAAGTCCTCTAAACAATATTTTATCAACCGCTAATCATTAACTAACTTTACTTAATAGAAACAAAATATAACAAATTGCTCCTGTAAATTTTTTTTTTTTTTTTTTTTTTAACAAAAGAGTCGCAATCATAAATACACAACACTAAATTGACCTTTTTCTTTTGTTGGGTGTAACAGTAAGGGATTTGGATGCTTTGTTGTTGATGGTCAAACAGGATAGGCAGGTAAAACTAATCTTGACCATTATTTTAGAATCATCGGCTAAGATTGCTTACAATAAATTTATATATTTAATACATAATTAACGAACATATTTCTAATTCCTCTTCTACCTCTTTGCTACTCCCCTCTCTTTACAAGTCATTGATCCAAAATCCATATATATACAAAAGGAATCGAATCTGATTATGCAGTTGATATTTTTTTTTTTTTTTTCTTTTGGGATCGAATCTGCAATCGATAATTATAAATTGAAGAAGAGGAAAAAAAAATATTGTTAAAAGTATGAGAATGGAGGAGGAACTTTTCATGGAAGGTTCAACCTTCAAGTACTTCACTTAGCTAACTCCAAGTCTTTGAATTCATCCGCAATTAATTTTGTTAGATGTCATTATCTCCAAAATTAGATTTCTCAACATTTTGGAGAGAAACACATCTTGATTCTTGGTTAAATTAAAAAACAGTTTTGCGTTAAAATCAAAGACTAATCAATTGAAGAAGTAACCAAACTTTACGAGATGAAAAATTACCCTTAAGCAGATTCAATTGAAACTATAAAATCACATTACCAGAGTTAATAAAGATTTTGAAATCACATTGATTTCTAAAAATCCCTTTTTCTCAAGTTTTCCTTACACATTTGTTGAATAATCTTGGTAGTTTTCATTCACATTTGTTGAACAATCTATTAAAAAAAAAATCCAAAAACAATTCAAAAATTGAAAACATGTGAGAAACAAGGAAACATTTTAGAATACTACTAGGCTTAGTTATTTAAAATTATGTAGAAAATTATATTTTAGCTTATTTAAACATGAATTATTTATTCATTTATTAGTATTAATTATTTTGCATGTATTCTCTCTTTATATTATTCATGAGTTTCAAAGTTTATTTATTTTAATTATAGTTATTCATGGTCAAACGCATAAAAAGTAAATTATATAGTATATGGTAATTAACTATAAGAAAATTACAAATACAATTCTGCTCATTTTATAAATATATAATATGATACATGATAAATGATAAATGAGTGACATTAATGATAATCCCACAAGTTAATTATGTAATATAAGCATTGAATAATTGGAGGTATAGATAAAACATAAATAGTTGAATTGAATTATACAACATAAGCATTGAATAATTGGATTTTTGGATAAAATGCAATTAGTCAATTAAACAAACTGCATTAATCATAAAAAGCTTTAAGAAATTTTATATATACACAAAGAAGAAATCCATTATATATTATTAAAAACTTATTTGGAAACTACATTTTGGGTAGAATTGTATATTTTATTTTCCTTGTCACAAATAAGAATCTTCAATCCTTATTTGCTTGTAATTCTATAAACTGTAACATACATTTGGCCATGGCTAAAAACTAGACGAGAAAGATATAAACCAACATGTGAAAGAGATTGTCCTTGACTTTTATCTATTGTCATGGTGAAACAAACAACTAAAGGAAATTGCCTTCGTTGGAATTTGAAAGGCAATCTAATATATGATGGAGTCAAAGCAATTTGAGGAATGAAAACCTTTTAACCAATATTGCAACAAATAATTTTTTCAGCTTGAATCACATATTTCCCCAATTAAGTTACCACTAACCGAGTACTATTACACAGTCCAGAAGTCTGATCTATATTACAAAGCAACATTACAGGTACACCAATCTTTAACTTGAGGTTATGGTACGGCAAACCTGATGAATTTATAGTATTCAAGAATTCTGGAGTATAGATATCGTTTTGGCTATCAGAGTAACTGTTCCCTTTGCAAATTGAATCAGAACTTAAATAGCATACTTCTTTACCTGGCCATAAAGACAACATGTAATCATTTACCATATTCACAACATCCAATGTAGGAGCAAGAATAGCACATCCTTGTAAATTTGTTCGATCTCCAAAATTTTATAACAAACCAGGATATGTGTTATGAACAATTGATCCGATTAGATTTTGAATATCTTTAATAAGAAACTCATCAGGCACATCAAATGTAGCTTCACCGTCATTGTTTCCACCGATCGTTCCATCTCCAATACTTAATATCCATTTTAAAAATTATTGCAACTCTTCTACATCAATATTTGCAGTACCTGTCTAAAGCCTCATGTTCTTGGTCAATTTAAGCACTTTACAATAGTTCTATAAGTAAGAGGTGTTGAGAGTAGCTGAAACTATATTTTTTCTGCTGCCTTTTGGAATAACGGGTAAAATTTGCCTAAAATCACCACCGAAAACAATAACCTTCCCACCAAATGGCAAATTCAAGCTGTTACTATTATTGAAGCTCAAGATGTCTCTGAGTGTTTTGTCTAGTGTTTCAAAACAGTGTTTGTGAACTATTGATACTTCATCCCATACAATAAGGTAAGTTTTAGCAATTAACTCAGCTAATGGACTTCGTTGTTTGATGTTGCAAGTGGAATCTTCATTTATAGTCAATGGAATACCAAATCTAGAATGAGCAGTTCTGCCGCCAGGCATAAGAAGGGAAGCTATTCCACTTGAAGCTACCGTCAGAACAATTTCACCTTTGGATCTCAGAAAGGATGATAAAGTTCTCTATATAAAATCTTCCTAGTACCTCCAAATCCATAGACAAAAAATATTCCCCCATCTTCCTTTCTTACTGCATTAATGATAGTTTTGAATACCATTTTCTGATCATCATCCATGACGGAATAAGCTTTTCACTTTCTCTTTCTAATAGCACTCTATCATAATTAAGCTCATATTGAATTAACCTATTTCTCCCTTTATCAATTAGTGTTAAATTAGGAAATGGTAAAGTAGGATAATTGTAAGCGCCAGAATTTTACTCCCTCAAAAAAAAAATTGCTGATGTCACATGACTGTAACTTACAGTCGTGCGACTGTCGTTACAGTCGTGCTACTGTAATTAAAAAATTTATAGTCGTACGACTGTAAGAACGGAGCAGGTGCAAAACACCATACCCATGACATAAAGAAAAGAGAGGGGAAAAGATGGGCAATTAATGCCAGGATTTTGGTGAAGAAAATCAGCAATAAGAGAAAGGAGAAGGCAGGAAAGAGGGGACTTTTGACACTTTGGGAATTTCTGGTCTTTAGGAGAAAAAATTTAGAGAGAAAAAGAGAGAAAAAGGGAAGGAAAAGCTCATTACAAACACAAGCTCTTTTCCTCTTCTTTTTCTTTTAATTCTCAAGTGTTAGGATTAAAATCCGTTAGAAATCAATAGGTTAATAATCAGACACTTTAAATTCAACTAATCTCGGACTAGAACCATAAGAATCCTTGACATTTTGGGAAATTTCGGACCAAACTTCTCAACCTCAATTAAAGGAGAAAAAGAACAAATTTAAGTGGATTGGAGCGACGCTAGGGGTCAATCCTATGGTGGATAAGCGCCAACAAGATGAATATTCTTCATTCCCTCTGTTTTTTTCTGGGTGAATTGGTGTGTTTTTGTGTATTTTTATTTATTTCCTGCGTTTTCTGTTTCTGAAAATTAAGAACAGTCGTACGACTGTTCTTGAGTTGATGAACAGTCGTACGACTGTAAATACAGTCGTACGAGTGTTCTTGGTTTCCACCTGTTTTCTTTTAGTTTTATTTTGAATAATTTTGGTGAAATTCTGAAGTTGGATTGATTTACAGTTGCAAGACTATAATTACAGTCGTACAACTGTAGATACGATCGCACGACTGTAGTGCTCGTCCAAGAGCAGAATTTCCAGAATAATTCCCAAAAAATTTCTAAAAATCCCTAAAAATTTAGAAAATCATAAAAATGAATTTTGTTGTGTGCATTCACAACCTTAGATTTAATTTACATTGTAATTGCATGTAGAACAATACAACGACGGAGACCCAATTCTCCCGAAAATTGACCCACTTTACATGTTAAAATTAATTAAACCAGAAAATAAAACGTTTTCAAAATAATTTTCTCACAAAACCAAAAATACAGGGACGTTTCAAAATGTTTTCCAGGTCTAATCGAGCCGGCTGGCCTAGCCAACCCGGTTATCCCCCTAAATGTATGCCCCAATCTCTAAATTCCCAATTCTGTCTTACTTGAGTCCAATTTGTGGCGTGCCGTATATTGTACTAACCCTCTGTTTTGCAGCTTTTTATTTTTATTTTTGATGTATTTGATAGATTTATTCGTGTATCCTAGACGATTGTATTTTTTAAATAAATCGTGTATTTTAAGCGATTTTAAAGTAAGGACGGGAGTTTTCCGTTTTTATTCAATTGCGTTGTATAATCGACCTCTATTGTTCTTTTGTATATTTTGAATGTATGATTTTATTTCTCACAATTAATTTCCTGCATTTTGCTTTAGCATCGGATAATTAAAATAAACAAATTGGGGTTAGAGAAAGATAATAAAGCAAATTAAATATGGTAATATAAACTGTAAAGTGAAAGCAAGCTAGAGGTTAAGCAAGTTATTTGCCCGAACTCTAAATCTCTGGATTAGGTACAGCAGTCTATCCTCGGTAGGGAGCTGTACCGGAATTCCCAGATGAGCTGATCCGGGTGGCGACTCTGTCACTAATCTCGGGATTTAAGTCTCGAGGTCTTTAAGTTTAAAACAGGAAAATGTTTTCTACAAAAGAATTTCCAAGCTAAATCCACAATTTCCTAACTCAAGATAAACAAAACCCGTTTTCCAAATAATCTATAATAATCATCATGTTCCCCAGTCCGCTTCGCCGCGTCCCGTTTTCGTAAAAGGTCATCCGCTCACAATAATCTCTCAAGCTTCTTCCATTTCTATTCAAAATTTTCTCTATTTCAGCAAGTATGTAGTTCTTTAATTGCTCATCTGTCATTTGTAAATCTGAAAGTATACATAAAAAAAATATAAATTAGCAATATCATGAAATAAAATTGAAATTACAAAAATTTTGTAATGTACTTGACAAAATATATAAATATAAAATTATCAACTAAAATTAAGCAAATATAAAACTATAACACAAGTCATTAAAATGGCATATTTTTGGAAATTATGGAAACAATATTTTTCGAATTTTTTTTTAGAATGTTAATAAATAACAACTTAATTCATTACCTTGGTTGCCAAGTATTTGACACTGGCGATGTAGTATATCATCGGAGGGAAGATGCCATGTTTCATTCCAAACTAATTCTGGCCTTGAAATACAGTTGGAGAACAACATAGTACTAAACAATGAGCGTAGAAAATGAGTTGAACCCTAAAAAGATGCTTCAACTATTGCATCTATGTACTCTTTGTCATCATCTAGTAACCCTAATGTAAAACACGCTTCTTTAAATGTTGGGTATAATTTACCATCCATAGTCTTGATGTCGTCATATTTTGTTGGCCTCCTTACAATATTCAACAAAATCCTAAAATAGTATAATTCTCCAGCTCCCATATGGAAATAAAATATTCTTCCTACAGACATTCCATGTTGTCTTGGACACCATTTCCTAACCTTTTTCATAAATCTTGATGATTCATCAACTACCTCGACTTCTTTTCATACTAACCTAGCTGGAAATTCAACATAAGTCAATTCTTTGGCCTCCAGATATTCTCTATTCGCCTTCATCCATTGCAGAAACATAGTTTGCACTTCGCCACTTCTTTTAACAACATCTTCAATAGGGTCATCATCATGAAATACAATAGTCTGCTCACCTGGAAGATGGACGGTAATTAATAGGAAATGCTAGGGGTGAGCAAAACCGAACCAATGTCCAAAAACTGAAAACCCAAACCGAACCGAACCAAACCAAACCGATCCATTTTATAGTTTGGTTCGGTTTGGTTTTAAGTTGTTAAGAAGTTTGGACTTCGGTTCGGTTCGGTTCGGTTCGGTTCGGTTCAAAACGTAAAAAAACCGAATAATTGGTAAAATATTAAAATTAATTATAAAATTAATATATACTAATTGTAGAGAATTTTAGTCATTATATTCTTTTATAGTTTTATATTGTGATTTTTGGATGCTAATTTATAGTTATTAAAACTTGAGAGTTGAAAAAAAAAAAAAAAGTAGAGAATTTTAGTATTTTATTGTGATGTAATAGTATTATTCAGTATTATTGATTTTTTAAGTTAATTTTTTTGTATTTCTTTTTTTTTAAAAACAAATTACTTATATAAAATTTTTTATTTTGATTTTTTTTAAGAAGTTGATGTTTTTGGTTCGACCTAGTCCAAACCGAACCGAACTGAACTAGTTCGGTTTAGACAGAACCGATCCAAAATTTAGTTTGGATCGGATTGGTTTATAAAATACAGTATTTTTCGGATCGGTTTTTTTGGTTCGATTTGGTTTTTGAACCGAACCGGTCCATGCTCACCCCTAGGAAATGCAAATATTCGCCAAGCCACCTCACACGGAGAAATGTATCTACAATCGTAATACATTTTCACTTCATCATGTCTTTTACCATTATTACCATTTGCATATTGTTGGTAAAAGGAGGTAGTTATCCGATCATTCTCCTTATTTATGTACTTGAACAAATACTTGATGGCCCTATGTTGATTGCACCATTCGACATTTATATGTGTATTATACTTCAATAACAACTGACAGTTGTAAGGAGCAACAGATACGTTGTTAAGCCGAATGTTATTTTTCTCAATAGTCCTCCCATTATCATCCCTTCTATACAAAGGATATCCTTGTTCATCCACGGTTGTCTCCTTGTTAAATTTCTTAGGGAAGTGCTTTGAACATTTTTCATCTTTCATGCACGGTGAATTTATATTAGAAGCACTGCAAGGACCATGCATCATAAAATTTTTCACTATTTCATACAAATAAGGATTTTCATTTTTATCAGGAATCTCAGCTGAGATTATCTTATCAATATCCTCTCCAGACGGCTGCTTATCTTATGGGTAAAAGACTAATAATATATGTGCATGAGGGAGACCTCGTTTTTGGAATTTTATTGTGTATAGAACTGCAAATACACACCAGTACGAGTTAAAGCATGTGATGATGACCAAATGTTCATCTATTGTATAGATTACTAAAAATAAACACTACGATGAATTAAAGCATAATGTGATGACTAAATTTTCATCTATTGTACACATAACTACAAATAAACACTAACATGAATTAAAGCATGTGACGATAACAAAATATTCAAATAAAAATATCAATATTAAATAGAATCAGAGACATCCTCACTCGTGTTCTTCCAAATAGTTTTTTGATAAGTGCGCTTTATGAATATATTTTTGTCCTATTCTGCGGGCTTTAATTGTGCTATTTTGCTTTAATTAAGGCGGATTTTATCTCATTTATTCTATTTTTATGTGTTAGGACATTAAAATTGGAATTTGAACATTTGGAAGCTAAATCGCCTATTTTTTTAGCTCAACCGTGCTATTTGGAAGAGCAAAGAAGTCCTAAGGCATGGGCGTGCCTTATGAAGAGCCAAAACTGAAGAATTCTTGAGAAACAGAAGCTGACCAGTCTTAAGACACGCTCGGGCTGCAGAATTACGAATTTTGTGTTGGGATTCATCATTGGAAAAATAACATAGCGCAGCGGAAAATACACCGTTTAAAATTTCCTAGAATCTACCTATCGTGTCCAGTTACCATTGATTAGAATAAAACAATTTGAATCAAGAGAGATTAACTCACCGGATTCGTCTCCTCTAGAGATTGCTATAGAATCGTTTCTTGAAACTGGGATCTCCAAAGTCCGGTGCACGACCAACTATTGAGCGGGAACCGATGCTAGCCGAAGACGTGAAGCAATGGATGATTAATGCTGAGATTTTCGGCTATTTGGGGCTGCTATTGGTGGCTGAAATTTCCAGCAATTAATTAAAGTTGAATTAGGGTTTTATTGCTTAAGTGAGCTCTTATATAGACACCTTGTCTAATTAGGTTTTAATTAGGTTAATTAAACCCAAGCCCACTAGGATTATAATTACATAAATAAACTTTAATTTAAAAGTATATACTATGTAATTTAATTCCATTTGGCTAAATTTAATTACCCCTAAATAAAATTAAAACACACTTAAGTAAATACAATACATGTATTTAATTTTCCTACTTAGGAAAATTATTTATTAATTGTTTACTTTATATGATTCAATTAATTGATAAATTAATTAATTACATTATGTAAACTTATTAATTAAATTAAATTCAACCCAATGTTAATTAATTACCTTGACACCGAATGTCAACTAATTAATTAACGCATTCCTTCCAATGTACATTACATGTACAATTTCTATAAGTTCCGGCTCAGTTGATCTATGTGCACGATCCTATGGGTCTGTCTTTATGTTGACAGTAGGCCCAAGGCACACAGACTGTAAGTGGTTCTAGCAAACCATTACAGCCCCCAATTAAGACAGAGATGCAGCAGTCTTTAGAAGACACTCACCCAGTAGTAATCTCATAGTGTCCTTTGCCTAACGATATCGATATGAATAAACAAGAGGCATGATGTCTATCATCCTCTTCTGTTGTTTATTATATTTCTTGATCTTGAGTTGACTGATTAATCAAATAAGCAACCAACTTATTTGGGTATGGCCATACACTTATCAGTCCCACTCATCAAGTGGCCAATGATATCATCTCGGTGTTACCCGAGTGGCAATTCCATCACTTCATCATCAATATCAACATGTTCACCGGTCCACCCAATCATACCCGTATTTAGCATCCTTTTACAGACCCATTAGGCATATGTCAAAGTGAACCGGATTCCATATTGATATTATAATGAAATCTGGTATGAGGACAAAAGAGACCTACTCAAGAAAGACCTATAACGCGACAACCATGTGGCTTTCTTGTGCGGATCGATCCAGTCCCGTGTTAACGACATGTACCTATATTCATGACTGACTATACAAGTACTATGGCTAGTTAAGAACTGCCATACAGTCATTGAATATACAAGTCTGTGGTTCTATTCATTCCCATGATTAGAACAGACCTGGGATGGGTTTTATGATTATCAACCAATGGATACTCTACTAATATTATAGCACAAGATACAAATGAAATAGATTAATTGCCTTTATTAATGTGACATAAATAATGTATTCATACAATGAGTCTTAATGTATAATACAAAATACAAGAATCCAATGCCCTAAGAACTAGGGCACACCAACATTTTGTACTCCAACTAGGGTTAGGAGTTTCGACTTTTCAACTTTAGGCTATTTTATTTCTTCTCCTTTTGTAATTAGGATAAGAAGAAATAACTTCTAATTAAGACTTTTATTTTAGGAATAACTCTCAATTAGGATTTAATTATTAATTTTGGGAAAGTTATTTCCTAACTAGGTCTTTCTTCTCTTTCTCTCTCTTGGAAACGTTTTAGCTTAGGGATTTTTAAGAGGGGTTGGACGTTTTTCTATTCTAGTTTTAAGGCTGCAATTATTTTTCTACTCTTTACACAAGAGAACGTGATTTTGGAAGAAAGTCAAGAAACTAAGGTTTTAAAGATTCAATCCACAATTCTCCTTCTCCGATTTCTCTCCGCAAGCCACCGTCGGGATCTCCATCTTCCTAGTTTATTCTTAACTCTCTCCTATCATGTTTTCCATATTTTATTTGTTTGTTTTTAACTCAATCATAGACTAATTTCTCCATAGTTAAGGCTATGGAGGAGCTTAGTAGGATTTCTATGTAATTTCTTCTTTTAATGCAATTCATTCGTATTATTTTTCCATTATTGTGTTATGATTGTTTAAAGCTTTGAATGCATGACCATCTATTTCAAAGTTCATAGTTAATTCATAATTGACCAAAGGACTGAATTAACGGCATTTCATAACATGACAAATGCATGACCATTGCTTTGTGGCTTATTAGTTTGTGCTAGGTTTTCGTATGCTTAATGTTTTCCAAACTAATTGTTTAAGACCGAACCAGTTTAAGTAGTTAGGTTGAGAATTAGAGTTAGCAGCCCTAACCAGTGTTAATTGCTTGAGGAATTTGCCATCTTGGGAATTTAATAAGTTTAATTGCATAACTTGAGGAAATTGCTAGAATGAATGCTAAGTAAAATCATATGCCTTAGCCAATTTCTCCATTGAGTTTTATCCAATTGCATTTTAATCTTAGTTTAAATTATTTTATTTAATTTGTTGCTTAGTAGTAGATTTTATTTTACAAACTATAATCAAAGATATAATTTCCTCTGCCTAAATTAATAGAAACCCGACTGCATTTAGGAATAGCATATATAGTCTCCGTGGGATCGACATCCTTTTTATTTCTATATTACTTGAGCGACAGAGTACACTTGCTCTATAGTGTGTGTTTTAGACGCATCATTTTTCAACCTTCAAGTCTTGAACTAATCTGTCTAGCTTCATTTTGAAAACTTTAGTTATCACATTAGGCCTGCCTTCTACTCTTAAATTTTCTTTATCAATAAATCTCTGTATCTCAGGCCATCTTGCATTACATATGAAAGTAATAAAGAGATCAGGATATCCTGTCCATTTACATATGGTCATCGCATCTTGATAGTTCTGTATCATGTACCTTGAAACAATTTTCATAATTTTTAATTGTTAAACGATTTGGACGAAGATAAATAATCACAGGGAACATGAATCTTTAGATGATATTTTTAATAACACGCACCTTGCACCACCGACATATGTGGATGGTAATATAATCCTCTTACCAGCTAATGATGGATTTGTTTCACCTCTCAATACTGCTTTCGATAATCCTTTATATAAATCTGCCTTGAGATTTTTTTGGTTGTGTCGAATGAATGATAATCTTTCTGCCTCTATCATTGTGTAAGAATCAGCTATAAATTGTTGGAATAACTTCACTGATCTCAAAATTGTCGGTGGTTCATTGATCCTCTGTTGTATTCTAAAGCAAAAAAATTGGCGCATGCTAATGGACTACCTTTTTAGCTTTTTATTTTCCTCACTAAATGAAATATCCTTTCGATATCCATCTTCTCCATACAGAAAAAGCAATGGATATTGGATTGGGAGATAAGAAGGGTGTAGCTCATTGATACGTTGCAGTGCACCAGATTTGGTCTCAATAATATAATGTCTCTTAAATTTTCAGTTGTGTCAACATCATCAACTACTAAACCAGCAACTTCTGAAGCAGTAGGCATGTTATATCTCCGACCATCTTTAGTTCATCCTCCAATCAACCTCAACTTCAAGTTTCTATATTCACAAGTAGCCAATCTATCTCTAGCTAATCTGAATGATTGTGCTAGAACATTCTTTTCACCGAGCATACTTTTTAAGTCTTGAATTATAGAATGATCGAACTATGTTTTGCTATTTCGTGCACTGAAAGAAAACATTAAAAACATGTTAATTATCATTAAAAATAATTTAGATGTTTAATGATAACAACCTTTTAAAGTTCATAAATTAACATACCTAAGAGTTCCAGCTCTATTTAGTATCTCATTTTCTGTATCATAGATATATAACTGCACAAACTTGGGACTCGATCCTGACTATGGTAAGAGAATACTAATCATATGATGATTTTGCCTGTTAACTCTAAAAACATAAGGACCAGTTCCATTGTTCAATGATGCATCAATTTTACTGCCCATCGACGTAAAAGAAAACATTATATTATACCCCCTTATATTTTCTAAAAATATTTTACTTCTTCTATCAAACACAAATAGTAAATTTTTAAGTGTAACTGGAGGCTCTTTTAATAATGGTAATTTGATTTTTCCTGATCCACAACAAAGTGAAAATATTGGATTGTTGCTCCTTCGATGCTTACTAAGTCGCTCTTCATACCACATATGACTACACCATATGACGAACATGAAAAATCTGGATCACCAAGATCCAAAATACCTATATTTTAATATTAGACTCTCATTAGTAATCTATATACATATATATACATATTCATACACACATAGGGTTATGCACAGCTAAATGAACAAAATAAGATCAACTATTTATTTATTATTTCAAATCTAAAGCTCAAGTTTGTATACACTAAAACAAAAAGGAGATCATATTATACTAATTTAAGTATATAACTTCACAAAAAAAAATATAATACCATTAGTAATATCTTGAAAAGGAAATACTCTGCCACCAAACTCATTCATATATTGATTGTTGCAAGCTGTATCATAATTTATATAACAAATAGTATAAAATATTAAAGCAATTTATAGATTAAGAAATTAATAACTTCAAATATTACTGATATGAACTATATGGATTAAATAAAATGCATTATGTTTTTCCAATGCATTATCATTAAAATACTGAAATATGAAAATGAGAAAATTTTGTAAAAATACACACAAAAATACAATATAAAATAGTTACCTTTGCGAAAATCATCAGAATGCAAAACCTTCACATATTGTTTTTCTTTCAACTTATTTTTCCTCTTCATTCTTGCTAAACGACTTTGTAATCTCGAATCATCACTTGTATTGGAATAGTTGTTATTTTCATCCATCTAGCAACTAAAGTTTCTTAATATGTATTACAACTCAAATAAACATCCATATTAATATGATTATTTAATAAGTCTCTATAACATATTGTGCCAAATAAATTGATCAAAATGTGAATTTCATCTTTGTTAAACGAGAGTATAGAGAGAGGATTATGATTAACACACAAATTTTTTTGAATTAATTATATTATCATATATCTAATAAATTTAAATAAAAATATATAATTTAATAAAAAAACTCATTATATATTTTTAATGACATTTTGGAGCTAATCAATTGAATTTATTCTTTCATAAAAAATAAAATATTTAATAAATATATACAAAATGCAAGATGGAAATGTAATCAATATATCAAAACCAAATAAAATAATATTTTAACTCACCTTCAATTTCTTCGTAGTATCACAACTTAAGATAAAAAGTTAAAATCCTTGATGGTTGAAGGAATACTTGAGATTTGGGGAGAAAATACAAAAAGACGAAAATAGAAAAAGATGGTTTACAAATGAGATGGATGCACCAATTTACAAATCAATGAGTCCATGCAAAAAAGTCTTGGTCAAAGCTAATAAACTCCGAATAGAGTAGGATTCAAGTTAATCTTTCTTTTTTAAAATAATTCTAATTTTTATATTTTAAACAATGTTATCATAACCGTACTAGACATCAAACCAGTAAGCCTATTGGTATGCAGTTCAACAGGTTCAATCGAGTTGAACCGGATTGAAGATTTTATAGGAAAAATAATACTTAAGAGCAACCTGTGCAAAATTAAGAGACTATGTGAAACAATGTGAATTTATTAATAAATTACACTTTCACTCAAATGTTACACTGGAAGAAAGAAAAGAAAAAAAAGAAAAAGTAGAGATATATATAAATTTGTGTAGTTGGTTAATATAGATATATATTAATAAATAAAATGATTTATATGTACGTAATAACATGATATCACTTGATATGCAATTATCTCATTATTATGATAATTTCAGTATGAGACTTTTGTTTTATTAAAAGGGCAGGATGTGTTAGACAATATCTATAAATTTGATAAATCCAAAAACTTAGCTTTGTAGTCTAATAAATATCAATATTAATTAGTCTCATAAAAAAGAACTAATGTAATTCAATTTGCACCAGGTCTGTTTACTTGGGTTAAGGAAGTAGAAAACTTTAATAACTCAAACTCAATAAAATTAAGTCGTATACAAACTCATGGCCAAATCTAGAGTTAACTAAACATCTAGCAAGAAATGGATTAAGAAAAAAGAAAATCCAAAAAAAATGTCATGTTGTTTTCTGTTTCTTTGTTTTTAGTGGAAAATTATATAATCTAATCAATAATTACTATGCAAAAATCCAAAATTCTTAATCAAAATTACGTTATCACAAAAATCTACCACATAATAGGGTCAACTTGGGTAAATATTACTCTTATCCTAAAAATTAATAAATGAATTAAGAAAAAAGAAAATCCGAAAAAAATGTCATGTTGTTTCCTGTTTCTTTGTTTTTAGTGGAAAATTACATAATCTAATCAATAATTACTATGCAAAAATCCAAAATTCTTAATCAAAATTACGTCATCACAAAAATCTACCATATAATGGGATCAACTTTAGATAATAGGAGGAAGGAATTATGTTTTTTTGTTTCATCTGTCTAATTTCGATATCACAAGGGAAACCCCATATCAAATATAATCAATTATGACCATGTAAAAAACCAAAATTCTTAATTAAAATTGCGTCATCACAAAAATCTACCAGAAATTAGAGTGAAAAGGTACTTAAAAAAAAAAAAGAATAATCATATATCAACTCAAGGAAAATACAAAAATAATTGACTAATAAACCTGCAAATCATGAATAATAAAACTATCAAAGTTATAAATGTCATCGTTCATTCAATAAAAAGTACACAAATTAGATTAACAAAGGCAAAAAAATTAGAGAGAGGAGAAATAACAGGACATATACTATTGTAAATATATTTTTGTCCAGGAAAGCAGAAAATTTTAATAGTTTTAGATGGAATAAAGAATATAAAATTTTAATAGTTGATCGGAACCAGAGGTCAGTCCGGTCGGTTTGTATCCGGTTTTCACTATGATCAATAATCGGTCAACTCACGGCCGAATCGGCAGATCGAACCTAAAAACCATGAACCGGACCGATTTTTCGGTTCGACCAGGCTTTTTTAAAAAAATTATTTGAATTAAAAATTTAATTTATTATTTTGAGGTGTTTTTAATTAAAATAAAATATAGTTTGTAATTTTATATTATTTTAAATTAAATTGACATTTAATTGTAAGTATAAAAACTATATTTCATAAATTGAACTTTTTAATTTCTATATTGTGTTTGAAATGCTTAAACTTAAAGAATTATAATAAAATTGTTCAAATTTTCATATATTATAAATATAAAAATAAAAATATATTAATATTTTAATATATTTATTAAATCCGATTCAATTCCGATTTATTCCGATTTAATCCAAAATCCATGAATCAATCCCTTCACCGGTTCGATGACCGATCCGGGTCTGAAAACCATGATATATATATATATATATATATATATATATATTGAAGTGAAAAGACTTCTATTGAGTTACAATTACTTAACCAAAGAAATAATAATAAAAAAAAGCAGCTAATAGAAGAAAAAAAAAACATTCAATAGCTAACAAATCAAAATAGTGGAATTCCTTTCCGTGTCATGTCATAAGATTACTTTTGTTTAAATTCAAATACTTATCAGAAATATTTTTAATTAATTTTAAATTTTAAATAAATTAAATATTTAACTACCTAAATCTTTAAAAGTTAAATAAAATTAATTATTAATAATTTAGAAAAACTCAGAAAATGATAACTCAGCAAGATTTATCCACTTTTAGTATATATAATAGATAGATTGGAGTATTGTAGTCCTTTAAAATATATTAACAAAAATTATTGATATGTGTCCTTTTAGAATATAATTAAAAAAATACAAATATTATTTTATAACTAAACGAGTATACGTTGTAAAATTTCTCGGCAAATATATGGAGATCTAAAGAAGTCGGGAGTAATTAAGGAAAAGGGAAAAAGAAAAAAAAAAAAAAGAAAAAGAAAAAGTTTGTATGTGAGGTTCTACTTGGATGAAAAAGTTTTGTAACTATGAATGCCATAGTAATTTTTTTGGGTCTTTGTTCCATCAATTAATTTTTATGTTTATTTCTGTTTCTATTTTTTCACTGTTTAATTTTAGAAAAGTTCCAAAAAGAGAATATGGAAAAAGAGAAAAGAAAACGATAAAGAGGAAAAAGAGACTGCTCAAACCACAGATAAATAAGACATTAGTATCTCATTTAATATACATGTTTAATTAAATAAATAATAGAGATAAAATTATAATCATTAATTTTAAAATAGCGGTCAAGATTAGTTTAATTTGTTGTCTGACTATAAAGCGGAAAGGATTCAAACCCAATACTAACAGTGTGATTGTGAAGACATCAAATCAAATGAAAGTAAACTACTTCGTTATGAGTTTGGGTTGGTCCAAATGCTACATTCATTAAAGGCTTCATCATCATAATAATACAAAGAAAACTTCATGTGCTTAGAATTTTTTGATTTGGATTTCTTTGATTTAACTACTCTCCGTAGATTTATAAAATAAATAAATAAATCTACACTCATCCCCGCCACTAAATATCTATAAGATATGTCTCAGAAAAATTATGCGCATTGTGCTGAATAAAGCTATAGTTTTAGAGATACATTGCACAAACATATCTAATCTTTCAGTCATTGATCCCTTAAATGGTTAGAAGATGCGTTTTTATGCTAAATAGAAGCATATGTCGTATGACTAAATAAATTTTTTAATTTAATTAGAAGACTAGTTTATACGTATGTTTTATATACGAGACAGTTACATTTTAAGTAGGAGTTTTATCCTAGTGGAACTGTAAGTCTCTAATGCCTGCACTACAAAAAAATCCAAGATTTGGCAGTAAATTTTTTGCTGTCAAAAATATAAAATTTGTTGTCATAACTTTACGTAACAATAAAAATGTTGATATATGTTATTACTACAAAGTTGTGATTGTATAACAAAAATTTGATACAATTTTATTATTAAATGTATTTTTTTTGCTAGCAACTTTTGAATATTGTTTTGCTACTAAATTTAACATTTCTTGCATTGCTATTTAAATGGTTTAACTTTCCTTGAGAATTATTATTGATTTCCTGTAATAAAGGACTAACTCATTCTAAAAGGTATCTCAAAAAGGAAAAATTATCTCGGGTATATATAAAAGTCGCATAGTTTTCTTATCAAGTAATGTTGAATATTTACTACTTAAACATTAAAGTATCAACTAGAAAAATCAAGACACGGCGGACATCTGTCTCTCAGAAAGATTTTTGGTTGGACAACATTATACAACAATTGTTTTTGACGTAACTTGAGTTTATAACTAAAATTAACATAAACAAATAAAAAGAAAAAACAGAGAAGAAAAAGAAAAAAGAAGTGGAGATGTTGGCAAAAGAAAGGGGCATGAACGTGGCTACATCAGTCTCAAAACAAACCCAAACCAATGCTGATATGGACACTCTTATTTTCTTGTTTTGGGAATCTACACCCGTGTGATGCTGCCTTTGCATTTTTTCTTTTTCTAGCTCGACCAAACAAGAAATTAGCCGTTTGGGTGGGCTAATTGACAAAGTGGCATTCCTGATATTAAATAAGAAATGGAGGGGTTTAATGGAATGAGATCACATGGGATAGGAAGTTGATAACGACGAGGTGAATAAAAACACAGAAGAATCCAAAGGGGTGCACGTGACCCACACAGTCCTCATACAGATTATGTGATGATGATGAGGATTAATAATTTTCAATTTCTACTACTTCTTCTTCTGTTACACCTTATCACCCATACTCTTTGCTATGCGCGTGCTCTTCATTTCCCTTCCTTATTATGACAACTTCACCCAATTTTGGTTTTCAACTTCTCATTCAAAAACGTAATTGTCCCACTCAAAATCTTATTCCGCATTTTCTTTATATTAGTATTATACTATCAACGGTTGAAATTCAAAGTTATATAGCTTGCTGCGATAACATAAAACATAATACAATGAAAATGAAGACTTAACAAGAATTTTCTTTTTATATTATCAGTTCTTTTCTCAATTTTCTATTGCTCGTTTGCTACATTTTCTCAATATGTTAGGATTTACAGCTGTACTCTTTGTCTTAGTGTTTAAAATTTGACATGGAAAGTTTTAGAGTTTTAAGAAAGAGTTATTAAAAACGAATTAGTCATTTTAATATTCTAATTAATATTTCATTGATTTTTATGAACAACTTTAAATATATATATATATATAAAAGATGGAGCATATGACAAAAACGTAATAAAAATGGCACTTGTATCAAACATGTCATGTTAGGTGTACTGTCTCTATAAATTATGTTATCGTGACCCATTATGAATGCTCTATTTAATTTAGACACATTATTGAACATAAGTTTTCAATAAAAAATAGTAACAGCTGTTATAAAAAGGGACGAATTATTCAAAATTTAAAAAATAAAAAGGAACATTGATGATTTTGTTAAATTGGATAGAAAAACGAGTTCTGGAGAATAGAATAGATGCAATGGAAAATGAAAAGTAGGGAAGTAACATCCAATAGTAAAATCAAATGAATAGGTTCGAGAAAGACATAAGGGATAATATATCAAAACTGAAGTTCAAAGTACTAATGGCCATACATAGACAGTGGTCTAGTTTGGAATATGCTCTTTACTTGTTTGTCCTCGATTTTAATTTTTAAGATGCTTAGTGGCAAAAAAAAAAAAAAAAAAAAAAAATTCTAACTATTCCCTCCTCTTCTTAAAAAAAAAAAAAAAAAAAACACCTTTAAAGTTTCAATTTTAAGAAGAAAGAAGAAAGCCGTCTTCCGTCTTCCTTCTTCCTCCTCCATATTCCTTTTCTTCCCCCCCATCCCTATCATTTTGTGTTTTTTTTTTATTTTTTATTTTTGAGTAATTTGATTGAAAATACTCCATTAAAAATTAATTTATAATTGTTGGATCAACATCTTTGTTTTATTATCTACTAGGTTTACATTCTTTTAAGTCTAGCACAACGAATAGAAACGTTTTTTTATGTCAAATACCTTCGGTCATGGTCAGAACATTTTATCAAAACGATTTTTTTAGATCTATTTACTCGGAAGAATTATAATGTTGGAGATTCTATTGCAATTGTTGTCCTGTAATAATGGATCTATCTACAATGGTTGTGTTTTCTTCAAATTACAATTTATGGTTTTAGTTTTTAGGTTTTGTTTCTACCATTTGTGGATCTATTTTTACCTTTTGTGCTCTTTTTTTTTCCCGTTTATGAAATTTGTTATACAGTTTTAGTCTAAATTATAATGAGGAATTTTTTTTCTTGATATATTATTTCTCTTATTGATATAATATATACTTTGTTACAAAACAAAAGAGATACTTACAGGGGAGCCAATAAAATGCTACTCGTGTAAATTGATATAAAAAAAAAAGGGTTCAAATTCATTTAAATTATATCACTTCCAAGTATTTTCATTGTAAAAACAAATTGACTTTAGATTTTTCATTTATAAACTATCATTGTTTTACAGATTATAATCAACTTTCAATTTGTTCCCTTTTTTTTTTTAATAATTTATAATGCAATATGATTTGTTATTGATAAATAATGCTTTCATTGTCAAATAACATACTCGTATATTACCGTTTAAATAATAAAAAAATCATTTTTGTTATTTTCAAATTTAATAAATTATTAATAAATTTTGTTAAGTTTATATTTATTCTACGATGGTTAAAAGTTAAAACAAATTAAGAAAACATTTAATATTAGAAAAATAAGACTATATTTTAAAGAATTAATTTATTTTATTTATCAATTTGTGAAAATTTTAAGAATATATTAAAATAATTTCTTGGAATGTAGATTTACTAAATATATGTTAGAAGATGTGATCTTAGTGATTAGTAGTAGTAATCTTCAGCAATGTTGGGTTATATTAAAAAGAATATAATTTTCCTAGAATGCCCAATATGACAATCCGACTCCCAAATATAATTTTAATTCTTAATACGGGGTGAGAAATTAAAAAAAGAAAAAACAATAAAATTAAATTATGAAAAACGAAAGTAGAAAAGGGCAGGCACGCGCATAGAAAAGCGAGTAGCAATCATAGCGATTCAAACTAGCAATGCAGAGTTCTATGCATAACTTAATTATTCAATACATCCAAGATCACAACATCCACATTGATTAGTCCAATAAGAGCTTAAGCATCCAGTGGAATGGGAAACAGCAGAATGCAAAACAGCTCATTAAGAGAGTGGGTGGCATAATTTAATGGAAGTGCTGAAAAGCATAGAGAGAGTAAACCATGCAAAATGATGAATAAAATGATGATACAAAGGAGGTGAATGGGGTCTCATTTCTTTACTCTAAAAAGAAGAAAGGATCTTGACCACACACCACACCACACATTTACACCACAAACAGACAAAGTTTATGTATTACAGTGGAGACCACCTTAATTATTTAATATTTGTACTTATAAATATAATATAAGATTAAAAGTAGATGTAAATGTTTTTCTTATTATAGCTTTCTTAAGGTGATATGGAACAAAGTGACTGTGATTGACTCGTATTAAGTTATTACAAGAAATAAATGTTTCATTTCAACAGTGCAGTGCATGGGTGAACTGTTGCATTTCAATAATCAAAGGGGTCAAGTATTTCAATTTTAACTTTGTTTAATTGATTTTATGTATGATTTTAATATCAAATTTATGTATAATTTGGTTCATTAAATAGATGGTTGATTTTTTTATATAATTATAACTTAAATTTAATATATAAATAGATAATTTTAATGGATAGGAGATTTTTTTTTTAACTAAAAAGGAGAATTATATTAAGAAGAGGAATGAGTACCCCCGTAATACAAAATATTGCTCTGTAAAAGCCAATTCATAGCATAATCATCACTAAAACACAAGCTATCATTACAAAGGGCTTCTTTAGCAACAGAATGTACAACTCAGTTCCCTACCCTCCTAATATAAGAAAAAGAAATATTCTGAAAATGAGAAGTAAGGTTGATAATATCAACAAGGATTGTTTTGATAGAAGGAGGAATCTCATGGCCATTAGAATTGATGAGGTTTATGATTTGGAGGGAGTCTCCTTGAAAAATAGATCCTTGAAAACGCTATTGGATGCCTAAAATGAGGCCCTCACGCATTGCAAGGGCTTCAACTGTTGAGGGGCAGCAAATACCAATGAAGCACTTAGCTCAACAAGCTAAAACCTCTCTTTGATGATTTTGAACAATAATCCCAGTATTACATCGCTTCTCCTTAGTGGATAAACCTCCATCCACATTGATTTTAACCCACCCTATGTTCGGCTTAGACCAAAGACGAAATTGATGAGCTGAGTTGGAGTGATTGGTGTCATTGTTCACCATCTTCTCTGAAATCGAAGGTTGAGAAAAAACTCCAGACCACTTAACTGCTTGGTTGCAAGCTTTGTCAATAATTTTGACTGTGTTCCAAGCCTTTCTATTCAACACAAGATCATTTCTTGCCTTCCAAATCTCCCAAAGGAGGAAAGCTACCTGATTCATTAGATCATCATAAAAAACAATACTGGTAGCATAGTGATGAAATTGAAGCCATATAGCAGCAAAATCATCGCCAACGAAGCAGTCGGATCTAAGCATTAGAGGGGAGGAGAACTAGCTTGTTCGAACAAACTCGTAATGGAGAAAAAGATGACTGAGTCCTCCAATTTTTCGCAGCGGAGGCAGGAGCCATCAACATTCACCCCTCTTTTCATAAGATTGCACCCGATAGCCAATCGATTTGACAGTAAGCACCATAGAAAGATTTTAACCTTATTAGAAACCTCTATATGCCAAAGATGCTTCCACATAACTTGTTGCTCCTGACTGTGAGAATGATTGTCAATATTCGTAGCAATTTTGTAGCCAGACTTGACAAGGTAATTGCCATTTTTAAAAAAATGCCAAATTAGAGAGTCCTATATTCTGGTATTGCTAACTGGAATAGCCAAAATCTTTGCAACATCATCCTCATGACAAGCACTCCTAATTGCCGAAGTATCCCAAGTGCCAAGAGAAGAGTTAATAAGCTGTTTGATTCTGATCCAAGGCTTATCTCCTTCGTCCTTGGGTCTGACTAGGAAGGAGGAAGAATTTAGAAGCCACGGATCATTGAAGCACCCATTGCTAATTTGCCACCTTAATCCTTTGCTAAGAATTTCCCACCCTTGAAAAATGCTACGCCAAACCCTAGAATTGTGATGACTAACTAAATCTTCCATGAAAGAGGTAAAGGAATAATATTGCCCTTTTAGAATTCATGCAAGCAAGGAAGAAGGATAAGTAATTAACCTCCAGTCCTGTTTGGCCAAAGGAGCAAGATTAAAAGCTCTAAGATCTTTGAACCCTAAGCCACCTGAGTCTTTCCTTTTGCACATGTTGAGCTAAGAAACCCAATGAATCTTCTTTTTTTTGTGTCATCTTGACCCCACCAAAAATTGGCAATTAAGAGGTTGATTTCCGAGCAGATTTTGTCAGGAATGCAAAAACACGACATCGAGTATATGGGAATGGCCATTGCAACTGCCTTGATAGGAATTTCTTTTCCCGCCAAGCTAAGTAAATTTCCTTTCCAGCCTGCAAGAGTAGCAACAACACAATCTTTGATGCTTTTAAATGTTTGAGACTTAGACCGAGTGACAATGGAAGACAGCCCCAGGTATTTGTCTTCTCCTCCAACATTTGGAATACCCATGATAGAAGCTACAGCTTGTCTAAGATCCTTCGAAATATTCTTACTAAAGAAAATAGAACATTTGTCATGATTGAATTGTTGACCACTACTTGCATTGATTGCAATAAGGGTAAGCTTAATGTTAATGAAATTGGTTTCCGCTACTTGACAGAAGAGGAGAGCATCATCTGCAATCAGGAGGTGTGACACAAAAGGGCATCACCTAGAAATGGCCATTCCACTGAACTTCTCTTCGTGCTCAGCTCTATTGAGGATTTGGGTGAGGCATTCTGAATAAAGGATGAAAAGGAAGGGTGATAAAGCATCCCCTTGATATACACCATGCGGAGTGGTAAGAAAGCCTTGCATTTCACCGTTGCTACAAAGGGAATAAGTGACAGTTGAAACGCATTCCATGATCTAATTGACCCATTTCTCATAGAAACATGATTGAGTAAGAATGTGCCTCAGGAAACCCCACTCAAGACAATCTTAAGCTTTACTCATGTCCAATTTAAATTGCAGCTTCCATTCTTCCTCTTGTTCTATTCTTCAGGGAATGCATTAGTTCGTGAGCGACCAAAATGTTATCCCTAATGCTCATGCTCCTGATGAAAGCACTTTGATTATCGCTAACAATGTTGGGCATAATTTTCTATAGTCTGGTAATCAAAATTTTTGAGATGATCTTATAGAAAATCAAGCATAGAATAATTGGCCTTAACTGTTTCATGGATCGCACATTACTAGTTTTAGGAATCAGGGAAATAACAGTATGGTTGAACCCCTTCAGATTTTTTCCATTCCTAAAGAAGCTCTGTATAGCTTTACAAACATCTTCTTGAAGAATTGACCAATAATCTTGGAAGAACCCTACAGAAAAGCCATCAAAACCAGGAGCTTTGTTAGGATGGATTGCAAAGGTAGCATGTTAAATTTCCTCCCTTGAAACCTCTACTATAAGAGCCCTATTCATTTCTTCTGTCACTTTAGGAACCCAAATGGTTGTCAAGGAATTCCGGTCAAGATCAATGTCAGAACAGAGGATCTCTCGAAAATATTGAAATAATTCCAAAGATTTCTTCTTTACTGGTACACCAGATTCCTTCAGAATTTTCCAGAATTGTAATAGTATTCCTTCGTCTTCTATGATTCACAGCCGCATGGAAGAATGTTGTATTTTTGTCCCCTAACTTGAACCATTCTAGTCTAGCTTTTTTTTTACGTCTAGAAGAGTTCTTCTTTGCCCATCTCACTTTTAAGCTCTGCCTCAATGGATTTGTGCTTAGCTGTAGAGCCTTCGTCGCTGATAACATTCAGATTATCAAGCTCCATCTTGAGCCGATCAGTGTGGGATTTGGAATTATGAGCATGGTTTTTATTTCAATGTGTTATCTCAGTTCGATAGTTCTTGATCTTACTGAACACCTTGAACATATCTAAATCCCTAAACATTACTTATGATGTTAAACCAGTAATTCGACGTATTGAAAATAATTTAGCCCTTGTCATTACCAATTGTTTAGCTTTAGAATCCTCTACTTTACTTGGCAGTTATTTTGTCGTCAGTCCTTCTATATATTATTACTTTTATATATATTTAGCCCTTTTTGAGCTCACAAATCAGAGTTAATTGTATCAAAACTTTGATAAGCATGACATAACAGCTCATAAATTTCAATTTAAAACAAAAATACCACTAAACATTGAATAACGTACACTCATTATCCTTATTTCTATAATCCAACAGAGATTGAAACCGGAGTAGCCACGTCAAAAATATTAACCGGACAAATTTCACATTTACAACAAATTTCAATACACATTTTCTTGAAAATAAATCACTTTGGACCCAGTTAAATTATAATTTTATTTTAAGGAAAACATTCACAGAAGTTTGTCCATGTCAATGACATTTGCCTCCAACGCACGCACTCTTTCTGAAACAACAATATTGAGTTAATAGTGATAGTAATTACGGCGTAATTTTTTCTTATTAGCTATGACGAACCGAAGAAATGAAATTGATGATGAAGGTTTCACAAATCATATATACAGCTACTCCCATTGTTCATTTTTGGATTGAAATGAAGAAAAAAAAGAAGATATTAGCTTTGGAGAATTATGGGAAAATATGAAATTGATTAGGAGATAAAATAATAGAGTCAAATGACTTCCAACCAGCCAATGAAAAGCAAAAAAAAAAAACAAAAAACAAAAAACATGAAATTTACAGCAAGGATGAGGTGGTCCATTGTTGGGCTAGTTAGGGTTAGGTTTGGAAGTTTGACCAATTGAATTGAACTGAACATCAATAAGATTTAAATGCTAACCTTAAAAAGATATTTAACCCGCCACTTGGCTGGACTCTTCTACTTTATTAAAAGGGCAAATCTAATTTCAGGAGATTACCGTGTGTCCTTTTTATGCAACAGTTTTCACATGCACTAATAACAATGAATCATAATGTTACATCTCGCTTTCCACTCTTTCTTTTTTATGTATATTGTTCTTTCTCAGCTTTTCCATAGCAAAAAATATTAGAGCAGTTCATGTGGGTTGCGCAAACAATATAGAAGAAACTGAACAGTATTGCAATTCCACAACAAAATTTTGATTCTATATACCTTTAAAATGGAAATTTACACCTGGATTCAGCAAAAATTCCATGGCTAAGAAATCCAGGCTGTGAAAGAATGGATGTCAATCAAAAGGCTGCTTCTTCATCATTACTACTGACTTTATAAGAGAACAAAGGCATATAGTCTCATATTTACAATGATAAGGAATATCTTTGTTTGGTTCTACTTCTACAGATACCAGGATGCCATCTCTGAAAATAAATTCCAGTTCAAGCCCGAATTCTGGATTTGAGGATTCTTTTGCTTTTGCAGTTCCACATTCTTCCATTCTGTGGCAACTACACTCTGTTGCCATAACTAAACTACTTCCTGAACTATTGCATTGACATTTCTGCAATTCTGGACATTCCGCCAATCTTTCTGGATTTCCACTTTTTAGCTTCTCATCAAATGAATGGCTGTTTTTTCCACCATTATCAATTTTTCTAGCTGCTGAGACAAGATCCGCAGACAATGATGAAACAACATCGTGAACATCCTCTGCTGTCCACTTGCTATTCTTTAATCCCCATTCATGTACAAGCATTTTCTGAATCAATCTGTGAAGAGTAAGGAGGCATCCAGAGCAACAATGATATGAACACATAACCCCAGAATCAGCAGACTGACTTGTAGTTTTTATTAGATAGCTGATATTTGCAACATTTTCACTCTGGCCAGTCTGTGTGTCGTCACATTTAATTTTGTCCTCTATTTCAGCCAATCCATCACTCTGGTCGCAGGAATTGGAAGGGCCAGAGAACTTGTTGGAACATGGCTCATGCAAATTGCAGATAACAACCTCAGAATGGAATCCGTTGGAACCTTTCAAGATTCCACTGCCCATTCCAGCAGAAACTGCAACCGTTTCAGTACTTTTTGACTCGGATTGTCCATGAGTAGTTCCATTCTGCTCACCAGCAGCATTAGCAACCAACTGTTTGTCACAAGTATTGCTTTGAAGTTGTTCATCTGGGACGGTTCGACCACAAAAGACAACCTGATGTGCAGTCGCATCTTCCAGAGGCGCATCTCTCACCTCAGAACTAGAATGGCAAACACCATTATTGTCTTTATTCAATTCAACACCATCAACATTTTCAGGTGCAAGTTCCACAGGATTTCTTTCCAGGCATTCAGATTCTAATAGAACCCCCTTGCATTCCTCAGTTTGAACTGCATGGTCCGCACAATTATATGAAAATTCCTTGAAACTATGATCAGCATTTGCCCCTTTAACTCGATTGGCAGGTTCTAAACTGAAATGGAGAATTGCTGTTAGAAAACAACAAATAAAATGAACCTATAAGCATATGAATAATAATTACAAAAAGTACCTCTGCAATGCATGCGCCCAGCTGTTAACCATATCTTCCAGATATGCCACTTGTGATAAGAGTCGGATGTATTGATATTTATCTTTTCCAGCCTGAACCTTTTCATTAACTTGTCCGACTAGAAGCTCAAGAACTTTCCTCACATCAAATGAGACCTCATTAAGAGATTGGTACACGCCTCTATATGCTAACAGACCAACAGCAATTAAGCCTCTGACAAAACCAGACCTATCTTTGCTTTTAATGTTCACTGTGCCACATCCAACTGCCACCTTATCCAAGTTAGTAGGACAAATAATGCAAGTATTGAAAGGCCAGCCCTTCCAAGGTCCGCCAACATCAGCACAAGGACCTTCTTTCAGTTTTGATGAGATCCAACATAGTTCAGCAAAATGAGGATATCGAAGAATTTGATAGCCAAATGTAGATATTGCTAGTAGCAAGCTTGATTTTCCTTTTAAACTTCTATTATTAGGTGGTGGTAGAGCTTTTGAATGGTCACGGGGAGATTTTTCTTCACTCTCATTTTCAACTGAACCATGACTATTATGTTGATGTTTTGTATCAGAACATGCTTGAAGAGAGTACAAGGATTTGTGCTCTTCAGATGCAGAAGCATGAATATGTGCTCTTTGATGAAGTAGTAGAACAAAGAACTGTATTATATCCCTCGATAACTTGGCAGCAGAAAGACTGACCACCACATCATGGTCAAAATTCTCATCAACAGGCACTGAGAACCGAGGGACTGTATGCTCCGAATGTGTCAACGGACTGCTTTTTGAGATATCACTCTTAAAGAAATGCATTACTCTATGTGGGAGTTCAAGATTTGAAAGTTCTGAAGTAGCCTGTAGTAAGAAAAGTCAAGTGAAAAATCACTATTAGCAAGGAAATACTAAACTGGAAGACTACATCACTAGCATATTATATGTTATGCCTTCTACAGCATGTAATGGCTGCTATCTATTGCATCATACACAAGAAGCATAAAGTGTTATGAGTAAAGATAATATATCGTTTCCTCTTTCTCAAGATGGTGCTGGTGAATGATGTTTAATTGCTAACTGGTGACCACCTAACCAAATAAAGTCAAACATCACCATGTAACTTGTATGTCATGTTATTGCATTTGAACAGCAGGGCCAAAAAACTCCCACTTCTACATTAAAAGAGCAAACAACTTATTGCAACAAGTGGGTATTTTAGAATGAACAAAAAACTTTTCCAGAAAGTTGTTTCTGCTTTCCCTTAAGGCCTCAACGGTATTGAAATAATCAATGTAGTACAATTGGTAGCACATCTCTAATTACAAGACCATGGTATTCATAATTATCGAACAACTGCACAAGAATCAAGAATATCTGCCAAAAAAAAAAAAAAAAGCATAAGAATTTAAGTACTGCTTCCTGAGAGTTTCCACATAAGTGTGAATGACAAGTTCCTTGCATCTCCTCCTTCAGCTTTCCTTAAGGCTGAATTTACTGTTTGGCACAAGGCCACAAGCAATAAGATTATTTCTGGTTAATCAACTAAATCCCCTGAAATGGAAAAACAATGTTTGACTTTGAGATGTCTTGTTCCCAAAGTATTTCAAGCCGTAACCTACCAATTAACTTTTACCTGAAAAGCAAGTCTAAGCTCGATTTCGGATTCCAACGCTCAGAATTTCACGTTATATACTTACAAGACACTTATGCTCCACACATTCCTAAATTTACTTCAACACCACAAATCCTTTCCTCTTCAGAATTCAGCCCTAAATCTGACAGATAGTCGCTGTCCCAGATTAAATTGGGCCCAGTTGTTCAGCCACTAACTGTATTTTATGCCTCAGAAGTTCAAACATCAAGTAAAATTATAGCCAATTCAACCAATCCATAAATCCCTTTCCCATAACCCACAACAATATGTTTGAGTTATCACTTAATTAGAAAGGAAACATAGGTATTATTCCATAGCATAGGATAAGAAAAGAAATGAAAGAATTAGCAATTATTTAAGTCTGGATGTGTGAAACAATATGCAGGAGTATGTGTAAATGGTCTTCTACACTGTTCTTTTCTAGGTCAGGTGGGATAACTCTCATTCCCTAGTTTTTAAGGGAAAGTAAAATGGAATTGAAGGCGCACCACCAACCCACCCCCCCCCCCCCCCCCCCCCCCCCCCCTTCAATACTTCCCTTTCCTACCTCATTAAACATCCAAACAAAGAGGAAGATTTGCCACATCTCCTTTTCTTTTTCTATCTCCTCTTACACCCTTATTAAGCATGAAACCTAAAATACCAAGTGTAATCTCTCACAAGTCTAGGATAGTTTGTCCATGGGCCCACAATCATGTTATCGTCCTACATCCCGTCCCAATAATAACTCAATTGAGAAAATCAAAACTTTATTTGAGAAATTATAACACAACTTGACAAAGTATTCTTGATCTCTACATGACAGATTCAAAAATGGAGGGAAAACAACTTTTAAACAATTAATTCAATAATCCATTTATCATAGCATATGGTAAGGAGAAAGCTAATTTACTTAATAACCAAAAAAAAAAAGCCAAAAAGCATTGATCAATCAGAAAATTCACGTACCAGAATGATCAAGGATGTTGATAGAGATATATATTCCACCTGCTCGACAAAAGAGTTCCAAACATGAGAGGCACTTGGGGTGGCATTTTGTGGTTGCGGCATTTCAGAAGTTCTGCTTTGACGAGTAAAGCGCTCATTCACCTTTCCAACATCTAAAATGGGTGTAAAGCAAGATTCTGTTGTCTTAGAAAGTAGTTGGTCAGTTAAAGATGCATCACTCTCCTCATCAATGTGCTGACATGCCTCTACAGCCCACAGATCAATTCTTGGCATAAATATCACCGATGACTGCAAGCTAGCACATTTCACTGGTAGAGTGACAGATGAATGTGAGGATTCATAACTATGGGTTTGTCCCCAAGCACAAATGTTCTGAGTAAGCTTATGAAAGTGAATAATAAACAAAAATGACCAACAGTTCAATCAAATGGAAGCTGTAAATTATTTCAAGCAAAGATAACAAATCACAATATGTTGAAAATAATGGGATTATAGCAATCAAATTATGTTATGGTCCTAGGACGTACTTATGGAAAATCTATGATTATATGGTTAGTTTAAGGGCTCATTAGAGAGAACTAGTCTCCTGAAGTTAAGGGCTTGTTTAGAGAGACCCTTAGACCTCTTGAAGCTAATGGCTCATTTGAGAGAACCCTTAAATCTCTTGGTGTCAAGGGCATGTTTATAGAGAACCCTCTGATCCTTTAGACAAATTTCTGGGAAATACTTGCTTCCTTCCATTAAATTCCTTCTGAAATAAATAGTAGCTGCTGCCTATTGCAGTAACTCCTCTGGATAAGTATAAATAACTGTAATATAACTGCCTTATCTAACACAAACATAATTAACACAACACACAGACAATATTCGCTGCGCATTAACAATTTCACATAGTCCTACTGTGCATTAAGCAGTAATACTACCATGAGTTCAACAAAATGTGTTTTATCTAGCCAGATCATTGCAGCAAACCAATATTGAAACTTTTTGGTATGGTTGTATGGAAGATAAACAGAGAACTTACAGGGATCTAAGACTATTAACCATTTTCATTACACTATAAGCTGCATATGGTGACTTTTAATCTTGCCCAACTGTATAAAAGCACTTGCTTACCACCTTCACCCAAGTCAAATCCTATCAACTACATGTCCGAGATTCCTGAAATAACATGCTTATACTAGCTTCCAGTCCACTGGCCAGGAAGTTATGCAAGTGAGTTGGCAAGGTGGTATAAATTGTAATACTAAAGAATGGCTTCTTCCAAATCATGCACCAGAAAAAAATGACGCTAGGTTTCCTACTGTAGTAATTTAGTACATTGGGACAATAGATTTCTGTTATCTGATTGCACAGCTATGATGTAGCACACAGTCATCTTGAAGCAGCAAACACCAAATTACCAGTAATGGTCATTTGAGTTCGCATTTCTATTGTCTATCCATAGTTTAATGGTAGTGACGAGCATTATGAATGCATAACTTCAGTTTGAGCTAGTAATTTATAACACCTTGCCAACTACTGATCAGTAAACTATAACAATATATATATATATATATATTTGTTTTAGGCAATGGCACGTAGAGATCTACTTTTCTTAGTCTTTACAATTGAAAACATAACTTAAATACGAAGAGCTAAATTAGTAGGTCTGACCAATGTAGAAACACATCAAAATATTCAATTCAAAAACAATATTAACATGCTAACATTCTGAGTGCTGCTAAATGCATTTATAACCTTTATTGTTATGCATCAGGTATCCTATGACTGAAGCTGATCAAGCTAAACATGTTCTCTAAACACATAGTACCACAATTCCAAGTATACATAGAGAAATATTTGATTCAAACTGACAATGTTCCACATCAAAGAAAAGAACCAGAATTGACCCAAAAAAATGAGATCATTAAGACTTCAACCATCTCCCAATAGATACATAGAACTTTATAAGAGAATAGAGCACATGAACTTAATAAAAATAACTAACAGAAAATGTGAAACCTTGTCTGAAATGGCTTACAAAATTCGATAATTGCAAAACCATATATCATCACAAAAGTATTGCAGGGATAAATCCCATGCAGATCAAACATTAAACCACAAGAGAGTTTTTTGTTTTTTGAAAACAAATTATGGTGCGAGAGATAGAAAAAGAGGACTTACTTAGTAATTGTGTGATCCCTTGGACCATATCACCATGCCCTTCTTGTGAAATTGTAGCCAAATCAACCTTCTGAACTTCAACATTCCCAAGAAAGCAGTTGAGTATGCAAGAAGCAAGATGTCTTTGTCCAGATCTGGGGCTTCCAGCAACCAATACCCGGTATCCTGATGTTTTCCTTGACCCACAATAAATATTCCTAAAAACACTAATGTTCATGCCACTATTGTCCACAAACGAAGGGTCAAACTTAAGTCCGGCATCATTGTCCTCATCAGCACTATAACAGCTAGGCTCGCCAGACAATATGCCAGCAGATGAAAGCCTTCTCTGAATTTCCCCAGCAACTTCTGCATCTCTAAGGAAAAGATCAACATGAGACCACCACTGCTCACTAGAAATATTCTTCTTCTCTAATGAAGCTACAATGACACTTTTAATCACTGTAGCAGCTTTAGAAAGAGGAGGAGGCAGCCAGAGGCGTTCATCAAGATAGAGGGAAACAAGCAACTTGGACAAAGGCTCCAACAAACAAGGAACGAGGTGCGCTGGAAGAGGAGAGGACACCAAATCATGAGCAGCTATTCCTGCTTCTCTGAGAGAACATGGAGGAGGGGCGCATGCTAAAGCCTCTAACCAATCTCTCTCTTCTACTGCAAAGGCTGGAAGAGGAACGCGTTGAGTGCCAGGAGCTCTCTCTCCAGAAGCAGATAAAACTTCTTGCAAGGGGAAATTCCTCTTGAGAGCAATAATTGCAACTTGTGTGCAAAGAGCCTGGAGATCAGCACCAGCATAGCCAACAGTTCTCCTTGCAACCCTGTGTAGCATAGATCCTGTAACTGGTTTTGGCCACTTTTGTGTATGAAGTGAGAGTATAGCAGCCCTGTCCTCAACTGAGGGAAGTGGAAAGTAAATCTCCCTATCAAATCTCCCAGGCCTTCGCAAGGCTGGATCGATAGACTCTGGCCGATTTGTTGCCCCTATCACCACAACTGAACCTCTGGATTTTAAACCATCCATTAAAGCAAGTAATGTGGAGACAACTGAACTGTGAGTCTGGTCTTGCTGTCTTGTACGAGTAGGGGCTAAACCATCTATCTCATCAAAGAATATTATAGAAGGTTGACATCGTTCAGCAACCTGAAACAAGAGTCTTAGCTGGCGCTCAGCGTCACCAACATACTTCCCTAAGCAATCTGCACCTTTACGTGCAAAGTATGCAATCCGTTTATCACCCCGAGCACATGAACCAATCAATGCCCGCACCACAAGAGTTTTACCAGTTCCAGGATAACCATGCAAGAGAACACCCCTGGGAGGGGTTATTCCTAGATTACTGAAGAACTCAGGATATAGAAGCGGTAAAATAACTACTTCCTTCATACATTGTATCACATCCTTAAGCCCAGCAACAGATTCCCATCCTTCAAATAGTTTCCCACTCTCAGATTCTGAGCCTCCAATATAAACAGGTGCGATTCTCAACAAATCTCGATGAAGCCTCTTGCTCTCACGTTTTAGAAACTCTTCATCCTCCCCACAGTTCTCCAACCATTTTTCTTCCGCTTCAACATCTTTCCGCCTAGCATCATTTGACTGTTTTCTCACTTCTAATTTCATTTTTCTGGCTTTTAGTTTCTTTATCCGCATAAAATATTGACTACCATGAGGTTGGAATAGATGCCGATGATCTGTGCATGCTATTAGAAATTTTCGATGATCAAAGATGCAACCATTAGCCCGGGCACAAGGCTGCAAAATATAGAGGCAAGAAGAGAAACAGAATCAATGAACAGTTTGCAGTGGCTAGTGCTCAAATAAAAGGTTGTACGAGGAAAAAATTAGTACAGCAAAGAAATATAACAAACCAGGTGGTAAGTTTTCGGACAACGATCAACACGACAACCAATTGTTGCCCCTGGCCTTCCACATCGTGTACACTTTAATGCTCTTCCTCTGCAAAGTGCAGCTCTTACATTTTTTAAGCAACCCAAACCAGCAAAATAAACCTGCAGGCATGAATCACAATGCACACACATTCACTAGAACAATAGATGAAATGGAACAGAAAAGTAAAAACTAATTAAAACCAAAAATTTCTAGTGAAAAGTACATCAAAGGGATTATATCTAGCCAAATGATACATATCTAGGGAAAAAAAAAAACATAAATTGAACAGTTATACAAATGAAGGATGTTATGCATTGAGCAGTAAAGGTTGTTGCTTACTTCCTAGAATTATGTTCCATCACAAGGCAAGACTAGAGATGGTAAAATGTTGAGCCCTGATAAATCTTTTGAGCAGACAGAATCAGTTAAAATCATCTGAAGGAAATAATCGTTGCACACCAAGACCAGAATAAAAAAGCTACTCGCGAGAAAAAGCCAACCTTTAACACAAAGCAAAGGTCTGCTGCACATTACAGAGATGGCATATCCAATTCATAAAACAAACACACACACACAAAAGAACAAAATGAGATTTCAAGTTTTTCTTATATAAAAGCAACAAAAATCCACACAATTAACTCTTTCAATGATCAAGCAATACCTCCCTGGATAATTTCCGAAAGACTCCATTAAAATTCAGATGCTAAATTGGAAGAAAATGACTTCGACAACCAATTTACAAGATTTTTTTTTTCTTTAGATCTCCCCCCAAGAGAGATATATAAACCGAAAGCTTTATTTCTTGGGGCTAACCACAATTCACGAGCTTTTAAATAACAAGTGAGACTAACTACAGGTAAATATCAGGCCAAACTAGTCACATTTTCTGATTACATTACCCAAAACATCCACTCACCTTGTAATGTAGTTCAAAGCCAAAATTTCTAGATGAGTTCTTTGGAAGTTGCAAAAGTAAACGATAAAAATTATCAATAAAAATAAATATAAGAATTCTGACACTGATTTCAAGGAGGTCAGAATCTTGTTGGGTGCATCTTAAATAAGTATTTTCGATGAACTTATAGAGTGACACTTGCAACAGAATCATAGTTTGCCATTATGTCCTCTGCAATGCGAAAAAGAAGTATCTAAACAGATTTCTAGAGGTCTTCATCTCATTTACCAGATTCATATACTACTTTCTAAAATGGAAGAACCAGTGATAACTGAGCTTTCATGCTCCCATGCACTACAACCGTGACTACTACCGTTCCTCCATCAGTTTTACTCAGCAATTGATTCCATACAGACAAATTGCATTGTTGAAAAATAAGCAATGAATTTTAAACTTTTTTAAGTATAGGATGCAAAAATCGCACAATATTGGTTAACTATACAGCTAAGGAAAACTCAAAATCACTATTCCAGTTGTCTATAAGTTGCATGTTTGAAGTTCACATTCATGACTTTGAATAATCTACTTTTAGCAAAGGCAATGAA
Organism: Euphorbia tirucalli; assembly: GCA_039660915.1. Lineage (NCBI taxonomy): Eukaryota > Viridiplantae > Streptophyta > Magnoliopsida > Malpighiales > Euphorbiaceae > Euphorbia > Euphorbia tirucalli. Next base: position 47,740,523 of record CM077636.1, read on the forward strand.
GAATTTATAGAGCATTCATTAACATTCTTTCATGAAATTCATCTCTAATCCAAAAGAAAAAAGAGCTTGGTACAGTAACATCCGATTCCAGACGACACAAAAAATGTGCACTTACGCTCTTCAAACATTCATACTTTCTCACGTATAAAAAGACACAAACATTTAAATAGGAGTTGATAATTGTGTTCAACCAATAGAAAGAAATCTGTTTTGTTTCAACCAATAAGACCACATAGAGAAAAGCAGAAGCTTTGTAGAGAGTAATTATTCATGATAAACAGATGCAAAAATAAGATAATATCCCATCTCCGTGCTGTGCACAGCTAAACTAAGCCTAAACTTCAAACCAGTAGGAGTTAGCCTCTATAGATTTATTATCTTCCTTTCCACTCAATTTAGGCATGCTTTATATACCCCTTCCCCTAATCCCCACCGTAACACAGCATTCAATCTCAGTCGTGTATCATCAAAATAACATATATATTGGCTAGCTAAAAAGAATCAGAGCCAGCAGAATGCGATAATGCACTCTCAATAAATTAATATATACAGATAAACGAGGGGGAAAGGAACTCTTAAGTCGATAAGCATATCCAAACTAAAAGAACGAAAAATTGAAACAAACTGAACGTCCACAAGAAAGATAGATTCAGTGCCTTTAACAATACCAAAATGTAAGTGTTCAGAGTTAACTTAAAAAAGGAGGAGACATACAGATAATTAGAAACGCAAGAGTTAGTAAAAAGAGTGCACCTCTGGACTCCACACCGCACAGTGTTGATGCACCCAGATTCTAGCAATACCATGCCGGTCATTTATAGGACCCAACAGGCGCCCAAGCCACCCTGGTTCATCACCAAATCCATCCCATATGTCATAGTTGGTTTCCTCTGAAGCTGATGAACCACTATACGTCTCATGTTCACTATCCGCAGCATCTAGCACCAACCTCTTTGGTGGTTTACCATCATTACTGCACCCACACAAACCACAACGTCTCCCCTGTTTAATCCGTGGCCTACCAAGATGTTCAGATTCATGCGTCGGTTTTTCTTTGACTTCCTTCTCAACCTTAGAGATATTATCACTGAGTTCAGCACCTCCTTCCTTTTCATGCTCCCTCATCTCTTTCATGGGAGCTGGATGATCTACTTCAGCATCTCCTTCATCCTCCAAATCCACCTCAGCATTTAACTCCTCCACTTTTGTATCACTTGTGTCCAGTTCCACATCATTCTGCTCCAAATTTTCAAGAGCACCGGGGTTCCTCTCCAATTCCAAACCATGCAATCTCTCTTCATACTCTTGCTCATCTGGAACTATTTGCGTGGCACCATCATCCAGCAATTCACCCTCATTTCTTCCATCCACAGTAACTAGAATTGGCATATCCTCATCAGGCTCTATTTCCACTACTAGACTGTCATTTCCACAATCCATTGTACTATCTAAAGCTGGCATTTCATCTGAAGACCCATTCTCCACCACCTCCGTTTCATCCTTCACAGTCTCATCTTTAGCGGTAGCCTGCTTACTTACACCTTTCCCACTCACATCTTCATCATCACAGGTCCCATCCTCTTTCATTTCATTCTCCAAACCATTTAACGCCTTAACCCTCCCTGGCCTCATTGATTTCACGACCATCAATTTCCCATTATTTCCTTTCCCATCATTCAATCCCCTTTCTACCTTCATTTCATCAAAAAGCTTTCTTCTCCTACTCATCCCACTCCTCTTTCCAGTTAAGGACTTCCTATCCCTTGATCTCAATCGTGATCTCCAACTCCCCGGAGAATCCAAATCCTCTAATGGATCATTCTCCTCTCTGTTAAAAGTCCTAATATTACTACCACCAGTTCTGTTAACAAACAAATTCACATTCTTACCAATTGTGTTCCGTTTTTTCGCCGGAGGAGGTGAGACATCGAGAACATCTGGTGCCCGTCGCACTCGAGAGCTCCGTCGCAGCTCCGAGTGGGCATCGAAAGTCGAAGGGGACGCAGACTCTGCTCTCCCATCAATAGATTCGTTATGGTTCTGATTGTAAACATTTTCACATATGGCATCGAGTCTCTTACGCTTCTGGCGAAGCCTAGAGCCCGTCGGAGTCAAATCTCTACGCCTCGGTGACGAAACCGAAGCTGATTTGAACTGCATGACAAGAACACTGCCACACCTCACAATATCAATATCCTTAAGAATACAAATCTGGAGCAAATGTAATAATAATCTGGATTACAGAGCAAATGGCATCGAGCGTTGAGCTATGCAGTAGTTAAGAGGAAGAACATAAAGCAAATGAGAACTGACTCGGGTTACAGACGAGTTGGATCGGACCGAGTTGCGAGTAGGAAGTGTCTCGCAGACAAAATCGGGACAAACCCTAGAGAAATCCATTTTTGTGGAAAGCTTTTCATTGGTTTTCGTGAAGAAATGAGAAATTGTTTGTTTTTAACCTTTCTCTCCTGATTTTCTCTTCTGCTGTTACATTTGACGGAAAATTATGGAACAAAGAGTACAATACTGATATTTTAGATGCATCGCCACGCGTCAAAAAATTGCGTGCCATAGTGTAACCGTGATTGAGTTTAATTAAATGGCGGATGTTGACACGGTGAGTGAACGCGCTTGGAAGAGCGTGGGTAGGAAGTAGGTAAGTAAATACGAGAAATTTTTGGGTTTCACTAATTGTAGTATTTTTAATTTGTTGGTTGCCGCCAAATATGTTGGTTGGACGTAAAATAATGAGAATTGGAAAGGCAACGGCTCTATTGTGATAATCGTAATGATATAGTATTTTTCTTTAAGGAAAATTATGGATCCATTTAACATAGTTTAATTGCGACTTTGTTTAACCATACTTTACTTATATTTACATTTCATGGATAAATGTTGGCAGAAAATATTTCTTTCATGTTCGCATAAGGAAAGTAATCAGAAATCAATTTTACTTTATTGATTTTAATCAATCATATATTGATATTGCTAAAATTATAATTTTCGTCAACTTCTCGTACTTTCAGTTTTAAATTGCAATTCAACGACAGCTGAATGAAAAGCTTGACCGCTACATATGTAAACCTTTTTTTTTTGTTTTTTTGTAAGCGTTGTAACCCATATTAAGTTTTTGTCTTTATACCCCGTATTAGTTTTTTTTTTTTTTTTTTTTTACCTAAAACTCAAATTTTTGGTATTTGATGAGATATGGATTGAGATAATGATAAAGATAAAAATAAGTAACTTGAGATTTATTAATCTATATTTATTATGTGGGATAGGGATAAAATAATATAATTTATTTTATTATCTTTTTACTTTTAAATTTAATGAATGATAACTTAGTCTTTTTCACCATTAAAATTTTATTTGCATCCTTATAAGTGTCCCTCTTGGTATAGGATGATAAAGATAAGACACTTATCTTTTATCTCTGTCTCCTAAACAAACATGATACTTTATGTCTTTAAACAAATTCACAAGCTGTTATTTGTTGTTAGTTGTGGAGGAAGAGGGTCTGATATTTGTTCCGCAAAGAATAGACATATCAAAATATGATTTGTGATGGAATTTTTTCAGTTAGTTTATGTCAAATAAGGATAGGGAATAAATACAAAAATAAACCATATGGTTTCGGCCATTTCCAAGTTAGGACCTATGATTTCATAATGTACATAAAATTAGTCTATCGTCCAATACGTTTCCCTAAAACTCTCTTATTTATCAAATTTTTACCTGAAATTTTACACGTTAGTTGATTAAAATACAATGAACTTTAGTGTCAAAACTTAAAAATTTTCAGTAAGTGTTTATATTTTTATTAATTAATAATGCAAAAAAATGGAAAATCATCAAAATAGGAAAATGGTAGAAAAATTTTCAAATCTTTAAATCTTAATGGAAAGTTACTAAATAATATGGATAAATTATTATGATGACAAATAGTAGAAAATGTTCAGTTTTGCACGGAGAGTATAGTTAACTCGATTTCCTTGCAAAACTTAATTTTTTTTTACTATTTATTATCTCATTAGCTTATCTACAATATTTAAAAATATGTCCTAGAGATTTTAATTTTTTCGGTATTTTTTTTTATTTTTTATTTTTTTTTCTATTATTAATTAAAAAAATACATGCATTTCCGAAAAATTTACGAACTTTGTCACTAAAGTTCATTATGTTTCTATGAATCAACATGCAAAAATTCAGATCAAAATTTAAAGGATTTTAAGGGAATGTAATGGATAATAGACTACTTTTGTTAATCTTACGAAACCACAAGTCCCAACTTATAACATTCTAAACCATATGTATCTATTTGTAAATGTCTAAAACCACATGATTTATTTTTACATTTATCCCATAAGGATATTAACATAGTTGATATGAAGGAAGCTAATCAGCGCAATATATAATTCTAAAAGAGATATCAATATTAGTGTTGCTATTGCTACAGTTGAAGCGATATTTTAGAAGAAAGCATCATCTTAGCTTAAAGATAATAATTTTTTCACCACCATCTTGGAGACGGATTCACAGATTCTTATTTTTGGCTTTTAATAACTCATTTCTTAGTAATTCTTATTTTTTTTTAGTTCTGAAGAATTATAAACTTTTTAGTTACTTCTTTTTGATATTTATGCATATTCTTTGTCTTGTCAAACGAATCATTATGTACATATTTAAGCTTGAAGCTTTTTTCTTCCCCTTTTGCTCAAAATCTAATTTATAAAAAAAAAAAAAAAAAAAAATCGTCTTTCAATATTATTATTTACTAATGACTTTCAATAGGGCTTTTTCTCGTGCTCGATGCATGATTTTTAAGGTTGAATATTTCAACAATGGTGACTTGGTGATTCGGTATATGTGGAATGGGAGATAATGTGTGTTTTGGAAGGAATGGGAATCATGTTAGTGATAAGCTACCAAAAGAACAATTGCCTATTTCTCAATTCCCATCCCTCTTTTTTTACATTTTCATTTTCACACAAATTTCACCTTCAAAAAACAGATATCCCGCTAAAAGCAGCTATAGACTACACTATGCGGTTCTTGTACAGAAAATTGACACTTCCATGAGAATCATGATTCCTCCGAGCAGTAACTTTTATGACTGCTCCATCTGCAAGCATCCTTTGTAAGACTCTTGCGATATTTTTGGTATCATCAATCCCCAAATGATGATTTCCCATCATTGGCATATTCAGTTGCTGCATCATTGTCCTCATTCCTTTGGCCTGTTAATCAATTACATACCATAACATGTGCACAGATAAACAATCAACCCCCAAGAAACAAAAAAGGATGAAGAGGCTGCTGTTAAAGCAAGGATAAAAAGTCGTTAACAGCAATAAAAGATCCAACATTAATCAGCATGATGATCAAAGTATATCTCACAAAATGAAAAACTATATAGATTATGTGTATTTTAATTTACTGTTATCCAACATTTTCAATACCTGGCTGGGACTGCCTTAATGCGTATGTGGGCATTTCTATAATTCTCTATCAGAAGCTTAGGATTCTAGTTTATATCTTGTGCAGACTTTTCAATGGCTTCTAGAAAGCCAACGGTCGCAGGTCAAAGATTGAACTAGAGTACTTCTACAGTTACATTTTTGTTCTATTTGTTATATATACACAAGCACTAAAACGCATAAGTTCTATTACAAGGAATTTAGTTAAAGACAATGAAATTATAACAAATTAATTCTTTTACAATATTATTTGACTCTGAATATACAACTTTATATGACAACCAAATAAATAGAATTCAGCTTTCTTCTCTTATTTATCAAAATTCTACTTTTGATTCTAGTAGCCACATTTCATATTGCAAAAGAAAAAAAAATGTATTTCATTTAAATGTGATGTTACAATTATCATGTTGACAAACAGCTAATAAACTACTTCAGCTCAATGTGATCATATAACCAGAGGGTTAATTGAAGGAAATCCACACAGGCTGTACCAATTTTCATTAAAAAAAAAAAAAGTTGGGCTGATTACGAAGAGCCAAAAACTGTATACGTAACAAGAAACTGCCTGAGTTTTTTCTTACTATCAGCCAGCTTTCTTCTCTAACAATTAAATTATACACTTCTGTGTTTAGTCTGACATTTTAAATTACTCACTGCACATTGTAGTTTCTGAGGTATTATCCTACCTTGAAACTGTTTATTGTTCATCAGTAATAGTATAAGCAGGGTATTTGCTAATTGTTTAACAATAGGACATGAGTCTGAGGCGGATTCTTTCTGTAATTACCTCATATTACCTTTTCAAAGAGGCAAATAAAATAGTTCACAGGTTTTAAAACCCTTGCTGATATCACGTTGATACACTAAATACTATGTTCTGGTCCCCTAGAGTCAATAAGAACACCGTACTTTAAAGAAGCCTTTTATACTTTTAGCTGCACATAAATTATATTTATAGGGATAAGTACAAAAATAAACCCAGCGGTTTGGGTCATTTGAGTACTAGAACCTGTGGTTTAAAACGTTACAAATTGGGACATGCGGTTTCACAATGTTAATAAAAGTAGTCAATCATCCAATACACATTCCTTAAAAGCTCTTTTACCCCTGGAATTTCACTTGAAATTTTGCATGTTGATAAGAAATACAATATACTTTGGCGACAAAGCTCATAAATTTTTTAGAAGCACATTTTTTTATTTAAATTAATAATGCGAAAAAATTAAAGATATCACCCAAAAAAGAAAAGAAAAGAAGAAGAAGAAAAATAGCTGAAAAAAATGTTCAAATCTTTGTGACATATTCTTCAATAATTTTAGTAAACTATTGAAATGCTACATAGTAAAAAAATTAAATTTTGCACGAGGATTGGGTTAACAGTGTGAAACTTGAGTTTTTAAGTTGAAAACTTTCTACTATTTAGTATCCCAATAATTTATAAACATTGTTTAATAACTTTCCATCATGATTTCAACATTTAAAGGCCTTTTTTTCTTTTTTTTTTTTTTTTTGTAAATTTTTCCAATTTTTTGCATTATTAATTAACAAAAAATATAAATGCTTCCCTAAAATCTTCAAGCTTCGTCACCGATGTCCATTGTGTTTTAATCAACCACCGTGCAAAATTTCAGGTGAAAATTCGAAAAGCAAAAGAGATTTTAGGGGAGAATATTAGACAATATATATAGACTACTTCTGCAAAAATTGTGAAACCACGTGTCTCAATTTGTAATATTTTAAACAATGTTATTTAATAATATATTATAATGAATTTTGATTATTTTTGAAAAACGGGATTTTTAATCAACCTGACTGGACCCACGGCCGATTCGCAGTTGAACCGGTCAAACTGGACGATCTGGTCCGGTTTTGATAACATTGGTTTTGAACCACAATTACTATTCGAAAATAGCAAAAAAATATAGGATTCATTTTTGTGTTTATCCCTAAATTATAAGTTCCATTACACCAAATGGGGGAAAAAGGAACATATAACTGGTATTTTTTGCAACATCAAAAAAGAATATTGGGTTGACTAACCTCTATTTTCGGATTGTAAAAATTTTTATAAACGTCTTTCAGATTGATCCACTCCATAAAGTATGGTGGAAGCTTAATCTTTGATACAGTGCATTGCTGAGGAACCTTCGTTTTCACATCCCAATTCCCACTGATACCAAGAAAACCAAAATGTCTCAGCCAACACTATAAACTGATTATTCGAAAAAGCACTAACAAACAAAATGAGACTTCTAGTGTAAAACAAATAAACTTCCAACTCCAAGAAATATATATGGTTCAATGTTTCAAATGTATAATCAATAGACCACACAAAATACAAGTTGTCTCAAGAAATCAACAGTGGTCAAAGTGTTGACATCTCGTCATGTGCTCTTAAAGAGTTTACCTCTATACTTAAGTACATAACACTATGGTCTAATGACAATGGTTAAATGCTTGTTTGTATTGACAGGTGTGATATCTGTGGATGAGTTAAACTAGCACGATGAATTCAAAAATTATATCGCTAAGTACGAAAAGTTTTGATATCTGATACGAAGGCTGGTTTCAAGAGGGGGAATTCAGACATGTTAAAACAACCATTGTTGGATGAACAGATGCCATGCAGAAGGGTGGCTAGGGTGAATAGATAGCATTTAGTTATAGAGCAAAATTTGTTCCAACAAAAGAATGAAACCACAGACTGACCAAGTCACAAATGCAGCCCGATTAAGATGTCCTCCATGCTTCTTGTCCCACAAATTATGAAATAACAACCAAGCTTCAAAGTCTTGAACAACTTCATTAAATGGAATAGCTGTATCATGCCAAACACTGCAAATAAATGCTAGAGATCAAAATTTCCTCAAGCATAAACAATAAAGTACGTAAATAAGAAAGGCCACATGTGAAGACATATAATGACATCATTCCTTCTTCCCCCCCCCCCCCCCCCCCCCCCCCCCCCCCTTTTTTTTTGGGGGGGAAAAACTGGCTATGATATGTTAACGTTAGTTATTTATTTGTTACTTAAGCAAATAGTCTTTATTAGCACACTACAAACAAAGAGATGCCAGCTACCTCTAAGGTGTCATAATCTGATGGTGACTGGTGAGTAAACTGGTCATAATGCAATTAACTAGACTGACTAATAATTATAGTGGTGTTAAATTACGATTCAAATCATACATATGGCATATTGCTGAGAAGACAGGTCTTAAACAACATATTTATCAATTATACATCAACTGCCAGCTAAATCATCCATCCAATAACATTTATATCATCAGCTATAATCACCAATACCATATTTATAAGTAATATCACTAATATTTGATACTTTGGACCAAGGTCTAGTAAGAAAAACTCAGGAGATTCTAGTGGCCATTGTTGTTTATCATCTATCTTTCACAAGAGAAACTCAAAAGCAGCTCCGGAATTGCCTTACAGCTTTTCTTACTGTTAGCAAGATGAAGAGTTCTGTTGGTCACCTGTAATATTATAACACAACATTAAATATTAAAAGTTTAAGAAGCAAACCGGTCAACTCCAAATTTGCCGTATTTGTTTCCAATATATTCATTTATTCTTGGTTCACTCATAGCCGAGGGCCTGACAAATCTGTAGGGGAAATGAGGAGCTCTGAGAATACTTGAATAAGAAAATCTCACAGACTAATATTTGAAGATATATTCTCACAAATAATCATGAATCATGCTAAACTTAAACATATGGTATTTTCTAATATTAGTTTACTAAAAAGAATTTGCAAGCAACTGCAGAGCAATCCAAATAAGTAATGCCTAGCCATGAAAGCAGAGATTAACCTGTGGAACAAATCCACAAAACCCATGGTTCTTGTATCTATTATCAGTACAGGAAACTCAAGAATCTCAACTTTGCCTTCCAAATCTAAGACCAAGAAGAAATCAAAATCTTGGGGGCGCTTGTGGTCAAGGTCAGCAGCATTCACTGGGAGGTCTCTAGAGCAATCATGATTAAACTTCTCCAGGTGGGTGGGATCATCCATCTGAACCGAATGATAAAATTAATTAAATAAACAATTGATAACTCACACAAATAACTAATAACAACTAATTGTTAACATGAAACCTTTTTTTATGCCATCTCTAATGGTCCTGTAAAATATTCAAACAAGCAATCGTTTCAAGTTGATAAATTCAACATATTCAATCTTCTGATAAACAAAAGTTAAGGTTGAGCCACTAAAACTACGAAATTGAACCTTTTTTTTTATTCAGTTTGAAACATGATTTAACAACTAAAGCACACGAACCAAAGCAACAATATGTTCATTTCTGATAACCCATTCGTGAATGATGAAAATGTGAAGAAATTGAGTGAAATTCAAAACCGTTAAAAGTTAATTTCAGCAAAAGACTTGCACAATTGAGCCTGCACTGCTACAGGACCGTATAACATTGTGATACACACACGGACAGACAGGTAGGTAGCGGATACAACATTAAGAAAGAAAGCAACTTAAATGATTAACCGATTAAAAAAAAAAAAAGAAGAGGCAATTAATCAAACAATTGGTATGCAACACGGAAAGCTCTTACAACAAAACCAAAAAAACAAGAAACATGGATATTTGGTGCTTACCATGGTGCACTTGCCCTGGGTATAATACAAGCACATGGGCCTCCAGCGATAATTGATATCGCCACAACTAGGTCGCGTCGAAGGAGAAGAAACTGAAGGAAAAGAATCAATGTGGGTTTGAGCACAGCAAGGAGTGGAATTACTGAAGGTACGAACATTATAATAAGCAGGTTTTTGCGGGGTACGAAAGATTGGGATGATGCTGCTGCGAAATGAGGGAATTCTACAAGTAGTAACTTTCAGTAAAGACATAGTTGACGACTATGCCATGAAAAAGAAAACAAAAAAAGAGAGAAAGAACAATTAACAAAAGCGAAATCCAAAGAAACTAAACTGTGAACACACACGCTCCCTCTCTCTCTTTGCAACAAATCAATTTTTTTTTTTTTTTTGAATGTACTCTAGTTAATGTAAAGATATTTTGAAGTCAATGAAAAAAATTTAAAATTAAATTTTATTATAGGTACGTAAATTATTTTAAATTTTTTTTCATGTAATCAATGAGCAATTCAATAGAATTGTAAGATAACCTTCTCATCCACAGATGTTTATATGATTTTTTATTTTTTTAATTTTTTATTTTTTTTTTTTGCCATTTTGAGGAAACCTTTCCCGTTTTCATCATTTTGCTTCAACAATCATCGCAATTATCATTTTATTTAGTATTTAAAATTTTAAACTAAAATTTGAACTACTCCCTAGATATTTAAAAAGGATGAATGAATAAAGAAGGCATAATAACATGAGGGCCTTGCTCCAGGGGATGACATATAACATGAAGCTCCTCTTCAGTGGTTAAAGAGGTCAGCTTATTTGAACTATTAGAATCACACGTAAGTGTTCAATTACTTAGTTGAACCCATGTTCACTTCAAACTACTAATGTTGCTAATGCTTTCATTGACATTCAAGAACGATTAGTAAGTTCACAACAAGGATAGCATCAAAAGAGATCCAGAAGATAAAAGCTTGATTTCTCCCTGTTTCATATGGCAGAAAATAAGGGAGTTTTCAGTATCCTGACATCGACTGCATTGATTTGTTTTAGTAAGGACACTGATCAATAGTCATCCTCTTCTTCGAGTGCTGTGAAATCTTCTACTACATTAGTCCTACCAGTTTGTTGATTCATCGATCGCATTTCCTCAATCTCAACCAGCAACAATGCATCGCATATTACCCTATCTGCCCGCAATAGCTTAGGGCAACCTGACAGGAGAAAAGAATCCGTAATCCACACCAGCTCATGGAAATACATTTCAAATAATAACATATTACATACCTGCTATGGGGCAAACTGCTCGCCCCTTCTCAGTTGCTATGTGGCGCAAGATTGAGTTCTTATCATAAACATGCCTGCATTCCATACTACATCGGAATTTGAAAAGGATAAGTATTTAAGAAAGTTCAAAATGATTAAAAAAAAAAAAGTGCTTCAATTTTAAATGTATCAGGAATAATTTAATATATCATGTAGTGGCATGAACATTCACTATATTTTTCAGTGACCTCCAAAGTAGTTTTCCAAATAGCAAGCTAGGTAGAAAGTTTCTGCAACAGGATGATGGAAAATGCAGCAAGCAAGACCTAAATTCCCACGTACAAGAAAGAAATTCTATTCTCAAAGGGCTAGCACCATAGACATCATGTTCCAGAATGACCAAGGCATTTTAAGTGGTAAATTTCATGCATTACAGTTTTTGGACTCATCATTAAAATGCACTAAAATACCCTGACTTTCATCTTCGTATTCTGAAAATACTTGTACTTTGGATCATAAGGAACACTAGAAAGCTAAATGGATTACACTAAGCAGTTTGAATTAATAATTTGTCTCTTCCATTTTGATACATAGGACAACTCTCTCTCTTCCCTCTTCCCATCCTTATTTTTCTCGTTTCACTATTTTGCTTATAGCTTTCTTGCAAAATATTACAGACCTTTTACCTTCCATAGTTGCATCCTTGACCAAAATAATCTGTATAAAAGTTGTTTTGTATTCAAAAAATTACATGGTACGAGGTCCTTACTTGATCAAGCAACTTCACTTAAGTAATGTTAGCACATATGGGAATGGGTTGCCTCACTTGTAGAAAGCTGTGAGGGAAAGCGATGCAAAAACACATTATGAAATCTTGAACAAAAGAAAGGAAAGATGAAGAGTGGAAAGAAAACAACCCTAGTTGGCAATGAAATTGATATAAAAAATAAATAAACTAAAATAACTTTTTTGCAGGTCCTCTATTTAAGAGAAAGGATGACACTTGTAATTTTTAAAATAAACATTTACATGCTTCAGTAATAAGTTCAGGGATCATTAGAATGCTAAACTGAGATGCAAATGGCTGTTGCTTTTACTAGTTTCATTTGCTACATGTCTGAAAGGTGTTTTTATACTTATATCATGGTTTGATAAAAGGAAATAAATCTGTGGCAACAACAATTGCTCATAGATGGATAATTTCCAAGGAGAATGTCCGTCTAAATAGATAAGGGAATTTTTGAGAATTGAACAGATTGAAGGGCGAAGAAATTATAATACTGGAAGTTAGGGCATCTGAATGCAACATTTTGAATTTTGAGACTAATTAGGAAACATCTATTCTTTTTGGATATTATCTTTGATTTTACACTTGTTTCTACATTGGGTACTTGTTTCAGAATTAATCGACTAGGAGAACAGGCAATGTTGTTGCAGCTGCAAGCAAAGAAATAGAGCAGTCTGGTTCAAAGATTGCTAAAATGAATGTGGAACCTGATAATTATTTAGGTTTTAGAGATAACACTAACAGTATGATGGGAAAAATAAGGTAACTCCTATAAAGTGAGTTTAAAGACTACTTAAACTAAGGTTAGGACACATACTTACCCCAGAAATAGGCTTATGAGACTATTCATACTAGGGTTAAAATATGTAACAAATCCCTCCCCTAGACCACAAATAAAACCTGATTAAATCCACATCCATCATCCATTCTGGAAGTAACATGCTAGTCCTATGACTATTTATTTTGATATGCCTTAACATAAATACCGCAGTAGACCAAATAATACAAGGCATAAAATAATAATAAAAAGAAAGTATGCTCTTGCATCTATAGGCAGCACAACAACTAGCCTAAAGACCTGAATGACTAGCTAGCAAACTGTCTCTTTTTGAGTGCAGCCCCTAGGGCCGCCAAAACCATAGTTGCACAACCAAAACATTGAACCTGAGTAGGAGTCCAACTATTTGAGTACATAGCGTTTCCATTGAACCTAGGAGTTTGCACCAAAAGCTTCCGGAATCAGATAAGATATGGCACAAAAGAATTAAAACAGTATTCAGTAATTTCATCGGTATAACTCCAACATAAAGCTGAGCACTAGAAAATTGGTATAGTTCATATCTTAATAAGATTTTCCCTTCCTGGAATCAAAGAAAACATTAATCAACATATTTTTTTCCTAAAAGAATGAAAACCTATTTCAATATAAAAGTTCACAGTAAACTGCATTCAGTCACATGATAAATAGATCGGGAAGTGAAGGTATACACATGCAACCAAGATGAAAATGAAATTAATTCATCAAGCTTGACCAGAAGAAACACAATGTTCTAAAGAGTAAACATTTTGAAGTTTAACAAAGATCTACTTTAGTTGTGATCCTTCTCTTTTGCAAAGATGTCTGGCTATCAATAAGATGATACCTTCCCCTACGGCTTATTTTCTACATACACAATATGAAACTTTCTAGACCATACTAGAAGGAAGTTCATTTTGCCTACATTATTCCTTCATTCATCTTTCCTAATACAAGGTCGTTATATTTGTCTGCTTCAATCAACAAATAATCACATCCACAACTGAATTCTCTATTTCAATAACAACATGCAAAGAAAAGGAATGTGTAACAGTTAAGCCTTAAAAAGGCTTATTTTCAGTAACTTCAATATCGCTTGCACAGAGAAATGCACGTGCCTATATCGGTAGGCATATGGCTTTCCATGTAAGTAATGCCACTCAATTCTCTTTCTTTTGGCTCAATTTCCAGCCAAAGCTTAAACAGTGAACTGTTAACCCAAAGTAAGACACTAGACTAGCAAAGAAAGAAGTGAACACATTTTTCAACAAAGGAACAATACCTTCGAACTGGCTCTGCTAATTCAATAACGGGCTTTCCACTCATTGGGCAAACTTTATTCAAAAGGTTGCACTGGGTACTTGTCATTACAATGTCCTCCTGCTCTTCACCTGGCATTGGTTGCCCTTCATGATGAACATTCTGGGGAAGAAGTAAAATTATAACACACTTAATGATTATCCATGATAGTTAAGTACACAAAGGAAAGTGTTTATGCACATACATTTTTGTCGGTGTGGGGGTGAGAAAGAGATAACAAAAATGGATAAATCATAAATCTAAAATCAGGTATCCATGTAACATCCAGAAACCCATAGCACTATAGTTACACAGTAAAAACCAGGCAAGTACATAAAGACAAATCAAACAGATCAACTATGGCTTTATTTTCTGCCAAAATCATGCTACTTAATTCAACCATGAATCCTACCAATCTATAGCAATTTAATTTGGAAGTCCTACTTTTCAGACACAAATATTCTTGCAGAGGCCTTGTAATGATCTAACTCTCACAACAACATGAACGGTTGATCCTTGATTTGTTTACAAAAGAAAATTCAGATAGAATTATTCAGAGTTTTTAGGCTTTCTACAAACTTACTTCAACAAAAGTCAGGGTCTCAAAAATGGAATAATTTCTGAGACCTTGACTTGGAAATTATTTTCATTATCGCCTTAGCTATGTTTTTATGTTTTTGGAACTTCATGCACCATTATTATGAATTACTCTATAGATTTATTCTTGGATTACAAATAATATATACCTGAAATTTGTTCATATTGGTATAATAGTTATGCTGCGGATTGGAAACTAGACTTTTGTAGTTTATTTGATTGATACAAAAGGTAGGATAGTGCTAATAATTAACTAGAAATAAGACCACTTTAACAAAAGGTGCAATCCACGCAATATATTTCAATTTGCCTTATGATATCAGGAAAACATACCCACACAGTTTCTCTAAATTGACGTAACAGCGGATGATTAGTTGAAGCAGAAGAGCTTGACCTATACTTTTGAAACTCAGCCTCAAGCAACTTCTCAAAATTAGTGAACTGTGATTCAAACATCAGACCAACAGTACGTCTGAGAACAAAGAAAGACCAATAACTTAATATAAAATAACAAATAAATAATTTGAGAAAAGTAAAAGATATAAACACCTCTTCCTGAGGCTCATATGTATTTCCTACTGACACAATTGCCGATGCTTGATGTCCACAGTTATCATAAGCCTCTAGCAGTTCAGCAACAGCATTGTCAAGCTCCTTTACCTGGAAATTTAAAGGTATCATAAGGTGAAGATGCAAAAAATAAGCATTCTGTCCTCTTCAAAAGTTAATTGTAAGTGAAAGCAAAAGCAAATACAAGCATCTAAAAACACAAGTGCTGGATCAAATTTGCAATTTTCTAAAGGATAGTTGCAAAGGGAAAAAAAAGGCCCAAAAGAGCAAGAAAGAAAACCAGACGTTAACTATGCAAATGAGGTTACAGAAAATCCTAGGTATCTCAGCAAACAACCAAGGAAAGCGAAATCAATCTGACCAGAAAAAGGCAAAACTACCAAGGAACAAGTGAAAAAAAAAAAAAAAGGAAGAAAAGATCTATCCTGAGAATAAGCTAAAAGTCCTCAATTCATCTAGTTGATAAGAAAACCATAAGGAGAACTGACAACTCTCTGAATCATAATTCAAGTTATTTTGGACAAAAGACATTGAATCAAAAGGGCAAGCTTCCCATTGGATATCAGGGTTAGTGAATGATGAGGTTACAATTGTGTTATGGCATTATTTTTCTCAGAAACACAGCTTAACGAATTTGACTTTGTTATTTACCAAATTCCAAATAACCTGTTACTAGAAGTCCTTACTCAAGTAAGATACTGTATAATAATAATTAAAATAAAAAAAAAAAAAAAAAAAAAACTCCAAACAAAAATTTTTAAATCACCTTTCCAAATTCATTATCTTTCTCTAAATCAACTGCGATTTCCTTCATTGTATTCAGAGCCTTCCGAATTTCCTGAAACAAAAGAAAACATAAATTAAACCAGCATTACTTGTTTAGCATTTTGGAAGTCCAAATCTTTCCACTCAAGGAATTACATCACTTCTAATGAAGACAATTATAATTGATGCTAAACAGAGAAGCAAAGGGTTCAACACATGAGTAGGAACCACAGTTCGAGCCATTTCTAAAGCTATACCTTCGTTCTTTCTTTCTTTCTTTCAAGATTCAAAATTGATGCTAACCCAAGAAGCTAAAGGTTACTAAGCATGAGAATAGGAGGCACAACATTTCTATAGGTCTTATCTTCTGTTCAAGATGAAGTAGTTGATTTTTTGAACAATATATTTTCAGAAGAAACAAAGTAGCTCCAATAAAGTTAATAAAAAAAGAAAAATTAAAGAAGACTTAATCTGCTTGTGGAAAGCAGTTCCAGGGTAAATTCTGAAGAAAGAAAAATTCTTTTACTAATTTTCCACTAAGTGACAATGTTTCATTCCAAAGTCTGTGAACGGATTATGGACCCTTTACCCGGAAATTACAAAACAATCAGCCGACTTCCCTTTTTGACCTATTTCTGCTAATCTATGAAACAAGGCTATTTAATAAGCTAAACAAGTCCATGCTAAATAAATTTTCCTTCTCTTTCGTTAATTCTAATTCTACTTAAATACAACTCGTCAGGAGAAAAGAAGGGTTAGATAACTAGCACCTAACATGTCAAAAACAACCAGTTCCATACTTGTAACAACTGCATAAAATTTATGAACAAAACATAACTGAACATAAATATAGTAATACAGCAGCCAAGCCTCAACCCCAATGTAGATATATTAATACCTATGTTAAAACAAGAATTACAATACTATCAGAAAACAAAAATAGGAGTTGCACTGAACCTACTGCATTAATTGATTACCAAAATACAATAGATGGTTCTTGAAACTAAAAAATGCAGACCATTATATATGTCCTCAGCATATGATTTGAAGATTTGCAACTTTAGTAATTCCTTTTTCCCACTCTTCCACCTTGAAGTGATGAAAAGTACTTTCTATTGTTTGGAACTTATCTCAATATGGTAAGATAAATTTAGGCACCATTAACTTAGAATCTTTTGAGGAGCAATTACTCTTTCTAAGCCCAGAAGGTTTTAGTTACCAAATACCCAAAAAAAAAAAAAAAGAAGTCCTTTCAAAATGCTTGACAGATTCAACAATGAGATAAAAACAGATATCACTCGCTTAAAAATCAGAAAATAATAAAATAAGTACACAATCATGGTTAGGTTTCGCACACAATGGCATAATTTAGTTTTCTAGTGTCAATAATAAAAGCAAAAGCAAACTACTAACTCGCATTTCTTGTTTAACAATGAAAACTTGTAACCTTAAAGCGAAACAACTACTATATCAAAGGAGATCAGAGTAGTATTCATATACAAAAGCAAAGTTTTCATAATTAGGGCACCGTAGGGGAGCTTTGAGTACTTGAGGATCAAGTACTACTCTTTTTCAGAAGAACAAACTATAGCTTAGAAAACCAACATTTCCCCCTTCCTACAACAGAACAAATTATATGTAATACGCGACATTCGAAATTGGGCAAAACTATACATACAATGTTCTATAGTTATGCCTATACCGGGATTTAGAGAGATGTTGATTACTCTCCATAATAAACAATTAATTTCCAGAGATATAATTATTATAAAAAACAACGGAGGGAGGTTGTGGCAACTTACAGCAAGGAGAGATTGATTCTCGCTGGAAAGAGTTAAGGCCAAGTTTCTGATTCTTCCGCCGGCAGCGCCAGAAGCGGAGGTCGACGCCATGTAGGTGGAGATTGTTCGCTGCAGTACAATGTGATTGCGAGCAGAATACTGATTTTGGAGGGAATTTTTTATTCTTCAAACAAAAAAATTGTGGCAATGTTTTCAGCCAATTAGGAGAAAACGGTGCAGTTTTCTTAGAAACCAAAAACAAAAAAATAACGGAGATTGAAATTGAAAATGAAATCGACCGTTCTTTTCCCTCAATCAAAAGTTGAAAACCCTATCTACTTTGTCTTTGCATTGTCTCCTACCGATTGTCCAATTGTTGCAGCCGGAGCACTCCTACCTGCTACCCTTTATTCTCTTGGCGAATATGACAAGCCCTCACAATTATAGCGATGTCTGACTGCTTTTGGCCAAGAGAACTGATTAAATTAAAATAGCGACTATTCCGGTGAATTTCCAATACATCGATTCCCATTTTGTTCATTAGCTCTTTTTATTTATTAACTAGCCTTCAACGCGCGGATTTATTTATTTAATTTTAAATAAATTTTTGTATCTTTTTTATTTGTTTTTACCTTCTTTTTTTTTTTTTTTTTTTTTGTGAATCTCAGAAACTACAAGAAAAAACTAAAACAATAAAGGCAATTAATCAAAACGAGGGACATGAATCCCTATATTGTCTTCATCCATTAACTGACGAAGAGGCTCCGTAGGAGTTTGAATTTTGGTGAAACCGATACCAACCATGTGCGCTTGTTTAGCCAGCCAATCGGCACATCTATTTCCTTCCCGAAACACATGTTGAAACACAATACCATTGAAATTTATACTTATCTCCCTAATTGCTTGAATTAAGTTCCTATCCGGGCAAAACACATCCGTAGTTCCATTGAGAGCTTCAATCACTTCCAAGTTATCAGCTTCCACTATTATCCGTTTAACATCCATACTCTTAGCTAAGCAAAGACCTTGGTATATCCCCCATAATTCTGCGGATCTAATTGAAATACCATGTCCGAGGTGACACATGAAACCACCAACCCACTCCGCTTTATCATTCCAAATGAGCCCGCTAGCCGTAGCTGACCCTGTGCCCCCATACACAGACCTATCCATATTTAATTTATACACCTTTGGAGGAGGACTATACCAATGGGTATTCTCTCTTTGCTTCCCCTTTGCACCCCTCTCACAATCCATATACTCTCGCACCTGTTCAATCTCCCTAAATCTGTTATTCACAATCTCCGCAGTATTTGGCGGAATGTAAGGATCATTTTAAAATAAAGCCTCGTTCCTCCATTTCCAGCAGTACCAACAAGTGAAGAGGAACAGAGAGACCCAATTTCTATTAATTTTCCTCAACTCAATATTCTCCAGACACCAATTAAACCAAGAATCAGGGGAATGAGAAAAGAAATCATTATGAAGGTGATAAGGCAGCAGGTTTTTCCAAGTTTGGCAGCTCACTGGCAATCCCGCAGTGCATGCGTCAAGGTCTCCCTCTGCAGATCGCATCTACTGCAGTTGTCTTGCGTCACCAAATGTCTTCGCATTCTCTCGGCATTCGTTAGTAGCTTATTTTGCCAACACAGCCAAGCAAACACCTGAACTCTCCGCGGGACCTTCGCTTTCCAGATGCTGGACACCGTCAGCTCCGGAGCTACATCCAGACTCTCCGTAATCAAAGCATAGGCACTGCTGACCGTAAATTTTCCAGATGACCTGGCTCCCCAAATCAAAGTGTCTCTTGCCTCCTCCCGTGGATCTAATGTAATACAATTGAGATGTGTCAACCATAAGTGATCCAGGAACGTAGATAAAATATCCCATTGCCAATTACCTTCGACCGTTCTATAATCAGCCACCGAACGATGGAGGTGGTCACTGGGCACTGCCTTTACAGCAACATCCACTAATCTGATGTTTGTAATCCAAACATCAGTCCAAAACTTAACTTTTTCACCATTCCCCACATTCCACATTACACCTTGCTGGAATTCTTCCACCACCGAAGTGATGCTTTTCCATATAAATGACACTGATTTCCTTTGTTTCCTAATGGAGGACAGCTCCCCATCCGGCCAATATTTCCCACGAAGCACCCTAGCCCATAACGCCTCTTTTTCCTGCCAAAGTCTCCACAAGAGTTTCATAACCAGAGCATTGTTGTTATCCTTAGCTGACCGAATACCCATACCTCCCAAATTTTTCGGTTTACAGATCTCCTTCCATTTAACTAAGGACATATGCCTCTCCTCCCCTGTATTATTCCAAAAAAACCTGCGATAAAGTTTATCCAGCTCATCCAGAACTCCATTAGGCAGCAGGGTGGACTGCATCAAATGGTTAGGAATCATAGCCGCTACCGATTGCACCAAGGTTATTCTGCCCGCCAGAGACAGTGATTTCGCTTTCCAATTGACTAGCCGGTGGGCCACTCTATCAACTTGCTCCACAAACACACTTTTCGTAACTCTATCTTGGAATAAGGGTACTCTAAGATACTTCCCAAAGTTAGAAATCACTGGAACACCGCAAGCCTTGCTTAAAGAGTTAGCCACAATTTTGGAGACGTTCTTCGAAACACACATTCTTGATTTTTGAATATTAATCCTTTGCCCGGATGCCTGACAAAACTTATCAAGAATGTTGAAGAAAGCCTCTAGTTGGTCCAAGTTGCTCTCCAAGAAAATCATAGCATCATCTGCAAAAAATAAATGAGTCAGAAGAGGGCCTGATTTGGAGATTCTAATCGGATTTAACAATTTCTCCATCCTTCCATCTTTTGAAGCATGAGCCAGTCTTTCCATACAGATGATAAAAATATAGGGAGATATGGGGTCCCCTTGACGAATTCCACGAGACGGCTTAAAATGGTCAGACATCTCTCCGTTCAATATAATCTTGATTGAAGTAGAAGCCAAGCACTGCTGGATAATTCTTACCCAGTTGCACGGAAGCCCAAACAGAATTAAGGATTCCGTAATAAACTTCCAATTCAATCTAGGTCGAGCTTCAAGGCCAACATTCCTTTCTTTCCCTTTTTCACCCTCATTGAATGCATAATTTCCTGGGCAATAACAATATTATCTTGAATTTGTCTGCCCGGAATAAAACTGCTCTGTTGTTCATCAATCAGATAGGGTAGGAGAATTTTAATACGGTTTGCTAAGACTTTTGTAACAATCTTATATAAAACATTGCATAGGCTTATAGGCCTCATTTAAGTAAAAGAATCTGGGTCTTGCACCTTCGGGATTAAAACCAGGAGAACTTCATTGACTGCGGACACCTCATATCTACCATCAAAGACTCCGTGAACAAAATTCAGAATCCCCTCTTTAACTACTGCCCAATGCCGTTGGAAAATGATTGCTGGTAAACCATCAATTCTAGGGGCCTTGTGAGATCCCAACTCAAAAACCGCTTGCTCAATGTCTGTATCTGTTATCAACTTGAAAGCTTTATTTTCCAGCTCAGCATTTATCCTCGGAAAGCTATTGCGGGTAGACAACTTCGGCCTCTGAGCAACCTCCTCCGTAAACAGGTTGGAGTAGAATCCCATGGCTGTAGCTTTTATAGCCTCCTGGTCTGCAATCCATCTCCCTTCGAGATCTTTGATACTTTCAATCTTATTCCGTTTCCTCCGAATTAAAGTCGAGAGGTGAAAATATTTAGTGTTCCGGTCCCCACCCTGTAACCATTCCTTTCGAGATTTCTGGTACCAAAGGACTTCCTCTCTGTGCAAGATCTCTATTAACTCCAGCTGAAGTTGTTGTTCAAGCCGCACTAAACTGTCCTCCCTTCCCCTCTACAAACAGCATTGAACCCCGCTGATTCGTCTCAAGAGTTCTTTCTTCTTCCTGAATATGTTGCCAAACACCTGCTTATTCCAAGTTGCAACTTTATTCTGAAATTCTTGAGTAGCCTGGATTGGATTGTCATTCGGTTTCCAAGCCTCTCGAACAAAACCTTCAAATTCAGGATGAGACTCCCAAGCTAAGAGATAACGGAATGGCCTGAGTTTCCGGTCTCCTACAATACCATCAAATTTAAGTAATATGGGGCAGTGATCTGAGTGGCGGAAAGGGAGATTAAAAACCACAGATTCCGGAAATTGAGTCCTAGCTGCATAATTGCCATATATCCTATCCAACCTGACCATTGTCTGCTTCCGTCTCCAGGTATATCTATGTCCCGAAAAGCCAAAGTCAATCAAAGAACATTTACTAACCTGTTGGGAGTGCTTACGAATCCGATGATGGTAATGAATACCGCCTCCTTTCTGATCTTTAATATCTTCTATGTCATTGAGATCCCCCCCACAAACCAAGGCCCTTGCACATTGCTTCCAAACATTTCTAAATTAGCCCACAGTTGCTCTCATTGTGTTGGGTTCGGGGAAGCATACACAAAAGAAAATGTCATTCTACAACTCCTTTTATATCGAACCTCACAATGAACTACTTGACTATGGGAGGAAATAATTTGGATATCCAGATAATCTTCCTTCCAGAAAATCCAAATACCTCCTGCCCTCCCTCTGGCCTCCGATCGAAAATTCTGCCAATTCTTGAATTTCTCCACTATTTTGTCAGCATTCATCCCACTTACCTTTGTCTCTAACAAGGCAAAACAGACAGGTTTATAAAGATTCAACAAATCTTTAAGGTGTAAGCTAGTCGACCTACTAGCCGCACCACAAACATTCCAAATGAGAATACCCATAAAGCGAAACATCAGAGGATAAACCAGCACACATCTCCAAAGACAAGACATTACTGAATCAATTAGATTTTGACCCAGCATTCCTGCTCATATTACTCATTCTCTCGGTAAACTTATTACCCTTCTCAATTTCCCTATTTTTTGGTTTAATCTGTAGTTTGCCGCCCTGTATATCTGGAGACTGGCACAGCAATGTGTTTTTCTGAGTACCTTTGTCCCCTTTCAGTCTAGCCTTGCTAGTGCCGCCCCCTGCCTCTGGGACTGTTCTAGTTTCGGTAACAAAAAGGGGATTTAGTATAGGACTATGCACATTCATGTTCTTGTCATTTTCCTGTCGTTCCACCCGTGTCTGTCCCATATCTGATTTTTCCGCCTCCTGATTGGCCATATTTGAGTTGCCTACCTCCGCTTCCAATATAGCAAAGCGCGAGCCCTCAATTTGTTCTGTTACTGGTCTGTCAACTTCCATAACCCCCACTTGTTGTGGCAACATCTGTTTAGCAATATCATTTATTTTCTCAATCATTGCTTTATCCCGTCCCTGTTGAGGTGCTCTAGCTTCTTCTGCCTGATCCCCAGTATGCTGTTGTCTAGTCTTTCGTTTGGCTACCATCCAAGGACTATAATCATTGATTACCTCCTCTCGAATACCTGCCTCCCTTTTTGATATTTCCCCACTATCTTTCAGTCCCTCTTCCGACTCTTTTCCTGTTTCCAAATTAGGACAGATCGAATTCACATGGCCAAACTTCCCACATTCATAACAAATATTATGTAAACCTTCGTATTCAATACGGAAGACCTTTCTTCTAAGCCTGTATTTAGCTAGTAAAGGTTTCTTAAGGTCGACTTCTACCCCAACCCGAGCGTATTTACCCCTTTCCACTTCAATAGTGCATTTATCAACATGGTGAACCTTGCCAACCATACATCCCAATCTAGTTAGGAAAGCCAGATTATAATATTCAATTGGGAGACCTGGGAATCTTACCCAAGTGAGAATTTTCTGCACAGAATCATCATTTGGATCGAAATTGGGACGCCATGGTTGAATAGCAAGGACATGGTCTGCTACTATATAAGGGTCTCCACATAATACTCTTTTATACTCCTCTGCTACTGAAAATTTGGCTATGTAATAGTCATTAGACATGTCAATGAAAGTAATAGTACCCTTAACTCCCCATATTGCTATCAACCGTTGCTGCAGGTACCGGAATCCAACCTTCTTGCCTAGCACCTTCATAATAATAGAAGTACCCCATGGCTTCCATAGGCTCTGTTTCTCCCCTTTGGTTAATTTAATTGTTGGACATTTGGGGTCTCCTTCGTCCTCCTCCTCCTCTTCATCTGAATCATAATCCCCCCAATCTGCATCTACCTCTGGGTTGGTCTCTGGCACAAACTCTATGACTTCATCTTCATCCTCCAAACCCAACACCTTACTCCGGTAAGACGTTTTCTTCCTGATTGGAGATGCTAAGGAGTCGCCCCCTGCTGCCTTACTCCTGACTTCTTCTCCCCCCACAACTTTGGCTTTCTTCATGCTTCGCTAGCGTTGATCAGCCTCCTCTTCAACCGTCTCCGATTTCTTGTCGTTCCCACCATCGATCGCTGTCGGTGACATAGGGATAAGCAGATGCTAGGGTTCGCCGCCGCTCTCCAGGTGATAGTTTTTTGCTTTGTTTTTTTTTTATTTTTTTTTACTTCTTGGATAGGGAAGACAGGGGGTAGGATATCAGTTCTCATTATCCTTTACAAATATAATCATTTGTCTCATTGTATTAACCACGAGTATTGATTAAATAAATTTCAATCTTATTCCACAACGGGTAGCGACTACCTGCTAATTACTCATCCCACAAAATTTAATAATTTTTTTATTAATAATCATTTATCATTTATATATACCAAAGGAAAATATACTTAGCTGATTTGAAATTTTATGATAATTTTGATTAATTATTAACTAATACTTTTAATCTCTACTTTTCTAAATTAATTTAACATCTTTTTTAAATTTTTATCAAACCTCACACTATATTCCCTCCTTTTAATATTCACTGTCACTGATTGGTTCCTTCTCTTAGCTGTTGAACATTTTTCAAATCCCTTCCGTTATTCTGATTAAGACTACAATTGGTTAGAAGTTTACATGTTATTCTTTGAATGCATATATTTTTCCGAATTACATATTTGTTAGAAGTTAGTTGCATATTATACAAATGGTTTGAACCAGTTTGTAAACACTAAACATAATTACAGTTCCAATTAGTTCTTAAAAAAAGTAATACTTTAACATAATTTTATATTAGCAGAAGCATGAATCATTGGCTGTAAAAACCAAACCCAATAAGCATACATAATTTCATACAACTCATCCATTTCGATTTGAAAAATTACGGGGTTTTACTATAATTAAATGATCTAGACTCTTAAAGTTGGATAAAAAAAACCAAAGAGTTGCTAGAAGACTTGCCACAAAGCAAAGAAAAGAAGAAACAAATTTTAGAACATTATATCATCTATCTCCATTCAAGAATCTATAAATATACAAAGAACATTTTAGAAATCCATTCTTGATCTTTTCTATGCTTCAAATCCATCCAATGGTCACAGCGTCACCATTTCTACAACCAAATTGCAAATCCAATCTCGATTGCATCAATGAATAAAATCAAAAGTTCAATGGAAAACAAAAACGTATATGGACACAGGACACTTTAACTTAACAAAAGCACAACTCTTAACCTTTTTACCATATATTACATGTATTCTATCTCTTGCCATTTTTAAGTTGCAGCAAGCTAAGGACCAAACAAAATTAAGGAAAGAGAAAGTACTCTCACCCACTTCAGGTTCCATTGGATAGAGATTCCAACATTCATAACAGTTATTGGTCA
Organism: Euphorbia tirucalli; assembly: GCA_039660915.1. Classification (NCBI taxonomy): domain Eukaryota; kingdom Viridiplantae; phylum Streptophyta; class Magnoliopsida; order Malpighiales; family Euphorbiaceae; genus Euphorbia; species Euphorbia tirucalli. The sequence goes on from CM077636.1 coordinate 47,766,175, forward strand.
ATCCAATGAATTCCCTCATTCCCTCAGTCCTGTTGTACAAGTCAGAGAAGTAACCGCGAATTTATGAATGGAGAATTTAGAAATATAACAAATGCTATGGCTGAAATTAACATTATCAAGAATGATCTTTATGCGTATGCTCAATATTAATTTATAAAGACCGAGATTATTAACTACTTTACATCCTTTACAATAGCTAAGGTAACAAAATAAGAAGATTATACTTGAACATTCAATTGAACCCACTCTAAATGAAAATGAATTCTAATATCTAGCCGCCAATTCTTGGTCAATTGCGTTACTAAGATAATTCATATAAATGTTTAATCTGTTCAGATAGTTACCTTGATAACCTAAGCATCTAACTTTAGCTTCTCAACTTGTTTAACCTCTTGAATAATAATCTCCATGGTCTCTTTGACCAAATTCATGTAGTGAGCATTACCAAGATTCCCTTCTAATTTTAGTTTCCTTGCCAACAAAATCTGAAATTCAAAGTAGCCCAAACACCATTTGAGTTATATCAGAGACACCAATATTTAACTACAATAAAATAATAACCCGAGTAACAGCCGCCTTTTTCCAATGAACATCATTATTTTTTTAAGGGTGAAATATTTGGCATCAAGGAGACTCTAAACCTCATAGTTGCAAAGAGATACCTTTATTATTAGTTAGTTGTTAGTTTAGATTCTGAGCTTATTTTAATAAAGAATGTGCCTTTTGAAGTCCTACATTGTATCTTTGTTGATGCTGATTTTTTGTCTTAATGCAAAATTTTGATTTATGGAAAAAAAATTAAAAATCTTGTGAAAGGAAAAAAAAAATCAAAAATCAAAATTCACCATGTTAATATCAAAACTGTTAGCTGGTATTTGAAGATACCGTTTGTTTATTAATTTTTTTTTTTATGAACATATACCATTTGGTTAAAATTGCATTTAGATGGTGTTTAGCTAGGCAAAATTATGGTAGGAAAGGAAATAAACAATAATTAATTCCTTTTTTGGTGTTTTGTAATTATGAAGTGAGAATCACATCCCCCAAAACTACATAAATCTATCATTTCCCCTCCACTACTCATCAATCAAATTCCATTTCCATTTTCGTTTCCTTATCTCAAGTTTTATCCAAAAATAACTAACCTCTTTAATTTTACTCTCTCCCACATTTTTTTTTTCTAGCTAAATTTATATGCACGATCTCTTTCTATTTTTTTTATTGAAATATCGATTTATCTTCTTATAACCGCACATTGGTTTGGGTTGGTTTCTTTTTTAATAATTTTATATAATATAAATTAAAATGTTAAACTACATCTTCTAGGCAATTGATTAGTTAATTATATCCTTTAATTTGCTTTAAGGTTTTTCTTGCTGTAACGGCATGAGCCTTTCAAGTTCATCCTAGGATATTTTCTTCAAAAACTTATGGTGCCAAACAATTGGCCCAAAGAGAAATCATTGAACACCTTTAGATTTCCAATGACATCACTAAACCGCCAGCCTATAAGCTCCCATCTAGATGCATCTGGCGATTTAACAAAACAATTTGCTAAAGAACAAATGTAACTGCAGATCTGAATACATAAATTTGCTAAAAAAAGAATCAATTAACAAAATGAAGAACCAACCAAGATGATAATCTCCCAAAAGCATAAATTTAAATCAGTGTAGTGAGAACTAAAACAACACCGATGATAGAAGATGAAGAGAGAAAATTCAAGTGAGAATCACAAACTGTAAAATAGACCTATTAGAAAGTGATTCCAATGATAGGAAAAAGAAATCAGTAAATAAGGAAGAGGAAGTAGCTAATCAGTGAAAAACAGTCTTGAATACATAAAATGAATGATACATAGTGTCCTTTTATAAAAGCTCACCCTATAAATTCATACAGTTTAAGAATCACATGCCGGTAACACTCCGATGAAAATAACAAAACTAAACAAAACTAAATTTCACAGGAAGTGAAAGAGTAAATAAACTAAGATTCATATGGGAAAGCAATTAAAAGGAAAAGAAAAATACCTCTTCAGAAAGCCAAATGAAATCACAGAAATTCAATTAAAGAAGAAAGAGCAGAGGAAATAGCAAAATGGCTGCTAGAAGTTGGAAAATGAATGGACGACCTAGAGTTTGAAGACCGAAGGAACTGCGATTATGAGATGGAAAGAGAATAGAATTGCGTGTAGTGAAAACTATTAGCAAAATAACTTAAAATAGATTAACATTTAAATTTAAATTGAGATAAAACAATTAAAATAAAAAATTAATTCAAAATGATGAGAAATTGACACATCAGCTTTGAGTATTCACTGTTAGTATATATAATAGTTAATAGATTTAATTACCCTGTTGTAAGCGCCGGAATTTTCCATAAAAAAAAGAGATGCATGTGTCACACGACTGTAATATACAATCGTGCGACTGTTGTTACAGTCCTACGACTGTAACCTCGGAGCAGATGCAGAAGCCCATACTTCTGCAGCAGAAAAAGAGAAGGAGAAGGGGGAGCAATTAATGCTCCGCCCCTTGCAGCAAGAAAGGAGAAGATAAAAGAAGGGAAAGAGAAGGATTGAGGGGCTTTTTGGCTCTTAAAAAATCAGAGAGTTTATAGTGAGAGTTTAGAGTGAGAGAATTAGAGAAAAAGGGAAGAAAATGGGGAAAAACACCACACAATACCAAGCTTCTTTTTCTCTTCTTTTTCTTTGAAATTCTCAAGTGATTAAGTTTAAAATCTATTAGACATCAATAGGTTAACAACTGGACTTTTTAAATTTAATCAACTTCGGACATAAAACCTTAAGAATCTCTAGCATTTTGGACTCAACCTCAAACCTTAACTCAAAGAAGGGGCAATTTAAAGTGGATTGGTGCATTGCCAAGGGTCATTCCTATGGTGGATTAGCGCCAAAGAGGTAAACACACTTCATTCCCTCTTTTTCTCATGCTTTCGGGGTGATTTGGTGTGTTTTTGTGCATTTTATTTCAATTTTTACGTTTTCTATTTCTGGAAATCAAGAACAGTCGTGCGACTGTTTTTGAGTTGGTGAATAGTCGTACGAGTGTTCTTGATTTCTCGAAATTTCTCAGTTTTATTTTGAATAATTTTGGCAAAATCCTGAAATTGGAGGATTTACAGTCGCACGACTGTAATTACAGTCATACGATCATAGTTACAGTCGCACGACTGTAATGCTCGTCCAAGATCAGAATTTCCAGAATAATCCCTAAAATTTCTAAAAATCCCTAAAAATTCAAAAAATCAGAAAATCATCAAAAATGAATTTTTTTGTGTGCATTCATGACCTTAGGTTTAATTTTCAGTGCATTTGCATTCAGAACAATACCACGACGGAGACCCGATTATCCCGAAAACTGACCTACTTCACATGCTAAAATTAATTAAACCGGAAAATAAATTGTTTTCAAAATGATTTTTTTACAAAACCAAAAATATAGGGACATTTCAAAATGTTTTCCAGGTCTAATCGGACCGGCTAGCCGAGCCGACCTGGTTATCCCCCTAATTGCATGTTCCCGAATGCTTAAAATCCCATTCTGTCTTACTTCAGTCCTATTTGTGGCATGCTGTATATTGTGCTAACCCTCTATTTTGCAGCTTTTTATTTTTATTTTTGATGTATTTAATAGATCTATCCGTGTATCCTAGGCGATTGTATTTTTTAGATAAATCGTGTATTTTAGGCGGTTGTAAAGTGAGGACGAGAGTTTTTCCTTTTTTATGCAATTGGGTTGTATAATCTGCCTCTATTATTTTTTGTATATTTTGAATGTATGTTTTATTTTTCTGCAATTAATTTCCTGCATTTTGCTTTAGCATCGGTTGATTAAAATAAACAAATTGGGGTTAGGGAAAGATAATAAAGCAAATTAAGTATGGTAATATAAATTGTAAAGTGAAAGCAAGCTAGATCTCTGCATTAGGTACAACAGTCTGTCCTCGGTATGAGCTGATCCAGGTGGCGACTCTGTCACTGATCTCGGGATTTAAGTTTCGAGGTCTTTAAGTTAAAAATGGGAAAATGTTTTCTAAAAAAGAATTTCCAAATTAAATCCACAATTTTCTAACTTAAGATAAACAAAACCCGTTTTCCCAAAATCAAATCAAATCATCTCTTCCTCGGTCTGCTTTGCCGCGTTCCGTTTAAGGCCGTCCGCTCACAATGGCAACTCCGCTTGGGACAGTTTCTAAAAAGTTTTTATAAAAACTTAAGGAACTTAGGCAACTACCGAAATAAAACCTCGCTTGCAGCACTTCACTAGTTCATATTACCATTTTATTTGCACATTGCATATCATGACATTTTCTTCTTCTCAATCCCTCCAACACACTTATCAACCCCGGTTTACCCAAGAGGGTGGACTACCTCTTCCGCCAGGATTGGAGACACCCGACGGGGTAAACCACTCATAGCACCGCATGACCTGACATCGTGTTCTACGGTGGGGAAGTGTATACTCGCTATGGGAACCTGTACAACCCTTGGTTTTGACTTTGGCCCACATGTAATGGCTTAGCAACTTCCCTTAGGATTACCAAAACTTAAATTCAAAATGAACATTGAGCGTGCGCCTTTGGTATCCCCCATTGATGCCAAAGAGACCCAAAACCTAGGAAGAATGCGAGACCAATCAAAAGGAGAAATAAGGTCAGAAGGGAGCGCATATTTTTGCATGTGCTAACGTTTGTTCCGTGTTGCTTTCTATTTTGACTTTTCATGAAGCATCAAACATGCATAGCTTTCGTGTGCCATACTAACCCACATTTTTATGCAGCCATTTGCATTTCATTTTCGTGTGAAGACATTAAATCATCTGTGTGACATTCACACTAACCCCTTCCTTTGCAGCCATAATATTATATTTGTGTGATTAGTATTTTTCACAAGGAAACATGACATCATTGTGTATGTCATGCACTCTAACCACATTTTTGTGCAGTCATTTGCATTTTACGTGACATAAGCCTTCATATCATTTCATTCGAATTATGGATATTCCAAGGATGCCCACCACGATCATTTCATTTCATAACACATCGGGAGTCCCAAAACTACCCAAATTTTGCCAATACATTGGATTGCATTCGGTCATTTCACCAAATCATTTCATTTAATAGAGACCACAATGGTCCAAGTCTATTTTCGTGTAACGATTTATATGACACATTTCACGACATCATACTCATTTATCATGTAGTACTATGATCCACATCAGGTTACTTCATGACATCATTACGTCATTCAAGGTGCTCCTCGAGTGCCGAATTAGTATGCATGTAAGGGCATTTCATAACGTCCCAAATCATGAAAGGTGTTCCCCGAATGCCGAACCCTTGTTCGTGTTCCCTGTTACATGTGATCTTCTTACAACATCATCTCATACCATATGCTCAAAGGCATCAGAACTCTGTCCAAGGGACGGTCCTATGTGACCATTTCATATCATCTCATTGACCTTCAAAGCATCGAAACTCTGTCCGTGTGTCGATACACACGCGACCATATCACAAAAAAATCATTAGGTGCCCCAAAAGCGCCGAACCTTTATCCATGTGACGGTCCACACGTGACCTTTTTATATAACATTAGGTGTTCTTGGAATGTCCAGAAAAATAAAAAAAATAGGATAATAAGTGGGAATCACTTTCATCATCATTTCATGCACGGCATCATTTCATTCATTCTTCATAAGTATTTTCAATGTCTCACTCTTCATGACATCATTCCATACGTTGACCCTAAAATGTTTCTCGACTGATGTCAAGCAGAATAAGCTGGAGCGACCTTGGACGAGATCTCAGGCTTCGAGGGCTGTTGGGGAACAGAGAGCTGTTGAAGTCGAAAGTGACTCTGAGTCTAGGGAAGAAGTAGAGATGGCTAATCCGACATCGAGCCTTGCTGATGCTTTAAAAGATTTCCTAAGATCATAAGACTTCCGTGATATGTTGAAGGAGGAAATACGGGCAGTAGTAAGAGAGGCTGGAGAAACTGGAGGTAGTGGAACTGGAAAAGAGAAGGAGGCCAAATCATCCCAGCAGGGTGGTGATACCTCGGCTAGTCTGGAAACGCTGCAAGAAATAGAGGCAGCCATGGAAAGAAAGATGAAGGCAAAATGCTCGGAATTGGAGGAGGCTATAGCTCAGTTGAAGAAAGGGGCCAGTGTCAGTGCAGGGCTAAGAAGGGAGTTAATATTGATGCCATGATTAGTAGGGGCATCGAGACTTTTACCATCGGCTTCCAAATGCCAAGGGTGCCTTCTTATAAGGGAATGGGTTCACCAGAGGCCCATGTAAATCTCTATGCTTGGGTCATGCTGACGGCAGGTGCCACTAAGCAACAATTGATTAATCTCTTCCTGACTACCTTGGAGGGAGGAGCATTGGGGTGGTATAACTCGTTATCAGAGGAGGCACAGTCAGATTGGGAGGTTCTGTCAACTGCCTTTATTAAATATTTAGAGTCCTTTGTGTGAATGTTTGTTTGGTTTTTGAGTATTTTGTGATTTTTATGTTTTGGATAGATTTTCATAACTTTTAGTATTTTTCATGTTCTCTAGGGGTGTTTTTGTAATTTTGGATAATATGTCATTTTTATGGTCCGTGGCTTTGGTGCGGTTATATTTCTTTATGTTTGTTTTAGACAGGCATTATGACCCGGACCGAAAGTTGGAGCATCGGCGGCGAAGAAGAGTTTGAAGTGCTGAAAAGCAAGGTGGCACGGTATGCCACAATGAGGGCACGGCGTGCCATTTCAGCGTGCCAAGGGATGGGATCCAGCGGATCGGCACGAAATCGTGCCAACCCTACCAGCGCGGCGTGCCAACCCCAAATCTACACAGCACGGCGTGCCACCTCCACCAGCACGGCGTGCCACCCACAATTCTGCACAGCACGGCATGCCACTTCCACCAACACGGCGTGCCGAGCTCCGGAATTCTGCTGTTGCCCTACTTTCATCTTTTCTATTTCGTGGTTTTAACCTAGCCGTATAAATAGGTTATTTTCTAAGTTTTAATGATCTTTTTCCAGACTTTTAGAGTGTAAAGCAGAAACTTGTAGCTAGGTTTTGGCTTGAACTATTTGTTTTCTTTGAGTTTTGAACCATCAATTGGTAGAAGTTTTACATAGAACCTTTCCCTTTTGCGACGTTCTTGGTTCCGGCTTGAGTTCATCTATAGAGGTACACCCCAAGCATCTTCACACCATTGGAATCCGGTTAATCGGACCAAAAGGGCATCAGTTTTTCTCCTTCTCTTTTGTAATTTGATTAAGTTAGTTTTTGATTCCGCAATTGATTGTGTTTGGTTGTAAACACTGAATTCGTATCACCTTTCTTGATTAATACAATTGATTGCAATTTAATTTCAATTTTTATTCCTCTTCTTTATGCAATTCCTTTAATGATAATCTAGTCTCATAAGATCTTAATTTATTAAGTTCATATTTGTGGCATTACCTAGATTGACGCCTAGGAAACCATTAGTATTGACGACACTGTGGAACTTACGTGCCCCTATTTTCTGAGCTTTAGAATTAGACCGCCTCTAAACAAGGGAAACCGGCTAAGGACCTAAAAGATCTAGACACGCTAGGTTGAATTATCGAAAAAACATAATTAAGGGTTAATTGTTGAGTTAAATTCATCTATTGTAGTTAATTGATAAAGCCATCTCCATTAGCATTCATAGGTCGGAAAACCGCTAATTGATAACCCAAATTCAAGTGCAAAGTAAGCTGGGATAGATCAACTAGGAGTAGGATAATTAGTTGTTAGTATAATCGAATCCAAAAACTAAGTTCCACCTAGGACACACAAGGAACCCGAGTAGTTTAGTGTTTGCAGAATATTTTTCTCTGTGGGATCGATACCTGGACCAACCAGAATTATTACTTGTCAACGATAGGTACACTGCCTTAGTTGTGCGATTCTAGGTTTAGTTTCAATACTTCTCCTAGGAGCCATCACACCTGTGTCATCCTTGTTTTTGCCTATTCACGCCCTAATAGGTATAAAGATTGCCCATACAAATCTTTGATCCATTGTACTATTTTTTCTAATAAATATTTAATAAAACAAACTGTAAAATAATTAAACTTAGAACTAACTTCAAGGAAGGTTTCAAGAATTTTATATTAATGGAATAATGATATCTTTTATTGTGTTAATTAATTAATACAGTGAAAATACATTGATACTAAGTAACTAACGATGTAATACATTAAGCTATATTATAATGGTAAGGGCGTCTTTTCGTAATTGGAAAGTTTATGTTTCGAATCTCATTGAAACTAGATACTATATTCTTCTTCATTTTTTTTACCGAATATACTATACCCTTAAAAATAATGAAAAATGTAAAAATAAAAAATATGGTGTAAAAATCATCAATAGTACATGAACTTTTACCTTACTAATATAATGGTACATGAATTTCAAAACTAGACATAAAAGCACATCAACTTAGCAACCCACTAACATGAAAGTCAAAATTACCGTTGACCATGTAGAAACCTGTAAAAAACGATGATGTCACCCATTTTATCTGTTTGCATTTGCTTATATTCCAATTTTGTCCTTCCTTTTTTATTCCTCTTTCCCTTCCTTTTTATTTCTTCTTCATTCCTTCTTTCTTTGTTTTTATTTTTTTTCTTCTTCCATTTTTCTTCATTCCTTCTCTTTTTTTTTTCCTTCCATTTTTGTCCTTCCTTATTTCATAATATCTGTTGATTTCTTCTTTTTCTTCTTTTTTTTTCCTTCTTTTTGTCCTCCCTTCCTTTTCTTCTTAAGCTCTACTCCATCTGTCTCTTATTTTTTATTTCTCCCTAATTTTTTTTCATTTTCAATAATTCCAAAAATTTTTTAATTAAAATTATTTTACCTCTTAAGTAAAATTTTAACTGTTATGTAAGATATGTAATTTTACTCAAGAGCAGTGCAAAATTACCTTAACCATTAAATTTACCAATTAGTCGTAAGAATCATTCAAAATAACAAAAAACCTAAGTCTGTGTAAAATAACCCAATTTCATTATTAGGCAAAAACTCTAAATAAACCTGTGCAAAATAACCCCAATTCAATTATTGGGCAAAAACACTTAACTAAACCTGTTCAAAATATATGTGCTTGCATATGTTGACAAAATCAACCAAAAGTTCAAAAGGAAATCTACCCATCTATTTACACAAATCCTAACCAACGAACTATAAATTGTTCCATATAATTTCCATAGTCTTGGACTTTTAGTTGTACCCTTTCCTCTTGCTGCATTGCTTCTGCTGCTGCCTCTGCCTCTATTTGGTTGGCCCCTCCATCTGTTTGCATTGCTTCTGCCTCCTCTACCTCCTTTACCTCTGTTGCTTACATTTCCTCCTCTGCCTCTGTTGCTTACATTTCCCCTTGATGCGGATGCTTGAGTTCCACTAGTAGAAGCAGCTTGACTACCGATTGCATTAGGAGCAGTAACAAAGACACCTGATAATGCTTAGCCTTTGGATGGTGATGGATATTGGCAAGAACGCTATTGCAAGTATAAAAAAAACCAACATCATAAAAAATACCAACAACAGTGTACCAAAAAACCAAAAGAAATTAATCAAACACAAAATTATCTAAAAAACATCAAACATTAATGACAACACTTACATCCATCATCAAACATACAGTATATGATGGATTTGATGATGATGGAGGTTGTTGAGAGTTTTCAATACGTGTTGAAGATGGAACCTGATAATTAATAAAATAACAACCAAAATAACCAATTCACAAAACAACCAAATAATTAATAACAGCCAAAAAAGAAAGAAACTTTGAAGAAATATGAAGCTTGTTTGGTCCCCTGATTCTGCATTAAAGGCCTACATCGACACGGTTCAATCAGTAAGTTCTACTCTGTTTAATTGAATTCTATTCACTCAATTTTATGTCTAAAAAAATGACTTCTTTCATATTCTAAAGTAGTTTATGATGTAAGAATTGAAAATCAGAGGATACATAGTCAGATGATCAATTCTGAATTTTTTTTACCTCAATACATGCTATACTCTTAACAAACTCAAAAGCTAAATCAAAATTGAGCATAATTTAAAACAATACCTCATCTGATGAATTTGAAGGACAACACCTTTTGTTGTAGTTTTTACCTATACACTTGGAGCAAGTCATATAGACATTGCCTTTCTTGCTAAGCTTTCCTTTTGGTGCTTCTTGCTCAACTTCTTCGGGCTCCTTTCTCCTTGCCCTCTTCTTCCTACCTCTTTTAACTTTCACTAGAGAAGGAGGAATAACAGGTGGATGATTGTCAGCTGATGGCCATTGATCATGTCCATTGATTGGTTCAATAAAGTGGCTGTAAACTTTCTTGTAAGTCTCTATGCTATAAATATCATCCAAATAGTCTTCAACCTCCTCATTTTGTTCAAAAATAGCAGCAATAGCGTGGCTGCATGGAATTGCAGTAAGCTGCCATCTCCTACAGCTGCAGGTTCTAGCACCCAAATCTACCACAAACTGATCTCCCCATCCATTAACTTACGCCCTTGGTGTTCCATTAAATGTTGCAACAAAGTTTGAAGCTATTTCCTTAGCCTTTGAAAGTTTCATAAGAATCTTAGGACACCATTTTTTTATGTATTTTTTCCTCCAATCTGCCTTTGCCTTCATTCTCTTCATTAACTTCAATCTTACTAACTCATTCATTGTAATTATACCTTTATCTCTTGCATCCAAAATATATTTGTTGAAACATTCGCAAAGGTTATTGAGTAGCATGTCGCATTTTGCTGTCTCAGAGAAACATGCTCTTGACCAATGATCAGGTGACCTTTCCCCTAGCCACTTCCTAGCATCAACAGATATTTTTTCAATTTTGTCCAAATGCTTGTTCATAACAGCCTCATAAGGAGCTCTAGCTGCTGCCCATAATAGGTCTTGTAACTCTTTGCCTTTAAAATATTGTCTGAAGTTAGTGTACATGTGCCGTACACATAATCTGTGCTCTGATTCTGGAAACAGCATTTGAATTGCTCCAGTTAGACCCTATGTACAGCAGAAAATGCAAAGAAGAAACATAAAAAGTTAGAAGCAGCAGAAACATAAAATCAGCAGCTAAAGAAGCAAAGAAGCAAAAAAGAAAAGACATTACCTTCTGCCTATCAGACATAAAGGTCCATTCACTTGAATTTGTAATCTCTAAATCTTTAGCCAATAGTTCCAAGAACCAAACCCATGTCTCCTTACTCTCTGTTTCCACCATTCCAGTAGCAATTAGGAATATACAATCATTTGGATCAATACCAACTACTGAGAGCAGTTGACCCCCATATGTGCCTTTTAACTAGCATCCATCAATGCATATTAATTTCCGACATCCTACCCTGAATGCATTCTTCAATGCTGCGAAGCATATATATAGTCCTATAAACTTCCCGTCCTTGTATCTACCCTTAACAGTGCTGCTAGGGTTAAATCTTAAAATCTCAGCTCTATACCTGAATATAAATAATGATACACAGACAATTAGCTAACATAATTGCACATGAACTATCACCTAGCTAACATAATGGCACATGAACTTCAAAACTAGACTTAAAAAGAACCAAATGCTAAAAATTATAAATCATATATTCAGCATATACAGTTTGTTTTAAAAAATATACCTGAAGACGTTTTCATATTGAGATTTCTCATCTCCATTTATCATTTTCAGTGCCAGACACTTAGCTCGATAAGCCTTTTGAAAACCAATAGTTAGACTTTTCTCCCTTCCAATCTGATCAATGAGGGCTTGGACCTTCCAATCTTGATCTGATCTAAAATTTTCAAGATATAGTGTAGCAAGCCATTTGTATATAGAATGGAATTACGTATGGACATTGGTGCATGTATGTACAAAATGGCCACTCTTAATTTGCATAGTGGGATTATTTTTGTCCTTTAAATCCTGCCTTGATGCATATAGCCTCCAACGGCATTTCTTATCAACACATATTGCTTCAACAATAGATTTTGTATTCCTCTTGAACTTGGTCTGAAATCTATTGTTAATCCCATGATTTCTACATGCTTCTTTAAGCTGACTTGTACTGATAAACAACATGCCCATCTCAAATGTAGGATTTTCTACATCTCTAACATTGAATTGAGGAAATCTAATATGACCTTCATCATTCGAATCAAGCTCAGTGTACAACTGATCAGAGTCTTCATATTCAGAATCATTTTCTGGCACTTGAAAGTTCATTTGTGATTCTTGGTCGGTTGTCGAATCCGCCAAAGATAAATTTATAGGTCTCACTTAACCTTTAAACAATTGAATTGCAGTAGGTAAGTTGAGGTCGAACCCAAAGGAGTTGATACTTGATTAAATATTGCTGAATACCATTAAATTTTAAACAAACAAATAATAAAAGGGGGGGGGGGGTTTGAGAATTGATTGAATTAATGCTAAACTATAATCTAAAGAAGTAACAAATTCTTAATATTAAAACAAAACTGAATTGGATATGAAAACAGAGTAAACAATTAATGTTAAACATCATCTAAGGGATTGATCATTGATTGAGAAAAATAATTTAATTTCTCCAGATTAGTTATAACCCTTAGCTTAGCACATCAGGATCAGCTTTTCCTGATATGGAAAATGTTTAACACGGCTCAAAGACTCCCCTATTCGACAAACAACCATTCCTTAGCAGCTAGGATTTAATTTCCCAAAAGCATTAAGATTTAGAAAATCCTAATCTAAACCAACCAATTCTTAGCGATATTGATTTAAGTTTAAATTCTTATTCCTTTTATTGTTCTAGATACAATGAATCGAATGATTACAAATCCTATTCACTGATAATAGGTCATTAGATTGCAATTTAAATAACTGGCCAGGAGATTATAAATCACAAAATAACAAAAGAGAGAATTCCCTTTTGAAGCAAGAATAAGAATATGGAGAATTAAATTGAAAGATTAAAGTTTAGAACAATCTCACAATCAAATATACCCAAGCCTTGAATCCCCTAGATGAAGAAGAAAATTAGCTACTTATGTTGATAAAACTCTTAAGAAAAGAAAAAGTGCATTCTGATTTTTTTCTATCTCCATCTATCTACCAAAAGTAACATCTTTTCCCTATTTATCAACCCTAAAGACCACAAAAATTAAAGGTTTTCCCAAAATAACATATAAATCCACGTCCAAATTCTCTAGAATAGGGCCTTAATCTGCTCTAATTCTTGCTCGTCCATAATTAGAAAATTTCCTGAACAGCCCTTGACGGAAGAAATTTAGCCTTGGGTAAGGTTAAAATTTGGAAAATTACACTTCAACTCCAGTCTTGATAAAACCTCGCCCAAATCAGCTTTTAAAGCCCAAAATCTCTAATTAGGCATCTGCAAATACAAAAACACCCACAACAGTAGAAAGCCCAAAGAATATGCAAAAATATGCCCAATTAAGCCCCAAAAACTAAGCCAAAATATGCAAAATATAACATATAACAATTCTAGGCCACTGTTTTTTACCCTTTCACTAGTTCCTCTTAGCCTACCCATTGGTGCTCCTGTTTGTGATTCCAATCCATTTTGCAACCCATTTGCTAGATCCTCATCTCCATCTTCAAGTACATAATCTGAGTCAACAAAGTCATGTTCGTTCTCAAGTGTACTTGAAGTTCCAGCCTCACCACTTCCAGTCTTTACAGCAGTCAAGTCCTCATCTTCACCCTCCTCATTCTCAAGTCCTTCATTTCCATCAGCAATATATACTTCATCCTCTTCAGTATCAGCAATATGTACTTCATCCTCTTCAGCATCAACATTTCCAGTCTCCATAGGTACTTCTTGCCCTATTTCTTCAACAGTCACCTCATTTTCTGTAAAATATCGATAAACTTCATTTAAAATAAAGTATAACTAATAACATGTGGATCAATACCATTCTTTGAAAGAAAACATAAACAAATGATATATTACATTCATATGCAATAGTATTAATTAAAAAAAACACTCTATAAATAACATTACCTTGATCATTTTCATCATGAACTTCCTCATGGTAACCATCAGCTTCCACTTCCATGCTTGCCATTCCAATATCTCCAATCTCAGCATCCTCTCTCAAATCCATATCAGTATTGTACTCCAAGTACATCAAGCTTGTAGAAGGTTTCCTATTCCTTTGCTTACTGCTTTTAAGCCTTTCACTATATTGATCATCCTCATTATCTAATTCTTCTAACACAAGGCTGCTACTTTTAGTAGGATTTATCTCTCGTTCAATATCTTCCACGGTCACTTTATAGACATATAAATCTATCCTACCATGTTTTGCCCCAACAAAACACATGTTCATGACATCATTATCATTCCCTAACAATTTCAAATTATTTCTAAAATAGGGTTCTTCATGTATTTTCCAGTAATACCTAATAATCCCTTCATACCCTGTCTTCATTAGCTTATCATCGATTGAAACTAAAGATAATCTCTCCCAATGTGTATTGGGCCATACCAATTTCTCACCATCATAGTATCCATACTCCCCTAGATAACCATTATAATGAATAACTAGAACAAAGTAGTCATTTTTAGGATTTGTAAAATAAAAAGAGTTAAAATTAAAATTTTAAACATAATAAATGCTTTCAATTTAAACAAATACATAATATATGGTCAATAACAATAGCATCAGCAACAAGAATAAAGAGTAGTGTAACACAAAAGCCATGGCAACAATGAGTAGTGTAACACAATTTGGCAGTAATGTAACACAGTTTTATGCTCCATAACTAACTAAAAAGTGGATAAGAATGAGCTAATTCAAATCAGCAGGAATCCAAACAAGTCTAACATTCATCAAAGTGTAAATTTACTTATGATACAATGTATAATAGTAAAAAAATAAGAGTCCAACAGAATCTTGAACCCATAAAAAATAAGATGAAATAAAATTTAATCAAACAAACAAATTATAAAATAATGGAAATAACGGACCACTGACGATTTTATACATATAATAAGAAAAAGAGTAAACAGATAGAAAACAACTAACCTTCCATGATTGAATATAGTGGTCCACTATATAGATGTCGCTAAAATCACACTTTCAGAGGCTTATTCTCCTTTTTTTGTCTTGTACTGCAATGGAACAAAAAATATATTAGCACTGAAATCTAAAAGCACTCAGTTATGTTTTATATATATGAATACAGGTAGGGATAGAGAGATGCCATACCTTTGAAAATGCTCTACTTAACTTTTAAGATAAAAAAGGTTCCTTTTTTCCCCAAATTACTTCTCAATTCTTTTGATACTTTTTTGGCTTTTCTTCACTTTTCACTCTCCCATTTAACGATCCTCTTCATACAACAAAAAAATTGGTTTTCCCCAAATTTCTTCATTCGATTCCTCTGCTAAATTAGGGTTTGTAATTGTTAATAGAAAAGGAAAAGGAAAATGCTTTACGATTCAACAGGTGAGACGAAAAAGTGAGAGAAACAAGACAGATGAGAGACGCTAGTGAGAGAGAGGGAAAAGCAATTAGTCTTGGAAGTGAAAACAAATAAGGGCAAAATTGGAAGAATGATAAATAATTTTATAGGAAAACGATGACGTGGCAGTTTTCACCTGTTCCTGGCGTGGTCAGCAGTTATTTTTACGGTCAACGGTAATTTTGAAATTTATGTTAGCGGATTGCTAAATTGATGTACTTTTATGTCTAGTTTTGAAGTTTATGTACCGTTATATTTGTAAGGTAAAAGTTCATGTACCATATATGATTTTAAGCCAAAAAATATGTAAATCTATTGTTAGTTAGAGAATCTATTAGTATATAATAATATAATATAATATATAAAAATTAAATATATTATTAGATTATATGTTAATAAGTATATCTATGGATATTTTCATAATATCCAACGATAATAGATTGAGGACAGTTATTATCATCCCCGTCATCCTGTAGAATGAGAGTAATTTTTCTCTTTATTTTCGATCCTATATAAATAGGTTGTCGATATTTTCCTACCCTAATATGTGGAACCCCTATGGGTATGGTTATTATGGCCACCCCCATTGACAAGTGAATGGATAACTAAATATTAATTTCTGTCATGTCAATTTTTCGGCATATAATTAAAAAAGAAAGAAAAAAAAATCGTAATAGTAATTTTAGTTGACGAAAATGAAAGTTAATTTAATTTGATGATAGAAATTGAAATAAAACGAAAGATGGAAGTTGAGCAAATTTTGAGTTCCTCTTTGTCCCGTAGCTGGTGTATATAAAATGAAAAAAAAAAAAAAAAAAAAAAAAAAAGGAAAAAGATAATATTGTTATCCAAAATCCTTTGGTCAAAGTAAAGGCCCACGTAGATGATGTGAAGTTACTTAATTTTCATTGTCTCAATTTGGAATTAATGTTAGTGAAAGTGCTGTCAAGTAATTTTAAGTATTTTTCAAGTGCTTTCCTGAATATAATCTGACTTTTACCAATTATATATTTGACACTACTTTCCGCAGCCCTAAAAATAGATTTCAGTCAAAATAAAATTTCCCGTACGGAGGCCCAAACTAGCCCATCATTCCCTTCACCTTATGGGTAGCTACTTACTTCCACACCGTCTGTAATGCTTTAACAGCCAAGTGAATGAATACAGATTAATTCACAGTATTATTCAACACTACACGCAACTTGCTTCAAATTCAACAGCATATACTTAACAAGTTGCATTTGCTATAAATTCAAAGAACTACATTTTCAGTTACAGTATAATAAAAATATTATTATTTTATATTCCAACTCTCTTACTTGCGGGCATTGCATATTCCTGCCAAAGCGGTGGTTTTTAATTCTCCTCACTCATATTTCTCTGTCATCCTCTGTGCCACGAAGTATACACCACGTCGGGTAATATGAGACAATGGGTGGGTTTTGATCCAAACAAATTTGGATTATAAAATATCTAAGTTACCATGGATTCAGTGGCGGTGCCAGGAATTGGTGGACGGGGGGTGAAAATTTCTTGAAAAAATTTCGGGCCGACCGATGAACTTGAAATTAATTCAATTCAAGTCAATAACAATACAATCAAATCAATCCAAACAACAACTTTATTATTTATACACACATGACTTACCAAAAATTAATTTTTTCTAATCGATGAAGTACTCATAGCATGAGAACTTTTGGGAGGTTTCAAATAGTTTTTGTGAGAAGCTAACTTTTAAAAACACTGCAAAATGGTTTCCACAATCCTGGATCGCCAATGATCTCATCATCTGAAACTTCTACCTTAATACAAGCTCTTTTTTATTATCTTTATCAAGAGATATTGCATTACTAGGTCTAGTTGAAGATTGACCGGGAATTGAAAAATTGCACTCAATTCTAGTAAAAAAATTTCTCCATATTTTTATTCCTAATATAGCAACACAATCAAAATTATTAAATCTAAACTTAAAATTGAAAAACAATTTTAATCTAAATCATAGCACAATGTCATAATAACAAATGCACAAGCATAATATATGAATTTCAAATTAAATTATATACCAATCATAACAAATTCTCAATAAATCAATCACAATTCAAATTATAACACAATTAATTCAATTCAATGACAATATATTACAATCCCTAAATTAGAATCCCTAGATGGCTAAACCCCTAATTCATCTATTTATCCTATTAATAAAAAAAAAATTGATTCAAATAATAGCAATATAATAAAATGCTAACATATTATTTGCAATTCCTAATCCTAATTCAACATTATAACAATCCCAATCAATCTAATTTTAATTGTGAAATCTCAAATTCAATTTAGGGTAAAATATAAAATATTTAGGAATTAGAAACTGAAAGTTACCTAATTGAAGAGCCGGCCGACGGACGGAGCCACGGAGAGTAGCTGACGTGGGGGAGAGTGGCCGGTCGACAGCGGCTTGGGAGGAGGAGGCAGTGGCTGAGGAGGAGCTTGTTTGTGTGCTGGTGAGAATTTGGGGAAACAGAAAAGAATTGTGAAGAAGAAATGGTCGAACAAATGGGTGAGATTCTGTTTTAGTTTTTTTCTTTCCAGCCCAGGCAAAACATTGCCTGGGAATAAAAAAAAACCTAGGCAAAACAACGTTGTTTTGACTGGGGTTTTTTTTTTTTTTTTGTTAATATCCCAGTCAAAACGATGTCGTTACCATGGATTAGTTTCTGTTTGGTAGAGTTAGGGTAATTTTTTCAAAATTTTTAATTTCTAAAATTAACACGTGCCAAAATCTTAATCGTCCATGAGTCGTCCACGTGTCATCAAATTATTAGTTTGATTTGACGTGGCGATGGCATATTATTTGGGTATGGCCTTTGATCTGCCACATGAGCATGTTGGCCAGAAAATGGCCAAAATGATTTTGTTTGAGACGGAATGATAATTCTGGGACTTTATAGATCGAAAATTCATTTAAATGATCATGGTGGCAGAAACTTGAAACTTCAACGACCATGAAAACTTTTTATCCAATATTAAATGATAGAGTCATGTGGTTATATATATATATATATATATATATATATATATATATATATATATATATATATATATATGAAGCACCGTGGAAGTCAACTTTGACCCATTGATCCGGGGGAGGCTGCCAACCAATAGAAATTTGCCTATAGCTTTTAACATTCAACATATCAATTAGGGAGAAAGCTTCTGAATATTCGTCAGTTTGCTTAAGCAAAAAGGAGATTTTATTAAACCATGCACATATGGACAATTGAGGGGTCAAAGGAAATTTCACAGAGCCACCATGAAACACTTGCAAAAACCACCTTCCCCTGCTCCACACCATTCCAAGTATGATTCATCTAGAGAATATCAATTCAGCCACGTACGGATGCTGAAGAAAGTTTGTTGTCCTTGAGAATGCCGAGCTTGATAAATGAGTGAATGTATAAGTAAGATTGAACTCATGTAATACAAAACCAATTGGCTTGTATTAAGCCTAATATACCCCACTTATATACTACTCTTTTGTCTTATTTATTTTTAAGATGAGATTCATTTTCTAACATCTCTAACACATGAAACCACAATATCACCTATATGCAAATCAACTAGTCGATTCTACTACAATCTCTCACCACATGCAAATTAGATTCAATAGTTCGTGTACAGTACACAAAGTCCATCAAGAAATAGAAACCTGTCTAAATCTAATCTCGTTGCTCATCAACCGGTTATGCGCGCTAGAGTCCATAAAAAGGTTTTAATTTTTTACGACTCATGTATGTGAAAAAAATTCAGATCATGCATCAGATTACATTGGAGTCCATGTTTGACCATACCCCATTCTATAAATATTCTTGATTAATCACTCTATCAATCAACATAAAAAGTCCTG
The DNA here is from genome assembly GCA_039660915.1 of Euphorbia tirucalli. NCBI lineage: Eukaryota > Viridiplantae > Streptophyta > Magnoliopsida > Malpighiales > Euphorbiaceae > Euphorbia > Euphorbia tirucalli. The sequence continues at coordinate 47,785,592 of CM077636.1, forward strand.
AATCAAAATTCACAAAGTCAATATTATAAATCTTTGTATATATTAAAATACACCATCTATACTCAAATTTGCACACAAAATTAATTTGAGAGTTCTTGTTTTTTTTTTTTTCTTTTTATTTCTCTCTTAACTTTTTTTTTCACTAATTAATAAACTTAACCCCAAGTAGCTCCAGCACCATTGGAACCAATAAAGCAAGCATAGAGTTCATCAAGTTGTAAAACCTCACCATTATTAACATCTTCATGAAAGCTAGAGCTTCCACCTTCGTCACAAGAAGAGTTGCAAGAAGCATTATTAAGAGTAGTGGTATTTGGTGGAAGAAGTTGATTATGATGATAATGATGAACAGAAGGAGGAATTAATAGTCCTTGATTAAACCCAAAAACCATTTGATCATGAGCCTTCCTTAACTCTTCTTTGAGTTGCATTACTTGTTTCTCTAATCTTCTTTTATCAAGCAGTGCATTCTCAAGCTTCACTTGAAGAGTATTATAATCAAGCTCTAAGCTTTGTGTCTTCCATCTAGCTCTCTTGTTTTGGTACCAAATTGCAACTTGCCTTGGTGGAACCCCTAATTGGTTAGCTAGTTGAAGCTTAAGCTCAGGCTCGAGTTTCTTGATGGTAGTGAAGGTTCTTTCTAGGACCTTAACTTGATCTTCGGTTAGCCTCTTTTTGTTGTTATTTTTGGGTTGGTTGTGCTTTTGTTGATTGTGGGTATGGAAGAAATCCATCTTTTTAGATAGAAAAGGGGAAGAGAAAAGCAAAGCCAAAATGGGAACATTGGTTGATGGTTTATTCTATTAGGTTGATTTTATAGGCCGAAGGGTATTATTTGGACCCTTTGATAAGGTCATTTTTTATATGAAGAGGACCCTATGGCACTAAATGGGACATGAGAAAATGAGAGAGAAGAGAGGCGGCTAGCTAACTATATTAAGTATTTTTTTTTTTTTTTAAACACTATTTTAAGTATTTCACATATAGTTGCTCGTGCCTTCACGTGAAGATGGTCCTACTCGTGATGATATAATACATTATGGGCTCTTTTAGTAGTTAGGAAAAATAATAATTTTTCCCTTTATTTTCACTTAGTATTTTATTTTTCATAATTTCAATCAACAACAATGGATCACTTTGTTGAGATTCGCATTTAATAATCTATTTGATCTTATATGAATTTTTAACCTTGATCATATTTATGTATGTGAATGGAATTATAATTGTAAGATATCCCACGTTATTTAGGGAGTTATATATATATATATATATATATTAGATAATCAGTTAGACATATATTTACTAAAATTAGATTATATATGACATAATATGAAATGGCTTAATGTACTATTTTTATTAGTTTAAATTTTCGAATTAAGTGATGTACTTTTGAAAACTCAGAATTAAAAGTTAAAATGCGAGTTTTGGTTAGTTTTGAAGCTTTTTAAGTAATGCGAATAATTGAATCTATCAAGATTGCAAAATGGTGTCTTACAAGTGTTATTTAGTTGGAATGATGTTAAATTGAAAATAGATAGATAAAGATAAAAAAAGAAAAGGAGAGTGATACTGTGAGTTTGAACATAAAAAAGGTAATATACGGAAAGCTAGGCATGAAGATCAAATCATGTTCCCTGTTTGTAGGTTACATGACATCAATATATTAAACAAGCTTTGAAACACGATGCCCCACGAATTTCTTTGCCTCATTGATTGCATATATCATCACTACGGTCCTACCACATTTTAAAAACTTGACCAACATTAATTGCAATACTAATATTTTTTATTTTTAAAAAAGCATTGATTGTCAGTTGCTATATGCATGTACAAAGTCTACATTAAAATCCACATATTAGAAGAAAAATTAAGAACAAGTAGAAGAAGATGAAGATGAAAGAGCAGCCACTATATATATTGGGTCTTTTCAAAATTGAAAAAATTGACCGTCGTCCGTTATGTACGCTTTCATGACAGTGGCCGCCCTCATGGAGGGATCCAAGAGAATTCAACTGTGTAAACTTGGAGTAATTTTATTATAATTAGATGAAGCCGGGTTTAATTGGTTCAACCCAAGTTTTTATATTGTCAAATATATTGTTATTTAATATAATTTTATAAATTTTATTACTATTTAAAAAATTAATAAATATTTAGCAAACATCCAAGTTTGGAGATTCAACATTGAATAATAATAATAATAATAATAATAATAATAATAATAAGGAATTGCATATAAATTGTGTAGATTAGATTTTAACACAATCCAATTTGTTTTGTGTTACATGGGTCCAACTCAACTTGTGTATTCACTTATGTAGTCTGACCAACACTAACAAAGCATGCGAATCTATTTATGGTATCAAAGCAAAAAAAGGTTTCACATTCTATATTATTAAAATAAAGAGTGATATATTAGTGGAGTAGATTGAGCCTTAACACAAGCCAATTGATGTTCTGTTACATACGTTCAACTCTACTTATATGCTCACTCATGCATTAGATACGACACTTTCAACGGTTTCATATACAAATAATTAAATATAAGTCATAAATATCATAATATTCATAAAATATAATTTTTAATTTTATTTTTAATTTGTAAATTAAAGCGATCTGATTTAATTCAGCTTTTTTTAGTGCAATCTATTTCTTACCAAAAATAATTTAATATAATTGAATTGATCAGATCAATTATCAATTCTGGATTGAACCAATTTAGCAAGCCAATTCTCTCCCATTTTAAGATATGGGATCAATAAGAAGTTCAAATTCAATGGTTATGGCAGTGGTCTTACTTGTTTAGAGATTGCTAGAAGTTGAAAATATATCATATTAAATAATTTATTAATTAAAGTGACTTTGAGAGAAATAATATTTATTGTTGTTGACCAAATGTAATATTAGCTACTTGTTTTGTTTTGAGGACATTTTGATAAATGTTTCCTCACTCAAAATATTTAATGTAAAGATAAGTGTCTTTTTACATTTTTACACTTTTTTTTATAATTACATATTTATACTTCTTCATTGGTCAATCTAAAGAGACATTATAACCTAAAAATCTATTTTGACTATTGTTTATTGAATTTTTCTTTCAAGAAATAAATTTACTCACTAGTAGCATTAACAAATTTTATAGTACTCTTATAGTACCTGCTCACTTAATTATAAAAAGAGATACATATTTTTTTTTATTATTATACCATAAAAACCTAAACAACAACCCTTTTACTTATGTACTTTTTAAAAACCATACTCAAGGAATATTATAAAATTTTCCAATATTCTTTGAAATAGAGAATATATCTATGATTGTGTAGGTATGCATTTAAGGTAATACCACGACTCTAATGAGTTTAAGACAACTTGTAAACTGCTCAAGTACCCATACCTCTAAATATGATATTGTAGAAGTTAGTTATGGTATAATTAACATCACATTTAGGAGCCAAAGTTAGTTATCTTAACTGGTATTTTAGCTTCATTTGATTGGTTGTAAACTTGTATATAGTATGCAACTATATAACTAATTAAGATTTACTCATTCATCAGTCAATAGATTCTTCTTCTTGCGATCCATTTGGTTTTCATGGTTTTAGAGCTACAGGCTCATTAATGGCGAGAAAAAATTATCGTCATACAACAAAGTTTGGAGAAGAGCAGCATTCACTGGTAGTTAGAGGAGGAGCTGAAGTTGGTGGTGTTGGAGGTGTAAATGGAGGATTTCATATACATAATCTTCGACTGGATCAACCGGATCAAATGGAGAACATCCAAGGATTCAAGATCACAATCATTATGTAATTCGTGATAATGCAATAGTAATGATGATTGCAAATTCTGAAAATCCAAGACTTACTCTGGTCAGTATTCCGCCTAAATATGGGCAACTATCTCTTTTGGTATCAAGTTATTATTCTAGCACTAGAAGTAAAGGATAAGATAAATTTCATTCTTAAAGATGATGTTATGCCTGATGTGAAGTCTTTTGAATATGCAAAGTGGAAGAAAAATGACAGTCTTGTGATTTCATGGATTTTGAACTCAATTTCTTATGATCTTGTAGAATCTTTTATATATGCTAGATATGCTAGAGAACTATGGTGTGAAATTAAGGATCACTTTGGAGAGAATAATGGACCGTTGCTCTATCAGTTAAAGAGAGAAATACATTCTTTACCACAAGGAAATTATGCTCTTATCATGTACTATAGTAAGCTGAAGAAACTTTAGGAGGAATTGTCTTTTTTGGGCCTCTTCTTGTTTATAAATATGATGTATCTCAACATCGCAGTTGCAATGCAATTAAGCAAAGCAAGATTATGCGTAATGATGATCAGGTGATTCAGTTTCTTATGGGCCTCAATGAGGAGTATGATAGAGTGAAGTCTCAAATTTTGATCATAAATCCAATTCCTGATCTTTAGAAAGTGTTTGCCATAATTCAGTGAGTGGCAAAGTAGATGGAGCTTTCATTTGTTTATGATGTTCTTTTACAAAATTTCCAATGTTGCTCTTTCAAAAGGAGGCAAGTACAAATTTGATTAGAAAGGCAAAAATAAAGGATCTAAGAAGGAAGAATGCTATTGTTCTTACTGTGATGACATAAAGCCATTCTAGAAACTTGTTTAAAGTTGGCAGGGTATCTTGACTAGTTTAAAGGTCCTTGTGATCTGTCTGCTCGTAAACAGTCAATTGAACCTACTTGCTAGATCCACTTCCTCCATCTATTAGACCTTTTTTATTTATTAATGATGCACTTCCTATTGCACTAAAAGAGATAGATATTTATGCAACACATTACTATATGAATAAGAGGTGTAATCATTTATAATAGCAACAAGATATATCAACACCACTTGATTATTCACCTGTTGCTACTATATATGATTACAACTCTAATTCTTCCACTAATATGTTGCCTAAATGTGTATCCCATTGGAAGTGCAATGATTAATGAAGCAAAAAGGTGTAATAAATGGAGAAAGTGGGTTTGGCAAGGATTTGTCTATTTTTACTAATATGTCAGGTAATGTCTTAGCTTTTTCTGTAGTCATAGGTTTTGCTCTTAATGATTGGGTAATTGTTTCAGCAGCTACAACTCATATGAGTTTTAATAGTTAGTTATTTGATAACTGATCAAGTTATAAAATGTTTAAAATAGTTACATTGCATGATGGTACGGCACAAAAAAATTACTAAGCATGGTGTAGTGGAACTAAATGCAGATTTGGTGTTGCAATATGTGCTTTATTTACTCAGTTTTCAGTTTAATTTGTTGTTTGTGGATAACCATATTAGCTTTAAGTATTGCATTTTATAGGTCCTGGATTCTAAGAGGGTGCTTGCAATAGGAGCTATGCAAAATGGATTATATAAGCTCAGTCCAGAGTCTCTTCCACATAAGCATATTTAGAAGTGGTGCAAATTGACTAGAGTTCTTATTTGAATGTAAATGATGTAAATAAGCCAAAAATATGGCATTTTCATTTTGGTTACACTTTTTCTGAGAAGCTTAGACATTTAATGGGCTTTGATGCTAGTTTAGCTTGTAAAAATTGTGACATTTGTCCTATGGCTAAACAATATAGGTTATCTTTCCTTATTAGCCAAATTTCAACAACTCACTGTTTTCGATTGATTTATTTGGATGTTTGAGGGTCCATATAGGCATGTATCTGTGACTGGTGCTTGTTATGTTTAACCATTGTGGATGATTTTACTATGTGTACTTAGACCTTGTTGTTATTTAGTAAAAATGCAAGTTTGTAGCAGTATTGAATATTTCCTTAACCTAGTCCAACGAAGTATGAATTTGCAAACGTACAAAATCGTACGAAGTATCAGAGCGTGTAAGTAGAAATCATTCCCACAGAGATTGCTTACTTTAACTCAACAAATAACAAATAATTGTATTTGAATATTATTAACATAATTTAATTAAAAACCATTACATCAATTAAGGTAAAGGTACTTGAAGAAAACTTAACATGAGAAAACACTTAGGATATTGATTTCATATAACTTATAGTTGATTTCCTTTCTTGTGTCTATTAAACCTATTTTAATTACTATTGAAATGGAAAATAATTGAATGTCAGTAACATTCTTTTCCAAGACATACTATCAATAACAATAGTAGATTAAGAATCTTATTTTCCAATAGTGACAAATAACCTAGAATTAACTCTTTAAGATTAAATTATTCATGAACTCCACACTAGATAAGTTATATTACTCCCGTTCAAACTTAATCTAATGATCAAATTATCTTAATTTCAGTTTCAATAATATTCCTCCTGGCACTCTACATTATTTCAATCTAAAATCATGCAATGAGTAGCTAATCAAATAAAATCTTTAAGCAAGATAATAAGAATTGTAAATAGTAAAGTAAGATAAATCACGAAAATTTCATAAACTAATTTAGTTACACTACATCAATATCTTAGATAGAATAAGTTTAGCTGCTCATAATGTTGAAATACACAAATAATAATTAAGAAATAAAAACATAAAGAAGAGATGAAAAACTTTAAGGTTGGTATAGATGTCTTCATTGAATTCCTTCATCTTATCGCCTACACTTTATCACTGGAATTTTCTCTTAAAAATGCAGAATTAAACAAAGTTGTTCTTCTCCCAAACTGAAAAGTAAAGGCTCCTTATATAGGAGAAGCACTCTCCTAAACCGAAAAGGAGGAAAACAAACTTATGATAACCTAATTCTAAAAAGAATCTTTAAATTATCCTAATTAAATCTTTTTTAATTATAAACTTCCATTGAAACAAGAATACCCAAAAATTATCCTTAGTCTAGGACTTCTACTTCAATTAGGAAGACATAAGCTTCAAAGTCGACCAATAAGTTTAACCCGCAGGGTTTATTACCAGCCGTAGTAAATCTAAGGTATCTTCTTCATTTCAACTTCGATTGAAGCAATTCAAGATGCGTTAGAAAGTTGACAGATAAACACATAATTTGTACAACAATTCCAGAGCCAAATCAGTTTCTAACTGGCTCGAAACTCCAGTAAACAAAGAAAAAAAAGATACCTAATACAAACTAAAGAAACAAAATATAACAATTGACAAAAAAAGTACTAAAACTGAAAATGCATAAATTAATAAATCATACACTAAAATACTCCTAAAATGCCTATATGAAAATGACTTACCATCCAGACATAGTTTAATACAGTTGTCAATATTGTGAGAATTGACAATGGCACTGAGTTTACCAACAATAAGTGATTACAGTTGTTTGAAAACAAAGGAGTGTTGCACCAGAGGTCTTGTGCTTACACACCACAATAGAATATTGTTATGGAATGAAAGCACAAGCATCTATTGGAGATAGCAAGAGCATTTATGTTCCATGCTGATTTACCAATGTTGTATTAGGGTGAGGCTATTTTGTATGCAACAATTGTGATTAATATGCAACAATTGTGATTAATATATTACCAACTAGGATCCTATAATGGTGCAATCTAATATGAAGTTTTGTATGGTAAGAAGCTTAATATGACTAGAATCAAGGTGTTTGGTTGTTTATGCCATTACACTTATGTAGTTCTTTATAAGAATAAGTTTACACCAAGGGCATTCAAAGGACTTTTTCTTGGGTTAGTAAAAATGCAGAAAGGCTACAAGATACTTGATTGGGAGAGCAAAACAATAAAGGTTTCTAAAAGATGTTTTGTTTTCAGAAAAAAAGATATCGTTTCTACCTTTAAAAGTGATCACGTAGAACATGAAAGTTTTAAGATCCTTGATTTGGATCAATTAATAGATGCAACATTTGTTCTTCCATAGTAATAGTAGGGAAATGTAGTGAGTAGAAATGATGTAGTAGATGATGTTGGTTCTGTAGTTGATCTAATAATTTTACATGTTGCAGATACAATTATATTACCTTAGCTGCAATCCCCACAATAATTAAGGTCTACTAGTCAGGTGAGAAAACCAGCTTGGATATAGGATTTTTGTCACAAATGTAGCAATGACATATCCAACTAGATTAATTCCATTGTTACCTTCTTTTACTCAGAAGCATTTTGCTTTTCTTAGAAATATAGTATAAATTCCTGAGCCTAATAGTTATTAGGCAGATCCACATTGGGTTAATGTAATGTATGCATTGGAGAGAAATGGTACTTGGAGTTTGATATCATTGCTAGCAGGGAAGAAAGTAATTCTTTTAAGTGGGTTTATAAGGTAAAGTATAACACAGATGGCAATTTTGGACAGGTACAATCCAAAGTGGGTTGCTAAAGGGTATAATTAAAAGTTGGGCATTGATTATCATGATAGTTATTCACCAGTTGCTAAAGTAGTTACTGTTAAGGTGCTTTTGGCAGTTGCAACTCATTATGGATGGACTGTTCATCAAGTAGACATTAATAATGCTTACTTGTATGGATACATTAAAAAAGAGTTTTATATTTTACCACCACAAGGCTATTTTAAAGCACAAAAGGAATTCACTACCACATTGCTTTGTATGGATACATTAAAGAGAAGTTATATATGTTACCACCATAAGGCTATTTTAAAGCAAAAAAGGAGTTTTATATGTTGCCAACTGGTAAATAGCTTTGTATGGTGTAAAACAAGCTGGAACACAGTGGAATAAGGAATTCACTACCACATTGCTTTAAATAGGTTTTCATAGGTCCATAAAGGATTATTGTTTGTTTACAAAGAAGGATGGTGAAGATTTCATTGTTGATATTGTGTATGTGGATGACATCTTGTTCACAAGTATTTCAGAAGGGATGATCACAAAAGTGAAGAGTGCTTTGCATGTAGCTTTTACAATTAATAATTTGGGTTTAGCAGAACACTTTTAGGTATTGAGCTTTCAAGATTAGAAAAAGGGTTGGTGTTGACTCAATATAAGTATATTATAGATTTGATTACTGAAGCATATGTTTTTTATGCTTTACCAACTTTTGGTCCTTCCCAATCAGATGTGATTTGTACATACAAAATTCCTATGTTGACAAACCCAGAGTAGTACATGATAATCATAGACAAGTTGTTATATTTAGGGCTAACAAGGCCGGATATTGAATATGTGACACAACAACTCAGTCAATTCGTGTAATCTCTTACTCAAATTCACATGGATGTTTCATGACATATTCTTAAATATTTGAAAGGGATAGCAACAATGGGTATCTTTTATGCAATAAAATCTCCAACGCATTTGTCAACTTATTGTGATTTAGATACGAAGTTCAAGCATATAATGATGCAGGCTGGGGGAGATGCAAACAAACAATGAAATCTATAAGAGGTTATTGTGTTTTCCTGGGGAAGTCCTTGGTGTCTTGGAAAGCTAAGAAGCAAGCCCACCGTGAGTAGGCCTTCTATTGAAGCAGAATAAAAATCAATGGCAACTACATCATGTGAATTGAAGTGGCTGTCTTACTTGTTAAAGGAGTTTGAGATTTCAATACAATTTCCAATATCTTTATATTGTGATAACCAAACCTTCATATAGCAAAGAATCTGGTTTTCCATGAGAGAACCAAACACATGGATGTAGATTGTCATGTCCTGAGAGAGCATTTGCAGCAAGGTTTTTTCACTTGCCCTTTTGTTCCTTCTCATCAGTAGATCACAGACATTTTGACAAAGCTTTTATCACACACACAAATGTCACCAACCCTTCCCAAGATGGATATTGTGAGCACTCCACTTCCATCTTAAGAGGAAAGTGTAGAAGTTAGTTATGGTATAACTAATATCACATTTAGGCGCCAACGCTGATTATATTAATGACATTTTAGTTTGATTTTGTAAGCTTGTATTTAATATGCAACTATATAACTAACTGAGATTCACTCATTCATCAGTCAATACATTTATCTTCTTTCAATCCTACTGGTTTTCATCTCATGTCAGAAATAAATAAATGTACAAGTCGTTACCATGTGAGCAATAACAAGTTATTCGTAGGATTTATCAATTAGTTTAAACGGTTGCGTTAAATAATTCTATAGCGCCATTATTTGAATGTTAGATAAAAACATGAACAAATTATTAAAGCAAATATTTTTTATATATGTATAGGACACACATATATATAAAATGTATAATGTATAAAAATGGAAAAACATTATTATCTTTATTATTATTTTTTTTTAAACCAGAGTATATTGGAAAAAAAGAAGAAGAAGAAGAAGAAGAAGAAGAAGAAGAAGAAGCGAATCCACAAAATACCATTAGCTAGGTAGAAATTATTTACAAACTACGAGAGATTCTAGTATAAGTCGGGAGTACACTACTCTTGGCCAATCAACACCAGCCACATTAACATAGATGCTGACGTGTAACATTTTGATAGTATTCTTGGTTTATACTAGAATTTTTGCACAAAGTACTAGCTATTTTGTTTTTTTTTTAGTGTTAATGTCCTCTTGGCCCTTCGTCTACTTACGATCAATCACATCATTCTGTTCTAGTCCTGCATATCTTTCAACATTTTCTTTCTTGTTTTTGAATTAAAAAGGATTGGATCATATCAGGCAATATAAGTGCATGTATTTGGGGTTGAGCTGCTAACTAATTAGGGTACAATTAATCCTTTCAAATTAGACACCAAAACATTAATTATCCCCAAAATTGAACTAATTCTGAAATGGGTACATTTCAAAACAATATTTCATGGGTTAAATCAATGAAAATTTGTCGTTTGGAAGGATACACTCTTCCCCACACTTGTACGTACCATACCTGATATTGTGATTGGTGGGTCTCTCTTCATGCACCTATATTGTTCTAATATTAATATAACATATCCAAAAATTTTGGGGTTAATTAAGATTTTCATTTGGATAATTGGATTAGATTATAATTTGAATTAAACATCACACAAGACTCATTGAAAGCTATGAATACCTTATTTTTCTTCTCTAAGTGCATGCATATATGAATGCTAAATGCTAAGTATAGTTACTTTGGACATGCACTAAATTTGTCTGTATGTTCCGATCCTTAAATTAAAATGTCTGTATGTTTTTATTTGCATATATGGGGGAATAATCCTATTACGATTACAGCTGGCCAGTGGCAAATAGAAGTTTAAGAGAGGAAATATTTTAGGTAGATGTAAGAATTACTAATCAAGTTGGTGCCTTCATTATTGTTTTACAACCGGATCAGTTATCGAACCGATAAGTTTAAGAAACTAAAGTCTAATTGCAGTTGAATTGGAATCGAATCGACTTAAAAAAAATGTTAATTAAAAAAATATATATATTTATCATATAAGTTTATAACATATTAAAATTTAAGATTTCAATAATATTACAAAAACATTGATTTTAAACACAATATGACAATTAAAAAAGATTTAATCTAGTTTTTAATAATTGTAATTAAAGATCAATTTAATTTAAAAGATATTAGAAATTTTATTTTTCTTTATAATAATGTATTAATAAGCAAAATCAAGAACTAATCCTTTTAAACTATAATTTTTATTTTTAAAAAAATCAATTTTGTGGAATCAGAAAATCTGTCCGGTTGGTTTCAGTTTGACCTACCAGTTCAATCAGATCAAATTTGATACTCTCACATAACTATGTAAAAAAACCTACTAGACCAACTTTCGGTTTCGATTGGACCAGCTGCTATGGTCTGGTTCTCACAACCATGATCCATTATAATAACATAATTAGATTTATATAACTAATTAATCATTAACAATAATAATAGCTTAATACATATTTAAATAAAAACAGTTAAAGAAATTAATGCATGCACCAATTAAAATAAATGAAAATTTGTTTGGATAAGTATATGGATCTAAGGAAAGAGACAAAACAAAAATAAATCCATTGACAGAGTACCACAGATTAGGTGCAACATACCACTAATTAAACCAGTAGCCTTTTATTAAAGATACTATTTTTGAGTACTTTAGGACCTTATTACAGTATGACATTCGGTCCGGTTACGCCATGGACCTTATTAACTTCCCAACAAGTAATAAATTTGTTATGTGTTTTATGTTGCTACTTTTTGTACTTTAATTTCATAAAGAAAAAAAGTTATTTGTATACCATTGATTGAATTTGAACAATTAGAAAGATAGCTTTATGTTTTTCATTTTTTTTTTTTTTTTAATTTTTTATGCGACCTTGTAATGCAGAGAAAAAGTGATAATTCAACTACAAGAATGATAAACAATTAAATATAACTTAAAAATCCAACTACATACGCAAGTACAATCTAAATTAAACCTATCACAATCCAATTAAATGTTAACTCTAGGTTAAAACTAGCTAATTGATCCAAAAACTAACTAACAAACAGCTTCAGCAGCAAGCTTGTAAGTATCAGATTGGCAACTCAAAACTCCAAAAGAATCCTTGGACACAGGAAGAGAGCACTTTTCCTTGCCCAAACAAGCCTGCAAATTAACCATAAAACCAAAAATTAATTTTAATTTCAACTAATAATTCAACAATTAATAATTAATTATACCTTTTGAAGAAGGGGCAAAGCATCAACGTTGCAGGTTCCTTTGGTAAAAGATCCACAAGCACCATTAGGAGAACCAAAGCTAGCAAATGTAATATCAGAAATAGTTTTTCCAGGTTGGCAGGATAATTCAAAAACTTGACCTTCATTAGCATTTCCACAAATTTTAGCGACGGTAACAGTTTGGAAGGTAATAGCCTTAGGGTTTCCTCCCAATTCTTCAAACAAAACAAGATAATTGTTTTTGTGTTGTTGATTCAACCAATCCCTGGGAATATGATAGTATCTTTGAGTAGGTTGACCACACCCAGTTGCACATTTGCTTGGACCATAATTACCTCTGTAATCACAACTACTACTGCACCCATTTTCTGCTGCAATTGCCTTTGGCCAATACCTGCCTATGCTTCTCCCATTCACCCAACCTACTCCTTTCCCCATTCCAATCAAGTCTACCACCACTGGGTCAGTTCCTGTTGGTGTCTTGAATGTTGTCTACAAACAATTTCTCAAAGTCAACTACATTTATTTAAACTCAACAGTATTAATTAATATTATGGTTTGGGTATTAGAATTGAGCACCTTGTACCAGACGAAGGGTCGATTGCAATAATTACGGCCAAAATAGAAGTTATGGCGATGGCGAGGGTTGAGTTGAGTAAGGCCTAAGTCTTCACCATGTAAACCAGTCTTGTATACCCATCTGTTTGAAGTTATGTCATCTACAACATCTGCTTCACCTGATTTGCTTCTTGATATTATTTTGATTGGACCATGAATTCCATCTTCTACCTTCTCAAAATGAGGACCATAGTTCTATCCCCCGCCCCCACCAAATTAAAAATAAAAATAAAAATGTATATCAAATTATCAAAATAATTGTGAAATTTGTTAAAGAACATTAATATCAATTATGCAACTTACGGTAAGTCCAACGGTAGAGCTGACTATGGAAATTCTGTTTTCCCCTTCATGCAATGAAATCTCCCTCTCGAAGTCGAATTCGTAATGTCCATTTCTCGCCCATTCAGATCCTAAATGTATATTCCACTTCTTATTAATGTAATGAACCTAAATAAAATAAAATAAAAAAACAATCGTAATTTAATGGGAAATTATAATACATACCAGCATACTTTCCATTAACAAAAGCATGAACAACATGTCCCTTGGTGTGCACATGAAGAACCATATAATTATTATTTTTGCACCATTTTGGATCAGAAGCATTATGATAATAACTACAATATTAATTAAAAAGAAATTAAGATTAATGATCTCATAAATTTTATTTACAGTACAATAAATGGAAAAAAGACTTACTTGGTCAAAAGCCACAAATAATCACTTGTACCATTAGTAGCAACTTTCTGGTCCAAAAGCTTATTAGTAGCCAATTTACTTCCCTTAATTAATCCATAACGATCAATATGAAGTGCTTTCTCAGGTCTCGATTCCCATTCCAATTTAGCATCAGGATCCTCAACCTTTTTCTCCATTATAACAGTTGGGGCATTCACCTACCACAAATAAATTATTATTAATCAATTTAAATTTAATTAATTAATCATCAATTTTGGTAATTAAGATTATATATAATCACCTTGGCAGTGTTGTAAACTTCTGTTTTGCAGTCATCAAGGATAGAAACAGACCAAGCAGGAATTATATAATCATTTCCCTCAAATGTTAAGGTCTTGTCGTTGCGATCATCAATATTTGAAAAGAAGCAAATTCTCTTCCCATTGTAAGAGTAAATGGAAACCTAAAAATATTTTTAAAATTTTAATTACAAAATATCATAATATTATTGAATTTTAATAAAACAGAAAAGGAGGAAAAATAAAACTTACAGTTTTACTATCATGATAATCAGTAGTATTTATGTCACCATATGTGATAACTTTCTCCATTGATTTTAATACCTCATGAAGGTTTTTGAGATGACCCCATTTCGGTTGGCGCAAATTACCTATCATAATTTCAGAAAAAGCAAACATTAATTAAAATCAATTCAATTAATTTAATTATTGAAAATAAACTGAAGGATGTTATATATCACCATATTCGTCAAGTGGTGCATCATAATCATATGATGTAGTGATGTATGGACCCCCGGCAGTGTTACCAAAGTTCGTACCTCCATGGTACTGATTAAAATTAGAAAAATATTAGTGATTAATTTATGCTCAAAATTAAAAAATATTTATGTAATTACACAGTTGTAATTAATTATTAACTGTATACCAACCATGTAGTAATTGTGGACAGTTCCTTTAAGTTGGATGAAACGTGCAACAGCAAATGCAACATCCTCAGCAGGTCTATGTGGATTTCTGTCTCCCCAATCTTGGAACCTGTTTAAATTTTCAATTGAAAAAGTAAATCATATAATTATAAAAGAAAAAAGTAATAATTAAATTAAACATATAAGTACAATTTTTAAGTAAATTAAAACCTACCAGCCACCCCAATTCTCAGTCCAAACCTTAGGAGTGCTATTGCTCTTAGGGTACCATTGATCACAGTAATAACCATTGCAAGAACTAATCTGTGTTTATTAATTATAACACAAAATTAAAAATATCAATATAATTAATGGTAAAATTGAATGATAAAAATTTTATAATTATTGAATTAGAAAAAAAAAATACCATTGGGGCAGGTGCATTGTCTTGTTGGCACATAATCCAGGGAACACCAATTTGGTAGCTTTCAGCCATATTTGCACACCATTTTACGTATTGCCATCCAGCATCTCCATAAGCCCATTCCACGTTTCCATATTCATTTTCAATCTTTTTTTTTTTTTTTATTATTATTATTATTTTAAAATGAAAAATTAAATTCCATTATTCAATATTATCTTTTAATAAAATAATTGAAGAAATAAGAAATATTAATTAAAGAGAAAAATAAACAAACCTGAGCAAGGATTATAGGTCCTCCTTGTGATGCAAAAAGCTTCTCATGTTTCATCATGTCCACAATCAATGTTGTGAAGGTTTGCATCTCATTCTACAAATTAAAAAAAAAAAAGTTTAAATTTGAAGAGATAAATTATAATTATTAGATAACTAAACAGTTTAGTTAGAATGCCCTATCTAACTATAAGGTTCAGAGTTCGAATAGTCTTATTGAGAGCATATACTAATAAAAATACTAAAAAAAAAACAGTTTAATTAGAATGTGATATGATAACCAAAGAAATAAAAGATGATAAATTATATATATATATACCTTGTAAACTTCATTATTAGTTCTGAATTGAATGCCTGGCAAGCTATGCAACCAAACTGGAAATCCACTGGAGCAAAATAATGCCAACAATACACAAATTAATTAACAAATGGTATTTTTTAAAATAAGTGAGATTAATACAGCATCCATATTTTTTTTTTTTTAAATGAGATTACCCATAGGTCCATTCTGCACACACGTAAGGTCCAATCCTAAGAATTGAATAAAGTCCTTCATCCTTTATGGTCTTGATAAATTTAACCAGATCATGATTTCCAGAAAAATCATACTGATAAAGAAAAAAGAAAAAAAAAAAAAAAGAGTAAGAAATGAAAAGTAAACTAGTTCATAAGAATAATAAATCCAAAAATTGTTGATGTCAATTCAATTAAAACCTGACGGCGTTGGGGCTCATGGGCATTCCAAAAAACATAGGTTTCAATAGTATTAAGGCCTCCTTCTTTGGATTTTCTAATTAGATCCGGCCACATCTAAAAAAAAAAATTATAAAAAAATTAATTAACTGAGCTGATCATTTTAATAACAATTAGTACCAAAATGCTATTAATTTAATGAAGAAATGAAAATACCCCAGGGGTGCTACGAGGGTAATGAATAGCACCAGAAAGGATTAATTTCCTCTCTCCATCAATCTTAATTGCTCTATCATCATAAGTAACCTCATAAGCAAAAGTAATTGAAAAAATTGATAACAAAACAGCCAAGCTAATTGCAGAATTCGAAAAAACCATCATCTCAATTTTTTGTGGGAAGCTTTTTGAATAGTAGAAATGATACTAAGCTACCTCTGTATTAATTAATTTATAGTAGAAATTAAAAAAGAAAAAGAAAAAAAAAAAAGAAATAGGATTTAAAAACGAGGTGTAGATAATGTATATGTTTATCCCTGTTGTAGATATTGGATTGGTATAATATAATTTTAAAATTCAAGTTATATTGTATCGTGTTTTGGATAAAAAAAGATTATCATCTCATTTATTTATATGATAAAAGGTTTAATTTTTGCAACTGATAAAAAAAAATTACAGAAACAAAAAAGATATCCTGATATGTAAGCACAAAATCACAAAAAAAAAAAAAAAAAAAAAAATGTTTTAATGGAATATATTATATCAAAAGATGCTGCCTATTGTTTATATTGTTATCTTTATAAAGCAGAGGAACCATCTGATCAAGATTGTTTTACTATTGAAGAATTTAAGAATTGGAAGAAGAAAGATAGAATTCAAACTCATGTTGGTTCTTACAATAGTGGACATAATATAGCCTGGGAGAAATGTCAAAATTTGATGAATAAGAAACAACACATTGATGTTGCTTTCGATAGATATTCAAAACAAGTTCGAAGTGAATACCGTATTCAGTATCTCTTACGTCAAGGGTTAGCTTTCCGTGGTCATGATGAATCTGAGGATTCCCCAAATCATAGGAATTTCTTAGAACTTCTACAACTCCTTGCTGATCATAATGAAACTATCAAGAAGGTTGTTTTAGAAAATGCTCCTGGTAATCACAAGCTTATTTGCTCTACTATTCAAAAAGATATTGTTTGTGCAGCTTCAATTGAAACCACCAATGTCATCATCACAGATCTTCGAGATGATTTTTTTGCTATTTTAGTTGATGAAGCAAGAGATGCATCAGTAAAAGAACAATGGCAGTAGTGTTACGTTATGTAAATGGAAAAGGACATGTCATTGAGAGATTTCTTGGTATTGTTCATATCATGAAAACTACTGCTTTATCTCTTAAATCAGCAATTGATGCATTATTCTCAAAACATGGATTAAGCATGTCACGGTTGCACGGACAAGGTTATGATGGGGCTAGCAACATGCAAGGAGAATTCAATGGTTTGAAAGAATTAATTATAAAAGAAAATCCATTTGCATACTATGTCCATTATTTTGCTCATTAATTGCAATTGGCTCCTGTTAGGCAAAAAACATACTTCTGTTGCTTTGCCCTTCAATGTTGTGACTAATATCACAAATATAGTTGGTTCTTCATGCAAAAAGAGAGATCTTCTTCTTGAGAAACAATATAGTAAGGTCATTGAAGCACTTAAAAATGGTGAAATTGAAAGTGGTACAGGCTTACACCAAGAATGTTCACTTCAAGGGGCTGGTGATACAAGATGGGGTTCACATTATGGGTCATTAGTCAATCTTCTTGTAATGTTTGACTCTGTAATTGATGTGTTGGAGGTAATATCAAATGATGGAACAAAGACGAAGCAAAAGGGTAAAGCATGTGCTATTCTTATTCTAGTACAATGCTTTGAGTTTATTTTTAACTTGCATTTGATGAAGAAAATATTGGGGATTACAAATGAACTATCTCAAGCACTACAGAGAAAAGATAAAGATATTTTCAATGCAATGAATTTGGTGAATATATCTAAACAACAACTCCAAATGATGAGGAATGATGGATGGGAAGCTCAACTTTCTAATGTTTCTTCTTTTTGTGAAACACATGGAATTTCCGTTCCGAACATGGATAACAAATTTAAACCTTAAGGGAGGTTGCGAAGAAATATCGAACCAGCGACAAACTTATATCATTATAAGGTTCGTTTGTTTAATACTGTTATTGATATGCAACTTCAAGAACTCAACGATCACTTGTATGAGGTAAATAGTAGATCCTTATTTGTGTATCATGCTTAAATCCTAATGACTCCTTTCAAGCTTTTGATAAGCAAAAATTAATTCTTCTTGCTTAATTTTACCCATCCGATTTTTCTAAAGTTAAACTTTTAGTAATCAAAGATCAACTTGAGACTTATATTCTTGATGTGAGATTCGATAGTCAATTTTCAAAACTTTAAGGGATTGGAAATCTTGCTAAAAAGTTAGTTGAGACAAAAAGGAATATACTATATCTAGGGTTGTCAATCGGGTGGCGAAACCCGATAAGGGCCCGCCAAGACGGGGACGGAAAATCCCCGATTAAGATCCCCGCGGGCCGGGGACAGGGATGAATTTGTCCCCGTTTCTTAATCGAGGACCGGGGTGGTAATAGCTCTACCCCCCCTACAGGCCCCCTTCCCCATCCCCGTTTAAAACCTGTGGGATCCCCGGTTAAATACCCAAATCCCTGACAATTCCCCGTTTATATTTCTTTATTATTAATATTATTACATTATATTATTATTATTATTTATAATTTATAATTTTATAAAAAAGTAAAAAGAAAACTAATCTCTCATGAATAATTATTAATTATATGTTAGTGTATTTGAGAATTGAGAATTTTATGTCTATAGTTGAATGCATGTTTGGATAAGTTAGAGGGTGAAAATTGAAATTTTATAGGGTTTTTTTTTATAAAATTGATTTAAGGGAGATGGGGATCCCCGCGGGGAACCGATTCCCGCTGGGCTCAAGGATTGGATAAAAATTTGTCACCGATTAATAAACGAGGCTGGGACGAGGATTCCCGAATATTATGGGGACAGGGATGGAAAGTGCAATCCTCGCACCGCCCCGCCCTATTTACTTAACTATATCCTTTGGTTTATTTGCTTGTGAAGTTTGCTTTGATTTTACCTGTTGCTACAGCATCTGTTGAAAGGGCATTCTCAGAAATGGCATTAGTGAAGACTCGGCTACGCAATCGCTTGGGAGATGAATTTTTGAATGATTGTTTAGTTACATATATTGAGAAAGAAATATTTAATAGCCTTGATAATGAAAAAAAATTATCAGTCACTTCCAAAATATGAAAGATCGTAAGGGACAATTGTAATTTTTGCAGTTTTTTTGTTGTTTACAATTATGTATTACTAAATTAAGTTTTGATGTTGAATTTATAATCTTTGAAACTAATTTTTAGATTTTATTGTTCATTGAAATATTATTTGTGGCCCCGTTATATAAATTTTCTATATTCGCCCCTAGATATAATTAAGGTATAATCATTGTAATAGTGTATCTTAAAGTATAATTAAGACATAACTAAGGTATAATCACTGTAATAGTGTATCTTAAGGTATAATTAAGGTATAATCAATGTAATAGTATATCTTAAGGTATAATTAAGGTATAACTAAGATATAATCAATGTAATAGTGTATCTTAAGGTATAATTAAAGAATAATTATTGTAATAATGTATCTTAAGATATAATTAAGGTATAATTAAGGTATAATCGCTGTAATAGTGTATCTTAAGATATAATTAAGGTAAAATTAAGGTATAATCACTATAATAGTGTATCTTAAGGTATAAGTAAGGTATAATCATGGCAATAGTGTTATTATACCTTAATTATAATTTTTATACTCCTATTATACCTTACTTATACCTTTGTACAATTGTTATACGTTAGTTATACTTTAAGATACATTATTATGGTGATTATACCTTAGTTATATCTTAATTATACCTTAAAATACACTATTACAGTGATTATACCTTAGTTATACCTTAATTATACTTTAGTTATATCTTTAGATACACTATTACATTCATTATACCTTAGTTATACCTTAATTATACATCAAGATATATTATTACGGTGATTATACCTTAGTTATACCTTAAGATACACTATTACATTAATTATACCTTAGTTATACCTTAAGATACACTATTACATTAATTATACCTTAGTTATATCTTAATTATACCTTAAGATGCACTATTGCATTGATTATACCTTAGTTATACCTTAAGATACACTATTACAGTGATTATACCTTAGTTATACTTTAATTATACCTTCCTTATACCTTAAGATACATTATTATATTGATTATACCTGAATTATACCTTAAGATACACTATTATAGTGATTATACTTTAGTTATACCTTAAGATACACTATTACAGTGATTATACCTTAAAATACACCATTACAGTCCTTATACCTTAAGATACACTATTGATTATACCTTAAGATACAAAGGTATAATGAGTTATACTTCAGTGGAAAAAAAATGTCGGAAAAAATATATACATATGGATCTTGTTTCGAAGAGAAAAAAAAAAAGTAAAAAGAAAAATTCTAGAGTCGCATGACAAAAAAATAAACGGATTGATAGATAAATGTGAAATTAGATTAAAATTATGAAAAAAGGAGAGATAAATGTGGATAAAGTAGAATAAGGTATTTGAGTAATTTTGAAAAGTTGAAAAGAGATTTTGACAAAAGCTTCAAATTCACGTAAAAAAAATATGGTGCCAAAATGTAAGTGTTTTTGTAAAATTCCCAAATTTATATTGGTTGAGTTTGAGTTCTTACAAAGAAGTCTTTTGTGGTCTGCCCCATCCAGATTTATATTATGTTTTTGTAAAATATTAAAATTAAAACTATAAAGTTTTATTATTTGTTTATGTTTCATAGGATTTTAACTTAGTTAAGTTGCATCATATTTGTTTGATGTTTATATATATATATATTATAATCCAATTACGTCCAGATAATAAATGTATCTCTTTACATATAAATAACAAAATAAAATTGTAAATATATATTACAAATAGCATAGCTGGGAAAATGTTACAAGAATTATGAATTGAAAGTGTCAATTTTTTCACTTAAAGTAGACGCGTTGATGAATTAAAATTAACAGAAGCATGACGTTACTTATTGATTCTCATACGTGAAACGTGCATTCATTTCAAGGTCCTCCTTTTCTTTAATGTAAATGACGATTTCTTACAGGCCATTACTTGCTTTCAGAATGAAACGGAAGTGATAAAGATTATCGGTAATTCTTTGTGATTCAGAGTTAATTTTAATTAACTCACCAATCATTTACGTACCTTGATTACTTATTTTTCTGCTTGTTTTGTAATCTGCTATTGCACAACAATTAAACAAAGAGGCATTGATTGCAATAAGTGCAACTCACTTGCATTTGTCATCATAAAAAGACATCAGTTTTACTTTGGACTGAAGACTTTTTTTCCCCACGTGATATCAACAGTTTTATCTATGGGTTAGCACTATTCGGTAAACCGAATACTAATCCCCAACCAAACCGAAAAAAAAGTTTAGGATTATATGATCATACTAGCATAATATGACCCTGTCCTTAAGTTTTTGTAGCTAGTATTTTGTAATAATATTAATTAAAACTCTCTAATAGGTTTGTTCTTCAACTATGAATTAATGGTTCAATTAATTGTCTTAAAAATCATTTACAAATATTTTCGGTTAAAATAACAAATTTTGATAATAACTGAACCGAACCGAAAAATTTCAGTTTGGTTTGGTTTTTACCCTTGTTTGGTTTGGTTCGGTTCTAATTATTATATAAATTCTGGTTTGGTTAACTGACAACTCAGTTCGGTTCGGTCACCGAACCGATCGATGCTTAGCCCTAGTTTTATCCATGTCCTTTCCTTTTTGCTCCCTAGGCTATTCATAAAAGCTCCAAAACGGATTTTGGAACATTTTTTGCATACTGCAAGGGCATATGGGCGACGGCCATACCACAAGGGCGAAAAGGAAAAAGTGTAAGAGTAGAGGGGAAAAAAGGCCTTCAGTGCTTTACAAATTACAGAAACCATTCAATCCCTAGTGATCTACTTCAGTTTCTTCAAATGCAATAAGGGAGAGCAAAACTCTAGGTAATTGCTGCATATCTAAGTGAATAATGCTTGTATCAGAACCAAAATGAAAGTGCAAACAGCAAGTGTTTCATTAATTATATGAATATAAGACAAGATCAATCATGCATCATTCTTTTTCTCACACTGTTCCTCAGTTTTGTGATGTATTTCCGTGAACAATGGATCATAACCAAAACAAGTTCTTAACAAGTTAAATGACCATGAGCCGTACGTCTAGACTTAATTCATTCAATCAATATGCAGGCCAGCTACTCATAAGGAACTGATATCCTCTGGTTACCATTGCCTGCTACCATATCATCCCAAACTAGATCCGAGAGTGCCATTGTCAACTCCCCCACTTTACCTGCAACCGAAAATTTTGAAACAAGTTAGTTGTAAGAATTCACATGTCATCTCTAGTTGCATAGTTCATATCCTACAACAAAGGGATTGTTGTTAGTTGTTACCATCTCCAATTGGTTGCTCGTCCCACATGACAATTGGCAGCAGAGGAAGTGTGCTTCCAACATACATCATTTCAGTTGCCCTTCTAGCTTCCTCTACGGTAACATTGTCCGTTTTCACACTTTTCAATCGCCCTTGCTCAACCAATTTAGTTGCTAATTGAAGAAGCCTCAAGGCAGTGCAACCGCTGAGGATCTTGTCAAATGAAGGCAAGATAAGCTCCTTGTCTTTGGATATGAAAGCCACATTCACGTTTGGACCCTCAGCGATATAACCATCATCATCAACCCAGATACAAGAAACGGCCCCCTTCTCTTCAGCTTCCATTACCGAGAGGACATTTGGGAGATAGTTCACATTCTTCATCGTCGCAAACAAAGGTGACTTCATTGGAATGGTGGATGTTATC
Organism: Euphorbia tirucalli; assembly: GCA_039660915.1. Lineage (NCBI taxonomy): Eukaryota > Viridiplantae > Streptophyta > Magnoliopsida > Malpighiales > Euphorbiaceae > Euphorbia > Euphorbia tirucalli. The sequence goes on from CM077636.1 coordinate 47,808,797, forward strand.
ACTTTCAC